>OZ037748.1:950264-3626404 GCA_964035475.1 Salix caprea | reverse complement strand
GGGCTTTAGCCGTGGTATTTCGGACAAATTGATCCTGACTCGACGAGCCCCATTTAAATGAGTATTAGCCTTAGATTGCTAACCTTGTTCATGTCCAAGCCCTTTTAGTTTGTATTAGACTTCAAATTTATGGGTAATATCCTTTTCCCCCAAACATGATTGAACTTGGTTTTTGGAGGGGGTGTTAGGCTTGGATTTTCAGACAAATTGATCCTGACTCGACGAGCCCCATTTAAATGAGTATTATCCTTAGATTTCTAACCTTGTTCATATCCAAGCCCTTTTAGTTGGTATTAGACTTCAAATTTATGGGTAATATCCTTTTCCCCCAAACATGATTGAACTTGGTTTTTGGAGGGGGTGTTAGCCTTGGATTTTCGGACAAATTGATCCTGACTCGACGAGCCCCATTTAAATGAGTATTATCCTTAGAATTCTAACCTTGGTCATATCCAAGCCCTTTTAGTTGGTATTAGACTTCAAATTTATGGGTTATAGGCTTTTCCCCCAAACATGATTGAACTTGGTTTTTGGAGGGGGTTATAGCCTTGGATTTTCGGACAAATTGATCCTGACTCGACGAGCCCCATTTAAATGACTATTAGACTTAGATTTCTAACCTTGTTCAAATCCAAGCCCTTTTAGTTTGTATTAGACTTCAAATTTATGGGTTATAGGCTTTTCCCCAAAACATGATTGAACTTGGTTTTTGGAGGGGGTGTTAGCCTTGGATTTTCGGACAAATTGATCCTGACTCGATGAGCCCCATTTAAATGAGTATTAGCCTTAGATTTCTAACGTTGTTCATATACAAACCCTTTTAGTTGGTATTAGACATCAAATTTATGGGTTATAGACTTTTCCCCCAAACATGATTGAACTTGGTTTTTGGAGGGGGTGTTAGCCTTGGATTTTCGGACAAATTGATCCTGACTCAACGAGCCCCATTTAAATGGGTATTAGGCTTAGATTTCTAACCTTGTTCATATCCAAGCCTTTTTAGATGGTATTAGACTTCAAATTTATGGGTTATAGGCTTTTCCCCCAAACATGATTGAACTTGGTTTTTGGAGGGGGTGTTAGCATTGGATTTTCGGACAAATTGATCCTGACTCGACGAGCCCCATTTAAATGAGTATTAGGCTTAGATTTCTAACCTTGTTCATATCCAAGCCCTTTTAGATGGTATTAGACTACAAATTGATGGGTTATAGGCTTTTCCCCCAAACATGATTGAACTTGGTTTTTGGAGGGGGTGTTAGCCTTGGATTTTAAGACAAATTGATCCTGATTCGACGAGCCCCATTTAAGTGAGTATTAGCCTTAGATTTCTAACCTTGGTCATATCCAAGCCCTTTTAGTTGGTATTAGACTTCAAATTTATGGGTAATATCCTTTTCCCCCAAACATGATTGAACTTGGTTTTTGGAGGGGGTGTTAGCCTTGGATTTTCGGACAAATTGATCCTGACTCGACGAGCACCATATAAATGAGTATTATCCTTAGATTTATAACCTTGTTCATATCCAAGGGCTTTTAGTTGGTATTAGACTTCAAATAAATGGGTAATAGACTTTTCCCCCAAACATGATTGAACTTGGTTTTTGGAGGGGGTGTTAGCCTTGGATTTTCGGACAAATTGATCCTGACTCGACGAGCCCCATTTAAATGAGTATTATCCTTAGATTTCTAACCTTGGTCATATCCAAGCCCTTTTAGTTGGTATTAGACTTCAAATTTATGGGTTATAGGCTTTTCCCCCAAACATGATTGAACTTGGTTTTTGGAGGGGGTTATAGCCTTGGATTTTCGGACAAATTGATCCTGACTCGACGAGCCCCATTTAAATGAGTATTAGAATTAGATTTCTAACCTTGTTCATATCCAAGCCCTTTTAGTTTGTATTAGACTTCAAATTTATGGGTTATAGGCTTTTCCCCAAAACATGATTTAACTTGGTTTTTGGAGGGGGTGTTAGCCTTGGATTTTCGGACAAATTGATCCTGACTCGATGAGCCCCATTTAAATGAGTATTAGCCTTAGATTTCTAACCTTGTTCATATACAAACCCTTTTAGTTGGTATTAGACTTCAAATTTATGGGTTATAGGCTTTTCCCCCAAACATGATTGAACTTGGTTTTTGGAGGGGGTGTTAGCCTTGGATTTTCGGACAAATTGATCCTGACTCGATGAGCCCCATTTAAATGAGTATTAGCCTTAGATTTCTAACCTTGGTCATATCCAAGCCCTTTTAGTTGGTATTAGACTTCAAATTTATGGGTAATATCCTTTTCCCCCAAACATGATTGAACTTGGTTTTTGGAGGGGGTGTTAGCCTTGGATTTTCGGACAAATTGATCCTGACTCGACGAGCCCCATATAAATGAGTATTATCCTTAGATTTCTAACCTTGTTCATATCCAAGGGCTTTTAGTTGGTATTAGACTTCAAATAAATGGGTAATAGACTTTTCCCCCAAACATGATTGAACTTGGTTTTTGGAGGGGGTGTTAGCCTTGGATTTTCGGACAAATTGATCCTGACTCGACGAGCCCCATTTAAATGAGTATTATCCTTAGATTTCTAACCTTGGTCATATCCAAGCCCTTTTAGTTGGTATTAGACTTCAAATTTATGGGTTATAGGCTTTTCCCCCAAACATGATTGAACTTGGTTTTTGGAGGGGGTTATAGCCTTGGATTTTCGGACAAATTGATCCTGACTCGACGAGCCCCATTTAAATGAGTATTAGACTTAGATTTCTAACCTTGTTCATATCCAAGCCCTTTTAGTTTGTATTAGACTTCAAATTTATGGGTTATAGGCTTTTCCCCAAAACATGATTTAACTTGGTTTTTGGAGGGGGTGTTAGCCTTGGATTTTCGGACAAATTGATCCTGACTCGATGAGCCCCATTTAAATGAGTATTAGCCTTAGATTTCTAACCTTGTTCATATACAAACCCTTTTAGTTGGTATTAGACTTCAAATTTATGGGTTATAGGCTTTTCCCCCAAACATGATTGAACTTGGTTTTTGGAGGGGGTGTTAGCCTTGGATTTTCGGACAAATTGATCCTGACTCGATGAGCCCCATTTAAATGAGTATTAGCCTTAGATTTCTAACCTTGGTCATATCCAAGCCCTTTTAGTTGGTATTAGACTTCAAATTTATGGGTAATATCCTTTTCCCCCAAACATGATTGAACTTGGTTTTTGGAGGGGGTGTTAGGCTTGGATTTTCGGACAAATTTATCCTGACTAGACGAGCCCCATTTAAATGAGTATTATCCTTCCTTATATTTCTAACCTCGGTCATATCCAAGCCCTTTTAGTTGGTATTAGACTTCAAATTTATGGGAAATATTCTTTTCCCCCAAACATGATTGAACTTGGTTTTTGGAGGGGGTGTTAGCCTTGGATTTTCGGACAAATTGATCCTGACTCGACGAACCCCATTTAAATGAGTATTAGGCTTAGATTTCTAACCTTGTTCATATACAAGACCTTTTAGATAGTATTAGACTTCAAATTTATGGGTTATAGGCTTTTCCCCCAAACATGATTGAACTTGGTTTTTGGAGGGGGTGTTAGCCTTGGAATTTTGGACAAATTGATCCTGACTCGACGAGCCCCATTTAAGTGCGTATTACCCTTAGATTTCTATCCTTGGTAATATCCAAGCCCTTTTAGCTGGTATTAGACTTCAAATTTATGGTAATATCCTTTTCCCCCAAACATGATTGAATTTGGTTTTTGGAGGGGGTGTTAGGCTTGGATTTTCGGACAAATTGATCCTGACTCGACGATCCCCATTCAAATGAGTATTATCCTTAGATTTCTAACCTTGTTCATATCCAAGGCCTTTTAGTTGGTATTAGACTTCAAATTTATGGGTTATAGGCTTTTCCCCCAAACATGATTGAACTTGGTTTTTGGAGGGGCTGTTAACCTTGGTATTTCGGACAAATTGATCCTGACTCGACGAGCCCCATTTAAATGAGTATTAGCCTTAGATTGCTAACCTTGTTAATATCCAAGCCCTTTTAGTTTGTATTAGACTTCAAATTTATGGGTAATATCCTTTTCCCCCAAACATGATTGAACTTGGTTTTTGGAGGGGGTGTTAGGCTTGGATTTTCGGACAAATTGATCCTGACTCGACGAGCCCCATTTAAATGAGTATTATCCTTAGATTTCTAACCTTGGTCATCTCCAAGCCCTTTTAGTTGGTATTAGACTTCAAATTTATGGGTAATATCCTTTTCCCCCAAACGTGATTGAACTTGGTTTTTGGAGGGGGTGTTAGCCTTGGATTTTCGGACAAATTGATCCTGACTCGACGAGCCCCATTTAAATGAGTATTAGGCTTAGATTTCTAACCTTGTTCATATCCAAGACCTTTTAGATAGTATTAGACTTCAAATTTATGGGTTATAGGCTTTTCCTCCAAACATGATTGAACTTGGTTTTTGGAGGGGGTGTTAGCCTTGGAATTTCGAACAAATTGATCCTGACTCGACGAGCCCCATTTAAGTGCGTATTACCCTTAGATTTCTATCCTTGGTCATATCCAAGCCCTTTTAGCTGGTATTAGACTTCAAATTTATGGTAATATCTTTTTCCCCCAAACATGATTGAACTTGGTTTTTGGAGGGGGTGTTAGCCTTGGATGTTCGGACAAATTGATCCTGACTCGACGATCCCCATTCAATTGAGTATTATCCTTAGATTTCTAACGTTGTTCATATCCAAGGCTTTTTAGTTGGTATTAGACTTCAAATTTATGGGTTATAGGCTTTTCCCCCAAACATGATTGAACTTGGTTTTTGGAGGGGCTGTTAGCCTTGGTATTTCGGACAAATTGATCCTGACTCGACGAGCTCCATTTAAATGAGTATTAGCCTTAGATTGCTAACCTTGTTCATATCCAAGCCCTTTTAGTTTGTATTAGACTTCAAATTTATGGGTAATATCCTTTTCCCCCAAACATGATTGAACTTGCTTTTTGGAGGGGGTGTTAGGCTTGGATTTTCAGACAAATTGATCCTGACTCGACGAGCCCCATTTAAATGAGTATTATCCTTAGATTTATAACCTTGTTCATATCCAAGGGCTTTTAGTTGGTATTAGACTTCAAATAAATGGGTAATAGACTTTTCCCCCAAACATGATTGAACTTGGTTTTTGGAGGGGGTGTTAGCCTTGGATTTTCGGACAAATTGATCCTGACTCGACGAGCCCCATTTAAATGAGTATTATCCTTAGATTTCTAACCTTGGTCATATCCAAAAGCCCTTTTAGTTGGTATTAGACTTCAAATTTATGGGTTATAGGCTTTTCCCCCAAACATGATTGAACTTGGTTTTTGGAGGGGGTTATAGCCTTGGATTTTCGGACAAATTGATCCTGACTCGACGAGCCCCATTTAAATGAGTATTAGAATTAGATTTCTAACCTTGTTCATATCCAAGCCCTTTTAGTTTGTATTAGACTTCAAATTTATGGGTTATAGGCTTTTCCCCAAAACATGATTTAACTTGGTTTTTGGAGGGGGTGTTAGCCTTGGATTTTCGGACAAATTGATCCTGACTCGATGAGCCCCATTTAAATGAGTATTAGCCTTAGATTTCTAACCTTGTTCATATACAAACCCTTTTAGTTGGTATTAGACTTCAAATTTATGGGTTATAGGCTTTTCCCCCAAACATGATTGAACTTGGTTTTTGGAGGGGGTGTTAGCCTTGGATTTTCGGACAAATTGATCCTGACTCGATGAGCCCCATTTAAATGAGTATTAGCCTTAGATTTCTAACCTTGGTCATATCCAAGCCCTTTTAGTTGGTATTAGACTTCAAATTTATGGGTAATATCCTTTTCCCCCAAACATGATTGAACTTGGTTTTTGGAGGGGGTGTTAGCCTTGGATTTTCGGACAAATTGATCCTGACTCGACGAGCCCCATATAAATGAGTATTATCCTTAGATTTCTAACCTTGTTCATATCCAAGGGCTTTTAGTTGGTATTAGACTTCAAATAAATGGGTAATAGACTTTTCCCCCAAACATGATTGAACTTGGTTTTTGGAGGGGGTGTTAGCCTTGGATTTTCGGACAAATTGATCCTGACTCGACGAGCCCCATTTAAATGAATATTATCCTTAGAATTCTAACCTTGGTCATATCCAAGCCCTTTTAGTTGGTATTAGACTTCAAATTTATGGGTTATAGGCTTTTCCCCCAAACATGATTGAACTTGGTTTTTGGAGGGGGTTATAGCCTTGGATTTTCGGACAAATTGATCCTGACTCGACAAGCCCCATTTAAATGAGTATTAGACTTAGATTTCTAACCTTGTTCATATCCAAGCCCTTTTAGTTTGTATTAGACTTCAAATTTATGGGTTATAGGCTTTTCCCCAAAACATGATTTAAGTTGGTTTTTGGAGGGGGTGTTAGCCTTGGATTTTCGGACAAATTGATCCTGACTCGATGAGCCCCATTTAAATGAGTATTAGCCTTAGATTTCTAACCTTGTTCATATACAAACCCTTTTAGTTGGTATTAGACTTCAAATTTATGGGTTATAGGCTTTTCCCCCAAACATGATTGAACTTGGTTTTTGGAGGGGGTGTTAGCCTTGGATTTTCGGACAAATTGATCCTGACTCGATGAGCCCCATTTAAATGAGTATTAGCCTTAGATTTCTAACCTTGGTCATATCCAAGCCCTTTTAGTTGGTATTAGACTTCAAATTTATGGGTAATATCCTTTTCCCCCAAACATGATTGAACTTGGTTTTTGGAGGGGGTGTTAGGCTTGGATTTTCGGACAAATTTATCCTGACTAGACGAGCCCCATTTAAATGAGTATTATCCTTCCTTATATTTCTAACCTCGGTCATATCCAAGCCCTTTTAGTTGGTATTAGACTTCAAATTTATGGGAAATATTCTTTTCCCCCAAACATGATTGAACTTGGTTTTTGGAGGGGGTGTTAGCCTTGGATTTTCGGACAAATTGATCCTGACTCGACGAACCCCATTTAAATGAGTATTAGGCTTAGATTTCTAACCTTGTTCATATACAAGACCTTTTAGATAGTATTAGACTTCAAATTTATGGGTTATAGGCTTTTCCTCCAAACATGATTGAACTTGGTTTTTGGAGGGGGTGTTAGCCTTGGAATTTCGAACAAATTGATCCTGACTCGACGAGCCCCATTTAAGTGCGTATTACCCTTAGATTTCTATCCTTGGTCATATCCAAGCCCTTTTAGCTGGTATTAGACTTCAAATTTATGGTAATATCTTTTTCCCCCAAACATGATTGAACTTGGTTTTTGGAGGGGGTGTTAGCCTTGGATGTTCGGACAAATTGATCCTGACTCGACGATCCCCATTCAATTGAGTATTATCCTTAGATTTCTAACGTTGTTCATATCCAAGGCTTTTTAGTTGGTATTAGACTTCAAATTTATGGGTTATAGGCTTTTCCCCCAAACATGATTGAACTTGGTTTTTGGAGGGGCTGTTAGCCTTGGTATTTCGGACAAATTGATCCTGACTCGACGAGCTCCATTTAAATGAGTATTAGCCTTAGATTGCTAACCTTGTTCATATCCAAGCCCTTTTAGTTTGTATTAGACTTCAAATTTATGGGTAATATCCTTTTCCCCCAAACATGATTGAACTTGCTTTTTGGAGGGGGTGTTAGGCTTGGATTTTCAGACAAATTGATCCTGACTCGACGAGCCCCATTTAAATGAGTATTATCCTTAGATTTATAACCTTGTTCATATCCAAGGGCTTTTAGTTGGTATTAGACTTCAAATAAATGGGTAATAGACTTTTCCCCCAAACATGATTGAACTTGGTTTTTGGAGGGGGTGTTAGCCTTGGATTTTCGGACAAATTGATCCTGACTCGATGAGCCCCATTTAAATGAGTATTAGCCTTAGATTTCTAACCTTGTTCATATACAAACCCTTTTAGTTGGTATTAGACTTCAAATTTATGGGTTATAGGCTTTTCCCCCAAACATGATTGAACTTGGTTTTTGGAGGGGGTGTTAGCCTTGGATTTTCGGACAAATTGATCCTGACTCGATGAGCCCCATTTAAATGAGTATTAGCCTTAGATTTCTAACCTTGGTCATATCCAAGCCCTTTTAGTTGGTATTAGACTTCAAATTTATGGGTAATATCCTTTTCCCCCAAACATGATTGAACTTGGTTTTTGGAGGGGGTGTTAGCCTTGGATTTTCGGACAAATTGATCCTGACTCGACGAGCCCCATATAAATGAGTATTATCCTTAGATTTCTAACCTTGTTCATATCCAAGGGCTCTTAGTTGGTATTAGACTTCAAATAAATGGGTAATAGACTTTTCCCCCAAACATGATTGAACTTGGTTTTTGGAGGGGGTGTTAGCCTTGGATTTTCGGACAAATTGATCCTGACTCGACGAGCCCCATTTAAATGAGTATTATCCTTAGAATTCTAACCTTGGTCATATCCAAGCCCTTTTAGTTGGTATTAGACTTCAAATTTATGGGTTATAGGCTTTTCCCCCAAACATGATTGAACTTGGTTTTTGGAGGGGGTTATAGCCTTGGATTTTCGGACAAATTGATCCTGACTCGACAAGCCCCATTTAAATGAGTATTAGACTTAGATTTCTAACCTTGTTCATATCCAAGCCCTTTTAGTTTGTATTAGACTTCAAATTTATGGGTTATAGGCTTTTCCCCAAAACATGATTTAAGTTGGTTTTTGGAGGGGGTGTTAGCCTTGGATTTTCGGACAAATTGATCCTGACTCGATGAGCCCCATTTAAATGAGTATTAGCCTTAGATTTCTAACCTTGTTCATATACAAACCCTTTTAGTTGGTATTAGACTTCAAATTTATGGGTTATAGGCTTTTCCCCCAAACATGATTGAACTTGGTTTTTGGAGGGGGTGTTAGCCTTGGATTTTCGGACAAATTGATCCTGACTCGATGAGCCCCATTTAAATGAGTATTAGCCTTAGATTTCTAACCTTGGTCATATCCAAGCCCTTTTAGTTGGTATTAGACTTCAAATTTATGGGTAATATCCTTTTCCCCCAAACATGATTGAACTTGGTTTTTGGAGGGGGTGTTAGGCTTGGATTTTCGGACAAATTTATCCTGACTAGACGAGCCCCATTTAAATGAGTATTATCCTTCCTTATATTTCTAACCTCGGTCATATCCAAGCCCTTTTAGTTGGTATTAGACTTCAAATTTATGGGAAATATTCTTTTCCCCCAAACATGATTGAACTTGGTTTTTGGAGGGGGTGTTAGCCTTGGATTTTCGGACAAATTGATCCTGACTCGACGAACCCCATTTAAATGAGTATTAGGCTTAGATTTCTAACCTTGTTCATATACAAGACCTTTGAGATAGTATTAGACTTCAAATTTATGGGTTATAGGCTTTTCCCCCAAACATGATTGAACTTGGTTTTTGGAGGGGGTGTTAGCCTTGGAATTTTGGACAAATTGATCCTGACTCGACGAGCCCCATTTAAGTGCGTATTACCCTTAGATTTCTATCCTTGGTAATATCCAGGCCCTTTTAGCTGGTATTAGACTTCAAATTTATGGTAATATCCTTTTCCCCCAAACATGATTGAATTTGGTTTTTGGAGGGGGTGTTAGCCTTGGATTTTCGGACAAATTGATCCTGACTCGACGATCCCCATTCAAATGAGTATTATCCTTAGATTTCTAACCTTGTTCATATCCAAGGCCTTTTAGTTGGTATTAGACTTCAAATTTAAGGGTTATAGGCTTTTCCCCCAAACATGATTGAACTTGGTTTTTGGAGGGGCTGTTAACCTTGGTATTTCGGACAAATTGATCCTGACTCGACGAGCCCCATTTAAATGAGTATTAGCCTTAGATTGCTAACCTTGTTAATATCCAAGCCCTTTTAGTTTGTATTAGACTTCAAATTTATGGGTAATATCCTTTTCCCCCAAACATGATTGAACTTGGTTTTTGGAGGGGGTGTTAGGCTTGGATTTTCGGACAAATTGATCCTGACTCGACGAGCCCCATTTAAATGAGTATTATCCTTAGATTTCTAACCTTGGTCATCTCCAAGCCCTTTTAGTTGGTATTAGACTTCAAATTTATGGGTAATATCCTTTTCCCCCAAACGTGATTGAACTTGGTTTTTGGAGGGGGTGTTAGCCTTGGATTTTCGGACAAATTTATCCTGACTCGACGAGCCCCATTTAAATGAGTATTAGGCTTAGATTTCTAACCTTGTTCATATCCAAGACCTTTTAGATAGTATTAGACTTCAAATTTATGGGTTATAGGCTTTTCCTCCAAACATGATTGAACTTGGTTTTTGGAGGGGGTGTTAGCCTTGGAATTTCGAACAAATTGATCCTGACTCGACGAGCCCCATTTAAGTGCGTATTACCCTTAGATTTCTATCCTTGGTCATATCCAAGCCCTTTTAGCTGGTATTAGACTTCAAATTTATGGTAATATCTTTTTCCCCCAAACATGATTGAACTTGGTTTTTGGAGGGGGTGTTAGCCTTGGATGTTCGGACAAATTGATCCTGACTCGACGATCCCCATTCAATTGAGTATTATCCTTAGATTTCTAACGTTGTTCATATCCAAGGCTTTTTAGTTGGTATTAGACTTCAAATTTATGGGTTATAGGCTTTTCCCCCAAACATGATTGAACTTGGTTTTTGGAGGGGCTGTTAGCCTTGGTATTTCGGACAAATTGATCCTGACTCGACGAGCCCCATTTAAATGAGTATTAGCCTTAGATTGCTAACCTTGTTCATATCCAAGCCCTTTTAGTTTGTATTAGACTTCAAATTTATGGGTAATATCCTTTTCCCCCAAACATGATTGAACTTGCTTTTTGGAGGGGGTGTTAGGCTTGGATTTTCAGACAAATTGATCCTGACTCGACGAGCCCCATTTAAATGAGTATTAGGCTTAGATTTCTAACCTTGTTCATATCCAAGACCTTTTAGATAGTATTAGACTTCAAATTTATGGGTAAATCCTTTTCCCCCAAACATGATTGAACTTGGTTTTTGGAGGGGGTGTTAGCCTTGGATTTTCGGACAAATTGATCCTGACTCGACGAGCCCCATTTAAATGAGTATTATCCTTAGAATTCTAACCTTGGTCATATCCAAGCCCTTTTAGTTGGTATTAGACTTCAAATTTATGGGTTATAGGCTTTTCCCCCAAACATGATTGAACTTGGTTTTTGGAGGGGGTTATAGCCTTGGATTTTCGGACAAATTGATCCTGACTCGACGAGCCCCATTTAAATGAGTATTAGACTTAGATTTATAACCTTGTTCATATCCAAGCCCTTTTAGTTTGTATTAGAATTCAAATTTATGGGTTATAGGCTTTTCCCCAAAACATGATTGAACTTGGTTTTTGGAGGGGGTGTTAGCCTTGGATTTTCGGACAAATTGATCCTGACTCGATGAGCCCCATTTAAATGAGTATTAGCCTTAGATTTCTAACCTTGGTCATATCCAATTCCTTTTAGTTGGTATTAGACTTCAAATTTATGGGTAATATCCTTTTCCCCCAAACATGATTGAACTTGGTTGTTGGAGAGGGTGTTAGGCTTGGATTTTCGGACAAATTTATCCTGACTAGACGAGCCCCATTTAAATGAGTATTATCCTTAGATTTCTAACCTTGGTCATGTCCAAGCCCTTTTAGTTGGTATTAGACTTCAAATTTATGGGTAATAGACTTTTCCCCCAAACATGATTGAACTTGGTTTTTGGAGGGGGTGTTAGCCTTGGATTTTCGGACAAATTGATCCTGACTCGACGAGCCCCATTTAAATGAGGATTAGCCTTAGATTTCTAACCTTGTTCATATCCAAACCCTTTTTGTTGGTATTAGACTTCAAATTTATGGGTTATAGGCTTTTCCCCCAAACATGATTGAACTTGGTTTTTGGAGGGGGTGTTAACCTTGGATTTTCGGACAAATTGATCTTGACTCGACGAGCCCCATTTAAGTGAGTATTAGCCTTAGATTTCTAACCTTGGTCATATCCAAGCCCTTTTAGTTGGTATTAGACTTCAAATTTATGGGTAATATCATTTTCCCGCAAACATGATTGAACTTGGTTTTTGGAGGGGGTGTTAGCCTTGGATTTTCGGACAAATTGATCCTGACTCGACGAACCGCATTTAAATGAGTATTAGGCTTAGATTTCTAACCTTGTTCATATCCAAGTCCTTTTAGATAGTATTAGACTTCAAATTTATGGGTTATAGGCTTTTCCCCCAAACATGATTGAACTTGGTTTTTGGAGGGGCTGTTAGCCTTGGTATTTCGGACAAATTGATCCTGACTCGACGATCCCCATTCAAATGAGTATTACCCGTAGATTTCTAACCTTGTTCATATCCAAGGCCTTTTAGTTGGTATTAGACTTCAAATTTATGGGTTATAGGCTTTTCCCCCAAACATGATTGAACTTGGTTTTTGGAGGGGCTGTTAGCCTTGGTATTTCGGACAAATTGATCCTGACTCGACGAGCCCCATTTAAATGAGTATTATCCTTAGAATTCTAACCTTGGTCATATCCAAGCCCTTTTATTTGGTATTAGACTTCAAATTTATGGGTTATAGGCTTTTCCCCCAAACATGATTGAACTTGGTTTTTGGAGGGGGTTATAGCCTTGGATTTTTGGACAAATTGATCCTGACTCGACGAGCCCCATTTAAATGAGTTTTAGACTTAGATTTCTAACCTTGTTAATATCCAAGCCCTTTTAGTTTGTATTAGACTTCAAATTTATGGGTAATATCCTTTTCCCCCAAACATGATTGAACTTGGTTTTTGGAGGGGGTGTTAGGCTTGGATTTTCGGACAAATTGATCCTGACTCAACGAGCCCCATTTAAATGAGTATTATCCTTAGAATTCTAACCTTGGTCATATCCAAGCCCTTTTATTTGGTATTAGACTTCAAATTTATGGGTTATAGGCTTTTCCCCCAAACATGATTGAACTTGGTTTTTGGAGGGGGTGTTAGCCTTGGATTTTCGGACAAATTGATCCTGACTCGACGAGCCCCATTTAAGTGAGTATTAGCCTTAGATTTCTAACCTTGTTCATATCCAAGACCTTTTAGATAGTATTAGACTTCAAATTTATGGGTTATAGGCTTTTCCCCCAAACATGATTGAACTTGGTTTTGGGAGGGGGTGTTAGCCTTGGAATTTTGGACAAATTGATCCTGACTCGACGAGCCCCATTTAAGTGCGTATTACCCTTAGATTTCTATCCTTGGTCATATCCAAGCCCTTTTAGCTGGTATTAGACTTCAAATTTATGGTAATATCCTTTTCCCCCAAACATGATTGAATTTGGTTTTTGGAGGGGGTGTTAGCCTTGGATTTTCGGACAAATTGATCCTGACTCGACGATCCCCATTCAAATGAGTATTATCCTTAGATTTCTAACCTTGTTCATATCCAAGGCCTTTTAGTTGGTATTAGACTTCAAATTTATGGGTTATAGGCTTTTCCCCCAAACATGATTGAACTTGGTTTTTGGAGGGGCTGTTAGCCTTGGTATTTCGGACAAATTGATCCTGACTCGACGAGCCCCATTTAAATGAGTATTATCCTTAGATTTCTAACCTTGGTCATCTCCAAGCCCTTTTAGTTGGTATTAGACTTCAAATTTATGGGTAATATCCTTTTCCCCCAAACGTGATTGAACTTGGTTTTTGGAGGGGGTGTTAGCCTTGGATTTTCGGACAAATTGATCCTGACTCGACGAGCCCCATTTAAATGAGTATTAGGCTTAGATTTCTAACCTTGTTCATATCCAAGACCTTTTAGATAGTATTAGACTTCAAATTTATGGGTTATAGGCTTTTCCTCCAAACATGATTGAACTTGGTTTTTGGAGGGGGTGTTAGCCTTGGAATTTCGAACAAATTGATCCTGACTCGACGAGCCCCATTTAAGTGCGTATTACCCTTAGATTTCTATCCTTGGTCATATCCAAGCCCTTTTAGCTGGTATTAGACTTCAAATTTATGGTAATATCTTTTTCCCCCAAACATGATTGAACTTGGTTTTTGGAGGGGGTGTTAGCCTTGGATGTTCGGACAAATTGATCCTGACTCGACGATCCCCATTCAATTGAGTATTATCCTTAGATTTCTAACGTTGTTCATATCCAAGGCTTTTTAGTTGGTATTAGACTTCAAATTTATGGGTTATAGGCTTTTCCCCCAAACATGATTGAACTTGGTTTTTGGAGGGGCTGTTAGCCTTGGTATTTCGGACAAATTGATCCTGACTCGACGAGCTCCATTTAAATGAGTATTAGCCTTAGATTGCTAACCTTGTTCATATCCAAGCCCTTTTAGTTTGTATTAGACTTTAAATTTATGGGTAATATCCTTTTCCCCCAAACATGATTGAACTTGCTTTTTGGAGGGGGTGTTAGGCTTGGATTTTCAGACAAATTGATCCTGACTCGACGAGCCCCATTTAAATGAGTATTATCCTTAGATTTATAACCTTGTTCATATCCAAGGGCTTTTAGTTGGTATTAGACTTCAAATAAATGGGTAATAGACTTTTCCCCCAAACATGATTGAACTTGGTTTTTGGAGGGGGTGTTAGCCTTGGATTTTCGGACAAATTGATCCTGACTCGACGAGCCCCATTTAAATGAGTATTATCCTTAGATTTCTAACCTTGGTCATATCCAAGCCCTTTTAGTTGGTATTAGACTTCAAATTTATGGGTTATAGGCTTTTCCCCCAAACATGATTGAACTTGGTTTTTGGAGGGGGTTATAGCCTTGGATTTTCGGACAAATTGATCCTGACTCGACGAGCCCCATTTAAATGAGTATTAGAATTAGATTTCTAACCTTGTTCATATCCAAGCCCTTTTAGTTTGTATTAGACTTCAAATTTATGGGTTATAGGCTTTTCCCCAAAACATGATTTAACTTGGTTTTTGGAGGGGGTGTTAGCCTTGGATTTTCGGACAAATTGATCCTGACTCGATGAGCCCCATTTAAATGAGTATTAGCCTTAGATTTCTAACCTTGTTCATATACAAACCCTTTTAGTTGGTATTAGACTTCAAATTTATGGGTTATAGGCTTTTCCCCCAAACATGATTGAACTTGGTTTTTGGAGGGGGTGTTAGCCTTGGATTTTCGGACAAATTGATCCTGACTCGATGAGCCCCATTTAAATGAGTATTAGCCTTAGATTTCTAACCTTGGTCATATCCAAGCCCTTTTAGTTGGTATTAGACTTCAAATTTATGGGTAATATCCTTTTCCCCCAAACATGATTGAACTTGGTTTTTGGAGGGGGTGTTAGCCTTGGATTTTCGGACAAATTGATCCTGACTCGACGAGCCCCATATAAATGAGTATTATCCTTAGATTTCTAACCTTGTTCATATCCAAGGGCTTTTAGTTGGTATTAGACTTCAAATAAATGGGTAATAGACTTTTCCCCCAAACATGATTGAACTTGGTTTTTGGAGGGGGTGTTAGCCTTGGATTTTCGGACAAATTGATCCTGACTCGACGAGCCCCATTTAAATGAGTATTATCCTTAGAATTCTAACCTTGGTCATATCCAAGCCCTTTTAGTTGGTATTAGACTTCAAATTTATGGGTTATAGGCTTTTCCCCCAAACATGATTGAACTTGGTTTTTGGAGGGGGTTATAGCCTTGGATTTTCGGACAAATTGATCCTGACTCGACGAGCCCCATTTAAATGAGTATTAGACTTAGATTTCTAACCTTGTTCATATCCAAGCCCTTTTAGTTTGTATTAGACTTCAAATTTATGGGTTATAGGCTTTTCCCCAAAACATGATTTAACTTGGTTTTTGGAGGGGGTGTTAGCCTTGGATTTTCGGACAAATTGATCCTGACTCGATGAGCCCCATTTAAATGAGTATTAGCCTTAGATTTCTAACCTTGTTCATATACAAACCCTTTTAGTTGGTATTAGACTTCAAATTTATGGGTTATAGGCTTTTCCCCCAAACATGATTGAACTTGGTTTTTGGAGGGGGTGTTAGCCTTGGATTTTCGGACAAATTGATCCTGACTCGATGAGCCCCATTTAAATGAGTATTAGCCTTAGATTTCTAACCTTGGTCATATCCAAGCCCTTTTAGTTGGTATTAGACTTCAAATTTATGGGTAATATCCTTTTCCCCCAAACATGATTGAACTTGGTTTTTGGAGGGGGTGTTAGGCTTGGATTTTCGGACAAATTTATCCTGACTAGACGAGCCCCATTTAAATGAGTATTATCCTTCCTTATATTTCTAACCTCGGTCATATCCAAGCCCTTTTAGTTGGTATTAGACTTCAAATTTATGGGAAATATTCTTTTCCCCCAAACATGATTGAACTTGGTTTTTGGAGGGGGTGTTAGCCTTGGATTTTCGGACAAATTGATCCTGACTCGACGAACCCCATTTAAATGAGTATTAGGCTTAGATTTCTAACCTTGTTCATATACAAGACCTTTTAGATAGTATTAGACTTCAAATTTATGGGTTATAGGCTTTTCCCCCAAACATGATTGAACTTGGTTTTTGGAGGGGGTGTTAGCCTTGGAATTTTGGACAAATTGATCCTGACTCGACGAGCCCCATTTAAGTGCGTATTACCCTTAGATTTCTATCCTTGGTAATATCCAGGCCCTTTTAGCTGGTATTAGACTTCAAATTTATGGTAATATCCTTTTCCCCCAAACATGATTGAATTTGGTTTTTGGAGGGGGTGTTAGCCTTGGATTTTCGGACAAATTGATCCTGACTCGACGATCCCCATTCAAATGAGTATTATCCTTAGATTTCTAACCTTGTTCATATCCAAGGCCTTTTAGTTGGTATTAGACTTCAAATTTATGGGTTATAGGCTTTTGCCCCAAACATGATTGAACTTGGTTTTTGGAGGGGCTGTTAACCTTGGTATTTCGGACAAATTGATCCTGACTCGACGAGCCCCATTTAAATGAGTATTAGCCTTAGATTGCTAACCTTGTTAATATCCAAGCCCTTTTAGTTTGTATTAGACTTCAAATTTATGGGTAATATCCTTTTCCCCCAAACATGATTGAACTTGGTTTTTGGAGGGGGTGTTAGGCTTGGATTTTCGGACAAATTGATCCTGACTCGACGAGCCCCATTTAAATGAGTATTATCCTTAGATTTCTAACCTTGGTCATCTCCAAGCCCTTTTAGTTGGTATTAGACTACAAATTTATGGGTAATATCCTTTTCCCCCAAACGTGATTGAACTTGGTTTTTGGAAGGGGTGTTAGCCTTGGATTTTCGGACAAATTGATCCTGACTCGACGAGCCCCATTTAAATGAGTATTAGGCTTAGATTTCTAACCTTGTTCATATCCAAGACCTTTTAGATAGTATTAGACTTCAAATTTATGGGTTATAGGCTTTTCCTCCAAACATGATTGAACTTGGTTTTTGGAGGGGGTGTTAGCCTTGGAATTTCGAACAAATTGATCCTGACTCGACGAGCCCCATTTAAGTACGTATTACCCTTAGATTTCTATCCTTGGTCATATCCAAGCCCTTTTAGCTGGTATTAGACTTCAAATTTATGGTAATATCTTTTTCCCCCAAACATGATTGAACTTGGTTTTTGGAGGGGGTGTTAGCCTTGGATGTTCGGACAAATTGATCCTGACTCGACGATCCCCATTCAATTGAGTATTATCCTTAGATTTCTAACGTTGTTCATATCCAAGGCTTTTTAGTTGGTATTAGACTTCAAATTTATGGGTTATAGGCTTTTCCCCCAAACATGATTGAACTTGGTTTTTGGAGGGGCTGTTAGCCTTGGTATTTCGGACAAATTGATCCTGACTCGACGAGCCCCATTTAAATGAGTATTAGCCTTAGATTGCTAACCTTGTTCATATCCAAGCCCTTTTAGTTTGTATTAGACTTCAAATTTATGGGTAATATCCTTTTCCCCCAAACATGATTGAACTTGCTTTTTGGAGGGGGTGTTAGGCTTGGATTTTCAGACAAATTGATCCTGACTCGACGAGCCCCATTTAAATGAGTATTAGGCTTAGATTTCTAACCTTGTTCATATCCAAGACCTTTTAGATAGTATTAGACTTCAAATTTATGGGTAATATCCTTTTCCCCCAAACATGATTGAACTTGGTTTTTGGAGGGGGTGTTAGCCTTGGATTTTCGGACAAATTGATCCTGACTCGACGAGCCCCATTTAAATGAGTATTATCCTTAGAATTCTAACCTTGGTCATATCCAAGCCCTTTTAGTTGGTATTAGACTTCAAATTTATGGGTTATAGGCTTTTCCCCCAAACATGATTGAACTTGGTTTTTGGAGGGGGTTATAGCCTTGGATTTTCGGACAAATTGATCCTGACTCGATGAGCCCCATTTAAATGAGTATTAGACTTAGATTTATAACCTTGTTCATATCCAAGCCCTTTTAGTTTGTATTAGAATTCAAATTTATGGGTTATAGGCTTTTCCCCAAAACATGATTGAACTTGGTTTTTGGAGGGGGTGTTAGCCTTGGATTTTCGGACAA
Organism: Salix caprea; assembly: GCA_964035475.1. Lineage (NCBI taxonomy): Eukaryota > Viridiplantae > Streptophyta > Magnoliopsida > Malpighiales > Salicaceae > Salix > Salix caprea. The sequence continues at coordinate 3,607,753 of OZ037748.1, read as the reverse complement.
ATTGATCCTGACTCGATGAGCCCCATTTAAATGAGTATTAGCCTTAGATTTCTAACCTTGGTCATATCCAATTCCTTTTAGTTGGTATTAGACTTCAAATTTATGGGTAATATCCTTTTCCCCCAAACATGATTGAACTTGGTTGTTGGAGAGGGTGTTAGGCTTGGATTTTCGGACAAATTTATCCTGACTAGACGAGCCCCATTTAAATGAGTATTATCCTTAGATTTCTAACCTTGGTCATGTCCAAGCCTTTTTAGTTGGTATTAGACTTCAAATTTATGGGTAATAGACTTTTCCCCCAAACATGATTGAACTTGGTTTTTGGAGGGGGTGTTAGCCTTGGATTTTCGGACAAATTGATCCTGACTCGACGAGCCCCATTTAAATGAGGATTAGGCTTAGATTTCTAACCTTGTTCATATCCAAACCCTTTTTGTTGGTATTAGACTTCAAATTTATGGGTTATAGGCTTTTCCCCCAAACATGATTGAACTTGGTTTTTGGAGGGGGTGTTAACCTTGGATTTTCGGACAAATTGATCCTGACTCGACGAGCCCCATTTAAGTGAGTATTAGCCTTAGATTTCTAACCTTGGTCATATCCAAGCCCTTTTAGTTGGTATTAGACTTCAAATTTATGGGTAATATCATTTTCCCGCAAACATGATTGAACTTGGTTTTTGGAGGGGGTGTTAGCCTTGGATTTTCGGACAAATTGATCCTGACTCGACGAACCGCATTTAAATGAGTATTAGGCTTAGATTTCTAACCTTGTTCATATCCAAACCCTTTTTGTTGGTATTAGACTTCAAATTTATGGGTTATAGGCTTTTCCCCCAAACATGATTGAACTTGGTTTTTGGAGGGGGTGTTAACCTTGGATTTTCGGACAAATTGATCCTGACTCGACGAGCCCCATTTAAGTGAGTATTAGCCTTAGATTTCTAACCTTGGTCATATCCAAGCCCTTTTAGTTGGTATTAGACTTCAAATTTATGGGTAATATCATTTTCCCGCAAACATGATTGAACTTGGTTTTTGGAGGGGGTGTTAGCCTTGGATTTTCGGACAAATTGATCCTGACTCGATGAGCCCCATTTAAATGAGTATTAGCCTTAGATTTCTAACCTTGGTCATATCCAATTCCTTTTAGTTGGTATTAGACTTCAAATTTATGGGTTATAGGCTTTTCCCCCAAACATGATTGAACTTGGTTTTTGGAGGGGCTGTTAGCCTTGGTATTTCGGACAAATTGATCCTGACTCGATGAGCCCCATTTAAATGAGTATTAGCCTTAGATTTCTAACCTTGGTCATATCCAATTCCTTTTAGTTGGTATTAGACTTCAAATTTATGGGTAATATCCTTTTCCCCCAAACATGATTGAACTTGGTTGTTGGAGAGGGTGTTAGGCTTGGATTTTCGGACAAATTTATCCTGACTAGACGAGCCCCATTTAAATGAGTATTATCCTTAGATTTCTAACCTTGGTCATGTCCAAGCCCTTTTAGTTGGTATTAGACTTCAAATTTATGGGTAATAGACTTTTCCCCCAAACATGATTGAACTTGGTTTTTGGAGGGGGTGTTAGCCTTGGATTTTCGGACAAATTGATCCTGACTCGACGAGCCCCATTTAAATGAGGATTAGCCTTAGATTTCTAACCTTGTTCATATCCAAACCCTTTTTGTTGGTATTAGACTTCAAATTTATGGGTTATAGGCTTTTCCCCCAAACATGATTGAACTTGGTTTTTGGAGGGGGTGTTAACCTTGGATTTTCGGACAAATTGATCCTGACTCGACGAGCCCCATTTAAGTGAGTATTAGCCTTAGATTTCTAACCTTGGTCATATCCAAGCCCTTTTAGTTGGTATTAGACTTCAAATTTATGGGTAATATCATTTTCCCGCAAACATGATTGAACTTGGTTTTTGGAGGGGGTGTTAGCCTTGGATTTTCGGACAAATTGATCCTGACTCGACGAACCGCATTTAAATGAGTATTAGGCTTAGATTTCTAACCTTGTTCATATCCAAGTCCTTTTAGATAGTATTAGACTTCAAATTTATGGGTTATAGGCTTTTCCCCCAAACATGATTGAACTTGGTTTTTGGAGGGGCTGTTAGCCTTGGTATTTCGGACAAATTGATCCTGACTCGACGATCCCCATTCAAATGAGTATTACCCTTAGATTTCTAACCTTGTTCATATCCAAGGCCTTTTAGTTGGTATTAGACTTCAAATTTATGGGTTATAGGCTTTTCCCCCAAACATGATTGAACTTGGTTTTTGGAGGGGCTGTTAGCCTTGGTATTTCGGACAAATTGATCCTGACTCGACGAGCCCCATTTAAATGAGTATTATCCTTAGAATTCTAACCTTGGTCATATCCAAGCCCTTTTATTTGGTATTAGACTTCAAATTTATGGGTTATAGGCTTTTCCCCCAAACATGATTGAACTTGGTTTTTGGAGGGGGTTATAGCCTTGGATTTTTGGACAAATTGATCCTGACTCGACGAGCCCCATTTAAATGAGTTTTAGACTTAGATTTCTAACCTTGTTAATATCCAAGCCCTTTTAGTTTGTATTAGACTTCAAATTTATGGGTAATATCCTTTTCCCCCAAACATGATTGAACTTGGTTTTTGGAGGGGGTGTTAGGCTTGGATTTTCGGACAAATTGATCCTGACTCAACGAGCCCCATTTAAATGAGTATTATCCTTAGAATTCTAACCTTGGTCATATCCAAGCCCTTTTATTTGGTATTAGACTTCAAATTTATGGGTTATAGGCTTTTCCCCCAAACATGATTGAATTTGGTTTTTGGAGGGGGTGTTAGCCTTGGATTTTCGGACAAATTGATCCTGACTCGACGAGCCCCATTTAAGTGAGTATTAGCCTTAGATTTCTAACCTTGTTCATATCCAAGACCTTTTAGATAGTATTAGACTTCAAATTTATGGGTTATAGGCTTTTCCCCCAAACATGATTGAACTTGGTTTTGGGAGGGGGTGTTAGCCTTGGAATTTTGGACAAATTGATCCTGACTCGACGAGCCCCATTTAAGTGCGTATTACCCTTAGATTTCTATCCTTGGTCATATCCAAGCCCTTTTAGCTGGTATTAGACTTCAAATTTATGGTAATATCCTTTTCCCCCAAACATGATTGAATTTGGTTTTTGGAGGGGGTGTTAGCCTTGGATTTTCGGACAAATTGATCCTGACTCGACGATCCCCATTCAAATGAGTATTATCCTTAGATTTCTAACCTTGTTCATATCCAAGGCCTTTTAGTTGGTATTAGACTTCAAATTTATGGGTTATAGGCTTTTCCCCCAAACATGATTGAACTTGGTTTTTGGAGGGGCTGTTAGCCTTGGTATTTCGGACAAATTGATCCTGACTCGACGAGCCCCATTTAAATGAGTATTAGCCTTAGATTGCTAACCTTGTTAATATCCAAGCCCTTTTAGTTTGTATTAGACTTCAAATTTATGGGTAATATCCTTTTCCCCCTAACATGATTGAACTTGGTTTTTGGAGGGGGTGTTAGTCTTGGATTTTCGGACAAATTGATCCTGACTCGACGAGCCCCATTTAAATGAGTATTATCCTTTGATTTCTAACCTTGGTCATCTCCAAGCCCTTTTAGTTGGTATTAGACTTCAAATTTATGGGTAATATCCTTTTCCCCCAAACATGATTGAACTTGGTTTTTGGAGGGGGTGTTAGCCTTGGATTTTCGGACAAATTGATCCTGACTCGACGAGCACCATTTAAATGAGTATTAGGCTTAGATTTCTAACCTTGTTCATATCCAAGACCTTTTAGATAGTATTAGACTTCAAATTTATGGGTTATAGGCTTTTCCTCCAAACATGATTGAACTTGGTTTTTGGAGGGGGTGTTAGCCTTGGAATTTCGAACAAATTGATCCTGACTCGACGAGCCCCATTTAAGTACGTATTACCCTTAGATTTCTATCCTTGGTCATATCCAAGCCCTTTTAGCTGGTATTAGACTTCAAATTTATGGTAATATCTTTTTCCCCCAAACATGATTGAACTTGGTTTTTGGAGGGGGTGTTAGCCTTGGATGTTCGGACAAATTGATCCTGACTCGACGATCCCCATTCAATTGAGTATTATCCTTAGATTTCTAACGTTGTTCATATCCAAGGCTTTTTAGTTGGTATTAGACTTCAAATTTATGGGTTATAGGCTTTTCCCCCAAACATGACTGAACTTGGTTTTTGGAGGGGCTGTTAGCCTTGGTATTTCGGACAAATTGATCCTGACTCGACGAGCCCCATTTAAATGAGTATTAGCCTTAGATTGCTAACCTTGTTCATATCCAAGCCCTTTTAGTTTGTATTAGACTTCAAATTTATGGGTAATATCCTTTTCCCCCAAACATGATTGAACTTGCTTTTTGGAGGGGGTGTTAGGCTTGGATTTTCAGACAAATTGATCCTGACTCGACGAGCCCCATTTAAGTGCGTATTACCCTTAGATTTCTATCCTTGGTCATATCCAAGCCCTTTTAGCTGGTATTAGACTTCAAATTTATGGTAATATCCTTTTCCCCCAAACCATGATTGAACTTGGTTTTTGGAGGGGGTGCTAGTCTTGGATTTTCGGACAAATTGATCCTGACTCGACGAGCCCCATTTAAATGAGTATTATCCTTTGATTTCTAACCTTGGTCATCTCCAAGCCCTTTTAGTTGGTATTAGACTTCAAATTTATGGGTAATATCCTTTTCCCCCAAACATGATTGAACTTGGTTTTTGGAGGGGGTATTAGCCTTGGATTTTCGGACAAATTGATCCTGACTCGACGAGCACCATTTAAATGAGTATTAGGCTTAGATTTCTAACCTTGTTCATATCCAAGACCTTTTAGATAGTATTAGACTTCAAATTTATGGGTTATAGGCTTTTCCTCCAAACATGATTGAACTTGGTTTTTGGAGGGGGTGTTAGCCTTGGAATTTCGAACAAATTGATCCTGACTCGACGAGCCCCATTTAAGTGCGTATTACCCTTAGATTTCTATCCTTGGTCATATCCAAGCCCTTTTAGCTGGTATTAGACTTCAAATTTATGGTAATATCCTTTTCCCCCAAACATGATTGAACTTGGTTTTTGGAGGGGGTGTTAGCCTTTGATTTTCGGACAAATTGATCCTGACTCGACGAGCCCTATTTAAATGAGTATTAGCCTTAGATTTCTAACCTTGTTCATATCCAAGCGCTTTTAGATGGTATTAGACTTCAAATTTATGGGTTATAGGCTTTTCCCCCAAACATGATTGAACTTGGTTTTTGGAGGGGGTGTTAGCCTTTGATTTTCGGACAAATTGATCCTGACTCGACGAGCCCCATTTAAATGAGTATTAGCCTTAGATTTCTAACCTTGTTCATATCCAAGCTCTTTTAGTTGGTATTAGATTTCAAATTTATGGGCAATATACTTTTCCCCCAAACATGATTGAACTTGGTTTTTGGAGGGGGTGTTAGCCTTGGAATTTCGCACAAATTGATCCTGACTCGACGAGCCCCATTTAAATGAATATTATACTTAGATTTGTAACCTTGTTCATATCCAATCCCTTTTAGTTGGTATTAGACTTCAAATTTACGGGCAATAGACTTTTCCCCCAAACATGATTGAACTTTGTTTTTTGAGGGGGTGTTAGCCTTGGATTTTCGGACAAATTGATCATGACTCTACGAGCCCCATTTAAATGAGTATTAGGCTTAGATGTCTAACCTTGTTCATATCGAAGCTCTTTTAGATGGTATTAGACTTCAAATTTATGGGTTATAAGCTTTTCCCCCAAACATGATTGAACTTGATTTTTGGAGGGGGTGTTTGGCTTGGATTTTCGGACAAATTGATCCTGACTCGACGAGCCCCATTTAAATGAGTATTAGCCTTAGATTTCTAACCTTGTTCATATCCAAGCCCTTTTAGTTGGTATTAGACTTCAAATTTATGGGTTATAGGCTTTTCCCCCAAACATGATTGAACTTGATTTTTGGAGGGGGTGTTAGGCTTGGATTTTCGGACAAATTGATCCTGACTCGACGAGCCCCATTTAAATGAGTATTAGCCTTAGATTTAAAACCTTGTTCATATCCAAGCCCTTTTAGATGGTATTAGACTTCAAATTTATGGGTTATAGGCTTTTCCCCCAAACATGATTGAACTTGGTTTTTGGAGGGGGTGTTAGCCTTGGAATTTCGGACAAATTGATCCTGACTCGACGAGCCCCATTTAAATGAGTATTATACTTAGACTTATAACCGTGTTCATATCCAAGCCCTTTTAGTTGGTATTATACTTCAAATTTATGAGCAATAGACTTTTCCCCCAAACATGATTGAACTTGGTTTTTTGAGGGGGTGTTAGCCTTGGATTTTTGGACAAATTGATCCTGACTCGACGAGCCCCATTTAAATGAGTATTAGGCTTAGATTTCTAACCTTGTTCATATCCAAGCCCTTTTAGATGGTATTAGACTTCAAATTTATGGGTTATAGGCTTTTCCCCCAAACATGATTGAACTTGATTTTTGGAGGGGGTGTTAGGCTTGGATTTTCGGACAAATTGATCCTGACTCGACGAGCCCCATTTAAATGAGTATTAGCCTTAGATTTCTAACCTTGTTCATATCCAAGCCCTTTTAGTTGGTATTAGACTTCAAATTTATGGGCATTATACTTTTCCCCCAAACATGATTAAACTTGGTTTTTGGAGGGGGTGTTAGCCTTGGAATTTCGGACAAATTTATCCTGACTCGACGAGCCTTATTTAAATGAGTATTATACTTATATTTATAACCTTGTTCATATCCAAGCCCTTTTAGTTGGTATTACACTTCAAATTTATGGGCAATAGACTTTTGCCCCAAACATGATTGAACTTGGTTTTTTGAGGGGGTGTTAGCCTTGGATTTCCGGACAAATTGATCCTGACTCGACGAGCCCCATTTAACTGAGTATTAGGCTTAGATTTCTAACCTTGTTCATATCCAAGCCCTTTTAGTTGGTATTAGACTTCAAATTTATGGGCAATAGACTTTTCCCCCAAACATGATTGAACTTTGTTTTTTGAGGGGGTGTTAGCCTTGGATTTTCGGACAAATTGATCCTGACTCTACGAGCCCCATTTAAATGAGTATTAGGCTTAGATGTCTAACCTTGTTCATATCCAAGCTCTTTTAGATGGTATTAGACTTCAAATTTATGGGTTATAAGCTTTTCCCCCAAACATGATTGAACTTGATTTTTGGAGGGGGTGTTTGGCTTGGATTTTCGGACAAATTGATCCTGACTCGACGAGCCCCATTTAAATGAGTATTAGCCTTAGATTTCTAACCTTGTTCATATCCAAGCCCTTTTAGTTGGTATTAGACTTCAAATTTATGGGTTATAGGCTTTTCCCCCAAACATGATTGAACTTGATTTTTGGAGGGGGTGTTAGGCTTGGATTTTCGGACAAATTGATCCTGACTCGACGAGCCCCATTTAAATGAGTATTAGCCTTAGATTTATAACCTTGTTCATATCCAAGCCCTTTTAGATGGTATTAGACCTCAAATTTATGGGTTATAGGCTTTTCCCCCAAACATGATTGAACTTGGTTTTTGGAGGGGGTGTTAGCCTTGGAATTTCGGACAAATTGATCCTGACTCGACGAGCCCCATTTAAATGAGTATTATACTTAGACTTATAACCTTGTTCATATCCAAGCCCTTTTAGTTGGTATTATACTTCAAATTTATGAGCAATAGACTTTTCCCCCAAACATGATTGAACTTGGTTTTTTGAGGGGGTGTTAGCCTTGGATTTTTGGACAAATTGATCCTGACTCGACGAGCCCCATTTAAATGAGTATTAGGCTTAGATTTCTAACCTTGTTCATATCCAAGCCCTTTTAGATGGTATTAGACTTCATATTTATGGGTTATAGGCTTTTCCCCCAAACATGATTGAACTTGATTTTTGGAGGGGGTGTTAGGCTTGGATTTTCGGACAAATTGATCCTGACTCGACGAGCCCCATTTAAATGAGTATTAGCCTTAGATTTCTAACCTTGTTCATATCCAAGCCCTTTTAGTTGGTATTAGACTTCAAATTTATGGGCATTATACTTTTCCCCCAAATATGATTAAACTTGGTTTTTGGAGGGGGTGTTAGCCTTGGAATTTCGGACAAATTTATCCTGACTCGACGAGCCTTATTTAAATGAGTATTATACTTATATTTATAACCTTGTTCATATCCAAGCCCTTTTAGTTGGTATTACACTTCAAATTTATGGGCAATAGACTTTTGCCCCAAACATGATTGAACTTGGTTTTTTGAGGGGGTGTTAGCCTTGGATTTCCGGACAAATTGATCCTGACTCGACGAGCCCCATTTAACTGAGTATTAGGCTTAGATTTCTAACCTTGGTCATATCCAAGCCCTTTTAGTTGGTATTAGACTTCAAATTTATGGGTAATATCCTTTTCCCCAAACCATGATTGAACTTGGTTTTTGGAGGGGGTGTTAGCCTTGGATTTTCGGACAAATTGATCCTGACTCGACGAGCCCCAATTAAGTGAGTATTACCCTTAGATTTATGTCCTTATTCATATCCAAGCCCTTTTAGTTGGTATTAGACTTCAAATTTATGGGTAATATACTTTTCCCCCAAACATGATTGAACTTGGTTTTTGGAGGGGGTGTTAGGTTTGGATTTTCGGACAAATTGATCCTGACTCGACGAGCCCTATTTAAATGAGTATTATCCTTAGATTTCTAACCTTGTTCATATCCAAGCCCTTTTAGATGGTATTAGACTTCAAATTTATGGGTAATAGGCTTTTCCCCAAAACATGATTGAACTTGGTTTTTGGAGGGGGTGTTAGCCTTGGATTTTCGGACAAATTGATCCTGACTCGACGAGCCCCATTTAAATGAGTATTAGCCTTAGATTTCTAACCTTGTTCATATCCAAGACCTTTTAGTTTGTATTAGACTTCAAATTTATGAGTAATATCCTTTCCCCCCAAACATGATTGAACTTGGTTTTGGAGGGGGTGTTAGCCTTGGAATTTCGGACAAATTGATCCTGACTCGACGAGCCCCATTTAAATGAGTATTATCCTTAGATTTATAAACTTGTTCATATCCAAGGCCTTTTAGTTGGTATTAGACTTCAAATTTATGGGTAATAGACTTTTCCCCCAAACATGATTGAACTTGGTTTTTGGAGGGGGTGTTAGCCTTGGATTTTCGGACAAATTGATCCTGACTCGACGAGCCCCATTTAAGTGAGTATTACCCTTAGATTTCTATCCTTGGTCACATCCAAGCCCTTTTAGTTGGTATTAGACTTCAAATTTATGGGTAATAGACTTTTCCCCCAAACATGATTGAACTTGGTTTTTGGAGGGGGTGTTAGCCTTGGATTTTCGGACAAATTGATCCTGACTCGACGAGCCCCATTTAAATGAGTATTAGCCTTAAATTTCTAACCTTGGTCATATCCAAGCCCTTTTAGTTGGTATTAGACTTCAAATTTATGGGCAATATACTTTTCCCCCAAACATGATTGAACTTGGTTTTTGGAGGGGGTGTTAGCCTTGGAATTTCAGACAAATTGATCCTGACTCGACGAGCCCCATTTAAATGAGTATTATACTTAGATTTATAACCTTGTTCATATCCAAGCCCTTTTACTTGGTATTAGATTTCAAATTTATGGGCAATAGACTTTTCCCCCAAACATAATTGAACTTAGTTTTTTGAGGGGGTGTTAGCCTTGGATTTTCGGACAAATTGATCCTAACTCGACGAGCCCCATTTAAATGAGTATTAGGCTTAGATTTCTAACCTTGTTCATATCCAAGCCCTTTTAGATGGTATTAGACTTCAAATTTATGGGTTATAGGCTTTTCCCCCAAACATGATTGAACTTGGTTTTTGGAGGGGGTGTTAGGCTTGGATTTTTGGACAAATTGATCCTGACTCGACGAGCCCCATTTAAATGAGTATTATCCTTAGATTTCTAACCTTGGTCATATCCAAGCCCTTTTAGTTGGTATTAGACTTCAAATTTATCGGTAATATCCTTTTTCCCCAAACATGATTGAACTTGGTTTTTGGAGGGGGTGTTAGCCTTGGATCTTCGGACAAATTGATCCTGACTCGACGAGCCCCATTTAAGTGAGTATTACCCTTAGATTTCTATCCTTGGTCATATCCAAGCCCTTTTAGTTGGTGTTAGACTTCAAATTTATGGGTAGTATACTTTTCCCCCAAACATGATTGAACTTGGTTTTTGGAGGGGGTGTTAGCCTTGGATTTTCGGACAAATTGATCCTGACTCGACGAGCCCCATTTAAATGAGTATTATCCTTAGATTTCTAACCTTGTTCATATGCAAGGCCTTTTAGTTGGTATTAGACTTCAAATTTATGGGTAATAGACTTTTCCCCCAAACATGATTGAACTTGGATTTCGGAGGGGGTGTTAGCCTTGGATTTTCAGACAAATTGATCCTGACTCGACGAGCCCCATTTAAATGAGTATTAGGCTTAGATTTCTAACCTTGTTCATATCCAAGGCCTTTTAGTTGGTATTAGACTTCAAATTTATGGGTTATAGGCTTTTCCCCAAAACATGATTGAACTTGGTTTTTGGAGGGGGTGTTAGCCTTGGATTTTCGGACAAATTGATCCTGACTCGACGAGCCCCATTTAAATGAGTATTAGCCTTAGATTTCTAACCTTGTTCATATCCAAGCCCTTTTAGATGGTATTAGACTTCAAATTTATGAGTAATATCCTTTCCCCCCAAACATGATTGAACTTGGTTTTGGAGGGGGTGTTAGCCTTGGATTTTCGGACAAATTGATCCTGACTCGACGAGCCCCATTTAAATGAGTATTAGCCTTAGATTTCTAACCTTGTTCATATCCAAGCCCTTTTAGTTGGTATTAGACTTCAAATTTATGGGCATTATACTTTTCCCCCAAACATGATTAAACTTGGTTTTTGGAGGGGGTGTTAGCCTTGGAATTTCGGACAAATTTATCCTGACTCGACGAGCCTTATTTAAATGAGTATTATACTTATATTTATAACCTTGTTCATACCCAAGCCCTTTTAGTTGGTATTACACTTCAAATTTATGGGCAATAGACTTTTGCCCCAAACATGATTGAACTTGGTTTTTTGAGGGGGTGTTAGCCTTGGATTTCCGGACAAATTGATCCTGACTCGACGAGCCCCATTTAACTGAGTATTAGGCTTAGATTTCTAACCTTGTTCATATCCAAGCCCTTTTAGTTGGTATTAGACTTCAAATTTATGGGCAATAGACTTTTCCCCCAAACATGATTGAACTTTGTTTTTTGAGGGGGTGTTAGCCTTGGATTTTCGGACAAATTGATCCTGACTCTACGAGCCCCATTTAAATGAGTATTAGGCTTAGATGTCTAACCTTGTTCATATCCAAGCTCTTTTAGATGGTATTAGACTTCAAATTTATGGGTTATAAGCTTTTCCCCCAAACATGATTGAACTTGATTTTTGGAGGGGGTGTTTGGCTTGGATTTTCGGACAAATTGATCCTGACTCGACGAGCCCCATTTAAATGAGTATTAGCCTTAGATTTCTAACCTTGTTCATATCCAAGCCCTTTTAGTTGGTATTAGACTTCAAATTTATGGGTTATAGGCTTTTCCCCCAAACATGATTGAACTTGATTTTTGGAGGGGGTGTTAGGCTTGGATTTTCGGACAAATTGATCCTGACTCGACGAGCCCCATTTAAATGAGTATTAGCCTTAGATTTATAACCTTGTTCATATCCAAGCCCTTTTAGATGGTATTAGACCTCAAATTTATGGGTTATAGGCTTTTCCCCCAAACATGATTGAACTTGGTTTTTGGAGGGGGTGTTAGCCTTGGAATTTCGGACAAATTGATCCTGACTCGACGAGCCCCATTTAAATGAGTATTATACTTAGACTTATAACCTTGTTCATATCCAAGCCCTTTTAGTTGGTATTATACTTCAAATTTATGAGCAATAGACTTTTCCCCCAAACATGATTGAACTTGGTTTTTTGAGGGGGTGTTAGCCTTGGATTTTTGGACAAATTGATCCTGACTCGACGAGCCCCATTTAAATGAGTATTAGGCTTAGATTTCTAACCTTGTTCATATCCAAGCCCTTTTAGATGGTATTAGACTTCATATTTATGGGTTATAGGCTTTTCCCCCAAACATGATTGAACTTGATTTTTGGAGGGGGTGTTAGGCTTGGATTTTCGGACAAATTGATCCTGACTCGACGAGCCCCATTTAAATGAGTATTAGCCTTAGATTTCTAACCTTGTTCATATCCAAGCCCTTTTAGTTGGTATTAGACTTCAAATTTATGGGCATTATACTTTTCCCCCAAATATGATTAAACTTGGTTTTTGGAGGGGGTGTTAGCCTTGGAATTTCGGACAAATTTATCCTGACTCGACGAGCCTTATTTAAATGAGTATTATACTTATATTTATAACCTTGTTCATATCCAAGCCCTTTTAGTTGGTATTACACTTCAAATTTATGGGCAATAGACTTTTGCCCCAAACATGATTGAACTTGGTTTTTTGAGGGGGTGTTAGCCTTGGATTTCCGGACAAATTGATCCTGACTCGACGAGCCCCATTTAACTGAGTATTAGGCTTAGATTTCTAACCTTGGTCATATCCAAGCCCTTTTAGTTGGTATTAGACTTCAAATTTATGGGTAATATCCTTTTCCCCAAACCATGATTGAACTTGGTTTTTGGAGGGGGTGTTAGCCTTGGATTTTCGGACAAATTGATCCTGACTCGACGAGCCCCAATTAAGTGAGTATTACCCTTAGATTTATGTCCTTATTCATATCCAAGCCCTTTTAGTTGGTATTAGACTTCAAATTTATGGGTAATATACTTTTCCCCCAAACATGATTGAACTTGGTTTTTGGAGGGGGTGTTAGGTTTGGATTTTCGGACAAATTGATCCTGACTCGACGAGCCCTATTTAAATGAGTATTATCCTTAGATTTCTAACCTTGTTCATATCCAAGCCCTTTTAGATGGTATTAGACTTCAAATTTATGGGTAATAGGCTTTTCCCCAAAACATGATTGAACTTGGTTTTTGGAGGGGGTGTTAGCCTTGGATTTTCGGACAAATTGATCCTGACTCGACGAGCCCCATTTAAATGAGTATTAGCCTTAGATTTCTAACCTTGTTCATATCCAAGACCTTTTAGTTTGTATTAGACTTCAAATTTATGAGTAATATCCTTTCCCCCCAAACATGATTGAACTTGGTTTTGGAGGGGGTGTTAGCCTTGGAATTTCGGACAAATTGATCCTGACTCGACGAGCCCCATTTAAATGAGTATTATCCTTAGATTTATAAACTTGTTCATATCCAAGGCCTTTTAGTTGGTATTAGACTTCAAATTTATGGGTAATAGACTTTTCCCCCAAACATGATTGAACTTGGTTTTTGGAGGGGGTGTTAGCCTTGGATTTTCGGACAAATTGATCCTGACTCGACGAGCCCCATTTAAGTGAGTATTACCCTTAGATTTCTATCCTTGGTCACATCCAAGCCCTTTTAGTTGGTATTAGACTTCAAATTTATGGGTAATAGACTTTTCCCCCAAACATGATTGAACTTGGTTTTTGGAGGGGGTGTTAGCCTTGGATTTTCGGACAAATTGATCCTGACTCGACGAGCCCCATTTAAATGAGTATTAGCCTTAAATTTCTAACCTTGGTCATATCCAAGCCCTTTTAGTTGGTATTAGACTTCAAATTTATGGGCAATATACTTTTCCCCCAAACATGATTGAACTTGGTTTTTGGAGGGGGTGTTAGCCTTGGAATTTCAGACAAATTGATCCTGACTCGACGAGCCCCATTTAAATGAGTATTATACTTAGATTTATAACCTTGTTCATATCCAAGCCCTTTTACTTGGTATTAGATTTCAAATTTATGGGCAATAGACTTTTCCCCCAAACATAATTGAACTTAGTTTTTTGAGGGGGTGTTAGCCTTGGATTTTCGGACAAATTGATCCTAACTCGACGAGCCCCATTTAAATGAGTATTAGGCTTAGATTTCTAACCTTGTTCATATCCAAGCCCTTTTAGATGGTATTAGACTTCAAATTTATGGGTTATAGGCTTTTCCCCCAAACATGATTGAACTTGGTTTTTGGAGGGGGTGTTAGGCTTGGATTTTTGGACAAATTGATCCTGACTCGACGAGCCCCATTTAAATGAGTATTATCCTTAGATTTCTAACCTTGGTCATATCCAAGCCCTTTTAGTTGGTATTAGACTTCAAATTTATCGGTAATATCCTTTTTCCCCAAACATGATTGAACTTGGTTTTTGGAGGGGGTGTTAGCCTTGGATCTTCGGACAAATTGATCCTGACTCGACGAGCCCCATTTAAGTGAGTATTACCCTTAGATTTCTATCCTTGGTCATATCCAAGCCCTTTTAGTTGGTGTTAGACTTCAAATTTATGGGTAGTATACTTTTCCCCCAAACATGATTGAACTTGGTTTTTGGAGGGGGTGTTAGCCTTGGATTTTCGGACAAATTGATCCTGACTCGACGAGCCCCATTTAAATGAGTATTATCCTTAGATTTCTAACCTTGTTCATATGCAAGGCCTTTTAGTTGGTATTAGACTTCAAATTTATGGGTAATAGACTTTTCCCCCAAACATGATTGAACTTGGATTTCGGAGGGGGTGTTAGCCTTGGATTTTCAGACAAATTGATCCTGACTCGACGAGCCCCATTTAAATGAGTATTAGGCTTAGATTTCTAACCTTGTTCATATCCAAGGCCTTTTAGTTGGTATTAGACTTCAAATTTATGGGTTATAGGCTTTTCCCCAAAACATGATTGAACTTGGTTTTTGGAGGGGGTGTTAGCCTTGGATTTTCGGACAAATTGATCCTGACTCGACGAGCCCCATTTAAATGAGTATTAGCCTTAGATTTCTAACCTTGTTCATATCCAAGACCTTTTAGTTTGTATTAGACTTCAAATTTATGAGTAATATCCTTTCCCCCCAAACATGATTGAACTTGGTTTTGGAGGGGGTGTTAGCCTTGGATTTTCGGACAAATTGATCCTGACTCGACGAGCCCCATTTAAATGAGTATTAGGCTTAGATTTCTAACCTTGTTCATATCCAAGAACTTTTACATGGTATTAGACTTCAAATTTTTGGGTTATAGGCTTTTCCCCCAAACATGATTGAACTTGGTTTTTGGAGGGGGTGTTAGGCTTGGATTTTCGGACAAATTGATCCTGACTCGACGAGCCCCATTTAAATGAGTATTAGCCTTAGATTTCTAACCTTGTTCATATCCAAGCGCTTTTAGATGGTATTAGACTTCAAATTTATGGGTTATAGGCTTTTCCCCCAAACATGATTGAACTTGGTTTTTGGAGGGGGTGTTAACCTTTGATTTTCGGACAAATTGATCCTGACTCGACGAGCCCCATTTAAATGAGTATTAGCCTTAGATTTCTATCCTTGGTCACATCCAAGCCCTTTTAGTTGGTATTAGACTTCAAATTTATGGGTAATAGACTTTTCCCCCAAACATGATTGAACTTGGTTTTTGGAGGGGGTGTTAGCCTTGGATTTTCGGACAAATTGATCCTGACTCGACGAGCCCCATTTAAATGAGTATTAGCCTTAGATTTCTAACCTTGGTCATATCCAAGCCCTTTTAGTTGGTATTAGACTTCAAATTTATGGGCAATATACTTTTCCCCCAAACATGATTGAACTTGGTTTTTGGAGGGGGTGTTAGCCTTGGAATTTCAGACAAATTGATCCTGACTCGACGAGCCCCATTTAAATGAGTATTATACTTAGATTTATAACCTTGTTCATATCCAAGCCCTTTTAGTTGGTATTACACTTCAAATTTATGGGCAATAGACTTTTGCCCCAAACATGATTGAACTTGGTTTTTTGAGGGGGTGTTAGCCTTGGATTTCCGGACAAATTGATCCTGACTCGACGAGCCCCATTTAACTGAGTATTAGGCTTAGATTTCTAACCTTGGTCATATCCAAGCCCTTTTAGTTGGTATTAGACTTCAAATTTATGGGTAATATCCTTTTCCCCAAACCATGATTGAACTTGGTTTTTGGAGGGGGTGTTAGCCTTGGATTTTCGGACAAATTGATCCTGACTCGACGAGCCCCAATTAAGTGAGTATTACCCTTAGATTTATGTCCTTAGTCATATCCAAGCCCTTTTAGTTGGTATTAGACTTCAAATTTATGGGTAATATACTTTTCCCCCAAACATGATTGAACTTGGTTTTTGGAGGGGGTGTTAGGTTTGGATTTTCGGACAAATTGATCCTGACTCGACGAGCGCGATTTAAATGAGTATTATCCTTAGATTTCTAACCTTGTTCATATCCAAGCCCTTTTAGATGGTATTAGACTTCAAATTTATGGGTAATAGGCTTTTCCCCAAAACATGATTGAACTTGGTTTTTGGAGGGGGTGTTAGCCTTGGATTTTCGGACAAATTGATCCTGACTCGACGAGCCCCATTTAAATGAGTATTAGCCTTAGATTTCTAACCTTGTTCATATCCAAGACCTTTTAGTTTGTATTAGACTTCAAATTTATGAGTAATATCCTTTCCCCCCAAACATGATTGAACTTGGTTTTGGAGGGGGTGTTAGCCTTGGAATTTTGGACAAATTGATCCTGACTCGACGAGCCCCATTTCAGTGCGTATTACCCTTAGATTTCTATCCTTGGTCATATCCAAGCCCTTTTAGCTGGTATTAGACTTCAAATTTATGGTAATATCCTTTTCCCCCAAACATGATTGAATTTGGTTTTTGGAGGGGGTGTTAGCCTTGGATTTTCGGACAAATTGATCCTGACTCGACGATCCCCATTCAAATGAGTATTATCCTTAGATTTCTAACCTTGTTCATATCCAAGCCCTTTTAGTTGGTATTAGACTTCAAATTTATGGGTTATAGGCTTTTCCCCCAAACATGATTGAACTTGATTTTTGGAGGGGGTGTTAGGCTTGGATTTTCGGACAAATTGATCCTGACTCGACGAGCCCCATTTAAATGAGTATTATACTTAGACTTATAACCTTGTTCATATCCAAGCCCTTTTAGTTGGTATTATACTTCAAATTTATGAGCAATAGACTTTTCCCCCAAACATGATTGAACTTGGTTTTTTGAGGGGGTGTTAGCCTTGGATTTTTGGACAAATTGATCCTGACTCGACGAGCCCCATTTAAATGAGTATTAGCCTTAGATTTCTATCCTTGGTCACATCCAAGCCCTTTTAGTTGGTATTAGACTTCAAATTTATGGGTAATAGACTTTTCCCCCAAACATGATTGAACTTGGTTTTTGGAGGGGGTGTTAGCCTTGGATTTCCGGACAAATTGATCCTGACTCGACGAGCCCCATTTAAATGAGTATTATCCTTAGATTTCTAACCTTGGTCATATCCAAGCCCTTTTAGTTGGTATTAGACTTCAAATTTATCGGTAATATCCTTTTTCCCCAAACATGATTGAACTTGGTTTTTGGAGGGGGTGTTAGCCTTGGATCTTCGGACAAATTGATCCTGACTCGACGAGCCCCATTTAAGTGAGTATTACCCTTAGATTTCTATCCTTGGTCATATCCAAGCCCTTTTAGTTGGTGTTAGACTTCAAATTTATGGGTAGTATACTTTTCCCCCAAACATGATTGAACTTGGTTTTTGGAGGGGGTGTTAGCTTTGGATTTTCGGACAAATTGATCCTGACTCGACGAGCCCCATTTAAATGAGTATTATCCTTAGATTTCTAACCTTGTTCATATCCAAGGCTTTTTAGTTGGTATTAGACTTCAAATTTATGGGTAATAGACTTTTCCCCCAAACATGATTGAACTTGGATTTCGGAGGGGGTGTTAGCCTTGGATTTTCAGACAAATTGATCCTGACTCGACGAGCCCCATTTAAATGAGTATTAGGCTTAGATTTCTAACCTTGTTCATATCCAAGGCCTTTTAGTTGGTATTAGACTTCAAATTTATGGGTTATAGGCTTTTTCCCAAAACATGATTGAACTTGGTTTTTGGAGGGGGTGTTAGCCTTGGATTTTCGGACAAATTGATCCTGACTCGACGAGACCGATTTAAATGAGTATTAGCCTTAGCTTTCTAACCTTGTTCATATCCAAGCCCTTTTAGTTTGTATTAGACTTCAAATTTATGAGTAATATACTTTCCCCCCAAACATGATTGAACTTGGTTTTGGAGGGGGTGTTAGCCTTGGATTTTCAGACAAATTGATCCTGACTCGACGAGCCCCATTTAAATGAGTATTAGCCTTAGATTTCTAACCTTGTTCATATCCAAGCCCTTTTAGTTGGTATTAGACTTCAAATTTATGGGTTATAGGCTTTTCCCCAAAACATGATTGAACTTGGTTTTTGGAGGGGGTGTTAGCCTTGGATTTTCGGACAAATTGATCCTGACTCGACGAGCCCCATTTAAATGAGTATTAGCCTTAGATTTATAACCTTGTTCATATCCAAGACCTTTTAGTTTGTATTAGACTTCAAATTTAGGAGTAATATCCTTTCCCCCCAAACATGATTGAACTTGGTTTTGGAGGGGGTGTTAGCCTTGGATTTTCGGACAAATTGATCCTGACTCGACGAGCCCAATTTAAATGAGTATTAGGCTTAGATTTCTAACCTTGTTCATATCCAAGCACTTTTAGATGGTATTAGACTTCAAATTTATGAGTAATATACTTTCCCCCCAAACATGATTGAACTTGGTTTTTGGAGGGGGTGTTAGCCTTGGATTTTCGGACAAATTGATCCTGACTCGACGAGCCCCATTTAAATGAGTATTAGCCTTAGATTTCTAACCTTGTTCATATCCAAGACCTTTTAGTTTGTATTAGACTTCAAATTTATGAGTAATATCCTTTCCCCCCAAACATGATTGAACTTGGTTTTGGAGGAGGTGTTAGCCTTGGATTTTCGGACAAATTGATCCTGACTCGACGAACCCCATTTAAATGAGTATTAGGCTTAGATTTCTAACCTTGTTCATATACAAGCCCTTTTAGATGGTATTAGACTTCAAATTTATGGGTTATAGGCTTTTCCCCAAAACATGATTGAACTTGGTTTTTGGAGGGGGTGTTAGCCTTGGATTTTCGGACAAATTGATCCTGACTCGACGAGCCCCATTTAAATGAGTATTAGCCTTAGATTTCTAACCTTGTTCATATCCAAGACCTTTTAGTTTGTATTAGACTTCAAATTTATGAGTAATATCCTTTCCCCCCAAACATGATTGAACTTGGTTTTGGAGGAGGTGTTAGCCTTGGATTTTCGGACAAATTGATCCTGACTCGACGAACCCCATTTAAATGAGTATTAGGCTTAGATTTCTAACCTTGTTCATATACAAGCCCTTTTAGATGGTATTAGACTTCAAATTTATGGGTTATAGGCTTTTCCCCAAAACATGATTGAACTTGGTTTTTGGAGGGGGTGTTAGCCTTGGATTTTCGGACAAATTGATCCTGACTCGACGAGCCCCATTTAAATGAGTATTAGCCTTAGATTTCTAACCTTGTTCATATACAAGACCTTTTAGTTTGTATTAGACTTCAAATTTATGAGTAATATCCTTTCCCCCCAAACATGATTGAACTTGGTTTTGGAGGAGGTGTTAGCCTTGGATTTTCAGACAAATTGATCTTGACTCGACGAACCCCATTTAAATGAGTATTAGGCTTAGATTTCTAACCTTGTTCATATACAAGCCCTTTTAGATGGTATTAGACTTCAAATTTATGGGTTATAGGCTTTTCCCCCAAACATGATTGAACTTGGTTTTTGGAGGGGGTGTTAGGCTTGGATTTTCGGACAAATTGATCCTGACTCGACGAGCCCCATTTAAATGAGTATTAGCCTTAGATTTCTAACCTTGTTCATATCCAAGCGCTTTTAGATGGTATTAGACTTCAAATTTATGGGTTATAGGCTTTTCCCCCAAACATGATTGAACTTGGTTTTTGGAGGTGGTGTTAGCCTTGGATTTTCGGACAAATTGATCCTGACTCGACGAGCCCAATTTAAATGAGTATTAGGCTTAGATTTCTAACCTTGTTCATATCCAAGCACTTTTAGATGGTATTAGACTTCAAATTTATGGGTTATAGGCTTTTCCCCCAAACATGATTGAATTTTGGTTTTTGGAGGGGGTGTTAGGCTTGGATTTTCGGACAAATTGATCCTGACTCGACGAGCCCCATTTAAATGAGTATTAGCCTTAGATTTCTAACCTTGGTCATATCCAAGCCCTTTTAGTTGGTATTAGACTTCAAATTTATGGGCAATATACTTTTCCCCCAAACATGATTGAACTTGGTTTTTGGAGGGGGTGTTAGCCTTGGAATTTCAGACAAATTGATCCTGACTCGACGAGCCCCATTTAAATGAGTATTATACTTAGATTTATAACCTTGTTCATATCCAAGCCCTTTTAGTTGGTATTACACTTCAAATTTATGGGCAATAGACTTTTGCCCCAAACATGATTGAACTTGGTTTTTTGAGGGGGTGTTAGCCTTGGATTTCCGGACAAATTGATCCTGACTCGACGAGCCCCATTTAACTGAGTATTAGGCTTAGATTTCTAACCTTGGTCATATCCAAGCCCTTTTAGTTGGTATTAGACTTCAAATTTATGGGTAATATCCTTTTCCCCAAACCATGATTGAACTTGGTTTTTGGAGGGGGTGTTAGCCTTGGATTTTCGGACAAATTGATCCTGACTCGACGAGCCCCAATTAAGTGAGTATTACCCTTAGATTTATGTCCTTAGTCATATCCAAGCCCTTTTAGTTGGTATTAGACTTCAAATTTATGGGTAATATACTTTTCCCCCAAACATGATTGAACTTGGTTTTTGGAGGGGGTGTTAGGTTTGGATTTTCGGACAAATTGATCCTGACTCGACGAGCGCTATTTAAATGAGTATTATCCTTAGATTTCTAACCTTGTTCATATCCAAGCCCTTTTAGATGGTATTAGACTTCAAATTTATGGGTAATAGGCTTTTCCCCAAAACATGATTGAACTTGGTTTTTGGAGGGGGTGTTAGCCTTGGATTTTCGGACAAATTGATCCTGATTCGACGAGCCCCATTTAAATGACTATTAGCCTTAGATTTCTAACCTTGTTCATATCCAAGACCTTTTAGTTTGTATTAGACTTCAAATTTATGAGTAATATCCTTTCCCCCCAAACATGATTGAACTTGGTTTTGGAGGGGGTGTTAGCCTTGGAATTTTGGACAAATTGATCCTGACTCGACGAGCCCCATTTCAGTGCGTATTACCCTTAGATTTCTATCCTTGGTCATATCCAAGCCCTTTTAGCTGGTATTAGACTTCAAATTTATGGTAATATCCTTTTCCCCCAAACATGATTGAATTTGGTTTTTGGAGGGGGTGTTAGCCTTGGATTTTCGGACAAATTGATCCTGACTCGACGATCCCCATTCAAATGAGTATTATCCTTAGATTTCTAACCTTGTTCATATCCAAGCCCTTTTAGTTGGTATTAGACTTCAAATTTATGGGTTATAGGCTTTTCCCCCAAACATGATTGAACTTGATTTTTGGAGGGGGTGTTAGGCTTGGATTTTCGGACAAATTGATCCTGACTCGACGAGCCCCATTTAAATGAGTATTATACTTAGACTTATAACCTTGTTCATATCCAAGCCCTTTTAGTTGGTATTATACTTCAAATTTATGAGCAATAGACTTTTCCCCCAAACATGATTGAACTTGGTTTTTTGAGGGGGTGTTAGCCTTGGATTTTTGGACAAATTGATCCTGACTCGACGAGCCCCATTTAAATGAGTATTAGCCTTAGATTTCTATCCTTGGTCACATCCAAGCCCTTTTAGTTGGTATTAGACTTCAAATTTATGGGTAATAGACTTTTCCCCCAAACATGATTGAACTTGGTTTTTGGAGGGGGTGTTAGCCTTGGATTTTCGGACAAATTGATCCTGACTCGACGAGCCCCATTTAAATGAGTATTAGCCTTAGATTTCTAACCTTGTTCATATCCAAGCCCTTTTAGTTGGTATTAGACTTCAAATTTATGGGTTATAGGCTTTTCCCCAAAACATGATTGAACTTGGTTTTTGGAGGGGGTGTTAGCCTTGGATTTTCGGACAAATTGATCCTGACTCGACGAGCCCCATTTAAATGAGTATTAGCCTTAGATTTCTAACCTTGTTCATATACAAGACCTTTTAGTTTGTATTAGACTTCAAATTTATGAGTAATATCCTTTCCCCCCAAACATGATTGAACTTGGTTTTGGAGGAGGTGTTAGCCTTGGATTTTCGGACAAATTGATCCTGACTCGACGAACCCCATTTAAATGAGTATTAGGCTTAGATTTCTAACCTTGTTCATATACAAGCCCTTTTAGATGGTATTAGACTTCAAATTTATGGGTTATAGGCTTTTCCCCAAACATGATTGAACTTGGTTTTTGGAGGGGGTGTTAGCCTTGGATTTTCGGACAAATTGATCCTGACTCGACGAGCCCCATTTAAATGAGTATTAGCCTTAGATTTCTAACCTTGTTCATATACAAGACCTTTTAGTTTGTATTAGACTTCAAATTTATGAGTAATATCCTTTCCCCCCAAACATGATTGAACTTGGTTTTGGAGGAGGTGTTAGCCTTGGATTTTCGGACAAATTGATCCTGACTCGACGAACCCCATTTAAATGAGTATTAGGCTTAGATTTCTAACCTTGTTCATATACAAGCCCTTTTAGATGGTATTAGACTTCAAATTTATGGGTTATAGGCTTTTCCCCCAAACATGATTGAACTTGGTTTTTGGAGGTGGTGTTAGCCTTGGATTTTCGGACAAATTGATCCTGACTCGACGAGCCCAATTTAAATGAGTATTAGGCTTAGATTTCTAACCTTGTTCATATCCAAGCACTTTTAGATGGTATTAGACTTCAAATTTATGGGTTATAGGCTTTTCCCCCAAACATGATTGAACTTGGTTTTTGGAGGGGGTGTTAGGCTTGGATTTTCGGACAAATTGATCCTGACTCGACGAGACCGATTTAAATGAGTATTAGCCTTAGCTTTCTAACCTTGTTCATATCCAAGCCCTTTTAGTTTGTATTAGACTTCAAATTTATGAGTAATATACTTTTCCCCCAAACATGATTGAACTTGGTTTTGGAGGGGGTGTTAGCCTTGGATTTTCAGACAAATTGATCCTGACTCGACGAGCCCCATTTAAATGAGTATTAGCCTTAGATTTCTAACCTTGTTTATATCCAAGCCCTTTTAGTTGGTATTAGACTTCAAATTTATGGGTTATAGGCTTTTCCCCAAAACATGATTGAACTTGGTTTTTGGAGGGGGTGTTAGCCTTGGATTTTCGGACAAATTGATCCTGACTCGACGAGCCCCATTTAAATGAGTATTAGCCTTAGATTTATAACCTTGTTCATATCCAAGACCTTTTAGTTTGTATTAGACTTCAAATTTAGGAGTAATATCCTTTCCCCCCAAACATGATTGAACTTGGTTTTGGAGGGGGTGTTAGCCTTGGATTTTCGGACAAATTGATCCAGACTCGATGAGCCCAATTTAAATGAGTATTAGGCTTAGATTTCTAACCTTGTTCATATCCAAGCACTTTTAGATGGTATTAGACTTCAAATTTATGAGTAATATACTTTCCCCCCAAACATGATTGAACTTGGTTTTTGGAGGGGGTGTTAGCCTTGGATTTTCGGACAAATTGATCCTGACTCGACGAGCCCCATTTAAATGAGTATTAGCCTTAGATTTCTAACCTTGTTCATATCCAAGACCTTTTAGTTTGTATTAGACTTCAAATTTATGAGTAATATCCTTTCCCCCCAAACATGATTGAACTTGGTTTTGGAGGAGGTGTTAGCCTTGGATTTTCGGACAAATTGATCCTGACTCGATGAACCCCATTTAAATGAGTATTAGGCTTAGATTTCTAACCTTGTTCATATACAAGCCCTTTTAGATGGTATTAGACTTCAAATTTATGGGTTATAGGCTTTTCCCCAAAACATGATTGAACTTGGTTTTTGGAGGGGGTGTTAGCCTTGGATTTTCGGACAAATTGATCCTGACTCGACGAGCCCTATTTAAATGAGTATTAGCCTTAGATTTCTAACCTTGTTCATATACAAGACCTTTTAGTTTGTATTAGACTTCAAATTTATGAGTAATATCCTTTCCCCCCAAACATGATTGAACTTGGTTTTGGAGGAGGTGTTAGCCTTGGATTTTCGGACAAATTGATCCTGACTCGACGAACCCCATTTAAATGAGTATTAGGCTTAGATTTCTAACCTTGTTCATATACAAGCCCTTTTAGATGGTATTAGACTTCAAATTTATGGGTTATAGGCTTTTCCCCCAAACATGATTGAACTTGGTTTTTGGAGGGGGTGTTAGGCTTGGATTTTCGGACAAATTGATCCTGACTCGACGAGCCCCATTTAAATGAGTATTAGCCTTAGATTTCTAACCTTGTTCATATCCAAGCGCTTTTAGATGGTATTATACTTCAAATTTATGGGTTATAGGCTTTTCCCCCAAACATGATTGAACTTGGTTTTTGGAGGTGGTGTTAGCCTTGGATTTTCGGACAAATTGATCCTGACTCGACGAGCCCAATTTAAATGAGTATTAGGCTTAGATTTCTAACCTTGTTCATATCCAAGCACTTTTAGATGGTATTAGACTTCAAATTTATGGGTTATAGGCTTTTCCCCCAAACATGATTGAACTTGGTTTTTGGAGGGGGTGTTAGGCTTGGATTTTCGGACAAATTGATCCTGACTCGACGAGACCGATTTAAATGAGTATTAGCCTTAGCTTTCTAACCTTGTTCATATCCAAGCCCTTTTAGTTTGTATTAGACTTCAAATTTATGAGTAATATACTTTCCCCCCAAACATGATTGAACTTGGTTTTGGAGGGGGTGTTAGCCTTGGATTTTCAGACAAATTGATCCTGACTCGACGAGCCCCATTTAAATGAGTATTAGCCTTAGATTTCTAACCTTGTTCATATCCAAGCCCTTTTAGTTGGTATTAGACTTCAAATTTATGGGTTATAGGCTTTTCCCCAAAACATGATTGAACTTGGTTTTTGGAGGGGGTGTTAGCCTTGGATTTTCGGACAAATTGATCCTGACTCGACGAGCCCCATTTAAATGAGTATTAGCCTTAGATTTCTAACCTTGTTCATATCCAAGACCTTTTAGTTTGTATTAGACTTCAAATTTAGGAGTAATATCCTTTCCCCCCAACACATGATTGAACTTGGTTTTGGAGGGGGTGTTAGCCTTGGATTTTCGGACAAATTGATCCTGACTCGACGAGCCCAATTTAAATGAGTATTAGGCTTAGATTTCTAACCTTGTTCATATCCAAGCACTTTTAGATGGTATTAGACTTCAAATTTATGAGTAATATACTTTCCCCCCAAACATGATTGAACTTGGTTTTTGGAGGGGGTGTTAGCCTTGGATTTTCGGACAAATTGATCCTGACTCGACGAGCCCCATTTAAAAGAGTATTAGCCTTAGATTTCTAACCTTGTTCATATCCAAGACCTTTTAGTTTGTATTAGACTTCAAATTTATGAGTAATATCCTTTCCCCCCAAACATGATTGAACTTGGTTTTGGAGGAGGTGTTAGCCTTGGATTTTCGGACAAATTGATCCTGACTCGACGAACCCCATTTAAATGAGTATTAGGCTTAGATTTCTAACCTTGTTCATATAAAAGCCCTTTTAGACGGTATTAGACTTCAAATTTATGGGTTATAGGCGTTTCCCCCAAACATGATTGAACTTGGTTTTTGGAGGGGGTGTTAGGCTTGGATTTTCGGACAAATTGATCCTGACTCGACGAGCCCCATTTAAATGAGTATTAGCCTTAGATTTCTAACCTTGTTCATATCCAAGCGCTTTTAGATGGTATTAGACTTCAAATTTATGGGTTATAGGCTTTTCCCCCAAACATGATTGAACTTGGTTTTTGGAGGTGGTGTTAGCCTTGGATTTTCGGACAAATTGATCCTGACTCGACGAGCCCAATTTAAATGAGTATTAGGCTTAGATTTCTAACCTTGTTCATATCCAAGCACTTTTAGATGGTATTAGACTTCAAATTTATGGGTTATAGGCTTTTCCCCCAAACATGATTGAACTTGGTTTTTGGAGGGGGTGTTAGGCTTGGATTTTCGGACAAATTGATCCTGACTCGACGAGACCGATTTAAATGAGTATTAGCCTTAGCTTTCTAACCTTGTTCATATCCAAGCCCTTTTAGTTTGTATTAGACTTCAAATTTATGAGTAATATACTTTCCCCCCAAACATGATTGAACTTGGTTTTGGAGGGGGTGTTAGCCTTGGATTTTCAGACAAATTGATCCTGACTCGACGAGCCCCATTTAAATGAGTATTAGCCTTAGATTTCTAACCTTGTTCATATCCAAGCCCTTTTAGTTGGTATTAGACTTCAAATTTATGGGTTATAGGCTTTTCCCCAAAACATGATTGAACTTGGTTTTTGGAGGGGGTGTTAGCCTTGGATTTTCGGACAAATTGATCCTGACTCGACGAGCCCCATTTAAAAGAGTATTAGCCTTAGATTTCTAACCTTGTTCATATCCAAGACCTTTTAGTTTGTATTAGACTTCAAATTTATGAGTAATATCCTTTCCCCCCAAACATGATTGAACTTGGTTTTGGAGGAGGTGTTAGCCTTGGATTTTCGGACAAATTGATCCTGACTCGACGAACCCCATTTAAATGAGTATTAGGCTTAGATTTCTAACCTTGTTCATATAAAAGCCCTTTTAGACGGTATTAGACTTCAAATTTATGGGTTATAGGCGTTTCCCCCAAACATGATTGAACTTGGTTTTTGGAGGGGGTGTTAGGCTTGGATTTTCGGACAAATTGATCCTGACTCGACGAGCCCCATTTAAATGAGTATTAGCCTTAGATTTCTAACCTTGTTCATATCCAAGCGCTTTTAGATGGTATTAGACTTCAAATTTATGGGTTATAGGCTTTTCCCCCAAACATGATTGAACTTGGTTTTTGGAGGTGGTGTTAGCCTTGGATTTTCGGACAAATTGATCCTGACTCGACGAGCCCAATTTAAATGAGTATTAGGCTTAGATTTCTAACCTTGTTCATATCCAAGCACTTTTAGATGGTATTAGACTTCAAATTTATGGGTTATAGGCTTTTCCCCCAAACATGATTGAACTTGGTTTTTGGAGGGGGTGTTAGGCTTGGATTTTCGGACAAATTGATCCTGACTCGACGAGACCGATTTAAATGAGTATTAGCCTTAGCTTTCTAACCTTGTTCATATCCAAGCCCTTTTAGTTTGTATTAGACTTCAAATTTATGAGTAATATACTTTCCCCCCAAACATGATTGAACTTGGTTTTGGAGGGGGTGTTAGCCTTGGATTTTCAGACAAATTGATCCTGACTCGACGAGCCCCATTTAAATGAGTATTAGCCTTAGATTTCTAACCTTGTTCATATCCAAGCCCTTTTAGTTGGTATTAGACTTCAAATTTATGGGTTATAGGCTTTTCCCCAAAACATGATTGAACTTGGTTTTTGGAGGGGGTGTTAGCCTTGGATTTTCGGACAAATTGATCCTGACTCGACGAGCCCCATTTAAATGAGTATTAGCCTTAGATTTCTAACCTTGTTCATATACAAGACCTTTTAGTTTGTATTAGACTTCAAATTTATGAGTAATATCCTTTCCCCCCAAACATGATTGAACTTGGTTTTGGAGGAGGTGTTAGCCTTGGATTTTCGGACAAATTGATCCTGACTCGACGAACCCCATTTAAATGAGTATTAGGCTTAGATTTCTAACCTTGTTCATATACAAGCCCTTTTAGATGGTATTAGACTTCAAATTTATGGGTTATAGGCTTTTCCCCCAAACATGATTGAACTTGGTTTTTGGAGGTGGTGTTAGCCTTGGATTTTCGGACAAATTGATCCTGACTCGACGAGCCCAATTTAAATGAGTATTAGGCTTAGATTTCTAACCTTGTTCATATCCAAGCACTTTTAGATGGTATTAGACTTCAAATTTATGGGTTATAGGCTTTTCCCCCAAACATGATTGAACTTGGTTTTTGGAGGGGGTGTTAGGCTTGGATTTTCGGACAAATTGATCCTGACTCGACGAGACCGATTTAAATGAGTATTAGCCTTAGCTTTCTAACCTTGTTCATATCCAAGCCCTTTTAGTTTGTATTAGACTTCAAATTTATGAGTAATATACTTTCCCCCCAAACATGATTGAACTTGGTTTTGGAGGGGGTGTTAGCCTTGGATTTTCAGACAAATTGATCCTGACTCGACGAGCCCCATTTAAATGAGTATTAGCCTTAGATTTCTAACCTTGTTCATATCCAAGCCCTTTTAGTTGGTATTAGACTTCAAATTTATGGGTTATAGGCTTTTCCCCAAAACATGATTGAACTTGGTTTTTGGAGGGGGTGTTAGCCTTGGATTTTCGGACAAATTGATCCTGACTCGACGAGCCCCATTTAAATGAGTATTAGCCTTAGATTTCTAACCTTGTTCATATACAAGACCTTTTAGTTTGTATTAGACTTCAAATTTATGAGTAATATCCTTTCCCCCCAAACATGATTGAACTTGGTTTTGGAGGAGGTGTTAGCCTTGGATTTTCGGACAAATTGATCCTGACTCGACGAACCCCATTTAAATGAGTATTAGGCTTAGATTTCTAACCTTGTTCATATACAAGCCCTTTTAGATGGTATTAGACTTCAAATTTATGGGTTATAGGCTTTTCCCCCAAACATGATTGAACTTGGTTTTTGGAGGTGGTGTTAGCCTTGGATTTTCGGACAAATTGATCCTGACTCGACGAGCCCAATTTAAATGAGTATTAGGCTTAGATTTCTAACCTTGTTCATATCCAAGCACTTTTAGGTGGTATTAGACTTCAAATTTATGGGTTATAGGCTTTTCCCCCAAACATGATTGAACTTGGTTTTTGGAGGGGGTGTTAGGCTTGGATTTTCGGACAAATTGATCCTGACTCGACGAGACCGATTTAAATGAGTATTAGCCTTAGCTTTCTAACCTTGTTCATATCCAAGCCCTTTTAGTTTGTATTAGACTTCAAATTTATGAGTAATATACTTTCCCCCCAAACATGATTGAACTTGGTTTTGGAGGGGGTGTTAGCCTTGGATTTTCAGACAAATTGATCCTGACTCGACGAGCCCCATTTAAATGAGTATTAGCCTTAGATTTCTAACCTTGTTCATATCCAAGCCCTTTTAGTTGGTATTAGACTTCAAATTTATGGGTTATAGGCTTTTCCCCAAAACATGATTGAACTTGGTTTTTGGAGGGGGTGTTAGCCTTGGATTTTCGGACAAATTGATCCTGACTCGACGAGCCCCATTTAAATGAGTATTAGCCTTAGATTTCTAACCTTGTTCATATCCAAGACCTTTTAGTTTGTATTAGACTTCAAATTTAGGAGTAATATCCTTTCCCCCCAACACATGATTGAACTTGGTTTTGGAGGGGGTGTTAGCCTTGGATTTTCGGACAAATTGATCCTGACTCGACGAGCCCAATTTAAATGAGTATTAGGCTTAGATTTCTAACCTTGTTCATATCCAAGCACTTTTAGATGGTATTAGACTTCAAATTTATGAGTAATATACTTTCCCCCCAAACATGATTGAACTTGGTTTTTGGAGGGGGTGTTAGCCTTGGATTTTCGGACAAATTGATCCTGACTCGACGAGCCCCATTTAAAAGAGTATTAGCCTTAGATTTCTAACCTTGTTCATATCCAAGACCTTTTAGTTTGTATTAGACTTCAAATTTATGAGTAATATCCTTTCCCCCCAAACATGATTGAACTTGGTTTTGGAGGAGGTGTTAGCCTTGGATTTTCGGACAAATTGATCCTGACTCGACGAACCCCATTTAAATGAGTATTAGGCTTAGATTTCTAACCTTGTTCATATAAAAGCCCTTTTAGACGGTATTAGACTTCAAATTTATGGGTTATAGGCGTTTCCCCCAAACATGATTGAACTTGGTTTTTGGAGGGGGTGTTAGGCTTGGATTTTCGGACAAATTGATCCTGACTCGACGAGCCCCATTTAAATGAGTATTAGCCTTAGATTTCTAACCTTGTTCATATCCAAGCGCTTTTAGATGGTATTAGACTTCAAATTTATGGGTTATAGGCTTTTCCCCCAAACATGATTGAACTTGGTTTTTGGAGGTGGTGTTAGCCTTGGATTTTCGGACAAATTGATCCTGACTCGACGAGCCCAATTTAAATGAGTATTAGGCTTAGATTTCTAACCTTGTTCATATCCAAGCACTTTTAGATGGTATTAGACTTCAAATTTATGGGTTATAGGCTTTTCCCCCAAACATGATTGAACTTGGTTTTTGGAGGGGGTGTTAGGCTTGGATTTTCGGACAAATTGATCCTGACTCGACGAGACCGATTTAAATGAGTATTAGCCTTAGCTTTCTAACCTTGTTCATATCCAAGCCCTTTTAGTTTGTATTAGACTTCAAATTTATGAGTAATATACTTTCCCCCCAAACATGATTGAACTTGGTTTTGGAGGGGGTGTTAGCCTTGGATTTTCAGACAAATTGATCCTGACTCGACGAGCCCCATTTAAATGAGTATTAGCCTTAGATTTCTAACCTTGTTCATATCCAAGCCCTTTTAGTTGGTATTAGACTTCAAATTTATGGGTTATAGGCTTTTCCCCAAAACATGATTGAACTTGGTTTTTGGAGGGGGTGTTAGCCTTGGATTTTCGGACAAATTGATCCTGACTCGACGAGCCCCATTTAAATGAGTACTAGCCTTAGATTTCTAACCTTGTTCATATCCAAGACCTTTTAGTTTGTATTAGACTCAAATTTAGGAGTAATATCCTTTCCCCCCAAACATGATTGAACTTGGTTTTGGAGGGGGTGTTAGCCTTGGATTTTCGGACAAATTGATCCTGACTCGACGAGCCCAATTTAAATGAGTATTAGGCTTAGATTTCTAACCTTGTTCATATAAAAGCCCTTTTAGACGGTATTAGACTTCAAATTTATGGGTTATAGGCGTTTCCCCCAAACATGATTGAACTTGGTTTTTGGAGGGGGTGTTAGGCTTGGATTTTCGGACAAATTGATCCTGACTCGACGAGCCCCATTTAAATGAGTATTAGCCTTAGATTTCTAACCTTGTTCATATCCAAGCGCTTTTAGATGGTATTAGACTTCAAATTTATGGGTTATAGGCTTTTCCCCCAAACATGATTGAACTTGGTTTTTGGAGGTGGTGTTAGCCTTGGATTTTCGGACAAATTGATCCTGACTCGACGAGCCCAATTTAAATGAGTATTAGGCTTAGATTTCTAACCTTGTTCATATCCAAGCACTTTTAGATGGTATTAGACTTCAAATTTATGGGTTATAGGCTTTTCCCCCAAACATGATTGAACTTGGTTTTTGGAGGGGGTGTTAGGCTTGGATTTTCGGACAAATTGATCCTGACTCGACGAGACCGATTTAAATGAGTATTAGCCTTAGCTTTCTAACCTTGTTCATATCCAAGCCCTTTTAGTTTGTATTAGACTTCAAATTTATGAGTAATATACTTTCCCCCCAAACATGATTGAACTTGGTTTTGGAGGGGGTGTTAGCCTTGGATTTTCAGACAAATTGATCCTGACTCGACGAGCCCCATTTAAATGAGTATTAGCCTTAGATTTCTAACCTTGTTCATATCCAAGCCCTTTTAGTTGGTATTAGACTTCAAATTTATGGGTTATAGGCTTTTCCCCAAAACATGATTGAACTTGGTTTTTGGAGGGGGTGTTAGCCTTGGATTTTCGGACAAATTGATCCTGACTCGACGAGCCCCATTTAAATGAGTATTAGCCTTAGATTTCTAACCTTGTTCATATACAAGACCTTTTAGTTTGTATTAGACTTCAAATTTATGAGTAATATCCTTTCCCCCCAAACATGATTGAACTTGGTTTTGGAGGAGGTGTTAGCCTTGGATTTTCGGACAAATTGATCCTGACTCGACGAACCCCATTTAAATGAGTATTAGGCTTAGATTTCTAACCTTGTTCATATACAAGCCCTTTTAGATGGTATTAGACTTCAAATTTATGGGTTATAGGCTTTTCCCCCAAACATGATTGAACTTGGTTTTTGGAGGTGGTGTTAGCCTTGGATTTTCGGACAAATTGATCCTGACTCGACGAGCCCAATTTAAATGAGTATTAGGCTTAGATTTCTAACCTTGTTCATATCCAAGCACTTTTAGATGGTATTAGACTTCAAATTTATGGGTTATAGGCTTTTCCCCCAAACATGATTGAACTTGGTTTTTGGAGGGGGTGTTAGGCTTGGATTTTCGGACAAATTGATCCTGACTCGACGAGACCGATTTAAATGAGTATTAGCCTTAGCTTTCTAACCTTGTTCATATCCAAGCCCTTTTAGTTTGTATTAGACTTCAAATTTATGAGTAATATACTTTCCCCCCAAACATGATTGAACTTGGTTTTGGAGGGGGTGTTAGCCTTGGATTTTCAGACAAATTGATCCTGACTCGACGAGCCCCATTTAAATGAGTATTAGCCTTAGATTTCTAACCTTGTTCATATCCAAGCCCTTTTAGTTGGTATTAGACTTCAAATTTATGGGTTATAGGCTTTTCCCCAAAACATGATTGAACTTGGTTTTTGGAGGGGGTGTTAGCCTTGGATTTTCGG
Source organism: Salix caprea (assembly GCA_964035475.1). Lineage (NCBI taxonomy): Eukaryota > Viridiplantae > Streptophyta > Magnoliopsida > Malpighiales > Salicaceae > Salix > Salix caprea. Next base: position 3,574,680 of record OZ037748.1, on the reverse strand, counting down.
ACAAATTGATCCTGACTCGACGAGCCCCATTTAAATGAGTATTAGCCTTAGATTTCTAACCTTGTTCATATACAAGACCTTTTAGTTTGTATTAGACTTCAAATTTATGAGTAATATCCTTTCCCCCCAAACATGATTGAACTTGGTTTTGGAGGAGGTGTTAGCCTTGGATTTTCGGACAAATTGATCCTGACTCGACGAACCCCATTTAAATGAGTATTAGGCTTAGATTTCTAACCTTGTTCATATACAAGCCCTTTTAGATGGTATTAGACTTCAAATTTATGGGTTATAGGCTTTTCCCCCAAACATGATTGAACTTGGTTTTTGGAGGTGGTGTTAGCCTTGGATTTTCGGACAAATTGATCCTGACTCGACGAGCCCAATTTAAATGAGTATTAGGCTTAGATTTCTAACCTTGTTCATATCCAAGCACTTTTAGGTGGTATTAGACTTCAAATTTATGGGTTATAGGCTTTTCCCCCAAACATGATTGAACTTGGTTTTTGGAGGGGGTGTTAGGCTTGGATTTTCGGACAAATTGATCCTGACTCGACGAGACCGATTTAAATGAGTATTAGCCTTAGCTTTCTAACCTTGTTCATATCCAAGCCCTTTTAGTTTGTATTAGACTTCAAATTTATGAGTAATATACTTTCCCCCCAAACATGATTGAACTTGGTTTTGGAGGGGGTGTTAGCCTTGGATTTTCAGACAAATTGATCCTGACTCGACGAGCCCCATTTAAATGAGTATTAGCCTTAGATTTCTAACCTTGTTCATATCCAAGCCCTTTTAGTTGGTATTAGACTTCAAATTTATGGGTTATAGGCTTTTCCCCAAAACATGATTGAACTTGGTTTTTGGAGGGGGTGTTAGCCTTGGATTTTCGGACAAATTGATCCTGACTCGACGAGCCCCATTTAAATGAGTATTAGCCTTAGATTTCTAACCTTGTTCATATCCAAGACCTTTTAGTTTGTATTAGACTTCAAATTTAGGAGTAATATCCTTTCCCCCCAACACATGATTGAACTTGGTTTTGGAGGGGGTGTTAGCCTTGGATTTTCGGACAAATTGATCCTGACTCGACGAGCCCAATTTAAATGAGTATTAGGCTTAGATTTCTAACCTTGTTCATATCCAAGCACTTTTAGATGGTATTAGACTTCAAATTTATGAGTAATATACTTTCCCCCCAAACATGATTGAACTTGGTTTTTGGAGGGGGTGTTAGCCTTGGATTTTCGGACAAATTGATCCTGACTCGACGAGCCCCATTTAAAAGAGTATTAGCCTTAGATTTCTAACCTTGTTCATATCCAAGACCTTTTAGTTTGTATTAGACTTCAAATTTATGAGTAATATCCTTTCCCCCCAAACATGATTGAACTTGGTTTTGGAGGAGGTGTTAGCCTTGGATTTTCGGACAAATTGATCCTGACTCGACGAACCCCATTTAAATGAGTATTAGGCTTAGATTTCTAACCTTGTTCATATAAAAGCCCTTTTAGACGGTATTAGACTTCAAATTTATGGGTTATAGGCGTTTCCCCCAAACATGATTGAACTTGGTTTTTGGAGGGGGTGTTAGGCTTGGATTTTCGGACAAATTGATCCTGACTCGACGAGCCCCATTTAAATGAGTATTAGCCTTAGATTTCTAACCTTGTTCATATCCAAGCGCTTTTAGATGGTATTAGACTTCAAATTTATGGGTTATAGGCTTTTCCCCCAAACATGATTGAACTTGGTTTTTGGAGGTGGTGTTAGCCTTGGATTTTCGGACAAATTGATCCTGACTCGACGAGCCCAATTTAAATGAGTATTAGGCTTAGATTTCTAACCTTGTTCATATCCAAGCACTTTTAGATGGTATTAGACTTCAAATTTATGGGTTATAGGCTTTTCCCCCAAACATGATTGAACTTGGTTTTTGGAGGGGGTGTTAGGCTTGGATTTTCGGACAAATTGATCCTGACTCGACGAGACCGATTTAAATGAGTATTAGCCTTAGCTTTCTAACCTTGTTCATATCCAAGCCCTTTTAGTTTGTATTAGACTTCAAATTTATGAGTAATATACTTTCCCCCCAAACATGATTGAACTTGGTTTTGGAGGGGGTGTTAGCCTTGGATTTTCAGACAAATTGATCCTGACTCGACGAGCCCCATTTAAATGAGTATTAGCCTTAGATTTCTAACCTTGTTCATATCCAAGCCCTTTTAGTTGGTATTAGACTTCAAATTTATGGGTTATAGGCTTTTCCCCAAAACATGATTGAACTTGGTTTTTGGAGGGGGTGTTAGCCTTGGATTTTCGGACAAATTGATCCTGACTCGACGAGCCCCATTTAAATGAGTACTAGCCTTAGATTTCTAACCTTGTTCATATCCAAGACCTTTTAGTTTGTATTAGACTCAAATTTAGGAGTAATATCCTTTCCCCCCAAACATGATTGAACTTGGTTTTGGAGGGGGTGTTAGCCTTGGATTTTCGGACAAATTGATCCTGACTCGACGAGCCCAATTTAAATGAGTATTAGGCTTAGATTTCTAACCTTGTTCATATCCAAGCACTTTTAGATGGTATTAGACTTCAAATTTATGAGTAATATACTTTCCCCCCAAACATGATTGAACTTGGTTTTTGGAGGGGGTGTTAGCCTTGGATTTTCGGACAAATTGATCCTGACTCGACGAGCCCCATTTAAAAGAGTATTAGCCTTAGATTTCTAACCTTGTTCATATCCAAGACCTTTTAGTTTGTATTAGACTTCAAATTTATGAGTAATATCCTTTCCCCCCAAACATGATTGAACTTGGTTTTGGAGGAGGTGTTAGCCTTGGATTTTCGGACAAATTGATCCTGACTCGACGAACCCCATTTAAATGAGTATTAGGATTAGATTTCTAACCTTGTTCATATAAAAGCCCTTTTAGACGGTATTAGACTTAAAATTTATGGGTTATAGGCGTTTCCCCCAAACATGATTGAACTTGGTTTTTGGAGGGGGTGTTAGGCTTGGATTTTCGGACAAATTGATCCTGACTCGACGAGCCCCATTTAAATGAGTATTAGCCTTAGATTTCTAACCTTGTTCATATCCAAGCGCTTTTAGATGGTATTAGACTTCAAATTTATGGGTTATAGGCTTTTCCCCCAAACATGATTGAACTTGGTTTTTGGAGGTGGTGTTAGCCTTGGATTTTCGGACAAATTGATCCTGATCGACGAGCCCAATTTAAATGAGTATTAGGCTTAGATTTCTAACCTTGTTCATATCCAAGCACTTTTAGATGGTATTAGACTTCAAATTTATGGGTTATAGGCTTTTCCCCCAAACAAGATTGAACTTGGTTTTTGGAGGGGGTGTTAGGCTTGGATTTTCGGACAAATTGATCCTGACTCGACGAGACCCATTTAAATGAGTATTAGGCTTAGATTTCTAACCTTGTTCATATCCAAGGCCTTTTAGTTGGTATTAGACTTCAAATTTATGGGTTATAGGCTTTTCCCCAAAACATGATTGAACTTGGTTTTTGGAGGGGGTGTTAGCCTTGGATTTTCGGACAAATTGATCCTGACTCGACGAGCCCCATTTAAATGAGTATTAGCCTTAGATTTCTAACCTTGTTCATATCCAAGCCCTTTTAGTTGGTATTAGACTTCAAATTTATGGGTTATAGGCTTTTCCCCAAAACATGATTGAACTTGGTTTTTGGAGGGGGTGTTAGCCTTGGATTTTCGGACAAATTGATCCTGACTCGACGAGCCCCATTTAAATGAGTACTAGCCTTAGATTTCTAACCTTGTTCATATCCAAGACCTTTTAGTTTGTATTAGACTTCAAATTTATGAGTAATATCCTTTCCCCCCAAACATGATTGAACTTGGTTTTGGAGGGGGTGTTAGCCTTGGATTTTCGGACAAATTGATCCTGACTCGACTAGCCCCATTTAAATGAGTATTAGGCTTAGATTTCTAACCTTGTTCATATCCAAGCACTTTTAGTTGGTATTAGACTTCAAATTTTTGGGTTATAGGCTTTTCCCCAAAACATGATTGAACTTGGTTTTTGGAGGGGGTGTTAGCCTTGGATTTTCGGACAAATTGATCCTGACTCGACGAGCTCCATTTAAATGAGTATTAGCCTTAGATTTCTAACCTTGTTCATATCCAAGACCTTTTAGTTTGTATTAGACTTCAAATTTATGCGTAATATCCTTTCCCCCCAAACATGATTGAACTTGGTTTTGGAGGGGGTGTTAGCCTTGGATTTTCGGACAAATTGATCCTGACTCGACGAGACCCATTTAAATGAGTATTAGCCTTAGCTTTCTAACCTTGTTCATATCCAAGCCCTTGTAGTTTGTATTAGACTTCAAATTTATGAGTAATATACTTTCCCCCCAAACATGATTGAACTTGGTTTTGTAGGGGGTGTTAGCCTTGGATTTTCAGACAAATTGATCCTGACTCGACGAGCCCCATTTAAATGAGTATTAGCCTTAGATTTCTAACCTTGTTCATATCCAAGCCCTTTTAGTTGGTATTAGACTTCAAATTTATGGGTTATAGGCTTTTCCCCAAAACATGATTGAACTTGGTTTTTGGAGGGGGTGTTAGCCTTGGATTTTCGGACAAATTGATCCTGACTCGACGAGCCCCATTTAAATGAGTACTAGCCTTAGATTTCTAACCTTGTTCATATCCAAGACCTTTTAGTTTGTATTAGACTTCAAATTTATGAGTAATATCCTTTCCCCCCAAACATGATTGAACTTGGTTTTGGAGGGGGTGTTAGCCTTGGATTTTCGGACAAATTGATCCTGACTCGACTAGCCCCATTTAAATGAGTATTAGGCTTAGATTTCTAACCTTGTTCATATCCAAGCACTTTTAGTTGGTATTAGACTTCAAATTTTTGGGTTATAGGCTTTTCCCCAAAACATGATTGAACTTGGTTTTTGGAGGGGGTGTTAGCCTTGGATTTTCGGACAAATTGATCCTGACTCGACGAGCTCCATTTAAATGAGTATTAGCCTTAGATTTCTAACCTTGTTCATATCCAAGACCTTTTAGTTTGTATTAGACTTCAAATTTATGCGTAATATCCTTTCCCCCCAAACATGATTGAACTTGGTTTTGGAGGGGGTGTTAGCCTTGGATTTTCGGACAAATTGATCCTGACTCGACGAGCCCCATTTAAATGACTATTAGCCTTAGATTTCTAACCTTGTTCATATCCAAGACCTTTTAGTTTGTATTAGACTTCAAATTTATGAGTAATATCCTTTCCTCCCAAACATGATTGAACTTGGTTTTGGAGGGGGTGTTAGCCTTGGATTTTCGGACAAATTGATCCTAACTCGACGAGCCCCATTTAAATGAGTATTAGGCTTAGATTGCTAACCTTTTTCATATCCAAGCACTTTTAGATGGTATTAGACTTCAAATTTATGGGTTATAGGCTTTCCCCCCAAACATGATTGAACTTGGTTTTTGGAGGGGGTGTTAGGCTTGGATTTTCGGACAAATTGATCCTGACTCGACGAGCCCCATTTAAATGCGTATTAGGCTTAGATTTCTAACCTTGTTCATATCCAAGCGCTTTTAGATGGTATTAGACTTCAAATTTATGGGTTATAGGCCTTTCCCCAAAACATGATTGAACTTGGTTTTTGGAGGGGGTGTTAGCCTTGGATTTTCGGACAAATTGATCCTGACTCGACGAGCCCCATTTAAATGAGTATTAGCCTTAGATTTCTAACCTTGTTCATATCCAAGCACTTTTAGTTGGTATTAGACTTCAAATTTATGGGTTATAGGCTTTTCCCCAAAACATGATTGAATTTGGTTTTTGGAGGGGGTGTTAGCCTTGGATTTTTGGACAAATTGATCCTGACTCGACAAGCCCCATTTAAATGAGTATTAGGCTTAGATTTCTAACCTTGTTCATATCCAAGCCCTTTTAGATGGTATTAGACTTCAAATTTATGGGTTATAGGCTTTTCCCCCAAACATGATTGAACTTGGTTTTTGGAGGGGGTGTTAGCCTTGGATTTTCGGACAAATTGATCCTGACTCGACGAGCCCCATTTAAATGAGTATTAGGCTTAGATTTCTAACCTTGTTCATATCCAAGCACTTTTAGATGGTATTAGACTTCAAATTTATGGGTTATAGGCTTTTCCCCCAAACATGATTGAACTTGGTTTTTGGAGGGGGTGTTAGGCTTGGATTTTCGGACAAATTGATCCTGACTCGACGAGACCCATTTAAATGAGTATTAGCCTTAGCTTTCTAACCTTGTTCATATCCAAGCCCTTGTAGTTTGTATTAGACTTCAAATTTATGAGTAATATACTTTCCCCCCAAACATGATTGAACTTGGTTTTGGAGGGGGTGTTAGCCTTGGATTTTCAGACAAATTGATCCTGACTCGACGAGCCCCATTTAAATGAGTATTAGCCTTAGATTTCTAACCTTGTTCATATCCAAGCCCTTTTAGTTGGTATTAGACTTCAAATTTATGGGTTATAGGCTTTTCCCCAAAACATGATTGAACTTGGTTTTTGGAGGGGGTGTTAGCCTTGGATTTTCGGACAAATTGATCCTGACTCGACGAGCCCCATTTAAATGAGTACTAGCCTTAGATTTCTAACCTTGTTCATATCCAAGACCTTTTAGTTTGTATTACACTTCAAATTTATGAGTAATATCCTTTCCCCCCAAACATGATTGAACTTGGTTTTGGAGGGGGTGTTAGCCTTGGATTTTCGGACAAATTGATCCTGAGTCGACTAGCCCCATTTAAATGAGTATTAGGCTTAGATTTCTAACCTTGTTCATATCCAAGCACTTTTAGTTGGTATTAGACTTCAAATTTTTGGGTTATAGGCTTTTCCCCAAAACATGATTGAACTTGGTTTTTGGAGGGGGTGTTAGCCTTGGATTTTCGGACAAATTGATCCTGACTCGACGAGCCCCATTTAAATGAGTATTAGCCTTAGATTTCTAACCTTGTTCATATCCAAGACCTTTTAGTTTGTATTAGACTTCAAATTTATGCGTAATATCCTTTCCCCCCAAACATGATTGAACTTGGTTTTGGAGGGGGTGTTAGCCTTGGATTTTCGGACAAATTGATCCTGACTCGACGAGCCCCATTTAAATGACTATTAGCCTTAGATTTCTAACCTTGTTCATATCCAAGACCTTTTAGTTTGTATTAGACTTCAAATTTATGAGTAATATCCTTTCCTCCCAAACATGATTGAACTTGGTTTTGGAGGGGGTGTTAGCCTTGGATTTTTGGACAAATTGATCCTAACTCGACGAGCCCCATTTAAATGAGTATTAGGCTTAGATTTCTAATCTTTTTCATATCCAAGCACTTTTAGATGGTATTAGACTTCAAATTTATGGGTTATAGGCTTTCCCCCCAAACATGATTGAACTTGGTTTTTGGAGGGGGTGTTAGGCTTGGATTTTCGGACAAATTGATCCTGAGTCGACGAGCCCCATTTAAATGCGTATTAGGCTTAGATTTCTAACCTTGTTCATATCCAAGCGCTTTTAGATGGTATTAGACTTCAAATTTATGGGTTATAGGCCTTTCCCCAAAACATGATTGAACTTGGTTTTTGGAGGGGGTGTTAGCCTTGGATTTTCGGACAAATTGATCCTGACTCGACGAGCCCCATTTAAATGAGTATTAGCCTTAGATTTCTAACCTTGTTCATATCCAAGACCTTTTAGTTGGTATTAGACTTCAAATTTATGGGTTATAGGCTTTTCCCCAAAACATGATTGAATTTGGTTTTTGGAGGGGGTGTTAGCCTTGGATTTTTGGACAAATTGATCCTGACTCGACGAGCCCCATTTAAATGAGTATTAGGCTTAGATTTCTAACCTTGTTCATATCCAAGCCCTTTTAGATGGTATTAGACTTCAAATTTATGGGTTATAGGCTTTTCCCCCAAACATGATTGAACTTGGTTTTTGGAGGGGGTGTTAGCCTTGGATTTTCGGACAAATTGATCCTGACTCGACGAGCCCCATTTAAATGAGTATTAGGCTTAGATTTCTAACCTTGTTCATATCCAAGCACTTTTAGATGGTATTAGACTTCAAATTTATGGGTTATAGGCTTTTCCCCCAAACATGATTGAACTTGGTTTTTGGAGGGGGTGTTAGGCTTGGATTTTCGGAGAAATTGATCCTGACTCGACGAGACCCATTTAAATGAGTATTAGCCTTAGATTTCTAACCTTGTTCATATCCAAGCCCTTTTAGTTTTTATTAGACTTCAAATTTATGAGTAATATCCTTTCCCCCCAAACATGATTGAACTTGGTTTTGGAGGGGGTGTTAGCCTTGGATTTTCGGACAAATTGATCCTGACTCGACGAGCCCCATTTAAATGAGTATTAGCCTTAGATTTCTAAACTTGTTCATATCCAAGCCCTTTTAGTTGGTATTAGACTTCAAATTTATGGGTTATAGGCTTTTCCCCAAAACATGATTGAACTTGGTTTTTGGAGGGGGTGTTAGCCTTGGATTTTCGGACAAATTGATCCTGACTCGACGAGCTCCATTTAAATGAGTACTAGCCTTAGATTTCTAACCTTGTTCATATCCAAGACCTTTTAGTTTGTATTAGACTTCAAATTTATGAGTAATATCCTTTCCCCCCAAACATGATTGAACTTGGTTTTGGAGGGGGTGTTAGCCTTGGATTTTCGGACAAATTGATCTTGACTCGACTAGCCCCATTTAAATGAGTATTAGGCTTAGATTTCTAACCTTGTTCATATCCAAGCCCTTTTAGTTGGTATTAGACTTCAAATTTATGGGTTATAGGCTTTTCCCCAAAACATGATTGAACTTGGTTTTTGGAGGGGGTGTTAGCCTTGGATTTTCGGACAAATTGATCCTGACTCGACGAGCCCCATTTAAATGAGTATTAGGCTTATATTTCTAACCTTGTTCATATCCAAGCACTTTTAGTTGGTATTAGACTTCAAATTTATGGGTTATAGGCTTTTCCCCCAAACATGATTGAACTTGGTTTTTGGAGGGGGTGTTAGCCTTGGATTTTCGGACAAATTTATCCTGACTCGACGAGCCCCATTTAAATGAGTATTAGGCTTAGATTTCTAACCTTGTTCATATCCAAGCACTTTTAGATGGTATTAGACTTCAAATTTATGGGTTATAGGCTTTTCCCCCAAACATGATTGAACTTGGTTTTTGGAGGGGGTGTTAGGCTTGGATTTTCGGAGAAATTGATCCTGACTCGACGAGACCCATTTAAATGAGTATTAGCCTTAGATTTCTAACCTTGTTCATATCCAAGCCCTTTTAGTTTTTATTAGACTTCAAATTTATGAGTAATATCCTTTCCCCCCAAACATGATTGAACTTGGTTTTGGAGGGGGTGTTAGCCTTGGATTTTCGGACAAATTGATCCTGACTCGACGAGCCCCATTTAAATGAGTATTAGCCTTAGATTTCTAAACTTGTTCATATCCAAGCCCTTTTAGTTGGTATTAGACTTCAAATTTATGGGTTATAGGCTTTTCCCCAAAACATGATTGAACTTGGTTTTTGGAGGGGGTGTTAGCCTTGGATTTTCGGACAAATTGATCCTGACTCGACGAGCTCCATTTAAATGAGTACTAGCCTTAGATTTCTAACCTTGTTCATATCCAAGACCTTTTAGTTTGTATTAGACTTCAAATTTATGAGTAATATCCTTTCCCCCCAAACATGATTGAACTTGGTTTTGGAGGGGGTGTTAGCCTTGGATTTTCGGACAAATTGATCCTGACTCGACTAGCCCCATTTAAATGAGTATTAGGCTTAGATTTCTAACCTTGTTCATATCCAAGCCCTTTTAGTTGGTATTAGACTTCAAATTTATGGGTTATAGGCTTTTCCCCAAAACATGATTGAACTTGGTTTTTGGAGGGGGTGTTAGCCTTGGATTTTCGGACAAATTGATCCTGACTCGACGAGCCCCATTTAAATGAGTATTAGGCTTATATTTCTAACCTTGTTCATATCCAAGCACTTTTAGTTGGTATTAGACTTCAAATTTATGGGTTATAGGCTTTTCCCCCAAACATGATTGAACTTGGTTTTTGGAGGGGGTGTTAGCCTTGGATTTTCGGACAAATTTATCCTGACTCGACGAGCCCCATTTAAATGAGTATTAGGCTTAGATTTCTAACCTTGTTCATATCCAAGCACTTTTAGATGGTATTAGACTTCAAATTTATGGGTTATAGGCTTTTCCCCCAAACATGATTGAACTTGGTTTTTGGAGGGGGTGTTAGGCTTGGATTTTCGGAGAAATTGATCCTGACTCGACGAGACCCATTTAAATGAGTATTAGCCTTAGATTTCTAACCTTGTTCATATCCAAGCCCTTTTAGTTTTTATTAGACTTCAAATTTATGAGTAATATCCTTTCCCCCCAAACATGATTGAACTTGGTTTTGGAGGGGGTGTTAGCCTTGGATTTTCGGACAAATTGATCCTGACTCGACGAGCCCCATTTAAATGAGTATTAGCCTTAGATTTCTAAACTTGTTCATATCCAAGCCCTTTTAGTTGGTATTAGACTTCAAATTTATGGGTTATAGGCTTTTCCCCAAAACATGATTGAACTTGGTTTTTGGAGGGGGTGTTAGCCTTGGATTTTCGGACAAATTGATCCTGACTCGACGAGCTCCATTTAAATGAGTACTAGCCTTAGATTTCTAACCTTGTTCATATCCAAGACCTTTTAGTTTGTATTAGACTTCAAATTTATGAGTAATATCCTTTCCCCCCAAACATGATTGAACTTGGTTTTGGAGGGGGTGTTAGCCTTGGATTTTCGGACAAATTGATCCTGACTCGACTAGCCCCATTTAAATGAGTATTAGGCTTAGATTTCTAACCTTGTTCATATCCAAGCCCTTTTAGTTGGTATTAGACTACAAATTTATGGGTTATAGGCTTTTCCCCAAAACATGATTGAACTTGGTTTTTGGAGGGGGTGTTAGCCTTGGATTTTCGGACAAATTGATCCTGACTCGACGAGCCCCATTTAAATGAGTATTAGGCTTATATTTCTAACCTTGTTCATATCCAAGCACTTTTAGATGGTATTAGACTTCAAATTTATGGGTTATAGGCTTTTCCCCCAAACATGATTGAACTTGGTTTTTGGAGGGGGTGTTAGCCTTGGATTTTCGGACAAATTTATCCTGACTCGACGAGCCCCATTTAAATGAGTATTAGGCTTAGATTTCTAACCTTGTTCATATCCAAGCACTTTTAGATGGTATTAGACTTCAAATTTATGGGTTATAGGCTTTTCCCCCAAACATGATTGAACTTGGTTTTTGGAGGGGGTGTTAGGCTTGGATTTTCGGAGAAATTGATCCTGACTCGACGAGACCCATTTAAATGAGTATTAGCCTTAGATTTCTAACCTTGTTCATATCCAAGCCCTTTTAGTTTTTATGTGACTTCAAATTTATGAGTAATATCCTTTCCCCCCAAACATGATTGAACTTGGTTTTGGAGGGGGTGTTAGCCTTGGATTTTCGGACAAATTGATCCTGACTCGACGAGCCCCATTTAAATAAGTATTAGCCTTAGATTTCTAAACTTGTTCATATCCAAGCCCTTTTAGTTGGTATTAGACTTCAAATTTATGGCTTATAGGCTTTTCCCCAAAACATGATTGAACTTGGTTTTTGGAGGGGGTGTTAGCCTTGGATTTTCGGACAAATTGATCCTGACTCGACGAGCTTCATTTAAATGAGTACTAGCCTTAGATTTCTAACCTTGTTCATATCCAAGACCTTTTAGTTTGTATTAGACTTCAAATTTATGAGTAATATCCTTTCCCCCCAAACATGATTGAACTTCGTTTTGGAGGGGGTGTTAGCCTTGGATTTTCGGACAAATTGATCCTGACTCGACTAGCCCCATTTAAATGAGTATTATGCTTAGATTTCTAACCTTGTTCATATCCAAGCCCTTTTAGTTGGTATTAGACTTCAAATTTATGGGTTATAGGCCTTTCCCCAAAACATGATTGAACTTGGTTTTTGGAGGGGGTGTTAGCCTTGGATTTTCGGACAAATTGATCCTGACTCGACGAGCCCCATTTAAATGAGTATTAGGCTTAGATTTCTAACCTTGTTCATATCCAAGCACTTTTAGATGGTATTAGACTTCAAATTTATGGGTTATAGGCTTTTCCCCCAAACATGATTGAACTTGGTTTTTGGAGGGGGTGTCAGCCTTGGATTTTCGGACAAATTTATCCTGACTCGACGAGCCCCATTTAAATGAGTATTAGGCTTAGATTTCTAACCTTGTTCATATCCAAGCACTTTTAGATGGTATTAGACTTCAAATTTATGGGTTATAGGCTTTTCCCCCAAACATGATTGAACTTGGTTTTTGGAGGGGGTGTTAGGCTTGGATTTTCGGAGAAATTGATCCTGACTCGACGAGACCCATTTAAATGAGTATTAGCCTTAGATTTCTAAACTTGTTCATATCCAAGCCCTTTTAGTTTTTATTAGACTTCAAATTTATGAGTAATATCCTTTCCCCCCAAACATGATTGAACTTGGTTTTGGAGGGGGTGTTAGCCTTGGATTTTCGGACAAATTGATCCTGACTCGACGAGCCCCATTTAAATGAGTAGTAGCCTTAGATTTCTAAACTTGTTCATATCCAAGCCCTTTTAGTTTGTATTAGACTTCAGATTTATGAGTAATATCCTTTCCCCCCAAACATGATTGAACTTCGTTTTGGAGGGGGTGTTAGCCTTGGATTTTCGGACAAATTGATCCTGACTCGACTAGCCCCATTTAAATGAGTATTAGGCTTAGATTTCTAACCTTGTTCATATCCAAGCACTTTTAGTTGGTATTAGACTTCAAATTTATGGGTTATAGGCTTTTCCCCAAAACATGATTGAACTTGGTTTTTGGAGGGGGTGTTAGCCTTGGATTTTCGGACAAATTGATCCTGACTCGACGAGCCCCATTTAAATGAGTATTAGCCTTAGATTTCTAACCTTGTTCATATCCAAGCACTTTTAGTTGGTATTAGACTTCAAATTTATGGGTTATAGGCTTTTCCCCAAAACATGATTGAACTTGGTTTTTGGAGGGGGTGTTAGCCTTGGATTTTCGGACAAATTGATCCTGACTCGACGAGCCCCATATAAATGAGTATTAGCCTAAGATTCCTAACCTTGTTCATATCCAAGACCTTTTAGTTTGTATTAGACTTCAAATTTATGCGTAATATCCTTTCCCCCCAAACATGATTGAACTTGGTTTTGGAGGGGGTGTTAGCCTTGGATTTTTGGACAAATTGATCCTGACTCGACGAGCCCCATTTAAATGACTATTAGCCTTAGATTTCTAACCTTGTTCATATCCAAGACCTTTTAGTTTGAATTAGACTTCAAATTTATGAGTAATATCCTTTCCTCCCAAACATGATTGAACTTGGTTTTGGAGGGGGTGTTAGGCTTGGATTTTCGGACAAATTGATCCTGACTCGACGAGCCCCATTTAAATGCGTATTAGGCTTAGATTTCTAACCTTGTTCATATCCAAGCGCTTTTAGATGGTATTAGACTTCAAATTTAGGGGTTATAGGCTTTTCCCCCTAACATGATTGAACTTGGTTTTTGGAGGGGGTGTTAGCCTTGGATTTTCGGACAAATTGATCCTGACTCGACGGGCCCCATTTAAATGAGTATTAGCCTTAGATCTATAACCTTGTTCATATCCAAGCCCTTTTAGTTGGTATTAGACTTCAAATTTATGGGTTATAGGCTTTTCCCCAAAACATGATTGAACTTGGTTTTTGGAGGGGGTGTTAGCCTTGGATTTTCGGACAAATTGATCCTGACTCTACGAGCCCCATTTAACTGAGTATTAGGCTTATATTTCTAACCTTGTTCATATCCAAGCCCTTTTAGATGGTATTAGACTTCAAATTTATGGGTTATACCCCCAAACATGATTGAACTTGGTTCTTGGAGGGGGTGTTAGGCTTGGATTTTCGGACAAATTGATCCTGACTCGACGAGCCCTATTTAAATGAGTATTAGCCTTAGATTTCTAACCTTGTTCATATCCAAGCGCTTTTAGATGGTATTAGACTTCAAATTTATGGGTTATAGGCTTTTCCCCCAAACATGATTGAACTTGGTTTTTGGAGGGGGTGTTAGCCTTTGATTTTCGGACAAATTGATCCTGACTCGACGAGCGCCTTTAAATGAGTATTAGCCTTAGATTTCTAACCTTGTTCATATCCAAGACCTTTTAGTTTGTATTAGACTTCAAATTTATGAGTAATATCCTTTCCCCCCAAACATGATTGAACTTTGTTTTTGGAGGGGGTGTTAGCCTTGGATTTTCGGACAAATTGATCCTTACTCGACGAGCCCCATTTAAATGAGTATTATCCTTAGATTTCTAACCTTGTTCATATCCAAGGCCTTTTATTTTGTATTAGACTTCAAATTTATGAGTAATATCATTTCCCCCCAAACATGATTGAACTTGGTTTTGGAGGGGGTGTTAGCCTTGGATTTTAGGACAAATTGATCCTGACTCGACGAGCCCCATTTAAATGAGTATTAGTCTTAGATTTCTAACCTTTTTCATATCCAAGCACTTTTAGTTGGTATTAGACTTCAAATTTATGGGTTAGAGGCTTTTCCCCAAAACATGATTGAACTTGGTTTTTGGAGGGGGTGTTAGCCTTGGATTTTCGGACAAATTGATCCTGACTCGACGAGCCCCATTTAAATGAGTATTAGCCTTAGATTTCTAACCTTGTTCATATCCAAGCTCTTTTAGATGGTATTAGACTTCAAATTTATGGGTTATAGGCTTTTCCCCCAAACATGATTGAACTTGGTTTTTGGAGGGGGTGTTAGCCTTGGATTTTCGGACAAATTGATTCTGACTCGACAAGCCCCATTTAAATGAGTATTAGCCTTAGATTTCTGACCTTTTTCATATCCAAGACCTTTTAGTTTGTATTAGACTTCAAATTTATGACTAATATCCTTTCCCCCCAAACATGATTGAACTTGGTTTTGGAGGGGGTGTTAGCCTCGGATTTTTGGACAAATTGATCCTGACTCGACGAGCCCCATTTAAATGAGTATTAGGCTTAGATTTCTAACCTTGTTCATATCCAAGCACTTTTAGATGGTATTAGACTTCAAATTTATGGGTTATAGGCTTTTCCCCCAAACATGATTGAACTTGGTTTTTGGAGGGGGTGTTAGGCTTCGATTTTTGGACAAATTGATCCTGACTCGACGAGCCCCATTTAAATGAGTATTATCCTTAGATTTCTAACCTTGTTCATATCCAAGACCTTTTAGTTTGTATTAGACTTCAAATTTATGGGTAATATCCTTTCCCCCCAAACATGATTGAACTTGGTTTTTGGAGGGGGTGTTAGCCTTGGATTTTCGGACAAATTGATCCTGACTCGACGAGCCCCATTTAAATGATTATTAGCCTTAGATTTCTAACCTTGTTCATATCCAAGCCCTTTTAGATGGTATTAGACTACAAATTTATGGGTTATAGGCTTTTCCCCCAAACATGATTGAACTTGGTTTTTGGAGGGGGTGTTAGCCTTGGATTTTCGGACAAATTGATCCTGACTCGACGAGCCCCATTTAAATGCGTATTAGGCTTAGATTTCTAACCTTGTTCATATCCAAGCGCTTTTAGATGGTATTAGACTTCAAATTTATGGGTTATAGGCTTTTCCCCCAAACATGATTGAACTTGGTTTTTGGAGGGGGTGTTAGCCTTGGATTTTCGGACAAATTGATCCTGACTCGACGGGCCCCATTTAAATGAGTATTAGCCTTAGATCTATAACCTTGTTCATATCCAAGCCCTTTTAGTTGGTATTAGACTTCAAATTTATGGGTTATAGGCTTTTCCCCAAAACATGATTGAACTTGGTTTTTGGAGGGGGTGTTAGCCTTGGATTTTCGGACAAATTGATCCTGACTCGACGAGCCCCATTTAACTGAGTATTAGGCTTATATTTCTAACCTTGTTCATATCCAAGCCCTTTTAGATGGTATTAGACTTCAAATTTATGGGTTATACCCCCAAACATGATTGAACTTGGTTCTTGGAGGGGGTGTTAGGCTTGGATTTTCGGACAAATTGATCCTGACTCGACGAGTCCTATTTAAATGAGTATTAGCCTTAGATTTCTAACCTTGTTCATATCCAAGCGCTTTTAGATAGTATTAGACTTCAAATTTATGGGTTATAGGCTTTTCCCCCAAACATGATTGAACTTGGTTTTTGGAGGGGGTGTTAGCCTTTGATTTTCGGACAAATTGATCCTGACTCGACGAGCGCCTTTAAATGAGTATTAGCCTTAGATTTCTAACCTTGTTCATATCCAAGACCTTTTAGTTTGTATTAGACTTCAAATTTATGAGTAATATCCTTTCCCCCCAAACATGATTGAACTTGGTTTTTGGAGGGGGTGTTAGCCTTGGATTTTCGGACAAATTGATCCTGACTCGACGAGCCCCATTTAAATGAGTATTAGCCTTAGATTTCTAACCTTGTTCATATCCAAGCCCTTTTATTTTGTATTAGACTTCAAATTTATGAGTAATATCCTTTCCCCCCAAACATGATTGAACTTGGTTTTGGAGGGGGTGTTATCCTTGGATTTTCGGACAAATTGATCCTGACTCGACGAGCCCCATTTAAATGAGTATTAGCCTTAGATTTCTAACCTTGTTCATATCCAAGCTCTTTTAGATGGTATTAGACTTCAAATTTATGGGTTATAGGCTTTTCCCCCAAACATGATTGAACTTGGTTTTTGGAGGGGGTGTTAGCCTTGGATTTTCGGACAAATTGATTCTGACTCGACAAGCCCCATTTAAATGAGTATTAGCCTTAGATTTCTGACCTTTTTCATATCCAAGACCTTTTAGTTTGTATTAGACTTCAAATTTATGAGTAATATCCTTTCCCCCCAAACATGATTGAACTTGGTTTTGGAGGGGGTGTTAGCCTTGGATTTTCGGACAAATTGATCCTGACTCGACGAGCCCCATTTAAATGAGTATTAGGCTTAGATTTCTAACCTTGTTCATATCCAAGCACTTTTAGATGGTATTAGACTTCAAATTTATGGGTTATAGGCTTTTCCCCCAAACATGATTGAACTTGGTTTTTGGAGGGGGTGTTAGGCTTGGATTTTCGGACAAATTGATCCTGACTCGACGAGCCCCATTTAAAGGAGTATTAGCCTTAGATTTCTAACCTTGTTCATATCCAAGCCCTTTTAGTTGATATTAGACTTCAAATTTATGGGCATTATACTTTTCCCCCAAACATGATTGAACTTGGTTTTGGAGGGGGTGTTAGCCTTGGATTTTCGGACAAATTGATCCTGACTCGACGAGCCCCATTTAAATGAGTATTAGGCTTAGATTTCTAACCTTGTTCATATCCAAGCACTTTTAGATGGTATTAGAGTTCAAATTTATGGGTTATAGGCTTTTCCCCCAAACATGATTGAACTTGGTTTTTGGAGGGGGTGTTAGGCTTGGATTTTCGGACAAATTGATCCTGACTCGACGAGCCCCATTTAAATGAGTATTAGCCTTAGATTTCTAACCTTGTTCATATCCAAGCCCTTTTATTTTGTATTAGACTTCAAATTTATGAGTAATAGACTTTTACCCAAACATGATTGAACTTGGTTTTTTGAGGGGGTGTTAGCCTTGTATTTTCGGACAAATTGATCCTGACTCGACGAGCCCCATTTAACTGAGTATTAGGCTTAGATTTCTAAACTTGTTCATATCCAAGCCCTTTTAGATGGTATTAGACTTCAAATTTATGGGTTATAGGCTTTTCCCCCAAACATGATTGAACTTGGTTCTTGGAGGGGGTGTTAGGCTTGGATTTTCGGACAAATTGATCCTGACTCAACGAGCCCTATTTAAATGAGTATTAGCTTTAGATTTCTAACCTTGTTCATATCCAAGCGCTTTTAGATGGTATTAGACTTCAAATTTATGGGTTATAGGCTTTTCCCCCAAAGATGATTGAACTTGGTTTTTGGAGGGGGTGTTAGCCTTGGATTTTCGGACAAATTGATCCTGACTCGACGAGCCCCATATAAATGAGTATTAGCCTTAGATTTCTAACCTTGTTCATATCCAAGACCTTTTAGTTTGTATTAGAATTCAAATCTATGCGTAATATCCTTTCCCCCCAAACATGATTGAACTTGGTTTTTGGAGGGGGTGTTAGCCTTGGATTTTCGGACAAATTGATCCTGACTCGACGAGCCCCATTTAAATGACTATTAGCCTTAGATTTCTAACCTTGTTCATATCCAAGACCTTTTAGTTTGTATTAGACTTTAAATTTATGAGTAATATCCTTTCCTCCCAAACATGATTGAACTTGGTTTTGGAGGGGGTGTTAGCCTTGGATTTTCGGACAAATTGATCCTAACTCGACGAGCCCCATTTAAATGAGTATTAGGCTTAGATTTCTAACCTTTTTCATATCCAAGCACTTTTAGATGGTATTAGACTTCAAATTTATGGGTTATAGGCTTTCCCCCCAAACATGATTGAACTTGGTTTTTGGAGGGGGTGTTAGGCTTGGATTTTCGGACAAATTGATCCTGACTCGACGAGCCCCATTTAAATGAGTATTATCCTTAGATTTCTAACCTTGTTCATATCCAAGTCCTTTTTGTTGGTATTAGACTTCAAATTTATGGGCAATAGACTTTTACCCAAACGTGATTGAACTTGGTTTTTTGAGGGGGTGTTAGCCTTGTATTTTCGGACAAATTGATCCTGACTCGACGAGCCCCATTTAACTGAGTATTAGGCTTAGATTTCTAAACTTGTTCATATCCAAGCCCTTTTAGATGGTATTAGACTTCAAATTTATGGGTTATAGGCTTTTCCCCCAAACATGATTGAACTTGGTTCTTGGAGGGGGTGTTAGGCTTGGATTTTCGGACAAATTGATCCTGACTCAACGAGCCCTATTTAAATGAGTATTAGCTTTAGATTTCTAACCTTGTTCATATCCAAGCGCTTTTAGATGGTATTAGACTTCAAATATATGGGTTATAGGCTTTTCCCCCAAACATGATTGAACTTGGTTTTTGGAGGGGGTGTTAGCCTTGTATTTTCGGACAAATTGATCCTGACTCGACGAGCCCCATATAAATGAGTATTAGCCTTAGATTTCTAACCTTGTTCATATCCAAGACCTTTTAGTTTGTATTAGAATTCAAATTTATGCGTAATATCCTTTCCCCCCAAACATGATTGAACTTGGTTTTGGAGGGGGTGTTAGCCTTGGATTTTCGGACAAATTGATCCTGACTCGACGAGCCCCATTTAAATGACTATTAGCCTTAGATTTCTAACCTTGTTCATATCCAAGACCTTTTAGTTTGTATTAGACTTTAAATTTATGAGTAATATCCTTTCCTCCCAAACATGATTGAACTTGGTTTTGGAGGGGGTGTTAGCCTTGGATTTTCGGACAAATTGATCCTAACTCGACGAGCCCCATTTAAATGAGTATTAGGCTTAGATTTCTAACCTTTTTCATATCCAAGCACTTTTAGATGGTATTAGACTTCAAATTTATGGGTTATAGGCTTTTCCCCCAAACATGATTGAACTTGGTTCTTGGAGGGGGTGTTAGGCTTGGATTTTCGGACAAATTGATCCTGACTCAACGAGCCCTATTTAAATGAGTATTAGCTTTAGATTTCTAACCTTGTTCATATCCAAGCGCTTTTAGATGGTATTAGACTTCAAATTTATGGGTTATAGGCTTTTCCCCCCAACATGATTGAACTTGGTTTTTGGAGGGGGTGTTAGCCTTGGATTTTCGGACAAATTGATCCTGACTCGATGGGCCCCATTTAAATGAGTATTAGCCTTAGATCTATAACCTTGTTCATATCCAAGCCCTTTTAGTTGGTATTAGACTTCAAATTTATGGGTTATAGGCTTTTCCCCAAAACATGATTGAACTTGGTTTATGGAGAGGGTGTTAGCCTTGGATTTTCGGACAAATTGATCCTGACTCGACGAGCCCCATTTAACTGAGTATTAGGCTTATATTTCTAACCTTGTTCATATCCAAGCCCTTTTAGATGGTATTAGACTTCAAATTTATGGGTTATACCCCCAAACATGATTGAACTTGGTTCTTGGAGGGGGTGTTAGGCTTGGATTTTCGGACAAATTGATCCTGACTCGACGAGCCCTATTTAAATGAGTATTAGCCTTAGATTTCTAACCTTGTTCATATCCAAGCGCTTTTAGATGGTATTAGACTTCAAATTTATGGGTTATAGGCTTTTCCCCCAAACATGATTGAACTTGGTTTTTGGAGGGGGTGTTAGCCTTGGATTTTCGGACAAATTGATCCTGACTCGATGGGCCCCATTTAAATGAGTATTAGCCTTAGATCTATAACTTTGTTCATATCCAAGCCCTTTTAGTTGGTATTAGACTTCAAATTTATGGGTTATAGGCTTTTCCCCCAAACATGATTGAACTTGGTTTTTGGAGGGGGTGTTAGGCTTGGATTTTCGGTCAAATTGATCCTGACTCGACGAGCCCCATTTAAATGAGTATTAGCCTTAGATTTCTAACCTTGTTCATATCCAAGCCCTTTTATTTTATATTAGACTTCAAATTTATGAGTAATATCCTTTCCCCCCAAACATGATTGAACTTGGTTCTTGGAGGGGGTGTTAGGCTTGGATTTTCGGACAAATTGATCCTGACTCGACGAGCCCTATTTAAATGAGTATTAGCCTTAGATTTCTAACCTTGTTCATATCCAAGCGCTTTTAGATGGTATTAGACTTCAAATTTATGGGTTATAGGCTTTTCCCCAAAACATGATTGAACTTGGTTTTTGGAGGGGGTGTTAGGCTTGGATTTTCGGACAAATTGATCCTGACTCGACGAGCCCCATTTAAATGAGTATTAGCCTTAGATTTCTAACCTTGTTCATATCCAAGCTCTTTTAGATGGTATTAGACTTCAAATTTATGGGTTATAGGCTTTTCCCCCAAACATGATTGAACTTGGTTTTTGGAGGGGGTGTTAGCCTTGGATTTTCGGACAAATTGATTCTGACTCGACAAGCCCCATTTAAATGAGTATTAGCCTTAGATTTCTGACCTTTTTCATATCCAAGACCTATTAGTTTGTATTAGACTTCAAATTTATGATTAATATCCTTTCCCCCCAAACATGATTGAACTTGGTTTTGGAGGGGGTGTTAGCCTTGGATTTTCGGACAAATTGATCCTGACTCGACGAGCCCCATTTAAATGAGTATTAGGCTTAGATTTCTAACCTTGTTCATATCCAAGCACTTTTAGATGGTATTAGACTTCAAATTTATGGGTTATAGGCTTTTCCCCCAAACATGATTGAACTTGGTTTTTGGAGGGGGTGTTAGGCTTGGATTTTCGGACAAATTGATCCTGACTCGACGAGCCCCATTTAAAGGAGTATTAGCCTTAGATTTCTAACCTTGTTCATATCCAAGCCCTTTTAGTTGATATTAGACTTCAAATTTATGGGCATTATACTTTTCCCCCAAACATGATTGAACTTGGTTTTGGAGGGGGTGTTAGCCTTGGATTTTCGGACAAATTGATCCTGACTCGACGAGCCCCATTTAAATGAGTATTAGGCTTAGATTTCTAACCTAGTTCATATCCAAGCACTTTTAGATGGTATTAGAGTTCAAATTTATGGGATATAGGCTTTTCCCCCAAACATGATTGAACTTGGTTTTTGGAGGGGGTGTTAGGCTTGGATTTTCGGACAAATTGATCCTGACTCGACGAGCCCCATTTAAATGAGTATTAGCCTTAGATTTCTAACCTTGTTCATATCCAAGCCCTTTTATTTTGTATTAGACTTCAAATTTATGAGTAATATCCTTTCCCCCCAAACATGATTGAACTTGGTTTTGGAGGGGGTGTTAGCCTTGGATTTTCGGACAAATTGATCCTGACTCGATGAGCCCCATTTAAATGAGCATTAGGTTTAGATTTCTAACCTTGTTCATATCCAATTCCTTTTAGATGGTATTAGACTTCAAATTTATGGGTTATAGGCTTTTCCCCCAAACATGATTGAACTTGGTTTTTGGAGGGGGTGTTAGGCTTGGATTTTCGGACAAATTGATCCTGACTCGACGAGCCCCATTTAAATGAGTATTATCCTTAGATTTCTAACCTTGTTCATATCCAAGGCCTTTTAGTTGGTATTAGACTTCAAATTTATGGGTAATAGTCTTTTTCCCCAAACATGATTGAACTTGGTTTTTGGAGGGGGTGTTAGCCTTGGATTTTCGGACAAATTGATCCTGACTCGACGAGCCCCATTTAAATGAGTATTAGGCTTAGATTTCTAACCTTGTTCATATCGAAGCCCTTTTAGATGGTATTAGACTTCAAATTTATGGGTTATAGGCTTTTCCCCAAAACATGATTGAACTTGGTTTTTGGAGGGGGTGTTAGGCTTGGATTTTCGGACAAATTGATCCTGACTCGACGAGCCCCATTTAAATGAGTATTAGCCTTAGATTTCTAACCTTGTTCATATCCAAGCCCTTTTAGTTGGTATTAGACTTCAAATTTATGGGCATTATACTTTTCCCCCAAACATGATTGAACTTGGTTTTTGGAGGGGGTGTTAGCCTTGGAATTTCGGACAAATTTATCCTGACTCGACGAGCACCATTTAAATGAGTATTATACTTATATTTATAACCTTGTTCATATCCAAGCCCTTTTAGTTGGTATTAGACTTCAAATTTATGGGCAATAGACTTTTACCCAAACATGATTGAACTTGGTTTTTTGAGGGGGTGTTAGCCTTGTATTTTCGGACAAATTGATCCTGACTCGACGAGCCCCATTTAACTGAGTATTAGGCTTAGATTTCTAAACTTGTTCATATCCAAGCCCTTTTAGATGGTATTAGACTTCAAATTTATGGGTTATAGGCTTTCCCCCCAAACATGATTGAACTTGGTTTTTGGAGGGGGTGTTAGGCTTGGATTTTCGGACAAATTGATCCTGACTCGACGAGCCCCATTTAAATGTGTATTAGGCTTAGATTTCTAACCTTGTTCATATCCAAGCTCTTTTAGATGGTATTAGACTTCAAATTTATGGGTTATAGGCTTTTCCCCCAAACATGATTGAACTTGGTTTTTGGAGGGGGTGTTAGCCTTGGATTTTCGGACAAATTGATCCTGACTCGACGGGCCCCATTTAAATGAGTATTAGCCTTAGATCTATAACCTTGTTCATATCCAAGCCCTTTTAGTTGGTATTAGACTTCAAATTTATGAGTTATAGGCTTTTCCCCAAAACATGATTGAACTTGGTTTTTGGAGGGGGTGTTAGCCTTGGATTTTCGGACAAATTGATCCTGACTCGACGAGCCCCATTTAAATGAGTATTATCCTTAGATTTCTAACCTTGTTCATATCCAAGGCCTTTTAGTTGGTATTAGACTTCAAATTTATGGGTAATAGTCTTTTTCCCCAAACATGATTGAACTTGGTTTTTGGAGGGGGTGTTAGCCTTGGATTTTCGGACAAATTGATCCTGACTCGACGAGCCCCATTTAAATGAGTATTAGGCTTAGATTTCTAACCTTGTTCATATCGAAGCCCTTTTAGATGGTATTAGACTTCAAATTTATGGGTTATAGGCTTTTCCCCCAAACATGATTGAACTTGGTTTTTGGAGGGGGTGTTAGCCTTGGATTTTCGGACAAATTGATCCTGACTCGACGAGCCCCATATAAATGAGTATTAGCCTTAGATTTCTAACCTTGTTCATATCCAAGACCTTTTAGTTTGTATTAGACTTCAAATTTATGCGTAATATCCTTTCCCCCCAAACATGATTGAACTTGGTATTGGAGGGGGTGTTAGCCTTGGATTTTCGGACAAATTGATCCTGACTCGACGAGCCCCATTTAAATGACTATTAGCCTTAGATTTCTAACCTTGTTCATATCCAAGACCTTTTAGTTTGTATTAGACTTCAAATTTATGAGTAATATCCTTTCCTCCCAAACATGATTGAACTTGGTTTTGGAGGGGGTGTTAGCCTTGGATTTTCGGACAAATTGATCCTAACTGGACGAGCCCCATTTAAATGAGTATTAGGCTTAGATTTCTAACCTTTTTCATATCCAAGCACTTTTAGATGGTATTAGACTTCAAATGTATGGGTTATAGGCTTTCCCCCCAAACATGATTGAACTTGGTTTTTGGAGGGGGTGTTAGGCTTGGATTTTCGGACAAATTGATCCTGACTCGACGAGCCCCATTTAAATGTGTATTAGGCTTAGATTTCTAACCTTGTTCATATCCAAGCGCTTTTAGATGGTATTAGACTTCAAATTTATGGGTTATAGGCTTTTCCCCCAAACATGATTGAACTTGGTTTTTGGAGGGGGTGTTAGCCTTGGATTTTCGGACAAATTGATCCTGACTCGACGGGCCCCATTTAAATGAGTATTAGCCTTAGATCTATAACCTTGTTCATATCCAAGCCCTTTTAGTTGGTATTAGACTTCAAATTTATGGGTTATAGGCTTTTCCCCAAAACATGATTGAACTTGGTTTTTGGAGGGGGTGTTAGCCTTGGATTTTCGGACAAATTGATCCTGACTCGACGAGCCCCATTTAACTGAGTATTAGGCTTATATTTCTAACCTTGTTCATATCCAAGCCCTTTTAGATGGTATTAGACTTCAAATTTATGGGTTATACCCCCAAACATGATTGAACTTGGTTCTTGGAGTGGGTGTTAGGCTTGGATTTTCGGACAAATTGATCCTGACTCGACGAGCCCTATTTAAAAGAGTATTAGCCTTAGATTTCTAACCTTGTTCATATCCAAGCGCTTTTAGATGGTATTAGACTTCAAATTTATGGGTTATAGGCTTTTCCCCCAAACATGATTGAACTTGGTTTTTGGAGGGGGTGTTAGCCTTGGATTTTCGGACAAATTGATCCTGACTCGACGGGCCCCATTTAAATGAGTATTAGCCTTAGATCTATAACCTTGTTCATATCCAAGCCCTTTTAGTTGGTATTAGACTTCAAATTTATGGGTTATAGGCTTTTCCCCAAAACATGATTGAACTTGGTTTTTGGAGGGGGTGTTAGCCTTGGATTTTCGGACAAATTGATCCTGACTCGACGAGCCCCATTTAAATGAGTATTATCCTTAGATTTCTAACCTTGTTCATATCCAAGGCCTTTTAGTTGGTATTAGACTTCAAATTTATGGGTAATAGTCTTTTTCCCCAAACATGATTGAACTTGGTTTTTGGAGGGGGTGTTAGCCTTGGATTTTCGGACAAATTGATCCTGACTCGACGAGCCCCATTTAAATGAGTATTAGGCTTAGATTTCTAACCTTGTTCATATCGAAGCCCTTTTAGATGGTATTAGACTTCAAATTTATGGGTTATAGGCTTTTCCCCCAAACATGATTGAACTTGGTTTTTGGAGGGGGTGTTAGCCTTGGATTTTCGGACAAATTGATCCTGACTCGACGAGCCCCATATAAATGAGTATTAGCCTTAGATTTCTAACCTTGTTCATATCCAAGACCTTTTAGTTTGTATTAGACTTCAAATATATGCGTAATATCCTTTCCCCCCAAACATGATTGAACTTGGTTTTGGAGGGGGTGTTAGCCTTGGATTTTCGGACAAATTGATCCTGACTCGACGAGCCCCATTTAAATGACTATTAGCCTTAGATTTCTAACCTTGTTCATATCCAAGACCTTTTAGTTTGTATTAGACTTCAAATTTATGAGTAATATCCTTTCCTCCCAAACATGATTGAACTTGGTTTTGGAGGGGGTGTTAGCCTTGGATTTTCGGACAAATTGATCCTAACTGGACGAGCCCCATTTAAATGAGTATTAGGCTTAGATTTCTAACCTTTTTCATATCCAAGCACTTTTAGATGGTATTAGACTTCAAATTAATGGGTTATAGGCTTTCCCCCCAAACATGATTGAACTTGGTTTTTGGAGGGGGTGTTAGGCTTGGATTTTCGGACAAATTGATCCTGACTCGACGAGCCCCATTTAAATGTGTATTAGGCTTAGATTTCTAACCTTGTTCATATCCAAGCGCTTTTAGATGGTATTAGACTTCAAATTTATGGGTTATAGGCTTTTCCCCCAAACATGATTGAACTTGGTTTTTGGAGGGGGTGTTAGCCTTAGATTTTCGGACAAATTGATCCTGACTCGACGGGCCCCATTTAAATGAGTATTAGCCTTAGATCTATAACCTTGTTCATATCCAAGCCCTTTTAGTTGGTATTAGACTTCAAATTTATGGGTTATAGGCTTTTCCCCAAAACATGATTGAACTTGGTTTTTGGAGGGGGTGTTAGCCTTGGATTTTCGGACAAATTGATCCTGACTCGACGAGCCCCATTTAACTGAGTATTAGGCTTATATTTCTAACCTTGTTCATATCCAAGCCCTTTTAGATGGTATTAGACTTCAAATTTATGGGTTATACCCCCAAACATGATTGAACTTGGTTCTTGGAGGGGGTGTTAGGCTTGGATTTTCGGACAAATTGATCCTGACTCGACGAGCCCTATTTAAAAGAGTATTAGCCTTAGATTTCTAACCTTGTTCATATCCAAGAGCTTTTAGATGGTATTAGACTTCAAATTTATGGGTTATAGGCTTTTCCCCCAAACATGATTGAACTTGGTTTTTGGAGGGGGTGTTAGCCTTTGATTTTCGGACAAATTGATCCTGACTCGACGAGCGCCTTTAAATGAGTAATCGCCTTAGATTTCTAACCTTGTTCATATCCAAGACCTTTTAGTTTGTATTAGACTTTAAATTTATGAGTAATATCCTTTCCCCCCAAACATGATTGAACTTGGTTTTGGAGGGGGTGTTAGCCTTGGATTTTCGGACAAATTGATCCTGACTCGACGAGCCCCATTTAAATGAGTATTAGGCTTAGATTTCTAACCTTGTTCATATCCAAGCACTTTTAGATGGTATTAGAGTTCAAATTTATGGGTTATAGGCTTTTCCCCCAACACATGATTGAACTTGGTTTTTGGAGGGGGTGTTAGCCTTGGATTTTCGTACAAATTATCCTGACTCGACGAGCCCCATTTAAATGAGTATTAGCCTTAGATTTCTAACCTTGTTCATATCCAAGCCCTTTTAGTTTGTATTAGACTTCAAATTTATGGGTTATAGGCTTTTCCCCAAAACATGATTGAACTTGGTTTTTGGAGGGGGTGTTAGCCTCGGATTTTCGGACAAATTGATCCTGACTCGACGAGCCCCATTTAAATGAGTTTTAGCCTTAGATTTCTAACCTTGTTCATATCCAAGACCTTTTAGTTTGTATTAGACTTCAAATTTATGCGTAATATCCTTTCCCCCCAAACATGATTGAACTTGGTTTTGGAGGGGGTGTTAGCCTTGGATTTTCGGACAAATTGATCCTGACTCGACGAGCTCCATTTAAATGAGTATTAGGCTTAGATTTCTAACCTTGTTCATATCCAAGCACCTTTAGATGGTATTAGAGTTCAAATTTATGGGTTATAGGCTTTTCCCCCAAACATGATTGAACTTGGTTTTTGGAGGGGGTGTTAGGCTTGGATTTTCGGACAAATTGATCCTGACTCGACGAGCCCCATTTAAAGGAGTATTAGCCTTAGATTTCTAACCTTGTTCATATCCAAGCCCTTTTAGTTGATATTAGACTTCAAATTTATGGGCATTATACTTTTCCCCCAAACATGATTGAACTTGGTTTTGGAGGGGGTGTTAGCCTTGGATTTTCGGACAAATTGATCCTGACTCGACGAGCCCCATTTAAATGAGTATTAGGCTTAGATTTCTAACCTTGTTCATATCCAAGCACTTTTAGATGGTATTAGAGTTCAAATTTATGGGTTATAGGCTTTTCCCCCAAACATGATTGAACTTGGTTTTTGGAGGGGGTGTTAGGCTTGGATTTTCGGACAAATTGATCCTGACTCGACGAGCCCCATTGAAATGAGTATTAGCCTTAGATTTCTAACCTTGGTCATATCCAAGCCCTTTTAGTTGGTATTAGACTTCAAATTTATGGGTTATAGGCTTTTCCCCCAAACATGATTGAACTTGGCTTTTGGAGGGGGTGTTAGGTTGGATTTTCGGACAAATTGATCCTGACTCGACGAGCGCCATTTAAATGAGCATTAGGCTTAGATTTCTAACCTTGTTCATATCCAATTCCTTTTAGATGGTATTAGACTTCAAATTTATGGGTTATAGGCTTTTCCCCCAAACATGATAGAACTTGGTTTTTGGAGGGGGTGTTAGGCTTGGATTTTCGGACAAATTGATCCTGACTCGACGAGCCCCATTTAAATGAGTATTATCCTTAGATTTCTAACCTTGTTCATATCCAAGGCCTTTTAGTTGGTATTAGACTTCAAATTTATGGGTAATAGTCTTTTCCCCCAAACATGATTGAACTTGGTTTTTGGAGGGGGTGTTAGGCTTGGATTTTCGGACAAATTGATCCTGACTCGACGAGCCCCATTTAAATGAGTATTATCCTTAGATTTCTAACCTTGTTCATATCCAAGGCCTTTTAGTTGGTATTAGACTTCAAATTTATGGGTAATAGTCTTTTCCCCCAAACATGATTGAACTTGGTTTTTGGAGGGGGTGTTAGCCTTGGAATTTCGGACAAATTTATCCTGACTCGACGAGCCCCATTTAAATGAGTATTATACTTATATTTATAACCTTGTTCATATCCAAGCCCTTTTAGTTGGTATTAGACTTCAAATTTATGGGCAATAGACTTTTACCCAAACATGATTGAACTTGGTTTTTTGAGGGGGTGTTAGCCTTGTATTTTCGGACAAATTGATCCTGACTCGACGAGCCCCATTTAACTGAGTATTAGGCTTAGATTTCTAAACTTGTTCATATCCAAGCCCTTTTAGATGGTATTAGACTTCAAATTTATGGGTTATAGGCTTTTCCCCCAAACATGATTGAACTTGGTTCTTGGAGGGGGTGTTAGGCTTGGATTTTCGGACAAATTGATCCTGACTCAACGAGCCCTATTTAAATGAGTATAATCCTTAGATTTCTAACCTTGGTCATATCCAAGCCCTTTTAGTTGGTATTAGACTTCAAATTTATCGGTAATATCCTTTTTCCCCAAACATGATTGAACTTGGTTTTTGGAGGGGGTGTTAGCCTTGGATTTTCGGACAAATTGATCCTGACTCGACGAGCCCCATTTAAGTGAGTATTACCCTTAGATTTCTATCCTTGGTCATATCCAAGCCCTTTTAGTTGGTATTAGACTTCAAATTTATGGGCAATATACTTTTCCCCCAAACATGATTGAACTTGGTTTTTGGAGGGGGTGTTAGCCTTGGATTTTCGGACAAATTGATCCTGACTCGACGAGCCCCATTTAAATGAATATTATACTTAGATTTGTAACCTTGTTCATATCCAAGCCCTTTTAGTTGTTATTAGACTTCAAATTTATGGGCAATAGGCTTTCCCCCCAAACATGATTGAACTTTGTTTTTAGAGGGGGTGTTAGCCTTGGATTTTCGGACAAATTGATCCTGACTCGACGAGCCCCATTGAAATGAGTATTAGCCTTAGATTTCTAACCTTGGTCATATCCAAGCCCTTTTAGTTGGTATTAGACTTCAAATTTATGGGTTATAGGCTTTTCCCCCAAACATGATTGAACTTGGCTTTTGGAGGGGGTGTTAGCCTTGGATTTTCGGACAAATTGATCCTGACTCGACGAGCCCCATTTAAATGAGCATTAGGCTTAGATTTCTAACCTTGTTCATATCCAATTCCTTTTAGATGGTATTAGACTTCAAATTTATGGGTTATAGGCTTTTCCCCCAAACATGATTGAACTTGGTTTTTGGAGGGGGTGTTAGGCTTGGATTTTCGGACAAATTGATCCTGACTCGACGAGCCCCATTTAAATGAGTATTATCCTTTGATTTCTAACCTTGTTCATATCCAAGGCCTTTTAGTTGGTATTAGACTTCAAATTTATGGGTAATAGTCTTTTCCCCCAAACATGATTGAACTTGGTTTTTGGAGGGGGTGTTGGCCTTGGATTTTCGGACAAATTGATCCTGACTCTACGAGCCCCATTTAAATGAGTATTAGGCTTAGATTTCTAACCTTGTTCATATCGAAGCCCTTTTAGATGGTATTAGACTTCAAATTTATGGGTTATAGGCTTTTCCCCCAAACATGATTGAACTTGGTTTTTGGAGGGGGTGTTAGGCTTGGATTTTCGGACAAATTGATCCTGACTCGACGAGCCCCATTTAAATGAGTATTAGCCTTAGATTTCTAACCTTGTTCATATCCAAGCCCTTTTATTTTGTATTAGACTTCAAATTTTTGAGTAATATCCTTTCCCCCCAAACATGATTGAACTTGGTTTTGGAGGGGGTGTTAGCCTTGGATTTTCGGACAAATTGATCCTGACTCGACGAGCCCCATTTAAATGAGTATTAGTCTTAGATTTCTAACCTTTTTCATATCCAAGCACTTTTAGTTGGTATTAGACTTCAAATTTATGGGTTATAGGCTTTTCCCCAAAACATGATTGAACTTGGTTTTTGGAGGGGGTGATAGCCTTGGATTTTCGGACAAATTGATCCTGACTCGACGAGCCCCATTTAAATGAGTATTAGCCTTAGATTTCTAACCTTGTTCATATCCAAGCTCTTTTAGATGGTATTAGACTTCAAATTTATGGGTTATAGGCTTTTCCCCCAAACATGATTGAACTTGGTTTTTGGAGGGGGTGTTAGGCTTGGATTTTCGGACAAATTGATTCTGACTCGACAAGCCCCATTTAAATGAGTATTAGCCTTAGATTTCTGACCTTTTTCATATCCAAGACCTTTTAGTTTGTATTAGACTTCAAATTTATGAGTAATATCCTTTCCCCCCAAACATGATTGAACTTGGTTTTGGAGGGGGTGTTAGCCTTGGATTTTCGGACAAATTGATCCTGACTCGACGAGCCCCATTTAAATGAGTATTAGCCTTAGATTTCTAACCTTGTTCATATCCAAGCCCTTTTATATGGTATTAGACTTCAAATTTATGGGTTATAGGCTTTTCCCCCAAACATGATTGAACTTGGTTTTTGGAGGGGGTGTTAGGCTTGGATTTTCGGACAAATTGATCCTGACTCGACGAGCCCCATTTAAATGAGTATTAGCCTTAGATTTCTAACCTTGTTCATATCCAAGCCCTTTTAGTTGGTATTAGACTTCAAATTTATGGGCATTATACTTTTCCCCCAAACATGATTGAACTTGGTTTTTGGAGGGGGTGTTAGCCTTGGAATTTCGGACAAATTTATCCTGACTCGACGAGCCCCATTTAAATGAGTATTATACTTATATTTATAACCTTGTTCATATCCAAGCCCTTTTAGTTGGTATTAGACTTCAAATTTATGGGCAATAGACTTTTACCCAAACATGATTGAACTTGGTTTTTTGAGGGGGTGTTAGCCTTGTATTTTCGGACAAATTGATCCTGACTCGACGAGCCCCATTTAACTGAGTATTAGGCTTAGATTTCTAAACTTGTTCATATCCAAGCCCTTTTAGATGGTATTAGACTTCAAATTTATGGGTTATAGGCTTTTCCCCCAAACATGATTGAACTTGGTTCTTGGAGGGGGTGTTAGGCTTGGATTTTCGGACAAATTGATCCTGACTCTACGAGCCCTATTTAAATGAGTATTAGCTTTAGATTTCTAACCTTGTTCATATCCAAGTTCTTTTAGATGGTATTAGACTTCAAATTTATGGGTTATAGGCTTTTCCCCCAAACATGATTGAACTTGGTATTTGGAGGGGGTGTTAGCCTTGGAATTTCGGACAAATTGATCCTGACTCGACGAGTCCCATTTAAATGAGTATTATACTTAGATTTATAACCTTGTTAATATCCAAGCCCTTTTACTTGGTATTAGACTTCAAATTTATGGGCAATAGACTTTTCCCCCAAACATAATTGAACTTGGTTTTTTGAGGGGGGGTTAGCCTTGGATTTTCGGACAAATTGATCCTGACTCGACGAGCCCCATTTAAATGAGTATTAGGCTTAGATTTCTAACCTTGTTCATATCGAAGCCCTTTTAGATGGTATTAGACTTCAAATTTATGGGTTATAGGCTTTTCCCCCAAACATGATTGAACTTGGTTTTTAGAGGGGGTGTTAGGTTTGGATTTTCGGACAAATTGATCCTGACTCGACGAGCCCCATTTAAATGAGTATAATCCTTAGATTTCTAACCTTGGTCATATCCAAGCCCTTTTAGTTGGTATTAGACTTCAAATTTATCGGTAATATCCTTTTTCCCCAAACATGATTGAACTTGGTTTTTGGAGGGGGTGTTAGCCTTGGATTTTCGGACAAATTGATCCTGACTCGACGAGCCCCATTTAAGTGAGTATTACCCTTAGATTTCTATCCTTGGTCATATCCAAGCCCTTTTAGTTGGTATTAGACTTCAAATTTATGGGCAATATACTTTTCCCCCAAACATGATTGAACTTGGTTTTTGGAGGGGGTGTTAGCCTTGGATTTTCGGACAAATTGATCCTGACTCGACGAGCCCCATTTAAATGAATATTATACTTAGATTTGTAACCTTGTTCATATCCAAGCCCTTTTAGTTGTTATTAGACTTCAAATTTATGGGCAATAGGCTTTCCCCCCAAACATGATTGAACTTTGTTTTTAGAGGGGGTGTTAGCCTTGGATTTTCGGACAAATTGATCCTGACTCGACGAGCCCCATTGAAATGAGTATTAGCCTTAGATTTCTAACCTTGTTCATATCCAAGCCCTTTTAGTTGGTATTAGACTTCAAATTTATGGGTTATAGGCTTTTCCCCCAAACATGATTGAACTTGGCTTTTGGAGGGGGTGTTAGCCTTGGATTTTCGGACAAATTGATCCTGACTCGACGAGCCCCATTTAAATGAGCATTAGGCTTAGATTTCTAACCTTGTTCATATCCAATTCCTTTTAGATGGTATTAGACTTCAAATTTATGGGTTATAGGCTTTTCCCCCAAACATGATTGAACTTGGTTTTTGGAGGGGGTGTTAGGCTTGGATTTTCGGACAAATTGATCCTGACTCGACGAGCCCCATTTAAATGAGTATAATCCTTAGATTTCTAACCTTGGTCATATCCAAGCCCTTTTAGTTGGTATTAGACTTCAAATTTATCGGTAATATCCTTTTCCCCCAAACATGATTGAACTTGGTTTTTGGAGGGGGTGTTAGCCTTGGATTTTCGGACAAATTGATTCTGACTCGACAAGCCCCATTTAAATGAGTATTAGCCTTAGATTTCTGACCTTTTTCATATCCAAGACCTTTTAGTTTGTATTAGACTTCAAATTTATGAGTAATATCCTTTCCCCCCAAACATGATTGAACTTGGTTTTGGAGGGGGTGTTAGCCTTGGATTTTCGGACAAATTGATCCTGACTCGACGAGCCCCATTTAAATGAGTATTAGCCTTAGATTTCTAACCTTGTTCATATCCAAGCTCTTTTAGATGGTATTAGACTTCAAATTTATGGGTTATAGGCTTTTCCCCCAAACATGATTGAACTTGGTTTTTGGAGGGGGTGTTAGCCTTGGATTTTCGGACAAATTGATTCTGACTCGACAAGCCCCATTTAAATGAGTATTAGCCTTAGATTTCTGACCTTTTTCATATCCAAGACCTTTTAGTTTGTATTAGACTTCAAATTTATGAGTAATATCCTTTCCCCCCAAACATGATTGAACTTGGTTTTGGAGGGGGTGTTAGCCTTGGATTTTCGGACAAATTGATCCTGACTCGACGAGCCCCATTTAAATGAGTATTAGCCTTAGATTTCTAACCTTGTTCATATCCAAGCCCTTTTATATGGTATTAGACTTCAAATTTATGGGTTATAGGCTTTTCCCCCAAACATGATTGAACTTGGTTTTTGGAGGGGGTGTTAGGCTTGGATTTTCGGACAAATTGATCCTGACTCGACGAGCCCCATTTAAATGAGTATTAGCCTTAGATTTCTAACCTTGTTCATATCCAAGCCCTTTTAGTTGGTATTAGACTTCAAATTTATGGGCATTATACTTTTCCCCCAAACATGATTGAACTTGGTTTTTGGAGGGGGTGTTAGCCTTGGAATTTCGGACAAATTTATCCTGACTCGACGAGCCCCATTTAAATGAGTATTATACTTATATTTATAACCTTGTTCATATCCAAGCCCTTTTAGTTGGTATTAGACTTCAAATTTATGGGCAATAGACTTTTACCCAAACATGATTGAACTTGGTTTTTTGAGGGGGTGTTAGCCTTGTATTTTCGGACAAATTGATCCTGACTCGACGAGCCCCATTTAACTGAGTATTAGGCTTAGATTTCTAAACTTGTTCATATCCAAGCCCTTTTAGATGGTATTAGACTTCAAATTTATGGGTTATAGGCTTTTCCCCCAAACATGATTGAACTTGGTTCTTGGAGGGGGTGTTAGGCTTGGATTTTCGGACAAATTGATCCTGACTCTACGAGCCCTATTTAAATGAGTATTAGCTTTAGATTTCTAACCTTGTTCATATCCAAGTTCTTTTAGATGGTATTAGACTTCAAATTTATGGGTTATAGGCTTTTCCCCCAAACATGATTGAACTTGGTATTTGGAGGGGGTGTTAGCCTTGGAATTTCGGACAAATTGATCCTGACTCGACGAGTCCCATTTAAATGAGTATTATACTTAGATTTATAACCTTGTTCATATCCAAGCCCTTTTACTTGGTATTAGACTTCAAATTTATGGGCAATAGACTTTTCCCCCAAACATAATTGAACTTGGTTTTTTGAGGGGGGGTTAGCCTTGGATTTTCGGACAAATTGATCCTGACTCGACGAGCCCCATTTAAATGAGTATTAGGCTTAGATTTCTAACCTTGTTCATATCGAAGCCCTTTTAGATGGTATTAGACTTCAAATTTATGGGTTATAGGCTTTTCCCCCAAACATGATTGAACTTGGTTTTTAGAGGGGGTGTTAGGTTTGGATTTTCGGACAAATTGATCCTGACTCGACGAGCCCCATTTAAATGAGTATAATCCTTAGATTTCTAACCTTGTTCATATCCAAGCCCTTTTAGTTGTTATTAGACTTCAAATTTATGGGCAATAGGCTTTCCCCCCAAACATGATTGAACTTTGTTTTTAGAGGGGGTGTTAGCCTTGGATTTTCGGACAAATTGATCCTGACTCGACGAGCCCCATTGAAATGAGTATTAGCCTTAGATTTCTAACCTTGTTCATATCCAAGCCCTTTTAGTTGGTATTAGACTTCAAATTTATGGGTTATAGGCTTTTCCCCCAAACATGATTGAACTTGGCTTTTGGAGGGGGTGTTAGCCTTGGATTTTCGGACAAATTGATCCTGACTCGACGAGCCCCATTTAAATGAGCATTAGGCTTAGATTTCTAACCTTGTTCATATCCAATTCCTTTTAGATGGTATTAGACTTCAAATTTATGGGTTATAGGCTTTTCCCCCAAACATGATTGAACTTGGTTTTTGGAGGGGGTGTTAGGCTTGGATTTTCGGACAAATTGATCCTGACTCGACGAGCCCCATTTAAATTAGTATAATCCTTAGATTTCTAACCTTGGTCATATCCAAGCCCTTTTAGTTGGTATTAGACTTCAAATTTATCGGTAATATCCTTTTCCCCCAAACATGATTGAACTTGGTTTTTGGAGGGGGTGTTAGCCTTGGATTTTCGGACAAATTGATTCTGACTCGACAAGCCCCATTTAAATGAGTATTAGCCTTAGATTTCTGACCTTTTTCATATCCAAGACCTTTTAGTTTGTATTAGACTTCAAATTTATGAGTAATATCCTTTCCCCCCAAACATGATTGAACTTGGTTTTGGAGGGGGTGTTAGCCTTGGATTTTCGGACAAATTGATCCTGACTCGACGAGCCCCATTTAAATGAGTATTAGCCTTAGATTTCTAACCTTGTTCATATCCAAGCTCTTTTAGATGGTATTAGACTTCAAATTTATGGGTTATAGGCTTTTCCCCCAAACATGATTGAACTTGGTTTTTGGAGGGGGTGTTAGCCTTGGATTTTCGGACAAATTGATTCTGACTCGACAAGCCCCATTTAAATGAGTATTAGCCTTAGATTTCTGACCTTTTTCATATCCAAGACCTTTTAGTTTGTATTAGACTTCAAATTTATGAGTAATATCCTTTCCCCCCAAACATGATTGAACTTGGTTTTGGAGGGGGTGTTAGCCTTGGATTTTCGGACAAATTGATCCTGACTCGACGAGCCCCATTTAAATGAGTATTAGCCTTAGATTTCTAACCTTGTTCATATCCAAGCCCTTTTATATGGTATTAGACTTCAAATTTATGGGTTATAGGCTTTTCCCCCAAACATGATTGAACTTGGTTTTCGGAGGGGGTGTTAGGCTTGGATTTTCGGACAAATTGATCCTGACTCGACGAGCCCCATTTAAATGAGTATTAGCCTTAGATTTCTAACCTTGTTCATATCCAAGCCCTTTTAGTTGGTATTAGACTTCAAATTTATGGGCATTATACTTTTCCCCCAAACATGATTGAACTTGGTTTTTGGAGGGGGTGTTAGCCTTGGAATTTCGGACAAATTTATCCTGACTCGACGAGCCCCATTTAAATGAGTATTATACTTATATTTATAACCTTGTTCATATCCAAGCCCTTTTAGTTGGTATTAGACTTCAAATTTATGGGCAATAGACTTTTACCCAAACATGATTGAACTTGGTTTTTTGAGGGGGTGTTAGCCTTGTATTTTCGGACAAATTGATCCTGACTCGACGAGCCCCATTTAACTGAGTATTAGGCTTAGATTTCTAAACTTGTTCATATCCAAGCCCTTTTAGATGGTATTAGACTTCAAATTTATGGGTTATAGGCTTTTCCCCCAAACATGATTGAACTTGGTTCTTGGAGGGGGTGTTAGGCTTGGATTTTCGGACAAATTGATCCTGACTCTACGAGCCCTATTTAAATGAGTATTAGCTTTAGATTTCTAACCTTGTTCATATCCAAGTTCTTTTAGATGGTATTAGACTTCAAATTTATGGGTTATAGGCTTTTCCCCCAAACATGATTGAACTTGGTATTTGGAGGGGGTGTTAGCCTTGGAATTTCGGACAAATTGATCCTGACTCGACGAGTCCCATTTAAATGAGTATTATACTTAGATTTATAACCTTGTTCATATCCAAGCCCTTTTACTTGGTATTAGACTTCAAATTTATGGGCAATAGACTTTTCCCCCAAACATAATTGAACTTGGTTTTTTGAGGGGGGGTTAGCCTTGGATTTTCGGACAAATTGATCCTGACTCGACGAGCCCCATTTAAATGAGTATTAGGCTTAGATTTCTAACCTTGTTCATATCGAAGCCCTTTTAGATGGTATTAGACTTCAAATTTATGGGTTATAGGCTTTTCCCCCAAACATGATTGAACTTGGTTTTTAGAGGGGGTGTTAGGTTTGGATTTTCGGACAAATTGATCCTGACTCGACGAGCCCCATTTAAATGAGTATAATCCTTAGATTTCTAACCTTGGTCATATCCAAGCCCTTTTAGTTGGTATTAGACTTCAAATTTATCGGTAATATCCTTTTTCCCCAAACATGATTGAACTTGGTTTTTGGAGGGGGTGTTAGCCTTGGATTTTCGGACAAATTGATCCTGACTCGACGAGCCCCATTTAAGTGAGTATTACCCTTAGATTTCTATCCTTGGTCATATCCAAGCCCTTTTAGTTGGTATTAGACTTCAAATTTATGGGCAATATACTTTTCCCCCAAACATGATTGAACTTGGTTTTTGGAGGGGGTGTTAGCCTTGGATTTTCGGACAAATTGATCCTGACTCGACGAGCCCCATTGAAATGAGTATTAGCCTTAGATTTCTAACCTTGGTCATATCCAAGCCCTTTTAGTTGGTATTAGACTTCAAATTTATGGGTTATAGGCTTTTCCCCCAAACATGATTGAACTTGGCTTTTGGAGGGGGTGTTAGCCTTGGATTTTCGGACAAATTGATCCTGACTCGACGAGCCCCATTTAAATGAGCATTAGGCTTAGATTTCTAACCTTGTTCATATCCAATTCCTTTTAGATGGTATTAGACTTCAAATTTATGGGTTATAGGCTTTTCCCCCAAACATGATTGAACTTGGTTTTTGGAGGGGGTGTTAGGCTTGGATTTTCGGACAAATTGATCCTGACTCGACGAGCCCCATTTAAATGAGTATAATCCTTAGATTTCTAACCTTGGTCATATCCAAGCCCTTTTAGTTGGTATTAGACTTCAAATTTATCGGTAATATCCTTTTTCCCCAAACATGATTGAACTTGGTTTTTGGAGGGGGTGTTAGCCTTGGATTTTCGGACAAATTGATCCTGACTCGACGAGCCCCATTTAAGTGAGTATTACCCTTAGATTTCTATCCTTGGTCATATCCAAGCCCTTTTAGTTGGTATTAGACTTCAAATTTATGGGCAATATACTTTTCCCCCAAACATGATTGAACTTGGTTTTTGGAGGGGGTGTTAGCCTTGGATTTTCAGACAAATTGATCCTGACTCGACGAGCCCCATTTAAATGAATATTATACTTAGATTTGTAACCTTGTTCATATCCAAGCCCTTTTAGTTGTTATTAGACTTCAAATTTATGGGTTATAGGCTTTTCCCCCAAACATGATTGAACTTGGTTTTTGGAGGGGGTGTTAGGCTTGGATTTTCGGACAAATTGATCCTGACTCGACGAGCCCCATTTAAATGAGTATTAGCCTTAGATTTCTAACCTTGTTCATATCCAAGCCCTTTTATTTTGCATTAGACTTCAAATTTATGAGTAATATCCTTTCCCCCCAAACATGATTGAACTTGGTTTTGGAGGGGGTGTTAGCCTTGGATTTTCGGACAAATTGATCCTGACTCGACGAGCCCCATTTAAATGAGTATTAGTCTTAGATTTCTAACCTTTTTCATATCCAAGCACTTTTAGTTGGTATTAGACTTCAAATTTATGGGTTATAGGCTTTTCCCCAAAACATGATTGAACTTGGTTTTTGGAGGGGGTGATAGCCTTGGATTTTCGGACAAATTGATCCTGACTCGACGAGCCCCATTTAAATGAGTATTAGCCTTAGATTTCTAACCTTTTTCATATCCAAGCTCTTTTAGATGGTATTAGACTTCAAATTTATGGGTTATAGGCTTTTCCCCCAAACATGATTGAACTTGGTTTTTGGAGGGGGTGTTAGCCTTGGATTTTCGGACAAATTGATTCTGACTCGACAAGCCCCATTTAAATGAGTATTAGCCTTAGATTTCTGACCTTTTTCATATCCAAGACCTTTTAGTTTGTATTAGACTTCAAATTTATGAGTAATATCCTTTCCCCCCAAACATGATTGAACTTGGTTTTGGAGGGGGTGTTAGCCTTGGATTTTCGGACAAATTGATCCTGACTCGACGAGCCCCATTTAAATGAGTATTAGGCTTAGATTTCTAACCTTGTTCATATCCAAGCACTTTTAGATGGTATTAGACTTCAAATTTATGGGTTATAGGCTTTTCCCCCAAACATGATTGAACTTGGTTTTTGGAGGGGGTGTTAGGCTTGGATTTTCGGACAAATTGATCCTGACTCGACGAGCCCCATTTAAAGGAGTATTAGCCTTAGATTTCTAACCTTGTTCATATCCAAGCCCTTTTAGTTAATATTAGACTTCAAATTTATGGGCATTATACTTTTCCCCCAAACATGATTGAACTTGGTTTTTGGAGGGGGTGTTAGCCTTGGAATTTCGGACAAATTTATCCTGACTCGACGAGCCCCATTTAAATGAGTATTATACTTATATTTATAACCTTGTTCATATCCAAGCCCTTTTAGTTGGTATTAGACTTCAAATTTATGGGCAATAGACGTTTACCCAAACATGATTGAACTTGGTTTTTTGAGGGGGTGTTAGCCTTGTATTTTCGGACAAATTGATCCTGACTCGACGAGCCCCATTTAACTGAGTATTAGGCTTAGATTTCTAAACTTGTTCATATCCAAGCCCTTTTAGATGGTATTAGACTTCAAATTTATGGGTTATAGGCTTTTCCCCCAAACATGATTGAACTTGGTTCTTGGAGGGGGTGTTAGGCTTGGATTTTCGGACAAATTGATCCTGACTCAACGAGCCCTATTTAAATGAGTATTAGCTTTAGATTTCTAACCTTGTTCATATCCAAGCGCTTTTAGATGGTATTAGACTTCAAATTTATGGGTTATAGGCTTTTCCCCCAAACATGATTGAACTTGGTTTTTGGAGGGGGTGTTAGCCTTGGAATTTCGGACAAATTGATCCTGACTCGACGAGTCCCATTTAAATGAGTATTATACTTAGATTTATAACCTTGTTCATATCCAAGCCCTTTTACTTGGTATTAGACTTCAAATTTATGGGCAATAGACTTTTCCCCCAAACATAATTGAACTTGGTTTTTTGAGCGGGGGTTAGCCTTGGATTTTCGGACAAATTGATCCTGACTCGACGAGCCCCATTTAAATGAGTAGTAGGCTTAGATTTCTAACCTTGTTCATATCGAAGCCCTTTTAGATGGTATTAGACTTCAAATTTATGGGTTATAGGCTTTTCCCCCAAACATGATTGAACTTGGTTTTTGGAGGGGGTGTTAGCCTTGGATTTTCGGACAAATTGATCCTGACTCAACGAGCCCTATTTAAATGAGTATTAGCTTTAGATTTCTAACCTTGTTCATATCCAAGCGCTTTTAGATGGTATTAGACTTCAAATTTATGGGTTATTGGCTTTTCCCCCAAACATGATTGAACTTGGTTTTTGGAGGGGGTGTTAGCCTTGGAATTTCGGACAAATTGATCCTGACTCGACGAGCCCCATTTAAATGAGTATTATACTTAGATTTATAACCTTGTTCATATCCAAGCCCTTTTACTTGGTATTAGACTTCAAATTTATGGGCAATAGACTTTTCCCCCAAACATAATTGAACTTGGTTTTTTGAGGGGGGGTTAGCCTTGGATTTTCGGACAAATTGATCCTGACTCGACGAGCCCCATTTAAATGAGTATTAGGCTTAGATTTCTAACCTTGTTCATATCGAAGCCCTTTTAGATGGTATTAGACTTCAAATTTATGGGTTATAGGCTTTTCCCCCAAACATGATTGAACTTGGTTTTTAGAGGGGGTGTTAGGTTTGGATTTTCGGACAAATTGATCCTGACTCGACGAGCCCCATTTAAATGAGTATAATCCTTATATTTCTAACCTTGGTCATATCCAAGCCCTTTTAGTTGGTATTAGACTTCAAATTTATCGGTAATATCCTTTTTCCCCAAACATGATTGAACTTGGTTTTTGGAGGGGGTGTTAGCCTTGGATTTTCGGACAAATTGATCCTGACTCGACGAGCCCCATTTAAGTGAGTATTACCCTTAGATTTCTATCCTTGGTCATATCCAAGCCCTTTTAGTTGGTATTAGACTTCAAATTTATGGGCAATATACTTTTCCCCCAAACATGATTGAACTTGGTTTTTGGAGGGGGTGTTAGCCTTGGATTTTCGGACAAATTGATCCTGACTCGACGAGCCCCATTTAAATGAATATTATACTTAGATTTGTAACCTTGTTCATATCCAAGCCCTTTTAGTTGTTATTAGACTTCAAATTTA
Source organism: Salix caprea (assembly GCA_964035475.1). Taxonomy (NCBI): domain Eukaryota; kingdom Viridiplantae; phylum Streptophyta; class Magnoliopsida; order Malpighiales; family Salicaceae; genus Salix; species Salix caprea. The sequence continues at coordinate 3,532,611 of OZ037748.1, read as the reverse complement.
TGGGCAATAGGCTTTCCCCCAAACATGATTGAACTTTGTTTTTGGAGGGGGTGTTAGCCTTGGATTTTCGGACAAATTGATCCTGACTCGACGAGCCCCATTTAAATGAGTATTAGGCTTATATTTCTAACCTTGTTCATATCGAAGCCCTTTTAGATGGTATTAGACTTCAAATTTATGGGTTATAGGCTTTTCCCCCAAACATGATTGAACTTGGTTTTTGGAGGGGGTGTTAGGCTTGGATTTTCGGACAAATTGATCCTGACTCGACGAGCCCCATTTAAATGAGTATTAGCCTTAGATTTCTAACCTTGTTCATATCCAAGCCCTTTTAGTTGGTATTAGACTTCAAATTTACGGGATTATACTTTTCCCCCAAACATGATTGAACTTGGTTTTTGGAGGGGGTGTTAGCCTTGGATTTTTGGACAAATTGATCCTGACTCGACGAGCCCCATTTAAATGAATATTATACTTAGATTTGTAACCTTGTTCATATCCAAGCCCTTTTAGTTGTTATTAGACTTCAAATTTATGGGCAATAGTCTTTCCCCCCAAACATGATTGAACTTTGTTTTTAGAGGGGGTGTTAGCCTTGGATTTTCGGACAAATTGATCCTGACTCGACGAGCCCTATTGAAATGAGTATTAGCCTTAGATTTCTAACCTTGGTCATATCCAAGCCCTTTTAGTTGGTATAAGACTTCAAATTTATGGGTTATAGGCTTTTTCCCCAAACATGATTGAACTTGGCTTTTGGAGGGGGTGTTAGCCTTGGATTTTCGGACAAATTGATCCTGACTCGACAAGCCCCATTTAAATGAGCATCAGGCTTATATTTATAACCTTGTTCATATCCAATTCCTTTTAGATGGTATTAGACTTCAAATTTATGGGTTATAGGCTTTTCCCCCAAACATGATTGAACTTGGTTTTTGGAGGGGGTGTTAGGCTTGGATTTTCGGACAAATTGATCCTGACTCGACGAGCCCCATTTAAATGAGTATTAGGCTTAGATTTCTAACCTTGTTCATATCGAAGCCCTTTTAGATGGTATTAGACTTCAAATTTATGGGTTATAGGCTTTTCCCCCAAACATGATTGAACTTGGTTTTTGGAGGGGGTGTTAGGCTTGGATTTTCGGACAAATTGATCCTGACTCGACGAGCCCCATTTAAATGAGTATTAGCCTTAGATTTCTAACCTTGTTCATATCCAAGCCCTTTAAGTTGGTATTAGACTTCAAATTTATGGGCATTAGGCTTTTCCCCCAAACATGATTGAACTTGGTTCTTGGAGGGGGTGTTAGGCTTGGATTTTCGGACAAATTAATCCTGACTCAACGAGCCCTATATAAATGAGTATTAGCTTTAGATTTCTAACCTTGTTCATATCCAAGGCCTTTTAGTTGGTATTAGACTTCAAATTTATGGGTAATAGTCTTTTCCCCCAAACATGATTGAACTTGGTTTTTGGAGGGGGTGTTAGGCTTGGATTTTCGGACAAATTGATCCTGACTCGACGAGCCCCATTTAAATGAGTATTAGGCTTAGATTTCTAACCTTGTTCATATCGAAGCCCTTTTAGATGGTATTAGACTTCAAATTTATGGGTTATAGGCTTTTCCCCCAAACATGATTGAACTTGGTTTTTGGAGGGGGTGTTAGGCTTGGATTTTCGGACAAATTGATCCTGACTCGACGAGCCCCATTTAAATGAGTATTAGCCTTAGATTTCTAACCTTGTTCATATCCAAGCCCTTTAAGTTGGTATTAGACTTCAAATTTATGGGCATTATACTTTTCCCCCAAACATGATTGAACTTGGTTTTTGGAGGGGGTGTTAGCCTTGGAATTTCGGACAAATTTATCCTGACTCGACGAGCCCCATTTAAATGAGTATTATACTTATATTTATAACCTTGTTCATATCCAAGCCCTTTTAGTTGGTATTAGACTTCAAATTTATGGGCAATAGACTTTTGCCCCAAACATGATTGAACTTGGTTTTTTGAGGGGGTGTTAGCCTTGTATTTTCGGACAAATTGATCCTGACTCGACGAGCCCCATTTAACTGAGTATTAGGCTTAGATTTCTAAACTTGTTCATATCCAAGCCCTTTTAGATGGTATTAGACTTCTAATTTATGGGTTATAGGCTTTTCCCCCAAACATGATTGAACTTGGTTCTTGGAGGGGGTGTTAGGCTTGGATTTTCGGACAAATTGATCCTGACTCAACGAGCCCTATTTAAATGAGTATTAGCTTTAGATTTCTAACCTTGTTCATATCCAAGGCCTTTTAGTTGGTATTAGACTTCAAATTTATGGGTAATAGTCTTTTCCCCCAAACATGATTGAACTTGGTTTTTGGAGGGGGTGTTAGCCTTAGATTTTCGGACAAATTGATCCTGACTCGACGAGCCCCATTTAAATGAGTATTAGGCTTAGATTTCTAACCTTGTTCATATCGAAGTCCTTTTAGATGGTATTAAACTTCAAATTTATGGGTTATAGGCTTTTCCCCCAAACATGATTGAACTTGGTTTTTGGAGGGGGTGTTAGGCTTGGATTTTCGGACAAATTGATCCTGACTCGACGAGCCCCATTTAAATGAGTATTAGCCTTAGATTTCTAACCTTGTTCATATCCGAGCCCTTTTAGTTGGTATTAGACTTCAAATTTACGGGATTATACTTTTCCCCCAAACATGATTGAACTTGGTTTTTGGAGGGGGTGTTAGCCTTGGATTTTTGGACAAATTGATCCTGACTCGACGAGCCCCATTTAAATGAATATTATACTTAGATTTGTAACCTTGTTCATATCCAAACCCTTTTAGTTGTTATTAGACTTCAAATTTATGGGCAATAGTCTTTCCCCCCAAACATGATTGAACTTTGTTTTTAGAGGGGGTGTTAGCCTTGGATTTTCGGACAAATTGATCCTGACTCGACGAGCCCTATTAAAATGAGTATTAGCCTTTGATTTCTAACCTTGGTCATATCCAAGCCCTTTTAGTTGGTATTAGACTTCAAATTTATGGGTTATAGGCTTTTCCCCCAAACATGATTGAACTTGGCTTTTGGAGGGGGTGTTAGCCTTGGATTTTCGGACAAATTGATCCTGACTCGACGAGCCCCATTTAAATGAGCATTAGTCTTATATTTCTAACCTTGTTCATATCCAATTCCTTTTAGATGGTATTAGACTTCAAATTTATGGGTTATAGGCTTTTCCCCCAAACATGATTGAACTTGGTTTTTGGAGGGGGTGTTAGCCTTGGATTTTCGGACAAATTGATCCTGACTCGACGAGCCCCATTTAAATGAGTATTAGGCTTAGATTTCTAACCTTGTTCATATCGAAGCCCTTTTAGATGGTATTAGACTTCAAATTTATGGGTTATAGGCTTTTCCCCCAAACATGATTGAACTTGGTTTTTGGAGGGGGTGTTAGGCTTGGATTTTCGGACAAATTGATCCTGACTCGACGAGCCCCATTTAAATGAGTATTAGCCTTAGATTTCTAACCTTGTTCATATCCAAGCCCTTTAAGTTGGTATTAGACTTCAAATTTATGGGCATTATACTTTTCCCCCAAACATGATTGAACTTGGTTTTTGGAGGGGGTGTTAGCCTTGGAATTTCGGACAAATTTATCCTGACTCGACGAGCCCCATTTAAATGAGTATTATACTTATATTTATAACCTTGTTCATATCCAAGCCCTTTTAGTTGGTATTAGACTTCAAATTTATGGGCAATAGACTTTTGCCCCAAACATGATTGAACTTGGTTTTTTGAGGGGGTGTTAGCCTTGTATTTTCGGACAAATTGATCCTGACTCGACGAGCCCCATTTAACTGAGTATTAGGCTTAGATTTCTAAACTTGTTCATATCCAAGCCCTTTTAGATGGTATTAGACTTCTAATTTATGGGTTATAGGCTTTTCCCCCAAACATGATTGAACTTGGTTCTTGGAGGGGGTGTTAGGCTTGGATTTTCGGACAAATTGATCCTGACTCAACGAGCCCTATTTAAATGAGTATTAGCTTTAGATTTCTAACCTTGTTCATATCCAAGGCCTTTTAGTTGGTATTAGACTTCAAATTTATGGGTAATAGTCTTTTCCCCCAAACATGATTGAACTTGGTTTTTGGAGGGGGTGTTAGCCTTAGATTTTCGGACAAATTGATCCTGACTCGACGAGCCCCATTTAAATGAGTATTAGGCTTAGATTTCTAACCTTGTTCATATCGAAGTCCTTTTAGATGGTATTAAACTTCAAATTTATGGGTTATAGGCTTTTCCCCCAAACATGATTGAACTTGGTTTTTGGAGGGGGTGTTAGGCTTGGATTTTCGGACAAATTGATCCTGACTCGACGAGCCCCATTTAAATGAGTATTAGCCTTAGATTTCTAACCTTGTTCATATCCGAGCCCTTTTAGTTGGTATTAGACTTCAAATTTACGGGATTATACTTTTCCCCCAAACATGATTGAACTTGGTTTTTGGAGGGGGTGTTAGCCTTGGATTTTTGGACAAATTGATCCTGACTCGACGAGCCCCATTTAAATGAATATTATACTTAGATTTGTAACCTTGTTCATATCCAAACCCTTTTAGTTGTTATTAGACTTCAAATTTATGGGCAATAGTCTTTCCCCCCAAACATGATTGAACTTTGTTTTTAGAGGGGGTGTTAGCCTTGGATTTTCGGACAAATTGATCCTGACTCGACGAGCCCTATTAAAATGAGTATTAGCCTTTGATTTCTAACCTTGGTCATATCCAAGCCCTTTTAGTTGGTATTAGACTTCAAATTTATGGGTTATAGGCTTTTCCCCCAAACATGATTGAACTTGGCTTTTGGAGGGGGTGTTAGCCTTGGATTTTCGGACAAATTGATCCTGACTCGACGAGCCCCATTTAAATGAGCATTAGTCTTATATTTCTAACCTTGTTCATATCCAATTCCTTTTAGATGGTATTAGACTTCAAATTTATGGGTTATAGGCTTTTCCCCCAAACATGATTGAACTTGGTTTTTGGAGGGGGTGTTAGCCTTGGATTTTCGGACAAATTGATCCTGACTCGACGAGCCCCATTTAAATGAGTATTAGGCTTAGATTTCTAACCTTGTTCATATCGAAGCCCTTTTAGATGGTATTAGACTTCAAATTTATGGGTTATAGGCTTTTCCCCCAAACATGATTGAACTTGGTTTTTGGAGGGGGTGTTAGGCTTGGATTTTCGGACAAATTGATCCTGACTCGACGAGCCCCATTTAAATGAGTATTAGCCTTAGATTTCTAACCTTGTTCATATCCAAGCCCTTTAAGTTGGTATTAGACTTCAAATTTATGGGCATTATACTTTTCCCCCAAACATGATTGAACTTGGTTTTTGGAGGGGGTGTTAGCCTTGGAATTTCGGACAAATTTATCCTGACTCGACGAGCCCCATTTAAATGAGTATTATACTTATATTTATAACCTTGTTCATATCCAAGCCCTTTTAGTTGGTATTAGACTTCAAATTTATGGGCAATAGACTTTTGCCCCAAACATGATTGAACTTGGTTTTTTGAGGGGGTGTTAGCCTTGTATTTTTGGACAAATTGATCCTGACTCGACGAGCCCCATTTAACTGAGTATTAGACTTAGATTTCTAAACTTGTTCATATCCAAGCCCTTTTAGATGGTATTAGACTTCAAATTTATGGGTTATAGGCTTTTCCCCCAAACATGATTGAACTTGGTTCTTGGAGGGGGTGTTAGGCTTGGATTTTCGGACAAATTGATCCTGACTCAACGAGCCCTATTTAAATGAGTATTAGCTTTAGATTTCTAACCTTGTTCATATCCAAGCGCTTTTAGATGGTATTAGACTTCAAATTTATGGGTTATAGGCTTTTCCCCCAAACATGATTGAACTTGGTTTTTGGAGGGGGTGTTAGCCTTGGAATTTCGGACAAATTGATCCTGACTCGACGAGCCCCATTTAAATGAGTATTATACTTAGATTTATAACCTTGTTCATATACAAGCCCTTTTACTTGGTATTAGACTTCAAATTTATGGGCAATAGACTTTTCCCCCAAACATAATTGAACTTGGTTTTTTGAGGGGGGGTTAGCCTTGGATTTTCGGACAAATTGATCCTGACTCGACGAGCCCCATTTAAATGAGTATTAGGCTTAGATTTCTAACCTTGTTCATATCGAAGCCCTTTTAGATGGTATTAGACTTCAAATTTATGGGTTATAGGCTTTTCCCCCAAACATGATTGAACTTGGTTTTTAGAGGGGGTGTTAGGTTTGGATTTTCGGACAAATTGATCCTGACTCGACGAGCCCCATTTAAATGAGTATTATCCTTAGATTTCTAACCTTGGTCATATCCAAGCCCTTTTAGTTGGTCTTAGACTTCAAATTTATCGGTAATATCCTTTTTCCCCAAACATGATTGAACTTGGTTTTTGGAGGGGGTGTTAGCCTTGGAATTTCGGATAAATTGATCCTGACTCGACGAGCCCCATTTAAGTGAGTATTACCCTTAGATTTCTATCCTTGGTCATATCCAAGCCCTTTTAGTTGGTATTAGACTTCAAATTTATGGGCAATATACTTTTCCCCCAAACATGATTGAACTTGGTTTTTGGAGGGGGTGTTAGCCTTGGATTTTCGGACAAATTGATCCTGACTCGACGAGCCCCATTTAAATGAATATTATACTTAGATTTGTAACCTTGTTCATATCCAAGCCCTTTTAGTTGTTATTAGACTTCAAATTTATGGGCAATAGGCTTTCCCCCCAAACATGATTGAACTTTGTTTTTAGAGGGGGTGTTAGCCTTGGATTTTCGGACAAATTGATCCTGACTCGACGAGCCCCATTGAAATGAGTATTAGCCTTAGATTTCTAACCTTGGTCATATCCAAGCCCTTTTAGTTGGTATTAGACTTCAAATTTATGGGTTATAGGCTTTTCCCCCAAACATGATTGAACTTGGCTTTTGGAGGGGGTGTTAGCCTTGGATTTTTGGACAAATTGATCCTGACTCGACGAGCCCCATTTAAATGAGCATTAGGCTTAGATTTCTAACCTTGTTCATATCCAATTCCTTTTAGATGGTATTAGACTTCAAATTTATGGGTTATAGGCTTTTCCCCCAAACATGATTGAACTTGGTTTTTGGAGGGGGTGTTAGGCTTGAATTTTCGGACAAATTGATCCTGACTCGACGAGCCCCATTTAAATGAGTATTATCCTTAGATTTCTAACCTTGTTCATATCCAAGGCCTTTTAGTTGGTATTAGACTTCAAATTTATGGGTAATAGTCTTTTCCCCCAAACATGATTGAACTTGGTTTTTGGATGGGGTGTTAGCCTTGGATTTTCGGACAAATTGATCCTGACTCGACGAGCCCCATTTAAATGAGTATTAGGCTTAGATTTCTAACCTTGTTCATATCGAAGCCCTTTTAGATGGTATTAGACTTCAAATTTATGGGTTATAGGCTTTTCCCCCAAACATGATTGAACTTGGTTTTTGGAGGGGGTGTTAGGCTTGGATTTTCGGACAAATTGATCCTGACTCGACGAGCTCCATTTAAATGAGTATTAGCCTTAGATTTCTAACCTTGTTCATATCCAAGCCCTTTTAGTTGGTATTAGACTTCAAATTTACGGGATTATACTTTTCCCCCAAACATGATTGAACTTGGTTTTTGGAGGGGGTGTTAGCCTTGGATTTTCGGACAAATTGATCCTGACTCGACGAGCCCCATTTAAATGAATATTGTACTTAGATTTGTAACCTTGTTCATATCCAAGCCCTTTTAGTTGTTATTAGACTTCAAATTTATGGGCAATAGTCTTTCCCCCCAAACATGATTGAACTTTGTTTTTAGAGGGGGTGTTAGCCTTGGATTTTCGGACAAATTGATCCTGACTCGACGAGCCCTATTGAAATGAGTATTAGCCTTAGATTTCTAACCTTGGTCATATCCAAGCCCTTTTAGTTGGTATTAGACTTCAAATTTATGGGTTATAGGCTTTTCCCCCAAACATGATTGAACTTGGCTTTTGGAGGGGGTGTTAGCCTTGGATTTTCGGACAAATTGATCCTGACTCGACGAGCCCCATTTAAATGAGCATTAGGCTTAGATTTCTAACCTTGTTCATATCCAATTCCTTTTAGATGGTATTAGACTTCAAATTTATGGGTTATAGGCTTTTCCTCCAAACATGATTGAACTTGGTTTTTGGAGGGGGTGTTAGCCTTGGATTTTCGGACAAATTGATCCTGACTCGACGAGCCCCATTTAAATGAGTATTATCCTTAGATTTCTAACCTTGTTCATATCCAAGGCCTTTTAGTTGGTATTAGACTTCAAATTTAATGGGTAATAGTCTTTTCCCCCAAACATGATTGAACTTGGTTTTTGGAGGGGGTGTTAGCCTTGGATTTTCGGACAAATTGATCCTGACTCGACGAGCCCCATTTAAATGAGTATTAGGCTTAGATTTCTAACCTTGTTCATATCGAAGCCCTTTTAGATGGTATTAGTCTTCAAATTTATGGGTTATAGGCTTTTCCCCCAAACATGATTGAACTTGGTTTTTGGAGGGGGTGTTAGGCTTGGATTTTCGGACAAATTGATCCTGACTCGACGAGCCCCATTTAAATGAGTATTAGCCTTAGATTTCTAACCTTGTTCATATCCAAGCCCTTTTAGTTGGTATTAGACTTCAAATTTACGGGATTATACTTTTCCCCCAAACATGATTGAACTTGGTTTTTGGAGGGGGTGTTAGCCTTGGAATTTTGGACAAATTTATCCTGACTCGACGAGCCCTATTTAAATGAGTATTATACTTATATTTATAACCTTGTTCATATCCAAGCCCTTTTAGTTGGTATTAGACTTCAAATTTATGGGCAATATACTTTTCCCCCAAACATGATTGAACTTGGTTTTTGGAGGGGGTGTTAGCCTTGGAATTTCGGACAAATTGATCCTGACTCGATGAGCCCCATTTAAATGAGTATTATACTTAGATTTCTAACCTTTTTCATATCCAAGCCCTTTTACTTGGTATTAGACTTCAAATTTATGGGCAATAGACTTTTCCCCCAAACATAATTGAACTTGGTTTTTTGAGGGGGTGTTAGCCTTGGATTTTCGGACAAATTGATCCTGACTCGACGAGCCCCATTTAACTGAGTATTAGGCTTAGATTTCTAACCTTGTTCATATCCAAGCCCTTTTAGATGGTATTAGACTTCAAATTTATGGGTTATAGGCTTTTCCCCCAAACATGATTGAACTTTGTTCTTGGAGGGGGTGTTAGGCTTGGATTTTCGGACAAATTGATCCTGACTCGTCGAGCCCTATTTAAATGAGTATTAGCCTTAGATTTCTAACCTTGTTTATATCCAAGCGCTTTTAGATGGTATTAGACTTCAAATTTATGAGTTATAGGCTTTTCCCCCAAACATGATTGAACTTGGTTTTTGGAGGGGGTGTTAGCCTTTGATTTTCGGACAAATTGATCCTGACTCGACGAGCCCCATTTAAATGAGTATTAGCCTTAGATTTCTAACCTTGTTCATATCCAAGCCCTTTTAGTTGGTATTAGACTTCAAATTTATGGGCAATATACTTTTCCCCCAAACATGATTGAACTTGGTTTTTGGAGGGGGTGTTAGCCTTGGAATTTCGGACAAATTGATCCTGACTCGACGAGCCCCATTTAAATGAATATTATACTTAGATTTCTAACCTTGTTCATATCCAAGCCCTTTTAGTTGGTATTAGACTTCAAATTTATGGGTAATAGTCTTTTCCCCCAAACATGATTGAACTTGGTTTTTGGAGGGGGTGTTAGCCTTGGATTTTCGGACAAATTGATCCTGACTCGACGAGACCCATTTAAATGAGTATTAGCCTTAGATTTCTAACCTTGTTCATATCCAAGCCCTTTTAGTTGGTATTATACTTCAAATTTATGGGCAATATACTTTTCCCCCAAAACATGATTGAACTTGGTTTTTGGAGGGGGTGTTAGCCTTGGAATTTCGGACAAATTGATCCTGACTCGACGAGCCCCATTTAAATGAGTATTATACTTATATTTATAACCTTGTTCATATCCAAGCCCTTTTACTTGGTATTAGACTTCAAATTTATGGGTAATAGACTTTTCCCCCAAACATAATTGAACTTGGTTTTTGGAGGGGGTGTTAGGCTTGGATTTTCGGACAAATTGATCCTGACTCGACGAGCCCCATTTAAATGAGTATTAGCCTTAGATTTCTAACCTTGTTTGGGCCCTTTTAGTTGGTATTAGACTTCAAATTTATGGGCAATATACTTTTCCCCCAAACATGATTGAACTTGGTTTTTGGAGGGGGTGTTAGCCTTGGAATTTCAGACAAATTGATCCTGACTCGACGAGCCCCATTTAAATGAGTATTATACTTAGATTTATAACCTTGGTCATATCCAAACCCTTTTACTTGGAATTATACTTCAAATTTATGGGCAATAGACTTTTCCCCCAAACATAATTGAACTTGGTTTTTTGAGGGGGTGTTAGCCTTGGATTTTCGGAGAAATTGATCCTGACTCGACGAGCCCCATTTAAATGAGTATTATCCTTAGATTTCTAACCTTGTTCATATCCAAGCCCTTTTAGTTGGTATTAGACTTTAAATTTATGGGTTATATGCTTTTCCCCCAAACATGATTGAACTTGGTTTTTGGAGGGGGTGTTAGCCTTGGATTTTCGGACAAATTGATCCTGACTCGACGAGCCCCATTGAAATGAGTATTAGCCTTAGATTTCTAACCTTGTTCATATGCAAGCGCTTTTAGATGGTATTAGACTTCAAATTTATGGGTTATAGGCTTTTCCCCCAAACATGATTGAACTTGGTTTTTGGAGGGGGTGTTAGCCTTGGAATTTCGGACAAATTGATCCTGACTCGACGAGCCCCATTTAAGTGAGTATTACCCTTAGATTTCTAACCTTGTTCATATCCAACCCCTTTTAGTTCGTATTAGACTTCAAATTTATGGGTTATAGGCTTTTCCCCCCAAAATGATTGAACTTGGTTTTTGGAGGGGGTTGTAGCCTTGGATTTTCGGACAAATTGATCCTGACTCGACGAGCCCCATTTAAATGAGTATTATCCTTAGATTTATAACCTTGTTCATATCCAAGGCCTTTTAGTTGGTATTAGACTTCAAATTTATGGGTAATAGACTTTTCCCCCAAACATGATTGAACTTGGTTTTCGGAGGGGGTGTTAGCCTTGGATTTTCGGAGAAATTGATCCTGACTCGACGAGCCCCATTTAAATGAGTATTAGGCTTAGATTTCTAACCTTGTTCATATCCAAGCCCTTTTAGATGGTATTAGACTTCAAATTTATGGGTAATATACTTTTCCCCCAAACATGATTGAACTTGGTTTTTGGAGGGGGTGTTAGCCTTGGAATTTCGGACAAATTGATCCTGACTCGACGAGCCCCATTTAAATGAGTATTATACTTAGATTTCTAACCTTGTTCATATCCAAGCCCTTTTACTTGGTATTAGATTTCAAATTTATGGGCAATAGACTTTTCCCCCAAACATAATTGAACTTGGTTTTTTGAGGGGGTGTTAGCCTTGGATTTTCGGACAAATTGATCCTGACTCGACGAGCCCCATTTAAATGAGTATTAGGCTTAGATTTCTAACCTTGTTCATATCCAAGCCCTTTTAGATGGTATTAGACTTCAAATTTATGGGCAATATACTCTTCCCCCAAACATGATTGAACTTGGTTTTTGGAGGGGGTGTTAGCCTTTGAATTTCGGACAAATTGATCCTGACTCGACGATCCCCATTTAAATGAGTATTATACTTAGATTTATAACCTTGTTCATATCCAAGCCCTTTTACTTGGTATTAGACTTAAAATTTATGGGTTATAGGCTTTTCCCCCAAACATGATTGAACTTGGTTTTTGGAGGGGGTGTTAGGCTTGGATTTTCGGACAAATTGATCCTGACTCGACGAGCCCCATTTAAATGAGTATTAGCCTTAGATTTCTAACCTTGTTTGGGCCCTTTTAGTTGGTATTAGACTTCAAATTTATGGGTAATATACTTTTCCCCCAAACATGATTGAACTTGGTTTTTGGAGGGGGTGTTAGCCTTGGAATTTCGGACAAATTGATCCTGACTCGACGAGCCCCATTTAAATGAGTATTATACTTAGATTTATAACCTTGGTCATATCCAAGCCCTTTTACTTGGAATTATACTTCAAATTTATGGGCAATAGACTTTTCCCCCAAACATAATTGAACTTGGTTTTTTGAGGGGGTGTTAGCCTTGGATTTTCGGAGAAATTGATCCTGACTCGACGAGCCCCATTTAAATGAGTATTATCCTTAGATTTCTAACCTTTTTCATATCCAAGCCCTTTTAGTTGGTATTAGACTTTAAATTTATGGGTTATAGGCTTTTCCCCCAAACATGATTGAACTTGGTTTTTGGAGGGGGTGTTATCCTTGGATTTTTGGACAAATTGATCCTGACTCGACGAGCCCCATTTAAATGAGTATTAGGCTTAGATTTCTAACCTTGTTCATATCCAAGCCCTTTTAGATGGTATTAGACTCCAAATTTATGGGTTATAGGCTTTTCCCCAAACATGATTGAACTTGGTTTTTGGAGGGGGTGTTAGCCTTAGATTTTTGGACAAATTGATCCTGACTCGACGAGCCCCATTTAAATGAGTATTAGCCTTAGATTTCTAACCTTGTTCATATCCAACCCCTTTTAGTCGGTATTAGACTTCAAATTTATGGGTAATAGACTTTTCCCCCAAACATGATTGAACTTGGTTTTTGGAGGGGGTGTTAGCCTTGGATTTTCGGACAAATTGATCCTGACTCGACGAGCCCCATTTAAGTGAGTATTACCCTTAGATTTCTATCCTTGGTCATATCCAAGCCCTTTTAGTTTGTATTAGACTTCAAATTTATGGGTAATATCCTTTTCCCCCAAACATGATTGAACTTGGTTTTTGGAGGGGGTGTTAGCCTTGGATTGTCGGACAAATTGATCCTGACTCGACGAGCCCCATTTAAGTGAGTATTACGCTTAGATTTCTATCCTTGGTCATATCCAAGCCCTTTTAGTTGGTATTAGACTTCAAATTTATGGGTAATATCCTTTTCCCCTAAACATGATTGAACTTGGTTTTTGGAGGGGGTGTTAGCCTTGGATTTTCGGACAAATTGATCCTGACTCGACGAGCCCCATTTAAATGAGTATTATCCTTAGATTTCTATCCTTGGTCATATCCAAGCCCTTTTAGTTGGTATTAGACTTCAAATTTATGGGCAATAGACTTTTCCCCCAAATTGGTTTTTGGAGGGGGTGTTAGCCTTGGATTTTCGGACAAATTGATCCTGACTCGACGAGCCCCATTTAAGTGAGTATTACGCTTAGATTTCTATCCTTGGTCATATCCAAGCCCTTTTAGTTGGTATTAGACTTCAAATTTATGGGTAATATCCTTTTCCCCTAAACATGATTGAACTTGGTTTTTGGAGGGGGTGTTAGCCTTTGATTTTCGGACAAATTGATCCTGACTCGACGAGCCCCATTTAAATGAGTATTAGCCTTAGATTTCTAACCTTGTTCATATCCAAGCCCTTTTAGATGGTATTAGACTTCAAATTTATGGGCAATATACTTTTCCCCCAAACATGATTGAACTTGGTTTTTGGAGGGGGTGTTAGCCTTGGAATTTCGGACAAATTGATCCTGACTCGACGAGCCCCATTTGAATGAGTATTATACTTAGATTTATAACCTTGTTCATATCCAAGCCCTTTTACTTGGTATTAGACTTTAAATTTATGGGTTATAGGCTTTTCCCCCAAACATGATTGAACTTGGTTTTTGGAGAGGGTGTTAGGCTTGGATTTTCGGACAAATTGATCCTGACTCGACGAGCCTATTTAAATGAGTATTAGCCTTAGATTTCTAACCTTGTTCATATCCAAGCCCTTTTAGATGGTATTAGACTTCAAATTTATGGGTTATAGCCTTTTCCCCCAAACATGATTGAACTTGGTTTTTGGAGGGGGTGTTAGGCTTGGATTTTCGGACAAATTGATCCTGACTCGACGAGCCCCATTTAAATGAGTATTAGCCTTAGATTTCTAACCTTGTTCATATCCAAGCCCTTTTAGTTGGTATTAGACTTCAAATTTATGGGCAATAGACTTTTGCCCCAAACATGATTGAACTTGGTTTTTTGAGGGGGTGTTATCCTTGGATTTTCGGACAAATTGATCCTGACTCGACGAGCCCCATTTAACTGAGTATTAGGCTTAGATTTCTAACCTTGTTCATATCCAAGCCCTTTTAGATGGTATTAGACTTCAAATTTATGGGTTATAGGCTTTTCCCCCAAACATGATTGAACTTGGTTCTTGGAGGGGGTGTTAGGCTTGGATTTTCGGACAAATTGATGTCGACTCGACGAGCCCTATTTAAATGAGTATTAGCCTTAGATTTCTAACCTTGTTCATATCCAAGCGCTTTTAGATGGTATTAGACTTCAAATTTATGGGTTATAGGCTTTTCCCCCAAACATGATTGAACTTGGTTTTTGGAGGGGGTGTTAGCCTTTGATTTTCGGACAAATTGATCCTGACTCGACGAGCCCCATTTAAATGAGTATTAGCCTTAGATTTCTAACCTTGTTCATATCAAAGCCCTTTTACTTGGTATTAGACTTCAAATTTATGGGCAATAGACTTTTCCCCCAAACATAATTGAACTTGGTTTTTTGAGGGGGTGTTAGCCTTGGATTTTCGGACAAATTGATCCTGACTCGACGAGCCCCATTTAACTGAGTATTAGGCTTAGATTTCTAACCTTGTTCATATCCAAGCCCTTTTAGATGGTATTAGACTTCAAATTTATGGGTTATAGGCTTTTCCCCAAACATGATTGAACTTGGTTCTTGGAGGGGGTGTTAGGCTTGGATTTTCGGACAAATTGATCCTGACTCGTCGAGCCCTATTTAAATGAGTATTAGCCTTAGATTTCTAACCTTGTTTATATCCAAGCGCTTTTAGATGGTATTAGACTTCAAATTTATGGGTTATAGGCTTTTCCCCCAAACATGATTGAACTTGGTTTTTGGAGGGGGTGTTAGCCTTTGATTTTCGGACAAATTGATCCTGACTCGACGAGCCCCATTTAAATGAGTATTATCCTTAGATTTCTAACCTTGTTCATATCCAAGCCCTTTTAGTTGGTATTAGACTTCAAATTTATGGGCAATATACTTTTCCCCCAAACATGATTGAACTTGGTTTTTGGAGGGGGTGTTAGCCTTGGAATTTCGGACAAATTGATCCTGACTCGACGAGCCCCATTTAAATGAATATTATACTTAGATTTCTAACCTTGTTCATATCCAAGCCCTTTTAGTTGGTATTAGACTTCAAATTTATGGGTAATAGTCTTTTCCCCCAAACATGATTGAACTTGGTTTTTGGAGGGGGTGTTAGCCTTGGATTTTCGGACAAATTGATCCTGACTCGACGAGACCCATTTAAATGAGTATTAGCCTTAGATTTCTAACCTTGTTCATATCCAAGCCCTTTTAGTTGGTATTATACTTCAAATTTATGGGCAATATACTTTTCCCCCAAAACATGATTGAACTTGGTTTTTGGAGGGGGTGTTAGCCTTGGAATTTCGGACAACTTGATCCTGACTCGACGAGCCCCATTTAAATGAGTATTATACTTAGATTTATAACCTTGGTCATATCCAAGCCCTTTTACTTGGAATTATACTTCAAATTTATGGGCAATAGACTTTTCCCCCAAACATAATTGAACTTGGTTTTTGGAGGGGGTGTTAGCCTTGGATTTTCGGAGAAATTGATCCTGACTCGACGAGCCCCATTTAAATGAGTATTATCCTTAGATTTCTAACCTTGTTCATATCCAAGCCCTTTTAGTTGGTATTAGACTTTAAATTTATGGGTTATAGGCTTTTCCCCCAAACATGATTGAACTTGGTTTTTGGAGGGGGTGTTAGCCTTGGATTTTCGGACAAATTGATCCTGACTCGACGAGCCCCATTTAAATGAGTATTATCCTTAGATTTATAACCTTGTTCATATCCAAGGCATTTTAGTTGGTATTAGACTTCAAATTTATGGGTAATAGACTTTTCCCCCAAACATGATTGAACTTGGTTTTCGGAGGGGGTGTTAGCCTTGGATTTTCGGACAAATTGATCCTGACTCGACGAGCCCCATTTAAATGAGTATTAGCCTTAGATTTCTAACCTTGTTCATATCCAAGCCCTTTTAGATGGTATTAGACTTCAAATTTATGGGTAATATACTTTTCCCCCAAACATGATTGAACTTGGTTTTTGGAGGGGGTGTTAGCCTTGGAATTTCGGACAAATTGATCCTGACTCGACGAGCCCCATTTAAATGAGTATTATACTTAGATTTCTAACCTTGTTCATATCCAAGCCCTTTTACTTGGTATTAGACTTCAAATTTATGGGCAATAGACTTTTCCCCCAAACATAATTGAACTTGGTTTTTTGAGGGGGTGTTAGCCTTGGATTTTCGGACAAATTGATCCTGACTCGACGAGCCCCATTTAAATGAGTATTAGGCTTAGATTTCTAACCTTGTTCATATCCAAGCCCTTTTAGATGGTATTAGACTTCAAATTTATGGGCAATATACTCTTCCCCCAAACATGATTGAACTTGGTTTTTGGAGGGGGTGTTAGCCTTTGAATTTCGGACAAATTGATCCTGACTCGACGAGCCCCATTTAAATGAGTATTATACTTAGATTTATAACCTTGTTCATATCCAAGCCCTTTTACTTGGTATTAGACTTAAAATTTATGGGTTATAGGCTTTTCCCCCAAACATGATTGAACTTGGTTTTTGGAGGGGGTGTTAGGCTTGGATTTTCGGACAAATTGATCCTGACTCGACGAGCCCCATTTAAATGAGTATTAGCCTTAGATTTCTAACCTTGTTTGGGCCCTTTTAGTTGGTATTAGACTTCAAATTTATGGGCAATATACTTTTCCCCCAAACATGATTGAACTTGGTTTTTGGAGGGGGTGTTAGCCTTGGAATTTCGGACAAATTGATCCTGACTCGAGGAGCCCCATTTAAATGAGTATTATACTTAGATTTATAACCTTGGTCATATCCAAGCCCTTTTACTTGGAATTATACTTCAAATTTATGGGCAATAGACTTTTCCCCCAAACATAATTGAACTTGGTTTTTTGAGGGGGTGTTAGCCTTGGATTTTCGGAGAAATTGATCCTGACTCGACGAGCCCCATTTAAATGAGTATTATCCTTAGATTTCTAACCTTTTTCATATCCAAGCCCTTTTAGTTGCTATTAGACTTTAAATTTATGGGTTATAGGCTTTTCCCCCAAACATGATTGAACTTGGTTTTTGGAGGGGGTGTTATCCTTGGATTTTTGGACAAATTGATCCCGACTCGACGAGCCCCATTTAAATGAGTATTAGGCTTAGATTTCTAACCTTGTTCATATCCAAGCCCTTTTAGATTGTATTAGACTCCAAATTTATGGGTTATAGGCTTTTCCCCAAACATGATTGAACTTGGTTTTTGGAGGGGGTGTTAGCCTTAGATTTTTGGACAAATTGATCCTGACTCGACGAGCCCCATTTAAATGAGTATTAGCCTTAGATTTCTAACCTTGTTCATATCCAACCCCTTTTAGTCGGTATTAGACTTCAAATTTATGGGTAATAGACTTTTCCCCCAAACATGATTGAACTTGGTTTTTGGAGGGGGTGTTAGCCTTGGATTTTCGGACAAATTCATCCTGACTCGACGAGCCCCATTTAAGTGAGTATTACCCTTAGATTTCTATCCTTGGTCATATCCAAGCCCTTTTAGTTTGTATTAGACTTCAAATTTATGGGTAATATCCTTTTCCCCCAAACATGATTGAACTTGGTTTTTGGAGGGGGTGTTAGCCTTGGATTTTCGGACAAATTGATCCTGACTCGACGAGCCCCATTTAAGTGAGTATTACGCTTAGATTTCTATCCTTGGTCATATCCAAGCCCTTTTAGTTGGTATTAGACTTCAAATTTATGGGTAATATCCTTTTCCCCTAAACATGATTGAACTTGGTTTTTGGAGGGGGTGTTAGCCTTGGATTTTCGGACAAATTGATCCTGACTCGACGAGCCCCATTTAAATGAGTATTATCCTTAGATTTCTATCCTTGGTCATATCCAAGCCCTTTTAGTTGGTATTAGACTTCAAATTTATGGGCAATAGACTTTTCCCCCAAACATGATTGAACTTGGTTTTTTGAGGGGGTGTTAGCCTTGGATTTTCGGACAAATTGATCCTAACTCGACGAGCCCCATTTAAATGAGTATTATCTTTAGATTTCTAACCTTGTTCATATCCAAGGCCTTTTAGTTGGTATTAGACTTCAAATTTATGGGTAATAGACTTTTCCCCCAAACCTGATTGAACTTGGTTTTTGGAGGGGGTGTTAGCCTTGGATTTTCGGACAAATTGATCCTGACTCGACGAGCCCCATTTAAATGAGTATTAGGCTTAGAGTTCTAAACTTGTTCATATCCAAGACCTTTTAGATGGTATTAGACTTCAAATTTATGGGTTATAGGCTTTTCCCCCAAACATGATTGAACTTGGTTTTTGGAGGGGGTGTTAGCCTTGGATTTTCGGACAAATTGATCCTGACTCGACGAGCCCCATTTAAGTGAGTATTACGCTTAGATTTCTATCCTTGCTCATATCCAAGCCCTTTTAGTTGGTATTAGACTTCAAATTTATGGGTAATATCCTTTTCCCCTAAACATGATTGAACTTGGTTTTTGGAGGGGGTGTTAGCCTTGGATTTTCGGACAAATTGATCCTGACTCGACGAGCCCCATTTAAATGAGTATTATCCTTAGATTTCTATCCTTGGTCATATCCAAGCCCTTTTAGTTGGTATTAGACTTCAAATTTATGGGCAATAGACTTTTCCCCCAAACATGATTGAACTTGGTTTTTTGAGGGGGTGTTAGCCTTGGATTTTCGGACAAATTGATCCTGACTCGACGAGCCCCATTTAAATGAGTATTATCTTTAGATTTCTAACCTTGTTCATATCCAAGGCCTTTTAGTTGGTATTAGACTTCAAATTTATGGGTAATAGACTTTTCCCCCAAACCTGATTGAACTTGGTTTTTGGAGGGGGTGTTAGCCTTGGATTTTCGGACAAATTGATCCTGACTCGACGAGCCCCATTTAAATGAGTATTAGGCTTAGAGTTCTAAACTTGTTCATATCCAAGACCTTTTAGATGGTATTAGACTTCAAATTTATGGGTTATAGGCTTTTCCCCCAAACATGATTGAACTTGGTTTTTGGAGGGGGTGTTAGCCTTGGATTTTCGGACAAATTGATCCTGACTCGACGAGCCCCATTGAAATGAGTATTAGCTTAGATTTCTAACCTTTTTCATATGCAAGCGCTTTTAGATGGTATTAGACTTCAAATTTATGGGTTATAGGCTTTTCCCCCAAACATGATTGAACTTGGTTTTTGGAGGGGGTGTTAGCCTTGGATTTTCGGACACATTGATCCTGACTCGACGAGCCCCATTTAAATGAGTATTAGCCTTAGATTTCTAACCTTGTTTGGGCCCTTTTAGTTGCTATTAGACTTCAAATTTATGGGCAATATACTTTTCCCCCAAACATGATTGAACTTGGTTTTTGGAGGGGGTGTTAGCCTTGGATTTTTGGACAAATTGATCCTGACTCGACGAGCCCCATTTAAATGAGTATTATACTTAGATTTATAACCTTGTTCATATCCAAGCCCTTTTACTTGGTATTAGACTTCAAATTTATGGGCAATAGACTTTTCCCCCAAACATGATTGAACTTGGTTTTTGGAGGGGGTGTTAGCCTTGGATTTTCGGACAAATTGATCCTGACTCGACGAGCCCCATTTAAGTGAGTATTACGCTTAGATTTCTATCCTTGGTCATATCCAAGCCCTTTTAGTTGGTATTAGACTTCAAATTTATGGGTAATATCCTTTTCCCCTAAACATGATTGAACTTGGTTTTTGGAGGGGGTGTTAGCCTTGGATTTTCAGACAAATTGATCCTGACTCGACGAGCCCCATTTAAGTGAGTATTACCCTTAGATTTCTATCCTTGGTCATATCCAAGCCCTTTTAGTTTGTATTAGACTTCAAATTTATGGGTAATATCCTTTTCCCCCAAACATGATTGAACTTGGTTTTTGGAGGGGGTGTTAGCCTTAGATTTTCGGACAAATTGATCCTGACTCGACGAGCCCCATTTAAGTGAGTATTACCCTTAGATTTCTATCCTTGGTCATATCCAAGCCCTTTTAGTTGGTATTAGACTTCAAATTTATGGGTAATATCCTTTTCCCCTAAACATGATTGAACTTGGTTTTTGGAGGGGGTGTTAGCCTTGGATTTTCGGACAAATTGATCCTGACTCGACGAGCCCCATTTAAGTGAGTATTACCCTTAGATTTCTATCCTTGGTCATATCCAAGCCCTTTTAGTTTGTATTAGACTTCAAATTTATGGGTAATATCCTTTTCCCCCAAACATGATTGAACTTGGTTTTTGGAGGGGGTGTTAGCCTTGGATTTTCGGACAAATTGATCCTGACTCGACGAGCCCCATTTAAGTGAGTATTACCCTTAGATTTCTATCCTTGGTCATATCCAAGCCCTTTTAGTTTGTATTAGACTTCAAATTTATGGGTAATATCCTTTTCCCCCAAACATGATTGAACTTGGTTTTTGGAGGGGGTGTTAGCCTTGGATTTTCGGACAAATTGATCCTGACTCGACGTGCCCCATTTAAGTGAGTATTACGCTTAGATTTCTATCCTTGGTCATATCCAAGCCCTTTTAGTTGGTATTAGACTTCAAATTTATGGGTAATATCCTTTTCCCCTAAACATGATTGAACTTGGTTTTTGGAGGGGGTGTTAGCCTTGGATTTTCGGACAAATTGATCCTGACTCGACGAGCCCCATTTAAGTGAGTATTACCCTTAGATTTCTATCCTTGGTCATATCCAAGCCCTTTTAGTTTGTATTAGACTTCAAATTTATGGGTAATATCCTTTTCCCCCAAACATGATTGAACTTGGTTTTTGGAGGGGGTGTTAGCCTTGGATTTTCGGACAAATTGATCCTGACTCGACGAGCCCCATTTAAGTGAGTATTACCCTTAGATTTCTATCCTTGGTCATATCCAAGCCCTTTCAGTTGGTATTAGACTTCAAATTTATGGGTAATATCCTTTTCCCCTAAACATGATTGAACTTGGTTTTTGGAGGGGGTGTTAGCCTTGGATTTTCGGACAAATTGATCCTGACTCGACGAGCCCCATTTAAATGAGGATTATCCTTACATTTCTATCCTTGGTCATATCCAAGCCCTTTTAGTTGGTATTAGACTTCAAATTTATGGGCAATAGACTTTTCCCCCAAACATGATTGAACTTGGTTTTTTGAGGGGGTGTTAGCCTTGGATTTTCGGACAAATTGATCCTGACTCGACGAGTTCCATTTAAATGAGTATTATCTTTAGATTTCTAACCTTGTTCATATCCAAGGCCTTTTAGTTGGTATTAGACTTCAAATTTATGGGTAATAGACTTTTCCCCCAAACCTGATTGAACTTGGTTTTTGGAGGGGGTGTTAGCCTTGGATTTTCGGACAAATTGATCCTGACTCGACGAGCCCCATTTAAATGAGTATTAGGCTTAGAGTTCTAAACTTGTTCATATCCAAGACCTTTTAGTTGGTATTAGACTTCAAATTTATGGGCAATATACTTTTCCCCCAAACATGATTGAACTTGGTTTTTGGAGGGGGTGTTAGCCTTGGAATTTCGGACAAATTGATCCTGACTCGACGAGCCCCATTTAAATGAGTATTATACTTAGATTTATAACCTTGTTCCTATCCAAGCCCTTTTAGATGGTATTAGACTTCAAATTTATGGGTAATAGTCTTTTCCCCCAAACATGATTGAACTTGGTTTTTGGAGGGGGTGTTAGCCTTGGATTTTCGGACAAATTGATCCTGACTCGACGAGCCCCATTTAAATGAGTATTAGCCTTAGATTTCTAACCTTGTTCATATCCAAGTCCTTTTAGTTGGTATTAGACTTCAAATTGATGGGCAATATACTTTTCCCCCAAACATAATTGAACTTGGTTTTTTGAGGGGGTGTTAGCCTTGGATTTTCGGAGAAATTGATCCTGACTCGACGAGCCCCATTTAAATGAGTATTATCCTTATATTTCTAACCTTGTTCATATCCAAGCCCTTTTAGTTGGTATTAGACTTTAAATTTATGGGTTATAGGCTTTTCCCCCAAACATGATTGAACTTGGTTTTTGGAGGGGGTGTTAGCCTTGGATTTTCGGACAAATTGATCCTGACTCGACGAGCCCCATTGAAATGAGTATTAGCCTTAGATTTCTAACCTTGTTCATATGCAAGCGCTTTTAGATGGTATTAGACTTCAAATTTATGGGTTATAGGCTTTTCCCCCAAACATGATTGAACTTGGTTTTTGGAGGGGGTGTTAGCCTTGGAATTTCGGACAAATTGATCCTGACTCGACGAGCCCCATTTAACTGAGTATTACCCTTAGATTTCTAACCTTGTTCATATCCAACCCCTTTTAGTTCGTATTAGACTTCAAATTTATGGGTTATAGGCTTTTCCCCCAAAAATGATTGAACTTGGTTTTTGGAGGGGGTTGTAGCCTTGGATTTTCGGACAAATTGATCCTGACTCGACGAGCCCCATTTAAATGAGTATTATCCTTAGATTTATAACCTTGTTCATATCCAAGGCCTTTTAGTTGGTATTAGACTTCAAATTTATGGGCAATATACTCTTCCCCCAAACATGATTGAACTTGGTTTTTGGAGGGGGTGTTAGCCTTTGAATTTCGGACAAATTGATCCTGACTCGACGAGCCCCATTTAAATAAGTATTATACTTAGATTTATAACCTTGTTCATATCCAAGCCCTTTTACTTGGTATTAGACTGAAAATTTATGGGTTATAGGCTTTTCCCCCAAACATGATTGAACTTGGTTTTTGGAGGGGGTGTTAGGATTGGATTTTCGGACAAATTGATCCTGACTCGACGAGCCCCATTTAAATGAGTATTAGCCTTAGATTTCTAACCTTGTTTGGGCCCTTTTAGTTGGTATTAGACTTCAAATTTATGGGCAATATACTTTTCCCCCAAACATGATTGAACTTGGTTTTTGGAGGGGGTGTTAGCCTTGGAATTTCGGACAAATTGATCCTGACTCGACGAGCCCCATTTAAATGAGTATTATACTTAGATTTATAACCTTGGTCATATCCAAGCCCTTTTACTTGGAATTATACTTCAAATTTATGGGCAATAGACTTTTCCCCCAAACATAATTGAACTTGGTTTTTTGAGGGGGTGTTAGCCTTGGATTTTCGGAGAAATTGATCCTGACTCGACGAGCCCTATTTAAATGAGTATTATCCTTAGATTTCTAACCTTTTTCATATCCAAGCCCTTTTAGTTGGTATTAGACTTTAAATTTATGGGTTATAGGCTTTTCCCCCAAACATGATTGAACTTGGTTTTTGGAGGGGGTGTTAGCCTTGGATTTTCGGACAAATTGATCCTGACTCGACGAGCCCCATTTAAATGAGTATTAGGCTTAGATTTCTAACCTTGTTCATATCCAAGCCCTTTTAGATGGTATTAGACTCCAAATTTATGGGTTATAGGCTTTTCCCCAAACATGATTTTTTTGGAGGGGGTGTTAGCCTTAGATTTTTGGACAAATTGATCCTGACTCGACGAGCCCCATTTAAATGAGTATTAGCCTTAGATTTCTAACCTTGTTCATATCCAACCCCTTTTAGTCGGTATTAGACTTCAAATTTATGGGTAATAGACTTTTCCCCCAAACATGATTCAACTTGGTTTTTGGAGGGGGTGTTAGCCTTGGATTTTCGGACAAATTGATCCTGACTCGACGAGCCCCATTTAAGTGAGTATTACCCTTAGATTTCTATCCTTGGTCATATCCAAGCCCTTTTAGTTTGTATTAGACTTCAAATTTATGGGTAATATCCTTTTCCCCCAAACATGATTGAACTTGGTTTTTGGAGGGGGTGTTAGCCTTGGATTTTCGGACAAATTGATCCTGACTCGACGTGCCCCATTTAAGTGAGTATTACGCTTAGATTTCTATCCTTGGTCATATCCAAGCCCTTTTAGTTGGTATTAGACTTCAAATTTATGGGTAATATCCTTTTCCCCTAAACATGATTGAACTTGGTTTTTGGAGGGGGTGTTAGCCTTGGATTTTCGGACAAATTGATCCTGACTCGACGAGCCCCATTTAAGTGAGTATTACCCTTAGATTTCTATCCTTGGTCATATCCAAGCCCTTTTAGTTTGTATTAGACTTCAAATTTATGGGTAATATCCTTTTCCCCCAAACATGATTGAACTTGGTTTTTGGAGGGGGTGTTAGCCTTGAATTTTCGGACAAATTGATCCTGACTCGACGAGCCCCATTTAAGTGAGTATTACCCTTAGATTTCTATCCTTGGTCATATCCAAGCCCTTTCAGTTGGTATTAGACTTCAAATTTATGGGTAATATCCTTTTCCCCTAAACATGATTGAACTTGGTTTTTGGAGGGGGTGTTAGCCTTGGATTTTCGGACAAATTGATCCTGACTCGACGAGCCCCATTTAAATGAGGATTATCCTTAGATTTCTATCCTTGGTCATATCCAAGCCCTTTTAGTTGGTATTAGACTTCAAATTTATGGGCAATAGACTTTTCCCCCAAACATGATTGAACTTGGTTTTTTGAGGGGGTGTTAGCCTTGGATTTTCGGACAAATTGATCCTGACTCGACGAGTTCCATTTAAATGAGTATTATCTTTAGATTTCTAACCTTGTTCATATCCAAGGCCTTTTAGTTGGTATTAGACTTCAAATTTATGGGTAATAGACTTTTCCCCCAAACCTGATTGAACTTGGTTTTTGGAGGGGGTGTTAGCCTTGGATTTTCGGACAAATTGATCCTGACTCGACGAGCCCCATTTAAATGAGTATTAGGCTTAGAGTTCTAAACTTGTTCATATCCAAGACCTTTTAGATGGTATTAGACTTCAAATTTATGGGTTATAGGCTTTTCCCCCAAACATGATTGAACTTGGTTTTTGGAGGGGGTGTTAGCCTTGGATTTTCGGACAAATTGATCCTGACTCGACGAGCCCCATTGAAATGAGTATTAGCCTTAGATTTCTAACCTTGTTCATATGCAAGCGCTTTTAGATGGTATTAGACTTCAAATTTATGGGTTATAGGCTTTTCCCCCAAACATGATTGAACTTGGTTTTTGGAGGGGGTGTTAGCCTTGGATTTTCGGACAAATTGATCCTGACTCGACGAGCCCCATTTAAGTGAGTATTACCCTTAGATTTCTATCCTTGGTCATATCCAAGCCCTTTTAGTTTGTATTAGACTTCAAATTTATGGGTAATATCCTTTTCCCCCAAACATGATTGAACTTGGTTTTTGGAGGGGGTGTTAGCCTTGGATTTTCGGACAAATTGATCCTGACTCGACGAGCCCCATTTAAGTGAGTATTACGCTTAGATTTCTATCCTTGGTCATATCCAAGCCCTTTTAGTTGGTATTAGACTTCAAATTTATGGGTAATATCCTTTTCCCCTAAACATGATTGAACTTGGTTTTTGGAGGGGGTGTTAGCCTTGGATTTTCGGACAAATTGATCCTGACTCGACGAGCCCCATTTAAGTGAGTATTACCCTTAGATTTCTATCCTTGGTCATATCCAAGCCCTTTTAGTTTGTATTAGACTTCAAATTTATGGGTAATATCCTTTTCCCCCAAACATGATTGAACTTGGTTTTTGGAGGGGGTGTTAGCCTTGGATTTTCGGACAAATTGATCCTGACTCGACGAGCCCCATTTAAGTGAGTATTACCCTTAGATTTCTATCCTTGGTCATATCCAAGCCCTTTTAGTTGGTATTAGACTTCAAATTTATGGGTAATATCCTTTTCCCCTAAACATGATTGAACTTGGTTTTTGGAGGGGGTGTTAGCCTTGGATTTTCGGACAAATTGATCCTGACTCGACGAGCCCCATTTAAATGAGTATTATCCTTAGATTTCTATCCTTGGTCATATCCAAGCCCTTTTAGTTGGTATTAGACTTCAAATTTATGGGCAATAGACTTTTCCCCCAAACATGATTGAACTTGGTTTTTTGAGGGGGTGTTAGCCTTGGATTTTCGGACAAATTGATCCTGACTCGACGAGTTCCATGTAAATGAGTATTATCTTTAGATTTCTAACCTTGTTCATATCCAAGGCCTTTTAGTTGGTATTAGACTTCAAATTTATGGGTAATAGACTTTTCCCCCAAACCTGATTGAACTTGGTTTTTTGAGGGGGTGTTAGCCTTGGATTTTCGGACAAATTGATCCTGACTCGACGAGCCCCATTTAAATGAGTATTAGGCTTAGAGTTCTAAACTTGTTCATATCCAAGACCTTTTAGATGGTATTAGACTTCAAATTTATGGGTTATAGGCTTTTCCCCCAAACATGATTGAACTTGGTTTTTGGAGGGGGTGTTAGCCTTGGATTTTCGGACAAATTGATCCTGACTCGACGAGCCCCATTGAAATGAGTATTAGCCTTAGATTTCTAACCTTGTTCATATGCAAGCGCTTTTAGATGGTATTAGACTTCAAATTTATGGGTTATAGGCTTTTCCCCCAAACATGATTGAACTTGGTTTTTGGAGGGGGTGTTAGCCTTGGATTTTCGGACACATTGATCCTGACTCGATGAGCCCCATTTAAATGAGTATTAGCCTTAGATTTCTAACCTTGTTTGGGCCCTTTAAGTTGGTATTAGACTTCAAATTTATGGGCAATATACTTTTCCCCCAAACATGATTGAACTTGGTTTTTGGAGGGGGTGTTAGCCTTGGATTTTCGGACAAATTGATCCTGACTCGACGAGCCCCATTTAAATGAGTATTATACTTAGTTTTATAACCTTGTTCATATCCAAGCCCTTTTACTTGGTATTAGACTTCAAATTTATGGGCAATAGACTTTTCCCCCAAACATGATTGAACTTGGTTTTTGGAGGGGGTGTTAGCCTTGGATTTTCGGACAAATTGATCCTGACTCGACGAGCCCCATTGAAATGAGTATTAGCCTTAGATTTCTAACCTTGTTCATATGCAAGCGCTTTTAGATGGTATTAGACTTCAAATTTATGGGTTATAGGCTTTTCCCCCAAACATGATTGAACTTGGTTTTTGGAGGGGGTGTTAGCCTTGGAATTTCAGACAAATTGATCCTGACTCGACGAGCTCCATTTAAATGAGTATTATACTTAGATTTATAACCTTGATCATATCCAAGCCCTTTTAGTTGGTATTAGACTTCAAATTTATCGGTAATATCCTTTTTCCCCAAACATGATTGAACTTGGTTTTTGGAGGGGGTGTTAGCCTTGGATTTTCGGACAAATTGATCCTGACTCGACGAGCCCCATTGAAATGAGTATTATCCTTAGATTTCTAACCTTGGTCATATCCAAGCCCTTTTAGTTGGTATTAGACTTCAAATTTATCGGTAATATCCTTTTTCCCCAAACATGATTGAACTTGGTTTTTGGAGGGGGTGTTAGCCTTGGATTTTCAGACAAATTGATCCTGACTCGACGAGCCCCATTTAAGTGAGTATTACCTTTAGATTTCTATCCTTGGTCATATCCAAGCCCTTTTAGTTGGTATTAGACTACAAATTTATGGGTAATATGCTTTTCCCCCAAACATGATTGAACTTGGTTTTTGGAGGGGGTGTTAGCCTTGGATTTTCGGACAAATTGATCCTGACTCGACGAGCCCCATTTAAATGAGTATTAGCCTTAGATTTCTAACCTTGTTTGGGCCCTTTTAGTTGGTATTAGACTTCAAATTTATGGGCAATATACTTTT
This sequence comes from Salix caprea, assembly GCA_964035475.1. NCBI lineage: Eukaryota > Viridiplantae > Streptophyta > Magnoliopsida > Malpighiales > Salicaceae > Salix > Salix caprea. The sequence goes on along the minus strand of OZ037748.1, from coordinate 3,504,383 downwards.
CCCCCAAACATGATTGAACTTGGTTTTTGGAGGGGGTGTTAGCCTTGGAATTTCGGACAAATTGATCCTGACTCGACGAGCCCCATTTAAATGAGTATTATACTTAGATTTATAACCTTGTTCATATCAAAGCCCTTTTAGATGGTATTAGACTTCAAATTTATGGGTAATAGTCTTTTCCCCCAAACATGATTGAACTTGGTTTTTGGAGGGGGTGTTAGCCTTGGATTTTCGGACAAATTGATCCTGACTCGACGAGCCCCATTTAAATGAGTATTAGCCTTAGATTTCTAACCTTGTTCATATCCAAGTCCTTTTAGTTGGTATTAGACTTCAAATTGATGGGCAATATACTTTTCCCCCAAACATGATTGAACTTGGTTTTTGGAGGGGGTGTTAGCCTTGGAATTTCGGACAAATTGATCCTGACTCGACGAGCCCCATTTAAATGAGTATTAGGCTTAGATTTCTAACCTTGTTCATATCCAAGCCCTTTTAGATGGTATTAGACTTCAAATTTATGGGCAATATACTCTTCCCCCAAACATGATTGAACTTGGTTTTTGGAGGGGGTGTTAGCCTTTGAATTTCGGACAAATTGATCCTGACTCGACGAGCCCCATTTAAATGAGTATTATACTTAGATTTATAACCTTGTTCATATCCAAGCCCTTTTACTTGGTATTAGACTTAAAATTTATGGGTTATAGGCTTTTCCCCCAAACATGATTGAACTTGGTTTTTTGAGGGGGTGTTAGCCTTGGATTTTCGGACAAATTGATCCTGACTCGACGAGCCCCATTTAAATGAGTATTAGGCTTAGATTTCTAACCTTGTTCATATCCAAGCCCTTTTAGATGGTATTAGACTTCAAATTTATGGGCAATATACTCTTCCCCCAAACATGATTGAACTTGGTTTTTGGAGGGGGTGTTAGCCTTTGAATTTCGGACAAATTGATCCTGACTCGACGAGCCCCATTTAAATGAGTATTATACTTAGATTTATAACCTTGTTCATATCCAAGCCCTTTTACTTGGTATTAGACTTAAAATTTATGGGTTATAGGCTTTTCCCCCAAACATGATTGAACTTGGTTTTTGGAGGGGGTGTTAGGATTGGATTTTCGGACAAATTGATCCTGACTCGACGAGCCCCATTTAAATGAGTATTAGCCTTAGATTTCTAACCTTGTTTGGGCCCTTTTAGTTGGTATTAGACTTCAAATTTATGGGCAATATACTTTTCCCCCAAACATGATTGAACTTGGTTTTTGGAGGGGGTGTTAGCCTTGGAATTTCGGACAAATTGATCCTGACTCGACGAGCCCCATTTAAATGAGTATTATACTTAGATTTATAACCTTGGTCATATCCAAGCCCTTTTACTTGGAATTATACTTCAAATTTATGGGCAATAGACTTTTCCCCCAAACATAATTGAACTTGGTTTTTTGAGGGGGTGTTAGCCTTGGATTTTCGGAGAAATTGATCCTGACTCGACGAGCCCTATTTAAATGAGTATTATCCTTAGATTTCTAACCTTTTTCATATCCAAGCCCTTTTAGTTGGTATTAGACTTTAAATTTATGGGTTATAGGCTTTTCCCCCAAACATGATTGAACTTGGTTTTTGGAGGGGGTGTTAGCCTTGGATTTTCGGACAAATTGATCCTGACTCGACGAGCCCCATTTAAATGAGTATTAGGCTTAGATTTCTAACCTTGTTCATATCCAAGCCCTTTTAGATGGTATTAGACTCCAAATTTATGGGTTATAGGCTTTTCCCCAAACATGATTTTTTTGGAGGGGGTGTTAGCCTTAGATTTTTGGACAAATTGATCCTGACTCGACGAGCCCCATTTAAATGAGTATTAGCCTTAGATTTCTAACCTTGTTCATATCCAACCCCTTTTAGTCGGTATTAGACTTCAAATTTATGGGTAATAGACTTTTCCCCCAAACATGATTGAACTTGGTTTTTGGAGGGGGTGTTAGCCTTGGATTTTCGGACAAATTGATCCTGACTCGACGAGCCCCATTTAAGTGAGTATTACCCTTAGATTTCTATCCTTGGTCATATCCAAGCCCTTTTAGTTTGTATTAGACTTCAAATTTATGGGTAATATCCTTTTCCCCCAAACATGATTGAACTTGGTTTTTGGAGGGGGTGTTAGCCTTGGATTTTCGGACAAATTGATCCTGACTCGACGAGCCCCATTTAAGTGAGTATTACGCTTAGATTTCTATCCTTGGTCATATCCAAGCCCTTTTAGTTGGTATTAGACTTCAAATTTATGGGTAATATCCTTTTCCCCTAAACATGATTGAACTTGGTTTTTGGAGGGGGTGTTAGCCTTGGATTTTCGGACAAATTGATCCTGACTCGACGAGCCCCATTTAAGTGAGTATTACCCTTAGATTTCTATCCTTGGTCATATCCAAGCCCTTTTAGTTTGTATTAGACTTCAAATTTATGGGTAATATCCTTTTCCCCCAAACATGATTGAACTTGGTTTTTGGAGGGGGTGTTAGCCTTGGATTTTCGGACAAATTGATCCTGACTCGACGAGCCCCATTTAAGTGAGTATTACCCTTAGATTTCTATCCTTGGTCATATCCAAGCCCTTTCAGTTGGTATTAGACTTCAAATTTATGGGTAATATCCTTTTCCCCTAAACATGATTGAACTTGGTTTTTGGAGGGGGTGTTAGCCTTGGATTTTCGGACAAATTGATCCTGACTCGACGAGCCCCATTTAAATGAGTATTATCCTTAGATTTCTATCATTGGTCATATCCAAGCCCTTTTAGTTGGTATTAGACTTCAAATTTATGGGCAATAGACTTTTCCCCCAAACATGATTGAACTTGGTTTTTTGAGGGGGTGTTAGCCTTGGATTTTCGGACAAATTGATCCTGACTCGACGAGTTCCATTTAAATGAGTATTATCTTTAGATTTCTAACCTTGTTCATATCCAAGCCCTTTTAGTTGGTATTAGACTTCAAATTTATGGGTAATAGACTTTTCCCCCAAACCTGATTGAACTTGGTTTTTGGAGGGGGTGTTAGCCTTGGATTTTCGGACAAATTGATCCTGACTCGACGAGCCCCATTTAAATGAGTATTAGGCTTAGAGTTCTAAACTTGTTCATATCCAAGACCTTTTAGATGGTATTAGACTTCAAATTTATGGGTTATAGGCTTTTCCCCCAAACATGATTGAACTTGGTTTTTGGAGGGGGTGTTAGCCTTGGATTTTCGGACAAATTGATCCTGACTCGACGAGCCCCATTGAAATGAGTATTAGCCTTAGATTTCTAACCTTGTTCATATCCAACCCCTTTTAGTCGGTATTAGACTTCAAATTTATGGGTAATAGACTTTTCCCCCAAACATGATTGAACTTGGTTTTTGGAGGGGGTGTTAGCCTTGGATTTTCGGACAAATTGATCCTGACTCGACGAGCCCCATTTAAGTGAGTATTACCCTTAGATTTCTATCCTTGGTCATATCCAAGCCCTTTTAGTTTGTATTAGACTTCAAATTTATGGGTAATATCCTTTTCCCCCAAACATGATTGAACTTGGTTTTTGGAGGGGGTGTTAGCCTTGGATTTTCGGACAAATTGATCCTGACTCGACGAGCCCCATTTAAGTGAGTATTACGCTTAGATTTCTATCCTTGGTCATATCCAAGCCCTTTTAGTTGGTATTAGACTTCAAATTTATGGGTAATATCCTTTTCCCCTAAACATGATTGAACTTGGTTTTTGGAGGGGGTGTTAGCCTTGGATTTTCGGACAAATTGATCCTGACTCGACGAGCCCCATTTAAGTGAGTATTACCCTTAGATTTCTATCCTTGGTCATATCCAAGCCCTTTTAGTTTGTATTAGACTTCAAATTTATGGGTAATATCCTTTTCCCCCAAACATGATTGAACTTGGTTTTTGGAGGGGGTGTTAGCCTTGGATTTTCGGACAAATTGATCCTGACTCGACGAGCCCCATTTAAGTGAGTATTACCCTTAGATTTCTATCCTTGGTCATATCCAAGCCCTTTCAGTTGGTATTAGACTTCAAATTTATGGGTAATATCCTTTTCCCCTAAACATGATTGAACTTGGTTTTTGGAGGGGGTGTTAGCCTTGGATTTTCGGACAAATTGATCCTGACTCGACGAGCCCCATTTAAATGAGTATTATCCTTAGATTTCTATCATTGGTCATATCCAAGCCCTTTTAGTTGGTATTAGACTTCAAATTTATGGGCAATAGACTTTTCCCCCAAACATGATTGAACTTGGTTTTTTGAGGGGGTGTTAGCCTTGGATTTTCGGACAAATTGATCCTGACTCGACGAGTTCCATTTAAATGAGTATTATCTTTAGATTTCTAACCTTGTTCATATCCAAGCCCTTTTAGTTGGTATTAGACTTCAAATTTATGGGTAATAGACTTTTCCCCCAAACCTGATTGAACTTGGTTTTTGGAGGGGGTGTTAGCCTTGGATTTTCGGACAAATTGATCCTGACTCGACGAGCCCCATTTAAATGAGTATTAGGCTTAGAGTTCTAAACTTGTTCATATCCAAGACCTTTTAGATGGTATTAGACTTCAAATTTATGGGTTATAGGCTTTTCCCCCAAACATGATTGAACTTGGTTTTTGGAGGGGGTGTTAGCCTTGGATTTTCGGACAAATTGATCCTGACTCGACGAGCCCCATTTAAATGAGTATTAGGCTTAGAGTTCTAAACTTGTTCATATCCAAGACCTTTTAGATGGTATTAGACTTCAAATTTATGGGTTATAGGCTTTTCCCCCAAACATGATTGAACTTGGTTTTTGGAGGGGGTGTTAGCCTTGGATTTTCGGACAAATTGATCCTGACTCGACGAGCCCCATTTAAGTGAGTATTACCCTTAGATTTCTATCCTTGGTCATATCCAAGCCCTTTCAGTTGGTATTAGACTTCAAATTTATGGGTAATATCCTTTTCCCCTAAACATGATTGAACTTGGTTTTTGGAGGGGGTGTTAGCCTTGGATTTTCGGACAAATTGATCCTGACTCGACGAGCCCCATTTAAATGAGTATTATCCTTAGATTTCTATCCTTGGTCATATCCAAGCCCTTTTAGTTGGTATTAGACTTCAAATTTATGGGCAATAGACTTTTCCCCCAAACATGATTGAACTTGGTTTTTTGAGGGGGTGTTAGCCTTGGATTTTCGGACAAATTGATCCTGACTCGACGAGTTCCATTTAAATGAGTATTATCTTTAGATTTCTAACCTTGTTCATATCCAAGCCCTTTTAGTTGGTATTAGACTTCAAATTTATGGGTAATAGACTTTTCCCCCAAACCTGATTGAACTTGGTTTTTGGAGGGGGTGTTAGCCTTGGATTTTCGGACAAATTGATCCTGACTCGACGAGCCCCATTTAAATGAGTATTAGGCTTAGAGTTCTAAACTTGTTCATATCCAAGACCTTTTAGATGGTATTAGACTTCAAATTTATGGGTTATAGGCTTTTCCCCCAAACATGATTGAACTTGGTTTTTGGAGGGGGTGTTAGCCTTGGATTTTCGGACAAATTGATCCTGACTCGACGAGCCCCATTTAAATGAGTATTAGGCTTAGAGTTCTAAACTTGTTCATATCCAAGACCTTTTAGATGGTATTAGACTTCAAATTTATGGGTTATAGGCTTTTCCCCCAAACATGATTGAACTTGGTTTTTGGAGGGGGTGTTAGCCTTGGATTTTCGGACACATTGATCCTGACTCGACGAGCCCCATTTAAATGAGTATTAGCCTTAGATTTCTAACCTTGTTCATATCCAACCCCTTTTAGTCGGTATTAGACTTCAAATTTATGGGTAATAGACTTTTCCCCCAAACATGATTGAACTTGGTTTTTGGAGGGGGTGTTAGCCTTGGATTTTCGGACAAATTGATCCTGACTCGACGAGCCCCATTTAAGTGAGTATTACCCTTAGATTTCTATCCTTGGTCATATCCAAGCCCTTTCAGTTGGTATTAGACTTCAAATTTATGGGTAATATCCTTTTCCCCTAAACATGATTGAACTTGGTTTTTGGAGGGGGTGTTAGCCTTGGATTTTCGGACAAATTGATCCTGACTCGACGAGCCCCATTTAAATGAGTATTATCCTTAGATTTCTATCCTTGGTCATATCCAAGCCCTTTTAGTTGGTATTAGACTTCAAATTTATGGGCAATAGACTTTTCCCCCAAACATGATTGAACTTGGTTTTTTGAGGGGGTGTTAGCCTTGGATTTTCGGACAAATTGATCCTGACTCGACGAGTTCTATTTAAATGAGTATTATCTTTAGATTTCTAACCTTGTTCATATCCAAGCCCTTTTAGTTGGTATTAGACTTCAAATTTATGGGTAATAGACTTTTCCCCCAAACCTGATTGAACTTGGTTTTTGGAGGGGGTGTTAGCCTTGGATTTTCGGACAAATTGATCCTGACTCGACGAGCCCCATTTAAATGAGTATTAGGCTTAGAGTTCTAAACTTGTTCATATCCAAGACCTTTTAGATGGTATTAGACTTCAAATTTATGGGTTATAGGCTTTTCCCCCAAACATGATTGAACTTGGTTTTTGGAGGGGGTGTTAGCCTTGGATTTTCGGACAAATTGATCCTGACTCGACGAGCCCCATTGAAATGAGTATTAGCCTTAGATTTCTAACCTTGTTCATATGCAAGCGCTTTTAGATGGTATTAGACTTCAAATTTATGGGTTATAGGCTTTTCCCCCAAACATGATTGAACTTGGTTTTTGGAGGGGGTGTTAGCCTTGGATTTTCGGACAAATTGATCCTGACTCGACGAGCCCCATTTAAGTGAGTATTACCCTTAGATTTCTATCCTTGGTCATATCCAAGCCCTTTTAGTTTGTATTAGACTTCAAATTTATGGGTAATATCCTTTTCCCCCAAACATGATTGAACTTGGTTTTTGGAGGGGGTGTTAGCCTTGGATTTTCGGACAAATTGATCCTGACTCGACGAGCCCCATTTAAGTGAGTATTACGCTTAGATTTCTATCCTTGGTCATATCCAAGCCCTTTTAGTTGGTATTAGACTTCAAATTTATGGGTAATATCCTTTTCCCCTAAACATGATTGAACTTGGTTTTTGGAGGGGGTGTTAGCCTTGGATTTTCGGACAAATTGATCCTGACTCGACGAGCCCCATTTAAGTGAGTATTACCCTTAGATTTCTATCCTTGGTCATATCCAAGCCCTTTTAGTTTGTATTAGACTTCAAATTTATGGGTAATATCCTTTTCCCCCAAACATGATTGAACTTGGTTTTTGGAGGGGGTGTTAGCCTTGGATTTTCGGACAAATTGATCCTGACTCGACGAGCCCCATTTAAGTGAGTATTACCCTTAGATTTCTATCCTTGGTCATATCCAAGCCCTTTTAGTTGGTATTAGACTTCAAATTTATGGGTAATATCCTTTTCCCCTAAACATGATTGAACTTGGTTTTTGGAGGGGGTGTTAGCCTTGGATTTTCGGACAAATTGATCCTGACTCGACGAGCCCCATTTAAATGAGTATTATCCTTAGATTTCTATCCTTGGTCATATCCAAGCCCTTTTAGTTGGTATTAGACTTCAAATTTATGGGCAATAGACTTTTCCCCCAAACATGATTGAACTTGGTTTTTTGAGGGGGTGTTAGCCTTGGATTTTCGGACAAATTGATCCTGACTCGACGAGTTCCATTTAAATGAGTATTATCTTTAGATTTCTAACCTTGTTCATATCCAAGGCCTTTTAGTTGGTATTAGACTTCAAATTTATGGGTAATAGACTTTTCCCCCAAACCTGATTGAACTTGGTTTTTGGAGGGGGTGTTAGCCTTGGATTTTCGGACAAATTGATCCTGACTCGACGAGCCCCATTTAAATGAGTATTAGGCTTAGAGTTCTAAACTTGTTCATATCCAAGACCTTTTAGATGGTATTAGACTTCAAATTTATGGGTTATAGGCTTTTCCCCCAAACATGATTGAACTTGGTTTTTGGAGGGGGTGTTAGCCTTGGATTTTCGGACACATTGATCCTGACTCGACGAGCCCCATTTAAATGAGTATTAGCCTTAGATTTCTAACCTTGTTTGGGCCCTTTAAGTTGGTATTAGAATTCAAATTTATGGGCAATATACTTTTCCCCCAAACATGATTGAACTTGGTTTTTGGAGGGGGTGTTAGCCTTGGATTTTCGGACAAATTGATCCTGACTCGACGAGCCCCATTTAAATGAGTATTATACTTAGTTTTATAACCTTGTTCATATCCAAGCCCTTTTACTTGGTATTAGACTTCAAATTTATGGGCAATAGACTTTTCCCCCAAACATGATTGAACTTGGTTTTTGGAGGGGGTGTTAGCCTTGGATTTTCGGACAAATTGATCCTGACTCGACGAGCCCCATTGAAATGAGTATTAGCCTTAGATTTCTAACCTTGTTCATATGCAAGCGCTTTTAGATGGTATTAGACTTCAAATTTATGGGTTATAGGCTTTTCCCCCAAACATGATTGAACTTGGTTTTTGGAGGGGGTGTTAGCCTTGGAATTTCAGACAAATTGATCCTGACTCGACGAGCTCCATTTAAATGAGTATTATACTTAGATTTATAACCTTGATCATATCCAAGCCCTTTTAGTTGGTATTAGACTTCAAATTTATCGGTAATATCCTTTTTCCCCAAACATGATTGAACTTGGTTTTTGGAGGGGGTGTTAGCCTTGGATTTTCGGACAAATTGATCCTGACTCGACGAGCCCCATTTAAATGAGTATTATCCTTAGATTTCTAACCTTGGTCATATCCAAGCCCTTTTAGTTGGTATTAGACTTCAAATTTATCGGTAATATCCTTTTTCCCCAAACATGATTGAACTTGGTTTTTGGAGGGGGTGTTAGCCTTGGATTTTCAGACAAATTGATCCTGACTCGACGAGCCCCATTTAAGTGAGTATTACCCTTAGATTTCTATCCTTGGTCATATCCAAGCCCTTTTAGTTGGTATTAGACTACAAATTTATGGGTAATATGCTTTTCCCCCAAACATGATTGAACTTGGTTTTTGGAGGGGGTGTTAGCCTTGGATTTTCGGACAAATTGATCCTGACTCGACGAGCCCCATTTAAATGAGTATTAGCCTTAGATTTCTAACCTTGTTTGGGCCCTTTTAGTTGGTATTAGACTTTAAATTTATGGGTTATAGGCTTTTCCCCCAAACATGATTGAACTTGGTTTTTGGAGGGGGTGTTAGCCTTGGATTTTCGGACAAATTGATCCTGACTCGACGAGCCCCATTGAAATTAGTATTAGCCTTAGATTTCTAACCTTGTTCATATGCAAGCGCTTTTAGATGGTATTAGACTTCAAATTTATGGGTTATAGGCTTTTCCCCCAAACATGATTGAACTTGGTTTTTGGAGGGGGTGTTAGCCTTGGAATTTCAGACAAATTGATCCTGACTCGACGAGCTCCATTTAAATGAGTATTATACTTAGATTTATAACCTTGATCATATCCAAGCCCTTTTAGTTGGTATTAGACTTCAAATTTATCGGTAATATCCTTTTTCCCCAAACATGATTGAACTTGGTTTTTGGAGGGGGTGTTAGCCTTGGATTTTCGGACAAATTGATCCTGACTCGACGAGCCCCATTTAAATGAGTATTATCCTTAGATTTCTAACCTTGTTCATATCCAAGGCCTTTTAGTTGGTATTAGACTTCAAATTTATGGGCAATAGACTTTTCCCCCAAACATGATTGAACTTGGATTTCGAAGGGGGTGTTAGCCTTGGATTTTCGGACAAATTGATCCTGACTCGACGAGCCCCATTTAAATGAGTATTAGGCTTAGATTTCTAACCTTGTTCATATCCAAGCCCTTTTAGATGGTATTAGACTCCAAATTTATGGGTTATAGGCTTTTCCCCAAACATGATTGAACTTGGTTTTTGGAGGGGGTGTTAGCCTTAGATTTTTTGAAAAATTGATCCTGACTCGACGAGCCCCATTTAAATGAGTATTAGCCTTAGATTTCTAACCTTGTTCATATCCAACCCCTTTTAGTTGGTATTAGACTTCAAATTTATGGGTTATAGACTTTTCCCCCAAACATGATTGAACTTGGTTTTTGGAGGGGGTGTTAGGCTTGGAATTTCGGACAAATTGATCCTGACTCGACGAGCCCCATTTAAATGAGTATTAGCCTTAGATTTCTAACCTTGTTCATATCCAACCCCTTTTAGTTGGTATTAGACTTCAAATTTATGGGTTATAGGCTTTTCCCCCAAACATGATTGAACTTGGTTTTTGGAGGGGGTGTTAGCCTTGGATTTTCGGACAAATTGATCCTGACTCGACGAGCCCCATTTAAGTGAGTATTACCCTTAGATTTCTATCCTTGGTCATATCCAAGCCCTTTTAGTTTGTATTAGACTTCAAATTTATGGGTAATATCCTTTTCCCCCAAACATGATTGAACTTGGTTTTTGGAGGGGGTGTTAGCCTTGGATTTTCGGACAAATTGATCCTGACTCGACGAGCCCCATTTAAGTGAGTATTACGCTTAGATTTCTATCCTTGGTCATATCCAAGCCCTTTTAGTTGGTATTAGACTTCAAATTTATGGGTTATATCCTTTTCCCCTAAACATGATTGAACTTGGTTTTTGGAGGGGGTGTTAGCCTTGGATTTTCGGACAAATTGATCCTGACTCGACGAGCCCCATTTAAGTGAGTATTACCCTTAGATTTCTATCCTTGGTCATATCCAAGCCCTTTTAGTTTGTATTAGACTTCAAATTTATGGGTAATATCCTTTTCCCCCAAACATGATTGAACTTGGTTTTTGGAGGGGGTGTTAGCCTTGGATTTTCGGACAAATTGATCCTGACTCGACGAGCCCCATTTAAGTGAGTATTACCCTTAGATTTCTATCCTTGGTCATATCCAAGCCCTTTTAGTTGGTATTAGACTTCAAATTTATGGGTAATATCCTTTTCCCCTAAACATGATTGAACTTGGTTTTTGGAGGGGGTGTTAGCCTTGGATTTTCGGACAAATTGATCCTGACTCGACGAGCCCCATTTAAATGAGTATTATCCTTAGATTTCTATCCTTGGTCATATCCAAGCCCTTTTAGTTGGTATTAGACTTCAAATTTATGGGCAATAGACTTTTCCCCCAAACATGACTGAACTTGGTTTTTTGAGGGGGTGTTAGCCTTGGATTTTCGGACAAATTGATCCTGACTCGACGAGTTCCATTTAAATGAGTATTATCTTTAGATTTCTAACCTTGTTCATATCCAAGGCCTTTTAGTTGGTATTAGACTTCAAATTTATGGGTAATAGACTTTTCCCCCAAACCTGATTGAACTTGGTTTTTGGAGGGGGTGTTAGCCTTGGATTTTCGGACAAATTGATCCTGACTCGACGAGCCCCATTTAAATGAGTATTAGGCTTAGAGTTCTAAACTTGTTCATATCCAAGACCTTTTAGATGGTATTAGACTTCAAATTTATGGGTTATAGGCTTTTCCCCCAAACATGATTGAACTTGGTTTTTGGAGGGGGTGTTAGCCTTGGATTTTCGGACACATTGATCCTGACTCGACGAGCCCCATTTAAATGAGTATTAGCCTTAGATTTCTAACCTTGTTTGGGCCCTTTAAGTTGGTATTAGAATTCAAATTTATGGGCAATATACTTTTCCCCCAAACATGATTGAACTTGGTTTTTGGAGGGGGTGTTAGCCTTGGATTTTCGGACAAATTGATCCTGACTCGACGAGCCCCATTTAAATGAGTATTATACTTAGTTTTATAACCTTGTTCATATCCAAGCCCTTTTACTTGGTATTAGACTTCAAATTTATGGGCAATAGACTTTTCCCCCAAACATGATTGAACTTGGTTTTTGGAGGGGGTGTTAGCCTTGGATTTTCGGACAAATTGATCCTGACTCGACGAGCCCCATTGAAATGAGTATTAGCCTTAGATTTCTAACCTTGTTCATATGCAAGCGCTTTTAGATGGTATTAGACTTCAAATTTATGGGTTATAGGCTTTTCCCCCAAACATGATTGAACTTGGTTTTTGGAGGGGGTGTTAGCCTTGGAATTTCAGACAAATTGATCCTGACTCGACGAGCTCCATTTAAATGAGTATTATACTTAGATTTATAACCTTGATCATATCCAAGCCCTTTTAGTTGGTATTAGACTTCAAATTTATCGGTAATATCCTTTTTCCCCAAACATGATTGAACTTGGTTTTTGGAGGGGGTGTTAGCCTTGGATTTTCGGACAAATTGATCCTGACTCGACGAGCCCCATTTAAGTGAGTATTACCCTTAGATTTCTATCCTTGGTCATATCCAAGCCCTTTTAGTTGGTATTAGACTACAAATTTATGGGTAATATGCTTTTCCCCCAAACATGATTGAACTTGGTTTTTGGAGGGGGTGTTAGCCTTGGATTTTCGGACAAATTGATCCTGACTCGACGAGCCCCATTTAAATGAGTATTAGCCTTAGATTTCTAACCTTGTTTGGGCCCTTTTAGTTGGTATTAGACTTTAAATTTATGGGTTATAGGCTTTTCCCCCAAACATGATTGAACTTGGTTTTTGGAGGGGGTGTTAGCCTTGGATTTTCGGACAAATTGATCCTGACTCGACGAGCCCCATTGAAATTAGTATTAGCCTTAGATTTCTAACCTTGTTCATATGCAAGCGCTTTTAGATGGTATTAGACTTCAAATTTATGGGTTATAGGCTTTTCCCCCAAACATGATTGAACTTGGTTTTTGGAGGGGGTGTTAGCCTTGGAATTTCAGACAAATTGATCCTGACTCGACGAGCTCCATTTAAATGAGTATTATACTTAGATTTATAACCTTGATCATATCCAAGCCCTTTTAGTTGGTATTAGACTTCAAATTTATCGGTAATATCCTTTTTCCCCAAACATGATTGAACTTGGTTTTTGGAGGGGGTGTTAGCCTTGGATTTTCGGACAAATTGATCCTGACTCGACGAGCCCCATTTAAATGAGTATTATCCTTAGATTTCTAACCTTGTTCATATCCAAGGCCTTTTAGTTGGTATTAGACTTCAAATTTATGGGCAATAGACTTTTCCCCCAAACATGATTGAACTTGGATTTCGAAGGGGGTGTTAGCCTTGGATTTTCGGACAAATTGATCCTGACTCGACGAGCCCCATTTAAATGAGTATTAGGCTTAGATTTCTAACCTTGTTCATATCCAAGCCCTTTTAGATGGTATTAGACTCCAAATTTATGGGTTATAGGCTTTTCCCCAAACATGATTGAACTTGGTTTTTGGAGGGGGTGTTAGCCTTAGATTTTTTGACAAATTGATCCTGACTCGACGAGCCCCATTTAAATGAGTATTAGCCTTAGATTTCTAACCTTGTTCATATCCAACCCCTTTTAGTTGGTATTAGACTTCAAATTTATGGGTTATAGACTTTTCCCCCAAACATGATTGAACTTGGTTTTTGGAGGGGGTGTTAGGCTTGGAATTTCGGACAAATTGATCCTGACTCGACGAGCCCCATTTAAATGAGTATTAGCCTTAGATTTCTAACCTTGTTCATATCCAACCCCTTTTAGTTGGTATTAGACTTCAAATTTATGGGTTATAGGCTTTTCCCCCAAACATGATTGAACTTGGTTTTTGGAGGGGGTGTTAGCCTTGGATTTTCGGACAAATTGATCCTGACTCGACGAGCCCCATTTAAGTGAGTATTACCCTTAGATTTCTATCCTTGGTCATATCCAAGCCCTTTTAGTTTGTATTAGACTTCAAATTTATGGGTAATATCCTTTTCCCCCAAACATGATTGAACTTGGTTTTTGGAGGGGGTGTTAGCCTTGGATTTTCGGACAAATTGATCCTGACTCGACGAGCCCCATTTAAGTGAGTATTACGCTTAGATTTCTATCCTTGGTCATATCCAAGCCCTTTTAGTTGGTATTAGACTTCAAATTTATGGGTTATATCCTTTTCCCCTAAACATGATTGAACTTGGTTTTTGGAGGGGGTGTTAGCCTTGGATTTTCGGACAAATTGATCCTGACTCGACGAGCCCCATTTAAGTGAGTATTACCCTTAGATTTCTATCCTTGGTCATATCCAAGCCCTTTTAGTTTGTATTAGACTTCAAATTTATGGGTAATATCCTTTTCCCCCAAACATGATTGAACTTGGTTTTTGGAGGGGGTGTTAGCCTTGGATTTTCGGACAAATTGATCCTGACTCGACGAGCCCCATTTAAGTGAGTATTACCCTTAGATTTCTATCCTTGGTCATATCCAAGCCCTTTTAGTTGGTATTAGACTTCAAATTTATGGGTAATATCCTTTTCCCCTAAACATGATTGAACTTGGTTTTTGGAGGGGGTGTTAGCCTTGGATTTTCGGACAAATTGATCCTGACTCGACGAGCCCCATTTAAATGAGTATTATCCTTAGATTTCTATCCTTGGTCATATCCAAGCCCTTTTAGTTGGTATTAGACTTCAAATTTATGGGCAATAGACTTTTCCCCCAAACATGACTGAACTTGGTTTTTTGAGGGGGTGTTAGCCTTGGATTTTCGGACAAATTGATCCTGACTCGACGAGTTCCATTTAAATGAGTATTATCTTTAGATTTCTAACCTTGTTCATATCCAAGGCCTTTTAGTTGGTATTAGACTTCAAATTTATGGGTAATAGACTTTTCCCCCAAACCTGATTGAACTTGGTTTTTGGAGGGGGTGTTAGCCTTGGATTTTCGGACAAATTGATCCTGACTCGACGAGCCCCATTTAAATGAGTATTAGGCTTAGAGTTCTAAACTTGTTCATATCCAAGACCTTTTAGATGGTATTAGACTTCAAATTTATGGGTTATAGGCTTTTCCCCCAAACATGATTGAACTTGGTTTTTGGAGGGGGTGTTAGCCTTGGATTTTCGGACACATTGATCCTGACTCGACGAGCCCCATTTAAATGAGTATTAGCCTTAGATTTCTAACCTTGTTTGGGCCCTTTAAGTTGGTATTAGAATTCAAATTTATGGGCAATATACTTTTCCCCCAAACATGATTGAACTTGGTTTTTGGAGGGGGTGTTAGCCTTGGATTTTCGGACAAATTGATCCTGACTCGACGAGCCCCATTTAAATGAGTATTATACTTAGTTTTATAACCTTGTTCATATCCAAGCCCTTTTACTTGGTATTAGACTTCAAATTTATGGGCAATAGACTTTTCCCCCAAACATGATTGAACTTGGTTTTTGGAGGGGGTGTTAGCCTTGGATTTTCGGACAAATTGATCCTGACTCGACGAGCCCCATTGAAATGAGTATTAGCCTTAGATTTCTAACCTTGTTCATATGCAAGCGCTTTTAGATGGTATTAGACTTCAAATTTATGGGTTATAGGCTTTTCCCCCAAACATGATTGAACTTGGTTTTTGGAGGGGGTGTTAGCCTTGGAATTTCAGACAAATTGATCCTGACTCGACGAGCTCCATTTAAATGAGTATTATACTTAGATTTATAACCTTGATCATATCCAAGCCCTTTTAGTTGGTATTAGACTTCAAATTTATCGGTAATATCCTTTTTCCCCAAACATGATTGAACTTGGTTTTTGGAGGGGGTGTTAGCCTTGGATTTTCGGACAAATTGATCCTGACTCGACGAGCCCCATTTAAGTGAGTATTACCCTTAGATTTCTATCCTTGGTCATATCCAAGCCCTTTTAGTTGGTATTAGACTACAAATTTATGGGTAATATGCTTTTCCCCCAAACATGATTGAACTTGGTTTTTGGAGGGGGTGTTAGCCTTGGATTTTCGGACAAATTGATCCTGACTCGACGAGCCCCATTTAAATGAGTATTAGCCTTAGATTTCTAACCTTGTTTGGGCCCTTTTAGTTGGTATTAGACTTTAAATTTATGGGTTATAGGCTTTTCCCCCAAACATGATTGAACTTGGTTTTTGGAGGGGGTGTTAGCCTTGGATTTTCGGACAAATTGATCCTGACTCGACGAGCCCCATTGAAATTAGTATTAGCCTTAGATTTCTAACCTTGTTCATATGCAAGCGCTTTTAGATGGTATTAGACTTCAAATTTATGGGTTATAGGCTTTTCCCCCAAACATGATTGAACTTGGTTTTTGGAGGGGGTGTTAGCCTTGGAATTTCAGACAAATTGATCCTGACTCGACGAGCTCCATTTAAATGAGTATTATACTTAGATTTATAACCTTGATCATATCCAAGCCCTTTTAGTTGGTATTAGACTTCAAATTTATCGGTAATATCCTTTTTCCCCAAACATGATTGAACTTGGTTTTTGGAGGGGGTGTTAGCCTTGGATTTTCGGACAAATTGATCCTGACTCGACGAGCCCCATTTAAATGAGTATTATCCTTAGATTTCTAACCTTGTTCATATCCAAGGCCTTTTAGTTGGTATTAGACTTCAAATTTATGGGCAATAGACTTTTCCCCCAAACATGATTGAACTTGGATTTCGAAGGGGGTGTTAGCCTTGGATTTTCGGACAAATTGATCCTGACTCGACGAGCCCCATTTAAATGAGTATTAGGCTTAGATTTCTAACCTTGTTCATATCCAAGCCCTTTTAGATGGTATTAGACTCCAAATTTATGGGTTATAGGCTTTTCCCCAAACATGATTGAACTTGGTTTTTGGAGGGGGTGTTAGCCTTAGATTTTTTGACAAATTGATCCTGACTCGACGAGCCCCATTTAAATGAGTATTAGCCTTAGATTTCTAACCTTGTTCATATCCAACCCCTTTTAGTTGGTATTAGACTTCAAATTTATGGGTTATAGACTTTTCCCCCAAACATGATTGAACTTGGTTTTTGGAGGGGGTGTTAGGCTTGGAATTTCGGACAAATTGATCCTGACTCGACGAGCCCCATTTAAATGAGTATTAGCCTTAGATTTCTAACCTTGTTCATATCCAACCCCTTTTAGTTGGTATTAGACTTCAAATTTATGGGTTATAGGCTTTTCCCCCAAACATGATTGAACTTGGTTTTTGGAGGGGGTGTTAGCCTTGGATTTTCGGACAAATTGATCCTGACTCGACGAGCCCCATTTAAGTGAGTATTACCCTTAGATTTCTATCCTTGGTCATATCCAAGCCCTTTTAGTTTGTATTAGACTTCAAATTTATGGGTAATATCCTTTTCCCCCAAACATGATTGAACTTGGTTTTTGGAGGGGGTGTTAGCCTTGGATTTTCGGACAAATTGATCCTGACTCGACGAGCCCCATTTAAGTGAGTATTACGCTTAGATTTCTATCCTTGGTCATATCCAAGCCCTTTTAGTTGGTATTAGACTTCAAATTTATGGGTAATATCCTTTTCCCCTAAACATGATTGAACTTGGTTTTTGGAGGGGGTGTTAGCCTTGGATTTTCGGACAAATTGATCCTGACTCGACGAGCCCCATTTAAGTGAGTATTACCCTTAGATTTCTATCCTTGGTCATATCCAAGCCCTTTTAGTTTGTATTAGACTTCAAATTTATGGGTAATATCCTTTTCCCCCAAACATGATTGAACTTGGTTTTTGGAGGGGGTGTTAGCCTTGGATTTTCGGACAAATTGATCCTGACTCGACGAGCCCCATTTAAGTGAGTATTACCCTTAGATTTCTATCCTTGGTCATATCCAAGCCCTTTTAGTTGGTATTAGACTTCAAATTTATGGGTAATATCCTTTTCCCCTAAACATGATTGAACTTGGTTTTTGGAGGGGGTGTTAGCCTTGGATTTTCGGACAAATTGATCCTGACTCGACGAGCCCCATTTAAATGAGTATTATCCTTAGATTTCTATCCTTGGTCATATCCAAGCCCTTTTAGTTGGTATTAGACTTCAAATTTATGGGCAATAGACTTTTCCCCCAAACATGATTGAACTTGGTTTTTTGAGGGGGTGTTAGCCTTGGATTTTCGCACAAATTGATCCTGACTCGACGAGTTCCATTTAAATGAGTATTATCTTTAGATTTCTAACCTTGTTCATATCCAAGGCCTTTTAGTTGGTATTAGACTTCAAATTTATGGGTAATAGACTTTTCCCCCAAACCTGATTGAACTTGGTTTTTGGAGGGGGTGTTAGCCTTGGATTTTCGGACAAATTGATCCTGACTCGACGAGCCCCATTTAAATGAGTATTAGGCTTAGAGTTCTAAACTTGTTCATATCCAAGACCTTTTAGATGGTATTAGACTTCAAATTTATGGGTTATAGGCTTTTCCCCCAAACATGATTGAACTTGGTTTTTGGAGGGGGTGTTAGCCTTGGATTTTCGGACACATTGATCCTGACTCGACGAGCCCCATTTAAATGAGTATTAGCCTTAGATTTCTAACCTTGTTTGGGCCCTTTAAGTTGGTATTAGAATTCAAATTTATGGGCAATATACTTTTCCCCCAAACATGATTGAACTTGGTTTTTGGAGGGGGTGTTAGCCTTGGATTTTCGGACAAATTGATCCTGACTCGACGAGCCCCATTTAAATGAGTATTATACTTAGTTTTATAACCTTGTTCATATCCAAGCCCTTTTACTTGGTATTAGACTTCAAATTTATGGGCAATAGACTTTTCCCCCAAACATGATTGAACTTGGTTTTTGGAGGGGGTGTTAGCCTTGGATTTTCGGACAAATTGATCCTGACTCGACGAGCCCCATTGAAATGAGTATTAGCCTTAGATTTCTAACCTTGTTCATATGCAAGCGCTTTTAGATGGTATTAGACTTCAAATTTATGGGTTATAGGCTTTTCCCCCAAACATGATTGAACTTGGTTTTTGGAGGGGGTGTTAGCCTTGGAATTTCAGACAAATTGATCCTGACTCGACGAGCTCCATTTAAATGAGTATTATACTTAGATTTATAACCTTGATCATATCCAAGCCCTTTTAGTTGGTATTAGACTTCAAATTTATCGGTAATATCCTTTTTCCCCAAACATGATTGAACTTGGTTTTTGGAGGGGGTGTTAGCCTTGGATTTTCGGACAAATTGATCCTGACTCGACGAGCCCCATTTAAATGAGTATTATCCTTAGATTTCTAACCTTGGTCATATCCAAGCCCTTTTAGTTGGTATTAGACTTCAAATTTATCGGTAATATCCTTTTTCCCCAAACATGATTGAACTTGGTTTTTGGAGGGGGTGTTAGCCTTGGATTTTCAGACAAATTGATCCTGACTCGACGAGCCCCATTTAAGTGAGTATTACCCTTAGATTTCTATCCTTGGTCATATCCAAGCCCTTTTAGTTGGTATTAGACTACAAATTTATGGGTAATATGCTTTTCCCCCAAACATGATTGAACTTGGTTTTTGGAGGGGGTGTTAGCCTTGGATTTTCGGACAAATTGATCCTGACTCGACGAGCCCCATTTAAATGAGTATTAGCCTTAGATTTCTAACCTTGTTTGGGCCCTTTTAGTTGGTATTAGACTTTAAATTTATAGGTTATAGGCTTTTCCCCCAAACATGATTGAACTTGGTTTTTGGAGGGGGTGTTAGCCTTGGATTTTCGGACAAATTGATCCTGACTCGACGAGCCCCATTGAAATTAGTATTAGCCTTAGATTTCTAACCTTGTTCATATGCAAGCGCTTTTAGATGGTATTAGACTTCAAATTTATGGGTTATAGGCTTTTCCCCCAAACATGATTGAACTTGGTTTTTGGAGGGGGTGTTAGCCTTGGAATTTCAGACAAATTGATCCTGACTCGACGAGCTCCATTTAAATGAGTATTATACTTAGATTTATAACCTTGATCATATCCAAGCCCTTTTAGTTGGTATTAGACTTCAAATTTATCGGTAATATCCTTTTTCCCCAAACATGATTGAACTTGGTTTTTGGAGGGGGTGTTAGCCTTGGATTTTCGGACAAATTGATCCTGACTCGACGAGCCCCATTTAAATGAGTATTATCCTTAGATTTCTAACCTTGTTCATATCCAAGGCCTTTTAGTTGGTATTAGACTTCAAATTTATGGGCAATAGACTTTTCCCCCAAACATGATTGAACTTGGATTTCGAAGGGGGTGTTAGCCTTGGATTTTCGGACAAATTGATCCTGACTCGACGAGCCCCATTTAAATGAGTATTAGGCTTAGATTTCTAACCTTGTTCATATCCAAGCCCTTTTAGATGGTATTAGACTCCAAATTTATGGGTTATAGGCTTTTCCCCAAACATGATTGAACTTGGTTTTTGGAGGGGGTGTTAGCCTTAGATTTTTTGACAAATTGATCCTGACTCGACGAGCCCCATTTAAATGAGTATTAGCCTTAGATTTCTAACCTTGTTCATATCCAACCCCTTTTAGTTGGTATTAGACTTCAAATTTATGGGTTATAGACTTTTCCCCCAAACATGATTGAACTTGGTTTTTGGAGGGGGTGTTAGGCTTGGAATTTCGGACAAATTGATCCTGACTCGACGAGCCCCATTTAAATGAGTATTATACTTAGATTTATAACCTTGGTCATATCCAAGCCCTTTTAGTTGGTATTAGACTTCAAATTTATCGGTAATATCCTTTTTCCCCAAACATGATTGAACTTGGTTTTTGGAGGGGGTGTTAGCCTTGGATTTTCGGACAAATTGATCCTGACTCGACGAGCCCCATTTAAATGAGTATTATCCTTAGATTTCTAACCTTGTTCATATCCAAGGCCTTTTAGTTGGTATTAGACGTCAAATTTATGGGTAATAGACTTTTCCTCCAAACATGATTGAACTTGGATTTCGGAGGGGGTGTTAGCCTTGGATTTTCGGACAAATTGATCCTGACTCGACGAGCCCCATTTAAATGAGTATTAGGCTTAGATTTCTAACCTTGTTCATATCCAAGCCCTTTTAGATGGTATTAGACTCCAAATTTATGGGTTATAGGCTTTTCCCCAAACATGATTGAACTTGGTTTTTGGAGGGGGTGTTAGCCTTAGATTTTTGGACAAATTGATCCTGACTCGACGAGCCCCATTTAAATGAGTATTAGCCTTACATTTCTAACCTTGTTCATATCCAACCCCTTTTAGTTGGTATTAGACTTCAAATTTATGGGTTATAGACTTTTCCCCCAAACATGATTGAACTTGGTTTTTGGAGGGGGTGTTAGGCTTGGAATTTCGGACAAATTGATCCTGACTCGACGAGCCCCATTTAAATGAGTATTATACTTAGATTTATAACCTTGGTCATATCCAAGCCCTTTTAGTTGGTATTAGACTTCAAATTTATCGGTAATATCCTTTTTCCCCAAACATGATTGAACTTGGTTTTTGGAGGGGGTGTTAGCCTTGGATTTTCGGACAAATTGATCCTGACTCGACGAGCCCCATTTAAATGAGTATTATCCTTAGATTTCTAACCTTGTTCATATCCAAGGCCTTTTAGTTGGTATTAGACTTCAAATTTATGGGTAATAGACTTTTCCCCCAAACATGATTGAACTTGGATTTCGGAGGGGGTGTTAGCCTTGGATTTTCGGACAAATTGATCCTGACTCGACGAGCCCCATTTAAATGAGTATTAGGCTTAGATTTCTAACCTTGTTCATATCCAAGCCCTTTTAGATGGTATTAGACTCCAAATTTATGGGTTATAGGCTTTTCCCCAAACATGATTGAACTTGGTTTTTGGAGGGGATGTTAGCCTTAGATTTTTGGACAAATTGATCCTGACTCCACGAGCCCCATTTAAATGAGTATTAGCCTTAGATTTATAACCTTGTTCATATCCAAGCCCTTTTAGTTGGTATTAGACTTCAAATTTATGGGTAATAGACTTTTCCCGCAAATATGATTGAACTTGGTTTTTGGAGGGGGTGTTAGCCTTGGATTTTCGGACAAATTGATCCTGACTCGACGAGCCCCATTTAAGTGAGTATTACCCTTAGATTTCTATCCTTGGTCATATCCAAGCCCTTTCAGTTTGTATTAGACTTCAAATTTATGGGTAATATCCTTTTCCCCCAAACATGATTGAACTTGGTTTTTGGAGGGGGTGTTAGCCTTGGATATTCGGACAAATTGATCCTGACTCGACGAGCCCCATTTAAATGAGTATTAGCCTTAGATTTCTATCCTTGGTCATATCCAAGCCCTTTTAGTTGGTATTAGACTTCAAATTTATGGGCAATAGACTTTTCCCCCAAACATGATTGAACTTGGTTTTTTGAGGGGGTGTTAGCCTTGGATTTTCGGACAAATTGATCCTGACTCGACGAGCCCCATTTAAATGAGTATTATCTTTAGATTTCTAACCTTGTTCATATCCAAGGCCTTTTAGTTGGTATTAGACTTCAAATTTATGGGTAATAGACTTTTCCCCCAAACCTGATTGAACTTGGTTTTTGGAGGGGGTGTTAGCCTTGGATTTTCGGACAAATTGATCCTGACTCGACGAGCCCCATTTAAATGAGTATTAGCCTTAGATTTCTATCCTTGGTCATATCCAAGCCCTTTTAGTTGGTATTAGACTTCAAATTTATGGGCAATAGACTTTTCCCCCAAACATGATTGAACTTGGTTTTTTGAGGGGGTGTTAGCCTTGGATTTTCGGACAAATTGATCCTGACTCGACGAGCCCCATTTAAATGAGTATTATCTTTAGATTTCTAACCTTGTTCATATCCAAGGCCTTTTAGTTGGTATTAGACTTCAAATTTATGGGTAATAGACTTTTCCCCCAAACCTGATTGAACTTGGTTATTGGAGGGGGTGTTAGCCTTGGATTTTCAGACAAATTGATCCTGACTCGACGAGCCCCATTTAAATGAGTATTAGGCTTAGAGTTCTAAACTTGTTCATATCCAAGGCCTTTTAGATGGTATTAGACTTCAAATTTATGGGTTATAGGCTTTTCCCCCAAACATGATTGAACTTGGTTTTTGGAGGGGGTGTTAGCCTTGGAATTTCAGACAAATTGATCCTGACTCGACGAGCTCCATTTAAATGAGTATTATACTTAGATTTATAACCTTGATCATATCCAAGCCCTTTTAGTTGGTATTAGACTTCAAATTTATCGGTAATATCCTTTTTCCCCAAACATGATTGAACTTGGTTTTTGGAGGGGGTGTTAGCCTTGGATTTTCGGACAAATTGATCCTGACTCGACGAGCCCCATTTAAATGAGTATTATCCTTAGATTTCTAACCTTGTTCATATCCAAGGCCTTTTAGTTGGTATTAGACTTCAAATTTATGGGCAATAGACTTTTCCCCCAAACATGATTGAACTTGGATTTCGAAGGGGGTGTTAGCCTTGGATTTTCGGACAAATTGATCCTGACTCGACGAGCCCCATTTAAATGAGTATTAGGCTTAGATTTCTAACCTTGTTCATATCCAAGCCCTTTTAGATGGTATTAGACTCCAAATTTATGGGTTATAGGATTTTCCCCAAACATGATTGAACTTGGTTTTTGGAGGGGGTGTTAGCCTTAGATTTTTGGACAAATTGATCCTGACTCGACGAGCCCCATTTAAATGAGTATTAGCCTTAGATTTCTAACCTTGTTCATATCCAACCCCTTTTAGTTGGTATTAGACTTCAAATTTATGGGTTATAGACTTTTCCCCCAAACATGATTGAACTTGGTTTTTGGAGGGGGTGTTAGGCTTGGAATTTCGGACAAATTGATCCTGACTCGACGAGTCACATTTAAATGAGTATTATACTTAGATTTATAACCTTGGTCATATCCAAGCCCTTTTAGTTGGTATTAGACTTCAAATTTATCGGTAATATCCTTTTTCCCCAAACATGATTGAACTTGGTTTTTGGAGGGGGTGTTAGCCTTGGATTTTCGGACAAATTGATCCTGACTCGACGAGCCCCATTTAAATGAGTATTATCCTTAGATTTCTAACCTTGTTCATATCCAAGGCCTTTTAGTTGGTATTAGACGTCAAATTTATGGGTAATAGACTTTTCCTCCAAACATGATTGAACTTGGATTTCGGAGGGGGTGTTAGCCTTGGATTTTCGGACAAATTGATCCTGACTCGACGAGCCCCATTTAAATGAGTATTAGGCTTAGATTTCTAACCTTGTTCATATCCAAGCCCTTTTAGATGGTATTAGACTCCAAATTTATGGGTTATAGGCTTTTCCCCAAACATGATTGAACTTGGTTTTTGGAGGGGGTGTTAGCCTTAGATTTTTGGACAAATTGATCCTGACTCGACGAGCCCCATTTAAATGAGTATTAGCCTTAGATTTCTAACCTTGTTCATATCCAACCCCTTTTAGTTGGTATTAGACTTCAAATTTATGGGTTATAGACTTTTCCCCCAAACATGATTGAACTTGGTTTTTGGAGGGGGTGTTAGGCTTGGAATTTCGGACAAATTGATCCTGACTCGACGAACCCCATTTAAATGAGTATTATACTTAGATTTATAACCTTGGTCATATCCAAGCCCTTTTAGTTGGTATTAGACTTCAAATTTATCGGTAATATCCTTTTTCCCCAAACATGATTGAACTTGGTTTTTGGAGGGGGTGTTAGCCTTGGATTTTCGGACAAATTGATCCTGACTCGACGAGCCCCATTTAAATGAGTATTATCCTTAGATTTCTAACCTTGTTCATATCCAAGGCCTTTTAGTTGGTATTAGACTTCAAATTTATGGGTAATAGACTTTTCCCCCAAACATGATTGAACTTGGATTTCGGAGGGGGTGTTAGCCGTGGATTTTCGGACAAATTGATCCTGACTCGACGAGCCCCATTTAAATGAGTATTAGGCTTAGATTTCTAACCTTGTTCATATCCAAGCCCTTTTAGATGGTATTAGACTCCAAATTTATGGGTTATAGGCTTTTCCCCAAACATGATTGAACTTGGTTTTTGGAGGGGATGTTAGCCTTAGATTTTTGGACAAATTGATCCTGACTCCACGAGCCCCATTTAAATGAGTATTAGCCTTAGATTTATAACCTTGTTCATATCCAAGCCCTTTTAGTTGGTATTAGACTTCAAATTTATGGGTAATAGACTTTTCCCGCAAATATGATTGAACTTGGTTTTTGGAGG
The DNA here is from genome assembly GCA_964035475.1 of Salix caprea. Classification (NCBI taxonomy): domain Eukaryota; kingdom Viridiplantae; phylum Streptophyta; class Magnoliopsida; order Malpighiales; family Salicaceae; genus Salix; species Salix caprea. Next base: position 3,479,183 of record OZ037748.1, on the reverse strand, counting down.
GGGTGTTAGCCTTGGATTTTCGGACAAATTGATCCTGACTCGACGAGCCCCATTTAAGTGAGTATTACCCTTAGATTTCTATCCTTGGTCATATCCAAGCCCTTTCAGTTTGTATTAGACTTCAAATTTATGGGTAATATCCTTTTCCCCCAAACATGATTGAACTTGGTTTTTGGAGGGGGTGTTAGCCTTGGATTTTCGGACAAATTGATCCTGACTCGACGAGCCCCATTTAAATGAGTATTAGCCTTAGATTTCTATCCTTGGTCATATCCAAGCCCTTTTAGTTGGTATTAGACTTCAAATTTATGGGCAATAGACTTTTCCCCCAAACATGATTGAACTTGGTTTTTTGAGGGGGTGTTAGCCTTGGATTTTCGGACAAATTGATCCTGACTCGACGAGCCCCATTTAAATGAGTATTATCTTTAGATTTCTAACCTTGTTCATATCCAAGGCCTTTTAGTTGGTATTAGACTTCAAATTTATGGGTAATAGACTTTTCCCCCAAACCTGATTGAACTTGGTTTTTGGAGGGGGTGTTAGCCTTGGATTTTCGGACAAATTGATCCTGACTCGACTAGCCCCATTTAAATGAGTATTAGCCTTAGATTTCTATCCTTGGTCATATCCAAGCCCTTTTAGTTGGTATTAGACTTCAAATTTATGGGCAATAGACTTTTCCCCCAAACATGATTGAACTTGGTTTTTTGAGGGGGTGTTAGCCTTGGATTTTCGGACAAATTGATCCTGACTCGACGAGCCCCATTTAAATGAGTATTATCTTTAGATTTCTAACCTTGTTCATATCCAAGGCCTTTTAGTTGGTATTAGACTTCAAATTTATGGGTAATAGACTTTTCCCCCAAACCTGATTGAACTTGGTTATTGGAGGGGGTGTTAGCCTTGGATTTTCAGACAAATTGATCCTGACTCGACGAGCCCCATTTAAATGAGTATTAGGCTTAGAGTTCTAAACTTGTTCATATCCAAGACCTTTTAGATGGTATTAGACTTCAAATTTATGGGTTATAGGCTTTTCCCCCAAACATGATTGAACTTGGTTTTTGGAGGGGGTGTTAGCCTTGGATTTTCAGACAAATTGATCCTGACTCGACGAGCCCCATTGAAATGAGTATTAGCCTTAGATTTCTAACCTTGTTCATATGCAAGCGCTTTTAGATGGTATTAGACTTCAAATTTATGGGTTATAGGCTTTTCCCCCAAACATGATTGAACTTGGTTATTGGAGGGGGTGTTAGCCTTGGATTTTCAGACACATTGATCCTGACTCGACGAGCCCCATTTAAATGAGTATTATACTTAGATTTATAACCTTGTTCATATCCATGGCCTTTTACTTGGTATTAGACTTCAAATTTATGGGCAATAGACTTTTCCCCCAAACATAATTGAACTTGGTTTTTTGAAGGGGTGTTAGCCTTGGATTTTCGGACAAATTGATCCTGACTCGACGAGCCCCATTTAAATGAGTATTAGGATTAGATTTCTAACCTTGTTCATATCCAAGCCCTTTTAGATGGTATTAGACTTCAAATTTATGGGTTATAGGCTTTTCCCCCAAACATGATTGAACTTGGTTTTTGGAGGGGGTGTTAGCCTTTGATTTTCGGACAAATTGATCCTGACTCGACGAGCCCCATTTAAATGAGTATTATCCTTAGATTTCTATCCTTGGTCATATCCAATCCCTTTTAGTTGGTATTAGACTTCAAATTTATGGGCAATAGACTTTTCCCCTAAACATGATTGAACTTGGTTTTTTGAGGGGGTGTTAGCCTTGGATTTTCGGACAAATTGATCCTGACTCGACGAGCCCCATTTAAATGAGTATTATCTTTAGATTTCTAACCTTGTTCATATCCAAGGCCTTTTAGTTGGTACTAGACTTCAAATTTATGGGTAATAGACTTTTCCCCCAAACCTGATTGAACTTGGTTTTTGGAGGGGGTGTTAGCCTTGGATTTTCGGACAAATTGATCCTGACTCGACGAGCCCCATTTAAATGAGTATTAGGCTTAGAGTTCTAAACTTGTTCATATCCAAGACCTTTTAGATGGTATTAGACTTCAAATTTATGGGTTATAGGCTTTTCCCCCAAACATGATTGAACTTGGTTTTTGGAGGGGGTGTTAGCCTTGGATTTTCGGACAAATTGATCCTGACTCGACGAGCCCCATTTAAATGAGTATTAGGCTTAGAGTTCTAAACTTGTTCATATCCAAGACCTTTTAGATGGTATTAGACTTCAAATTTATGGGTTATAGGCTTTTCCCCCAAACATGATTGAACTTGGTTTTTGGAGGGGGTGTTAGCCTTGGATTTTCGGACAAATTGATCCTGACTCGACGAGCCCCATTGAAATGAGTATTAGCCTTAGATTTCTAACCTTGTTCATATGCAAGCGCTTTTAGATGGTATTAGACTTCAAATTTATGGGTTATAGGCTTTTCCCCCAAACATGATTGAACTTGGTTTTTGGAGGGGGTGTTAGCCTTGGATTTTCGGACAAATTGATTCTGACTTGACGAGCCCCATTTAAATGAGTATTATCCTTAGATTTCTATCCTTGGTCATATCCAAGCCCTTTTAGTTGGTATTAGACTTCAAATTTATGGGCAATAGACTTTTCCCCCAAACATGATTGAACTTGGTTTTTGGAGGGGGTGTTAGCCTTGGATTTTCGGACAAATTGATCCTCACTCGACGAGCCCCATTTAAATGAGTATTATCCTTAGATTTCTAACCTTGTTCATATCCAAGGCCTTTTAGTTGGTATTAGACTTCAAATTTATGGGTAATAGACTTTTCCTCCAAACCTGATTGAACTTGGTTTTTGGAGGGGGTGTTAGCCTTGGATTTTCGGACAAATTGATCCTGACTCGACGAGCCCCATTTAAATGAGTATTACCCTTAGATTTCTATCCTTGGTCATATCCAAGCCCTTTTAGTTGGTATTAGACTTCAAATTTATGGGTAATATCCTTTTCCCCCAAACATGATTGAACTTGGTTTTTGGAGGGGGTGTTAGCCTTGGATTTTCGGACAAATTAATCCTGACTCGACGAGCCCCATTGAAATGAGTATTAGCCTTAGATTTCTAACCTTGTTCATATGCAAACGCTTTTAGTTTGTATTAGACTTCAAATTTATGGGTAATATCCTTTTCCCCCAAACATGATTGAACTTGGTTTTTGGAGGGGGTGTTAGCCTTGGATTTTCGGACAAATTGATCCTGACTCGACGAGCCCCATTTAAGTGAGTATTACCCTTAGATTTTTAACCTTGTTCATATCCAACCCCTTTTAGTTGGTATTAGACTTGAAATTTATGGGTTATAGGCTTTTCCCCCAAACATGATTGAACTTGGTTTTTGGAGGGGGTGTTAGCCTTGGATTTTCGGACAAATTGATCCTAACTCGACGAGCCCCATTTAAATGAGTATTATCCTTAGATTTCTAACCTTGTTCATATCCAAGGCCTTTTAGTTGGTATTAGACTTCAAATTTATGGGTAATAGACTTTTCCTCCAAACCTGATTGAACTTGGTTTTTGGAGGGGGTGTTAGCCTTGGATTTTCGGACAAATTGATCCTGACTCGACGAGCCCCATTTAAATGAGTATTACCCTTAGATTTCTATCCTTGGTCATATCCAAGCCCTTTTAGTTGGTATTAGACTTCAAATTTATGGGTAATATCCTTTTCCCCCAAACATGATTGAACTTGGTTTTTGGAGGGGGTGTTAGCCTTGGATTTTCGGACAAATTAATCCTGACTCGACGAGCCCCATTGAAATGAGTATTAGCCTTAGATTTCTAACCTTGTTCATATGCAAACGCTTTTAGTTTGTATTAGACTTCAAATTTATGGGTAATATCCTTTTCCCCCAAACATGATTGAACTTGGTTTTTGGAGGGGGTGTTAGCCTTGGATTTTCGGACAAATTGATCCTGACTCGACGAGCCCCATTTAAGTGAGTATTACCCTTAGATTTTTAACCTTGTTCATATCCAACCCCTTTTAGTTGGTATTAGACTTCAAATTTATGGGTTATAGGCTTTTCCCCCAAACATGATTGAACTTGGTTTTTGGAGGGGGTGTTAGCCTTGGATTTTCGGACAAATTGATCCTAACTCGACGAGCCCCATTTAAATGAGTATTATCCTTAGATTTCTAACCTTGTTCATATCCAAGGCCTTTTAGTTGGTATTAGACTTCAAATTTATGGGTAATAGACTTTTCCTCCAAACCTGATTGAACTTGGTTTTTGGAGGGGGTGTTAGCCTTGGATTTTCGGACAAATTGATCCTGACTCGACGAGCCCCATTTAAATGAGTATTACCCTTAGATTTCTATCCTTGGTCATATACAAGCCCTTTTAGTTGGTATTAGACTTCAAATTTATGGGTAATATCCTTTTCCCCCAAACATGATTGAACTTGGTTTTTGGAGGGGGTGTTAGCCTTGGATTTTCGGACAAATTAATCCTGACTCGACGAGCCCCATTGAAATGAGTATTAGCCTTAGATTTCTAACCTTGTTCATATGCAAACGCTTTTAGTTTGTATTAGACTTCAAATTTATGGGTAATATCCTTTTCCCCCAAACATGATTGCACTTGGTTTTTGGAGGGGGTGTTAGCCTTGGATTTTCGGACAAATTGATCCTGACTCGACGAGCCCCATTTAAGTGAGTATTACCCTTAGATTTTTAACCTTGTTCATATCCAACCCCTTTTAGTTGGTATTAGACTTCAAATTTATGGGTTATAGGCTTTTCCCCCAAATATGATTGAACTTGGTTTTTGGAGGGGGTGTTAGCCTTGGATTTTCGGACAAATTGATCCTGACTCGACGAGCCCCATTTAAATGAGTATTACCCTTAGATTTCTATCCTTGGTCATATCCAAGCCCTTTTAGTTGGTATTAGACTTCAAATTTATGGGTAATATCCTTTTCCCCCAAACATGATTGAACTTGGTTTTTGGAGGGGGTGTTAGCCTTGGATTTTCGGACAAATTAATCCTGACTCGACGAGCCCCATTGAAATGAGTATTAGCCTTAGATTTCTAACCTTGTTCATATGCAAACGCTTTTAGTTTGTATTAGACTTCAAATTTATGGGTAATATCCTTTTCCCCCAAACATGATTGAACTTGGTTTTTGGAGGGGGTGTTAGCCTTGGATTTTCGGACAAATTGATCCTGACTCGACGAGCCCCATTTAAGTGAGTATTACCCTTATATTTCTATCCTTGGTCATATCCAAGTCCTTTTAGATGGTATTAGACTTCAAATTTATGGGTTATAGGCTTTTCCCCCAAACATGATTGAACTTGGTTTTTGGAGGGGGTGTTAGCCTTGGATTTTCGGACAAATTGATCCTGACTCGACGAGCCCCATTTAAGTGAGTATTACCCTTAGATTTCTATCCTTGGTCATATCCAAGCCCTTTTAGTTGGTATTAGACTTCAAATTTATGGGTTATAGGCTTTTCCCCCAAACATGATTGAACTTGGTTTTTGGAGGGGGTGTTAGCCTTGGATTTTCGGACAAATTGATTCTGACTCGACGAGCCCCATTTAAATGAGTATTATCCTTAGATTTCTATCCTTGGTCATATCCAAGCCCTTTTAGTTGGTATTAGACTTCAAATTTATGGGCAATAGACTTTTCCCCCAAACATGATTGAACTTGGTTTTTGGAGGGGGTGTTAGCCTTGGATTTTCGGACAAATTGATCCTAACTCGACGAGCCCCATTTAAATGAGTATTATCCTTAGATTTCTAACCTTGTTCATATCCAAGGCCTTTTAGTTGGTATTAGACTTCAAATTTATGGGTAATAGACTTTTCCTCCAAACCTGATTGAACTTGGTTTTTGGAGGGGGTGTTAGCCTTGGATTTTCGGACAAATTGATCCTGACTCGACGAGCCCCATTTAAATGAGTATTAGGCTTAGAGTTCTAAACTTGTTCATATCCAAGCCCTTTTAGATGGTATTAGACTTCAAATTTATGGGTTATAGGCTTTTCCCCCAAACATGATTGAACTTGGTTTTTGGAGGGGGTGTTAGCCTTGGATTTTCGCACAAATTGATCCTGACTCGACGAGCCCCATTTAAATGAGTATTAGCCTTAGATTTCTGAACTTGTTCATATCCAAGCCCTTTTAGATGGTATTAGACTTCAAATTTATGGGTTATAGGCTTTTCCCCCAAACGTGATTGAACTTGGTTTTTGGAGGGGGTGTTAGCCTTGGATTTTCAGACAAATTGATCCTGACTCGACGAGCCCCATTTAAATGAGTATTAGCCTTAGATTTCTAAACTTGTTCATATCCAAGCCCTTTTAGATGGTATTAGACTTCAAATTTATGGGTTATAGGCTTTTCCCCCAAACATGATTGAACTTGGTTTTTGGAGGGGGTGTTAGCCTTGGATTTTCGGACAAATTGATCCTGACTTGACGAGCCCCATTTAAATGAGTATTAGCCTTAGATTTCTAACCTTGTTCATATCCAAGCCCTTTTAGTTTGTATTAGACTTCAAATTTATGGGTAATATCCTTTTCCCCCAAACATGATTGAACTTGGTTTTTGGAGGGGGTGTTAGCCTTGGATTTTCGGACAAATTGATCCTGACTCGACGAGCCCCATTTAAATGAGTTTTACCCTTAGATTTCTATCCTTGGTCATATCCAAGCCCTTTTAGTTGGTATTAGACTTCAAATTTATGGGTAATATCCTTTTCCCCCAAACATGATTGAACTTGGTTTTTGGAGGGGGTGTTAGCCTTGGATTTTCGGACAAATTAATCCTGACTCGACGAGCCCCATTGAAATGAGTATTAGCCTTAGATTTCTAACCTTGTTCATATGCAAACGCTTTTAGTTTGTATTAGACTTCAAATTTATAGGTAATATCCTTTTCCCCCAAACATGATTGAACTTGGTTTTTGGAGGGGGTGTTAGCCTTGGATTTTCGGACAAATTGATCCTGACTCGACGAGCCCCATTTAAGTGAGTATTACCCTTATATTTCTATCCTTGGTCATATCCAAGTCCTTTTAGATGGTATTAGACTTCAAATTTATGGGTTATAGGCTTTTCCCCCAAACATGATTGAACTTGGTTTTTGGAGGGGGTGTTAGCCTTGGATTTTCGGACAAATTGATCCTGACTCGACGAGCCCCATTTAAGTGAGTATTACCCTTAGATTTCTATCCTTGGTCATATCCAAGCCCTTTTAGTTGGTATTAGACTTCAAATTTATGGGTTATAGGCTTTTCCCCCAAACATGATTGAACTTGGTTTTTGGAGGGGGTGTTAGCCTTGGATTTTCGGACAAATTGATTCTGACTCGACGAGCCGCATTTAAATGAGTATTATCCTTAGATTTCTATCCTTGGTCATATCCAAGCCCTTTTAGTTGGTATTAGACTTCAAATTTATGGGCAATAGACTTTTCCCCCAAACATGATTGAACTTGGTTTTTCGAGGGGGTGTTAGCCTTGGATTTTCGGACAAATTGATCCTAACTCGACGAGCCCCATTTAAATGAGTATTATCCTTAGATTTCTAACCTTGTTCATATCCAAGGCCTTTTAGTTGGTATTAGACTTCAAATTTATGGGTAATAGACTTTTCCTCCAAACCTGATTGAACTTGGTTTTTGGAGGGGGTGTTAGCCTTGGATTTTCGGACAAATTGATCCTGACTCGACGAGCCCCATTTAAATGAGTATTAGGCTTAGAGTTCTAAACTTGTTCATATCCAAGCCCTTTTAGATGGTATTAGACTTCAAATTTATGGGTTATAGGCTTTTCCCCCAAACATGATTGAACTTGGTTTTTGGAGGGGGTGTTAGCCTTGGATTTTCGGACAAATTGATCCTGACTCGACGAGCCCCATTTAAATGAGTATTAGCCTTAGATTTCTGAACTTGTTCATATCCAAGCCCTTTTAGATGGTATTAGACTTCAAATTTATGGGTTATAGGCTTTTCCCCCAAACGTGATTGAACTTGGTTTTTGGAGGGGGTGTTAGCCTTGGATTTTCAGACAAATTGATCCTGACTCGACGAGCCCCATTTAAATGAGTATTAGCCTTAGATTTCTAAACTTGTTCATATCCAAGCCCTTTTAGATGGTATTAGACTTCAAATTTATGGGTTATAGGCTTTTCCCCCAAACATGATTGAACTTGGTTTTTGGAGGGGGTGTTAGCCTTGGATTTTCGGACAAATTGATCCTGACTTGACGAGCCCCATTTAAATGAGTATTAGCCTTAGATTTCTAACCTTGTTCATATCCAAGCCCTTTTAGTTTGTATTAGACTTCAAATTTATGGGTAATATCCTTTTCCCCCAAACATGATTGAACTTGGTTTTTGGAGGGGGTGTTAGCCTTGGATTTTCGGACAAATTGATCCTGACTCGACAAGCCCCATTTAAATGAGTATTATCCTTAGATTTCTAACCTTGGTCATATCCAAGCCCTTTTAGTTGGTATTAGACTTCAAATTTATGGGTAATATCCTTTTCCCCCAAACATGATTGAACTTGGTTTTTGGAGGGGGTGTTAGCCTTGGATTTTCGGACAAATTGATCCTGACTCGACGAGCCCCATTTAAGTGAGTATTACCCTTAGATTTCTATCCTTGGTCATATCCAAGCCCTTTTAGTTGGTATTAGACTTCAAATTTATGGGTAATATCCTTTTCCCCCAAACATGATTGAACTTGGTTTTTGGAGGGGGTGTTAGCCTTGGATTTTCGGACAAATTGATCCAGACTCGACGAGCCCCATTTAAGTGAGTATTACCCTTAGATTTCTATCCTTGGTCATATCCAAGCCCTTTTAGATGGTATTAGACTTCAAATTTATGGGTAATATCCTTTTCCCCCAAACATGATTGAACTTGGTTTTTGGAGGGGGTGTTAGCCTTGGATTTTCGGACAAATTGATCCTGACTCGACGAGCCCCATTTAAGTGAGTATTACCCTTAGATTTCTATCCTTGGTCATATCCAAGCCCTTTTAGTTGGTATTAGACTTCAAATTTATGGGTAATATCCTTTTCCCCCAAACATGATTGAACTTGGTTTTTGGAGGGGGTGTTAGCCTTGGATTTTCGGACAAATTGATCCTGACTCGACGAGCCCCATTTAAATGAGTATTATCCTTAGATTTCTATCCTTGGTCATATCCAAGCCCTTTTAGTTGGTATTAGACTTCAAATTTATGGGTAATATCCTTTTCCCCCAAACATGATTGAACTTGGTTTTTGGAGGGGGTGTTAGCCTTGGATTTTTGGACAAATTGATCCTGACTCGACGAGCCCCATTTAAGTGAGTATTACCCTTAGATTTCTATCCTTGGTCATATCCAAGCCCTTTTAGTTGGTATTAGACTTCAAATTTATGGGTAATATCCTTTTCCCCCAAACATGATTGAACTTGGTTTTTGGAGGGGATGTTAGCCTTGGATTTTCGGACAAATTGATCCTGACTCGACAAGCCGCATTTAAATGAGTATTATCCTTAGATTTTTAACCTTGGTCATATCCAAGCCCTTTTAGTTGGTATTAGACTTCAAATTTATGGGTAATATGCTTTTCCCCCAAACATGATTGAACTTGGTTTTTGGAGGGGGTGTTAGCCTTGGATTTTCGGACAAATTGATCCAGACTCGACGAGCCCCATTTAAGTGAGTATTACCCTTAGATTTCTATCCTTGGTCATATCCAAGCCCTTTTAGATGGTATTAGACTTCAAATTTATGGGTTATAGGCTTTTCCCCCAAACATGATTGAACTTGGTTTTTGGAGGGGGTGTTAGCCTTGGATTTTCGGACAAATTGATCCTGACTCGACGAGCCCCATTTAAATGAGTATTAGCCTTAGATTTCTAAACTTGTTCATATCCAAGCCCTTTTAGATGGTATTAGACTTCAAATTTATGGGTTATAGGCTTTTCCCCCAAACATGATTGAACTTGGTTTTTGGAGGGGGTGTTAGCCTTGGATTTTCGGACAAATTGATCCTGACTCGACGAGCCCCATTTAAATGAGTATTAGCCTTAGATTTCTAAACTTTTTCATATCCAAGCCCTTTTAGATGGTATTAGACTTCAAATTTATGGGTTATAGGCTTTTCCCCCAAACATGATTGAACTTGGTTTTTGGAGGGGGTGTTAGCCTTGGATTTTCGGACAAATTGATCCTGACTCGACGAGCCCCATTTAAATGAGTATTATCCTTAGATTTCTAACCTTGTTCATATCCAAGGCCTTTTAGTTGGTATTAGACTTCAAATTTATGGGTAATAGACTTTTCCCCCAAACCTGTTTGAATTTGGTTTTTGGAGGGGGTGTTACCCTTGTATTTTCGGACAAATTGATCCTGACTCGACGAGCCCCATTTAAATGACCATTAGCCTTAGATTTCTAACCTTGTTCATATCCAAGCGCTTTTAGATGGTATTAGACTTCAAATTTATGGGTTATAGGCTTTTCCCCCAAACATGATTGAATTTGGTTTTTGGAGGGGGTGTTAGCCTTGGATTTTTGGACAAATTGATCCTGACTCGACGAGCCCCATTTAAATGAGTATTAGGCTTAGATTTCTGAACTTGTTCATATCCAAGCCCTTTTAGATGGTATTAGACTTCAAATTTATGGGTTATAGGCTTTTCCCCCAAACATGATTGAACTTGGTTTTTGGAGGGGGTGTTAGCCTTGGATTTTCGGACAAATTGATCCTGACTCGACGAGCCCCATTTAAATGAGTATTAGCCTTAGATTTCTAAACTTGTTCATATCCAAGCCCTTTTAGATGGTATTAGACTTCAAATTTATGGGTTATAGGCTTTTCCCCCAAACATGATTGAACTTGGTTTTTGGAGGGGGTGTTAGCCTTGGATTTTCGGACAAATTGATCCTGACTTGACGAGCCCCATTTAAATGAGTATTAGCCTTAGATTTCTAACCTTGTTCATATCCAAGCCCTTTTAGTTTGTATTAGACATCAAATTTATGGGTAATATCCTTTTCCCCCAAACATGATTGAACTTGGTTTTTGGAGGGGGTGTTAGGCTTGGATTTTCGGACAAATTGATACTGACTCGACGAGCCCCATTTAAATGAGTATTATCCTTAGATTTCTAACCTTGGTCATATCCAAGCCCTTTTAGTTGGTATTAGACTTCAAATTTATGGGTAATATCCTATTCCCCCAAACATGATTGAACTTGGTTTTTGGAGGGGGTGTTAGCCTTGGATTTTCGGACAAATTGATCCAGACTCGACGAGCCCCATTTAAGTGAGTATTACCCTTAGATTTCTATCCTTGGTCATATCCAAGCCCTTTTAGTTGGTATTAGACTTCAAATTTATGGGTAATATCCTTTTCCCCCAAACATGATTGAACTTGGTTTTTGGAGGGGGTGTTAGGCTTGGATTTTCGGACAAATTGATCCTGACTCGACGAGCCCCATTTAAATGAGTATTAGCCTTAGATTTCTAAACTTGTTCATATCCAAGCCCTTTTAGATGGTATTAGACTTCAAATTTATGGGTTATAGGCTTTTCCCCCAAACATGATTGAACTTGGTTTTTGGAGGGGGTGTTAGCCTTGGATTTTCGGACAAATTGATCCTGACTCGACGAGCCCCATTTAAATGAGTATTAGCCTTAGATTTCTAAACTTGTTCATATCCAAGCCCTTTTAGATGGTATTAGACTTCAAATTTATGGGTTATAGGCTTTTCCCCCAAACATGATTGAACTTGGTTTTTGGAGGGGGTGTTAGCCTTGGATTTTCGGACAAATTGATCCTGACTCGACGAGCCCCATTTAAATGAGTATTAGCCTTAGATTTCTAAACTTGTTCATATCCAAGCCCTTTTAGATGGTATTAGACTTCAAATTTATGGGTTATAGGCTTTTCCCCCAAACATGATTGAACTTGGTTTTTGGAGGGGGTGTTAGCCTTGGATTTTCGGACAAATTGATCCTGACTCGACGAGCCCCATTTAAATGAGTATTAGCCTTAGATTTCTAAACTTGTTCATATCCAAGCCCTTTTAGATGGTATTAGACTTCAAATTTATGGGTTATAGGCTTTTCCCCCAAACATGATTGAACTTGGTTTTTGGAGGGGGTGTTAGCCTTGGATTTTCGGACAAATTGATCCTGACTTGACGAGCCCCATTTAAATGAGTATTAGCCTTAGATTTCTAACCTTGTTCATATCCAAGCCCTTTTAGTTTGTATTAGACATCAAATTTATGGGTAATATCCTTTTCCCCCAAACATGATTGAACTTGGTTTTTGGAGGGGGTGTTAGGCTTGGATTTTCGGACAAATTGATACTGACTCGACGAGCCCCATTTAAATGAGTATTATCCTTAGATTTCTAACCTTGGTCATATCCAAGCCCTTTTAGTTGGTATTAGACTTCAAATTTATGGGTAATATCCTTTTCCCCCAAACATGATTGAACTTGGTTTTTGGAGGGGGTGTTAGCCTTGGATTTTCGGACAAATTGATCCAGACTCGACGAGCCCCATTTAAGTGAGTATTACCCTTAGATTTCTATCCTTGGTCATATCCAAGCCCTTTTAGTTGGTATTAGACTTCAAATTTATGGGTAATATCCTTTTCCCCCAAACATGATTGAACTTGGTTTTTGGAGGGGGTGTTAGCCTTGGATTTTCGGACAAATTGATCCTGACTCGACGAGCCCCATTTAAATGAGTATTATCCTTAGATTTCTATCCTTGGTCATATCCAAGCCCTTTTAGTTGGTATTAGACTTCAAATTTATGGGTAATATCCTTTTCCCCCAAACATGATTGAACTTGGTTTTTGGAGGGGGTGTTAGCCTTGGATTTTCGGACAAATTGATCCTGACTCGACGAGCCCCATTTAAATGAGTATTATCCTTAGATTTCTATCCTTGGTCATATCCAAGCCCTTTTAGTTGGTATTAGACTTCAAATTTATGGGTAATAGACTTTTCCCCCAAACCTGTTTGAACTTGGTTTTTGGAGGGGGTGTTACCCTTGTATTTTCGGACAAATTTATCCTGACTCGATGAGCCCCATTTAAATGACCATTAGCCTTAGATTTCTAACCTTGTTCATATCCAAGACCTTTTAGTTTGTATTAGACTTCAAATTTATGGGTAATATCCTTTCCCCCCAAACATGATTGAACTTGGTTTTTGGAGGGGCTGTTAGCCTTGGATTTTAGGACAAATTGATCCTGACTCGACGAGCCCCATTTAAATGAGTATTAGCCTTATATTTGTAAACTTGTTCATATCCAAGCCCTTTTAGCTGGTATTAGACTTCAAATTTATGGGTAATAGACATTTCCCCCAAACATTATTGAACTTGGTTTTTGGAGGGGGTGTTAGCCTTGGATTTTCGGACAAATTGATCCTGACTCGACGAGCCCCATTTAAATGAGTATTAGGCTTAGATTTCTAACCTTGTTCATATCCAAGCCCTTTTAGATGGTATTAAACTACAAATTTAAGGGTTATAGGCTTTTCCCCCAAACATGATTGAACTTGGTTTTTGGAGGGGGTGTTAGCCTTGGATTTTCGGACAAATTGATCCTGACTCGACGAGCCCCATTTAAGTGAGTATTACCCTTAGATTTCTAAACTTGTTCATATCCAAGCCCTTTTAGATGGTATTAGACTTCAAATTTATGGGTTATAGGCTTTTCCCCCAAACATGATTGAACTTGGTTTTTGGAGGGGGTGTTAGCCTTGGATTTTCGGACAAATTGATCCTGACTCGACGAGCCCCATTTAAATGAGTATTAGCCTTAGATTTCTAAACTTGTTCATATCCAAGCCCTTTTAGATGGTATTAGACTTCAAATTTATGGGTTATAGGCTTTTCCCCCAAACATGATTGAACTTGGTTTTTGGAGGGGGTGTTAGCCTTGGATTTTCGGACAAATTGATCCTGACTCGACGAGCCCCATTTAAATGAGTATTAGCCTTAGATTTCTAAACTTGTTCATATCCAAGCCCTTTTAGATGGTATTAGACTTCAAATTTATGGGTTATAGGCTTTTCCCCCAAACATGATTGAACTTGGTTTTTGGAGGGGGTGTTAGCCTTGGATTTTCGGACAAATTGATCCTGACTCGACGAGCCCCATTTAAATGAGTATTAGCCTTAGATTTCTAAACTTGTTCATATCCAAGCCCTTTTAGATGGTATTAGACTTCAAATTTATGGGTTATAGGCTTTTCCCCCAAACATGATTGAACTTGGTTTTTGGAGGGGGTGTTAGCCTTGGATTTTCGGACAAATTGATCCTGACTTGACGAGCCCCATTTAAATGAGTATTAGCCTTAGATTTCTAACCTTGTTCATATCCAAGCCCTTTTAGTTTGTATTAGACATCAAATTTATGGGTAATATCCTTTTCCCCCAAACATGATTGAACTTGGTTTTTGGAGGGGGTGTTAGGCTTGGATTTTCGGACAAATTGATACTGACTCGACGAGCCCCATTTAAATGAGTATTATCCTTAGATTTCTAACCTTGGTCATATCCAAGCCCTTTTAGTTGGTATTAGACTTCAAATTTATGGGTAATATCCTTTTCCCCCAAACATGATTGAACTTGGTTTTTGGAGGGGGTGTTAGCCTTGGATTTTCGGACAAATTGATCCAGACTCGACGAGCCCCATTTAAGTGAGTATTACCCTTAGATTTCTATCCTTGGTCATATCCAAGCCCTTTTAGTTGGTATTAGACTTCAAATTTATGGGTAATATCCTTTTCCCCCAAACATGATTGAACTTGGTTTTTGGAGGGGGTGTTAGCCTTGGATTTTCGGACAAATTGATCCTGACTCGACGAGCCCCATTTAAATGAGTATTATCCTTAGATTTCTATCCTTGGTCATATCCAAGCCCTTTTAGTTGGTATTAGACTTCAAATTTATGGGTAATATCCTTTTCCCCCAAACATGATTGAACTTGGTTTTTGGAGGGGGTGTTAGCCTTGGATTTTCGGACAAATTGATCCTGACTCGACGAGCCCCATTTAAATGAGTATTATCCTTAGATTTCTATCCTTGGTCATATCCAAGCCCTTTTAGTTGGTATTAGACTTCAAATTTATGGGTAATAGACTTTTCCCCCAAACCTGTTTGAACTTGGTTTTTGGAGGGGGTGTTACCCTTGTATTTTCGGACAAATTTATCCTGACTCGATGAGCCCCATTTAAATGACCATTAGCCTTAGATTTCTAACCTTGTTCATATCCAAGACCTTTTAGTTTGTATTAGACTTCAAATTTATGGGTAATATCCTTTCCCCCCAAACATGATTGAACTTGGTTTTTGGAGGGGCTGTTAGCCTTGGATTTTAGGACAAATTGATCCTGACTCGACGAGCCCCATTTAAATGAGTATTAGCCTTATATTTGTAAACTTGTTCATATCCAAGCCCTTTTAGCTGGTATTAGACTTCAAATTTATGGGTAATAGACATTTCCCCCAAACATTATTGAACTTGGTTTTTGGAGGGGGTGTTAGCCTTGGATTTTCGGACAAATTGATCCTGACTCGACGAGTCCCATTTAAATGAGTATTAGGCTTAGATTTCTAACCTTGTTCATATCCAAGCCCTTTTAGATGGTATTAAACTACAAATTTAAGGGTTATAGGCTTTTCCCCCAAACATGATTGAACTTGGTTTTTGGAGGGGGTGTTAGCCTTAGATTTTTCGGACAAATTGATCCTGAATCGATGAGCCCCATTTAAATTAGTATTAGCCTTAGATTTATAACCTTGTTCATATCCAAGCCCTTTTAGTTTGTATTAGACTTCAAATTTATCGGTAATATCCTTTTCCCCCAAACATGATTGAACTTGGTTTTTGGAGGGGGTCTTAGCATTGGATTTTCAGACAAATTGATCCTGACTCGACAAGCCCCATTTAAATGAGTATTAGCCTTAGATTTCTAACCTTGTTCATATGCAAGCCGTTTTAGTTGGTATTAGACTTCAAATTTATGGGTAATATCCTTTTCCCCCAAACATGATTGAACTTGGTTTTTGCAGTGGGTGTTAGCCTTGAATTTTCGGACAAATTAATCCTGACTCGACGAGCCCCATTTAAACGAGTATTAGCCTTAGATTTCTAACCTTGCTCATATCCAAGCCGTTTAGGTGGTATTAGACTTCAAATTTATGGGTAATATCCTTTTCCCCCAAACATGATTGAACTTCATTTTTGGAGGGGGTGTTAGCCTTGGATTTTCGGACAAATATATCCTGAGCCGATGAGCTTCATTTAAATGAGTATTAGCCTTAGATTTCTAACCTTGTTCATATCCAAGACCTTTTAGTTTGTATTAGACTTCAAATTTATGGGTAATATCCTTTCCCCCCAAACATGATTGAAATTGGTTTTTAGAGGGGGTGTTAGCCTTGGATTTTCGGACAAATTGATCCTAACTCGACGAGCCCCATTTAAATGAGTATTATCCTTAGATTTCTAACCTTGTTCATATCCAAGGCCTTTTAGTTGGTATTAGACTTCAAATTTATGGGTAATAGACTTTTCCCCCAAACCTGTTTGAACTTGGTTTTTGGAGGGGGTGTTACCCTTGTATTTTCGGACAAATTTATCCTGACTCGACGAGCCCCATTTAAATGACCATTAGCCTTATATTTCTAACCTTGTTCATATCCAAGCGCTTTTAGATGGTATTAGACTTCAAATTTATGGGTTATAGGCTTTTCCCCCAAACATGATTGAACTTGGTTTTTGGAGGGGGTGTTACCCTTGAATTTTCGGACAAATTGATCCTGACTCGACGAGCCCCATTTAAATGACCAGTAGCCTTAGATTTCTAACCTTGTTCATATCCAAGCGCTTTTAGATGGTATTAGACTTGAAATTTATGGGTTATAGGCTTTTCCCCCAAACATGATTGAACTTGGTTTTTGGAGGGGGTGTTAGCCTTGGATTTTCGGACAAATTGATCCTGACTCGACGAGCCCCATTTAAATGAGTATTAGCCTTAGATTTCTAACCTTGTTCATATCCAAGCCCTTTTACTTGGTATTAGACTTCAAATTTATGGGCAATATACTTTTCCCCCAAACATGATTGAACTTGGTTTTTGGAGGGGGTGTTAGCCTTGGATTTTTGGACAAATTGATCCTGACTCGATGAGCCTCATTTAAATGAGTATTAGGCTTAGATTTATAACCTTGTTCATATCCAAGCCCTTTTAGATGGTATTAGTCTTCAAATTTATGGGTTATAGGCTTTTCCCCCAAACGTGATTGAACTTGGTTTTTTGAGGGGGTGTTGGCCTTGGATTTTCGGACAAATTGATCCTGACTCGACGAGCCCCATTTAAATGAGTATTAGCCTTATATATCTAACCTTGTTGATATCCAAACCCTTTTACTTGGTATTAGACTTCAAATTTATGGGCAATATACTCTTCCCCCAAACATGATTGAACTTGGTTTTTAAAGGGTGTGTTAGCCTTGGAATTTCGGAAAAATTGATCCTGACTCGACGAGCCCCATTTAAATGACCATTAGCCTTAGATTTCTAACCTTGTTCATATCCAAGAGCTTTTAGATGGTATTAGACTTCAAATTTGTGGGTTATAGGCTTTCCCCCAAACATGATTGAACTTGGTTTTTTGAGGGGGTGTTAGCCTTGGATTTTCGGACAAATTGATCCTGACTCGACGAGCCCCATTTAAATGAGTATTAGCCTTAGATTTCTAAACTTGTTCATATCCAAGCCCTTTTAGATGGTATTAGACTTCAAATTTATGGGTTATAGGCTTTTCCCCCAAACATGATTGAACTTGGTTTTTGGAGGGGGTGTTAGCCTTGGATTTTCGGACAACTTGATCCTGACTCGACGAGCCCTATTTAAATGAGTATTAGCCTTAGATTTCTAACCTTGTTCATATCCAAGCCCTTTTACTTGGTATTAGACTTCAAATTTATGGGCAATATACTTTTCCCCCAAACATGATTGAACTTGGTTTTTGGAGGGGGTGTTAGCCTTGGATTTTTGGACAAATTGATCCTGACTCGATGAGCCTCATTTAAATGAGTATTAGGCTTAGATTTCTAACCTTGTTCATATCCAAGCCCTTTTAGATGGTATTAGTCTTCAAATTTATGGGTTATAGGCTTTTCCCCCAAACGTGATTGAACTTGGTTTTTTGAGGGGGTGTTGGCCTTGGATTTTCGGACAAATTGATCCTGACTCGACGAGCCCCATTTAAATGAGTATTAGCCTTATATATCTAACCTTGTTGATATCCAAACCCTTTTACTTGGTGTTAGACTTCAAATTTATGGGCAATATACTCTTCCCCCAAACATGATTGAACTTGGTTTTTAGAGGGTGTGTTAGCCTTGGAATTTCGGAAAAATTGATCCTGACTCGACGAGCCCCATTTAAATGACCATTAGCCTTAGATTTCTAACCTTGTTCATATCCAAGAGCTTTTAGATGGTATTAGACTTCAAATTTGTGGGTTATAGGCTTTCCCCCAAACATGATTGAACTTGGTTTTTTGAGGGGGTGTTAGCCTTGGATTTTCGGACAAATTGATCCTGACTCGACGAGCCCCATTTAAATGAGTATTAGCCTTAGATTTCTAACCTTGTTCATATCCAAGCCCTTTTAGCTGGTATTAGACTTCAAATTTATGGGTTATAGGCATTTCCCCCAAACATGATTGAACTTGGTTTTTGGAGGGGGTGTTAGCCTTGGATTTTCGGACAAATTGATCCTGACTCGACGAGCCCAATTTAAATGAGTATTAGCCTTATATTTCTAACCTTGTTCATATCCAAGCCCTTTCAGTTGGTATTAGACTTCAAATTTATGGGTTATAGGCTTTTCCCCCAAACATGATTGAACTTGGTTTTTGGAGGGGGTGTTAGCCTTGGATTTTCGGACAAATTGATCCTGACTCGACGAGCCCCATTTAATTGAGTATTAGCCTTAGATTTCTAACATTGGTCATATCCAAGCCCTTTTAGTTGGTATTAGACTTCAAATTTATGGGTAATATCCTTTTCCCCCAAACATGATTGAACTTGGTTTTTGGAGGGGGTGTTAGCCTTGGATTTTTGGGCAAATTGATCCTGACTCGACGAGCCCCATTTAAATGAGTATTATCCTTATATTTCTAACCTTGTTCATATCCAAGGCCTTTTAGTTGGTATTAGACTCCAAATTTATGGGTTATAGGCTTTTCCCCCAAACATGATGGAACTTGGTTTTTGGAGGGGGTGTTAGCCTTGGATTTTCGGACAAATTGATCCTGACTCGACGAGCCCCATTTAAATGACCATTAGGCTTAGATTTCTAACCTTTTTCATATCCAAGCCCTTTTAGATGGTATTAGATTTCAAATTTATGGGTTATAGGCTTTTCCCCCAAACATGATTGAACTTGGTTTTTGGAGGGGGTGTTAGCCTTGGATTTTCGGACAACTTGATCCTGACTCGACGAGCCCCATTTAAAGGAGTATTAGCCTTAGATTTCTAACCTTGTTCATATCCAAGCCCATTTAGTTGGTATTAGACTTCAAATTTATGGGTAATAGACTTTTCCCCCAAACATGATTGAACTTGGTTTTTAGAGGGGGTGTTAGCCTTGGATTTTCGGACAAATTGATCCTGACTCGACGAGCCCCATTTAAAGGAGTATTAGCCTTAGATTTCTAACCTTGTTCATATCCAAGCCCTTTCAGTTGGTATTAGACTTCAAATTTATGGGTAATATCCTTTTCCCCCAAACATGATTGAACTTGGTTTTTGGAGGGGGTGTTAGCCTTGGATTTTTGGGCAAATTGATCCTGACTCGACGAGCCCCATTTAAATGAGTATTATCCTTATATTTCTAACCTTGTTCATATCCAAGGCCTTTTAGTTGGTATTAGACTCCAAATTTATGGGTTATAGGCTTTTCCCCCAAACATGATGGAACTTGGTTTTTGGAGGGGGTGTTAGCCTTGGATTTTCGGACAAATTGATCCTGACTCGACGAGCCCCATTTAAATGACCATTAGGCTTAGATTTCTAACCTTTTTCATATCCAAGCCCTTTTAGATGGTATTAGATTTCAAATTTATGGGTTATAGGCTTTTCCCCCAAACATGATTGAACTTGGTTTTTGGAGGGGGTGTTAGCCTTGGATTTTCGGACAACTTGATCCTAACTCGACGAGCCCTATTTAAATGAGTATTAGCCTTAGATTTCTAACCTTGTTCATATCCAAGCCCTTTAAGTTTGTATTAGACTTCAAATTTATGGGTAATATCCTTTCCCCGCAAACATGATTGAACTTGGTTTTTGGAGGGGATGTTAGCCTTGGATTTTTGGACAAATTGATCCTCACTCGACGAGCCCCATTTAAATGAGTATTAGCCTTAGGTTTCTAACCTTGTTCATATCCAAGCCCTTTTAGTTGGTATTAGACTTCAAATTTATGGGTAATAGACTTTTCCCCCAAACATGATTGAACTTGGTTTTTAGAGGGGGTGTTAGCCTTGGATTTTCGGACAAATTGATCCTGACTCGACGAGCCCCATTTAAAGGAGTATTAGCCTTAGATTTCTAACCTTGTTCATATCCAAGACCTTTTAGTTTGTATTAGACTTCAAATTTATGGGTAATATCCTTCCCCCCAAACATGATTGAACTTGTTTTTTGGAGGGGGTGTTAGCCTTGGATTTTCGGACAAATTGATCCTGACTCGACGAGCCCAATTTAAATGAGTATTAGCCTTAGATTTCTAACCTTGTTCATATCCAAGCCCTTTCAGTTGGTATTAGACTTCAAATTTATGGGTAATAGACTTTTCCCCCAAACATGATTGAATTTGGTTTTTGGAGGGGGTGTTAGCCTTGGATTTTCAGACAAATTGATCCTGACTCGACGAGCCCCATTTAAATGAGTATTATCCTTATATTTCTAACCTTGTTCATATCCAAGGCCTTTTAGTTGGTATTAGACTCCAAATTTATGGGTTATAGGCTTTTCCCCCAAACATGATGGAACTTGGTTTTTGGAGGGGGTGTTAGCCTTGGATTTTCGGACAAATTGATCCTGACTCGACGAGCCCCATTTAAATGACCATTAGGCTTAGATTTCTAACCTTGTTCATATCCAAGCCCTTTTAGATGGTATTAGATTTCAAATTTATGGGTTATAGGCTTTTCCCCCAAACATGATTGAACTTGGTTTTTGGAGGGGGTGTTAGCCTTGGATTTTCGGACAACTTGATCCTGACTCGACGAGCCCTATTTAAATGAGTATTAGCCTTAGATTTCTAACCTTGTTCATATCCAAGCCCTTTAAGTTTGTATTAGACTTCAAATTTATGGGTAATATCCTTTCCCCGCAAACATGATTGAACTTGGTTTTTGGAGGGGATGTTAGCCTTGGATTTTTGGACAAATTGATCCTCACTCGACGAGCCCCATTTAAATGAGTATTAGCCTTAGGTTTCTAACCTTGTTCATATCCAAGCCCTTTTAGTTGGTATTAGACTTCAAATTTATGGGTAATAGACTTTTCCCCCAAACATGATTGAACTTGGTTTTTAGAGGGGGTGTTAGCCTTGGATTTTCGGACAAATTGATCCTGACTCGACGAGCCCCATTTAAAGGAGTATTAGCCTTAGATTTCTAACCTTGTTCATATCCAAGACCTTTTAGTTTGTATTAGACTTCAAATTTATGGGTAATATCCTTCCCCCCAAACATGATTGAACTTGATTTTTGGAGGGGGTGTTAGCCTTGGATTTTCGGACAAATTGATCCTGACTCGACGAGCCCAATTTAAATGAGTATTAGCCTTAGATTTCTAACCTTGTTCATATCCAAGCCCTTTCAGTTGGTATTAGACTTCAAATTTATGGGTAATAGACTTTTCCCCCAAACATGATTGAATTTGGTTTTTGGAGGGGGTGTTAGCCTTGGATTTTCAGACAAATTGATCCTGACTCGACGAGCCCCATTTAAATGAGTATTATCCTTATATTTCTAACCTTGTTCATATCCAAGGCCTTTTAGTTGGTATTAGACTCCAAATTTATGGGTAATAGACTTTTCCCCCAAACATGATGGAACTTGGTTTTTGGAGGGGGTGTTAGCCTTGGATTTTCAGACAAATTGATCCTGACTCGACGAGCCCCATTTAAATGAGTATTAGGCTTAGATTTATAACCTTGTTCATATCCAAGCCCTTTTAGATGGTATTAGATTTCAAATTTATGGGTTATAGGCTTTTCCCCCAAACATGATTGAACTTGGTTTTTGGAGGGGGTGTTAGCCTTGGATTTTTGGACAACTTGATCCTGACTCGACGAGCCCTATTTAAATGAGTATTAGCCTTAGATTTCTAACCTTGTTCATATCCAAGCCCTTTAAGTTTGTATTAGACTTCAAATTTATGGGTAATATCCTTTTCCCGCAAACATGATTGAACTTGGTTTTTGGAGGGGATGTTAGCCTTGGATTTTTGGACAAATTGATCCTCACTCGACGAGCCCCATTTAAATGAGTATTAGCCTTAGGTTTCTAACCTTGTTCATATCCAAGCCCTTTTAGTTGGTATTAGACTTCAAATTTATGGGTAATAGACTTTTCCCCCAAACATGATTGAACTTGGTTTTTAGAGGGGGTGTTAGCCTTGGATTTTCGGACAAATTGATCCTGACTCGACGAGCCCCATTTAAAGGAGTATTAGCCTTAGATTTCTAACCTTGTTCATATCCAAGACCTTTTAGTTTGTATTAGACTTCAAATTTATGGGGTAATATCCTTCCCCCCAAACATGATTGAACTTGATTTTTGGAGGGGGTGTTAGCCTTGGATTTTCGGACAAATTGATCCTGACTCGACGAGCCCAATTTAAATGAGTATTAGCCTTAGATTTCTAACCTTGTTCATATCCAAGCCCTTTCAGTTGGTATTAGACTTCAAATTTATGGGTAATAGACTTTTCCCCCAAACATGATTGAACTTGGTTTTTGGAGGGGGTGTTAGCCTTGGATTTTCGGACAAATTGATCCTGACTCGACGAGCCCCATTTAAACGAGTATTAGCCTTATATTTCTAACCTTATTCATATCCAAGCCGTTTTAGTATGTATTAGACTTCAAATTTATGGGTAATATCCTTTTCCCCCAAACATGATTGAACTTCGTTTTTGGAGGGGGTGTTAGCCTTGGATTTTCGGACAAATTGATCCTGACTCGACGAGCCCAATTTAAATGAGTATTAGCCTTATATTTCTAACCTTGTTCATATCCAAGCCCTTTCAGTTGGTATTAGACTTCAAATTTATGGGTTATAGGCTTTTCCCCCAAACATGATTGAACTTGGTTTTTGGAGGGGGTGTTAGCCTTGCATTTTGGGACAAATTGATCCTCACTCGACGAGCCCCATTTAAGTGAGTATTAGCCTTAGATTTCTAACATTGGTCATATCCAAGCCCTTTTAGTTGGTATTAGACTTCAAATTTATGGGTAATATCGTTTTCCCCTAAACATGATTGAACTTGGTTTTTGGAGGGGGTGTTAGCCTTGGATTTTCGGACAAATTGATCCTGACTCGACGAGCCCCATTTAAATGAGTATTATCCTTATATTTCTAACCTTGTTCATATCCAAGGCCTTTTAGTTGGTATTAGACTTCAAATTTATGGGTAATAGACTTTTCCCCCAAACATGATGGAACTTGGTTTTTGGAGGGGGTGTTAGCCTTGGATTTTCAGACAAATTGATCCTGACTCGACGAGCCCCATTTAAATGAGTATTAGGCTTAAATTTCTAACCTTGTTCATATCCAAGCCCTTTTAGATGGTATTAGATTTCAAATTTATGGGTTATAGGCTTTTCCCCCAAACATGATTGAACTTGGTTTTTGGAGGGGGTGTTAGCCTTGGATTTTTGGACAACTTGATCCTGTCCCGACGAGCCCTATTTAAATGAGTATTAGCCTTAGATTTCTAACCTTGTTCATATCCAAGCCCTTTAAGTTTGTATTAGACTTCAAATTTATGGGTAATATCCTTTTCCCGCAAACATGATTGAACTTGGTTTTTGGAGGGGGTGTTAGCCTTGGATTTTTGGACAAATTGATCCTCACTCGACGACCCCCATTTAAATGAGTATTAGCCTTAGGTTTCTAACCTTGTTCATATCCAAGCCCTTTTAGTTGGTATTAGATTTCAAATTTATGGGTAATAGACTTTTCCCCCAAACATGATTGAACTTGGTTTTTAGAGGGGGTGTTAGCCTTGGATTTTCGGACAAATTGATCCTGACTCGACGAGCCCCATTTAAAGGAGTATTAGCCTTAGATTTCTAACCTTGTTCATATCCAAGACCTTTTAGTTTGTATTAGACTTCAAATTTATGGGTAATATCCTTCCCCCCAAACATGATTGAACTTGATTTTTGGAGGGGGTGTTAGCCTTGGATTTTCGGACAAATTGATCCTGACTCGACGAGCCCAATTTAAATGAGTATTAGCCTTAGATTTCTAACCTTGTTCATATCCAAGCCCTTTCAGTTGGTATTAGACTTCAAATTTATGGGTAATAGACTTTTCCCCCAAACATGATTGAATTTGGTTTTTGGAGGGGGTGTTAGCCTTGGATTTTCAGACAAATTGATCCTGACTCGACGAGCCCCATTTAAATGAGTATTATCCTTATATTTGTAACCTTGTTCATATCCAAGGCCTTTTAGTTGGTATTAGACTCCAAATTTATGGGTAATAGACTTTTCCCCCAAACATGATGGAACTTGGTTTTTGGAGGGGGTGTTAGCCTTGGATTTTCAGACAAATTGATCCTGACTCGACGAGCCCCATTTAAATGAGTATTAGGCTTAGATTTATAACCTTGTTCATATCCAAGCCCTTTTAGATGGTATTAGATTTCAAATTTATGGGTTATAGGCTTTTCCCCCAAACATGATTGAACTTGGTTTTTGGAGGGGGTGTTAGCCTTGGATTTTTGGACAACTTGATCCTGACTCGACGAGCCCTATTTAAATGAGTATTAGCCTTAGATTTCTAACCTTGTTCATATCCAAGCCCTTTAAGTTTGTATTAGACTTCAAATTTATGGGTAATATCCTTTTCCCGCAAACATGATTGAACTTGGTTTTTGGAGGGGATGTTAGCCTTGGATTTTTGGACAAATTGATCCTCACTCGACGAGCCCCATTTAAATGAGTATTAGCCTTAGGTTTCTAACCTTGTTCATATCCAAGCCCTTTTAGTTGGTATTAGACTTCAAATTTATGGGTAATAGACTTTTCCCCCAAACATGATTGAACTTGGTTTTTAGAGGGGGTGTTAGCCTTGGATTTTCGGACAAATTGATCCTGACTCGACGAGCCCCATTTAAAGGAGTATTAGCCTTAGATTTCTAACCTTGTTCATATCCAAGACCTTTTAGTTTGTATTAGACTTCAAATTTATGGGGTAATATCCTTCCCCCCAAACATGATTGAACTTGATTTTTGGAGGGGGTGTTAGCCTTGGATTTTCGGACAAATTGATCCTGACTCGACGAGCCCAATTTAAATGAGTATTAGCCTTAGATTTCTAACCTTGTTCATATCCAAGCCCTTTCAGTTGGTATTAGACTTCAAATTTATGGGTAATAGACTTTTCCCCCAAACATGATTGAACTTGGTTTTTGGAGGGGGTGTTAGCCTTGGATTTTCGGACAAATTGATCCTGACTCGACGAGCCCCATTTAAACGAGTATTAGCCTTATATTTCTAACCTTATTCATATCCAAGCCGTTTTAGTATGTATTAGACTTCAAATTTATGGGTAATATCCTTTTCCCCCAAACATGATTGAACTTCGTTTTTGGAGGGGGTGTTAGCCTTGGATTTTCGGACAAATTGATCCTGACTCGACGAGCCCAATTTAAATGAGTATTAGCCTTATATTTCTAACCTTGTTCATATCCAAGCCCTTTCAGTTGGTATTAGACTTCAAATTTATGGGTTATAGGCTTTTCCCCCAAACATGATTGAACTTGGTTTTTGGAGGGGGTGTTAGCCTTGCATTTTGGGACAAATTGATCCTCACTCGACGAGCCCCATTTAAGTGAGTATTAGCCTTAGATTTCTAACATTGGTCATATCCAAGCCCTTTTAGTTGGTATTAGACTTCAAATTTATGGGTAATATCGTTTTCCCCTAAACATGATTGAACTTGGTTTTTGGAGGGGGTGTTAGCCTTGGATTTTCGGACAAATTGATCCTGACTCGACGAGCCCCATTTAAATGAGTATTATCCTTATATTTCTAACCTTGTTCATATCCAAGGCCTTTTAGTTGGTATTAGACTTCAAATTTATGGGTAATAGACTTTTCCCCCAAACATGATGGAACTTGGTTTTTGGAGGGGGTGTTAGCCTTGGATTTTCAGACAAATTGATCCTGACTCGACGAGCCCCATTTAAATGAGTATTAGGCTTAAATTTCTAACCTTGTTCATATCCAAGCCCTTTTAGATGGTATTAGATTTCAAATTTATGGGTTATAGGCTTTTCCCCCAAACATGATTGAACTTGGTTTTTGGAGGGGGTGTTAGCCTTGGATTTTTGGACAACTTGATCCTGTCCCGACGAGCCCTATTTAAATGAGTATTAGCCTTAGATTTCTAACCTTGTTCATATCCAATCCCTTTAAGTTTGTATTAGACTTCAAATTTATGGGTAATATCCTTTTCCCGCAAACATGATTGAACTTGGTTTTTGGAGGGGGTGTTAGCCTTGGATTTTTGGACAAATTGATCCTCACTCGACGACCCCCATTTAAATGAGTATTAGCCTTAGGTTTCTAACCTTGTTCATATCCAAGCCCTTTTAGTTGGTATTAGATTTCAAATTTATGGGTAATAGACTTTTCCCCCAAACATGATTGAACTTGGTTTTTAGAGGGGGTGTTAGCCTTGGATTTTCGGACAAATTGATCCTGACTCGACGAGCCCCATTTAAAGGAGTATTAGCCTTAGATTTCTAACCTTGTTCATATCCAAGACCTTTTAGTTTGTATTAGACTTCAAATTTATGGGTAATATCCTTCCCCCCAAACATGATTGAACTTGATTTTTGGAGGGGGTGTTAGCCTTGGATTTTCGGACAAATTGATCCTGACTCGACGAGCCCAATTTAAATGAGTATTAGCCTTAGATTTCTAACCTTGTTCATATCCAAGCCCTTTCAGTTGGTATTAGACTTCAAATTTATGGGTAATAGACTTTTCCCCCAAACATGATTGAATTTGGTTTTTGGAGGGGGTGTTAGCCTTGGATTTTCAGACAAATTGATCCTGACTCGACGAGCCCCATTTAAATGAGTATTATCCTTATATTTCTAACCTTGTTCATATCCAAGGCCTTTTAGTTGGTATTAGACTCCAAATTTATGGGTAATAGACTTTTCCCCCAAACATGATGGAACTTGGTTTTTGGAGGGGGTGTTAGCCTTGGATTTTCAGACAAATTGATCCTGACTCGACGAGCCCCATTTAAATGAGTATTAGGCTTAGATTTATAACCTTGTTCATATCCAAGCCCTTTTAGATGGTATTAGATTTCAAATTTATGGGTTATAGGCTTTTCCCCCAAACATGATTGAACTTGGTTTTTGGAGGGGGTGTTAGCCTTGGATTTTTGGACAACTTGATCCTGACTCGACGAGCCCTATTTAAATGAGTATTAGCCTTAGATTTCTAACCTTGTTCATATCCAAGCCCTTTAAGTTTGTATTAGACTTCAAATTTATGGGTAATATCCTTTTCCCGCAAACATGATTGAACTTGGTTTTTGGAGGGGATGTTAGCCTTGGATTTTTGGACAAATTGATCCTCACTCGACGAGCCCCATTTAAATGAGTATTAGCCTTAGGTTTCTAACCTTGTTCATATCCAAGCCCTTTTAGTTGGTATTAGACTTCAAATTTATGGGTAATAGACTTTTCCCCCAAACATGATTGAACTTGGTTTTTAGAGGGGGTGTTAGCCTTGGATTTTCGGACAAATTGATCCTGACTCGACGAGCCCCATTTAAAGGAGTATTAGCCTTAGATTTCTAACCTTGTTCATATCCAAGACCTTTTAGTTTGTATTAGACTTCAAATTTATGGGGTAATATCCTTCCCCCCAAACATGATTGAACTTGATTTTTGGAGGGGGTGTTAGCCTTGGATTTTCGGACAAATTGATCCTGACTCGACGAGCCCAATTTAAATGAGTATTAGCCTTAGATTTCTAACCTTGTTCATATCCAAGCCCTTTCAGTTGGTATTAGACTTCAAATTTATGGGTAATAGACTTTTCCCCCAAACATGATTGAACTTGGTTTTTGGAGGGGGTGTTAGCCTTGGATTTTCGGACAAATTGATCCTGACTCGACGAGCCCCATTTAAACGAGTATTAGCCTTATATTTCTAACCTTATTCATATCCAAGCCGTTTTAGTATGTATTAGACTTCAAATTTATGGGTAATATCCTTTTCCCCCAAACATGATTGAACTTCGTTTTTGGAGGGGGTGTTAGCCTTGGATTTTCGGACAAATTGATCCTGACTCGACAAGCCCAATTTAAATGAGTATTAGCCTTATATTTCTAACCTTGTTCATATCCAAGCCCTTTCAGTTGGTATTAGACTTCAAATTTATGGGTTATAGGCTTTTCCCCCAAACATGATTGAACTTGGTTTTTGGAGGGGGTGTTAGCCTTGCATTTTGGGACAAATTGATCCTCACTCGACGAGCCCCATTTAAGTGAGTATTAGCCTTAGATTTCTAACATTGGTCATATCCAAGCCCTTTTAGTTGGTATTAGACTTCAAATTTATGGGTAATATCGTTTTCCCCTAAACATGATTGAACTTGGTTTTTGGAGGGGGTGTTAGCCTTGGATTTTCGGACAAATTGATCCTGACTCGACGAGCCCCATTTAAATGAGTATTATCCTTATATTTCTAACCTTGTTCATATCCAAGGCCTTTTAGTTGGTATTAGACTTCAAATTTATGGGTAATAGACTTTTCCCCCAAACATGATGGAACTTGGTTTTTGGAGGGGGTGTTAGCCTTGGATTTTCAGACAAATTGATCCTGACTCGACGAGCCCCATTTAAATGAGTATTAGGCTTAAATTTCTAACCTTGTTCATATCCAAGCCCTTTTAGATGGTATTAGATTTCAAATTTATGGGTTATAGGCTTTTCCCCCAAACATGATTGAACTTGGTTTTTGGAGGGGGTGTTAGCCTTGGATTTTTGGACAACTTGATCCTGTCCCGACGAGCCCTATTTAAATGAGTATTAGCCTTAGATTTCTAACCTTGTTCATATCCAAGCCCTTTAAGTTTGTATTAGACTTCAAATTTATGGGTAATATCCTTTTCCCGCAAACATGATTGAACTTGGTTTTTGGAGGGGGTGTTAGCCTTGGATTTTTGGACAAATTGATCCTCACTCGACGACCCCCATTTAAATGAGTATTAGCCTTAGGTTTCTAACCTTGTTCATATCCAAGCCCTTTTAGTTGGTATTAGATTTCAAATTTATGGGTAATAGACTTTTCCCCCAAACATGATTGAACTTGGTTTTTAGAGGGGGTGTTAGCCTTGGATTTTCGGACAAATTGATCCTGACTCGACGAGCCCCATTTAAAGGAGTATTAGCCTTAGATTTCTAACCTTGTTCATATCCAAGACCTTTTAGTTTGTATTAGACTTCAAATTTATGGGTAATATCCTTCCCCCCAAACATGATTGAACTTGATTTTTGGAGGGGGTGTTAGCCTTGGATTTTCGGACAAATTGATCCTGACTCGACGAGCCCAATTTAAATGAGTATTAGCCTTAGATTTCTAACCTTGTTCATATCCAAGCCCTTTCAGTTGGTATTAGACTTCAAATTTATGGGTAATAGACTTTTCCCCCAAACATGATTGAATTTGGTTTTTGGAGGGGGTGTTAGCCTTGGATTTTCAGACAAATTGATCCTGACTCGACGAGCCCCATTTAAATGAGTATTATCCTTATATTTCTAACCTTGTTCATATCCAAGGCCTTTTAGTTGGTATTAGACTCCAAATTTATGGGTAATAGACTTTTCCCCCAAACATGATGGAACTTGGTTTTTGGAGGGGGTGTTAGCCTTGGATTTTCAGACAAATTGATCCTGACTCGACGAGCCCCATTTAAATGAGTATTAGGCTTAGATTTATAACCTTGTTCATATCCAAGCCCTTTTAGATGGTATTAGATTTCAAATTTATGGGTTATAGGCTTTTCCCCTAAACATGATTGAACTTGGTTTTTGGAGGGGGTGTTAGCCTTGGATTTTTGGACAACTTGATCCTGACTCGACGAGCCCTATTTAAATGAGTATTAGCCTTAGATTTCTAACCTTGTTCATATCCAAGCCCTTTAAGTTTGTATTAGACTTCAAATTTATGGGTAATATCCTTTTCCCGCAAACATGATTGAACTTGGTTTTTGGAGGGGATGTTAGCCTTGGATTTTTGGACAAATTGATCCTCACTCGACGAGCCCCATTTAAATGAGTATTAGCCTTAGGTTTCTATCCTTGTTCATATCCAAGCCCTTTTAGTTGGTATTAGACTTCAAATTTATGGGTAATAGACTTTTCCCCCAAACATGATTGAACTTGGTTTTTAGAGGGGGTGTTAGCCTTGGATTTTCGGACAAATTGATCCTGACTCGACGAGCCCCATTTAAAGGAGTATTAGCCTTAGATTTCTAACCTTGTTCATATCCAAGACCTTTTAGTTTGTATTAGACTTCAAATTTATGGGGTAATATCCTTCCCCCCAAACATGATTGAACTTGATTTTTGGAGGGGGTGTTAGCCTTGGATTTTCGGACAAATTGATCCTGACTCGACGAGCCCAATTTAAATGAGTATTAGCCTTAGATTTCTAACCTTGTTCATATCCAAGCCCTTTCAGTTGGTATTAGACTTCAAATTTATGGGTCATAGACTTTTCCCCCAAACATGATTGAACTTGGTTTTTGGAGGGGGTGTTAGCCTTGGATTTTCGGACAAATTGATCCTGACTCGACGAGCCCCATTTAAACGAGTATTAGCCTTATATTTCTAACCTTATTCATATCCAAGCCGTTTTAGTATGTATTAGACTTCAAATTTATGGGTAATATCCTTTTCCCCCAAACATGATTGAACTTCGTTTTTGGAGGGGGTGTTAGCCTTGGATTTTCGGACAAATTGATCCTGACTCGACGAGCCCAATTTAAATGAGTATTAGCCTTATATTTCTAACCTTGTTCATATCCAAGCCCTTTCAGTTGGTATTAGACTTCAAATTTATGGGTTATAGGCTTTTCCCCCAAACATGATTGAACTTGGTTTTTGGAGGGGGTGTTAGCCTTGGATTTTGGGACAAATTGATCCTCACTCGACGAGCCCCATTTAAGTGAGTATTAGCCTTAGATTTCTAACATTGGTCATATCCAAGCCCTTTTAGTTGGTATTAGACTTCAAATTTATGGGTAATATCGTTTTCCCCTAAACATGATTGAACTTGGTTTTTGGAGGGGGTGTTAGCCTTGGATTTTCGGACAAATTGATCCTGACTCGACGAGCCCCATTTAAATGAGTATTATCCTTATATTTCTAACCTTGTTCATATCCAAGGCCTTTTAGTTGGTATTAGACTTCAAATTTATGGGTAATAGACTT
Source organism: Salix caprea (assembly GCA_964035475.1). Taxonomy (NCBI): domain Eukaryota; kingdom Viridiplantae; phylum Streptophyta; class Magnoliopsida; order Malpighiales; family Salicaceae; genus Salix; species Salix caprea. The sequence goes on along the minus strand of OZ037748.1, from coordinate 3,447,363 downwards.
TTCCCCCAAACATGATGGAACTTGGTTTTTGGAGGGGGTGTTAGCCTTGGATTTTCAGACAAATTGATCCTGACTCGACGAGCCCCATTTAAATGAGTATTAGGCTTAAATTTCTAACCTTGTTCATATCCAAGCCCTTTTAGATGGTATTAGATTTCAAATTTATGGGTTATAGGCTTTTCCCCCAAACATGATTGAACTTGGTTTTTGGAGGGGGTGTTAGCCTTGGATTTTTGGACAACTTGATCCTGTCTCGACGAGCCCTATTTAAATGAGTATTAGCCTTAGATTTCTAACCTTGTTCATATCCAAGCCCTTTAAGTTTGTATTAGACTTCAAATTTATGGGTAATATCCTTTTCCCGCAAACATGATTGAACTTGGTTTTTGGAGGGGGTGTTAGCCTTGGATTTTTGGACAAATTGATCCTCACTCGACGACCCCCATTTAAATGAGTATTAGCCTTAGGTTTCTAACCTTGTTCATATCCAAGCCCTTTTAGTTGGTATTAGACTTCAAATTTATGGGTAATAGACTTTTCCCCCAAACATGATTGAACTTGGTTTTTAGAGGGGGTGTTAGCCTTGGATTTTCGGACAAATTGATCCTGACTCGACGAGCCCCATTTAAAGGAGTATTAGCCTTAGATTTCTAACCTTGTTCATATCCAAGACCTTTTAGTTTGTATTAGACTTCAAATTTATGGGTAATATCCTTCCCCCCAAACATGATTGAACTTGATTTTTGGAGGGGGTGTTAGCCTTGGATTTTCGGACAAATTGATCCTGACTCGACGAGCCCAATTTAAATGAGTATTAGCCTTAGATTTCTAACCTTGTTCATATCCAAGCCCTTTCAGTTGGTATTAGACTTCAAATTTATGGGTAATAGACTTTTCCCCCAAACATGATTGAACTTGGTTTTTGGAGGGGGTGTTAGCCTTGGATTTTCGGACAAATTGATCCTGACTCGACGAGCCCCATTTAAACGAGTATTAGCCTTATATTTCTAACCTTATTCATATCCAAGCCGTTTTAGTATGTATTAGACTTCAAATTTATGGGTAATATCCTTTTCCCCCAAACATGATTGAACTTCGTTTTTGGAGGGGGTGTTAGCCTTGGATTTTCGGACAAATTGATCCTGACTCGACGAGCCCCATTTAAATGAGCATTATCCTTATATTTCTAACCTTGTTCATATCCAAGGCCTTTTAGTTGGTATTAGACTCCAAATTTATGGGTAATAGACTTTTCCCCCAAACGTGATTGAACTTGGTTTTTGGAGGGGGTGTTAGCCTTGGATTTTCGGACAAATTGGTCTTTAGTCGACGAGCCCCATTTAAATGAGTATTAGCCTTAGATTTCTAACCTTGTGCATATCCAAGCCGTTTTAGTTGGTATTAGACTTCAAATTTATGGGTAACATCCTTTTCCCCCAAACATGATTGAACTTGGTTTTTGGAGGGGGTGTTAGCCTTGGATTTTCAGACAAATTGATCCTGACTCGACGGGCCCCATTTAAATGAGTATTATCCTTATATTTCTAACCTTGTTCATATCCAAGGCCTTTTAGTTGGTATTAGACTCCAAATTTATGGGTAATAGACTTTTCCCCCAAACATGATGGAACTTGGTTTTTGGAGGGGGTGTTAGCCTTGGATTTTCAGACAAATTGATCCTGACTCGACGAGCCCCATTTAAATGAGTATTAGGCTTAGATTTCTAACCTTGTTCATATCCAAGCCCTTTTAGATGGTATTAGATTTCAAATTTATGGGTTATAGGCTTTTCCCCCAAACATGATTGAACTTGGTTTTTGGAGGGGGTGTTAGCCTTGGATTTTTGGACAACTTGATCCTGACTCGACGAGCCCTATTTAAATGAGTATTAGCCTTAGATTTCTAACCTTGTTCATATCCAAGCCCTTTAAGTTTGTATTAGACTTCAAATTTATGGGTAATATCCTTTTCCCGCAAACATGATTGAACTTGGTTTTTGGAGGGGATGTTAGCCTTGGATTTTTGGACAAATTGATCCTCACTCGACGAGCCCCATTTAAATGAGTATTAGCCTTAGGTTTCTAACCTTGTTCATATCCAAGCCCTTTTAGTTGGTATTAGACTTCAAATTTATGGGTAATAGACTTTTCCCCCAAACATGATTGAACTTGGTTTTTAGAGGGGGTGTTAGCCTTGGATTTTCGGACAAATTGATCCTGACTCGACGAGCCCCATTTAAAGGAGTATTAGCCTTAGATTTCTAACCTTGTTCATATCCAAGACCTTTTAGTTTGTATTAGACTTCAAATTTATGGGTAATATCCTTCCCCCCAAACATGATTGAACTTGATTTTTGGAGGGGGAGTTAGCCTTGGATTTTCGGACAAATTGATCCTGACTCGACGAGCCCAATTTAAATGAGTATTAGCATTAGATTTCTAACCTTGTTCATATCCAAGCCGTTTCAGTTGGTATTAGACTTCAAATTTATGGGTAATAGACTTTTCCCCCAAACATGATTGAACTTGGTTTTTGGAGGGGGTGTTAGCCTTGGATTTTCGGACAAATTGATCCTGACTCGACGAGCCCCATTTAAACGAGTATTAGCCTTATATTTCTAACCTTGTTCATATCCAATCTGTTTTAGTTGGTATTAGACTTCAAATTTATGGGTAATATCCTTTTCCCGCAAACATGATTGAACTTGGTTTTTGGAGGGGGAGTTAGCCTTGGATTTTCGGACAAATTGATCCTGACTCGACGAGCCCAATTTAAATGAGTATTAGCATTAGATTTCTAACCTTGTTCATATCCAAGCCCTTTCAGTTGGTATTAGACTTCAAATTTATGGGTAATAGACTTTTCCCCCAAACATGATTGAACTTGGTTTTTGGAGGGGGTGTTAGCCTTGGATTTTCGGACAAATTGATCCTGACTCGACGAGCCCCATTTAAACGAGTATTAGCCTTATATTTCTAACCTTGTTCATATCCAATCTGTTTTAGTTGGTATTAGACTTCAAATTAATGGGTAATATCCTTTTCCCCCAAACATGATTGAACTTGGTTTTTGGAGGGGGTGTTAGCGTTGGATTTTCAGACAAATTGATCCTGACTCGACGAGCCCCATTTAAATGAGTATTATCCTTATATTTTTAACCTTGTTCATATCCAAGGCCTTTTTAGTTGGTATTAGACTCCAAATTTATGGGTAATAGACTTTTCCCCCAAACATGATGGAACTTGGTTTTTGGAGGGGGTGTTAGCCTTAGATTTTCAGACAAATTGATCCTGACTCGACGAGCCCCATTTAAATGAGTATTAGGCTTAGATTTCTAACCTTGTTCATATCCAAGCCCTTTTAGATGGTATTAGATTTCAAATTTATGGGTTATAGGCTTTTCCCCCAAACATGATTGAACTTGGTTTTTGGAGGGGGTGTTAGCCTTGGATTTTTGGACAACTTGATCCTGACTCGACGAGCCCTATTTAAATGAGTATTAGCCTTAGATTTCTAACCTTGTTCATATCCAAGCCCTTTAAGTTTGTATTAGACTTCAAATTTATGGGCAATATACTTTTCCCCCAAACATGATTGAACTTGGTTTTTGGAGGGGGTGTTAGCCTTGAAATTTCGGACAAATTGATCCTGACTCGACGAGCCCCATTTAAATGAGTATTAGCATTAGATTTCTAACCTTGTTCATATCCAAGCCCTTTCAGTTGGTATTAGACTTCAAATTTATGGGTAATAGACTTTTCCCCCAAACATGATTGAACTTGGTTTTTGGAGGGGGTGTTAGCCTTGGATTTTCGGACAAAACGAGCCCCATTTAAACGAGTATTAGCCTTATATTTCTAACCTTGTTCATATCCAATCTGTTTTAGTTGGTATTAGACTTCAAATTTATGGGTAATATCCTTTTCCCCCAAACATGATTGAACTTGGTTTTTGGAGGGGGTTTTAGCGTTGGATTTTCAGACAAATTGATCCTGACTCGACGAGCCCCATTTAAATCAGTATTAGGCTTAGATTTCTAACCTTGTTCATATCCAAGCCCTTTTAGATGGTATTAGATTTCAAATTTATGGGTTATAGGCTTTTCCCCCAAACATGATTGAACTTGGTTTTTGGAGGGGGTGTTAGCCTTGGATTTTTGGACAACTTGATCCTGACTCGACGAGCCCTATTTAAATGAGTATTAGCCTTAGATTTCTAACCTTGTTCATATCCAAGCCCTTTAAGTTTGTATTAGACTTCAAATTTATGGGTAATATCCTTTTCCCGCAAACATGATTGAACTTGGTTTTTGGAGGGGGTGTTAGCCTTGGATTTTTGGACAAATTGATCCTCACTCGACGAGCCCCATTTAAATGAGTATTAGCCTTAGGTTTCTAACCTTGTTCATATCCAAGCCCTTTTAGTTGGTATTAGACTTCAAATTTATGGGTAATAGACTTTTCCCCCAAACATGATTGAACTTGTTTTTAGAGGGGGTGTTAGCCTTGGATTTTCGGACAAATTGATCCTAACTCGACGAGCCCCATTTAAAGGAGTATTAGCCTTAGATTTCTAACCTTGTTCATATCCAAGACCTTTTAGTTTGTATTAGACTTCAAATTTATGGGTAATATCCTTCCCCCCAAACATGATTGAACTTGATTTTTGGAGGGGGTGTTAGCCTTGGATTTTCGGACAAATTGATCCTGACTCGACGAGCCCAATTTAAATGAGTATTAGCCTTAGATTTCTAACCTTGTTCATATCCAAGCCCTTTCAGTTGGTATTAGACTTCAAATTTATGGGTAATAGACTTTTCCCCCAAACATGATTGAACTTGGTTTTTGGAGGGGGTGTTAGCCTTGGATTTTCGGACAAATTGATCCTGACTCGACGAGCCCCATTTAAACGAGTATTAGCCTTATATTTCTAACCTTATTCATATCCAAGCCGTTTTAGTATGTATTAGACTTCAAATTTATGGGTAATATCCTTTTCCCCCAAACATGATTGAACTTTGTTTTTGGAGGGGGTGTTAGCCTTGGATTTTCGGACAAATTGATCCTGACTCGACGAGCCCCATTTAAACAAGTATTAGCCTTAGATTTCTAACCTTGTTCATATCCAAGCCGTTTTAGTTGGTATTAGACTTTAAATTTATGGGTAATATCCTTTTCCCCCAAACATGATTGAACTTCGTTTTTGGAGGGGGTGTTAGCCTTGAATTTTCGGACAAATTGATCCTGACTCGATGAGCTTCATTTAAATGAGTATTAGGCTTAGATTTCTAACCTTGTTCATATCCAAGATGTTTTAGTTGGTATTAGACTTCAAATTTATGGGTAATATCCTTATCCCGCAAACATGATTGAACTTGGTTTTTGGAGGGGGTGTTAGCCTTGGATTTTCGGACAAATTGATCCTGACTCGACGAGCCCCATTTAAATGAGTATTAGCCTTATATTTCTAAACTTGTTCATATCCAAGCCCTTTTAGCTGGTATTAGACTTCAAATTTATGGGTAATAGCCATTTCCCCCAAACATGATTGAACTTGGTTTTTGGAGGGGGTGTTAGCCTTGGATTTTCGGACAAATTGATCCTGACTCGACGAGCCCCATTTAAATGAGTATTAGGCTTAGATTTCTAACCTTGTTCATATCCAAGCCCTTTTAGATGGTATTAGATTTCAAATTTATGGGTTATAGGTTTTTCCCCCAAACATGATTGAACTTGGTTTTTGGAGGGGGTGTTAGCCTTGGATTTTCGGACAACTTGATCCTGACTCGACGAGCCCCATTTAAATGAGTATTAGCCTTAGATTTCTAACATTGTTCATATCCAAGCCCTTTTAGTTTGTATTAGACTTCAAATTTATGGGTAATATCCTTTTCCCGCAAACATGATTGAACTTGGTTTTTGGAGGGGGTGTTAGCCTTGGATTTTCGGACAAATTGGTCCTGACTCGACGAGCCCCATTTAAATGAGTATTAGCCTTATATTTCTAAACTTGTTCATATCCAAGCCCTTTTAGCTGGTATTAGACTTTAAATTTATGGGTAATAGCCATTTCCCCCAAACATGATTGAACTTGGTTTTTGGAGGGGGTGTTAGCCTTGGATTTTCGGACAAATTGATCCTGACTCGACGAGCCCCATTTAAATGAGTATTAGGCTTAGATTTCTAACCTTGTTCATATCCAAGCCCTTTTAGATGGTATTACACTACAAATTTAAGGGTTATAGGCTTTTCCCCCAAACATGATTGAACTTGGTTTTTGGAGGGGGTGTTAGCCTTAGATTTTTGGACAAATTGATCCTGACTCGATGAGCCCAATTTAAATTAGTATTAGCCTTAGATTTATAACCTTGTTCATATCCAAGCCCTTTTAGTTTGTATTAGACTTCAAATTTATGGGTAATATCCTTTTCCCCCAAACATGATTGAACTTGGTTTTTGGAGGGGGTCTTAGCTTTGGATTTTCAGACAAATTGATCCTGACTCGACGAGCCCCATTTAAATGAGTATTAGCCTTAGATTTCTAACCTTGTTCATATCCAAGCCGTTTTAGTTGGTATTAGACTTCAAATTTATGGGTAATATCCTTTTCCCCCAATCATGATTGAACTTGGTTTTTGGAGGGGGTCTTAGCATTGGATTTTCAGACAAATTGATCCTGACTCGACGAGCCCCATTTAAATGAGTATTAGCCTTAGATTTCTAACCTTGTTCATATCCAAGCCGTTTTAGTTGGTATTAGACTTCAAATTTATGGGTAATATCCTTTTCCCCCAATCATGATTGAACTTGGTTTTTGGAGGGGGTGTTAGCCTTGAATTTTCGGACAAATTAATCCTGAGCCGATGAGCTTCATTTAAATGAGTATTATCCTTATATTTCTAACCTTGTTCATATCCAAGTCCTTTTAGATGGTATTAGACTTCAAATTTATGGGTTATAGGCTTTTCACCCAAACATGATTGAACTTGGTTTTTGGATGGGGTGTTAGCCTTGGATTTTTGGAAAAATTGATCCTGACTCGACGAGCCCTATTTAAATGAGTATTAGGCTTAGATTTCTAACCTTGTTCATATCCAAGCCCTTTTAGTTGGTATTAGACTTCAAATTTATGGGTTATAGGCTTTTCCCCCAAACATGATTCAACTTGGTTTTTGGAGGGGGTGTTAGCCTTGGATTTTCGGACAAATTGATCCTGACTCGGCGAGCCCCATTTAAATGAGTATTATCCTTATATTTCTAACCTTGTTCATATCCAAGGCCTTTTAGTTGGTATTAGACTTCAAATTTATGGGTAATAGACTTTTCCCCCAAATATGATGGAACTTGGTTTTTGGAGGGGGTGTTAGCCTTGGATTTTCAGACAAATTGATCCTGACTCGACGAGCCCCATTTAAATGAGTATTAGGCTTAAATTTCTAACCTTGTTCATATCCAAGCCCTTTTAGATGGTATTAGATTTCAAATTTATGGGTTATAGGCTTTTCCCCCAAACATGATTGAACTTGGTTTTTGGAGGGGGTGTTAGCCTTGGATTTTTGGACAACTTGATCCTGACTCGACGAGCCCTATTTAAATGAGTATTAGCCTTAGATTTCTAACCTTGTTCATATCCAAGCCCTTTAAGTTTGTATTAGACTTCAAATTTATGGGTAATATCCTTTTCCCGCAAACATGATTGAACTTGGTTTTTGGAGGGGATGTTAGCCTTGGATTTTTGGACAAATTGATCCTCACTCGACGAGCCCCATTTAAATGAGTATTAGCCTTAGGTTTCTAACCTTGTTCATATCCAAGCCCTTTTAGTTGGTATTAGACTTCAAATTTATGGGTAATAGACTTTTCCCCCAAACATGATTGAACTTGGTTTTTAGAGGGGGTGTTAGCCTTGGATTTTCGGACAAATTGATCCTGACTCGACGAGCCCCATTTAAAGGAGTATTAGCCTTAGATTTCTAACCTTGTTCATATCCAAGACCTTTTAGTTTGTATTAGACTTCAAATTTATGGGTAATATCCTTCCCCCCAAACATGATTGAACTTGATTTTTGGAGGGGGAGTTAGCCTTGGATTTTCGGACAAATTGATCCTGACTCGACGAGCCCAATTTAAATGAGTATTAGCATTAGATTTCTAACCTTGTTCATATCCAAGCCGTTTCAGTTGGTATTAGACTTCAAATTTATGGGTAATAGACTTTTCCCCCAAACATGATTGAACTTGGTTTTTGGAGGGGGTGTTAGCCTTGGATTTTCGGACAAATTGATCCTGACTCGACGAGCCCCATTTAAACGAGTATTAGCCTTATATTTCTAACCTTGTTCATATCCAATCTGTTTTAGTTGGTATTAGACTTCAAATTTATGGGTAATATCCTTTTCCCGCAAACATGATTGAACTTGGTTTTTGGAGGGGGAGTTAGCCTTGGATTTTCGGACAAATTGATCCTGACTCGACGAGCCCAATTTAAATGAGTATTAGCATTAGATTTCTAACCTTGTTCATATCCAAGCCCTTTCAGTTGGTATTAGACTTCAAATTTATGGGTAATAGACTTTTCCCCCAAACATGATTGAACTTGGTTTTTGGAGGGGGTGTTAGCCTTGGATTTTCGGACAAATTGATCCTGACTCGACGAGCCCCATTTAAACGAGTATTAGCCTTATATTTCTAACCTTGTTCATATCCAATCTGTTTTAGTTGGTATTAGACTTCAAATTAATGGGTAATATCCTTTTCCCCCAAACATGATTGAACTTGGTTTTTGGAGGGGGTGTTAGCGTTGGATTTTCAGACAAATTGATCCTGACTCGACGAGCCCCATTTAAATGAGTATTATCCTTATATTTTTAACCTTGTTCATATCCAAGGCCTTTTTAGTTGGTATTAGACTCCAAATTTATGGGTAATAGACTTTTCCCCCAAACATGATGGAACTTGGTTTTTGGAGGGGGTGTTAGCCTTGGATTTTCAGACAAATTGATCCTGACTCGACGAGCCCCATTTAAATGAGTATTAGGCTTAGATTTCTAACCTTGTTCATATCCAAGCCCTTTTAGATGGTATTAGATTTCAAATTTATGGGTTATAGGCTTTTCCCCCAAACATGATTGAACTTGGTTTTTGGAGGGGGTGTTAGCCTTGGATTTTTGGACAACTTGATCCTGACTCGACGAGCCCTATTTAAATGAGTATTAGCCTTAGATTTCTAACCTTGTTCATATCCAAGCCCTTTAAGTTTGTATTAGACTTCAAATTTATGGGCAATATACTTTTCCCCCAAACATGATTGAACTTGGTTTTTGAAGGGGGTGTTAGCCTTGAAATTTCGGACAAATTGATCCTGACTCGACGAGCCCCATTTAAATGAGTATTAGCATTAGATTTCTAACCTTGTTCATATCCAAGCCCTTTCAGTTGGTATTAGACTTCAAATTTATGGGTAATAGACTTTTCCCCCAAACATGATTGAACTTGGTTTTTGGAGGGGGTGTTAGCCTTGGATTTTCGGACAAAACGAGCCCCATTTAAACGAGTATTAGCCTTATATTTCTAACCTTGTTCATATCCAATCTGTTTTAGTTGGTATTAGACTTCAAATTTATGGGTAATATCCTTTTCCCCCAAACATGATTGAACTTGGTTTTTGGAGGGGGTGTTAGCGTTGGATTTTCAGACAAATTGATCCTGACTCGACGAGCCCCATTTAAATGAGTATTAGGCTTAGATTTCTAACCTTGTTCATATCCAAGCCCTTTTAGATGGTATTAGATTTCAAATTTATGGGTTATAGGCTTTTCCCCCAAACATGATTGAACTTGGTTTTTGGAGGGGGTGTTAGCCTTGGATTTTTGGACAACTTGATCCTGACTCGACGAGCCCTATTTAAATGAGTATTAGCCTTAGATTTCTAACCTTGTTCATATCCAAGCCCTTTAAGTTTGTATTAGACTTCAAATTTATGGGTAATATCCTTTTCCCGCAAACATGATTGAACTTGGTTTTTGGAGGGGGTGTTAGCCTTGGATTTTTGGACAAATTGATCCTCACTCGACGAGCCCCATTTAAATGAGTATTAGCCTTAGGTTTCTAACCTTGTTCATATCCAAGCCCTTTTAGTTGGTATTAGACTTCAAATTTATGGGTAATAGACTTTTCCCCCAAACATGATTGAACTTGTTTTTAGAGGGGGTGTTAGCCTTGGATTTTCGGACAAATTGATCCTAACTCGACGAGCCCCATTTAAAGGAGTATTAGCCTTAGATTTCTAACCTTGTTCATATCCAAGACCTTTTAGTTTGTATTAGACTTCAAATTTATGGGTAATATCCTTCCCCCCAAACATGATTGAACTTGATTTTTGGAGGGGGTGTTAGCCTTGGATTTTCGGACAAATTGATCCTGACTCGACGAGCCCAATTTAAATGAGTATTAGCCTTAGATTTCTAACCTTGTTCATATCCAAGCCCTTTCAGTTGGTATTAGACTTCAAATTTATGGGTAATAGACTTTTCCCCCAAACATGATTGAACTTGGTTTTTGGAGGGGGTGTTAGCCTTGGATTTTCGGACAAATTGATCCTGACTCGACGAGCCCCATTTAAACGAGTATTAGCCTTAGATTTCTAACCTTGTTCATATCCAAGCTGTTTTAGTTGGTATTAGACTTCAAATTTATGGGTAATATCCTTTTCCCCCAAACATGATTGAACTTCGTTTTTGGAGGGGGTGTTAGCCTTGGATTTTCGGACAAATTGATCCTGACTCGACGAGCCCCATTTAAACGAGTATTAGCCTTATATTTCTAACCTTATTCATATCCAAGCCGTTTTAGTATGTATTAGACTTCAAATTTATGGGTAATATCCTTTTCCCCCAAACATGATTGAACTTTGTTTTTGGAGGGGGTGTTAGCCTTGGATTTTCGGACAAATTGATCCTGACTCGACGAGCCCCATTTAAACAAGTATTAGCCTTAGATTTCTAACCTTGTTCATATCCAAGCCGTTTTAGTTGGTATTAGACTTTAAATTTATGGGTAATATCCTTTTCCCCCAAACATGATTGAACTTCGTTTTTGGAGGGGGTGTTAGCCTTGAATTTTCGGACAAATTGATCCTGACTCGATGAGCTTCATTTAAATGAGTATTAGGCTTAGATTTCTAACCTTGTTCATATCCAAGATGTTTTAGTTGGTATTAGACTTCAAATTTATGGGTAATATCCTTATCCCGCAAACATGATTGAACTTGGTTTTTGGAGGGGGTGTTAGCCTTGGATTTTCGGACAAATTGATCCTGACTCGACGAGCCCCATTTAAATGAGTATTAGCCTTATATTTCTAAACTTGTTCATATCCAAGCCCTTTTAGCTGGTATTAGACTTCAAATTTATGGGTAATAGCCATTTCCCCCAAACATGATTGAACTTGGTTTTTGGAGGGGGTGTTAGCCTTGGATTTTCGGACAAATTGATCCTGACTCGACGAGCCCCATTTAAATGAGTATTAGGCTTAGATTTCTAACCTTGTTCATATCCAAGCCCTTTTAGATGGTATTAGATTTCAAATTTATGGGTTATAGGTTTTTCCCCCAAACATGATTGAACTTGGTTTTTGGAGGGGGTGTTAGCCTTGGATTTTCGGACAACTTGATCCTGACTCGACGAGCCCCATTTAAATGAGTATTAGCCTTAGATTTCTAACATTGTTCATATCCAAGCCCTTTTAGTTTGTATTAGACTTCAAATTTATGGGTAATATCCTTTTCCCGCAAACATGATTGAACTTGGTTTTTGGAGGGGGTGTTAGCCTTGGATTTTCGGACAAATTGGTCCTGACTCGACGAGCCCCATTTAAATGAGTATTAGCCTTATATTTCTAAACTTGTTCATATCCAAGCCCTTTTAGCTGGTATTAGACTTTAAATTTATGGGTAATAGCCATTTCCCCCAAACATGATTGAACTTGGTTTTTGGAGGGGGTGTTAGCCTTGGATTTTCGGACAAATTGATCCTGACTCGACGAGCCCCATTTAAATGAGTATTAGGCTTAGATTTCTAACCTTGTTCATATCCAAGCCCTTTTAGATGGTATTACACTACAAATTTAAGGGTTATAGGCTTTTCCCCCAAACATGATTGAACTTGGTTTTTGGAGGGGGTGTTAGCCTTAGATTTTTGGACAAATTGATCCTGACTCGATGAGCCCAATTTAAATTAGTATTAGCCTTAGATTTATAACCTTGTTCATATCCAAGCCCTTTTAGTTTGTATTAGACTTCAAATTTATGGGTAATATCCTTTTCCCCCAAACATGATTGAACTTGGTTTTTGGAGGGGGTCTTAGCTTTGGATTTTCAGACAAATTGATCCTGACTCGACGAGCCCCATTTAAATGAGTATTAGCCTTAGATTTCTAACCTTGTTCATATCCAAGCCGTTTTAGTTGGTATTAGACTTCAAATTTATGGGTAATATCCTTTTCCCCCAATCATGATTGAACTTGGTTTTTGGAGGGGGTCTTAGCATTGGATTTTCAGACAAATTGATCCTGACTCGACGAGCCCCATTTAAATGAGTATTAGCCTTAGATTTCTAACCTTGTTCATATCCAAGCCGTTTTAGTTGGTATTAGACTTCAAATTTATGGGTAATATCCTTTTCCCCCAATCATGATTGAACTTGGTTTTTGGAGGGGGTGTTAGCCTTGAATTTTCGGACAAATTAATCCTGAGCCGATGAGCTTCATTTAAATGAGTATTATCCTTATATTTCTAACCTTGTTCATATCCAAGTCCTTTTAGATGGTATTAGACTTCAAATTTATGGGTTATAGGCTTTTCACCCAAACATGATTGAACTTGGTTTTTGGATGGGGTGTTAGCCTTGGATTTTTGGAAAAATTGATCCTGACTCGACGAGCCCTATTTAAATGAGTATTAGGCTTAGATTTCTAACCTTGTTCATATCCAAGCCCTTTTAGTTGGTATTAGACTTCAAATTTATGGGTTATAGGCTTTTCCCCCAAACATGATTCAACTTGGTTTTTGGAGGGGGTGTTAGCCTTGGATTTTCGGACAAATTGATCCTGACTCGGCGAGCCCCATTTAAATGAGTATTATCCTTATATTTCTAACCTTGTTCATATCCAAGGCCTTTTAGTTGGTATTAGACTTCAAATTTATGGGTAATAGACTTTTCCCCCAAATATGATGGAACTTGGTTTTTGGAGGGGGTGTTAGCCTTGGATTTTCAGACAAATTGATCCTGACTCGACGAGCCCCATTTAAATGAGTATTAGGCTTAAATTTCTAACCTTGTTCATATCCAAGCCCTTTTAGATGGTATTAGATTTCAAATTTATGGGTTATAGGCTTTTCCCCCAAACATGATTGAACTTGGTTTTTGGAGGGGGTGTTAGCCTTGGATTTTTGGACAACTTGATCCTGACTCGACGAGCCCTATTTAAATGAGTATTAGCCTTAGATTTCTAACCTTGTTCATATCCAAGCCCTTTAAGTTTGTATTAGACTTCAAATTTATGGGTAATATCCTTTTCCCGCAAACATGATTGAACTTGGTTTTTGGAGGGGGTGTTAGCCTTGGATTTTTGGACAAATTGATCCTCACTCGACGAGCCCCATTTAAATGAGTATTAGCCTTAGGTTTCTAACCTTGTTCATATCCAAGCCCTTTTAGTTGGTATTAGACTTCAAATTTATGGGTAATAGACTTTTCCCCCAAACATGATTGAACTTGTTTTTAGAGCGGGTGTTAGCCTTGGATTTTCGGACAAATTGATCCTGACTCGACGAGCCCCATTTAAAGGAGTATTAGCCTTAGATTTCTAACCTTGTTCATATCCAAGACCTTTTAGTTTGTATTAGACTTCAAATTTATGGGTAATATCCTTCCCCCCAAACATGATTGAACTTGATTTTTGGAGGGGGTGTTAGCCTTGGATTTTCGGACAAATTGATCCTGACTCGACGAGCCCAATTTAAATGAGTATTAGCCTTAGATTTCTAACCTTGTTCATATCCAAGCCCTTTCAGTTGGTATTAGACTTCAAATTTATGGGTAATAGACTTTTCCCCCAAACATGATTGAACTTGGTTTTTGGAGGGGGTGTTAGCCTTGGATTTTCGGACAAATTGATCCTGACTCGACGAGCCCCATTTAAACGAGTATTAGCCTTATATTTCTAACCTTATTCATATCCAAGCCGTTTTAGTATGTATTAGACTTCAAATTTATGGGTAATATCCTTTTCCCCCAAACATGATTGAACTTCGTTTTTGGAGGGGGTGTTAGCCTTGGATTTTCGGACAAATTGATCCTGACTCGATGAGCTTCATTTAAATGAGTATTAGGCTTAGATTTCTAACCTTGTTCATATCCAAGACGTTTTAGTTGGTATTAGACTTCAAATTTATGGGTAATATCCTTTTCCCGCAAACATGATTGAACTTGGTTTTTGGAGGGGGTGTTAGCCTTGGATTTTCGGACAAATTGATCCTGACTCGACGAGCCCCATTTAAATGAGTATTAGCCTTATATTTCTAAACTTGTTCATATCCAAGCCCTTTTAGCTGGTATTAGACTTCAAATTTATGGGTAATAGCCATTTCCCCCAAACATGATTGAACTTTGTTTTTGGAGGGGGTGTTAGCCTTGGATTTTCGGACAAATTGATCCTGACTCGACGAGCCCCATTTAAATGAGTATTAGGCTTAGATTTCTAACCTTGTTCATATCCAAGCCCTTTTAGATGGTATTAGATTTCAAATTTATGGGTTATAGGTTTTTCCCCCAAACATGATTGAACTTGGTTTTTGGAGGGGGTGTTAGCCTTGGATTTTCGGACAACTTGATCCTGACTCGACGAGCCCCATTTAAATGAGTATTAGCCTTAGATTTCTAACCTTGTTCATATCCAAGCCCTTTTAGTTTGTATTAGACTTCAAATTTATGGGTAATATCCTTTTCCCGGAAACATGATTGAACTTGGTTTTTGGAGGGGGTGTTAGCCTTGGATTTTCGGACAAATTGGTCCTGACTCGACGAGCCCCATTTAAATGAGTATTAGCCTTATATTTCTAAACTTGTTCATATCCAAGCCCTTTTAGCTGGTATTAGACTTCAAATTTATGGGTAATAGCCATTTCCCCCAAACATGATTGAACTTGGTTTTTGGAGGGGGTGTTAGCCTTGGATTTTCGGACAAATTGATCCTGACTCAACGAGCCCCATTTAAATGAGTATTAGGCTTAGATTTCTAACCTTGTTCATATCCAAGCCCTTTTAGATGGTATTACACTACAAATTTAAGGGTTATAGGCTTTTCCCCCAAACATGATTGAACTTGGTTTTTGGAGGGGGTGTTAGCCTTAGATTTTTGGACAAATTGATCCTGACTCGATGAGCCCAATTTAAATTAGTATTAGCCTTAGATTTATAACCTTGTTCATATCCAAGCCCTTTTAGTTTGTATTAGACTTCAAATTTATGGGTAATATCCTTTTCCCCCAAACATGATTGAACTTGGTTTTTGGAGGGGGTCTTAGCATTGGATTTTCAGACAAATTGATCCTGACTCGACGAGCCCCATTTAAATGAGTATTAGCCTTAGATTTCTAACCTTGTTCATATCCAAGCCGTTTTAGTTGGTATTAGACTTCAAATTTATGGGTAATATCCTTTTCCCCCAATCATGATTGAACTTGGTTTTTGGAGGGGGTCTTAGCATTGGATTTTCAGACAAATTGATCCTGACTCGACGAGCCCCATTTAAATGAGTATTAGCCTTAGATTTCTAACCTTGTTCATATCCAAGCCGTTTTAGTTGGCATTAGACTTCAAATTTATGGGTAATATCCTTTTCCCCCAATCATGATTGAACTTGGTTTTTGGAGGGGGTGTTAGCCTTGAATTTTCGGACAAATTAATCCTGAGCCGATGAGCTTCATTTAAATGAGTATTATCCTTATATTTCTAACCTTGTTCATATCCAAGTCCTTTTAGATGGTATTAGACTTCAAATTTATGGGTTATAGGCTTTTCACCCAAACATGATTGAACTTGGTTTTTGGAGGGGGTGTTAGCCTTGGATTTTTGGACAAATTGATCCTGACTCGACGAGCCCCATTTAAATGAGTATTAGGCTTAGATTTCTAACCTTGTTCATATCCAAGCCCTTTTAGTTGGTATTAGACTTCAAATTTATGGGTTATAGGCTTTTCCCCCAAACATGATTGAACTTTGTTTTTGGAGGGGGTGTTAGCCTTGGATTTTCGGACAAATTGATCCTGACTCGACGAGCCCCATTTAAACGAGTATTAGCCTTAGATTTCTAACCTTGTTCATATCCAAGCCGTTTTAGTTGGTATTAGACTTCAAATTTATGGGTGATATCCTTTTCCCCCAAACATGATTGAACTTCGTTTTTGGAGGGGGTGTTAGCCTTGGATTTTCGGACAAATTGATCCTGACTCGACGAGCCCCATTTAAATGAGTATTAGGCTTAGATTTCTAAACTTGTTCATATCCAATCCCTTTTAGCTGGTATTAGACTTCAAATTTATGGGTAATATCATTTTCCCCCAAACATGATTGAACTTTGTTTTTGGAGGGGGTGTTAGCATTGGATTTTCGGACAAATTGATCCTGACACGACGAGCCCCATTTAAATGAGTATTAGCCTTAGATTTCTAACCTTGTTCATATCCAAGCCATTTTACTTGGTATTAGACTTCAAATTTATGGGTAATATCCTTTTCCCCCAATCATGATTGAACTTGGTTTTTGGAGGGGGTGTTAGCCTTGAATTTTCGGACAAATTAATCCTGAGCCGATGAGCTTCATTTAAATGAGTATTATCCTTATATTTCTAACCTTGTTCATATCCAAGTCCTTTTAGATGGTATTAGACTTCAAATTTATGGGTTATAGGCTTTTCACCCAAACATGATTGAACTTGGTTTTAGGAGGGGGTGTTAGCCTTGGATTTTCGGACAAATTGATCCTGACTCGACGAGCCCCATTTAAATGAGTATTAGCCTTAGATTTCTAACCTTGTTCATATCCAAGCCCTTTTAGTTGGTATTAGACTTCAAATTTATGGGTAATAGACTTTTCCCCCAAACGTGATTGAGCTTGGTTTTTGGAGGGGGTGTTAGCCTTGGATTTTCGGACAAATTGATCCTGACTCGACAAGCCCCATTTAAATGAGTATTAGCCTTAGATTTCTAACCTTGTTCATATCCAAGCCCTTTTAGATGGTATTAGACTACAAATTTATGGGTTATAGGCTTTTCCCCCAAACATGATTGAACTTGGTTTTTCGAGGGGGTGTTAGCCTTAGATTTCTAACCTTGTTCATATCCAAGCCGTTTTAGTTGGTATTAGACTTCAAATTTATGCGTAATATCCATTTCCCCCAAACATGATTGAACTTGGTTTTTGGAGGGGGTGTTAGCCTTGGATTTTCGGACAAATTGATCCTGACTCGACGAGCCCCATTTAAATGAGTATTAGGCTTAGATTTCTAACCTTGTTCATATCCAAGCCCTTTTAGATGGTATTAGACTACAAATTTATGGGTTATAGGCTTTTCCCCCAAACATGATTGAACTTGGTTTTAGGAGGGGGTGTTAGCCTTGGATTTTCGGACAAATTGATCCTTAGTCGACGAGCCCCATTTAAATGAGTATTAGCCTTAGATTTCTAACCATGTTCATATCCAAGCTGTTTTAGTTGGTATTAGACTTCAAATTTATGGGTAACATCCTTTTCCCCCAAACATGATTGAACTTCGTTTTTGGAGGGGGTGTTAGCCTTGGATTTTCGGACAAATTGATCCTGACTCGACGAGCCCCATTTAAACGAGTATTAGCCTTATATTTCTAACCTTGTTCATATCCAATCTGTTTTAGTTGGTATTAGACTTCAAATTTATGGGTAATATCCTTTTCCCCCAAACATGATTGAACTTCGTTTTTGGAGGGGGTGTTAGCCTTGGATTTCCGGACAAATTGATCCTGACTCGACGAGCCCCATTTAAACGAGTATTAGCCTTATATTTCTAACCTTGTTCATATCCAATCTGTTTTAGTTGGTATTAGACTTCAAATTTATGGGTAATATCCTTTTCCCCCAAACATGATTGAACTTTGTTTTTGGAGGGGGTGTTAGCCTTGGATTTTCGGACAAATTGATCCTGACTCTACGAGCCCCATTTAAATGAGTATTAGCTTTAGATTTCTAACCTTGTTCATATCCAAGCCGTTTTAGTTGGTATTAGACTTCAAATTTATGGGTAATATCCTTTTCCCCCAAACATGATTGAACTTGGTTTTGGGAGGGGGTGTTAGTCTTGGATTTTCGGACAAATTGATCCTGACTCGACGAGCCCCATTTAAAAGAGTATTAGGCTTAGATTTCTAACCTTGTTCATATCCAAGACCTTTTAGATGGTATTAGACTACAAATTAATGGGTTATAGGCTTTTCCCCCAAACATGATTGAACTTTGTTTTTGGAGGGGGTGTTAGCCTTGGATTTTCGGACAAATTGATCCTGACTCGACGAGCCCCATTTAAACGAGTATTAGCCTTAGATTTCTAACCTTGTTCATATCCAAGCTGTTTTAGTTGGTATTAGACTTCAAATTTATGGGTAATATCCTTTTCCCCCAAACATGATTGAACTTCGTTTTTGGAGGGGGTGTTAGCCTTGGATTTTCGGACAAATTGATCCTGACTCGACGAGCCCCATTTAAATGAGTATTAGCCTTAGATTTTAACCTTGTTCATATCCAAGCCGTTTTAGTTGGTATTAGACTTCAAATTTATGGGTAATATCCTTTTCCCCCAAACATGATTGAACTTGGTTTTTGGAGGGGGTGTTAGCCTTGGATTTTCGGACAAATTGATCCTGACTCGATGAGCCCCATTTAAATGAGTATTAGACTTAGATTTATAACCTTGTTCATATCCAAGCCCTTTTAGATGGTATTAGACTACAAATTTATGGGTTATAGGCTTTTCCCCCAAACATGATTGAACTTGGTTTTAGGAGGGGGTGTTAGACTTGGATTTTTGGACAAATTGATCCTGACTCGACGAGCCCCATTTAAATGAGTATTAGGCTTAGATTTATAACCTTGTTCATATCCAAGCCCTTTTAGTTGGTATTAGACTTCAAATTTATGGGTAATAGACTTTTCCCCCAAACATGATTGAACTTGGTTTTTGGAGGGGGTGTTATCCTTGGATTTTCGGACAAATTGATCCTTAGTCGACGAGACCCATTTAAATGAGTATTAGCCTTAGATTTCTAACCTTGGTCATATCCAAGCCCTTTTAGTTGGTATTAGACTTCAAATTTATGGGTTATAGGCTTTCCCCCCAAACATGATTGAACTTGGTTTTTGGAGGGGGTGTTAGCCTTGGATTTTCGGACAAATTGATCCTGACTCGACGAGCCCCATTTAAACGAGTATTAGCCTTATATTTCTAACCTTGTTCATATCCAATCTGTTTTAGTTGGTATTAGACTTCAAATTTATGGGTAATATCCTTTTCCCCCAAACATGATTGAACTTTGTTTTTGGAGGGGGTGTTAGCCTTGGATTTTCAGACAAATTGATCCTGACTCTACGAGCCCCATTTAAATGAGTATTAGCCTTAGATTTCTAACCTTGTTCATATCCAAGCCGTTTTAGTTGGTATTAGACTTCAAATTTATGGGTAATATCCTTTTCCCCCAAACATGATTGAACTTGGTTTTTGGTTGGGGTGTTAGCCTTGGATTTTCGGACAAATTGATCCTGACTCGACGAGCCCCATTTAAATGAGTATTAGCCTTAGATTTCTAACCTTGTTCATATCCAAGCCCTTTTAGTTGGTATTAGACTACAAATTAATGGGTTATAGGCTTTTCCCCCAAACATGATTGAACTTGGTTTTTGGAGGGGGTGTTAGCCTTGGATTTTCGGACAAATTGATCCTGACTCGACGAGCCCCATTTAAATGAGTATTAGCCTTAGATTTCTAACCTTGTTCATATCCAAGCTATTTTAGTTGGTATTAGACTTCAAATTTATGGGTAATATCCTTTTCCCCCAAACATGATTGAACTTCGTTTTTGGAGGGGGTGTTAGCCTTGGATTTTCGGACAAATTGATCCTGACTCGACGAGCCCCATTTAAATGAGTATTAGCCTTAGATTTCTAACCTTGTTCATATCCAAGCCGTTTTAGTTGGTATTAGACTTCAAATTTATGGGTAATATCCTTTTCCCCCAAACATGATTGAACTTGGTTTTTGGAGGGGGTGTTAGCCTTGGATTTTCGGACAAATTGATCCTGACTCGATGAGCCCCATTTAAATGAGTATTAGGCTTAGATTTATAACCTTGTTCATATCCAAGCCCTTTTAGATGGTATTAGACTACAAATTTATGGGTTATAGGCTTTTCCCCCAAACATGATTGAACTTGGTTTTAGGAGGGGGTGTTAGCCTTGGATTTTCGGACAAATTGATCCTGACTCGACGAGCCCCATTTAAATGAGTATTAGCCTTAGATTTCTAACCTTGTTCATATCCAAGCCGTTTTAGTTGGTATTAGACTTCAAATTTATGGGTAACATCCTTTTCCCCCAAACATGATTGAACTTCGTTTTTGGAGGGGGTGTTAGCCTTGGATTTTCGGACAAATTGATCCTGACTCGATGAGCCCAATTTAAACGAGTATTAGCCTTATATTTCTAACCTTGTTCATATCCAATCTGTTTTAGTTGGTGTTAGACTTCAAATTTATGGGTAATATCCTTTTCCCCCAAACATGATTGAACTTTGTTTTTGGAGGGGGTGTTAGCCTTGGATTTTCGGACAAATTGATCCTGACTCTACGAGCCCCATTTAAATGAGTATTAGCCTTAGATTTCTAACCTTGTTCATATCCAAGCCGTTTTAGTTGGTATTAGACTTCAAATTTATGGGTAATATCCTTTTCCCCGAAACATGATTGAACTTTGTTTTTGGAGGGGGTGTTAGCCTTGGATTTTCGGACAAATTGATCCTGACTCGACGAGCCCCATTTAAAAGAGTATTAGGCTTAGATTTCTAACCTTGTTCATATCCAAGAGCTTTTAGATGGTATTAGACTACAAATTAATGGGTTATAGGCTTTTCCCCCAAACATGATTGAACTTGGTTTTTGGAGGGGGTGTTAGCCTTGGATTTTAGGACAAATTGATCTTGACTCGACGAGCCCCATTTAAACGAGTATTAGCCTTAGATTTCTAACCTTGTTCATATCGAAGCCGTTTTAGTTGGTATTAGACTTCAAATTTATGGGTAATATCCTTTTCCACCAAACATGATTGAACTTCGTTTTTGGAGGGGGTGTTAGCCTTGGATTTTCGGACAAATTGATCCTGACTCGACGAGCCCCATTTAAATGAGTATTAGGCTTAGATTTCTAAACTTGTTCATATCCAAGCCCTTTTAGTTGCTAGTAGACTTCAAATTTATGGACAATATACTTTTCCCCCAAACAGGATTGAACTTGGTTTTGGAGGGGGTGTTAGCCTTGGAATTTCGGACAAATTGATCCTGACTCGACGAGCCCCATTTAAATGAGTATTATCCTTAGATTTATAACCTTGTTCATATCCAAGCCCTTTTAGTTGGTATTAGACTTCAAATTTATGGGTAATAGACTTTTCCCCCAAACGTGATTGAACTTGGTTTTTGGAAGGGGTGTTAGCCTTGGATTTTCGGACAAATTGATCCTGACTTGACGAGCCCCATTTAAATGAGTATTAGCCTTAGATTTCTAACCTTGTTCATATCCAAGCCCTTTTAGTTGGTATTAGACTTCAAATTTATGGGTAATATCCTTTTCCCCCAAACATAATTGAACTTGGTTTTTGGAGGGGGTGTTAGCCTTGGATTTTCGGACAAATTGATCCTGACTCGACGAGCCCCATTTAAATGAGTATTAGGCTTAGATTTCTAACCTTGTTCATATCCAAGCCCTTTTAGATGGTATTAGACTACAAATTTATAGGTTATAGGCTTTTCCCCCAAACATGATTGAACTTGGTTTTTGAAGGGGGTGTTAGCCTTGGATTTTCGGACAAATTGATCCTGACTCGACGAGCCCCATTTAAACGATTATTAGCCTTAGATTTCTAACCTTGTTCATATCCAAGCCGTTTTAGTTGGTATTAGACTTCAAATTTATGGGTAATATCCTTTTCCCCCAAACATGATTGAACTTGGTTTTTGGAGGGGATGTTAGCCTTGGATTTCCGGACAAATTGATCCTGACTCGACGAGCCCCATTTAAATGAGTATTAGCCTTAGATTTCTAACCTTGTTCATATCCAAGACGTTTTAGTTGGTATTACTTCAAATTTATGGGTAATATCCTTTTCCCCCAAACATAATTAAACTTGGTTTTTGGAGGGGGTGTTAGCCTTGGATTTTCGGACAAATTGATCCTGACTCGACGAGCCCCATTTAAAGGAGTATTAGGCTTAGATTTATAACCTTGTTCATATCCAAGCCCTTTTGGATGGTATTAGACTACAAATTTATGGGTTATAGGCTTTTCCCCCAAACATGATTGAACTTGGTTTTTGGAGGGGGTGTTAGCCTTGGATTTTCGGCCAAATTGATCCTGACTCGACGAGCCCCATTTAAATGAGTATTAGGCTTAGATTTCTAACCTTGTTCATATCCAAGCCCTTTTAGTTGGTATTAGACTTCAAATTTATGGGTAATAGACTTTTCCCCCAAACGTGATTGAACTTGGTTTTTGGAGGGGGTGTTAGCCTTGGATTTTCGGACAAATTGATCCTGACTCGACGAGCCCCATTTAAATGAGTATTAGGCTTAGATTTCTAACCTTGTTCATATCCAAGCCCTTTTAGATGGTATTAGACTACAAATTTATGGGTTATAGGCTTTTCCCCCAAACATGATTGAACTTGGTTTTGGTGGGGGTTTTAGCCTTAGATTTTCGGACAAATTGATCCTGACTCGACGAGCCCCATTTAAATGAGTATTAGCCTTAGATTTCTAACCTTGTTCATATCCAAGCCCTTTTAGTTGGTATTAGACTTCAAATTTATGGGTTATAGGCTTTTCCCCCAAACATGATTGAACTTGGTTTTTGGAGGGGGTGTTAGCCTTGGATTTTTGGACAAATTGATCCTGACTCGACGAGCCCCATTTAAATGAGTATTAGGCTTAGATTTCTAACCTTGTTCATATCCAAGCCCTTTTAGATGGTATTAGACTGCAAATTTATAGGTTATAGGCTTTTCCCCCAAACATGATTGAACTTGGTTTTTTGCGGGGGTGTTTGCCTTTGATTTTCGGACAAATTGATCCTGACTCGACGAGCCCCATTTAAATGAGTATTAGGCTTAGATTTCTAAACTTGTTCATATCCAAGCCGTTTTAGTTGGTATTAGACTTCAAATTTATGGGCAATATACTTTTCCCCCAAACATGATTGAACTTGGTTTTTGGAGGGGGTGTTAGCCTTTGAATTTTGGACAAATTGATCCTGATTCGACGAGTCCCATTTAAATTAGTATTATCCTTAGATTTATAACCTTGTTCATATACAAGCCCTTTTAGTTGGTATTATACTTCAAATTTATGGGTAATAGACTTTTCCCCCAAATATGATTGAACTTGGTTTTTTGCGGGGGTGTTGGCCTTTGATTTTCGGACAAATTGATCCTGACTCGACGAGCCCCATTTAAATGAGTATTAGGCTTAGATTTCTAACCTTATTCATATCCAAGCCCTTTTAGATGATATTAGGCTTCCAATTTATGGGTTATAGGCTTTTCCCCCAAACATGATTGAACTTGGTTTTTGGAGGGGGTGTTAGCCTTGGATTTTCGGACAAATTGATCCTGACTCGACGAGCCCCATTTAAATGAGTATTAGGCTTAGATTTCTAACCTTGTTCATATATAAGCCCTTTTATATGGTATTAGACTACAAATTTATGGGTTATAGGATTTTCCCCCAAACATGATTGAACTTGGTTTTTGGAGGGGGTGTTAGCCTTGGATTTTCGGACAAATTGATCCTGACTCGACGAGCCCCATTTAAATGAGTATTAGGCTTAGATTTCTAACCTTGTTCATATCAAAGCCCTTTTATATGGTATTAGGCTTCCAATTTATGGGTTATAGGATTTTCCCCCAAACATGATTGAACTTGGTTTTTGGAGGGGGTGTTAGCCTTGGATTTTCGGACAAATTGATCCTGACTCGACGAGCCCCATTTAAATTAGTATTAGGCTTAGATTTCTAACCTTGTTCATATCCAAGCCCTTTTAGTTGGTAGTAGACTTCAAATATATGGGCAATATACTTTTCCCCCAAACATGATTGAACTTGGTTTTTGGAGGGGGTGTTAGCCTTGGAATTTCGGACAAATTGATCCTGACTCGACGAGCCCCATTTAAATGAGTATTAGGCTTAGATTTCTAACCTTGTTCATATCCAATCCCTTTTAGTTGGTATTAGACTTCAAATTTATGGGTAATATCCTTTTCCCCCAAACATGATTGAACTTCGTTTTTGGAGGGGGTGTTAGCCTTGGATTTTCGGACAAATTGATCCTGACTCGACGAGCCCCATTTAAATGAGTATTAGCCTTATATTTCTAAACTTGTTCATATCCAAGCCCTTTTAGCTGGTATTAGACTTCAAATTTATGGGTAATAGCCATTTCCCCCAAACATGATTGAACTTTGTTTTTGGAGGGGGTGTTAGCCTTGGATTTTCGGACAAATTGATCCTGACTCGACGAGCCCCATTTAAATGAGTATTAGGCTTAGATTTCTAACCTTGTTCATATCCAAGCCCTTTTAGATGGTATTAGATTTCAAATTTATGGGTTATAGGTTTTTCCCCCAAACATGATTGAACTTGGTTTTTGGAGGGGGTGTTAGCCTTGAATTTTCGGACAACTTGATCCTGACTCGACGAGCCCCATTTAAATGAGTATTAGCCTTAGATTTCTAACATTGTTCATATCCAAGCCCTTTTAGTTTGTATTAGACTTCAAATTTATGGGTAATATCCTTTTCCCGCAAACATGATTGAACTTGGTTTTTGGAGGGGGTGTTAGCCTTGGATTTTCGGACAAATTGGTCCTGACTCGACGAGCCCCATTTAAATGAGTATTAGCCTTATATTTCTAAACTTGTTCATATCCAAGCCCTTTTAGCTGGTATTAGACTTCAAATTTATGGGTAATAGCCATTTCCCCCAAACATGATTGAACTTTGTTTTTGGAGGGGGTGTTGGCCTTTGATTTTCGGACAAATTGATCCTGACTCGACGAGCCCCATTTAAATGAGTATTAGGCTTAGATTTCTAACCTTATTCATATCCAAGCCCTTTTAGATGATATTAGGCTTCCAATTTATGGGTTATAGGCTTTTCCCCCAAACATGATTGAACTTGGTTTTTGGAGGGGGTGTTAGCCTTGGATTTTCGGACAAATTGATCCTGACTCGACGAGCCCCATTTAAATGAGTATTAGGCTTAGATTTCTAACCTTGTTCATATATAAGCCCTTTTATATGGTATTAGACTACAAATTTATGGGTTATAGGATTTTCCCCCAAACATGATTGAACTTGGTTTTTGGAGGGGGTGTTAGCCTTGGATTTTCGGACAAATTGATCCTGACTCGACGAGCCCCATTTAAATGAGTATTAGGCTTAGATTTCTAACCTTGTTCATATCGAAGCCCTTTTAGATGGTATTAGACTACAAATTTATAGGTTATAGGCTTTTCCCCCAAACACGATTGAACTTGGTTTTTGAAGGGGGAGTTAGCCTTGGATTTTCGGACAAATTGATCCTGACTCGACGAGCCCCATTTAAACGATTATTAGCCTTAGATTTCTAACCTTGTTCATATCCAAGCCGTTTTAGTTGGTATTAGACTTCAAATTTATGGGTAATATCCTTTTCCCCCAAACATGATTGAACTTGGTTTTGGAGGGGGTGTTAGCCTTGGAATTTCGGACAAATTGATCCTGACTCGACGAGCCCCATTTAAAGGAGTATTAGGCTTAGATTTCTAACCTTGTTCATATCCAAGCCCTTTTGGATGGTATTAGACTACAAATTTATGGGTTATAGGCTTTTCCCCCAAACATGATTGAACTTGGTTTTTGGAGGGGGTGTTAGCCTTGGATTTTCGGACAAATTGATCCTGACTCGACGAGCCCCATTTAAATGAGTATTAGGCTTAGATTTCTAACCTTGTTCATATCCAAGCCCTTTTAGATGGTATTAGACTACAAATTTATGGGTTATAGGCTTTTCCCCCAAACATGATTGAACTTGGTTTTTGGTGGGGGTTTTAGCCTTAGATTTTCGGACAAATTGATCCTGACTCGACGAGCCCCATTTAAATGAGTATTAGGCTTAGATTTCTAACCTTGTTCATATCCAAGCCCTTTTAGTTGGTATTAGACTTCAAATTTATGGGTTATAGGCTTTTCCCCCAAACATGATTGAACTTGGTTTTTGGAGGGGGTGTTAGCCTAGGATTTTTGGACAAATTGATCCTGACTCGATGAGCCCCATATAAATGAGTATTAGGCTTAGATTTCTAACCTTGTTCATATCCAAGCCCTTTTAGATGGTATTAGACTACAAATTTATAGGTTATAGGCTTTTCCCCCAAACATGATTGAACTTGGTTTTTTGCGGGGGTGTTTGCCTTTGATTTTCGGACAAATTGATCCTGACTCGACGAGCCCCATTTAAATGATTATTAGCCTTAGATTTCTAACCTTGTTCATATCCAAGCCGTTTTAGTTGGTATTAGACTTCAAATTTATGGGTAATATCCTTTTCCCCCAAACATGATTGAACTTGGTTTTGGAGGGGGTGTTAGCCTTGGAATTTCGGACAAATTGATCCTGACTCGACGAGCCCCATTTAAAGGAGTATTAGGCTTAGATTTCTAACCTTGTTCATATCCAAGCCCTTTTGGATGGTATTAGACTACAAATTTATGGGTTATAGGTTTTCCCCCAAACATGATTGAACTTGGTTTTTGGAGGGGGTGTTAGCCTTGGATTTTCGGACAAATTGATCCTGACTCGACGAGCCCCATTTAAATGAGTATTAGGCTTAGATTTCTAACCTTGTTCATATCCAAGCCCTTTTAGATGGTATTAGACTACAAATTTATGGGTTATAGGCTTTTCCCCCAAACATGATTGAACTTGGTTTTTGGTGGGGGTTTTAGCCTTAGATTTTCGGACAAATTGATCCTGACTCGACGAGCCCCATTTAAATGAGTATTAGCCTTAGATTTCTAACCTTGTTCATATCCAAGCCCTTTTAGTTGGTATTAGATTCAAATTTATGGGTTATAGGCTTTTCCCCCAAACATGATTGAACTTGGTTTTTGGAGGGGGTGTTAGCCTTGGATTTTTGGACTAATTGATCCTGACTCGACGAGCCCCATTTAAATGAGTATTAGGCTTAGATTTCTAACCTTGTTCATATCCAAGCCCTTTTAGATGGTATTAGACTACAAATTTATAGGTTATAGGCTTTTCCCCCAAACATGATTGAACTTGGTTTTTTGCGGGGGTGTTTGCCTTTGATTTTCGGACAAATTGATCCTGACTCGACGAGCCCCATTTAAATGAGTATTAGGCTTAGATTTCTAAACTTGTTCATATCCAAGCCCTTTTAGTTGGTATTAGACTTCAAATTTATGGGCAATATACTTTTCCCCCAAACATGATTGAACTTGGTTTTTGGAGGGGGTGTTAGCCTTTGAATTTTGGACAAATTGATCCTGATTCGACGAGTCCCATTTAAATTAGTATTATCCTTAGAGTTATAACCTTGTTCATATACAAGCCCTTTTAGTTGGTATTAGACTTCAAATTTATGGGTAATAGACTTTTCCCCCAAATATGATTGAACTTGGTTTTTTGCGGGGGTGTTTGCCTTTGATTTTCGGACAAATTGATCCTGACTCGACGAGCCCCATTTAAATGAGTATTAGGCTTAGATTTCTAACCTTGTTCATATCCAAGCCCTTTTAGATGATATTAGGCTTCCAATTTATGGGTTATAGGCTTTTCCCCCAAACATGATTGAACTTGGTTTTTGGAGGGGGTGTTAGCCTTGGATTTTCGGACAAATTGATCCTGACTCGACGAGCCCCATTTAAATGAGTATTAGGCTTAGATTTCTAACCTTGTTCATATCAAAGCCCTTTTATATGGTATTAGACTACAAATTTATGGGTTATAGGATTTCCCC
The DNA here is from genome assembly GCA_964035475.1 of Salix caprea. Classification (NCBI taxonomy): domain Eukaryota; kingdom Viridiplantae; phylum Streptophyta; class Magnoliopsida; order Malpighiales; family Salicaceae; genus Salix; species Salix caprea. The sequence continues at coordinate 3,419,000 of OZ037748.1, read as the reverse complement.
CCAAACATGATTGAACTTGGTTTTTGGAGGGGGTGTTAGCCTTGGATTTTCGGACAAATTGATCCTGACTCGACGAGCCCCATTTAAACGATTATTAGCCTTAGATTTCTAACCTTGTTCATATCCAAGCCGTTTTAGTTGGTATTAGACTTCAAATTTATGGGTAATATCCTTTTCCCCCAAACATGATTGAACTTGGTTTTGGAGGGGGTGTTAGCCTTGGAATTTCGGACAAATTGATCCTGACTCGACGAGCCCCATTTAAAGGAGTATTAGGCTTAGATTTCTAACCTTGTTCATATCCAAGCCCTTTTGGATGGTATTAGACTACAAATTTATGGGTTATAGGCTTTTCCCCCAAACATGATTGAACTTGGTTTTTGGAGGGGGTGTTAGCCTTGGATTTTCGGACAAATTGATCCTGACTCGACGAGCCCCATTTAAATGAGTATTAGGCTTAGATTTCTAACCTTGTTCATATCCAAGCCCTTTTAGATGGTATTAGACTACAAATTTATGGGTTATAGGCTTTTCCCCCAAACATGATTGAACTTGGTTTTTGGTGGGGGTTTTAGCCTTAGATTTTCGGACAAATTGATCCTGACTCGACGAGCCCCATTTAAATGAGTATTAGCCTTAGATTTCTAATCTTGTTCATATCCAAGCCCTTTTAGTTGGTATTAGACTTCAAATTTATGGGTTATAGGCTTTTCCCCCAAACATGATTGAACTTGGTTTTTGGAGGGGGTGTTAGCCTTGGATTTTTGGACAAATTGATCCTGACTCGACGAGCCCCATTTAAATGAGTATTAGGCTTAGATTTCTAACCTTGTTCATATCCAAGCCCTTTTAGATGGTATTAGACTACAAATTTATAGGTTATAGTTTTCCCCCAAACATGATTGAACTTGGTTTTTTGCGGGGGTGTTTGCCTTTGATTTTCGGACAAATTGATCCTGACTCGACGAGCCCCATTTAAATGAGTATTAGCCTTAGATTTCTAAACTTGTTCATATCCAAGCCCTTTTAGTTGGTATTAGACTTCAAATTTATGGGCAATATACTTTTCCCCCAAACATGATTGAACTTGGTTTTTGGAGGGGGTGTTAGCCTTGGATTTTTGGACAAATTGATCCTGACTCGACGAGCCCCATTTAAATGAGTATTAGGCTTAGATTTCTAACCTTGTTCATATCCAAGCCCTTTTAGATGGTATTAGACTACAAATTTATAGGTTATAGTTTTCCCCCAAACATGATTGAACTTGGTTTTTTGCGGGGGTGTTTGCCTTTGATTTTCGGACAAATTGATCCTGACTCGACGAGCCCCATTTAAATGAGTATTAGGCTTAGATTTCTAAACTTGTTCATATCCAAGCCCTTTTAGTTGGTATTAGACTTCAAATTTATGGGCAATATACTTTTCCCCCAAACATGATTGAACTTGGTTTTTGGAGGGGGTGTTAGCCTTTGAATTTTGGACAAATTGATCCTGATTCGACGAGTCCCATTTAAATTAGTATTATCCTTACATTTATAACCTTGTTCATATACAAGCCCTTTTAGTTGGTATTAGACTTCAAATTTATGGGTAATAGACTTTTCCCCCAAATATGATTGAACTTGGTTTTTTGCGGGGGTGTTTGCCTTTGATTTTCGGACAAATTGATCCTGACTCGACGAGCCCCATTTAAATGAGTATTAGCCTTAGATTTCTAACCTTGTTCATATCCAAGCCCTTTTAGTTGGTATTAGACTTCAAATTTATGGGTTATAGGCTTTTCCCCCAAACATGATTGAACTTGGTTTTTGGAGGGGGTGTTAGCCTTGGATTTTCGGACAAATTGATCCTGACTCGACGAGCCCCATTTAAAGGAGTATTAGCCTTAGATTTCTAACCTTGTTCATATCCAAGCCGTTTTAGTTGGTATTAGACTTCAAATTTATGGGTAATATCCTTTTCCCCCAAACATGATTGAACTTGGTTTTGGAGGGGGTGTTAGCCTTGGAATTTCGGACAAATTGATCCTGACTCGACGAGCCCCATTTAAAGGAGTATTAGGCTTAGATTTCTAACCTTGTTCATATCCAAGCCCTTTTGGATGGTATTAGACTACAAATTTATGGGTTATAGGCTTTTCCCCCAAACATGATTGAACTTGGTTTTTGGAGGGGGTGTTAGCCTTGGATTTTCGGACAAATTGATCCTGACTCGACGAGCCCCATTTAAATGAGTATTAGGCTTAGATTTCTAACCTTGTTCATATCCAAGCCCTTTTAGATGGTATTAGACTACAAATTTATGGGTTATAGGCTTTTCCCCCAAACATGATTGAACTTGGTTTTTGGTGGGGGTTTTAGCCTTAGATTTTCGGACAAATTGATCCTGACTCGACGAGCCCCATTTAAATGAGTATTAGCCTTAGATTTCTAACCTTGTTCATATCCAAGCCCTTTTAGTTGGTATTAGACTTCAAATTTATGGGTTATAGGCTTTTCCCCCAAACATGATTGAACTTGGTTTTTGGAGGGGGTGTTAGCCTTGGATTTTTGGACTAATTGATCCTGACTCGACGAGCCCCATTTAAATGAGTATTAGGCTTAGATTTCTAACCTTGTTCATATCCAAGCCCTTTTAGATGGTATTAGACTACAAATTTATAGGTTATAGGCTTTTCCCCCAAACATGATTGAACTTGGTTTTTTGCGGGGGTGTTTGCCTTTGATTTTCGGACAAATTGATCCTGACTCGACGAGCCCCATTTAAATGAGTATTAGGCTTAGATTTCTAAACTTGTTCATATCCAAGCCCTTTTAGTTGGTATTAGACTTCAAATTTATGGGCAATATACTTTTCCCCCAAACATGATTGAACTTGGTTTTTGGAGGGGGTGTTAGCCTTTGAATTTTGGACAAATTGATCCTGATTCGACGAGTCCCATTTAAATTAGTATTATCCTTAGATTTATAACCTTGTTCATATACAAGCCCTTTTAGTTGGTATTAGACTTCAAATTTATGGGTAATAGACTTTTCCCCCAAATATGATTGAACTTGGTTTTTTGCGGGGGTGTTTGCCTTTGATTTTCGGACAAATTGATCCTGACTCGACGAGCCCCATTTAAATGAGTATTAGGCTTAGATTTCTAACCTTGTTCATATCCAAGCCCTTTTAGATGATATTAGGCTTCCAATTTATGGGTTATAGGCTTTTCCCCCAAACATGATTGAACTTGGTTTTTGGAGGGGGTGTTAGCCTTGGATTTTCAGACAAATTGATCCTGACTCGACGAGCCCCATTTAAATGAGTATTAGGCTTAGATTTCTAACCTTGTTCATATCAAAGCCCTTTTATATGGTATTAGACTACAAATTTATGGGTTATAGGATTTTCCCCCAAACATGATTGAACTTGGTTTTTGGAGGGGGTGTTAGCCTTGGATTTTCGGACAAATTGATCCTGACTCGACGAGCCCCATTTAAACGATTATTAGCCTTAGATTTCTAACCTTGTTCATATCCAAGCCGTTTTAGTTGGTATTAGACTTCAAATTTATGGGTAATATCCTTTTCCCCCAAACATGATTGAACTTGGTTTTGGAGGGGGTGTTAGCCTTGGAATTTCGGACAAATTGATCCTGACTCGACGAGCCCCATTTAAAGGAGTATTAGGCTTAGATTTCTAACCTTGTTCATATCCAAGCCCTTTTGGATGGTATTAGACTACAAATTTATGGGTTATAGGCTTTTCCCCCAAACATGATTGAACTTGGTTTTTGGAGGGGGTGTTAGCCTTGGATTTTCGGACAAATTGATCCTGACTCGACGAGCCCCATTTAAATGAGTATTAGGCTTAGATTTCTAACCTTGTTCATATCCAAGCCCTTTTAGATGGTATTAGACTACAAATTTATGGGTTATAGGCTTTTCCCCCAAACATGATTGAACTTGGTTTTTGGTGGGGGTTTTAGCCTTAGATTTTCGGACAAATTGATCCTGACTCGACGAGCCCCATTTAAATGAGTATTAGCCTTAGATTTCTAACCTTGTTCATATCCAAGCCCTTTTAGTTGGTATTAGACTTCAAATTTATGGGTTATAGGCTTTTCCCCCAAACATGATTGAACTTGGTTTTTGGAGGGGGTGTTAGCCTTGGATTTTTGGACAAATTGATCCTGACTCGACGAGCCCCATTTAAATGAGTATTAGGCTTAGATTTCTAACCTTGTTCATATCCAATCCCTTTTAGATGGTATTAGACTACAAATTTATAGGTTATAGTTTTCCCCCAAACATGATTGAACTTGGTTTTTTGCGGGGGTGTTTGCCTTTGATTTTCGGACAAATTGATCCTGACTCGACGAGCCCCATTTAAATGAGTATTAGGCTTAGATTTCTAAACTTGTTCATATCCAAGCCCTTTTAGTTGGTATTAGACTTCAAATTTATGGGCAATATACTTTTCCCCCAAACATGATTGAACTTGGTTTTTGGAGGGGGTGTTAGCCTTTGAATTTTGGACAAATTGATCCTGATTCGACGAGTCCCATTTAAATTAGTATTATCCTTACATTTATAACCTTGTTCATATACAAGCCCTTTTAGTTGGTATTAGACTTCAAATTTATGGGTAATAGACTTTTCCCCCAAATATGATTGAACTTGGTTTTTTGCGGGGGTGTTTGCCTTTGATTTTCAGACAAACTGATCCTGACTCGATGAGCCCCATTTAAATGAGTATTAGGCTTAGATTTCTAACCTTGTTCATATCCAAGCCCTTTTAGATGATATTAGGCTTCCAATTTATGGGTTATAGGCTTTTCCCCCAAACATGATTGAACTTGGTTTTTGGAGGGGGTGTTAGCCTTGGATTTTCGGACAAATTGATCCTGACTCGACGAGCCCCATTTAAATGAGTATTAGGCTTAGATTTCTAACCTTGTTCATATCCAAGCCCTTTTAGATGGTATTAGACTACAAATTTATGGGTTATAGGCTTTTCCCCCAAACATGATTGAACTTGGTTTTTGGTGGGGGTTTTAGCCTTAGATTTTCGGACAAATTGATCCTGACTCGACGAGCCCCATTTAAATGAGTATTAGCCTTAGATTTCTAACCTTGTTCATATCCAAGCCCTTTTAGTTGGTATTAGACTTCAAATTTATGGGTTATAGGCTTTTCCCCCAAACATGATTGAACTTGGTTTTTGGAGGGGGTGTTAGCCTTGGATTTTCGGACAAATTGATCCTGACTCGACGAGCCCCATTTAAACGAGTATTAGCCTTAGATTTCTAACCTTGTTCATATCCAAGCCGTTTTAGTTGGTATTAGACTTCAAATTTATGGGTAATATCCTTTTCCCCCAAACATGATTGAACTTCGTTTTTGGAGGGGGTGTTAGCCTTGGATTTTCGGACAAATTGATCCTGACTCGACGAGCCCCATTTAAATGAGTATTAGCCTTAGATTTCTAACCTTGTTCATATCCAAGCCCTTTTAGTTGGTATTAGACTTCAAATTTATGGGTAATAGACGTTTCCCCCAAACGTGATTGAACTTGGTTTTTGGAGGGGGTATTAGCCTTGGATTTTCGGACACATTGATCCTGACTCGACGAGCCCCATTTAAATGAGTATTAGGCTTAGATTTCTAACCTTGTTCATATCCAAGCCGTTTTTGTTGGTATTAGACTTCAAATTTATGGGTAATATCCTTTTCCCCCAAACATGATTGAACTTGGTTTTTGGAGGGGGAGTTAGCCTTGGATTTTCGGACAAATTGATCCTGACTTGACGAGCCCCATTTAAATGAGTATTAGGATTAGATTTCTAACCTTGTTCATATCCAAGCCCTTTTAGATGGTATTAGACTACAAATTTATGGGTTATAGGCTTTTCCCCCAAACATGATTGAACTTGGTTTTTGGAGGGGGTGTTAGCCTTGGATTTTCGGACAAATTGATCCTGACTCGACGAGCCCCATTTAAACGAGTATTAGCCTTAGATTTCTAACCTTGTTCATATCCAAGCCGTTTTAGTTGGTATTAGACTTCAAATTTATGGGTAATATCCTTTTCCCCCAAATATGATTGAACTTGGTTTTTGGAGGGGGTGTTAGCCTTGGATTTCCGGACAAATTGATCCTAACTCGACGAGCCCCATTTAAATGAGTATTAGGCTTAGATTTCTAAACTTGTTCATATCCAAGCCCTTTTAGTTGGTATTAGACTTCAAATTTATGGGCAATATACTTTTCCCCCAAACATGATTGAACTTGGTTTTTGGAGGGGGTGTTAGCCTTTGAATTTTGGACAAATTGATCCTGATTCGACGAGTCCCATTTAAATTAGTATTATCCTTAGATTTATAACCTTGTTCATATACAAGCCCTTTTAGTTGGTATTAGACTTCAAATTTATGGGTAATAGACTTTTCCCCCAAATATGATTGAACTTGGTTTTTTGCGGGGGTGTTTGCCTTTGATTTTCGGACAAATAGATCCTGACTCGACGAGCCCCATTTAAATGAGTATTAGGCTTAGATTTCTAACCTTGTTCATATCCAAGCCCTTTTAGATGATATTAGGCTTCCAATTTATGGGTTATAGGCTTTTCCCCCAAACATGATTGAACTTGGTTTTTGGAGGGGGTGTTAGCCTTGGATTTTCAGACAAATTGATCCTGACTCGACGAGCCCCATTTAAATGAGTATTAGGCTTAGATTTCTAACCTTGTTCATATCAAAGCCCTTTTATATGGTATTAGACTACAAATTTATGGGTTATAGGATTTTCCCCCAAACATGATTGAACTTGGTTTTTGGAGGGGGTGTTAGCCTTGGATTTTCGGACAAATTGATCCTGACTCGACGAGCCCCATTTAAACGATTATTAGCCTTAGATTTCTAACCTTGTTCATATCCAAGCCGTTTTAGTTGGTATTAGACTTCAAATTTATGGGTAATATCCTTTTCCCCCAAACATGATTGAACTTGGTTTTGGAGGGGGTGTTAGCCTTGGAATTTCGGACAAATTGATCCTGACTCGACGAGCCCCATTTAAAGGAGTATTAGGCTTAGATTTCTAACCTTGTTCATATCCAAGCCCTTTTGGATGGTATTAGACTACAAATTTATGGGTTATAGGCTTTTCCCCCAAACATGATTGAACTTGGTTTTTGGAGGGGGTGTTAGCCTTGGATTTTCGGACAAATTGATCCTGACTCGACGAGCCCCATTTAAATGAGTATTAGGCTTAGATTTCTAACCTTGTTCATATCCAAGCCCTTTTAGATGGTATTAGACTACAAATTTATGGGTTATAGGCTTTTCCCCCAAACATGATTGAACTTGGTTTTTGGTGGGGGTTTTAGCCTTAGATTTTCGGACAAATTGATCCTGACTCGACGAGCTCCATTTAAATGAGTATTAGCCTTAGATTTCTAACCTTGTTCATATCCAAGCCCTTTTAGTTGGTATTAGACTTCAAATTTATGGGTTATAGGCTTTTCCCCCAAACATGATTGAACTTGGTTTTTGGAGGGGGTGTTAGCCTTGGATTTTTGGACAAATTGATCCTGACTCGACGAGCCCCATTTAAATGAGTATTAGGCTTAGATTTCTAACCTTGTTCATATCCAATCCCTTTTAGATGGTATTAGACTACAAATTTATAGGTTATAGTTTTCCCCCAAACATGATTGAACTTGGTTTTTTGCGGGGGTGTTTGCCTTTGATTTTCGGACAAATTGATCCTGACTCGACGAGCCCCATTTAAATGAGTATTAGGCTTAGATTTCTAAACTTGTTCATATCCAAGCCCTTTTAGTTGGTATTAGACTTCAAATTTATGGGCAATATACTTTTCCCCCAAACATGATTGAACTTGGTTTTTGGAGGGGGTGTTAGCCTTTGAATTTTGGACAAATTGATCCTGATTCGAGGAGTCCCATTTAAATTAGTATTATCCTTACATTTATAACCTTGTTCATATACAAGCCCTTTTAGTTGGTATTAGACTTCAAATTTATGGGTAATAGACTTTTCCCCCAAATATGATTGAACTTGGTTTTTTGCGGGGGTGTTTGCCTTTGATTTTCAGACAAACTGATCCTGACTCGATGAGCCCCATTTAAATGAGTATTAGGCTTAGATTTCTAACCTTGTTCATATCCAAGCCCTTTTAGATGATATTAGGCTTCCAATTTATGGGTTATAGGCTTTTCCCCCAAACATGATTGAACTTGGTTTTTGGAGGGGGTGTTAGCCTTGGATTTTCGGACAAATTGATCCTGACTCGACGAGCCCCATTTAAATGAGTATTAGGCTTAGATTTCTAACCTTGTTCATATCCAAGCCCTTTTAGATGGTATTAGACTACAAATTTATGGGTTATAGGCTTTTCCCCCAAACATGATTGAACTTGGTTTTTGGTGGGGGTTTTAGCCTTAGATTTTCGGACAAATTGATCCTGACTCGACGAGCCCCATTTAAATGAGTATTAGCCTTAGATTTCTAACCTTGTTCATATCCAAGCCCTTTTAGTTGGTATTAGACTTCAAATTTATGGGTTATAGGCTTTTCCCCCAAACATGATTGAACTTGGTTTTTGGAGGGGGTGTTAGCCTTGGATTTTCGGACAAATTGATCCTGACTCGACGAGCCCCATTTAAACGAGTATTAGCCTTAGATTTCTAACCTTGTTCATATCCAAGCCGTTTTAGTTGGTATTAGACTTCAAATTTATGGGTAATATCCTTTTCCCCCAAACATGATTGAACTTGGTTTTTGGAGGGGGAGTTAGCCTTGGATTTTCGGACAAATTGATCCTGACTCGACGAGCCCCATTTAAATGAGTATTAGGATTAGATTTCTAACCTTGTTCATATCCAAGCCCTTTTAGATGGTATTAGACTACAAATTTATGGGTTATAGGCTTTTCCCCCAAACATGATTGAACTTGGTTTTTGGAGGGGGTGTTAGCCTTGGATTTTCGGACAAATTGATCCTGACTCGACGAGCCCCATTTAAACGAGTATTAGCCTTAGATTTCTAACCTTGTTCATATCCAAGCCGTTTTAGTTGGTATTAGACTTCAAATTTATGGGTAATATCCTTTTTCCCAAACATGATTGAATTTGGTTTTTGGAGGGGGTGTTAGCCTTGGATTTTCGGACAAATTGATCCTGACTCGAAGAGCCCCATTTAAATGAGTATTAGGCTTAGATTTCTAACCTTGTTCATATCCAAGCCCTTTTGGATGGTATTAGACTACAAATTTATGGGTTATAGGCTTTTCCCCCAAACATGATTGAACTTGGTTTTTGGAGGAGGTGTTAGCCTTGGATTTTCGGACAAATTGATCCTGACTCGACGAGCCCCATTTAAATGAGTATTAGGCTTAGATTTCTAAACTTGTTCATATCCAAGCCCTTTTAGTTGGTAGTAGACTTTAAATTTATGGGCAATATACTTTTCCCCCAAACATGATTGAACTTGGTTTTTGGAGGGGGTGTTAGCCTTGGAATTTCGGACAAATTGATCCTGACTCGACGAGCCCCATTTAAATGAGTATTAGGCTTAGATTTCTAACCTTGTTTATATCCAATCCCTTTTAGTTGGTATTAGACTTCAAATTTATGGGTAATATCCTTTTCCCCCAAACATGATTGAACTTCGTTTTTGGAGGGGGTGTTAGCCTTGGATTTTCGGACAAATTGATCCTGACTCGACGAGCCCCATTTAAACGAGTATTAGCCTTAACTTTCTAACCTTGTTCATATCCAAGCCGTTTTAGTTGGTATTAGACTTCAAATTTATGGGTAATATCCTTTTCCCCCAAACATGATTGAACTTGGTTTTTGGAGGGGGTGTTAGCCTTGGATTTTCGGACAAATTGATCCTGACTCGACGAGCCCCATTTAAATGAGTATTAGCCTTAGATTTCTAACCTTGTTCATATCCAAGCCCGTTTAGTTGGTATTAGACTTCAAATTTATGGGTAATAGACTTTTCCCCCAAACGTGATTGAACTTGGTTTTTGGAGGGGGTATTAGCCTTGGATTTTCGGACAAATTGATCCTGACTCGACGAGCCCCATTTAAATGAGTATTAGGCTTAGATTTCTAACCTTGTTCATATCCAAGCCGTTTTTGTTGGTATTAGACTTCAAATTTATGGGTAATAGACTTTTCCCCCAAACATGATTGAACTTGGTTTTTTGCGGGGGTGTTTGCCTTTGATTTTCGGACAAATTGATCCTGACTCGACGAGCCCCATTTAAATAAGTATTAGGCTTAGATTTCTAACCTTGTTCATATCCAAGCCCTTTTAGATGATATTAGGCTTCAAATTTATGGGTTATAGGCTTTTCCCCCAAACATGATTGAACTTGGTTTTTGGAGGGGGTGTTAGCCTTGTTCATATCCAAGCCCTTTTAGATGGTATTAGACTTCAAATTTATGGGTTATAGGCTTTTCCCCCAAACATGATTGAACTTGGTTTTTGGAGGGGGTGTTAGCCTTGGATTTTTGGACAAATTGATCCTGACTCGACGAGCCCCATTTAAATGAGTATTAGGCTTAGATTTCTAACCTTGTTCATATCCAAGCCCTTTTAGTTGGTATTAGACTTCAAATTTATGGGTAATAGACTTTTCCCCCAAACGTGATTGAACTTGGTTTTTGGAGGGGGTATTAGCCTTGGATTTTCGGACAAATTGATCCTGACTCGACGAGCCCCATTTAAATGAGTATTAGGCTTAGATTTCTAACCTTGTTCATATCCAAGCCGTTTTTGTTGGTATTAGACTTCAAATTTATGGGTAATATCCTTTTCCCCCAAACATGATTGAACTTGGTTTTTGGAGGGGGTGTTAGCCTTGGATTTTCGGACAAATTGATCCTGACTCGACGAGCCCCATTTAAATGAGTATTAGGCTTAGATTTCTAACCTTGTTCATATCCAAGCCCTTTTAGATGGTATTAGACTACAAATTTATAGGTTATAGGCTTTTCCCCCAAACATGATTGAAGTTGGTTTTTAGAGGGGGTGTTAGCCTTGGATTTTCGGACAAATTGATCCTGACTCGACGAGCCCCATTTAAACGAGTATTAGCCTTAGATTTCTAACCTTGTTCATATCCAAGCCGTTTTAGTTGGTATTAGACTACAAATTTATGGGTAATATCCTTTTTCCCAAACATGATTGAATTTGGTTTTTGGAGGGGGTGTTAGCCTTGGATTTTCGGACAAATTGATCCTGACTCGATGAGCCCCATTTAAATGAGTATTAGGCTTAGATTTCTAACCTTGTTCATATCCAAGCCCTTTTGGATGGTATTAGACTACAAATTTATGGGTTATAGGCTTTTCCCCCAAACATGATTGAACTTGGTTTTTTGAGGGGGTGTTAGCCTTGGATTTTCGGACAAATTGATCCTGACTCGACGAGCCCCATTTAAATGAGTATTAGGCTTAGATTTCTAACCTTGTTCATATCCAAGCCCTTTTAGTTGGTATTAGACTTCAAATTTATGGGTAATAGACTTTTCCCCCAAACATGATTGAACTTGGTTTTTTGCGGGGGTGTTTGCCTTTGATTTTCGGACAAATTGATCCTGACTCGACGAGCCCCATTTAAATAAGTATTAGGCTTAGATTTCTAACCTTGTTCATATCCAAGCCCTTTTAGATGATATTAGGCTTCAAATTTATGGGTTATAGGCTTTTCCCCCAAACATGATTGAACTTGGTTTTTGGAGGGGGTGTTAGCCTTGTTCATATCCAAGCCCTTTTAGATGGTATTAGACTTCAAATTTATGGGTTATAGGCTTTTCCCCCAAACATGATTGAACTTGGTTTTTGGAGGGGGTGTTAGCCTTGGATTTTTGGACAAATTGATCCTGACTCGACGAGCCCCATTTAAATGAGTATTAGGCTTAGATTTCTAACCTTGTTCATATCCAAGCCCTTTTAGTTGGTATTAGACTTCAAATTTATGGGTAATAGACTTTTCCCCCAAACGTGATTGAACTTGGTTTTTGGAGGGGGTATTAGCCTTGGATTTTCGGACAAATTGATCCTGACTCGACGAGCCCCATTTAAATGAGTATTAGGCTTAGATTTCTAACCTTGTTCATATCCAAGCCGTTTTTGTTGGTATTAGACTTCAAATTTATGGGTAATATCCTTTTCCCCCAAACATGATTGAACTTGGTTTTTGGAGGGGGAGTTAGCCTTGGATTTTCGGACAAATTGATCCTGACTCGACGAGCCCCATTTAAATGAGTATTAGGATTAGATTTCTAACCTTGTTCATATCCAAGCCCTTTTAGATGGTATTAGAGTACAAATTTATGGGTTATAGGCTTTTCCCCCAAACATGATTGAACTTGGTTTTTGGAGGGGGTGTTAGCCTTGGATTTTCGGACAAATTGATCCTGACTCGACGAGCCCCATTTAAACGAGTATTAGCCTTAGATTTCTAACCTTGTTCATATCCAAGCCGTTTTAGTTGGTATTAGACTTCAAATTTATGGGTAATATCCTTTTTCCCAAACATGATTGAATTTGGTTTTTGGAGGGGGTGTTAGCCTTGGATTTTCGGACAAATTGATCCTGACTCGACGAGCCCCATTTAAATGTGTATTAGGCTTAGATTTCTAACCTTGTTCATATCCAAGCCTTTTTAGATGGTATTAGACTTCAAATTTATGGGTTATAGGCTTTTCCCCCAAACATGATTGAACTTGGTTTTTGGAGGGGGTGTTAGCCTTGGATTTTTGGACAAATTGATCCTGACTCGACGAGCCCCATTTAAATGAGTATTAGGCTTAGATTTCTAACCTTGTTCATATCCAAGCCCTTTTAGTTGGTATTAGACTTCAAATTTATGGGTAATAGACTTTTCCCCCAAACGTGATTGAACTTGGTTTTTGGAGGGGGTATTAGCCTTGGATTTTCGGACAAATTGATCCTGACTCGACGAGCCCCATTTAAATGAGTATTAGGCTTAGATTTCTAACCTTGTTCATATCCAAGCCGTTTTTGTTGGTATTAGACTTCAAATTTATGGGTAATATCCTTTTCCCCCAAACATGATTGAACTTGGTTTTTGGAGGGGGAGTTAGCCTTGGATTTTCGGACAAATTGATCCTGACTCGACGAGCCCCATTTAAATGAGTATTAGGATTAGATTTCTAACCTTGTTCATATCCAAGCCCTTTTAGATGGTATTAGAGTACAAATTTATGGGTTATAGGCTTTTCCCCCAAACATGATTGAACTTGGTTTTTGGAGGGGGTGTTAGCCTTGGATTTTCGGACAAATTGATCCTGACTCGACGAGCCCCATTTAAACGAGTATTAGCCTTAGATTTCTAACCTTGTTCATATCCAAGCCGTTTTAGTTGGTATTAGACTTCAAATTTATGGGTAATATCCTTTTTCCCAAACATGATTGAATTTGGTTTTTGGAGGGGGTGTTAGCCTTGGATTTTCGGACAAATTGATCCTGACTCGACGAGCCCCATTTAAATGTGTATTAGGCTTAGATTTCTAACCTTGTTCATATCCAAGCCCTTTTGGATGGTATTAGACTACAAATTTATGGGTTATAGGCTTTTCCCCCAAACATGATTGAACTTGGTTTTTTGAGGGGGTGTTAGCCTTGGATTTTCGGACAAATTGATCCTGACTCGACGAGCCCCATTTAAACGAGCATTAGCCTTAGATTTCTAACCTTGTTCATATCCAAGCCGTTTTAGTTGGTATTAGACTTCAAATTTATGGGTAATATCCTTTTCCCACAAACATGATTGAACTTGGTTTTGGAGGGGGTGTTAGCCTTGGATTTTCAGACAAATTGATCCTGACTCGACGAGCCCCATTTAAATGAGTATTAGGCTTAGATTTCTAACCTTGTTCATATCCAAGCCCTTTTAGATGGTATTAGACTACAAATTTATGGGTTATAGGCTTTTCCCCCAAACATGATTGAACTTGGTTTTTGGAGGGGGTGTTAGCCTTGGATTTTCGGACAAATTGATCCTGACTCTACGAGCCCCATTTAAATGAGTATTAGCCTTAGATTTCTAACCTTGTTTATATCCAAGCCATTTTAGGTGGTATTACACTTCAAATTTATGGGTAATATCCTTTTCCCCCAAACTTGAATGAACTTTGTTTTTGGAGGGGGTGTTAGCCTTGGATTTCCGGACAAATTGATCCTGACTCGACGAGCCCCATTTAAATGAGTATTAGCCTTAGATTTTTACCCTTGTTCATATCCAAGCCATTTTAGGTGGTATTAGACTTCAAATTTATGGGTAATAGACTTTTCCCCCAAACGTGATTGAACCTGGTTTTTGGAGGGGGTGTTAGCCTTGGATTTTTTGACAAATTGATCCTGACTCGACGAGCCCCATTTAAATGAGTATTAGCCTTAGATTTCTAACCTTGGTCATATCCAAGCCGTTTTAGTTGGTATTAGACTTCAAATTTATGGGTACTATCCTTTTCCCCCAAACATGATTGAACTTGGTTTTTGGAGGGGGTGTTAGCCTTGGATTTTCAGACAAATTGATCCTGACTCGACGAGCCCCATTTAAATGAGTATTAGCCTTAGATTTCTAACCTTGTTCATATCCAATCCCTTTTAGTTGGTATTAGACTTCAAATTTATGGGTAATATCCTTTTCCCCCAAACATGATTGAACTTGGTTTTTGGAGGGGGTGTTAGCCTTGGATTTTCGGACAAATTGATCCTGACTCGACGAGCCCCATTTAAATGCGTATTAGCCTTAGATTTCTAACCTTGTTCATATCCAAGCCATTTTAGTTGGTATTAGACTTCAAATTTATGGGTAATATCCTTTTCCCCCAAACTTGAATGAACTTCGTTTTTGGAGGGGGTGTTAGCCTTGGATTTCCGGACAATTTGATCCTGACTCGACGAGCCCCATTTAAATGAGTATTAGCCTTAGATTTCTAACCTTGTTCATATCCAAGCCGTTTTAGTTGGTATTAGACTTCAAATTTATGGGTAATATCCTTTTCCCCCAAACATGATTGAACTTGGTTTTGGAGGGGGTGTTAGCCTTGGATTTTCAGACAAATTGATCCTGACTCGACGAGCCCCATTTAAATGAGTATTAGGCTTAGATTTCTAACCTTGGTCATATCCAAGCCGTTTTAGTTGGTATTAGACTTCAAATTTATGGGTAATATCCTTTTCCCCCAAACTTGAATGAACTTCGTTTTTGGAGGGGGTGTTAGCCTTGGATTTCCGGACAAATTGATCCTGACTCGACGAGCCCCATTTAAATGAGTATTAGCCTTAGATTTTTACCCTTGTTCATATCCAAGCCATTTTAGATGGTATTAGACTTCAAATTTATGGGTAATAGACTTTTCCCCCAAACGTGATTGAACCTGGTTTTTGGAGGGGGTGTTAGCCTTGGATTTTCGGACAAATTGATCCTGACTCGACGAGCCCCATTTAAATGAGTATTAGCCTTAGATTTCTAACCTTGGTCATATCCAAGCCGTTTTAGTTGGTATTAGACTTCAAATTTATGGGTAATATCCTTTTCCCCCAAACTTGAATGAACTTCGTTTTTGGAGGGGGTGTTAGCCTTGGATTTCCGGACAAATTGATCCTGACTCGACGAGCCCCATTTAAACGAGCATTAGCCTTAGATTTCTAACCTTGTTCATATCCAAGCCGTTTTAGTTGGTATTAGACTTCAAATTTATGGGTAATATCCTTTTCCCACAAACATGATTGAACTTGGTTTTGGAGGGGGTGTTAGCCTTGGATTTTCAGACAAATTGATCCTGACTCGACGAGCCCCATTTAAATGAGTATTAGGCTTAGATTTCTAACCTTGTTCATATCCAAGCCCTTTTAGATGGTATTAGACTACAAATTTATGGGTTATAGGCTTTTCCCCCAAACATGATTGAACTTGGTTTTTGGAGGGGGTGTTAGCCTTGGATTTTCGGACAAATTGATCCTGACTCTACGAGCCCCATTTAAATGAGTATTAGCCTTAGATTTCTAACCTTGTTTATATCCAAGCCATTTTAGGTGGTATTACACTTCAAATTTATGGGTAATATCCTTTTCCCCCAAACTTGAATGAACTTTGTTTTTGGAGGGGGTGTTAGCCTTGGATTTCCGGACAAATTGATCCTGACTCGACGAGCCCCATTTAAATGAGTATTAGCCTTAGATTTTTACCCTTGTTCATATCCAAGCCATTTTAGGTGGTATTAGACTTCAAATTTATGGGTAATAGACTTTTCCCCCAAACGTGATTGAACCTGGTTTTTGGAGGGGGTGTTAGCCTTGGATTTTTTGACAAATTGATCCTGACTTGACGAGCCCCATTTAAATGAGTATTAGCCTTAGATTTCTAACCTTGGTCATATCCAAGCCATTTTAGTTGGTATTAGACTTCAAATTTATGGGTACTATCCTTTTCCCCCAAACATGATTGAACTTGGTTTTTGGAGGGAGTGTTAGCCTTGGATTTTCGGACAAATTGATCCTGACTCGACGAGCCACATTTAAATGAGTATTAGGCTTAGATTTCTAACCTTGTTCATATCCAAGCCCTTTTAGATGGTATTAGACTACAAATTTATGGGTTATAGGCTTTTCCCCCAAACATGATTGAACTTGGTTTTTGGAGGGGGTGTTAGCCTTGGATTTTCGGACAAATTGATCCTGACTCGACGAACCCCATTTAAATGAGTATTAGCCTTAGATTTCTAAACTTGTTCATATCCAAGCCCTTTTAGTTGGTAGTAGACTTCAAATTTATCGGCAATATACTTTTCCCCCAAACATGATTGAACTTGGTTTTTGGAAGGGGTGTTAGCCTTGGAATTTCGGACAAATTGATCCTGACTCGACGAGCCCCATTTAAACGAGCATTAGCCTTAGATTTCTAACCTTGTTCATATCCAAGCCGTTTTAGTTGGTATTAGACTTCAAATTTATGGGTAATATCCTTTTCCCCCAAACATGATTGAACTTGGTTTTTGGAGGGGGTGTTAGCCTTGGATTTTCGGACAAATTGATCCTGACTCGACGAGCCCCATTTAAACGAGTATTAGCCTTAGATTTCTAACCTTGTTCATATCCAAGCTGTTTTAGTTGGTATTACACTTCAAATTTATGGGTAATATCCTTTTCCCCCAAACATGATTGAACTTGGTTTTTGGAGGGGGTGTTAGCCTTGGATTTTCGGACAAACTGATCCTGACTCGACGACCCCATTTAAATGAGTATTAGGCTTAGATTTCTAACCTTGTTCATATCCAAGCCCTTTTAGATGGTATTAGAGTACAAATTTATGGGTTATAGGCTTTTCCCCCAAACATGATTGAACTTGGTTTTTGGAGGGGGTGTTAGCCTTGGATTTTCGGACAAATTGATCCTGACTCGACGAGCCCCATTTAAAGGAGTATTAGCCTTAGATTTCTAACCTTGTTCATATCCAAGGCCTTTTAGTTGGTATTAGACTTCAAATTTATGGGTAATAGACTTTTCCCCCAAACATGATTGAACTTGGTTTTTGGAGGGGGTGTTAGCCTTGGATTTTCGGACAAATTGATCCTGACTCGACGAGCCCCATTTAAATGAGTATTAGCCTAAGATTTCTAAACTTGTTCATATCCAAGCCCTTTTAGTTGGTATTAGACTTCAAATTTATGGGCAATATACTTTTCCCCCAAACATGATTGAACTTGGTTTTTGGAGGGGGTGTTAGCCTTGGAATTTCGGACAAATTGATCCTGACTCGACGAGCCACATTTAAATGAGTATTATCTTTAGATTTATAACCTTGTTCATATCCAAGCCCTTTTAGTTGGTATTAGACTTCAAATTTATGGGTAATAGACTTTTCCCCCAATCATGATTGAACTTGGTTTTTTGCGGGGGTGTTTGCCTTTGATTTTCGGACAAATTGATCCTGACTCGACGAGCCCCATTTAAATGAGTATTAGCCTTAGATTTCTAACCTTGTTCATATCCAAGCCCTTTTAGTTGGTAGTAGACTTCAAATTTATGGGCAATATACTTTTCCCCCAAACATGATTGAACTTGGTTTTTGGAGGGGGTGTTAGCCTTGAAATTTCAGACAAATTGATCCTGACTCGACGAGCCCCATTTAAATGAGTATTATCCTTAGATTTATAACCTTTTTCATATCCAAGCCCTTTTAGTTGGTATTAGACTTCAAATTTATGGGTAATAGACTTTTCCCCTAAACATGATTGAACTTGGTTTTTTGCGGGGGTGTTTGCCTTTGATTTTCGGACAAATTGATCCTGACTCGACGAGCCCCATTTAAATGAGTATTAGGCTTAGATTTCTAACCTTGTTCATATCCAAGGCCTTTTAGTTGGTATTAGACTTCAAATTTATGGGTAATAGACTTTTCCCCCAAACATGATTGAACTTGGTTTTTGGAGGGGGTGTTAGCCTTGGATTTTCGGACAAATTGATCCTGACTCGACGAGCCCCATTTAAATGAGTATTAGCCTTAGATTTCTAAACTTGTTCATATCCAAGCCCTTTTAGTTGGTAGTAGACTTCAAATTTATGGGCAATATACTTTTCCCCCAAACATGATTGAACTTGGTTTTTGGAGGGGGAGTTAGCCTTGAAATTTCAGACAAATTGATCCTGACTCGACGAGCCCCATTTAAATGAGTATTATCCTTAGATTTATAACCTTGTTCATATCCAAGCCCTTTTAGTTGGTATTAGACTTCAAATTTATGGGTAATAGACTTTTCCCCTAAACATGATTGAACTTGGTTTTTTGCGGGGGTGTTTGCCTTTGATTTTCGGACAAATTGATCCTGACTCGACGAGCCCCATTTAAATGAGTATTAGGCTTAGATTTCTAACCTTGTTCATATCCAAGGACTTTTAGTTGGTATTAGACTTCAAATTTATGGGTAATAGACTTTTCCCCCAAACATGATTGAACTTGGTTTTTGGAGGGGGTGTTAGCCTTGGATTTTCGGACAAATTGATCCTGACTCGACGAGCCCCATTTAAATGAGTATTAGCCTTAGATTTCTAACCTTGTTCATATCCAAGCCCTTTTAGTTGGTATTAGACTTCAAATTTATGGGTAATAGACTTTTCCCCCAAACGTGATTGAACTTGGTTTTTGGAGGGGGTGTTAGCCATGGATTTTCGGACAAATTGATCCTGACTCGACGAGCCCCATTTAAATGAGTATTAGCCTTAGATTTCTAAACTTGTTCATATCCAAGCCCTTTTAGTTGGTAGTAGACTTCAAATTTATGGGCAATATACTTTTCCCCCAAACATGATTGAACTTGGTTTTTGGAGGGGGTGTTAGCCTTGGAATTCCGGACAAATTGATCCTGACTCGACGAGCCCCATTTAAACGAGCATTAGCCTTAGATTTCTAACCTTGTTCATATCCAAGCCGTTTTAGTTGGTATTAGACTTCAAATTTATGGGTAATATCCTTTTCCCCCAAACATGATTGAACTTGGTTTTTGGAGGGGGTGTTAGCCTTGGATTTTCGGACAAATTGATCCTGACTCGACGAGCCCCATTTAAACGAGTATTAGCCTTAGATTTCTAACCTTGTTCATATCCAAGCTGTTTTAGTTGGTATTAGACTTCAAATTTATGGGTAATATCCTTTTCCCCCAAACATGATTGAACTTGGTTTTTGGAGGGGGTGTTAGCCTTGGATTTTCGGACAAATTGATCCTGACTCGACGACCCCATTTAAATGAGTATTAGGCTTAGATTTCTAACCTTGTTCATATCCAAGCCCTTTTAGATGGTATTAGACTACAAATTTATGGGTTATAGGCTTTTCCCCCAAACATGATTGAACTTGGTTTTTGGAGGGGGTGTTAGCCTTGGATTTTCGGACAAATTGATCCTTACTCAACGAGCCCCATTTAAATGAGTATTAGCCTTAGATTTCTAACCTTGTTCATATCCAAGCCCTTTTAGTTGGTATTAGACTTCAAATTTATGGGTTATAGGCTTTCCCCCCAAACATGATTGAACTTGGTTTTTGGAGGGGGTGTTAGCCTTGGATTTTCGGACAAATTGATCCTGACTCGACGAGCCCCATTTAAAGGAGTATTAGCCTTAGATTTCTAACCTTGTTCATATCCAAGGCCTTTTAGTTGGTATTAGACTTCAAATTTATGGGTAATAGACTTTTCCCCCAAACATGATTGAACTTGGTTTTTGGAGGGGGTGTTAGCGTTGGATTTTCGGACAAATTGATCCTGACTCGACGAGCCCCATTTAAATGAGTATTATCCTTAGATTTCTAACCTTGTTCATATCCAAGGCCTTTTAGTTGG
Source organism: Salix caprea (assembly GCA_964035475.1). Lineage (NCBI taxonomy): Eukaryota > Viridiplantae > Streptophyta > Magnoliopsida > Malpighiales > Salicaceae > Salix > Salix caprea. The sequence continues at coordinate 3,398,619 of OZ037748.1, read as the reverse complement.
TATTAGACTTCAAATTTATGGGTAATAGACTTTTCCCCTAAACATGATTGAACTTGGTTTTTTGCGGGGGTGTTTGCCTTTGATTTTCGGACAAATTGATCCTGACTCGACGAGCCCCATTTAAATGAGTATTAGCCTTAGATTTCTAACCTTGTTCATATCCAAGCCCTTTTAGATGATATTAGGCTTCAAATTTATGGGTTATAGGCTTTTCCCCCAAACATGATTGAACTTGGTTTTTGGAGGGGGTGTTAGCCTTGGATTTTTGGACAAATTGATCATGACTCGACGAGCCCCATTTAAATGAGTATTAGGCTTAGATTTCTAACCTTGTTCATATCCAAGCCCTTTTAGATGGTATTAGACTACAAATTTATGGGTTATAGGCTTTTCTCCCAAACATGATTGAACTTGGTTTTTGGAGGGGGTGTTAGCCTTGGATTTTCGGACAAATTGATCCTGACTCGACGAGCCCCATTTAAATGAGTATTAGCCTTAGATTTCTAAACTTGTTCATATCCAAGCCCTTTTAGTTGGTAGTAGACTTCAAATTTATGGGCAATATACTTTCCCCCCAAACATGATTGAACTTGGTTTTTGGAGGGGGTGTTAGCCATGGAATTTCGGACAAATTGATCCTGACTCGACGAGCCCCATTTAAATGAGTATTATCCTTAGATTTATAACCTTGTTCATATCCAAGCCCTTTTAGTTGGTAGTAGACTTCAAATTTATGGGCAATATACTTTTCCCCCAAACATGATTGAACTTGGTTTTTGGAGGGGGTGTTAGCCTTGGATTTTCGAACAAATTGATCCTGACTCGACGAGCACCATTTAAATGAGTATTAGCCTTAGATTTCTACCCTTGTTCATATCCAAGCCGTTTTAGGTGGTATTAGACTTCAAATTTATGGGTAATAGACATTCCCCCCAAACATGATGGAACTTGGTTTTTGGAGGGGGTGTTAGCCTTGGATTTTTGGACAAATTGATCCTGACATGACGAGCCCCATTTAAATGAGTATTAGGCTTAGATTTATAACCTTGTTCATATCCAAGCCCTTTTAGATGGTATTAGACTACAAATTTATGGGTTATAGGCTTTTCCCCCAAACATGATTGAACTTGGTTTTTGGAGGGGGTGTTAGCCTTGGATTTTCGGACAAATTGATCCTGACTCGACGAGCCCCATTTAAATGAGTATTAGGCTTAGATTTCTAACCTTGTTCATATCCAAGCCCTTTTAGACTACAAATTTATGGGTTATAGGCTTTTCCCCCAAACATGATTGAACTTGGTTTTTGGAGGGGGTGTTAGCCTTGGATTTTTGGACAAATTGATCCTGACTCGACGAGCCCCATTTAAATGAGTATTAGCCTTAGATTTCTAACCTTGTTCATATCCAAGACCTTTTAGTTTGTATTAGACTTCAAATCTATGGGTAATATCCTTACCCCCCAAACATGATTGAATTTGGTTTTTGGAGGGGGTGTTAGCCTTGGATTTTAGGACAAATTGATCCTGACTCGATGAGCCCCATTTAAATGAGTATTAGCCTTAGATTTCTACCCTTGTTCATATCCAAGCCCTTTTAGATGGTATTAGACTTCAAATTTATCGGCAATATACTTTTCCCCCAAACATGATTGAACTTGGTTTTTGGAGGGGGTGTTAGCCTTGGAATTTCGGACAAATTGATCCAGACTCGACGAGCCCCATTTAAATGATCATTAGCCTTAGATTTCTACCCTTGTTCATATCCAAGCCCTTTTAGATGGTATTAGACTACAAATTTATGGGTTATAGGCTTTTCCCCCAAACATGATTGAACTTGGTTTTTGGAGGGGGTGTTAGCCTTGGATTTTCGGACAAATTGATCCTGACTCGACGAGCCCCATTTAAATGAGTATTATCCTTAGATTTCTAACCTTGTTCATATCCAAGACCTTTTAGTTTGTATTAGACTTTAAATCTATGGGTAATATCCTTACCCCCCAAACATGATTGAACTTGGTTTTTGGAGGGGGTGTTAGCCTTGGATTTTCGGACAAATTGATCCTGACTCGACGAGCCCCATTTAAATGAGTATTAGCCTTAGATTTCTAACCTTGTTCATATCCAAGCCATTTTAGTTGGTAGTAGACTTCAAATTTATGGGTAATAGACTTTTCCCCCAAACATCATTGAACTTGGTTTTTTGCGGGGGTATTTGCCTTTGATTTTCGGACAAATTGATCCTGACTCGACGAGCCCCATTTAAATGAGTATTAGGCTTAGATTTCCAACCTTGTTCATATCCAAGCCCTTTTAAATGATATTAGGCTTCAAATTTATGTGTTATAGTCTTTTCCCCCAAACATGATTGAACTTGGTTTTTGGAGGGGGTGTTAGCCTTGGATTTTCGGACAAATTGATCCTGACTCGACGAGCCCCATTTAAATGAGTATTAGCCTTAGATTTCTAACCTTGTTCATATCCAAGACCTTTTAGTTTGTATTAGACTTCAAATCTATGGGTAATATCCTTACCCCCCAAACATGATTGAACTTGGTTTTTGGAGTGGGTGTTAGCCTTGGATTTTAGGACAAATTGATCCTGACTCGACGAGCCGCATTTAAATGAGTATTAGCCTTAGATTTCTACCCTTGTTCATATCCAAGCCCTTTTAGATGGTATTAGACTACAAATTTATGGGTTATAGGCTTTTCCCCCAAACATGATTGAACTTGGTTTTTGGAGGGGGTGTTAGCCTTGGATTTTCGGACAAATTGATCCTGACTCGACGAGCCCCATTTAAATGAGTATTAGCCTTAGATTTCTAACCTTGTTCATATCCAAGACCTTTTAGTTTGTACTAGACTTCAAATCTATGGGTAATATCCTTACCCCCCAAACATGATTGAACTTGGTTTTTGGAGGGGGTGTTAGCCTTGGATTTTCGGACAAATTGATCCTGACTCGACGAGCACCATTTAAATGAGTATTAGCCTTCGATTTCTACCCTTGTTCATATCCAAGCCGTTTTAGGTGGTATTAGACTTCAAATTTATGGGTAATAGACATTCCCCCCAAACATGATGGAACTTGGTTTTTGGAGGGGGTGTTAGCCTTGGATTTTTGGACAAATTGATCCTGACATGACGAGCCCCATTTAAATGAGTATTAGGCTTAGATTTCTAACCTTGTTCATATCCAAGCCCTTTTAGATGGTATTAGACTAAAAATTTATGGGTTATAGGCTTTTCCCCCAAACATGATTGAACTTGGTTTTTGGAGGGGGTGTTAGCCTTGGATTTTCGGACAAATTGATCCTGACTCGACGAGCCCCATTTAAATGAGTATTAGCCTTAGATTTCTAACCTTGTTCATATCCAAGACCTTTTAGTTTGTATTAGACTTCAAATCTATGGGTAATATCCTTACCCCCCAAACATGATTGAACTTGGTTTTTGGAGGGGGTGTTAGCCTTGGATTTTAGGACAAATTGATCCTGACTCGACGAGCCCCATTTAAATGAGTATTAGCCTTAGATTTCTACCCTTTTTCATATCCAAGCCCTTTTAGATGGTATTAGACTACAAATTTATGGGTTATAGGCTTTTCCCCCAAACATGATTGAACTTGGTTTTTGGAGGGGGTGTTAGCCTTGGATTTTCAGACAAATTGATCCTGACTCGACGAGCCCCATTTAAATGAGTATTAGCCTTAGATTTCTAACCTTGTTCATATCCAAGACCTTTTAGTTTGTATTAGACTTCAAATCTATGGGTAATATCCTTACCCCCCAAACATGATTGAACTTGGTTTTTGGAGGGGGTGTTAGCCTTGGATATTAGGACAAATTGATCCTGACTCGACGAGCCCCATTTAAATGAGTATTAGCCTTAGATTTCTACCCTTGTTCATATCCAAGCCCTTTTAGATGGTATTAGCCTACAAATTTATGGGTTATAGGCTTTTCCCCCAAACATGATTGAACTTGGTTTTTGGAGGGGGTGTTAGCCTTGGATTTTCGGACAAATTGATCCTGACTCGACGAGCCCCATTTAAATGAGTATTAGCCTTAGATTTCTAACCTTGTTCATATCCAAGCCATTTTAGTTGGTAGTAGACTTCAAATTTATGGGTAATAGACTTTTCCCCCAAACATCATTGAACTTGGTTTTTTGCGGGGGTATTTGCCTTTGATTTTCGGACAAATTGATCCTGACTCGACGAGCCCCATTTAAATGAGTATTAGGCTTAGATTTCTAACCTTGTTCATATCCAAGCCCTTTTAGATGGTATTAGCCTACAAATTTATGGGTTATAGGCTTTTCCCCCAAACATGATTGAACTTGGTTTTTGGAGGGGGTGTTAGCCTTGGATTTTCGGACAAATTGATCCTGACTCGACGAGCCCCATTTAAATGAGTATTAGCCTTAGATTTCTAACCTTGTTCATATCCAAGCCATTTTAGTTGGTAGTAGACTTCAAATTTATGGGTAATAGACTTTTCCCCCAAACATCATTGAACTTGGTTTTTTTGCGGGGGTATTTGCCTTTGATTTTCGGACAAATTGATCCTGACTCGACGAGCCCCATTTAAATGAGTATTAGGCTTAGATTTCTAACCTTGTTCATATCCAAGCCCTTTTAAATGATATTAGGCTTCAAATTTATGGGTTATAGGCTTTTCCCCCAAACATGATTGAACTTGGTTTTTGGAGGGGGTGTTAGCCTTGGATTTTCGGACAAATTGATCCTGACTCGACGAGCCCCATTTAAATGAGTATTAGCCTTAGATTTCTAACCTTGTTCATATCCAAGACCTTTTAGTTTGTATTAGACTTCAAATCTATGGGTAATATCCTTACCCCCCAAACATGATTGAACTTGGTTTTTGGAGGGGGTGTTAGCCTTGGATTTTAGGACAAATTGATCCTGACTCGACGAGCCCCATTTAAATGAGTATTAGCCTTAGATTTCTACCCTTGTTCATATCCAAGCCCTTTTAGATGGTATTAGACTACAAATTTATGGGTTATAGGCTTTTCCCCCAAACATGATTGAACTTGGTTTTTGGAGGGGGTGTTAGCCTTGGATTTTCGGACAAATTGATCCTGACTCGACGAGCCCCATTTAAATGAGTATTATCCTTAGATTTCTAACCTTGTTCATATCCAAGACCGTTTAGTTTGTATTAGACTTCAAATCTATGGGTAATATCCTTACCCCCCAAACATGATTGAACTTGGTTTTTGGAGGGGGTGTTAGCCTTGGATTTTAGGACAAATTGATCCTGACTCGACGAACCCCATTTAAATGAGTATTAGCCTTAGATTTCTAAACTTGTTCATATCCAAGCCTTTTTAGTTGGTAGTAGACTTCAAATTTATGGGCAATATACTTTCCCCCCAAACATGATTGAACTTGGTTTTTGGAGGGGGTGTTAGCCTTGGATTTTCGGACAAATTGATCCTGACTCGACGAGCCCCATTTAAATGAGTATTAGCCTTAGATTTATAACCTTGTTCATATCCAAGCCATTTTAGTTGGTAGTAGACTTCAAATTTATGGGTAATAGACTTTTCCCCCAAACATCATTGAACTTGGTTTTTTGCGGGGGTATTTGCCTTTGATTTTCGGACAAATTGATCCTGACTCGACGAGCCCCATTTAAATGAGTATTAGGCTTAGATTTCTAACCTTGTTCATATCCAAGCCCTTTTAGATGGTATTAGCCTACAAATTTATGGGTTATAGGCTTTTCCCCCAAACATGATTGAACTTGGTTTTTGGAGGGGGTGTTAGCCTTGGATTTTCGGACAAATTGATCCTGACTCGACGAGCCCCATTTAAATGAGTATTAGCCTTAGATTTCTAACCTTGTTCATATCCAAGCCATTTTAGTTGGTAGTAGACTTCAAATTTATGGGTAATAGACTTTTCCCCCAAACATCATTGAACTTGGTTTTTTGCGGGGGTATTTGCCTTTGATTTTCGGACAAATTGATCCTGACTCGACGAGCCCCATTTAAATGAGTATTAGGCTTAGATTTCTAACCTTGTTCATATCCAAGCCCTTTTAAATGATATTAGGCTTCAAATTTATGGGTTATAGGCTTTTCCCCCAAACATGATTGAACTTGGTTTTTGGAGGGGGTGTTAGCCTTGGATTTTCGGACAAATTGATCCTGACTCGACGAGCCCCATTTAAATGAGTATTAGCCTTAGATTTCTAACCTTGTTCATATCCAAGACCTTTTAGTTTGTATTAGACTTCAAATCTATGGGTAATATCCTTACCCCCCAAACATGATTGAACTTGGTTTTTGGAGGGGGTGTTAGCCTTGGATATTAGGACAAATTGATCCTGACTCGACGAGCCCCATTTAAATGAGTATTAGCCTTAGATTTCTACCCTTGTTCATATCCAAGCCCTTTTAGATGGTATTAGCCTACAAATTTATGGGTTATAGGCTTTTCCCCCAAACATGATTGAACTTGGTTTTTGGAGGGGGTGTTAGCCTTGGATTTTCGGACAAATTGATCCTGACTCGACGAGCCCCATTTAAATGAGTATTAGCCTTAGATTTCTAACCTTGTTCATATCCAAGCCATTTTAGTTGGTAGTAGACTTCAAATTTATGGGTAATAGACTTTTCCCCCAAACATCATTGAACTTGGTTTTTTGCGGGGGTATTTGCCTTTGATTTTCGGACAAATTGATCCTGACTCGACGAGCCCCATTTAAATGAGTATTAGGCTTAGATTTCTAACCTTGTTCATATCCAAGCCCTTTTAGATGGTATTAGCCTACAAATTTATGGGTTATAGGCTTTTCCCCCAAACATGATTGAACTTGGTTTTTGGAGGGGGTGTTAGCCTTGGATTTTCGGACAAATTGATCCTGACTCGACGAGCCCCATTTAAATGAGTATTAGCCTTAGATTTCTAACCTTGTTCATATCCAAGCCATTTTAGTTGGTAGTAGACTTCAAATTTATGGGTAATAGACTTTTCCCCCAAACATCATTGAACTTGGTTTTTTGCGGGGGTATTTGCCTTTGATTTTCGGACAAATTGATCCTGACTCGACGAGCCCCATTTAAATGAGTATTAGGCTTAGATTTCTAACCTTGTTCATATCCAAGCCCTTTTAAATGATATTAGGCTTCAAATTTATGGGTTATAGGCTTTTCCCCCAAACATGATTGAACTTGGTTTTTGGAGGGGGTGTTAGCCTTGGATTTTCGGACAAATTGATCCTGACTCGACGAGCCCCATTTAAATGAGTATTAGCCTTAGATTTCTAACCTTGTTCATATCCAAGACCTTTTAGTTTGTATTAGACTTCAAATCTATGGGTAATATCCTTACCCCCCAAACATGATTGAACTTGGTTTTTGGAGGGGGTGTTAGCCTTGGATTTTAGGACAAATTGATCCTGACTCGACGAGCCCCATTTAAATGAGTATTAGCCTTAGATTTCTACCCTTGTTCATATCCAAGCCCTTTTAGATGGTATTAGACTACAAATTTATGGGTTATAGGCTTTTCCCCCAAACATGATTGAACTTGGTTTTTGGAGGGGGTGTTAGCCTTGGATTTTCGGACAAATTGATCCTGACTCGACGAGCCCCATTTAAATGAGTATTATCCTTAGATTTCTAACCTTGTTCATATCCAAGACCGTTTAGTTTGTATTAGACTTCAAATCTATGGGTAATATCCTTACCCCCCAAACATGATTGAACTTGGTTTTTGGAGGGGGTGTTAGCCTTGGATTTTAGGACAAATTGATCCTGACTCGACGAACCCCATTTAAATGAGTATTAGCCTTAGATTTCTAAACTTGTTCATATCCAAGCCTTTTTAGTTGGTAGTAGACTTCAAATTTATGGGCAATATACTTTCCCCCCAAACATGATTGAACTTGGTTTTTGGAGGGGGTGTTAGCCTTGGAATTTCGGACAAATTGATCCTGACTCGACGAACCCCATTTAAATGAGTATTATCCTTAGATTTATAACCTTGTTCATATCCAAGCCCTTTTAGTTGGTAGTAGACTTCAAATTTATGGGCAATATACTTTTCCCCCAAACATGATTGAACTTGGTTTTTGGAGGGGGTGTTAGCCTTGAAATTTCGGACAAATTGATCCTGACTCGACGAGCCCCATTTAAATGAGTATTATCCTTAGATTTATAACCTTGTTCATATCCAAGCCCTTTTCGTTGGTATTAGACTTCAAATTTATGGGTAATAGACTTTTCCCCCAAACATGATTGAAGTTGGTTTTTTGCGGGGGTATTTGCCTTTGATTTTCGGACAAATTGATCCTGACTCGACGAGCCCCATTTAAATGAATATTAGGCTTAGATTTCTAACCTTGTTCATATCCAAGCCCTTTTAAATGATATTAGGCTTCAAATTTATGGGTTATAGGCTTTTCCCCCAAACATGATTGAACTTGGTTTTTGGAGGGGGTGTTAGCCTTGGATTTTCGGACAAATTGATCCTGACTCGACGAGCCCCATTTAAATGAGTATTAGCCTTAGATTTCTAACCTTGTTCATATCCAAGACCTTTTAGTTTGTATTAGACTTCAAATCTATGGGTAATATCCTTACCCCCCAAACATGATTGAACTTGGTTTTTGGAGGGGGTGTTAGCCTTGGATTTTAGGACAAATTGATCCTGACTCGACGAGCCCCATTTAAATGAGTATTAGCCTTAGATTTCTACCCTTGTTCATATCCAAGCCCTTTTAGATGGTATTAGACTACAAATTTATGGGTTATAGGCTTTTCCCCCAAACATGATTGAACTTGGTTTTTGGAGGGGGTGTTAGCCTTGGATTTTCGGACAAATTGATCCTGACTCGACGAGCCCCATTTAAATGAGTATTATCCTTAGATTTCTAACCTTGTTCATATCCAAGACCTTTTAGTTTGTATTAGACTTCAAATCTATGGGTAATATCCTTACCCCCCAAACATGATTGAACTTGGTTTTTGGAGGGGGTGTTAGCCTTGGATTTTAGGACAAATTGATCCTGACTCGACGAACCCCATTTAAATGAGTATTAGCCTTAGATTTATAAACTTGTTCATATCCAAGCCTTTTTAGTTGGTAGTAGACTTCAAATTTATGGGCAATATACTTTCCCCCCAAACATGATTGAACTTGGTTTTTGGAGGGGGTGTTAGCCTTGGAATTTCGGACAAATTGATCCTGACTCGACGAGCCCCATTTAAATGAGTATTATCCTTAGATTTATAACCTTGTTCATATCCAAGCCCTTTTAGTTGGTAGTATACTTCAAATTTATGGGCAATATACTTTTCCCCCAAACATGATTGAACTTGGTTTTTGGAGGGGGTGTTAGCCTTGAAATTTCGGACAAATTGATCCTGACTCGACGAGCCCCATTTAAATGAGTATTATCCTTAGATTTATAACCTTGTTCATATCCAAGCCCTTTTAAATGATATTAGGCTTCAAATTTATGGGTTATAGTCTTTTCCCCCAAACATGATTGAACTTGGTTTTTGGAGGGGGTGTTAGCCTTGGATTTTCGGACAAATTGATCCTGACTCGACGAGCCCCATTTAAATGCGTATTAGCCTTAGATTTCCACCCTTGTTCATATCCAAGCCCTTTTAGATGGTATTAGACTACAAATTTATGGGTTATAGGCTTTTCCCCCAAACATGATTGAACTTGGTTTTTGGAGGGGGTGTTAGCCTTGGATTTTCGGACAAATTGATCCTGACTCGACGAGCCCCATTTAAATGAGTATTAGCCTTAGATTTCTAACCTTGTTCATATCCAAGACCTTTTAGTTTGTATTAGACTTCAAATCTATGGGTAATATCCTTACCCCCCAAACATGATTGAACTTGGTTTTTGGAGGGGGTGTTAGCCTTGGATTTTAGGACAAATTGATCCTGACTCGACGAGCCCCATTTAAATGAGTATTAGCCTTAGATTTCTACCCTTGTTCATATCCAAGCCCTTTTAGATGGTATTAGACTACAAATTTATGGGTTATAGGCTTTTCCCCCAAACATGATTGAACTTGGTTTTTGGAGGGGGTGTTAGCCTTGGATTTTCGGACAAATTGATCCTGACTCGACGAGCCCCATTTAAATGAGTATTAGCCTTAGATTTCTAACCTTGTTCATATCCAAGCCATTTTAGTTGGTAGTAGACTTCAAATTTATGGGTAATAGACTTTTCCCCCAAACATCATTGAACTTGGTTTTTTGCGGGGGTATTTGCCTTTGATTTCGGACAAATTGATCCTGACTCGACGAGCCCCATTTAAATGAGTATTAGGCTTAGATTTCTAACCTTGTTCATATCCAAGCCCTTTTAAATGATATTAGGCTTCAAATTTATGGGTTATAGGCTTTTCCCCCAAACATGATTGAACTTGGTTTTTGGAGGGGGTGTTAGCCTTGGATTTTCGGACAAATTGATCCTGACTCGACGAGCCCCATTTAAATGAGTATTAGCCTTAGATTTCTAACCTTGTTCATATCCAAGACCTTTTAGTTTGTATTAGACTTCAAATCTATGGGTAATATCCTTACCCCCCAAACATGATTGAACTTGGTTTTTGGAGGGGGTGTTAGCCTTGGATTTTCGGACAAATTGATCCTGACTCGACGAGCCCCATTTAAATGAGTATTAGCCTTAGATTTCTAACCTTGTTCATATCCAAGCCATTTTAGTTGGTAGTAGACTTCAAATTTATGGGTAATAGACTTTTCCCCCAAACATCATTGAACTTGGTTTTTTGCGGGGGTATTTGCCTTTGATTTTCGGACAAATTGATCCTGACTCGACGAGCCCCATTTAAATGAGTATTAGGCTTAGATTTATAACCTTGTTCATATCCAAGCCCTTTTAAATGATATTAGGCTTCAAATTTATGGGTTATAGTCTTTTCCCCCAAACATGATTGAACTTGGTTTTTGGAGGGGGTGTTAGCCTTGGATTTTCGGACAAATTGATCCTGACTCGACGAGCCCCATTTAAATGAGTATTAGCCTTAGATTTCTACCCTTGTTCATATCCAAGCCCTTTTAGATGGTATTAGACTACAAATTTATGGGTTATAGGCTTTTCCCCCAAACATGATTGAACTTGGTTTTTGGAGGGGGTGTTAGCCTTGGATTTTCGGACAAATTGATCCTGACTCGACGAGCCCCATTTAAATGAGTATTAGCCTTAGATTTCTAACCTTGTTCATATCCAAGACCTTTTAGTTTGTATTAGACTTCAAATCTATGGGTAATATCCTTACCCCCCAAACATGATTGAACTTGGTTTTTGGAGGGGGTGTTAGCCTTGGATTTTAGGACAAATTGATCCTGACTCGACGAGCCCCATTTAAATGAGTATTAGCCTTAGATTTCTACCCTTGTTCATATCCAAGCCCTTTTAGATGGTATTAGACTACAAATTTATGGGTTATAGGCTTTTCCCCCAAACATGATTGAACTTGGTTTTTGGAGGGGGTGTTAGCCTTGGATTTTCGGACAAATTGATCCTGACTCGACGAGCCCCATTTAAATGAGTATTAGCCTTAGATTTCTAACCTTGTTCATATCCAAGCCATTTTAGTTGGTAGTAGACTTCAAATTTATGGGTAATAGACTTTTCCCCCAAACATCATTGAACTTGGTTTTTTGCGGGGGTATTTGCCTTTGATTTTCGGACAAATTGATCCTGACTCGACGAGCCCCATTTAAATGAGTATTAGGCTTAGATTTCTAACCTTGTTCATATCGAAGCCCTTTTAAATGATATTAGGCTTCAAATTTATGGGTTATAGGCTTTTCCCCCAAACATGATTGAACTTGGTTTTTGGAGGGGGTGTTAGCCTTGGATTTTCGGACAAATTGATCCTGACTCGACGAGCCCCATTTAAATGAGTATTAGCCTTAGATTTCTAACCTTGTTCATATCCAAGACCTTTTAGTTTGTATTAGACTTCAAATATATGGGTAATATCCTTACCCCCCAAACATGATTGTACTTGGTTTTTGGAGGGGGTGTTAGCCTTGGATTTTCGGAAAAATTGATCCTGACTCGACGAGCCCCATTTAAATGAGTATTATCCTTAGATTTCTAACCTTGTTCATATCCAAGGCCTTTTAGTTGGTATTAGACTTCAAATAAATGGGTAATAAACTTTTTCCCCAAACATGATTGAACTTGGTTTTTTGAGGGGGTGTTAGCCTTGGATTTTCGGACAAATTGATCCTGACTCGACGAGCCCCATTTAAATGAGTATTAGGCTTAGATTTCTAACCTTGTTCATATCCAAGCCCTTTTAAATGATATTAGGCTTCAAATTTATGGGTTATAGTCTTTTCCCCCAAACATGATTGAACTTGGTTTTTCGAGGGGGTGTTAGCCTTGGATTTTCGGACAAATTGATCATGACTCGACGAGCACCATTTAAATGAGTATTAGCCTTAGATTTCTACCCTTGTTCATATCCAAGCCGTTTTAGGTGGTATTAGACTTCAAATTTATGGGTAATAGACATTCCCCCCAAACATGATGGAACTTGGTTTTTGGAGGGGGTGTTAGCCTTGGATTTTCGGACAAATTGATCCTGACTCGACGAGCCCCATTTAAATGAGTATTAGCCTAAGATTTCTAACCTTGTTCATATCCAAGCCATTTTAGTTGGTAGTAGACTTCAAATTTATGGGTAATAGACTTTTCCCCCAAACATCATTGAACTTGGTTTTTTGCGGGGGTATTTGCCTTTGATTTTCGGACAAATTGATCCTGACTCGACGAGCCCCATTTAAATGAGTATTAGGCTTAGATTTATAACCTTGTTCATATCCAAGCCCTTTTAAATGATATTAGGCTTCAAATTTATGGGTTATAGTCTTTTCCCCCAAACATGATTGAACTTGGTTTTTGGAGGGGGTGTTAGCCTTGGATTTTCGGACAAATTGATCCTGACTCGACGAGCCCCATTTAAATGAGTATTAGCCTTAGATTTCTACCCTTGTTCATATCCAAGCCCTTTTAGATGGTATTAGACTACAAATTTATGGGTTATAGGCTTTTCCCCCAAACATGATTGAACTTGGTTTTTGGAGGGGGTGTTAGCCTTGGATTTTCGGACAAATTGATCCTGACTCGACGAGCCCCATTTAAATGAGTATTAGCCTTAGATTTCTAACCTTGTTCATATCCAAGCCATTTTAGTTGGTAGTAGACTTCAAATTTATGGGTAATAGACTTTTCCCCCAAACATCATTGAACTTGGTTTTTTGCGGGGGTATTTGCCTTTGATTTTCGGACAAATTGATCCTGACTCGACGAGCCCCATTTAAATGAGTATTAGGCTTAGATTTCTAACCTTGTTCATATCGAAGCCCTTTTAAATGATATTAGGCTTCAAATTTATGGGTTATAGGCTTTTCCCCCAAACATGATTGAACTTGGTTTTTGGAGGGGGTGTTAGCCTTGGATTTTCGGACAAATTGATCCTGACTCGACGAGCCCCATTTAAATGAGTATTAGCCTTAGATTTCTAACCTTGTTCATATCCAGACCTTTTAGTTTGTATTAGACTTCAAATCTATGGGTAATATCCTTACCCCCCAAACATGATTGAACTTGGTTTTTGGAGGGGGTGTTAGCCTTGGATTTTCGGACAAATTGATCCTGACTCGACGAGCCCCATTTAAATGAGTATTATCCTTAGATTTCTAACCTTGTTCATATCCAAGGCCTTTTAGTTGGTATTAGACTTCAAATAAATGGGTAATAGACTTTTTCCCCAAACATGATTGAACTTGGTTTTTTGAGGGGGTGTTAGCCTTGGATTTTCGGACAAATTGATCCTGACTCGACGAGCCCCATTTAAATGAGTATTAGGCTTAGATTTCTAACCTTGTTCATATCCAAGCCCTTTTAAATGATATTAGGCTTCAAATTTATGGGTTATAGTCTTTTCCCCCAAACATGATTGAACTTGGTTTTTCGAGGGGGTGTTAGCCTTGGATTTTCGGACAAATTGATCATGACTCGACGAGCACCATTTAAATGAGTATTAGCCTTAGATTTCTACCCTTGTTCATATCCAAGCCGTTTTAGGTGGTATTAGACTTCAAATTTATGGGTAATAGACATTCCCCCCAAACATGATGGAACTTGGTTTTTGGAGGGGGTGTTAGCCTTGGATTTTCGGACAAATTGATCCTGACTCGACGAGCCCCATTTAAATGAGTATTAGCCTTAGATTTCTAACCTTGTTCATATCCAAGCCATTTTAGTTGGTAGTAGACTTCAAATTTATGGGTAATAGACTTTTCCCCCAAACATCATTGAACTTGGTTTTTTGCGGGGGTATTTGCCTTTGATTTTCGGACAAATTGATCCTGACTCGACGAGCCCCATTTAAATGAGTATTAGCCTTAGATTTCTAACCTTGTTCATATCCAAGACCTTTTAGTTTGTATTAGACTTCAAATCTATGGGTAATATCCTTACCCCCCAAACATGATTGAACTTGGTTTTTGGAGGGGGTGTTAGCCTTGGATTTTAGGACAAATTGATCCTGACTCGACGAGCCCCATTTAAATGAGTATTAGCCTTAGATTTCTACCCTTGTTCATATCCAAGCCCTTTTAGATGGTATTAGACTACAAATTTATGGGTTATAGGCTTTTCCCCCAAACATGATTGAACTTGGTTTTTGGAGGGGGTGTTAGCCTTGGATTTTCGGACAAATTGATCCTGACTCGACGAGCCCCATTTAAATGAGTATTAGCCTTAGATTTCTAACCTTGTTCATATCCAAGCCATTTTAGTTGGTAGTAGACTTCAAATTTATGGGTAATAGACTTTTCCCCCAAACATCATTGAACTTGGTTTTTTGCGGGGGTATTTGCCTTTGATTTTCGGACAAATTGATCCTGACTCGACGAGCCCCATTTAAATGAGTATTAGGCTTAGATTTCTAACCTTGTTCATATCGAAGCCCTTTTAAATGATATTAGGCTTCAAATTTATGGGTTATAGGCTTTTCCCCCAAACATGATTGAACTTGGTTTTTGGAGGGGGTGTTAGCCTTGGATTTTCGGACAAATTGATCCTGACTCGACGAGCCCCATTTAAATGAGTATTAGCCTTAGATTTCTAACCTTGTTCATATCCAAGACCTTTTAGTTTGTATTAGACTTCAAATCTATGGGTAATATCCTTACCCCCCAAACATGATTGAACTTGGTTTTTGGAGGGGGTGTTAGCCTTGGATTTTCGGACAAATTGATCCTGACTCGACGAGCCCCATTTAAATGAGTATTATCCTTAGATTTCTAACCTTGTTCATATCCAAGGCCTTTTAGTTGGTATTAGACTTCAAATAAATGGGTAATAGACTTTTTCCCCAAACATGATTGAACTTGGTTTTTTGAGGGGGTGTTAGCCTTGGATTTTCGGACAAATTGATCCTGACTCGACGAGCCCCATTTAAATGAGTATTAGGCTTAGATTTCTAACCTTGTTCATATCCAAGCCCTTTTAAATGATATTAGGCTTCAAATTTATGGGTTATAGTCTTTTCCCCCAAACATGATTGAACTTGGTTTTTCGAGGGGGTGTTAGCCTTGGATTTTCGGACAAATTGATCATGACTCGACGAGCACCATTTAAATGAGTATTAGCCTTAGATTTCTACCCTTGTTCATATCCAAGCCGTTTTAGGTGGTATTAGACTTCAAATTTATGGGTAATAGACATTCCCCCCAAACATGATGGAACTTGGTTTTTGGAGGGGGTGTTAGCCTTGGATTTTCGGACAAATTGATCCTGACTCGACGAGCCCCATTTAAATGAGTATTAGCCTTAGATTTCTAACCTTGTTCATATCCAAGCCATTTTAGTTGGTAGTAGACTTCAAATTTATGGGTAATAGACTTTTCCCCCAAACATCATTGAACTTGGTTTTTTGCGGGGGTATTTGCCTTTGATTTTCGGACAAATTGATCCTGACTCGACGAGCCCCATTTAAATGAGTATTAGGCTTAGATTTATAACCTTGTTCATATCCAAGCCCTTTTAAATGATATTAGGCTTCAAATTTATGGGTTATAGTCTTTTCCCCCAAACATGATTGAACTTGGTTTTTGGAGGGGGTGTTAGCCTTGGATTTTCGGACAAATTGATCCTGACTCGACGAGCCCCATTTAAATGAGTATTAGCCTTAGATTTCTACCCTTGTTCATATCCAAGCCCTTTTAGATGGTATTAGACTACAAATTTATGGGTTATAGGCTTTTCCCCCAAACATGATTGAACTTGGTTTTTGGAGGGGGTGTTAGCCTTGGATTTTCGGACAAATTGATCCTGACTCGACGAGCCCCATTTAAATGAGTATTAGCCTTAGATTTCTAACCTTGTTCATATCCAAGACCTTTTAGTTTGTATTAGACTTCAAATCTATGGGTAATATCCTTACCCCCCAAACATGATTGAACTTGGTTTTTGGAGGGGGTGTTAGCCTTGGATTTTAGGACAAATTGATCCTGACTCGACGAGCCCCATTTAAATGAGTATTAGCCTTAGATTTCTACCCTTGTTCATATCCAAGCCCTTTTAGATGGTATTAGACTACAAATTTATGGGTTATAGGCTTTTCCCCCAAACATGATTGAACTTGGTTTTTGGAGGGGGTGTTAGCCTTGGATTTTCGGACAAATTGATCCTGACTCGACGAGCCCCATTTAAATGAGTATTAGCCTTAGATTTCTAACCTTGTTCATATCCAAGCCATTTTAGTTGGTAGTAGACTTCAAATTTATGGGTAATAGACTTTTCCCCCAAACATCATTGAACTTGGTTTTTTGCGGGGGTATTTGCCTTTGATTTTCGGACAAATTGATCCTGACTCGACGAGCCCCATTTAAATGAGTATTAGGCTTAGATTTCTAACCTTGTTCATATCGAAGCCCTTTTAAATGATATTAGGCTTCAAATTTATGGGTTATAGGCTTTTCCCCCAAACATGATTGAACTTGGTTTTTGGAGGGGGTGTTAGCCTTAGATTTTCGGACAAATTGATCCTGACTCGACGAGCCCCATTTAAATGAGTATTAGCCTTAGATTTCTAACCTTGTTCATATCCAAGACCTTTTAGTTTGTATTAGACTTCAAATCTATGGGTAATATCCTTACCCCCCAAACATGATTGAACTTGGTTTTTGGAGGGGGTGTTAGCCTTGGATTTTCGGACAAATTGATCCTGACTCGACGAGCCCCATTTAAATGAGTATTAGCCTTAGATTTCTAACCTTGTTCATATCCAAGCCATTTTAGTTGGTAGTAGACTTCAAATTTATGGGTAATAGACTTTTCCCCCAAACATCATTGAACTTGGTTTTTTGCGGGGGTATTTGCCTTTGATTTTCGGACAAATTGATCCTGACTCGACGAGCCCCATTTAAATGAGTATTAGGCTTAGATTTCTAACCTTGTTCATATCCAAGCCCTTTTAAATGATATTAGGCTTCAAATTTATGGGTTATAGTCTTTTCCCCCAAACATGATTGAACTTGGTTTTTGGAGGGGGTGTTAGCCTTGGATTTTCGGACAAATTGATCCTGACTCGACGAGCCCCATTTAAATGAGTATTAGCCTTAGATTTCTACCCTTGTTCATATCCAAGCCCTTTTAGATGGTATTAGACTACAAATTTATGGGTTATAGGCTTTTCCCCCAAACATGATTGAACTTGGTTTTTGGAGGGGGTGTTAGCCTTGGATTTTCGGACAAATTGATCCTGACTCGACGAGCCCCATTTAAATGAGTATTAGCCTTAGATTTCTAACCTTGTTCATATCCAAGACCTTTTAGTTTGTATTAGACTTCAAATCTATGGGTAATATCCTTACCCCCCAAACATGATTGAACTTGGTTTTTGGAGGGGGTGTTAGCCTTGGATTTTAGGACAAATTGATCCTGACTCGACGAGCCCCATTTAAATGAGTATTAGCCTTAGATTTATACCCTTGTTCATATCCAAGCCCTTTTAGATGGTATTAGACTACAAATTTATGGGTTATAGGCTTTTCCCCCAAACATGATTGAACTTGGTTTTTGGAGGGGGTGTTAGCCTGGGATTTTCGGACAAATTGATCCTGACTCGACGAGCCCCATTTAAATGAGTATTAGCCTTAGATTTCTAACCTTGTTCATATCCAAGACCTTTTAGTTTGTATTAGACTTCAAATCTATGGGTAATATCCTTACCCCCCAAACATGATTGAACTTGGTTTTTGGAGGGGGTGTTAGCCTTGGATTTTAGGACAAATTGATCCTGACTCGACGAGCCCCATTTAAATGAGTATTAGCCTTAGATTTCTACCCTTGTTCATATCCAAGCCCTTTTAGATGGTATTAGACTACAAATTTATGGGTTATAGGCTTTTCCCCCAAACATGATTGAACTTGGTTTTTGGAGGGGGTGTTAGCCTTGGATTTTCGGACAAATTGATCCTGACTCGACGAGCCCCATTTAAATGAGTATTAGCCTTAGATTTCTAACCTTGTTCATATCCAAGCCATTTTAGTTGGTAGTAGACTTCAAATTTATGGGTAATAGACTTTTCCCCCAAACATCATTGAACTTGGTTTTTTGCGGGGGTATTTGCCTTTGATTTTCGGACAAATTGATCCTGACTCGACGAGCCCCATTTAAATGAGTATTAGGCTTAGATTTCTAACCTTGTTCATATCCAAGCCCTTTTAAATGATATTAGGCTTCAAATTTATGGGTTATAGGCTTTTCCCCCAAACATGATTGAACTTGGTTTTTGGAGGGGGTGTTAGCCTTGGATTTTCGGACAAATTGATCCTGACTCGACGAGCCCCATTTAAATGAGTATTAGCCTTAGATTTCTAACCTTGTTCATATCCAAGCCATTTTAGTTGGTAGTAGACTTCAAATTTATGGGTAATAGACTTTTCCCCCAAACATCATTGAACTTGGTTTTTTGCGGGGGTATTTGCCTTTGATTTTCGGACAAATTGATCCTGACTCGACGAGCCCTATTTAAATGAGTATTAGGCTTAGATTTCTAACCTTGTTCATATCCAAGCCATTTTAGTTGGTAGTAGACTACAAATTTATGGGTTATAGGCTTTTCCCCCAAACATGATTGAACTTGGTTTTTGGAGGGGGTGTTAGCCTTGGATTTTCGGACAAATTGATCCTGACTCGACGAACCCCATTTAAATGAGTATTAGCCTTAGATTTCTAACCTTGTTCATATCCAAGACCTTTTAGTTTGTACTAGACTTCAAATCTATGGGTAATATCCTTACCCCCCAAACATGATTGAACTTGGTTTTTGGAGGGGGTGTTAGCCTTGGATTTTCGGACAAATTGATCCTGACTCGACGAGCACCATTTAAATGAGTATTAGCCTTCGATTTCTACCTTTGTTCATATCCAAGCCCTTTTAGGTGGTATTAGACTTCAAATTTATGGGTAATAGACATTCCCCCCAAACATGATGGAACTTGGTTTTTGGAGGGGGTGTTAGCCTTGGATTTTTGGACAAATTGATCCTGACATGACGAGCCCCATTTAAATGAGTATTAGGCTTAGATTTCTAACCTTGTTCATATCCAAGCCCTTTTAGATGGTATTAGACTAAAAATTTATGGGTTATAGGCTTTTCCCCCAAACATGATTGAACTTGGTTTTTGGAGGGGGTGTTAGCCTTGGATTTTCGGACAAATTGATCCTGACTCGAGGAGCCCCATTTAAATGAGTATTAGCCTTAGATTTCTAACCTTGTTCATATCCAAGACCTTTTAGTGTGTATTAGACTTCAAATCTATGGGTAATATCCTTACCCCCCAAACATGATTGAACTTGGTTTTTGGAGGGGGTGTTAGCCTTGGATTTTAGGACAAATTGATCCTGACTCGACGAGCCCCATTTAAATGAGTATTAGCCTTAGATTTCTACCCTTGTTCATATCCAAGCCCTTTTAGATGGTATTAGACTACAAATTTATGGGTTATAGGCTTTTCCCCCAAACATGATTGAACTTGGTTTTTGGAGGGGGTGTTAGCCTTGGATTTTCGGACAAATTGATCCTGACTCGACGAGCCCCATTTAAATGAGTATTAGCCTTAGATTTCTAACCTTGTTCATATCCAAGACCTTTTAGTTTGTATTAGACTTCAAATCTATGGGTAATATCCTTACCCCCCAAACATGATTGAACTTGGTTTTTGGAGGGGGTGTTAGCCTTGGATTTTAGGACAAATTGATCCTGACTCGACGAGCCCCATTTAAATGAGTATTAGCCTTAGATTTCTACCCTTGTTCATATCCAAGCCCTTTTAGATGGTATTAGACTACAAATTTATGGGTTATAGGCTTTTCCCCCAAACATGATTGAACTTGGTTTTTGGAGGGGGTGTTAGCCTTGGATTTTCGGACAAATTGATCCTGACTCGACGAGCCCCATTTAAATGAGTATTAGCCTTAGATTTCTAACCTTGTTCATATCCAAGCCATTTTAGTTGGTAGTAGACTTCAAATTTATGGGTAATAGACTTTTCCCCCAAACATCATTGAACTTGGTTTTTTGCGGGGGTATTTGCCTTTGATTTTCGGACAAATTGATCCTGACTCGACGAGCCCCATTTAAATGAGTATTAGGCTTAGATTTCTAACCTTGTTCATATCCAAGCCCTTTTAAATGATATTAGGCTTCAAATTTATGGGTTATAGGCTTTTCCCCCAAACATGATTGAACTTGGTTTTTGGAGGGGGTGTTAGCCTTGGATTTTCGGACAAATTGATCCTGACTCGACGAGCCCCATTTAAATGAGTATTAGCCTTAGATTTCTAACCTTGTTCATATCCAAGACCTTTTAGTTTGTACTAGACTTCAAATCTATGGGTAATATCCTTACCCCCCAAACATGATTGAACTTGGTTTTTGGAGGGGGTGTTAGCCTTGGATTTTAGGACAAATTGATCCTGACTCGACGAGCCCCATTTAAATGAGTATTAGCCTTAGATTTCTACCCTTGTTCATATCCAAGCCCTTTTAGATGGTATTAGACTACAAATTTATGGGTTATAGGCTTTTCCCCCAAACATGATTGAACTTGGTTTTTGGAGGGGGTGTTAGCCTTGGATTTTCGGACAAATTGATCCTGACTCGACGAGCCCCATTTAAATGAGTATTAGCCTTAGATTTCTAACCTTGTTCATATCCAAGCCATTTTAGTTGGTAGTAGACTTCAAATTTATGGGTAATAGACTTTTCCCCCAAACATCATTGAACTTGGTTTTTTGCGGGGGTATTTGCCTTTGATTTTCGGACAAATTGATCCTGACTCGACGAGCCCCATTTAAATGAGTATTAGGCTTAGATTTCTAACCTTGTTCATATCGAAGCCCTTTTAAATGATATTAGGCTTCAAATTTATGGGTTATAGGCTTTTCCCCCAAACATGATTGAACTTGGTTTTTGGAGGGGGTGTTAGCCTTGGATTTTCGGACAAATTGATCCTGACTCGACGAGCCCCATTTAAATGAGTATTAGCCTTAGATTTCTAACCTTGTTCATATCCAAGACCTTTTAGTTTGTATTAGACTTCAAATCTATGGGTAATATCCTTACCCCCCAAACATGATTGAACTTGGTTTTTGGAGGGGGTGTTAGCCTTGGATTTTCGGACAAATTGATCCTGACTCGACGAGCCCCATTTAAATGAGTATTAGCCTTAGATTTCTAACCTTGTTCATATCCAAGCCATTTTAGTTGGTAGTAGACTTCAAATTTATGGGTAATAGACTTTTCCCCCAAACATCATTGAACTTGGTTTTTTGCGGGGGTATTTGCCTTTGATTTTCGGACAAATTGATCCTGACTCGACGAGCCCCATTTAAATGAGTATTAGGCTTAGATTTCTAACCTTGTTCATATCCAAGCCCTTTTAAATGATATTAGGCTTCAAATTTATGGGTTATAGTCTTTTCCCCCAAACATGATTGAACTTGGTTTTTGGAGGGGGTGTTAGCCTTGGATTTTCGGACAAATTGATCCTGACTCGACGAGCCCCATTTAAATGAGTATTAGCCTTAGATTTCTACCCTTGTTCATATCCAAGCCCTTTTAGATGGTATTAGACTACAAATTTATGGGTTATAGGCTTTTCCCCCAAACATGATTGAACTTGGTTTTTGGAGGGGGTGTTAGCCTTGGATTTTCGGACAAATTGATCCTGACTCGACGAGCCCCATTTAAATGAGTATTAGCCTTAGATTTCTAACCTTGTTCATATCCAAGACCTTTTAGTTTGTATTAGACTTCAAATCTATGGGTAATATCCTTACCCCCCAAACATGATTGAACTTGGTTTTTGGAGGGGGTGTTAGCCTTGGATTTTCGGACAAATTGATCCTGACTCGACGAGCCCCATTTAAATGAGTATTAGCCTTAGATTTCTAACCTTGTTCATATCCAAGACCTTTTAGTTTGTATTAGACTTCAAATCTATGGGTAATATCCTTACCCCCCAAACATGATTGAACTTGGTTTTTGGAGGGGGTGTTAGCCTTGGATTTTCGGACAAATTGATCCTGACTCGACGAGCCCCATTTAAATGAGTATTAGCCTTAGATTTCTAACCTTGTTCATATCCAAGCCATTTTAGTTGGTAGTAGACTTCAAATTTATGGGTAATAGACTTTTCCCCCAAACATCATTGAACTTGGTTTTTTGCGGGGGTATTTGCCTTTGATTTTCGGACAAATTGATCCTGACTCGACGAGCCCCATTTAAATGAGTATTAGGCTTAGATTTCTAACCTTGTTCATATCCAAGCCCTTTTAAATGAAATTAGGCTTCAAATTTATGGGTTATAGTCTTTTCCCCCAAACATGATTGAACTTGGTTTTTGGAGGGGGTGTTAGCCTTGGATTTTCGGACAAATTGATCCTGACTCGACGAGCCCCATTTAAATGAGTATTAGCCTTAGATTTCTACCCTTGTTCATATCCAAGCCCTTTTAGATGGTATTAGACTACAAATTTATGGGTTATAGGCCTTTCCCCCAAACATGATTGAACTTGGTTTTGGAGGGGGTGTTAGCCTTGGATTTTCGGACAAATTGATCCTGACTCGACGAGCCCCATTTAAATGAGTATTAGCCTTAGATTTCTAACCTTGTTCATATCCAAGACCTTTTAGTTTGTATTAGACTTCAAATCTATGGGTAATATCCTTACCCCCCAAACATGATTGAACTTGGTTTTTGGAGGGGGTGTTAGCCTTGGATTTTAGGACAAATTGATCCTGACTCGACGAGCCCCATTTAAATGAGTATTAGCCTTAGATTTCTACCCTTGTTCATATCCAAGCCCTTTTAGATGGCATTAGACTACAAATTTATGGGTTATAGGCTTTTCCCCCAAACATGATTGAACTTGGTTTTTGGAGGGGGTGTTAGCCTTGGATTTTCGGACAAATTGATCCTGACTCGACGAGCCCCAATTAAATGAGTATTAGCCTTAGATTTCTAACCTTGTTCATATCCAAGCCATTTTAGTTGGTAGTAGACTTCAAATTTATGGGTAATAGACTTTTCCCCCAAACATCATTGAACTTGGTTTTTTGCGGGGGTATTTGCCTTTGATTTTCGGACAAATTGATCCTGACTCGACGAGCCCCATTTAAATGAGTATTAGGCTTAGATTTCTAACCTTGTTCATATCCAAGCCCTTTTAAATGATATTAGGCTTCAAATTTATGGGTTATAGTCTTTTCCCCCAAACATGATTGAACTTGGTTTTTGGAGGGGGTGTTAGCCTTGGATTTTCGGACAAATTGATCCTGACTCGACGAGCCCCATTTAAATGAGTATTAGCCTTAGATTTCTAACCTTGTTCATATCCAAGACCTTTTAGTTTGTATTAGACTTCAAATCTATGGGTAATATCCTTACCCCCCAAACAAGATTGAACTTGGTTTTTGGAGGGGGTGTTAGCCTTGGATTTTAGGACAAATTGATCCTGACTCGACGAGCCCCATTTAAATGAGTATTAGCCTTAGATTTCTACCCTTGTTCATATCCAAGCCCTTTTAGATGGTATTAGACTACAAATTTATGGGTTATAGGCTTTTCCCCCAAACATGATTGAACTTGGTTTTTGGAGGGGGTGTTAGCCTTGGATTTTCGGACAAATTGATCCTGACTCGACGAGCCCCATTTAAATGAGTATTAGCCTTAGATTTCTAACCTTGTTCATATCCAAGACCTTTTAGTTTGTACTAGACTTCAAATCTATGGGTAATATCCTTACCCCCCAAACATGATTGAACTTGGTTTTTGGAGGGGGTGTTAGCCTTGGATTTTCGGACAAATTGATCCTGACTCGACGAGCACCATTTAAATGAGTATTAGCCTTCGATTTCTACCCTTGTTCATATCCAAGCCCTTTTAGGTGGTATTAGACTTCAAATTTATGGGTAATAGACATTCCCCCCAAACATGATGGAACTTGGTTTTTGGAGGGGGTGTTAGCTTTGGATTTTTGGACAAATTGATCCTGACATGACGAGCCCCATTTAAATGAGTATTAGGCTTAGATTTCTAACCTTGTTCATATCCAAGCCCTTTTAGATGGTATTAGACTAAAAATTTATGGGTTATAGGCTTTTCCCCCAAACATGATTGAACTTGGTTTTTGGAGGGGGTGTTAGCCTTGGATTTTCGGACAAATTGATCCTGACTCGAGGAGCCCCATTTAAATGAGTATTAGCCTTAGATTTCTAACCTTGTTCATATCCAAGACCTTTTAGTTTGTATTAGACTTCAAATCTATGGGTAATATCCTTACCCCCCAAACATGATTGAACTTGGTTTTTGGAGGGGGTGTTAGCCTTGGATTTTAGGACAAATTGATCCTGACTCGACGAGCCCCATTTAAATGAGTATTAGCCTTAGATTTATACCCTTGTTCATATCCAAGCCCTTTTAGATGGTATTAGACTACAAATTTATGGGTTATAGGCTTTTCCCCCAAACATGATTGAACTTGGTTTTTGGAGGGGGTGTTAGCCTGGGATTTTCGGACAAATTGATCCTGACTCGACGAGCCCCATTTAAATGAGTATTAGCCTTAGATTTCTAACCTTGTTCATATCCAAGACCTTTTAGTTTGTATTAGACTTCAAATCTATGGGTAATATCCTTACCCCCCAAACATGATTGAACTTGGTTTTTGGAGGGGGTGTTAGCCTTGGATTTTAGGACAAATTGATCCTGACTCGACGAGCCCCATTTAAATGAGTATTAGCCTTAGATTTCTACCCTTGTTCATATCCAAGCCCTTTTAGATGGTATTAGACTACAAATTTATGGGTTATAGGCTTTTCCCCCAAACATGATTGAACTTGGTTTTTGGAGGGGGTGTTAGCCTTGGATTTTCGGACAAATTGATCCTGACTCGACGAGCCCCATTTAAATGAGTATTAGCCTTAGATTTCTAACCTTGTTCATATCCAAGCCATTTTAGTTGGTAGTAGACTTCAAATTTATGGGTAATAGACTTTTCCCCCAAACATCATTGAACTTGGTTTTTTGCGGGGGTATTTGCCTTTGATTTTCGGACAAATTGATCCTGACTCGACGAGCCCCATTTAAATGAGTATTAGGCTTAGATTTCTAACCTTGTTCATATCCAAGCCCTTTTAAATGATATTAGGCTTCAAATTTATGGGTTATAGGCTTTTCCCCCAAACATGATTGAACTTGGTTTTTGGAGGGGGTGTTAGCCTTGGATTTTCGGACAAATTGATCCTGACTCGACGAGCCCCATTTAAATGAGTATTAGCCTTAGATTTCTAACCTTGTTCATATCCAAGCCATTTTAGTTGGTAGTAGACTTCAAATTTATGGGTAATAGACTTTTCCCCCAAACATCATTGAACTTGGTTTTTTGCGGGGGTATTTGCCTTTGATTTTCGGACAAATTGATCCTGACTCGACGAGCCCTATTTAAATGAGTATTAGGCTTAGATTTCTAACCTTGTTCATATCCAAGCCATTTTAGTTGGTAGTAGACTACAAATTTATGGGTTATAGGCTTTTCCCCCAAACATGATTGAACTTGGTTTTTGGAGGGGGTGTTAGCCTTGGATTTTCGGACAAATTGATCCTGACTCGACGAGCCCCATTTAAATGAGTATTAGCCTTAGATTTCTAACCTTGTTCATATCCAAGACCTTTTAGTTTGTACTAGACTTCAAATCTATGGGTAATATCCTTACCCCCCAAACATGATTGAACTTGGTTTTTAGAGGGGGTGTTAGCCTTGGATTTTCGGACAAATTGATCCTGACTCGACGAGCACCATTTAAATGAGTATTAGCCTTCGATTTCTACCCTTGTTCATATCCAAGCCCTTTTAGGTGGTATTAGACTTCAAATTTATGGGTAATAGACATTCCCCCCAAACATGATGGAACTTGGTTTTTGGAGGGGGTGTTAGCCTTGGATTTTTGGACAAATTGATCCTGACATGACGAGCCCCATTTAAATGAGTATTAGGCTTAGATTTCTAACCTTGTTCATATCCAAGCCCTTTTAGATGGTATTAGACTAAAAATTTATGGGTTATAGTTTTTCCCCCAAACATGATTGAACTTGGTTTTTGGAGGGGGTGTTAGCCTTGGATTTTCGAACAAATTGATCCTGACTCGAGGAGCCCCATTTAAATGAGTATTAGCCTTAGATTTCTAACCTTGTTCATATCCAAGACCTTTTAGTGTGTATTAGACTTCAAATCTATGGGTAATATCCTTACCCCCCAAACATGATTGAACTTGGTTTTTGGAGGGGGTGTTAGCCTTGGATTTTAGGACAAATTGATCCTGACTCGACGAGCCCCATTTAAATGAGTATTAGCCTTAGATTTCTACCCTTGTTCATATCCAAGCCCTTTTAGATGGTATTAGACTACAAATTTATGGGTTATAGGCTTTTCCCCCAAACATGATTGAACTTGGTTTTTGGAGGGGGTGTTAGCCTTGGATTTTCGGACAAATTGATCCTGACTCGACGAGCCCCATTTAAATGAGTATTAGCCTTAGATTTCTAACCTTGTTCATATCCAAGACCTTTTAGTTTGTATTTGACTTCAAATCTATGGGTAATATCCTTACCCCCCAAACATGATTGAACTTGGTTTTTGGAGGGGGTGTTAGCCTTGGATTTTCGGACAAATTGATCCTGACTCGACGAGCCCCATTTAAATGAGTATTAGCCTTAGATTTCTAACCTTGTTCATATCCAAGACCTTTTAGTTTGTATTAGACTTCAAATCTATGGGTAATATCCTTACCCCCCAAACATGATTGAACTTGGTTTTTGGAGGGGGTGTTAGCCTTGGATTTTAGGACAAATTGATCCTGACTCGACGAGCCCCATTTAAATGAGTATTAGCCTTAGATTTCTACCCTTGTTCATATCCAAGCCCTTTTAGATGGTATTAGACTACAAATTTATGGGTTATAGGCTTTTCCCCCAAACATGATTGAACTTGGTTTTTGGAGGGGGTGTTAGCCTTGGATTTTCGGACAAATTGATCCTGACTCGACGAGCCCCATTTAAATGAGTATTAGCCTTAGATTTCTAACCTTGTTCATATCCAAGACCTTTTAGTTTGTATTTGACTTCAAATCTATGGGTAATATCCTTACCCCCCAAACATGATTGAACTTGGTTTTTGGAGGGGGTGTTAGCCTTGGATTTTCGGACAAATTGATCCTGACTCGACGAACCCCATTTAAATGAGTATTAGCCTTAGATTTCTAACCTTGTTCATATCCAAGCCATTTTAGTTGGTAGTAGACTTCAAATTTATGGGTAATAGACTTTTCCCCCAAACATCATTGAACTTGGTTTTTTGCGGGGCTATTTGCCTTTGATTTTCGGACAAATTGATCCTGACTCGACGAGCCCCATTTAAATGAGTATTAGGCTTAGATTTCTAACCTTGTTCATATCCAAGCCCTTTTAAATGATATTAGGCTTCAAATTTATGGGTTATAGGCTTTTCCCCCAAACATGATTGAACTTGGTTTTTGGAGGGGGAGTTAGCCTTGGATTTTCGGACAAATTGATCCTGACTCGACGAGCCCCATTTAAATGAGTATTAGCCTTAGATTTCTAACCTTTTTCATATCCAAGCCATTTTAGTTGGTAGTAGACTTCAAATTTATGGGTAATAGACTTTTCCCCCAAACATCATTGAACTTGGTTTTTTGTGGGGGTATTTGCCTTTGATTTTCGGACAAATTGATCCTGACTCGACGAGCCCTATTTAAATGAGTATTAGGCTTAGATTTCTAACCTTGTTCATATCCAAGCCATTTTAGTTGGTAGTAGACTACAAATTTATGGGTTATAGGCTTTTCCCCCAAACATGATTGAACTTGGTTTTTGGAGGGGGTGTTAGCCTTGGATTTTCGGACAAATTGATCCTGACTCGACGAGCCCCATTTAAATGAGTATTAGCCTTAGATTTCTAACCTTGTTCATATCCAAGACCTTTTAGTTTGTATTAGACTTCAAATCTATGGGTAATATCCTTACCTCCCAAACATGATTGAACTTGGTTTTTGGAGGGGGTGTTAGCCTTGGATTTTCGGACAAATTGATCCTGACTCGACGAACCCCATTTAAATGAGTATTAGCCTTAGAATTCTAACCTTGTTCATATCCAAGCCATTTTAGTTGGTAGTAGACTTCAAATTTATGGGTAATAGACTTTTCCCCCAAACATCATTGAACTTGGTTTTTTGCGGGGGTATTTGCCTTTGATTTTCGGACAAATTGATCCTGACTCGACGAGCCCCATTTAAATGAGTATTAGGCTTAGAATTCTAACCTTGTTCATATCCAAGCCCTTTTAAATGATATTAGGCTTCAAATTTATGGGTTATAGGCTTTTCCCCCAAACATGATTGAACTTGGTTTTTGGAGGGGGTGTTAGCCTTGGATTTTCGGACAAATTGATCCTGACTCGACGAGCCCCATTTAAATGAGTATTAGCCTTAGATTTCTAACCTTGTTCATATCCAAGCCATTTTAGTTGGTAGTAGACTTCAAATTTATGGGTAATAGACTTTTCCCCCAAACATCATTGAACTTGGTTTTTTGCGGGGGTATTTGCCTTTGATTTTCGGACAAATTGATCCTGACTCGACGAGCCCTATTTAAATGAGTATTAGGCTTAGATTTCTAACCTTGTTCATATCCAAGCCATTTTAGTTGGTAGTAGACTACAAATTTATGGGTTATAGGCTTTTCCCCCAAACATGATTGAACTTGGTTTTTGGAGGGGGTGTTAGCCTTGGATTTTCGGACAAATTGATCCTGACTCGACGAGCACCATTTAAATGAGTATTAGCCTTCGATTTCTACCCTTGTTCATATCCAAGCCGTTTTAGGTGGTATTAGACTTCAAATTTATGGGTAATAGACATTCCCCCCAAACATGATGGAACTTGGTTTTTGGAGGGGGTGTTAGCCTTGGATTTTGGGACAAATTGATCCTGACATGATGAGCCCCATTTAAATGAGTATTAGG
Organism: Salix caprea; assembly: GCA_964035475.1. NCBI lineage: Eukaryota > Viridiplantae > Streptophyta > Magnoliopsida > Malpighiales > Salicaceae > Salix > Salix caprea. Next base: position 3,368,961 of record OZ037748.1, on the reverse strand, counting down.
CTTAGATTTCTAACCTTGTTCATATCCAAGCCCTTTTAGATGGTATAGACTAAAAATTTATGGGTTATAGGCTTTTCCCCCAAACATGATTGAACTTGGTTTTTGGAGGGGGTGTTAGCCTTGGATTTTCGGACAAATTGATCCTGACTCGACGAGCCCCATTTAAATGAGTATTAGCCTTAGATTTCTACCCTTGTTCATATACAAGCCCTTTTAGATGGTATTAGACTACAAATTTATAGGTTATAGGCTTTTCCCCCAAACATGATTGAACTTGGTTTTTGGAGGGGGTGTTAGCCTTGGATTTTCGGACAAATTGATCCTGACTCGACGAGCCCCATTTAAATGAGTATTAGCCTTAGATTTCTAACCTTGTTCATATCCAAGACCTTTTAGTTTGTATTAGACTTCAAATCTATGGGTAATATCCTTACCCCCCAAACATGATTGAACTTGGTTTTTAGAGGGGGTGTTAGCCTTGGATTTTCGGACAAATTGATCCTTACTCGACGAGCCTCATTTAAATGAGTATTAGCCTTAGATTTCTACCCTTGTTCATATCCAAGCCCTTTTAGATGGTATTAGACTACAAATTTATGGGTTATAGGCTTTTCCCCCAAACATGATTGAACTTGGTTTTTGGAGGGGGTGTTAGCCTTGGATTTTCGGACAAATTGATCCTGACTCGACGAGCCCCATTTAAATGAGTATTAGGCTTAGATTTCTAACCTTGTTCATATCCAAGCCCTTTTAAATGATATTAGGCTTCAAATTTATGGGTTATAGGCTTTTCCCCCAAACATGATTGAACTTGGTTTTTGGAGGGGGTGTTAGCCTTGGATTTTCGGACAAATTGATCCTGACTCGACGAGCCCCATTTAAATGAGTATTAGCCTTAGATTTCTAACCTTGTTCATATCCAAGCCATTTTAGTTGGTAGTAGACTTCAAATTTATGGGTAATAGACTTTTCCCCCAAACATCATTGAACTTGGTTTTTTGCGGGGGTATTTGCCTTTGATTTTCGGACAAATTGATCCTGACTCGACGAGCCCTATTTAAATGAGTATTAGGCTTAGATTTCTAACCTTGTTCATATCCAAGCCATTTTAGTTGGTAGTAGACTACAAATTTATGGGTTATAGGCTTTTCCCCCAAACATGATTGAACTTGGTTTTTGGAGGGGGTGTTAGCCTTGGATTTTCGGACAAATTGATCCTGACTCGACGAGCCCCATTTAAATGAGTATTAGCCTTAGATTTCTAACCTTGTTCATATCCAAGACCTTTTAGTTTGTATTAGACTTCAAATCTATGGGTAATATCCTTACCCCCCAAACATGATTGAACTTGGTTTTTGGAGGGGGTGTTAGACTTGGATTTTCGGACAAATTGATCCTGACTCGACGAACCCCATTTAAATGAGTATTAGCCTTAGATTTCTAACCTTGTTCATATCCAAGCCATTTTAGTTGGTAGTAGACTTCAAATTTATGGGTAATAGACTTTTCCCCCAAACATCATTGAACTTGGTTTTTTGCGGGGGTATTTGCCTTTGATTTTCGGACAAATTGATCCTGACTCGACGAGCCCCATTTAAATGAGTATTAGGCTTAGATTTCTAACCTTGTTCATATCCAAGCCCTTTTAAATGATATTAGGCTTCAAATTTATGGGTTATAGGCTTTTCCCCCAAACATGATTGAACTTGGTTTTTGGAGGGGGTGTTAGCCTTGGATTTTCGGACAAATTGATCCTGACTCGACGAGCCCCATTTAAATGAGTATTAGCCTTAGATTTCTAACCTTGTTCATATCCAAGCCATTTTAGTTGGTAGTAGACTTCAAATTTATGGGTAATAGACTTTTCCCCCAAACATCATTGAACTTGGTTTTTTGCGGGGGTATTTGCCTTTGATTTTCGGACAAATTGATCCTGACTCGACGAGCCCCATTTAAATGAGTATTAGGCTTAGATTTCTAACCTTGTTCATATCCAAGCCCTTTTAAATGATATTAGGCTTCAAATTTATGGGTTATAGTCTTTTCCCCCAAACATGATTGAACTTGGTTTTTGGAGGGGGTGTTAGCCTTGGATTTTCGGACAAATTGATCCTGACTCGACGAGCACCATTTAAATGAGTATTAGCCTTCGATTTCTACCCTTGTTCATATCCAAGCCGTTTTAGGTGGTATTAGACTTCAAATTTATGGGTAATAGACATTCCCCCCAAACATGATGGAACTTGGTTTTTGGAGGGGGTGTTAGCCTTGGATTTTTGGACAAATTGATCCAGACATGACGAGCCCCATTTAAATGAGTATTAGGCTTAGATTTCTAACCTTGTTCATATCCAAGCCCTTTTAGATGGTATTAGACTAAAAATTTATGGGTTATAGGCTTTTCCCCCAAACATGATTGAACTTGGTTTTTGGAGGGGGTGTTAGCCTTGGATTTTCGGACAAATTGATCCTGACTCGACGAGCCCCATTTAAATGAGTATTAGCCTTAGATTTCTAACCTTGTTCATATCCAAGACCTTTTAGTTTGTATTAGACTTCAAATCTATGGGTAATATCCTTACCCCCCAGACATGATTGAACTTGGTTTTTGGAGGGGGTGTTAGCCTTGGATTTTAGGACAAATTGATCCTGACTCGACGAGCCCCATTTAAATGAGTATTAGCCTTAGATTTCTACCCTTGTTCATATCCAAGCCCTTTTAGATGGTATTAGACTACAAATTTATGGGTTATAGGCTTTTCCCCCAAACATGATTGAACTTGGTTTTTGGAGGGGGTGTTAGCCTTGGATTTTCGGACAAATTGATCCTGACTCGACGAGCCCCATTTAAATGAGTATTAGCCTTAGATTTCTAAACTTGTTCATATACAAGCCTTTTTAGTTGGTAGTAAACTTCAAATCTATGGGCAATATACTTTCCCCCCAAACATGATTGAACTTGGTTTTTGGAGGGGGTGTTAGCCTTGGAATTTCGGACAAATTGATCCTGACTCGACGAGCCCCATTTAAATGAGTATTATCCTTAGATTTATAACCTTGTTCATATCCAAGCCCTTTTAGTTGGTAGTAGACTTCAAATTTATGGGCAATATACTTTTCCCCCAAACATGATTGAACTTGGTTTTTGGAGGGGGTGTTAGCCTTGAAATTTCGGACAAATTGATCCTGACTCGACCAGCCCCATTTAAATGAGTATTAGCCTTAGATTTCTAACCTTGTTCATATCCAAGACCTTTTAGTTTGTATTAGACTTCAAATCTATGGGTAATATCCTTACCCCCAAACATGATTGAACTTGGTGTTTGGAGGGGGTGTTAGCCTTGGATTTTAGGACAAATTGATCATGACTCGACGAACCCCATTTAAATGAGTATTAGCCTTAGATTTCTAAACTTGTTCATATCCAAGCCTTTTTAGTTGGTAGTAGACTTCAAATTTATGGGCAATATACTTTCCCCCCAAACATGATTGAACTTGGTTTTTGGAGGGGGTGTTAGCCTTGAAATTTCGGACAAATTGATCCTGACTCGACGAGCCCCATTTAAATGAGTATTATCCTTAGATTTATAACCTTGTTCATATCCAAGCCCTTTTATTTGGTAGTAGACTTCAAATTTATGGGCAATATACTTTTTCCCCAAACATGATTGAACTTGGTTTTTGGAGGGGGTGTTAGCCTTGAAATTTCGGACAAATTGATCCTGACTCGACGAGCCCCATTTAAATGAGTATTATCCTTAGATTTATAACCTTGTTCATATCCAAGCCCTTTTAGTTGGTATTAGACTTCAAATTTATAGGTAATAGACTTTTCCCCCAAACATGATTGAACTTGGTTTTTTGCGGGGGTATTTGGCTTTGATTTTCAGACAAATTGATCCTGACTCGATGAGCCCCATTTAAATGAGTATTAGGCTTAGATTTCTAACCTTGTTCATATCCAAGCCCTTTTAAATGATATTAGGCTTCAAATTTATGGGTTATAGGCTTTTCCCCCAAACATGATTGAACTTGGTTTTTGGAGGGGGTGTTAGCCTTGGATTTTCGGACAAATTGATCCTGACTCGACGAGCCCCATTTAAATGAGTATTAGCCTTAGATTTCTAACCTTGTTCATATCCAAGACCTTTTAGTTTGTATTAGACTTCAAATCTATGGGTAATATCCTTACCCCCCAAACATGATTGAACTTGGTTTTTGGAGGGGGTGTTAGCCTTGGATTTTAGGACAAATTGATCCTGACTCGACGAGCCCCATTTAAATGAGTATTAGCCTTAGATTTCTACCCTTGTTCATATGCAAGCCCTTTTAGATGGTATTAGACTACAAATTTATGGGTTATAGGCTTTTCCCCCAAACATGATTGAACTTGGTTTTTGGAGGGGGTGTTAGCCTTGGATTTTCGGACAAATTGATCCTGACTCGACGAGCCCCATTTAAATGAGTATTAGCCTTAGATTTCTAACCTTGTTCATATCCAAGCCATTTTAGTTGGTAGTAGACTTCAAATTTATGGGTAATAGACTTTTCCCCCAAACATCATTGAACTTGGTTTTTTGCGGGGGTATTTGCCTTTGATTTTTGGACAAATTGATCCTGACTCGACGAGCCCCATTTAAATGAGTATTAGGCTTAGATTTCTAACCTTGTTCATATCCAAGCCCTTTTAAATGATATTAGGTTTCAAATTTATGGGTTATAGGCTTTTCCCCCAAACATGATTGAACTTGGTTTTTGGAGGGGGTGTTAGCCTTGGAATTTCGGACAAATTGATCCTGACTCGACGAGCCCCATTTAAATGAGTATTATCCTTAGATTTATAACCTTGTTCATATCCAAGCCCTTTTAGTTGGTAGTAGACTTCAAATTTATGGGCAATATACTTTTCCCCCAAACATGATTGAACTTGGTTTTTGGAGGGGGTGTTAGCCTTGAAATTTCGGACAAATTGATCCTGACTCGGCAAGCCCCATTTAAATGAGTATTATGCTTAGATTTATTACCTTGTTCATATCCAAGCCCTTTTCGTTGGTATTAGACTTCAAATTTATGGGTAATACACTTTTCCCCCAAACATGATTGAACTTGGTTTTTTGCGGGGGTATTTGCCTTTTATTTTCGGACAAATTGATCCTGACTCGATGAGCCCCATTTAAATGAATATTAGGCTTAGATTTCTAACCTTGTTCATATCCAAGCCCTTTTAAATGATATTAGGCTTCAAATTTATGGGTTATAGGCTTTTCCCCCAAACATGATTGAACTTGGTTTTTGGAGGGGGTGTTAGCCTTGGATTTTCGGACAAATTGATCCTGACTCGACGAGCCCCATTTAAATGAGTATTAGCCTTAGATTTCTAACCTTGTTCATATCCAAGACCTTTTAGTTTGTATTAGACTTCAAATCTATGGGTAATATCCTTACCCCCCAAACATGATTGAACTTGGTTTTTGGAGGGGGTGTTAGCCTTGGATTTTCGGACAAATTGATCCTGACTCGACGAGCACCATTTAAATGAGTATTAGCCTTAGATTTCTACCCTTGTTCATATCCAAGCCGTTTTAGGTGGTATTAGACTTCAAATTTATGGGTAATAGACATTCCCCCCAAACATGATGGAACTTGGTTTTTGGAGGGGGTGTTAGCCTTGGATTTTTGGACAAATTGACCTTGACATGATGAGCCCCATTTAAATGAGTATTAGGCTTAGATTTCTAACCTTGTTCATATCCAAGCCCTTTTAGATGGTATTAGACTACAAATTTATGGGTTATAGGCTTTTCCCCCAAACATGATTGAACTTGGTTTTTGGAGGGGGTGTTAGCCTTGGATTTTCGGACAAATTGATCCTGACTCGACGAGCCCCATTTAAATGAGTATTATCCTTAGATTTCTAACCTTGTTCATATCCAAGGCCTTTTAGTTGGTATTAGACTTCAAATAAATGGGTAATAGACTTTTTCCCCAAACATGATTGAACTTGGTTTTTTGAGGGGGTGTTAGCCTTGGATTTTCGGACAAATTGATCCTGACTCGACGAGCCCCATTTAAATGAGTATTAGGCTTAGATTTCTAACCTTGTTCATATCCAAGCCCTTTTAAATGATATTAGGCTTCAAATTTATGGGTTATAGTCTTTTCCCCCAAACATGATTGAACTTGGTTTTTCGAGGGGGTGTTAGCCTTGGATTTTCGGACAAATTGATCATGACTCGACGAGCACCATTTAAATGAGTATTAGCCTTAGATTTCTACCCTTGTTCATATCCAAGCCGTTTTAGGTGGTATTAGACTTCAAATTTATGGGTAATAGACATTCCCCCCAAACATGATGGAACTTGGTTTTTGGAGGGGGTGTTAGCCTTGGATTTTCAGACAAATTGATCCTGACTCGACGAGCCCCATTTAAATGAGTATTAGCCTTAGATTTCTAACCTTGTTCATATCCAAGACCTTTTAGTTGGTATTAGACTTCAAATTTATGGGTAATATCCTTTTCCCCCAAACATGATTGAACTTGGTTTTTGGAGGGGGTGTTAGCCTTGGATTTTCGAACAAATTGATCCTGACTCGATGAGCCCCATTTAAATGAGTATTAGCCTTAGTTTTCTACCCTTGTTCATATCCAAGCCCTTTTAGATGGTATTAGACTACAAATTTATGGGTTATAGGCTTTTCCCCCAAACATGATTGAACTTGGTTTTTGGAGGGGGTGTTAGCCTTGGATTTTCGGACAAATTGATCCTGACTCGACGAGCCCCATTTAAATGAGTATTAGCCTTAGATTTCTAACCTTGTTCATATCCATGCCATTTTAGTTGGTAGTAGACTTCAAATTTATGGGTAATAGACTTTTCCCCCAAACATCATTGAACTTGGTTTTTTGCGGGGGTATTTGCCTTTGATTTTCGGACAAATTGATCCTGACTCGACGAACCCCATTTAAATGAGTATTAGGCTTAGATTTCTAACCTTGTTCATATCCAAGCCCTTTTAGTTGGTATTAGACTTCAAATTTATGGGTAATAGACTTTTCCCCCAAACATGATTGAACTTGGTTTTTGGAGGGGGTGTTAGCCTTGGATTTTCGGACAAATTGATCCTGACTCGACGAGCCCCATTTAAATGAGTATTAGCCTTAGATTTCTAACCTTGTTCATATCCAAGACCTTTTAGTTTGTATTAGACTTCAAATCTATGGGTAATATCCTTACCCCCCAAACATGATTGAACTTGGTTTTTGGAGGGGGTGTTAGCCTTGGATTTTCGGACAAATTGATCATGACTCGACGAGCACCATTTAAATGAGTATTAGCCTTAGATTTCTACCCTTGTTCATATCCAAGCCGTTTTAGGTGGTATTAGACTTCAAATTTATGGGTAATAGACATTCCCCCCAAACATGATGGAACTTGGTTTTTGGAGGGGGTGTTAGCCTTGGATTTTTGGACAAATTGATCCTGACATGACGAGACCCATTTAAATGAGTATTAGGCTTAGATTTCTAACCTTGTTCATATCCAAGCCCTTTTAGATGGTATTAGACTACAAATTTATGGGTTATAGGCTTTTCCCCCAAACATGATTGAACTTGGTTTTTGGAGGGGGTGTTAGCCTTGGATTTTCGGACAAATTGATCCTGACTCGACGAGCCCCATTTAAATGAGTATTAGCCTTAGATTTCTAACCTTGTTCATATCCAAGCCTTTTTAGTTGGTAGTAGACTTCAAATTTATGGGCAATATACTTTCCCCCCAAACATGATTGAACTTGGTTTTTGGAGGGGGTGTTAGCCTTGGAATTTCGGACAAATTGATCCTGACTCGACGAGCCCCATTTAAATGAGTATTATCCTTAGATTTATAACCTTGTTCATATCCAAGCCCTTTTATTTGGTAGTAGACTTCAAATTTATGGGCAATATACTTTTCCCCCAAACATGATTGAACTTGGTTTTTGGAGGGGGTGTTAGCCTTGAAATTTCGGACAAATTGATCCTGACTCGACGAGCCCCATTTAAATGAGTATTATCCTTAGATTTATAACCTTGTTCATATCCAAGCCCTTTTAGTTGGTATTAGACTTCAAATTTATGGGTAATAGACTTTTCCCCCAAACATGATTGAACTTGGTTTTTTGCGGGGGTATTTGCCTTTGATTTTCGGACAAATTGATCCTGACTCGATGAGCCCCATTTAAATGAGTATTAGGCTTAGATTTCTAACCTTGTTCATATCCAAGCCCTTTTAAATGATATTAGGCTTCAAATTTATGGGTTATAGGCTTTTCCCCCAAACATGATTGAACTTGGTTTTTGGAGGGGGTGTTAGCCTTGGATTTTCGGACAAATTGATCCTGACTCGACGAGCCCCATTTAAATGAGTATTAGCCTTCGATTTCTACCCTTGTTCATATCCAAGCCGTTTTAGGTGGTATTAGACTTCAAATCTATGGGTAATATCCTTACCCCCCAAACATGATTGAACTTGGTTTTTGGAGGGGGTGTTAGCCTTGGATTTTAGGACAAATTGATCCTGACTCGATGAGCCCCATTTAAATGAGTATTAGCCTTAGATTTCTACCCTTGTTCATATCCAAGCCCTTTTAGATGGTATTAGACTACAAATTTATGGGTTATAGGCTTTTCCCCCAAACATGATTGAACTTGGTTTTTGGAGGGGGTGTTAGCCTTGGATTTTCGGACAAATTGATCCTGACTCGACGAGCCCCATTTAAATGAGTATTAGCCTTAGATTTCTAACCTTGTTCATATCCATGCCATTTTAGTTGGTAGTAGACTTCAAATTTATGGGTAATAGACTTTTCCCCCAAACATCATTGAACTTGGTTTTTTGCGGGGGTATTTGCCTTTGATTTTCGGACAAATTGATCCTGACTCGACGAGCCCCATTTAAATGAGTATTAGGCTTAGATTTCTAACCTTGTTCATATCCAAGCCCTTTTAGTTGGTATTAGACTTCAAATTTATGGGTAATAGACTTTTCCCCCAAACATGATTGAACTTGGTTTTTGGAGGGGGTGTTAGCCTTGGATTTTCGGACAAATTGATCCTGACTCGACGAGCCCCATTTAAATGAGTATTAGCCTTAGATTTCTAACCTTGTTCATATCCAAGACCTTTTAGTTTGTATTAGACTTCAAATCTATGGGTAATATCCTTACCCCCCAAACATGATTGAACTTGGTTTTTGGAGGGGGTGTTAGCCTTGGATTTTCGGACAAATTGATCATGACTCGACGAGCACCATTTAAATGAGTATTAGCCTTAGATTTCTACCCTTGTTCATATCCAAGCCCTTTTAGATGGTATTAGACTACAAATTTATGGGTTATAGGCTTTTCCCCCAAACATGATTGAACTTGGTTTTTGGAGGGGGTGTTAGCCTTGGATTTTCGGACAAATTGATCCTGACTCGACGAGCCCCATTTAAATGAGTATTAGCCTTAGATTTCTAACCTTGTTCATATCCATGCCATTTTAGTTGGTAGTAGACTTCAAATTTATGGGTAATAGACTTTTCCCCTAAACATCATTGAACTTGGTTTTTTGCGGGGGTATTTGCCTTTGATTTTCGGACAAATTGATCCTGACTCGACGAGCCCCATTTAAATGAGTATTAGGCTTAGATTTCTAACCTTGTTCATATCCAAGCCCTTTTAGTTGGTATTAGACTTCAAATTTATGGGTAATAGACTTTTCCCCCAAACATGATTGAACTTGGTTTTTGGAGGGGGTGTTAGCCTTGGATTTTCGGACAAATTGATCCTGACTCGACGAGCCCCATTTAAATGAGTATTAGCCTTAGATTTCTAACCTTGTTCATATCCAAGACCTTTTAGTTTGTATTAGACTTCAAATCTATGGGTAATATCCTTACCCCCCAAACATGATTGAACTTGGTTTTTGGAGGGGGTGTTAGCCTTGGATTTTCGGACAAATTGATCATGACTCGACGAGCACCATTTAAATGAGTATTAGCCTTAGATTTCTACCCTTGTTCATATCCAAGCCGTTTTAGGTGGTATTAGACTTCAAATTTATGGGTAATAGACATTCCCCCCAAACATGATGGAACTTGGTTTTTGGAGGGGGTGTTAGCCTTGGATTTTTGGACAAATTGATCCTGACATGACGAGACCCATTTAAATGAGTATTAGGCTTAGATTTCTAACCTTGTTCATATCCAAGCCCTTTTAGATGGTATTAGACTACAAATTTATGGGTTATAGGCTTTTCCCCCAAACATGATTGAACTTGGTTTTTGGAGGGGGTGTTAGCCTTGGATTTTCGGACAAATTGATCCTGACTCGACGAGCCCCATTTAAATGAGTATTAGCCTTAGATTTCTAAACTTGTTCATATCCAAGCCTTTTTAGTTGGTAGTAGACTTCAAATTTATGGGCAATATACTTTCCTTCCAAACATGATTGAACTTGGTTTTTGGAGGGGGTGTTAGCCTTGGAATTTCGGACAAATTGATCCTGACTCGACGAGCCCCATTTAAATGAGTATTATCCTTAGATTTATAACCTTGTTCATATCCAAGCCCTTTTATTTGGTAGTAGACTTCAAATTTATGGGCAATATAGTTTTCCCCCAAACATGATTGAACTTGGTTTTTGGAGGGGGTGTTAGCCTTGAAATTTCGGACAAATTGATCCTGACTCGACGAGCCCCATTTAAATGAGTATTATCCTTAGATTTATAACCTTGTTCATATCCAAGCCCTTTTAGTTGGTATTAGACTTCAAATTTATGGGTAATAGACTTTTCCCCCAAACATGATTGAACTTGGTTTTTTGCGGGGGTATTTGCCTTTGATTTTCGGACAAATTGATCCTGACTCGATGAGCCCCATTTAAATGAGTATTAGGCTTAGATTTCTAACCTTGTTCATATCCAAGCCCTTTTAAATGATATTAGGCTTCAAATTTATGGGTTATAGGCTTTTCCCCCAAACATGATTGAACTTGGTTTTTGGAGGGGGTGTTAGCCTTGGATTTTCGGACAAATTGATCCTGACTCGACGAGCCCCATTTAAATGAGTATTAGCCTTCGATTTCTACCCTTGTTCATATCCAAGCCGTTTTAGGTGGTATTAGACTTCAAATCTATGGGTAATATCCTTACCCCCCAAACATGATTGAACTTGGTTTTTGGAGGGGGTGTTAGCCTTGGATTTTAGGACAAATTGATCCTGACTCGATGAGCCCCATTTAAATGAGTATTAGCCTTAGATTTCTACCCTTGTTCATATCCAAGCCCTTTTAGATGGTATTAGACTACAAATTTATGGGTTATAGGCTTTTCCCCCAAACATGATTGAACTTGGTTTTTGGAGGGGGTGTTAGCCTTGGATTTTCGGACAAATTGATCCTGACTCGACGAGCCCCATTTAAATGAGTATTAGCCTTAGATTTCTAACCTTGTTCATATCCATGCCATTTTAGTTGGTAGTAGACTTCAAATTTATGGGTAATAGACTTTTCCCCCAAACATCATTGAACTTGGTTTTTTGCGGGGGTATTTGCCTTTGATTTTCGGACAAATTGATCCTGACTCGACGAGCCCCATTTAAATGAGTATTAGGCTTAGATTTCTAACTTTGTTCATATCCAAGCCCTTTTAGTTGGTATTAGACTTCAAATTTATGGGTAATAGACTTTTCCCCCAAACATGATTGAACTTGGTTTTTGGAGGGGGTGTTAGCCTTGGATTTTCGGACAAATTGATCCTGACTCGACGAGCCCCATTTAAATGAGTATTAGCCTTAGATTTCTAACCTTGTTAATATCCAAGACCTTTTAGTTTGTATTAGACTTCAAATCTATGGGTAATATCCTTACCCCCCAAACATGATTGAACTTGGTTTTTGGAGGGGGTGTTAGCCTTGGATTTTCGGACAAATTGATCCTGACTCGACAAGCCCCATTTAAATGAGTATTAGCCTTAGATTTCTAACCTTGTTCATATCCAAGACCTTTTAGTTTGTACTAGACTTCAAATCTATGGGTAATATCCTTACCCCCCAAACATGATTGAACTTGGTTTTTGGAGGGGGTGTTAGCCTTGGATTTTCGGACAAATTGATCCTGACTCGACGAGCACCATTTAAATGAGTATTAGCCTTCGATTTCTACCCTTGTTCATATCCAAGCTGTTTTAGGTGGTATTAGACTTCAAATTTATGGGTAATAGACATTCCCCCCAAACATGATGGAACTTGGTTTTTGGAGGGGGTGTTAGCCTTGGATTTTTGGACAAATTGATCCTGACATGACGAGCCCCATTTAAATGAGTATTAGGCTTAGATTTCTAACCTTGTTCATATCCAAGCCCTTTTACATGGTATTAGACTAAGAATTTATGGGTTATAGGCTTTTCCCCCAAACATGATTGAACTTGGTTTTTGGAGGGGGTGTTAGCCTTGGATTTTCGGACAAATTGATCCTGACTCGACGAGCACCATTTAAATGAGTATTAGCCTTCGATTTCTACCCTTGTTCATATCCAAGCCGTTTTAGGTGGTATTAGACTTCAAATTTATGGGTAATAGACATTCCCCCCAAACATGATGGAACTTGGTTTTTGGAGGGGGTGTTAGCCTTGGATTTTTGGACATATTGATCCTGACATGACGAGCCCCATTTAAATGAGTATTAGGCTTAGATTTCTAACCTTGTTCATATCCAAGCCCTTTTAGATGGTATTAGACTACAAATTTATGAGTTATAGGCTTTTCCCCCAAACATGATTGAACTTGGTTTTTGGAGGGGGTGTTAGCCTTGGATTTTCGGACAAATTGATCCTGACTCGACGAGCCCCATTTAAATGAGTATTAGGCTTAGATTTCTAACCTTGTTCATATCCAAGACCTTTTAGTTTGTATTAGACTTCAAATCTATGGGTAATATCCTTACCCCCCAAACATGATTGAACTTGGTTTTTGGAGGGGGTGTTAGCTTGGATTTTCGGACAAATTGATCCTGACTCGACGAGCCCCATTTAAATGAGTATTAGCCTTAGATTTCTAACCTTGTTCATATCCAAGACCTTTTAGTTTGTATTAGACTTCAAATCTATGGGTAATATCCTTACCCCCCAAACATGATTGAACTTGGTTTTTGGAGGGGGTGTTAGCCTTGGATTTTCGGACAAATTGATCATGACTCGACGAGCACCATTTAAATGAGTATTAGCCTTAGATTTCTACCCTTGTTCATATCCAAGCCGTTTTAGGTGGTATTAGACTTCAAATTTATGGGTAATAGACATTCCCCCCAAACATGATGGAACTTGGTTTTTGGAGGGGGTGTTAGCCTTGGATTTTTGGACAAATTGATCCTGACATGACGAGACCCATTTAAATGAGTATTAGGCTTAGATTTCTAACCTTGTTCATATCCAAGCCCTTTTAGATGGTATTAGACTACAAATTTATGGGTTATAGGCTTTTCCCCCAAACATGATTGAACTTGGTTTTTGGAGGGGGTGTTAGCCTTGGATTTTCGGACAAATTGATCCTGACTCGACGAGCCCCATTTAAATGAGTATTAGCCTTAGATTTCTAACCTTGTTCATATCCAAGCCTTTTTAGTTGGTAGTAGACTTCAAATTTATGGGCAATATACTTTCCCCCCAAACATGATTGAACTTGGTTTTTGGAGGGGGTGTTAGCCTTGGAATTTCGGACAAATTGATCCTGACTCGACGAGCCCCATTTAAATGAGTATTATCCTTAGATTTATAACCTTGTTCATATCCAAGCCCTTTTATTTGGTAGTAGACTTCAAATTTATGGGCAATATACTTTTCCCCCAAACATGATTGAACTTGGTTTTTGGAGGGGGTGTTAGCCTTGAAATTTCGGACAAATTGATCCTGACTCGACGAGCCCCATTTAAATGAGTATTATCCTTAGATTTATAACCTTGTTCATATCCAAGCCCTTTTAGTTGGTATTAGACTTCAAATTTATGGGTAATAGACTTTTCCCCCAAACATGATTGAACTTGGTTTTTTGCGGGGGTATTTGCCTTTGATTTTCGGACAAATTGATCCTGACTCGATGAGCCCCATTTAAATGAGTATTAGGCTTAGATTTCTAACCTTGTTCATATCCAAGCCCTTTTAAATGATATTAGGCTTCAAATTTATGGGTTATAGGCTTTTCCCCCAAACATGATTGAACTTGGTTTTTGGAGGGGGTGTTAGCCTTGGATTTTCGGACAAATTGATCCTGACTCGACGAGCCCCATTTAAATGAGTATTAGCCTTCGATTTCTACCCTTGTTCATATCCAAGCCGTTTTAGGTGGTATTAGACTTCAAATCTATGGGTAATATCCTTACCCCCCAAACATGATTGAACTTGGTTTTTGGAGGGGGTGTTAGCCTTGGATTTTAGGACAAATTGATCCTGACTCGATGAGCCCCATTTAAATGAGTATTAGCCTTAGATTTCTACCCTTGTTCATATCCAAGCCCTTTTAGATGGTATTAGACTACAAATTTATGGGTTATAGGCTTTTCCCCCAAACATGATTGAACTTGGTTTTTGGAGGGGGTGTTAGCCTTGGATTTTCGGACAAATTGATCCTGACTCGACGAGCCCCATTTAAATGAGTATTAGCCTTAGATTTCTAACCTTGTTCATATCCATGCCATTTTAGTTGGTAGTAGACTTCAAATTTATGGGTAATAGACTTTTCCCCCAAACATCATTGAACTTGGTTTTTTGCGGGGGTATTTGCCTTTGATTTTCGGACAAATTGATCCTGACTCGACGAGCCCCATTTAAATGAGTATTAGGCTTAGATTTCTAACCTTGTTCATATCCAAGCCCTTTTAGTTGGTATTAGACTTCAAATTTATGGGTAATAGACTTTTCCCCCAAACATGATTGAACTTGGTTTTTGGAGGGGGTGTTAGCCTTGGATTTTCGGACAAATTGATCCTGACTCGACGAGCCCCATTTAAATGAGTATTAGCCTTAGATTTCTAACCTTGTTAATATCCAAGACCTTTTAGTTTGTATTAGACTTCAAATCTATGGGTAATATCCTTACCCCCCAAACATGATTGAACTTGGTTTTTGGAGGGGGTGTTAGCCTTGGATTTTCGGACAAATTGATCCTGACTCGACAAGCCCCATTTAAATGAGTATTAGCCTTAGATTTCTAACCTTGTTCATATCCAAGACCTTTTAGTTTGTACTAGACTTCAAATCTATGGGTAATATCCTTACCCACCAAACATGATTGAACTTGGTTTTTGGAGGGGGTGTTAGCCTTGGATTTTCGGACAAATTGATCCTGACTCGACGAGCACCATTTAAATGAGTATTAGCCTTCGATTTCTACCCTTGTTCATATCCAAGCTGTTTTAGGTGGTATTAGACTTCAAATTTATGGGTAATAGACATTCCCCCCAAACATGATGGAACTTGGTTTTTGGAGGGGGTGTTAGCCTTGGATTTTTGGACAAATTGATCCTGACATGACGAGCCCCATTTAAATGAGTATTAGGCTTAGATTTCTAACCTTGTTCATATCCAAGCCCTTTTACATGGTATTAGACTAAGAATTTATGGGTTATAGGCTTTTCCCCCAAACATGATTGAACTTGGTTTTTGGAGGGGGTGTTAGCCTTGGATTTTCGGACAAATTGATCCTGACTCGACGAGCACCATTTAAATGAGTATTAGCCTTCGATTTCTACCCTTGTTCATATCCAAGCCGTTTTAGGTGGTATTAGACTTCAAATTTATGGGTAATAGACATTCCCCCCAAACATGATGGAACTTGGTTTTTGGAGGGGGTGTTAGCCTTGGATTTTTGGACATATTGATCCTGACATGACGAGCCCCATTTAAATGAGTATTAGGCTTAGATTTCTAACCTTGTTCATATCCAAGCCCTTTTAGATGGTATTAGACTACAAATTTATGAGTTATAGGCTTTTCCCCCAAACATGATTGAACTTGGTTTTTGGAGGGGGTGTTAGCCTTGGATTTTCGGACAAATTGATCCTGACTCGACGAGCCCCATTTAAATGAGTATTAGGCTTAGATTTCTAACCTTGTTCATATCCAAGACCTTTTAGTTTGTATTAGACTTCAAATCTATGGGTAATATCCTTACCCCCCAAACATGATTGAACTTGGTTTTTGGAGGGGGTGTTAGCCTTGGATTTTAGGACAAATTGATCCTGACTCGACGAACCCCATTTAAATGAGTATTAGCCTTAGATTTCTAAACTTGTTCATATCCAAGCCTTTTTAGTTGGTAGTAGACTTCAAATTTATGGGCAATATACTTTCCCCCCAAACATGATTGAACTTGGTTTTTGGAGGGGGTGTTAGCCTTGGAATTTCGGACAAATTGATCCTGACTCGACGAGCCCCATTTAAATGAGTATTATCCTTAGATTTATAACCTTGTTCATATCCAAGCCCTTTTAGTTGGTAGTAGACTTCAAATTTATGGGCAATATACTTTTCCCCCAAACATGATTGAACTTGGTTTTTGGAAGGGGTGTTAGCCTTGAAATTTCGGACAAATTGATCCTGACTCGACGAGCCCCATTTAAATGAGTATTATCCTTAGATTTATAACCTTGTTCCTATCCAAGCCGTTTTAGTTGGTATTAGACTTCAAATTTATGGGTAATAGACTTTTCCCCCAAACATGATTGAACTTGGTTTTTTGCGGGGGTATTTGCCTTTGATTTTCGGACAAATTGATCCTGACTCGATGAGCCCCATTTAAATGAGTATTAGGCTTAGATTTCTAACCTTGTTCATATCCAAGCCCTTTTAAATGATATTAGGCTTCAAATTTATGGGTTATAGGCTTTTCCCCCAAACATGATTGAACTTGGTTTTTGGAGGGGGTGTTAGCCTTGGATTTTCGGACAAATTGATCCTGACTCGACGAGCCCCATTTAAATGAGTATTAGCCTTCGATTTCTACCCTTGTTCATATCCAAGCCGTTTTAGGTGGTATTAGACTTCAAATCTATGGGTAATATCCTTCCCCCCAAACATGATTGAACTTGGTTTTTGGAGGGGGTGTTAGCCTTGGATTTTAGGACAAATTGATCCTGACTCGATGAGCCCCATTTAAATGAGTATTAGCCTTAGATTTCTACCCTTGTTAATATCCAAGCCCTTTTAGATGGTATTAGACTACAAATTTATGGGTTAGAGGCTTTTCCCCCAAACATGATTGAACTTGGTTTTTGGAGGGGGTGTTAGCCTTGGATTTTCGGACAAATTGATCCTGACTCGACGAGCCCCATTTAAATGAGTATTAGCCTTAGATTTCTAACCTTGTTCATATCCATGCCATTTTAGTTGGTAGTAGACTTCAAATTTATGGGTAATAGACTTTTCCCCCAAACATCATTGAACTTGGTTTTTTGCGGGGGTATTTGCCTTTGATTTTCGGACAAATTGATCCTGACTCGACGAGCCCCATTTAAATGAGTATTAGGCTTAGATTTCTAACCTTGTTCATATCCAAGCCCTTTTAGTTGGTATTAGACTTCAAATTTATGGGTAATAGACTTTTCCACCAAACATGATTGAACTTGGTTTTTGGAGGGGGTGTTAGCCTTGGATTTTCGGACAAATTGATCCTGACTAGACGAGCCCCATTTAAATGAGTATTAGCCTTAGATTTCTAACCTTGTTAATATCCAAGACCTTTTAGTTTGTATTAGACTTCAAATCTATGAGTAATATCCTTACCCCCCAAACATGATTGAACTTGGTTTTTGGAGGGGGTGTTAGCCTTGGATTTTCGGACAAATTGATCCTGACTCGACAAGCCCCATTTAAATGAGTATTAGCCTTAGATTTCTAACCTTGTTCATATCCAAGACCTTTTAGTTTGTACTAGACTTCAAATCTATGGGTAATATCCTTACCCCCCAAACATGATTGAACTTGGTTTTTGGAGGGGGTGTTAGCCTTGGATTTTCGGACAAATTGATCCTGACTCGACGAGCACCATTTAAATGAGTATTAGCCTTCAATTTCTACCCTTGTTCATATCCAACCTGTTTTAGGTGGTATTACACTTCAAATTTATGGGTAATAGACATTCCCCCCAAACATGATGGAACTTGGTTTTTGGAGGGGGTGTTAGCCTTGGATTTTTGGACAAATTGATCCTAACATGACGAGCCCCATTTAACTGAGTATTAGGCTTAAATTTCTAACCTTGGTCATATCCAAGCCCTTTTAGATAGTATTAGACTAAGAATTTATGGGTTATAGGCTTTTCCCCCAAACATGATTGAACTTGGTTTTTGGAGGGGGTGTTAGCCTTGGATTTTCGGACAAATTGATCCTGACTCGACGAGCACCATTTAAATGAGTATTAGCCTTCGATTTCTACCCTTGTTCATATCCAAGCCGTTTTAGGTGCTATTAGACTTCAAATTTATGGGTAATAGACATTCCCCCCAAACATGATGGAACTTGGTTTTTGGAGGGGGTGTTAGCCTTGGATTTTTGGACATATTGATCCTGACATGACGAGCCCCATTTAAATGAGTATTAGGCTTAGATTTCTAACCTTGTTCATATCCAAGCCCTTTTAGATGGTATTAGACTACAAATTTATGGGTTATAGGCTTTTCCCCCAAACATGATTGAACTTGGTTTTTGGAGGGGGTGTTAGCCTTGGATTTTCGGACAAATTGATCCTGACTCGACGAGCCCCATTTAAATGAGTATTAGCCTTAGATTTCTAACCTTGTTCATATCGAAGACCTTTTAGTTTGTATTAGACTTCAAATCTATGGGTAATATCCTTACCCCCCAAACATGATTGAACTTGGTTTTTGGAGGGGGTGTTAGCCTTGGATTTTAGGACAAATTGATCCTGACTCGACGAACCCCATTTAAATGAGTATTAGCCTTAGATTTCTAAACTTGTTCATATCCAAGCCTTTTTAGTTGGTAGTAGACTTCAAATTTATGGGCAATATACTTTCCCCCCAAACATGATTGAACTTGGTTTTTGGAGGGGGTGTTAGCCTTGGAATTTCGGACAAATTGATCCTGACTCGACGAGCCCCATTTAAATGAGTATTATCCTTAGATTTATAACCTTGTTCATATCCAAGCCCTTTTAGTTGGTAGTAGACTTCAAATTTATGGGCAATATACTTTTCCCCCAAACATGATTGAACTTGGTTTTTGGAAGGGGTGTTAGCCTTGAAATTTCGGACAAATTGATCCTGACTCGACGAGCCCCATTTAAATGAGTATTATCCTTAGATTTATAACCTTGTTCATATCCAAGCCCTTTTAGTTGGTATTAGACTTCAAATTTATGGGTAATAGACTTTTCCCCAAACATGATTGAACTTGGTTTTTTGCGGGGGTATTTGCCTTTGATTTTCGGACAAATTGATCCTGACTCGATGAGCCCCATTTAAATGAATATTAGGCTTAGATTTCTAACCTTGTTCATATCCAAGCCATTTTAAATGATATTAGGCTTCAAATTTATGGGTTATAGGCTTTTCCCCCAAACATGATTGAACTTGGTTTTTGGAGGGGGTGTTAGCCTTGGATTTTCGGACAAATTGATCCTGACTCGACGAGCCCCATTTAAATGAGTATTAGCCTTAGATTTCTAACCTTGTTCATATCCAAGACCTTTTAGTTTGTATTAGACTTCAAATCTATGGGTAATATCCTTACCCCCCAAACATGATTGAACTTGGTTTTTGGAGGGGGTGTTAGCCTTGGATTTTCGGACAAATTGATCCTGACTCGACGAGACCCATTTAAATGAGTATTAGCCTTAGATTTCTACCCTTGTTCATATCCAAGCCGTTTTAGGTGGTATTAGACTTCAAATTTATGGGTAATAGACATTCCCCCCAAACATGATGGAACTTGGTTTTTGGAGGGGGTGTTAGACTTGGATTTTTGGACAAATTGATCCTGACATGACGAGCCCCATTTAAATGAGTATTAGCCTTCGATTTCTACCCTTGTTCATATCCAAGCCGTTTTAGGTGGTATTAGACTTCAAATTTATGGGTAATAGACATTCCCCCCAAACATGATGGAACTTGGTTTTGGAGGGGGTGTTAGCCTTGGATTTTTGGACATATTGATCCTGACATGACGAGCCCCATTTAAATGAGTATTAGGCTTAGATTTCTAACCTTGTTCATATCCAAGCCCTTTTAGATGGTATTAGACTACAAATTTATGGGTTATAGGCTTTTCCCCCAAACATGATTGAACTTGGTTTTTGGAGGGGGTGTTAGCCTTGGATTTTCGGACAAATTGATCCTGACTCGACGAGCCCCATTTAAATGAGTATTAGCCTTAGATTTCTAACCTTGTTCATATCCAAGACCTTTGAGTTTGTATTAGACTTCAAATCTATGGGTAATATCCTTACCCCCCAAACATGATTGAACTTGGTTTTTGGAGGGGGTGTTAGCCTTGGATTTTCGGACAAATTGATCCTGACTCGACGAGCCCCATTTAAATGAGTATTAGCCTTAGATTTCTAACCTTGTTCATATCCAAGCCCTTTTAGATGGTATTAGACTACAAATTTATGGGTTATAGGCTTTTCCCCCAAACATGATTGAACTTGGTTTTTTGAGGGGGTGTTAGCCTTGGATTTTCGGACAAATTGATCCTGACTCGACGAGCCCATTTAAATGAGTATTAGTCTTAGATTTCTATACTTGTTCATATCCAAGCCCTTTTAGTTGGTAGTAGACTTCAAATTTATGGGCAATATATGTTTCCCCCAAAACATGATTGAACTTGGTTTTTGGAGGGGGTGTTAGCCTTGGAATTTCGGACAAATTGATCCTGACTCGACGGGCCCCATTTAAATGAGTATTATCCTTAGATTTATATCCTTGTTCATATCCAAGCCCTTTTAGTTGGTAGTATACTTCAAATTTATGGGCAATATACTTTTCCCCCAAACATGATTGAACTTGGTTTTTGGAGGGGGTGTTAGCCTTGAAATTTCGGACAAATTGATCCTGACTCGACGAGCCCCATTTAATTGATTATTAGGTTTAGATTTCTAACCTTGTTCATATCCAAGCACTTTTAGATGGTATTAGACTTCAAATTTATGGGTTATAGGCTTTTTCCCCAAACATGATTGAACTTGGTTTTTGGAGGGGGTGTTAGCCTTGGATTTTAGGACAAATTGATCCTGACTCGACGATCCCCATTTAAATGAGTATTATCCTTAGATTTCTAACCTTGTTCATATCCAAGGCCTTTTACTTGGTATTAGCCTTCAAATAAATGGGTAATAGACTTTTCCCCCAAACATGATTGAACTTGGTTTTTGGAGGGGGTGTTAGCCTTGGATTTTCGGACAAATTGATCCTGACTCAACGAGCCCCATTTAAATGAGTATTAGGCTTAGATTTCTAACCTTGTTCATATCCAAGACCTTTTAGTTTGCATTAGACTTCAAATTTATGAGTAATATTCTTTCCCCCCAAACATGATTGAACTTGGTTTTTGGAGGGGGTGTTAGCCTTGGATTTTCGGACAAATTGATCCTGACTCGACGAGCCCCATTTAAATGAGTATTAGCCTTAGATTTCTACCCTTGTTCATATCCAAGCCCTTTTAGATGGTATTAGACTACAAATTTATGGGTTATAGGCTTTTCCCCCAAACATGATTGAACTTGGTTTTTGGAGGGGGTGTTAGCCTTGGATTTTCGGACAAATTGATCCTGACTCGACGAGCCCCATTTAAATGAGTATTAGCCTTAGATTTCTATCCTTGTTCATATCCAAGACCTTTTAGTTTGTATTAGACTTCAATCTATGGGTAATATCCTTACCCCCCAAACATGATTGAACTTGGTTTTTGGAGGGGGTGTTAGCCTTGGATTTTAGGACAAATTGATCCTGACTCGACGAACCCTATTTAAATGAGTATTAGCCTTAGATTTCTAAACTTGTTCATATCCAAGCCTTTTTAGTTGGTAGTAGACTTCAAATTTATGGGCAATATACTTTCCCCCCAAACATGATTGAACTTGGTTTTTGGAGGGGGTGTTAGCCTTGGAATTTCGGACAAATTGATCCTGACTCGACGAGCCCCATTTAAATGAGTATTATCCTTAGATTTATAACCTTGTTCATATCCAAGCCCTTTTAGTTGGTAGTAGACTTCAAATTTATGGGCAATATACTTTTCCCCCAAACATGATTGAACTTGGTTTTTGGAAGGGGTGTTAGCCTTGAAATTTCGGACAAATTGATCCTGACTCGACGAGCCCCATTTAAATGAGTATTATCCTTAGATTTATAACCTTGTTCATATCCAAGCCCTTTTAGTTGGTATTAGACTTCAAATTTATGGGTAATAGACTTTTCCCCCAAACATGATTGAACTTGGTTTTTTGCGGGGGTATTTGCCTTTGATTTTCGGACAAATTGATCCTGACTCGATGAGCCCCATTTAAATGAATATTAGGCTTAGATTTCTAACCTTGTTCATATCCAAGTCCTTTTAAATGATATTAGGCTTCAAATTTATGGGTTATAGGCTTTTCCCCCAAACATGATTGAACTTGGTTTTTGGAGGGGGTGTTAGCCTTGGATTTTCGGACAAATTGATCCTGACTCGACGAGCCCCATTTAAATGAGTATTAGCCTTAGATTTCTAACCTTGTTCATATCCAAGACCTTTTAGTTTGTATTAGACTTCAAATCTATGGGTAATATCCTTACCCCCCAAACATGATTGAACTTGGTTTTTGGAGGGGGTGTTAGCCTTGGATTTTCGGACAAAGTGATCCTGACTCGACGAGACCCATTTAAATGAGTATTAGCCTTAGATTTCTACCCTTGTTCATATCCAAGCCGTTTTAGGTGGTATTAGATTTCAAATTTATGGGTAATAGACATTCCCCCCAAACATGATGGAACTTGGTTTTTGGAGGGGGTGTTAGCCTTGGATTTTTGGACAAATTGATCCTGACATGACGAGCCCCATTTAAATGAGTATTAGGCTTAGATTTCTAACCTTGTTCATATCCAAGCCCTTTTAGATGGTATTAGACTACAAATTTATGGGTTATAGGCTTTTCCCCCAAACATGATTGAACTTAGTTTTTGGAGGGGGTGTTAGCCTTGGATTTTCGGACAAATTGATCCTGACTCGACGAGCCCCATTTAAATGAGTATTATCCTTATATTTCTAACCTTGTTCATATCCAAGACCTTTTAGTTTGTATTAGACTTCAAATTTATGGGTAATATCCTTTCCCCCCAAACATGATTGAACTTAGTTTTTTGACGGGGTGTTAGCCTTGGATTTTCGGACAAATTGATCCTGACTCGACGAGCCCCATTTAAATGAGTATTAGGCTTAGATTTCTAACCTTGTTCATATCTAAGCCCTTTTAGATGGTATTAGACTACAAATTTATGGGTTATAGGCTTTTCCCCCAAACATGATTGAACTTGGTTTTTTGAGGGGGTGTTAGCCTTGGATTTTCGGACAAATTGATCCTGACTCGACGAGCCCCATTTAAATGAGTATTAGGCTTAGATTTCTAACCTTGTTCATATCTAAGCCCTTTTAGATGGTATTAGACTACAAATTTATGGGTTATAGGCTTTTCCCCCAAACATGATTGAACTTGGTTTTTTGAGGGGGTGTTAGCCTTGGATTTTCGGACAAATTGATCCTGACTCGACGAGCCCCATTTAAATGAGTATTAGGCTTAGATTTCTAACCTTGTTCATATCCAAGCCCTTTTAGATGGTATTAGACTACAAATTTATGGGTTATAGGCTTTTCCCCCAAACATGATTGAACTTGGTTTTAGGAGGGGGTGTTAGCCTTGGATTTTCGGACAAATTGATCCTGCCTCGACAAGCCCCATTTAAATGAGTATTAGCCTTAGATTTCTAACCTTGTTCATATCCAAGCCCTTTTAGTTGGTATTAGACTTTAAATTTATGGGTAATAGACTTTTCCCCCAAACATGATTGAACTTGGTTTTTGGAGGGGGTGTTAGCCTTGGATTTTCGGACAAATTGATCCTGACTCGACGAGCCCCATTTAAATGAGTATTAGCCTTAGATTTCTAACCTTGTTCATATCCAAGCCCTTTTAGATGGTATTAGACTACAAATTTATGGGTTATAGGCTTTTCCCCCAAACATGATTGAACTTGGTTTTTTGAGGGGGTGTTAGCCTAGGATTTTCGGACAAATTGATCCTGACTCGACGAGCCCTATTTAAATGAGTATTAGCCTTAGATTTCTAAACTTGTGCATATCCAAGCCCTTTTAGCTGGTATTAGACTTCGAATTTATGGGTAATAGACATTTCCCCCAAACATGATGGAACTTGGTTTTTGGAGGGGGTGTTAGCCTTGGATTTTTGGACAAATTGATCCTGACATGACGAGCCCCATTTAAATGAGTATTAGGCTTAGATTTCTAACCTTGTTCATATCCAAGCCCTTTTAGATGGTATTAGACTACAAATTTATGGGTTATAGGCTTTTCCCCCAAACATGATTGAACTTAGTTTTTGGAGGGGGTGTTAGCCTTGGATTTTCGGACAAATTGATCCTGACTCGACGAGCCCCATTTAAATGAGTATTATCCTTATATTTCTAACCTTGTTCATATCCAAGACCTTTTAGTTTGTATTAGACTTCAAATTTATGGGTAATATCCTTTCCCCCCAAACATGATTGAACTTGGTTTTTTGACGGGGTGTTAGCCTTGGATTTTCAGACAAATTGATCCTGACTCGACGAGCCCCATTTAAGTGAGTATTAGCCTTATATTTCTAACCTTGTTCATATCCAAGACCTTTTAGTTTGTATTAGACTTCAAATTTATGGGTAATATCCTTTCCCCCCAAACATGATTGAACTTGGTTTTTTGACGGGGTGTTAGCCTTGGATTTCGGACAAATTGATCCTGACTCGACGAGCCCTATTTAAATGAGTATTAGCCTTAGATTTCTAAACTTGTGCATATCCAAGCCCTTTTAGCTGGTATTAGACTTCGAATTTATGGGTAATAGACATTTCCCCCGAACATGATTGAACTTGGTTTTTGGAGGGGGTGTTAGCCTTGGATTTTCGGACAAATTGATCCTGACTCGACGAGCCCCATTTAAATGAGTATTAGGCTTAGATTTCTAACCTTGTTCATATCCAAGCTCTTTTAGATGGTATTAGACTACAAATTTATGGGTTATAGGCTTTTCCCCCAAACATGATTGAACTTGGTTTTTTGACGGGGTGTTAGCATTGGATTTTCGGACAAATTGATCCTGACTCGACGAGCCCTATTTAAATGAGTATTAGCCTTAGATTTCTAACCTTGGTCATATCCAAGCACTTTTAGTTGGTATTAGACTTCAAATTTATGGGTAATATCCTTTTTCCCTAAACATGATTGAACTTGGTTTTTGGAGGGGGTGTTAGCCTTGGATTTTAGGACAAATTGATCCTGACTCGACGAGCCCTATTTAAATGAGTATTAGCCTTAGATTTCTAACCTTGGTCATATCCAAGCCCTTTTAGTTGGTATTACACTTCAAATTTCTGTTAATATCGTTTTCCCCCAAACATGATTGAACTTGGTTTTCGGAGGGGGTGTTAGCCTTGGATTTTCGGACAAATTGATCCTGACTCGACGAGCCCCATTTAAATGAGTATTAGGCTTAGATTTCTAACCTTGTTCATATCCAAGCCCTTTTAGATGGTATTAGACTACAAATTTATGGGTTATAGGCTTTTCCCCCAAACATGATTGAACTTGGTTTTAGGAGGGGGTGTTAGCCTTGGATTTTCGGACAAATTGATCCTGACTCGACAAGCCCCATTTAAATGAGTATTAGCCTTAGATTTCTAACCTTGTTCATATCCAAGCCCTTTTAGTTGGTATTAGACTTCAAATTTATGGGTAATAGACTTTTCCCCCAAACATGATTGAACTTGGTTTTTGGAGGGGGTGTTAGCCTTGGATTTTCGGACAAATTGATCCTGACTCGACGAGCCCCATTTAAATGAGTATTAGCCTTAGATTTCTAACCTTGTTCATATCCAAGCCCTTTTAGATGGTATTAGACTACAAATTTATGGGTTATAGGCTTTTCCCCCAAACATGATTGAACTTGGTTTTTTGAGGGGGTGTTAGCCTTGGATTTTCGGACAAATTGATCCTGACTCGACGAGCCCATTTAAATGAGTATTAGTCTTAGATTTCTATACTTGTTCATATCCAAGCCCTTTTAGTTGGTAGTAGACTTCAAATTTATGGGCAATATACGTTTCCCCCAAAACATGATTGAACTTGGTTTTTGGAGGGGGTGTTAGCCTTGGAATTTCGGACAAATTGATCCTGACTCGACGAGCCCCATTTAAATGAGTATTATCCTTAGATTTATATCCTTGTTCATATCCAAGCCCTTTTAGTTGGTAGTATACTTCAAATTTATGGGCAATATACTTTTCCCCCAAACATGATTGAACTTGGTTTTTGGAGGGGGTGTTAGCCTTGAAATTTCGGACAAATTGATCTTGACTCGACGAGCCCCATTTAAATGAGTATTTTCCTTAGATTTATAACCTTGTTCATATCCAAGCCCTTTTAGTTGGTATTAGACTTCAAATTTATGGGCAATATACGTTTCCCCCAAAACATGATTGAACTTGGTTTTTGGAGGGGGTGTTAGCCTTGGAATTTCGGACAAATTGATCCTGACTCGACGAGCCCCATTTAAATGAGTATTATCCTTAGATTTATAACCTTGTTCATATCCAAGCCCTTTTAGTTGGTAGTATACTTCAAATTTATGGGCAATATACTTTTCCCCCAAACATGATTGAACTTGGTTTTTGGAGGGGGTGTTAGCCTTGAAATTTCGGACAAATTGATCTTGACTCGACGAGCCCCATTTAAATGAGTATTTTCCTTAGATTTATAACCTTGTTCATATCCAAGCCCTTTTAGTTGGTATTAGACTTCAAATTTATGGGTAATAGACTTTTCCCCCAAACATGATTGAACTTGGTTTTTTGCGGGGGTATTTGCCTTTGATTTTCGGACAAATTGATCCTGACTCGACGAGCCCCATTTAAATGAGTATTAGGCTTAGATTTCTAACCTTGTTCATATCCAAGCCCTTTTAAATGATATTAGGCTTCAAATTTATGGATTATAGGCTTTTCCCCCAAACATGATTGAACTTGGTTTTTGGAGGGGGTGTTAGCCTTGGATTTTCGGACAAATTGATCCTGACTCGACGAGCCCCATTTAAATGAGTATTAGCCTTAGATTTCTAACCTTGTTCATATCCAAGACCTTTTAGTTTGTATTAGACTTCAAATCTATGGGTAATATCCTTACCCCCCAAACATGATTGAACTTGGTTTTTGGAGGGGGTGTTAGCCTTGGATTTTCGGACAAATTGATCCTGACTCGACGAGACCCATTTAAATGAGTATTAGCCTTAGATTTCTACCCTTGTTCATATCCAAGCCGTTTTAGGTGCTATTAGACTTCAAATTTATGGGTAATAGACATTCCCCCCAAACATGATGGAACTTGGTTTTTGGAGGGGGTGTTAGCCTTGGATTTTTGGACAAATTGATCCTGACATGACGAGCCCCATTTAAATGAGTATTAGGCTTAGATTTCTAACCTTGTTCATATCCAAGCCCTTTTAGATGGTATTAGACTACAAATTTATGGGTTATAGGCTTTTCCCCCAAACATGATTGAACTTAGTTTTTGGAGGGGGTGTTAGCCTTGGATTTTCGGACAAATTGATCCTGACTCGACGAGCCCTATTTAAATGAGTATTAGCCTTAGATTTCTAAACTTGTGCATATCCAAGCCCTTTTAGCTGGTATTAGACTTCGAATTTATGGGTAATAGACATTTCCCCCGAACATGATTGAACTTGGTTTTTGGAGGGGGTGTTAGCCTTGGATTTTCGGACAAATTGATCCTGACTCGACGAGCCCCATTTAAATGAGTATTAGGCTTAGATTTCTAACCTTGTTCATATCCAAGCTCTTTTAGATGGTATTAGACTACAAATTTATGGGTTATAGGCTTTTCCCCCAAACATGATTGAACTTGGTTTTTGGAGGGGTGTTAGCCTTGGATTTTCGGACAAATTGATCCTGACTCGACGAGCCCCATTTAAATGAGTATTAGGCTTAGATTTCCAACCTTGTTCATATCCAAGCTCTTTTAGATGGTATTAGACTACAAATTTATGGGTTATAGGCTTTTCCCCCAAACATGATTGAACTTGGTTTTTGGAGGGGGTGATACCTTGGATTTTCGGACAAATTGATCCTGACTCGACGAGCCCCATTTAAGTGAGTATTAGCCTTAGATTTCTAACCTTGGTCATATCCAAGCACTTTTAGTTGGTATTAGACTTCAAATTTATGGGTAATATCCTTTTTCCCCAAACATGATTGAACTTGGTTTTTGGAGGGGGTGTTAGCCTTGGATTTTAGGACAAATTGATCCTGACTCGACGAGCCCCTTTTAAATGAGTATTATCCTTAGATTTCTAACCTTGTTCATATCCAAGGCCTTTTACTTGGTATTAGCCTTCAAATAAATGGGTAATAGACATTTCCCCCAAACATGATTGAACTTGGTTTTTGGAGGGGGTGTTAGCCTTGGATTTTCGGACAAATTGATCCTGACTCGACGAGCCCCATTTAAATGAGTATTAGGCTTAGATTTCTAACCTTGTTCATATCCAAGCCCTTTTAGATGGAATTAGATTTCTAATTTATGGGTTATAGGCTTTTCCCCCAAACATGATTGAACTTGGTTTTTGGAGGGGGTGTTAGCCTTGGATTTTTGGAAAAATTGATCCTGACTCGACGAGCCTCATTTAAATGAGTATTAGGCTTAGATTTCTAACCTTGTTCATATCCAAGCCTTTTTAGATGGTATTACACTTCAAATTTATGGGTTATAGGCTTTTCCCCCAAACGTGATTGAACTTGGTTTTTGGAGGGGGTGTTAGCCTTGGATTTTCGGACAAATTGATCCTGACTCGACGAGCCCCATTTAAATGAGTATTAGCCTTAGATTTCTAACCTTGTTCATATCCAAGACCTTTTAGTTTGTATTAGACTTCAAATTTATGGGTAATATCCTTTCCCCCTAAACATGATTGAACTTGGTTTTTGGAGGGGGTGTTACCCTTGGATTTTCGGACAAATTGATCCTGACTCGACGAGCCCCATTTAATTGAGTATTAGCCTTAGATTTCTAACCTTGGTCATATCCAAGCCCTTTTAGTTGGTATTAGACTTCAAATTTATGGGTAATATCCTTTTTCCCCAAACATGATTGAACTTGGTTTTTGGAGGGGGTGTTAGCCTTGGATTTTAGGACAAATTGATCCTGACTCGACGATCCCCATTTAAATGAGTATTATCCTTAGATTTCTAACCTTGTTCATATCCAAGGCCTTTTACTTGGTATTAGCCTTCAAATAAATGGGTAATAGACATTTCCCCCAAACATGATTGAACTTGGTTTTTGGAGGGGGTGTTAGCCTTGGATTTTCGGACAAATTGATCCTGACTCGACGAGCCCCATTTAAATGAGTATTAGCCTTAGATTTCTAACCTTGTTCATATCCAAGACCTTTTAGTTTGTATTAGACTTCAAATTTATGGGTAATATCCTTTCCCCCTAAACATGATTGAACATGGTTTTTGGAGGGGGTGTTACCCTTGGATTTTCGGACAAATTGATCCTGACTCGACGAGCCCCATTTAAGTGAGTATTAGCCTTATATTTCTAACCTTGGTCATATCCAAGCACTTTTAGTTGGTATTAGACTTCAAATTTATGGGTAATATCCTTTTTCCCCAAACATGATTGAACTTGGTTTTTGGAGGGGGTGTTAGCCTTGGATTTTAGGACAAATTGATCCTGACTCGACGATCCCCATTTAAATGAGTATTATCCTTAGATTTCTAACCTTGTTCATATCCAAGGCCTTTTACTTGGTATTAGCCTTCAAATAAATGGGTAATAGACATTTCCCCCAAACATGATTGAACTTGGTTTTTGGAGGGGGTGTTAGCCTTGGATTTTCGGACAAATTGATCCTGACTCAACGAGCCCCATTTAAATGAGTATTAGGCTTAGATTTCTAACCTTGTTCATATCCAAGACCTTTTAGTTTGTATTAGACTTCAAATTTATGAGTAATATTCTTTTCCCCCAAACATGATTGAACTTGGTTTTTGGAGGCGGTGTTAGCCTTGGATTTTCGGACAAATTGATCCTGACTCGACGAGCCCCATTTAAATGAGTATTAGGCTTAGATTTCTAACCTTGTTCATATCCAAGCCCTTTTAGATGGTATTAGACTACAAATTTATGGGTTATAGGATTTTCCCCCAAACATGATTGAACTTGGTTTTTGGAGGGGTGTTAGCCTTGGATTTTCAGACAAATTGATCCTGACTCGACGAGCCCCATTTAAATGAGTATTAGGCTTAGATTTCCAACCTTGTTCATATCCAAGCTCTTTTAGATGGTATTAGACTACAAATTTATGGGTTATAGGCTTTTCCCCCAAACATGATTGAACTTGGTTTTTGGAGGGGGTGATACCTTGGATTTTCGGACAAATTGATCCTGACTCGATGAGCCCCATTTAAGTGAGTATTAGCCTTAGATTTCTAACCTTGGTCATATCCAAGCACTTTTAGTTGGTATTAGACTTCAAATTTATGGGTAATATCCTTTTTCCCCAAACATGATTGAACTTGGTTTTTGGAGGGGGTGTTAGCCTTGGATTTTCGGACAAATTGATCCTGACTCGACGAGCCCTATTTAAATGAGTATTAGCCTTAGATTTCTAAACTTGTGCATATCCAAGCCCTTTTAGCTGGTATTAGACTTCGAATTTATGGGTAATAGACATTTCCCCCGAACATGATTGAACTTGGTTTTTGGAGGGGGTGTTAGCCTTGGATTTTCGGACAAATTGATCCTGACTCGACGAGCCCCATTTAAATGAGTATTAGGCTTAGATTTCTAACCTTGTTCATATCCAAGCTCTTTTAGATGGTATTAGACTACAAATTTATGGGTTATAGGCTTTTCCCCCAAACATGATTGAACTTGGTTTTTGGAGGGGTGTTAGCCTTGGATTTTCGGACAAATTGATCCTGACTCGACGAGCCCCATTTAAATGAGTATTAGGCTTAGATTTCCAACCTTGTTCATATCCAAGCTCTTTTAGATGGTATTAGACTACAAATTTATGGGTTATAGGCTTTTCCCCCAAACATGATTGAACTTGGTTTTTGGAGGGGGTGATACCTTGGATTTTCGGACAAATTGATCCTGACTCGACGAGCCCCATTTAAGTGAGTATTAGCCTTAGATTTCTAACCTTGGTCATATCCAAGCACTTTTAGTTGGTATTAGACTTCAAATTTATGGGTAATATCCTTTTTCCCCAAACATGATTGAACTTGGTTTTTGGAGGGGGTGTTAGCCTTGGATTTTAGGACAAATTGATCCTGACTCGACGAGCCCCTTTTAAATGAGTATTATCCTTAGATTTCTAACCTTGTTCATATCCAAGGCCTTTTACTTGGTATTAGCCTTCAAATAAATGGGTAATAGACATTTCCCCCAAACATGATTGAACTTGGTTTTTGGAGGGGGTGTTAGCCTTGGATTTTCGGACAAATTGATCCTGACTCGACGAGCCCCATTTAAATGAGTATTAGGCTTAGATTTCTAACCTTGTTCATATCCAAGCCCTTTTAGATGGAATTAGATTTCTAATTTATGGGTTATAGGCTTTTCCCCCAAACATGATTGAACTTGGTTTTTGGAGGGGGTGTTAGCCTTGGATTTTTGGAAAAATTGATCCTGACTCGACGAGCCTCATTTAAATGAGTATTAGGCTTAGATTTCTAACCTTGTTCATATCCAAGCCTTTCTAGATGGTATTACACTTCAAATTTATGGGTTATAGGCTTTTCCCCCAAACGTGATTGAACTTGGTTTTTGGAGGGGGTGTTAGCCTTGGATTTTCGGACAAATTGATCCTGACTCGACGAGCCCCATTTAAATGAGTATTAGCCTTAGATTTCTAACCTTGTTCATATCCAAGACCTTTTAGTTTGTATTAGACTTCAAATTTATGGGTAATATCCTTTCCCCCTAAACATGATTGAACTTGGTTTTTGGAGGGGGTGTTACCCTTGGATTTTCGGACAAATTGATCCTGACTCGACGAGCCCCATTTAATTGAGTATTAGCCTTAGATTTCTAACCTTGGTCATATCCAAGCCCTTTTAGTTGGTATTAGACTTCAAATTTATGGGTAATATCCTTTTTCCCCAAACATGATTGAACTTGGTTTTTGGAGGGGGTGTTAGCCTTGGATTTTAGGACAAATTGATCCTGACTCGACGATCCCCATTTAAATGAGTATTATCCTTAGATTTCTAACCTTGTTCATATCCAAGGCCTTTTACTTGGTATTAGCCTTCAAATAAATGGGTAATAGACATTTCCCCCAAACATGATTGAACTTGGTTTTTGGAGGGGGTGTTAGCCTTGGATTTTCGGACAAATTGATCCTGACTCGACGAGCCCCATTTAAATGAGTATTAGCCTTAGATTTCTAACCTTGTTCATATCCAAGACCTTTTAGTTTGTATTAGACTTCAAATTTATGGGTAATATCCTTTCCCCCTAAACATGATTGAACATGGTTTTTGGAGGGGGTGTTACCCTTGGATTTTCGGACAAATTGATCCTGACTCGACGAGCCCCATTTAAGTGAGTATTAGCCTTATATTTCTAACCTTGGTCATATCCAAGCACTTTTAGTTGGTATTAGACTTCAAATTTATGGGTAATATCCTTTTTCCCCAAACATGATTGAACTTGGTTTTTGGAGGGGGTGTTAGCCTTGGATTTTAGGACAAATTGATCCTGACTCGACGATCCCCATTTAAATGAGTATTATCCTTAGATTTCTAACCTTGTTCATATCCAAGGCCTTTTACTTGGTATTAGCCTTCAAATAAATGGGTAATAGACATTTCCCCCAAACATGATTGAACTTGGTTTTTGGAGGGGGTGTTAGCCTTGGATTTTCGGACAAATTGATCCTGACTCAACGAGCCCCATTTAAATGAGTATTAGGCTTAGATTTCTAACCTTGTTCATATCCAAGACCTTTTAGTTTGTATTAGACTTCAAATTTATGAGTAATATTCTTTTCCCCCAAACATGATTGAACTTGGTTTTTGGAGGCGGTGTTAGCCTTGGATTTTCGGACAAATTGATCCTGACTCGACGAGCCCCATTTAAATGAGTATTAGGCTTAGATTTCTAACCTTGTTCATATCCAAGCCCTTTTAGATGGTATTAGACTACAAATTTATGGGTTATAGGATTTTCCCCCAAACATGATTGAACTTGGTTTTTGGAGGGGTGTTAGCCTTGGATTTTCAGACAAATTGATCCTGACTCGACGAGCCCCATTTAAATGAGTATTAGGCTTAGATTTCCAACCTTGTTCATATCCAAGCTCTTTTAGATGGTATTAGACTACAAATTTATGGGTTATAGGCTTTTCCCCCAAACATGATTGAACTTGGTTTTTGGAGGGGGTGATACCTTG
Organism: Salix caprea; assembly: GCA_964035475.1. NCBI lineage: Eukaryota > Viridiplantae > Streptophyta > Magnoliopsida > Malpighiales > Salicaceae > Salix > Salix caprea. Next base: position 3,335,201 of record OZ037748.1, on the reverse strand, counting down.
GATTTTCGGACAAATTGATCCTGACTCGATGAGCCCCATTTAAGTGAGTATTAGCCTTAGATTTCTAACCTTGGTCATATCCAAGCACTTTTAGTTGGTATTAGACTTCAAATTTATGGGTAATATCCTTTTTCCCCAAACATGATTGAACTTGGTTTTTGGAGGGGGTGTTAGCCTTGGATTTTAGGACAAATTGATCCTGACTCGACGAGCCCCTTTTAAATGAGTATTATCCTTATATTTCTAACCTTGTTCATATCCAAGGCCTTTTACTTGGTATTAGACTTCAAATAAATGGGTAATAGACTTTTCCCCCAAACATGATTGAACTTGGTTTTTGGAGGGGGTGTTAGCCTTGGATTTTCGGACAAATTGATCCTGACTCAACGAGCCCCATTTAAATGAGTATTAGGCTTAGATTTCTAACCTTGTTCATATCCAAGCCTTTTTAGATGGTATTAGACTTCAAATTTATGGGTTATAGGCTTTTCCCCCAAACATGATTGAACTTGGTTTTTGGAGGGGGTGTTAGCCTTGGATTTTCGGACAAATTGATCCTGACTCGACGAGCCCCATTTAAATGAGTATTATCCTTAGATTTCTAACCTTGTTCATATCCAATGCCTTTTAGTTGGTATTAGACTTAAAATAAATGGGTAATAGACTTTTCCCCCAAACATGATTGAACTTGGTTTTTTGAGGGGGTGTTAGCCTTGGATTTTCGGACAAATTGCTCCTGACTCGACGAGCCCCATTTAAATGAGTATTATCCTTAGATTTCTAACCTTGTTCATATCCAAGGCCTTTTAGTTGGTATTAGACTTCAAAGAAATGGGTAATAGACTTTTCCCCCAAACATGATTGAACTTGGTTTTTTGAGGGGGTGTTAGCCTTGGATTTTTGGACAAATTGATCCTGACTCGACGAGCCACATTTAAATGAGTATTAGGCTTAGATTTCTAACCTTGTTCATATCCAAGCCCTTTTAGATGGAATTAGACTTCTAATTTATGGGTTATAGGCTTTTCCCCCAAACATGATTGAACTTGGTTTTTGGAGGGGGTGTTAGCCTTGGATTTTCGGAAAAATTGATCCTGACTCGACGAGCCCCATTTAAATGAGTATTAGGCATAGATTTCTAACCTTGTTCATATCCAAGCCCTTTTAGATGGTATTAGACTTCAAATTTATGGGTTACAGGCTTTTCCCCCAAACATGATTGAACTTGGTTTTTGGAGGGGGTGTTAGCCTTGGATTTTCGGACAAATTGATCCTGACTCGACAAGCCCCATTTAAATGAGTATTAGCCTTAAATTTCTAACCTTGTTCATATCCAAGACCTTTTAGTTTGTATTAGACTTCAAATTTATGAGTAATATTCTTTCCCCCCAAACATGATTGAACTTGGTTTTTGGAGGCGGTGTTAGCCTTGGATTTTCGGACAAATTGATCCTGACTCGACGAGCCCCATTTAAATGAGTATTAGGCTTAGATTTCTAACCTTGTTCATATCCAAGCCCTTTTAGATGGTATTAGACTACAAATTTATGGGTTATAGGCTTTTCCCCCAAACATGATTGAACTTGGTTTTTGGAGGGGGTGTTAGCCTTGGATTTTCGGACAAATTGATCCTGACTCGACGAGCCCCATTTAAGTGAGTATTAGCCTTAGATTTCTAACCTTGGTCATTTCAAGCCCTTTTAGTTGGTATTAGATTTCATATTTATGGGTAATATCCTTTTCCCCCAAACATGATTGAACTTGGTTTTTGGAGGGGGTGTTAGCCTTGGATTTTCGGACAAATTGATCCTGACTCGACGAGCCCCATTTAATTGAGTATTAGGCTTAGATTTCTAACCTTGTTCATATCCAAGCCCTTTTAGATGGAATTAGATTTCTAATTTATGGGTTATAGGCTTTTCCCCCAAACATGATTGAACTTGGTTTTTGGAGGGGGTGTTAGCCTTGGATTTTCGGAAAAATTGATCCTGACTCGACGAGCCTCATTTAAATGAGTATTAGGCTTAGATTTCTAACCTTGTTCATATCCAAGCCTTTTTAGATGGTATTACACTTCAAATTTATGGGTTATAGGCTTTTCCCCCAAACATGATTGAACTTGGTTTTTGGAGGGGGTGTTAGCCTTGGATTTTCGGACAAATTGATCCTGACTCGACGAGCCCCATTTAAATGAGTATTAGCCTTAGATTTCTAACCTTGTTCATATCCAAGACCTTTTAGTTTGTATTAGACTTCAAATTTATGGGTAATATCCTTTCCCCCTAAACATGATTGAACTTGGTTTTTGGAGGGGGTGTTACCCTTGGATTTTCGGACAAATTGATCCTGACTCGACGAGCCCCATTTAATTGAGTATTAGCCTTAGATTTCTAACCTTGGTCATATCCAAGCCCTTTTAGTGTGTATTAGACTTCAAATTTATGGGTAATATCCTTTTTCCCCAAACATGATTGAACTTGGTTTTTGGAGGGGGTGTTAGCCTTGGATTTTAGGACAAATTGATCCTGACTCGACGATCCCCATTTAAATGAGTATTATCCTTAGATTTCTAACCTTGTTCATATCCAAGGCCTTTTACTTGGTATTAGCCTTCAAATAAATGGGTAATAGACATTTCCCCCAAACATGATTGAACTTGGTTTTTGGAGGGGGTGTTAGCCTTGGATTTTCGGACAAATTGATCCTGACTCAACGAGCCCCATTTAAATGAGTATTAGGCTTAGATTTCTAACCTTGTTCATATCCAAGACCTTTTAGTTTGTATTAGACTTCAAATTTATGAGTAATATTCTTTCCCCCCAAACATGATTGAACTTGGTTTTTGGAGGCGGTGTTAGCCTTGGATTTTCGGACAAATTGATCCTGACTCGACGAGCCCCATTTAAATGAGTATTAGGCTTAGATTTCTAACCTTGTTCATATCCAAGCCCTTTTAGATGGTATTAGACTACAAATTTATGGGTTATAGGCTTTTCCCCCAAACATGATTGAACTTGGTTTTTGGAGGGGTGTTAGCCTTGGATTTTCGGACAAATTGATCCTGACTCGACGAGCCCCATTTAAATGAGTTTTAGGCTTAGATTTCCAACCTTGTTCATATCCAAGCTCTTTTAGATGGTATTAGACTACAAATTTATGGGTTATAGGCTTTTCCCCCAAACATGATTGAACTTGGTTTTTGTAGGGGGTGATACCTTGGATTTTCGGACAAATTGATCCTGACTCGACGAGCCCCATTTAAGTGAGTATTAGCCTTAGATTTCTAACCTTGGTCATATCCAAGCACTTTTAGTTGGTATTAGACTTCAAATTTATGGGTAATATCCTTTTTCCCCAAACATGATTGAACTTGGTTTTTGGAGGGGGTGTTAGCCTTGGATTTTAGGACAAATTGATCCTGACTCGACGAGCCCCTTTTAAATGAGTATTATCCTTATATTTCTAACCTTGTTCATATCCAAGGCCTTTTACTTGGTATTAGACTTCAAATAAATGGGTAATAGACTTTTCCATCAAACATGATTGAACTTGGTTTTTGGAGGGGGTGTTAGCCTTGGATTTTCGGACAAATTGATCCTGACTCAACGAGCCCCATTTAAATGAGTATTAGGCTTAGATTTCTAACCTTGTTCATATCCAAGCCTTTTTAGATGGTATTAGACTTCAAATTTATGGGTTATAGGCTTTTCCCCCAAACATGATTGAACTTGGTTTTTGGAGGGGGTGTTAGCCTTGGATTTTCGGACAAATTGATCCTGACTCGACGAGCCCCATTTAAATGAGTATTATTTTTAGATTTCTAACCTTGTTCATATCCAATGCCTTTTAGTTGGTATTAGACTTAAAATAAATGGGTAATAGACTTTTCCCCCAAACATGATTGAACTTGGTTTTTTGAGGGGGTGTTAGCCTTGGATTTTCAGACAAATTGATCCTGACTCGACGAGCCCCATTTAAATGAGTATTAGGCTTAGATTTCTAACCTTGTTCATATCCAAGCCCTTTTAGATGGAATTAGACTTCTAATTTATGGGTTATAGGCTTTTCCCCCAAACATGATTGAACTTGGTTTTTGGAGGGGGTGTTAGCCTTGGATTTTCGGACAAATTGATCCTGACTCAACGAGCCCCATTTAAATGAGTATTAGCCTTAGATTTCTAACCTTGTTCATATCCAAGACCTTTTAGTTTGTATTAGACTTCAAATTTATGAGTAATATCGTTTCCCCCCAAACATGATTGAACTTGGTTTTTGGAGGCGGTGTTAGCCTTGGATTTTTGGACAAATTGATCCTGACTCGACGAGCCCCATTTAATTGAGTAATAGGTTTAGATTTCTAACCTTGTTCATATCCAAGCACTTTTAGATGGTATTAGACTTCAAATTTATGGGTTATAGGCTTTTCCCCCAAACATTATTGAACTTGGTTTTTGGAGGGGGTGTTAGCCTTGGAATTTCGGACAAATTGATCCTAACTCGACGAGCCCCATTTAAATGAGTATTATCCTTAGATTTATAACCTTGTTCATATCCAAGCCCTTTTAGTTGGTATTAGACTTCAAATTTATGAGTAATATTCTTTCCCCCCAAACATGATTGAACTTGGTTTTTGGAGGCGGTGTTAGCCTTGGATTTTCGGACAAATTGATCCTGACTCGACGAGCCCCATTTAAATGAGTATTAGCCTTAGATTTCTAACCTTGTTCATATCCAAGACCTTTTAGTTTGTATTAGACTTCAAATTTATGAGTAATATTCTTTCCCCCCAAACAGGATTGAACTTGGTTTTTGGAGGCGGTGTTAGCCTTGGATTTTTGGACAAATTAATCCTGACTCGACGAGCCCCATTTAAATGAGTATTAGGCTTAGATTTCTAACCTTGTTCATATCCAAGCCCTTTTAGATGGTATTAGACTACAAATTTATGGGTTATAGGCTTTTCCCCCAAACATGATTGAACTTGGTTTTTGGAGGGGGTGTTAGCCTTGGATTTTCGGACAAATTGATCCTGACTCGACGAGCCCCATTTAAGTGAGTATTAGCCTTAGATTTCTAACCTTGTTCATATCCAAGACCTTTTAGTTTGCATTAGACTTCAAATTTATGAGTAATATCGTTTCCCCCCAAACATGATTGAACTTGGTTTTTGGAGGCGGTGTTAGCCTTGGATTTTCGGACAAATTGATCCTGACTCGACGAGCCCCATTTAATTGAGTAGTAGGTTTAGATTTCTAACCTTGTTCATATCCAAGCACTTTTAGATGGTATTAGACTTCAAATTTATGGGTTATAGGCTTTTTCCCCAAACATGATTGAACTTGGTTTTTGGAGGGGGTGTTAGCCTTGGATTTTAGGACAAATTGATCCTGACTCGACGATCCCCATTTAAATGAGTATTATCCTTAGATTTCTAACCTTGTTCATATCCAAGGCCTTTTACTTGGTATTAGCCTTCAAATAAATGGGTAATAGACTTTTCCCCCAAACATGATTGAACTTGGTTTTTGGAGGGGGTGTTATCCTTGGATTTTCGGACAAATTGATCCTGACTCAACGAGCCCCATTTAAATGAGTATTAGGCTTAGATTTCTAACCTTGTTCATATCCAAGACCTTTTAGTTTGTATTAGACTTCAAATTTATGAGTAATATTCTTTCCCCCCAAACATGATTGAACTTGGTTTTTGGAGGCGGTGTTAGCCTTGGATTTTCAGACAAATTGATCCTGACTCGACGAGCCCCATTTAAATGAGTATTAGGCTTAGATTTCTAACCTTGTTCATATCCAAGCCCTTTTAGATGGTATTAGACTTGTAATTTATGGGTTATAGGGTTTTCTCCCAAACATGATTGAACTTGGTTTTTGGAGGGGGTGTTAGCCTTGGATTTTCGGACAAATTGATCCTGACTTGACGAGCCCCATTTAAATGAGTATTATCCTTAGATTTCTAACCTTGTTCATATCCAAGCCTTTTTAGATGGTATTAGACTTCAAATTTATGGGTTATAGGCTTTTCCCCCAAACATGATTGAACTTGGTTTTTGGAGGGGGTGTTAGCCTTGGATTTTCGGACAAATTGATCCTGACTCGACGAGCCCCATTTAAATGAGTATTATCCTTAGATTTATAACCTTGTTCATATCCAAGCCCTTTTAGTTGGTATTAGACTTCAAATTTATGAGTAATATTCTTTCCCCCCAAACATGATTGAACTTGGTTTTTGGAGGCGGTGTTAGCCTTGGATTTTCGGACAAATTGATCCTGACTCGACGAGCCCCATTTAAATGAGTATTAGCCTTAGATTTCTAACCTTGTTCATATCCAAGACCTTTTAGTTTGTATTAGACTTCAAATTTATGAGTAATATTCTTACCCCCCAAACAGGATTGAACTTGGTTTTTGGAGGCGGTGTTAGCCTTGGATTTTTGGACAAATTAATCCTGACTCGACGAGCCCCATTTAAATGAGTATTAGGCTTAGATTTCTAACCTTGTTCATATCCAAGCCCTTTTAGATGGTATTAGACTTCAAATTTATGGGTTACAGGCTTTTCCCCCAAACATGATTGAACTTGGTTTTTGGAGGGGGTGTTAGCCTTGGATTTTCGGACAAATTGATCCTGACTCGACGAGCCCCATTTAAGTGAGTATTAGCCTTAGATTTCTAACCTTGGTCATTTCAAGCCCTTTTAGTTGGTATTAGATTTCATATTTATGGGTAATATCCTTTTCCCCCAAACATGATTGAACTTGGTTTTTGGAGGGGGTGTTAGCCTTGGATTTTCGGACAAATTGATCCTGACTCGACGAGCCCCATTTAATTGAGTATTAGGCTTAGATTTCTAACCTTGTTCATATCCAAGCCCTTTTAGATGGAATTAGATTTCTAATTTATGGGTTATAGGCTTTTCCCCCAAACATGATTGAACTTGGTTTTTGGAGGGGGTGTTAGCCTTGGATTTTCGGAAAAATTGATCCTGACTCGACGAGCCTCATTTAAATGAGTATTAGGCTTAGATTTCTAACCTTGTTCATATCCAAGCCTTTTTAGATGGTATTACACTTCAAATTTATGGGTTATAGGCTTTTCCCCCAAACATGATTGAACTTGGTTTTTGGAGGGGGTGTTAGCCTTGGATTTTCGGACAAATTGATCCTGACTCGACGAGCCCCATTTAAATGAGTATTAGCCTTAGATTTCTAACCTTGTTCATATCCAAGACCTTTTAGTTTGTATTAGACTTCAAATTTATGGGTAATATCCTTTCCCCCTAAACATGATTGAACTTGGTTTTTGGAGGGGGTGTTACCCTTGGATTTTCGGACAAATTGATCCTGACTCGACGAGCCCCATTTAATTGAGTATTAGCCTTAGATTTCTAACCTTGGTCATATCCAAGCCCTTTTAGTTGGTATTAGACTTCAAATTTATGGGTAATATCCTTTTTCCCCAAACATGATTGAACTTGGTTTTTGGAGGGGGTGTTAGCCTTGGATTTTAGGACAAATTGATCCTGACTCGACGATCCCCATTTAAATGAGTATTATCCTTAGATTTCTAACCTTGTTCATATCCAAGGCCTTTTACTTGGTATTAGCCTTCAAATAAATGGGTAATAGACATTTCCCCCAAACATGATTGAACTTGGTTTTTGGAGGGGGTGTTAGCCTTGGATTTTCGGACAAATTGATCCTGACTGAACGAGCCCCATTTAAATGAGTATTAGGCTTAGATTTCTAACCTTGTTCATATCCAAGACCTTTTAGTTTGTATTAGACTTCAAATTTATGAGTAATATTCTTTCCCCCCAAACATGATTGAACTTGGTTTTTGGAGGCGGTGTTAGCCTTGGATTTTCGGACAAATTGATCCTGACTCGACGAGCCCCATTTAAATGAGTATTAGGCTTAGATTTCTAACCTTGTTCATATCCAAGCCCTTTTAGATGGTATTAGACTACAAATTTATGGGTTATAGGCTTTTCCCCCAAACATGATTGAACTTGGTTTTTGGAGGGGTGTTAGCCTTGGATTTTCGGACAAATTGATCCTGACTCGACGAGCCCCATTTAAATGAGTTTTAGGCTTAGATTTCCAACCTTGTTCATATCCAAGCTCTTTTAGATGGTATTAGACTACAAATTTATGGGTTATAGGCTTTTCCCCCAAACATGATTGAACTTGGTTTTTGTAGGGGGTGATACCTTGGATTTTCGGACAAATTGATCCTGACTCGACGAGCCCCATTTAAGTGAGTATTAGCCTTAGATTTCTAACCTTGGTCATATCCAAGCACTTTTAGTTGGTATTAGACTTCAAATTTATGGGTAATATCCTTTTTCCCCAAACATGATTGAACTTGGTTTTTGGAGGGGGTGTTAGCCTTGGATTTTAGGACAAATTGATCCTGACTCGACGAGCCCCTTTTAAATGAGTATTATCCTTATATTTCTAACCTTGTTCATATCCAAGGCCTTTTACTTGGTATTAGACTTCAAATAAATGGGTAATAGACTTTTCCATCAAACATGATTGAACTTGGTTTTTGGAGGGGGTGTTAGCCTTGGATTTTCGGACAAATTGATCCTGACTCAACGAGCCCCATTTAAATGAGTATTAGGCTTAGATTTCTAACCTTGTTCATATCCAAGCCTTTTTAGATGGTATTAGACTTCAAATTTATGGGTTATAGGCTTTTCCCCCAAACATGATTGAACTTGGTTTTTGGAGGGGGTGTTAGCCTTGGATTTTCGGACAAATTGATCCTGACTCGACGAGCCCCATTTAAATGAGTATTATTTTTAGATTTCTAACCTTGTTCATATCCAATGCCTTTTAGTTGGTATTAGACTTAAAATAAATGGGTAATAGACTTTTCCCCCAAACATGATTGAACTTGGTTTTTTGAGGGGGTGTTAGCCTTGGATTTTCAGACAAATTGATCCTGACTCGACGAGCCCCATTTAAATGAGTATTAGGCTTAGATTTCTAACCTTGTTCATATCCAAGCCCTTTTAGATGGAATTAGACTTCTAATTTATGGGTTATAGGCTTTTCCCCCAAACATGATTGAACTTGGTTTTTGGAGGGGGTGTTAGCCTTGGATTTTCGGACAAATTGATCCTGACTCAACGAGCCCCATTTAAATGAGTATTAGCCTTAGATTTCTAACCTTGTTCATATCCAAGACCTTTTAGTTTGTATTAGACTTCAAATTTATGAGTAATATCGTTTCCCCCCAAACATGATTGAACTTGGTTTTTGGAGGCGGTGTTAGCCTTGGATTTTTGGACAAATTGATCCTGACTCGACGAGCCCCATTTAATTGAGTATTAGGTTTAGATTTCTAACCTTGTTCATATCCAAGCACTTTTAGATGGTATTAGACTTCAAATTTATGGGTTATAGGCTTTTCCCCCAAACATTATTGAACTTGGTTTTTGGAGGGGGTGTTAGCCTTGGAATTTCGGACAAATTGATCCTAACTCGACGAGCCCCATTTAAATGAGTATTATCCTTAGATTTATAACCTTGTTCATATCCAAGCCCTTTTAGTTGGTATTAGACTTCAAATTTATGAGTAATATTCTTTCCCCCCAAACATGATTGAACTTGGTTTTTGGAGGCGGTGTTAGCCTTGGATTTTCGGACAAATTGATCCTGACTCGACGAGCCCCATTTAAATGAGTATTAGCCTTAGATTTCTAACCTTGTTCATATCCAAGACCTTTTAGTTTGTATTAGACTTCAAATTTATGAGTAATATTCTTCCCCCCCAAACAGGATTGAACTTGGTTTTTGGAGGCGGTGTTAGCCTTGGATTTTTGGACAAATTAATCCTGACTCGACGAGCCCCATTTAAATGAGTATTAGGCTTAGATTTCTAACCTTGTTCATATCCAAGCCCTTTTAGATGGTATTAGACTACAAATTTATGGGTTATAGGCTTTTCCCCCAAACATGATTGAACTTGGTTTTTGGAGGGGGTGTTAGCCTTGGATTTTCGGACAAATTGATCCTGCCTCGACGAGCCCCATTTAAGTGAGTATTAGCCTTAGATTTCTAACCTTGTTCATATCCAAGACCTTTTAGTTTGCATTAGACTTCAAATTTATGAGTAATATCGTTTCCCCCCAAACATGATTGAACTTGGTTTTTGGAGGCGGTGTTAGCCTTGGATTTTCGGACAAATTGATCCTGACTCGACGAGCCCCATTTAATTGAGTATTAGGTTTAGATTTCTAACCTTGTTCATATCCAAGCACTTTTAGATGGTATTAGACTTCAAATTTATGGGTTATAGGCTTTTTCCCCAAACATGATTGAACTTGGTTTTTGGAGGGGGTGTTAGCCTTGGATTTTAGGACAAATTGATCCTGACTCGACGATCCCCATTTAAATGAGTATTATCCTTAGATTTCTAACCTTGTTCATATCCAAGGCCTTTTACTTGGTATTAGCCTTCAAATAAATGGGTAATAGACTTTTCCCCCAAACATGATTGAACTTGGTTTTTGGAGGGGGTGTTATCCTTGGATTTTCGGACAAATTGATCCTGACTCAACGAGCCCCATTTAAATGAGTATTAGGCTTAGATTTCTAACCTTGTTCATATCCAAGACCTTTTAGTTTGTATTAGACTTCAAATTTATGAGTAATATTCTTTCCCCCCAAACATGATTGAACTTGGTTTTTGGTGGCGGTGTTAGCCTTGGATTTTCAGACAAATTGATCCTGACTCGACGAGCCCCATTTAAATGAGTATTAGGCTTAGATTTCTAACCTTGTTCATATCCAAGCCCTTTTAGATGGTATTAGACTTGTAATTTATGGGTTATAGGGTTTTCTCCCAAACATGATTGAACTTGGTTTTTGGAGGGGGTGTTAGCCTTGGATTTTCGGACAAATTGATCCTGACTTGACGAGCCCCATTTAAATGAGTATTATCCTTAGATTTCTAACCTTGTTCATATCCAAGCCTTTTTAGATGGTATTAGACTTCAAATTTATGGGTTATAGGCTTTTCCCCCAAACATGATTGAACTTGGTTTTTGGAGGGGGTGTTAGCCTTGGATTTTCGGACAAATTGATCCTGACTCGACGAGCCCCATTTAAATGAGTATTATCCTTAGATTTATAACCTTGTTCATATCCAAGCCCTTTTAGTTGGTATTAGACTTCAAATTTATGAGTAATATTCTTTCCCCCCAAACATGATTGAACTTGGTTTTTGGAGGCGGTGTTAGCCTTGGATTTTCGGACAAATTGATCCTGACTCGACGAGCCCCATTTAAATGAGTATTAGCCTTAGATTTCTAACCTTGTTCATATCCAAGACCTTTTAGTTTGTATTAGACTTCAAATTTATGAGTAATATTCTTACCCCCCAAACAGGATTGAACTTGGTTTTTGGAGGCGGTGTTAGCCTTGGATTTTTGGACAAATTAATCCTGACTCGACGAGCCCCATTTAAATGAGTATTAGGCTTAGATTTCTAACCTTGTTCATATCCAAGCCCTTTTAGATGGTATTAGACTTCAAATTTATGGGTTACAGGCTTTTCCCCCAAACATGATTGAACTTGGTTTTTGGAGGGGGTGTTAGCCTTGGATTTTCGGACAAATTGATCCTGACTCGACGAGCCCCATTTAAGTGAGTATTAGTCTTAGATTTCTAACCTTGTTCATATCCAAGACCTTTTGGTTTGTATTAGACTTCAAATTTATGAGTAATATTCTTTCCCCCCAAACATGATTGAACTTGGTTTTTGGAGGCGGTGTTAGTCTTGGATTTTCGGACAAATTGATCTTGACTCAACGAGCCCCATTTAAATGAGTATTAGGCTTAGATTTCTAACCTTGTTCATATCCAAGCCCTTTTAGATGGTATTAGACTTCTAATTTATGGGTTATAGGCTTTTCCCCCAAACATGATTGAACTTGGTTTTTGGAGGGGGTGTTAGCCTTGGATTTTCGGACAAATTGATCCTGACTTGACGAGCCCCATTTAAATGAGTATTATCCTTAGATTTCTAACCTTGTTCATATCCAAGGCCTTTTAGTTGGTATTAGACTTCAAATAAATGGGTAATAGACTTTTCCCCCAAACATGATTGAACTTGGTTTTTGGAGGGGGTGTTAGTCTTGGATTTTCGGACAAATTGATCCTGACTCAACGAGCCCCATTTAAATGAGTATTAGGCTTAGATTTCTAACCTTGTTCATATCCAAGCCTTTTTAGATGGTATTAGACTTCAAATTTATGGGTTATAGGCTTTTCCCCCAAACATGATTGAACTTGGTTTTTGGAGGGGGTGTTAGCCTTGGATTTTCGGACAAATTGATCCTGACTCGACGAGCCCCATTTAAATGAGTATTATCCTTAGATTTCTAACCTTGTTCATATCCAAGGCCTTTTAGTTGGTATTAGACTTCAAATAAATGGGTAATAGACTTTTCCCCCAAACATGATTGAACTTGGTTTTTTGAGGGGGTGTTAGCCTTGGATTTTCGGACAAATTGATCCTGACTCGACGAGCCCCATTTAAATGAGTATTATCCTTAGATTTCTAACCTTGTTCATATCCAAGGCCTTTTAGTTGGTATTACACTTCAAATAAATGGGTAATAGACTTTTCCCCCAAACATGATTGAACTTGGTTTTTTGAGGGGTGTTAGCCTTGGATTTTCGGAAAAATTGATCCTGACTCGACGAGCCCCATTTAAATGAGTATTAGGCTTAGATTTCTAACCTTGTTCATATCCAAGCCCTTTTAGATGGTATTAGACTTCAAATTTATGGGTTATAGGCTTTTCCCCCAAACATGATTGAACTTGGTTTTTGGAGGGGGTGTTAGCCTTGGATTTTCGGACAAATTGATCCTGACTCGACGAGCCCCATTTAAGTGAGTATTAGTCTTAGATTTCTAACCTTGTTCATATCCAAGACCTTTTAGTTTGTATTAGACTTCAAATTTATGAGTAATATTCTTTCCCCCCAAACATGATTGAACTTGGTTTTTGGAGGCGGTGTTAGTCTTGGATTTTCGGACAAATTGATCCTGACTCAACGAGCCCCATTTAAATGAGTATTAGGCTTAGATTTCTAACCTTTTTCATATCCAAGCCTTTTTAGATGGTATTAGACTTCAAATTTATGGGTTATAGGCTTTTCCCCCAAACATGATTGAACTTGGTTTTGGAAGGGGGTGTTAGCCTTGGATTTTCGGACAAATTGATCCTGACTCGACGAGCCCCATTTAAATGAGTATTATCCTTAGATTTCTAACCTTGTTCATATCCAAGGCCTTTTACTTGGTATTAGCCTTCAAATAAATGGGTAATAGACTTTTCCCCCAAACATGATTGAACTTGGTTTTTGGAGGGGGTGTTAGCCTTGGATTTTCGGACAAATTGATCCTGACTCGACGAGCCCCATTTAAATGAGTATTATCCTTAGATTTCTAACCTTGTTCATACCCAAGGCCTTTTAGTTGGTATTAGACTTCAAAGAAATGGGTAATAGACTTTTCCCCCAAACATGATTGAACTTGGTTTTTTGAGGGGGTGTTAGCCTTGGATTTTTGGACAAATTGATCCTGACTCGACGAGCCACATTTAAATGAGTATTAGGCTTAGATTTCTAACCTTGTTCATATCCAAGCCCTTTTAGATGGAATTAGACTTCTAATTTATGGGTTATAGGCTTTTCCCCCAAACATGATTGAACTTGGTTTTTGGAGGGGGTGTTAGCCTTGGATTTTCGGAAAAATTGATCCTGACTCGACGAGCCCCATTTAAATGAGTATTAGGCATAGATTTCTAACCTTGTTCATATCCAAGCCCTTTTAGATGGTATTAGACTTCAAATTTATGGGTTACAGGCTTTTCCCCCAAACATGATTGAACTTGGTTTTTGGAGGGGGTGTTAGCCTTGGATTTTCGGACAAATTGATCCTGACTCGACAAGCCCCATTTAAATGAGTATTAGCCTTAAATTTCTAACCTTGTTCATATCCAAGACCTTTTAGTTTGTATTAGACTTCAAATTTATGAGTAATATTCTTTCCCCCCAAACATGATTGAACTTGGTTTTTGGAGGCGGTGTTAGCCTTGGATTTTCGGACAAATTGATCCTGACTCGACGAGCCCCATTTAAATGAGTATTAGGCTTAGATTTCTAACCTTGTTCATATCCAAGCCCTTTTAGATGGTATTAGACTACAAATTTATGGGTTATAGGCTTTTCCCCCAAACATGATTGAACTTGGTTTTTGGAGGGGGTGTTAGCCTTGGATTTTCGGACAAATTGATCCTGACTCGACGAGCCCCATTTAAGTGAGTATTAGCCTTAGATTTCTAACCTTGGTCATTTCAAGCCCTTTTAGTTGGTATTAGATTTCATATTTATGGGTAATATCCTTTTCCCCCAAACATGATTGAACTTGGTTTTTGGAGGGGGTGTTAGCCTTGAAATTTCGGACAAATTGATCCTGACTCGACGAGCCCCATTTAAATGAGTATTATCCTTAGATTTCTAACCTTGTTCATATCCAAGACCTTTTAGTTGGTATTTGACTTCAAATAAATGGGTAATAGACTTTTCCCCCAAACATGATTGAACTTGGTTTTTGGAGGGGGTGTTAGCCTTGGATTTTCGGACAAATTGATCCTGACTCGACGAGCCCCATTTAAATGAGTATTAGGCTTAGATTTCTAACCTTGTTCATATCCAAGCCCTTTTAGATGGAATTAGACTTCAAATTTATGGGTAATATCCTTTCCCCCTAAACATGATTGAACTTGGTTTTTGGAGGGGGTGTTACCCTTGGATTTTCGGACAAATTGATCCTGACTCGACGAGCCCCATTTAAGTGAGTATTAGCCTTATATTTCTAACCTTGGTCATATCCAAGGCCTTTTAGTTGGTATTAGACTTCAAAGAAATGGGTAATAGACTTTTCCCCCAAACATGATTGAACTTGGTTTTTTGAGGGGGTGTTAGCCTTGGATTTTTGGACAAATTGATCCTGACTCGACCAGCCACATTTAAATGAGTATTAGGCTTCGATTTCTAACCTTGTTCATATCCAAGCCCTTTTAGATGGAATTAGACTTCTAATTTATGGGTTATAGGCTTTTCCCCCAAACATGATTGAACTTGGTTTTTGGAGGGGGTGTTAGCCTTGGATTTTCGGAAAAATTGATCCTGACTCGACGAGCCCCATTTAAATGAGTATTAGGCATAGATTTCTAACCTTGTTCATATCCAAGCCCTTTTAGATGGTATTAGACTTCAAATTTATGGGTTACAGGCTTTTCCCCCAAACATGATTGAACTTGGTTTTTGGAGGGGGTGTTAGCCTTGGATTTTCGGACAAATTGATCCTGACTCGACAAGCCCCATTTAAATGAGTATTAGCCTTAAATTTCTAACCTTGTTCATATCTAAGACCTTTTAGTTTGTATTAGACTTCAAATTTATGAGTAATATTCTTTCCCCCCAAACATGATTGAACTTGGTTTTTGGAGGCGGTGTTAGCCTTGGATTTTCGGACAAATTGATCCTGACTCGACGAGCCCCATTTAAATGAGTATTAGGCTTAGATTTCTAACCTTGTTCATATCCAAGCCCTTTTAGATGGTATTAGACTACAAATTTATGGGTTATAGGCTTTTCCCCCAAACATGATTGAACTTGGTTTTTGGAGGGGGTGTTAGCCTTGGATTTTCGGACAAATTGATCCTGACTCGACGAGCCCCATTTAATTGAGTATTAGGCTTAGATTTCTAACCTTGTTCATATCCAAGCACTTTTAGATGGTATTAGACTTCAAATTTATGGGTTATACGCTTTTCCCCCAAACATGATTGAACTTGGTTTTTGGAGGGGGTGTTAGCCTTGGAATTTCGGACAAATTGATCCTAACTCGACGAGCCCCATTTAAATGAGTATTAGGCTTAGATTTCTAACCTTGTTCATATCCAAGCCCTTTTAGATGGAATTAGATTTCTAATTTATGGGTTATAGGCTTTTCCCCCAAACATGATTGAACTTGGTTTTTGGAGGCGGTGTTAGCCTTGGATTTTCGGAAAAATTGATCCTGACTCGACGAGCCTCATTTAAATGAGTATTAGGCTTAGATTTCTAACCTTGTTCATATCCAAGCCTTTTTAGATGGTATTACACTTCAAATTTATGGGTTATAGGCTTTTC
Organism: Salix caprea; assembly: GCA_964035475.1. NCBI lineage: Eukaryota > Viridiplantae > Streptophyta > Magnoliopsida > Malpighiales > Salicaceae > Salix > Salix caprea. The sequence goes on along the minus strand of OZ037748.1, from coordinate 3,318,966 downwards.
CCCCAAACATGATTGAACTTGGTTTTTTGAGGGGGTGTTAGCTTTGGATTTTCGGACAAATTGATCCTAACTCGACGAGCCCCATTTAAATGAGTATTATCCTTAGATTTCTAACCTTGTTCATATCCAAGGCCTTTTAGTTGGTATTAGACTTCAAAGAAATGGGTAATAGACTTTTCCCCCAAACATGATTGAACTTGGTTTTTTGAGGGGGTGTTAGCCTTGGATTTTTGGACAAATTGATCCTGACTCGACGAGCCACATTTAAATGAGTATTAGGCTTAGATTTCTAACCTTGTTCATGTCCAAGCCCTTTTAGATGGAATTAGACTTCTAATTTATGGGTTATAGGCTTTTCCCCCAAACATGATTGAACTTGGTTTTTGGAGGGGGTGTTAGCCTTGGATTTTCGGAAAAATTGATCCTGACTCGACGAGCCCCATTTAAATGAGTATTAGGCATAGATTTCTAACCTTGTTCATATCCAAGCCCTTTTAGATGGTATTAGACTTCAAATTTATGGGTTACAGGCTTTTCCCCCAAACATGATTGAACTTGGTTTTTGGAGGGGGTGTTAGCCTTGGATTTTCAGACAAATTGATCCTGACTCGACAAGCCCCATTTAAATGAGTATTAGCCTTAAATTTCTAACCTTGTTCATATCCAAGACCTTTTAGTTTGTATTAGACTTCAAATTTATGCGTAATATTCTTTCCCCCCAAACATGATTGAACTTGGTTTTTGGAGGCGATGTTAGCCTTGGATTTTCGGACAAATTGATCCTGACTCGACGAGCCCCATTTAAATGAGTATTAGGCTTAGATTTCTAACCTTGTTCATATCCAAGCCCTTTTAGATGGTATTAGACTACAAATTTATGGGTTATAGGCTTTTCCCCCAAACATGATTGAACTTGGTTTTTGGAGGGGGTGTTAGCCTTGGATTTTCGGACAAATTGATCCTGACTCGACGAGCCCCATTTAATTGAGTATTAGGCTTAGATTTCTAACCTTGTTCATATCCAAGCACTTTTAGATGGTATTAGACTTCAAATTTATGGGTTATACGCTTTTCCCCCAAACATGATTGAACTTGGTTTTTGGAGGGGGTGTTAGCCTTGGAATTTCGGACAAATTGATCCTAACTCGACGAGCCCCATTTAAATGAGTATTAGGCTTAGATTTCTAACCTTGTTCATATCCAAGCCCTTTTAGATGGAATTAGATTTCTAATTTATGGGTTATAGGCTTTTCCCCCAAACATGATTGAACTTGGTTTTTGGAGGCGGTGTTAGCCTTGGATTTTCGGAAAAATTGATCCTGACTCGACGAGCCTCATTTAAATGAGTATTAGGCTTAGATTTCTAACCTTGTTCATATCCAAGCCTTTTTAGATGGTATTACACTTCAAATTTATGGGTTATAGGCTTTTCCCCCAAACATGATTGAACTTGGTTTTTTGAGGGGGTGTTAGCTTTGGACTTTCGGACAAATTTATCCTGACTCGACGAGCCCCATTTAAATGAGTATTATCCTTAGATTTCTAACCTTGTTCATATCCAAGGCCTTTTAGTTGGTATTAGACTTCAAAGAAATGGGTAATAGACTTTTCCCCCAAACATGATTGAACTTGGTTTTTTGAGGGGGTGTTAGCCTTGGATTTTTGGACAAATTGATCCTGACTCGACGAGCCACATTTAAATGAGTATTAGGCTTAGATTTCTAACCTTGTTCATATCCAAGCCCTTTTAGATGGAATTAGACTTCTAATTTATGGGTTATAGGCTTTTCCCCCAAACATGATTGAACTTGGTTTTTGGAGGGGGTGTTAGCCTTGGATTTTCGGAAAAATTGATCCTGACTCGACGAGCCCCATTTAAATGAGTATTAGGCATAGATTTCTAACCTTGTTCATATCCAAGCCCTTTTAGATGGTATTAGACTTCAAATTTATGGGTTACAGGCTTTTCCCCCAAACATGATTGAACTTGGTTTTTGGAGGGGGTGTTAGCCTTGGATTTTCGGACAAATTGATCCTAACTCGACGAGCCCCATTTAAATGAGTATTATCCTTAGATTTATAACCTTGTTCATATCCAAGCCCTTTTAGTTGGAACTAGACTTCAAATTTATGGGTAATAGACTTTTCCCCCAAACATGATTGAACTTGGTTTTTGGAGAGGGTGTTAGCCTTGGAATTTCAGACAAATTGATCCTGACTCGACAAGCCCCATTTAAATGAGTATTATCCTTAGATTTATAACCTTGTTCATATCCAAGCCCTTTTAGTTGGTATTAGACTTCAAATTTATGGGTAATAGACTTTTCCCCCAAACATGATTGAACTTGGTTTTTTGAGGGGGTGTTACCCTTGGATTTTCGGACAAATTGATCCTGACTCGACGAGCCCCATTTAAATGAGTATTAGGCTTAGATTTCTAACCTTGTTCATATCCAAGCCCTTTTAGATGGTATTAGACTTCAAATTTATGGGTTATAGGCTTTTCCCCCAAACATGATTGAACTTGGTTTTTGGAGGGGGTGTTAGCCTTGGATTTTCGGACAAATTGATCCTGACTCGACGAGCCCCATTTAAATGAGTATTAGGCTTAGATTTCTAACCTTGTTCATATCCAAGCCTTTTTAGATGGTGTTAGACTTCTAATTTATGGGTTATAGGCTTTTCCCCCAAACATGATTGAATTTGGTTTTTTAAGGGGGTGTTAGCCTTGGATTTTTGGACAAATTGATCCTGACTCGACGAGCCCCATTTAAATGAGTATTAGGCTTAGATTTCTAACCTTGTTCATATCCAAGCCCTTTTAGTTGGTATTAGACTTCAAATTTATGGGTAATATCCTTTCCCCCCAAACATGATTGAACTTGGTTTATGGAGGCGGTGTTAGCCTTGGATTTTCGGACAAATTGATCCTGACTCGACGAGCTCCATTTAAATGAGTATTAGGCTTAGATTTCTAACCTTGTTCATATCCAAGCCCTTTTAGATGGTATTAGACTACAAATTTATGGGTTATAGGCTTTTCCCGCAAACATGATTGAACTTGGTTTTTGGAGGGGGTGTTAGCCTTGGATTTTCGGACAAATTGATCCTGACTCGACGAGCCCCATTTAAGTGAGTATTAGCCTTAGATTTCTAACCTTGGTTATATCCAAGCCCTTTTAGTTGGTATTAGATTTCAAATTTATGGGTAATATCCTTTTCCCCCAAACATGATAGAACTTGGTTTTTGGAGGGGGTGTTAGCCTTGGATGTTCGGACAAATTGATCCTGACTCGACGAGCCCCATTTAAATGAGTATTAGGCTTAGATTTCTAACCTTGTTCATATCCAAGCCCTTTTAGATGGTGTTAGACTTCTAATTTATGGGTTATAGGCTTTTCCCCCAAACATGATTGAATTTGGTTTTTTAAGGGGGTGTTAGCCTTGGATTTTTGGACAAATTGATCCTGACTCGACGAGCCCCATTTAAATGAGTATTAGGCTTAGATTTCTAACCTTGTTCATATCCAAGCCCTTTTAGATGGTATTAGACTACAAATTTATGGGTTATAGGCTTTTCCCCCAAACATGATTGAACTTGGTTTTTGGAGGGGGTGTTAGCCTTGGATTTTCGGACAAATTGTTTCTGACTCGACGAGCCCCATTTAAGTGAGTATTAGCCTTAGATTTCTAACCTTGGTCATATCCAAGCCCTTTTAGTTGGTATTAGATTTCAAATTTATGGGTAATATCCTTTTCCCCCAAACATGATTGAACTTGGTTTTTGGAGGGGGTGTTAGCCTTGGATTTTCGGACAAATTGATCCTGACTCGACGAGCCCCATTTAAATGAGTATTAGGCTTAGATTTCTAACCTTGTTCATATCCTAGCCCTTTTAGATGGAATTAGACTTCTAATTTATGGGTTATAGGCTTTTCCCCCAAACATGATTGAACTTGGTTTTTGGAGGGGGTGTTAGCCTTGGAATTTCGGACAAATTGATCCTAACTCGACGAGCCCCATTTAAATGAGTATTATCCTTAGATTTATAACCTTGTTCCCATCCAAGCCCTTTTAGTTGGTATTAGACTTCAAATTTATGGGTAATAGACTTTTCCCCCAAACATGATTGAACTTGGTTTTTGGAGGGGGTGTTAGCCTTGGATTTTCGGACAAATTGATCCTGACTCGACGAGCCCCATTTAAGTGAGTATTAGCCTCAGATTTCTAACCTTGGTCATATCCAAGCCCTTTTAGTTGGTATTAGATTTCAAATTTATGGGTAATATCCTTTTCCCCCAAACATGATTGAACTTGGTTTTTGGAGGGGGTGTTAGCCTTGGATTTTCGGACAAATTGATCCTGACTCGACGAGCCCCATTTAAATGAGTATTAGGCTTAGATTTCTAACCTTGTTCATATCCTAGCCCTTTTAGATGGAATTAGACTTCTAATTTATGGGTTATAGGCTTTTCCCCCAAACATGATTGAACTTAGTTTTTGGAGGGGGTGTTAGCCTTGGAATTTCGGACAAATTGATCCTAACTCGACGAGCCCCATTTAAATGAGTATTATCCTTAGATTTATAACCTTGTTCCCATCCAAGCCCTTTTAGTTGGTATTAGACTTCAAATTTATGGGTAATAGACTTTTCCCCAAAACATGATTGAACTTGGTTTTTGGAGATGGTGTTAGCCTTGGAATTTCGGACAAATTGATCCTGACTCGACGAGCCCCATTTAAATGAGTATTATCCTTAGATTTATAACCTTGTTCATATCCAAGCCCTTTTAGTTGGTATTAGACTTCAAATAAATGGGTAATAGACTTTTCCCCCAAACATGATTGAACTTGGTTTTTTGAGGGGGTGTTAGCCTTGGATTTTCGGACAAATTGATCCTGACTCGACGAGCCCTATTTAAATGAGTATTAGGCTTAGATTTCTAACCTTGTTCATATCCAAGCCCTTTTATATGGAATTAGACTTCTAATTTATGGGTTATAGGCTTTTCCCCCAAACATGATTGAACTTGGTTTTTGGAGGGGGTGTTAGCCTTGGATTTTCGGACAAATTGATCCTGACTCGACGAGCCCCATTTAAATGAGTATTAGCCTTAGATTTCTAACCTTGTTCATATCCAAGACCTTTTAGTTTGTATTAGACTTCAAATTTATGAGTAATATCCTTTCCCCCCAAACATGATTGAACTTGGTTTTTGGAGGCGGTGTTAGCCTTGGATTTTCGGACAAATTGATCCTGACTCGACGAGCCCCATTTAATTGAGTATTAGGCTTAGATTTCTAACCTTGTTCATATCCAAGCACTTTTAGATGGTATTAGACTTCAAATTTATGGGTTATAGGCTTTTCCCCCAAACATGATTGAACTTGGTTTTTGGAGGGGGTGTTAGCCTTGGAATTTCGGACAAATTGATCCTAACTCGACGAGCCCCATTTAAATGAGTATTATCCTTAGATTTATAACCTTGTTCATATCCAAGCCCTTTTAGTTGGTATTAGACTTCAAATAAATGGGTAATAGACTTTTCCCCCAAACATGATTGTACTTGGTTTTTTGAGGGGGTGTTAGCCTTGGATTTTCGGACAAATTGATCCTGACTCGACGAGCCCCATTTAATTGAGTATTAGGCTTAGATTTCTAACCTTGTTCATATCCAAGCACTTTTAGATGGTATTAGACTTCAAATTTATGGGTTATAGGCTTTTCCCCCAAACATGATTGAATTTGGTTTTTTAAGGGGGTGTTAGCCTTGGATTTTTGGACAAATTGATCCTGACTCGACGAGCCCCATTTAAATGAGTATTAGGCTTAGATTTCTAACCTTGTTCATATCCAAGCCCTTTTAGATGGTATTAGACTACAAATTTATGGGTTATAGGCTTTTCCCCCAAACATGATTGAACTTGGTTTTTGGAGGGGGTGTTAGCCTTGGATTTTCGGACAAATTGATCCTGACTCGACGAGCCCCATTTAAGTGAGTATTAGCCTTAGATTTCTAACCTTGGTCATATCCAAGCCCTTTTAGTTGGTATTAGATTTCAAATTTATGGGTAATATCCTTTTCCCCCAAACATGATTGAACTTGGTTTTTGGAGGGGGTGTTAGCCTTGGATTTTCGGACAAATTGATCCTGACTCGACGAGCCCCATTTAAATGAGTATTAGGCTTAGATTTCTAACCTTGTTCATATCCTAGCCCTTTTAGATGGAATTAGACTTCTAATTTATGGGTTATAGGCTTTTCCCCCAAACATGATTGAACTTGGTTTTTGGAGGGGGTGTTAGCCTTGGAATTTCGGACAAATTGATCCTAACTCGACGAGCCCCATTTAAATGAGTATTATCCTTAGATTTATAACCTTGTTCCCATCCAAGCCCTTTTAGATGGTATTAGACTTCAAATTTATGGGTTATAGGCTTTTCCCCCAAACATGATTGAACTTGGTTTTTGGAGGGGGTGTTAGCCTTGGATTTTCGGACAAATTGATCCTGACTCGACGAGCCCTATTTAAATGAGTATTAGCCTTAGATTTCTAACCTTGTTCATATCCAAGACCTTTTAGTTTGTATTAGACTTCAAATTTATGAGTAATATCCTTTCCCCCCAAACATGATTGAACTTGGTTTTTGGAGGCGGTGTTAGCCTTGGATTTTCGGACAAATTGATCCTGACTCGACGAGCCCCATTTAATTGAGTATTAGGCTTAGATTTCTAACCTTGTTCATATCCAAGCACTTTTAGATGGTATTAGACTTCAAATTTATGGGTTATAGGCTTTTCCCCCAAACATGATTGAACTTGGTTTTTGGAGGGGGTGTTAGCCTTGGAATTTCGGACAAATTGATCCTAACTCGATGAGCCCCATTTAAATGAGTATTATCCTTAGATTTATAACCTTGTTCATATCCAAGCCCTTTTAGTTGGTATTAGACTTCAAATAAATGGGTAATAGACTTTTCCCCCAAACATGATTGTACTTGGTTTTTTGAGGGGGTGTTAGCCTTGGATTTTCGGACAAATTGATCCTGACTCGACGAGCCCCATTTAATTGAGTATTAGGCTTAGATTTCTAACCTTGTTCATATCCAAGCACTTTTAGATGGTATTAGACTTCAAATTTATGGGTTATAGGCTTTTCCCCCAAACATGATTGAACTTGGTTTTTGGAGGGGGTGTTAGCCTTGGATTTTCGGACAAATTGATCCTGACTCGACGAGCCCTATTTAAATGAGTATTAGCCTTAGATTTCTAACCTTGTTCATATCCAAGACCTTTTAGTTTGTATTAGACTTCAAATTTATGAGTAATATCCTTTCCCCCCAAACATGATTGAACTTGGTTTTTGGAGGCGGTGTTAGCCTTGGATTTTCGGACAAATTGATCCTGACTCGGCGAGCCCCATTTAAATGAGTATTAGGCTTAGATTTCTAACCTTGTTCATATCCAAGCCCTTTTGGATCGAATTAGACTTCTAATTTATGGGTTATAGGTTTTTCCCCCAAACATGATTGAACTTGGTTTTTGGAGGGGGTGTTAGCCTTGGATTTTCGGACAAATTGATCCTGACTCGATGAGCCCCATTTAAATGAGTATTATCCTTATATTTATAACCTTGTTCATATCCAAGCCCTTTTGGATGGAATTAGACTTCTAATTTATGGGTTATAGGTTTTTCCCCCAAACATGATTGAACTTGGTTTTTGGAGGGGGTGTTAGCCTTGGATTTTCGGACAAATTGATCCTGACTCGACGAGCCCCATTTAAATGAGTATTAGGCTTAGATTTCTAACCTTGTTCATATCCAAGCCTTTTTAGATGGTGTTAGACTTCTAATTTATGGGTTATAGGCTTTTCCCCCAAACATGATTGAATTTGGTTTTTTAAGGGGGTGTTAGCCTTGGATTTTTGGACAAATTGATCCTGACTCGACGAGCCCCATTTAAATGAGTATTAGGCTTAGATTTCTAACCTTGTTCATATCCAAGCCCTTTTAGTTGGTATTAGACTTCAAATTTATGGGTAATATCCTTTCCCCCCAAACATGATTGAACTTGGTTTATGGAGGCGGTGTTAGCCTTGGATTTTCGGACAAATTGATCCTGACTCGACGAGCTCCATTTAAATGAGTATTAGGCTTAGATTTCTAACCTTGTTCATATCCAAGCCCTTTTAGATGGTATTAGACTACAAATTTATGGGTTATAGGCTTTTCCCGCAAACATGATTGAACTTGGTTTTTGGAGGGGGTGTTAGCCTTGGAATTTCGGACAAATTGATCCTGACTCGACGAGCCCCATTTAATTGAGTATTAGGCTTAGATTTCTAACCTTGTTCATATCCAAGCACTTTTAGATGGTATTAGACTTCAAATTTATGGGTTATAGGCTTTTCCCCCAAACATGATTGAACTTGGTTTTTGGAGGGGGTGTTAGCCTTGGATTTTCGGACAAATTGATCCTGACTCGACGAGCCCCATTTAATTGAGTATTAGGCTTAGATTTCTAACCTTGTTCATATCCAAGCACTTTTAGATGGTATTAGACTTCAAATTTATGGGTTATAGGCTTTTCCCCCAAACATGATTGAACTTGGTTTTTGGAGGGGGTGTTAGCCTTGGAATTTCGGACAAATTGATCCTAACTCGACGAGCCCCATTTAAATGAGTATTATCCTTAGATTTATAACCTTGTTCATATCCAAGCCCTTTTAGTTGGTATTAGACTTCAAATAAATGGGTAATAGACTTTTCCCCCAAACATGATTGTACTTGGTTTTTTGAGGGGGTGTTAGCCTTGGATTTTCGGACAAATTGATCCTGACTCGACGAGCCCCATTTAATTGAGTATTAGGCTTAGATTTCTAACCTTGTTCATATCCAAGCACTTTTAGATGGTATTAGACTTCAAATTTATGGGTTATAGGCTTTTCCCCCAAACATGATTGAACTTGGTTTTTGGAGGGGGTGTTAGCCTTGGATTTTCGGACAAATTGATCCTGACTCGACGAGCCCTATTTAAATGAGTATTAGCCTTAGATTTCTAACCTTGTTCATATCCAAGACCTTTTAGTTTGTATTAGACTTCAAATTTATGAGTAATATCCTTTCCCCCCAAACATGATTGAACTTGGTTTATGGAGGCGGTGTTAGCCTTGGATTTTCGGACAAATTGATCCTGACTCGACGAGCCCCATTTAAATGAGTATTAGGCTTACATTTCTAACCTTGTTGATATCCAAGCCCTTTTAGATGGAACTAGACTTGTAATTTATGGGTTATAGGCTTTTCCCCCAAACATGATTGAACTTGGTTTTTGGAGAGGGTGTTAGCCTTGGATTTTCGGACAAATTGATCCTGACTCGACGAGCCCCATTTAAATGAGTATTATCCTTAGATTTATAACCTTGTTCCTATCCAAGCCCTTTTAGTTGGTATTAGACTTCAAATTTATGGGTAATAGACTTTTCCCCCAAACATGATTGAACTTGGTTTTTGGAGAGGGTGTTAGCCTTGGAATTTCGGACAAATTGATCTTGACTCGACGAGCCCCATTTAAATGAGTATTATCCTTAGATTTATAACCTTGTTCATATCCAAGCCCTTTTAGTTGGTATTAGACTTCAAATAAATGGGTAATAGACTTTTCCCCCAAACATGACTGAACTTGGTTTTTTGAGGGGGTGTTAGCCTTGGATTTTCGGACAAATTGATCCTGACTCGACGAGCCCCATTTAAATGAGTATTAGCCTTAGATTTCTAACCTTGTTCATATCCAAGCCCTTTTAGATGGAATTAGACTTCTAATTTATGGGTTATAGGCTTTTCCCCCAAACATGATTGAACTTGGTTTTTGGAGGGGGTGTTAGCCTTGGATTTTCGGAGAAATTGATCCTGACTCGACGAGCCCCATTTAAATGAGTATTAGGCTTACATTTCTAACCTTGTTCATATCCAAGCCCTTTTAGATGGTATTAGACTTCAAATTTATGGGTTATAGGCTTTTCCCCCAAACATGATTGAACTTGGTTTTTGGAGGGGGTGTTAGCCTTGGATTTTCGGACAAATTGATCCTGACTCGACGAGCCCCATTTAAATGAGTATTAGGCTTAGATTTCTAACCTTGTTCATATCCAAGCCCTTTTAGATGGAATTAGACTTCTAATTTATGGGTTATAGGCTTTTCCCCCAAACATGATTGAACTTGGTTTTTGGAGGGGGTGTTAGCCTTGGAATTTCGGACAAATTGATCCTAACTCGATGAGCCCCATTTAAATGAGTATTATCCTTAGATTTATAACCTTGTTCATATCCAATCCCTTTTAGTTCGTATTAGACTTCAAATTTATGGGTAATAGACTTTTCCCCCAAACATGATTGAACTTGGTTTTTGGAGAGGGTGTTAGCCTTGGAATTTCGGACAAATTGATCCTGACTCGACGAGCCCCATTTAAATGAGTATTATCCTTAGATTTCTAACCTTGTTCATATCCAAGCCCTTTTAGTTGGTATTAGACTTCAAATAAATGGGTAATAGACTTTTCCCCCAAACATGATTGAACTTGGTTTTTGGAGGGGGTGTTAGCCTTGGATTTTCGGATAAATTGATCCTGACTCGACGAGCCCCATTTAAATGAGTATTAGGCTTATATTTCTAACCTTGTTCATATCCAAGCTCTTTTATATGGAATTAGACTTCTAATTCATGGGTTATAGGCTTTTCCCCCAAAGATGATTGAACTTGGTTTTTGGAGGGGGTGTTAGCCTTGGATTTTCGGAGAAATTGATCCTGACTCGACGAGCCCCATTTAAATGAGTATTAGGCTTACATTTCTAACCTTGTTCATATCCAAGCCTTTTTAGATGGTATTAGACTTCAAATTTATGGGTTATAGGCTTTTCCCCCAAACATGATTGAACTTGGTTTTTGGAGAGGGTGTTAGCCTTGGAATTTCGGACAAATTGATCCTGACTCGACGAGCCCCATTTAAATGAGTATTATCCTTAGATTTATAACCTTGTTCATATCCAAGCCCTTTTAGTTGGTATTAGACTTCAAATTTATGGGTAATAGACTTTTCCCCCAAACATGATTGAACTTGGTTTTTGGAGGGGGTGTTAGCCTTGGATTTTCGGACAAATTGATCCTGACTCGACGAGCCCCATTTAAATGAGTATTAGGCTTACATTTCTAACCTTGTTCATATCCAAGCGCTTTTAGATGGTATTAGACTTCAAATTTATGGGTTATAGGCTTTTCCCCCAAACATGATTGAACTTGGTTTTTGGAGGGGGTGTTAGCCTTGGATTTTCGGACAAATTGATCCTGACTCGACGAGCCCCATTTAAATGAGTATTAGGCTTAGATTTCTAACCTTGTTGATATCCAAGCCCTTTTAGATGGAACTAGACTTCTAATTTATGGGTTATAGGCTTTTCCCCCAAACATGATTGAACTTGGTTTTTGGAGAGGGTGTTAGCCTTGGATTTTCGGACAAATTGATCCTGACTCGACGAGCCCCATTTAAATGAGTATTATCCTTAGATTTATAACCTTGTTCCTATCCAAGCCCTTTTAGTTGGTATTAGACTTCAAATTTATGGGTAATAGACTTTTCCCCCAAACATGATTGAACTTGGTTTTTGGAGAGGGTGTTAGCCTTGGAATTTCGGACAAATTGATCTTGACTCGACGAGCCCCATTTAAATGAGTATTATCCTTAGATTTATAACCTTGTTCATATCCAAGCCCTTTTAGTTGGTATTAGACTTCAAATAAATGGGTAATAGACTTTTCCCCCAAACATGACTGAACTTGGTTTTTTGAGGGGGTGTTAGCCTTGGATTTTCGGACAAATTGATCCTGACTCGACGAGCCCCATTTAAATGAGTATTAGCCTTAGATTTCTAACCTTGTTCATATCCAAGCCCTTTTAGATGGAATTAGACTTCTAATTTATGGGTTATAGGCTTTTCCCCCAAACATGATTGAACTTGGTTTTTGGAGGGGGTGTTAGCCTTGGATTTTCGGACAAATTGATCCTGACTCGACGAGCCCCATTTAAATGAGTATTAGGCTTACATTTCTAACCTTGTTCATATCCAAGCCCTTTTAGACGGTATTAGACTTCAAATTTATGGGTTATAGGCTTTTCCCCCAAACATGATTGAACTTGGTTTTTGGAGGGGGTGTTAGCCTTGGATTTTCGGACAAATTGATCCTGACCCGACGAGCCCCATTTAAATGAGTATTAGGCTTAGATTTCTAACCTTGTTCATATCCAAGCCCTTTTAGATGGAATTAGACTTCTAATTTATGGGTTATAGGCTTTTCCCCCAAACATGATTGAACTTGGTTTTTGGAGGGGGTGTTAGCCTTGGAATTTCGGACAAATTGATCCTAACTCGACGAGCCCCATTTAAATGAGTATTATCCTTAGATTTATAACCTTGTTCATATCCAATCCCTTTTAGTTCGTATTAGACTTCAAATTTATGGGTAATAGACTTTTCCCCCAAACATGATTGAACTTGGTTTTTGGAGAGGGAGTTAGCCTTGGAATTTCAGACAAATTGATCCTGACTCGACGAGCCCCATTTAAATGAGTATTATCCTTAGATTTCTAACCTTGTTCATATCCAAGCCCTTTTAGTTGGTATTAGACTTCAAATAAATGGGTAATAGACTTTTCCCCCAAACATGATTGAACTTGGTTTTTGGAGGGGGTGTTAGCCTTGGATTTTCGGATAAATTGATCCTGACTCGACGAGCCCCATTTAAATGAGTATTAGGCTTAGATTTCTAACCTTCTTCATATCCAAGCTCTTTTATATGGAATTAGACTTCTAATTCATGGGTTATAGGCTTTTCCCCCAAAGATGATTGAACTTGGTTTTTGGAGGGGGTGTTAGCCTTGGATTTTCGGAGAAATTGATCCTGACTCGACGAGCCCCATTTAAATGAGTATTAGGCTTACATTTCTAACCTTGTTCATATCCAAGCCTTTTTAGATGGTATTAGACTTCAAATTTATGGGTTATAGGCTTTTCCCCCAAACATGATTGAACTTGGTTTTTGGAGAGGGTGTTAGCCTTGGAATTTCGGACAAATTAATCCTGACTCGACGAGCCCCATTTAAATGAGTATTATCCTTAGATTTATAACCTTGTTCATATCCAAGCCCTTTTAGTTGGTATTAGACTTCAAATTTATGGGTAATAGACTTTTCCCCCAAACATGATTGAACTTGGTTTTTGGAGGGGGTGTTAGCCTTGGATTTTCGGACAAATTGATCCTGACTCGACGAGCCCCATTTAAATGAGTATTAGGCTTACATTTCTAACCTTGTTCATATCCAAGCGCTTTTAGATGGTATTAGACTTCAAATTTATGGGTTATAGGCTTTTCCCCCAAACATGATTGAACTTGGTTTTTGGAGGGGGTGTTAGCCTTGGATTTTCGGACAAATTGATCCTGACTCGACGAGCCCCATTTAAATGAGTATTAGGCTTAGATTTATAACCTTGTTGATATCCAAGCCCTTTTAGATGGAACTAGACTTCTAATTTATGGGTTATAGGCTTTTCCCCCAAACATGATTGAACTTGGTTTTTGGAGAGGGTGTTAGCCTTGGATTTTCGGACAAATTGATCCTGACTCGACGAGCCCCATTTAAATGAGTATTATCCTTAGATTTATAACCTTGTTCCTATCCAAGCCCTTTTAGTTGGTATTAGACTTCAAATTTATGGGTAATAGACTTTTCCCCCAAACATGATTGAACTTGGTTTTTGGAGAGGGTGTTAGCCTTGGAATTTCGGACAAATTGATCTTGACTCGACGAGCCCCATTTAAATGAGTATTATCCTTAGTTTTATAACCTTGTTCATATCCAAGCCCTTTTAGTTGGTATTAGACTTCAAATAAATGGGTAATAGACTTTTCCCCCAAACATGACTGAACTTGGTTTTTTGAGGGGGTGTTAGCCTTGGATTTTCGGACAAATTGATCCTGACTCGACGAGCCCCATTTAAATGAGTATTAGCCTTAGATTTCTAACCTTGTTCATATCCAAGCCCTTTTAGATGGAATTAGACTTCTAATTTATGGGTTATAGGCTTTTCCCCCAAACATGATTGAACTTGGTTTTTGGAGGGGGTGTTAGCCTTGGATTTTCGGAGAAATTGATCCTGACTCGACGAGCCCCATTTAAATGAGTATTAGGCTTACATTTCTAACCTTGTTCATATCCAAGCCCTTTTAGATGGTATTAGACTTCAAATTTATGGGTTATAGGCTTTTCCCCCAAACATGATTGAACTTGGTTTTTGGAGGGGGTGTTAGCCTTGGATTTTCGGACAAATTGATCCTGACTCGACGAGCCCCATTTAAATGAGTATTAGGCTTAGATTTCTAACCTTGTTCATATCCAAGCCCTTTTAGATGGAATTAGACTTCTAATTTATGGGTTATAGGCTTTTCCCCCAAACATGATTGAACTTGGTTTTTGGAGGGGGTGTTAGCCTTGGAATTTCGGACAAATTGATCCTAACTCGACGAGCCCCATTTAAATGAGTATTATCCTTAGATTTATAACCTTGTTCATATCCAATCCCTTTTAGTTCGTATTAGACTTCAAATTTATGGGTAATAGACTTTTCCCCCAAACATGATTGAACTTGGTTTTTGGAGAGGGTGTTAGCCTTGGAATTTCGGACAAATTGATCCTGACTCGACGAGCCCCATTTAAATGAGTATTATCCTTAGATTTCTAACCTTGTTCATATCCAAGCCCTTTTAGTTGGTATTAGACTTCAAATAAATGGGTAATAGACTTTTCCCCCAAACATGATTGAACTTGGTTTTTGGAGGGGGTGTTAGCCTTGGATTTTCGGAGAAATTGATCCTGACTCGACGAGCCCCATTTAAATGAGTATTAGGCTTACATTTCTAACCTTGTTCATATCCAAGCGCTTTTAGATGGTATTAGACTTCAAATTTATGGGTTATAGGCTTTTCCCCCAAACATGATTGAACTTGGTTTTTGGAGGGGGTGTTAGCCTTGGATTTTCGAACAAATTGATCCTGACTCGACGAGCCCCATTTAAATGAGTATTAGGCTTAGATTTATAACCTTGTTGATATCCAAGCCCTTTTAGATGGAACTAGACTTCTAATTTATGGGTTATAGGCTTTTCCCCCAAACATGATTGAACTTGGTTTTTGGAGAGGGTGTTAGCCTTGGATTTTCGGACAAATTGATCCTGACTCGACGAGCCCCATTTAAATGAGTATTATCCTTAGATTTATAACCTTGTTCATATCCAAGCCCTTTTAGTTGGTATTAGACTTCAAATTTATGGGTAATAGACTTTTCCCCCAAACATGATTGAACTTGGTTTTTGGAGAGGGTGTTAGCCTTGGAATTTCGGACAAATTGATCTTGACTCGACGAGCCCCATTTAAATGAGTATTATCCTTAGTTTTATAACCTTGTTCATATCCAAGCCCTTTTAGTTGGTATTAGACTTCAAATAAATGGGTAATAGACTTTTCCCCCAAACATGACTGAACTTGGTTTTTTGAGGGGGTGTTAGCCTTGGATTTTCGGACAAATTGATCCTGACTCGACGAGCCCCATTTAAATGAGTATTAGCCTTAGATTTCTAACCTTGTTCATATCCAAGCCCTTTTAGATGGAATTAGACTTCTAATTTATGGGTTATAGGCTTTTCCCCCAAACATGATTGAACTTGGTTTTTGGAGGGGGTGTTAGCCTTGGATTTTCGGAGAAATTGATCCTGACTCGACGAGCCCCATTTAAATGAGTATTAGGCTTACATTTCTAACCTTGTTCATATCCAAGCCCTTTTAGATGGTATTAGACTTCAAATTTATGGGTTATAGGCTTTTCCCCCAAACATGATTGAACTTGGTTTTTGGAGGGGGTGTTAGCCTTGGATTTTCGGACAAATTGATCCTGACTCGACGAGCCCCATTTAAATGAGTATTAGGCTTAGATTTCTAACCTTGTTCATATCCAAGCCCTTTTAGATGGAATTAGACTTCTAATTTATGGGTTATAGGCTTTTCCCCCAAACATGATTGAACTTGGTTTTTGGAGGGGGTGTTAGCCTTGGAATTTCGGACAAATTGATCCTAACTCGACGAGCCCCATTTAAATGAGTATTATCCTTAGATTTATAACCTTGTTCATATCCAAGCCCTTTTAGTTGTTATTAGACTTCAAATAAATGGGTAATAGACTTTTCCCCCAAACATGATTGAACTTGGTTTTTTGAGGGGGTGTTAGCCTTGGATTTTCGGACAAATTGATCCTGACTCGACGAGCCCCATTTAAATGAGTATTAGGCTTAGATTTATAACCTTGTTGATATCCAAGCCCTTTTAGATGGAACTAGACTTCTAATTTATAGGTTATAGGCTTTTCCCCCAAACATGATTGAACTTGGTTTTTGGAGAGGGTGTTAGCCTTGGATTTTCGGACAAATTGATCCTGACTCGACGAGCCCCATTTAAATGAGTATTATCCTTAGATTTATAACCTTGTTCCTATCCAAGCCCTTTTAGTTGGTATTAGACTTCAAATTTATGGGTAATAGACTTTTCCCCCAAACATGATTGAACTTGGTTTTTGGAGAGGGTGTTAGCCTTGGAATTTCAGACAAATTGATCTTGACTCGACGAGCCCCATTTAAATGAGTATTATCCTTAGATTTATAACCTTGTTCATATCCAAGCCCTTTTAGTTGGTATTAGACTTCAAATAAATGGGTAATAGACTTTTCCCCCAAACATGACTGAACTTGGTTTTTTGAGCGGGTGTTAGCCTTGGATTTTCGGACAAATTGATCCTGACTCGACGAGCCCCATTTAAATGAGTATTAGCCTTAGATTTCTAACCTTGTTCATATCCAAGACCTTTTAGTTTGTATTAGACTTCAAATTTATGAGTAATATCCTTTCCCCCCAAACATGATTGAACTTGGTTTTTGGAGGCGGTGTTAGCCTTGGATTTTCGGACAAATTGATCCTCACTCGACGAGCCCCATTTAAATGAGTATTAGGCTTAGATTTCTAACCTTGGTCATATCCAAGCCCTTTTAGTTGGTATTAGATTTCAAATTTATGGGTAATATCCTTTTCCCCCAAACATGATTGACCTTGGTTTTTGGAGGGGGTGTTAGCCTTGGATTTTTGGACAAATTGATCCTGACTCGACGAGCCCCATTTAAATGAGTATTAGGCTTAGATTTCTAACCTTGTTCATATCCAAGCCCTTTTAGATGGAATTAGACTTCTTATTTATGGGTTATAGGCTTTTCCCCCAAACATGATTGAACTTGATTTTTGGAGGGGGTATTAGCCTTGGATTTTCGGACAAATTGATCCTGACTCGACGAGCCCCATTTAAATGAGTATTAGGCTTACATTTCTAACCTTGTTCATATCCAAGCCCTTTTAGATGGTATTAGACTTCAAATTTATGGGTTATAGGCTTTTCCCCCAAACATGATTGAACTTGGTTTTTGGAGGGGGTGTTAGCCTTGGATTTTCGGACAAATTGATCCTGACTCGACGAGCCCCATTTAAATGAGTATTAGGCTTAGATTTCTAACCTTGTTCATATCCAAGCCCTTTTAGATGGAATTAGACTTCTAATTTATGGGTTATAGGCTTTTCCCCCAAACATGATTGAACTTGGTTTTTGGAGGGGGTGTTAGCCTTGGAATTTCGGACAAATTGATCCTAACTCGACGAGCCCCATTTAAATGAGTATTATCCTTAGATTTATAACCTTGTTCATATCCAAGCCCTTTTAGTTGTTATTAGACTTCAAATAAATGGGTAATAGACTTTTCCCCCAAACATGATTGAACTTGGTTTTTTGAGGGGGTGTTAGCCTTGGATTTTCGGACAAATTGATCCTGACTCGACGAGCCCCATTTAAATGAGTATTAGGCTTAGATTTATAACCTTGTTGATATCCAAGCCCTTTTAGATGGAACTAGACTTCTAATTTATAGGTTATAGGCTTTTCCCCCAAACATGATTGAACTTGGTTTTTGGAGAGGGTGTTAGCCTTGGATTTTCGGACAAATTGATCCTGACTCGACGAGCCCCATTTAAATGAGTATTATCCTTAGATTTATAACCTTGTTCCTATCCAAGCCCTTTTAGTTGGTATTAGACTTCAAATTTATGGGTAATAGACTTTTCCCCCAAACATGATTGAACTTGGTTTTTGGAGAGGGTGTTAGCCTTGGAATTTCAGACAAATTGATCTTGACTCGACGAGCCCCATTTAAATGAGTATTATCCTTAGATTTATAACCTTGTTCATATCCAAGCCCTTTTAGTTGGTATTAGACTTCAAATAAATGGGTAATAGACTTTTCCCCCAAACATGACTGAACTTGGTTTTTTGAGCGGGTGTTAGCCTTGGATTTTCGGACAAATTGATCCTGACTCGACGAGCCCCATTTAAATGAGTATTAGCCTTAGATTTCTAACCTTGTTCATATCCAAGACCTTTTAGTTTGTATTAGACTTCAAATTTATGAGTAATATCCTTTCCCCCCAAACATGATTGAACTTGGTTTTTGGAGGCGGTGTTAGCCTTGGATTTTCGGACAAATTGATCCTCACTCGACGAGCCCCATTTAAATGAGTATTAGGCTTAGATTTCTAACCTTGGTCATATCCAAGCCCTTTTAGTTGGTATTAGATTTCAAATTTATGGGTAATATCCTTTTCCCCCAAACATGATTGACCTTGGTTTTTGGAGGGGGTGTTAGCCTTGGATTTTTGGACAAATTGATCCTGACTCGACGAGCCCCATTTAAATGAGTATTAGGCTTAGATTTCTAACCTTGTTCATATCCAAGCCCTTTTAGATGGAATTAGACTTCTTATTTATGGGTTATAGGCTTTTCCCCCAAACATGATTGAACTTGATTTTTGGAGGGGGTATTAGCCTTGGATTTTCGGACAAATTGATCCTGACTCGACGAGCCCCATTTAAATGAGTATTAGGCTTACATTTCTAACCTTGTTCATATCCAAGCCCTTTTAGATGGTATTAGACTTCAAATTTATGGGTTATAGGCTTTTCCCCCAAACATGATTGAACTTGGTTTTTGGAGGGGGTGTTAGCCTTGGATTTTCGGACAAATTGATCCTGACTCGACGAGCCCCATTTAAATGAGTATTAGGCTTAGATTTCTAACCTTGTTCATATCCAAGCCCTTTTAGATGGAATTAGACTTCTAATTTATGGGTTATAGGCTTTTCCCCCAAACATGATTGAACTTGGTTTTTGGAGGGGGTGTTAGCCTTGGAATTTCGGACAAATTGATCCTAACTCGACGAGCCCCATTTAAATGAGTATTATCCTTAGATTTATAACCTTGTTCATATCCAATCCCTTTTAGTTCGTATTAGACTTCAAATTTATGGGTAATAGACTTTTCCCCCAAACATGATTGAACTTGGTTTTTGGAGAGGGTGTTAGCCTTGGAATTTCGGACAAATTGATCCTGACTCGACGAGCCCCATTTAAATGAGTATTATCCTTAGATTTCTAACCTTGTTCATATCCAAGCCCTTTTAGTTGGTATTAGACTTCAAATAAATGGGTAATAGACTTTTCCCCCAAACATGATTGAACTTGGTTTTTGGAGGGGGTGTTAGCCTTGGATTTTCGGATAAATTGATCCTGACTCGACGAGCCCCATTTAAATGAGTATTAGGCTTAGATTTCTAACCTTGTTCATATCCAAGCTCTTTTATATGGAATTAGACTTCTAATTCATGGGTTATAGGCTTTTCCCCCAAAGATGATTGAACTTGGTTTTTGGAGGGGGTGTTAGCCTTGGATTTTCGGACAAATTGATCCTGACTCGACGAGCCCCATTTAAATGAGTATTAGGCTTAGATTTCTAACCTTGTTCATATCCAAGCCTTTTTAGATGGTATTAGACTTCAAATTTATGGGTTATAGGCTTTTCCCCCAAACATGATTGAACTTGGTTTTTGGAGAGGGTGTTAGCCTTGGAATTTCGGACAAATTGATCCTGACTCGACGAGCCCCATTTAAATGAGTATTATCCTTAGATTTATAACCTTGTTCATATCCAAGCCCTTTTAGTTGTTATTAGACTTCAAATAAATGGGTAATAAAATTTTCCCCCAAACATGATTGAACTTGGTTTTTGGAGGGGGCGTTAGCCTTGGATTTTCGGACAAATTGATCCTGACTCGACGAGCCCCATTTAAATGAGTATTAGGCTTACATTTCTAACCTTGTTCATATCCAAGCGCTTTTAGATGGTATTAGACTTCAAATTTATGGGTTATAGGCTTTTCCCCCAAACATGATTGAACTTGGTTTTTGGAGGGGGTGTTAGCCTTGGATTTTCGGACAAATTGATCCTGACTCGACGAGCCCCATTTAAATGAGTATTAGGCTTAGATTTCTAACCTTGTTCATATCCAAGCCCTTTTAGATGGAACTAGATTTCTAATTTATGGGTTATAGGCTTTTCCCCCAAACATGATTGAACTTGGTTTTTGGAGAGGGTGTTAGCCTTGGATTTTCGGACAAATTGATCCTGACTCGACGAGCCCCATTTAAATGAGTATTATCCTTAGATTTCTAACCTTGTTCATATCCAAGCACTTTTAGATGGTATTAGACTTCAAATTTATGGGTTATAGGCTTTTCCCCCAAACATGATTGAACTTGGTTTTTGGAGGGGGTGTTAGCCTTGGAATTTCGGACAAATTGATCCTAACTCGACGAGCCCCATTTAAATGAGTATTATCCTTAGATTTATAACCTTGTTCATATCCAAGCCCTTTTAGTTGGTATTAGATTTCAAATTTATGGGTAATAGACTTTTCCCCCAAACATGATTGAACTTGGTTTTTGGAGAGGGTGTTAGGCTTGGAATTTCGGACAAATTGATCCTGACTCGACGAGCCCCATTTAAATGAGTATTATCCTTAGATTTATAACCTTGTTCATATCCAAGCCCTTTTAGTTGGTATTAGACTTCAAATTTATGGGTAATAGACTTTTCCCCCAAACATGATTGAACTTGGTTTTTGGAGGGGGTGTTAGCCTTGGATTTTCGGACAAATTGATCCTGACTCGACGAGCCCCATTTAAATGAGTATTAGGCTTACATTTCTAACCTTGTTCATATCCAAGCGCTTTTAGATGGTATTAGACTTCAAATTTATGGGTTATAGGCTTTTCCCCCAAACATGATTGAACTTGGTTTTTGGAGGGGGTGTTAGCCTTGGATTTTCGGACAAATTGATCCTGACTCGACGAGCCCCATTTAAATGAGTATTAGGCTTAGATTTCTAACCTTGTTGATATAAAAGCCCTTTTAGATGGAACTAGACTTCTAATTTATGGGTTATAGGCTTTTCCCCCAAACATGATTGAACTTGGTTTTTGGAGAGGGTGTTAGCCTTGGATTTTCGGACAAATTGATCCTGACTCGACGAGCCCCATTTAAATGAGTATTATCCTTAGATTTATAACCTTGTTCCTATCCAAGCCCTTTTAGTTGGTATTAGACTTCAAATTTATGGGTAATAGACTTTTCCCCCAAACATGATTGAACTTGGTTTTTGGAGAGGGTGTTAGCCTTGGAATTTCGGACAAATTGATCTTGACTCGACGAGCCCCATTTAAATGAGTATTATCCTTAGATTTATAACCTTGTTCATATCCAAGCCCTTTTAGTTGGTATTAGACTTCAAATAAATGGGTAATAGACTTTTCCCCCAAACATGACTGAACTTGGTTTTTTGAGGGCGTGTTAGCCTTGGATTTTCGGACAAATTGATCCTGACTCGACGAGCCCCATTTAAATGAGTATTAGCCTTAGATTTCTAACCTTGTTCATATCCAAGCCCTTTTAGATGGAATTAGACTTCTAATTTATGGGTTATAGGCTTTTCCCCCAAACATGATTGAACTTGGTTTTTGGAGGGGGTGTTAGCCTTGGATTTTCGGACAAATTGATCCTGACTCGACGAGCCCCATTTAAATGAGTATTAGGCTTAGATTTCTAACCTTGTTCATATCCAAGCCCTTTTAGATGGAACTAGATTTCTAATTTATGGGTTATAGGCTTTTCCCCCAAACATGATTGAACTTGGTTTTTGGAGAGGGTGTTAGCCTTGGATTTTCGGACAAATTGATCCTGACTCGACGAGCCCCATTTAAATGAGTATTATCCTTAGATTTCTAACCTTGTTCATATCCAAGCACTTTTAGATGGTATTAGACTTCAAATTTATGGGTTATAGGCTTTTCCCCCAAACATGATTGAACTTGGTTTTTGGAGGGGGTGTTAGCCTTGGAATTTCGGACAAATTGATCCTAACTCGACGAGCCCCATTTAAATGAGTATTATCCTTAGATTTATAACCTTGTTCATATCCAAGCCCTTTTAGTTGGTATTAGATTTCAAATTTATGGGTAATAGACTTTTCCCCCAAACATGATTGAACTTGGTTTTTGGAGAGGGTGTTAGGCTTGGAATTTCGGACAAATTGATCCTGACTCGACGAGCCCCATTTAAATGAGTATTATCCTTAGATTTATAACCTTGTTCATATCCAAGCCCTTTTAGTTGGTATTAGACTTCAAATTTATGGGTAATAGACTTTTCCCCCAAACATGATTGAACTTGGTTTTTGGAGGGGGTGTTAGCCTTGGATTTTCGGACAAATTGATCCTGACTCGACGAGCCCCATTTAAATGAGTATTAGGCTTACATTTCTAACCTTGTTCATATCCAAGCGCTTTTAGATGGTATTAGACTTCAAATTTATGGGTTATAGGCTTTTCCCCCAAACATGATTGAACTTGGTTTTTGGAGGGGGTGTTAGCCTTGGATTTTCGGACAAATTGATCCTGACTCGACGAGCCCCATTTAAATGAGTATTAGGCTTAGATTTCTAACCTTGTTGATATAAAAGCCCTTTTAGATGGAACTAGACTTCTAATTTATGGGTTATAGGCTTTTCCCCCAAACATGATTGAACTTGGTTTTTGGAGAGGGTGTTAGCCTTGGATTTTCGGACAAATTGATCCTGACTCGACGAGCCCCATTTAAATGAGTATTATCCTTAGATTTATAACCTTGTTCCTATCCAAGCCCTTTTAGTTGGTATTAGACTTCAAATTTATGGGTAATAGACTTTTCCCCCAAACATGATTGAACTTGGTTTTTGGAGAGGGTGTTAGCCTTGGAATTTCGGACAAATTGATCTTGACTCGACGAGCCCCATTTAAATGAGTATTATCCTTAGATTTATAACCTTGTTCATATCCAAGCCCTTTTAGTTGGTATTAGACTTCAAATAAATGGGTAATAGACTTTTCCCCCAAACATGACTGAACTTGGTTTTTTGAGGGCGTGTTAGCCTTGGATTTTCGGACAAATTGATCCTGACTCGACGAGCCCCATTTAAATGAGTATTAGCCTTAGATTTCTAACCTTGTTCATATCCAAGCCCTTTTAGATGGAATTAGACTTCTAATTTATGGGTTATAGGCTTTTCCCCCAAACATGATTGAACTTGGTTTTTGGAGGGGGTGTTAGCCTTGGATTTTCGGACAAATTGATCCTGACTCGACGAGCCCCATTTAAATGAGTATTAGGCTTACATTTCTAACCTTGTTCATATCCAAGCCCTTTTAGATGGTATTAGACTTCAAATTTATGGGTTATAGGCTTTTCCCCCAAACATGATTGAACTTGGTTTTTGGAGGGGGTGTTAGCCTTGGATTTTCGGACAAATTGATCCTGACTCGACGAGCCCCATTTAAATGAGTATTAGGCTTAGATTTCTAACCTTGTTCATATCCAAGCCCTTTTAGATGGAATTAGACTTCTAATTTATGGGTTATAGGCTTTTCCCCCAAACATGATTGAACTTGGTTTTTGGAGGGGGTGTTAGCCTTGGAATTTCGGACAAATTGATCCTAACTCGACGAGCCCCATTTAAATGAGTATTATCCTTAGATTTATAACCTTGTTCATATCCAATCCCTTTTAGTTCGTATTAGACTTCAAATTTATGGGTAATAGACTTTTCCCCCAAACATGATTGAACTTGGTTTTTGGAGAGGGTGTTAGCCTTGGAATTTCGGACAAATTGATCCTGACTCGACGAGCCCCATTTAAATGAGTATTATCCTTAGATTTCTAACCTTGTTCATATCCAAGCCCTTTTAGTTGGTATTAGACTTCAAATAAATGGGTAATAGACTTTTCCCCCAAACATGATTGAACTTGGTTTTTGGAGGGGGTGTTAGCTTTGGATTTTCGGATAAATTGATCCTGACTCGACGAGCCCCATTTAAATGAGTATTAGGCTTAGATTTCTAACCTTGTTCATATCCAAGCTCTTTTATGTGGAATTAGACTTCTAATTCATGGGTTATAGGCTTTTCCCCCAAAGATGATTGAACTTGGTTTTTGGAGGGGGTGTTAGCCTTGGATTTTCGGAGAAATTGATCCTGACTCGACGAGCCCCATTTAAATGAGTATTAGGCTTAGATTTCTAACCTTGTTCATATCCAAGCCTTTTTAGATGGTATTAGACTTCAAATTTATGGGTTATAGGCTTTTCCCCCAAACATGATTGAACTTGGTTTTTGGAGAGGGTGTTAGCCTTGGAATTTCGGACAAATTGATCCTGACTCGACGAGCCCCATTTAAATGAGTATTATCCTTAGATTTATAACCTTGTTCATATCCAAGCCCTTTTAGTTGTTATTAGACTTCAAATAAATGGGTAATAGACTTTTCCCCCAAACATGATTGAACTTGGTTTTTTGAGGGGGTGTTAGCATTGGATTTTCGGACAAATTGATCCTGACTCGACGAGCCCAATTTAAATGAGTATTAGGCTTAGATTTCTAACCTTGTTCATATCCAAGCCCTTTTAGATGGAATTAGACTTCTAATTTATGGGTTATAGGCTTTTCCCCCAAACATGATTGCACTTGGTTTTTGGAGGGGGTGTTAGCCTTGGATTTTCGAACAAATTGATCCTGACTCGACGAGCCCCATTTAAATAAGTATTAGCCTTAGATTTCTAACCTTGTTCATATCCAAGACCTTTTAGTTTGTATTAGACTTCAAATTTATGAGTAATATCCTTTCCCCCAAAACATGATTGAACTTGGTTTTTGGAGGCGGTGTTAGCCTTGGATTTTCGGACAAATTGCTCCTGACTCGACGAGCCCCATTTAATTGAGTATTAGGCTTAGATTTCTAACCTTGTTCATATCCAAGCACTTTTAGATGGTATTAGACTTCAAATTTATGGCTTATAGGCTTTTCC
Organism: Salix caprea; assembly: GCA_964035475.1. Classification (NCBI taxonomy): domain Eukaryota; kingdom Viridiplantae; phylum Streptophyta; class Magnoliopsida; order Malpighiales; family Salicaceae; genus Salix; species Salix caprea. The sequence continues at coordinate 3,293,547 of OZ037748.1, read as the reverse complement.
CCCAAACATGATTGAACTTGGTTTTTGGAGGGGGTGTTAGCCTTGGAATTTCGGACAAATTGATCCTGACTCGACGAGCCCCATTTAAATGAGTATTATCCTTAGATTTATAACCTTGTTCATATCCAAGCCCTTTTAGTTGGTATTAGACTTCTAATTTATGGGTTATAGGCTTTTCCCCCAAACATGATTGAACTTGGTTTTTGGAGAGGGTGTTAGCCTTGGATTTTCGGACAAATTGATCCTGACTCGACGAGCCCCATTTAAATGAGTATTATCCTTAGATTTCTAACCTTGTTCATATCCAAGCACTTTTAGATGGTATTAGACTTCAAATTTATGGGTTATAGGCTTTTCCCCCAAACATGATTGAACTTGGTTTTTGGAGGGGGTGTTAGCCTTGGAATTTCGGACAAATTGATCCTAACTCGACGAGCCCCATTTAAATGAGTATTATCCTTAGATTTATAACCTTGTTCATATCCAAGCCCTTTTAGTTGGTATTAGACTTCAAATTTATGGGTAATAGACTTTTCCCCCAAACATGATTGAACTTGGTTTTTGGAGAGGGTGTTAGCCTTGGAATTTCGGACAAATTGATCCTGACTCGACGAGCCCCATTTAAATGAGTATTATCCTTAGATTTATAACCTTGTTCATATCCAAGCCCTTTTAGTTGGTATTAGACTTCAAATTTATGGGTAATAGACTTTTCCCCCAAACATGATTGAACTTGGTTTTTGGAGGGGGTGTTAGCCTTGGATTTTCGGACAAATTGATCCTGACTCGACGAGCCCCATTTAAATGAGTATTAGGCTTACATTTCTAACCTTGTTCATATCCAAGCGCTTTTAGATGGTATTAGACTTCAAATTTATGGGTTATAGGCTTTTCCCCCAAACATGATTGAACTTGGTTTTTGGAGGGGGTGTTAGCCTTGATTTTCGGACAAATTGATCCTGACTCGACGAGCCCCATTTAAATGAGTATTAGGCTTAGATTTCTAACCTTGTTCATATCCAAGCCCTTTTAAATGGAACTAGACTTCTAATTTATGGGTTATAGGCTTTTCCCCCAAACATGATTGAACTTGGTTTTTGGAGAGGGTGTTAGCCTTGGATTTTCGGACAAATTGATCCTGACTCGACGAGCCCCATTTAAATGAGTATTATCCTTAGATTTATAACCTTGTTCCTATCCAAGCCCTTTTAGTTGGTATTAGACTTCAAATTTATGGGTAATAGACTTTTCCCCCAAACATGATTGAACTTGGTTTTTGGAGAGGGTGTTAGCCTTGGAATTTCGGACAAATTGATCTTGACTCGACGAGCCCCATTTAAATGAGTATTATCCTTAGATTTATAACCTTGTTCATATCCAAGCCCTTTTAGTTGGTATTAGACTTCAAATAAATGGGTAATAGACTTTTCCCCCAAACATGACTGAACTTGGTTTTTTGAGGGGGTGTTAGCCTTGGATTTTCGGACAAATTGATCCTGACTCGACGAGCCCCATTTAAATGAGTATTAGCCTTAGATTTCTAACCTTGTTCATATCCAAGACCTTTTAGTTTGTATTAGACTTCAAATTTATGAGTAATATCCTTTCCCCCCAAACATGATTGAACTTGGTTTTTGGAGGCGGTGTTAGCCTTGGATTTTCGGACAAATTGATCCTGACTCGACGAGCCCCATTTAAATGAGTATTAGGCTTAGATTTCTAACCTTGGTCATATCCAAGCCCTTTTAGTTGGTATTAGATTTCAAATTTATGGGTAATATCCTTTTCCCCCAAACATGATTGACCTTGGTTTTTGGAGGGGGTGTTAGCCTTGGATTTTTGGACAAATTGATCCTGACTCGACGAGCCCCATTTAAATGAGTATTAGGCTTAGATTTCTAACCTTGTTCATATCCAAGCCCTTTTAGATGGAATTAGACTTCTAATTTATGGGTTATAGGCTTTTCCCCCAAACATGATTGAACTTGATTTTTGGAGGGGGTGTTAGCCTTGGATTTTCGGACAAATTGATCCTGACTCGACGAGCCCCATTTAAATGAGTATTGGGCTTAGATTTCTAACCTTGTTCATATCCAAGCCCTTTTAGATGGTATTAGACTTCAAATTTATGGGTTATAGGCTTTTCCCCCAAACATGATTGAACTTGGTTTTTGGAGGGGGTGTTAGCCTTGGATTTTCGGACAAATTGATCCTGACTCGACGAGCCCCATTTAAATGAGTATTAGGCTTAGATTTCTAACCTTGTTCATATCCAAGCCCTTTTAGATGGAATTAGACTTCTAATTTATGGGTTATAGGCTTTTCCCCCAAACATGATTGAACTTGGTTTTGGAGGGGGTGTTAGCCTTGGAATTTCGGACAAATTGATCCTAACTCGACGAGCCCCATTTAAATGAGTATTATCCTTAGATTTATAACCTTGTTCATATCCAATCCCTTTTAGTTCGTATTAGACTTCAAATTTATGGGTAATAGACTTTTCCCCCAAACATGATTGAACTTGGTTTTTGGAGAGGGTGTTAGCCTTGGAATTTCGGACAAATTGATCCTGACTCGACGAGCCCCATTTAAATGAGTATTATCCTTAGATTTCTAACCTTGTTCATATCCAAGACCTTTTAGTTGTTATTAGACTTCAAATAAATGGGTAATAGACTTTTCCCCCAAACATGATTGAACTTGGTTTTTTGAGGGGGTGTTAGCCTTGGATTTTCGGACAAATTGATCCTGACTCGACGAGCCCCATTTAAATGAGTATTATCCTTAGATTTCTAACCTTGTTCATATCCAAGCCCTTTTAGTTGTTATTAGACTTCAAATAAATGGGTAATAGACTTTTCCCCCAAACATGATTGAACTTGGTTTTTTGAGGGGGTGTTAGCCTTGGATTTTCGGACAAATTGATCCTGACTCGACGAGCCCCATTTAAATGAGTATTAGGCTTAGATTTCTAACCTTGTTCATATCCAAGCCCTTTTAGATGGAATTAGACTTCTAATTTATGGGTTATAGGCTTTTCCCCCAAACATGATTGAACTTGATTTTTGGAGGGGGTGTTAGCCTTGGATTTTCGGACAAATTGATCCTGACTCGACGAGCCCCATTTAAATGAGTATTAGGCTTAGATTTCTAACCTTGTTCATATCCAAGCCCTTTTAGATGGAATTAGACTTCTAATTTATGGGTTATAGGCTTTTCCCCCAAACATGATTGAACTTGGTTTTGGAGGGGGTGTTAGCCTTGGAATTTCGGACAAATTGATCCTAACTCGACGAGCCCCATTTAAATGAGTATTATCCTTAGATTTATAACCTTGTTCATATCCAATCCCTTTTAGTTCGTATTAGACTTCAAATTTATGGGTAATAGACTTTTCCCCCAAACATGATTGAACTTGGTTTTTGGAGAGGGTGTTAGCCTTGGAATTTCGGACAAATTGATCCTGACTCGACGAGCCCCATTTAAATGAGTATTATCCTTAGATTTCTAACCTTGTTCATATCCAAGCCCTTTTAGTTGTTATTAGACTTCAAATAAATGGGTAATAGACTTTTCCCCCAAACATGATTGAACTTGGTTTTTTGAGGGGGTGTTAGCCTTGGATTTTCGGACAAATTGATCCTGACTCGACGAGCCCCATTTAAATGAGTATTAGGCTTAGATTTCTAACCTTGTTCATATCCAAGCCCTTTTAGATGGAATTAGACTTCTACTTTATGGGTTATAGGCTTTTCCCCCAAACATCATTGCACTTGGTTTTTGGAGGGGGTGTTAGCCTTGGATTTTCAGACAAATTGATCCTGACTCGACGAGCCCCATTTAAATGAGTATTAGCCTTAGATTTCTAACCTTGTTCATATCCAAGACCTTTTAGTTTGTATTAGACTTCAAATTTATGAGTAATATCCTTTCCCCCAAAACATGATTGAACTTGGTTTTTGGAGGCGGTGTTAGCCTTGGATTTTCGGACAAATTGCTCCTGACTCGACGAGCCCCATTTAATTGAGTATTAGGCTTAGATTTCTAACCTTGTTCATATCCAAGCACTTTTAGATGGTATTAGACTTCAAATTTATGGCTTATAGGCTTTTCCCCCAAACATGATTGAACTTGGTTTTTGGAGGGGGTGTTAGCCTTGGAATTTCGGACAAATTGATCCTGACTCGACGAGCCCCATTTAAATGAGTATTATCCTTAGATTTATAACCTTGTTCATATCCAAGCCCTTTTAGTTGGTATTAGACTTCTAATTTATGGGTTATAGGCTTTTCCCCCAAACATGATTGAACTTGGTTTTTGGAGAGGGTGTTAGCCTTGGATTTTCGGACAAATTGATCCTGACTCGACGAGCCCCATTTAAATGAGTATTATCCTTAGATTTCTAACCTTGTTCATATCCAAGCACTTTTAGATGGTATTAGACTTCAAATTTATGGGTTATAGGCTTTTCCCCCAAACATGATTGAACTTGGTTTTTGGAGGGGGTGTTAGCCTTGGAATTTCGGACAAATTGATCCTAACTCGACGAGCCCCATTTAAATGAGTATTAGGCTTAGATTTCTAACCTTGTTCATATCCAAGCCCTTTTAGTTGGTATTAGACTTCAAATTTATGGGTAATAGACTTTTCCCCCAAACATGATTGAACTTGGTTTTTGGAGAGGGTGTTAGCCTTGGAATTTCGGACAAATTGATCCTGACTCGACGAGCCCCATTTAAATGAGTATTATCCTTAGATTTATAACCTTGTTCATATCCAAGCCCTTTTAGTTGGTATTAGACTTCAAATAAATGGGTAATAGACTTTTCCCCCAAACATGACTGAACTTGGTTTTTTGAGGGGGTGTTAGCCTTGGATTTTCGGACAAATTGATCCTGACTCGACGAGCCCCATTTAAATGAGTATTAGCCTTAGATTTCTAACCTTGTTCATATCCAAGACCTTTTAGTTTGTATTAGACTTCAAATTTATGAGTAATATCCTTTCCCCCTAAACATGATTAAACTTGGTTTTTGGAGGCGGTGTTAGCCTTGGATTTTCGGACAAATTGATCCTGACTCGACGAGCCCCATTTAAATGAGTATTAGGCTTAGATTTCTAACCTTGGTTATATCCAAGCCCTTTTAGTTGGTATTAGATTTCAAATTTATGGGTAATATCCTTTTCCCCCAAACATGATTGAACTTGGTTTTTGGAGGGGGTGTTAGCCTTGGATTTTTGGACAAATTGATCCTGACTCGACGAGCCCCATTTAAATGAGTATTAGGCTTAGATTTCTAACCTTGTTCATATCCAAGCCCTTTTAGATGGAATTAGACTTCTAATTTATGGGTTATAGGCTTTTCCCCCAAACATGATTGAACTTGGTTTTTGGAGGGGGTGTTAGCCTTGGATTTTCGGACAAATTGATCCTGACTCGACGAGCCCCATTTAAATGAGTATTAGGCTTACATTTCTAACCTTTTTCATATCCAAGCCCTTTTAGATGGTATTAGACTTCAAATTTATGGGTTATAGGCTTTTCCCCCAAACATGATTGAACTTGGTTTTTGGAGGGGGTGTTAGCCTTGGATTTTCGGACAAATTGATCCTTACTCGACGAGCCCCATTTAAATGAGTATTAGGCTTAGATTTCTAACCTTGTTCATATCCAAGCCCTTTTAGATGGAATTAGACTTCTAATTTATGGGTTATAGGCTTTTCCCCCAAACATGATTGAACTTGGTTTTTGGAGGGGGTGTTAGCCTTGGAATTTCGGACAAATTGATCCTAACTCGACGAGCCCCATTTAAATGAGTATTATCCTTAGATTTATAACCTTGTTCATATCCAATCCCTTTTAGTTCGTATTAGACTTCAAATTTATGGGTAATAGACTTTTCCCCCAAACATGATTGAACTTGGTTTTTGGAGGGGGTGTTAGCCTTGGATTTTCGGACAAATTGATCCTGACTCGACGAGCCCCATTTAAATGAGTATTATCCTTAGATTTATAACCTTGTTCATATCCAAGCCCTTTTAGTTGGTATTAGACTTCAAATTTATGGGTAATAGACTTTTCCCCCAAACATGATTGAACTTGGTTTTTGGAGGGGGTGTTAGCCTTGGATTTTCGGACAAATTGATCCTGACTCGACAAGCCCCATTTAAATGAGTATTAGGCTTAGATTTCTAACCTTGTTCATATCCAAGCCCTTTCAGATGGTATTAGACTTCAAATTTATGGGTTATAGGCTTTTCCCCCAAACATGATTGAACTTGGTTTTTGGAGGGGGTGTTAGCCTTGGATTTTTGGACAAATTGATCCTGACTCGACGAGCCCCATTTAAATGAGTATTATCCTTAGATTTATAACCTTGTTCATATCCAAGCCCTTTTAGTTGGTATTAGACTTCAAATTTATGGGTAATAGACTTTTCCCCCAAACATGATTGAACTTGGTTTTTGGAGGGGGTGTTAGCCTTGGATTTTCGGACAAATTGATCCTGACTCGACGAGCCCCATTTAAATGAGTATTAGGCTTACATTTCTAACCTTGTTCATATCCAAGCCCTTTTAGATGGTATTAGACTTCAAATTTATGGGTTATAGGCTTTTCCCCCAAACATGATTGAACTTGGTTTTTGGAGGGGGTGTTAGCCTTGGATTTTCGGACAAATTGATCCTGACTCGACGAGCCCCATTTAAATGAGTATTAGGCTTAGATTTCTAACCTTGTTCATATCCAAGCCCTTTTAGATGGAACTAGACTTCTAATTTATGGGTTATAGGCTTTTCCCCCAAACATGATTGAACTTGGTTTTTTGGAGAGGGTGTTAGCCTTGGATTTTCGGACAAATTGATCCTGACTCGACGAGCCCCATTTAAATGAGTATTAGGCTTAGATTTCTAACCTTGTTCATATCCAAGCCCTTTTAGATGGAATTAGACTTCTAATTTATGGGTTATAGGCTTTTCCCCCAAACATGATTGCACTTGGTTTTTGGAGGGGGTGTTAGCCTTGGATTTTCGGACAAATTGATCCTGACTCGACGAGCCCCATTTAAATGAGTATTAGCCTTAGATTTCTAACCTTGTTCATATCCAAGACCTTTTAGTTTGTATTAGACTTCCAATTTATGAGTAATATCCTTTCCCCCAAAACATGATTGAACTTGGTTTTTGGAGGCGGTGTTAGCCTTGGATTTTCGGACAAATTGCTCCTGACTCGACGAGCCCCATTTAATTGAGTATTAGGCTTAGATTTCTAACCTTGTTCATATCCAAGCACTTTTAGATGGTATTAGACTTCAAATTTATGGCTTATAGGCTTTTCCCCCAAACATGATTGAACTTGGTTTTTGGAGGGGGTGTTAGCCTTGGAATTTCGGACAAATTGATCCTGACTCGACGAGCCCCATTTAAATGAGTATTATCCTTAGATTTATAACCTTGTTCATATCCAAGCCCTTTTAGTTGGTATTAGACTTCAAATTTATGGGTAATAGACTTTTCCCCCAAACATGATTGAACTTGGTTTTTGGAGGGGGTGTTAGCCTTGGATTTTCGGACAAATTGATCCTGACTCGACGAGCCCCATTTAAATGAGTATTATCCTTAGATTTATAACCTTGTTCATATCCAAGCCCTTTTAGTTGGTATTAGACTTCAAATTTATGGGTAATAGACTTTTCCCCCAAACATGATTGAACTTGGTTTTTGGAGGGGGTGTTAGCCTTGGATTTTCGGACAAATTGATCCTGACTCGACGAGCCCCATTTAAATGAGTATTATCCTTAGATTTATAACCTTGTTCATATCCAAGCCCTTTTAGTTGGTATTAGACTTCAAATTTATGGGTAATAGACTTTTCCCCCAAACATGATTGAACTTGGTTTTTGGAGGGGGTGTTAGCCTTGGATTTTCGGACAAATTGATCCTGACTCGACGAGCCCCATTTAAATGAGTATTAGGCTTAGATTTCTAACCTTGTTCATATCCAAGCCCTTTTAGATGGAACTAGACTTCTAATTTATGGGTTATAGGCTTTTCCCCCAAACATGATTGAACTTGGTTTTTGGAGAGGGTGTTAGCCTTGGATTTTCGGACAAATTGATCCTGACTCGACGAGCCCCATTTAAATGAGTATTATCCTTAGATTTATAACCTTGTTCCTATCCAAGCCCTTTTAGTTGGTATTAGACTTCAAATTTATGGGTAATAGACTTTTCCCCCAAACATGATTGAACTTGGTTTTTGGAGAGGGTGTTAGCCTTGGAATTTCGGACAAATTGATCTTGACTCGACGAGCCCCATTTAAATGAGTATTATCCTTAGATTTATAACCTTGTTCATATCCAAGCCCTTTTAGTTGGTATTAGACTTCAAATAAATGGGTAATAGACTTTTCCCCCAAACATGACTGAACTTGGTTTTTTGAGGGGGTGTTAGCCTTGGATTTTCGGACAAATTGATCCTGACTCGACGAGCCCCATTTAAATGAGTATTAGCCTTAGATTTCTAACCTTGTTCATATCGAAGCCCTTTTAGATGGAATTAGACTTCTAATTTATGGGTTATAGGCTTTTCCCCCAAACATGATTGAACTTGGTTTTTGGAGGGGGTGTTAGCCTTGGATTTTCGGACAAATTGATCCTGACTCGACGAGCCCCATTTAAATGAGTATTAGGCTTAGATTTCTAACCTTGTTCATATCCAAGCCCTTTTAGATGGAATTAGACTTCTAATTTATGGGTTATAGGCTTTTCCCCCAAACATGATTGAACTTGGTTTTTGGAGGGGGTGTTAGCCTTGGAATTTCGGACAAATTGATCCTAACTCGACGAGCCCCATTTAAATGAGTATTATCCTTAGATTTATAACCTTGTTCATATCCAATCCCTTTTAGTTCGTATTAGACTTCAAATTTATGGGTAATAGACTTTTCCCCCAAACATGATTGAACTTGGTTTTTGGAGAGGGTGTTAGCCTTGGAATTTCGGACAAATTGATCCTGACTCGACGAGCCCCATTTAAATGAGTATTATCCTTAGATTTCTAACCTTGTTCATATCCAAGCCCTTTTAGTTGGTATTAGACTTCAAATAAATGGGTAATAGACTTTTCCCCCAAACATGATTGAACTTGGTTTTTGGAGGGGGTGTTAGCCTTGGATTTTCGGATAAATTGATCCTGACTCGACGAGCCCCATTTAAATGAGTATTAGGCTTAGATTTCTAACCTTGTTCATATCCAAGCTCTTTTATATGAAATTAGACTTCTAATTCATGGGTTATAGGCTTTTCCCCCAAAGATGATTGAACTTGGTTTTTGGAGGGGGTGTTAGCCTTGGATTTTCGGACAAATTGATCCTGACTCGACGAGCCCCATTTAAATGAGTATTAGGCTTAGATTTCTAACCTTGTTCATATCCAAGCCTTTTTAGATGGTATTAGACTTCAAATTTATGGGTTATAGGCTTTTCCCCCAAACATGATTGAACTTGGTTTTTGGAGAGGGTGTTAGCCTTGGAATTTCGGACAAATTGATCCTGACTCGACGAGCCCCATTTAAATGAGTATTATCCTTAGATTTATAACCTTGTTCATATCCAAGCCCTTTTAGTTGTTATTAGACTTCAAATAAATGGGTAATAGACTTTTCCCCCAAACATGATTGAACTTGGTTTTTTGAGGGGGTGTTAGCCTTGGATTTTCGGACAAATTGATCCTGACTCGACGAGCCCCATTTAAATGAGTATTAGGCTTAGATTTCTAACCTTGTTCATATCCAAGCCCTTTTAGATGGAATTAGACTTCTAATTTATGGGTTATAGGCTTTTCCCCCAAACATGATTGCACTTGGTTTTTGGAGGGGGTGTTAGCCTTGGATTTTCGGACAAATTGATCCTGACTCGACGAGCCCCATTTAAATGAGTATTAGCCTTAGATTTCTAACCTTGTTCATATCCAAGACCTTTTAGTTTGTATTAGACTTCAAATTTATGAGTAATATCCTTTCCCCCAAAACATGATTGAACTTGGTTTTTGGAGGCGGTGTTAGCCTTGGATTTTCGGACAAATTGCTCCTGACTCGACGAGCCCCATTTAATTGAGTATTAGGCTTAGATTTCTAACCTTGTTCATATCCAAGCACTTTTAGATGGTATTAGACTTCAAATTTATGGCTTATAGGCTTTTCCCCCAAACATGATTGAACTTGGTTTTTGGAGGGGGTGTTAGCCTTGGATTTTCGGACAAATTGATCCTGACTCGACGAGCCCCATTTAAATGAGTATTATCCTTAGATTTATAACCTTGTTCATATCCAAGCCCTTTTAGTTGGTATTAGACTTCAAATTTATGGGTAATAGACTTTTCCCCCAAACATGATTGAACTTGGTTTTTGGAGGGGGTGTTAGCCTTGGATTTTCGGACAAATTGATCCTGACTCGACGAGCCCCATTTAAATGAGTATTATCCTTAGATTTATAACCTTGTTCATATCCAAGCCCTTTTAGTTGGTATTAGACTTCAAATTTATGGGTAATAGACTTTTCCCCCAAACATGATTGAACTTGGTTTTTGGAGGGGGTGTTAGCCTTGGATTTTCGGACAAATTGATACTGACTCGACGAGCCCCATTTAAATGAGTATTTGGCTTACATTTCTAACCTTGTTCATATCCAAGCCCTTTTAGATGGTATTAGACTTCAAATTTATGGGTTATAGGCTTTTCCCCCAAACATGATTGAACTTGGTTTTTGGAGGGGGTGTTAGCCTTGGATTTTCGGACAAATTGATCCTGACTCGACGAGCCCCATTTAAATGAGTATTAGGCTTAGATTTCTAACCTTGTTCATATCCAAGCCCTTTTGGATGTAATTAGACTTCTAATTTATGGGTTATAGGATTTTCCCCCAAACATGATTGATCTTGGTTTTTGGAGGGGGTGTTAGCCTTGGATTTTCGGACAAATTGATCCTGACTCGACGAGCCCCATTTAAATGAGTATTATCCTTATATTTATAATCTTGTTCCTATCCAAGCCCTTTTAGTTGGTATTAGACTTCAAATTTATGGGTAATATCCTTTTCCCCCAAACATGATTGAACTTGGTTTTTGGAGGGGGTGTTAGCCTTGGATTTTCGGACAAATTGATCCTGACTCGACGAGCCCCATTTAAGTGAGTATTAGCCTTAGATTTCTAACCTTGGTCATATCCAAGCCCTTTTAGTTGGTATTAGATTTCAAATTTATGGGTAATATCCTTTTCCCCCAAACATGATTGAACTTGGTTTTTGGAGGGGGTGTTAGCCTTGGATTTTCGGATAAATTGATCCTGACTCGACGAGCCCCATTTAAATGAGTATTAGGCTTAGATTTCTAACCTTGTTCATATCCAAGCTCTTTTAGATGGAATTAGACTTCTAATTCATGGGTTATAGGCTTTTCCCCCAAAGATGATTGAACTTGGTTTTTGGAGGGGGTGTTACCCTTGGATTTTCGGACAAATTGATCCTGACTCGACGAGCCCCATTTAAATGAGTATTAGGCTTAGATTTCTAACCTTGTTCATATCCAAGCCTTTTTAGATGGTATTAGACTTCAAATTTATGGGTTACAGGCCTTTCCCCCAAACATGATTGAACTTGGTTTTTGGAGGGGGTGTTAGCCTTGGATTTTCGGACAAATTGATCCTGACTCGACGAGCCCCATTTAAATGAGTATTAGCTTTAGATTTCTAACCTTGTTCATATCCAAGACCTTTTAGTTTGTATTAGACTTCAAATTTATGGGTAATATCCTTTCCCCCCAAACATGATTGAACTTGGTTTTTGGAGGGGGTGTTACCCTTGGATTTTCGGACAAATTGATCCTAACTCGAGGAGCCCCATTTAAGTGAGTATTAGCCTTAGATTTCTAACCTTGGTCATATCAAAGCCCTTTTAGTTGGTATTAGACTTCAAATTTATGGGTAATATCCTTTTCCCCCAAACATGATTGAACTTGGTTTTTGGAGGGGGTGTTAGCCTTGGATTTTCGGACAAATTGCTCCTGACTCGACGAGCCCCATTTAATTGAGTATTAGGCTTAGATTTCTAACCTTGTTCATATCCAAGCACTTTTAGATGGTATTAGACTTCAAATTTATGGCTTATAGGCTTTTCCCCCAAACATGATTGAACTTGGTTTTTGGAGGGGGTGTTAGCCTTGGAATTTCGGACAAATTGATCCTAACTCGACGAGCCCCATTTAAATGAGTATTATCCTTAGATTTATAACCTTGTTCATATCCAAGCCCTTTTAGTTGGTATTAGACTTCAAATTTATGGGTAATAGACTTTTCCCCCAAACATGATTGAACTTGGTTTTTGGAGGGGGTGTTAGCCTTGGATTTTCGGACAAATTGATCCTGACTCGACGAGCCCCATTTAAATGAGTATTAGGCTTACATTTCTAACCTTGTTCATATCCAAGCCCTTTTAGATGGTATTAGACTTCAAATTTATGGGTTATAGGCTTTTCCCCCACACATGATTGAACTTGGTTTTTGGAGGGGGTGTTAGCCTTGGATTTTCGGACAAATTGATCCTGACTCGACGAGCCCCATTTAAAGGAGTATTAGGCTTAGATTTCTAACCTTGTTCATATCCAAGCCCTTTTGGATGGAATTAGACTTCTAATTTATGGGTTATAGGCTTTTCCCCCAAACATGATTGAACTTGGTTTTTGGAGGGGGTGTTAGCCTTGGATTTTCGGACAAATTGATCCTGACTCGACGAGCCCCATTTAAATGAGTATTATCCTTATATTTATAATCTTGTTCCTATCCAAGCCCTTTTAGTTGGTATTAGACTTCAAATTTATAGGTAATATCCTTTTCCCCCAAACATGATTGAACTTGGTTTTTGGAGGGGGTGTTAGCCTTGGATTTTCGGACAAATTGATCCTGACTCGACGAGCCCCATTTAAGTGAGTATTAGCCTTAGATTTCTAACCTTGGTCATATCCAAGACCTTTTAGTTGGTATTAGATTTCAAATTTATGGGTAATATCCTTTTCCCCCAAACATGATTGAACTTGGTTTTTGGAGGGGGTGTTAGCCTTGGATTTTCGGATAAATTGATCCTGACTCGACGAGCCCCATTTAAATGAGTATTAGGCTTAGATTTCTAACCTTGTTCATATCCAAGCTCTTTTAGATGGAATTAGACTTCTAATTCATGGGTTATAGGCTTTTCCCCCAAAGATGATTGAACTTGGTTTTTGGAGGGGGTGTTAGCCTTGGATTTTCGGACAAATTGATCCTGACTCGACGAGCCCCATTTAAATGAGTATTAGGCTTAGATTTCTAACCTTGTTCATATCCAAGCCCTTTTAGATGGTATTAGACTTCAAATTTATGGGTTATAGGCTTTTCCCCCAAACATGATTGAACTTGGTTTTTGGAGGGGGTGTTAGCCTTGGATTTTCGGACAAATTGATCCTGACTCGACGAGCCCCATTTAAATGAGTATTATCCTTAGATTTATAATCTTGTTCCTATCCAAGCCCTTTTAGTTGGTATTAGACTTCAAATTTATGGGTAATATCCTTTTCCCCCAAACATGATTGAACTTGGTTTTTGGAGGGGGTGTTAGCCTTGGATTTTCGGACAAATTGATCCTGACTCGACGAGCCCCATTTAAGTGAGTATTAGCCTTAGATTTCTAACCTTGGTCATATCCAAGCCCTTTTAGTTGGTATTAGATTTCAAATTTATGGGTAATATCCTTTTCCCCCAAACATGATTGAACTTGGTTTTTGGAGGGGGTGTTAGCCTTGGATTTTCGGACATATTGATCCTGACTCGACGAGCCCCATTTAAATGAGTATTAGGCTTAGATTTCTAACCTTGTTCATATCCAAGCTCTTTTAGATGGAATTAGACTTCTAATTTATGGTTTATAGGCTTTTCCCCCAAAGATGATTGAACTTGGTTTTTGGAGGGGGTGTGAGCCTTGGATTTTCGGACAAATTGATCCTGACTCGACGAGCCCCATTTAAATGAGTATTAGGCTTAGATTTCTAACCTTGTTCATATCCAAGCCTTTTTAGATGGTATTAGACTTCAAATTTATGGGTTATAGGCTTTTCCCCCAAACATGATTGAACTTGGTTTTTGGAGGGGGTGTTAGCCTTGGATTTTCGGACAAATTGATCCTGACTCGACGAGCCCCATTTAAATGAGTATTATCCTTAGATTTATAATCTTGTTCCTATCCAAGCCCTTTTAGTTGGTATTAGACTTCAAATTTATGGGTAATATCCTTTTCCCCCAAACATGATTGAACTTGGTTTTTGGAGGGGGTGTTAGCCTTGGATTTTCGGACAAATTGATCCTGACTCGACGAGCCCCATTTAAGTGAGTATTAGCCTTAGATTTCTAACCTTGGTCATATCCAAGCCCTTTTAGTTGGTATTAGATTTCAAATTTATGGGTAATATCCTTTTCCCCCAAACATGATTGAACTTGGTTTTTGGAGGGGGTGTTAGCCTTGGATTTTCGGACAAATTGATCCTGACTCGACGAGCCCCATTTAAATGAGTATTAGGCTTAGATTTCTAACCTTGTTCATATCCAAGCTCTTTTAGATGGAATTAGACTTCTAATTTATGGTTTATAGGCTTTTCCCCCAAAGATGATTGAACTTGGTTTTTGGAGGGGGTGTGAGCCTTGGATTTTCGGACAAATTGATCCTGACTCGACGAGCCCCATTTAAATGAGTATTAGGCTTAGATTTCTAACCTTGTTCATATCCAAGCCTTTTTAGATGGTATTAGACTTCAAATTTATGGGTTATAGGCTTTTCCCCCAAACATGATTGAACTTGGTTTTTGGAGGGGGTGTTAGCCTTGGATTTTCGGACAAATTGATCCTGACTCGACGAGCCCCATTTAAATTAGTATTAGCTTTAGATTTCTAACCTTGTTCATATCCAAGACCTTTTAGTTTGTATTAGACTTCAAATTTATGGGTAATATCCTTTCCCCCCAAACATGATTGAACTTGGTTTTTGGAGGGGGTGTTACCCTTGGATTTTCGGACAAATTGATCCTGACTCGACGAGCCCCATTTAAGTGAGTATTAGCCTTAGATTTCTAACCTTGGTCATATCCAAGCCCCTTTAGTTG
The DNA here is from genome assembly GCA_964035475.1 of Salix caprea. Lineage (NCBI taxonomy): Eukaryota > Viridiplantae > Streptophyta > Magnoliopsida > Malpighiales > Salicaceae > Salix > Salix caprea. Next base: position 3,278,371 of record OZ037748.1, on the reverse strand, counting down.
GTATTAGACTTCAAATTTATGGGTAATATTCTTTTCCCCCAAACATGATTGAACTTGGTTTTTGGAGGGGGTGTTAGCCTTGGATTTTCAGACAAATTGATCCTGACTCGACGAGCCCCATTTAAATGAGTATTATCCTTATATTTCTAAGCTTGTTCATATCCAAGGCCTTTTAGTTGGTATTAGACTTCAAATAAATGGGTAATAGACCTTTCCCCCAAACATGATTGAACTTGGTTTTTGGAGAGGGTGTTAGCCTTGGAATTTCGGACAAATTGATCCTGACTCGACGAGCCCCATTTAAATGAGTATTAGGCTTAGATTTCTAACCTTGTTCATATCCAAGCTCTTTTAGATGGAATTAGACTTCTAATTTATGGGTTATAGGCTTTTCCCCCAAAGATGATTGAACTTGGTTTTTGGAGGGGGTGTGAGCCTTGGATTTTCGGACAAATTGATACTGACTCGACGAGCCCCATTTAAATGAGTATTAGGCTTAGATTTCTAACCTTGTTCATATCCAAGCCTTTTTAGATGGTATTAGACTTCAAATTTATGGGTTATAGGCTTTTCCCCCAAACATGATTGAACTTGGTTTTTGGAGGGGGTGTTAGCCTTGGATTTTCGGACAAATTGATCCTGACTCGACGAGCCCCATTTAAATTAGTATTAGCTTTAGATTTCTAACCTTGTTCATATCCAAGACCTTTTAGTTTGTATTAGACTTCAAATTTATGGGTAATATCCTTTTCCCCCAAACATGATTGAACTTGGTTTTTGGAGGGGGTGTTAGCCTTGGATTTTCAGACAAATTGATCCTGACTCGACGAGCCCCATTTAAATGAGTATTATCCTTATATTTCTAAGCTTGTTCATATCCAAGGCCTTTTAGTTGGTATTAGACTTCAAATAAATGGGTAATAGACTTTTCCCCCAAATATGATTGAACTTGGTTTTTTGAGGGCGTGTTAGCCTTGGATTTTCGGACAAATTGATCCTGACTCGACGAGCCCCATTTAAATGAGTATTAGGCTTAGATTTCTAACCTTGTTCATATCCAAGCCCTTTTAGATGGAATTAGACTTCTAATTTATGGGTTATACGCTTTTCCCCCAAACATGATTGAACTTGGTTTTTGGAGGGGGTGTTAGCCTTGGATTTTCGGACAAATTGATCCTGACTCGACGAGGCCTATTTAAATAAGTATTAGCCTTAGATTTCTAACCTTGTTCATATCCAAGACCTTTTAGTTTGTATTAGACTTCAAATTTTTGAGTAATATCCTTTCCCCCCAAACATGATTGAACTTGGTTTTTGGAGGCGGTGTTAGCCTTGGATTTTCGGACAAATTGATCCTGACTCGACGAGCCCGATTTAATTGAGTATTAGGCTTAGATTTCTAACCTTGTTCATATCCAAGCACTTTTAGATGGTATTAGACTTCAAATTTATGGCTTATAGGCTTTTCCCCCAAACATGATTGAACTTGGTTTTTGGAGGGGGTTTTAGCCTTGGAATTTCAGACAAATTGATCCTAACTCGACGAGCCCCATTTAAATGAGTATTATCCTTAGATTTATAACCTTTTTCATATCCAAGCCCTTTTAGTTGGTATTAGACTTCAAATTTATGGGTAATAGACTTTTCCCCCAAACATGATTGAACTTGGTTTTTGGAGAGGGTGTTAGCCTTGGAATTTCGGACAAATTGATCCTGACTCGACGAGCCCCATTTAAATGAGTATTATCCTTAGATTTATAACCTTGTTCATATCCAAGCCCTTTTAGTTGGTATTAGACTTCAAATTTATGGGTAATAGACTTTTCCCCCAAACATGATTGAACTTGGTTTTTTGAGGTGGTGTTAGCCTTGGATTTTCGGACAAATTGATCCTGACTCGACGAGCCCCATTTAAATGAGTATTATGCTTAGATTTCTAACCTTGTTCATATCCAAGCCCTTTTAGTTGGTATTAGACTTCAAATTTATGGGTAATATCCTTTTCCCCCAAACATGATTGAACTTGGTTTTTGGAGGGGGTATTAGCCTTGGATTTTCAGACAAATTGATCCTGACTCGACGAGCCCCATTTAAATGAGTATTATCCTTATATTTCTAAGCTTGTTCATATCCAAGGCCTTTTAGTTGGTATTAGACTTCAAATAAATGGGTAATAGACTTTTCCCCCAAATATGATTGAACTTGGTTTTTTGAGGGCGTGTTAGCCTTGGATTTTCGGACAAATTGATCCTGACTCGACGAGCCCCATTTAAATGAGTATTAGGCTTAGATTTCTAACCTTGTTCATATCCAAGCCCTTTTAGATGGAATTAGACTTCTAATTTATGGTTTATAGGCTTTTCCCCCAAACATGATTGAACTTGGTTTTTGGAGGGGGTGTTAGCCTTGGATTTTCGGACAAATTGATCCTGACTCGACGAGGCCTATTTAAATAAGTATTAGCCTTAGATTTCTAACCTTGTTCATATCCAAGACCTTTTAGTTTGTATTAGACTTCAAATTTATGAGTAATATCCTTTCCCCCCAAACATTATTGAACTTGGTTTTTGGAGGCGGTGTTAGCCTTGGATTTTCGGACAAATTGATCCTGACTCGACGAGCCCCATTTAAATGAGTATTAGGCTTAGATTTCTAACCTTGTTCATATCCAAGCACTTTTAGATGGTATTAGACTTCAAATTTATGTGTTATAGGCTTTTCCCCCAAACATGATTGAACTTGGTTTTTGGAGGGGGTGTTAGCCTTAGATTTTCGGACAAATTGAACCTGACTCGACGAGCCCCATTTAAATGAGTATTAGGCTTAGATTTCTAACCTTGTTCATATCCAAGCCCTTTTAGATGGAATTAGACTTCAAATTTATGGGTAATAGACATTTCCCCCAAACATGATTGAACTTGGTTTTTGGAGGGGGTGTTAGCCTTGGATTTTCGGACAAATTGATCCTGACTCGACGAGCCCCATTTAAGTGAGTATTAGCCTTAGATTTCTAACCTTGGTCATATCCAAGCCCTTTTAGTTGGTATTAGACTTCAAATTTGTAGGTAATATCCATTTCCCACAAACATGATTGTACTTGGTTTTTTGAGGGGGTGTTAGCCTTGGATTTTCGGACAAATTGATCCTGACTCGACGAGACCCATTTAATTGAGTATTAGGCTTAGATTTCTAACCTTGTTCATATCCAAGCACTTTTAGATGGTATTAGACTTCAAATTTATGGGTTATAGGCTTTTCCCCCAAACATGATTGAACTTGGTTTTTGGAGGGGGTGTTAGCCTTGGATTTTCGGACAAATTGATCCTGACTCGACGAGCCCCATTTAAGTGAGTATTAGCCTTAGATTTCTAACCTTGGTCATATCCAAGCCCTTTTAGTTGGTATTAGACTTCAAATTTATGGGTAATATCCTTTTCCCCCAAACATGATTGAACTTGGTTTTTGGAGGGGGTGTTAGCCTTGGATTTTCGGACAAATTGATCCTGACTCGACGAGGTCTATTTAAATAAGTATTAGCCTTAGATTTCTAACGTTGATCATATCCAAGACCTTTTAGTTTGTATTAGACTTCAAATTTATGAGTAATATCCTTTCCCCCCAAACATGATTGAACTTGGTTTTTGGAGGCGGTGTTAGCCTTCGATTTTCGGACAAATTGATCCTGACTCGACGAGCCCCATTTAAATGAGTATTATACTTATATTTATAACCTTGTTCATATTCAAGCCCTTTTAGTTGGTATTAGACTTCAAATTTATGGGCAATAGACTTTTGCCCCAAACATGATTGAACTTGGTTTTTTGAGGGGGTGTTAGCCTTGGATTTTCGGACAAATTGATCCTGACACGACGAGCCCCATTTAAATGAGTATTATGCTTAGATTTCTAACCTTGTTCATATCCAAGCCCTTTTAGATGGTAATAGACTTCAAATTTATGGGTTATAGGCTTTTCCCCCAAAGATGATTGAACTTGGTTTTTGGAGGGGGTGTTAGCCTTGGATTTTCGGACAAATTGATCCTGACTCGAGGAGCCCCATTTAAATGAGTATTAGGCTTAGATTTCTAACCTTGTTCATATCCAAGACCTTTTAGTTTGTATTAGACTTCCAATTTATGAGTAATATCCTTTCCCCCCAAACATTATTGAACTTGGTTTTTGGAGTCGGTGTTAGCCTTGGATTTTCGGACAAATTGATCCTGACTCGACGAGCCCCATTTAAATGAGTATTAGGCTTAGATTTCTAACCTTGTTCATATCCAAGCACTTTTAGATGGTATTAGACTTCAAATTTATGTGTTATAGGCTTTTCCCCCAAACATGATTGAACTTGGTTTTTGGAGGGGGTGTTAGCCTTAGATTTTCGGACAAATTGAACCTGACTCGACGAGCCCCATTTAAATGAGTATTAGGCTTAGATTTCTAACCTTGTTCATATCCAAGCCCTTTTAGATGGAATTAGACTTCAAATTTATGGGTAATAGACTTTTCCCCCAAACATGATTGAACTTGGTTTTTGGAGAGGGTGTTAGCCTTGGAATTTTGGACAAATTGATCCTGACTCGACGAGCCCCATTTAAATGAGTATTATCCTTAGATTTATAACCTTGTTCATATCCAAGCCCTTTTAGTTGGTATTAGACTTCAAATTTATGGGTAATAGACTTTTCCCCCAAACATGATTGAACTTGGTTTTTTGAGGTGGTGTTAGCCTTGGATTTTCGGACAAATTGATCCTGACTCGACGAGCCCCATTTAAATGAGTATTATGCTTAGATTTCTAACCTTGTTCATATCCAAGCCCTTTTAGTTGGTATTAGACTTCAAATTTATGGGTAATATCCTTTTCCCCCAAACATGATTGAACTTGGTTTTTGGAGGGGGTATTAGCCTTGGATTTTCAGACAAATTGATCCTGACTCGACGAGCCCCATTTAAATGAGTATTATCCTTATATTTCTAAGCTTGTTCATATCCAAGGCCTTTTAGTTGGTATTAGACTTCAAATAAATGGGTAATAGACTTTTCCCCCAAATATGATTGAACTTGGTTTTTTGAGGGCGTGTTAGCCTTGGATTTTCGGACAAATTGATCCTGACTCGACGAGCCCCATTTAAATGAGTATTAGGCTTAGATTTCTAACCTTGTTCATATCCAAGCCCTTTTAGATGGAATTAGACTTCTAATTTATGGGTTATAGGCTTTTCCCCCAAACATGATTGAACTTGGTTTTTGGAGGGGGTGTTAGCCTTGGATTTTCGGACAAATTGATCCTGACTCGACGAGGCCTATTTAAATAAGTATTAGCCTTAGATTTCTAACCTTGTTCATATCCAAGACCTTTTAGTTTGTATTAGACTTCAAATTTATGAGTAATATCCTTTCCCCCCAAACATTATTGAACTTGGTTTTTGGAGGCGGTGTTAGCCTTGGATTTTCGGACAAATTGATCCTGACTCGACGAGCCCCATTTAAATGAGTATTAGGCTTAGATTTCTAACCTTGTTCATATCCAAGCACTTTTAGATGGTATTAGACTTCAAATTTATGTGTTATAGGCTTTTCCCCCAAACATGATTGAACTTGGTTTTTGGAGGGGGTGTTAGCCTTAGATTTTCGGACAAATTGAACCTGACTCGTCGAGCCCCATTTAAATGAGTATTAGGCTTAGATTTCTAACCTTGTTCATATCCAAGCCCTTTTAGATGGAATTAGACTTCAAATTTATGGGTAATAGACATTTCCCCCAAACATGATTGAACTTGGTTTTTGGAGGGGGTGTTAGCCTTGGATTTTCGGACAAATTGATCCTGACTCGACGAGCCCCATTTAAGTGAGTATTAGCCTTAGATTTCTAACCTTGGTCATATCCAAGCCCTTTTAGTTGGTATTAGACTTCAAATTTGTAGGTAATATCCATTTCCCACAAACATGATTGTACTTGGTTTTTTGAGGGGGTGTTAGCCTTGGATTTTCGGACAAATTGATCCTGACTCGACGAGACCCATTTAATTGAGTATTAGGCTTAGATTTCTAACCTTGTTCATATCCAAGCACTTTTAGATGGTATTAGACTTCAAATTTATGGGTTATAGGCTTTTCCCCCAAACATGATTGAACTTGGTTTTTGGAGGGGGGTTAGCCTTGGATTTTCGGACAAATTGATCCTGACTCGACGAGCCCCATTTAAGTGAGTATTAGCCTTAGATTTCTAACCTTGGTCATATCCAAGCCCTTTTAGTTGGTATTAGACTTCAAATTTATGGGTAATATCCTTTTCCCCCAAACATGATTGAACTTGGTTTTTGGAGGGGGTGTTAGCCTTGGATTTTCGGACAAATTGATCCTGACTCGACGAGGTCTATTTAAATAAGTATTAGCCTTAGATTTCTAACGTTGATCATATCCAAGACCTTTTAGTTTGTATTAGACTTCAAATTTATGAGTAATATCCTTTCCCCCCAAACATGATTGAACTTGGTTTTTGGAGGCGGTGTTAGCCTTCGATTTTCGGACAAATTGATCCTGACTCGACGAGCCCCATTTAAATGAGTATTATACTTATATTTATAACCTTGTTCATATTCAAGCCCTTTTAGTTGGTATTAGACTTCAAATTTATGGGCAATAGACTTTTGCCCCAAACATGATTGAACTTGGTTTTTTGAGGGGGTGTTAGCCTTGGATTTTCGGACAAATTGATCCTGACACGACGAGCCCCATTTAAATGAGTATTATGCTTAGATTTCTAACCTTGTTCATATCCAAGCCCTTTTAGATGGTAATAGACTTCAAATTTATGGGTTATAGGCTTTTCCCCCAAAGATGATTGAACTTGGTTTTTGGAGGGGGTGTTAGCCTTGGATTTTCGGACAAATTGATCCTGACTCGAGGAGCCCCATTTAAATGAGTATTAGGCTTAGATTTCTAACCTTGTTCATATCCAAGACCTTTTAGTTTGTATTAGACTTCCAATTTATGAGTAATATCCTTTCCCCCCAAACATTATTGAACTTGGTTTTTGGAGTCGGTGTTAGCCTTGGATTTTCGGACAAATTGATCCTGACTCGACGAGCCCCATTTAAATGAGTATTAGGCTTAGATTTCTAACCTTGTTCATATCCAAGCACTTTTAGATGGTATTAGACTTCAAATTTATGTGTTATAGGCTTTTCCCCCAAACATGATTGAACTTGGTTTTTGGAGGGGGTGTTAGCCTTAGATTTTCGGACAAATTGAACCTGACTCGACGAGCCCCATTTAAATGAGTATTAGGCTTAGATTTCTAACCTTGTTCATATCCAAGCCCTTTTAGATGGAATTAGACTTCAAATTTATGGGTAATAGACTTTTCCCCCAAACATGATTGAACTTGGTTTTTGGAGAGGGTGTTAGCCTTGGAATTTCGGACAAATTGATCCTGACTCGACGAGCCCCATTTAAATGAGTATTATCCTTAGATTTATAACCTTGTTCATATCCAAGCCCTTTTAGTTGGTATTAGACTTCAAATTTATGGGTAATAGACTTTTCCCCCAAACATGATTGAACTTGGTTTTTTGAGGTGGTGTTAGCCTTGGATTTTCGGACAAATTGATCCTGACTCGACGAGCCCCATTTAAATGAGTATTATGCTTAGATTTCTAACCTTGTTCATATCCAAGCCCTTTTAGTTGGTATTAGACTTCAAATTTATGGGTAATATCCTTTTCCCCCAAACATGATTGAACTTGGTTTTTGGAGGGGGTATTAGCCTTGGATTTTCAGACAAATTGATCCTGACTCGACGAGCCCCATTTAAATGAGTATTATCCTTATATTTCTAAGCTTGTTCATATCCAAGGCCTTTTAGTTGGTATTAGACTTCAAATAAATGGGTAATAGACTTTTCCCCCAAATATGATTGAACTTGGTTTTTTGAGGGCGTGTTAGCCTTGGATTTTCGGACAAATTGATCCTGACTCGACGAGCCCCATTTAAATGAGTATTAGGCTTAGATTTCTAACCTTGTTCATATCCAAGCCCTTTTAGATGGAATTAGACTTCTAATTTATGGGTTATAGGCTTTTCCCCCAAACATGATTGAACTTGGTTTTTGGAGGGGGTGTTAGCCTTGGATTTTCGGACAAATTGATCCTGACTCGACGAGGCCTATTTAAATAAGTATTAGCCTTAGATTTCTAACCTTGTTCATATCCAAGCCCTTTTAGATGGAATTAGACTTCAAATTTATGGGTAATAGACATTTCCCCCAAACATGATTGAACTTGGTTTTTGGAGGGGGTGTTAGCCTTGGATTTTCGGACAAATTGATCCTGACTCGACGAGCCCCATTTAAGTGAGTATTAGCCTTAGATTTCTAACCTTGGTCATATCCAAGCCCTTTTAGTTGGTATTAGACTTCAAATTTATGGGTAATATCCATTTCCCCCAAACATGATTGTACTTGGTTTTTTGAGGGGGTGTTAGCCTTGGATTTTCGGACAAATTGATCCTGACTCGACGAGACCCATTTAATTGAGTATTAGGCTTAGATTTCTAACCTTGTTCATATCCAAGCACTTTTAGATGGTATTAGACTTCAAATTTATGGGTTATAGGCTTTTCCCCCAAACATGATTGAACTTGGTTTTTGGAGGGGGTGTTAGCCTTGGATTTTCGGACAAATTGATCCTGACTCGACGAGCCCCATTTAAATGAGTATTATGCTTAGATTTCTAACCTTGTTCATATCCAAGCCCTTTTAGATGGTAATAGACTTCAAATTGATGGGTTATAGGCTTTTCCCCCAAAGATGATTGAACTTGGTTTTTGGAGGGGGTGTTAGCCTTGGATTTTCGGACAAATTGATCCTGACTCGAGGAGCCCCATTTAAATGAGTATTAGGCTTAGATTTCTAACCTTGTTCATATCCAAGACCTTTTAGTTTGTATTAGACTTCCAATTTATGAGTAATATCCTTTCCCCCCAAACATTATTGAACTTGGTTTTTGGAGTCGGTGTTAGCCTTGGATTTTCGGACAAATTGATCCTGACTCGACGAGCCCCATTTAAATGAGTATTAGGCTTAGATTTCTAACCTTGTTCATATCCAAGCACTTTTAGATGGTATTAGACTTCAAATTTATGTGTTATAGGCTTTTCCCCCAAACATGATTGAACTTGGTTTTTGGAGGGGGTGTTAGCCTTAGATTTTCGGACAAATTGAACCTGACTCGACGAGCCCCATTTAAATGAGTATTAGGCTTAGATTTCTAACCTTGTTCATATCCAAGCCCTTTTAGATGGAATTAGACTTCTAATTTATGGGTTATAGGCTTTTCCCCCAAACATGATTGAACTTGGTTTTTAGAGGGGGTGTTAGCCTTGGATTTTCGGATAAATTGATCCTGACTCGACGAGGCCCATTTAAATGAGTATTATCCTTAGATTTCTAACCTTGTTCATATCCAAGACCTTTTAGTTTGTATTAGACTTCAAATTTTTGAGTAATATCCTTTCCCCCCAAACATGATTGAACTTGGTTTTTGGAGGCGGTGTTAGCCTTGGATTTTCGGACAAATTGATCCTGACTCGACGAGCCCCATTTAATTGAGTATTAGGCTTAGATTTCTAACCTTGTTCATATCCAAGCACTTTTAGATGGTATTAGACTTCAAATTTATGGGTTATAGGCTTTTCCCCCAAAGATGATTGAACTTGGTTTTTGGAGGGGGTGTTAGCCTTGGATTTTCGGACAAATTGATCCTGACTCGACGAGCCCCATTTAAATGAGTATTAGGCTTAGATTTCTAACCTTGTTCATATCCAAGCCTTTTTAGATGGTATTATACTTCAAATTTATGGGTTATAGGCTTTTCCCCCAAACATGATTGAACTTGGTTTTTGGAGGGGGTGTTACCCTTGGATTTTCGGACAAATTGATCCTGACTCGACGAGCCCCATTTAAGTGAGTATTAGCCTTAGATTTCTAACCTTGGTCATATCCAAGCCCTTTTAGTTGGTATTAGACTTCAAATTTATGGGTAATATCCTTTTCCCCCAAACATGATTGAACTTGGTTTTTGGAGGGGGTGTTAGCCTTGGATTTTCGGACAAATTGATCCTGACTCGACGAGCCCCATTTAAATGAGTATTATGCTTAGATTTCTAACCTTGTTCATATCCAAGCCCTTTTAGATGGTAATAGACTTCAAATTTATGGGTTATAGGCTTTTCCCCCAAAGATGATTGAACTTGGTTTTTGGAGGGGGTGTTAGCCTTGGATTTTCGGACAAATTGATCCTGACTCGACGAGCCCCATTTAAATGAGTATTAGGCTTAGATTTCTAACCTTGTTCATATCCAAGCCTTTTTAGATGGTATTAGACTTCAAATTTATGGGTTATAGGCTTTTCCCCCAAACATGATTGAACTTGGTTTTTGGAGGGGGTGTTACCCTTGGATTTTCGGACAAATTGATCCTGACTCGACGAGCCCCATTTAAGTGAGTATTAGCCTTAGATTTCTAACCTTGGTCATATCCAAGCCCTTTTAGTTGGTATTAGACTTCAAATTTATGGGTAATATCCTTTTCCCCCAAACATGATTGAACTTGGTTTTTGGAGGGGGTGTTAGCCTTGGATTTTCGGACAAATTGATCCTGACTCGACGAGCCCCATTTAAATGAGTATTAGCCTTAGATTTCTAACCTTGTTCATATCCAAGACCTTTAAGTTTGTATTAGAATTCAAATTTATGAGTAATATCCTTTCCCCCCAAACATGATTGAACTTGGTTTTTGGAGGCGGTGTTAGCCTTGGATTTTCGGACCAATTGATCCTGACTCGACGAGCCCCATTTAAATGAGTATTAGGCTTATATTTCTAACCTTGTTCATATCCAAGCCCTTTTAGATGGTATTAGACTACAAATTTATGGGTTATAGGCTTTTCCCCCAAACATGATTGAACTTGGTTTTTGGAGGGGGTGTTAGCCTTGGATTTTCGGACAAATTGATCCTGACTCGACGAGCCCCATTTAAGTGAGTATTAGCCTTAGATTTCTAACCTTGGTCATATCCAAGCCCTTTTAGTTGGTATTAGATTTCAAATTTATGGGTAATATCCTTTTCCCCCAAACATGATTGAACTTGGTTTTTGGAGGGGGTGTTAGCCTTGGATTTTCGGACAAATTGATCCTGACTCGACGAGCCCCATTTAAATGAGTATTAGCTTTAGATTTCTAACCTTGTTCATATCCAAGACCTTTTAGTTTGTATTAGACTTCAAATTTATGGGTAATATCCTTTCCCCCCAAACATGATTGAACTTGGTTTTTGGAGGGGGTGTTACCCTTGGATTTTCGGACAAATTGATCCTGACTCGACGAGCCCCATTTAAGTGAGTATTAGCCTTAGATTTCTAACCTTGGTCATATCCAAGCCCTTTTAGTTGGTATTAGACTTCAAATTTATGGGTAATATCCTTTTCCCCCAAACATGATTGAACTTGGTTTTTGGAGGGGGTGTTAGCCTTGGATTTTCGGACAAATTGATCCTGACTCGACGAGCCCCATTTAAATGAGTATTAGGCTTAGATTTCTAACCTTGTTCATATCCAAGCACTTTTAGATGGTATTAGACTTCAAATTTATGTGTTATAGGCTTTTCCCCCAAACATGATTGAACTTGGTTTTTGGAGGGGGTGTTAGCCTTAGATTTTCGGACAAATTGAACCTGACTCGACGAGCCCCATTTAAATGAGTATTAGGCTTAGATTTCTAACCTTGTTCATATCCAAGCCCTTTTAGATGGAATTAGACTTCTAATTTATGGGTTATAGGCTTTTCCCCCAAACATGATTGAACTTGGTTTTTAGAGGGGGTGTTAGCCTTGGATTTTCGGATAAATTGATCCTGACTCGACGAGGCCCATTTAAATGAGTATTATCCTTAGATTTCTAACCTTGTTCATATCCAAGACCTTTTAGTTTGTATTAGACTTCAAATTTTTGAGTAATATCCTTTCCCCCCAAACATGATTGAACTTGGTTTTTGGAGGCGGTGTTAGCCTTGGATTTTTGGACAAATTGATCCTGACTCGACGAGCCCCATTTAATTGAGTATTAGCCTTAGATTTCTAACCTTGGTCATATCCAAGCCCTTTTAGTTGGTATTAGACTTCAAATTTATGGGTAATATCCTTTTCCCCCAAACATGATTGAACTTGGTTTTTGGAGGGGGTGTTAGCCTTGGATTTTCGGACAAATTGATCCTGACTCGACGAGCCCCATTTAAATGAGTATTATGCTTAGATTTCTAATCTTGTTCATATCCAAGCCCTTTTAGATGGTAATAGACTTCAAATTTATGGGTTATAGGCTTTTCCCCCAAAGATGATTGAACTTGGTTTTTGGAGGGGGTGTTAGCCTTGGATTTTCGGACAAATTGATCCTGACTCGACGAGCCCCATTTAAATGAGTATTAGGCTTAGATTTCTAACCTTGTTCATATCCAAGCCTTTTTAGATGGTATTAGACTTCAAATTTATGGGTTATAGGCTTTTCCCCCAAAGATGATTGAACTTGGTTTTTGGAGGGGGTGTTAGCCTTGGATTTTCGGACAAATTGATCCTGACTCGACGAGCCCCATTTAAATGAGTATTAGGCTTAGATTTCTAACCTTGTTCATATCCAAGCCTTTTTAGATGGTATTAGACTTCAAATTTATGGGTTATAGGCTTTTCCCCCAAACATGATTGAACTTGGTTTTTGGAGGGGGTGTTACCCTTGGATTTTCGGACAAATTGATCCTGACTCGACGAGCCCCATTTAAGTGAGTATTAGCCTTAGATTTCTAACCTTGGTCATATCCAAGCCCTTTTAGTTGGTATTAGACTTCAAATTTATGGGTAATATCCTTTTCCCCCAAACATGATTGAACTTGGTTTTTGGAGGGGGTGTTAGCCTTGGATTTTCGGACAAATTGATCCTGACTCGACGAGCCCCATTTAAATGAGTATTATCCTTAGATTTCTAAGCTTGTTCATATCCAAGGCCTTTCAGTTGGTATTAGACTTCAAATAAATGGGTAATAGACTTTTCCCCCAAATATGATTGAACTTGGTTTTCTGAGGGCGTGTTAGCATTGGATTTTCGGACAAATTGATCCTGACTCGACGAGCCCCATTTAAATGATTATTAGGCTTAGATTTCTAACCTTGTTCATATCCAAGCCCTTTTAGATGGAATTAGACTTCTAATTTATGGGTTATAGGCTTTTCCCCCAAACATGATTGAACTTGGTTTTTGGAGGGGGTGTTAGCCTTGGATTTTCGGACAAATTGATCCTGACTCGACGAGGTCTATTTAAATAAGTATTAGCCTTAGATTTCTAACGTTGATCATATCCAAGACCTTTTAGTTTGTATTAGACTTCAAATTTATGAGTAATATCCTTTCCACCCAAACATGATTGAACTTGGTTTTTTGAGGGGGTGTTAGCCTTGGATTTTCGGACAAATTGATCCTGACTCGACGAGCCCCATTTAAATGAGTATTATGCTTAGATTTCTAACCTTGTTCATATCCAAGCCCTTTTAGATGGTATTAGACTTCAAATTTATGGGTTATAGGCTTTTCCCCCAAACATGATTGAACTTGGTTTTTGGAGGCGGTGTTAGCCTTGGATTTTCGGACAAATTGATCCTGACTCGACGAGCCCCATTTAAATGAGTATTAGGCTTAGATTTCTAACCTTGTTCATATCCAAGCACTTTTAGATGGTATTAGACTTCAAATTTATGGGTTATAGGCTTTTCCCCCTAACATGATTGAACTTGGTTTTTGGAGGGGGTGTTAGCCTTGGATTTTCAGACAAATTGATCCTGACTCGACGAGCCCCATTTAAATGAGTATTATCCTTAGATTTATAACCTTGTTCATATCCAAGCCCTTTTAGTTGGTATTAGACTTCAAATTTATGGGCAATAGACTTTTACCCCAAACATGATTGAACTTGGTTTTTGGAGGGGGTGTTAGCCTTGGATTTTCGGACAAATTGATCCTGACTCGATGAGCCCCATTTAAGTGAGTATTAGCCTTAGATTTCTAACCTTGTTCATATCCAAGCCCTTTTAGTTGGTATTAGACTTCAAATTTATGGGTAATATCCTTTTCCCCCAAACATGATTGAACTTGGTTTTTGGAGGGGGTGTTAGCCTTGGCTTTTCGGACAAATTGATCCTGACTCGACGAGCCCCATTTAAATGAGTATTATCCTTAGATTTATAACCTTGTTCATATCCAAGCCCTTTTAGTTGGTATTAGACTTCAAATTTATGTGTAATAGACTTTTCCCCCAAACATGATTGAACTTGGTTTTTGGAGAGGGTGTTAGCCTTGGAATTTCGGACAAATTGATCCTGACTCGACGAGCCCCATTTAAATGAGTATTATCCTTAGATTTATAACCTTGTTCATATCCAAGCCCTTTTAGTTGGTATTAGACTTCAAATTTATGGGTAATAGACTTTTCCCCCAAACATGATTGAACTTGGTTTTTTGAGGGGGTGTTAGCCTTGGATTTTTGGACAAATTGATCTTGACTCGACGAGCCCCATTTAAATGAGTATTATGCTTAGATTTCTAACCTTGTTCATATCCAAGCCCTTTTAGATGGTATTAGACTTCAAATTTATGGGTTATAGGCTTTTCCCCCAAACATGATTGAACTTGGTCTTTGGAGGGGGTGTTAGCCTTGGATTTTCGGACAAATTGATCCTGACTCGACGAGCCCCATTTAAATGAGTATTAGCCTTAGATTTCTAACCTTGTTCATATCCAAGGCCTTTTAGTTGGTATTAGACTTCAAATAATTGGGTAATAGACTTTTCCCCAAACATGATTGAACTTGGTTTTTGGAGGGGGTGTTAGCCTTGGATTTTCGGACAAATTGATCCTCACTCGACGAGCCCCATTTAAATGAGTATTAGGCTTAGATTTCTAACCTTGTTCATATCCAAGCACTTTTAGTTGGTATTAGACTTCAAATTTATGGGTTATAGGCTTTTCCCCCAAACATGATTGAACTTGGTTTTTGGAGGGGGTGTTAGCCTTGGATTTTCGGACAAATTGATCCTGACTCGACGAGCCCCATTTAAATGAGTATTAGCCTTAGATTTCTAACCTTGTTCATATCCAAGGCCTTTTAGTTGGTATTAGACTTCAAATAATTGGGTAATAGACTTTTCCCCAAACATGATTGAACTTGGTTTTTGGAGGGGGTGTTAGCCTTGGATTTTCGGACAAATTGATCCTCACTCGACGAGCCCCATTTAAATGAGTATTTTCCTTAGATTTCTAACCTTGTTCATATCCAAGGCCTTTTAGTTGGTATTAGACTTGAAATAAATGGGTAATAGACTTTTCCCCCAAACATGATTGAACTTGGTTTTTGGAGGGGGTGTTAGCCTTGGAATTTTGGACAAATTGATCCTGACTCGACGAGCCCCATTTAAATGAGTATTATACTTAGATTTATAACCTTGTTCATATCCAAGCCCTTTTAGTTGGTATTAGACTTCAAATTTATAGGCAATAGACTTTTCCCCCAAACATGATTGAACTTGGTTTTTTAAGGGGGTGTTAGCCTTGGATTTTTGGACAAATTGATCCTGACTCGACGAGCCCCATTTAAATGAGTATTATACTTAGATTTATAACCTTGTTCATATCCAAGCCCTTTTAGTTGGTATTAGACTTCAAATTTATGGGCAATAGACTTTTCCCCCAAACATGATTGAACTTGGTTTTTGGAGGGGGTGTTACCCTTGGATTTTCGGACAAATTGATCCTGACTCGACGAGCCCCATTTAAGTGAGTATTAGCCTTAGATTTCTAACCTTGTTCATATCCAAGCCCTTTTAGTTGGTATTAGACTTCAAATTTATGGGTAATATCCTTTTCCCCCAAACATGATTGAACTTGGTTTTTGGAGGGGGTGTTAGCCTTGGCTTTTCGGACAAATTGATCCTGACTCGACGAGCCCAATTTAAATGAGTATTATCCTTAGATTTATAACCTTGTTCATATCCAAGCCCTTTTAGTTGGTATTAGACTTCAAATTTATGGGTAATAGACTTTTCCCCCACACATGATTGAACTTGGTTTTTGGAGAGGGTGTTAGCCTTGGAATTTCGGACAAATTGATCCTGACTCGACGAGCCCCATTTAAATGAGTATTATCCTTAGATTTATAACCTTGTTCATATCCAAGCCCTTTTAGTTGGTATTAGACTTCAAATTTATGGGTAATAGACTTTTCCCCCAAACATGATTGAACTTGGTTTTTTGAGGGGGTGTTAGCCTTGGATTTTTGGACAAATTGATCCTGACTCGACGAGCCCCATTTAAATGAGTATTATGCTTAGATTTCTAACCTTGTTCATATCCAAGCCCTTTTAGATGGTATTAGACTTCAAATTTATGGGTTATAGGCTTTTCCCCCAAACATGATTGAACTTGGTTTTTGGAGGGGGTGTTAGCCTTGGATTTTCGGACAAATTGATCCTGACTCGATGAGCCCCATTTAAATGAGTATTATACTTAGATTTCTAACCTTGTTCATATCCAAGGCCTTTTAGTTGGTATTAGACTTCAAATTAATGGGTAATAGACTTTTCCCCCAAACATGATTGAACTTGGTTTTTGGAGGGGGTGTTAGCCTTGGATTTTCGGACAAATTGATCCTGACTTGACGAGCCCCATTTAAATGAGTATTAGCCTTAGATTTCTAACCTTGTTCATATCCAAGACCTTTTAGTTTGTATTAGACTTCAAATTTATGAGTAATATCCTTTTCCCCCAAACATTATTGAACTTGGTTTTTGGAGGCGGTGTTAGCCTTGGATTTTCGGACAAATTGATCCTGACTCGACGAGCCCCATTTAAATGAGTATTAGGCTTAGATTTCTAACCTTGTTCATATCCAAGCACTTTTAGTTGGTATTAGACTTCAAATTTATGGGTTATAGGCTTTTCCCCCAAACATGATTGAACTTGGTTTTTGGAGGGGGTGTTAGCCTTAGATTTTCGGACAAATTGAACCTGACTCGATGAGCCCCATTTAAATGAGTATTAGGCTTAGATTTCTAACCTTGTTCATATCCAAGCCCTTTTAGATGGTATTGGACTTCAAATTTATGGGTAATATCCATTTCCTCCAAACATGATTGAACTTGGTTTTTGGAGGGGGTGTTAGCCTTGGATTTTCAGACAAATTGATCCTAACTCGACGAGCCCCATTTAAATGAGTATTATCCTTAGATTTCTAACCTTGTTCATATCCAAGGCCTTTTAGTTGGTATTAGACTTGAAATAAATGGGTAATAGACTTTTCCCCCAAACATGATTGAACTTGGTTTTTGGAGGGGGTGTTAGCCTTGGAATTTTGGACAAATTGATCCTGACTCGACGAGCCCCATTTAAATGAGTATTATCCTTAGATTTCTAACCTTGTTCATATCCAAGGCCTTTTAGTTGGTATTAGACTTCAAATAAATGAGTAATAGACTTTTCCCCCAAACATGATTGAACTTGGTTTTTGGAGGGGGTGTTAGCCTTGGATTTTCGGACAAATTGATCCTGACTCGACGAGCCCCATTTAAGTGAGTATTAGCCTTAGATTTCTAACCTTGGTCATATCCAAGCCCTTTTAGTTGGTATTAGACTTCAAATTTATGGGTAATATCCTTTTCCCCCAAACATGATTGAACTTGGTTTTTGGAGGGGTTGTTAGCCTTGGATTTTCGGACAAATTGATCCTAACTCGACGAGCCCCATTTAAATGAGTATTATCCTTAGATTTCTAACCTTGTTCATATCCAAGGCCTTTTAGTTGGTATTAGACTTCAAATTTATGGGCAATAGACTTTTCCCCCAAACATGATTGAACTTGGTTTTTTAAGGAGGTGTTAGTCTTGGATTTTTGGACAAATTGATCCTGACTCGACGAGCCCCATTTAAATGAGTATTATACTTAGATTTATAACCTTGTTCATATCCAAGCCCTTTTAGTTGGTATTAGACTTCAAATTTATGGGCAATAGACTTTTCCCCCAAACATGATTGAACTTGGTTTTTGGAGGGGGTGTTACCCTTGGATTTTCGGACAAATTGATCCTGACTCGACGAGCCCCATTTAAGTGAGTATTAGCCTTAGATTTCTAACCTTGGTCATATCCAAGCCCTTTTAGTTGGTATTAGACTTCAAATTTATGGGTAATATCCTTTTCCCCCAAACATGATTGAACTTGGTTTTTGGAGGGGGTGTTAGCCTTGGATTTTCGGACAAATTGATCCTGACTCGACGAGCCCCATTTAAATGAGTATTAGGCTTAGATTTCTAACCTTGTTCATATCCAAGCCCTTTTAGATGGTATTAGACTACAAATTGATGGGTTATAGGCTTTTCCCCCAAACATGATTGAACTTGGTTTTTTGGAGGGGGTGTTAGCATTGGATTTTCGGACAAATTGATCCTGACTCGACGTGCCCCATTTAAATGAGTATTAGGCTTAGATTTCTAACCTTGTTCATATCCAAGCCCTTTTAGATGGTATTAGACTACAAATTGATGGGTTATAGGCTTTTCCCCCAAACATGATTGAACTTGGTTTTTGGAGGGGGTGTTAGCCTTGGATTTTCGGACAAATTGATCCTGACTCGACGAGCCCCATTTAAGTGAGTATTAGCCTTATATTTCTAACCTTGGTCATATCCAAGCCCTTTTAGTTGGTATTAGACTTCAAATTTATGGGTAATATCCTTTTCCCCCAAACATGATTGAACTTGGTTTTTGGAGGGGGTGTTAGGCTTGGATTTTCGGACAAATTGATTCTGACTCGACGAGCCCCATTTAAATGAGTATTATCCTTAGATTTATAACCTTGTTCATATCCAAGCCCTTTTAGTTTGTATTAGACTTCAAATTTATGGGTTATAGGCTTTTCCCCCAAACATGATTGAACTTGGTTTTTGGAGGGGGTGTTAGCCTTGGATTTTCGGACAAATTGATCCTGACTCGACGAGCCCCATTTAAGTGAGTATTAGGCTTAGATTTCTAACCTTGTTCATATCCAAGCCCTTTTAGTTGGTATTAGACTTCAAATTTATGGGTAATATCCTTTTCCCCCAAACATGATTGAACTTGGTTTTTGGAGGGGGTGTTAGCCTTGGCTTTTCGGACAAATTGATCCTGACTCGACGAGCCCCATTTAAATGAGTATTATCCTTAGATTTCTAACCTTGTTCATATCCAAGGCCTTTTAGTTGGTATTAGACTTCAAATAAATGGGTAATAGACTTTTCCCCCAAACATGATTGAACTTGGTTTTTGGAGGGGGTGTTAGCCTTGGATTTTCGGACAAATTGATCCTGACTCGACGAGCCCCATTTAAATGAGTATTAGGCTTAGATTTCTAACCTTGTTCATATCCAAGCCCTTTTAGATAGTATTAGACTTCAAATTTATGGGTTATAGGCTTTTCCCCCAAACATGATTGAACTTGGTTTTTCGAGGGGTGTTAAGCTTGGATTTTCGGACAAATTGATCCTGACTCGACGAGCCCCATTTAAATGAGTATTATCCTTAGATTTCTAACCTTGTTCGTATCCAATCCCTTTTAGTTTGTATTAGACTTCAACTTTATAGGTTATAGGCTTTTCCCCAAAACATGATTCAACTTGGTTTTTGGAGGGGGTGTTAGGCTTGGATTTTCGGACAAATTTATCCTGACTCGACGAGGCCCATTTAAATGAGTATTATCCTTAGATTTCTAACCTTGGTCATATCCAAGCCCTTTTAGTTGGTATTAGACTTCAAATTTATGGGTAATATCCTTTTCCCCCAAACATGATTGAACTTGGTTTTTGGAGGGGTTGTTAGCCTTGGATTTTCGGACAAATTGATCCTAACTCGACGAGCCCCATTTAAATGAGTATTATCCTTAGATTTCTAACCTTGTTCATATCCAAGGCCTTTTAGTTGGTATTAGACTTCAAATTTATGGGCAATAGACTTTTCCCCCAAACATGATTGAACTTGGTTTTTTAAGGAGGTGTTAGTCTTGGATTTTTGGACAAATTGATCCTGACTCGACGAGCCCCATTTAAATGAGTATTATACTTAGATTTATAACCTTGTTCATATCCAAGCCCTTTTAGTTGGTATTAGACTTCAAATTTATGGGCAATAGACTTTTCCCCCAAACATGATTGAACTTGGTTTTTGGAGGGGGTGTTACCCTTGGATTTTCGGACAAATTGATCCTGACTCGACGAGCCCCATTTAAGTGAGTATTAGCCTTAGATTTCTAACCTTGGTCATATCCAAGCCCTTTTAGTTGGTATTAGACTTCAAATTTATGGGTAATATCCTTTTCCCCCAAACATGATTGAACTTGGTTTTTGGAGGGGGTGTTAGCCTTGGATTTTCGGACAAATTGATCCTGACTCGACGAGCCCTATTTAAATGAGTATTAGGCTTAGATTTCTAACCTTGTTCATATCCAAGCCCTTTTAGATGGTATTAGACTACAAATTGATGGGTTATAGGCTTTTCCCCCAAACATGATTGAACTTGGTTTTTTGGAGGGGGTGTAAGCATTGGATTTTCGGACAAATTGATCCTGACTCGACGTGCCCCATTTAAATGAGTATTAGGCTTAGATTTCTAACCTTGTTCATATCCAAGCCCTTTTAGATGGTATTAGACTACAAATTGATGGGTTATAGGCTTTTCCCCCAAACATGATTGAACTTGGTTTTTGGAGGGGGTGTTAGCCTTGGATTTTCGGACAAATTGATCCTGACTCGACGAGCCCCATTTAAGTGAGTATTAGCCCTATATTTCTAACCTTGGTCATATCCAAGCCCTTTTAGTTGGTATTAGACTTCAAATTTATGGGTAATATCCTTTTCCCCCAAACATGATTGAACTTGGTTTTTGGAGGGGGTGTTAGGCTTGGATTTTCGGACAAATTGATCCTGACTCAACGAGCCCCATTTAAATGAGTATTATCCTTAGATTTCTAACCTTGTTCATATCCAAGGCCTTTTAGTTGGTATTAGACTTCAAATAATTGGGTAATAGACTTTTCCCCAAACATGATTGAACTTGGTTTTTGGAGGGGGTGTTAGCCTTGGATTTTCGGACAAATTGATCCTGACTCGACGAGCCCCATTTAAATGAGTATTAGGCTTAGATTTCTAACCTTGTTCATATCCAAGCCCTTTTAGATAGTATTAGACTTCAAATTTATGGGTTATAGGCTTTTCCCCCAAACATGATTGAACTTGGTTTTTCGAGGGGTGTTAGGCTTGGATTTTCGGACAAATTGATCCTGACTCGACGAGCCCCATTTAAATGAGTATTAGCCTTAGATTTCTAACCTTGTTCATATCCAAGACCTTTTAGTTTGTATTAGACTTCAAATTTATGAGTAATATCCTTTCCCCCCAAACATTATTGAACTTGGTTTTTGGAGGGGGTGTTAGCCTTGGCTTTTCGGACAAATTGATCCTGACTCGACGAGCCCCATTTAAATGAGTATTATCCTTAGATTTCTAACCTTGTTCATATCCAAGGCCTTTTAGTTGGTATTAG
The DNA here is from genome assembly GCA_964035475.1 of Salix caprea. Taxonomy (NCBI): domain Eukaryota; kingdom Viridiplantae; phylum Streptophyta; class Magnoliopsida; order Malpighiales; family Salicaceae; genus Salix; species Salix caprea. Next base: position 3,256,709 of record OZ037748.1, on the reverse strand, counting down.
ACTTCAAATAAATGGGTAATAGACTTTTCCCCCAAACATGATTGAACTTGGTTTTTGGAGGGGGTGTTAGCCTTGGATTTTCGGACAAATTGATCCTGACTCGACGAGCCCCATTTAAATGAGTATTAGGCTTAGATTTCTAACCTTGTTCATATCCAAGCCCTTTTAGATAGTATTAGACTTCAAATTTATGGGTTATAGGCTTTTCCCCCAAACATGATTGAACTTGGTTTTTCGAGGGGTGTTAAGCTTGGATTTTCGGACAAATTGATCCTGACTCGACGAGCCCCATTTAAATGAGTATTATCCTTAGATTTCTAACCTTGTTCGTATCCAATCCCTTTTAGTTTGTATTAGACTTCAACTTTATAGGTTATAGGCTTTTCCCCAAAACATGATTCAACTTGGTTTTTGGAGGGGGTGTTAGGCTTGGATTTTCGGACAAATTTATCCTGACTCGACGAGGCCCATTTAAATGAGTATTATCCTTAGATTTCTAACCTTGGTCATATCCAAGCCCTTTTAGTTGGTATTAGACTTCAAATTTATGGGTAATATCCTTTTCCCCCAAACATGATTGAACTTGGTTTTTGGAGGGGTTGTTAGCCTTGGATTTTCGGACAAATTGATCCTAACTCGACGAGCCCCATTTAAATGAGTATTATCCTTAGATTTCTAACCTTGTTCATATCCAAGGCCTTTTAGTTGGTATTAGACTTCAAATTTATGGGCAATAGACTTTTCCCCCAAACATGATTGAACTTGGTTTTTTAAGGAGGTGTTAGTCTTGGATTTTTGGACAAATTGATCCTGACTCGACGAGCCCCATTTAAATGAGTATTATACTTAGATTTATAACCTTGTTCATATCCAAGCCCTTTTAGTTGGTATTAGACTTCAAATTTATGGGCAATAGACTTTTCCCCCAAACATGATTGAACTTGGTTTTTGGAGGGGGTGTTACCCTTGGATTTTCGGACAAATTGATCCTGACTCGACGAGCCCCATTTAAGTGAGTATTAGCCTTAGATTTCTAACCTTGGTCATATCCAAGCCCTTTTAGTTGGTATTAGACTTCAAATTTATGGGTAATATCCTTTTCCCCCAAACATGATTGAACTTGGTTTTTGGAGGGGGTGTTAGCCTTGGATTTTCGGACAAATTGATCCTGACTCGACGAGCCCTATTTAAATGAGTATTAGGCTTAGATTTCTAACCTTGTTCATATCCAAGCCCTTTTAGATGGTATTAGACTACAAATTTATGGGTTATAGGCTTTTCCCCCAAACATGATTGAACTTGGTTTTTGGAGGGGGTGTTAGCTTTGGATTTTCGGACAAATTGATCCTGACTCGACGAGCCCCATTTTAGTGAGTATTAGCCTTAGATTTCTAACCTTGGTCATATCCAAGCCCTTTTAGTTGGTATTAGACTTCAAATTTATGGGTAATATACTTTTCCCCCAAACATGATTGAACTTGGTTTTTGGAGGGGGTGTTAGGCTTGGATTTTCGGACAAATTGATCCTGACTCAACGAGCCCCATTTAAATGAGTATTATCCTTAGATTTCTAACCTTGTTCATATCCAAGGCCTTTTAGTTGGTATTAGACTTCAAATAATTGGGTAATAGACTTTTCCCCAAACATGATTGAACTTGGTTTTTGGAGGGGGTGTTAGCCTTGGATTTTCGGACAAATTGATCCTGACTCGACGAGCCCCATTTAAATGAGTATTAGGCTTAGATTTCTAACCTTGTTCATATCCAAGCCCTTTTAGATAGTATTAGACTTCAAATTTATGGGTTATAGGCTTTTCCCCCAAACATGATTGAACTTGGTTTTTCGAGGGGTGTTAGGCTTGGATTTTCGGACAAATTGATCCTGACTCGACGAGCCCCATTTAAATGAGTATTAGCCTTAGATTTCTAACCTTGTTCATATCCAAGACCTTTTAGTTTGTATTAGACTTCAAATTTATGAGTAATATCCTTTCCCCCCAAACATTATTGAACTTGGTTTTTGGAGGCGGTGTTAGCCTTGGATTTTCGGACAAATTGATCCTGACTCGACGAGCCCCATTTAAATGAGTATTATCCTTAGATTTCTAAGCTTGTTCATATCCAAGGCCTTTCAGTAGGTATTAGACTTCAAATAATTGGGTAATAGACTTTTCCCCAAACATGATTGAACTTGGTTTTTGGAGGGGGTGTTAGCCTTGGATTTTCGGACAAATTGATCCTGACTCGACGAGCCCCATTTAAATGAGTATTAGGCTTAGATTTCTAACCTTGTTCATATCCAAGCCCTTTTAGATAGTATTAGACTTCAAATTTATGGGTTATAGGCTTTTCCCCCAAACATGATTGAACTTGGTTTTTCGAGGGGTGTTAGGCTTGGATTTTCGGACAAATTGATCCTGACTCGACGAGCCCCATTTAAATGAGTATTAGCCTTAGATTTCTAACCTTGTTCATATCCAAGACCTTTTAGTTTGTATTAGACTTCAAATTTATGAGTAATATCCTTTCCCCCCAAACATTATTGAACTTGGTTTTTGGAGGCGGTGTTAGCCTTGGATTTTCGGACAAATTGATCCTGACTCGACGAGCCCCATTTAAATGAGTATTAGGCTTAGATTTCTAACCTTGTTCATATCCAAGCACTTTTAGATGGTATTAGACTTCAAATTTATGGGTTATAGGCTTTTCCCCCTAACATGATTGAACTTGGTTTTTGGAGGGGGTGTTAGCCTTGGATTTTCGGACAAATTGATCCTGACTCGACGAGCCCCATTTAAATGAGTATTAGCCTTAGATTTCTAACCTTGTTCATATCCAAGACCTTTAAGTTTGTATTAGAATTCAAATTTATGAGTAATATCCTTTCCCCCCAAACATGATTGAACTTGGTTTTTGGAGGCGGTGTTAGCCTTGGATTTTCGGACCAATTGATCCTGACTCGACGAGCCCCATTTAAATGAGTATTAGGCTTATATTTCTAACCTTGTTCATATCCAAGCCCTTTTAGATGGTATTAGACTACAAATTTATGGGTTATAGGCTTTTCCCCCAAACATGATTGAACTTGGTTTTTGGAGGGGGTGTTAGCCTTGGATTTTCGGACAAATTGATCCTGACTCGACGAGCCCCATTTAAGTGAGTATTAGCCTTAGATTTCTAACCTTGGTCATATCCAAGCCCTTTTAGTTGGTATTAGACTTCAAATTTATGGGTTATAGGCTTTTCCCCCAAACATGATTGAACTTGGTTTTTGGAGGGGGTGTTAGCCTTGGATTTTCGGACAAATTGATCCTGACTCGACGAGCCCCATTTAAGTGAGTATTAGGCTTAGATTTCTAACCTTGTTCATATCCAAGCCCTTTTAGATAGTATTAGACTTCAAATTTATGGGTTATAGGCTTTTCCCCCAAACATGATTGAACTTGGTTTTTCGAGGGGTGTTAGGCTTGGATTTTCGGACAAATTGATCCTGACTCAACGAGCCCCATTTAAATGAGTATTATCCTTAGATTTCTAACCTTGTTCATATCCAAGGCCTTTTAGTTGGTATTAGACTTCAAATAATTGGGTAATAGACTTTTCCCCAAACATGATTGAACTTGGTTTTTGGAGGGGGTGTTAGCCTTGGATTTTCGGACAAATTGATCCTGACTCGACGAGCCCCATTTAAATGAGTATTAGGCTTAGATTTCTAACCTTGTTCATATCCAAGCCCTTTTAGATAGTATTAGACTTCAAATTTATGGGTTATAGGCTTTTCCCCCAAACATGATTGAACTTGGTTTTTCGAGGGGTGTTAGGCTTGGATTTTCGGACAAATTGATCCTGACTCGACGAGCCCCATTTAAATGAGTATTAGCCTTAGATTTCTAACCTTGTTCATATCCAAGACCTTTTAGTTTGTATTAGACTTCAAATTTATGAGTAATATCCTTTCCCCCCAAACATTATTGAACTTGGTTTTTGGAGGCGGTGTTAGCCTTGGATTTTCGGACAAATTGATCCTGACTCGACGAGCCCCATTTAAATGAGTATTATCCTTAGATTTCTAAGCTTGTTCATATCCAAGGCCTTTCAGTAGGTATTAGACTTCAAATAATTGGGTAATAGACTTTTCCCCAAACATGATTGAACTTGGTTTTTGGAGGGGGTGTTAGCCTTGGATTTTCGGACAAATTGATCCTGACTCGACGAGCCCCATTTAAATGAGTATTAGGCTTAGATTTCTAACCTTGTTCATATCCAAGCCCTTTTAGATAGTATTAGACTTCAAATTTATGGGTTATAGGCTTTTCCCCCAAACATGATTGAACTTGGTTTTTCGAGGGGTGTTAGGCTTGGATTTTCGGACAAATTGATCCTGACTCGACGAGCCCCATTTAAATGAGTATTAGCCTTAGATTTCTAACCTTGTTCATATCCAAGACCTTTTAGTTTGTATTAGACTTCAAATTTATGAGTAATATCCTTTCCCCCCAAACATTATTGAACTTGGTTTTTGGAGGCGGTGTTAGCCTTGGATTTTCGGACAAATTGATCCTGACTCGACGAGCCCCATTTAAATGAGTATTAGGCTTAGATTTCTAACCTTGTTCATATCCAAGCACTTTTAGTTGGTATTAGACTTCAAATTTATGGGTTATAGGCTTTTCCCCCAAACATGATTGAACTTGGTTTTTGGAGGGGGTGTTAGCCTTAGATTTTCGGACAAATTGAACCTGACTCGATGAGCCCCATTTAAATGAGTATTAGGCTTAGATTTCTAACCTTGTTCATATCCAAGCCCTTTTAGATGGTATTGGACTCCAAATTTATGGGTAATATCCATTTCCTCCAAACATGATTGAACTTGGTTTTTGGAGGGGGTGTTAGCCTTGGATTTTCAGACAAATTGATCCTAACTCGACGAGCCCCATTTAAATGAGTATTATCCTTAGATTTCTAACCTTGTTCATATCCAAGGCCTTTTAGTTGGTATTAGACTTGAAATAAATGGGTAATAGACTTTTCCCCCAAACATGATTGAACTTGGTTTTTGGAGGGGGTGTTAGCCTTGGAATTTTGGACAAATTGATCCTGACTTGACGAGCCCCATTTAAATGAGTATTATACTTAGATTTATAACCTTGTTCATATCCAAGCCCTTTTAGTTGGTATTAGACTTCAAATTTATAGGCAATAGACTTTTCCCCCAAACATGATTGAACTTGGTTTTTTAAGGGGGTGTTAGCCTTGGATTTTTGGACAAATTGATCCTGACTCGACGAGCCCCATTTAAATGAGTATTATACTTAGATTTATAACCTTGTTCATATCCAAGCCCTTTTAGTTGGTATTAGACTTCAAATTTATGGGCAATAGACTTTTCCCCCAAACATGATTGAACTTGGTTTTTGGAGGGGTTGTTACCCTTGGATTTTCGGACAAATTGATCCTGACTCGACGAGCCCCATTTAAGTGAGTATTAGCCTTAGATTTCTAACCTTGTTCATATCCAAGCCCTTTTAGTTGGTATTAGACTTCAAATTTATGGGTAATATCCTTTTCCCCCAAACATGATTGAACTTGGTTTTTGGAGGGGGTGTTAGCCTTGGCTTTTCGGACAAATTGATCCTGACTCGACGAGCCCCATTTAAATGAGTATTATCCTTAGATTTCTAACCTTGTTCATATCCAAGGCCTTTTAGTTGGTATTAGACTTCAAATAAATGGGTAATAGACGTTTCCCCCAAACATGATTGAACTTGGTTTTTGGAGGGGGTGTTAGCCTTGGATTTTCGGACAAATTGATCCTGACTCGACGAGCCCCATTTAAATGAGTATTAGGCTTAGATTTCTAACCTTGTTCATATCCAAGCCCTTTTAGATAGTATTAGACTTCAAATTTATGGGTTATAGGCTTTTCCCCCAAACATGATTGAACTTGGTTTTTCGAGGGGTGTTAGGCTTGGATTTTCGGACAAATTGATCCTGACTCGACGAGCCCCAATTAAGTGAGTATTAGCCTTATATTTCTAACCTTGGTCATATCCAAGCCCTTTTAGTTGGTATTAGACTTCAAATTTATGGGTAATATCTTTTTCCCCCAAACATGATTGAACTTGGTTTTTGGAGGGGGTGTTAGCCTTGGATTTTCGAACAAATTGATCCTGACTCGACGAGCCCCATTTAAGTGAGTATTAGACTTAGATTTCTAACCTTGTTCATATCCAAGCCCTTTTAGTTGGTATTAGACTTCAAATTTATGGGTAATATCCTTTTCCCCCAAACATGATTGAACTTGGTTTTTGGAGGGGGTGTTAGCCTTGGCTTTTCGGACAAATTGATCCTGACTCGACGAGCCCCATTTAAATGAGTATTATCCTTAGATTTATAACCTTGTTCATATCCAAGCCCTTTTAGTTGGTATTAGACTTCAAATAATTGGGTAATAGACTTTTCCCCAAACATGATTGAACTTGGTTTTTGGAGGGGGTGTTAGCCTTGGATTTTCGGACAAATTGATCCTCACTCGACGAGCCCCATTTAAATGAGTATTTTCCTTAGATTTCTAACCTTGTTCATATCCAAGGCCTTTTAGTTGGTATTAGACTTGAAATAAATGGGTAATAGACTTTTCCCCCAAACATGATTGAACTTGGTTTTTGGAGGGGGTGTTAGCCTTGGATTTTTGGACAAATTGATCCTGACTCGACGAGCCCCATTTAAATGAGTATTATGCTTAGATTTCTAACCTTGTTCATATCCAAGCCCTTTTAGATGGTATTAGACTTCAAATTTATGGGTTATAGGCTTTTCCCCCAAACATGATTGAACTTGGTTTTTGGAGGTGGTGTTAGCCTTGGATTTTCGGACAAATTGATCCTGACTCGACGAGCCCCATTTAAATGAGTATTAGCCTTAGATTTCTAACCTTGTTCATATCCAAGACCTTTTAGTTTGTATTAGACTTCAAATTTATGAGTAATATCCTTTCCCCCCAAACATTTATGAACTTGGTTTTTGGAGGCGGTGTTAGCCTTGGATTTTCGGACAAATTGATCCTGACTCGACGAGCCCCATTTAAATGAGTATTAGGCTTAGATTTCTAACCTTGTTCATATCCAAGCACTTTTAGTTGGTATTAGACTTCAAATTTATGGGTTATAGGCTTTTCCCCCAAACATGATTGAACTTGGTTTTTGGAGGGGGTGTTAGCCTTGGCTTTTCGGACAAATTGATCCTGACTCGACGAGCCCCATTTAAATGAGTATTATCCTTAGATTTATAACCTTGTTCATATCCAAGCCCTTTTAGTTGGTATTAGACTTCAAATTTATAGGCAATAGACTTTTCCCCCAAACATGATTGAACTTGGTTTTTTGAGGGGGTGTTAGCCTTGGATTTTTGGACAAATTGATCCTGACTCGACGAGCCCCATTTAAATGAGTATTATGCTTAGATTTCTAACCTTGTTCATATCCAAGCCCTTTTAGATGGTATTAGACTTCAAATTTATGGGTTATAGGCTTTTCCCCCAAACATGATTGAACTTGGTTTTTGGAGGGGGTGTTAGCCTTGGATTTTCGGACAAATTGATCCTGACTCGACGAGCCCCATTTAAATGAGTATTAGCCTTAGATTTCTAACCTTGTTCATATCCAAGACCTTTTAGTTTGTATTAGACTTCAAATTTATGAGTAATATCCTTTCCCCCCAAACATTATTGAACTTGGTTTTTGGAGGCGGTGTTAGCCTTGGATTTTCGGACAAATTGATCCTGACTCGACGAGCCCCATTTAAATGAGTATTAGGCTTAGATTTCTAACCTTGTTCATATCCAAGCACTTTTAGTTGGTATTAGACTTCAAATTTATGGGTTATAGGCTTTTCCCCCAAACATGATTGAACTTGGTTTTTGGAGGGGGTGTTAGCCTTAGATTTTCGGACAAATTGAACCTGACTCGATGAGCCCCATTTAAATGAGTATTAGGCTTAGATTTCTAACCTTGTTCATATCCAAGCCCTTTTAGATGGTATTGGACTCCAAATTTATGGGTAATATCCATTTCCTCCAAACATGATTGAACTTGGTTTTTGGAGGGGGTGTTAGCCTTGGATTTTCAGACAAATTGATCCTAACTCGACGAGCCCCATTTAAATTAGTATTATCCTTAGATTTCTAACCTTGTTCATATCCAAGGCCTTTTAGTTGGTATTAGACTTGAAATAAATGGGTAATAGACTTTTCCCCCAAACATGATTGAACTTGGTTTTTGGAGGGGGTGTTAGCCTTGGAATTTTGGACAAATTGATCCTGACTTGACGAGCCCCATTTAAATGAGTATTATACTTAGATTTATAACCTTGTTCATATCCAAGCCCTTTTAGTTGGTATTAGACTTCAAATTTATAGGCAATAGACTTTTCCCCCAAACATGATTGAACTTGGTTTTTTAAGGGGGTGTTAGCCTTGGATTTTTGGACAAATTGATCCTGACTCGACGAGCCCCATTTAAATGAGTATTATACTTAGATTTATAACCTTGTTCATATCCAAGCCCTTTTAGTTGGTATTAGACTTCAAATTTATGGGCAATAGACTTTTCCCCCAAACATGATTGAACTTGGTTTTTGGAGGGGTTGTTACCCTTGGATTTTCGGACAAATTGATCCTGACTCGACGAGCCCCATTTAAGTGAGTATTAGCCTTAGATTTCTAACCTTGTTCATATCCAAGCCCTTTTAGTTGGTATTAGACTTCAAATTTATGGGCAATAGACTTTTCCCCCAAACATGATTGAACTTGGTTTTTGGAGGGGGTGTTACCCTTGGATTTTCGGACAAATTGATCCTGACTCGACGAGCCCCATTTAAGTGAGTATTAGCCTTAGATTTCTAACCTTGTTCATATCCAAGCCCTTTTAGTTGGTATTAGACTTCAAATTTATGGGTTATAGGCTTTTCCCCCAAACATGATTGAACTTGGTTTTTGGAGGGGGTGTTAGCCTTGGATTTTCGGACAAATTGATCCTGACTCAACGAGCCCCATTTAAATGAGTATTAGCCTTAGATTTCTAACCTTGTTCATATCCAAGACCTTTTAGTTTGTATTAGACTTCAAATTTATGAGTAATATCCTTTCCCCCCAAACATTATTGAACTTGGTTTTTGGAGGCGGTGTTAGCCTTGGATTTTCGGACAAATTGATCCTGACTCGACGAGCCCCATTTAAATGAGTATTAGGCTTAGATTTCTAACCTTGTTCATATCCAAGCACTTTTAGTTGGTATTAGACTTCAAATTTATGGGTTATAGGCTTTTCCCCCAAACATGATTGAACTTGGTTTTTGGAGGGGGTGTTAGCCTTGGATTTTCGGACAAATTGATCCTGACTCGACGAGCCCCATTTAAATGAGTATTAGCCTTAGATTTCTAACCTTGTTCATATCCAAGGCCTTTTAGTTGGTATTAGACTTCAAATAATTGGCTAATAGGCTTTTCCCCAAACATGATTGAACTTGGTTTTTGGAGGGGGTGTTAGCCTTGGATTTTCGGACAAATTGATCCTCACTCGACGAGCCCCATTTAAATGAGTATTTTCCTTAGATTTCTAACCTTGTTCATATCCAAGGCCTTTTAGTTGGTATTAGACTTGAAATAAATGGGTAATAGACTTTTCCCCCAAACATGATTGAACTTGGTTTTTGGAGGGGGTGTTAGCCTTGGAATTTTGGACAAATTGATCCTGACTCGACGAGCCCCATTTAAATGAGTATTATACTTAGATTTATAACCTTGTTCATATCCAAGCCCTTTTAGTTGGTATTAGACTTCAAATTTATAGGCAATAGACTTTTCCCCCAAACATGATTGAACTTGGTTTTTTAAGGGGGTGTTAGCCTTGGATTTTTGGACAAATTGATCCTGACTCGACGAGCCCCATTTAAATGAGTATTATACTTAGATTTATAACCTTGTTCATATCCAAGCCCTTTTAGTTGGTATTAGACTTCAAATTTATGGGCAATAGACTTTTCCCCCAAACATGATTGAACTTGGTTTTTGGAGGGGGTGTTACCCTTGGATTTTCGGACAAATTGATCCTGACTCGACGAGCCCCATTTAAGTGAGTATTAGCCTTAGATTTTTAACCTTGTTCATATCCAAGCCCTTTTAGTTGGTATTAGACTTCAAATTTATGGGTAATATCCTTTTCCCCCAAACATGATTGAACTTGGTTTTTGGAGGGGGTGTTAGCCTTGGCTTTTCGGACAAATTGATCCTGACTCGACGAGCCCCATTTAAATGAGTATTATCCTTAGATTTTTAACCTTGTTCATATCCAAGCCCTTTTAGTTGGTATTAGACTTCAAATTTATGGGTAATAGACTTTTCCCCCAAACATGATTGAACTTGGTTTTTGGAGAGGGTGTTAGCCTTGGAATTTCGGACAAATTGATCCTGACTCGACGAGCCCCATTTAAATGAGTATTATCCTTAGATTTATAACCTTGTTCATATCCAAGCCCTTTTAGTTGGTATTAGACTTCAAATTTATGGGTAATAGACTTTTCCCCCAAACATGATTGAACTTGGTTTTTTGAGGGGGTGTTAGCCTTGGATTTTTGGACAAATTGATCATGACTCGACGAGCCCCATTTAAATGAGTATTATGCTTAGATTTCTAACCTTGTTCATATCCAAGCCCTTTTAGATGGTATTAGACTTCAAATTTATGGGTTATAGGCTTTTCCCCCAAACATGATTGAACTTGGTTTTTGGAGGGGGTGTTAGCCTTGGATTTTCGGACAAATTGATCCTGACTCGACGAGCCCCATTTAAATGAGTATTAGCCTTAGATTTCTAACCTTGTTCATATCCAAGACCTTTTAGTTTGTATTAGACTTCAAATTTATGAGTAATATCCTTTCCCCCCAAACATTATTGAACTTGGTTTTTGGAGGCGGTGTTAGCCTTGGATTTTTGGACAAATTGATCCTGACTCGACGAGCCCCATTTAAATGAGTATTAGGCTTAGATTTCTAACCTTGTTCATATCCAAGCACTTTTAGTTGGTATTAGACTTCAAATTTATGGGTTATAGGCTTTTCCCCCAAACATGATTGAACTTGGTTTTTGGAGGGGGTGTTAGCCTTGGATTTTCGGACAAATTGATCCTGACTCGACGAGCCCCATTTAAATGAGTATTAGCCTTAGATTTCTAACCTTGTTCATATCCAAGGCCTTTTAGTTGGTATTAGACTTCAAATAATTGGCTAATAGACTTTTCCCCAAACATGATTGAACTTGGTTTTTGGAGGGGGTGTTAGCCTTGGATTTTCGGACAAATTGATCCTCACTCGACGAGCCCCATTTAAATGAGTATTTTCCTTAGATTTATAACCTTGTTCATATCCAAGCCCTTTTAGTTGGTATTAGACTTCAAATTTATGTGTAATAGACTTTTCCCCCAAACATGATTGAACTTGGTTTTTGGAGGGGGTGTTAGACTTGGAATTTCGGACAAATTGATCCTGACTCGACGAGCCCCATTTAAATGAGTATTATCCTTAGATTTATAACCTTGTTCATATCCAAGCCCTTTTAGTTGGTATTAGACTTCAAATTTATGGGTAATAGACTTTTCCCCCAAACATGATTGAACTTGGTTTTTTGAGGGGGTGTTAGCCTTGGATTTTTGGACAAATTGATCCTGACTCGACGAGCCCCATTTAAATGAGTATTATGCTTAGATTTCTAACCTTGTTCATATCCAAGCCCTTTTAGATGGTATTAGACTTCAAATTTATGGGTTATAGGCTTTTCCCCCAAACATGATTGAACTTGGTTTTTGGAGGGGGTGTTAGCCTTGGATTTTCGGACAAATTGATCCTGACTCGACGAGCCCCATTTAAATGAGTATTAGCCTTAGATTTCTAACCTTGTTCATATCCAAGACCTTTTAGTTTGTATTAGACTTCAAATTTATGAGTAATATCCTTTCCCCCCAAACATTATTGAACTTGGTTTTTGGAGGCGGTGTTAGCCTTGGATTTTCGGACAAATTGATCCTGACTCGACGAGCCCCATTTAAATGAGTATTAGGCTTAGATTTCTAACCTTGTTCATATCCAAGCACTTTTAGTTGGTATTAGACTTCAAATTTATGGGTTATAGGCTTTTCCCCCAAACATGATTGAACTTGGTTTTTGGAGGGGGTGTTAGCCTTGGATTTTCGGACAAATTGATCCTGACTCGACGAGCCCCATTTAAATGAGTATTAGCCTTAGATTTCTAACCTTGTTCATATCCAAGGCCTTTTAGTTGGTATTAGACTTCAAATAATTGGCTAATAGACTTTTCCCCAAACATGATTGAACTTGGTTTTTGGAGGGGGTGTTAGCCTTGGATTTTCGGACAAATTGATCCTCACTCGACGAGCCCCATTTAAATGAGTATTATACTTAGATTTATAACCTTGTTCATATCCAAGCCCTTTTAGTTGGTATTAGACTTCAAATTTATAGGCAATAGACTTTTCCCCCAAACATGATTGAACTTGGTTTTTTAAGGGGGTGTTAGCCTTGGATTTTTGGACAAATTGATCCTGACTCGACGAGCCCCATTTAAATGAGTATTACACTTAGATTTATAACCTTGTTCATATCCAAGCCCTTTTAGTTGGTATTAGACTTCAAATTTATGGCCAATAGACTTTTCCCCCAAACATGATTGAACTTGGTTTTTGGAGGGGGTGTTACCCTTGGATTTTCGGACAAATTGATCCTGACTCGACGAGCCCCATTTAAGTGAGTATTAGCCTTAGATTTCTAACCTTGTTCATATCCAAGCCCTTTTAGTTGGTATTAGACTTCAAATTTATGGGTAATATCCTTTTCCCCCAAACATGATTGAACTTGGTTTTTGGAGGGGGTGTTAGCCTTGGCTTTTCGGACAAATTGATCCTGACTCGACGAGCCCCATTTAAATGAGTATTAGGCTTAGATTTCTAACCTTGTTCATATCCAAGCACTTTTAGTTGGTATTAGACTTCAAATTTATGGGTTATAGGCTTTTCCCCCAAACATGATTGAACTTGGTTTTTGGAGGGGGTGTTAGCCTTGGATTTTCGGACAAATTGATCTTGACTCGACGAGCCCCATTTAAATGAGTATTAGCCTTAGATTTCTAACCTTGTTCATATCCAAGGCCTTTTAGTTGGTATTAGACTTCAAATAATTGGCTAATAGACTTTTCCCCAAACATGATTGACCTTGGTTTTTGGAGGGGGTGTTAGCCTTGGATTTTCGGACAAATTGATCCTCACTCGACGAGCCCCATTTAAATGAGTATTTTCCTTAGATTTCTAACCTTGTTCATATCCAAGGCCTTTTAGTTGGTATTAGACTTGAAATAAATGGGTAATAGACTTTTCCCCCAAACATGATTGAACTTGGTTTTTGGAGGGGGTGTTAGCCTTGGAATTTTGGACAAATTGATCCTGACTCGACGAGCCCCATTTAAATGAGTATTATACTTAGATTTATAACCTTGTTCATATCCAAGACCTTTTAGTTGGTATTAGACTTCAAATTTATAGGCAATAGACTTTTCCCCCAAACATGATTGAACTTGGTTTTTTAAGGGGGTGTTAGCCTTGGATTTTTGGACAAATTGATCCTGACTCGACGAGCCCCATTTAAATGAGTATTATACTTAGATTTATAACCTTGTTCATATCCAAGCCCTTTTAGTTGGTATTAGACTTCAAATTTATGGGCAATAGACTTTTCCCCCAAACATGATTGAACTTGGTTTTTTAAGGGGGTGTTAGCCTTGGATTTTTGGACAAATTGATCCTGACTCGACGAGCCCCATTTAAATGAGTATTATACTTAGATTTATAACCTTGTTCATATCCAAGCCCTTTTAGTTGGTATTAGACTTCAAATTTATGGGCAATAGACTTTTCCCCCAAACATGATTGAACTTGGTTTTTGGAGGGGGTGTTACCCTTGGATTTTCGGACAAATTGATCCTGACTCGACGAGCCCCATTTAAGTGAGTATTAGCCTTAGATTTCTAACCTTGTTCATATCCAAGCCCTTTTAGTTGGTATTAGACTTCAAATTTATGGGTAATATCCTTTTCCCCCAAACATGATTGAACTTGGTTTTTGGAGGGGGTGTTAGCCTTGGCTTTTCGGACAAATTGATCCTGACTCGACGAGCCCCATTTAAATGAGTATTATCCTTAGATTTATAACCTTGTTCATATCCAAGCCCTTTTAGTTGGTATTAGACTTCAAATTTATGGGTAATAGACTTTTCCCCCAAACATGATTGAACTTGGTTTTTGGAGAGGGTGTTAGCCTTGGAATTTCGGACAAATTGATCCTGACTCGACGAGCCCCATTTAAATGAGTATTATCCTTAGATTTATAACCTTGTTCATATCCAAGCCCTTTTAGTTGGTATTAGACTTCAAATTTATGGGTAATAGACTTTTCCCCCAAACATGATTGAACTTGGTTTTTTGAGGGGGTGTTAGCCTTGGATTTTTGGACAAATTGATCCTGACTCGACGAGCCCCATTTAAATGAGTATTATGCTTAGATTTCTAACCTTGTTCATATCCAAGCCCTTTTAGATGGTATTAGACTTCAAATTTATGGGTTATAGGCTTTTCCCCCAAACATGATTGAACTTGGTTTTTGGAGGGGGTGTTAGCCTTGGATTTTCGGACAAATTGATCCTGACTCGACGAGCCCCATTTAAATGAGTATTAGCCTTAGATTTCTAACCTTGTTCATATCCAAGACCTTTTAGTTTGTATTAGACTTCAAATTTATGAGTAATATCCTTTCCCCCCAAACATTATTGAACTTGGTTTTTGGAGGCGGTGTTAGCCTTGGATTTTCGGACAAATTGATCCTGACTCGACGAGCCCCATTTAAATGAGTATTAGGCTTAGATTTCTAACCTTGTTCATATCCAAGCACTTTTAGTTGGTATTAGACTTCAAATTTATGGGTTATGGGCTTTTCCCCCAAACATGATTGAACTTGGTTTTTGGAGGGGGTGTTAGCCTTAGATTTTCGGACAAATTGAACCTGACTCGATGAGCCCCATTTAAATGAGTATTAGGCTTAGATTTCTAACCTTGTTCATATCCAAGCCCTTTTAGATGGTATTGGACTCCAAATTTATGGGTAATATCCATTTCCTCCAAACATGATTGAACTTGGTTTTTGGAGGGGGTGTTAGCCTTGGATTTTCAGACAAATTGATCCTAACTCGACGAGCCCCATTTAAATGAGTATTATCCTTAGATTTCTAACCTTGTTCATATCCAAGGCCTTTTAGTTGGTATTAGACTTGAAATAAATGGGTAATAGACTTTTCCCCCAAACATGATTGAACTTGGTTTTTGGAGGGGGTGTTAGCCTTGGAATTTTGGACAAATTGATCCTGACTTGACGAGCCCCATTTAAATGAGTATTATACTTAGATTTATAACCTTGTTCATATCCAAGCCCTTTTAGTTGGTATTAGACTTCAAATTTATAGGCAATAGACTTTTCCCCCAAACATGATTGAACTTGGTTTTTTAAGGGGGTGTTAGCCTTGGATTTTTGGACAAATTGATCCTGACTCGACGAGCCCCATTTAAATGAGTATTATACTTAGATTTATAACCTTGTTCATATCCAAGCCCTTTTAGTTGGTATTAGACTTCAAATTTATGGGCAATAGACTTTTCCCCCAAACATGATTGAACTTGGTTTTTGGAGGGGTTGTTACCCTTGGATTTTCGGACAAATTGATCCTGACTCGACGAGCCCCATTTAAGTGAGTATTAGCCTTAGATTTCTAACCTTGTTCATATCCAAGCCCTTTTAGTTGGTATTAGACTTCAAATTTATGGGTAATATCCTTTTCCCCCAAACATGATTGAACTTGGTTTTTGGAGGGGGTGTTAGCCTTGGCTTTTCGGACAAATTGATCCTGACTCGACGAGCCCCATTTAAATGAGTATTATCCTTAGATTTCTAACCTTGTTCATATCCAAGGCCTTTTAGTTGGTATTAGACTTCAAATAAATGGGTAATAGACTTTTCCCCCAAACATGATTGAACTTGGTTTTTGGAGGGGGTGTTAGCCTTGGATTTTCGGACAAATTGATCCTGACTCGACGAGCCCCATTTAAATGAGTATTAGGCTTAGATTTCTAACCTTGTTCATATCCAAGCCCTTTTAGATAGTATTAGACTTCAAATTTATGGGTTATAGGCTTTTCCCCCAAACATGATTGAACTTGGTTTTTCGAGGGGTGTTAGGCTTGGATTTTCGGACAAATTGATCCTGACTCGACGAGCCCCATTTAAGTGAGTATTGGCCTTAGATTTCTAACCTTGTTCATATCCAAGCCCTTTTAGTTGGTATTAGACTTCAAATTTATGGGTAATATCCTTTTCCCCCAAACATGATTGAACTTGGTTTTTGGAGGGGGTGTTAGCCTTGGCTTTTCGGACAAATTGATCCTGACTCGACGAGCCCCATTTAAATGAGTATTATCCTTAGATTTATAACCTTGTTCATATCCAAGCCCTTTTAGTTGGTATTAGACTTCAAATTTATGGGTAATAGACTTTTCCCCCAAACATGATTGAACTTGGTTTTTGGAGAGGGTGTTAGCCTTGGAATTTCGGACAAATTGATCCTGACTCGACGAGCCCCATTTAAATGAGTATTATCCTTAGATTTATAACCTTGTTCATATCCAAGCCCTTTTAGTTGGTATTAGACTTCAAATTTATGGGTAATAGACTTTTCCCCCAAACATGATTGAACTTGGTTTTTTGAGGGGGTGTTAGCCTTGGATTTTTGGACAAATTGATCCTGACTCGACGAGCCCCATTTAAATGAGTATTATGCTTAGATTTCTAACCTTGTTCATATCCAAGCCCTTTTAGATGGTATTAGACTTCAAATTTATGGGTTATAGGCTTTTCCCCCAAACATGATTGAACTTGGTTTTTGGAGGGGGTGTTAGCCTTGGATTTTCGGACAAATTGATCCTGACTCGACGAGCCCCATTTAAATGAGTATTAGCCTTAGATTTCTAACCTTGTTCATATCCAAGACCTTTTAGTTTGTATTAGACTTCAAATTTATGAGTAATATCCTTTCCCCCCAAACATTATTGAACTTGGTTTTTGGAGGCGGTGTTAGCCTTGGATTTTCGGACAAATTGATCCTGACTCGACGAGCCCCATTTAAATGAGTATTAGGCTTAGATTTCTAACCTTGTTCATATCCAAGCACTTTTAGTTGGTATTAGACTTCAAATTTATGGGTTATAGGCTTTTCCCCCAAACATGATTGAACTTGGTTTTTGGAGGGGGTGTTAGCCTTAGATTTTCGGACAAATTGAACCTGACTCGATGAGCCCCATTTAAATGAGTATTAGGCTTAGATTTCTAACCTTGTTCATATCCAAGCCCTTTTAGATGGTATTGGACTCCAAATTTATGGGTAATATCCATTTCCTCCAAACATGATTGAACTTGGTTTTTGGAGGGGGTGTTAGCCTTGGATTTTCAGACAAATTGATCCTAACTCGACGAGCCCCATTTAAATGAGTATTATCCTTAGATTTCTAACCTTGTTCATATCCAAGGCCTTTTAGTTGGTATTAGACTTGAAATAAATGGGTAATAGACTTTTCCCCCAAACATGATTGAACTTGGTTTTTGGAGGGGGTGTTAGCCTTGGAATTTTGGACAAATTGATCCTGACTTGACGAGCCCCATTTAAATGAGTATTATACTTAGATTTATAACCTTGTTCATATCCAAGCCCTTTTAGTTGGTATTAGACTTCAAATTTATAGGCAATAGACTTTTCCCCCAAACATGATTGAACTTGGTTTTTTAAGGGGGTGTTAGCCTTGGATTTTTGGACAAATTGATCCTGACTCGACGAGCCCCATTTAAATGAGTATTATACTTAGATTTATAACCTTGTTCATATCCAAGCCCTTTTAGTTGGTATTAGACTTCAAATTTATGGGCAATAGACTTTTCCCCCAAACATGATTGAACTTGGTTTTTGGAGGGGTTGTTACCCTTGGATTTTCGGACAAATTGATCCTGACTCGACGAGCCCCATTTAAGTGAGTATTAGCCTTAGATTTCTAACCTTGTTCATATCCAAGCCCTTTTAGTTGGTATTAGACTTCAAATTTATGGGTAATATCCTTTTCCCCCAAACATGATTGAACTTGGTTTTTGGAGGGGGTGTTAGCCTTGGCTTTTCGGACAAATTGATCCTGACTCGACGAGCCCCATTTAAATGAGTATTATCCTTAGATTTCTAACCTTGTTCATATCCAAGGCCTTTTAGTTGGTATTAGACTTCAAATAAATGGGTAATAGACGTTTCCCCCAAACATGATTGAACTTGGTTTTTGGAGGGGGTGTTAGCCTTGGATTTTCGGACAAATTGATCCTGACTCGACGAGCCCCATTTAAATGAGTATTAGGCTTAGATTTCTAACCTTGTTCATATCCAAGCCCTTTTAGATAGTATTAGACTTCAAATTTATGGGTTATAGGCTTTTCCCCCAAACATGATTGAACTTGGTTTTTCGAGGGGTGTTAGGCTTGGATTTTCGGACAAATTGATCCTGACTCGACGAGCCCCAATTAAGTGAGTATTAGCCTTATATTTCTAACCTTGGTCATATCCAAGCCCTTTTAGTTGGTATTAGACTTCAAATTTATGGGTAATATCCTTTTCCCCCAAACATGATTGAACTTGGTTTTTGGAGGGGGTGTTAGCCTTGGATTTTCGAACAAATTTATCCTGACTCGACGAGCCCCATTTAAATGAGTATTATCCTTAGATTTCTAACCTTGTTCATATCCAAGGCCTTTTAGTTAGTATTAGACTTCAAATAAATGGGTAATAGACTTTTCCCCCAAACATGATTGAACTTGGTTTTTGGAGGGGGTGTTAGCCTTGGAATTTTGGACAAATTGATCCTGACTCGACGAGCCCCATTTAAATGAGTATTATACTTAGATTTATAACCTTGTTCATATCCAAGCCCTTTTAGTTGGTATTAGACTTCAAATTTATGGGCAATAGACTTTTCCCCCAAACATGATTGAACTTGGTTTTTTAAGGGGGTGTTAGCCTTGGATTTTTGGACAAATTGATCCTGACTCGACGAGCCCCATTTAAATGAGTATTATACTTAGATTTATAACCTTGTTCATATCCAAGCCCTTTTAGTTGGTATTAGACTTCAAATTTATGGGCAATAGACTTTTCCCCCAAACATGATTGAACTTGGTTTTTGGAGGGGGTGTTACCCTTGGATTTTCGGACAAATTGATCCTGACTCGACGAGCCCCATTTAAGTGAGTATTAGCCTTAGATTTCTAACCATGTTCATATCCAAGCCCTTTTAGTTGGTATTAGACTTCAAATTTATGGGTAATATCCTTTTCCCCCAAACATGATTGAACTTGGTTTTTGGAGGGGGTGTTAGCCTTGGCTTTTCGGACAAATTGATCCTGACTCGACGAGCCCCATTTAAATGAGTATTATCCTTAGATTTATAACCTTGTTCATATCCAAGCCCTTTTAGTTGGTATTAGACTTCAAATTTATGGGTAATAGACTTTTCCCCCAAACATGATTGAACTTGGTTTTTGGAGAGGGTGTTAGCCTTGGAATTTCGGACAAATTGATCCTGACTCGACGAGCCCCATTTAAATGAGTATTATCCTTAGATTTATAACCTTGTTCATATCCAAGCCCTTTTAGTTGGTATTAGACTTCAAATTTATGGGTAATAGACTTTTCCCCCAAACATGATTGAACTTGGTTTTTTGAGGGGGTGTTAGCCTTGGATTTTTGGACAAATTGATCCTGACTCGACGAGCCCCATTTAAATGAGTATTATGCTTAGATTTCTAACCTTGTTCATATCCAAGCCCTTTTAGATGGTATTAGACTTCAAATTTATGGGTTATAGGCTTTTCCCCCAAACATGATTGAACTTGGTTTTTGGAGGGGGTGTTAGCCTTGGATTTTCGGACAAATTGATCCTGACTCGACGAGCCCCATTTAAATGAGTATTAGCCTTAGATTTCTAACCTTGTTCATATCCAAGACCTTTTAGTTTGTATTAGACTTCAAATTTATGAGTAATATCCTTTCCCCCCAAACATTATTGAACTTGGTTTTTGGAGGCGGTGTTAGCCTTGGATTTTCGGACAAATTGATCCTGACTCGACGAGCCCCATTTAAATGAGTATTAGGCTTAGATTTCTAACCTTGTTCATATCCAAGCACTTTTAGTTGGTATTAGACTTCAAATTTATGGGTTATAGGCTTTTCCCCCAAACATGATTGAACTTGGTTTTTGGAGGGGGTGTTAGCCTTAGATTTTCGGACAAATTGAACCTGACTCGATGAGCCCCATTTAAATGAGTATTAGGCTTAGATTTCTAACCTTGTTCATATCCAAGCCCTTTTAGATGGTATTGGACTCCAAATTTATGGGTAATATCCATTTCCTCCAAACATGATTGAACTTGGTTTTTGGAGGGGGTGTTAGCCTTGGATTTTCAGACAAATTGATCCTAACTCGACGAGCCCCATTTAAATTAGTATTATCCTTAGATTTCTAACCTTGTTCATATCCAAGGCCTTTTAGTTGGTATTAGACTTGAAATAAATGGGTAATAGACTTTTCCCCCAAACATGATTGAACTTGGTTTTTGGAGGGGGTGTTAGCCTTGGAATTTTGGACAAATTGATCCTGACTTGACGAGCCCCATTTAAATGAGTATTATACTTAGATTTATAACCTTGTTCATATCCAAGCCCTTTTAGTTGGTATTAGACTTCAAATTTATAGGCAATAGACTTTTCCCCCAAACATGATTGAACTTGGTTTTTTAAGGGGGTGTTAGCCTTGGATTTTTGGACAAATTGATCCTGACTCGACGAGCCCCATTTAAATGAGTATTATACTTAGATTTATAACCTTGTTCATATCCAAGCCCTTTTAGTTGGTATTAGACTTCAAATTTATGGGCAATAGACTTTTCCCCCAAACATGATTGAACTTGGTTTTTGGAGGGGTTGTTACCCTTGGATTTTCGGACAAATTGATCCTGACTCGACGAGCCCCATTTAAGTGAGTATTAGCCTTAGATTTCTAACCTTGTTCATATCCAAGCCCTTTTAGTTGGTATTAGACTTCAAATTTATGGGTAATATCCTTTTCCCCCAAACATGATTGAACTTGGTTTTTGGAGGGGGTGTTAGCCTTGGCTTTTCGGACAAATTGATCCTGACTCGACGAGCCCCATTTAAATGAGTATTATCCTTAGATTTCTAACCTTGTTCATATCCAAGGCCTTTTAGTTGGTATTAGACTTCAAATAAATGGGTAATAGACTTTTCCCCCAAACATGATTGAACTTGGTTTTTGGAGGGGGTGTTAGCCTTGGATTTTCGGACAAATTGATCCTGACTCGACGAGCCCCATTTAAATGAGTATTAGGCTTAGATTTCTAACCTTGTTCATATCCAAGCCCTTTTAGATAGTATTAGACTTCAAATTTATGGGTTATAGGCTTTTCCCCCAAACATGATTGAACTTGGTTTTTCGAGGGGTGTTAGGCTTGGATTTTCGGACAAATTGATCCTGACTCGACGAGCCCCAATTAAGTGAGTATTAGCCTTATATTTCTAACCTTGGTCATATCCAAGCCCTTTTAGTTGGTATTAGACTTCAAATTTATGGGTAATATCTTTTTCCCCCAAACATGATTGAACTTGGTTTTTGGAGGGGGTGTTAGCCTTGGATTTTCGAACAAATTGATCCTGACTCGACGAGCCCCATTTAAATGAGTATTATCCTTAGATTTCTAACCTTGTTCATATCCAAGGCCTTTTAGTTAGTATTAGACTTCAAATAAATGGGTAATAGACTTTTACCCCAAACATGATTGAACTTGGTTTTTGGAGGGGGTGTTAGCCTTGGAATTTTGGACAAATTGATCCTGACTCGACGAGCCCCATTTAAATGAGTATTATACTTAGATTTATAACCTTGTTTATATCCAAGCCCTTTTAGATGGTATTAGACTACAAATTGATGGGTTATAGGCTTTTCCCCCAAACATGATTGAACTTGGTTTTTGGAGGGGGTGTTAGCCTTGGATTTTCGGACAAAGTGATCCTGACTCGACGAGCCCCATTTAAATGAGTATTAGCCTTAGATTTCTAACCGTGTTCATATCCAAGCCCTTTTAGTTTGTATTAGACTTCAAATTTATGGGTAATATCCTTTTCCCCCAAACATGATTGAACTTGGTTTTTGGAGGGGGTGTTAGCCTTGGATTTTCGGACAAATTGATCCTGACTCGATGAGCCCCATTTAAATGAGTATTATCCTTAGATTTCTAACCTTGTTCATATCCAAGGCCTTTTAGTTGGTATTAGACTTCAAATAAATGGGTAATAGACTTTTCCCCCAAACATGATTGAACTTGGTTTTTGGAGGGGGTGTTAGTCTTGGAATTTTGGACAAATTGATCCTGACTCGACGAGCCCCATTTAAATGAGTATTATACTTAGATTTATAACCTTGTTCATATCCAAGCCCTTTTAGTTGGTATTATACTTTAAATTTATGGGTAATATCCTTTTCCCCCAAACATGATTGAACTTGGTTTTTGGAGGGGGTGTTAGCCTTGGATTTTCGAACAAATTGATCCTGACTCGACGAGCCCCATTTAAATGAGTATTATCCTTAGATTTCTAACCTTGTTCATATCCAAGGCCTTTTAGTTGGTATTAGACTTCAAATAAATGGGTAATAGACTTTTCCCCCAAACATGATTGAACTTGGTTTTTGGAGGGGGTGTTAGCCTTGGATTTTCGGGACAAATTGATCCTGACTCGACGAGCCCCATTTAAATGAGTATTAGGCTTAGATTTCTAACCTTGTTCATATCCAAGCCCTTTTAGATAGTATTAGACTTCAAATTTATGGGTTATAGGCTTTTCCCCCAAACATGATTGAACTTGGTTTTTCGAGGGGTGTTAGGCTTGGATTTTCGGACAAATTGATCCTGACTCGACGAGCCCCAATTAAGTGAGTATTAGCCTTATATTTCTAACCTTGGTCATATCCAAGCCCTTTTAGTTGGTATTAGACTTCAAATTTATGGGTAATATCCTTTTCCCCCAAACATGATTGAACTTGGTTTTTGGAGGGGGTGTTAGCCTTGGATTTTCGAACAAATTGATCCTGACTCGACGAGCCCCATTTAAATGAGTATTATCCTTAGATTTCTAACCTTGTTCATATCCAAGGCCTTTTAGTTAGTATTAGACTTCAAATAAATGGGTAATAGACTTTTCCCCCAAACATGATTGAACTTGGTTTTTGGAGGGGGTGTTAGCCTTGGAATTTTGGACAAATTGATCCTGACTCGACGAGCCCCATTTAAATGAGTATTATACTTAGATTTATAACCTTGTTCATATCCAAGCCCTTTTAGATGGTGTTAGAATACAAATTGATGGGTTATAGGCTTTTCCCCCAAACATGATTGAACTTGGTTTTTGGAGGGGGTGTTAGCCTTGGATTTTCGGACAAAGTGATCCTGACTCGACGAGCCCCATTTAAATGAGTATTAGCCTTAGATTTCTAACCGTGTTCATATCCAAGCCCTTTTAGTTTGTATTAGACTTCAAATTTATGGGTAATATCCTTTTCCCCCAAACATGATTGAACTTGGTTTTTGGAGGGGGTGTTAGCCTTGGATTTTCGGACAAATTGATCCTGACTCGATGAGCCCCATTTAAATGAGTATTATCCTTAGATTTCTAACCTTGTTCATATCCAAGGCCTTTTAGTTGGTATTAGACTTCAAATAAATGGGTAATAGACTTTTCCCCCAAACATGATTGAACTTGGTTTTTGGAGGGGGTGTTACCCTTGGATTTTCGGACAAATTGATCCTGACTCGACGAGCCCCATCTAAGTGAGTATTAGCCTTAGATTTCTAACCTTGGTCATATCCAAGCCCTTTTAGTTGGTATTAGACTTCAAATTTATGGGTAATATCCTTTTCCCCCAAACATGATTGAACTTGGTTTTTGGAGGGGGTGTTAGCCTTGGATTTTCGGACAAATTGATCCTGGCTCGACGAGCCCCATTTAAATGAGTATTATCCTTAGATTTCTAACCTTGTTCATATCCAAGGCCTTTTAGTTGGTATTAGACTTCAAATAAATGGGTAATAGACTTTTCCCCCAAACATGATTGAACTTGGTTTTTGGAGGGGGTGTTAGCCTTTGATTTTCGGACAAATTGATCCTGACTCAACGAGCCCCATTTAAATGAGTATTAGGCTTAGATTTCTAACCTTGTTCATATCCAAGCCTTTTTAGATGGTATTAGACTTCAAATAAATGGGTAATAGGCTTTTCCCCCAAACATGATTGAACTTGGTTTTTGGAGGGGGTGTTAGCCTTGGATTTTCGGACAAATTGATTCTGACTCGACGAGCCCCATTTAAGTGAGTATTAGCCTTAGATTTCTAACCTTAGTCATATCCAAGCCCTTTTAGTTGGTATTAGACTTCAAATTTATGGGTAATATCCTTTTCCCCCAGACATGATTGAACTTGGTTTTTGGAGGGGGTGTTAGCCTTGGATTTTCAGACAAATTGATCCTGACTCGACGAGCCCCATTTAAATGAGTATTAGCCTTAGATTTCTAACCGTGTTCATATCCAAGCCCTTTTAGTTTGTATTAGACTTCAAATTTATGGGTAATATCCTTTTCCCCCAAACATGATTGAACTTGGTTTTTGGAGGGGGTGTTAGCCTTGGATTTTCGGACAAATTGATCCTGACTCGATGAGCCCCATTTAAATGAGTATTATCCTTAGATTTCTAACCTTGTTCATATCCAAGGCCTTTTAGTTGGTATTAGACTTCAAATAAATGGGTAATAGACTTTTCCCCCAAACATGATTGAACTTGGTTTTTGGAGAGGGTGTTAGCCTTGGAATTTTGGACAAATTGATCCTGACTCGACGAGCCCCATTTAAATGAGTATTATACTTAGATTTATAACCTTGTTCATATCCAAGCCCTTTTAGTTGGTATTAGACTTCACATTTATGGCCAATAGACTTTTCCCCCAAACATGATTGAACTTGGTTTTTTAAGGGGGTGTTAGCCTTGGATTTTTGGACAAATTGATCCTGACTCGACGAGCCCCATTTAAATGAGTATTATACTTAGATTTATAACCTTGTTCATATCCAAGCCCTTTTAGTTGGTATTAGACTTCAAATTTATGGGCAATAGACTTTTCCCCCAAACATGATTGAACTTGGTTTTTTAAGGGGGTGTTAGTCTTGGATTTTTGGACAAATTGATCCTGACTCGACGAGCCCTATTTAAATGAGTATTATACTTAGATTTATAACCTTGTTCATATCCAAGCCCTTTTAGTTGGTATTAGACTTCAAATTTATGGGCAATAGACTTTTCCCCCAAACATGATTGAACTTGGTTTTTGGAGGGGGTGTTACCCATGGATTTTCGGACAAATTGATCCTGACTCGACGAGCACCATCTAAGTGAGTATTAGCCTTAGATTTCTAACCTTGGTCATATCCAAGCCCTTTTAGTTGGTATTAGACTTCAAATTTATGGGTAATATCCTTTTCCCCCAAACATGATTGAACTTGGTTTTTGGAGGGGGTGTTAGCCTTGGATTTTCGGACAAATTGATCCTGGCTCGACGAGCCCTATTTAAATGAGTATTATCCTTAGATTTCTAACCTTGTTCATATCCAAGCCCTTTTAGTTGGTATTAGACTTCAAATTTATGGGTAATATCCTTTTCCCCCAAACATGATTGAACTTGGTTTTTGGAGGGGGTGTTAGCCTTGGCTTTTCGGACAAATTGATCCTGACTCGACGAGCCCCATTTAAATGAGTATTATCCTTAGATTTATAACCTTGTTCATATCCAAGCCCTTTTAGTTGGTATTAGACTTCAAATTTATGGGTAATAGACTTTTCCCCCAAACATGATTGAACTTGGTTTTTGGAGAGGGTGTTAGCCTTGGAATTTCGGACAAATTGATCCTGACTCGACGAGCCCCATTTAAATGAGTATTATCCTTAGATTTATAACCTTGTTCATATCCAAGCCCTTTTAGTTGGTATTAGACTTCAAATTTATGGGTAATAGACTTTTCCCCCAAACATGATTGAACTTGGTTTTTTGAGGGGGTGTTAGCCTTGGATTTTTGGACAAATTGATCCTGACTCGACGAGCCCCATTTAATTGAGTATTATGCTTAGATTTCTAACCTTGTTCATATCCAAGCCCTTTTAGATGGTATTAGACTTCAAATTTATGGGTTATAGGCTTTTCCCCCAAACATGATTGAACTTGGTTTTTGGAGGGGGTGTTAGCCTTGGATTTTCGGACAAATTGATCCTGACTCGACGAGCCCCATTTAAATGAGTATTAGCCTTAGATTTCTAACCTTGTTCATATCCAAGACCTTTTAGTTTGTATTAGACTTCAAATTTATGAGTAATATCCTTTCCCCCCAAACATTATTGAACTTGGTTTTTGGAGGCGGTGTTAGCCTTGGATTTTCGGACAAATTGATCCTGACTCGACGAGCCCCATTTAAATGAGTATTAGGCTTAGATTTCTAACCTTGTTCATATCCAAGCCCTTTTAGATGGTATTAGACTACAAATTGATGGGTTATAGGCTTTTCCCCCAAACATGATTGAACTTGGTTTTTGGAGGGGGTGTTAGCCTTGGATTTTCGGACAAATTGATCCTGACTCGACGAGCCCCATTTAAGTGAGTATTAGCCTTAAATTTCTAACCATGGTCATATCCAAGCCCTTTTAGTTGGTATTAGAATTCAAATTTATGGGTAATATCCTTTTCCCCCAAACATGATTGAACTTGGTTTTTGGAGGGGGTGTTAGCCTTGGAATTTTGGACAAATTGATCCTGACTCGACGAGCCCCATTTAAATGAGTATTATCCTTAGATTTCTAACCTTGTTCATATCCAAGGCCTTTTAGTTGGTATTAGACTTCAAATAAATGGGTAATAGACTTTTCCCCCAAACATGATTGAACTTGGTTTTTGGAGGGGGTGTTAGCCTTGGATTTTCGAACAAATTGATCCTGACTCAACGAGCCCCATTTAAATGAGTATTCGGCTTAGATTTCTAACCTTGTTCATATCCAAGCCTTTTTAGATGGTATTAGACTTCAAATTTATGGGTTATAGGCTTTTCCCCCAAACATGATTGAACTTGGTTTTTGGAGGGGGTGTTAGCATTGGATTTTCGGACAAATTGATCCTGACTCGACGTGCCCCATTTAAATGAGTATTAGGCTTAGATTTCTAACCTTGTTCATATCCAAGCCCTTTTAGATGGTATTAGACTACAAATTGATGGGTTATAGGCTTTTCCCCCAAACATGATTGAACTTGGTTTTTGGAGGGGGTGTTAGCCTTGGATTTTCGGACAAATTGATCCTGACTCGACGAGCCCCATTTAAGTGAGTATTAGCCTTAGATTTCTAACCTTGGTCATATCCAAGCCCTTTTAGTTGGTATTAGACTTCAAATTTATGGGTAATATCCTTTTCCCCAAAACATGATTGAACTTGGTTTTTGGAGGGGGTGTTAGGCTTGGATTTTCGGACAAATTGATCCTGACTCGACGAGCCCCATTTAAATGAGTATTATCCTTAGATTTCTAATATTGTTCATATCCAAGCCCTTTTAGTTTGTATTAGACTTCACATTTATGGGTTATAGGCTTTTCCCCCAAACATGATTGAACTTGGTTTTTGGAGGGGGTGTTAGCCTTGGATTTTCGGACAAATTGATCCTGACTCGATGTGCCCCATTTAAATGAGTATTAGGCTTAGATTTCTAACCTTGTTCATATCCAAGCCCTTTTAGATGGTATTAGACTACAAATTGATGGGTTATAGGCTTTTCCCCCAAACATGATTGAACTTGGTTTTTAGAGGGGGTGTTAGCCTTGGATTTTCGGACAAATTGATCCTGACTCGACGAGCCCCATTTAAATGAGTATTATCCTTAGATTTCTAACCTTGTTCATATCCAAGGCCTTTTAGTTGGTATTAGACTTCAAATAAATGGGTACTAGGCTTTTCCCCCAAACATGATTGAACTTGGTTTTTGGAGGGGGTGTTAGCCTTGGATTTTCGGACAAATTGATCCTGACTCGACGAGCCCCATTTAAGTGAGTATTAGCCTTAGATTTCTAAATTTGTTCATATCCAAGCCCTTTTAGTTTGTATTAGACTTCAAATTTATGGGTAATATCCTTTTCCCCCAAACATGATTGAACTTGATTTTTGGAGGGGGTGTTAGCCTTGGATTTTCGGACAAATTGATCCTGACTCGACGAGCCCCATTTAAGTGAGTATTAGCCTTAGATTTCTAACCTTGGTCATATCCAAGCCCTTTTAGTTGGTATTAGACTTCAAATTTATGGGTAATATCCTTTTCCCCCAAACATGATTGAACTTGGTTTTTGGAGGGGGTGTTAGCCTTGGAATTTTGGACAAATTGATCCTGACTCGACGAGCCCCATTTAAATGAGTATTATACTTAGATTTATAACCTTGTTCATATCCAAGCCCTTTTAGTTGGTATTAGACTTCAAATTTATGGGTAATATCCTTTTCCCCCAAACATGATTGAACTTGGTTTTTGGAGGGGGTGTTAGCCTTGGATTTTCGAACAAATTGATCCTGACTCGACGAGCCCCATTTAAATGAGTATTATCCTTAAATTTCTAACCTTGTTCATATCCAAGGCCTTTTAGTTGGTATTAGACTTCAAATAAATGGGTAATAGACTTTTGCCCCAAACATGATTGAACTTGGTTTTTGGAGGGGGTGTTAGCCTTGGAATTTTGGACAAATTGATCTTGACTCGACGAGCCCCATTTAAATGAGTATTATTCTTAGATTTCTAACCTTGTTCATATCCAAGGCCTTTTAGTTGGTATTAGACTTAAAATAATTGGGTAATAGACTTTTCCCCCAAACATGATTGAACTTGGTTTTTGGAGGGGGTGTTAGCCTTGGATTTTCGGACAAATTGATCCTGACTCGACGAGCCCCATTTAAATGAGTATTAGGCTTAGATTTCTAACCTTGTTCATATCCAAGCCCTTTTAGATAGTATTAGACTTTAAATTTATGGGTTATAGGCTTTTCCCCCAAACATGATTGAACTTGGTTTTTCGAGGGGTGTTAGGCTTGGATTTTCAGACAAATTGATCCTGACTCAACGAGCCCCATTTAAATGAGTATTAGGCTTAGATTTCTAACCTTGTTCATATCCAAGCCTTTTTAGATTTCTAACCTTGTTCATATCCAAGCCTTTTTAGATGGTATTAGACTTCAAATTTATGGGTTATAGGCTTTTCCCCCAAACATGATTGAACTTGGTTTTTGGAGGGGGTGTTAGCCTTGGATTTTCGGACAAATTGATCCTGACTCGACGTGCCCCATTTAAATGAGTATTAGGCTTAGATTTCTAACATTGTTCATATCCAAGCCCTTTTAGATGGTATTAGACTACAAATTGATGGGTTATAGGCTTTTCCCCCAAACAGGATTGAACTTGGTTTTTGGAGGGGGTGTTAGCCTTGGATTTTCGGACAAATTGATCCTGACTCGACGAGCCCCATTTAAGTGAGTATTAGCCTTAAATTTCTAACCATGGTCATATCCAAGCCCTTTTAGTTGGTATTAGACTTCAAATTTATGGGTAATATCCTTTTCCCCCAAACATGATTGAACTTGGTTTTTGGAGGGGGTGTTAGCCTTGGAATTTTGGACAAATTGATCCTGACTCGACGAGCCCCATTTAAATGAGTATTATCCTTAGATTTCTAACCTTGTTCATATCCAAGGCCTTTTAGTTGGTATTAGACTTCAAATAAATGGGTAATAGACTTTTCCCCCAAACATGATTGAACTTGGTTTTTGGAGGGGGTGTTAGCCTTGGATTTTCGAACAAATTGATCCTGACTCAACGAGCCCCATTTAAATGAGTATTCGGCTTAGATTTCTAACCTTGTTCATATCCAAGCCTTTTTAGATGGTATTAGACTTCAAATTTATGGGTTATAGGCTTTTCCCCCAAACATGATTGAACTTGGTTTTTGGAGGGGGTGTTAGCATTGGATTTTCGGACAAATTGATCCTGACTCGACGTGCCCCATTTAAATGAGTATTAGGCTTAGATTTCTAACCTTGTTCATATCCAAGCCCTTTTAGATGGTATTAGACTACAAATTGATGGGTTATAGGCTTTTCCCCCAAACATGATTGAACTTGGTTTTTGGAGGGGGTGTTAGCCTTGGATTTTCGGACAAATTGATCCTGACTCGACGAGCCCCATTTAAGTGAGTATTAGCCTTAGATTTCTAACCTTGGTCATATCCAAGCCCTTTTAGTTGGTATTAGACTTCAAATTTATGGGTAATATCCTTTTCCCCAAAACATGATTGAACTTGGTTTTTGGAGGGGGTGTTAGGCTTGGATTTTCGGACAAATTGATCCTGACTCGACGAGCCCCATTTAAATGAGTATTATCCTTAGATTTCTAATATTGTTCATATCCAAGCCCTTTTAGTTTGTATTAGACTTCACATTTATGGGTTATAGGCTTTTCCCCCAAACATGATTGAACTTGGTTTTTGGAGGGGGTGTTAGCCTTGGATTTTCGGACAAATTGATCCTGACTCGATGTGCCCCATTTAAATGAGTATTAGGCTTAGATTTCTAACCTTGTTCATATCCAAGCCCTTTTAGATGGTATTAGACTACAAATTGATGGGTTATAGGCTTTTCCCCCAAACATGATTGAACTTGGTTTTTAGAGGGGGTGTTAGCCTTGGATTTTCGGACAAATTGATCCTGACTCGACGAGCCCCATTTAAATGAGTATTATCCTTAGATTTCTAACCTTGTTCATATCCAAGGCCTTTTAGTTGGTATTAGACTTCAAATAAATGGGTACTAGGCTTTTCCCCCAAACATGATTGAACTTGGTTTTTGGAGGGGGTGTTAGCCTTGGATTTTCGGACAAATTGATCCTGACTCGACGAGCCCCATTTAAGTGAGTATTAGCCTTAGATTTCTAAATTTGTTCATATCCAAGCCCTTTTAGTTTGTATTAGACTTCAAATTTATGGGTAATATCCTTTTCCCCCAAACATGATTGAACTTGATTTTTGGAGGGGGTGTTAGCCTTGGATTTTCGGACAAATTGATCCTGACTCGACGAGCCCCATTTAAGTGAGTATTAGCCTTAGATTTCTAACCTTGGTCATATCCAAGCCCTTTTAGTTGGTATTAGACTTCAAATTTATGGGTAATATCCTTTTCCCCCAAACATGATTGAACTTGGTTTTTGGAGGGGGTGTTAGCCTTGGAATTTTGGACAAATTGATCCTGACTCGACGAGCCCCATTTAAATGAGTATTATACTTAGATTTATAACCTTGTTCATATCCAAGCCCTTTTAGTTGGTATTAGACTTCAAATTTATGGGTAATATCCTTTTCCCCCAAACATGATTGAACTTGGTTTTTGGAGGGGGTGTTAGCCTTGGATTTTCGAACAAATTGATCCTGACTCGACGAGCCCCATTTAAATGAGTATTATCCTTAAATTTCTAACCTTGTTCATATCCAAGGCCTTTTAGTTGGTATTAGACTTCAAATAAATGGGTAATAGACTTTTGCCCCAAACATGATTGAACTTGGTTTTTGGAGGGGGTGTTAGCCTTGGAATTTTGGACAAATTGATCTTGACTCGACGAGCCCCATTTAAATGAGTATTATTCTTAGATTTCTAACCTTGTTCATATCCAAGGCCTTTTAGTTGGTATTAGACTTAAAATAATTGGGTAATAGACTTTTCCCCCAAACATGATTGAACTTGGTTTTTGGAGGGGGTGTTAGCCTTGGATTTTCGGACAAATTGATCCTGACTCGACGAGCCCCATTTAAATGAGTATTAGGCTTAGATTTCTAACCTTGTTCATATCCAAGCCCTTTTAGATAGTATTAGACTTTAAATTTATGGGTTATAGGCTTTTCCCCCAAACATGATTGAACTTGGTTTTTCGAGGGGTGTTAGGCTTGGATTTTCAGACAAATTGATCCTGACTCAACGAGCCCCATTTAAATGAGTATTAGGCTTAGATTTCTAACCTTGTTCATATCCAAGCCTTTTTAGATTTCTAACCTTGTTCATATCCAAGCCTTTTTAGATGGTATTAGACTTCAAATTTATGGGTTATAGGCTTTTCCCCCAAACATGATTGAACTTGGTTTTTGGAGGGGGTGTTAGCCTTGGATTTTCGGACAAATTGATCCTGACTCGACGTGCCCCATTTAAATGAGTATTAGGCTTAGATTTCTAACATTGTTCATATCCAAGCCCTTTTAGATGGTATTAGACTACAAATTGATGGGTTATAGGCTTTTCCCCCAAACAGGATTGAACTTGGTTTTTGGAGGGGGTGTTAGCCTTGGATTTTCGGACAAATTGATCCTGACTCGACGAGCCCCATTTAAATGAGTATTATCCTTAGATTTCTAACCTTGTTCATATCCAAGGCCTTTTAGTTGGTATTAGACTTCAAATAAATGGGTAATAGACTTTTTCCCCAAACATGATTGAACTTGGTTCTTGGAGGGGGTGTTAGCCTTGGTATTTCGGACAAATTGATCCTGACTCGACGAGCCCCATTTAAATGAGTATTAGCCTTAGATTGCTAACCTTGTTCATATCCAAGCCCTTTTAGTTTGTATTAGACTTCAAATTTATGGGTAATATCCTTTTCCCCCAAACATGATGGACCTTGGTTTTTGGAGGGGGTGTTAGGCTTGGATTTTCGGACAAATTGATCCTGACTCGACGAGCCCCATTTAAATGAGTATTATCCTTAGATTTCTAACCTTGGTCATATCCAAGCCCTTTTAGTTGGTATTAGACTTCAAATTTATGGGTAATATCCTTTTCCCCCAAACATGATTGAACTTGGTTTTTGGAGGGGGTGTTAGCCTTGGATTTTCGAACAAATTGATCCTGACTCGACGAGCCCCATTTAAATGAGTATTATCCTTAGATTTCTAACCTTGTTCATATCCAAGCCCTTTTAGTTGGTATTAGACTTCAAATAAATGGGTTATAGGCTTTTCCACCAAACATGATTGAACTTGGTTTTTGGAGGGGGTGTTAGCCTTCGAATTTTGGACAAATTGATCCTGACTCGACGAGCCCCATTTAAATGAGTATTATTCTTAGATTTCTAACCTTGTTCATATCCAAGGCCTTTTAGTTGGTATTAGACTTAAAATAATTGGGTAATAGACTTTTCCCCCAAACATGATTGAACTTGGTTTTTGGAGGGGGTGTTAGCCTTGGATTTTCAGACAAATTGATCCTGACTCGACGAGCCCCATTTAAATGAGTATTAGGCTTAGATTTCTAACCTTGTTCATATCCAAGCCCTTTTAGATAGTATTAGACTTCAAATTTATGGGTTATAGGCTTTTCCCCCAAACATGATTGAACTTGGTTTTTCGAGGGGTGTTAGGCTTGGATTTTCAGACAAATTGATCCTGACTCAACGAGCCCCATTTAAATGAGTATTAGGCTTAGATTTCTAACCTTGTTCATATCCAAGCCTTTTTAGATTTCTAACCTTGTTCATATCCAAGCCTTTTTAGATGGTATTAGACTTCAAATTTATGGGTTATAGGCTTTTCCCCCAAACATGATTGAACTTGGTTTTTGGAGGGGGTGTTAGCCTTGGATTTTCGGACAAATTGATCCTGACTCGACGTGCCCCATTTAAATGAGTATTAGGCTTAGATTTCTAACATTGTTCATATCCAAGCCCTTTTAGATGGTATTAGACTACAAATTGATGGGTTATAGGCTTTTCCCCCAAACAGGATTGAACTTGGTTTTTGGAGGGGGTGTTAGCCTTGGATTTTCGGACAAATTGATCCTGACTCGACGAGCCCCATTTAAATGAGTATTATCCTTAGATTTCTAACCTTGTTCATATCCAAGGCCTTTTAGTTGGTATTAGACTTCAAATAAATGGGTAATAGACTTTTTCCCCAAACATGATTGAACTTGGTTCTTGGAGGGGGTGTTAGCCTTGGTATTTCGGACAAATTGATCCTGACTCGACGAGCCCCATTTAAATGAGTATTAGCCTTAGATTGCTAACCTTGTTCATATCCAAGCCCTTTTAGTTTGTATTAGACTTCAAATTTATGGGTAATATCCTTTTCCCCCAAACATGATGGACCTTGGTTTTTGGAGGGGGTGTTAGGCTTGGATTTTCGGACAAATTGATCCTGACTCGACGAGCCCCATTTAAATGAGTATTATCCTTAGATTTCTAACCTTGGTCATATCCAAGCCCTTTTAGTTGGTATTAGACTTCAAATTTATGGGTAATATCCTTTTCCCCCAAACATGATTGAACTTGGTTTTTGGAGGGGGTGTTAGCCTTGGATTTTCGGACAAATTGATCCTGACTCGACGAGCCCCATTTAAATGAGTATTATCCTTAGAATTCTAACCTTGGTCATATCCAAGCCCTTTTAGTTGGTATTAGACTTCAAATTTATGGGTTATAGGCTTTTCCACCAAACATGATTGAACTTGGTTTTTGGAGGGGGTTATAGCCTTGGATTTTCGGACAAATTGATCCTGACTCGACGAGCCCCATTTAAATGAGTATTAGACTTAGATTTATAACCTTGTTCATATCCAAGCCCTTTTAGTTTGTATTAGAATTCAAATTTATGGGTTATAGGCTTTTCCCCAAAACATGATTGAACTTGGTTTTTGGAGGGGGTGTTAGCCTTGGATTTTCAGACAAATTGATCCTGACTCGATGAGCCCCATTTAAATGAGTATTAGCCTTAGATTTCTAACCTTGGTCATATCCAATTCCTTTTAGTTGGTATTAGACTTCAAATTTACGGGTAATATCCTTTTCCCCCAAACATGATTGCACTTGGTTTTTGGAGGGAGTGTTAGCCTTGGATTTTCGGACAAATTGATCCTGACTCGACGAGCCCCATTTAAATGAGTATTAGCCTTAGATTTCTAACCTTGGTCATATCCAATTCCTTTTAGTTGGTATTAGACTTCAAATTTATGGGTAATATCCTTTTCCCCCAAACATGATTGAACTTGGTTTTTGGAGGGGGTGTTAGCATTGGATTTTCGAACAAATTGATCCTGACTCGACGTGCCCCATTTAAATGAGTATTAGGCTTAGATTTCTAACCTTGTTCATATCCAAGCCCTTTTAGATGGTATTAGACTACAAATTGATGGGTTATAGGCTTTTCCCCCAAACAGGATTGAACTTGGTTTTTGGAGGGGGTGTTAGCCTTGGATTTTCGGACAAATTGATCCTGACTCGACGAGCCCCATTTAAATGAGTATTATCCTTACATTTCTAACCTTGTTCATATCCAAGGCCTTTTAGTTTGTATTAGAATTCAAATTTATGGGTTATAGGCTTTTCCCCAAAACATGATTGAACTTGGTTTTTGGAGGGGGTGTTAGCCTTGGATTTTCAGACAAATTGATCCTGACTCGATGAGCCCCATTTAAATGAGTATTAGCCTTAGATTTCTAACCTTGGTCATATCCAAT
The DNA here is from genome assembly GCA_964035475.1 of Salix caprea. Lineage (NCBI taxonomy): Eukaryota > Viridiplantae > Streptophyta > Magnoliopsida > Malpighiales > Salicaceae > Salix > Salix caprea. The sequence continues at coordinate 3,220,848 of OZ037748.1, read as the reverse complement.
TCCTTTTAGTTGGTATTAGACTTCAAATTTATGGGTAATATCCTTTTCCCCCAAACATGATTGCACTTGGTTTTTGGAGGGGGTGTTAGCCTTGGATTTTCGGACAAATTGATCCTGACTCGATGAGCCCCATTTAAATGAGTATTAGCCTTAGATTTCTAACCTTGGTCATATTCAATTCCTTTTAGTTGGTATTAGACTTCAAATTTATGGGTAATATCCTTTTCCCCCAAACATGATTGAACTTGGTTTTTGGAGGGGGTGTTAGCATTGGATTTTCGAACAAATTGATCCTGACTCGACGTGCCCCATTTAAATGAGTATTAGGCTTAGATTTCTAACCTTGTTCATATCCAAGCCCTTTTAGATGGTATTAGACTACAAATTGATGGGTTATAGGCTTTTCCCCCAAACATGATTGAACTTGATTTTTAGAGGGGGTGTTAGCCTTGGATTTTCGGACAAATTGATCCTGACTCGATGAGCCCCATTTAAATGAGTATTATCCTTAGATTTCTAACCTTGTTCATATCCAAGGCCTTTTAGTTGGTATTAGACTTCAATTAAATGGGTAATATAGTTTTCCCCCAAACATGATTGAAATTTGTTTTTGGAGGGGGTGTGAGCCTTGGATTTTCGGACAAATTGATCCTGACTCGACGAGCCCCATTTAAGTGAGTATTAGCCTTAGATTTCTAACCTTGTTCATATCCAAGCCCTTTTAGTTGGTATTAGACTTCAAATTTATGGGTAATATCCATTTCCCCCAAACATGATTGAACTTGGTTTTTGGAGGAGGTGTTAGCCTTGGATTTTCGAACAAATTGATCCTGACTCGACGAGCCCCATTTAAATGAGTATTATCCTTAGATTTCTAACCTTGTTCATATACAAGGCCTTTTAGTTGGTATTAGACTTCAAATAAATGGGTAATAGACTTTTCCCCCAAACATGATTGAACTTGGTTTTTGGAGGGGGTGTTAGCCTTGGAATTTTGGACAAATTGATCCTGACTCGACGAGCCCCATTTAAATGAGTATTATACTTAGATTTATAACCTTGTTCATATCCAAGCTCTTTTAGTTGGTATTAGACTTCAAATTTATGGGCAATAGACTTTTCCCCCAAACATGATTGAACTTGGTTTTTGGAGGGGGTGTTACCCTTGGATTTTCGGACAAATTGATCCTGACTCGACGAGCCCCATTTAAGTGAGTATTAGCCTTAGATTTCTAACCTTGGTCATATCCAAGCCCTTTTAGTTGGTATTAGACTTCAAATTTATGGGTAATATCCTTTTCCCCCAAACATGATTGAACTTGGTTTTTGGAGGGGGTGTTAGCCTTGGATTTTCGGACAAATTGATCCTGACTCGACGAGCCCCATTTAAATGAGTATTATCCTTAGATTACTAACCTTGTTCATATCCAAGGCCTTTTAGTTGGTATTAGACTTCAAATAAATGGGTAATAGACTTTTCCCCCAAACATGATTGAACTTGGTTTTTGGAGTGGGTGTTAGGCTTGGATTTTCGGACAAATTGATCCTGACTCGACGAGCCCCATTTAAATGAGTATTATCCTTAGATTTCTAACCTTGGTCATATCCAAGCCCTTTTAGTTGGTATTAGACTTCAAATTTATGGGTAATATCCTTTTCCCCCAAACATGATTGAACTTGGTTTTTGGAGGGGGTGTTAGCCTTGGATTTTCGAACAAATTGATCCTGACTCGACGAGCCCCATTTAAATGAGTATTATCCTTAGATTTCTAACCTTGTTCATATCCAAGCCCTTTTAGTTGGTATTAGACTTCAAATAAATGGGTTATAGGCTTTTCCACCAAACATGATTGAACTTGGTTTTTGGAGGGGGTGTTAGCCTTCGAATTTTGGACAAATTGATCCTGACTCGACGAGCCCCATTTAAATGAGTATTATTCTTAGATTTCTAACCTTGTTCATATCCAAGGCCTTTTAGTTGGTATTAGACTTAAAATAATTGGGTAATAGACTTTTCCCCCAAACATGATTGAACTTGGTTTTTGGAGGGGGTGTTAGCCTTGGATTTTCAGACAAATTGATCCTGACTCGACGAGCCCCATTTAAATGAGTATTAGGCTTAGATTTCTAACCTTGTTCATATCCAAGCCCTTTTAGATAGTATTAGACTTCAAATTTATGGGTTATAGGCTTTTCCCCCAAACATGATTGAACTTGGTTTTTCGAGGGGTGTTAGGCTTGGATTTTCAGACAAATTGATCCTGACTCAACGAGCCCCATTTAAATGAGTATTAGGCTTAGATTTCTAACCTTGTTCATATCCAAGCCTTTTTAGATTTCTAACCTTGTTCATATCCAAGCCTTTTTAGATGGTATTAGACTTCAAATTTATGGGTTATAGGCTTTTCCCCCAAACATGATTGAACTTGGTTTTTGGAGGGGGTGTTAGCCTTGGATTTTCGGACAAATTGATCCTGACTCGACGTGCCCCATTTAAATGAGTATTAGGCTTAGATTTCTAACATTGTTCATATCCAAGCCCTTTTAGATGGTATTAGACTACAAATTGATGGGTTATAGGCTTTTCCCCCAAACAGGATTGAACTTGGTTTTTGGAGGGGGTGTTAGCCTTGGATTTTCGGACAAATTGATCCTGACTCGACGAGCCCCATTTAAATGAGTATTATCCTTAGATTTCTAACCTTGTTCATATCCAAGGCCTTTTAGTTGGTATTAGACTTCAAATAAATGGGTAATAGACTTTTTCCCCAAACATGATTGAACTTGGTTCTTGGAGGGGGTGTTAGCCTTGGTATTTCGGACAAATTGATCCTGACTCGACGAGCCCCATTTAAATGAGTATTAGCCTTAGATTGCTAACCTTGTTCATATCCAAGTCCTTTTAGTTTGTATTAGACTTCAAATTTATGGGTAATATCCTTTTCCCCCAAACATGATGGACCTTGGTTTTTGGAGGGGGTGTTAGGCTTGGATTTTCGGACAAATTGATCCTGACTCGACGAGCCCCATTTAAATGAGTATTATCCTTAGATTTCTAACCTTGGTCATATCCAAGCCCTTTTAGTTGGTATTAGACTTCAAATTTATGGGTAATATCCTTTTCCCCCAAACATGATTGAACTTGGTTTTTGGAGGGGGTGTTAGCCTTGGATTTTCGGACAAATTGATCCTGACTCGACGAGCCCCATTTAAATGAGTATTATCCTTAGAATTCTAACCTTGGTCATATCCAAGCCCTTTTAGTTGGTATTAGACTTCAAATTTATGGGTTATAGGCTTTTCCACCAAACATGATTGAACTTGGTTTTTGGAGGGGGTTATAGCCTTGGATTTTCGGACAAATTGATCCTGACTCGACGAGCCCCATTTAAATGAGTATTAGACTTAGATTTATAACCTTGTTCATATCCAAGCCCTTTTAGTTTGTATTAGAATTCAAATTTATGGGTTATAGGCTTTTCCCCAAAACATGATTGAACTTGGTTTTTGGAGGGGGTGTTAGCCTTGGATTTTCAGACAAATTGATCCTGACTCGATGAGCCCCATTTAAATGAGTATTAGCCTTAGATTTCTAACCTTGGTCATATCCAATTCCTTTTAGTTGGTATTAGACTTCAAATTTACGGGTAATATCCTTTTCCCCCAAACATGATTGCACTTGGTTTTTGGAGGGAGTGTTAGCCTTGGATTTTCGGACAAATTGATCCTGACTCGACGAGCCCCATTTAAATGAGTATTAGCCTTAGATTTCTAACCTTGGTCATATCCAATTCCTTTTAGTTGGTATTAGACTTCAAATTTATGGGTAATATCCTTTTCCCCCAAACATGATTGAACTTGGTTTTTGGAGGGGGTGTTAGCATTGGATTTTCGAACAAATTGATCCTGACTCGACGTGCCCCATTTAAATGAGTATTAGGCTTAGATTTCTAACCTTGTTCATATCCAAGCCCTTTTAGATGGTATTAGACTACAAATTGATGGGTTATAGGCTTTTCCCCCAAACAGGATTGAACTTGGTTTTTGGAGGGGGTGTTAGCCTTGGATTTTCGGACAAATTGATCCTGACTCGACGAGCCCCATTTAAATGAGTATTATCCTTACATTTCTAACCTTGTTCATATCCAAGGCCTTTTAGTTTGTATTAGAATTCAAATTTATGGGTTATAGGCTTTTCCCCAAAACATGATTGAACTTGGTTTTTGGAGGGGGTGTTAGCCTTGGATTTTCAGACAAATTGATCCTGACTCGATGAGCCCCATTTAAATGAGTATTAGCCTTAGATTTCTAACCTTGGTCATATCCAATTCCTTTTAGTTGGTATTAGACTTCAAATTTATGGGTAATATCCTTTTCCCCCAAACATGATTGCACTTGGTTTTTGGAGGGGGTGTTAGCCTTGGATTTTCGGACAAATTGATCCTGACTCGATGAGCCCCATTTAAATGAGTATTAGCCTTAGATTTCTAACCTTGGTCATATTCAATTCCTTTTAGTTGGTATTAGACTTCAAATTTATGGGTAATATCCTTTTCCCCCAAACATGATTGAACTTGGTTTTTGGAGGGGGTGTTAGCATTGGATTTTCGAACAAATTGATCCTGACTCGACGTGCCCCATTTAAATGAGTATTAGGCTTAGATTTCTAACCTTGTTCATATCCAAGCCCTTTTAGATGGTATTAGACTACAAATTGATGGGTTATAGGCTTTTCCCCCAAACATGATTGAACTTGATTTTTAGAGGGGGTGTTAGCCTTGGATTTTCGGACAAATTGATCCTGACTCGATGAGCCCCATTTAAATGAGTATTATCCTTAGATTTCTAACCTTGTTCATATCCAAGGCCTTTTAGTTGGTATTAGACTTCAATTAAATGGGTAATATAGTTTTCCCCCAAACATGATTGAAATTTGTTTTTGGAGGGGGTGTGAGCCTTGGATTTTCGGACAAATTGATCCTGACTCGACGAGCCCCATTTAAGTGAGTATTAGCCTTAGATTTCTAACCTTGTTCATATCCAAGCCCTTTTAGTTGGTATTAGACTTCAAATTTATGGGTAATATCCATTTCCCCCAAACATGATTGAACTTGGTTTTTGGAGGGGGTGTTAGCCTTGGATTTTCGAACAAATTGATCCTGACTCGACGAGCCCCATTTAAATGAGTATTATCCTTAGATTTCTAACCTTGTTCATATACAAGGCCTTTTAGTTGGTATTAGACTTCAAATAAATGGGTAATAGACTTTTCCCCCAAACATGATTGAACTTGGTTTTTGGAGGGGGTGTTAGCCTTGGAATTTTGGACAAATTGATCCTGACTCGACGAGCCCCATTTAAATGAGTATTATACTTAGATTTATAACCTTGTTCATATCCAAGCTCTTTTAGTTGGTATTAGACTTCAAATTTATGGGCAATAGACTTTTCCCCCAAACATGATTGAACTTGGTTTTTGGAGGGGGTGTTACCCTTGGATTTTCGGACAAATTGATCCTGACTCGACGAGCCCCATTTAAGTGAGTATTAGCCTTAGATTTCTAACCTTGGTCATATCCAAGCCCTTTTAGTTGGTATTAGACTTCAAATTTATGGGTAATATCCTTTTCCCCCAAACATGATTGAACTTGGTTTTTGGAGGGGGTGTTAGCCTTGGATTTTCGGACAAATTGATCCTGACTCGACGAGCCCCATTTAAATGAGTATTATCCTTAGATTACTAACCTTGTTCATATCCAAGGCCTTTTAGTTGGTATTAGACTTCAAATAAATGGGTAATAGACTTTTCCCCCAAACATGATTGAACTTGGTTTTTGGAGTGGGTGTTAGCCTTGGATTTTCGGACAAATTGATCCTGACTCGACGAGCCCCATTTAAATGAGTATTAGGCTTAGATTTCTAACCTTGTTCATATCCAAGCCTTTTTATATGGTATTAGACTTCAAATTTATGGGTTATAGGCTTTTCCCCCAACCATGATTGAACTTGGTTTTTTGAGGGGTGTTAGGCTTGGATTTTCGGACAAATTGATCCTGACTCGACGAGCCCCATTTAAATGAGTATTATCCTTAGATTTCTAACCTTGTTCATATCCAAGCCCTTTTAGTTTGTATTAGACTTCAAATTTATGGGTTATAGGCTTTTCCCCAAAACATGATTGAACTTGGTTTTTGGAGGGGGTGTGAGCCTTGATTTTCGGACAAATTGATCCTGACTCGACGAGCCCCATTTAAGTGAGTATTATCCTTAGATTTCTAACCTTTTTCATATCCAAGCCCTTTTAGTTTGTATTAGACTTCAAATTTATGGGTTATAGGCTTTTCCCCCAAACATGATTGAACTTGGTTTTTGGAGGGGCTGTTAGCCTTGGTATTTCGGACAAATTGATCCTGACTCGACGAGCCCCATTTAAATGAGTATTAGCCTTAGATTGCTAACCTTGTTCATATCCAAGCCCTTTTAGTTTGTATTAGACTTCAAATTTATGGGTAATATCCTTTTCCCCCAAACATGATTGAACTTGGTTTTTGGAGGGGGTGTTAGCCTTGGATTTTCGGACAAATTGATCCTGACTCGACGAGCCCCATTTAAATGAGTATTATCCTTAGATTACTAACCTTGTTCATATCCAAGGCCTTTTAGTTGGTATTAGACTTCAAATAAATGGGTAATAGACTTTTCCCCCAAACATGATTGAACTTGGTTTTTGGAGGGGGTGTTAGCCTTGGATTTTCGGACAAATTGATCCTGACTCGACGAGCCCCATTTAAATGAGTATTAGGCTTAGATTTCTAACCTTGTTCATATCCAAGCCTTTTTATATGGTATTAGACTTCAAATTTATGGGTTATAGGCTTTTCCCCCAACCATGATTGAACTTGGTTTTTTGAGGGGTGTTAGGCTTGGATTTTCGGACAAATTCATCCTGACTCGACGAGCCCCATTTAAATGAGTATTATCCTTAGATTTCTAACCTTGTTCATATCCAAGCCCTTTTAGTTTGTATTAGACTTCAAATTTATGGGTTATAGGCTTTTCCCCAAAACATGATTGAACTTGGTTTTTGGAGGGGGTGTGAGCCTTGATTTTCGGACAAATTGATCCTGACTCGACGAGCCCCATTTAAGTGAGTATTATCCTTAGATTTCTAACCTTTTTCATATCCAAGCCCTTTTAGTTTGTATTAGACTTCAAATTTATGGGTTATAGGCTTTTCCCCCAAACATGATTGAACTTGGTTTTTGGAGGGGGTGTTAGCCTTGGATTGACGGACAAATTGATCCTGACTCGACGTGCCCCATTTAAATGAGTATTAGGCTTAGATTTCTAACCTTGTTCATATCCAAGCCCTTTTAGATGGTATTAGACTACAAATTGATGGGTTATAGGCTTTTCCCCCAAACATGATTGAACTTGGTTTTTGGAGGGGGTGTTAGTCTTGGATTTTCGGACAAATTGATCCTGACTCGACGAGCCCCATTTAAATGAGTATTATCCTTAGATTTCTAACCTTGTTCATATCCATGGCCTTTTTAGATGGTATTAGACTTCAAATTTATGGGTTATAGGCTTTTCCCACAAACATGATTGAACTTGGTTTTTGGAGGGGGTGTTAGCCTTGGATTTTCGGACAAATTGATCCTGACTCGATGAGCCCCATTTAAATGAGTATTATCCTTAGATTTCTAACCTTGTTCATATCCAAGGCCTTTTAGTTGGTATTAGACTTCAATTAAATGGGTAATATAGTTTTCCCCCAAACATGATTGAAATTTGTTTTTGGAGGGGGTGTGAGCCTTGGATTTTCGGACAAATTGATCCTGACTCGACGAGCCCCATTTAAGTGAGTATTAGCCTTAGATTTCTAACCTTGTTCATATCCAAGCCCTTTTAGTTGGTATTAGACTTCAAATTTATGGGTAATATCCATTTCCCCCAAACATGATTGAACTTGGTTTTTGGAGGGGGTGTTAGCCTTGGATTTTCGAACAAATTGATCCTGACTCGACGAGCCCCATTTAAATGAGTATTATCCTTAGATTTCTAACCTTGTTCATATACAAGGCCTTTTAGTTGGTATTAGACTTCAAATAAATGGGTAATAGACTTTTCCCCCAAACATGATTGAACTTGGTTTTTGGAGGGGGTGTTAGCCTTGGAATTTTGGACAAATTGATCCTGACTCGACGAGCCCCATTTAAATGAGTATTATACTTAGATTTATAACCTTGTTCATATCCAAGCTCTTTTAGTTGGTATTAGACTTCAAATTTATGGGCAATAGACTTTTCCCCCAAACATGATTGAACTTGGTTTTTGGAGGGGGTGTTACCCTTGGATTTTCGGACAAATTGATCCTGACTCGACGAGCCCCATTTAAGTGAGTATTAGCCTTAGATTTCTAACCTTGGTCATATCCAAGCCCTTTTAGTTGGTATTAGACTTCAAATTTATGGGTAATATCCTTTTCCCCCAAACATGATTGAACTTGGTTTTTGGAGGGGGTGTTAGCCTTGGATTTTCGGACAAATTGATCCTGACTCGACGAGCCCCATTTAAATGAGTATTATCCTTAGATTACTAACCTTGTTCATATCCAAGGCCTTTTAGTTGGTATTAGACTTCAAATAAATGGGTAATAGACTTTTCCCCCAAACATGATTGAACTTGGTTTTTGGAGTGGGTGTTAGCCTTGGATTTTCGGACAAATTGATCCTGACTCGACGAGCCCCATTTAAATGAGTATTAGGCTTAGATTTCTAACCTTGTTCATATCCAAGCCTTTTTATATGGTATTAGACTTCAAATTTATGGGTTATAGGCTTTTCCCCCAACCATGATTGAACTTGGTTTTTTGAGGGGTGTTAGGCTTGGATTTTCGGACAAATTGATCCTGACTCGACGAGCCCCATTTAAATGAGTATTATCCTTAGATTTCTAACCTTGTTCATATCCAAGCCCTTTTAGTTTGTATTAGACTTCAAATTTATGGGTTATAGGCTTTTCCCCAAAACATGATTGAACTTGGTTTTTGGAGGGGGTGTGAGCCTTGATTTTCGGACAAATTGATCCTGACTCGACGAGCCCCATTTAAGTGAGTATTATCCTTAGATTTCTAACCTTTTTCATATCCAAGCCCTTTTAGTTTGTATTAGACTTCAAATTTATGGGTTATAGGCTTTTCCCCCAAACATGATTGAACTTGGTTTTTGGAGGGGCTGTTAGCCTTGGTATTTCGGACAAATTGATCCTGACTCGACGAGCCCCATTTAAATGAGTATTAGCCTTAGATTGCTAACCTTGTTCATATCCAAGCCCTTTTAGTTTGTATTAGACTTCAAATTTATGGGTAATATCCTTTTCCCCCAAACATGATTGAACTTGGTTTTTGGAGGGGGTGTTAGCCTTGGATTTTCGGACAAATTGATCCTGACTCGACGAGCCCCATTTAAATGAGTATTATCCTTAGATTACTAACCTTGTTCATATCCAAGGCCTTTTAGTTGGTATTAGACTTCAAATAAATGGGTAATAGACTTTTCCCCCAAACATGATTGAACTTGGTTTTTGGAGGGGGTGTTAGCCTTGGATTTTCGGACAAATTGATCCTGACTCGACGAGCCCCATTTAAATGAGTATTAGGCTTAGATTTCTAACCTTGTTCATATCCAAGCCTTTTTATATGGTATTAGACTTCAAATTTATGGGTTATAGGCTTTTCCCCCAACCATGATTGAACTTGGTTTTTTGAGGGGTGTTAGGCTTGGATTTTCGGACAAATTCATCCTGACTCGACGAGCCCCATTTAAATGAGTATTATCCTTAGATTTCTAACCTTGTTCATATCCAAGCCCTTTTAGTTTGTATTAGACTTCAAATTTATGGGTTATAGGCTTTTCCCCAAAACATGATTGAACTTGGTTTTTGGAGGGGGTGTGAGCCTTGATTTTCGGACAAATTGATCCTGACTCGACGAGCCCCATTTAAGTGAGTATTATCCTTAGATTTCTAACCTTTTTCATATCCAAGCCCTTTTAGTTTGTATTAGACTTCAAATTTATGGGTTATAGGCTTTTCCCCCAAACATGATTGAACTTGGTTTTTGGAGGGGGTGTTAGCCTTGGATTTACGGACAAATTGATCCTGACTCGACGTGCCCCATTTAAATGAGTATTAGGCTTAGATTTCTAACCTTGTTCATATCCAAGCCCTTTTAGATGGTATTAGACTACAAATTGATGGGTTATAGGCTTTTCCCCCAAACATGATTGAACTTGGTTTTTGGAGGGGGTGTTAGTCTTGGATTTTCGGACAAATTGATCCTGACTCGACGAGCCCCATTTAAATGAGTATTATCCTTAGATTTCTAACCTTGTTCATATCCATGGCCTTTTTAGATGGTATTAGACTTCAAATTTATGGGTTATAGGCTTTTCCCACAAACATGATTGAACTTGGTTTTTGGAGGGGGTGTTAGCCTTGGATTTTCGGACAAATTGATCCTGACTCGACGAGCGCCATTTAAATGAGTATTAGCCTTAGATTTCTAACATTGTTCATATCCAATCCCTTTTAGTTGGTATTAGACTTCAAATTTATGGGTAATAGACTTTTCCCCCAAACATGATTGAACTTGGTTTTTGGAAGGGGTGTTAGCCTTGGATTTTCGGACAAATTGATCCTGACTCGACGATCCCCATTCAATTGAGTATTATCCTTAGATTTCTAACCTTGTTCATATCCAAGGCCTTTTAGTTGGTATTAGACTTCAAATTTATGGGTTATAGGCTTTTCCCCCAAACATGATTGAACTTGGTTTTTGGAGGGGCTGTTAGCCTTGGTATTTCGGACAAATTGATCCTGACTCGACGAGCCCCATTTAAATGAGTATTAGCCTTAGATTGCTAACCTTGTTCATATCCAAGCCCTTTTAGTTTGTATTAGACTTCAAATTTATGGGTAATATCCTTTTCCCCCAAACATGATTGACCTTGGTTTTTGGAGGGGGTGTTAGGCTTGGATTTTCGGACAAATTGATCCTGACTCGACAAGCCCCATTTAAATGAGTATTATCCTTAGATTTCTAACCTTGGTCATATCCAAGCCGTTTTAGTTGGTATTAGACTTCAAATTTATGGGTAATATCCTTTTCCCCCAAACATGATTGAACTTGGTTTTTGGAGGGGGTGTTAGACTTGGATTTTCAGACAAATTGATCCTGACTCGACGAGCCCCATTTAAATGAGTATTATCCTTAGAATTCTAACCTTGGTCATATCCAAGCCCTTTTAGTTGGTATTAGACTTCAAATTTATGGGTTATAGGCTTTTCCCCCAAACATGATTGAACTTGGTTTTTGGAGGGGGTTATAGCCTTGGATTTTCGGACAAATTGATCCTGACTCGACGAGCCCCATTTAAATGAGTATTAGACTTAGATTTATAACCTTGTTCATATCCAAGCCCTTTTAGTTTGTATTAGACTTCAAATTTATGGGTTATAGGCTTTTCCCCAAAACATGATTGAACTTGGTTTTTGGAGGGGGTGTTAGCCTTGGATTTTTGGACAAATTGATCCTGACTCGATGAGCCCCATTTAAGTGAGTATTAGCCTTTGATTTCTAACCTTGTTCATATACAAACCCTTTTAGTTGGTATTAGACATCAAATTTATGGGTTATAGGCTTTTCCCCCAAACATGATTGAACTTGGTTTTTGGAGGGGGTGTTAGCCTTGGATTTTCGGACAAATTGATCCTGACTCGATGAGCCCCATTTAAATGAGTATTAGCCTTAGATTTCTAACCTTGGTCATATCCAATTCCTTTTAGTTGGTATTAGACTTCAAATTTATGGGTAATATCCTTTTCCCCCAAACATGATTGAACTTGGTTTTTGGAGGGGGTGTTAGCATTGGATTTTCGGACAAATTGATCCTGACTCGACGTGCCCCATTTAAATGAGTATTAGGCTTAGATTTCTAACCTTGTTCATATCCAAGCCCTTTTAGATTGTATTAGACTACAAATTGATGGGTTATAGGCTTTTCCCCCAAACATGATTGAACTTGGTTTTTGGAAGGGGTGTTAGCCTTGGATTTTCGGACAAATTGATCCTGACTCGACGAGCCCCATTTAAGTGAGTATTAGCCTTAGATTTCTAACCTTGGTCATATCCAAGCCCTTTCAGTTGGTATTAGACTTCAAATTTATGGGTAATATCCATTTCCCCCAAACATGATTGAACTTGGTTTTTGGAGGGGGTGTTAGCCTTGGATTTTTGAACAAATTGATCCTGACTCGACGAGCCCCATTTAAATGAGTATTATCCTTAGATTTCTAACTTTGTTCATATCCAAGGCCTTTTAGTTGGTATTAGACTTCAAGTAAATGGGTAATATAGTTTTCCCCCAAACATGATTGAACTTTGTTTTTGGAGGGGGTGTGAGCCTTGGATTTTCGGACAAATTGATCCTGACTCGACGAGCCCCATTTAAGTGAGTATTAGCCTCAGATTTCTAACCTTGTTCATATCCAAGCCCTTTTAGTTGGTATTAGACTTCAAATTTATGGGTAATATTCATTTCCCCCAAACATGATTGAACTTGGTTTTTGGAGGGGGTGTTAGCCTTGGATTTTCGAACAAATTGATCCTGACTCGACGAGCCCCATTTAAATGAGTATTATCCTTAGATTTCTAACCTTGTTCATATACAAGGCCTTTTAGTTGGTATTAGACTTCAAATAAATGGGTAATAGACTTTTCCCCCAAACATGATTGAACTTGGTTTTTGGAGGGGGTGTTAGCCTTGGAATTTTGGACAAATTGATCCTGACTCGACGAGCCCCATTTAAATGAGTATTATACTTAGATTTATAACCTTGTTCATATCCAAGCTCTTTTAGTTGGTATTAGACTTCAAATTTATGGGCAATAGACTTTTCCCCCAAACCTGATTGAACTTGGTTTTTTAAGGGGGTGTTAGCCTTGGATTTTTGGACAAATTGATCCTGACTCGACGAGCCCCATTTAAATGAGTATTATACTTAGATTTATAACCTTGTTCATATCCAAGCCCTTTTAGATGGTATTAGACTTCAAATTTATGGGCAATAGACTTTTCCCCCAAACATTATTGAACTTGGTTTTTGGAGGCGGTGTTACCCTTGGATTTTCAGACAAATTGATCCTGACTCGACGAGCCCCATTTAAGTGAGTAATAGCCTTAGATTTCTAACCTTGGTCATATCCAAGCCCTTTTAGTTGGTATTAGACTTCAAATTTATGGGTAATATCCTTTTCCCCCAAACATGATTGAACTTGGTTTTTGGAGGGGGTGTTAGCCTTGGATTTTCGGACAAATTGATCCTGACTCGACGAGCCCCATTTAAATGAGTATTATCCTTAGATTACTAACCTTGTTCATATCCAAGGCCTTTTAGTTGGTATTAGACTTCAAATAAATGGGTAATAGACTTTTCCCCCAAACATGATTGAACTTGGTTTTTGGAGGGGGTGTTAGCCTTGGATTTTCGGACAAATTGATCCTGACTCGACGAGCCCCATTTAAATGAGTATTAGGCTTAGATTTCTAACCTTGTTCATATCCAAGCCTTTTTATATGGTATTAGACTTCAAATTTATGGGTTATAGGCTTTTCCCCCAACCATGATTGAACTTGGTTTTTTGAGGGGTGTTAGGCTTGGATTTTCGGACAAATTCATCCTGACTCGACGAGCCCCATTTAAATGAGTATTATCCTTAGATTTCTAACCTTGTTCATATCCAAGCCCTTTTAGTTTGTATTAGACTTCAAATTTATGGGTTATAGGCTTTTCCCCAAAACATGATTGAACTTGGTTTTTGGAGGGGGTGTTAGCCTTGATTTTCGGACAAATTGATCCTGACTCGACGAGCCCCATTTAAGTGAGTATTATCCTTAGATTTCTAACCTTGTTCATATCCAAGCCCTTTTAGTTTGTATTAGACTTCAAATTTATGGGTTATAGGCTTTTCCCCCAAACTTGATTGAACTTGGTTTTTGGAGCGGGTGTTAGCCTTGGATTTACGGACAAATTGATCCTGACTCGACGTGCCCCATTTAAATGAGTATTAGGCTTAGATTTCTAACCTTGTTCATATCCAAGCCCTTTTAGATGGTATTAGACTACAAATTGATGGGTTATAGGCTTTTCCCCCAAACATGATTGAACTTGGTTTTTGGAGGGGGTGTTAGCCTTGGATTTTCGGACAAATTGATCCTGACTCGACGAGCCCCATTTAAATGAGTATTATCCTTAGATTTCTAACCTTGTTCATACCCATGGCCTTTTTAGATGGTATTAGACTTCAAATTTATAGGTTATAGGCTTTTCCCACAAACATGATTGAACTTGGTTTTTGGAGGGGGTGTTAGCATTGGATTTTCGGACAAATTGATCCTGACTCGACGTGCCCCATTTAAATGAGTATTAGGCTTAGATTTCTAACCTTGTTCATATCCAAGCCCTTTTAGATGGTATTAGACTACAAATTGATGGGTTATAGGCTTTTCCCCCAAACATGATTGAACTTGGTTTTTGGAAGGGGTGTTAGCCTTGGATTTTCGGACAAATTGATCCTGACTCGACGAGCCCCATTTAAGTGAGTATTACCCTTATATTTCTATCCTTGGTCATATCCAAGCCCTTTTAGTTTGTATTAGACTTCAAATTTATGGGTAATATCCTTTTCCCCCAAACATGATTGAACTTGGTTTTTGGAGGGGGTGTTAGCCTTGGATTTTCGGACAAATTGATCCTGACTCGACGAGCCCCATTTAAGTGAGTATTACCCTTAGATTTCTATCCTTGGTCATATCCAAGCCCTTTTAGTTGGTATAAGACTTCAAATTTATGGGTAATATCCATTTCCCCCAAACATGATTGAACTTGGTTTTTGGAGGGGGTGTTAGCCTTGGATTTTCGAACAAATTGATCCTGACTCGACGAGCCCCATTTAAATTTGTATTATCCTTAGATTTCTAACCTTGTTCATATCCAAGGCCTTTTAGTTGGTATTAGACTTCAAATAAATGGGTAATATAGTTTTCCCCCAAACATGATTGAACTTTGTTTTTGGAGGGGGTGTGAGCCTTGGATTTTCGGACAAATTGATCCTGACTCGACGAGCCCCATTTAAGTGAGTATTATCCTTAGATTTCTAACCTTGTTCATATCCAAGCCCTTTTAGTTTGTATTAGACTTCAAA
Organism: Salix caprea; assembly: GCA_964035475.1. Lineage (NCBI taxonomy): Eukaryota > Viridiplantae > Streptophyta > Magnoliopsida > Malpighiales > Salicaceae > Salix > Salix caprea. The sequence continues at coordinate 3,205,580 of OZ037748.1, read as the reverse complement.
TTTATGGGTTATAGGCTTTTCCCCCAAACTTGATTGAACTTGGTTTTTGGAGGGGGTGTTAGCCTTGGATTTACGGACAAATTGATCCTGACTCGACGTGCCCCATTTAAATGAGTATTAGGCTTAGATTTCTAACCTTGTTCATATCCAAGCCCTTTTAGATGGTATTAGACTTCAAATTTAAGGGCAATAGACTTTTCCCCCAAACATGATTGAACTTGGTTTTTGGAGGGGGTGTTACCCTTGGATTTTTGGACAAATTGATCCTGACTCGACGAGCCCCATTTAAGTGAGTATTAGCCTTAGATTTCTAACCTTGGTCATATACAAGCCCTTTTAGTTGGTATTAGACTTCAAATTTATGGGTAATATCCTTTTCCCCCAAACGTGATTGAACTTGGTTTTTGGAGGGGGTGTTAGCCTTGGATTTTCGGACAAATTGATCCTGACTCGACGAGCCCCATTTAAATGAGTATTAGGCTTAGATTTCTAACCTTGTTCATATCCAAGCCTTTTTATATGGTATTAGACTTCAAATTTATGGGTTATAGGCTTTTCCCCCAACCATGATTGAACTTGGTTTTTTGAGGGGTGTTAGGCTTGGATTTTCGGACAAATTGATCCTGACTCGACGAGCCCCATTTAAGTGAGTATTAGCCTTAGATTTCTAACCTTGGTCATATCCAAGCCCTTTTAGTTGGTATTAGACTTCAAATTTATGGGTAATATCCTTTTCCCCCAAACATGATTGAACTTGGTTTTTGGAGGGGGTGTTAGCCTTGGATTTTCGGGCAAATTGATCCTGACTCGACGAGCCCCATTTAAATGAGTATTATCCTTAGATTACTAACCTTGTTCATATCCAAGGCCTTTTAGTTGGTATTAGACTTCAAATAAATGGGTAATAGACTTTTCCCCCAAACATGATTGAACTTGGTTTTTGGAGGGGGTGTTAGCCTTGGATTTTCGGACAAATTGATCCTGACTCGACGAGCCCCATTTAAGTGAGTATTAGCCTTAGATTTCTAACCTTGGTCATATCCAAGCCCTTTTAGTTGGTATTAGACTTCAAATTTATGGGTAATATCCTTTTCCCCCAAACATGATTGAACTTGGTTTTTGGAGGGGGTGTTACCTTGGATTTTCGGACAAATTGATCCTGACTCGACGAGCCCCATTTAAATGAGTATTATCCTTAGATTACTAACCTTGTTCATATCCAAGGCCTTTTAGTTGGTATTAGACTTCAAATAAATGGGTAATAGACTTTTCCCCCAAACATGATTGAACTTGGTTTTTGGAGGGGGTGTTAGCCTTGGATTTTCGGACAAATTGATCCTGACTCGACGAGCCCCATTTAAATGAGTATTAGGCTTAGATTTCTAACCTTGTTCATATCCAAGCCTTTTTATATGGTATTAGACTTCAAATTTATGGGTTATAGGCTTTTCCCCCGACCATGATTGAACTTGGTTTTTTGAGGGGTGTTAGGCTTGGATTTTCGGACAAATTGATCCTGACTCGACGAGCCCCATTTAAGTGAGTATTAGCCTTAGATTTCTAACCTTGGTCATATCCAAGCCCTTTTAGTTGGTATTAGACTTCAAATTTATGGGTAATATCCTTTTCCCCCGACCATGATTGAACTTGGTTTTTGGAGGGGGTGTTAGCCTTGGATTTTCGGACAAATTGATCCTGACTCGACGAGCCCCATTTAAATGAGTATTATCCTTAGATTACTAACCTTGTTCATATCCAAGGCCTTTTAGTTGGTATTAGACTTCAAATAAATGGGTAATAGACTTTTCCCCCAAACATGATAGAACTTGGTTTTTGGAGGGGGTGTTAGCCTTGGATTTTCGGACAAATTGATCCTGACTCGACGAGCCCCATTTAAATGAGTATTAGGCTTAGATTTCTAACCTTGTTCATATCCAAGCCTTTTTATATGGTATTAGACTTCAAATTTATGGGTTATAGGCTTTTCCCCCAACCATGATTGAACTTGGTTTTTTGAGGGGTGTTAGGCTTGGATTTTCGGACAAATTCATCCTGACTCGACGAGCCCCATTTAAATGAGTATTATCCTTAGATTTCTAACCTTGTTCATATCCAAGCCCTTTTAGTTTGTATTAGACTTCAAATTTATGGGTTATAGGCTTTTCCCCAAAACATGATTGAACTTGGTTTTTGGAGGGGGTGTTAGCCTTGATTTTCGGACAAATTGATCCTGACTCGACGAGCCCCATTTAAGTGAGTATTATCCTTAGATTTCTAACCTTGTTCATATCCAAGCCCTTTTAGTTTGTATTAGACTTCAAATTTATGGGTTATAGGCTTTTCCCCCAAACTTGATTGAACTTGGTTTTTGGAGCGGGTGTTAGCCTTGGATTTACGGACAAATTGATCCTGACTCGACGTGCCCCATTTAAATGAGTATTAGGCTTAGATTTCTAACCTTGTTCATATCCAAGCCCTTTTAGATGGTATTAGACTACAAATTGATGGGTTATAGGCTTTTCCCCCAAACATGATTGAACTTGGTTTTTGGAGGGGGTGTTAGCCTTGGATTTTCGGACAAATTGATCCTGACTCGACGAGCCCCATTTAAATGAGTATTATCCTTAGATTTCTAACCTTGTTCATACCCATGGCCTTTTTAGATGGTATTAGACTTCAAATTTATAGGTTATAGGCTTTTCCCACAAACATGATTGAACTTGGTTTTTGGAGGGGGTGTTAGCATTGGATTTTCGGACAAATTGATCCTGACTCGACGTGCCCCATTTAAATGAGTATTAGGCTTAGATTTCTAACCTTGTTCATATCCAAGCCCTTTTAGATGGTATTAGACTACAAATTGATGGGTTATAGGCTTTTCCCCCAAACATGATTGAACTTGGTTTTTGGAAGGGGTGTTAGCCTTGGATTTTCGGACAAATTGATCCTGACTCGACGAGCCCCATTTAAGTGAGTATTACCCTTAGATTTCTATCCTTGGTCATATCCAAGCCCTTTTAGTTTGTATTAGACTTCAAATTTATGGGTAATATCCTTTTCCCCCAAACATGATTGAACTTGGTTTTTGGAGGGGGTGTTAGCCTTGGATTTTCGGACAAATTGATCCTGACTCGACGAGCCCCATTTAAGTGAGTATTACCCTTAGATTTCTATCCTTGGTCATATCCAAGCCCTTTTAGTTGGTATAAGACTTCAAATTTATGGGTAATATCCATTTCCCCCAAACATGATTGAACTTGGTTTTTGGAGGGGGTGTTAGCCTTGGATTTTCGAACAAATTGATCCTGACTCGACGAGCCCCATTTAAATTTGTATTATCCTTAGATTTCTAACCTTGTTCATATCCAAGGCCTTTTAGTTGGTATTAGACTTCAAATAAATGGGTAATATAGTTTTCCCCCAAACATGATTGAACTTTGTTTTTGGAGGGGGTGTGAGCCTTGGATTTTCGGACAAATTGATCCTGACTCGACGAGCCCCATTTAAGTGAGTATTATCCTTAGATTTCTAACCTTGTTCATATCCAAGCCCTTTTAGTTTGTATTAGACTTCAAATTTATGGGTTATAGGCTTTTCCCCCAAACTTGATTGAACTTGGTTTTTGGAGGGGGTGTTAGCCTTGGATTTACGGACAAATTGATCCTGACTCGACGTGCCCCATTTAAATGAGTATTAGGCTTAGATTTCTAACCTTGTTCATATCCAAGCCCTTTTAGATGGTATTAGACTTCAAATTTAAGGGCAATAGACTTTTCCCCCAAACATGATTGAACTTGGTTTTTGGAGGGGGTGTTACCCTTGGATTTTTGGACAAATTGATCCTGACTCGACGAGCCCCATTTAAGTGAGTATTAGCCTTAGATTTCTAACCTTGGTCATATCCAAGCCCTTTTAGTTGGTATTAGACTTCAAATTTATGGGTAATATCCTTTTCCCCCAAACGTGATTGAACTTGGTTTTTGGAGGGGGTGTTAGCCTTGGATTTTCGGACAAATTGATCCTGACTCGACGAGCCCCATTTAAATGAGTATTAGGCTTAGATTTCTAACCTTGTTCATATCCAAGCCTTTTTATATGGTATTAGACTTCAAATTTATGGGTTATAGGCTTTTCCCCCAACCATGATTGAACTTGGTTTTTTGAGGGGTGTTAGGCTTGGATTTTCGGACAAATTGATCCTGACTCGACGAGCCCCATTTAAGTGAGTATTAGCCTTAGATTTCTAACCTTGGTCATATCCAAGCCCTTTTAGTTGGTATTAGACTTCAAATTTATGGGTAATATCCTTTTCCCCCAAACATGATTGAACTTGGTTTTTGGAGGGGGTGTTAGCCTTGGATTTTCGGGCAAATTGATCCTGACTCGACGAGCCCCATTTAAATGAGTATTATCCTTAGATTACTAACCTTGTTCATATCCAAGGCCTTTTAGTTGGTATTAGACTTCAAATAAATGGGTAATAGACTTTTCCCCCAAACATGATTGAACTTGGTTTTTGGAGGGGGTGTTAGCCTTGGATTTTCGGACAAATTGATCCTGACTCGACGAGCCCCATTTAAGTGAGTATTAGCCTTAGATTTCTAACCTTGGTCATATCCAAGCCCTTTTAGTTGGTATTAGACTTCAAATTTATGGGTAATATCCTTTTCCCCCAAACATGATTGAACTTGGTTTTTGGAGGGGGTGTTACCTTGGATTTTCGGACAAATTGATCCTGACTCGACGAGCCCCATTTAAATGAGTATTATCCTTAGATTACTAACCTTGTTCATATCCAAGGCCTTTTAGTTGGTATTAGACTTCAAATAAATGGGTAATAGACTTTTCCCCCAAACATGATTGAACTTGGTTTTTGGAGGGGGTGTTAGCCTTGGCTTTTCGGACAAATTTATCCTGACTCGACGAGGCCCATTTAAATGAGTATTATCCTTAGATTTCTAACCTTGGTCATATCCAAGCCCTTTTAGTTTGTATTAGACTTCAAATTTATGGGTAATATCCTTTTCCCCCAATCATGATTGAACTTGGTTTTTGGAGGGGGTGCTAGCCTTGGATTTTCAGACAAATTGATCCTGACTCGACCAGCCCCATTTAAGTGAGTATTAGCCTTAGATTTCTAACCTTGGTCATATCCAAGCCCTTTTAGTTGGTATTAGACTTCAAATTTATGGGTAATATCCTTTTCCCCCAATCATGATTGAACTTGGTTTTTGGAGGGGGTGTTAGCCTTGGATTTTCAGACAAATTGATCCTGACTCGACGAGCCCCATTTAAATGAGTATTATCCTTAGATTTTTAACCTTGTTCATATCCAAGGCCTTTTAGTTGGTATTAGACTTCAAATTTATGGGTTATAGGCTTTTCCCCCAAACATGATTGAACTTGGTTTTTGGAGGGGGTGTTAGCCTTGGATTTTCGGACAAATTGATCCTGACTCGACGAGCCCCATTTAAATGAGTATTAGACTTAGATTTCTAACCTTGTTCATATCCAAGCCCTTTTAGTTTGTATTAGACTTCAAATTTATGGGTTATAGGCTTTACCCCAAAACATGATTGAACTTGGTTTTTGGAGGGGGTGTTAGCTTTGGATTTTCGGACAAATTGATCCTGACTCGATGAGCCCCATTTAAATGAGTATTAGCCTTAGATTTCTAACCTTGTTCATATACAAACCCTTTTAGTTGGTATTAGACTTCAAATTTATGGGTTATAGGCTTTTCCCCCAAACATGATTGAACTTGGTTTTTGGAGGGGGTGTTAGCCTTGGATTTTCGGACAAATTGATCCTGACTCGATGAGCCCCATTTAAATGAGTATTAGCCTTAGATTTCAAACCTTGGTCATATCCAAGCCCTTTTAGTTGGTATTAGACTTCAAATTTATGGGTAATATCCTTTTCCCCCAAACATGATTGAACTTGGTTTTTTGAGGGGGTGTTAGGCCTGTATTTTTGGACAAATTTATCCTGACTAGACGAGCCCCATTTAAATGAGTATTATCCTTAGATTTCTAACCTTGGTCATATCCAAGCCCTTTTAGTTGGTATTAGACTTCAAATTTATGGGTAATATCCTTTTCCCCCAAACATGATTGAACTTGGTTTTTGGAGGAGGTGTTAGCCTTGGATTTTCGGACAAATTGATCCTGACTCGACGAGCCCCATTTAAATGAGTATTATCCTTAGATTTCTAACCTTGGTCATATCCAAGCCCTTTTAGCTGGTATTAGACTTCAAATTTATGGGTAATATCCTTTTCCCCCAAACATGATTGAACTTGGTTTTTGGAGGGGGTTATAGCCTTGGATTTTCGGACAAATTGATCCTGACTCGACGAGCCCCATTTAAATGAGTATTATCCTTAGATTACTAACCTTGTTCATATCCAAGGCCTTCTAGTTGGTATTAGACTTCAAATAAATGGGTAATAGACTTTTCCCCCAAACATGATTGAACTTGGTTTTTGGAGGGGGTGTTAGCCTTGGATTTTCGGACAAATTGATCCTGACTCGACGAGCCCCATTTAAATGAGTATTTGGCTTAGATTTCTAACCTTTTTCATATCCAAGCCTTTTTATATGGTATTAGACTTCAAATTTATGGGTTATAGGCTTTTCCCCCAACCATGATTGAACTTGGTTTTTTGAGGGGTGTTAGGCTTGGATTTTCGGACAAATTGATCCTGACTCGACGAGCCCTATTTAAATGAGTATTATCCTTAGATTTCTAACCTTGTTCATATCCAAGCCCTTTTAGTTTGTATTAGACTTCAAATTTATGGGTTATAGGCTTTTCCCAAAAACATGATTGAACTTGGTTTTTGGAGGGGGTGTTAGACTTGGATTTTCGGACAAATTGATCCTGACTCGATGAGCCCCATTTAAATGAGTATTAGCCTTAGATTTCTAACCTTGTTCATATCCAAACCCTTTTACATGGTATTAGACTTCAAATTTATGGGTTATAGGCTTTTCCCCCAAACATGATTGAACTTGGTTTTTGGAGGGGGTGTTAGCCTTGGATTTTCGGACAAATTGATCCTGACTCGACGATCCCCATTCAAATGAGTATTATCCTTAGATTTCTAACCTTGTTCATATCCAAGGCCTTTTAGTTGGTATTAGACTTCAAATTTATGGGTTATAGGCTTTTCCCCCAAACATGATTGAACTTGGTTTTTGGAGGGGCTGTTAGCCTTGGTATTTCGGACAAATTGATCCTGACTCGACGAGCCCCATTTAAATGAGTATTAGCCTTAGATTGCTAACCTTGTTCATATCCAAGCCCTTTTAGTTTGTATTAGACTTCAAATTTATGGGTAATATCCTTTTCCCCCAAACATGATTGAACTTGGTTTTTGGAGGGGGTGTTAGGCTTGGATTTTCGGACAAATTGATCCTGACTCGACGAGCCCCATTTAAATGAGTATTATCCTTAGATTTCTAACCTTGGTCATATCCAAGCCCTTTTAGTTGGTATTAGACTTCAAATTTATGGGTAATATCCTTTTCCCCCAAACATGATTGAACTTGGTTTTTGGAGGGGGTGTTAGCCTTGGATTTTCGGACAAATTGATCCTGACTCGACGAGCCCCATTTAAATGAGTATTATCCTTAGAATTCTAACCTTGGTCATATCCAAGCCCTTTTAGTTGGTATTACACTTCAAATTTATGGTTTATAGGCTTTTCCCCCAAACATGATTGAACTTCGTTTTTGGAGGGGCTTTAGCCGTGGTATTTCGGACAAATTGATCCTGACTCGATGAGCCCCATTAAAATGAGTATTAGCCTTAGATTGCTAACCTTGTTCATATCCAAGCCCTTTTAGTTGGTATTAGACTTCAAATTTATGGGTAATATCCTTTTCCCCCAAACATGATTGAACTTGGTTTTTGGAGGGGGTGTTAGCCTTGGATTTTCGGACAAATTGATCCTGACTCGACGAGCCCCATTTAAATGAGTATTATCCTTAGATTTCTAACCTTGTTCATATCCAAGGCCTTTTAGTTGGTATTAGACTTCAAATAAATGGGTAATATCCATTTCCCCCAAACATGATTGAACTTGGTTTTTGGAGGGGGTGTTAGCCTTGGATTTTCGGACAAATTGATCCTGACTCGACGAACCCCATTTAAATGAGTATTAGGCTTAGATTTCTAACCTTGTTCATATACAAGACCTTTTAGATAGTATTAGACTTCAAATTTATGGGTTATAGGCTTTTCCCCCAAACATGATTGAACTTGGTTTTTGGAGGGGGTGTTAGCCTTGGAATTTTGAACAAATTGATCATGACTCGACGAGCCCCATTTAAGTGCGTATTACCCTTAGATTTCTATCCTTGGTCATATCCAAGCCCTTTTAGCTGGTATTAGACTTCAAATTTATGGGTAATATCCTTTTCCCCCAAACATGATTGAACTTGGTTTTTGGAGGAGGTGTTAGCCTTGGATTTTCGGACAAATTGATCCTGACTCGACGAGCCCCATTTAAATGAGTATTATCCTTAGATTTCTAACCTTGGTCATATCCAAGCCCTTTTAGCTGGTATTAGACTTCAAATTTATGGGTAATATCCTTTTCCCCCAAACATGATTGAACTTGGTTTTTGGAGGGGGTTATAGCCTTGGATTTTCGGACAAATTGATCCTGACTCGACGAGCCCCATTTAAATGAGTATTAGACTTAGATTTATAACCTTGTTCATATCCAAGCCCTTTTAGTTTGTATTAGAATTCAAATTTATGGGTTATAGGCTTTTCCCCCAAACATGATTGAACTTGGTTTTTGGAGGGGGTGTTAGCCTTGGATTTTCGGACAAATTGATCCTGACTCGACGAGCCCCATTTAAATGAGGATTAGCCTTAGATTTCTAACCTTGTTCATATCCAAACCCTTTTTGTTGGTATTAGACTTCAAATTTATGGGTTATAGGCTTTTCCCCCAAACATGATTGAACTTGGTTTTTGGAGGGGGTGTTAGCCTTGGATTTTCGGACAAATTGATCCTGACTCGACGAGCCCCATTTAAATGAGGATTAGCCTTAGATTTCTATCCTTGTTCATATCCAAACCCTTTTTTTTGGTATTAGACTTCAAATTTATGGGTTATAGGCTTTTCCCCCAAACATGATTGAACTTGGTTTTTGGAGGGGGTGTTAGCCTTGGATTTTCGGACAAATTGATCCTGACTCGACGAACCCCATTTAAATGAGTATTAGGCTTAGATTTCTAACCTTGTTCATATACAAGACCTTTTAGATTGGAGGGGGTGTTAGCCTTGGAATTTTGAACAAATTGATCATGACTCGACGAGCCCCATTTAAGTGCGTATTACCCTTAGATTTCTATCCTTGGTCATATCCAAGCCCTTTTAGCTGGTATTAGACTTCAAATTTATGGGTAATATCCTTTTCCCCCAAACATGATTGACCTTGGTTTTTGGAGGGGGTGTTAGGCTTGGATTTTCGAACAAATTGATCCTGACTCGACGAGCCGCATTTAAATGAGTATTATCCTTAGATTTCTAACCTTGGTCATATCCAAGCCCTTTTAGTTGGTATTAGACTTCAAATTTATGGGTAATATCCTTTTCCCCCAAACATGATTGAACTTGGTTTTTGGAGGGGGTGTTAGCCTTGGATTTTCGGACAAATTGATCCTGACTCGACGAGCCCCATTTAAATGAGTATTATCCTTAGAATTCTAACCTTGGTCATATCCAAGCCCTTTTAGTTGGTATTAGACTTCAAATTTATGGGTTATAGGCTTTTCCCCCAAACATGATTGAACTTGGTTTTTGGAGGGGGTTATAGCCTTGGATTTTCGGACAAATTGATCCTGACTCGACGAGCCCCATTTAAATGAGTATTAGACTTAGATTTATAACCTTGTTCATATCCAAGCCCTTTTAGTTTGTATTAGAATTCAAATTTATGGGTTATAGGCTTTTCCCCCAAACATGATTGAACTTGGTTTTTGGAGGGGGTGTTAGCCTTGGATTTTCGGACAAATTGATCCTGACTCGACGAGCCCCATTTAAATGAGGATTAGCCTTAGATTTCTAACCTTGTTCATATCCAAACCCTTTTTGTTGGTATTAGACTTCAAATTTATGGGTTATAGGCTTTTCCCCCAAACATGATTGAACTTGGTTTTTGGAGGGGGTGTTAGCCTTGGATTTTCGGACAAATTGATCCTGACTCGACGAGCCCCATTTAAATGAGGATTAGCCTTAGATTTCTAACCTTGTTCATATCCAAACCCTTTTTTTTGGTATTAGACTTGAAATTTATGGGTTATAGGCTTTTCCCCCAAACATGATTGAACTTGGTTTTTGGAGGGGGTGTTAACCTTGGATTTTCGGACAAATTGATCCTGACTCGACGAGCCCCATTTAAGTGAGTGTTAGCCTTAGATTTCTAACCTTGGTCATATCCAAGCCCTTTTAGTTGGTATTAGACTTCAAATTTATGGGTAATATCCTTTTCCCCCAAACATGATTGAACTTGGTTTTTGGAGGGGGTGTAAGCCTAGGATTTTCGGACAAATTGATCCTGACTCAACGAACCCCATTTAAATGAGTATTAGGCTTAGATTTCTAACCTTGTTCATATCCAAGCCCTTTTAGATAGTATTAGACTTCAAATTTATGGGTTATAGGCTTTTCCCCCAAACATGATTGAACTTGGTTTTTGGAGGGGGTGTTAGCCTTGGAATTTCGGACAAATTGATCCTGACTCGACGAGCCCCATTTAAATGAGTATTAGCCTTAGATTGCTAACCTTGTTAATATCCAAGCCCTTTTAGTTTGTATTAGACTTCAAATTTATGGGTAATATCCTTTTCCCCCAAACATGATTGAACTTGGTTTTTGGAGGGGGTGTTAGGCTTGGATTTTCGGACAAATTGATCCTGACTCGACGAGCCCCATTTAAATGAGTATTATCCTTAGATTTCTAACCTTGGTCATCTCCAAGCCCTTTTAGTTGGTATTAGACTTCAAATTTATGGGTAATATCCTTTTCCCCCAAACATGATTGAACTTTGTTTTTGGAGGGGGTGTGAGCCTTGGATTTTCGGACAAATTGATCCTGACTCGACGAGCCCCATTTAAATGAGTATTAGGCTTAGATTTCTAACATTGTTCATATCCAAGACCTTTTAGATAGTATTAGACTTCAAATTTATGGGTTATAGGCTTTTCCTCCAAACATGATTGAACTTGGTTTTTGGAGGGGGTGTTAGCCTTGGAATTTCGAACAAATTGATCCTGACTCGACGAGCCCCATTTAAGTGCGTATTACCCTTAGATTTCTATCCTTGGTCATATCCAAGCCCTTTTAGCTGGTATTAGACTTCAAATTTATGGTAATATCCTTTTCCCCCAAACATGATTGAACTTGGTTTTTGGAGGGGGTGTTAGCCTTGGATTTTCGGACAAATTGATCCTGACTCGACGATCCCCATTCAATTGAGTATTATCCTTAGATTTCTAACCTTGTTCATATCCAAGGCTTTTTAGTTGGTATTAGACTTCAAATTTATGGGTTATAGGCTTTTCCCCCAAACATGATTGAACTTGGTTTTTGGAGGGGCTGTTAGCCTTGGTATTTCGGACAAATTGATCCTGACTCGACGAGCCCCATTTAAATGAGTATTAGCCTTAGATTGCTAACCTTGTTCATATCCAAGCCCTTTTAGTTTGTATTAGACTTCAAATTTATGGGTAATATCCTTTTCCCCCAAACATGATTGAACTTGCTTTTTGGAGGGGGTGTTAGGCTTGGATTTTCAGACAAATTGATCCTGACTCGACGAGCCCCATTTAAATGAGTATTATCCTTATATTTCTAACCTTGGTCATATCCAAGCCCTTTTAGTTGGTATTAGACTTCAAATTTATGGGTAATATCCTTTTCCCCCAAACATGATTGAACTTGGTTTTTGGAGGGGGTGTTAGCCTTGGATTTTCGGACAAATTGATCCTGACTCGACGAGCCCCATTTAAATGAGTATTATCCTTAGAATTCTAACCTTGGTCATATCCAAGCCCTTTTAGTTGGTATTAGACTTGAAATTTATGGGTTATAGGCTTTTCCCCCAAACATGATTGAACTTGGTTTTTGGAGGGGGTTATAGCCTTGGATTTTCGGACAAATTGATCCTGACTCGACGAGCCCCATTTAAATGAGTATTAGACTTAGATTTATAACCTTGTTCATATCCAAGCCCTTTTAGTTTGTATTAGAATTCAAATTTATGGGTTATAGGCTTTTCCCCCAAACATGATTGAACTTGGTTTTTGGAGGGGGTGTTAGCCTTGGATTTTCGGACAAATTGATCCTGACTCGACGAGCCCCATTTAAATGAGGATTAGCCTTAGATTTCTAACCTTGTTCATATCCAAACCCTTTTTTTTGGTATTAGACTTGAAATTTATGGGTTATAGGCTTTTCCCCCAAACATGATTGAACTTGGTTTTTGGAGGGGGTGTTAACCTTGGATTTTCGGACAAATTGATCCTGACTCGACGAGCCCCATTTAAGTGAGTGTTAGCCTTAGATTTCTAACCTTGGTCATATCCAAGCCCTTTTAGTTGGTATTAGACTTCAAATTTATGGGTAATATCCTTTTCCCCCAAACATGATTGAACTTGGTTTTTGGAGGGGGTGTAAGCCTAGGATTTTCGGACAAATTGATCCTGACTCAACGAACCCCATTTAAATGAGTATTAGGCTTAGATTTCTAACCTTGTTCATATCCAAGCCCTTTTAGATAGTATTAGACTTCAAATTTATGGGTTATAGGCTTTTCCCCCAAACACGATTGAACTTGGTTTTTGGAGGGGGTGTTAGCCTTGGAATTTCGGACAAATTGATCCTGACTCGACGAGCCCCATTTAAATGAGTATTAGCCTTAGATTGCTAACCTTGTTAATATCCAAGCCCTTTTAGTTTGTATTAGACTTCAAATTTATGGGTAATATCCTTTTCCCCCAAACATGATTGAACTTGGTTTTTGGAGGGGGTGTTAGGCTTGGATTTTCGGACAAATTGATCCTGACTCGACGAGCCCCATTTAAATGAGTATTATCCTTAGATTTCTAACCTTGGTCATCTCCAAGCCCTTTTAGTTGGTATTAGACTTCAAATTTATGGGTAATATCCTTTTCCCCCAAACATGATTGAACTTTGTTTTTGGAGGGGGTGTGAGCCTTGGATTTTCGGACAAACTGATCCTGACTCGACGAGCCCCATTTAAATGAGTATTAGGCTTAGATTTCTAACATTGTTCATATCCAAGACCTTTTAGATAGTATTAGACTTCAAATTTATGGGTTATAGGCTTTTCCTCCAAACATGATTGAACTTGGTTTTTGGAGGGGGTGTTAGCCTTGGAATTTCGAACAAATTGATCCTGACTCGACGAGCCCCATTTAAGTGCGTATTACCCTTAGATTTCTATCCTTGGTCATATCCAAGCCCTTTTAGCTGGTATTAGACTTCAAATTTATGGTAATATCCTTTTCCCCCAAACATGATTGAACTTGGTTTTTGGAGGGGGTGTTAGCCTTGGATTTTCGGACAAATTGATCCTGACTCGACGATCCCCATTCAATTGAGTATTATCCTTAGATTTCTAACCTTGTTCATATCCAAGGCTTTTTAGTTGGTATTAGACTTCAAATTTATGGGTTATAGGCTTTTCCCCCAAACATGATTGAACTTGGTTTTTGGAGGGGCTGTTAGCCTTGGTATTTCGGACAAATTGATCCTGACTCGACGAGCCCCATTTAAATGAGTATTAGCCTTAGATTGCTAACCTTGTTCATATCCAAGCCCTTTTAGTTTGTATTAGACTTCAAATTTATGGGTAATATCCTTTTCCCCCAAACATGATTGAACTTGCTTTTTGGAGGGGGTGTTAGGCTTGGATTTTCAGACAAATTGATCCTGACTCGACGAGCCCCATTTAAATGAGTATTATCCTTATATTTCTAACCTTGGTCATATCCAAGCCCTTTTAGTTGGTATTAGACTTCAAATTTATGGGTAATATCCTTTTCCCCCAAACATGATTGAACTTCCATTTAAATGAGTATTATCCTTAGAATTCTAACCTTGGTCATATCCAAGCCCTTTTAGTTGGTATTAGACTTGAAATTTATGGGTTATAGGCTTTTCCCCCAAACATGATTGAACTTGGTTTTTGGAGGGGGTTATAGCCTTGGATTTTCGGACAAATTGATCCTGACTCGACGAGCCCCATTTAAATGAGTATTAGACTTAGATTTATAACCTTGTTCATATCCAAGCCCTTTTAGTTTGTATTAGAATTCAAATTTATGGGTTATAGGCTTTTCCCCAAAACATGATTGAACTTGGTTTTTGGAGGGGGTGTTAGCCTTGGATTTTCGGACAAATTGATCCTGACTCGATGAGCCCCATTTAAATGAGTATTAGCCTTTGATTTCTAACCTTGTTCATACACAAACCCTTTTAGTTGGTATTAGACATCAAATTTATGGGTTATAGGCTTTTCCCCCAAACATGATTGAACTTGGTTTTTGGAGGGGGTGTTAGCCTTGGTATTTCGGACAAATTGATCCTGACTCGACGAGCCCCATTTAAATGAGTATTAGACTTAGATTTCTAACCTTGTTCATATCCAAGCCCTTTTAGTTTGTATTAGACTTCAAATTTATGGGTAATATCCTTTTCCCCCAAACATGATTGAACTTGGTTTTCGGAGGGGGTGTTAGACTTGGATTTTCGGACAAATTGATCCTGACTCGACGATCCCCATTCAAATGAGTATTATCCTTAGATTTCTAACCTTGTTCATATCCAAGGCCTTTTAGTTGGTATTAGACTTCAAATTTATGGGTTATAGGCTTTTCCCCCAAACATGATTGAACTTGATTTTTGGAGGGGCTGTTAGCCTTGGTATTTCGGACAAATTGATCCTGACTAGACGAGCCCCATTTAAATGAGTATTATCCTTAGATTTCTAACCTTGGCCATATCCAAGCCCTTTTAGTTGGTATTAGACTTCAAATTTATGGGTAATATCCTTTTCCCCCAAACATGATTGAACTTGGTTTTTGGAGGGGGTGTTAGGCTTGGATTTTCGGACAAATTTATCCTGACTAGACGATCCCCATTTAAATGAGTATTATCCTTCCTTAGATTTCTAACCTTGGTCATATCCAAGCCCTTTTAGTTGGTATTAGACTTCAAATTTATGGGAAATATACTTTTCCCCCAAACATGATTGAACTTGGTTTTTGGAGGGGGTGTTAGCCTTGGATTTTCGGACAAATTGATCCTGACTCGACGAACCCCATTTAAATGAGTATTAGGCTTAGATTTCTAACCTTGTTCATATACAAGACCTTTTAGATAGTATTAGACTTCAAATTTATGGGTTATAGGCTTTTCCCCCAAACATGATTGAACTTGGTTTTTGGAGGGGGTGTTAGCCTTGGAATTTTGAACAAATTGATCATGACTCGACGAGCCCCATTTAAGTGCGTATTACCCTTAGATTTCTATCCTTGGTCATATCCAAGCCCTTTTAGCTGGTATTAGACTTCAAATTTATGGGTAATATCCTTTTCCCCCAAACATGATTGACCTTGGTTTTTGGAGGTGGTGTTAGGCTTGGATTTTCGGACAAATTGATCCTGACTCGACGAGCCCCATTTAAATGAGTATTATCCTTAGATTTCTAACCTTGGTCATATCCAAGCCCTTTTAGTTGGTATTAGACTTCAAATTTATGGGTAATATCCTTTTCCCCCAAACATGATTGAACTTGGTTTTTGGAGGGGGTGTTAGCCTTGGATTTTCGGACAAATTGATCCTGACTCGACGAGCCCCATTTAAATGAGTATTATCCTTAGAATTCTAACCTTGGTCATATCCAAGCCCTTTTAGTTGGTATTAGACTTCAAATTTATGGGTTATAGGCTTTTCCCCCAAACATGATTGAACTTGGTTTTTGGAGGGGGTTATAGCCTTGGATTTTCGGACAAATTGATCCTGACTCGACGAGCCCCATTTAAATGAGTATTAGACTTAGATTTATAACCTTGTTCATATCCAAGCCCTTTTAGTTTGTATTAGAATTCAAATTTATGGGTTATAGGCTTTTCCCCAAAACATGATTGAACTTGGTTTTTGGAGGGGGTGTTAGCCTTGGATTTTCGGACAAATTGATCCTGACTCGATGAGCCCCATTTAAATGAGTATTAGCCTTTGATTTCTAACCTTGTTCATACACAAACCCTTTTAGTTGGTATTAGACATCAAATTTATGGGTTATAGGCTTTTCCCCCAAACATGATTGAACTTGGTTTTTGGAGGGGGTGTTAGCCTTGGTATTTCGGACAAATTGATCCTGACTCGACGAGCCCCATTTAAATGAGTATTAGACTTAGATTTCTAACCTTGTTCATATCCAAGCCCTTTTAGTTTGTATTAGACTTCAAATTTATGGGTAATATCCTTTTCCCCCAAACATGATTGAACTTGGTTTTCGGAGGGGGTGTTAGGCTTGGATTTTCGGACAAATTGATCCTGACTCGACGATCCCCATTCAAATGAGTATTATCCTTAGATTTCTAACCTTGTTCATATCCAAGGCCTTTTAGTTGGTATTAGACTTTAAATTTATGGGTTATAGGCTTTTCCCCCAAACATGATTGAACTTGGTTTTTGGAGGGGCTGTTAGCCTTGGTATTTCGGACAAATTGATCCTGACTAGACGAGCCCCATTTAAATGAGTATTATCCTTAGATTTCTAACCTTGGCCATATCCAAGCCCTTTTAGTTGGTATTAGACTTCAAATTTATGGGTAATATCCTTTTCCCCCAAACATGATTGAACTTGGTTTTTGGAGGGGGTGTTAGCCTTGGATTTTCGGACAAATTTATCCTGACTAGACGATCCCCATTTAAATGAGTATTATCCTTCCTTAGATTTCTAACCTTGGTCATATCCAAGCCCTTTTAGTTGGTATTAGACTTCAAATTTATGGGAAATATACTTTTCCCCCAAACATGATTGAACTTGGTTTTTGGAGGGGGTGTTAGCCTTGGATTTTCGGACAAATTGATCCTGACTCGACGAACCCCATTTAAATGAGTATTAGGCTTAGATTTCTAACCTTGTTCATATACAAGACCTTTTAGATAGTATTAGACTTCAAATTTATGGGTTATAGGCTTTTCCCCCAAACATGATTGAACTTGGTTTTTGGAGGGGGTGTTAGCCTTGGAATTTTGAACAAATTGATCATGACTCGACGAGCCCCATTTAAGTGCGTATTACCCTTAGATTTCTATCCTTGGTCATATCCAAGCCCTTTTAGCTGGTATTAGACTTCAAATTTATGGGTAATATCCTTTTCCCCCAAACATGATTGACCTTGGTTTTTGGAGGGGGTGTTAGGCTTGGATTTTCGGACAAATTGATCCTGACTCGACGAGCCCCATTTAAATGAGTATTATCCTTAGATTTCTAACCTTGGTCATTTCCAAGCCCTTTTAGTTGGTATTAGACTTCAAATTTATGGGTAATATCCTTTTCCCCCAAACATGATTGAACTTGGTTTTTGGAGGGGGTGTTAGCCTTGGATTTTCGGACAAATTGATCCTGACTCGACGAGCCCCATTTAAATGAGTATTATCCTTAGAATTCTAACCTTGGTCATATCCAAGCCCTTTTAGTTGGTATTAGACTTCAAATTTATGGGTTATAGGCTTTTCCCCCAAACATGATTGAACTTGGTTTTTGGAGGGGGTTATAGCCTTGGATTTTCGGACAAATTGATCCTGACTCGACGAGCCCCATTTAAATGAGTATTAGACTTAGATTTATAACCTTGTTCATATCCAAGCCCTTTTAGTTTGTATTAGAATTCAAATTTATGGGTTATAGGCTTTTCCCCAAAACATGATTGAACTTGGTTTTTGGAGGGGGTGTTAGCCTTGGATTTTCGGACAAATTGATCCTGACTCGATGAGCCCCATTTAAATGAGTATTAGCCTTTGATTTCTAACCTTGTTCATATACAAACCCTTTTAGTTGGAATTAGACATCAAATTTATGGGTTATAGGCTTTTCCCCCAAACATGATTGAACTTGGTTTTTGGAGGGGGTGTTAGCCTTGGATTTTTGGACAAATTGATCCTGACTCGATGAGCCCCATTTAAATGAGTATTAGCCTTAGATTTCCAACCTTGGTCATATCCAATTCCTTTTAGTTGGTATTAGACTTCAAATTTATGGGTAATATCCTTTTCCCCCAAACATGATTGAACTTGGTTGTTGGAGGGGGTGTTAGGCTTGGATTTTCGGACAAATTTATCCTGACTAGACGAGCCCCATTTAAATGAGTATTATCCTTAGATTTCTAACCTTGGTCATATCCAAGCCCTTTTAGTTGGTATTAGACTTCAAATTTATGGGTAATATCCTTTTCCCCCAAACATGATTGAACTTGGTTTTTGGAGGGGGTGTAAGCCTAGGATTTTCGGACAAATTGATCCTGACTCGACGAACCCCATTTAAATAAGTATTAGGCTTAGATTTCTAACCTTGTTCATATCCAAGCCCTTTTAGATAGTATTAGACTTCAAATTTATGGGTTATAGGCTTTTCCCCCAAACATGATTGAACTTGGTTTTTGGAGGGGGTGTTAGCCTTGGAATTTTGGACAAATTGATCCTAACTCGACGAGCCCCATTTAAGTGCGTATTACCCTTAGATTTCTATCCTTGGTCATATCCAAGCCCTTTTAGCTGGTATTAGACTTCAAATTTATGGTAATATCCTTTTCCCCCAAACATGATTGAATTTGGTTTTTGGAGGGGGTGTTAGCCTTGGATTTTCGGACAAATTGATCCTGACTCGACGATCACCATTCAAATGAGTATTATCCTTAGATTTCTAACCTTGTTCATATCCAAGGCCTTTTAGTTGGTATTAGACTTCAAATTTATGGGTTATAGGCTTTTCCCCCAAACATGATTGAACTTGGTTTTTGGAGGGGCTGTTAGCCTTGGTATTTCGGACAAATTGATCCTGACTCGACGAGCCCCATTTAAATGAGTATTAGCCTTAGATTGCTAACCTTGTTAATATCCAAGCCCTTTTAGTTTGTATTAGACTTCAAATTTATGGGTAATATCCTTTTCCCCCAAACATGATTGAACTTGGTTTTTGGAGGGGGTGTTAGGCTTGGATTTTCGGACAAATTGATCCTGACTCGACGAGCCCCATTTAAATGAGTATTATCCTTAGATTTCTAACCTTGGTCATCTCCAAGCCCTTTTAGTTGGTATTAGACTTCAAATTTATGGGTAATATCCTTTTCCCCCAAACATGATTGAACTTGGTTTTTGGAGGGGGTGTTAGCCTTGGATTTTCGGACAAATTGATCCTGACTCGACGAGCCCCATTTAAATGAGTATTAGGCTTAGATTTCTAACCTTGTTCATATCCAAGACCTTTTAGATAGTATTAGACTTCAAATTTATGGGTTATAGGCTTTTCCTCCAAACATGATTGAACTTGGTTTTTGGAGGGGGTGTTAGCCTTGGAATTTCGAACAAATTGATCCTGACTCGACGAGCCCCATTTAAGTGCGTATTATCCTTAGATTTCTATCCTTGGTCATATCCAAGCCCTTTTAGCTGGTATTAGACTTCAAATTTATGGTAATATCCTTTTCCCCCAAACATGATTGAACTTGGTTTTTGGAGGGGGTGTTAGCCTTGGATTTTCGGACAAATTGATCCTGACTCGACGATCCCCATTCAATTGAGTATTATCCTTAGATTTCTAACCTTGTTCATATCCAAGGCTTTTTAGTTGGTATTAGACTTCAAATTTATGGGTTATAGGCTTTTCCCCCAAACATGATTGAACTTGGTTTTTGGAGGGGCTGTTAGCCTTGGTATTTCGGACAAATTGATCCTGACTCGACGAGCCCCATTTAAATGAGTATTAGCCTTAGATTGCTAACCTTGTTCATATCCAAGCCCTTTTAGTTTGTATTAGACTTCAAATTTATGGGTAATATCCTTTTCCCCCAAACATGATTGAACTTGCTTTTTGGAGGGGGTGTTAGGCTTGGATTTTCAGACAAATTGATCCTGACTCGACGAGCCCCATTTAAATGAGTATTAGCCTTTGATTTCTAACCTTGTTCATATACAAACCCTTTTACTTGGTATTAGACATCAAATTTATGGGTTATAGGCTTTTCCCCCAAACATGATTGAACTTGGTTTTTGGAGGGGGTGTTAGCCTTGGATTTTCGGTCAAATTGATCCTGACTCGATGAGCCCCATTTAAATGAGTATTAGCCTTAGATTTCTAACCTTGGTCATATCCAATTCCTTTTAGTTGGTATTAGACTTCAAATTTATGGGTAATATCCTTTTCCCCCAAACATGATTGAACTTGGTTGTTGGAGGGGGTGTTAGGCTTGGATTTTCGGACAAATTTATCCTGACTAGACGAGCCCCATTTAAATGAGTATTATCCTTAGATTTCTAACCTTGGTCATGTCCAAGCCCTTTTAGTTGGTATTAGACTTCAAATTTATGGGTAATAGACTTTTCCCCCAAACATGATTGAACTTGGTTTTTGGAGGGGGTGTTAGCCTTGGATTTTCGGACAAATTGATCCTGACTCGACGAGCCCCATTTAAATGAGGATTAGCCTTAGATTTCTAACCTTGGTCATATCCAAGCCCTTTTAGTTGGTATTAGACTTCAAATTTATGGGTAATATCCTTTTCCCGCAAACATGATTGAACTTGGTTTTTGGAGGGGGTGTTAGCCTTGGATTTTCGGACAAATTGATCCTGACTCGACGAACCCCATTTAAATGAGTATTAGGCTTAGATTTCTAACCTTGTTCATATCCAAGCCCTTTTAGATAGTATTAGACTTCAAATTTATGGGTTATAGGCTTTTCCCCCAAACATGATTGAACTTGGTTTTTGGAGGGGGTGTTAGCCTTGGAATTTCGGACAAATTGATCCTGACTCGACGAGCCCCATTTAAGTGCGTATTACCCTTAGATTTCTATCCTTGGTCATATCCAAGCCCTTTTAGCTGGTATTAGACTTCAAATTTATGGTAATATCCTTTTCCCCCAAACATGATTAAACTTGGTTTTTGGAGGGGGTGTTAGCCTTGGATTTTCGGACAAATTGATCCTGACTCGACGATCCCCATTCAAATGAGTATTATCCTTAGATTTCTAACCTTGTTCATATCCAAAGCCTTTTAGTTGGTATTAGACTTCAAATTTATGGGTTATAGGCTTTTCCCCCAAACATGATTGAACTTGGTTTTTGGAGCGGCTGTTAGCCTTGGTATTTCGGACAAATTGATCCTGACTCGACGATCCCCATTCAAATGAGTATTATCTTTAGATTTCTAACCTTGTTCATATCCAAGGCCTTTTAGTTGGTATTAGACTTCAAATTTATGGGTTATAGGCTTTTCCCCCAAACATGATTGAACTTGGTTTTTGGAGGGGCTGTTAGCCTTGGTATTTCGGACAAATTGATCCTGACTCGACGAGCCCCATTTAAATGAGTATTATCCTTAGAATTCTAACCTTGGTCATATCCAAGCCCTTTTATTTGGTATTAGACTTCAAATTTATGGGTTATAGGCTTTTCCCCCAAACATGATTGAACTTGGTTTTTGGAGGGGGTTATAGCCTTGGATTTTCGGACAAATTGATCCTGACTCGACGAGCCCCATTTAAATGAGTTTTAGACTTAGATTTCTAACCTTGTTAATATCCAAGCCCTTTTAGTTTGTATTAGACTTCAAATTTATGGGTAATATCCTTTTCCCCCAAACATGATTGAACTTGGTTTTTGGAGGGGGTGTTAGGCTTGGATTTTCGGACAAATTGATCCTGACTCCACGAGCCCCATTTAAATGAGTATTATCCTTAGAATTCTAACCTTGGTCATATCCAAGCCCTTTTATTTGGTATTAGACTTCAAATTTATGGGTTATAGGATTTTCCCCCAAACATGATTGAACTTGGTTTTTGGAGGGGGTGTTAGCCTTGGATTTTCGGACAAATTGATCCTGACTCGACGAGCCCCATTTAAGTGAGTATTAGCCTTAGATTTCTAACCTTGGTCATATCCAAGCCCTTTTAGTTGGTATTGGACTTCAAATTTATGGGTAATATCCTTTTCCCCCAAACATGATTGAACTTGGTTTTTGGAGGGGGTGTTAGCCTTGGTATTTCGGACAAATTGATCCTGACTCGACGAGCCCCATTTAAATGAGTATTATCCTTCCTTAGATTTCTAACCTTGGTCATATCCAAGCCCTTTTAGTTTGTATTAGACTTCAAATTTATGGGTAATATCCTTTTCCCCCAAACATGATTGAACTTGGTTTTCGGAGGGGGTGTTAGACTTGGATTTTCGGACAAATTGATCCTGACTCGACGATCCCCATTCAAATGAGTATTATCCTTAGATTTCTAACCTTGTTCATATCCAAGGCCTTTTAGTTGGTATTAGACTTCAAATTTATGGGTTATAGGCTTTTCCCCCAAACATGATTGAACTTGGTTTTTGGAGGGGCTGTTAGCCTTGGTATTTCGGACAAATTGATCCTGACTCGACGATCCCCATTCAAATGAGTATTATCCTTAGATTTCTAACCTTGTTCATATCCAAGGCCTTTTAGTTGGTATTAGACTTCAAATTTATGGGTTATAGGCTTTTCCCCCAAACATGATTGAACTTGGTTTTTGTAGGGGCTGTTAGCCTTGGTTTTTCGGACAAATTGATCCTGACTCGGCGAGCCCCATTTAAATGAGTATTATCCTTAGAATTCTAACCTTGGTCATATCCAAGCCCTTTTATTTGGTATTAGACTTCAAATTTATGGGTTATAGGCTTTTCCCCCAAACATGATTGAACTTGGTTTTTGGAGGGGGTTATAGCCTTGGATTTTCGGACAAATTGATCCTGACTCGATAAGCCCCATTTAAATGAGTTTTAGACTTAGATTTCTAACCTTGTTAATATCCAAGCCCTTTTATTTTGTATTAGACTTCAAATTTATGGGTAATATCCTTTTCCCCCAAACATGATTGAACTTGGTTTTTGGAGGGGGTGTTAGGCTTGGATTTTCGGACAAATTGATCCTGACTCAACGAGCCCCATTTAAATGAGTATTATCCTTAGAATTCTAACCTTGGTCATATCCAAGCCCTTTTATTTGGTATTAGACTTCAAATTTATGGGTTATAGGCTTTTCCCCCAAACATGATTGAACTTGGTTTTTGGAGGGGGTGTTAGCCTTGGATTTTCGGACAAATTGATCCTGACTCGACGAGCCCCATTTAAGTGAGTATTAGCCTTAGATTTCTAACCTTGGTCATATCCAAGCCCTTTTAGTTGGTATTAGACTTCAAATTTATGGGTAATATCCTTTTCC
Organism: Salix caprea; assembly: GCA_964035475.1. NCBI lineage: Eukaryota > Viridiplantae > Streptophyta > Magnoliopsida > Malpighiales > Salicaceae > Salix > Salix caprea. The sequence goes on along the minus strand of OZ037748.1, from coordinate 3,182,055 downwards.
CCCAAACATGATTGAACTTGGTTTTTGGAGGGGGTGTTAGCCTTGGTATTTCGGACAAATTGATCCTGACTCGACGAGCCCCATTTAAATGAGTATTAGACTTAGATTTCTAACCTTGTTCATATCCAAGCCCTTTTAGTTTGTATTAGACTTCAAATTTATGGGTAATATCCTTTTCCCCCAAACATGATTGAACTTGGTTTTCGGAGGGGGTGTTAGACTTGGATTTTCGGACAAATTGATCCTGACTCGACGATCCCCATTCAAATGAGTATTATCCTTAGATTTCTAACCTTGTTCATATCCAAGGCCTTTTAGTTGGTATTAGACTTCAAATTTATGGGTTATAGGCTTTTCCCCCAAACATGATTGAACTTGGTTTTTGGAGGGGCTGTTAGCCTTGGTATTTCGGACAAATTGATCCTGACTCGACGATCCCCATTCAAATCAGTATTATCCTTAGATTTCTAACCTTGTTCATATCCAAGGCCTTTTAGTTGGTATTAGACTTCAAATTTATGGGTTATAGGCTTTTCCCCCAAACATGATTGAACTTGGTTTTTGGAGGGGCTGTTAGCCTTGGTATTTCGGACAAATTGATCCTGACTCGGCGAGCCCCATTTAAATGAGTATTATCCTTAGAATTCTAACCTTGGTCATATCCAAGCCCTTTTATTTGGTATTAGACTTCAAATTTATGGGTTATAGGCTTTTCCCCCAAACATGATTGAACTTGGTTTTTGGAGGGGGTTATAGCCTTGGATTTTCGGACAAATTGATCCTGACTCGATGAGCCCCATTTAAATGAGTTTTAGACTTAGATTTCTAACCTTGTTAATATCCAAGCCCTTTTAGTTTGTATTAGACTTCAAATTTATGGGTAATATCCTTTTCCCCCAAACATGGTTGAACTTGGTTTTTGGAGGGGGTGTTAGGCTTGGATTTTCGGACAAATTGATCCTGACTCAACGAGCCCCATTTAAATGAGTATTATCCTTAGAATTCTAAACTTGGTCATATCCAAGCCCTTTTATTTGGTATTAGACTTCAAATTTATGGGTTATAGGCTTTTCCCCCAAACATGATTGAACTTGGTTTTTGGAGGGGGTGTTAGCCTTGGATTTTCGGACAAATTGATCCTGAGTCGACGAGCCCCATTTAAGTGACTATTAGCCTTAGATTTCTAACCTTGGTCATATCCAAGCCCTTTTAGTTGGTATTAGACTTCAAATTTATGGGTAATATCCTTTTCCCCCAAACATGATTGAACTTGGTTTTTGGAGGGGGTGTTAGCCTTGGTATTTCGGACAAATTGATCCTGACTCGACGAGCCCCGTTTAAATGAGTATTAGACTTAGATTTCTAACCTTGTTCATATCCAAGCCCTTTTAGTTTGTATTAGACTTCAAATTTATGGGTAATATCCTTTTCCCCCAAACATGATTGAACTTGGTTTTTGGAGGGGGTGTTAGACTTGGATTTTCGGACAAATTGATCCTGACTCGACGATCCCCATTCAATTGAGTATTATCCTTAGATTTCTAACCTTGTTCATATCCAAGGCCTTTTAGTTGGTATTAGACTTCAAATTTATGGGTTATAGGCTTTTCCCCCAAACATGATTGAACTTGGTTTTTGGAGGGGCTATTAGCCTTGGTATTTCGGACAAATTGATCCTGACTCGACGAGCCCCATTTAAATGAGTATTATCCTTAGAATTCTAACCTTGGTCATATCCAAGCCCTTTTATTTGGTATTAGACTTCAAATTTATGGGTTATAGGCTTTTCCCCCAAACATGATTGAACTTGGTTTTTGGAGGGGGTTATAGCCTTGGATTTTCGGACAAATTGATCCTGACTCGACGAGCCCCATTTAAATGAGTTTTAGACTTAGATTTCTAACCTTGTTAATATCCAAGCCCTTTTAGTTTGTTTTAGACTTCAAATTTATGGGTAATATCCTTTTCCCCCAAACATGATTGAACTTGGTTTTTGGAGGGGGTGTTAGGCTTGGATTTTCGGACAAATTGATCCTGACTCGACGAGCCCCATTTAAGTGAGTATTACCCTTAGATTTCTATCCTTGGTCATATCCAAGCCCTTTTAGTTGACATTAGACTTCAAATTTATGGGTAATATCCTTTTCCCCCAAACATGATTGAACTTGGTTTTTGGAGGGGGTGTTAGCCTTGGATTTTCGGACAAATTGATCCTGACTCGACGATCCCCATTCAAATGAGTATTATCCTTAGATTTCTAACCTTGTTCATATCCAAGGCCTTTTAGTTGGTATTAGACTTCAAATTTATGGGTTATAGGCTTTTCCCCCAAACATGATTGAACTTGGTTTTTGGAGGGGCTGTTAGCCTTGGTATTTCGGACAAATTGATCCTGACTCGACGAGCCCCATTTAAATGAGTATTAGCCTTAGATTGCTAACCTTGTTAATATCCAAGCCCTTTTAGTTTGTATTAGACTTCAAATTTATGGGTAATATCCTTTTCCCCCAAACATGATTGAAGTTGGTTTTTGGAGGGGGTGTTAGGCTTGGATTTTCGGACAAATTGATCCTGACTCGACGAGCCCCATTTAAATGAGTATTATCCTTAGATTTCTAACCTTGGTCATCTCCAAGCCCTTTTAGTTGGTATTAGACTTCAAATTTATGGGTAATATCCTTTTCCCCCAAAAATGATTGAACTTGGTTTTTGGAGGGGGTGTTAGCCTTGGATTTTCGGACAAATTGATCCTGACTCGACGAGCCCCATTTAAATGAGTATTAGGCTTAGATTTCTAACCTTGTTCATATCCAAGACCTTTTAGATAGTATTAGACTTCAAATTTATGGGTTATAGGCTTTTCCTCCAAACATGATTGAACTTGGTTTTTGGAGGTGGTGTTAGCCTTGGAATTTCGAACAAATTGATCCTGACTCGACGAGCCCCATTTAAGTGCGTATTACCCTTAGATTTCTATCCTTGGTCATATCCAAGCCCTTTTAGCTGGTATTAGACTTCAAATTTATGGTAATATCCTTTTCCCCCAAACATGATTGAACTTGGTTTTTGGAGGGGGTGTTAGCCTTGGATTTTCGGACAAATTGATCCTGACTCGACGATCCCCATTCAATTGAGTATTATCCTTAGATTTCTAACCTTGTTCATATCCAAGGCTTTTTAGTTGGTATTAGACTTCAAATTTATGGGTTATAGGCTTTTCCCCCAAACATGATTGAACTTGGTTTTTGGAGGGGCTGTTAGCCTTGGTATTTCGGACAAATTGATCCTGACTCGACGAGCCCCATTTAAATGAGTATTAGCCTTAGATTGCTAACCTTGTTCATATCCAAGCCCTTTTAGTTGGTATTAGACTTCAAATTTATGGGTTATAGGCTTTTCCCCCAAACATGATTGAACTTGGTTTTTGGAGGGGCTGTTAGCCTTGGTATTTCGGACAAATTGATCCTGACTCGGCGAGCCCCATTTAAATGAGTATTATCCTTAGAATTCTAACCTTGGTCATATCCAAGCCCTTTTATTTGGTATTAGACTTCAAATTTATGGGTTATAGGCTTTTCCCCCAAACATGATTGAACTTGGTTTTTGGAGGGGGTTATAGCCTTGGATTTTCGGACAAATTGATCCTGACTCGATGAGCCCCATTTAAATGAGTTTTAGACTTAGATTTCTAACCTTGTTAATATCCAAGCCCTTTTAGTTTGTATTAGACTTCAAATTTATGGGTAATATCCTTTTCCCCCAAACATGGTTGAACTTGGTTTTTGGAGGGGGTGTTAGGCTTGGATTTTCGGACAAATTGATCCTGACTCGGCGAGCCCCATTTAAATGAGTATTATCCTTAGAATTCTAACCTTGGTCATATCCAAGCCCTTTTATTTGGTATTAGACTTCAAATTTATGGGTAATATCCTTTTCCCCCAAACATGATTGAACTTGCTTTTTGGAGGGGGTGTTAGGCTTGGATTTTCAGACAAATTGATCCTAACTCGACGAGCCCCATTTAAATGAGTATTATCCTTAGATTTCTAACCTTGGTCATATCCAAGCCCTTTTAGTTGGTATTAGACTTCAAATTTATGGGTAATATCCTTTTCCCCCAAACATGATTGAACTTGGTTTTTGGAGGGGGTGTTAGCCTTGGATTTTCGGACAAATTGATCCTGACTCGACGAGCCCCATTTAAATGAGTATTATCCTTAGAATTCTAACCTTGGTCATATCCAAGCCCTTTTAGTTGGTATTAGACTTCAAATTTATGGGTTATAGGCTTTTCCCCCAAACATGATTGAACTTGGTTGTTGGAGGGGCTGTTAGCCTTGGTATTTCGGACAAATTGATCCTGACTCGACGAGCACCATTTAAATGAGTATTAGACTTAGATTTCTAACCTTGTTCATCTCCAAGCCCTTTTAGTTTGTATTAGACTTCAAATTTATGGGTAATATCCTTTTCCCCCAAACATGATTGAACTTGGTTTTTGGAGGGGGTGTTAGGCTTGGATTTTCGGACAAATTGATCCTGACTCGACGAGCCCCATTTAAATGAGTATTATCCTTAGATTTCTAACCTTGGTCATATCCAAGCCCTTTTAGTTCGTATTAGACTTCAAATTTATGGGTAATATCCTTTTCCCCCAAACATGATTGAACTTGGTTTTTGGAGGGGGTTATAGCCTTGGATTTTCGGACAAATTGATCCTGACTCGACGAGCCCCATTTAAATGAGTATTATCCTTAGAATTCTAACCTTGGTCATATCCAAGCCCTTTTATTTGGTATTAGACTTCAAATTTATGGGTTATAGGCTTTTCCCCCAAACATGATTGAACTTGGTTTTTGGAGGGGGTTATAGCCTTGGATTTTCGGACAAATTGATCCTGACTCGACGAGCCCCATTTAAATGAGTTTTAGACTTAGATTTCTAACCTTGTTAATATCCAAGCCCTTTTAGTTTGTTTTAGACTTCAAATTTATGGGTAATATCCTTTTCCCCCAAACATGATTGAACTTGGTTTTTGGAGGGGGTGTTAGGCTTGGATTTTCGGACAAATTGATCCTGACTCGACGAGCCCCATTTAAGTGAGTATTACCCTTAGATTTCTATCCTTGGTCATATCCAAGCCCTTTTAGTTGACATTAGACTTCAAATTTATGGGTAATATCCTTTTCCCCCAAACATGATTGAACTTGGTTTTTGGAGGGGGTGTTAGCCTTGGATTTTCGGACAAATTGATCCTGACTCGACGATCCCCATTCAAATGAGTATTATCCTTAGATTTCTAACCTTGTTCATATCCAAGGCCTTTTAGTTGGTATTAGACTTCAAATTTATGGGTTATAGGCTTTTCCCCCAAACATGATTGAACTTGGTTTTTGGAGGGGCTGTTAGCCTTGGTATTTCGGACAAATTGATCCTGACTCGACGAGCCCCATTTAAATGAGTATTAGCCTTAGATTGCTAACCTTGTTAATATCCAAGCCCTTTTAGTTTGTATTAGACTTCAAATTTATGGGTAATATCCTTTTCCCCCAAACATGATTGAAGTTGGTTTTTGGAGGGGGTGTTAGGCTTGGATTTTCGGACAAATTGATCCTGACTCGACGAGCCCCATTTAAATGAGTATTATCCTTAGATTTCTAACCTTGGTCATCTCCAAGCCCTTTTAGTTGGTATTAGACTTCAAATTTATGGGTAATATCCTTTTCCCCCAAAAATGATTGAACTTGGTTTTTGGAGGGGGTGTTAGCCTTGGATTTTCGGACAAATTGATCCTGACTCGACGAGCCCCATTTAAATGAGTATTAGGCTTAGATTTCTAACCTTGTTCATATCCAAGACCTTTTAGATAGTATTAGACTTCAAATTTATGGGTTATAGGCTTTTCCTCCAAACATGATTGAACTTGGTTTTTGGAGGTGGTGTTAGCCTTGGAATTTCGAACAAATTGATCCTGACTCGACGAGCCCCATTTAAGTGCGTATTACCCTTAGATTTCTATCCTTGGTCATATCCAAGCCCTTTTAGCTGGTATTAGACTTCAAATTTATGGTAATATCCTTTTCCCCCAAACATGATTGAACTTGGTTTTTGGAGGGGGTGTTAGCCTTGGATTTTCGGACAAATTGATCCTGACTCGACGATCCCCATTCAATTGAGTATTATCCTTAGATTTCTAACCTTGTTCATATCCAAGGCTTTTTAGTTGGTATTAGACTTCAAATTTATGGGTTATAGGCTTTTCCCCCAAACATGATTGAACTTGGTTTTTGGAGGGGCTGTTAGCCTTGGTATTTCGGACAAATTGATCCTGACTCGACGAGCCCCATTTAAATGAGTATTAGCCTTAGATTGCTAACCTTGTTCATATCCAAGCCCTTTTAGTTTGTATTAGACTTCAAATTTATGGGTAATATCCTTTTCCCCCAAACATGATTGAACTTGCTTTTTGGAGGGGGTGTTAGGCTTGGATTTTCAGACAAATTGATCCTAACTCGACGAGCCCCATTTAAATGAGTATTATCCTTAGATTTCTAACCTTGGTCATATCCAAGCCCTTTTAGTTGGTATTAGACTTCAAATTTATGGGTAATATCCTTTTCCCCCAAACATGATTGAACTTGGTTTTTGGAGGGGGTGTTAGCCTTGGATTTTCGGACAAATTGATCCTGACTCGACGAGCCCCATTTAAATGAGTATTATCCTTAGAATTCTAACCTTGGTCATATCCAAGCCCTTTTAGTTGGTATTAGACTTCAAATTTATGGGTTATAGGCTTTTCCCCCAAACATGATTGAACTTGGTTGTTGGAGGGGCTGTTAGCCTTGGTATTTCGGACAAATTGATCCTGACTCGACGAGCACCATTTAAATGAGTATTAGACTTAGATTTCTAACCTTGTTCATCTCCAAGCCCTTTTAGTTTGTATTAGACTTCAAATTTATGGGTAATATCCTTTTCCCCCAAACATGATTGAACTTGGTTTTTGGAGGGGGTGTTAGGCTTGGATTTTCGGACAAATTGATCCTGACTCGACGAGCCCCATTTAAATGAGTATTATCCTTAGATTTCTAACCTTGGTCATATCCAAGCCCTTTTAGTTCGTATTAGACTTCAAATTTATGGGTAATATCCTTTTCCCCCAAACATGATTGAACTTGGTTTTTGGAGGGGGTTATAGTCTTGGATTTTCGGACAAATTGATCCTGACTCGACGAGCCCCATTTAAGTGCGTATTACCCTTAGATTTCTATCCTTGGTCATATCCAAGCACTTTTAGCTGGTATTAGACTTCAAATTTAGGGTAATATCCTTTTCCCCCAAACATGATTGAACTTGGTTTTTGGAGGGGGTGTTAGCCTTGGATTTTCGGACAAATTGATCCTGACTCGACGATCCCCATTCAAATGAGTATTATCCTTAGATTTCTAACCTTGTTCATATCCAAGGCCTTTTAGTTGGTATTAGACTTCAAATTTATGGGTTATAGGCTTTTCCCCCAAACATGATTGAACTTGGTTTTTGGAGGGGCTGTTAGCCTTGGTATTTCGGACAAATTGATCCTGCCTCGACGAGCCCCATTTAAATGAGTATTAGCCTTAGATTGCTAACCTTGTTCATATCCAAGCCCTTTTAGTTTGTATTAGACTTCAAATTTATGGGTAATATCCTTTTCCCCCAAACATGATTGAACTTGGTTTTTGGAGGGGGTGTTAGGCTTGGATTTTCGGACAAATTGATCCTGACTCGACGAGCCCCATTTAAATGAGTATTATCCTTAGATTTCTAACCTTGGTCATATCCAAGCCCTTTTAGTTTGTATTAGACTTCAAATTTATGGGCAATAGACTTTTCCCCCAAACATGATTGAACTTGGTTTTTGGAGGGGGTGTTAGCCTTGGATTTTCGGACAAATTGATCCTGACTCGACGATCCCCATTCAAATGACTATTATACTTAGATTTCTAACCTTGTTCATATCCAAGGCCTTTTAGTTGGTATTAGACTTCAAATTTATGGGTTATAGGCTTTTCCCCCAAACATGATTGAACTTGGTTTTTGGAGGGGCTGTTAGCATTGGTATTTCGGACAAATTGATCCTGACTCGACGAGCCCCATTTAAATGAGTATTAGCCTTAGATTGCTAACCTTGTTCATATCCAAGCCCTTTTAGTTTGTATTAGACTTCAAATTTATGGGTAATATCCTTTTCCCCCAAACATGATTGAACTTGGTTTTTGGAGGGGGTGTTAGGCTTGGATTTTCGGACAAATTGATCCTGACTCGACGAGCCCCATTTAAATGAGTATTATCCTTAGATTTCTAACCTTGGTCATATCCAAGCCCTTTTAGTTGGTATTAGACTTCAAATTTATGGGTAATATCCTTTTCCCCCAAACATGATTGAACTTGGTTTTTGGAGGGGGTGTTAGCCTTGGATTTTCGGACAAATTGATCCTGACTCGACGAGCCCCATTTAAATGAGTATTATCCTTAGAATTCTAACCTTGGTCATATCCAAGCCCTTTTAGTTGGTATTAGACTTCAAATTTATGGGTTATAGGCTTTTCCCCCAAACATGATTGAACTTGGTTTTTGGAGGGGGTTATAGCCTTGGATTTTCGGACAATTGATCCTGACTCGACGAGCCCCATTTAAATGAGTATTAGACTTAGATTTCTAACCTTGTTCATATCCAAGCCCTTTTAGATGGTATTAGACTACAAATTGATTGGTTATAGGCTTTTCCCCCACACATGATTGAACTTGGTTTTTGGAGGGGGTGTTAGCCTTGGATTTTCGGACAAATTGATCCTGACTCGACGAGCCCCATTTCAGTGAGTATTAGCCTTAGATTTCTAACCTTGGTCATATACAAGCCCTTTTAGTTGGTATTAGACTTCAAATTTATGGGTAATATCCTTTTCCCCCAAACATGATTGAACTTGGTTTTTGGAGGGGGTGTTAGGCTTGGATTTTCGGACAAATTGATCCTGACTCGACGATCCCCATTCAAATGAGTATTATCCTTAGATTTCTAACCTTGTTCATATCCAAGGCCTTTTAGTTGGTATTAGACTTCAAATTTATGGGTTATAGGCTTTTCCCCCAAACATGATTGAACTTGGTTTTTGGAGGGGCTGTTAGCCTTGGTATTTCGGACAAATTGATCCTGACTCGACGAGCCCCATTTAAATGAGTATTAGCCTTAGATTGCTAACCTTGTTCATATCCAAGCCCTTTTAGTTTGTATTAGACTTCAAATTTATGGGTAATATCCTTTTCCCCCAAACATGATTGAACTTGGTTTTTGGAGGGGGTGTTAGGCTTGGATTTTCGGACAAATTGATCCTGACTCGACGAGCCCCATTTAAATGAGTATTATCCTTAGATTTCTAACCTTGGTCATATCCAAGCCCTTTTAGTTCGTATTAGACTTCAAATTTATGGGTAATATCCTTTTCCCCCAAACATGATTGAACTTGGTTTTTGGAGGGGGTTATAGCCTTGGATTTTCGGACAAATTGATCCTGACTCGACAAGCCCCATTTAAGTGCGTATTACCCTTAGATTTCTATCCTTGGTCATATCCAAGCACTTTTAGCTGGTATTAGACTTCAAATTTATGGTAATATCCTTTTCCCCCAAACATGATTGAACTTGGTTTTTGGAGGGGGTGTTAGCCTTGGATTTTCGGACAAATTGATCCTGACTCGACGATCCCCATTCAAATGAGTATTATCCTTAGATTTCTAACCTTGTTCATATCCAAGGCCTTTTAGTTGGTATTAGACTTCAAATTTATGGGTTATAGGCTTTTCCCCCAAACATGATTGAACTTGGTTTTTGGAGGGGCTGTTAGCCTTGGTATTTCGGACAAATTGATCCTGCCTCGACGAGCCCCATTTAAATGAGTATTAGCCTTAGATTGCTAACCTTGTTCATATCCAAGCCCTTTTAGTTTGTATTAGACTTCAAATTTATGGGTAATATCCTTTTCCCCCAAACATGATTGAACTTGGTTTTTGGAGGGGGTGTTAGGCTTGGATTTTCGGACAAATTGATCCTGACTCGACGAGCCCCATTTAAATGAGTATTATCCTTAGATTTCTAACCTTGGTCATATCCAAGCCCTTTTAGTTTGTATTAGACTTCAAATTTATGGGTAATATCCTTTTCCCCCAAACATGATTGAACTTGGTTTTTGGAGGGGGTGTTAGCCTTGGATTTTCGGACAAATTGATCCTGACTCGACGATCCCCATTCAAATGACTATTATCCTTAGATTTCTAACCTTGTTCATATCCAAGGCCTTTTAGTTGGTATTAGACTTCAAATTTATGGGTTATAGGCTTTTCCCCCAAACATGATTGAACTTGGTTTTTGGAGGGGCTGTTAGCATTGGTATTTCGGACAAATTGATCCTGACTCGACGAGCCCCATTTAAATGAGTATTAGCCTTAGATTGCTAACCTTGTTCATATCCAAGCCCTTTTAGTTTGTATTAGACTTCAAATTTATGGGTAATATCCTTTTCCCCCAAACATGATTGAACTTGGTTTTTGGAGGGGGTGTTAGGCTTGGATTTTCGGACAAATTGATCCTGACTCGACGAGCCCCATTTAAATGAGTATTATCCTTAGATTTCTAACCTTGGTCATATCCAAGCCCTTTTAGTTGGTATTAGACTTCAAATTTATGGGTAATATCCTTTTCCCCCAAACATGATTGAACTTGGTTTTTGGAGGGGGTGTTAGCCTTGGATTTTCGGACAAATTGATCCTGACTCGACGAGCCCCATTTAAATGAGTATTATCCTTAGAATTCTAACCTTGGTCATATCCAAGCCCTTTTAGTTGGTATTAGACTTCAAATTTATGGGTTATAGGCTTTTCCCCCAAACATGATTGAACTTGGTTTTTGGAGGGGGTTATAGCCTTGGATTTTCGGACAATTGATCCTGACTCGACGAGCCCCATTTAAATGAGTATTAGACTTAGATTTCTAACCTTGTTCATATCCAAGCCCTTTTAGATGGTATTAGACTACAAATTGATTGGTTATAGGCTTTTCCCCCACACATGATTGAACTTGGTTTTTGGAGGGGGTGTTAGCCTTGGATTTTCGGACAAATTGATCCTGACTCGACGAGCCCCATTTCAGTGAGTATTAGCCTTAGATTTCTAACCTTGGTCATATCCAAGCCCTTTTAGTTGGTATTAGACTTCAAATTTATGGGTAATATCCTTTTCCCCCAAACATGATTGAACTTGGTTTTTGGAGGGGGTGTTAGGCTTGGATTTTCGGACAAATTGATCCTGACTCGACGATCCCCATTCAAATGAGTATTATCCTTAGATTTCTAACCTTGTTCATATCCAAGGCCTTTTAGTTGGTATTAGACTTCAAATTTATGGGTTATAGGCTTTTCCCCCAAACATGATTGAACTTGGTTTTTGGAGGGGCTGTTAGCCTTGGTATTTCGGACAAATTGATCCTGACTCGACGAGCCCCATTTAAATGAGTATTAGCCTTAGATTGCTAACCTTGTTCATATCCAAGCCCTTTTAGTTTGTATTAGACTTCAAATTTATGGGTAATATCCTTTTCCCCCAAACATGATTGAACTTGGTTTTTGGAGGGGGTGTTAGGCTTGGATTTTCGGACAAATTGATCCTGACTCGACGAGCCCCATTTAAATGAGTATTATCCTTAGATTTCTAACCTTGGTCATATCCAAGCCCTTTTAGTTCGTATTAGACTTCAAATTTATGGGTAATATCCTTTTCCCCCAAACATGATTGAACTTGGTTTTTGGAGGGGGTTATAGCCTTGGATTTTCGGACAAATTGATCCTGACTCGACGAGCCCCATTTAAGTGCGTATTACCCTTAGATTTCTATCCTTGGTCATATCCAAGCACTTTTAGCTGGTATTAGACTTCAAATTTATGGTAATATCCTTTTCCCCCAAACATGATTGAACTTGGTTTTTGGAGGGGGTGTTAGGCTTGGATTTTCGGACAAATTGATCCTGACTCGACGAGCCCCATTTAAATGAGTATTATCCTTAGATTTCTAACCTTGGTCATATCCAAGCCCTTTTAGTTGGTATTAGACTTCAAATTTATGGGTTATAGGCTTTTCCCCCAAACATGATTGAACTTGGTTTTTGGAGGGGCTGTTAGCCTTGGTATTTCGGACAAATTGATCCTGACTCGACGAGCCCCATTTAAATGAGTATTAGCCTTAGATTGCTAACCTTGTTCATATCCAAGCCCTTTTAGTTTGTATTAGACTTCAAATTTATGGGTAATATCCTTTTCCCCCAAACATGATTGAACTTGGTTTTTGGAGGGGGTGTTAGGCTTGGATTTTTGGACAAATTGATCTTGACTCGACGAGCCCCATTTAAATGAGTATTATCCTTAGATTGCTAACCTTGTTCATATCCAAGCCCTTTTAGTTTGTATTAGACTTCAAATTTATGGGTAATATCCTTTTCCCCCAAACATGATTGAACTTGGTTTTTGGAGGGGGTTATAGCCTTGGATTTTCGGACAAATTGATCCTGACTCGACGAGCCCCATTTAAATGAGTATTACACTTAGATTTCTAACCTTGTTCATATCCAAGCCCTTTTAGTTTGTATTAGACTTCAAATTTATGGGTTATAGGCTTTTCCCCAAAACATGATTGAACTTGGTTTTTGGAGGGGGTGTTAGCCTTGGATTTTCGGACAAATTTATCCTGACTAGACGAGCCCCATTTAAATGAGTATTATCCTTAGATTTCTAACCTTGGTCATATACAAGCCCTTTTAGTTGGTATTAGACTTCAAATTTATGGGAAATATCCTTTTCCCCCAAACATGATTGAACTTAGTTTTTGGAGGGGGTGTTAGCCTTGGATTTTCGGACAAATTGATCCTGACTCGACGAGCCCCATTTAAATGAGTATTATCCTTAGATTTCTAACCTTGGTCATATCCAAGCCCTTTTAGTTGGTATTAGACTTCAAATTTATGGGTAATATCCTTTTCCCCCAAACATGATTGAACTTGGTTTTTGGAGGGGGTGTTAGCCTTGGATTTTCGGACAAATTGATCCTGACTCGACGAGCCCCATTTAAATGAGTATTATCCTTAGAATTCTAACCTTGGTCATATCCAAGCCCTTTTAGTTGGTATTAGACTTCAAATTTATGGGTTATAGGCTTTTCCCCCAAACATGATTGAACTTGGTTTTTGGAGGGGGTTATAGCCTTGGATTTTCGGACAATTGATCCTGACTCGACGAGCCCCATTTAAATGAGTATTAGACTTAGATTTCTAACCTTGTTCATATCCAAGCCCTTTTAGATGGTATTAGACTACAAATTGATTGGTTATAGGCTTTTCCCCCACACATGATTGAACTTGGTTTTTGGAGGGGGTGTTAGCCTTGGATTTTCGGACAAATTGATCCTGACTCGACGAGCCCCATTTCAGTGAGTATTAGCCTTAGATTTCTAACCTTGGTCATATACAAGCCCTTTTAGTTGGTATTAGACTTCAAATTTATGGGTAATATCCTTTTCCCCCAAACATGATTGAACTTGGTTTTTGGAGGGGGTGTTAGGCTTGGATTTTCGGACAAATTGATCCTGACTCGACGATCCCCATTCAAATGAGTATTATCCTTAGATTTCTAACCTTGTTCATATCCAAGGCCTTTTAGTTGGTATTAGACTTCAAATTTATGGGTTATAGGCTTTTCCCCCAAACATGATTGAACTTGGTTTTTGGAGGGGCTGTTAGCCTTGGTATTTCGGACAAATTGATCCTGACTCGACGAGCCCCATTTAAATGAGTATTAGCCTTAGATTGCTAACCTTGTTCATATCCAAGCCCTTTTAGTTTGTATTAGACTTCAAATTTATGGGTAATATCCTTTTCCCCCAAACATGATTGAACTTGGTTTTTGGAGGGGGTGTTAGGCTTGGATTTTCGGACAAATTGATCCTGACTCGACGAGCCCCATTTAAATGAGTATTATCCTTAGATTTCTAACCTTGGTCATATCCAAGCCCTTTTAGTTCGTATTAGACTTCAAATTTATGGGTAATATCCTTTTCCCCCAAACATGATTGAACTTGGTTTTTGGAGGGGGTTATAGCCTTGGATTTTCGGACAAATTGATCCTGACTCGACAAGCCCCATTTAAGTGCGTATTACCCTTAGATTTCTATCCTTGGTCATATCCAAGCACTTTTAGCTGGTATTAGACTTCAAATTTATGGTAATATCCTTTTCCCCCAAACATGATTGAACTTGGTTTTTGGAGGGGGTGTTAGCCTTGGATTTTCGGACAAATTGATCCTGACTCGACGATCCCCATTCAAATGAGTATTATCCTTAGATTTCTAACCTTGTTCATATCCAAGGCCTTTTAGTTGGTATTAGACTTCAAATTTATGGGTTATAGGCTTTTCCCCCAAACATGATTGAACTTGGTTTTTGGAGGGGCTGTTAGCCTTGGTATTTCGGACAAATTGATCCTGCCTCGACGAGCCCCATTTAAATGAGTATTAGCCTTAGATTGCTAACCTTGTTCATATCCAAGCCCTTTTAGTTTGTATTAGACTTCAAATTTATGGGTAATATCCTTTTCCCCCAAACATGATTGAACTTGGTTTTTGGAGGGGGTGTTAGGCTTGGATTTTCGGACAAATTGATCCTGACTCGACGAGCCCCATTTAAATGAGTATTATCCTTAGATTTCTAACCTTGGTCATATCCAAGCCCTTTTAGTTTGTATTAGACTTCAAATTTATGGGTAATATCCTTTTCCCCCAAACATGATTGAACTTGGTTTTTGGAGGGGGTGTTAGCCTTGGATTTTCGGACAAATTGATCCTGACTCGACGATCCCCATTCAAATGACTATTATCCTTAGATTTCTAACCTTGTTCATATCCAAGGCCTTTTAGTTGGTATTAGACTTCAAATTTATGGGTTATAGGCTTTTCCCCCAAACATGATTGAACTTGGTTTTTGGAGGGGCTGTTAGCATTGGTATTTCGGACAAATTGATCCTGACTCGACGAGCCCCATTTAAATGAGTATTAGCCTTAGATTGCTAACCTTGTTCATATCCAAGCCCTTTTAGTTTGTATTAGACTTCAAATTTATGGGTAATATCCTTTTCCCCCAAACATGATTGAACTTGGTTTTTGGAGGGGGTGTTAGGCTTGGATTTTCGGACAAATTGATCCTGACTCGACGAGCCCCATTTAAATGAGTATTATCCTTAGATTTCTAACCTTGGTCATATCCAAGCCCTTTTAGTTGGTATTAGACTTCAAATTTATGGGTAATATCCTTTTCCCCCAAACATGATTGAACTTGGTTTTTGGAGGGGGTGTTAGCCTTGGATTTTCGGACAAATTGATCCTGACTCGACGAGCCCCATTTAAATGAGTATTATCCTTAGAATTCTAACCTTGGTCATATCCAAGCCCTTTTAGTTGGTATTAGACTTCAAATTTATGGGTTATAGGCTTTTCCCCCAAACATGATTGAACTTGGTTTTTGGAGGGGGTTATAGCCTTGGATTTTCGGACAATTGATCCTGACTCGACGAGCCCCATTTAAATGAGTATTAGACTTAGATTTCTAACCTTGTTCATATCCAAGCCCTTTTAGATGGTATTAGACTACAAATTGATTGGTTATAGGCTTTTCCCCCACACATGATTGAACTTGGTTTTTGGAGGGGGTGTTAGCCTTGGATTTTCGGACAAATTGATCCTGACTCGACGAGCCCCATTTCAGTGAGTATTAGCCTTAGATTTCTAACCTTGGTCATATCCAAGCCCTTTTAGTTGGTATTAGACTTCAAATTTATGGGTAATATCCTTTTCCCCCAAACATGATTGAACTTGGTTTTTGGAGGGGGTGTTAGGCTTGGATTTTCGGACAAATTGATCCTGACTCGACGATCCCCATTCAAATGAGTATTATCCTTAGATTTCTAACCTTGTTCATATCCAAGGCCTTTTAGTTGGTATTAGACTTCAAATTTATGGGTTATAGGCTTTTCCCCCAAACATGATTGAACTTGGTTTTTGGAGGGGCTGTTAGCCTTGGTATTTCGGACAAATTGATCCTGACTCGACGAGCCCCATTTAAATGAGTATTAGCCTTAGATTGCTAACCTTGTTCATATCCAAGCCCTTTTAGTTTGTATTAGACTTCAAATTTATGGGTAATATCCTTTTCCCCCAAACATGATTGAACTTGGTTTTTGGAGGGGGTGTTAGGCTTGGATTTTCGGACAAATTGATCCTGACTCGACGAGCCCCATTTAAATGAGTATTATCCTTAGATTTCTAACCTTGGTCATATCCAAGCCCTTTTAGTTCGTATTAGACTTCAAATTTATGGGTAATATCCTTTTCCCCCAAACATGATTGAACTTGGTTTTTGGAGGGGGTTATAGCCTTGGATTTTCGGACAAATTGATCCTGACTCGACGAGCCCCATTTAAGTGCGTATTACCCTTAGATTTCTATCCTTGGTCATATCCAAGCACTTTTAGCTGGTATTAGACTTCAAATTTATGGTAATATCCTTTTCCCCCAAACATGATTGAACTTGGTTTTTGGAGGGGGTGTTAGGCTTGGATTTTCGGACAAATTGATCCTGACTCGACGAGCCCCATTTAAATGAGTATTATCCTTAGATTTCTAACCTTGGTCATATCCAAGCCCTTTTAGTTGGTATTAGACTTCAAATTTATGGGTTATAGGCTTTTCCCCCAAACATGATTGAACTTGGTTTTTGGAGGGGCTGTTAGCCTTGGTATTTCGGACAAATTGATCCTGACTCGACGAGCCCCATTTAAATGAGTATTAGCCTTAGATTGCTAACCTTGTTCATATCCAAGCCCTTTTAGTTTGTATTAGACTTCAAATTTATGGGTAATATCCTTTTCCCCCAAACATGATTGAACTTGGTTTTTGGAGGGGGTGTTAGGCTTGGATTTTTGGACAAATTGATCTTGACTCGACGAGCCCCATTTAAATGAGTATTATCCTTAGATTGCTAACCTTGTTCATATCCAAGCCCTTTTAGTTTGTATTAGACTTCAAATTTATGGGTAATATCCTTTTCCCCCAAACATGATTGAACTTGGTTTTTGGAGGGGGTTATAGCCTTGGATTTTCGGACAAATTGATCCTGACTCGACGAGCCCCATTTAAATGAGTATTACACTTAGATTTCTAACCT
Source organism: Salix caprea (assembly GCA_964035475.1). NCBI lineage: Eukaryota > Viridiplantae > Streptophyta > Magnoliopsida > Malpighiales > Salicaceae > Salix > Salix caprea. The sequence goes on along the minus strand of OZ037748.1, from coordinate 3,164,766 downwards.
TGTTCATATCCAAGCCCTTTTAGTTTGTATTAGACTTCAAATTTATGGGTTATAGGCTTTTCCCCAAAACATGATTGAACTTGGTTTTTGGAGGGGGTGTTAGCCTTGGATTTTCGGACAAATTTATCCTGACTAGACGAGCCCCATTTAAATGAGTATTATCCTTAGATTTCTAACCTTGGTCATATACAAGCCCTTTTAGTTGGTATTAGACTTCAAATTTATGGGAAATATCCTTTTCCCCCAAACATGATTGAACTTAGTTTTTGGAGGGGGTGTTAGCCTTGGATTTTCGGACAAATTGATCCTGACTCGACGAGCCCCATTTAAATGAGTATTATACTTAGATTTCTAACCTTGTTCATATCCAAGGCCTTTTAGTTGGTATTAGACTTCAAATAAATGGGTAATAGACTTTTCCCCCAAACATGATTGAACTTGGTTTTTGGAGGGGGTGTTAGCCTTGGATTTTCGGACAAATTGATCCTGACTCGACGAGCCCCATTTAAATGAGTATTAGGCTTAGATTTCTAACCTTGTTCATATCCAAGCCCTTTTAGTTGGTATTAGACTTCAAATTTATGGGTTATAGGCTTTTCCCCCAAACATGGTTGAACTTGGTTTTTGGAGGGGGTGTTAGCCTTGGTATTTCGGACAAATTGATCCTGACTCGACGAGCCCCATTTAAATGAGTATTAGACTTAGATTTCTAACCTTGTTCATATCCAAGCCCTTTTAGTTTGTATTAGACTTCAAATTTATGGGTAATATCCTTTTCCCCCAAACATGATTGAACTTGGTTTTTGGAGGGGGTGTTAGCCTTGGATTTTCGGACAAATTGATCCTGACTCCACGATCCCCATTCAAATGAGTATTATCCTTAGATTTCTAACCTTGTTCATATCCAAGGCCTTTTAGTTGGTATTAGACTTCAAATTTATGGGTTATAGGCTTTTCCCCCAAACATGATTGAACTTGGTTTTTGGAGGGGCTGTTAGCCTTGGTATTTCGGACAAATTGATCCTGACTCGACGAGCCCCATTTAAATGAGTATTAGCCTTAGATTGCTAACCTTGTTCATATCCAAGCCCTTTTAGTTTGTATTAGACTTCAAATTTATGGGTAATATCCTTTTCCCCCAAACATGATTGAAATTGGTTTTTGGAGGGGGTGTTAGGCTTGGATTTTCGGACAAATTGATCCTGACTCGACGAGCCCCATTTAAATGAGTATTAGACTTAGATTTCTAACCTTGGTCATATCCAAGCCCTTTTAGTTGGTATTAGACTTCAAATTTATGGGTAATATCCTTTTCCCCCAAACATGATTGAACTTGGTTTTTGGAGGGGGTGTTAGCCTTGGATTTTCAGACAAATTGATCCTGACTCAACGAGCCCCATTTAAATGAGTATTAGGCTTAGATTTCTAACCTTGTTCATATCCAAGCCGTTTTAGATGGTATTAGACTTCAAATTTATGGGTTATAGGCTTTTCCCCCAAACATGATTGAACTTGGTTTTTGGAGGGGGTTATAGCCTTGGATTTTCGGACAAATTGATCCTGACTCGACGAGCCCCATTTAAATGAGTATTAGACTTAGATTTCTAACCTTGTTCATATCCAAGCCCTTTTAGTTTGTATTAGACTTCAAATTTATGGGTTATAGGCTTTTCCCCAAAACATGATTGAACTTGGTTTTTGGAGGGGGTGTTAGCCTTGGATTTTCGGACAAATTTATCCTGACTAGACGAGCCCCATTTAAATGAGTATTATCCTTAGATTTCTAACCTTGGTCATATACAAGCCCTTTTAGTTGGTATTAGACTTCAAATTTATGGGAAATATCCTTTTCCCCCAAACATGATTGAACTTAGTTTTTGGAGGGGGTGTTAGCCTTGGATTTTCGGACAAATTGATCCTGACTCGAGGAGCCCCATTTAAATGAGTATTATACTTAGATTTCTAACCTTGTTCATATCCAAGGCCTTTTAGTTGGTATTAGACTTCAAATTTATGGGTTATAGGCTTTTCCCCCAAACATGATTGAACTTGGTTTTTGGAGGGGGTTATAGCCTTGGATTTTCGGACAAATTGATCCTGACTCGACGAGCCCCATTTAAATGAGTATTAGACTTAGATTTCTAACCTTGTTCATATCCAAGCCCTTTTAGTTTGTATTAGACTTCAAATTTATGGGTTATAGGCTTTTCCCCAAAACATGATTGAACTTGGTTTTTGGAGGGTGTGTTAGCCTTGGATTTTCGGACAAATTTATCCTGACTAGACGAGCCCCATTTAAATGAGTATTATCCTTAGATTTCTAACCTTGGTCATATCCAAGCCCTTTTAGTTGGTATTACACTTCAAATTTATGGGTAATATCCTTTTCCCCCAAACATGATTGAACTTGGTTTTTGGAGGGGGTGTTAGCCTTGGATTTTCGGACAAATTTATCCTGACTAGACGAGCCCCATTTAAATGAGTATTATCCTTAGATTTCTAACCTTGGTCATATCCAAGGCCTTTTAGTTGGTATTAGACTTCAAATAAATGGGTAATAGACTTTTCCCCCAAACATGATTGAACTTGGTTTTTGGAGGGGGTGTTAGGCTTGGATTTTCGGACAAATTGATCCTGACTCGACGAGCCCCATTTAAATGAGTATTAGGCTTAGATTTCTAACCTTGTTCATATCCAAGCCCTTTTAGTTGGTATTAGACTTCAAATTTATGGGCAATAGACTTTTCCCCCAAACATGATTGAACTTGGTTTTTGGAGGGGGTGTTACCCTTGGATTTTCGGACAAATTGATCCTAAGTCGAGGAGCCCCATTTAAGTGAGTATTAGCCTTAGATTTATAACCTTGGTCATATCCAAGCCCTTTTAGTTGGTATTAGACTTCAAATTTATGGGTAATATCCTTTTCCCCCAAACATGATTGAACTTGGTTTTTGGAGGGGGTGTTAGCCTTGGAATTTCGGACAAATTGATCCTGACTCAACGAGCCCCATTTCAATGAGTATTAGGCTTAGATTTCTAACCTTGTTCATATCCAAGCCTTTTTAGATGGTATTAGACTACAAATTGATGGGTTATAGACTTTTCCCCCAAACATGATTGAACTTGGTTTTTGGAGGGGGTGTTAGCCTTGGATTTTTGGACAAATTGATCCTGACTCGACGAGCCCCATTTAAATGAGTATTATCCTTAGATTTCTAACCTTGTTCATATCCAAGGCCTTTTAGTTGGTATTAGACTTCAAATAAATGGGTAATAGACTTTTCCCCCAAACATGATTGAACTTGGTTTTTGGAGGGGGTGTTAGCCTTGGAATTTTGGACAAATTGATCCTGCCTCGACGAGCCCCATTTAAATGAGTATTATACTTAGATTTATAACCTTGTTCATATCCAAGCCCTTTTATTTGGTATTAGACTTCAAATTTATGGGCAATAGACTTTTCCCCCAAACATGATTGAACTTGGTTTTTTAAGGGGGTGTTAGCCTTGGATTTTTGGACAAATTGATCCTGACTCGACGAGCCCCATTTAAATGAGTATTATACTTAGATTTATAACCTTGTTAATATTCAAGCCCTTTTAGTTGGTATTAGACTTCAAATTTATGGGCAATAGACTTTTCCCCCAAACATGATTGAACTTGGTTTTTGGAGGGGGTGTTAGCCTTGGATTTTCGGACAAATTGATCCTGACTCGATGAGCCCCATTTAAATGAGTATTAGACTTAGATTTCTAACCTTGTTCATATCCAAGCCCTTTTAGTTTGTATTAGACTTCAAATTTATGGGTTATAGGCTTTTCCCCAAAACATGATTGAACTTGGTTTTTGGAGGGTGTGTTAGCCTTGGATTTTCGGACAAATTTATCCTGACTAGACGAGCCCCATTTAAATGAGTATTATCCTTAGATTTCTAACCTTGTTCATATCCAAGGCCTTTTAGTTGGTATTAGACTTCAAATTTATGGGTAATATCATTTCCCCCCAAACATGATTGAACTTGGTTTTTGGAGGGGGTGTTAGCCTTGGATTTTCGGACAAATTGATCCTGTCTCGACGAGCCCCATTTAAATGAGTATTAGGCTTAGATTTCTAACCTTGTTCATATCCAAGCCCTTTTAGTTGGTATTAGACTTCAAATTTATGGGCAATAGACTTTTCCCCCAAACATGATTGAACTTGGTTTTTGGAGGGGGTGTTAGCCTTGGATTTTTGGACAAATTGATCCTGACTCGACGAGCCCCATTTAAATGAGTATTATCCTTAGATTTCTAACCTTGTTCATATCCAAGGCCTTTTAGTTGGTATTAGACTTCAAATAAATGGGTAATAGACTTTTCCCCCAAACATGATTGAACTTGGTTTTTGGAGGGGGTGTTAGCCTTGGAATTTTGGACAAATTGATCCTGCCTCGACGAGCCCCATTTAAATGAGTATTATACTTAGATTTATAACCTTGTTCATATCCAAGCCCTTTTATTTGGTATTAGACTTCAAATTTATGGGCAATAGACTTTTCCCCCAAACATGATTGAACTTGGTTTTTTAAGGGGGTGTTAGCCTTGGATTTTTGGACAAATTGATCCTGACTCGACGAGCCCCATTTAAATGAGTATTATACTTAGATTTATAACCTTGTTAATATTCAAGCCCTTTTAGTTGGTATTAGACTTCAAATTTATGGGCAATAGACTTTTCCCCCAAACATGATTGAACTTGGTTTTTGGAGGGGGTGTTAGCCTTGGATTTTCGGACAAATTGATCCTGACTCGATGAGCCCCATTTAAATGAGTATTAGACTTAGATTTCTAACCTTGTTCATATCCAAGCCCTTTTAGTTTGTATTAGACTTCAAATTTATGGGTTATAGGCTTTTCCCCAAAACATGATTGAACTTGGTTTTTGGAGGGTGTGTTAGCCTTGGATTTTCGGACAAATTTATCCTGACTAGACGAGCCCCATTTAAATGAGTATTATCCTTAGATTTCTAACCTTGTTCATATCCAAGGCCTTTTAGTTGGTATTAGACTTCAAATTTATGGGTAATATCATTTCCCCCCAAACATGATTGAACTTGGTTTTTGGAGGGGGTGTTAGCCTTGGATTTTTGGATGAAGTGATCATGACTCGACGAGCCCCATTTAAATGAGTATTAGGCTTAGATTTCTAACCTTGTTCATATCCAAGCCCTTTTAGTTGGTATTAGACTTCAAATTTATGGGTAATATCCTTTTCCCCCAAACATGATTGAACTTGGTTTTTGGAGGGGGTGTTAGCCTCGGATTTTCGAACAAATTGATCCTGACTCGACGATCCCCATTGAAATGAGTATTATCCTTAGAATTCTAACCTTGTTCATATCCAAGCCCTTTTAGTTGGTATTAGACTTCAAATTTATGGGTAATATCGTTTTACCCCAAACATGATTGAACTTGGTTTTTGGAGGGGGTGTTAGCCTTGGAATTTCGGACAAATTGATCCTGACTCGACGAGCCCCATTTAAATGAGTATTATCCTTAGATTTCTAACCTTGTTCATATCCAAGGCCTTTTAGTTGGTATTAGACTTCAAATAAATGGGTAATAGAGTTTTCCCCCAAACATGATTGAACTTCATTTTTAGAGGGGGTGTTAGCCTTAGAATTTTGGACAAATTGATCCTGCCTCGACGAGCCCCATTTAAATGAGTATTATACTTAAATTTATAACCTTGTTCATATCCAAGCCCTTTTAGTTGGTATTAGAATTCAAATTTATGGGCAATAGACTTTTCCCCCAAACATGATTGAACTTGGTTTTTTAAGGGGGTGTTAGCCTTGGATTTTTGGACAAATTGATCCTGACTCGACGAGCCCCATTTAAATGAGTATTATACTTAGATTTATAACCTTGTTCATATCCAAGCCCTTTTAGTTGGTATTAGACTTCAAATTTATGGGCAATAGACTTTGCCCCCAAACATGATTGAACTTGGTTTTTGGAGGGGGTGTTACCCTTGGATTTTCGGACAAATTTATCCTGACTCGACGAGCCCCATTTAAGTGAGTATTAGCCTTAGATTTATAACCTTGGTCATATCCAAGCCCTTTTAGTTGGTATTAGACTTCAAATTTATGGGTAATATCCTTTTCCCCCAAACATGATTGAACTTGGTTTTTGGAGGGGGTGTTAGCCTTGGATTTTCGGACAAATTGATCCTGACTCAACGAGCCCCATTTAAATGAGTATTAGGCTTAGATTTCTAACCTTGTTCATATCCAAGCCTTTTTAGATGGTATTAGACTACAAATTGATGGGTTATAGACTTTTCCCCCAAACATGATTGAACTTGGTTTTTGGAGGGGGTGTTAGCCTTGGATTTTTGGACAAATTGATCCTGACTCGACGAGCCCCATTTAAATGAGTATTATCCTTAGATTTCTAACCTTGTTCATATCCAAGGCCTTTTAGTTGGTATTAGACTTCAAATAAATGGGTAATAGACTTTTCCCCCAAACATGATTGAACTTGGTTTTTGGAGGGGGTGTTAGCCTTGGAATTTTGGACAAATTGATCCTGCCTCGACGAGCCCCATTTAAATGAGTATTATACTTAGATTTATAACCTTGTTCATATCCAAGCCCTTTTATTTGGTATTAGACTTCAAATTTATGGGCAATAGACTTTTCCCCCAAACATGATTGAACTTGGTTTTTTAAGGGGGTGTTAGCCTTGGATTTTTGGACAAATTGATCCTGACTCGACGAGCCCCATTTAAATGATTATTATACTTAGATTTATAACCTTGTTAATATTCAAGCCCTTTTAGTTGGTATTAGACTTCAAATTTATGGGCAATAGACTTTTCCCCCAAACATGATTGAACTTGGTTTTTGGAGGGGGTGTTAGCCTTGGATTTTCGGACAAATTGATCCTGACTCGATGAGCCCCATTTAAATGAGTGTTAGCCTTAGATTTCTAACCTTGTTCATATCCAAGCCCTTTTAGTTTGTATTAGACTACAAATTGATGGGTCATAGACTTTTCCCCCAAACATGATTGAACTTGGTTTTTGGAGGGGGTGTTAGCCTTGGATTTTCGGACAAATTGATCCTGACTCGATGAGCCCCATTTAAATGAGTGTTAGCCTTAGATTTCTAACCTTGTTCATATCCAAGCCCTTTTAGTTTGTATTAGACTTCAAATTTATGGGTAATATCCTTTCCCCCCAAACATGATCGAACTTGGTTTTTGGAGGGGGTGGTAACCTTGGATTTTCGGACAAATTGATCCTGACTCGACGACCCCCATTTAAATGAGTATTAGACTTAGATTTCTAACCTTGTTCATATCCAAGCCCTTTTAGTTTGTATTAGACTTCAAATTTATGGGTTATAGGCTTTTCCCCCAAACATGATTGAACTTGGTTTTTGGAGGGGGTGTTAGCCTTGGATTTTCGGACAAATTGATCCTGACTCGACGAGCCCCATTTAAATGAGTATTATCCTTAGATTTCTAACCTTGTTCATATCCAAGGCCTTTTAGTTGGTATTAGACTTCAAATAAATGGGTAAAAGACTTTTCCCCCAAACATGATTGAACTTGGTTTTTGGAGGGGGTGTTAGCCTTGGATTTTCGGACAAATTGATCCTGACTCGATGAGCCCCATTTAAATGAGTATTATACTTAGATTTCTAACCTTGTTCATATCCAAGGCCTTTTAGTTGGTATTAGACTTCAAATTAATGGGTAATAGACTTTTCCCCCAAACATGATTGAACTTGGTTTTTGGAGGGGGTGTTAGCCTTGGATTTTCGGACAAATTGATCCTGACTCGACGAGCCCCATTTAAATGAGTATTATCCTTAGAATTCTAACCTTGGTCATATCCAAGCCCTTTTAGTTGGTATTAGACTTCAAATTTATGGGTTATAGGCTTTTCCCCCAAACATGATTGAACTTGGTTTTTGGAGGGGGTTATAGCCTTGGATTTTCGGACAAATTGATCCTGACTCGACGAGCCCCATTTAAATGAGTATTAGACTTAGATTTATAACATTGTTCATATCCAAGCCCTTTTAGATGGTATTAGACTACAAATTGATGGGTTATAGGCTTTTCCCCCACACATGATTGAACTTGGTTTTTGGAGGGGGTGTTAGCCTTGGATTTTCGGACAAATTGATCCTGACTCGACGAGCCCCATTTAAGTGAGTATTACCCTTAGATTTCTATCCTTGGTCATATCCAAGCCCTTTTAGTTGGTATTAGACTTCAAATTTATGGGTAATATCCTTTTCCCCCAAACATGATTGAACTTGGTTTTTGGAGGGGGTGTTAGCTTTGGATTTTCGGACAAATTGATCCTGACTCGACGAGCCCCATTTAAGTGAGTATTAGACTTAGATTTATAACCTTGGTCATATCCAAGCCCTTTTAGTTGGTATTAGACTTCAAATAAATGGGTAATAGAGTTCTCCCCTAAACATGATTGAACTTGGTTTTTGGAGGGGGTGTTAGCCTTGGATTTTTGGACAAATTGATCCTGACTCGACGAGCCCCATTTAAATGAGTATTAGGCTTAGATTTCTAACCTTGTTCATATCCAAGCCCTTTTAGATGGTATTAGACTACAAATTGATGGGTTATAGACTTTTCCCCCAAACATGATTGAACTTGGTTTTTTAAGGGGGTGTTAGCCTTGGATTTTTGGACAAATTGATCCTGACTCAACGAGCCCCATTTAAATGAGTATTATACTTAGATTTATAACCTTGTTCATATCCAAGCCCTTTTAGTTGGTATTAGACTTCAAATTTATGGGCAATAGACTTTTCCCCCAAACATGATTGAACTTGGTTTTTGGAGGGGGTGTTACCCTTGGATTTTCGGACAAATTTATCCTGACTCGACGAGCCCCATTTAAGTGAGTATTAGCCTTAGATTTCTAACCTTGGTCATATCCAAGCCCTTTTAGTTGGTATTAGACTTCAAATTTATGGGTAATATCCTTTTCCCCCAAACATGATTGAACTTGGTTTTTTAAGGGGGTGTTAGCCTTGGATTTTCGGACAAATTGATCCTGACTCGATGAGACCCATTTAAATGAGTATTATACTTAGATTTCTAACCTTGTTCATATCCAAGGCCTTTTAGTTGGTATTAGACTTCAAATAAATGGGTAATAGACTTTTCCCCCAAACATGATTGAACTTGGTTTTTGGGGGGGTGTTAGCCTTGGAATTTTGGACAAATTGATCCTGACTCGACGAGCCCCATTTAAATGAGTATTATACTTAGATTTATAACCTTGTTCATATCCAAGCCCTTTTAGTTGGTATTAGACTTCAAATTTATGGGAAATAGACTTTTCCCCCAAACATGATTGAACTTGGTTTTTTAAGGGGGTGTTATCCTTGGATTTTCGGACAAATTGATCCTGACTCGACGAGCCCCATTTAAATGAGTATTATACTTAGATTTATAACCTTGTTCATATCCAACCCCTTTTAGTTGGTATTAGACTTCAAATTTATGGGCAATAGACTTTTCCCCCAAACATGATTGAACTTGGTTTTTGGAGGGGGTGTTACCCTTGGATTTTCGGACAAATTTATCCTGACTCGACGAGCCCCATTTAAGTGAGTATTAGCCTTAGATTTCTAACCTTGGTCATATCCAAGCCCTTTTAGTTGGTATTAGACTTCAAATTTATGGGTAATATCCTTTTCTCCCAAACATGATTGAACTTGGTTTTTGGAAGGGGTGTTAGCCTTGGATTTTCGGACAAATTGATCCTGACTCAACGAGCCCCATTTAAATGAGTATTATACTTAGATTTATAACCTTGTTCATATCCAAGCCCTTTTAGTTGGTATTAGACTTCAAATTTATGGGCAATAGACTTTTCCCCCAAACATGATTGAACTTGGTTTTTGGAGGGGGTGTTACCCTTGGATTTTCGGACAAATTTATCCTGACTCGACGAGCCCCATTTAAGTGAGTATTAGCCTTAGATTTCTAACCTTGGTCATATCCAAGCCCTTTTAGTTGCTATTAGACTTCAAATTTATGGGTAATATCCTTTTCTCCCAAACATGATTGAACTTGGATTTTGGAGGGGGTGTTAGCCTTGGATTTTCGGACAAATTGATCCTGACTCGACGAGCCCCATTTAAAAGAGTATTAGCCTTAGATTTCTAACCTTGTTCATATCCAAGCCCTTTTAGTTTGTATTAGACTTCAAATTTATGGGTAATATCCTTTTTCCCCCAAACATGATTGAACTTGGTTTTTGGAGGGGGTGTTAGCCTTGGATTTTCGGACAAATTGATCCTGACTCGACGAGCCCCATTTAAATGAGTATTATCCTTAGATTTCTAACCTTGTTCATATCCAAGGACTTTTAGTTGGTATTAGACTTCAAATAAATGGGTAATAGAGTTCTCCCCTAAACATGATTGAACTTTGTTTTTGGAGGGGGTGTTAGCCTTGGATTTTTGGACAAATTGATCCTGACTCGACGAGCCCCATTTAAATGAGTATTAGGCTTAGATTTCTAACCTTGTTCATATCCAAGCCCTTTTAGATGGTATTAGACTACAAATTGATGGGTTATAGACTTTTCCCCCAAACATGATTGAACTTGGTTTTTGGAGGGGGTGTTAGCCTTGGATTTTTGGACAAATTGATCCTGACTCGATGAGCCCCATTTAAATGAGTGTTAGCCTTAGATTTCTAATCTTGTTCATATCCAAGCCCTTTTAGTTTGTATTAGACTTCAAATTTATGGGTAATATCCTTTTCCCCCAAACATGATCGAACTTGGTTTTGGAGGGGGTGTTAGGCTTGGATTTTTGGACAAATTTATCCTGACTCGACGAGCCCCATTTAAATGAGTATTATCCTTAGATTTCTAACCTTGATCATATCCAAGCCCTTTTAGATGGTATTAGACTTCAAATTTATGGGTAATAGACTTTTCCCCCAAACATGATTGAACTTGGTTTTTGGAGGAGGTGTTATCCTTGGATTTTCGGACAAATTGATCCTGACTCGATGAGACCCATTTAAATGAGTATTATACTTAGATTTCTAACCTTGTTCATATCCAAGGCCTTTTAGTTGGTATTAGACTTCAAATAAATGGGTAATAGACTTTTCCCCCAAACATGATTGAACTTGGATTTTGGGCGGGTGTTAGCCTTGGAATTTTGGACAAATTGATCCTGACTCGACGAGCCCCATTTAAATGAGTATTATACTTAGATTTATAACCTTGTTCATATCCAAGACCTTTTAGTTGGTATTAGACTTCAAATTTATGGGAAATACACTTTTCCCCCAAACATGATTGAACTTGGTTTTTTAAGGGGGTGTTAGCCTTGGATTTTTGGACAAATTGATCCTGACTCAACGAGCCCCATTTAAATGAGTATTATACTTAGATTTATAACCTTGTTCATATCCAAGCCCTTTTAGTTGGTATTAGACTTCAAATTTATGGGCAATAGACTTTTCCCCCAAACATGATTGAACTTGGTTTTTGGAGGGGGTGTTACCCTTGGATTTTCGGACAAATTTATCCTGACTCGACGAGCCCCATTTAAGTGAGTATTAGCCTTAGATTTCTAACCTTGGTCATATCCAAGCCCTTTTAGTTGGTATTAGACTTTAAATTTATGGGTAATATCCTTTTCTCCCAAACATGATTGAACTTGGTTTTTGGAGGGGGTGTTAGCCTTGGATTTTCGGACAAATTGATCCTGACTCGACGAGCCCCATTTAAATGAGTATTAGCCTTAGATTTCTAACCTTGTTCATATCCAAGCCCTTTTAGTTTGTATTAGACTTCAAATTTATGGGTAATATCCTTTTCCCCCAAACATGATCGAACTTGGTTTTGGAGGGGGTGTTAGGCTTGGATTTTCGGACAAATTTATCCTGACTCGACGAGCCCCATTTAAATGAGTATTATCCTTAGATTTCTAACCTTGTTCATATCCAAGCCCTTTTAGATGGTATTAGACTTCAAATTTATGGGTAATAGACTTTTCCCCCAAACATGATTGAACTTGGTTTTTGGAGGGGGTGTTAGCCTTGGATTTTTGGACAAATTGATGCTGACTCGACGAGCCCCATTTAAGTGAGTATTAGCCTTAGATTTCTAACCTTGTTCATATCCAAGCCCTTTTAGTTTGTATTAGACTTCAAATTTATGGGTAATATCATTTTCCCCCAAACATGATTGAACTTGGTTTTTGGAGGGGGTGTTAGCCTTGGATTTTCGGACAAATTAATCCTGACTCGACGAGCCCCATTTAAATGAGTGTTAGCCTTAGATTTCTAACCTTGTTCATATCCAAGCCCTTTTAGTTTGTATTAGACTTCAAATTTATGGGTAATATCCTTTTCCCCCAAACATGATCGAACTTGGTTTTGGAGGGGGTGTTAGGCTTGGATTTTCGGACAAATTTATCCTGACTCGACGAGCCCCATTTAAATGAGTATTATCCTTAGATTTCTAACCTTGATCATATCCAAGCCCTTTTAGATGGTATTAGACTTCAAATTTATGGGTAATAGACTTTTCCCCCAAACATGATTGAACTTGGTTTTTGGAGGGGGTGTTATCCTTGGATTTTCGGACAAATTGATCCTGACTCGATGAGACCCATTTAAATGAATATTATACTTAGATTTCTAACCTTGTTCATATCCAAGGCCTTTTAGTTGGTATTAGACTTCAAATAAATGGGTAATAGACTTTTCCCCCAAACATGATTGAACTTGGATTTTGGGGGGGTGTTAGCCTTGGAATTTTGGACAAATTGATCCTGACTCGACGAGCCCCATTTAAATGAGTATTATACTTAGGTTTATAACCTTGTTCATATCCAAGCCCTTTTAGTTGGTATTAGACTTCAAATTTATGGGAAATACACTTTTCCCCCAAACATGATTGAACTTGGTTTTTTAAGGGGGTGTTAGCCTTGAATTTTTGGACAAATTGATCCTGACTCAACGAGCCCCATTTAAATGAGTATTATACTTAGATTTATAACCTTGTTCATATCAAAGCCCTTTTAGTTGGTATTAGACTTCAAATTTATGGGCAATAGACTTTTCCCCCAAACATGATTGAACTTGGTTTTTGGAGGGGGTGTTACCCTTGGATTTTCGGACAAATTTATCCTGACTCGACGAGCCCCATTTAAGTGAGTATTAGCCTTAGATTTCTAACCTTGGTCATATCCAAGCCCTTTTAGTTGGTATTAGACTTCAAATTTATGGGTAATATCCTTTTCTCCCAAACATGATTGAACTTGGTTTTTGGAGGGGGTGTTAGCCTTGGATTTTCGGACAAATTGATCCTGACTCGACGAGCCCCATTTAAATGAGTATTAGCCTTAGATTTCTAACCTTGTTCATATCCAAGCCCTTTTAGTTTGTATTAGCCTTCAAATTTATGGGTAATATCCTTTTCCCCCAAACATGATCGAACTTGGTTTTGGAGGGGGTGTTAGGCTTGGATTTTCGGACATATTTATCCTGACTCGACGAGCCCCATTTAAATGAGTATTATCCTTAGATTTCTAACCTTGTTCATATCCAAGCCCTTTTAGATGGTATTAGACTTCAAATTTATGGGTAATAGACTTTTCCCCCAAACATGATTGAACTTGGTTTTTGGAGGGGGTGTTAGCCTTGGATTTTCGGACAAATTGATTCTGACTCGACGAGCCCCATTTAAGTGAGTATTAGCCTTAGATTTCTAACCTTGTTCATATCCAAGCCCTTTTAGTTTGTATTAGACTTCAAATTTATGGGTAATATCCTTTTCCCCCAAACATGATTGAACTTGGTTTTTGGAGGGGGTGTTAGCCTTGGATTTTCGGACAAATTTATCCTGACTCGACGAGCCCCATTTAAATGAGTATTAGGCTTAGATTTCTAACCTTGTTCATATCCAAGCCCTTTTAGATGGTATTAGACTACAAATTGATGGGTTATAGACTTTTCCCCCAAACATGATTGAACTTGGTTTTTGGAGGGGGTGTTAGCCTTGGATTTTCGGACAAATTGATCCTGACTCGATGAGCCCCATTTAAATGAGTGTTAGCCTTAGATTTCTAACCTTGTTCATATCCAAGCCCTTTTAGTTTGTATTAGACTTCAAATTTATGGGTAATATCCTTTTCCCCCAAACATGATCGAACTTGGTTTTGGAGGGGGTGTTAGGCTTGGATTTTCGGACAAATTTATCCTGACTCGACGAGCCCCATTTAAATGAGTATTATCCTTAGATTTCTAACCTTGATCATATCCAAGCCCTTTTAGATGGTATTAGACTTCAAATTTATGGGTAATAGACTTTTCCCCCAAACATGATTGAACTTGGTTTTTGGAGGGGGTGTTATCCTTGGATTTTCGGACAAATTGATCCTGACTCGATGAGACCCATTTAAATGAGTATTATACTTAGATTTCTAACCTTGTTCATATCCAAGGCCTTTTAGTTGGTATTAGACTTCAAATAAATGGGTAATAGACTTTTCCCCCAAACATGATTGAACTTGGATTTTGGGGGGGTGTTAGCCTTGGAATTTTGGACAAATTGATCCTGACTCGACGAGCCCCATTTAAATGAGTATTATACTTAGATTTATAACCTTGTTCATATCCAAGCCCTTTTAGTTGGTATTAGACTTCAAATTTATGGGAAATACACTTTTCCCCCAAACATGATTGAACTTGGTTTTTTAAGGGGGTGTTAGCCTTGGATTTTTGGACAAATTGATCCTGACTCAACGAGCCCCATTTAAATGAGTATTATACTTAGATTTATAACCTTGTTCATATCCAAGCCCTTTTAGTTTGTATTATACTTCAAATTTATGGGTAATATCCTTTTCCCCCAAACATGATTGAACTTGGTTTTTGGAGGGGGTGTTAGCCTTGGATTTTCGGACAAATTGATCCTGACTCGACGAGCCCCATTTAAATGAGTATTATCCTTAGATTTCTAACCTTGTTCATATCCAAGGCCTTTTAGTTGGTATTAGACTTCAAATGAATGGGTAATAGAGTTCTCCCCTAAACATGATTGAACTTGGTTTTTGGAGGGGGTGTTAGCCTTGGATTTTTGGACAAATTGATCCTGACTCGATGAGCCCCATTTAAATGAGTATTAGCCTTCGATTTCTACCCTTGTTCATATCCAAGCCGTTTTAGGTGGTATTAGACTTCAAATCTATGGGTAATATCCTTACCCCCCAAACATGATTGAACTTGGTTTTTGGAGGGGGTGTTAGCCTTGGATTTTAGGACAAATTGATCCTGACTCGACGAGCCCCATTTAAATGAGTATTATCCTTAGATTTCTAACCTTGTTCATATCCAAGGCCTTTTAGTTGGTATTAGACTTCAAATTTATGGGTAATAGAGTTTTCCCCCAAACATGATTGAACTTGGTTTTTGGAGGGGGTGTTAGGCTTGGATTTTCGGACAAATTTATCCTGACTCGACGAGCCCCATTTAAATGAGTATTATACTTAGATTTCTAACCTTGATCATATCCAAGCCCTTTTAGATGGTATTAGACTTCAAATAAATGGGTAATAGACTTTTCCCCCAAACATGATTGAACTTGGATTTTGGGGGGGTGTTAGCCTTGGAATTTTGGACAAATTGATCCTGACTCGACGAGCCCCATTTAAATGAGTATTATACTTAGATTTATAACCTTGTTCATATCCAAGCCCTTTTAGTTGGTATTAGACTTCAAATTTATGGGAAATACACTTTTCCCCCAAACATGATTGAACTTGGTTTTTTAAGGGGGTGTTAGCCTTGGATTTTTGGACAAATTGATCCTGACTCAACGAGCCCCATTTAAATGAGTATTATACTTAGATTTATAACCTTGTTCATATCCAAGCCCTTTTAGTTGGTATTAGACTTCAAATTTATGGGCAATAGACTTTTCCCCCAAACATGATTGAACTTGGTTTTTGGAGGGGGTGTTACCCTTGGATTTTCGGACAAATTTATCCTGACTCGACGAGCCCCATTTAAGTGAGTATTAGCCTTAGATTTCTAACCTTGGTCATATCCAAGCCCTTTTAGTTGGTATTAGAGTTCAAATTTATGGGTAATATCCTTTTCTCCCAAACATGATTGAACTTGGTTTTTGGAGGGGGTGTTAGCCTTGGATTTTCGGAAAAATTGATCCTGACTCGACGAGCCCCATTTAAATGAGTATTAGCCTTAGATTTCTAACCTTGTTCATATCCAAGCCCTTTTAGTTTGTATTGGACTTCAAATTTATGGGTAATATCCTTTTCCCCCAAACATGATCGAACTTGGTTTTGGAGGGGGTGTTAGGCTTGGATTTTCGGACAAATTTATCCTGACTCGACGAGCCCCATTTAAATGAGTATTATCCTTAGATTTCTAACCTTGTTCATATCCAAGCCCTTTTAGATGGTATTAGACTTGAAATTTATGGGTAATAGACTTTTCCCCCAAACATGATTGAACTTGGTTTTTGGAGGGGGTGTTAGCCTTGGATTTTCGGACAAATTGATTCTGACTCGACGAGCCCCATTTAAGTGAGTATTAGCCTTAGATTTCTAACCTTGGTCATATCCAAGCCCTTTTAGTTGGTATTAGACTTCAAATTTATGGGTAATATCCTTTTCCCCCAAACATGATTGAACTTGGTTTTTGGAGGGGGTGGTAGCCTTGGATTTTCGGACAAATTGATCCTGACTCGATGAGACCCATTTAAATGAGTATTATACTTAGATTTCTAACCTTGTTCATATCAAAGGCCTTTTAGTTGGTATTAGACTTCAAATAAATGGGTAATAGACTTTTCCCCCAAACATGATTGAACTTCGTTTTTGGAGGGGGTGTTAGCCTTGGAATTTTGGACAAAGTGATCCTGACTCGACGAGCCCCATTTAAATGAGTATTATACTTAGATTTATAACCTTTTTCATATCCAAGCCCTTTTAGTTGGTATTAGACTTCAAATTTATGGGCAATAGACTTTTCCCCCAAACATGATTGAACTTGGTTTTTTAAGGGGGTGATAGCCTTGGATTTTTGGACAAATTGATCCTGACTCGACGAGCCCCATTTAAATGAGTATTATCCTTAGATTTCTAACCTTGTTCATATCCAAGGCCTTTTAGTTGGTATTAGACTTCAAATAAATGGGTAATACACTTTTCCCCCAAACATGATTGAACTTCGTTTTTGGAGGGGGTGTTAGCCTTGGAATTTTGGACAAATTGATCCTGCCTCGACGAGACCCATTTAAATTAGTATTATACTTAGATTTATAACCTTGTTCATATCCAAGCCCTTTTAGTTGGTATTAGACTTCAAATTTATGGGCAATAGACTTTTCCCCCAAACATGATTGAACTTGGTTTTTTAAGGGGGTGTTAGCCTTGGATTTTTGGACAAATTGATCCAAACTCGACGAGCCCCATTTAAATGAGTATTATACTTAGATTTATAACCTTGTTCATATCCAAGCCCTTTTAGTTGGTATTAGACTTCAAATTTATGGGCAATAGACTTTTCCCCCAAACATGATTGAACTTGGTTTTTGGAGGGGGTGTTACCCTTGGATTTTCGGACAAATTTATCCTGACTCGACGAGCCCCATTTAAGTGAGTATTAGCCTTAGATTTCTAACCTTGGTCATATCCAAGCCCTTTTAGTTGGTATTAGACTTCAAATTTATGGGTAATATCCTTTTCCCCCAAACATGATTGAACTTGGTTTTTGGAGGGGCTGTTAGCCTTGGATTTTCGGACAAATTGATCCTGACTCGACGAGCCCCATTTAAATGAGTATTATCCTTAGATTTCTAACCTTGTTCATATCCAAGGCCTTTTAGATGGTATTAGACTTCAAATAAATGGGTAATAGAGTTTTCCCCCAAACATGATTGAACTTGGTTTTTGGAGGGGGTGTTAGCCTTGGAATTTTGGACAAATTGATCCTGCCTCGACGAGCCCCATTTAAATGAGTATTATACTTAGATTTATAACCTTGCTCATATCCAAGCCCTTTTAGTTGGTATTAGACTTCAAATTTATGGGCAATAGACTTTTCCCCCAAACATGATTGAAGTTGGTTTTTTAAGGGGGTGTTAGCCTTGGATTTTTGGACAAATTGATCCTGACTCGACGAGCCCCATTTAAATGAGTATTATACTTAGATTTATAACCTTGTTCATATCCAAGCCCTTTTAGTTGGTATTAGACTTCAAATTTATGGGCAATAGACTTTTCCCCAAACATGATTGAACTTGGTTTTTGGAGGGGGTGTTACCCTTGGATTTTCGCACAAATTTATCCTGACTCGACGAGCCCCATTTAAGTGAGTATTAGCCTTAGATTTCTAACCTTGGTCATATCCAAGCCCTTTTAGTTGGTATTAGACTTCAAATTTATGGGTAATATCCTTTTCCCCCAAACATGATTGAACTTGGTTTTTGGAGGGGGTGTTAGCCTTGGATTTTCTGACAAATTGATCCTGACTCGACGAGCCCCATTTAAATGAGTATTATCCTTAGATTTCTAACCTTGTTCATATCCAAGGCCTTTTAGTTGGTATTAGACTTCAAATTTATGGGTAATAGAGTTTTCCCCCAAACATGATTGAACTTGGTTTTTGGAGGGGGTGTTAGCCTTGGATTTTCGGACAAATTGATCCTGACTCGACGATCCCCATTCAAATGAGTATTATCCTTAGATTTATAACCTTGTTCATATCCAAGGCCTTTTAGTTGGTATTAGACTTCAAATTTATGGGTCATAGGCGTTTCCCCCAAACATGATTGAACTTGGTTTTTGGAGGGGGTGTTAGCCTTGGATTTTCGGACAAATTGATCCTGACTCGACGAGCCCCATTTAAATGAGTATTATCCTTAGATTTCTAACCTTGTTCATATCCAAGGCCTTTTAGTTGGTATTAGACTTCAAATAAATGGGTAATAGAGTTTTCCCCCAAACATGATTGAACTTGGTTTTTGGAGGGGGTGTTAGCCTTGGATTTTTGGACAAATTGATCCTGACTCGACGAGCCCCATTTAAATGAGTATTATCCTTAGATTTCTAACCTTGGTCATATACAAGCCCTTTTAGTTGGTATTAGACTTCAAATTTATGGGTATAGGCTTTTCCCCCAAACATGATTGAACTTGGTTTTTGGAGGGGGTTATAGCCTTGGATTTTCGGACAAATTAATCCTGACTCGACGAGCCCCATTTAAATGAGTATTAGACTTAGATTTATAACCTTGTTAATATCCAAGCCCTTTTAGTTTGTATTAGACTTCAAATTTATGGGTTATAGGCTTTTCCCCAAAACATGATTGAACTTGGTTTTTCGAGGGGGTGTTAGCCTTGGATTTTCGGACAAATTGATCCTGACTCGATGAGCCCCATTTAAATGAGTATTAGCCTTAGATTTCTAACCTTGTTCATATCCAAACCCTTTTAGTTGGTATTAGACTTCAAATTTATGGGTAATATCCTTTTCCCCCAAACATGATTGAACTTGGTTTTTGGAGGGGGTGTTAGCCTTGGATTTTTGGACAAATTGATCCTGACTCGATGAGACCCATTTAAATGAGTATTATACTTAGATTTCTAACCTTGTTCATATCAAAGGCCTTTTAGTTGGTATTAGACTTCAAATAAATGGGTAATAGACTTTTCCCCCAAACATGATTGAACTTGGTTTTTGGAGGGGGTGTTAGCCTTGGAATTTTGGACAAAGTGATCCTGACTCGACGAGCCCCATTTAAATGAGTATTATACTTAGATTTATAACCTTGTTCATATCCAAGCCCTTTTAGTTGGTATTAGACTTCAAATTTATGGGCAATAGACTTTTCCCCCAAACATGATTGAACTTGGTTTTTTAAGGGGGTGTTAGCCTTGGATTTTTGGACAAATTGATCCTGACTCGACGAGCCCCATTTAAATGAGTATTATACTTAGATTTATAACCTTGTTCATATCCAAGCCCTTTTAGTTGGTATTAGACTTCAAATTTATGGACAATAGACTTTTCCCCCAAACATGATTGAATTTGGTTTTTAGAGGGGGTGTTACCCTTGGATTTTCAGACAAATTTATCCTGACTCGACGAACCCCATTTAAGTGAGTATTAGCCTTAGATTTCTAACCTTGGTCATATCCAAGCCCTTTTAGTTGGTATTAGACTTCAAATTTATGGGTAATATCCTTTTCCCCCAAACATGATTGAACTTGGTTTTTGGAGGGGGTGTTAGCCTTGGATTTTCTGACAAATTGATCCTGACTCGACGAGCCCCATTTAAATGAGTATTATCCTTAGATTTCTAACCTTGTTCATATCCAAGGCCTTTTAGTTGGTATTAGACTTCAAATTTATGGGTAATAGAGTTTTCCCCCAAACATGATTGAACTTGGTTTTTGGAGGGGGTGTTAGCCTTGGATTTTCGGACAAATTGATCCTGACTCGACGATCCCCATTCAAATGAGTATTATCCTTAGATTTATAACCTTGTTCATATCCAAGGCCTTTTAGTTGGTATTAGACTTCAAATTTATGGGTTATAGGTGTTTCCCCCAAACATGATTGAACTTGGTTTTTGGAGGGGGTGTTAGCCTTGGATTTTCGGACAAATTGATCCTGACTCGACGAGCCCCATTTAAATGAGTATTATCCTTAGATTTCTAACCTTGTTCATATCCAAGGCCTTTTAGTTGGTATTAGACTTCAAATAAATGGGTAATAGAGTTTTCCCCCAAACATGATTGAACTTGGTTTTTGGAGGGGGTGTTAGCCTTGGATTTTTGGACAAATTGATCCTGACTCGACGAGCCCCATTTAAATGAGTATTATCCTTAGATTTCTAACCTTGGTCATATACAAGCCCTTTTAGTTGGTATTAGACTTCAAATTTATGGGCAATAGACTTTTCCCCCAAACATGATTGAACTTGGTTTTTTAAGGGGGTGTTAGCCTTGGATTTTTGGACAAATTGATCCTGACTCGACGAGCCCCATTTAAATGAGTATTATACTTAGATTTATAACCTTGTTCATATCCAAGCCCTTTTAGTTGGTATTAGACTTCAAATTTATGGGCAATAGACTTTTCCCCCAAACATGATTGAACTTGGTTTTTGGAGGGGGTGTTACCCTTGGATTTTCGGACAAATTTATCCTGACTCGACGAGCCCCATTTAAGTGAGTATTACCCTTAGATTTCTAACCTTGTTCATATCCAAGCCCTTTTAGTTGGTATTAGACTTCAAATTTATGGGTAATAGAGTTTTCCCCCAAACATGATTGAACTTGGTTTTTGGAGGGGGTGTTAGCCTTGGATTTTCGGACAAATTGATCCTGACTCGACGATCCCCATTCAAATGAGTATTATCCTTAGATTTCTAACCTTGTTCATATCCAAGGCCTTTTAGTTGGTATTAGACTTCAAATTTATGGGTAATAGAGTTTTCCCCCAAACATGATTGAACTTGGTTTTTGGAGGGGGTGTTAGCCTTGGATTTTCGGACAAATTGATCCTGACTCGACGATCCCCATTCAAATGAGTATTATCCTTAGATTTCTAACCTTGTTCATATCCAAGGCCTTTTAGTTGGTATTAGACTTCAAATTTATGGGTAATATCATTTCCCCCCAAACATGATTGAACTTGGTTTTTGGAGGGGGTGTTAGCCTTGGATTTTTGGACGAAGTGATCATGACTCGACGAGCCCCATTTAAATGAGTATTAGGCTTAGATTTCTAACCTTGTTCATATCCAAGCCCTTTTAGTTGGTATTAGACTTCAAATTTATGGGTAATATCCTTTTCCCCCAAACATGATTGAACTTGGTTTTTGGAGGGGGTGTTAGCCTCGGATTTTCGAACAAATTGATCCTGACTCGACGATCCCCATTGAAATGAGTATTATCCTTAGAATTCTAACCTTGTTCATATCCAAGCCCTTTTAGTTGGTATTAGACTTCAAATTTATGGGTAATATCGTTTTACCCCAAACATGATTGAACTTGGTTTTTGGAGGGGGTGTTAGCCTTGGAATTTCGGACAAATTGATCCTGACTCGACGAGCCCCATTTAAATGAGTATTATCCTTAGATTTCTAACCTTGTTCATATCCAAGGCCTTTTAGTTGGTATTAGACTTCAAATAAATGGGTAATAGAGTTTTCCCCCAAACATGATTGAACTTCATTTTTAGAGGGGGTGTTAGCCTTAGAATTTTGGACAAATTGATCCTGCCTCGACGAGCCCCATTTAAATGAGTATTATACTTAAATTTATAACCTTGTTCATATCCAAGCCCTTTTAGTTGGTATTAGACTTCAAATTTATGGGCAATAGACTTTTCCCCCAAACATGATTGAACTTGGTTTTTTAAGGGGGTGTTAGCCTTGGATTTTTGGACAAATTGATCCTGACTCGACGAGCCCCATTTAAATGAGTATTATACTTAGATTTATAACCTTGTTCATATCCAAGCCCTTTTAGTTGGTATTAGACTTCAAATTTATGGGCAATAGACTTTGCCCCCAAACATGATTGAACTTGGTTTTTGGAGGGGGTGTTACCCTTGGATTTTCGGACAAATTTATCCTGACTCGACGAGCTCCATTTAAGTGAGTATTAGCCTTCGATTTCTAACCTTGGTCATATCCAAGCCCTTTTAGTTGGTATTAGACTTCAAATTTATGGGTAATATCCTTTTCCCCCAAACATGATTGAACTTGGTTTTTTAAGGGGGTGTTAGCCTTGGATTTTCTGACAAATTGATCCTGACTCGACGAGCCCCATTTAAATGAGTATTATCCTTAGATTTCTAACCTTGTTCATATCCAAGGCCTTTTAGTTGGTATAAGACTTCAAATTTATGGGTAATATCGTTTTACCCCAAACATGATTGAACTTGGTTTTTGGAGGGGGTGTTAGCCTTGGAATTTCGGACAAATTGATCCTGACTCGACGAGCCCCATTTAAATGAGTATTATCCTTAGATTTCTAACCTTGTTCATATCCAAGGCCTTTTAGTTGGTATTAGACTTCAAATAAATGGGTAATAGAGTTTTCCCCCAAACATGATTGAACTTCATTTTTAGAGGGGGTGTTAGCCTTAGAATTTTGGACAAATTGATCCTGCCTCGACGAGCCCCATTTAAATGAGTATTATACTTAAATTTATAACCTTGTTCATATCCAAGCCCTTTTAGTTGGTATTAGACTTCAAATTTATGGGCAATAGACTTTTCCCCCAAACATGATTGAACTTGGTTTTTTAAGGGGGTGTTAGCCTTGGATTTTTGGACAAATTGATCCTGACTCGACGAGCCCCATTTAAATGAGTATTATACTTAGATTTATAACCTTGTTCATATCCAAGCCCTTTTAGTTGGTATTAGACTTCAAATTTATGGGCAATAGACTTTGCCCCCAAACATGATTGAACTTGGTTTTTGGAGGGGGTGTTACCCTTGGATTTTCGGACAAATTTATCCTGACTCGACGAGCTCCATTTAAGTGAGTATTAGCCTTCGATTTCTAACCTTGGTCATATCCAAGCCCTTTTAGTTGGTATTAGACTTCAAATTTATGGGTAATATCCTTTTCCCCCAAACATGATTGAACTTGGTTTTTTAAGGGGGTGTTAGCCTTGGATTTTCTGACAAATTGATCCTGACTCGACGAGCCCCATTTAAATGAGTATTATCCTTAGATTTCTAACCTTGTTCATATCCAAGGCCTTTTAGTTGGTATAAGACTTCAAATTTATGGGTAATAGAGTTTTCCCCCAAACATGATTGAACTTGGTTTTTGGAGGGGGTGTTAGCCTTGGATTTTCGGACAAATTGATCCTGACTCGACGATCCCCATTCAAATGAGTATTATCCTTAGATTTCTAACCTTCTTCATATCCAAGGCCTTTTAGTTGGTATTAGACTTCAAATTTATGGGTCATAGGCTTTTCCCCCAAACATGATTGAACTTGGTTTTTGGAGGGGGTGTTAGCCTTGGATTTTCGGACAAATTGATCCTGACTCGACGAGCCCCATTTAAATGAGTATTATCCTTAGATTTCTAACCTTGTTCATATCCAAGGCCTTTTAGTTGGTATTAGACTTCAAATTTATTGGTAATAGACTTTTCCCCCAAACATGATTGAACTTGGTTTTTGGAGGGGGTGTTAGCCTTGGATTTTCGGACAAATTGATCCTGACTCGACGAGCCCCATTTAAATGAGTATTAGGCTTTGATTTCTAACCTTCTTCATATCCAAGCCCTTTTAGATGGTATTAGACTTCAAATTTATGGGTTATAGGCTTTTCCCCCAAACATGATTGAACTTGGTTTTTGGAGGGGGTGTTAGCCTTCGATTTTCGGACAAAGTGATCCTGACTCGATGAGCCCCATTTAAATGAGTATTAGCCTTAGATTTCTAACCTTGTTCATATCCAAACCCTTTTAGTTGGTATTAGACTTCAAATTTATGGGTTATAGGCTTTTCCCCCAAACATGATTGAACTTGGTTTTTGGAGGGGGTGTTAACCTTGGATTTTCGGACAAATTGATCCTGACTCGACGAGCCCCATTTAAATGAGTATTAGACTTAGATTTCTAACCTTGTTCATATCGAAGCCCTTTTAGTTTGTATTAGACTTCAAATTTATGGGTTATAGGCTTTTCCCCCAAACATGATTGAACTTGGTTTTTTGAGGGGGTGTTAGCCTTGGATATTCGGACAAATTGATCCTGACTCGATGAGCTCCATTTAAGTGAGTATTAGCCTTAGAATTCTAACCTTGGTCATATCCAAACCCTTTTAGTTGGTATTAGACTTCAAATTTATGGGTAATATCATTTCCCCCCAAACATGATTGAACTTGGTTTTTGGAGGGGCTGTTAGCCTCGGAATTTCGGACAAATTGATCCTGACTCGACGAGCCCCATTTAAGTGCGTATTACCCTTAGATTTCTATCCTTGGTCATATCCAAGCCCTTTTAGCTGGTATTAGACTTCAAATTTATGGTAATATCCTTTTCCCCCAAACATGATTGAACTTGGTTTTTGGAGGGGGTGTTAGCCTTGGATTTTCGGACAAATTGATCCTGACTCGACGATCCTCATTCAAATGAGTATTATCCTTAGATTTCTAACCTTGTTCATATCCAAGGCCTTTTAGTTGGTATTAGACGTCAAATTTATGGGTCATAGGCTTTTCCCCCAAACATGATTGAACTTGGTTTTTGGAGGGGGTGTTAGCCTTGGTATTTCGGACAAATTGATCCTGACTCGACGAGCCCCATTTAAATGAGTATTAGCCTTAGATTGCTAACCTTGTTCATATCCAAGCCCTTTTAGTTTGTATTAGACTTCGAATTTATGGGTAATATCATTTCCCCCCAAACATGATTGAACTTGGTTTTTGGAGGGGCTGTTAGCCTTGGATTTTTGGACGAAGTGATCCTGACTCGACGAGCCCCATTTAAATGAGTATTAGGCTTAGATTTCTAACCTTTTTCATATCCAAGCCCTTTTAGTTGGTATTAGACTTCAAATTTATGGGTAATATCCTTTTCCCCCAAACATGATTGAACTTGGTTTTTGGAGGGGGTGTTAGCCTCGGATTTTCGAACAAATTGATCCTGACTCGACGATCCCCATTGAAATGAGTATTATCCTTAGAATTCTAACCTTGTTCATATCCAAGCCCTTTTAGTTGGTATTAGACTTCAAATTTATGGGTAATATCGTTTTACCCCAAACATGATTGAACTTGGTTTTTGGAGGGGGTGTTAGCCTTGGAATTTCGGACAAATTGATCCTGACTCGACGAGCCCCATTTAAATGAGTATTATCCTTAGATTTCTAACCTTGTTCATATCCAAGGCCTTTTAGTTGGTATTAGACTTCAAATAAATGGGTAATAGAGTTTTCCCCCAAACATGATTGAACTTCATTTTTGGAGGGGGTGTTAGCCTTAGAATTTTGGACAAATTGATCCTGCCTCGACGAGCCCCATTTAAATGAGTATTATACTTAGATTTATAACCTTGTTCATATCCAAGCCCTTTTAGTTGGTATTAGACTTCAAATTTATGGGCAATAGACTTTTCCCCCAAACATGATTGAACTTGGTTTTTGGAGGGGGTGTTAGCCTTGGATTTTCGGACAAATTGATCCTGACTCGACGATCCTCATTCAAATGAGTATTATCCTTAGATTTCTAACCTTGTTCATATCCAAGGCCTTTTAGTTGGTCTTAGACATCAAATTTATGGGTCATAGGCTTTTCCCCCAAACATGATTGAACTTGGTTTTTGGAGGGGGTGTTAGCCTTGGTATTTCGGACAAATTGATCCTGACTCGACGAGCCCCATTTAAATGAGTATTAGCCTTAGATTGCTAACCTTGTTCATATCCAAGCCCTTTTAGTTTGTATTAGACTTCGAATTTATGGGTAATATCATTTCCCCCCAAACATGATTGAACTTGGTTTTTGGAGGGGCTGTTAGCCTTGGATTTTTGGACGAAGTGATCCTGACTCGACGAGCCCCATTTAAATGAGTATTCGGCTTAGATTTCTAACCTTTTTCATATCCAAGCCCTTTTAGTTGGTATTAGACTTCAAATTTATGGGTAATATCCTTTTCCCCCAAACATGATTGAACTTGGTTTTTGGAGGGGGTGTTAGCCTCGGATGTTCGAACAAATTGATCCTGACTCGACGATCCCCATTGAAATGAGTATTATCCTTAGAATTCTAACCTTGTTCATATCCAAGCCCTTTTAGTTGGTATTAGACTTCAAATTTATGGGTAATATCGTTTTACCCCAAACATGATTGAACTTGGTTTTTGGAGGGGGTGTTAGCCTTGGAATTTCGGACAAATTGATCCTGACTCGACGAGCCCCATTTAAATGAGTATTATCCTTAGATTTCTAACCTTGTTCATATCCAAGGCCTTTTAGTTGGTATTAGACTTCAAATAAATGGGTAATAGAGTTTTCCCCCAAACATGATTGAACTTCATTTTTGGAGGGGGTGTTAGCCTTAGAATTTTGGACAAATTGATCCTGCCTCGACGAGCCCCATTTAAATGAGTATTATACTTAGATTTATAACCTTGTTCATATCCAAGCCCTTTTAGTTGGTATTAGACTTCAAATTTATGGGCAATAGACTTTTCCCCCAAACATGATTGAACTTGGTTTTTGGAGGGGGTGTTACCCTTGGATTTTTGGACAAATTGATCCTGACTCGACGAGCCCCATTTAAGTGAGTATTAGCCTTAGATTTCTAACCTTGGTCATATTCAAGCCCTTTTAGTTGGTATTAGACTTCAAATTTATGGGCAATAGACTTTTCCCCCAAATATGATTGAACTTGGTTTTTGGAGGGGGTGTTACCCTTGGATTTTCGGACAAATTTATCCTGACTCGACGAGCCCCATTTAAGTGAGTATTAGCCTTAGATTTCTAACCTTGGTCATATCCAAGCCCTTTTAGTTGGTATTAGACTTCAAATTTATGGGTAATATCCTTTTCCCCCAAACATGATTGAACTTGGTTTTTGGAGGGGGTATTAGCCTTGGATTTTCTGACAAATTGATCCTGACTCGACGAGCCCCATTTAAATGAGTATTATCCTTAGATTTCTAACCTTGTTCATATCCAAGCCCTTTTAGTTGGTATTAGACTTCAAATTTATGGGTAATATCCTTTTCCCCCAAACATGATTGAACTTGGTTTTTGGAGCGGGTGTTAGCCTTGGATTTTCGGACAAATTGATCCTGACTCGACGAGCCCCCTTTAAGTGCATATTACCCTTAGATTTCTATCCTTGGTCATATCCAAGCCTTTTTAGCTGGTATTAGACTTCAAATTTATGGGTTATAGGCTTTTCCCCCAAACATGATTGAACTTGGTTTTTTGAGGGGGTGTTAGCCTCGGAATTTCGGACAAATTGATCCTGACTTGACGAGCCCCATTTAAATGAGTATTATACTTAGATTTATAACCTTGTTCATATCCAAGCCCTTTTAGTTGGTATTAGACTTCAAATTTATGGGCAATAGACTTTTCCCCCAAACATGATTGAACTTGGTTTTTGGAGGGGGTGTTACCCTTGGATTTTCGGACAAATTTATCCTGACTCGACGAGCCCCATTTAAGTGAGTATTAGCCTTAGATTTCTAACCTTTGTCATATTCAAGCCCTTTTAGTTGGTATTAGACTTCAAATAAATGGGTAATAGAGTTTTCCCCCAAACATGATTGAACTTGGTTTTTGGAGGGGGTGTTAGCCTTGGATTTTTGGACAAATTGATCCTGACTCGACGAGCCCCATTTAAATGAGTATTATCCTTAGATTTCTAACCTTGGTCATATCCAAGCCCTTTTAGTTGGTGTTAGACTTCAAATTTATGGGAAATATCCTTTTCCCCCAAACATGATTGAACTTGGTTTTTGGAGGGGGTGTTAGCCTTGGATTTTCGGACAAATTGATCCTGACTCGACGAGCCCCATTTAAATGAGTATTAGGCTTAGATTTCTAACCTTGTTCATATCCAAGCCCTTTTAGATAGTATTAGACTTCAAATTTATGGGTTATAGGCTTTTCCCCCAAACATGATTGAACTTGGTTTTTTGAGGGGGTGTTAGCCTCGGAATTTCGGACAAATTGATCCTGACTCGACGAGCCCCATTTAAGTGCGTATTACCCTTAGATTTCTATCCTTGGTCATATCCAAGCCCTTTTAGCTGGTATTAGACTTCAAATTTATGGTAATATCCTTTTCCCCCAAACATGATTGAACTTGGTTTTTGGAGGGGGTGTTAGCCTTGGATTTTCGGACAAATTGATCCTGACTCGACGATCCTCATTCAAATGAGTATTATCCTTAGATTTCTAACCTTGTTCATATCCAAGGCCTTTTAGTTGGTATTAGACGTCAAATTTATGGGTCATAGGCTTTTCCCCCAAACATGATTGAACTTGGTTTTTGGAGGGGGTGTTAGCCTTGGTATTTCGGACAAATTGATCCTGACTCGACGAGCCCCATTTAAATGAGTATTAGCCTTAGATTGCTAACCTTGTTCATATCCAAGCCCTTTTAGTTTGTATTAGACTTCGAATTTATGGGCAATATCCTTTTCCCCCAAACATGATTGAACTTGGTTTTTGGAGGGGGTGTTAGGCTTGGATTTTCGGACAAATTGATCCTGACTCGACGAGCCCCATTTAAATGAGTATTATCCTTAGATTTCTAACCTTGGTCATATCCAAGCCCTTTTAGTTGTTATTAGACTTCAAATTTATGGGTAATATCCTTTTCCCCCAAACATGATTGAACTTGGTTTTTGGAGCGAGTGTTAGCCTTGGATTTTCGGACAAATTGATCCTGACTCGACGAGCCCCCTTTAAGTGCATATTACCCTTAGATTTCTATCCTTGGTCATATCCAAGCCCTTTTAGCTGGTATTAGACTTCAAATTTATGGGTAATATCCTTTTCCCCCAAACATGATTGAACTTGGTTTTTGGAGGGGGTGTTAGCCTTGGATTTTCGGACAAATTGATCCTGACTCGACGATCCCCATTTAAATGAGTATTATCCTTAGAATTCTAACCTTGTTAATATCCAAACCCTTTTAGTTGGTATTAGACTTCAAATTTATGGGTAATATCATTTTCCCCCAAACATGATTGAACTAGGTTTTTGGAGGGGGTGTTAGCCTTGGATTTTCGGACAAATTGATCCTGACTCGACGAGCCCCATTTAAATGAGTATTATCCTTAGATTTCTAACCTTGTTCATATCCAAGGCCTTTTAGTTGGTATTAGACTTCAAATTTATTGGCAATAGACTTTTCCCCCAAACATGATTGAACTTGGTTTTTGGAGGGGGTGTTAGCCTTGGATTTTCGGACAAATTGATCCTGACTCGACGAGCCCCATTTAAATGAGTATTAGGCTTCGATTTCTAACCTTGTTCATATCCAAGCCCTTTTAGATGGTACTAGACTTCAAATTTATAGGTTATAGGATTTTCCCCCAAACATGATTGAACTTGGTTTTTGGAGGGGGTGTTAGCATTCGATTTTCGGACAAAGTGTTCCTGACTCGATGAGCCCCATTTAAATGAGTATTAGCCTTAGATTTCTAACCTTGTTCATATCCAACCCCTTTTAGTTGGTATTAGACTTCAAATTTATGGGTTATAGGCTTTTCCCCCAAACATGATTGAACTTGGTTTTTGGACGGGGTGTTAACCTTGGATTTTCGGACAAATTGATCCTGACTCGACGAGCCCCATTTAAATGAGTATTAGACTTAGATTTCTAACCTTGTTCATATCCAAGCCCTTTTAGTTTGTATTAGACTTCAAATTTATGGGTTATAGGCTTTTCCCCCAAACATGATTGAACTTGGTTTTTTGAGGGGGTGTTAGCCTTGGATATTCGGACAAATTGATCCTGACTCGACGAGCCCCATTTAAATGAGTATTAGGCTTCGATTTCTAACCTTGTTCATATCCAAGCCCTTTTAGATGGTACTAGACTTCAAATTTATGGGTTATAGGATTTTCACCCAAACATGATTGAACTTGGTTTTTGGAGGGGGTGTTAGCATTCGATTTTCGGACAAAGTGATCCTGACTCGATGAGCCCCATTTAAATGAGTATTAGCCTTAGATTTCTAACCTTGTTCATATCCAAACCCTTTTAGTTGGTATTAGACTTCAAATTTATGGGTTATAGGCTTTTCCCCCAAACATGATTGAACTTGGTTTTTGGAGGGGGTGTTAGCCTTGGATTTTCGGACAAATTGATCCTGACTCGACGAGCCCCATTTAAATGAGTATTAGCCTTAGATTTCTAACCTTGTTCATATCCAAGCCCTTTTAGTTTGTATTAGACTTCAAATTTATGGGTAATATCCTTTTCCCCAAAACGTGATTGAACTTGGTTTTTGGAGGGGGTGTTAGGCTTGGATTTTCGGACAAATTTATCCTGACTCGACGAGCCCCATTTAAATGAGTATTATCCTTAGATTTCTAACCTTGTTCATATCCAAGCCCTTTTAGTTGGTATTAGACTTCAAATTTATGGGTAATATCCTTTTCCCCCAAACATGATTGAACTTGGTTTTTTGCGGGGGTTTTTGCCTTGGATTTTCGGAGAAATTAATCCTGACTCGACGATCCCCATTTAAATGAGTATTATCCTTAGATTTCTAACCTTGTTCATATCTAAGGCCTTTTAGTTGGTATTAGACTTCAAATTCATGGGTTATAGTCTTTTCCCCCAAACATGATTGAACTTGGTTTTTGGAGGGGGTGTTAGCCTTGGAATTTCGGACAAATTGATCCTGACTCGACGAGCCCCATTTAAATGAGTATTATCCTTAGAATTCTAACCTTGGTCATATCCAAGCCCTTTTAGTTGGTATTAGACTTCAAATTTATGGGCGATAGACTTTTCCCCCAAACATGATTGAACTTGTTTTTTTGAGGGGGTGTTAGCCTTGGATATTCGGACAAATTGATCCTGACTCGACGAGCACCATTTAAATGAGTATTATCCTTAGATTTCTAACCTTGTTCATATCCAAGGCATTTTAGTTGGTATTAAACTTCAAATTTATGGGTAATAGACTTTTCCCCCAAACATGATTGAACTTGGTTTTTTGAGGGGGTGTTAGCCTTGGATATTCGGACAAATTGATCCTGACTCGATGAGCCCTATTTAAGTTAGTATTAGCCTTAGATTTCTAACCTTGGTCATATCGAAACCCTTTTAGTTGGTATTAGACTTCAAATTTATGGGTAATATCATTTTCCCCCAAACATGATTGAACTTGGTTTTTGGAGGGGGTGTTAGCCTTGGATTTTCGGACAAATTGATCCTGACTCGACGAGCCCCATTTAAATGAGTATTATCCTTAGATTTCTAACCTTGTTAATATCCAAGGCCTTTTAGTTGGTATTAGACTTCAAATTTATGGGTAATAGACTTTTCCCCCAAACATGATTGAACTTGGTTTTTGGAGGTGGTGTTAGCCTTGGATTTTCGGACAAATTGATCCTGACTCGACGAGCCCCATTTAAATGAGTATTAGGCTTCGATTTCTAACCTTGTTCATATCCAAGCCCTTTTAGATGGTATTAGACTTCAAATTTATGGGTTATAGGCTTTTCCCCCAAACATGATTGAACTTGGTTTTTGGAGGGGGTGTTAGCCTTCGATTTTCGGACAAATTGATCTTGACTCGACGAGCCCCATTTAAGTGAGTATTACCCTTAGATTTCTATCCTTGGTCATATCCAAACCCTTTTAGTTGGTATTAGACTTCAAATTTATGGGCAATATCCTTTTCCCCCAAACATGATTGAACTTGGTTTTTGGAGGGGGTGTTAGCCTTGGAATTTCGGACAAATTGATCCTGACTCGACGAGCCCCATTTAAATGAGTATTAGCCTTAGATTTCTAACCTTGTTCATATCCAAGCCCTTTTAGTTGGTATTAGACTTCAAATTTATGGGCGATAGACTTTTCCCCCAAACATGATTGAACTTGTTTTTTTGAGGGGGTGTTAGCCTTGGATATTCGGACAAATTGATCCTGACTCGATGAGCCCTATTTAAGTGAGTATTAGCCTTAGAATTCTAACCTTGGTCATATCCAAACCCTTTTAGTTCGTATTAGACTTCAAATTTATGGGTAATATCATTTTCCCCCAAACATGATTGAACTTGGTTTTTGGAGGGGGTGTTAGCCTTGGATTTTCGAACAAATTGATCCTGACTCGACGAGCCCCCTTTAAGTGTGTATTACCCTTAGATTTCTAACCTTGTTCATATCCAAGGCCTTTTAGTTGGTATTAGACTTCAAATTTATGGGTAATAGACTTTTCCCCCAAACATGATTGAACTTGGTTTTTGGAGGGGGTGTTAGGCTTGGATTTTCGGACAAATTGATCCTGACTCGTCGAGCCCCATTTAAATGAGTATTAGCCTTAGATTTCTAACCTTGGTCATATCCAAACCCTTTTAGTTGGTATTAGACTTCAAATTTATGGGTAATATCATTTTCCCCCAAACATGATTGAACTTGGTTTTTTGCGGGGGTTTTTGCCTTGGATTTTCGGAGAAATTAATCCTGACTCGACGATCCCCATTTAAATGAGTATTATCCTTAGATTTCTAACCTTGTTCATATCTAAGGCCTTTTAGTTGGTATTAGACTTCAAATTCATGGGTTATAGTCTTTTCCCCCAAACATGATTGAACTTGGTTTTTGGAGGGGGTGTTAGCCTTGGAATTTCGGACAAATTGATCCTGACTCGACGAGCCCCATTTAAATGAGTATTATCCTTAGAATTCTAACCTTGGTCATATCCAAGCCCTTTTAGTTGGTATTAGACTTCAAATTTATGGGTAATATCCTTTTACCCCAAACATGATTGAACTTGGTTTTTGGAGGGGGTGTTAGCCTTGGATTTTTGGACAAACTGATCCTGACTCGACGAGCCCCATTTAAATGAGTATTAGACTTAGATTTCTAACCTTGTTCATATCCAAGCCCTTTTAGCTGGTATTAGACTTCAAATTTATGGGTAATAGCCATTTCCCCCAAACATGATTGAACTTGGTTTTTGGAGGGGGTGTTAGCCTTGGATTTTCGGACAAATTGATCCTGACTCGACGAGCCCCATTTAAATGAGTATTAGCCTTAGATTTCTAACCTTGTTCATATCCAAGCCCTTTTAGTTGGTATTAGACTTCAAATTTATGGGCAATAGACTTTTCCCCCAAACATGATTGAATTTGGTTTTTTGAGGGGGTGTTAGCCTTGGATTTTCGGACAAATTGATCCTGACTCGACGAGCCCCATTTAAATTAGTATTAGGCTTAGATTTGTAACCTTGTTCATATCCAAGCCCTTTTAGTTGGTATTAGACTTCAAATTTATGGGCATTATACTTTTCCCCCAAACATGATTGAACTTGGTTTTTGGAGGGGGTGTTAGCCTTGGAATTTCGGACAAATTGATCCAGACTCGATGAGCCCCATTTAAATGAGTGTTAGCCTTAGATTTCTAACCTTGTTCATATCCAAGCCCTTTTAGTTGGTATTAGACTTCAAATTTATGGGCAATAGACTTTTCCCCCAAACATGATTGAACTTGGTTTTTGGAGGGGGTGTTAGGCTTGGATTTTCGGACTAATTGATCCTGACTCGACGAGCCCCATTTAAATGAGTATTAGGCTTCGATTTCTAACCTTGTTCATATCCAAGCCCTTTTAGATGGTATTAGACTTCAAATTTTTGGGTTATAGGCTTTTCCCCCAAACATGATTGAACTTGGTTTTTGGAGGGGGTGTTAGCCTTCGATTTGCGGACAAATTGATCCTGACTCGATGAGCCCCATTTAAATGAGTATTAGCCTTAGATTTCTAACCTTGTTCATATCCAAACCCTTTTAGTTGGTATTAGACTTCAAATTTATGGGTTATAGGGTTTTCCCCCAAACATGATTGAACTTGGTTTTTGGAGGGGGTGTTAGCCTTGGATTTTTGGACAAATTGATACTGACTCGACGAGCCCCATTTAAATGAGTATTAGCCTTAGATTTCTAACCTTGTTCATATCCAAGCCCTTTTAGTTTGTATTAGACTTCAAATTTATGGGTAATATCCTTTTCCCCCAAACATGATCGAACTTGGTTTTGGAGGGGGTGTTAGGCTTGGATTTTCGGACTAATTGATCCTGACTCGACGAGCCCCATTTAAATGAGTATTAGGCTTCGATTTCTAACCTTGTTCATATCCAAGCCC
Organism: Salix caprea; assembly: GCA_964035475.1. Classification (NCBI taxonomy): domain Eukaryota; kingdom Viridiplantae; phylum Streptophyta; class Magnoliopsida; order Malpighiales; family Salicaceae; genus Salix; species Salix caprea. Next base: position 3,129,859 of record OZ037748.1, on the reverse strand, counting down.
TTTTAGATGGTATTAGACTTCAAATTTATGGGTTATAGGCTTTTCCCCCAAACATGATTGAACTTGGTTTTTGGAGGGGGTGTTAGCCTTCGATTTGCGGACAAATTGATCCTGACTCGATGAGCCCCATTTAAATGAGTATTAGCCTTAGATTTCTAACCTTGTTCATATCCAAACCCTTTTAGTTGGTATTAGACTTCAAATTTATGGGTTATAGGCTTTTCCCCCAAACATGATTGAACTTGGTTTTTGGAGGGGGTGTTAGCCTTGGATTTTTGGACAAATTGATACTGACTCGACGAGCCCCATTTAAATGAGTATTAGCCTTAGATTTATAACCTTGTTCATATCCAAGCCCTTTTAGTTTGTATTAGACTTCAAATTTATGGGTAATATCCTTTTCCCCCAAACATGATCGAACTTGGTTTTGGAGGGGGTGTTAGGCTTGGATTTTCGGACAAATTTATCCTGACTCGACGAGCCCCATTTAAATGAGTATTATCCTTAGATTTCTAACCTTGGTCATATCCAAGCCCTTTTAGTTGGTATTAGACTTCAAATTTATGGGTAATATCCTTTTCCCCCAAACATGATTGAACTTGGTTTTTGGAGGGGGTGTTAGCCTTGGACAAATTGATCCTAACTCGACGAGCCCCATTTAAGTGAGTATTACCCTTAGATTTCTATCCTTGGTCATATACAAGACCTTTTAGTTGGTATTAGACTTCAAATTTATGGGTAATATCCTTTTCCCCCAAACATGATTGAACTTGGTTTTTGGAGGGGGTGTTAGCCTTGGATTTTTGGACAAATTGATCCTGACTCGACGAGCCCCATTTAAATGAGTATTAGCCTTAGATTTCTAACCTTGTTCATATCCAAGCCTTTTTTGTTGGTATTAGACTTCAAATTTATGGGTAATATCCTTTTCCCCCAAACATGATTGAACTTGGTTTTTGGAGGGGGTGTTAGGCTTGGATTTTCGGACAAATTTATCCTGACTCGACGAGCCCCATTTAAATGAGTATTATCCTTAGATTTCTAACATTGGTCATATCCAAGCCCTTTTAGTTGGTATTAGACTTCAAATTTATGGGTAATATCCTTTTCCCCCAAACATGATTGAACTTGGTTTTTGGAGGGGGTGTTAGCCTTAGATTTTCGGACAAATTGATCCTGACTCGACGAGCCCCCTTTAAGTGCGTATTACCCTTAGATTTCTATCCTTGGTCATATCCAAGCCCTTTTAGTTGGTATTAGACTTCAAATTTATAGGTAATATTGTTTTACCACAAACATGATTGAACTTGGTTTTTGGAGGGGGTGTTAGCCTTGGAATTTCGGACAAATTGATCCTTACTCGATGAGCCCCATTGAAATGAGTATTAGCCTTAGATTTCTAAGCTTGTTCATATCCAAACCCTTTTAGTTGGTATTAGACTTCAAATTTATGGGTTATAGGCTTTTCCCCCAAACATGATTGAATTTAGTTTTTGGAGGGGGTGTTAACCTTGGATTTTCGGACAAATTGATCCTGACTCGACGAGCCCCATTTAAATGAGTATTAGACTTAGATTTCTAACCTTGTTCATATCCAAGGCCTTTTAGTTGGTATTAGACTTCAAATTCATGGGTTATAGTCTTTTCCCCCAAACATGATTGAACTTGGTTTTTGGAGGGGGTGTTAGCCTTGGAATTTCGGACAAATTGATCCTGACTCAACGAGCCCCATTTAAATGAGTATTATCCTTAGAATTCTAACCTTGGTCATATCCAAGCCCTTTTAGTTGGTATTAGACTTCAAATTTATGGGTAATATCCTTTTACCCCAAACATGATTGAACTTGGTTTTTGGAGGGGGTGTTAGCCTTGGAATTTCGGACAAATTGATCCTTACTCGATGAGCCCCATTTAAATGAGTATTAGCCTTAGATTTCTAAGCTTGTTCATATCCAAACCCTTTTAGTTGGTATTAGACTTCAAATTTATGGGTTATAGGCTTTTCCCCCAAACATGATTGAACTTGGTTTTTGGAGGGGGTGTTAGCCTTGGATTTTTGGACAAATTGATACTGACTCGACGAGCCCCATTTAAATGAGTATTAGCCTTAGATTTATAACCTTGTTCATATCCAAGCCCTTTTAGTTTGTATTAGACTTCAAATTTATGGGTAATATCCTTTTCCCCCAAACATGATCGAACTTGGTTTTGGAGGGGGTGTTAGGCTTGGATTTTCGGACAAATTTATCCTGACTCGACGAGCCCCATTTAAATGAGTATTATCCTTAGATTTCTAACCTTGGTCATATCCAAGCCCTTTTAGTTGGTATTAGACTTCAAATTTATGGGTAATATCCTTTTCCCCCAAACATGATTGAACTTGGTTTTTGGAGGGGGTGTTAGCCTTGGACAAATTGATCCTAACTCGACGAGCCCCATTTAAGTGAGTATTACCCTTAGATTTCTATCCTTGGTCATATACAAGACCTTTTAGTTGGTATTAGACTTCAAATTTATGGGTAATATCCTTTTCCCCCAAACATGATTGAACTTGGTTTTTGGAGGGGGTGTTAGCCTTGGATTTTTGGACAAATTGATCCTGACTCGACGAGCCCCATTTAAATGAGTATTAGCCTTAGATTTCTAACCTTGTTCATATCCAAGCCTTTTTTGTTGGTATTAGACTTCAAATTTATGGGTAATATCCTTTTCCCCCAAACATGATTGAACTTGGTTTTTGGAGGGGGTGTTAGGCTTGGATTTTCGGACAAATTTATCCTGACTCGACGAGCCCCATTTAAATGAGTATTATCCTTAGATTTCTAACATTGGTCATATCCAAGCCCTTTTAGTTGGTATTAGACTTCAAATTTATGGGTAATATCCTTTTCCCCCAAACATGATTGAACTTGGTTTTTGGAAGGGGTGTTAGCGTTGGATTTTCGGACAAATTGATCTTGACTCGACGAGACCCATTTAAATGAGTATTAGGCTTCGATTTCTAACCTTGTTCATATCCAAGGCCTTTTAGTTGGTATTAGACTTCAAATTTATGGGTAATAGACTTTTCCCCCAAACATGATTGAACTTGGTTTTTGGAGGGGGTGTTAGGCTTGGATTTTCGGACAAATTGATCCTGACTCGTCGAGCCCCATTTAAATGAGTATTAGCCTTAGATTTCTAACCTTGGTCATATCCAAACCCTTTTAGTTGGTATTAGACTTCAAATTTATGGGTAATATCATTTTCCCCCAAACATGATTGAACTTGGTTTTTTGCGGGGGTTTTTGCCTTGGATTTTCGGAGAAATTAATCCTGACTCGACGATCCCCATTTAAATGAGTATTATCCTTAGATTTCTAACCTTGTTCATATCTAAGGCCTTTTAGTTGGTATTAGACTTCAAATTCATGGGTTATAGTCTTTTCCCCCAAACATGATTGAACTTGGTTTTTGGAGGGGGTGTTAGCCTTGGAATTTCGGACAAATTGATCCTGACTCGACGAGCCCCATTTAAATGAGTATTATCCTTAGAATTCTAACCTTGGTCATATCCAAGCCCTTTTAGTTGGTATTAGACTTCAAATTTATGGGCGATAGACTTTTCCCCCAAACATGATTGAACTTGTTTTTTTGAGGGGGTGTTAGCCTTGGATATTCGGACAAATTGATCCTGACTCGACGAGCCCCATTTAAATGAGTATTATCCTTAGATTTCTAACCTTGTTCATATCCAAGGCATTTTAGTTGGTATTAAACTTCAAATTTATGGGTAATAGACTTTTCCCCCAAACATGATTGAACTTGGTTTTTTGAGGGGGTGTTAGCCTTGGATATTCGGACAAATTGATCCTGACTCGATGAGCCCTATTTAAGTTAGTATTAGCCTTAGATTTCTAACCTTGGTCATATCCAAACCCTTTTAGTTGGTATTAGACTTCAAATTTATGGGTAATATCATTTTCCCCCAAACATGATTGAACTTGGTTTTTGGAGGGGGTGTTAGCCTTGGATTTTCGGACAAATTGATCCTGACTCGACGAGCCCCATTTAAATGAGTATTATCCTTAGATTTCTAACCTTGTTAATATCCAAGGCCTTTTAGTTGGTATTAGACTTCAAATTTATGGGTAATAGACTTTTCCCCCAAACATGATTGAACTTGGTTTTTGGAGGTGGTGTTAGCCTTGGATTTTCGGACAAATTGATCCTGACTCGACGAGCCCCATTTAAATGAGTATTAGGCTTCGATTTCTAACCTTGTTCATATCCAAGCCCTTTTAGATGGTATTAGACTTCAAATTTATGGGTTATAGGCTTTTCCCCCAAACATGATTGAACTTGGTTTTTGGAGGGGGTGTTAGCCTTCGATTTTCGGACAAATTGATCTTGACTCGACGAGCCCCATTTAAGTGAGTATTACCCTTATATTTCTATCCTTGGTCATATCCAAACCCTTTTAGTTGGTATTAGCCTTCAAATTTATGGGCAATATCCTTTTCCCCCAAACATGATTGAACTTGGTTTTTGGAGGGGGTGTTAGCCTTGGAATTTCGGACAAATTGATCCTGACTCGACGAGCCCCATTTAAATGAGTATTAGCCTTAGATTTCTAACCTTGTTCATATCCAAGCCCTTTTAGTTGGTATTAGACTTCAAATTTATGGGCGATAGACTTTTCCCCCAAACATGATTGAACTTGTTTTTTTGAGGGGGTGTTAGCCTTGGATATTCGGACAAATTGATCCTGACTCGATGAGCCCTATTTAAGTGAGTATTAGCCTTAGAATTCTAACCTTGGTCATATCCAAACCCTTTTAGTTCGTATTAGACTTCAAATTTATGGGTAATATCATTTTCCCCCAAACATGATTGAACTTGGTTTTTGGAGGGGGTGTTAGCCTTGGATTTTCGAACAAATTGATCCTGACTCGACGAGCCCCCTTTAAGTGCGTATTACCCTTAGATTTCTAACCTTGTTCATATCCAAGGCCTTTTAGTTGGTATTAGACTTCAAATTTATGGGTAATAGACTTTTCCCCCAAACATGATTGAACTTGGTTTTTGGAGGGGGTGTTAGGCTTGGATTTTCGGACAAATTGATCCTGACTCGTCGAGCCCCATTTAAATGAGTATTAGCCTTAGATTTCTAACCTTGGTCATATCCAAACCCTTTTAGTTGGTATTAGACTTCAAATTTATGGGTAATATCATTTTCCCCCAAACATGATTGAACTTGGTTTTTTGCGGGGGTTTTTGCCTTGGATTTTCGGAGAAATTAATCCTGACTCGACGATCCCCATTTAAATGAGTATTATCCTTAGATTTCTAACCTTGTTCATATCTAAGGCCTTTTAGTTGGTATTAGACTTCAAATTCATGGGTTATAGTCTTTTCCCCCAAACATGATTGAACTTGGTTTTTGGTGGGGGTGTTAGCCTTGGAATTTCGGACAAATTGATCCTGACTCGACGAGCCCCATTTAAATGAGTATTATCCTTAGAATTCTAACCTTGGTCATATCCAAGCCCTTTTAGTTGGTATTAGACTTCAAATTTATGGGTAATATCCTTTTACCCCAAACATGATTGAACTTGGTTTTTGGAGGGGGTGTTAGCCTTGGATTTTTGGACAAACTGATCCTGACTCGACGAGCCCCATTTAAATGAGTATTAGACTTAGATTTCTAACCTTGTTCATATCCAAGCCCTTTTAGCTGGTATTAGACTTCAAATTTATGGGTAATAGCCATTTCCCCCAAACATGATTGAACTTGGTTTTTGGAGGGGGTGTTAGCCTTGGATTTTCGGACAAATTGATCCTGACTCGACGAGCCCCATTTAAATGAGTATTAGCCTTAGATTTCTAACCTTGTTCATATCCAAGCCCTTTTAGTTGGTATTAGACTTCAAATTTATGGGCAATAGACTTTTCCCCCAAACATGATTGAATTTGGTTTTTTGAGGGGGTGTTAGCCTTGGATTTTCGGACAAATTGATCCTGACTCGACGAGCCCCATTTAAATTAGTATTAGGCTTAGATTTGTAACCTTGTTCATATCCAAGCCCTTTTAGTTGGTATTAGACTTCAAATTTATGGGCATTATACTTTTCCCCCAAACATGATTGAACTTGGTTTTTGGAGGGGGTGTTAGCCTTGGAATTTCGGACAAATTGATCCAGACTCGATGAGCCCCATTTAAATGAGTGTTAGCCTTAGATTTCTAACCTTGTTCATATCCAAGCCCTTTTAGTTGGTATTAGACTTCAAATTTATGGGCAATAGACTTTTCCCCCAAACATGATTGAACTTGGTTTTTGGAGGGGGTGTTAGGCTTGGATTTTCGGACTAATTGATCCTGACTCGACGAGCCCCATTTAAATGAGTATTAGGCTTAGATTTCTAACCTTGTTCATATCCAAGCCCTTTTAGATGGTATTAGACTTCAAATTTATGGGTTATAGGCTTTTCCCCCAAACATGATTGAACTTGGTTTTTGGAGGGGGTGTTAGCCTTCGATTTGCGGACAAATTGATCCTGACTCGATGAGCCCCATTTAAATGAGTATTAGCCTTAGATTTCTAACCTTGTTCATATCCAAACCCTTTTAGTTGGTATTAGACTTCAAATTTATGGGTTATAGGCTTTTCCCCCAAACATGATTGAACTTGGTTTTTGGAGGGGGTGTTAGCCTTGGATTTTTGGACAAATTGATACTGACTCGACGAGCCCCATTTAAATGAGTATTATCCTTAGATTTCTAACCTTGTTCATATCCAAGCCCTTTTAGTTGGTATTAGACTTCAAATTTATGGGTAATATCCTTTTCCCCCAAACATGATTGAACTTGGTTTTTGGAAGGGGTGTTAGCGTTGGATTTTCGGACAAATTGATCTTGACTCGACGAACCCCATTTAAGTGAGTATTACCCTTAGATTTCTATCCTTGGTCATATCTAAGCCCTTTTAGTTGGTATTAGACTTCAAATTTATGGGTAATATCATTTTCCCCCAAACATGATTGAACTTGGTTTTTTGCGGGGGTTTTTGCCTTGGATTTTCGGAGAAATTAATCCTGACTCGACGATCCCCATTTAAATGAGTATTATCCTTAGATTTCTAACCTTGTTCATATCTAAGGCCTTTTAGTTGGTATTAGACTTCAAATTCATGGGTTATAGTCTTTTCCCCCAAACATGATTGAACTTGGTTTTTGGAGGGGGTGTTAGCCTTGGAATTTCGGACAAATTGATCCTGACTCGACGAGCCCCATTTAAATGAGTATTATCCTTAGAATTCTAACCTTGGTCATATCCAAGCCCTTTTAGTTGGTATTAGACTTCAAATTTATGGGTAATATCCTTTTACCCCAAACATGATTGAACTTGGTTTTTGGAGGGGGTGTTAGCCTTGGAATTTCGGACAAATTGATCCTTACTCGATGAGCCCCATTTAAATGAGTATTAGCCTTAGATTTCTAAGCTTGTTCATATCCAAACCCTTTTAGTTGGTATTAGACTTCAAATTTATGGGTTATAGGCTTTTCCCCCAAACATGATTGAACTTAGTTTTTGGAGGGGGTGTTAACCTTGGATTTTCGGACAAATTGATCCTGACTCGACGAGCCCCATTTAAATGAGTATTAGACTTAGATTTCTAACCTTGTTCATATCCAAGCCCTTTTAGTTTGTATTAGACTTCAAATTTATGGGTTATAGGCTTTTCCCCCAAACATGATTGAACTTGGTTTTTGGAGGGGGTGTTAGCCTTGGATTTTCGGACAAATTGATCCTGACTCGACGAGCCCCATTTAAATGAGTATTAGCCTTAGATTTCTAACCTTGTTCATATCCAAGACCTTTTAGTTTGTATTAGACTTCAAATTTATGGGTAATATCCTTTTCCCCAAAACATGATTGAACTTGGTTTTTGGAGGGGGTGTTAGGCTTGGATTTTCGGACAAATTTATCCTGACTCGACGAGCCCCATTTAAATGAGTATTATCCTTAGATTTCTAACCTTGTTCATATCCAAGCCCTTTTAGTTGGTATTAGACTTCAAATTTATGGGTAATATCCTTTTCCCCCAAACATGATTGAACTTGGTTTTTGGAAGGGGTGTTAGCGTTGGATTTTCGGACAAATTGATCTTGACTCGACGAACCCCATTTAAGTGAGTATTACCCTTAGATTTCTATCCTTGGTCATATCTAAGCCCTTTTAGTTGGTATTAGACTTCAAATTTATGGGCAATATCCTTTTCCCCCAAACATGATTGAACTTGGTTTTTGGAGGGGGTGTTAGCCTTGGAATTTCGGACAAATTGATCCTGACTCGACGAGCCCCATTTAAATGAGTATTAGCCTTAGATTTCTAACCTTGTTTATATCCAAGCCCTTTTAGTTGGTATTAGACTTCAAATTTATGGGCAATAGACTTTGCCCCCAAACATGATTGAACTTGGTTTTTTGAGGGGGTGTTAGCCTTGGATATTCGGACAAATTGATCCTGACTCGATGAGCCCTATTTAAGTGAGTATTAGCCTTAGATTTCTAACCTTGGTCATATCCAAACCCTTTTAGTTGGTATTAGACTTCAAATAAATGGGTAATAGAGTTTTCCCCCAAACATGATTGAACTAGGTTTTTGGAGGGGGTGTTAGCCTTGGATTTTCGGACAAATTGATCCTGACTCGATGAGCCCCATTTAAATGAGTATTATCCTTAAATTTCTAACCTTGTTAATATCCAAGGCCTTTTAGTTGGTATTAGACTTCAAATTTATGGGTAATAGACTTTTCCCACAAACATGATTGAACTTGGTTTTTGGAGGGGGTGTTAGCCTTGGATTTTCGGACAAATTGATCCTGACTCGACGAGCCCCATTTAAATGAGTATTAGCCTTAGATTTCTAACCTTGTTCATATCCAAGCCCTTTTAGTTTGTATTAGACTTCAAATTTATGGGTAATATCCTTTTCCCCAAAACATGATTGAACTTGGTTTTTGGAGGGGGTGTTAGTCTTGGATTTTCGGACAAATTTATCCTGACTCGACGAGCCCCATTTAAATGAGTATTATCCTTAGATTTCTAACCTTGTTCATATCCAAGCCCTTTTAGTTGGTATTAGACTTCAAATTTATGGGTAATATCCTTTTCCCCCAAACATGATTGAACTTGGTTTTTGGAAGGGGTGTTAGCGTTGGATTTTCGGACAAATTGATCTTGACTCGACGAACCCCATTTAAGTGAGTATTACCCTTAGATTTCTATCCTTGGTCATATCTAAGCCCTTTTAGTTGGTATTAGACTTCAAATTTATGGGTAATATCATTTTCCCCCAAACATGATTGAACTTGGTTTTTTGCGGGGGTTTTTGCCTTGGATTTTCGGAGAAATTAATCCTGACTCGACGATCCCCATTTAAATGAGTATTATCCTTAGATTTCTAACCTTGTTCATATCTAAGGCCTTTTAGTTGGTATTAGACTTCAAATTCATGGGTTATAGTCTTTTCCCCCAAACATGATTGAACTTGGTTTTTGGAGGGGGTGTTAGCCTTGGAATTTCGGACAAATTGATCCTGACTCGACGAGCCCCATTTAAATGAGTATTATCCTTAGAATTCTAACCTTGGTCATATCCAAGCCCTTTTAGTTGGTATTAGACTTCAAATTTATGGGTAATATCCTTTTACCCCAAACATGATTGAACTTGGTTTTTGGAGGGGGTGTTAGCCTTGGAATTTCGGACAAATTGATCCTGACTCGACGAGCCCCATTTAAATGAGTATTAGACTTAGATTTCTAACCTTGTTCATATCCAAGCCCTTTTAGTTGGTATTAGACTTCAAATTTATGGGCAATAGACTTTGCCCCCAAACATGATTGAACTTGGTTTTTTGAGGGGGTGTTAGCCTTGGATATTCGGACAAATTGATCCTGACTCGATGAGCCCCATTTAAATGAGTATTATCCTTAAATTTCTAACCTTGTTAATATCCAAGGCCTTTTAGTTGGTATTAGACTTCAAATTTATGGGTAATAGGCTTTTCCCCCAAACATGATTGAACTTGGTTTTTGGAGGGGGTGTTAGCCTTGGATTTTCGGACAAATTGATCCTGACTCGACGAGCCCCATTTAAATGAGTATTAGGCTTCGATTTCTAACCTTGTTCATATCCAAGCCCTTTTAGATGGTATTAGACTTCAAATTTATGGGTTATAGGCTTTTCCCCCAAACATGATTGAACTTGGTTTTTGGAGGGGGTGTTAGCCTTGGATTTTTGGACAAATTGATCCTGACTCGACGAGCCCCATTTAAATGAGTATTAGGCTTAGATTTCTAACCTTGTTCATATCCAAGCCCTTTTAGTTTGTATTAGACTTCAAATTTATGGGTAATATCCTTTTCCCCCAAACATGATCGAACTTGGTTTTGGAGGGGGTTTTAGGCTTGGATTTTCGGACAAATTTATCCTGACACGACGAGCCCCATTTAAATGAGTATTATCCTTAGATTTCTAACCTTGGTTATATCCAAGCCCTTTTAGCTGGTATTAGACTTCAAATTTATGGGTAATATTATTTTCCCCCAAACATGATTGAACTTGGTTTTTGGAGGGGGTGTTAGCCTTGGATTTTTGGACAAATTGATCCTGACTCGACGAGCCCCATTTAAATGAGTATTAGGCTTAGATTTCTAACCTTGTTCATATCCAAGCCCTTTTAGTTTGTATTAGACTTCAAATTTATGGGTAATATCCTTTTCCCCCAAACATGATCGAACTTGGTTTTGGAGGGGGTTTTAGGCTTGGATTTTCGGACAAATTTATCCTGACACGACGAGCCCCATTTAAATGAGTATTATCCTTAGATTTCTAACCTTGGTTATATCCAAGCCCTTTTAGCTGGTATTAGACTTCAAATTTATGGGTAATATTATTTTCCCCCAAACATGATTGAACTTTGTTTTTGGAGGGGGTGTTAGCCTTGGATTTTTGGACAAAGTGATCCTGACTCCACGAGCCCCATTTAAATGAGTATTAGGCTTAGATTTCTAACCTTGTTCATATCCAAGCCCTTTTAGATGGTATTAGACTTCAAATTTATAGGTTATAGGCTTTTCCCCCAAACATGATTGAACTTGGTTTTTGGAGGGGGTGTTAGCCTTGGATTTTCGGACAAATTGATCCTGACTCGACGAGCCCCATTTAAATGAGTATTAGCCTTAGATTTCTAACCTTGTTCATAGCCAAGACCTTTTAGTTTGTATTAGACTTCAAATTTATGGGTAATATCCTTTCCCCCCAAACATGATTGAACTTGGTTTTTGGAGGGGGTGTTAGCCTTGGATTTTCGGACAAATTGATCCTGACTCGACGAGCCCCATTTAAATGAGTATTAGCCTTAGATTTCTAACCTTGTTTATATCCAAGCCCTTTTAGTTGGTATTAGACTTCAAATTTATGGGCAATAGACTTTGCCCCCAAACATGATTGAACTTGGTTTTTTGAGGGGGTGTTAGCCTTGGATATTCGGACAAATTGATCCTGACTCGATGAGCCCTATTTAAGTGAGTATTAGCCTTAGATTTCTAACCTTGGTCATATCCAAACCCTTTTAGTTGGTATTAGACTTCAAATTTATGGGTAATATCCTTTTCCCCCAAACATCATTGAACTTGGTTTTTGGAGGGGGTGTTAGCCTTGGATTTTCGGACAAATTGATCCTGACTTGACGAGCCCCATTTAAGTGAGTATTACCCTTAGATTTCTATCCTTGGTCATATACAAGCCCTTTTAGTTGGTATTAGACTTCAAATTTATGGGTAATATCCTTTTCCCCCAAACATGATTGAACTTTGTTTTTGGAGGGGGTGTTAGCCTTGGATTTTTGGACAAATTGATCCTGACTCGATGAGCCCCATTTAAATGAGTATTAGGCTTAGATTTCTAACCTTGTTCATATCCAAGCCCTTTTAGTTGGTATTAGACTTCAAATTTATGGGCTATATACTTTTCCTCCAAACATGATTGAACTTGGTTTTTGGAGGGGGTGTTAGCCTTGGATTTTCGGACAAACTGATCCTGACTCGACGAGCCCCATTTAAATGAGTATTAGCCTTAGATTTCTAAACTTGTTCATATCCAAGCCCTTTTAGCTGGTATTATACTTCAAATTTATGGGTAATAGCCATTTCCCCCAACCATGATTGAACTTGGTTTTTGGAGGGGGTGTTAGCCTTGGATTTTTGGACAAATTGATCCTGACTCGACGAGCCCCATTTAAATGAGTATTAGGCTTAGATTTCTAACTTTGTTCATATCCAAGCCCTTTTAGATGGTATTAGACTACAAATTTATGGGTTATAGGCTTTTTCCCCAAACATGATTGAACTTGGTTTTTGGAGGGGGTGTTAGCCTTGGATTTACGGACAAAATGATCCTGACTCGACGAGCCCCATTTAAATGAGTATTAGCCTTAGATTTCTAACCTTGTTCATATCCAAGACCTTTTAGTTTGTATTAGACTTCAAATTTATGGGTAATATCCTTTCCCCCCAAACATGATTGAACTTGGTTTTTGGAGGGGGTGTTAGCCTTGGATTTTCGGACAAACTGATCCTGACTCGACGAGCCCCATTTAAATGAGTATTATCCTTAGATTTCTAACCTTGGTTATATCCAAGCCCTTTTAGTTGGTATTAGACTTCAAATTTATGGGTAATATCCTTTTCCCCCAAACATGATTGAACTTGGTTTTTGGAGGGGGTGTTAGCCTTGGATTTTCGGACAAATTGATCCTGACTCGACGAGCCCCATTTAAGTGAGTATTACCCTTAGATTTCTATCCTTGGTCATATACAAGCCCTTTTAGTTGGTATTAGACTTCAAATTTATGGGTAATATCCTTTTCCCCCAAACATGATTGAACTTTGTTTTTGGAGGGGGTGTTAGCCTTGGATTTTTGGACAAAGTGATCCTGACTCGACGAGCCCCATTTAAATGAGTATTAGGCTTAGATTTCTAACCCTGTTCATATCCAAGCCCTTTTAGATGGTATTAGACTTGAAATTTATGGGTAATATCCTTTTCCCCCAAACATGATTGAACTTTGTTTTTGGAGGGGGTGTTAGCCTTGGATTTTTGGACAAAGTGATCCTGACTCGACGAACCCCATTTAAATGAGTATTAGGCTTAGATTTCTAACCTTGTTCATATCCAAGCCCTTTTAGGTGGTATTAGACTTCAAATTTATGGGTAATATGCTTTTCCCCCAAACATGATTGAACTTTGTTTTTGGAGGGGGTGTTAGCCTTGGATTTTCGGACAAATTGATCCTGACTCGACGATCCCCATTTAAATGAGTATTATCCTTAGATTTCTAACCTTGTTCATATCCAAGCCCTTTTAGGTGGTATTAGACTTCAAATTTATGGGTAATATGCTTTTCCCCCAAACATGATTGAACTTTGTTTTTGGAGGGGGTGTTAGCCTTGGATTTTCGGACAAATTGATCCTGACTCGACGATCCCCATTTAAATGAGTATTATCCTTAGATTTCTAACCTTGTTCATATCCAAGGCCTTTTAGTTGGTATTAGACTTCAAATTTATGGGTTATAGGTTTTTCCCCCAAACATGATTAAACTTGGTTTTTGGAGGGGGTGTTAGCCTTGGAATTTCGGACAAATTGATCCTGACTCGACGAGCCCCATTTAAATGAGTATTAGCCTTAGATTGCTAACCTTGTTCATATACAAGCCCTTTTAGTTGGTATTAGACTTCAAATTTATGGGTAATATCCTTCTCCCCCAAACATGATTGAACTTTGTTTTTGGAGGGGGTGTTAGCCTTGGATTTTTGGACAAATTGATCCTGACTCGACGATCCCCATTTAAATGAGTATTAGCCTTACATTTCTAACCTTGTTCATATCCAAGCCCTTTTAGTTGGTATTAGACTTCAAATTTATGGGCAATATACTTTTCCTCCAAACATGATTGAACTTGGTTTTTGGAGGGGGTGTTAGCCTTGGAATTTTGGACAAATTGATCCTGACTCGACGAGCCCCATTTAAATGAGTATTATACTTAGATTTATAACCTTGTTCATATCCAAGCCCTTTTAGTTGGTATCAGACTTCAAATTTATGGGCAATAGACTTTTCCCCCAAACATGATTGAACTTGGTTTTTGGAGGGGGTGTTAGCCTTGGATTTTCGGACAAATTGATCCTGACTCGACGAGCCCCATTTAAATGAGTATTAACCTTAGATTTCTAACCTTGTTCATATGCAAGCCCTTTTAGTTGGTATCAGACTTCAAATTTATGGGCAATATACTTTTCCTCCAAACATGATTGAACTTGGTTTTTGGAGGGGGTGTTAGCCTTGGAATTTCAGACAAATTGATCCTGACTCGACGAGCCCCATTTAAATGAGTATTAGGCTTAGATTTCTAACCTTGTTCATATCCAAGCCCTTTTAGATGGTATTAGACTTCAAATTTATGGGCAATAGACTTTTCCCCCAAACATGATTGAACTTGGTTTTTGGACGGGGTGTTAGCCTTGGATTTTCGGACAAATTGATCATGACTCGACGAGCCCCATTTAAATGAGTATTAGCCTTCGATTTCTAACCTTGTTCATAGCCAAGACCTTTTAGTTTGTATTAGACTTCAAATTTATGGGTAATATCCTTTCCCCCCAAACATGATTGAACTTGGTTTTTGGAGGGGGTGTTAGCCTTGGATTTTCGGACAAACTGATCCTGACTCGACGAGCCCTATTTAAATGAGTATTAGCCTTAGATTTCTAAACTTGTTCATATCCAAGCCCTTTTACCTGGTATTAGACTTCAAATTTATGGGTAATAGCCATTTCCCCCAAACATGTTTGAACTTGGTTTTTGGAGGGGGTGTTAGCCTTGGATTTTCGGACAAATTGATCCTGACTCGACGAGCCCCATTTAAGTGAGTATTACCCTTAGATTTCGATCCTTGGTCATATACAAGCCCTTTTAGTTGGTATTAGACTTCAAATTTATGGGTAGTATCCTTTTCCCCCAAACATGATTGAACTTTGTTTTTGGAGGGGGTGTTAGCCTTGGATTTTTGGACAATGTGATCCTGACTCGACGAGCCACATTTAAATGAGTATTAGCCTTAGATTTCTAACCTTGTTCATATCCAAGCCCTTTTAGTTGGTATTAGACTTCAAATTTATGGGCAATATACTTTTCCTCCAAACATGATTGAACTTGGTTTTTGGAGGGGGTGTTAGCCTTGGAATTTCGGACAAATTGA
Source organism: Salix caprea (assembly GCA_964035475.1). Lineage (NCBI taxonomy): Eukaryota > Viridiplantae > Streptophyta > Magnoliopsida > Malpighiales > Salicaceae > Salix > Salix caprea. The sequence goes on along the minus strand of OZ037748.1, from coordinate 3,114,555 downwards.
TCCTGACTCGACGAGCCCCATTTAAATGAGTATTATACTTAGATTTATAACCTTGTTCATATCCAATCCCTTTTAGTTGGTATTAGACTTCAAATTTATGGGCAATAGACTTTTCCCCCAAACATGATTGAACTTGGTTTTTTGAGGGGGTGTTAGCCTTGGATTTTTCGGACAAATTGATCCTGACTTGACGAGCCCCATTTAAATGAGTATTAGGCTTAGATTTCTAACCTTGTTCATATCCAAGCCCTTTTAGATGGTATTAGACTACAAATTTATGGGTTATAGGCTTTTCCCCCAAACATGATTGAACTTGGTTTTTGGAGGGGGTGTTAGCCTTGGATTTACGGACAAAATGATCCTGACTCGACGAGCCCCATTTAAATGAGTATTAGCCTTAGATTTCTAACCTTGTTCATATCCAAGACCTTTTAGTTTGTATTAGACTTCAAATTTATGGGTAATATCCTTTCCCCCCAAACATGATTGAACTTGGTTTTTGGAGGGGGTGTTAGCCTTGGATTTTCGGACAAACTGATCCTGACTCGACGAGCCCTATTTAAATGAGTATTAGCCTTAGATTTCTAAACTTGTTCATATCCAAGCCCTTTTACCTGGTATTAGACTTCAAATTTATGGGTAATAGCCATTTCCCCCAAACATGATTGAACTTGGTTTTTGGAGGGGGTGTTAGCCTTGGATTTTCGGACAAATTGATCCTGACTCGACGAGCCCCATTTAAGTGAGTATTACCCTTAGATTTCGATCCTTGGTCATATACAAGCCCTTTTAGTTGGTATTAGACTTCAAATTTATGGGTAGTATCCTTTTCCCCCAAACATGATTGAACTTTGTTTTTGGAGGGGGTGTTAGCCTTGGATTTTTGGACAATGTGATCCTGACTCGACGAGCCACATTTAAATGAGTATTAGCCTTAGATTTCTAACCTTGTTCATATCCAAGCCCTTTTAGTTGGTATTAGACTTCAAATTTATGGGCAATATACTTTTCCTCCAAACATGATTGAACTTGGTTTTTGGAGGGGGTGTTAGCCTTGGAATTTTGGACAAATTGATCCTGACTCGACGAGCCCCATTTAAATGAGTATTATACTTAGATTTATAACCTTGTTCATATCCAATCCCTTTTAGTTGGTATTAGACTTCAAATTTATGGGCAATAGACTTTTCCCCCAAACTTGATTGAACTTGGTTTTTTGAGGGGGTGTTAGCCTTGGATTTTTCGGACAAATTGATCCTGACTTGACGAGCCCCATTTAAATGAGTATTAGGCTTAGATTTCTAACCTTGTTCATATCCAAGCCCTTTTAGATGGTATTAGACTACAAATTTAAGGGTTATAGGCTTTTCCCCCAAACATGATTGAACTTGGTTTTTGGAGGGGGTGTTAGCCTTGGATTTACGGACAAAATGATCCTGACTCGACGAGCCCCATTTAAATGAGTATTAGCCTTAGGTTTCTAACCTTGTTCATATCCAAGACCTTTTAGTTTGTATTAGACTTCAAATTTATGGGTAATATCCTTTCCCCCCAAACATGATTGAACTTGGTTTTTGGAGGGGGTGTTAGCCTTGGATTTTCGGACAAACTGATCCTGACTCGACGAGCCCCATTTAAGTGAGTATTACCCTTAGATTTCTATCCTTGGTCATATACAAGCCCTTTTAGTTGGTATTAGACTTCAAATTTATGGGTAATATCCTTTTCCCCCAAACATGATTGAACTTTGTTTTTGGAGGGGGTGTTAGCCTTGGATTTTTGGACGAAGTGATCCTGACTTGACGAGCCCCATTTAAATGAGTATTACCCTTAGATTTCTATCCTTGGTCATATACAAGCCCTTTTAGTTGGTATTAGACTTCAAATTTATGGGTAATATCCTTTTCCCCCAAACATGATTGAACTTTGTTTTTGGAGGGGGTGTTAGCCTTGGATTTTTGGACGAAGTGATCCTGACTCGACGAGCCCCATTTAAATGAGTATTAGGCTTAGATTTCTAACCTTGTTCATATCCAAGCCCTTTTATATGGTATTAGACTTCAAATTTATGGGTTATAGGCTTTTCACCCAAACATGATTGAACTTGGTTTTTGGAGGGGGTGTTAGCCTTGGATTTTCGGACAAATTGATCCTGACTCGACGAGCCCCATTTAAATGAGTATTAGCCTTAGATTTCTAACCTTGTTCATAGCCAAGACCTTTTAGTTTGTATTAGACTTCAAATTTATGGGTAATATCCTTTCCCCCCAAACATGATTGAACTTGATTTTTGGAGGGGGTGTTAGCCTTGGATTTTCGGACAAACTGATCCTGACTCGACGAGCCCCATTTAAATGAGTATTATACTTAGATTTATAACCTTGTTCATATCCAATCCCTTTTAGTTGGTATTAGACTTCAAATTTATGGGCAATAGACTTTTCCCCCAAACATGATTGAACTTGGTGTTTGGACGGGGTGTTAGCCTTGGATTTTCGGACAAATTGATCATGACTCGACGAGCCCCATTTAAATGAGTATTAGCCTTCGATTTCTAACCTTGTTCATAGCCAAGACCTTTTAGTTTGTATTAGACTTCAAATTTATGGGTAATATCCTTTCCCCCCAAACATGATTGAACTTGGTTTTTGGAGGGGGTGTTAGCCTTGGATTTTCGGACAAACTGATCCTGACTCGACGAGCCCTATTTAAATGAGTATTAGCCTTAGATTTCTAAACTTGTTCATATCCAAGCCCTTTTAGCTGGTATTAGACTTCAAATTTATGGGTAATAGCCATTTCCCCCAAACATGATTGAACTTGGTTTTTGGAGGGGGTGTTAGCCTTGGATTTTCGGACAAATTGATCCTGACTCGACAAGCCCCATTTAAGTGAGTATTACCCTTAGATTTCGATCCTTGGTCATATACAAGCCCTTTTAGTTGGTATTAGACTTCAAATTTATGGGTAGTATCCTTTTCCCCCAAACATGATTGAACTTTGTTTTTGGAGGGGGTGTTAGCCTTGGATTTTTGGACAATGTGATCCTGACTCGACGAGCCCCATTTAAATGAGTATTAGCCTTAGATTTCTAACCTTGTTCATATCCAAGCCCTTTTAGTTGGTATTAGACTTCAAATTTATGGGCAATATACTTTTCCTCCAAACATGATTGAACTTGGTTTTTGGAGGGGGTGTTAGCCTTGGAATTTCGGACAAATTGATCCTGACTCGACGAGCCCCATTTAAATGAGTATTATACTTAGATTTATAACCTTGTTCATATCCAATCCCTTTTAGTTGGTATTAGACTTCAAATTTATGGGCAATAGACTTTTCCCCCAAACATGATTGAACTTGGTTTTTTGAGGGGGTGTTAGCCTTGGATTTTTCGGACAAATTGATCCTGACTTGACGAGCCCCATTTAAATGAGTATTAGGCTTAGATTTCTAACCTTGTTCATATCCAAGCCCTTTTAGATGGTATTAGACTACAAATTTATGGGTTATAGGCTTTTCCCCCAAACATGATTGAACTTGGTTTTTGGAGGGGGTGTTAGTCTTGGATTTACGGACAAAATGATCCTGACTCGACGAGCCCCATTTAAATGAGTATTAGCCTTAGGTTTCTAACCTTGTTCATATCCAAGACCTTTTAGTTTGTATTAGACTTCAAATTTATGGGTAATATCCTTTCCCCCCAAACATGATTGAACTTGGTTTTTGGAGGGGGTGTTAGCCTTGGATTTTCGGACAAACTGATCCTGACTCGACGAGCCCCATTTAAGTGAGTATTACCCTTAGATTTCTATCCTTGGTCATATACAAGCCCTTTTAGTTGGTATTAGACTTCAAATTTATGGGTAATATCCTTTTCCCCCAAACATGATTGAACTTTGTTTTTGGAGGGGGTGTTAGCCTTGGATTTTTGGACGAAGTGATCCTGACTCGACGAGCCCCATTTAAATGAGTATTACCCTTAGATTTCTATCCTTGGTCATATACAAGCCCTTTTAGTTGGTATTAGACTTCAAATTTATGGGTAATATCCTTTTCCCCCAAACATGATTGAACTTTGTTTTTGGAGGGGGTGTTAGCCTTGGATTTTTGGACGAAGTGATCCTGACTCGACGAGCCCCATTTAAATGAGTATTAGGCTTAGATTTCTAACCTTGTTCATATCCAAGCCCTTTTATATGGTATTAGACTTCAAGTTTATGGGTTATAGGCTTTTCACCCAAACATGATTGAACTTGGTTTTTGGAGGGGGTGTTAGCCTTGGATTTTCGGACAAATTGATCCTGACTCGACGAGCCCCATTTAAATGAGTATTAGCCTTAGATTTCTAACCTTGTTCATAGCCAAGACCTTTTAGTTTGTATTAGACTTCAAATTTATGGGTAATATCCTTTCCCCCCAAACATGATTGAACTTGATTTTTGGAGGGGGTGTTAGCCTTGGATTTTCGGACAAACTGATCCTGACTCGACGAGCCCCATTTAAATGAGTATTATACTTAGATTTATAACCTTGTTCATATCCAATCCCTTTTAGTTGGTATTAGACTTCAAATTTATGGGCAATAGACTTTTCCCCCAAACATGATTGAACTTGGTTTTTGGACGGGGTGTTAGCCTTGGATTTTCGGACAAATTGATCATGACTCGACGAGCCCCATTTAAATGAGTATTAGCCTTCGATTTCTAACCTTGTTCATAGCCAAGACCTTTTAGTTTGTATTAGACTTCAAATTTATGGGTAATATCCTTTCCCCCCAAACATGATTGAACTTGGTTTTTGGAGGGGGTGTTAGCCTTGGATTTTCGGACAAACTGATCCTGACTCGACGAGCCCTATTTAAATGAGTATTAGCCTTAGATTTCTAAACTTGTTCATATCCAAGCCCTTTTAGCTGGTATTAGACTTCAAATTTATGGGTAATAGCCATTTCCCCCAAACATGATTGAACTTGGTTTTTGGAGGGGGTGTTAGCCTTGGATTTTCGGACAAATTGATCCTGACTCGACGAGCCCCATTTAAGTGAGTATTACCCTTAGATTTCGATCCTTGGTCATATACAAGCCCTTTTAGTTGGTATTAGACTTCAAATTTATGGGTAGTATCCTTTTCCCCCAAACATGATTGAACTTTGTTTTTGGAGGGGGTGTTAGCCTTGGATTTTTGGACGAAGTGATCCTGACTCGACGAGCCCCATTTAAATGAGTATTAGGCTTAGATTTCTAACCTTGTTCATATCCAAGCCCTTTTATATGGTATTAGACTTCAAGTTTATGGGTTATAGGCTTTTCACCCAAACATGATTGAACTTGGTTTTTGGAGGGGGTGTTAGCCTTGGATTTTCGGACAAATTGATCCTGACTCGACGAGCCCCATTTAAATGAGTATTAGCCTTAGATTTCTAACCTTGTTCATAGCCAAGACCTTTTAGTTTGTATTAGACTTCAAATTTATGGGTAATATCCTTTCCCCCCAAACATGATTGAACTTGATTTTTGGAGGGGGTGTTAGCCTTGGATTTTCGGACAAACTGATCCTGACTCGACGAGCCCCATTTAAATGAGTATTATACTTAGATTTATAACCTTGTTCATATCCAATCCCTTTTAGTTGGTATTAGACTTCAAATTTATGGGCAATAGACTTTTCCCCCAAACATGATTGAACTTGGTTTTTTGAGGGGGTGTTAGCCTTGGATTTTTCGGACAAATTGATCCTGACTTGACGAGCCCCATTTAAATGAGTATTAGGCTTAGATTTATAACCTTGTTCATATCCAAGCCCTTTTAGATGGTATTAGACTACAAATTTATGGGTTATAGGCTTTTCCCCCAAACATGATTGAACTTGGTTTTTGGAGGGGGTGTTAGCCTTGGATTTTCGAACAAATTGATCCTGACTCGACGAGCCCCATTTAAATGAGTATTAGCCTTAGATTTCTAACCTTGTTCATAGCCAAGACCTTTTAGTTTGTATTAGACTTCAAATTTATGGGTAATATCCTTTCCCCCCAAACATGATTGAACTTGATTTTTGGAGGGGGTGTTAGCCTTGGATTTTCGGACAAACTGATCCTGACTCGATGAGCCCCATTTAAATGAGTATTAGCCTTAGATTTCTAAACTTGTTCATATCCAAGCCCTTTTAGTTGGTATTAGACTTCAAATTTATGGGTAATAGCCATTTCCCCCAAACATGATTGAACTTGGTTTTTGGAGGGAGTGTTAGCCTTGGATTTTCAGACAAATTGATCCTGACTCGATGAGCCCCATTTAAATGAGTATTATCCTTAGATTTCTAACCTTGTTCATATCCAAGCCCTTTTAGTTGGTATTAGACTTCAAATTTATGGGTAATAGACTTTTCCCCCAAACATGATTGAACTTGGTTTTTTGAGGGGGTGTTAGCCTTGGATTTTCGGACAAATTGATCCTGACTCGACGAGCCCCATTTAAATGAGTATTAGGCTTAGATTTCTAACCTTGTTCATATCCAAGCCCTTTTAGTTTGTATTAGACTTCAAATTTATGGGTAATATCCTTTCCCCCCAAACATGATTGAACTTGGTTTTTTGAGGGGGTGTTAGCCTTGGATTTTCGGACAAATTGATCCTGACTCGACGAGCCCCATTTAAATGAGTATTAGCCTTAGATTTCTAACCTTGTTCATATCCAAGCCCTTTTAGTTGGTATTAGACTTCAAATTTATGGGTAATAGACTTTTCCCCCAAACATGATTGAACTTGGTTTTTTGAGGGGGTGTTAGCCTTGGATTTTCGGACAAATTGATCCTGACTCGACGAGCCCCATTTAAATGAGTATTATCCTTAGATTTCTAACCTTGTTCATATCGAAGCCCTTTTAGTTGGTATTAGACTTCAAATTTATGGGTTATTGCCTTTTCCCCCAAACATGATTGAACTTGGTTTTTGGAGGGGGTGTTAGCCTTGGATTTTCAGACAATTTGATCCTGACTCGACGAGCCCTATTTAAATGAGTATTAGCCTTAGATTTCTAACCTTGTTCATATCCAAGCGGTTTTAGTTTGTATTAGACTTCAAATTTATGGGTAATATCCTTTTCCCCCAAACATGATTGAACTTGGTTTTTGGAGGGGGTGTTAGCCTTGGATTTTTGGACAAATTGATCCTGACTCGAAGAGCCACATTTAAATACGTATTAGCCTTAGATTTCTAAACTTATTCATATCCAAGCCCTTTTAGATGGTATTAGACTTCAAATTTATGGGTTATAGGCTTTTCCCCCAAACATGATTGAACTTGGTTTTTGGAGGGGGTGTTAGGCTTGGATTTTCGGACAAATTGATCTTGACTCGACGAGCCCCATTTAAATGAGTATTATCCTTAGATTTCTAACCTTGTTCATATCCAAGCCCTTTTAGTTGGTATTAGACTTCAAATTTATGGGTTATAGCCTTTTCCCCCAAACATGATTGAACTTGGTTTTTGGAGGGGGTGTTAGCCTTGGATTTTCGGACAAATTGATCCTGACTCGACGAGCCCCATTTAAGTGAGTATTAGCCTTAGATTTCTAACCTTGGTCATATCCAAGCCCTTTTAGTTGGTATTAGACTTCAAATTTATGGGTAATATCCTTTTCCCCCAAACAAGATTGAACTTGGTTTTTGGAGGGGGTGTTAGCCTTAGATTTTCGGACAAATTGATCCTGACTCGACGAGCCCCATTGAAATGAGTATTAGCCTTGGATTTCCAACCTTGTTCATATCCAAGCCGTTTTAGTTGGTACTAGACTTCAAATTTATGGGTAATATCCTTTTCCCGTAAACATGATTGAACTTGGTTTTTGGAGGGGGTGTTAGCCTTGGATTTTTGTACAAATTGATCCTAACTCGACGAGCCCCATTTAAATGAGTATTAGCCTTAGATTTCTAACCTTGTTCATATCCAAGCCCTTTTAGTTGGTATTAGACTTCAAATTTATGGGTAATAGACTTTTCCCCCAAACATGATTGAACTTGGTTTTTTGAGGGGGTGTTAGCCTTGGATTTTCGGACAAATTGATCCTGACTCGACGAGCCCCATTTAAATGAGTATTATCCTTAGATTTCTAACCTTGTTCATATCGAAGCCCTTTTAGTTGGTATTAGACTTCAAATTTATGGGTAATATCCTTTTCCCCCAAACAAGATTGAACTTGGTTTTTGGAGGGGGTGTTAGCCTTAGATTTTCGAACAAATTGATCCTGACTCGACGAGCCCCATTGAAATGAGTATTAGCCTTAGATTTCCAACCTTGTTCATATCCAAGCCGTTTTAGTTGGTACTAGACTTCAAATTTATGGGTAATATCCTTTTCCCGTAAACATGATTGAACTTGGTTTTTGGAGGGGGTGTTAGCCTTGGATTTTTGGACAAATTGATCCTGACTCGACGAGCCCCATTTAAATGAGTATTAGCCTTAGATTTCTAACCTTGTTCATATCCAAGCGATTTTAGTTGGTATTAGACTTCAAATTTATGGGTAATAGACTTTTCCCCCAAACATGATTGAACTTGGTTTTTTGAGGGGGTGTTAGCCTTGGATTTTCGGACAAATTGATCCTGACTCGACGAGCCACATTTAAATACGTATTGGCCTTAGATTTCTAAACTTATTCATATCCAAGCCCTTTTAGTTGGTATTAGACTTCAAATTTATGGGTAATATCCGTTTCCCCCAAACATGATTGAACTTGGTTTTTGGAGGGGGTGTTAGCCTTGGATTTTCGGACAAATAGATCCTGACTCGATGAGCTTCATTTAAATGAGTATTATCCTTAGATTTATAACCTTGTTCATATCCAAGCCCTTTTAGTTGGTATTAGACTTCAAATTTATGGGTAATAGACTTTTCCCCCAAACATGATTGAACTTGGTTTTTGGAGGGGGTGTTAGCCTTGGATTTTCGGACAAATTGATCCTGACTCGACGAGCCCCATTTAAATGAGTATTATCCTTAGATTTCTAACCTTGTTCATATCGAAGCCCTTTTAGTTGGTATTAGACTTCAAATTTATGGGTAATAGACTTTTCCCCCAAACATGATTGAACTTGGTTTTTGGAGGGGGTGTTAGCCTTGGATTTTCAGACAAATTGATCCTGACTCGACGAGCCCTATTTAAATGAGTATTAGCCTTAGATTTCTAACCTTGTTCATATCCAAGCGGTTTTAGTTTGTATTAGACTTCAAATTTATGGGTAATATCCTTTTCCCCCAAACATGATTGAACTTGGTTTTTGGAGGGGGTGTTAGCCTTGGATTTTTGGACAAATTGATCCTGACTCGACGAGCCACATTTAAATACGTATTAGCCTTAGATTTCTAAACTTATTCATATCCAAGCCCTTTTAGATGGTATTAGACTTCAAATTTATGGGTTATAGGCTTTTCCCCCAAACATGATTGAACTTGGTTTTTGGAGGGGGTGTTAGCCTTGGATTTTTGGACAAATTGATCTTGACTCGACGAGCCCCATTTAAATGAGTATTATCCTTAGATTTCTAACCTTGGTCATATCCAAGCCCTTTTAGTTGGTATTAGACTTCAAATTTGTGGGTAATATCCTTTTCCCCCAAACATGATTGAACTTGGTTTTTGGAGGGGGTGTTAGCCTTGGACTTTTGGACAAATTGATCCTGACTCGACGAGCCCCATTTAAGTGAGTATTACCCTTAGATTTCTATCCTTGGTCATATCCAAGCCCTTTTAGTTGGTATTAGACTTCAAATTTATGGGTAATATCCTTTTCCCCCAAACATGATTGAACTTGGTTTTTGGAGGGGGTGTTAGCCTTGGATTTTCGGACAAATTGATCCTGACTCGACGATCCCCATTTAAATGAGTATTATCCTTAGATTTCTAACCTTGGTCATATCCAAGCCCTTTTAGATGGTATTAGACTTCAAATTTATGGGCAATAGACTTTTCCCCCAAACATGATTGAACTTGGTTTTTGGAGGGGGTGTTAGCCTTGGATTTTTGGACAAATTGATCCTGACTCGACGAGCCCCATTTAAAAGAGTATTAGCCTTAGATTTCTAACCTTGTTCATATCCAAGCCCTTTTAGTTGGTATTAGACTTCAAATTTATGGGTAATAGACTTTTCCCCCAAACATGATTGAACTTGGTTTTTGGAGGGGGTGTTAGCCTTGGATTTTCGGACAAATTGATCCTGACTCGACGAGCCCCATTTAAATGAGTATTATCCTTAGATTTCTAACCTTGTTCATATCCAAGCCCTTTTAGTTGGTATTAGACTTCAAATTTATGGGTTATAGCCTTTTCCCCCAAACATGTTTGAACTTGGTTTTTGGAGGGGGTGTTAGCCTTGGATTTTCAGACAAATTGATCCTGACTCGACGAGCCCTATTTAAATGAGTATTAGCCTTAGATTTCTAGCCTTGTTCATATCCAAGCGGTTTTAGTTGGTATTAGACTTCAAATTTATGGGTAATATCCTTTTCCCCCAAACATGATTGAACTTGGTTTTTGAAGGGGGTGTTAGCCTTGGATTTTTGGACAAATTGATCCTGACTCGACGAGCCACATTTAAATATGTATTAGCCTTAGATTTCTAAACTTGTTCATATCCAAGCCCTTTTAGTTGGTATTAGACTTCAAATTTATGGGTAATATCCTTTTCCCCCAAACATGATTGAACTTGGTTTTTGGAGGGGGTGTTAGCCTTGGATTTTCGGACAAATAGATCCTGACTCGATGAGCTTCATTTAAATGAGTATTATCCTTAGATTTATAACCTTGTTCATATCCAAGCCCGTTTAGTTGGTATTAGACTTCAAATTTATGGGTAATAGACTTTTCCCCCAAACATGATTGAACTTGATTTTTTGAGGGGGTGTTAGCCTTGGATTTTCGGACAAATTGATCCTGACTCGACGAGCCCCATTTAAATGAGTATTAGGCTTAGATTTCTAACCTTGTTCATATCCAAGCCCTTTTAGTTTGTATTAGACTTCAAATTTATGGGTACTATCCTTTCCCCCCAAACATGATTGAACTTGGTTTTTGGAGGGGGAGTTAGCCTTGGATTTTCGGACAAATTGATCCTGACTCGACGAGCCCCATTTAAATGAGTATTAGCCTTAGATTTCTAACCTTTCATATCCAAGCCCTTTTAGTTGGTATTAGACTTCAAATTTATGGGTAATAGACTTTTCCCCCAAACATGATTGAACTTGGTTTTTGGAGGGGGTGTTAGCCTTGGATTTTCGGACAAATTGATCCTGACTCGACGAGCCCCATTTAAGTGAGTATTAGCCTTAGATTTCTAACCTTGGTCATATCCAAGCCCTTTTAGTTGGTATTAGACTTCAAATTTATGGGTAATATCCTTTTCCCCCAAACAAGATTGAACTTGGTTTTTGGAGGGGGTGTTAGCCTTAGATTTTCGGACAAATTGATCCTGACTCGACGAGCCCCATTGAAATGAGTATTAGCCTTGGATTTCCAACCATGTTCATATCCAAGCCGTTTTAGTTCGTACTAGACTTCAAATTTATGGGTAATATCCTTTTCCCGTAAACATGATTGAACTTGGTTTTTGGAGGGGGTGTTAGCCTTGGATTTTTGGACAAATTGATCCTGACTCGACGAGCCCCATTTAAATGAGTATTAGCCTTAGATTTCTAACCTTGTTCATATCCAAGCCCTTTTAGTTGGTATTAGACTTCAAATTTATGGGTAATAGACTTTTCCCCCAAACATGATTGAACTTGGTTTTTTGAGGGGGTGTTAGCCTTGGATTTTCGGACAAATTGATCCTGACTCGACGAGCCCCATTTAAATGAGTATTATCCTTAGATTTCTAACCTTGTTCATATCGAAGCCCTTTTAGTTGGTATTAGACTTCAAATTTATGGGTTATTGCCTTTTCCCCCAAACATGATTGAACTTGGTTTTTGGAGGGGGTGTTAGCCTTGGATTTTCAGACAAATTGATCCTGACTCGACGAGCCCTATTTAAATGAGTATTAGCCTTAGATTTCTAACCTTGTTCATATCCAAGCGGTTTTAGTTTGTATTAGACTTCAAATTTATGGGTAATATCCTTTTCCCCCAAACATGATTGAACTTGGTTTTTGGAGGGGGTGTTAGCCTTGGATTTTTGGACAAATTGATCCTGACTCGACGAGCCACATTTAAATACGTATTAGCCTTAGATTTCTAAACTTATTCATATCCAAGCCCTTTTAGATGGTATTAGACTTCAAATTTATGGGTTATAGGCTTTTCCCCCAAACATGATTGAACTTGGTTTTTGGAGGGGGTGTTAGCCTTGGATTTTCGGACAAATTGATCTTGACTCGACGAGCCCCATTTAAATGAGTATTATCCTTAGATTTCTAACCTTGGTCATATCCAAGCCCTTTTAGTTGGTATTAGAATTCAAATTTGTGGGTAATATCCTTTTCCCCCAAACATGATTGAACTTGGTTTTTGGAGGGGGTGTTAGCCTTGGACTTTTGGACAAATTGATCCTGACTCGACGAGCCCCATTTAAGTGAGTATTACCCTTAGATTTCTATCCTTGGTCATATCCAAGCCCTTTTAGTTGGTATTAGACTTCAAATTTATGGGTAATATCCTTTTCCCCCAAACATGATTGAACTTGGTTTTTGGAGGGGGTGTTAGCCTTGGATTTTCGGACAAATTGATCCTGACTCGACGATCCCCATTTAAATGAGTATTATCCTTAGATTTCTAACCTTGGTCATATCCAAGCCCTTTTAGATGGTATTAGACTTCAAATTTATGGGCAATAGACTTTTCCCCCAAACATGATTGAACTTGGTTTTTTGAGGGGGTGTTAGCCTTGGATTTTCGGACAAATTGATCCTGACTCGACGAGCCCCATTTAAATGAGTATTATCCTTAGATTTCTAACCTTGTTCATATCCAAGGCCTTTTAGTTGGTATTAGACTTCAAATTTATGGGTAATAGACTTTTCCCCCAAACCTGTTTGAACTTGGTTTTTGGAGGGGGTGTTAGCCTTGGATTTTCGGACAAATTGATCCTGTCTCGACGAGCCCCATTTAAATGAGTATTAGGCTTAGATTTCTAACCTTGTTCATATCCAAGCCCTTTTAGATGGTATTACACTTCAAATTTATGGGTTATAGGTTTTTCCCCCAAACATGATTGAACTTGGTTTATGGAGGGGGTGTTAGCCTTGGATTTTCGGACAAATTGATCCTGACTCGACGAGCCCCATTTAAATGAGTATTAGCCTTAGATTTCTAACCTTGTTCATATCCAAGCCCTTTTACTTGGTATTAGACTTCAAATTTATGGGCAATAGACTTTTCCCCAAAACATGATTGAACTTGGTTTTTGGAGGGGGTGTTAGCTTTGGATTTTCGGACAAATTAATCCTGACTCGATGAGCTTCATTAAAATGAGTATTATCTTTAGATTTCTAACCTTGTTAACATCCAAGCCCTTTTAGTTGGTATTAGCTTCAAATTTATGGGTAATAGACTTTTCCCCCAAACATGATTGAACTTGGTTTTTTGAGGGGGTATTAGCCTTGGATTTTCGGACAAAATGATCCTGAGTCGACGAGCCCCATTTAAATGAGTATTAGGCTTAGATTTCTAACCTTGTTCATATCCAAGCCCTTTTAGATGGTATTAGACTTCAAATATATGGGTTATAGGCTTTTCCCCCAAACATGATTGAACTTGGTTTTTGGATGGGGTGTTAGCCTTGCATTTTTGGACAAATTGATCCTGACTCGACGAGCCCCATTTAAATGAGTATTAGCCTTAGATTTATAACCTTGTTCATATCCAAGCCCTTTTAGTTTGTATTAGACTTCAAATTTATGGGTAATATCCGTTTCCCCCAAACATGATTGAACTTGGTTTTTGGAGGGGGTGTTAGCCTTGGATTTTCGGACAAATAGATCCTGACTCGATGAGCTTCATTTAAATGAGTATTATCCTTAGATTTATAACCTTGTTCATATCCAAGCCCTTTTAGTTGGTATTAGACTTCAAATTTATGGGTAATAGACTTTTCCCCCAAACATGATTGAACTTGGTTTTTGGAGGGGGTGTTAGCCTTGGATTTTCGGACAAATTGATCCTGACTCGACGAGCCCCATTTAAATGAGTATTATCCTTAGATTTCTAACCTTGTTCATATCCAAGCCCTTTTAGTTGGTATTAGACTTCAAATTTATGGGTTATAGCCTTTTCCCCCAAACATGATTGAACTTGGTTTTTGGAGGGGGTGTTAGCCTTGGATTTTCAGACAAATTGATCCTGACTCGACGAGCCCTATTTAAATGAGTATTAGCCTTAGATTTCTAGCCTTGTTCATATCCAAGCGGTTTTAGTTGGTATTAGACTTCAAATTTATGGGTAATATCCTTTTCCCCCAAACATGATTGAACTTGGTTTTTGAAGGGGGTGTTAGCCTTGGATTTTTGGACAAATTGATCCTGACTCGACGAGCCACATTTAAATATGTATTAGCCTTAGATTTCTAAACTTATTCATATCCAAGCCCTTTTAGTTGGTATTAGACTTCAAATTTATGGGTAATATCCTTTTCCCCCAAACATGATTGAACTTGGTTTTTGGAGGGGGTGTTAGCCTTGGATTTTCGGACAAATAGATCCTGACTCGATGAGCTTCATTTAAATGAGTATTATCCTTAGATTTATAACCTTGTTCATATCCAAGCCCGTTTAGTTGGTATTAGACTTCAAATTTATGGGTAATAGACTTTTCCCCCAAACATGATTGAACTTGGTTTTTGGAGGGGGTGTTAGCCTTGGATTTTCGGACAAATTGATCCTGACTCGACGAGCCCCATTTAAATGAGTATTAGGCTTAGATTTCTAACCTTGTTCATATCCAAGCCCTTTTAGTTTGTATTAGACTTCAAATTTATGGGTAATATCCTTTCCCCCCAAACATGATTGAACTTGGTTTTTTGAGGGGGTGTTAGCCTTGGATTTTCGGACAAATTGATCCTGACTCGACGAGCCCCATTTAAATGAGTATTAGCCCTAGATTTCTAACCTTTCATATCCAAGCCCTTTTAGTTGGTATTAGACTTCAAATTTATGGGTAATAGACTTTTCCCCCAAACATGATTGAACTTGGTTTTTGGAGGGAGTGTTAGCCTTGGATTTTCGGACAAATTGATCCTGACTCGACGAGCCCCATTTAAGTGAGTATTAGCCTTAGATTTCTAACCTTGGTCATATCCAAGCCCTTTTAGTTGGTATTAGACTTCAAATTTATGGGTAATATCCTTTTCCCCCAAACAAGATTGAACTTGGTTTTTGGAGGGGGTGTTAGCCTTAGATTTTCGGACAAATTGATCCTGACTCGACGAGCCCCATTGAAATGAGTATTAGCCTTGGATTTCCAACCTTGTTCATATCCAAGCCGTTTTAGTTGGTACTAGACTTCAAATTTATGGGTAATATCCTTTTCCCGTAAACATGATTGAACTTGGTTTTTGGAGGGGGTGTTAGCCTTGGATTTTTGGACAAATTGATCCTGACTCGACGAGCCCC
The DNA here is from genome assembly GCA_964035475.1 of Salix caprea. Lineage (NCBI taxonomy): Eukaryota > Viridiplantae > Streptophyta > Magnoliopsida > Malpighiales > Salicaceae > Salix > Salix caprea. The sequence goes on along the minus strand of OZ037748.1, from coordinate 3,098,964 downwards.
ATTTAAATGAGTATTAGCCTTAGATTTCTAACCTTGTTCATATCCAAGCCCTTTTAGTTGGTATTAGACTTCAAATTTATGGGTAATATCCTTTTCCCGTAAACATGATTGAACTTGGTTTTTGGAGGGGGTGTTAGCCTTGGATTTTTGGACAAATTGATCCTGACTCGACGAGCCCCATTTAAATGAGTATTAGCCTTAGATTTCTAACCTTGTTCATATCCAAGCCCTTTTAGTTGGTATTAGACTTCAAATTTATGGGTAATATCCTTTTCCCCCAAACATGATTGAACTTGGTTTTTGAAGGGGGTGTTAGCCTTGGATTTTTGGACAAATTGATCCTGACTCGACGAGCCACATTTAAATATGTTATAGCCTTAGATTTCTAAACTTATTCATATCCAAGCCCTTTTAGTTGGTATTAGACTTCAAATTTATGGGTAATATCCTTTTCCCCCAAACATGATTGAACTTGGTTTTTGGAGGGGGTGTTAGCCTTGGATTTTCGGACAAATAGATCCTGACTCGATGAGCTTCATTTAAATGAGTATTATCCTTAGATTTATAACCTTGTTCATATCCAAGCCCGTTTAGTTGGTATTAGACTTCAAATTTATGGGTAATAGACTTTTCCCCCAAACATGATTGAACTTGGTTTTTGGAGGGGGTGTTAGCCTTGGATTTTCGGACAAATTGATCCTGACTCGACGAGCCCCATTTAAATGAGTATTAGGCTTAGATTTCTAACCTTGTTCATATCCAAGCCCTTTTAGTTTGTATTAGACTTCAAATTTATGGGTACTATCCTTTCCCCCCAAACATGATTGAACTTGGTTTTTGGAGGGGGAGTTAGCCTTGGATTTTCGGACAAATTGATCCTGACTCGACGAGCCCCATTTAAATGAGTATTAGCCTTAGATTTCTAACCTTTCATATCCAAGCCCTTTTAGTTGGTATTAGACTTCAAATTTATGGGTAATAGACTTTTCCCCCAAACATGATTGAACTTGGTTTTTGGAGGGGGTGTTAGCCTTGGATTTTCGGACAAATTGATCCTGACTCGACGAGCCCCATTTAAGTGAGTATTAGCCTTAGATTTCTAACCTTGGTCATATCCAAGCCCTTTTAGTTGGTATTAGACTTCAAATTTATGGGTAATATCCTTTTCCCCCAAACAAGATTGAACTTGGTTTTTGGAGGGGGTGTTAGCCTTAGATTTTCGGACAAATTGATCCTGACTCGACGAGCCCCATTGAAATGAGTATTAGCCTTGGATTTCCAACCTTGTTCATATCCAAGCCGTTTTAGTTGGTACTAGACTTCAAATTTATGGGTAATATCCTTTTCCCGTAAACATGATTGAACTTGGTTTTTGGAGGGGGTGTTAGCCTTGGATTTTTGGACAAATTGATCCTGACTCGACGAGCCCCATTTAAATGAGTATTAGCCTTAGATTTCTAACCTTGTTCATATCCAAGCCCTTTTAGTTGGTATTAGACTTCAAATTTATGGGTAATAGACTTTTCCCCCAAACATGATTGAACTTGGTTTTTTGAGGGGGTGTTAGCCTTGGATTTTCGAACAAATTGATCCTGACTCGACGAGCCCCATTTAAATGAGTATTAGGCTTAGATTTCTAACCTTGTTCATATCCAAGCCCTTTTAGTTTGTATTAGACTTCAAATTTATGGGTAATATCCTTTCCCCCCAAACATGATTGAACTTGGTTTTTTGAGGGGGTGTTAGCCTTGGATTTTCGGACAAATTGATCCTGACTCGACGAGCCCCATTTAAATGAGTATTAGCCTTAGATTTCTAACCTTGTTCATATCCAAGCCCTTTTAGTTGGTATTAGACTTCAAATTTATGGGCAATAGACTTTTCCCCAAAACATGATTGAACTTGGTTTTTGGAGGGGGTGTTAGCTTTGGATTTTCGGACAAATTAATCCTGACTCGATGAGCTTCATTAAAATGAGTATTATCTTTAGATTTCTAACCTTGTTAACATCCAAGCCCTTTTAGTTGGTATTAGCTTCAAATTTATGGGTAATAGACTTTTCCCCCAAACATGATTGAACTTGGTTTTTTGAGGGGGTATTAGCCTTGGATTTTCGGACAAAATGATCCTGAGTCGACGAGCCCCATTTAAATGAGTATTAGGCTTAGATTTCTAACCTTGTTCATATCCAAGCCCTTTTAGATGGTATTAGACTTCAAATATATGGGTTATAGGCTTTTCCCCCAAACATGATTGAACTTGGTTTTTGGATGGGGTGTTAGCCTTGCATTTTTGGACAAATTGATCCTGACTCGACGAGCCCCATTTAAATGAGTATTAGCCTTAGATTTATAACCTTGTTCATATCCAAGCCCTTTTAGTTTGTATTAGACTTCAAATTTATGGGTAATATCCGTTTCCCCCAAACATGATTGAACTTGGTTTTTGGAGGGGGTGTTAGCCTTGGATTTTCGGACAAATAGATCCTGACTCGATGAGCTTCATTTAAATGAGTATTATCCTTAGATTTATAACCTTGTTCATATCCAAGCCCTTTTAGTTGGTATTAGACTTCAAATTTATGGGTAATAGACTTTTCCCCCAAACATGATTGAACTTGGTTTTTGGAGGGGGTGTTAGCCTTGGATTTTCGGACAAATTGATCCTGACTCGACGAGCCCCATTTAAATGAGTATTATCCTTAGATTTCTAACCTTGTTCATATCCAAGCCCTTTTAGTTGGTATTAGACTTCAAATTTATGGGTTATAGCCTTTTCCCCCAAACATGATTGAACTTGGTTTTTGGAGGGGGTGTTAGCCTTGGATTTTCAGACAAATTGATCCTGACTCGACGAGCCCTATTTAAATGAGTATTAGCCTTAGATTTCTAGCCTTGTTCATATCCAAGCGGTTTTAGTTGGTATTAGACTTCAAATTTATGGGTAATATCCTTTTCCCCCAAACATGATTGAACTTGGTTTTTGAAGGGGGTGTTAGCCTTGGATTTTTGGACAAATTGATCCTGACTCGACGAGCCACATTTAAATATGTTATAGCCTTAGATTTCTAAACTTATTCATATCCAAGCCCTTTTAGTTGGTATTAGACTTCAAATTTATGGGTAATATCCTTTTCCCCCAAACATGATTGAACTTGGTTTTTGGAGGGGGTGTTAGCCTTGGATTTTCGGACAAATAGATCCTGACTCGATGAGCTTCATTTAAATGAGTATTATCCTTAGATTTATAACCTTGTTCATATCCAAGCCCGTTTAGTTGGTATTAGACTTCAAATTTATGGGTAATAGACTTTTCCCCCAAACATGATTGAACTTGGTTTTTGGAGGGGGTGTTAGCCTTGGATTTTCGGACAAATTGATCCTGATTCGACGAGCCCCATTTAAATGAGTATTAGGCTTAGATTTCTAACCTTGTTCATATCCAAGCCCTTTTAGTTTGTATTAGACTTCAAATTTATGGGTACTATCCTTTCCCCCCAAACATGATTGAACTTGGTTTTTGGAGGGGGAGTTAGCCTTGGATTTTCGGACAAATTGATCCTGACTCGACGAGCCCCATTTAAATGAGTATTAGCCTTAGATTTCTAACCTTTCATATCCAAGCCCTTTTAGTTGGTATTAGACTTCAAATTTATGGGTAATAGACTTTTCCCCCAAACATGATTGAACTTGGTTTTTGGAGGGGGTGTTAGCCTTGGATTTTCGGACAAATTGATCCTGACTCGACGAGCCCCATTTAAGTGAGTATTAGCCTTAGATTTCTAACCTTGGTCATATCCAAGCCCTTTTAGTTGGTATTAGACTTCAAATTTATGGGTAATATCCTTTTCCCCCAAACAAGATTGAACTTGGTTTTTGGAGGGGGTGTTAGCCTTAGATTTTCGGACAAATTGATCCTGACTCGACGAGCCCCATTGAAATGAGTATTAGCCTTGGATTTCCAACCTTGTTCATATCCAAGCCGTTTTAGTTGGTACTAGACTTCAAATTTATGGGTAATAGACTTTTCCCCCAAACATGATTGAACTAACCTTTTGAGGGGGTGTTAGCCTTGGATTTTTGGACAAATTGATCCTGACTCGACGAGCCCCATTTAAATGAGTATTATCCTTAGATTTCTAACCTTGTTCATATCGAAGCCCTTTTAGTTGGTATTAGACTTCAAATTTATGGGTTATTGCCTTTTCCCCCAAACATGATTGAACTTGGTTTTTGGAGGGGGTGTTAGCCTTGGATTTTTGGACAAATTGATCCTGACTCGACGAGCCACATTTAAATACGTATTAGCCTTAGATTTCTAAACTTATTCATATCCAAGCCCTTTTAGATGGTATTAGACTTCAAATTTATGGGTTATAGGCTTTTCCCCCAAACATGATTGAACTTGGTTTTTGGAGGGGGTGTTAGCCTTGGATTTTCGGACAAATTGATCTTGACTCGACGAGCCCCATTTAAATGAGTATTATCCTTAGATTTCTAACCTTGGTCATATCCAAGCCCTTTTAGTTGGTATTAGACTTCAAATTTGTGGGTAATATCCTTTTCCCCCAAACATGATTGAACTTGGTTTTTGGAGCGGGTGTTAGCCTTGGACTTTTGGACAAATTGATCCTGACTCGACGAGCCCCATTTAAGTGAGTATTACCCTTAGATTTCTATCCTTGGTCATATCCAAGCCCTTTTAGTTGGTATTAGACTTCAAATTTATGGGTAATATCCTTTTCCCCCAAACATGATTGAACTTGGTTTTTTGAGGGGGTGTTAGCCTTGGATTTTCGGACAAATTGATCCTGACTCGACGATCCCCATTTAAATGAGTATTATCCTTAGATTTCTAACCTTGGTCATATCCAAGCCCTTTTAGATGGTATTAGACTTCAAATTTATGGGCAATAGACTTTTCCCCCAAACATGATTGAACTTGGTTTTTTGAGGGGGTGTTAGCCTTGGATTTTCGGACAAATTGATCCTGACTCGACGAGCCCCATTTAAATGAGTATTATCTTTAGATTTCTAACCTTGTTCATATCCAAGGCCTTTTAGTTGGTATTAGACTTCAAATTTATGGGTAATAGACTTTTCCCCCAAACCTGTTTGAACTTGGTTTTTGGAGGGGGTGTTAGCCTTGGATTTTCGGACAAATTGATCCTGTCTCGACGAGCCCCATTTAAATGAGTATTAGGCTTAGATTTCTAACCTTGTTCATATCCAAGCCCTTTTAGATGGTATTACACTTCAAATTTATGGGTTATAGGTTTTTCCCCCAAACATGATTGAACTTGGTTTATGGAGGGGGTGTTAGCCTTGGATTTTCGGACAAATTGATCCTGACTCCAGGAGCCCCATTTAAATGAGTATTAGCCTTAGATTTCTAACCTTGTTCATATCCAAGCCCTTTTAGATGGTATTAGACTTCAAATTTATAGGTTATAGGCTTTTCCCCCAACACATGATTGAACTTGGTTTTTGGAGGGGGTGTTAGCCTTGGATTTTCGGACAAATTGATCATGACTCGACGAGCCCCATTTAAGTGAGTATTAGCCTTAGATTTCTAACCTTGTTCATATCCAAGCCCTTTTAGTTGGTATTAGACTTCATATTTATGGGCAATAGACTTTTCCCCCAAACATGATTGAACTTGGTTTTTGGAGGGGGTGTTAGCCTTGGATTTTCGGACAAATTGATCCTGACTCGACGAGCCCCATTTAAATGAGCATTATCCTTAGATTTATAACCTTGTTCATATCCAACGCCTTTTAGTTGGTATTAGACTTCAAATTTATGGGTAATAGACTTTTCCCCCAAACATGATTGAACTTGGTTTTTGGAGGGGGTGTTAGCCTTGCATTTTTGGACAAATTGATCCTGACTCGACGAGCCCCATTTAAATGAGTATTAGCCTTAGATTTATAACCTTGTTCATATCCAAGCCCTTTTAGTTTGTATTAGACTTCAAATTTATGAGTAATATTTTTTCCCCCCAAACATGATTGAACTTGGTTTTTGGAGGGGGTGTTAGCCTTGGATTTTCGGACAATTTGATCTTGACTCGATGAGCTTCATTTAAATGAGTATTATCTTCAGATTTCTAACCTTGTTCATATCCAAGCCCTTTTAGTTGGTATTAGCTTCAAATTTATGGGTAATAGACTTTTCCCCCAAACATGATTGAACTTGGTTTTTTGAGGGGGTGTTAGCCTTGGATTTTCGGACAAATTGATCCTGACTCGACGAGCCCCATTTAAATGAGTATTATCCTCAGATTTCTAACCTTGTTCATATCGAAGCCCTTTTAGTTGGCATTAGACTTCAAATTTATGGGTTATTGCCTTTTCCCCCAAACATGATTGAACTTGGTTTTTGGAGGGGGTGTTAGCCTTGGATTTTCAGACAAATTGATCCTGACTCGACGAGCCCTATTTAAATGAGTATTAGCCTTAGATTTCTAACCTTGTTCATATCCAAGCGGTTTTAGTTTGTATTAGACTTCAAATTTATGGGTAATATCCTTTTCCCCCAAACATGATTGAACTTGGTTTTTGGAGGGGGTGTTAGCCTTGGATTTTTGGACAAATTGATCCTGACTCGACGAGCCACATTTAAATACATATTAGCCTTAGATTTCTAAACTTATTCATATCCAAGCCCTTTTAGTTGGTATTAGACTTCAAATTTATGGGTAATATCCGTTTCCCCCAAACATGATTGAACTTGGTTTTTGGAGGGGGTGTTAGCCTTGGATTTTCGGACAAATAGATCCTGACTCGATGAGCTTCATTTAAATGAGTATTATCCTTAGATTTATAACCTTGTTCATATCCAAGCCCTTTTAGTTGGTATTAGACTTCAAATTTATGGGTAATAGACTTTTCCCCCAAACATGATTGAACTTGGTTTTTGGAGGGGGTGTTAGCCTTGGATTTTCGGACAAATTGATCCTGACTCGACGAGCCCCATTTAAATTAGTATTACGCTAAGATTTCTAACCTTGTTCATATCCAAGCACTTTTAGTTTGTATTAGACTTCAAATTTATGGGTAATATCCTTTCCCCCCAAACATGATTGAACTTGGTTTTTGGAGGGGGTGTTAGCCTTGGATTTTCGGACAAATTGATCCTGACTCGACGAGCCCCATTTAAATTAGTATTACGCTTTGATTTCTAACCTTGTTCATATCCAAGCCCTTTTAGTTTGTATTAGACTTCAAATTTATGAGTTATAGGCTTTTCCCCCAACACATGATTGAACTTGGTTTTTGGAGGGGGTGTTAGCCTTGGATTTTCGGACAAAATGATCCTGACTCGACGAGCCCCATTTAAATGAGTATTAGGCTTAGATTTCTAACCTTGTTCATATCCAAGCCCTTTTAGATGGTATTAGACTTCAAATTTATGAGTTATAGGCTTTTCCCCCAACACATGATTGAACTTGGTTTTTGGAGGGGGTGTTAGCCTTGGATTTTCGGACAAGTTGATCCTGACTCGACGAGCCCCATTTAAGTGAGTATTAGCCTTAGATTTCTAACCTTGGTCATATCCAAGCCCTTTTAGTTGGTATTAGACTTCAAATTTATGGGTAATATCCTTTTCCCCCAAACATGATAGAACTTGGTTTTTGGAGGGGGTGTTAGCCTTGGATTTTCGGACAAATTGATCCTGACTCGACAAGCCCCATTTAAATGAGTATTATCCTTAGATTTCTAACCTTAGTCATATCCAAGCCCTTTTAGTTGGTATTAGACTTCAAATTTATGGGTAATATCCTTTCGCCCCAAACATGATTGAAATTGGTTTTTGGAGGGGGTGTTAGCCTTGGATTTTCGGACAAATTGATCCTGACTCGACGAGCCCCATTTAAGTGAGTATTACCCTTAGATTTCTATCCTTGGTCATATCCAAGCCCTTTTAGTTGGCATTAGACTTTAAATTTATGGGTAATATCCTTTTCCCGCAAACATGATTGAACTTGGTTTTTGGAGGGGGTGTTAGCCTTGGATTTTCGGACAAATTGATCCTGACTCGACGAGCCCCATTTAAATTAGTATTACGCTTAGATTTCTAACCTTGTTCATATCCAAGCCCTTTTAGTTTGTATTAGACTTCAAATTTATGGGTAATATCCTTTCCCCCCAAACATGATTGAACTTGGTTTTTGGAGGGGGTGTTAGCCTTGGATTTTCGGACAAATTGATCCTGACTCGACGAGCCCCATTTAAATGAGTATTAGCCTTAGATTTCTAACCTTGTTCATATCCAAGCCCTTTTAGTTTGTATTAGACTTCAAATTTATGGGTAATATCCTTTTCCCCCAAACATGATTGAACTTGGTTTTTGGAGGGGGTGTTAGGCTTGGATTTTCGGACAAATTGATCTTGACTCGACGAGCCCCATTTAAATGAGTATTATCCTTAGATTTCTAGCCTTGGTCATATCCAAGCCCTTTTAGTTGGTATTAGACTTCAAATTTGTGGGTAATATCCTTTTCCCCCAAACATGATTGAACTTGGTTTTTGGAGGGGGTGTTAGCCTTGGATTTTTGGACAAATTGATCCTGACTCGACGAGCCCCATTTAAGTGAGTATTACCCTTATATTTCTATCCTTGGTCATATCCAAGCCCTTTTAGTTGGTATTAGACTTCAAATTTATGGGTAATATCCTTTCGCCCCAAACATAATTGAACTTGGTTTTTGGAGGGGGTGTTAGCCTTGGATTTTCGGACAAATTGATCCTGACTCGACGAGCCCCATTTAAATGAGCATTATCCTTAGATTTATAACCTTGTTCATATCCAACGCCTTTTAGTTGGTATTAGACTTCAAATTTATGGGTAATAGACTTTTCCCCCAAACATGATTGAACTTGGTTTTTGGAGGGGGTGTTAGCCTTGCATTTTTGGACAAATTGATCCTGACTCGACGATCCCCATTTAAATGAGTATTATCCTTAGATTTCTAACCTTGGTCATATCCAAGCCCTTTTAGATGGTATTAGACTTCAAATTTATGGGCAATAGACTTTTCCCCCAAACATGATTGAACTTGGTTTTTTGAGGGGGTGTTAGCCTTGGATTTTCGGACAAATTGATCCTGACTCGACGAGCCCCATTTAAATGAGTATTATCTTTAGATTTCTAACCTTGTTCATATCCAAGCCCTTTTAGTTGGTATTAGACTTCAAATTTATGGGTAATATCCTTTTCCCCCAAACATGATTGAACTTGGTTTTTGGAGGGGGTGTTAGCCTTGGATTTTCGGACAAATTGATCCTGAATGGACAAGCCCCATTTAAATGAGTATTATCCTTAGATTTCTAACCTTGGTCATATCCAAGCCCTTTTAGTTGGTATTAGACTTCAAATTTATGGGTAATATCCTTTTGCCCCAAACATGATTGAACTTGGTTTTTGGAGGGGGTGTTAGCCTTGGATTTTCGGACAAATTGATCCTGACTCAACGAGCCCCATTTAAGTGAGTATTACCCTTAGATTTCTATCCTTGGTTATATCCAAGCCCTTTTAGTTGGCATTAGACTTCAAATTTATGGGTAATATCCTTTTCCCCCAAACATGATTGAACTTGGTTTTTGGAGGGGGTGTTAGCCTTGGATTTTCGGACAAATTGATCCTGACTCGACGATCCCCATTTAAATGAGTATTATCCTTAGATTTCTAACCTTGGTCATATCCAAGCCCTTTTAGATGGTATTAGACTTCAAATTTATGGGCAATAGACTTTTCCCCCAAACATGATTGAACTTGGTTTTTTGAGGGGGTGTTAGCCTTGGATTTTCGGACAAATTGATCCTGACTCGACGAGCCCCATTTAAATAAGTATTATCCTTAGATTTCTAACCTTGTTCATATCCAAGGCCTTTTAGTTGGTATTAGACTTCAAATTTATGGGTAATAGACTTTTCCCCCAAACCTGTTTGAACTTGGTTTTTGGAGGGGGTGTTAGCCTTGGATTTTCGGACAAATTGATCCTGACTCGACGAGCCCCATTTAAATGAGTATTAGGCTCAGATTTCTAACCTTGTTCATATCCAAGCCCTTTTAGATGGTATTACACTTCAAATTTATGGGTTATAGGTTTTTCCCACAAACATGATTGAACTTGGTTTATGGAGGGGGTGTTAGCCTTGGATTTTCGGACAAATTGATCCTGACTCGACGAGCCCCATTTAAATGAGTATTAGCCTTAGATTTCTAACCTTGTTCATATCCAAGCCCTTTTAGTTGGTATTAGACTTCAAATTTATGGGCAATAGACTTTTCCCCAAAACATGATTGAACTTGGTTTTTGGAGGGGGTGTTAGCTTTGGATTTTCGGACAAATTAATCCTGACTCGATGAGCTTCATTCAAATGAGTATTATCTTTAGATTTCTAACCTTGTGAACATCCAAGCCCTTTTAGTTGGTATTAGCTTCAAATTTATGGGTAATAGACTTTTCCCCCAAACATGATTGAACTTGGTTTTTTGAGGGGGTGTTAGCCTTGGATTTTCGGACAAATTGATCCTGACTCGACGAGCCCCATTTAAATGAGTATTATGCTTAGATTTCTAACCTTGTTCATATCCAAGGCCTTTTAGTCGGTATTAGACTTCAAATTTATGGGTAATAGACTTTTCCCCCAAACCTGTTTGAACTTGGTTTTTGGAGGGGGTGTTAGCCTTGGATTTTCGGACAAATTGATCCTGACTCGACGAGCCCCATTTAAATGAGTATTAGCCTTAGATTTCTAACCTTGTTCATATCCAAGCCCTTTTAGTTGGTATTACACTTCAAATTTATGGGCAATAGACATTTCCCCCAAACATGATTGAACTTGGTTTTTGGAGGGGGTGTTAGCCTTGGATTTTCGGACAAATTGATCCTGACTCGACGAGCCCCATTTAAATGAGTATTGTCCTTATATTTATAACCTTGTTCATATCCAAGGCCTTTTAGTTGGTATTAGACTTCAAATTTATAGGTTATAGGCTTTTCCCCCAACACATGATTGAACTTGGTTTTTGGAGGGGGTGTTAGCCTTGGATTTTCGGACAAATTGATCATGACTCGACGAGCCCCATTTAAATGAGTATTAGGCTTAGATTTCTAACCTTGTTCATATCCAAGCCCTTTTAGATGGTATTAGACTTCAAATATATGGGTTATAGGCTTTTCCCCCAAACATGATTGAACTTGGTTTTTGGAGGGGGTGTTAGCCTTGGATTTTCGGACAAATTGATCCTGACTCGACGAGCCCCATTTAAATGAGTATTAGCCTTAGATTTCTAACCTTGTTCATATCCAAGCCCATTTAGATGGTATTAGACTTCAAATTTATGGGTTATAGGCTTTTCCCCCAACACATGATTGAACTTGGTTTTTGGAGGGGGTGTTAGCCTTGGATTTTCGGACAAATTGATCCTGACTCGACAAGCCCCATTTAAATGAGTATTAGCCTTAGATTTCTAACCTTGTTCATATCCAAGCCCTTTTAGATGGTATTAGACTTCAAATTTATGGGTTATAGGCTTTTCCCCCAACACATGATTGAACTTGGTTTTTGGAGGGGGTGTTAGAATTGGATTTTCGAACAAATTGATCCTGACTCGACGAGCCCCATTTAAGTGAGTATTAGCCTTAGATTTCTAACCTTGGTCATATCCAAGCCCTTTTAGTTGGTATTAGACTTCAAATTTATGGGTAATAGACTTTTCCGCCAAACATGATTGAACTTGGTTTTTGGAGGGGGTGTTAGCCTTGGATTTTTGGACAAATTGATCCTGACTCGACGAGCCCCATTTAAATGAGTATTAGCCTTAGATTTCTAACCTTGTTCATATCCAAGCCCTTTTATATGGTATTAGACTTCAAATTTATGGGTTATAGGCTTTTCCCCCAACACATGATTGAACTTGGTTTTTGGAGGGGGTGTTACCCTTGGATTTTCAGACAAATTGATCCTGACTCGACGAGCCCCATTTAAATGAGTATTAGCCTTAGATTTCTAACCTTGTTCATATCCAAGCCCTTTTAGATGGTATTAGACTTCAAATTTATGGGTTATAGGCTTTTCCCCCAACACATGATTGAACTTGGTTTTTGGAGGGGGTGTTAGAATTGGATTTTCGGACAAATTGATCCTGACTCGACGAGCCCCATTTAAGTGAGTATTAGCCTTAGATTTCTAACCTTGGTCATATCCAAGCCCTTTTAGTTGGTATTAGACTTCAAATTTATGGGTAATATCCTTTTCCCCCAAACATGATAGAACTTGGTTTTTGGAGGGGGTGTTAGCCTTGGATTTTCGGACAAATTGATCCTGACTCGACAAGCCCCATTTAAATGAGTATTATCCTTAGATTTCTAACCTTAGTCATATCCAAGCCCTTTTAGTTGGTATTAGACTTCAAATTTATGGGTAATATCCTTTCGCCCCAAACATGATTGAAATTGGTTTTTGGAGGGGGTGTTAGCCTTGGATTTTCGGACAAATTGATCCTGACTCGACGAGCCCCATTTAAGTGAGTATTACCCTTAGATTTCTATCCTTGGTCATATCCAAGCCCTTTTAGTTGGCATTAGACTTTAAATTTATGGGTAATATCCTTTTCCCGCAAACATGATTGAACTTGGTTTTTGGAGGGGGTGTTAGCCTTGGATTTTCGGACAAATTGATCCTGACTCGACGAGCCCCATTTAAATTAGTATTACGCTTAGATTTCTAACCTTGTTCATATCCAAGCCCTTTTAGTTTGTATTAGACTTCAAATTTATGGGTAATATCCTTTCCCCCCAAACATGATTGAACTTGGTTTTTGGAGGGGGTGTTAGCCTTGGATTTTCGGACAAATTGATCCTGACTCGACGAGCCCCATTTAAATGAGTATTAGCCTTAGATTTCTAACCTTGTTCATATCCAAGCCCTTTTAGTTTGTATTAGACTTCAAATTTATGGGTAATATCCTTTTCCCCCAAACATGATTGAACTTGGTTTTTGGAGGGGGTGTTAGGCTTGGATTTTCGGACAAATTGATCTTGACTCGACGAGCCCCATTTAAATGAGTATTATCCTTAGATTTCTAGCCTTGGTCATATCCAAGCCCTTTTAGTTGGTATTAGACTTCAAATTTGTGGGTAATATCCTTTTCCCCCAAACATGATTGAACTTGGTTTTTGGAGGGGGTGTTAGCCTTGGATTTTTGGACAAATTGATCCTGACTCGACGAGCCCCATTTAAGTGAGTATTACCCTTATATTTCTATCCTTGGTCATATCCAAGCCCTTTTAGTTGGTATTAGACTTCAAATTTATGGGTAATATCCTTTCGCCCCAAACATGATTGAACTTGGTTTTTGGAGGGGGTGTTAGCCTTGGATTTTCGGACAAATTGATCCTGACTCGACGAGCCCCATTTAAATGAGCATTATCCTTAGATTTATAACCTTGTTCATATCCAACGCCTTTTAGTTGGTATTAGACTTCAAATTTATGGGTAATAGACTTTTCCCCCAAACATGATTGAACTTGGTTTTTGGAGGGGGTGTTAGCCTTGCATTTTTGGACAAATTGATCCTGACTCGACGATCCCCATTTAAATGAGTATTATCCTTAGATTTCTAACCTTGGTCATATCCAAGCCCTTTTAGATGGTATTAGACTTCAAATTTATGGGCAATAGACTTTTCCCCCAAACATGATTGAACTTGGTTTTTTGAGGGGGTGTTAGCCTTGGATTTTCGGACAAATTGATCCTGACTCGACGAGCCCCATTTAAATGAGTATTATCTTTAGATTTCTAACCTTGTTCATATCCAAGCCCTTTTAGTTGGTATTAGACTTCAAATTTATGGGTAATATCCTTTTCCCCCAAACATGATTGAACTTGGTTTTTGGAGGGGGTGTTAGCCTTGGATTTTCGGACAAATTGATCCTGAATGGACAAGCCCCATTTAAATGAGTATTATCCTTAGATTTCTAACCTTGGTCATATCCAAGCCCTTTTAGTTGGTATTAGACTTCAAATTTATGGGTAATATCCTTTTGCCCCAAACATGATTGAACTTGGTTTTTGGAGGGGGTGTTAGCCTTGGATTTTCGGACAAATTGATCCTGACTCAACGAGCCCCATTTAAGTGAGTATTACCCTTAGATTTCTATCCTTGGTTATATCCAAGCCCTTTTAGTTGGCATTAGACTTCAAATTTATGGGTAATATCCTTTTCCCCCAAACATGATTGAACTTGGTTTTTGGAGGGGGTGTTAGCCTTGGATTTTCGGACAAATTGATCCTGACTCGACGATCCCCATTTAAATGAGTATTATCCTTAGATTTCTAACCTTGGTCATATCCAAGCCCTTTTAGATGGTATTAGACTTCAAATTTATGGGCAATAGACTTTTCCCCCAAACATGATTGAACTTGGTTTTTTGAGGGGGTGTTAGCCTTGGATTTTCGGACAAATTGATCCTGACTCGACGAGCCCCATTTAAATAAGTATTATCCTTAGATTTCTAACCTTGTTCATATCCAAGGCCTTTTAGTTGGTATTAGACTTCAAATTTATGGGTAATAGACTTTTCCCCCAAACCTGTTTGAACTTGGTTTTTGGAGGGGGTGTTAGCCTTGGATTTTCGGACAAATTGATCCTGACTCGACGAGCCCCATTTAAATGAGTATTAGGCTCAGATTTCTAACCTTGTTCATATCCAAGCCCTTTTAGATGGTATTACACTTCAAATTTATGGGTTATAGGTTTTTCCCACAAACATGATTGAACTTGGTTTATGGAGGGGGTGTTAGCCTTGGATTTTCGGACAAATTGATCCTGACTCGACGAGCCCCATTTAAATGAGTATTAGCCTTAGATTTCTAACCTTGTTCATATCCAAGCCCTTTTAGATGGTATTAGACTTCAAATATATGGGTTATAGGCTTTTCCCCCAAACATGATTGAACTTGGTTTTTGGAGGGGGTGTTAGCCTTGGATTTTCGGACAAATTGATCCTGACTCGACGAGCCCCATTTAAATGAGTATTAGCCTTAGATTTCTAACCTTGTTCATATCCAAGCCCATTTAGATGGTATTAGACTTCAAATTTATGGGTTATAGGCTTTTCCCCCAACACATGATTGAACTTGGTTTTTGGAGGGGGTGTTAGCCTTGGATTTTCGGACAAATTGATCCTGACTCGACAAGCCCCATTTAAATGAGTATTAGCCTTAGATTTCTAACCTTGTTCATATCCAAGCCCTTTTAGATGGTATTAGACTTCAAATTTATGGGTTATAGGCTTTTCCCCCAACACATGATTGAACTTGGTTTTTGGAGGGGGTGTTAGAATTGGATTTTCGAACAAATTGATCCTGACTCGACGAGCCCCATTTAAGTGAGTATTAGCCTTAGATTTCTAACCTTGGTCATATCCAAGCCCTTTTAGTTGGTATTAGACTTCAAATTTATGGGTAATAGACTTTTCCGCCAAACATGATTGAACTTGGTTTTTGGAGGGGGTGTTAGCCTTGGATTTTTGGACAAATTGATCCTGACTCGACGAGCCCCATTTAAATGAGTATTAGCCTTAGATTTCTAACCTTGTTCATATCCAAGCCCTTTTATATGGTATTAGACTTCAAATTTATGGGTTATAGGCTTTTCCCCCAACACATGATTGAACTTGGTTTTTGGAGGGGGTGTTACCCTTGGATTTTCAGACAAATTGATCCTGACTCGACGAGCCCCATTTAAATGAGTATTAGCCTTAGATTTCTAACCTTGTTCATATCCAAGCCCTTTTAGATGGTATTAGACTTCAAATTTATGGGTTATAGGCTTTTCCCCCAACACATGATTGAACTTGGTTTTTGGAGGGGGTGTTAGAATTGGATTTTCGGACAAATTGATCCTGACTCGACGAGCCCCATTTAAGTGAGTATTAGCCTTAGATTTCTAACCTTGGTCATATCCAAGCCCTTTTAGTTGGTATTAGACTTCAAATTTATGGGTAATATCCTTTTCCCCAAAACATGATTGAACTTGGTTTTTGGAGGGGGTGTTAGCCTTGGATTTTTGGACAAATTGATCCTGACTCGAGGAGCCCCATTTAAATGAGTATTAGCCTTAGATTTCTAACCTTGGTCATATCCAAGCCCTTTTAGTTGGTATTAGACTTCAAATTTATGGGTTATAGGCTTTTCCCCCAAACATGATTGAACTTGGTTTTTGGAGGGGGTGTTAGCCTTGGATTTTCGGACAAATTGATCCTGACTCGATGAGCCCCATTTGAATGAGTATTAGCCTTAGATTTCTAACCTTGTTCATATCCAAGCCCTTTTAGTTGGTATTAGACTTCAAATTTATGGGCAATAGACTTTTCCCCCAAACATGATTGAACTTGGTTTTTGGAGGGGGTGTTAGCCTTGGATTTTTGGACAAATTGATCCTGACTCGACGAGCCCCATTTAAATGAGTATTATCCTTAGATTTATAACCTTGTTCATATCCAAGGTCTTTTAGTTGGTATTAGACTTCAAATTTATGGGTAATAGCTTTTCCCCCAAACATGATTGAACTTGGTTTTTGGAAGGGGTGTTAGCCTTGCATTTTTGGACAAATTGATCCTGACTCGACGAGCCCCATTTAAATGAGTATTAGCCTTAGATTTCTAACCTTGTTCATATCCAAGCCCTTTTAGATGGTATTAGACTTCAAATTTATGGGTTATAGGATTTTCCCCCAACACATGATTGAACTTGGTTTTTGGAGGGGGTGTTACCCTTGGATTTTCAGACAAATTGATCCTGACTCGACGAGCCCCATTTAAATGAGTATTATCCTTAGATTTCTAACCTTGTTCATATCCAAGCCGTTTTAGATGGTATTAGACTTCAAATTTATGGGCAATATACTTTTCCCCCAAACATGATTGAACTTGGTTTTTGGAGGGGGTGTTAGCCTTGGATTTTCGGACAAATTGATCCAGACTCGACGAGCCCGATTTAAATAAGTATTAGGCTTAGATTTCTAACCTTGTTCATATCCAAGCCCTTTTAGATGGTATTAGACTTCAAATATATGGGTTATAGGCTTTTCCCCCAAACATGATTGAACTTGGTATTTGGAGGGGGTGTTAGCCTTGGATTTTCGGACAAATTGATCCTGACTCGACGAGCCCCATTTAAATGAGTATTAGCCTTAGATTTCTAACCTTGTTCATATCCAAGCCCTTTTAGATGGTATTAGACTTCAAATTTATGGGTTATAGGATTTTCCCCCAACACATGATTGAACTTGGTTTTTGGAGGGGGTGTTACCCTTGGATTTTCAGACAAATTGATCCTGACTCGACGAGCCCCATTTAAATGAGTATTATCCTTAGATTTCTAACCTTGTTCATATCCAAGCCGTTTTAGATGGTATTAGACTTCAAATTTATGGGCAATATACTTTTCCCCCAAACATGATTGAACTTGGTTTTTGGAGGGGGTGTTAGCCTTGGATTTTCGGACAAATTGATCCAGACTCGACGAGCCCGATTTAAATAAGTATTAGGCTTAGATTTCTAACCTTGTTCATATCCAAGCCCTTTTAGATGGTATTAGACTTCAAATATATGGGTTATAGGCTTTTCCCCCAAACATGATTGAACTTGGTATTTGGAGGGGGTGTTAGCCTTGGATTTTCGGACAAATTGATCCTGACTCGACGAGCCCCATTTAAATGAGTATTAGCCTTAGATTTCTAACCTTGTTCATATCCAAGCCCTTTTAGTTGGTATTAGACTTCAAATTTATGGGCAATAGACATTTCCCCCAAACATGATTGAACTTGGTTTTTGGAGGGGGTGTTAGCCTTGGATTTTCGGACAAATTGATCCTGACTCGACGAGCCCCATTTAAATGAGTATTGTCCTTATATTTATAACCTTGTTCATATCCAAGGCCTTTTAGTTGGTACTAGACTTCAAATTTATGGGTAATAGACTTTTCCGCCAAACATGATTGAACTTGGTTTTTGGAGGGGGTGTTAGCCTTGGATTTTCGGACAAATTGATCCAGACTCGACGAGCCCCATTTAACTGAGTATTAGGCTTAGATTTCTAACCTTGTTCATATCCAAGCCCTTTTAGATGGTATTAGACTTCAAATATATCGGTTATAGGCTTTTCCCCCAAACATGATTGAACTTGGTTTTTGGAGGGGGTGTTAGCCTTGGATTTTCGGACAAATTGATCCTGACTCCATGAGCCCCATTTAAATGAGTATTAGCCTTAGATTTCTAACCTTGTTCATATCCAAGCCCATTTAGATGGTATTAGACTTCAAATTTATGGGTTATAGGCTTTTCCCCCAACACATGATTGAACTTGGTTTTTGGAGGGGGTGTTAGCCTTGGATTTTCGGACAAATTGATCCTGACTCGACGAGCCCCATTTAAATGAGTATTGTCCTTATATTTATAACCTTGTTCATATCCAAGGCCTTTTAGTTGGTACTAGACTTCAAATTTATGGGTAATAGACTTTTCCGCCAAACATGATTGAACTTGGTTTTTGGAGGGGGTGTTAGCCTTGGATTTTCGGACAAATTGATCCAGACTCGACGAGCCCCATTTAACTGAGTATTAGGCTTAGATTTCTAACCTTGTTCATATCCAAGCCCTTTTAGATGGTATTAGACTTCAAATATATCGGTTATAGGCTTTTCCCCCAAACATGATTGAACTTGGTTTTTGGAGGGGGTGTTAGCCTTGGATTTTCGGACAAATTGATCCTGACTCCATGAGCCCCATTTAAATGAGTATTAGCCTTAGATTTCTAACCTTGTTCATATCCAAGCCCATTTAGATGGTATTAGACTTCAAATTTATGGGTTATAGGCTTTTCCCCCAACACATGATTGAACTTGGTTTTTGGAGGGGGTGTTAGCCTTGGATTTTCGGACAAATTGATCCTGACTCGACAAGCCCCATTTAAATGAGTATTATCCTTAGATTTCTAACCTTGTTCATATCCAAGCCCTTTTAGATGGTATTAGACTTCAAATTTATGGGTTATAGGCTTTTCCCCCAACACATGATTGAACTTGGTTTTTGGAGGGGGTGTTAGAATTGGATTTTCGGACAAATTGATCCTGACTCGACGAGCCCCATTTAAGTGAGTATTAGCCTTAGATTTCTAACCTTGGTCATATCCAAGCCCTTTTAGTTGGTATTAGACTTCAAATTTATGGGTAATAGACTTTTCCGCCAAACATGATTGAACTTGGTTTTTGGAGGGGGTGTTAGCCTTGGATTTTTGGACAAATTGATCCTGACTCGACGAGCCCCATTTAAATGAGTATTAGCCTTAGATTTCTAACCTTGTTCATATCCAAGCCCTTTTATATGGTATTAGACTTCAAATTTATGGGTTATAGGCTTTTCCCCCAACACATGATTGAACTTGGTTTTTGGAGGGGGTGTTACCCTTGGATTTTCAGACAAATTGATCCTGACTCGACGAGCCCCATTTAAATGAGTATTAGCCTTAGATTTCTAACCTTGTTCATATCCAAGCCCTTTTAGATGGTATTAGACTTCAAATTTATGGGTTATAGGCTTTTCCCCCAACACATGATTGAACTTGGTTTTTGGAGGGGGTGTTAGCCTTGGATTTTCGGACAAATTGATCCTGACTCCATGAGCCCCATTTAAATGAGTATTAGCCTTAGATTTCTAACCTTGTTCATATCCAAGCCCATTTAGATGGTATTAGACTTCAAATTTATGGGTTATAGGCTTTTCCCCCAACACATGATTGAACTTGGTTTTTGGAGGGGGTGTTAGAATTGGATTTTCGGACAAATTGATCCTGACTCGACGAGCCCCATTTAAGTGAGTATTAGCCTTAGATTTCTAACCTTGGTCATATCCAAGCCCTTTTAGTTGGTATTAGACTTCAAATTTATGGGTAATAGACTTTTCCGCCAAACATGATTGAACTTGGTTTTTGGAGGGGGTGTTAGCCTTGGATTTTTGGACAAATTGATCCTGACTCGACGAGCCCCATTTAAATGAGTATTAGCCTTAGATTTCTAACCTTGTTCATATCCAAGCCCTTTTATATGGTATTAGACTTCAAATTTATGGGTTATAGGCTTTTCCCCCAACACATGATTGAACTTGGTTTTTGGAGGGGGTGTTACCCTTGGATTTTCAGACAAATTGATCCTGACTCGACGAGCCCCATTTAAATGAGTATTAGCCTTAGATTTCTAACCTTGTTCATATCCAAGCCCTTTTAGATGGTATTAGACTTCAAATTTATGGGTTATAGGCTTTTCCCCCAACACATGATTGAACTTGGTTTTTGGAGGGGGTGTTAGAATTGGATTTTCGGACAAATTGATCCTGACTCGACGAGCCCCATTTAAGTGAGTATTAGCCTTAGATTTCTAACCTTGGTCATATCCAAGCCCTTTTAGTTGGTATTAGACTTCAAATTTATGGGTAATATCCTTTTCCCCAAAACATGATTGAACTTGGTTTTTGGAGGGGGTGTTAGCCTTGGATTTTTGGACAAATTGATCCTGACTCGACGAGCCCCATTTAAATGAGTATTAGCCTTAGATTTCTAACCTTGGTCATATCCAAGCCCTTTTAGTTGGTATTAGACTTCAAATATATGGGTTATAGGCTTTTCCCCCAAACATGATTGAACTTGGTTTTTGGAGGGGGTGTTAGCCTTGGATTTTCGGACAAATTGATCCTGACTCGACGAGCCCCATTTAAATGAGTATTAGCCTTAGATTTCTAACCTTGTTCATATCCAAGCCCTTTTATATGGTATTAGACTTCAAATTTATGGGTTATAGGCTTTTCCCCCAAACATGATTGAACTTGGTTTTTGGAGGGGGTGTTAGCCTTGGATTTTCGGACAAATTGATCCTGACTCGACGAGCCCCATTTAAATGAGTATTATCCTTATATTTATAACCTTGTTCATATCCAAGGCCTTTTAGTTGGTACTAGACTTCAAATTTATGGGTAATAGACTTTTCCGCCAAACATGATTGAACTTGGTTTTTGGAGGGGGTGTTAGCCTTGGATTTTCGGACAAATTGATCCAGACTCGACGAGCCCCATTTAAATGAGTATTAGGCTTAGATTTCTAACCTTGTTCATATCCAAGCCCTTTTAGATGGTATTAGACTTCAAATATATGGGTTATAGGCTTTTCCCCCAAACATGATTGAACTTAGTTTTTGGAGGGGGTGTTAGCCTTGGATTTTCGGACAAATTGATCCTGACTCGACGAGCCCCATTTAAGTGAGTATTAGCCTTAGATTTCTAACCTTGGTCATATCCAAGCCCTTTTAGTTGGTATTAGACTTCAAATTTATGGGTAATATCCTTTTCCCCCAAACATGATTGAACTTGGTTTTTGGAGGGGTGTTAGCCTTGGATTTTCGGACAAATTGATCCAGACTCGATGAGCCCCATTTAAATGAGTATTAGGCTTAGATTTCTAACCTTGTTCATATCCAAGACCTTTTAGATGGTTTTAGACTTCAAATATATGGGTTATAGGCTTTTCCCCCAAACATGATTGAACTTGGTTTTTGGAGGGGGTGTTAGCCTTGGATTTTCGGACAAATTGATCCTGACTCGACGAGCCCCATTTAAATGAGTATTAGCCTTAGATTTCTAACCTTGTTCATATCCAAGCCCTTTTAGTTGGTATTTGACTTCAAATTTATGGGCAATAGACATTTCCCCCAAACATGATTGAACTTGGTTTTTGGAGGGGGTGTTAGCCTTGGATTTTTGGACAAATTGATCCTGACTCCATGAGCCCCATTTAAATGAGTATTAGCCTTAGATTTCTAACCTTGTTCATATCCAAGCCCATTTAGATGGTATTAGACTTCAAATTTATGGGTTATAGGCTTTTCCCCCAACACATGATTGAACTTGGTTTTTGGAGAGGGTGTTAGCCTTGGATTTTCGGACAAATTGATCCTGACTCGACAAGCCCCATTTAAATGAGTATTAGCCTTAGATTTCTAACCTTTTTCATATCCAAGCCCTTTTAGATGGTATTAGACTTCAAATTTATGGGTTATAGGCTTTTCCCCCAACACATGATTGAACTTGGTTTTTGGAGGGGGTGTTACCCTTGGATTTTCAGACAAATTGATCCTGACTCGACGAGCCCCATTTAAATGATTATTAGCCTTAGATTTCTAACCTTGTTCATATCCAAGCCCTTTTAGATGGTATTAGACTTCAAATTTATGGGCAATAGACATTTCCCCCAAACATGATTGAACTTGGTTTTTGGAGGGGGTGTTAGCCTTGGATTTTCGGACAAATTGATCTTGACTCGACGAGCCCCATTTGAATGAGTATTAGCCTTAGATTTCTAACCTTGTTCATATCCAAGCCCTTTTAGTTGGTATTAGACTTCAAATTTATAGGCAATAGACTTTTCCCCCAAACATGATTGAACTTGGTTTTTGGAGGGGGTGTTAGCCTTGGATTTTCGGACAAATTGATCCTGACTCGACGAGCCCCATTTAAATGAGTATTATCCTTAGATTTATAACCTTGTTCATATCCAAGGTCTTTTAGTTGGTATTAGACTTCAAATTTATGGGTAATAGCTTTTCCCCCAAACATGATTGAACTTGGTTTTTGGAAGGGGTGTTAGCCTTGCATTTTTGGACAAATTGATCCTGACTCCATGAGCCCCATTTAAATGAGTATTAGCCTTAGATTTCTAACCTTGTTCATATCCAAGCCCATTTAGATGGTATTAGACTTCAAATTTATGGGTTATAGGCTTTTCCCCCAACACATGATTGAACTTGGTTTTTGGAGGGGGTGTTAGCCTTGGATTTTCGGACAAATTGATCCTGACTCGACAAGCCCCATTTAAATGAGTATTAGCCTTAGATTTCTAACCTTTTTCATATCCAAGCCCTTTTAGATGGTATTAGACTTCAAATTTATGGGTTATAGGCTTTTCCCCCAACACATGATTGAACTTGGTTTTTGGAGGGGGTGTTAGCCTTGGATTTTCGGACAAATTGATCCTGACTCGACGAGCCCCATTTAAATGAGTATTAGCCTTAGATTTATAACCTTGTTCATATCCAAGGTCTTTTAGATGGTATTAGACTTCAAATTTATGGGCAATAGACATTTCCGCCAAACATGATTGAACTTGGTTTTTGGAGGGGGTGTTAGCCTTGGATTTTCGGACAAATTGATCCTGACTCGACGAGCCCCATTTAAATGAGTATTAGCCTTAGATTTCTAACCTTGTTCATATCCAAGCCCTTTTAGTTGGTATTAGACTTCAAATTTATGGGCAATAGACATTTCCCCCAAACATGATTGAACTTGGTTTTTGGAGGGGGTGTTAGCCTTGGATTTTCGGACAAATTGATCCTGACTCGACGAGCCCCATTTAAATGAGTATTATCCTTATATTTATAACCTTGTTCATATACAAGGCCTTTTAGTTGGTACTAGACTTCAAATTTATGGGTAATAGACTTTTCCGCCAAACATGATTGAACTTGGTTTTTGGAGGGGGTGTTAGCCTTGGATTTTCGGACAAATTGATCCAGACTCGACGAGCCCCATTTAAATGAGTATTAGGCTTAGATTTCTAACCTTGTTCATATCCAAGCCCTTTTAGATGGTATTAGACTTCAAATATATCGGTTATAGGCTTTTCCCCCAAACATGATTGAACTTGGTTTTTGGAGGGGGTGTTAGCCTTGGATTTTCAGAAAAATTGATCCTGACTCCATGAGCCCCATTTAAATGAGTATTAGCCTTAGATTTCTAACCTTGTTCATATCCAAGCCCATTTAGATGGTATTAGACTTCAAATTTATGGGTTATAGGCTTTTCCCCCAACACATGATTGAACTTGGTTTTTGGAGGGGGTGTTAGCCTTGGATTTTCGGACAAATTGATCCTGACTCGACGAACCCCATTTAAGTGAGTATTAGCCTTAGATTTCTAACCTTGGTCATATCCAAGCCCTTTTAGTGGGTATTAGACTTCAAATTTATGGGCAATAGACTTTTCCCCCAAACATGATTGAACTTGGTTTTTGGAGGGGGTGTTAGCCTTGCATTTTTGGACAAATTGATCCAGATTCGACGAGCCCCATTTAAATGAGTATTATCCTTAGATTTATAACCTTGTTCATATCCAAGGTCTTTTAGTTGGTATTAGACTTCAAATTTATGGGTAATAGCTTTTCCCCCAAACATGATTGAACTTGGTTTTTGGAAGGGGTGTTAGCCTTGCATTTTTGGACAAATTGATCCTGACTCGACGAGCCCCATTTAAATGAGTATTAGCCTTAGATTTCTAACCTTTTTCATATCCAAGCCCTTTTAGATGGTATTAGACTTCAAATTTATGGGTTATAGGCTTTTCCCCCAACACATGATTGAACTTGGTTTTTGGAGGGGGTGTTACCCTTGGATTTTCAGACAAATTGATCCTGACTCGACGAGCCCCATTTAAATGATTATTAGCCTTAGATTTCTAACCTTGTTCATATCCAAGCCCTTTTAGATGGTATTAGACTTCAAATTTATGGGCAATAGACATTTCCCCCAAACATGATTGAACTTGGTTTTTGGAGGGGGTGTTAGCCTTGGATTTTCGGACAAATTGATCTTGACTCGACGAGCCCCATTTGAATGAGTATTAGCCTTAGATTTCTAACCTTGTTCATATCCAAGCCCTTTTAGTTGGTATTAGACTTCAAATTTATAGGCAATAGACTTTTCCCCCAAACATGATTGAACTTGGTTTTTGGAGGGGGTGTTAGCCTTGGATTTTCGGACAAATTGATCCTGACTCGACGAGCCCCATTTAAATGAGTATTATCCTTAGATTTATAACCTTGTTCATATCCAAGGTCTTTTAGTTGGTATTAGACTTCAAATTTATGGGTAATAGCTTTTCCCCCAAACATGATTGAACTTGGTTTTTGGAAGGGGTGTTAGCCTTGCATTTTTGGACAAATTGATCCTGACTCCATGAGCCCCATTTAAATGAGTATTAGCCTTAGATTTCTAACCTTGTTCATATCCAAGCCCATTTAGATGGTATTAGACTTCAAATTTATGGGTTATAGGCTTTTCCCCCAACACATGATTGAACTTGGTTTTTGGAGGGGGTGTTAGCCTTGGATTTTCGGACAAATTGATCCTGACTCGACAAGCCCCATTTAAATGAGTATTAGCCTTAGATTTCTAACCTTTTTCATATCCAAGCCCTTTTAGATGGTATTAGACTTCAAATTTATGGGTTATAGGCTTTTCCCCCAACACATGATTGAACTTGGTTTTTGGAGGGGGTGTTAGCCTTGGATTTTCGGACAAATTGATCCTGACTCGACGAGCCCCATTTAAATGAGTATTAGCCTTAGATTTATAACCTTGTTCATATCCAAGGTCTTTTAGATGGTATTAGACTTCAAATTTATGGGCAATAGACATTTCCGCCAAACATGATTGAACTTGGTTTTTGGAGGGGGTGTTAGCCTTGGATTTTCGGACAAATTGATCCTGACTCGACGAGCCCCATTTAAATGAGTATTAGCCTTAGATTTCTAACCTTGTTCATATCCAAGCCCTTTTAGTTGGTATTAGACTTCAAATTTATGGGCAATAGACATTTCCCCCAAACATGATTGAACTTGGTTTTTGGAGGGGGTGTTAGCCTTGGATTTTCGGACAAATTGATCCTGACTCGACGAGCCCCATTTAAATGAGTATTATCCTTATATTTATAACCTTGTTCATATACAAGGCCTTTTAGTTGGTACTAGACTTCAAATTTATGGGTAATAGACTTTTCCGCCAAACATGATTGAACTTGGTTTTTGGAGGGGGTGTTAGCCTTGGATTTTCGGACAAATTGATCCAGACTCGACGAGCCCCATTTAAATGAGTATTAGGCTTAGATTTCTAACCTTGTTCATATCCAAGCCCTTTTAGATGGTATTAGACTTCAAATATATCGGTTATAGGCTTTTCCCCCAAACATGATTGAACTTGGTTTTTGGAGGGGGTGTTAGCCTTGGATTTTCAGAAAAATTGATCCTGACTCCATGAGCCCCATTTAAATGAGTATTAGCCTTAGATTTCTAACCTTGTTCATATCCAAGCCCATTTAGATGGTATTAGACTTCAAATTTATGGGTTATAGGCTTTTCCCCCAACACATGATTGAACTTGGTTTTTGGAGGGGGTGTTAGCCTTGGATTTTCGGACAAATTGATCCTGACTCGACGAACCCCATTTAAGTGAGTATTAGCCTTAGATTTCTAACCTTGGTCATATCCAAGCCCTTTTAGTGGGTATTAGACTTCAAATTTATGGGCAATAGACTTTTCCCCCAAACATGATTGAACTTGGTTTTTGGAGGGGGTGTTAGCCTTGCATTTTTGGACAAATTGATCCAGATTCGACGAGCCCCATTTAAATGAGTATTATCCTTAGATTTATAACCTTGTTCATATCCAAGGTCTTTTAGTTGGTATTAGACTTCAAATTTATGGGTAATAGCTTTTCCCCCAAACATGATTGAACTTGGTTTTTGGAAGGGGTGTTAGCCTTGCATTTTTGGACAAATTGATCCTGACTCGACGAGCCCGATTTAAATGAGTATTAGCCTTAGATTTCTAACCTTGTTCATATCCAAGCCCTTTTAGATGGTATTAGACTTCAAATTTATGGGTTATAGGATTTTCCCCCAACACATGATTGAACTTGGTTTTTGGAGGGGGTGTTACCCTTGGATTTTCAGACAAATTGATCCTGACTCGACGAGCCCCATTTAAATGAGTATTATCCTTAGATTTCTAACCTTGTTCATATCCAAGCCGTTTTAGATGGTATTAGACTTCAAATTTATGGGCAATATACTTTTCCCCCAAACATGATTGAACTTGGTTTTTGGAGGGGGTGTTAGCCTTGGATTTTCGGACAAATTGATCCAGACTCGACGAGCCCGATTTAAATAAGTATTAGGCTTAGATTTCTAACCTTGTTCATATCCAAGCCCTTTTAGATGGTATTAGACTTCAAATATATGGGTTATAGGCTTTTCCCCCAAACATGATTGAACTTAGTTTTTGGAGGGGGTGTTAGCCTTGGATTTTCTGACAAATTGATCCTGACTCGACGAGCCCCATTTAAGTGAGTATTAGCCTTAGATTTCTAACCTTGGTCATATCCAAGCCCTTTTAGTTGGTATTAGACTTCAAATTTATGGGTAATATCCTTTTCCCCCAAACATGATTGAACTTGGTTTTTGGAGGGGTGTTAGCCTTGGATTTTCGGACAAATTGATCCAGACTCGATGAGCCCCATTTAAATGAGTATTAGGCTTAGATTTCTAACCTTGTTCATATCCAAGACCTTTTAGATGGTTTTAGACTTCAAATATATGGGTTATAGGCTTTTCCCCCAAACATGATTGAACTTGGTTTTTGGAGGGGGTGTTAGCCTTGGATTTTCGGACAAATTGATCCTGACTCGACGAGCCCCATTTAAATGAGTATTAGGCTTAGATTTCTAACCTTGTTCATATCCAAGCCCTTTTAGATGGTATTAGACTTCAAATATATCGGTTATAGGCTTTTCCCCCAAACATGATTGAACTTGGTTTTTGGAGGGGGTGTTAGCCTTGGATTTTCGGACAAATTGATCCTGACTCCATGAGCCCCATTTAAATGAGTATTAGCCTTAGATTTCTAACCTTGTTCATATCCAAGCCCATTTAGATGGTATTAGACTTCAAATTTATGGGTTATAGGCTTTTCCCCCAACACATGATTGAACTTGGTTTTTGGAGGGGGTGTTAGCCTTGGATTTTCGGACAAATTGATCCTGACTCCATGAGCCCCATTTAAATGAGTATTAGCCTTAGATTTCTAACCTTGTTCATATCCAAGCCCATTTAGATGGTATTAGACTTCAAATTTATGGGTTATAGGCTTTTCCCCCAACACATGATTGAACTTGGTTTTTGGAGGGGGTGTTAGCCTTGGATTTTCGGACAAATTGATCCTGACTCGACGAGCCCCATTTAAATGAGTATTAGCCTTAGATTTCTAACCTTGTTCATATCCAAGCCCTTTTAGATGGTATTAGACTTCAAATTTATGGGTTATAGGCTTTTCCCCCAACACATGATTGAACTTGGTTTTTGGAGGGGGTGTTAGCCTTGGATTTTCGGACCAATTGATCCTGACTCGACGAACCCCATTTAAGTGAGTATTAGCCTTTGATTTCTAACCTTGGTCATATCCAAGCCTTTTTAGTGGGTATTAGACTTCAAATTTATGGGTAATATCCTTTTCCCCCAAACATGATTGAACTTGGTTTTTGGAGGGGGTGTTAGCCTTGGATTTTCGGACAAATTGATCCAGACTCGACGAGCCCCATTTAAATGAGTATTAGGCTTAGATTTCTAACCTTGTTCATATCCAAGCCCTTTTAGATGGTATTAGACTTCAAATATATGGGATATAGGCTTTTCCCCCAAACATGATTGAACTTGGTTTTTGGAGGGGGTGTTAGCCTTGGATTTTCGGACAAATTGATCCTGACTCGACCAGCCCCATTTAAATGAGTATTAGCCTTAGATTTCTAACCTTTTTCATATCCAAGCCCTTTTAGATGGTATTAGACTTCAAATTTATGGGTTATAGGCTTTTCCCCCAACACATGATTGAACTTGGTTTTTGGAGGGGGTGTTAGCCTTGGATTTTCGGACAAATTGATCCTGACTCGACGAGCCCCATTTAAATGAGTATTAGCCTTAGATTTCTAACCTTGTTCATATCCAAGCCCTTTTAGATGGTATTAGACTTCAAATTTATGGGTTATAGGCTTTTCCCCCAACACATGATTGAACTTGGTTTTTGGAGGGGGTGTTAGCCTTGGATTTTCGGACCAATTGATCCTGACTCGACGAACCCCATTTAAGTGAGTATTAGCCTTTGATTTCTAACCTTGGTCATATCCAAGCCTTTTTAGTGGGTATTAGACTTCAAATTTATGGGTAATATCCTTTTCCCCCAAACATGATTGAACTTGGTTTTTGGAGGGGTGTTAGCCTTGGATTTTCGGACAAATTGATCCAGACTCGACGAGCCCCATTTAAATGAGTATTAGCCTTAGATTTCTAACCTTGTTCATATCCAAGCCCATTTAGATGGTATTAGACTTCAAATTTATGGGTTATAGGCTTTCCCCCCAAACATGATTGAACTTGGTTTTTGGAGGGGGTGTTAGCCTTGCATTTTTGGACAAATTGATCCTGACTCGACGAGCCCCATTTAACTGAGTATTAGCCTTAGATTTCTAACCTTGTTCATATCCAAGCCCTTTTAGATGGTATTAGACTTCAAATTTATGGGTTATAGGCTTTTCCCCCAACACATGATTGAACTTGGTTTTTGGAGGGGGTGTTAGCCTTGGATTTTCGGACAAATTAATCCTGACTCGACGAACCCCATTTAAGTGAGTATTAGACTTTGATTTCTAACCTTGGTCATATCCAAGCCTTTTTAGTGGGTATTAGACTTCAAATTTATGGGTAATATCCTTTTCCCCCAAACATGATTGAACTTGGTTTTTGGATGGGTGTTAGCCTTGGATTTTCGGACAAATTGATCCAGACTCGACGAGCCCCATTTAAATGAGTATTAGCCTTAGATTTCTAACCTTGTTCATATCCAAGCCCATTTAGATGGTATTAGACTTCAAATTTATGGGTTATAGGCTTTCCCTCCAAACATGATTGAACTTGGTTTTTGGAGGGGGTGTTAGCCTTGCATTTTTGGACAAATTGATCCTGACTCGACCAGCCCCATTTAAATGAGTATTAGCCTTAGATTTCTAACCTTGTTCATATCCAAGCCCTTTTAGATGGTATTAGACTTCAAATTTATGGGTTATAGGCTTTTCCCCCAACACATGATTGAACTTGGTTTTTGGAGGGGGTGTTAGCCTTGGATTTTCGGACAAATTGATCCTGACTCGACGAGCCCCATTTAAGTGAGTATTAGCCTTAGATTTCTAACCTTGGTCATATCCAAGCCCTTTCAGTTGGTATTAGACTTCAAATTTATGGGTAATATCCTTTTCCCCCAAACATGATTGAACTTGGTTTTTGGAGGGGGTGTTAGCCTTGGATTTTCGGACAAATTGATCCAGACTCGACGAGCCCCATTTAAATGAGTATTAGGCTTAGATTTCTAACCTTGTTCATATCCAAGCCCTTTTACATGGTATTAGACTTCAAATATATGGGATATAGGCTTTTCCCCCAAACATGATTGAACTTGGTTTTTGGAGGGGGTGTTAGCCTTAGATTTTCGGACAAATTGATCCTGACTCCATGAGCCCCATTTAAATGAGTATTAGCCTTAGATTTCTAACCTTGTTCATATCCAAGCCCATTTAGATGGTATTAGACTTCAAATTTATGGGTTATAGGCTTTTCCCCCAACACATGATTGAACTTGGTTTTTGGAGGGGGTGTTAGCCTTGGATTTTCGGACAAATTGATCCTGACTCGACGAGCCCCATTTAAATGAGTATTAGCCTTAGATTTCTAACCTTTTTCATATCCAAGCCCTTTTAGATGGTATTAGACTTCAAATTTATGGGTTATAGGCTTTTCCCCCAACACATGATTGAACTTGGTTTTTGGAGGGGGTGTTAGCCTTGGATTTTCAGACCAATTGATCCTGACTCGACGAACCCCATTTAAGTGAGTATTAGCCTTTGATTTCTAACCTTGGTCATATCCAAGCCTTTTTAGTGGGTATTAGACTTCAAATTTATGGGTAATATCCTTTTCCCCCAAACATGATTGAACTTGGTTTTTGGAGGGGTGTTAGCCTTGGATTTTCGGACAAATTGATCCAGACTCGACGAGCCCCATTTAAATGAGTATTAGCCTTAGATTTCTAACCTTGTTCATATCCAAGCCCTTTTAGATGGTATTAGACTTCAAATTTATGGGTTATAGGCTTTCCCCCCAAACATGATTGAACTTGGTTTTTGGAGGGGGTGTTAGCCTTGGATTTTCGGACAAATTGATCCTGACTCGAAGAGCCCCATTTAAATGAGTATTAGCCTTAGATTTCTAACCTTTTTCATATCCAATCCCTTTTAGATGGTATTAGACTTCAAATTTATGGGTTATAGGCTTTTCCCCCAACACATGATTGAACTTGGTTTTTGGAGGGGGTGTTAGCCTTGGATTTTCGGACAAATTGATCCTGACGCGACGAGCCCCATTTAAGTGAGTATTAGCCTTAGATTTCTAACCTTTTTCATATCCAATCCCTTTTAGATGGTATTAGACTTCAAATTTATGGGTTATAGGCTTTTCCCCCAACACATGATTGAACTTGGTTTTTGGAGGGGGTGTTAGCCTTGGATTTTCGGACAAATTGATCCTGACTCGACGAGCCCCATTTAAGTGAGTATTAGCCTTAGATTTCTAACCTTGGTCATATCCAAGCCCTTTCAGTTGGTATTAGACTTCAAATTTATGGGTAATATCCTTTTCCCTCAAACATGATTGAACTTGGTTTTTGGAGGGGGTGTTAGCCTTGGATTTTCGGACAAATTGATCCAGACTCGACGAGCCCCATTTAAATGAGTATTAGGCTTAGATTTCTAAACTTGTTCATATCCAAGCCCTTTTAGATGGTATTAGACTTCAAATATATGGGTTATAGGCTTTTCCCCCAAACATGATTGAACTTGGTTTTTGGAGGGGGTGTTAGCCTTGGATTTTCGGACAAATTGATCCTGACTCCATGAGCCCCATTTAAATGAGTATTAGGCTTAGATTTCTAACCTTGTTCATATCCAAGCCCTTTTAGATGGTATTAGACTTCAAATATATGGGATATAGGCTTTTCCCCCAAACATGATTGAACATGGTTTTTGGAGGGGGTGTTAGCCTTGGATTTTCGGACAAATTGATCCTGACTCCATGAGCCCCATTTAAATGAGTATTAGCCTTAGATTTCTAACCTTGTTCATATCCAAGCCCATTTAGATGGTATTAGACTTCAAATTTATGGGTTATAGGCTTTTCCCCCAGCACATGATTGAACTTGGTTTTTGGAGGGGGTGTTAGCCTTGGATTTTCGGACAAATTGATCCTGACTCGACGAGCCCCATTTAAATGAGTATTAGCCTTAGATTTCTAACCTTGGTCATATCCAAGCACTTTTAGTTGGTATTAGACTTCAAATTTATGGGTAATATCCTTTTCCCCCAAACATGATTGAACTTGGTTTTTGGAGGGGTGTTAGCCTTGGATTTTCGGACAAATTGATCCAGACTCGACGAGCCCCATTTAAATGAGTATTAGCCTTAGATTTCTAACCTTGTTCATATCCAAGCCCTTTTAGATGGTATTAGACTTCAAATTTATGGGTTATAGGCTTTCCCCCCAAACATGATTGAACTTGGTTTTTGGAGGGGGTGTTAGCCTTGGATTTTCGGACAAATTGATCCTGACTCGAAGAGCCCCATTTAAATGAGTATTAGGCTTAGATTTCTAACCTTGTTCATATCCAAGCCCTTTTAGATGGTATTAGACTTCAAATATATGGGATATAGGCTTTTCCCCCAACACATGATTGAACTTGGTTTTTGGAGGGGGTGTTAGCCTTGGATTTTCGGACAAATTGATCCTGACTCGACGAGCCCCATTTAAGTGAGTATTAGCCTTAGATTTCTAACCTTGGTCATATCCAAGCCCTTTTAGATGGTATTAGACTTCAAATTTATGGGTTATAGGCTTTTCCCCCAACACATGATTGAACTTGGTTTTTGGAGGGGGTGTTACCCTTGGATTTTCAGACAAATTGATCCTGACTCGACGAGCCCCATTTAAATGATTATTAGCCTTAGATTTCTAACCTTGTTCATATCCAAGCCCTTTTAGATGGTATTAGACTTCAAATTTATGGGTTATAGGCTTTTCCCCCAACACATGATTGAACTTGGTTTTTGGAGGGGGTGTTAGCCTTGGATTTTCGGACAAATTGATCCTGACGCGACGAGCCCCATTTAAGTGAGTATTAGCCTTAGATTTCTAACCTTTTTCATATCCAATCCCTTTTAGATGGTATTAGACTTCAAATTTATGGGTTATAGGCTTTTCCCCCAACACATGATTGAACTTGGTTTTTGGAGGGGGTGTTAGCCTTGGATTTTCGGACAAATTGATCCTGACTCGACGAGCCCCATTTAAGTGAGTATTAGCCTTAGATTTCTAACCTTGGTCATATCCAAGCCCTTTCAGTTGGTATTAGACTTCAAATTTATGGGTAATATCCTTTTCCCTCAAACATGATTGAACTTGGTTTTTGGAGGGGGTGTTAGCCTTGGATTTTCGGACAAATTGATCCAGACTCGACGAGCCCCATTTAAATGAGTATTAGCCTTAGATTTCTAACCTTGGTCATATCCAAGCACTTTTAGTTGGTATTAGACTTCAAATTTATGGGTAATATCCTTTTCCCCCAAACATGATTGAACTTGGTTTTTGGAGGGGTGTTAGCCTTGGATTTTCGGACAAATTGATCCAGACTCGACGAGCCCCATTTAAATGAGTATTAGCCTTAGATTTCTAACCTTGTTCATATCCAAGCCCTTTTAGATGGTATTAGACTTCAAATTTATGGGTTATAGGCTTTCCCCCCAAACATGATTGAACTTGGTTTTTGGAGGGGGTGTTAGCCTTGCATTTTTGGACAAATTGATCCTGACTCGACGAGCCCCATTTAACTGAGTATTAGCCTTAGATTTCTAACCTTGTTCATATCCAAGCCCTTTTAGATGGTATTAGACTTCAAATATATGGGATATAGGCTTTTCCCCCAAACATGATTGAACTTGGTTTTTGGAGGGGGTGTTAGCCTTGGATTTTTGGACAAATTGATCCTGACTCCATGAGCCCCATTTAAATGAGTATTAGCCTTAGATTTCTAACCTTGTTCATATCCAAGCCCATTTAGATGGTATTAGACTTCAAATTTAGGGGTTATAGGCTTTTCCCCCAACACATGATTGAACTTGGTTTTTGGAGGGGGTGTTAGCCTTGGATTTTTGGACAAATTGATCCTGACTCCATGAGCCCCATTTAAATGAGTATTAGCCTTAGATTTCTAACCTTGTTCATATCCAAGCCCATTTAGATGGTATTAGACTTCAAATTTATGGGTTATAGGCTTTCCCCCCAACACATGATTGAACTTGGTTTTTGGAGGGGGTGTTAGCCTTGGATTTTCGGACAAATTGATCCTGACTCGACGAGCCCCATTTAAATGAGTATTAGGCTTAGATTTCTAACCTTGTTCATATCCAAGCCCTTTTAGATGGTATTAGACTTCAAATTTATGGGTTATAGGCTTTTCCCCCAAACATGATTGAACTTGGTTTTTGGAGGGGGTGTTACCCTTGGATTTTCAGACAAATTGATCCTGACTCGACGAGCCCCATTTAAATGATTATTAGCCTTAGATTTCTAACCTTGTTCATATCCAAGCCCTTTTAGATGGTATTAGACTTCAAATTTATGGGTTATAGGCTTTTCCCCCAACACATGATTGAACTTGGTTTTTGGAGGGGGTGTTAGCCTTGGATTTTCGAACAAATTGATCCTGACTCGACGAGCCCCATTTAAGAGAGTATTAGACTTAGATTTCTAACCTTGGTCATATCCAAGCCCTTTTAGTTGGTATTAGACTTCAAATTTATGGGTAATATCCTTTTCCCCCAAACATGATTGAACTTGGTTTTTGGAGGGGGTGTTAGCCTAGGATTTTCGGACAAATTGATCCTGACTCGAAGAGCCCCATTTAAGAGAGTATTAGACTTAGATTTCTAACCTTGGTCATATCCAAGCCCTTTTAGTTGGTATTAGACTTCAAATTTATGGGTAATATCCTTTTCCCCCAAACATGATTGAACTTGGTTTTTAGAGGGGGTGTTAGCCTAGGATTTTCGGACAAATTGATCCTGACTCGAAGAGCCCCATTTAAATGAGTATTAGCCTTAGATTTCTAACCTTTTTCATATCCAATCCCTTTTAGATGGTATTAGACTTCAAATTTATGGGTTATAGGCTTTTCCCCCAACACATGATTGAACTTGGTTTTTGGAGGGGGTGTTAGCCTTGGATTTTCGGACAAATTGATCTTGACTCGACAAGCCCCATTTAAGTGAGTATTAGCCTTAGATTTCTAACCTTTTTCATATCCAATCCCTTTTAGATGGTATTAGACTTCAAATTTATGGGTTATAGGCTTTTCCCCCAACACATGATTGAACTTGGTTTTTGGAGGGGGTGTTAGCCTTGGATTTTCGAACAAATTGATCCTGACTCGACGAGCCCCATTTAAGAGAGTATTAGACTTAGATTTCTAACCTTGGTCATATCCAAGCCCTTTTAGTTGGTATTAGACTTCAAATTTATGGGTAATATCCTTTTCCCCCAAACATGATTGAACTTGGTTTTTGGAGGGGGTGTTAGCCTAGGATTTTCGGACAAATTGATCCTGACTCGAAGAGCCCCATTTAAATGAGTATTAGCCTTAGATTTCTAACCTTTTTCATATCCAATCCCTTTTAGATGGTATTAGACTTCAAATTTATGGGTTATAGGCTTTTCCCCCAACACATGATTGAACTTGGTTTTTGGAGGGGGTGTTAGCCTTGGATTTTCGGACAAATTGATCCAGACTCGACGAGCCCCATTTAAATGAGTATTAGCCTTAGATTTCTAACCTTGTTCATATCCAAGCCCTTTTAGATGGTATTAGACTTCAAATTTATGGGTTATAGGCTTTTCCCCCAAACATGATTGAACTTGGTTTTTGGAGGGGGTGTTAGCCTTGGATTTTCGGACAAATTGATCCTGACTCGAAGAGCCCCATTTAAATGAGTATTAGCCTTAGATTTCTAACCTTTTTCATATCCAGTCCCTTTTAGATGGTATTAGACTTCAAATTTATCGGTTATAGGCTTTTCCCCCAACACATGATTGAACTTGGTTTTTGGAGGGGGTGTTAGCCTTGGATTTTCGGACAAATTGATCCTGACTCGACGAGCCCCATTTAAGTGAGTATTAGCCTTAGATTTCTAACCTTTTTCATATCCAATCCCTTTTAGATGGTATTAGACTTCAAATTTATGGGTTATAGGCTTTTCCCCCAACACATGATTGAACTTGGTTTTTGGAGGGGGTGTTAGCCTTGGATTTTCGGACAAATTGATCCTGACTCGACGAGCCCCATTTAAGTGAGTATTAGCCTTAGATTTCTAACCTTTTTCATATCCAATCCCTTTTAGATGGTATTAGACTTCAAATTTATGGGTTATAGGCTTTTCCCCCAACACATGATTGAACTTGGTTTTTGGAGGGGGTGTTAGCCTTGGATTTTCGGACAAATTGATCCAGACTCGACGAGCCCCATTTAAATGAGTATTAGGCTTAGATTTCTAAACTTGTTCATATCCAAGCCCTTTTAGATGGTATTAGACTTCAAATATATGGGATATAGGCTTTTCCCCCAAACATGATTGAACTTGGTTTTTGGAGGGGGTGTTAGCCTTGGATTTTCGGACAAATTGATCCTGACTCCATGAGCCCCATTTAAATGAGTATTAGCCTTAGATTTCTAACCTTGTTCATATCCAAGCCTATTTAGATGGTATTAGACTTCAAATTTATGGGTTATAGGCTTTTCCCCCAACACATGATTGAACTTGGTTTTTGGAGGGGGTGTTAGCCTTGGATTTTCGGACAAATTGATCCTGACTCGACGAGCCCCATTTAAATGAGTATTAGGCTTAGATTTCTAACCTTGTTCATATCCAAGCCCTTTTAGATGGTATTAGACTTCAAATTTATGGGTTATAGGCTTTTCCCCCAAACATGATTGAACTTGGTTTTTGGAGGGGGTGTTACCCTTGGATTTTCAGACAAATTGATCCTGACTCGACGAGCCCCATTTAAATGATTATTAGCCTTAGATTTCTAACCTTGTTCATATCCAAGCCCTTTTAGATGGTATTAGACTTCAAATTTATGGGTTATAGGCTTTTCCCCCAACACATGATTGAACTTGGTTTTTGGAGGGGGTGTTAGCCTTGGATTTTCGAACAAATTGATCCTGACTCGACGAGCCCCATTTAAGAGAGTATTAGACTTAGATTTCTAACCTTGGTCATATCCAAGCCCTTTTAGTTGGTATTAGACTTCAAATTTATGGGTAATATCCTTTTCCCCCAAACATGATTGAACTTGGTTTTTGGAGGGGGTGTTAGCCTAGGATTTTCGAACAAATTGATCCTGACTCGAAGAGCCCCATTTAAATGAGTATTAGCCTTAGATTTCTAACCTTTTTCATATCCAATCCCTTTTAGATGGTATTAGACTTCAAATTTATGGGTTATAGGCTTTTCCCCCAACACATGATTGAACTTGGTTTTTGGAGGGGGTGTTAGCCTTGGATTTTCGGACAAATTGATCTTGACTCGACGAGCCCCATTTAAGTGAGTATTAGCCTTAGATTTCTAACCTTTTTCATATCCAATCCCTTTTAGATGGTATTAGACTTCAAATTTATGGGTTATAGGATTTTCCCCCAACACATGATTGAACTTGGTTTTTGGAGGGGGTGTTAGCCTTGGATTTTCGGACAAATTGATCCTGACTCGACGAGCCCCATTTAAGTGAGTATTAGCCTTAGATTTCTAACCTTGGTCATATCCAAACCCTTTCAGTTGGTATTAGACTTCAAATTAATGGGTAATATCCTTTTCCCCCAAACATGATTGAACTTGGTTTTTGGAGGGGGTGTTAGCCTTGGATTTTCGGACAAATTGATCCAGACTCGACGAGCCCCATTTAAATGAGTATTAGGCTTAGATTTCTAACCTTGTTCATATCCAAGCCCTTTTAGATGGTATTAGACTTCAAATATATGGGATATAGGCTTTTCCCCCAAACATGATTGAACTTGGTTTTTGGAGGGGGTGTTAGCCTTGGATTTTCGGACAAATTGATCCTGACTCCATGAGCCCCATTTAAATGAGTATTAGCCTTAGATTTCTAACCTTGTTCATATCCAAGCCCATTTAGATGGTATTAGACTTCAAATTTAGGGGTTATAGGCTTTTCCCCCAACACATGATTGAACTTGGTTTTTGGAGGGGGTGTTAGCCTTGGATTTTCGGACAAATTGATCCTGACTCCATGAGCCCCATTTAAATGAGTATTAGCCTTAGATTTCTAACCTTGTTCATATCCAAGCCCATTTAGATGGTATTAGACTTCAAATTTATGGGTTATAGGCTTTTCCCCCAACACATGATTGAACTTGGTTTTTGGAGGGGGTGTTAGCTTTGGATTTTCGGACAAATTGATCCTGACTCGACGAGCCCCATTTAAATGAGTATTAGGCTTAGATTTCTAACCTTGTTCATATCCAAGCCCTTTTAGATGGTATTAGAATTCAAATTTATGGGTTATAGGCTTTTCCCCCAAACATGATTGAACTTGGTTTTTGGAGGGGGTGTTACCCTTGGATTTTCAGACAAATTGATCCTGACTCGACGAGCCCCATTTAAATGATTATTAGCCTTAGATTTCTAACCTTGTTCATATCCAAGCCCTTTTAGATGGTATTAGACTTCAAATTTATGGGTTATAGGCTTTTCCCCCAACACATGATTGAACTTGGTTTTTGGAGGGGGTGTTAGCCTTGGATTTTCGAACAAATTGATCCTGACTCGACGAGCCCCATTTAAGAGAGTATTAGACTTAGATTTCTAACCTTGGTCATATCCAAGCCCTTTTAGTTGGTATTAGACTTCAAATTTATGGGTAATATCCTTTTCCCCCAAACATGATTGAACTTGGTTTTTGGAGGGGGTGTTAGCCTAGGATTTTCGGACAAATTGATCCTGACTCGAAGAGCCCCATTTAAATGAGTATTAGCCTTAGATTTCTAACCTTTTTCATATCCAATCCCTTTTAGATGGTATTAGACTTCAAATTTATGGGTTATAGGCTTTTCCCCCAACACATGATTGAACTTGGTTTTTGGAGGGGGTGTTAGCCTTGGATTTTCGGACAAATTGATCCTGACTCGACGAGCCCCATTTAAGTGAGTATTAGCCTTAGATTTCTAACCTTTTTCATATCCAATCCCTTTTAGATGGTATTAGACTTCAAATTTATGGGTTATAGGCTTTTCCCCCAACACATGATTGAACTTGGTTTTTGGAGGGGGTGTTAGCCTTGGATTTTTGAACAAATTGATCCTGACTCGACGAGCCCCATTTAAGTGAGTATTAGCCTTAGATTTCTAACCTTGGTCATATCCAAACCCTTTCAGTTGGTATTAGACTTCAAATTTATGGGTAATATCCTTTTCCCCCAAACATGATTGAACTTGGTTTTTGGAGGGGGTGTTAGCCTTGGATTTTCGGACAAATTGATCCTGACTCGAAGAGCCCCATTTAAATGAGTATTAGCCTTAGATTTCTAACCTTTTTCATATCCAATCCCTTTTAGATGGTATTAGACTTCAAATTTATCGGTTATAGGCTTTTCCCCCAACACATGATTGAACTTGGTTTTTGGAGGGGGTGTTAGCCTTGGATTTTCGGACAAATTGATCCTGACTCGACGAGCCCCATTTAAGTGAGTATTAGCCTTAGATTTCTAACCTTTTTCATATCCAATCCCTTTTAGATGGTATTAGACTTCAAATTTATGGGTTATAGGCTTTTCCCCCAACACATGATTGAACTTGGTTTTTGGAGGGGGTGTTAGCCTTGGATTTTCGGACAAATTGATCCTGACTCGACGAGCCCCATTTAAGTGAGTATTAGCCTTAGATTTCTAACCTTGGTCATATCCAAGCCCTTTCAGTTGGTATTAGACTTCAAATTTATGGGTAATATCCTTTTCCCTCAACCATGATTGAACTTGGTTTTTGGAGGGGGTGTTAGCCTTGGATTTTCGGACAAATTGATCCAGACTCGACGAGCCCCATTTAAATGAGTATTAGGCTTAGATTTCTAACCTTGTTCATATCCAAGCCCTTTTAGATGGTATTAGACTTCAAATATATATGGGTTATAGGCTTTTCCCCCAAACATGATTGAACTTGGTTTTTGGAGGGGGTGTTAGCCTTGGATTTTCGGACAAATTGATCCTGACTCCATGAGCCCCATTTAAATGAGTATTAGCCTTAGATTTCTAACCTTGTTCATATCCAAGCCCATTTAGATGGTATTAGACTTCAAATTTATGGGTAATAGACTTTTCCCCCAAACATGATTGAACTTGGTTTTTGGAGGGGGTGTTAGCCTTGCATTTTTGGACAAATTGATCCTGACTCGACGAGCCCCATTTAAATGAGTATTAGCCTTAGATTTCTAACCTTGTTCATATCCAAGCCCTTTTAGATGGTATTAGACTTCAAATTTATGGGTTATAGGCTTTTCCCCCAACACATGATTGAACTTGGTTTTTGGAGGGGGTGTTAGCCTTGGATTTTCGGACAAATTGATCCTGACTCGACGAGCCCCATTTAAGTGAGTATTAGCCTTATATTTCTAACCTTGGTCATATCCAAGCCCTTTCAGTTGGTATTAGACTTCAAATTTATGGGTAATATCCTTTTCCCCCAAACATGATTGAACTTGGTTTTTGGAGGGGGTGTTAGCCTTGGATTTTTGGACAAATTGATCCAGACTCGATGAGCCCCATTTAAATGAGTATTAGGCTTAGATTTCTAACCTTGTTCATATCCAAGCCCTTTTAGATGGTATTAGACTTCAAATATATGGGATATAGGCTTTTCCCCCAAACATGATTGAACTTGGTTTTTGGAGGGGGTGTTAGCCTTGGATTTTCGGACAAATTGATCCTGACTCCAGGAGCCCCATTTAAATGAGTATTAGCCTTAGATTTCTAACCTTGTTCATATCCAAGCCCATTTAGATGGTATTAGACTTCAAATTTATGGG
Source organism: Salix caprea (assembly GCA_964035475.1). Taxonomy (NCBI): domain Eukaryota; kingdom Viridiplantae; phylum Streptophyta; class Magnoliopsida; order Malpighiales; family Salicaceae; genus Salix; species Salix caprea. The sequence goes on along the minus strand of OZ037748.1, from coordinate 3,057,839 downwards.
TTATAGGCTTTTCCCCCAACACATGATTGAACTTGGTTTTTGGAGGGGGTGTTAGCCTTGGATTTTCGGACAAATTGATCCTGACTCGACGAGCCCCATTTAAATGAGTACTAGGCTTAGATTTCTAACCTTGTTCATATCCAAGCCCTTTTAGATGGTATTAGACTTCAAATTTATGGGTTATAGGCTTTTCCCCCAAACATGATTGAACTTGGTTTTTGGAGGGGGTGTTACCCTTGGATTTTCAGACAAATTGATCCTGACTCGACGAGCCCCATTTAAATGATTATTAGCCTTAGATTTCTAACCTTGTTCATATCCAAGCCCTTTTAGATGGTATTAGACTTCAAATTTATGGGTTATAGGCTTTTCCCCCAACACATGATTGAACTTGGTTTTTGGAGGGGGTGTTAGACTTGGATTTTCGAACAAATTGATCCTGACTCGATGAGCCCCATTTAAGAGAGTATTAGACTTAGATTTCTAACCTTGGTCATATCCAAGCCCTTTTAGTTGGTATTAGACTTCAAATTTATGGGTAATATCCTTTTCCCCCAAACATGATTGAACTTGGTTTTTGGAGGGGGTGTTAGCCTAGGATTTTCGGACAAATTGATCCTGACTCGACGAGCCCCATTTAAGTGAGTATTAGCCTTAGATTTCTAACCTTTTTCATATCCAATCCCTTTCAGTTGGTATTAGACTTCAAATTTATGGGTAATATCCTTTTCCCTCAAACATGATTGAACTTGGTTTTTGGAGGGGGTGTTAGCCTTGGATTTTCGGACAAATTGATCCAGACTCGACGAACCCCATTTAAATGAGTATTAGGCTTAGATTTCTAACCTTGTTCATATCCAAGCCCTTTTAGATGGTATTAGACTTCAAATATATAGGTTATAGGCTTTTCCCCCAAACATGATTGAACTTGGTTTTTGGAGGGGGTGTTAGCCTTGGATTTTCGGACAAATTGATCCTGACTCCATGAGCCCCATTTAAATGAGTATTAGCCTTAGATTTCTAACCTTGTTCATATCCAAGCCCATTTAGATGGTATTAGACTTCAAATTTATGGGTAATAGACTTTTCCCCCAAACATGATTGAACTTGGTTTTTAGAGGGGGTGTTAGCCTTGCATTTTTGGACAAATTGATCCTGACTCGACGAGCCCCATTTAAATGAGTATTAGCCTTAGATTTCTAACCTTGTTCATATCCAAGCCCTTTTAGATGGTATTAGACTTCAAATTTATGGGTTATAGGCTTTTCCCCCAACACATGATTGAACTTGGTTTTTGGAGGGGGTGTTAGCCTTGGATTTTCGGACAAATTGATCCTGACTCGACGAGCCCCATTTAAGTGAGTATTAGCCTTATATTTCTAACCTTGGTCATATCCAAGCCCTTTCAGTTGGTATTAGACTTCAAATTTATGGGTAATATCCTTTTCCCCCAAACATGATTGAACTTGGTTTTTGGAGGGGGTGTTAGCCTTGGATTTTTGGACAAATTGATCCAGACTCGACGAGCCCCATTTAAATGAGTATTAGGCTTAGATTTCTAACCTTGTTCATATCCAAGCCCTTTTAGATGGTATTAGACTTCAAATATATGGGTTATAGGCTTTTCCCCCAAACATGATTGAACTTGGTTTTTGGAGGGGGTGTTAGCCTTGGATTATCGGACAAATTGATCCTGACTCCATGAGCCCCATTTAAATGAGTATTAGCCTTAGATTTCTAACCTTGTTCATATCCAAGCCCATTTAGATGGTATTAGACTTCAAATTTATGGGTTATAGGCTTTTCCCCCAACACATGATTGAACTTGGTTTTTGGAGGGGGTGTTAGCCTTGGATTTTCGGACAAATTGATCCAGACTCGACGAGCCCCATTTAAATGAGTATTAGCCTTAGATTTCTAACCTTGTTCATATCCTAGCCCTTTTAGATGGTATTAGACTTCAAATTTATGGGTTATAGGCTTTCCCCCCAAACATGATTGAACTTGGTTTTTGGAGGGGGTGTTAGCCTTGGATTTTCGGACAAATTGATCCTGACTCGACGAGCCCCATTTAAATGAGTATTAGCCTTAGATTTCTAACCTTTTTCATATCCAAGCCCTTTTAGATGGTATTAGACTTCAAATTTATGGGTTATAGGCTTTTCCCCCAACACATGATTGAACTTGGTTTTTGGAGGGGGTGTTAGCCTTGGATTTTCAGACAAATTGATCCTGACTCCATGAGCCCCATTTAAATGAGTATTAGCCTTAGATTTCTAACCTTGTTCATATCCAAGCCCTTTTAGATGGTATTAGACTTCAAATTTATGGGTTATAGGCTTTTCCCCCAAACATGATTGAACTTGGTTTTTGGAGGGGGTGTTACCCTTGGATTTTCAGACAAATTGATCCTGACTCGACGAGCCCCATTTAAATGATTATTAGCCTTAGATTTCTAACCTTGTTCATATCCAAGCCCTTTTAGATGGTATTAGACTTCAAATTTATGGGTTATAGGCTTTTCCCCCAACACATGATTGAACTTGGTTTTTGGAGGGGGTGTTAGCCTTGGATTTTCGTACAAATTGATCCAGACTCGACAAGCCCCATTTAAATGAGTATTAGGATTAGATTTCTAACCTTGTTCATATCCAAGCACTTTTAGATGGTATTAGACTTCAAATATATGGGTTATAGGCTTTTCCCCCAACACATGATTGAACTTGGTTTTTGGAGGGGGTGTTAGCCTTGGATTTTCGAACAAATTGATCCTGACTCGACGAGCCCCATTTAAGTGAGTATTAGAGTTAGATTTCTAACCTTGGTCATATCCAAGCCCTTTTAGTTGGTATTAGACTTCAAATTTATGGGTAATATCCTTTTCCCCCAAACATGATTGAACTTGGTTTTTGGAGGGGGTGTTAGCCTAGGATTTTCGGACAAATTGATCCTGACTCGAAGAGCCCCATTTAAATGAGTATTAGCCTTAGATTTCTAACCTTTTTCATATCCAATCCCTTTTAGATGGTATTAGACTTCAAATTTATGGGTTATAGGCTTTTCCCCCAACACATGATTGAACTTGGTTTTTGGAGGGGGTGTTAGCCTTGGATTTTCGGACAAATTGATCCTGACTCCATGAGCCCCATTTAAATGAGTATTAGCCTTAGATTTCTAACCTTGTTCATATCCAAGCCCTTTTAGATGGTATTAGACTTCAAATTTATGGGTTATAGGCTTTTCCCCCAACACATGATTGAACTTGGTTTTTGGAGGGGGTGTTAGCCTTGGATTTTCGGACAAATTGATCCTGACTCGACGAGCCCCATTTAAATGATTATTAGCCTTAGATTTCTAACCTTGGTCATATCCAAGCCCTTTCAGTTGGTATTAGACTTCAAATTTATGGGTAATATCCTTTTCCCCCAAACATGATTGAACTTGGTTTTTGGAGGGGGTGTTAGCCTTGGATTTTTGGACAAATTGATCCAGACTCGACGAGCCCCATTTAAATGAGTATTAGGCTTAGATTTCTAACCTTGTTCATATCCAAGCCCTTTTAGATGGTATTAGACTTCAAATATATGGGTTATAGGCTTTTCCCCCAAACATGATTGAACTTGGTTTTTGGAGGGGGTGTTAGCCTTGGATTATCGGACAAATTGATCCTGACTCCATGAGCCCCATTTAAATGAGTATTAGCCTTAGATTTCTAACCTTGTTCATATCCAAGCCCATTTAGATGGTATTAGACTTCAAATTTATGGGTTATAGGCTTTTCCCCCAACACATGATTGAACTTGGTTTTTGGAGGGGGTGTTAGCCTTGGATTTTCGGACAAATTGATCCAGACTCGACGAGCCCCATTTAAATGAGTATTAGCCTTAGATTTCTAACCTTGTTCATATCCTAGCCCTTTTAGATGGTATTAGACTTCAAATTTATGGGTTATAGGCTTTCCCCCCAAACATGATTGAACTTGGTTTTTGGAGGGGGTGTTAGCCTTGGATTTTCGGACAAATTGATCCTGACTCGACGAGCCCCATTTAAATGAGTATTAGCCTTAGATTTCTAACCTTTTTCATATCCAAGCCCTTTTAGATGGTATTAGACTTCAAATTTATGGGTTATAGGCTTTTCCCCCAACACATGATTGAACTTGGTTTTTGGAGGGGGTGTTAGCCTTGGATTTTCAGACAAATTGATCCTGACTCCATGAGCCCCATTTAAATGAGTATTAGCCTTAGATTTCTAACCTTGTTCATATCCAAGCCCTTTTAGATGGTATTAGACTTCAAATTTATGGGTTATAGGCTTTTCCCCCAAACATGATTGAACTTGGTTTTTGGAGGGGGTGTTACCCTTGGATTTTCAGACAAATTGATCCTGACTCGACGAGCCCCATTTAAATGATTATTAGCCTTAGATTTCTAACCTTGTTCATATCCAAGCCCTTTTAGATGGTATTAGACTTCAAATTTATGGGTTATAGGCTTTTCCCCCAACACATGATTGAACTTGGTTTTTGGAGGGGGTGTTAGCCTTGGATTTTCGTACAAATTGATCCAGACTCGACAAGCCCCATTTAAATGAGTATTAGGATTAGATTTCTAACCTTGTTCATATCCAAGCACTTTTAGATGGTATTAGACTTCAAATATATGGGTTATAGGCTTTTCCCCCAACACATGATTGAACTTGGTTTTTGGAGGGGGTGTTAGCCTTGGATTTTCGAACAAATTGATCCTGACTCGACGAGCCCCATTTAAGTGAGTATTAGAGTTAGATTTCTAACCTTGGTCATATCCAAGCCGTTTTAGTTGGTATTAGACTTCAAATTTATGGGTAATATCCTTTTCCCCCAAACATGATTGAACTTGGTTTTTGGAGGGGGTGTTAGCCTAGGATTTTCGGACAAATTGATCCTGACTCGAAGAGCCCCATTTAAATGAGTATTAGCCTTAGATTTCTAACCTTTTTCATATCCAATCCCTTTTAGATGGTATTAGACTTCAAATTTATGGGTTATAGGCTTTTCCCCCAACACATGATTGAACTTGGTTTTTGGAGGGGGTGTTAGCCTTGGATTTTCGGACAAATTGATCCTGACTCCATGAGCCCCATTTAAATGAGTATTAGCCTTAGATTTCTAACCTTGTTCATATCCAAGCCCTTTTAGATGGTATTAGACTTCAAATTTATGGGTTATAGGCTTTTCCCCCAACACATGATTGAACTTGGTTTTTGGAGGGGGTGTTAGCCTTGCATTTTTGGACAAATTGATCCTGACTCGACGAGCCCCATTTAAGTGAGTATTAGCCTTAGATTTCTAACCTTGGTCATATCCAAACCCTTTCAGTTGGTATTAGACTTCAAATTTATGGGTAATATCCTTTTCCCTCAAACATGATTGAACTTGGTTTTTGGAAGGGGTGTTAGCCTTGGATTTTCGGACAAATTGATCCAGACTCGACAAGCCCCATTTAAATGAGTATTAGGATTAGATTTCTAACCTTGTTCATATCCAAGCACTTTTAGATGGTATTAGACTTCAAATATATGGGTTATAGGCTTTTCCCCCAACACATGATTGAACTTGGTTTTTGGAGGGGGTGTTAGCCTTGGATTTTCGAACAAATTGATCCTGACTCGACGAGCCCCATTTAAGTGAGTATTAGAGTTAGATTTCTAACCTTGGTCATATCCAAGCCCTTTTAGTTGGTATTAGACTTTAAATTTATGGGTAATATCCTTTTCCCCCAAACATGATTGAACTTGGTTTTTGGAGGGGGTGTTAGCCTAGGATTTTCGGACAAATTGATCCTGACTCGAAGAGCCCCATTTAAATGAGTATTAGCCTTAGATTTCTAACCTTTTTCATATCCAATCCCTTTTAGATGGTATTAGACTTCAAATTTATGGGTTATAGGCTTTTCCCCCAACACATGATTGAACTTGGTTTTTGGAGGGGGTGTTAGCCTTGGATTTTCGGACAAATTGATCCTGACTCCATGAGCCCCATTTAAATGAGTATTAGCCTTAGATTTCTAACCTTGTTCATATCCAAGCCCTTTTAGATGGTATTAGACTTCAAATTTATGGGTTATAGGCTTTTCCCCCAACACATGATTGAACTTGGTTTTTGGAGGGGGTGTTAGCCTTGGATTTTCGGACAAATTGATCCTGACTCGACGAGCCCCATTTAAATGATTATTAGCCTTAGATTTCTAACCTTGGTCATATCCAAGCCCTTTCAGTTGGTATTAGACTTCAAATTTATGGGTAATATCCTTTTCCCCCAAACATGATTGAACTTGGTTTTTGGAGGGGGTGTTAGCCTTGGATTTTTGGACAAATTGATCCAGACTCGACGAGCCCCATTTAAATGAGTATTAGGCTTAGATTTCTAACCTTGTTCATATCCAAGCCCTTTTAGATGGTATTAGACTTCAAATATATGGGTTATAGGCTTTTCCCCCAAACATGATTGAACTTGGTTTTTGGAGGGGGTGTTAGCCTTGGATTATCGGACAAATTGATCCTGACTCCATGAGCCCCATTTAAATGAGTATTAGCCTTAGATTTCTAACCTTGTTCATATCCAAGCCCATTTAGATGGTATTAGACTTCAAATTTATGGGTTATAGGCTTTTCCCCCAACACATGATTGAACTTGGTTTTTGGAGGGGGTGTTAGCCTTGGATTTTCGGACAAATTGATCCAGACTCGACGAGCCCCATTTAAATGAGTATTAGCCTTAGATTTCTAACCTTGTTCATATCCTAGCCCTTTTAGATGGTATTAGACTTCAAATTTATGGGTTATAGGCTTTCCCCCCAAACATGATTGAACTTGGTTTTTGGAGGGGGTGTTAGCCTTGGATTTTCGGACAAATTGATCCTGACTCGACGAGCCCCATTTAAATGAGTATTAGCCTTAGATTTCTAACCTTTTTCATATCCAAGCCCTTTTAGATGGTATTAGACTTCAAATTTATGGGTTATAGGCTTTTCCCCCAACACATGATTGAACTTGGTTTTTGGAGGGGGTGTTAGCCTTGGATTTTCAGACAAATTGATCCTGACTCCATGAGCCCCATTTAAATGAGTATTAGCCTTAGATTTCTAACCTTGTTCATATCCAAGCCCTTTTAGATGGTATTAGACTTCAAATTTATGGGTTATAGGCTTTTCCCCCAAACATGATTGAACTTGGTTTTTGGAGGGGGTGTTACCCTTGGATTTTCAGACAAATTGATCCTGACTCGACGAGCCCCATTTAAATGATTATTAGCCTTAGATTTCTAACCTTGTTCATATCCAAGCCCTTTTAGATGGTATTAGACTTCAAATTTATGGGTTATAGGCTTTTCCCCCAACACATGATTGAACTTGGTTTTTGGAGGGGGTGTTAGCCTTGGATTTTCGTACAAATTGATCCAGACTCGACAAGCCCCATTTAAATGAGTATTAGGATTAGATTTCTAACCTTGTTCATATCCAAGCACTTTTAGATGGTATTAGACTTCAAATATATGGGTTATAGGCTTTTCCCCCAACACATGATTGAACTTGGTTTTTGGAGGGGGTGTTAGCCTTGGATTTTCGAACAAATTGATCCTGACTCGACGAGCCCCATTTAAGTGAGTATTAGAGTTAGATTTCTAACCTTGGTCATATCCAAGCCGTTTTAGTTGGTATTAGACTTCAAATTTATGGGTAATATCCTTTTCCCCCAAACATGATTGAACTTGGTTTTTGGAGGGGGTGTTAGCCTAGGATTTTCGGACAAATTGATCCTGACTCGAAGAGCCCCATTTAAATGAGTATTAGCCTTAGATTTCTAACCTTTTTCATATCCAATCCCTTTTAGATGGTATTAGACTTCAAATTTATGGGTTATAGGCTTTTCCCCCAACACATGATTGAACTTGGTTTTTGGAGGGGGTGTTAGCCTTGGATTTTCGGACAAATTGATCCTGACTCCATGAGCCCCATTTAAATGAGTATTAGCCTTAGATTTCTAACCTTGTTCATATCCAAGCCCTTTTAGATGGTATTAGACTTCAAATTTATGGGTTATAGGCTTTTCCCCCAACACATGATTGAACTTGGTTTTTGGAGGGGGTGTTAGCCTTGCATTTTTGGACAAATTGATCCTGACTCGACGAGCCCCATTTAAGTGAGTATTAGCCTTAGATTTCTAACCTTGGTCATATCCAAACCCTTTCAGTTGGTATTAGACTTCAAATTTATGGGTAATATCCTTTTCCCTCAAACATGATTGAACTTGGTTTTTGGAAGGGGTGTTAGCCTTGGATTTTCGGACAAATTGATCCAGACTCGACAAGCCCCATTTAAATGAGTATTAGGATTAGATTTCTAACCTTGTTCATATCCAAGCACTTTTAGATGGTATTAGACTTCAAATATATGGGTTATAGGCTTTTCCCCCAACACATGATGAACTTGGTTTTTGGAGGGGGTGTTAGCCTTGGATTTTCGAACAAATTGATACTGACTCGACGAGCCCCATTTAAGTGAGTATTAGAGTTAGATTTCTAACCTTGGTCATATCCAAGCCCTTTTAGTTGGTATTAGACTTCAAATTTATGGGTAATATCCTTTTCCCCCAAACATGATTGAACTTGGTTTTTGGAGGGGGTGTTAGCCTAGGATTTTCGGACAAATTGATCCTGACTCGAAGAGCCCCATTTAAATGAGTATTAGCCTTAGATTTCTAACCTTTTTCATATCCAATCCCTTTTAGATGGTATTAGACTTCAAATTTATGGGTTATAGGCTTTTCCCCCAACACATGATTGAACTTGGTTTTTGGAGGGGGTGTTAGCCTTGGATTTTCGGACAAATTGATCCTGACTCCATGAGCCCCATTTAAATGAGTATTAGCCTTAGATTTCTAACCTTGTTCATATCCAAGCCCTTTTAGATGGTATTAGACTTCAAATTTATGGGTTATAGGCTTTTCCCCCAACACATGATTGAACTTGGTTTTTGGAGGGGGTGTTAGCCTTGGATTTTCGGACAAATTGATCCTGACTCGACGAGCCCCATTTAAATGATTATTAGCCTTAGATTTCTAACCTTGGTCATATCCAAGCCCTTTCAGTTGGTATTAGACTTCAAATTTATGGGTAATATCCTTTTCCCCCAAACATGATTGAACTTGGTTTTTGGAGGGGGTGTTAGCCTTGGATTTTTGGACAAATTGATCCAGACTCGACGAGCCCCATTTAAATGAGTATTAGGCTTAGATTTCTAACCTTGTTCATATCCAAGCCCTTTTAGATGGTATTAGACTTCAAATATATGGGTTATAGGCTTTTCCCCCAAACATGATTGAACTTGGTTTTTGGAGGGGGTGTTAGCCTTGGATTATCGGACAAATTGATCCTGACTCCATGAGCCCCATTTAAATGAGTATTAGCCTTAGATTTCTAACCTTGTTCATATCCAAGCCCATTTAGATGGTATTAGACTTCAAATTTATGGGTTATAGGCTTTTCCCCCAACACATGATTGAACTTGGTTTTTGGAGGGGGTGTTAGCCTTGGATTTTCGGACAAATTGATCCAGACTCGACGAGCCCCATTTAAATGAGTATTAGCCTTAGATTTCTAACCTTGTTCATATCCTAGCCCTTTTAGATGGTATTAGACTTCAAATTTATGGGTTATAGGCTTTCCCCCCAAACATGATTGAACTTGGTTTTTGGAGGGGGTGTTAGCCTTGGATTTTCGGACAAATTGATCCTGACTCGACGAGCCCCATTTAAATGAGTATTAGCCTTAGATTTCTAACCTTTTTCATATCCAAGCCCTTTTAGATGGTATTAGACTTCAAATTTATGGGTTATAGGCTTTTCCCCCAACACATGATTGAACTTGGTTTTTGGAGGGGGTGTTAGCCTTGGATTTTCAGACAAATTGATCCTGACTCCATGAGCCCCATTTAAATGAGTATTAGCCTTAGATTTCTAACCTTGTTCATATCCAAGCCCTTTTAGATGGTATTAGACTTCAAATTTATGGGTTATAGGCTTTTCCCCCAAACATGATTGAACTTGGTTTTTGGAGGGGGTGTTACCCTTGGATTTTCAGACAAATTGATCCTGACTCGACGAGCCCCATTTAAATGATTATTAGCCTTAGATTTCTAACCTTGTTCATATCCAAGCCCTTTTAGATGGTATTAGACTTCAAATTTATGGGTTATAGGCTTTTCCCCCAACACATGATTGAACTTGGTTTTTGGAGGGGGTGTTAGCCTTGGATTTTCGTACAAATTGATCCAGACTCGACAAGCCCCATTTAAATGAGTATTAGGATTAGATTTCTAACCTTGTTCATATCCAAGCACTTTTAGATGGTATTAGACTTCAAATATATGGGTTATAGGCTTTTCCCCCAACACATGATTGAACTTGGTTTTTGGAGGGGGTGTTAGCCTTGGATTTTCGAACAAATTGATCCTGACTCGACGAGCCCCATTTAAGTGAGTATTAGAGTTAGATTTCTAACCTTGGTCATATCCAAGCCGTTTTAGTTGGTATTAGACTTCAAATTTATGGGTAATATCCTTTTCCCCCAAACATGATTGAACTTGGTTTTTGGAGGGGGTGTTAGCCTAGGATTTTCGGACAAATTGATCCTGACTCGAAGAGCCCCATTTAAATGAGTATTAGCCTTAGATTTCTAACCTTTTTCATATCCAATCCCTTTTAGATGGTATTAGACTTCAAATTTATGGGTTATAGGCTTTTCCCCCAACACATGATTGAACTTGGTTTTTGGAGGGGGTGTTAGCCTTGGATTTTCGGACAAATTGATCCTGACTCCATGAGCCCCATTTAAATGAGTATTAGCCTTAGATTTCTAACCTTGTTCATATCCAAGCCCTTTTAGATGGTATTAGACTTCAAATTTATGGGTTATAGGCTTTTCCCCCAACACATGATTGAACTTGGTTTTTGGAGGGGGTGTTAGCCTTGGATTTTCGGACAAATTGATCCTGACTCGACGAGCCCCATTTAAATGATTATTAGCCTTAGATTTCTAACCTTGTTCATATCCAAGCCCTTATAGATGGTATTAGACTTCAAATTTATGGGTTATAGGCTTTTCCCCCAACACATGATTGAACTTGGTTTTTGGAGGGGGTGTTAGCCTTGGATTTTCGGACAAATTGATCCTGACTCAAAGAGCCCCATTTAAGTGAGTATTAGACTTAGATTTCTAGCCTTGGTCATATCCAAGCCCTTTTAGTTGGTATTAGACTTCAAATTTATGGGTAATATCCTTTTCCCCCAAACATGATTGAACTTGGTTTTTGGAGGGGGTGTTAGGCTAGGATTTTTGGACAAATTGATCCTGACTCGAAGAGCCCCATTTAAATGAGTATTAGCCTTAGATTTCTAACCTTGTTCATATCCAAGCCCTTTTAGATGGTATTAGACTTCAAATTTATGGGTTATAGGCTTTTCCCCCAACACATGATTGAACTTGGTTTTTGGAGGGGGTGTTAGCCTTGGATTTTCGGACAAATTGATCCTGACTCGACGAGCCCCATTTAAATGATTATTAGCCTTAGATTTCTAACCTTGTTCATATCCAAGCCCTTTTAGATGGTATTAGACTTCAAATATATGGGTTATAGGCTTTTCCCCCAAACATGATTGAACTTGGTTTTTGGAGGGGGTGTTAGCCTTGGATTATCGGACAAATTGATCCTGACTCCATGAGCCCCATTTAAATGAGTATTAGCCTTAGATTTCTAACCTTGTTCATATCCAAGCCCATTTAGATGGTATTAGACTTCAAATTTATGGGTTATAGGCTTTTCCCCCAACACATGATTGAACTTGGTTTTTGGAGGGGGTGTTAGCCTTGGATTTTCGGACAAATTGATCCAGACTCGACGAGCCCCATTTAAATGAGTATTAGCCTTAGATTTCTAACCTTGTTCATATCCTAGCCCTTTTAGATGGTATTAGACTTCAAATTTATGGGTTATAGGCTTTCCCCCCAAACATGATTGAACTTGGTTTTTGGAGGGGGTGTTAGCCTTGGATTTTCGGACAAATTGATCCTGACTCGACGAGCCCCATTTAAATGAGTATTAGCCTTAGATTTCTAACCTTTTTCATATCCAAGCCCTTTTAGATGGTATTAGACTTCAAATTTATGGGTTATAGGCTTTTCCCCCAACACATGATTGAACTTGGTTTTTGGAGGGGGTGTTAGCCTTGGATTTTCAGACAAATTGATCCTGACTCCATGAGCCCCATTTAAATGAGTATTAGCCTTAGATTTCTAACCTTGTTCATATCCAAGCCCTTTTAGATGGTATTAGACTTCAAATTTATGGGTTATAGGCTTTTCCCCCAAACATGATTGAACTTGGTTTTTGGAGGGGGTGTTACCCTTGGATTTTCAGACAAATTGATCCTGACTCGACGAGCCCCATTTAAATGATTATTAGCCTTAGATTTCTAACCTTGTTCATATCCAAGCCCTTTTAGATGGTATTAGACTTCAAATTTATGGGTTATAGGCTTTTCCCCCAACACATGATTGAACTTGGTTTTTGGAGGGGGTGTTAGCCTTGGATTTTCGTAAAAATTGATCCAGACTCGACAAGCCCCATTTAAATGAGTATTAGGATTAGATTTCTAACCTTGTTCATATCCAAGCACTTTTAGATGGTATTAGACTTCAAATATATGGGTTATAGGCTTTTCCCCCAACACATGATTGAACTTGGTTTTTGGAGGGGGTGTTAGCCTTGGATTTTCGAACAAATTGATCCTGACTCGACGAGCCCCATTTAAGTGAGTATTAGAGTTAGATTTCTAACCTTGGTCATATCCAAGCCGTTTTAGTTGGTATTAGACTTCAAATTTATGGGTAATATCCTTTTCCCCCAAACATGATTGAACTTGGTTTTTGGAGGGGGTGTTAGCCTAGGATTTTCGGACAAATTGATCCTGACTCGAAGAGCCCCATTTAAATGAGTATTAGCCTTAGATTTCTAACCTTTTTCATATCCAATCCCTTTTAGATGGTATTAGACTTCAAATTTATGGGTTATAGGCTTTTCCCCCAACACATGATTGAACTTGGTTTTTGGAGGGGGTGTTAGCCTTGGATTTTCGGACAAATTGATCCTGACTCCATGAGCCCCATTTAAATGAGTATTAGCCTTAGATTTCTAACCTTGTTCATATCCAAGCCCTTTTAGATGGTATTAGACTTCAAATTTATGGGTTATAGGCTTTTCCCCCAACACATGATTGAACTTGGTTTTTGGAGGGGGTGTTAGCCTTGGATTTTCGGACAAATTGATCCTGACTCGACGAGCCCCATTTAAATGATTATTAGCCTTAGATTTCTAACCTTGTTCATATCCAAGCCCTTATAGATGGTATTAGACTTCAAATTTATGGGTTATAGGCTTTTCCCCCAACACATGATTGAACTTGGTTTTTGGAGGGGGTGTTAGCCTTGGATTTTCGGACAAATTGATCCTGACTCAAAGAGCCCCATTTAAGTGAGTATTAGACTTAGATTTCTAGCCTTGGTCATATCCAAGCCCTTTTAGTTGGTATTAGACTTCAAATTTATGGGTAATATCCTTTTCCCCCAAACATGATTGAACTTGGTTTTTGGAGGGGGTGTTAGGCTAGGATTTTTGGACAAATTGATCCTGACTCGAAGAGCCCCATTTAAATGAGTATTAGCCTTAGATTTCTAACCTTTTTCATATCCAATCCCTTTTAGATGGTATTAGACTTCAAATTTATGGGTTATAGGCTTTTCCCCCAAACATGATTGAACTTGGTTTTTGGAGGGGGTGTTAGCCTTGGATTTTCGGACAAATTTATCCTGACTCGATGAGCCCCATTTAAATGAGTATTAGACTTAGATTTCTAACCTTGTTCATATCCAATCCCTTTTAGATGGTATTAGACTTCAAATTTATGGGTTATAGGCTTTTCCCCCAACATATGATTGAACTAGGTTTTTGGAGGGGGTGTTAGAATTGGATTTTCGAACAAATTGATCCTGACTCGACGAGCCCCATTTAAGTGAGTATTAGCCTTAGATTTCTAACCTTGGTCATATCCAAGCCCTTTTAGTTGGTATTAGACTTTCAAATTTATGGGTTATAGGCTTTTCCCCCAAACATGATTGAACTTGGTTTTTGGAGGGGGTGTTACCCTTGGATTTTCAGACAAATTGATCCTGACTCGACGAGCCCCATTTAAATGAGTATTAGCCTTAGATTTCTAAGCTTGTTCATATCCAAGCCCTTTTAGATGGTATTAGACTTCAAATTTATGGGTTATAGGCTTTTCCCCCAACACATGATTGAACTTGGTTTTTGGAGGGGGTGTTAGCCTTGGATTTTCGTACAAATTGATCCAGACTCGACAAGCCCCATTTAAATGAGTATTAGGATTAGATTTCTAACCTTGTTCATATCCAAGCACTTTTAGATGGTATTAGACTTCAAATATATGGGTTATAGGCTTTTCCCCCAAACATGATTGAACTTGGTTTTTGGAGGGGGTGTTAGCCTTGCATTTTTGGACAAATTGATCCTGACTCGACGAGCCCCATTTAAATGAGTATTAGGCTTAGATTTCTAACCTTGTTCATATCCAAGCCCTTTTAGATGGTATTAGACTTCAAATTTATGGGTTATAGGCTTTTCCCCCAACACATGATTGAACTTGGTTTTTGGAGGGGGTGTTAGCCTTGGATTTTCGGACAAATTGATCCTGACTCCATGAGCCCCATTTAAATGAGTATTAGCCTTAGATTTCTAACCTTGTTCATATCCAAGCCCTTTTAGATGGTATTAGACTTCAAATTTATGGGTTATAGGCTTTTCCCCCAACACATGATTGAACTTGGTTTTTGGAGGGGGTGTTAGCCTTGGATTTTCGGACAAATTGATCCTGACTCGACGAGCCCCATTTAAATGATTATTAGCCTTAGATTTCTAACCTTGTTCATATCCAAGCCCTTATAGATGGTATTAGACTTCAAATTTATGGGTTATAGGCTTTTCCCCCAACACATGATTGAACTTGGTTTTTGGAGGGGGTGTTAGCCTTGGATTTTCGGACAAATTGATCCTGACTCAAAGAGCCCCATTTAAGTGAGTATTAGACTTAGATTTCTAGCCTTGGTCATATCCAAGCCCTTTTAGTTGGTATTAGACTTCAAATTTATGGGTAATATCCTTTTCCCCCAAACATGATTGAACTTGGTTTTTGGAGGGGGTGTTAGGCTAGGATTTTTGGACAAATTGATCCTGACTCGAAGAGCCCCATTTAAATGAGTATTAGCCTTAGATTTCTAACCTTTTTCATATCCAATCCCTTTTAGATGGTATTAGACTTCAAATTTATGGGTTATAGGCTTTTCCCCCAAACATGATTGAACTTGGTTTTTGGAGGGGGTGTTAGCCTTGGATTTTCGGACAAATTTATCCTGACTCGATGAGCCCCATTTAAATGAGTATTAGACTTAGATTTCTAACCTTGTTCATATCCAATCCCTTTTAGATGGTATTAGACTTCAAATTTATGGGTTATAGGCTTTTCCCCCAACATATGATTGAACTAGGTTTTTGGAGGGGGTGTTAGAATTGGATTTTCGAACAAATTGATCCTGACTCGACGAGCCCCATTTAAGTGAGTATTAGCCTTAGATTTCTAACCTTGGTCATATCCAAGCCCTTTTAGTTGGTATTAGACTTTCAAATTTATGGGTTATAGGCTTTTCCCCCAAACATGATTGAACTTGGTTTTTGGAGGGGGTGTTACCCTTGGATTTTCAGACAAATTAATCCTGACTCGACGAGCCCCATTTAAATGAGTATTAGCCTTAGATTTCTAAGCTTGTTCATATCCAAGCCCTTTTAGATGGTATTAGACTTCAAATTTATGGGTTATAGGCTTTTCCCCCAACACATGATTGAACTTGGTTTTTGGAGGGGGTGTTAGCCTTGGATTTTCGTACAAATTGATCCAGACTCGACAAGCCCCATTTAAATGAGTATTAGGATTAGATTTCTAACCTTGTTCATATCCAAGCACTTTTAGATGGTATTAGACTTCAAATATATGGGTTATAGGCTTTTCCCCCAAACATGATTGAACTTGGTTTTTGGAGGGGGTGTTAGCCTTGCATTTTTGGACAAATTGATCCTGACTCGACGAGCCCCATTTAAATGAGTATTAGGCTTAGATTTCTAACCTTGTTCATATCCAAGCCCTTTTAGATGGTATTAGACTTCAAATTTATGGGTTATAGGCTTTTCCCCCAACACATGATTGAACTTGGTTTTTGGAGGGGGTGTTAGCCTTGGATTTTTGGACAAATTGATCCTGACTCAACGAGCCCCATTTAAGTGAGTATTAGCCTTAGATTTCTAACCTTGGTCATATCCAAGCCCATTTAGTTGGTATTAGACTTTCAAATTTATGGGTTATAGGCTTTTCCCCCAAACATGATTGAACTTGGTATTTGGAGGGGGTGTTACCCTTGGATTTTCAGACAAATTGATCCTGACTCGACGAGCCCCATTTAACTGAGTATTAGCCTTAGATGTCTAAGCTTGTTCATATCCAAGCCCTTTTAGATGGTATTAGACCTCAAATTTATGGGTTATAGGCTTTTCCCCCAACACATGATTGAACTTGGTTTTTGGAGGGGGTGTTAGCCTTGGATTTTCGGACAAATTGATCCTGACTCGACGAGCCCCATTTAAGTGAGTATTATCCTTAGATTTCTAAGCTTGTTCATATCCAAGCCCTTTTAGATGGTATTAGACTTCAAATTTATGGGTTATAGGCTTTTCCCCCAACACATGATTGAACTTGGTTTTTGGAGGGGGTGTTAGCCTTGGATTTTCGGACAAATTGATCCAGACTCGACGAGCCCCATTTAAATGAGTATTAGGATTAGATTTATAACCTTGTTCATATCCAAGCACTTTTAGATGGTATTAGACTTCAAATATATGGGTTATAGGCTTTTCCCCCAAACATGATTGAACTTGGTTTTTGGAGGGGGTGTTAGCCTTGCATTTTTGGACAAATTGATCCTGACTCGACGAGCCCCATTTAAATGAGTATTAGGCTTAGATTTCTAACCTTGTTCATATCCAAGCCCTTTTAGATGGTATTAGACTTCAAATTTATGGGTTATAGGCTTTTCCCCCAACACATGATTGAACTTGTATTTTGGAGGGGGTGTTGGCCTTGGATTTTCGGACAAATTGATCCTGACTCGACGAGCCCCATTTAAGTGAGTATTAGCCTTAGATTTCTAACCTTGGTCATATCCAAGCCCTTTTAGTTGGTATTAGACTTCAAATTTATAGGTAATATCCTTTTCCCCCAAACATGATTGAACTTGGTTTTTGGAGGGGGTGTTAGCCTTGGATTTTCGGACAAATTGATCCAGACTCGACGAGCCCCATTTAAATGAGTATTAGGATTAGATTTCTAACCTTGTTCATATCCAAGCCCTTTTAGATGGTATTAGACTTCAAATATATGGGTTATAGGCTTTTCCCCCAAACATGATTGAACTTGGTTTTTGGAGGGGGTGTTAGCCTTGGATTTTCAGACAAATTGATCCTGACTCGACGAGCCCCATTTAACTGAGTATTAGCCTTAGATGTCTAAGCTTGTTCATATCCAAGCCCTTTTAGATGGTATTAGACCTCAAATTTATGGGTTATAGGCTTTTCCCCCAACATATGATTGAACTTGGTTTTTGGAGGGGGTGTTAGAATTGGATTTTCGAACAAATTGATCCTGACTCGACGAGCCCCATTTAAGTGAGTATTAGCCTTAGATTTCTAACCTTGGTCATATCCAAGCCCTTTTAGTTGGTATTAGACTTTCAAATTTATGGGTTATAGGCTTTTCCCCCAAACATGATTGAACTTGGTTTTTGGAGGGGGTGTTAGCCTTGCATTTTTGGACAAATTGATCCTGACTCGACGAGCCCCATTTAAATGATTATTAGGCTTAGATTTCTAACCTTGTTCATATCCAAGCCCTTTTAGATGGTATTAGACCTCAAATTTATGGGTTATAGGCTTTTCCCCCAACATATGATTGAACTTGGTTTTTGGAGGAGGTGTTAGAATTGGATTTTCGAACAAATTGATCCTGACTCGACGAGCCACATTTAAGTGAGTATTAGCCTTAGATTTCTAACCTTGGTCATATCCAAGCCCTTTTAGTTGGTATTAGACTTTCAAATTTATGGGTTATAGGCTTTTCCCCCAAACATGATTGAACTTGGTATTTGGAGGGGGTGTTACCCTTGGATTTTCGGACAAATTGATCCTGACTCGACGAGCCCCATTTAAGTGAGTATTATCCTTAGATTTCTAAGCTTGTTCATATCCAAGCCCTTTTAGATGGTATTAGACTTCAAATTTATGGGTTATAGGCTTTTCCCCCAACACATGATTGAACTTGGTTTTTGGAGGGGGTGTTAGCCTTGGATTTTCGGACAAATTGATCCTGACTCGACGAGCCCCATTTAAGTGAGTATTAGACTTAGATTTCTAGCCTTGGTCATATCCAAGCCCTTTTAGTTGGTATTAGACTTCAAATTTATGGGTAATATCCTTTTCCCCCAAACATGATTGAACTTGGTTTTTGGAGGGGGTGTTAGCCTAGGATTTTCGGACAAATTGATCCTGACTCGAAGAGCCCCATTTAAATGAGTATTAGCCTTAGATTTTTAACCTTTTTCATATCCAATCCCTTTTAGATGGTATTAGACTTCAAATTTATGGGTTATAGGCTTTTCCCCCAACACATGATTGAACTTGGTATTTGGAGGGGGTGTTAGCCTTGGATTTTCGGACAAATTGATCCTGACTCGACGAGCCCCATTTAAGTGAGTATTAGCCTTAGATTTCTAACCTTGGTCATATCCAAGCCCTTTTAGTTGGTATTAGACTTCAAATTTATAGGTAATATCCTTTTCCCCCAAACATGATTGAACTTGGTTTTTGGAGGGGGTGTTAGCCTTGGATTTTCGGACAAATTGATCCAGACTCGACGAGCCCCATTTAAATGAGTATTAGGATTAGATTTCTAACCTTGTTCATATCCAAGCCCTTTTAGATGGTATTAGACTTCAAATATATGGGTTATAGGCTTTTCCCCCAAACATGATTGAACTTGGTTTTTGGAGGGGGTGTTAGCCTTGGATTTTCAGACAAATTGATCCTGACTCGACGAGCCCCATTTAACTGAGTATTAGCCTTAGATGTCTAAGCTTGTTCATATCCAAGCCCTTTTAGATGGTATTAGACTTCAAATTTATGGGTTATAGGCTTTTCCCCCAACACATGATTGAACTTGGTTTTTGGAGGGGGTGTTAGCCTTGGATTTTCGGACAAATTGATCCAGACTCGACGAGCCCCATTTAAATGAGTATTAGGATTAGATTTATAACCTTGTTCATATCCAAGCACTTTTAGATGGTATTAGACTTCAAATATATGGGTTATAGGCTTTTCCCCCAAACATGATTGAACTTGGTTTTTGGAGGGGGTGTTAGCCTTGCATTTTTGGACAAATTGATCCTGACTCGACGAGCCCCATTTAAATGAGTATTAGGCTTAGATTTCTAACCTTGTTCATATCCAAGCCCTTTTAGATGGTATTAGACTTCAAATTTATGGGTTATAGGCTTTTCCCCCAACACATGATTGAACTTGGTTTTTGGAGGGGGTGTTAGCCTTGGATTTTCGGACAAATTGATCCTGACTCGACGAGCCCCATTTAAGTGAGTATTAGCCTTAGATTTCTAACCTTGGTCATATCCAAGCCCTTTTAGTTGGTATTAGACTTCAAATTTATAGGTAATATCCTTTTCCCCCAAACATGATTGAACTTGGTTTTTGGAGGGGGTGTTAGCCTTGGATTTTCGGACAAATTGATCCAGACTCGACGAGCCCCATTTAAATGAGTATTAGGATTAGATTTCTAACCTTGTTCATATCCAAGCCCTTTTAGATGGTATTAGACTTCAAATATATGGGTTATAGGCTTTTCCCCCAAACATGATTGAACTTGGTTTTTGGAGGGGGTGTTAGCCTTGGATTTTCAGACAAATTGATCCTGACTCGACGAGCCCCATTTAACTGAGTATTAGCCTTAGATGTCTAAGCTTGTTCATATCCAAGCCCTTTTAGATGGTATTAGACTTCAAATTTATGGGTTATAGGCTTTTCCCCCAAACATGATTGAACTTGGTTTTTGGAGGGGGTGTTAGCCTTGGATTTTCAGACAAATTGATCCTGACTCGACGAGCCCCATTTAACTGAGTATTAGCCTTAGATGTCTAAGCTTGTTCATATCCAAGCCCTTTTAGATGGTATTAGACCTCAAATTTATGGGTTATAGGCTTTTCCCCCAACATATGATTGAACTTGGTTTTTGGAGGGGGTGTTAGAATTGGATTTTCGAACAAATTGATCCTGACTCGACGAGCCCCATTTAAGTGAGTATTAGCCTTAGATTTCTAACCTTGGTCATATCCAAGCCCTTTTAGTTGGTATTAGACTTTCAAATTTATGGGTTATAGGCTTTTCCCCCAAACATGATTGAACTTGGTTTTTGGAGGGGGTGTTAGCCTTGCATTTTTGGACAAATTGATCCTGACTCGACGAGCCCCATTTAAATGATTATTAGGCTTAGATTTCTAACCTTGTTCATATCCAAGCCCTTTTAGATAGTATTAGACCTCAAATTTATGGGTTATAGGCTTTTCCCCCAACATATGATTGAACTTGGTTTTTGGAGGAGGTGTTAGAATTGGATTTTCGAACAAATTGATCCTGACTCGACGAGCCACATTTAAGTGAGTATTAGCCTTAGATTTCTAACCTTGGTCATATCCAAGCCCTTTTAGTTGGTATTAGACTTTCAAATTTATGGGTTATAGGCTTTTCCCCCAAACATGATTGAACTTGGTATTTGGAGGGGGTGTTACCCTTGGATTTTCGGACAAATTGATCCTGACTCGACGAGCCCCATTTAAGTGAGTATTATCCTTAGATTTCTAAGCTTGTTCATATCCAAGCCCTTTTAGATGGTATTAGACTTCAAATTTATGGGTTATAGGCTTTTCCCCCAACACATGATTGAACTTGGTTTTTGGAGGGGGTGTTAGCCTTGGATTTTCGGACAAATTGATCCTGACTCGACGAGCCCCATTTAAGTGAGTATTAGACTTAGATTTCTAGCCTTGGTCATATCCAAGCCCTTTTAGTTGGTATTAGACTTCAAATTTATGGGTAATATCCTTTTCCCCCAAACATGATTGAACTTGGTTTTTGGAGGGGGTGTTAGCCTTGGATTTTCGGACAAATTGATCCAGACTCGACGAGCCCCATTTAAATGAGTATTAGGCTTAGATTTCTAACCTTGTTCATATCCAAGCCCTTTTAGATGGTATTAGACTTCAAATATATGGGTTATAGGCTTTTCCCCCAAACATGATTGAACTTGGTTTTTGGAGGGGGTGTTAGCCTTGGATTTTCGGACAAATTTATCCTGACTCGATGAGCCCCATTTAAATGAGTATTAGACTTAGATTTCTAACCTTGTTCATATCCAATCCCTTTTAGATGGTATTAGACTTCAAATTTATGGGTTATAGGCTTTTCCCCCAACATATGATTGAACTTGGTTTTTGGAGGGGGTGTTAGAATTGGATTTTCGAACAAATTGATCCTGACTCGACGAGCCCCATTTAAGTGAGTATTAGCCTTAGATTTCTAACCTTGGTCATATCCAAGCCCTTTTAGTTGGTATTAGACTTTCAAATTTATGGGTTATAGGCTTTTCCCCCAAACATGGTTGAACTTGGTTTTTGGAGGGGGTGTTACCCTTGGATTTTCAGACAAATTGATCCTGACTCGACGAGCCCCATTTAAATGAGTATTAGCCTTAGATTTCTAAGCTTGTTCATATCCAAGCCCTTTTAGATGGTATTAGACTTCAAATTTATGGGTTATAGGCTTTTCCCCCAACACATGATTGAACTTGGTTTTTGGAGGGGGTGTTAGCCTTGGATTTTCGGACAAATTGATCCAGACTCGACGAGCCCCATTTAAATGAGTATTAGGATTAGATTTATAACCTTGTTCATATCCAAGCACTTTTAGATGGTATTAGACTTCAAATATATGGGTTATAGGCTTTTCCCCCAAACATGATTGAACTTGGTTTTTGGAGGGGGTGTTAGCCTTGCATTTTTGGACAAATTGATCCTGACTCGACGAGCCCCATTTAAATGAGTATTAGGCTTAGATTTCTAACCTTGTTCATATCCAAGCCCTTTTAGATGGTATTAGACTTCAAATTTATGGGTTATAGGCTTTTCCCCCAACACATGATTGAACTTGGTTTTTGGAGGGGGTGTTAGCCTTGGATTTTCGGACAAATTGATCCTGACTCGACGAGCCCCATTTAAGTGAGTATTAGCCTTAGATTTCTAACCTTGGTCATATCCAAGCCCTTTTAGTTGGTATTAGACTTCAAATTTATAGGTAATATCCTTTTCCCCCAAAAATGATTGAACTTGGTTTTTGGAGGGGGTGTTAGCCTTGGATTTTCGGACAAATTGATCCAGACTCGACGAGCCCCATTTAAATGAGTATTAGGATTAGATTTCTAACCTTGTTCATATCCAAGCCCTTTTAGATGGTATTAGACTTCAAATATATGGGTTATAGGCTTTTCCCCCAAACATGATTGAACTTGGTTTTTGGAGGGGGTGTTAGCCTTGGATTTTCAGACAAATTGATCCTGACTCGACGAGCCCCATTTAACTGAGTATTAGCCTTAGATGTCTAAGCTTGTTCATATCCAAGCCCTTTTAGATGGTATTAGACCTCAAATTTATGGGTTATAGGCTTTTCCCCCAACATATGATTGAACTTGGTTTTTGGAGGGGGTGTTAGAATTGGATTTTCGAACAAATTGATCCTGACTCGACGAGCCCCATTTAAGTGAGTATTAGCCTTAGATTTCTAACCTTGGTCATATCCAAGCCCTTTTAGTTGGTATTAGACTTTCAAATTTATGGGTTATAGGCTTTTCCCCCAAACATGATTGAACTTGGTTTTTGGAGGGGGTGTTACCCTTGGATTTTCAGACAAATTGATCCTGACTCGACGAGCCCCATTTAAATGAGTATTAGCCTTAGATTTCTAAGCTTGTTCATATCCAAGCCCTTTTAGATGGTATTAGACTTCAAATTTATGGGTTATAGGCTTTTCCCCCAACACATGATTGAACTTGGTTTTTGGAGGGGGTGTTAGCCTTGGATTTTCGTACAAATTGATCCAGACTCGACGAGCCCCATTTAAATGAGTATTAGGATTAGATTTCTAACCTTGTTCATATCCAAGCCCTTTTAGATGGTATTAGACTTCAAATATATGGGTTATAGGCTTTTCCCCCAAACATGATTGAACTTGGTTTTTGGAGGGGGTGTTAGCCTTGCATTTTTGGACAAATTGATCCTGACTCGACGAGCCCCATTTAAATGAGTATTAGGCTTAGATTTCTAACCTTGTTCATATCCAAGCCCTTTTAGATGGTATTAGACTTCAAATTTATGGGTTATAGGCTTTTCCCCCAACACATGATTGAACTTGGTTTTTGGAGGGGGTGTTTGCCTTGGATTTTTGGACAAATTGATCCTGACTCAACGAGCCCCATTTAAGTGAGTATTAGCCTTAGATTTCTAACCTTGGTCATATCCAAGCCCATTTAGTTGGTATTAGACTTTCAAATTTATGGGTTATAGGCTTTTCCCCCAAACATGATTGAACTTGGTATTTGGAGGGGGTGTTACCCTTGGATTTTCAGACAAATTGATCCTGACTCGACGAGCCCCATTTAACTGAGTATTAGCCTTAGATGTCTAAGCTTGTTCATATCCAAGCCCTTTTAGATGGTATTAGACCTCAAATTTATGGGTTATAGGCTTTTCCCCCAACACATGATTGAACTTGGTTTTTGGAGGGGGTGTTAGCCTTGGATTTTCGGACAAATTGATCCTGACTCGACGAGCCCCATTTAAGTGAGTATTATCCTTAGATTTCTAAGCTTGTTCATATCCAAGCCCTTTTAGATGGTATTAGACTTCAAATTTATGGGTTATAGGCTTTTCCCCCAACACATGATTGAACTTGGTTTTTGGAGGGGGTGTTAGCCTTGGATTTTCGGACAAATTGATCCAGACTCGACGAGCCCCATTTAAATGAGTATTAGGATTAGATTTATAACCTTGTTCATATCCAAGCACTTTTAGATGGTATTAGACTTCAAATATACGGGTTATAGGCTTTTCCCCCAAACATGATTGAACTTGGTTTTTGGAGGGGGTGTTAGCCTTGCATTTTTGGACAAATTGATCCTGACTCGACGAGCCCCATTTAAATGAGTATTAGGCTTAGATTTCTAACCTTGTTCTTATCCAAGCCCTTTTAGATGGTATTAGACTTCAAATTTATGGGTTATAGGCTTTTCCCCCAACACATGATTGAACTTGGTTTTTGGAGGGGGTGTTAGCCTTGGATTTTCGGACAAATTGATCCTGACTCGACGAGCCCCATTTAAGTGAGTATTAGCCTTAGATTTCTAACCTTGGTCATATCCAAGCCCTTTTAGTTGGTATTAGACTTCAAATTTATAGGTAATATCCTTTTCCCCCAAACATGATTGAACTTGGTTTTTGGAGGGGGTGTTAGCCTTGGATTTTCGGACAAATTGATCCAGACTCGACGAGCCCCATTTAAATGAGTATTAGGATTAGATTTCTAACCTTGTTCATATCCAATCCCTTTTAGATGGTATTAGACTTCAAATATATGGGTTATAGGCTTTTCCCCCAAACATGATTGAACTTGGTTTTTGGAGGGGGTGTTAGCCTTGGATTTTCAGACAAATTGATCCTGACTCCATGAGCCCCATTTAAATGAGTATTAGCCTTAGATTTCTAACCTTTTTCATATCCAATCCCTTTTAGATGGTATTAGACTTCAAATTTATGGGTTATAGGCTTTTCCCCCAACACATGATTGAACTTGGTTTTTGGAGGGGGTGTTAGCCTTGGATTTTCGGACAAATTGATCCAGACTCGACGAGCCCCATTTAAATGAGTATTAGGATTAGATTTATAACCTTGTTCATATCCAAGCACTTTTAGATGGTATTAGACTTCAAATATATGGGTTATAGGCTTTTCCCCCAAACATGATTGAACTTGGTTTTTGGAGGGGGTGTTAGCCTTGCATTTTTGGACAAATTGATCCTGACTCGACGAGCCCCATTTAAATGAGTATTAGGCTTAGATTTCTAACCTTGTTCATATCCAAGCCCTTTTAGATGGTATTAGACTTCAAATTTATGGGTTATAGGCTTTTCCCCCAACACATGATTGAACTTGGTTTTTGGAGGGGGTGTTAGCCTTGGATTTTCGGACAAATTGATCCTGACTCGACGAGCCCCATTTAAGTGAGTATTAGCCTTAGATTTCTAACCTTGGTCATATCCAAGCCCTTTTAGTTGGTATTAGACTTCAAATTTATAGGTAATATCCTTTTCCCCCAAAAATGATTGAACTTGGTTTTTGGAGGGGGTGTTAGCCTTGGATTTTCGGACAAATTGATCCAGACTCGACGAGCCCCATTTAAATGAGTATTAGGATTAGATTTCTAACCTTGTTCATATCCAAGCCCTTTTAGATGGTATTAGACTTCAAATATATGGGTTATAGGCTTTTCCCCCAAACATGATTGAACTTGGTTTTTGGAGGGGGTGTTAGCCTTGGATTTTCAGACAAATTGATCCTGACTCGACGAGCCCCATTTAACTGAGTATTAGCCTTAGATGTCTAAGCTTGTTCATATCCAAGCCCTTTTAGATGGTATTAGACCTCAAATTTATGGGTTATAGGCTTTTCCCCCAACACATGATTGAACTTGGTTTTTGGAGGGGGTGTTAGCCTTGGATTTTCGAACAAATTGATCCTGACTCGACGAGCCCCATTTAAGAGAGTATTAGACTTAGATTTCTAACCTTGGTCATATCCAAGCCCTTTTAGTTGGTATTAGACTTCAAATTTATGGGTAATATCCTTTTCCCCCAAACATGATTGAACTTGGTTTTTGGAGGGGGTGTTAGCCTAGGATTTTCGGACAAATTGATCCTGACTCGAAGAGCCCCATTTAAATGAGTATTAGCCTTAGATTTCTAACCTTTTTCATATCCAATCCCTTTTAGATGGTATTAGACTTCAAATTTATGGGTTATAGGCTTTTCCCCCAACACATGATTGAACTTGGTTTTTGGAGGGGGTGTTAGCCTTGGATTTTTGGACAAATTGATCTTGACTCGACGAGCCCCATTTAAGTGAGTATTAGCCTTAGATTTCTAACCTTTTTCATATCCAATCCCTTTTAGATGGTATTAGACTTCAAATTTATGGGTTATAAGCTTTTCCCCCAACACATGATTGAACTTGGTTTTTGGAGGGGGTGTTAGCCTTGGATTTTCGGACAAATTGATCCTGACTCGACGAGCCCCATTTAAGTGAGTATTAGCCTTAGATTTCTAACCTTGGTCATATCCAAACCCTTTCAGTTGGTATTAGACTTCAAATTTATGGGTAATATCCTTTTCCCTCAAACATGATTGAACTTGGTTTTTGGAAGGGGTGTTAGCCTTGGATTTTCGGACAAATTGATCCAGACTCGACGAGCCCCATTTAAATGAGTATTAGGCTTCGATTTCTAACCTTGTTCATATCCAAGCCCTTTTAGATGGCATTAGACTTCAAATATATGGGTTATAGGCTTTTCCCCCAAACATGATTGAACTTGGTTTTTGGAGGGGGTGTTAGCCTTGGATTTTCGGACAAATTGATCCTGACTCCATGAGCCCCATTTAAATGAGTATTAGGCTTAGATTTCTAACCTTGTTCATATCCAAGCCCTTTTAGATGGTATTAGACTTCAAATATATGGGATATAGGCTTTTCCCCCAAACATGATTGAACTTGGTTTTTGGAGGGGGTGTTAGCCTTGGATTTTCGGACAAATTGATCCTGACTCCATGAGCCCCATTTAAATGAGTATTAGCCTTAGATTTCTAACCTTGTTCATATCCAAGCCCATTTAGATGGTATTAGACTTCAAATTTATGGGTTATAGGCTTTTCCCCCAACACATGATTGAACTTGGTTTTTGGAGGGGGTGTTAGCCTTGGATTTTCGGACAAATTGATCCTGACTCGACGAGCCCCATTTAAATGAGTATTAGGCTTAGATTTCTAACCTTGTTCATATCCAAGCCCTTTTAGATGGTATTAGACTTCAAATTTATGGGTTATAGGCTTTTACCCCAAACATGATTGAACTTTGTTTTTGGAGGGGGTGTTACCCTTGGATTTTCAGACAAATTGATCCTGACTCGACGAGCCCCATTTAAATGATTATTAGCCTTAGATTTCTAACCTTGTTCATATCCAAGCCCTTTTAGATGGTATTAGACTTCAAATTTATGGGTTATAGGCTTTTCCCCCAACACATGATTGAACTTGGTTTTTGGAGGGGGTGTTAGCCTTGGATTTTCGGACAAATTGATCCTGACTCGACGAGCCCCATTTAAATGAGTATTAGGCTTAGATTTCTAACCTTGTTCATATCCAAGCCCTTTTAGATGGTATTAGACTTCAAATTTATGGGTTATAGGCTTTTCCCCCAAACATGATTGAACTTGGTTTTTGGAGGGGGTGTTACCCTTGGATTTTCAGACAAATTGATCCTGACTCGACGAGCCCCATTTAAATGATTATTAGCCTTAGATTTCTAACCTTGTTCATATCCAAGCCCTTTTAGATGGTATTAGACTTCAAATTTATGGGTTATAGGCTTTTCCCCCAACACATGATTGAACTTGGTTTTTGGAGGGGGTGTTAGCCTTGGATTTTTGGACAAATTGATCCTGACTCAACGAGCCCCATTTAAGTGAGTATTAGCCTTAGATTTCTAACCTTGGTCATATCCAAGCCCATTTAGTTGGTATTAGACTTTCAAATTTATGGGTTATAGGCTTTTCCCCCAAACATGATTGAACTTGGTATTTGGAGGGGGTGTTACCCTTGGATTTTCAGACAAATTGATCCTGACTCGACGAGCCCCATTTAACTGAGTATTAGCCTTAGATGTCTAAGCTTGTTCATATCCAAGCCCTTTTAGATGGTATTAGACCTCAAATTTATGGGTTATAGGCTTTTCCCCCAACACATGATTGAACTTGGTTTTTGGAGGGGGTGTTAGCCTTGGATTTTCGGACAAATTGATCCTGACTCGACGAGCCCCATTTAACTGAGTATTATCCTTAGATTTCTAAGCTTGTTCATATCCAAGCCCTTTTAGATGGTATTAGACTTCAAATTTATGGGTTATAGGCTTTTCCCCCAACACATGATTGAACTTGGTTTTTGGAGGGGGTGTTAGCCTTGGATTTTCGGACAAATTGATCCAGACTCGACGAGCCCCATTTAAATGAGTATTAGGATTAGATTTATAACCTTGTTCATATCCAAGCACTTTTAGATGGTATTAGACTTCAAATATATGGGTTATAGGCTTTTCCCCCAAACATGATTGAACTTGGTTTTTGGAGGGGGTGTTAGCCTTGCATTTTTGGACAAATTGATCCTGACTCGACGAGCCCCATTTAAATGAGTATTAGGCTTAGATTTCTAACCTTGTTCATATCCAAGCCCTTTTAGATGGTATTAGACTTCAAATGTATGGGTTATAGGCTTTTCCCCCAACACATGATTGAACTTGGTTTTTGGAGGGGGTGTTAGCCTTGGATTTTCGGACAAATTGATCCTGACTCGACGAGCCCCATTTAAGTGAGTATTAGCCTTAGATTTCTAACCTTGGTCATATCCAAGCCCTTTTAGTTGGTATTAGACTTCAAATTTATTGGTAATATCCTTTTCCCCCAAACATGATTGAACTTGGTTTTTGGAGGGGGTGTTAGCCTTGGATTTTCGGACAAATTGATCCAGACTCGACGAGCCCCATTTAAATGAGTATTAGGATTAGATTTCTAACCTCGTTCATATCCAAGCCCTTTTAGATGGTATTAGACTTCAAATATATGGGTTATAGGCTTTTCCCCCAAACATGATTGAACTTGGTTTTTGGAGGGGGTGTTAGCCTTGGATTTTCAGACAAATTGATCCTGACTCCATGAGCCCCATTTAAATGAGTATTAGCCTTAGATTTCTAACCTTGTTCATATCCAATCCCTTTTAGTTGGTATTAGACTTAAAATTTATGGGTTATAGGCTTTTCCCCCAAACATGATTGAACTTGGTTTTTGGAGGGGGTGTTAGCCTTGCATTTTTGGACAAATTGATCCTGACTCGACGAGCCCCATTTAAAAGAGTATTAGCCTTAGATTTCTAACCTTGTTCATATCCAAGCCCTTTTAGATGGTAGTAGAATTCAAATTTATGGGTTATAGGCTTTTCCCCCAACACATGATTGAACTTGGTTTTTGGAGGGGGTGTTAGCCTTGGATTTTCGAACAAATTGATCCTGACTCGACGAGCCCCATTTAAGTGAGTATTAGCCTTATATTTCTAACCTTGGTCATATCCAAGCCCTTTCAGTTGGTATTAGACTTCAAATTTATGGGTAATATCCTTTTCCCCCAAACATGATTGAACTTGGTTTTTGGAGGGGGTGTTAGCCTAGGATTTTCGGACAAATAGATCCAGACTCGACGAGCCCCATTTAAATGAGTATTAGGCTTAGATTTCTAACCTTGTTCATATCCAATCCCTTTTAGATGGTATTAGACTTCAAATATATGGGTTATAGGCTTTTCCCCCAAACATGATTGAACTTGGTTTTTGGAGGGGGTGTTAGCCTTGGATTTTCGGACAAATTGATCCAGACTCGACGAGCCCCATTTAAATGAGTATTAGGATTAGATTTCTAACCTTGTTCATATCCAAGCCCTTTTAGATGGTATTAGACTTCAAATATATGGGTTATAGGCTTTTCCCCCAACACATGATTGAACTTGGTTTTTGGAGGGGGTGTTAGCCTTGGATTTTCGGACAAATTGATCCTGACTCCATGAAACCCCATTTAAATGAGTATTAGCCTTAGATTTCTAACCTTGTTCATATTCAATCCCTTTTAGTTGGTATTAGACTTCAAATTTATGGGATATAGGCTTTTCCCCCAAACATTATTGAACTTGGTTTTTGGAGGGGGTGTTAGCCTTGGATTTTCGGACAAATTGATCCTGACTCCATGAGCCCCATTTAAATGAGTATTAGCCTTAGATTTCTAACCTTGTTCATATCCAAGCCCATTTAGATGGTATTAGACTTCAAATTTATGGGTTATAGGCTTTTCCCCCAACACATGATTGAACTTGGTTTTTGGAGGGGGTGTTAGCCTTGGATTTTCGGACAAATTGATCCTGACTCGACGAGCCCCATTTAAATGAGTATTAGGCTTAGATTTCTAACCTTGTTCATATCCAAGCCCTTTTAGATGGTATTAGACTTCAAATTTATGGGTTATAGGCTTTTCCCCCAAACATGATTGAACTTGGTTTTTGGAGGGGGTGTTACCCTTGGATTTTCAGACAAATTGATCCTGACTCGACGAGCCCCATTTAAATGATTATTAGCCTTAGATTTCTAACCTTGTTCATATCCAAGCCCTTTTAGATGGTATTAGACTTCAAATTTATGGGTTATAGGCTTTTCCCCCAACACATGATTGAACTTGGTTTTTGGAGGGGGTGTTAGCCTTGGATTTTCGAACAAATTGATCCTGACTCGACGAGCCCCATTTAAGAGAGTATTAGACTTAGATTTCTAACCTTGGTCATATCCAAGCCCTTTTAGTTGGTATTAGACTTCAAATTTATGGGTAATATCCTTTTCCCCCAAACATGATTGAACTTGGTTTTTGGAGGGGGTGTTAGCCTAGGATTTTCGGACAAATTGATCCTGACTCGAAGAGCCCCATTTAAATGAGTATTAGCCTTAGATTTCTAACCTTTTTCATATCCAATCCCTTTTAGATGGTATTAGACTTCAAATTTATGGGTTATAGGCTTTTCCCCCAACACATGATTGAACTTGGTTTTTGGAGGGGGTGTTAGCCTTGGATTTTCGGACAAATTGATCCTGACTCGACGAGCCCCATTTAAGTGAGTATTAGCCTTAGATTTCTAACCTTGGTCATATCCAAACCCTTTCAGTTGGTATTAGACTTCAAATTTATGGGTAATATCCTTTTCCCTCAAACATGATTGAACTTGGTTTTTGGAAGGGGTGTTAGCCTTGGATTTTCGGACAAATTGATCCAGACTCGACGAGCCCCATTTAAATGAGTATTAGGCTTAGATTTCTAACCTTGTTCATATCCAAGCCCTTTTAGATGGCATTAGACTTCAAATATATGGGTTATAGGCTTTTCCTCCAAACATGATTGAACTTGGTTTTTGGAGGGGGTGTTAGCCTTGGATTTTCGGACAAATTGATCCTGACTCGACGAGCCCCATTTAAGTGAGTATTAGCCTTAGATTTCTAACCTTGGTCATATACAAGCCCTTTTAGTTGGTATTAGACTTTCAAATTTATGGGTTATAGGCTTTTTCCCCAAACATGATTGAACTTGGTATTTGGAGGGGGTGTTACCCTTGGATTTTCAGACAAATTGATCCTGACTCGACGAGCCCCATTTAAATGAGTATTAGCCTTAGATGTCTAAGCTTGTTCATATCCAAGCCCTTTTAGATGGTATTAGACTTCAAATTTATGGGTTATAGGCTTTTCCCCCAACAAATGATTGAACTTGGTTTTTGGAGGGGGTGTTAGCCTTGGATTTTCGGACAAATTGATCCTGACTCGACGAGCACCATTTAAGTGAGTATTAGCCTTAGATTTCTAACCTTGGTCATATCCAAGCCCTTTTAGTTGGTATTAGACTTCAAATTTATGGGTAATATCCTTTTCCCCCAAACATGATTGAACTTGGTTTTTGGAGGGGGTGTTAGCCTTGGATTTTCGGACAAATTGATCCAGACTCGACGAGCCCCATTTAAATGAGTATTAGGATTAGATTTCTAACCTTGTTCATATCCAAGCCCTTTTAGATGGTATTAGACTTCAAATATATGGGTTATAGGCTTTTCCCCCAAACATGATTGAACTTGGTTTTTGGAGGGGGTGTTAGCCTTGGATTTTCGGACAAATTGATCCTGACTCCATGAGCCCCATTTAAATGAGTATTAGCCTTAGATTTCTAACCTTGTTCATATCCAATCCCTTTTAGTTGGTATTAGACTTAAAATTTATGGGTTATAGGCTTTTCCCCCAAACATGATTGAACTTGGTTTTTGGAGGGGGTGTTAGCCTTGCATTTTTGGACAAATTGATCCTGACTCGACGAGCCCCATTTAAGTGAGTATTAGCCTTAGATTTCTAACCTTGGTCATATCCAAGCCCTTTTAGTTGGTATTAGACTTCAAATTTATGGGTAATATCCTTTTCCCCCAAACATGATTGAACTTGGTTTTTGGAGGGGGTGTTAGCCTTGGATTTTCGGACAAATTGATCCAGACTCGACGAGCCCCATTTAAATGAGTATTAGGCTTAGATTTCTAACCTTGTTCATAACCAAGCCCTTTTAGATGGTATTAGACTTCAAATATACGGGTTATAGGCTTTTCTCCCAAACATGATTGAACTTGGTTTTTGGAGGGGGTGTTAGCCTTGGATTTTTGGACAAATTGATCCTGAATCGATGAGCCCCATTTAAATGAGTATTAGCCTTAGATTTCTAACCTTGTTCATATCCAATCCCTTTTAGTTGGTATTAGACTTTCAAATTTATGGGTTATAGGCTTTTCCCCCAACACATGATTGAACTTGGTTTTTGGAGGGGTGTTAGCCTTGGATTTTCGGACAAATTGATCCTGACTCCATGAGCCCCATTTAAATGAGTATTAGCCTTAGATTTCTAACCTTGTTCATATCCAATCCCTTTTAGTTGGTATTAGACTTCAAATTTATGGGTTATAGGCTTTTCCCCCAAACATGATTGGACTTGGTTTTTGGAGGGGGTGTTAGACATGGATTTTTGGACAAATTGATCCTGACTCGACGAGCCCCATTTAAATGAGTATTAGACTTAGATTTCTAACCTTGGTCATATCCAAGCCCTTTTAGTTCGTATTAGACTTTCAAATTTATGGGTTATAGGCTTTTCCCCCAACACATGATTGAACTTGGTTTTTGGAGGGGGTGTTAGCCTTGGATTTTCGGACAAAATGATCCTGATTCGACGAGCCCCATTTAAATGAGTATTAGGCTTAGATTTCTAACCTTGTTCATATCCAAGCCCTTTTAGATGGTATTAGACTTCAAATTTATGGGTTATAGGCTTTTCCCCCAACACATGATTGAACTTAGTTTTTGGAGGGGGTGTTAGCCTTGGATTTTCGGACAAATTGATCCTGACTCGACGAGCCCCATTTAAGTGAGTATTAGCCTTAGATTTCTAACCTTGGTCATATCCAAGCCCTTTTAGTTGGTATTAGACTTCAAATTTATGGGTAATATCCTTTTCCCCCAAACATGATTGAACTTGGTTTTTGGAGGGGGTGTTAGCCTTGGATTTTCGGACAAATTGATCCAGACTCGACGAGCCCCATTTAAATGAGTATTAGGCTTAGATTTCTAACCTTGTTCATAACCAAGCCCTTTTAGATGGTATTAGACTTCAAATATACGGGTTATAGGCTTTTCTCCCAAACATGATTGAACTTGGTTTTTGGAGGGGGTGTTAGCCTTGGATTTTTGGACAAATTGATCCTGAATCGATGAGCCCCATTTAAATGAGTATTAGCCTTAGATTTCTAACCTTGTTCATATCCAATCCCTTTTAGTTGGTATTAGACTTTCAAATTTATGGGTTATAGGCTTTTCCCCCAACACATGATTGAACTTGGTTTTTGGAGGGGTGTTAGCCTTGGATTTTCGGACAAATTGATCCTGACTCCATGAGCCCCATTTAAATGAGTATTAGCCTTAGATTTCTAACCTTGTTCATATCCAATCCCTTTTAGTTGGTATTAGACTTCAAATTTATGGGTTATAGGCTTTTCCCCCAAACATGATTGGACTTGGTTTTTGGAGGGGGTGTTAGACATGGATTTTTGGACAAATTGATCCTGACTCGACGAGCCCCATTTAAATGAGTATTAGACTTAGATTTCTAACCTTGGTCATATCCAAGCCCTTTTAGTTCGTATTAGACTTTCAAATTTATGGGTTATAGGCTTTTCCCCCAACACATGATTGAACTTGGTTTTTGGAGGGGGTGTTAGCCTTGGATTTTCGGACAAAATGATCCTGATTCGACGAGCCCCATTTAAATGAGTATTAGGCTTAGATTTCTAACCTTGTTCATATCCAAGCCCTTTTAGATGGTATTAGACTTCAAATTTATGGGTTATAGGCTTTTACCCCAAACATGATTGAACTTTGTTTTTGGAGGGGGTGTTACCCTTGGATTTTCAGACAAATTGATCCTGACTCGACGAGCCCCATTTAAATGATTATTAGCCTTAGATTTCTAACCTTGTTCATATCCAAGCCCTTTTAGATGGTATTAGACTTCAAATTTATGGGTTATAGGCTTTTCCCCCAACACATGATTGAACTTGGTTTTTGGAGGGGGTGTTAGCCTTGGATTTTCGGACAAATTGATCCAGACTCGACGAGCCCCATTTAAATGAGTATTAGGATTAGATTTCTAACCTTGTTCATATCCAAGCCCTTTTAGATGGTATTAGACTTCAAATATATGGGTTATAGGCTTTTCCCCCAAACATGATTGAACTTGGTTTTTGGAGGGGGTGTTAGCCTTGCATTTTTGGACAAATTGATCCTGACTCGACGAGCCCCATTTAAATGAGTATTAGGCTTAGATTTCTAACCTTGTTCATATCCAAGCCCTTTTAGTTGGTATTAGACTTTCAAATTTATGGGTTATAGGCTTTTCCCCCAAACATGATTGAACTTGGTTTTTGGAGGGGGTGTTACCCTTGGATTTTCAGACAAATTGATCCTGACTCGACGAGCCCCATTTAAATGAGTATTAGCCTTAGATGTCTAAGCTTGTTCATATCCAAGCCCTTTTAGATGGTATTAGACCTCAAATTTATGGGTTATAGGCTTTTCCCCCAACACATGATTGAACTTGGTTTTTGGAGGGGGTGTTAGCCTTGGATTTTCGGACAAATTGATCCTGACTCAACGAGCCCCATTTAAGTGAGTATTAGCCTTAGATTTCTAACCTTGGTCATATCCAAGCCCTTTTAGTTGGTATTAGACTTTCACTTTTATGGGTTATAGGCTTTTCCCCCAACACATGATTGAACTTGGTTTTTGGAGGGGGTGTTAGAATTGGATTTTCGGACAAATTGATCCTGACTCGACGAGCCCCATTTAAGTGAGTATTAGCCTTAGATTTCTAACCTTGGTCATATCCAAGCCCTTTTAGTTGGTAATAGACTTTCAAATTTATGGGTTATAGGCTTTTCCCCCAACACATGATTGAACTTGGTTTTTGGAGGGGGTGTTAGCCTTGGATTTTCGGACAAATTGATCCTGACTCCATGAGCCCCATTTAAATGAGTATTAGCCTTAGATTTCTAACCTTGTTCATATCCAATCCCTTTTAGTTGGTATTAGACTTAAAATTTATGGGTTATAGGCTTTTCCCCCAAACATGATTGAACTTGGTTTTTGGAGGGGGTGTTAGCCTTGCATTTTTGGACAAATTGATCCTGACTCGACGAGCCCTATTTAAAAGAGTATTAGCCTTAGATTTCTAACCTTGGTCATATCCAAGCCCTTTTAGTTGGTATTAGACTTCAAATTTATGGGTTATAGGCTTTTCCCCCAACACATGATTGAACTTGGTTTTTGGAGGGGGTGTTAGCCTTGGATTTTCGGACAAATTGATCCAGACTCGACGAGCCCCATTTAAATGAGTATTAGGATTAGATTTCTAACCTTGTTCATATCCAAGCCCTTTTAGATGGTATTAGACTTCAAATATATGGGTTATAGGCTTTTCCCCCAAACATGATTGAACTTGGTTTTTGGAGGGGGTGTTAGCCTTGGATTTTCAGACAAATTGATCCTGACTCCATGAGCCCCATTTAAATGAGTATTAGCCTTAGATTTCTAACCTTGTTCATATCCAATCCCTTTTAGTTGGTATTAGACTTAAAATTTATGGGTTACAGGCTTTTCCCCCAAACATGATTGAACTTGGTTTTTGGAGGGGGTGTTAGCCTTGCATTTTTGGACAAATTGATCCTGAATCGATGAGCCCCATTTAAAAGATTATTAGCCTTAGATTTCTAACCTTGTTCATAGCCAAGCCCTTTTAGATGGTATTAGAATTCAAATTTATGGGTTATAGGCTTTCCCCCCAACACATGATTGAACTTGGTTTTTGGAGGGGGTGTTAGCCTTGGATTTTCGGACAAATTGATCCTGACTCGACGAGCCCCATTTAAGTGAGTATTAGCCTTAGATTTCTAACCTTGGTCATATCCAAGCCCTTTTAGTTGGTATTAGACTTCAAATTTATGGGTAATATCCTTTTCCCCCAAACATGATTGAACTTGGTTTTTGGAGGGGGTGTTAGCCTTGGATTTTCGGACAAATTGATCCAGACTCGACGAGCCCCATTTAAATGAGTATTAGGCTTAGATTTCTAACCTTGTTCATATCCAAGCCCTTTTAGATGGTATTAGACTTCAAATATATGGGTTATAGGCTTTTCCCCCAAACATGATTGAACTTGGTTTTTGGAGGGGGTGTTAGCCTTGGATTTTCGGACAAATTGATCCAGACTCGACGAGCCCCATTTAAATGAGTATTAGGATTAGATTTCTAACCTTGTTCATATCCAAGCCCTTTTAGATGGTATTAGACTTCAAATATATGGGTTATAGGCTTTTCCCCCAAACATGATTGAACTTGGTTTTTGGAGGGGGTGTTAGCCTTGGATTTTCGGACAAATCGATCCTGACTCCATGAGCCCCATTTAAATGAGTATTAGCCTTAGATTTCTAACCTTGTTCATATCCAAGCCCTTTTAGATGGTATTAGACTTCAAATTTATGGGTTATAGGCTTTTCCCCCAAACATGATTGGACTTGGTTTTTGGAGGGGGTGTTAGACATGGATTTTTGGACAAATTGATCCTGACTCGACGAGCCCCATTTAAATGAGTATTAGACTTAGATTTCTAACCTTGGTCATATCCAAGCCCTTTTAGTTGGTATTAGACTTTCAAATTTATGGGTTATAGGCTTTTCCTCCAAACATGATTGAACTTGGTTTTTGGAGGGGGTGTTACCCTTGGATTTTCAGACAAATTGATCCTGACTCGACGAGCCCCATTTAAATGAGTATTAGCCTTAGATTTCTAAGCTTGTTCATATCCAAGCCCTTTTAGATGGTATTAGACTTCAAATTTATGGGTTATAGGCTTTTCCCCCAACACATGATTGAACTTGGTTTTTGGAGGGGGTGTTAGCCTTGGATTTTCAGACAAATTGATCCAGACTCGACGAGCCCCATTTAAATGAGTATTAGGATTAGATTTCTAACCTTGTTCATATCCAAGCCCTTTTAGATGGTATTAGACTTCAAATATATGGGTTATAGGCTTTTCCCCCAAACATGATTTAACTTGGTTTTTGGAGGGGGTGTTAGCCTTGCATTTTTGGACAAATTGATCCTGACTCGACGAGCCCCATTTAAATGAGTATTAGGCTTAGATTTCTAACCTTGTTCATATCCAAGCCCTTTTAGATGGTATTAGACTTCAAATTTATGGGTTATAGGCTTTTCCCCCAACACATGATTGAACTTGGTTTTTGGAGGGGGTGTTAGCCTTGGATTTTCGGACAAATTGATCCTGACTCAACGAGCCCCATTTAAGTGAGTATTAGCCTTAGATTTCTAACCTTGGTCATATCCAAGCCCTTTTAGTTGGTATTAGACTTTCAAATTTATGGGTTATAGGCTTTTCCCCCGAACATGATTGAACTTGGTATTTGGAGGGGGTGTTAGCCTTGGATTTTCAGACAAATTGATCCTGACTCGACGAGCCCCATTTAAATGAGTATTAGCCTTCGATGTCAAAGCTTGTTCATATCCAAGCCCTTTTAGATGGTATTAGACTTCAAATTTATGGGTTATAGGCTTTTCCCCCAACACATGATTGAACTTGGTTTTTGGAGGGGGTGTTAGCCTTGGATTTTCGGACAAATTGATCCTGACTCGACGAGCCCCATTTAAGTGAGTATTAGCCTTAGATTTCTAACCTTGGTCATATCCAAGCCCTTTTAGTTGGTATTAGACTTCAAATTTATGGGTAATATCCTTTTCCCCCAAACATGATTGAACTTGGTTTTTGGAGGGGGTGTTAGCCTTGGATTTTCAGACAAATTGATCCTGACTCCATGAGCCCCATTTAAATGAGTATTAGCCTTAGATTTCTAACCTTGTTCATATCCAATCCCTTTTAGTTGGTATTAGACTTCAAATTTATGGGTTATAGGCTTTTCCCCCAAACATGATTGAACTTGGTTTTTGGAGGGGGTGTTAGA
Organism: Salix caprea; assembly: GCA_964035475.1. Lineage (NCBI taxonomy): Eukaryota > Viridiplantae > Streptophyta > Magnoliopsida > Malpighiales > Salicaceae > Salix > Salix caprea. The sequence continues at coordinate 3,018,999 of OZ037748.1, read as the reverse complement.
CTTGGATTTTCGGACAAATTGATCCTGACTCGACGAGCCCCATTTAAATGAGTATTAGACTTAGATTTCTAACCTTGTTCATATCCAATCCCTTTTAGATGGTATTAGACTTCAAATTTATGGGTTATAGGCTTTTCCCCCAAACATGATTGAACTTGGTTTTTGGAGGGGGTGTTAGCCTTGGATTTTCGGACAAATTGATCCTGACTCGACGAGCCCCATTTAAATGAGTATTAGCCTTAGATTTCTAACCTTGTTCATATCCAAGCCCTTTTAGTTGGTATTAGACTTCAAATTTATGGGCAATAGACTTTTCCCCCAAACATGATTGAACTTGGTTTATGGAGGGGGTGTTAGCCTTGGATTTTCGGACAAATTGATCCTGACTCGACGAGCCCCATTTAAATGAGTATTATCCTTAGATTTATAACCTTGTTCATATACAAGCCCTTTTAGTTGGTATTAGACTTCAAATATATGGGTTATAGGCTTTTCCCCCAAACATGATTGAACTTGGTTTTTGGAGGGGGTGTTAGCCTTGGATTTTCGGACAAATTGATCCTGACTCGATGAGCCCCATTTAAATGAGTATTAGCCTTAGATTTCTAACCTTGTTCATATCCAATCCCTTTTAGTTGGTATTAGACTTCAAATTTATGGGTTATAGGCTTTTCCCCCAAACATGATTGAACTTTGTTTTTGGAGGGGGTGTTAGACTTGGATTTTCGGACAAATTGATCCTGACTCGACGAGCCCCATTTAAATGAGTATTAGACTTAGATTTCTAACCTTGTTCATATCCAATCCCTTTTAGAGGGTATTAGACTTCAAATTTATGGGTTATTGGCTTTTCCCCCAACACATGATTGAACTTGGTTTTTGGAGCGGGTGTTAGCCTTGGATTTTCGGACAAATTGATCCTGACTCGACGAGCCCCATTTAAGTGAGTATTAGCCTTAGATTTCTAACCTTGGTCATATCCAAGCCCTTTTAGTTGGTATTAGACTTCAAATTTATGGGTAATATCCTTTTCCCCCAAACATGATTGAACTTGGTTTTTGGAGGGCGTGTTAGCCTTGGATTTTTGGGCAAGTTGATCCTGACTCGACGAGCCCTATTTAAATGAGTATTAGCCTTAGATTTGTAACCTTGTTCATATCCAAGCCCTTTTAGATGGTATTAGACTTCAAATTTATGGGTTATAGGCTTTTCCCCCAACACATGATTGAACTTTGTTTTTGGAGGGGGTGTTAGCCTTGGATTTTCGGACAAATTGATCCTGACTCGACGAGCCCCATTTAAGTGAGTATTAGCCTTAGATTTCTAACCTTGTTCATATCCAAGCTCTTTTAGTTCGTATTAGACTTCAAATTTATGGGTTATAGGCTTTTCCCCCAAATATGATTGAACTTGGTTTTTGGAGGGGGTGTTAGCCTTGGATTTTCGGACAAATTGATCCTACCTCGACGAGCCCCATTTAAATGAGTATTATCCTTAGATTTATAACCTTGTTCATATACAAGCCCTTTTAGTTGGTATTAGACTTCAAATTTATGGGTAATAGACTTTTCCCCCAAACATGATTGAACTTGGTTTTTTGAGGGGGTGTTAGCCTTGGATTTTCGGACAAATTGATCCTGAGTCGACGAGCCCCATTTAAATGAGTATTAGCCTTAGATTTCTAACCTTGTTCATATCCAAGCTCTTTTAGTTCGTATTAGACTTCAAATTTATGGGTTATAGGCTTTTCCCCCAAATATGATTGAACTTGGTTTTTGGAGGGGGTGTTAGCCTTGGATTTTCGGACAAATTGATCCTGACTCGACGAGCCCCATTTAAATGAGTATTAGGCTTAGATTTCTAACCTTGTTCATATCCAAGCCCTTTTAGATGGTATTAGACTTCAAATTTATGAGTTATAGGCGTTTCCCCCAACACATGATTGAACTTGGTTTTTGGAGGGGGTGTTAGCCTTGGATTTTCGGACAAAATGATCCTGATTCGACGAGCCCCATTTAAATGAGTATTAGCCTTAGATTTCTAACCTTGTTCATATCCAAGCCCTTTTAGTTCGTATTAGACTTCAAATTTATGGGTTATAGGCTTTTCCCCCAAATATGATTTAACTTGGTTTTTGGAGGGGGTGTTAGCCTTGGATTTTCGGACAAATTGATCCTGACTCGACGATCCCCATTTATATGAGTATTAGGCTTAGATTTCTAACCTTGTTCATATCCAAGCCCGTTTAGATGGTATTAGACTTCAAATTTATGGGTTATAGGCTTTTCCCCCAACACATGATTGAACTTTCTTTTTGGAGGGGGTGTTAGCCTTGGATTTTCGGACAAATTGATCCTGACTCGACGAGCCCCATTTAAGTGAGTATTAGCCTTAGATTTCTAACCTTGGTCATATCCAAGCCCTTTTAGTTGGTATTAGACTTCAAATTTATGGGTAATATCCTTTTCCCCCAAACAGGATTGAACTTGGTTTTTGGAGGGGGTGTTAGCCTTGGATTTTCGGACAAATTGATCCAGACTCGACGAGCCCCATTTAACTGAGTATTAGGCTTAGATTTCTAACCTTGTTCATATCCAAGCCCTTTTAGATGGTATTAGATTTCAAATATATGGGTTATAGGCTTTTCCCCCAAACATGATTGAACTTGGTTTTTGGAGGGGGTGTTAGCCTTGGATTTTCGGAAAAATTGATCCTGACTCCATGAGCCCCATTTAAATGAGTATTAGCCTTAGATTTCTAACCTTGTTCATATCCAATCCCTTTTAGTTGGTATTAGACTTCAAATTTATGGGTTATAGGCTTTTCCCCCAAACATGATTGAACTTGGTTTTTGGAGGGGGTGTTAGACTTGGATTTTCGGACAAATTGATCCTGACTCGACGAGCAACATTTAAATGAGTATTAGACTTAGATTTCTAACCTTGTTCATATCCAATCCCTTTTAGATGGTATTAGACTTCAAATTTATGGGTTATAGGCTTTTCCCCCAAACATGATTGAACTTGGTTTTTGGAGGGGGTGTTAGCCTTGGATTTTCGGACAAATTGATCCTGACTCGACGAGCCCCATTTAAATGAGTATTAGCCTTAGATTTCTAACCTTGTTCATATCCAAGCCCTTTTAGTTGGTATTAGACTTCAAATTTATGGGCAATAGACTTTTCCCCCAAACATGATTGAACTTGGTTTATGGAGGGGGTGTTAGCCTTGGATTTTCGGACAAATTGATCCTGACTCGACGAGCCCCATTTAAATGAGTATTATCCTTAGATTTATAACCTTGTTCATATACAAGCCCTTTTAGTTGGTATTAGACTTCAAATATATGGGTTATAGGCTTTTCCCCCAAACATGATTGAACTTGGTTTTTGGAGGGGGTGTTAGCCTTGGATTTTCGGACAAATTGATCCTGACTCGATGAGCCCCATTTAAATGAGTATTAGCCTTAGATTTCTAACCTTGTTCATATCCAATCCCTTTTAGTTGGTATTAGACTTCAAATTTATGGGTTATAGGCTTTTCCCCCAAACATGATTGAACTTTGTTTTTGGAGGGGGTGTTAGACTTGGATTTTCGGACAAATTGATCCTGACTCGACGAGCCCCATTTAAATGAGTATTAGACTTAGATTTCTAACCTTGTTCATATCCAATCCCTTTTAGAGGGTATTAGACTTCAAATTTATGGGTTATTGGCTTTTCCCCCAACACATGATTGAACTTGGTTTTTGGAGCGGGTGTTAGCCTTGGATTTTCGGACAAATTGATCCTGACTCGACGAGCCCCATTTAAGTGAGTATTAGCCTTAGATTTCTAACCTTGGTCATATCCAAGCCCTTTTAGTTGGTATTAGACTTCAAATTTATGGGTAATATCCTTTTCCCCCAAACATGATTGAACTTGGTTTTTGGAGGGCGTGTTAGCCTTGGATTTTTGGGCAAGTTGATCCTGACTCGACGAGCCCTATTTAAATGAGTATTAGCCTTAGATTTGTAACCTTGTTCATATCCAAGCCCTTTTAGATGGTATTAGACTTCAAATTTATGGGTTATAGGCTTTTCCCCCAACACATGATTGAACTTTGTTTTTGGAGGGGGTGTTAGCCTTGGATTTTCGGACAAATTGATCCTGACTCGACGAGCCCCATTTAAGTGAGTATTAGCCTTAGATTTCTAACCTTGTTCATATCCAAGCTCTTTTAGTTCGTATTAGACTTCAAATTTATGGGTTATAGGCTTTTCCCCCAAATATGATTGAACTTGGTTTTTGGAGGGGGTGTTAGCCTTGGATTTTCGAACAAATTGATCCTACCTCGACGAGCCCCATTTAAATGAGTATTATCCTTAGATTTATAACCTTGTTCATATACAAGCCCTTTTAGTTGGTATTAGACTTCAAATTTATGGGTAATAGACTTTTCCCCCAAACATGATTGAACTTGGTTTTTTGAGGGGGTGTTAGCCTTGGATTTTCGGACAAATTGATCCTGAGTCGACGAGCCCCATTTAAATGAGTATTAGCCTTAGATTTCTAACCTTGTTCATATCCAAGCTCTTTTAGTTCGTATTAGACTTCAAATTTATGGGTTATAGGCTTTTCCCCCAAATATGATTGAACTTGGTTTTTGGAGGGGGTGTTAGCCTTGGATTTTCGGACAAATTGATCCTGACTCGACGAGCCCCATTTAAATGAGTATTAGGCTTAGATTTCTAACCTTGTTCATATCCAAGCCCTTTTAGATGGTATTAGACTTCAAATTTATGAGTTATAGGCGTTTCCCCCAACACATGATTGAACTTGGTTTTTGGAGGGGGTGTTAGCCTTGGATTTTCGGACAAAATGATCCTGATTCGACGAGCCCCATTTAAATGAGTATTAGCCTTAGATTTCTAACCTTGTTCATATCCAAGCCCTTTTAGTTTGTATTAGACTTCAAATTTATGGGTTATAGGCTTTTCCCCCAAATATGATTTAACTTGGTTTTTGGAGGGGGTGTTAGCCTTGGATTTTCGGACAAATTGATCCTGACTCGACGATCCCCATTTATATGAGTATTAGGCTTAGATTTCTAACCTTGTTCATATCCAAGCCCGTTTAGATGGTATTAGACTTCAAATTTATGGGTTATAGGCTTTTCCCCCAACACATGATTGAACTTTCTTTTTGGAGGGGGTGTTAGCCTTGGATTTTCGGACAAATTGATCCTGACTCGACGAGCCCCATTTAAGTGAGTATTAGCCTTAGATTTCTAACCTTGGTCATATCCAAGCCCTTTTAGTTGGTATTAGACTTCAAATTTATGGGTAATATCCTTTTCCCCCAAACAGGATTGAACTTGGTTTTTGGAGGGGGTGTTAGCCTTGGATTTTCGGACAAATTGATCCAGACTCGACGAGCCCCATTTAACTGAGTATTAGGATTAGATTTCTAACCTTGTTCATATCCAAGCCCTTTTAGATGGTATTAGATTTCAAATATATGGGTTATAGGCTTTTCCCCCAAACATGATTGAACTTGGTTTTTGGAGGGGGTGTTAGCCTTGGATTTTCGGAAAAATTGATCCTGACTCCATGAGCCCCATTTAAATGAGTATTAGCCTTAGATTTCTAACCTTGTTCATATCCAATCCCTTTTAGTTGGTATTAGACTTCAAATTTATGGGTTATAGGCTTTTCCCCCAAACATGATTGAACTTGGTTTTTGGAGGGGGTGTTAGACTTGGATTTTCGGACAAATTGATCCTGACTCGACGAGCAACATTTAAATGAGTATTAGACTTAGATTTCTAACCTTGTTCATATCCAATCCCTTTTAGATGGTATTAGACTTCAAATTTATGGGTTATAGGCTTTTCCCCCAAACATGATTGAACTTGGTTTTTGGAGGGGGTGTTAGCCTTGGATTTTCGGACAAATTGATCCTGACTCGACGAGCCCCATTTAAATGAGTATTATCCTTAGATTTATAACCTTGTTCATATACAAGCCCTTTTAGTTGGTATTAGACTTCAAATATATGGGTTATAGGCTTTTCCCCCAAACATGATTGAACTTGGTTTTTGGAGGGGGTGTTAGCCTTGGATTTTCGGACAAATTGATCCTGACTCGATGAGCCCCATTTAAATGAGTATTAGCCTTAGATTTCTAACCTTGTTCATATCCAATCCCTTTTAGTTGGTATTAGACTTCAAATTTATGGGTTATAGGCTTTTCCCCCAAACATGATTGAACTTGGTTTTTGGAGGGGGTGTTAGACTTGGATTTTTGGACAAATTGATCCTGACTCGACGAGCCCCATTTAAATGAGTATTAGACTTAGATTTCTAACCTTGTTCATATCCAATCCCTTTTAGATGGTATTAGACTTCAAATTTATGGGTTATTGGCTTTTCCCCCAAACATGATTGAACTTGGTTTTTGGAGGGCGTGTTAGCCTTGGATTTTTGGGCAAGTTGATCCTGACTCGACGAGCCCCATTTAAATGAGTATTAGGCTTAGATTTATAACCTTGTTCATATCCAAGCCCTTTTAGATGGTATTAGACTTAAAATATATGGGTTATAGGCTTTTCTTCCAACACATGATTGAACTTGCTTTTTGGAGGGGGTGTTAGCCTTGGATTTTTGGACAAATTGATCCTGACTCGACGAGCTCCATTTAAATGAGTATTATCCTTAGATTTATAACCTTGTTCATATACAAGCCCTTTTAGTTGGTATTAGACTTCAAATTTATGGGTAATATACTTTTCCCCCAAACATGATTGAACTTGGTTTTTTCAGGGGGTGTTAGCCTTGGATTTTCGGACAAATTGATCCTGACTCGATGAGCCCCATTTAAATGAGTATTAGCCTTAGATTTCTAACCTTGTTCATATCCAATCCCTTTTAGTTGGTATTAGACTTCAAATTTATGGGTTATAGGCTTTTCCCCCAAACATGATTGAACTTGGTTTTTGGAGGGGGTGTTAGACTTGGATTTTCGGACAAATTGATCCTGACTCGACGAGCCCCATTTAAATGAGTATTAGACTTAGATTTCTAACCTTGTTCATATCCAATCCCTTTTAGATGGTATTAGACTTCAAATTTATGGGTTATTGGCTTCTCCCCCAAACATGATTGAACTTGGTTTTTGGAGGGGGTGTTAGCCTTGGATTTTCGGCCAAGTTGATCCTGACTCGACGAGCCCCATTTAAATGAGTATTAGCCTTAGATTTCTAACCTTGTTCATATCCAAGCCCTTCTAGATGGTATTAGACTTCAAATCTATGGGTTATAGGCTTTTCCCCCAAACAGGATTGAACTTGGTTTTTGGAGGGGGTGTTAGCCTTGGATTTTCGGTCAAATTGATCCAGACTCGACGAGCCCCATTTAAATGAGTATTAGGCTTAGATTTCTAACCTTGTTCATATCCAAGCCCTTTTAGATGGTATTAGACTTCAAATTTATAGGTTATAGGCTTTTCCCCCAAACATGATTGAACTTGGTTTTTGGAGGGTGTGTTAGCCTTGGATTTTCGGACAAATTGATCCTGACTCGACGAGCCCCATTTAAATGAGTATTAGACTTAGATTTCTAACCTTGTTCATATCCAATCCCTTTTAGATGGTATTAGACTTCAAATTTATAGGTTATAGGCTTTTCCCCCAAACATGATTGAACTTGGTTTTTGGAGGGTGTGTTAGCCTTGGATTTTCGGACAAATTGATCCTAACTCGACGAGCCCCATTTAAATGAGTATTAGCCTTGGATTTCTAACCTTGTTCATATCCAAGCCCTTTTAGTTGGTATTAGACTTCAAATTTATGGGCAATAGACTTTTCCCCCAAACATGATTGAACTTGGTTTTTGGAGGGGGTGTTACCCTTGGATTTTCAGACAAATTGATCCTGACTCGACGAGCCCCATTTAAATGATTATTAGCCTTAGATTTCTAACCTTGTTCATATGCAAGCCCTTTTAGATGGTATTAGACTTCAAATTTATGGGTTATAGGCTTTTCCCCCAACACATGATTGAACTTGGTTTTTGGAGGGGGTGTTAGCCTTGGATTTTCGGACAAATTGATCCTGACTCGACGAGCCCCATTTAAGTGAATATTAGCCTTAGATTTCTAACCTTGGTCATATCAAAGCCCTTTTAGTTGGTATTAGACTTCAAATTTATGGGTAATATCCTTTTCCCCCAAACATGATTGAACTTGGTTTTTGGAGGGGGTGTTAGCCTTGGATTTTCGGACAAATTGATCCAGACTCGACGAGCCCCATTTAAATGATTATTAGCCTTAGATTTCTAACCTTGTTCATATCCAAGCCCTTTTAGTTGGTATTAGACTTCAAATTTATGGGTTATAGGCTTTTCCCCCAAACATGATTGAACTTGGTTTTTGGAGGGGGTGTTAGCCTTGGACTTTCGGACAAATTGATCCAGACTCGACGAGCCCCATTTAAGTGAGTATTAGGCTTAGATTTCTAACCTTGTTCATATCCAAGCCCTTTTAGTTGGTATTAGACTTCAAATTTATGGGTAATATCCTTTCCCCCCAAACATGATTGAACTTGGTTTTTGGAGGGGGTGTTAGCCTTGGATTTTCGGACAAATTGATCCTGACTCGACGAGCCCCATTTAAATGATTATTAGCCTTAGATTTCTAACCTTGTTCATATCCAATCCCTTTTAGTTGGTATTAGACTTCAAATTTATGGGTTATAGGCTTTTCCCCCAAACATGATTGAACTTGGTTTTTGGAGGCGGTGTTAGACTTGGATTTTCGGACAAATTGATCCTGACTCGACGAGCCCCATTTAAATGAGTATTAGACTTAGAGTTCTAACCTTGTTCATATCCAAGCCCTTTTACTTTGTATTAGACTTCAAATTTATGGGTAATATCCTTTCCCCCCAAACATGATTGAAGTTGGTTTTTGGAGGGGGTGTTACCCTTGGATTTTCAGACAAATTGATCCTGACTCGACGAGCCCCATTTAAATGATTATTAGCCTTAGATTTCTAACCTTGTTCATATCCAAGCCCTTTTAGATGATATTAGACTTCAAATTTATGCGTTATAGGCTTTTCCCCCAACATATGATTGAACTTGGTTTTTGGAGGGGGTGTTAGCCTTGGATTTTCGGACAAATTGATCCTGACTCGACGAGCCCCATTTAAGTGAGTATTAGCCTTAGATTTCTAACCTTGGTCATATCCAAGCCCTTTTAGTTGGTATTAGACTTCAAATTTATGGGTAATATCCTTTTCCCCCAAACATGATTGAACTTGGTTTTTGGAGGGGGTGTTAGCCTTGGATTTTCGGACAAATTGATCCAGACTCGACGAGCCCCACTTAAATGAGTATTAGGCTTAGATTTCTAACCTTGTTCATATCCAAGCCCTTTTAGATGGTATTAGACTTCAAATATATGGGTTATAGGCTTTTCCCCCAAACATGATTGAACTTGATTTTTGGAGGGGGTGTTAGCCTTGGATTTTCGGACAAATTGATCCTGACTCGATGAGCCCCATTTAAATGAGTATTAGCCTTAGATTTCTAACCTTGTTCATATCCAATCCCTTTTAGTTGGTATTAGACTTCAAATTTATGGGTTATAGGCTTTTCCCTCAAACATGATTGAACTTGGTTTTTGGAGGGGGTGTTAGACTTGGATTTTCGGACAAATTGATCCTGACTCGACGAGCCCCATTTAAATGAGTATTAGACTTAGATTTCTAACCTTGTTCATATCCAATCCCTTTTAGATGGTATTAGACTTCAAATTTATGGGTTATAGGCTTTCCCCCCAAACATGATTGAACTTGGTTTTTGGAGGGGGTGTTAGCCTTGGATTTTCGGACAAATTGATCCAGACTCGACGAGCCCCATTTAAATGAGTATTAGGCCTAGATTTCTAACCTTGTTCATATCCAAGCCCTTTTAGATGCTATTAGACTTCAAATATATGGGTTATAGGCTTTCCCCCCAAACATGATTGAACTTGGTTTTTGGAGGGGGTGTTAGCCTTGGATTTTCGGTCAAATTGATCCAGACTCGACGAGCCCCATTTAAATGAGTATTAGGCTTAGATTTCTAACCTTGTTCATATCCAAGCCCTTTTATATGGTATTAGACTTCAAATTTATGGGTTATAGGCTTTTCCCCCAACACATGATTGAACTTGGTTTTTGGAGGGGGTGTTAGCCTTGGATTTTCGGACAAATTGATCCTGACTCGACGAGCCCCATTTAAGTGAGTATTAGCCTTAGATTTCTAACCTTGGTCATATCAAAGCCTTTTTAGTTGGTATTAGACTTCAAATTTATGGGTAATATCCTTTTCCCCCAAACATGATTGAACTTGGTTTTTGGAGGGGGTGTTAGCCTTGGATTTTCGGACAAATTGATCCAGACTCGACGAGCCCCATTTAAATGATTATTAGCCTTAGATTTCTAACCTTGTTCATATCCAAGCCCTTTTAGTTTGTATTAGACTTCAAATTTATGGGTTATAGGCTTTTCCCCCAAACATGATTGAACTTGGTTTTTGGAGGGGGTGTTAGCCTTGGATTTTCGGACAAATTAATCCTGACTCGACGAGCCCCATTTAAATGAGTATTAGACTTAGATTTCTAACCTTGTTCATATCCAATCCCTTTTAGATGGTATTAGACTTCAAATTTATGGGTTATTGGCTTTTCCCCCAAACATGATTGAACTTGGTTTTTGGAGGGGGTGTTAGCCTTGGATTTCCGGCCAAGTTGATCCTGACTCGACGAGCCCCATTTAAATGAGTATTAGCCTTAGATTTCTATCCTTGTTCATATCCAAGCCCTTCTAGATGGTATTAGACTTCAAATTTATGGGTTATAGGCTTTTCCCCCAAACAGGATTGAACTTGGTTTTTGGAGGGGGTGTTAGCCTTGGATTTTCGGTCAAATTGATCCAGACTCGACGAGCCCCATTTAAATGAGTATTAGGCTTAGATTTCTAACCTTGTTCATATCCAAGCCCTTTTAGATGGTATTAGACTTCAAATATATGGGTTATAGGCTTTTCCCCCAAACATGATTGAACTTGGTTTTTGGAGGGGGTGTTAGCCTTGGATTTTCGGACAAATTGATCCTGACTCCATGAGCCCCATTTAAATGACTATTAGCCTTAGATTTCTAACCTTGTTCATATCCCATCCCTTTTAGTTGGTATTAGACTTCAAATTTATGGGTTATAGGCTTTTCCCCCAAACATGATTGAACTTGGTTTTTGGAGGGGGTGTTAGACTTGGATTTTCGGACAAATTGATCCTGACTCGACGAGCCCCATTTAAATGAGTATTAGACTTAGATTTCTAACCTTGTTCATATCCAAGACCTTTTACTTTGTATTAGACTTCAAATTTATGGGTAATATCCTTTCCCCCCAAACATGATTGAACTTGGTTTTTGGAGGGGGTGTTACCCTTGGATTTTCAGACAAATTGATCCTGACTCGACGAGCCCCATTTAAGTGAGTATTAGCCTTAGATTTCTAACCTTGGTCATATCCAAGCCCTTTTAGTTGGTATTAGACTTCAAATTTATGGGTAATATCCTTTTCCCCCAAACATGATTGAACTTGGTTTTTGGAGGGGGTGTTAGCCTTGGATTTTCGGACAAATTGATCCAGACTCGACGAGCCCCACTTAAATGAGTATTAGGCTTAGATTTCTAACCTTGTTCATATCCAAGCCCTTTTAGATGATATTAGACTTCAAATTTATGCGTTATAGGCTTTTCCCCCAACATATGATTGAACTTGGTTTTTGGAGGGGGTGTTAGCCTTGGATTTTCGGACAAATTGATCCTGACTCGACGAGCCCCATTTAAGTGAGTATTAGCCTTAGATTTCTAACCTTGGTCATATCCAAGCCCTTTTAGTTGGTATTAGACTTCAAATTTATGGGTAATATCCTTTTCCCCCAAACATGATTGAACTTGGTTTTTGGAGGGGGTGTTAGCCTTGGATTTTCGGACAAATTGATCCAGACTCGACGAGCCCCACTTAAATGAGTATTAGGCTTAGATTTCTAACCTTGTTCATATCCAAGCCCTTTTAGATGGTATTAGACTTCAAATATATGGGTTATAGGCTTTTCCCCCAAACATGATTGAACTTGATTTTTGGAGGGGGTGTTAGCCTTGGATTTTCGGACAAATTGATCCTGACTCGATGAGCCCCATTTAAATGAGTATTAGCCTTAGATTTCTAACCTTGTTCATATCCAATCCCTTTTAGTTGGTATTAGACTTCAAATTTATGGGTTATAGGCTTTTCCCTCAAACATGATTGAACTTGGTTTTTGGAGGGGGTGTTAGACTTGGATTTTCGGACAAATTGATCCTGACTCGACGAGCCCCAATTAAATGAGTATTAGACTTAGATTTCTAACCTTGTTCATATCCAATCCCTTTTAGATGGTATTAGACTTCAAATTTATGGGTTATAGGCTTTCCCCCCAAACATGATTGAACTTGGTTTTTGGAGGGGGTGTTAGCCTTGGATTTTCGGACAAATTGATCCAGACTCGACGAGCCCCATTTAAATGAGTATTAGGCCTAGATTTCTAACCTTGTTCATATCCAAGCCCTTTTAGATGCTATTAGACTTCAAATATATGGGTTATAGGCTTTCCCCCCAAACATGATTGAACTTGGTTTTTGGAGGGGGTGTTAGCCTTGGATTTTCGGTCAAATTGATCCAGACTCGACGAGCCCCATTTAAATGAGTATTAGGCTTAGATTTCTAACCTTGTTCATATCCAAGCCCTTTTAGATGGTATTAGACTTCAAATTTATGGGTTATAGGCTTTTCCCCCAACACATGATTGAACTTGGTTTTTGGAGGGGGTGTTAGCCTTGGATTTTCGGACAAATTGATCCTGACTCGACGAGCCCCATTTAAGTGAGTATTAGCCTTAGATTTCTAACCTTGGTCATATCAAAGCCTTTTTAGTTGGTATTAGACTTCAAATTTATGGGTAATATCCTTTTCCCCCAAACATGATTGAACTTGGTTTTTGGAGGGGGTGTTAGCCTTGGATTTTCGGACAAATTGATCCAGACTCGACGAGCCCCATTTAAATGATTATTAGCCTTAGATTTCTAACCTTGTTCATATCCAAGCCCTTTTAGTTTGTATTAGACTTCAAATTTATGGGTTATAGGCTTTTCCCCCAAACATGATTGATCTTGGTTTTTGGAGGGGGTGTTAGACTTGGATTTTCGGACAAATTAATCCTGACTCGACGAGCCCCATTTAAATGAGTATTAGACTTAGATTTCTAACCTTGTTCATATCCAATCCCTTTTAGATGGTATTAGACTTCAAATTTATGGGTTATTGGCTTTTCCCCCAAACATGATTGAACTTGGTTTTTGGAGGGGGTGTTAGCCTTGGATTTCCGGCCAAGTTGATCCTGACTCGACGAGCCCCATTTAAATGAGTATTAGCCTTAGATTTCTAACCTTGTTCATATCCAAGCCCTTCTAGATGGTATTAGACTTCAAATTTATGGGTTATAGGCTTTTCCCCCAAACAGGATTGAACTTGGTTTTTGGAGGGGGTGTTAGCCTTGGATTTTCGGTCAAATTGATCCAGACTCGACGAGCCCCATTTAAATGAGTATTAGGCTTAGATTTCTAACCTTGTTCATATCCAAGCCCTTTTAGATGGTATTAGACTTCAAATATATGGGTTATAGGCTTTTCCCCCAAACATGATTGAACTTGGTTTTTGGAGGGGGTGTTAGCCTTGGATTTTCGGACAAATTGATCCTGACTCCATGAGCCCCATTTAAATGAGTATTAGCCTTAGATTTCTAACCTTGTTCATATCCCATCCCTTTTAGTTGGTATTAGACTTCAAATTTATGGGTTATAGGCTTTTCCCCCAAACATGATTGAACTTGGTTTTTGGAGGGGGTGTTAGACTTGGATTTTCGGACAAATTGATCCTGACTCGACGAGCCCCATTTAAATGAGTATTAGACTTAGATTTCTAACCTTGTTCATATCCAAGACCTTTTACTTTGTATTAGACTTCAAATTTATGGGTAATATCCTTTCCCCCCAAACATGATTGAACTTGGTTTTTGGAGGGGGTGTTACCCTTGGATTTTCAGACAAATTGATCCTGACTCGACGAGCCCCATTTAAGTGAGTATTAGCCTTAGATTTCTAACCTTGGTCATATCCAAGCCCTTTTAGTTGGTATTAGACTTCAAATTTATGGGTAATATCCTTTTCCCCCAAACATGATTGAACTTGGTTTTTGGAGGGGGTGTTAGCCTTGGATTTTCGGACAAATTGATCCAGACTCGACGAGCCCCACTTAAATGAGTATTAGGCTTAGATTTCTAACCTTGTTCATATCCAAGCCCTTTTAGATGGTATTAGACTTCAAATTTATGGGTTATTGGCTTTTCCCCCAAACATGATTGAACTTGGTTTTTGGAGGGCGTGTTAGCCTTGGATTTTTGGCCAAGTTGATCCTGACTCGACGAGCCCCATTTAAATGAGTATTAGCCTTAGATTTCTAACCTTGTTCATATCCAAGCCCTTTTAGATGGTATTAGACTTCAAATTTATGGGTTATAGGCTTTTCCCCCAACACATGATTGAACTTGGTTTTTGGAGGGGGTGTTAGCCTTGGATTTTCGGACAAATTGATCCTGACTCGACGAGCCCCATTTAAATGAGTATTAGGCTTAGATTTCTAACCTTGTTCATATCCAAGCCCTTTTATATGGTATTAGACTTCAAATTTATGGGTTATAGGCTTTTCCCCTAACACATGATTGAACTTGGTTTTTGGAGGGGGTGTTAGCCTTGGATTTTCGGACAAATTGATCCTGACTCGACGAGCCCCATTTCAGTGAGTATTAGCCTTAGATTTCTAACCTTGGTCATATCCAAGCCCTTTTAGTTGGTATTAGACTTCAAATTTATGGGTAATATCCTTTTCCCCCAAACATGATTGAACTTGGTTTTTGGAGGGGGTGTTAGCCATGGATTTTCGGACAAATTGATCCCGACTCGACGAGCCCCATTTAAATGAGTATTAGGCTTAGATTTCTAACCTTGTTCATATCCAAGCCCTTTTAGATGGTATTAGACTTCAAATTTATGAGTTATAGGCTTTTCCCCCAACACATGATTGAACTTGGTTTTTGGAGGGGGTGTTAGCCTTGGATTTTCGGACAAATTGATCCTGACTCGACGAGCCCCATTTAAGTGAGTATTAGCCTTAGATTTCTAACCTTGGTCATATCCAAGCCCTTTTAGTTGGTATTAGACTTCAAATTTATGGGGAATATCCTTTTCCCCCAAACATGATTGAACTTGGTTTTTGAAGGGGATGTTAGCCTTGGATTTTCGGACAAATTGATCCTGACTCGACGAGGCCCATTTAAATGAGTATTAGCCTTAGATTTCTAACCTTTTTCATATCCAAGCCCTTTTAGTTGGTATTATACTTCAAACTTATGGGTTATAGGCTTTTCCCCCAAACATGATTGAACTTGGTTTTTGGAGGGGGTGTTACCCTTGGATTTTCGGACAAATTGATCCTGACTCGACAAGCCCCATTTAAATGAGTATTAGCCTTAGATTTCTAACCTTGTTCATATCCAAGCCCTTTTAGTTGGTATTATACTTCAAATTTATGGGTTATAGGCTTTTCCCCCAAACATGATTGAACTTGGTTTTTGGAGGGGGTGTTAGCCTTGGATTTTCGGACAAATTGATCCAGACTCGACGAGCCCCATTTAAATGAGTATTAGGCTTAGATTTCTAACCTTGTTCATATCCAAGCCCTTTTAGATGGTATTAGAATTCAAATTTATGGGTTATAGGCTTTTCCCCCAACACATGATTGAACTTGCTTTTTGGAGGGGGTGTTACCCTTGGATTTTCGGACAAATTGATCCTGACTCGACGAGCCCCATTTAAGTGAGTATTAGCCTTAGATTTCTAACCTTGGTCATATCCAAGCCCTTTTAGTTCGTATTAGACTTCAAATTTATGGGTTATAGGCTTTTCCCCCAACACATGATTGAACTTGGTTTTTGGAGGGGGTGTTAGCCTTGGATTTTCGGACAAATTATCCTGACTCGACGAGCCCCATTTCAATGAGTATTAGCCTTAGATTTCTAACCTTGTTCATATCCAAGCCCTTTTAGATGGTATTATACTTCAAATTTATGAGTTATAGGCTTTTCCCCCAACACATGATTGAACTTGGTTTTTGGAGGGGGTGTTAGCCTTGGATTTTCGGACAAAATGATCCTGACTCGACGAGCCCCATTTAAATGAGTATTAGCCTTAGATTTCTAACCTTGTTCATATCCAAGCCCTTTTAGTTCGTATTAGACTTCAAATTTATGGGTTATAGGCTTTTCCCCCAACACATGATTGAACTTGGTTTTTGGAGGGGGTGTTAGCCTTGGATTTTCGGACAAATTGATCCTGACTCGACGAGCCCCATTTAAATGAGTATTAGGCTTAGATTTCTAACCTTGTTCATATCCAAGCCCTTTTAGATGGTATTAGACTTCAAATTTATGGGTTATAGGCTTTTCCCCCAACACATGATTGACCTTGGTTTTTGGAGGGGGTGTTAGCCTTGGATTTTCGGACAAAATGATCCTGACTCGACGAGCCCCATTTAAATGAGTATTAGCCTTAGATTTCTAACCTTGTTCATATCCAAGCCCTTTTAGTTCGTATTAGACTTCAAATTTATGGGTTATAGGCTTTTCCCCCAAACATGATTGAACTTGGTTTTTGAAGGGGATGTTAGCCTTGGATTTTCGGACAAATTATCCTGACTCGACGAGCCCCATTTCAATGAGTATTAGCCTTAGATTTCTAACCTTGTTCATATCCAAGCCCTTTTAGATGGTATTATACTTCAAATTTATGAGTTATAGGCTTTTCCCCCAACACATGATTGAACTTGGTTTTTGGAGGGGGTGTTAGCCTTGGATTTTCGGACAAAATGATCCTGACTCGACGAGCCCCATTTAAATGAGTATTAGCCTTAGATTTCTAACCTTGTTCATATCCAAGCCCTTTTAGTTCGTATTAGACTTCAAATTTATGGGTTATAGGCTTTTCCCCCAAATATGATTGAACTTGGTTTTTGGAGGGGGTGTTAGCCTTGGACTTTCGGACAAATTGATCCAGACTCGACGAGCCCCATTTAAGTGAGTATTAGGCTTAGATTTCTAACCTTGTTCATATCCAAGCCCTTTTAGATGGTATTAGACTTCAAATTTATGGGTTATAGGCTTTTCCCCCAACACATGATTGAACTTGGTTTTTGGAGGGGGTGTTAGCCTTGGATTTTCGGACAAATTGATCCTGACTCGACGAGGCCCATTTAAATGAGTATTAGCCTTAGATTTGTAACCTTGTTCATATCCAAGCCCTTTTAGATGGTATTAGACTTCAAATTTATGGGTTATAGGCTTTTCCCCCAACACATGATTGAACTTGGTTTTTGGAGGGGGTGTTAGCCTTGGATTTTCGGACAAATTGATCCTGACTCGACGAGCCCCATTTAAATGAGTATTAGGCTTAGATTTCTAATCTTGTTCATATCCAAGCCCTTTTAGATGGTATTAGACTTCAAATTTATGAGTTATAGGCTTTTCCCCCAACACATGATTGAACTTGGTTTTTGGACGGGGTGTTAGCCTTGGATTTTCGGACAAATTGATCCTGACTCGACGAGCCCCATTTAAGTGAGTATTAGCCTTAGATTTCTAACCTTGGTCATATCCAAGCCCTTTTAGTTGGTATTAGACTTCATATTTATGGGTAATATCCTTTTCCCCCAAACATGATTGAACTTGGTTTTTGAAGGGGATGTTAGCCTTGGATTTTCGGACAAATTATCCTGACTCGACGAGCCCCATTTCAATGAGTATTAGCCTTAGATTTCTAACCTTGTTCATATCCAAGCCCTTTTAGATGGTATTATACTTCAAATTTATGAGTTATAGGCTTTTCCCCCAACACATGATTGAACTTGGTTTTTGGAGGGGGTGTTAGACTTGGATTTTCGAACAAATTGATCCTGACTCGACGAGCCCCATTTAAATGAGTATTAGCCTTAGATTTCTAACCTTGTTCATATCCAAGCCCTTTTAGTTCGTATTAGACTTCAAATTTATGGGTTATAGGCTTTTCCCCCAAATATGATTGAACTTGGTTTTTGGAGGGGGTGTTAGCCTTGGACTTTCGGACAAATTGATCCAGACTCGACGAGCCCCATTTAAGTGAGTATTAGGCTTAGATTTCTAACCTTGTTCATATCCAAGCCCTTTTAGATGGTATTAGACTTCAAATTTATGGGTTATAGGCTTTTCCCCCAACACATGATTGAACTTGGTTTTTGGAGGGGGTGTTAGCCTTGGATTTTCGGACAAATTGATCCTGACTCGACGAGGCCCATTTAAATGAGTATTAGCCTTAGATTTCTAACCTTGTTCATATCCAAGCCCTTTTAGATGGTATTAGACTTCAAATTTATGGGTTATAGGCTTTTCCCCCAACACATGATTGAACTTGGTTTTTGGAGGGGGTGTTAGCCTTGGACTTTCGGACAAATTGATCCTGACTCGACGAGCCCCATTTAAATGAGTATTAGGCTTAGATTTCTAACCTTGTTCATATCCAAGCCCTTTTAGATGGTATTAGACTTCAAATTTATGAGTTATAGGCTTTTCCCCCAACACATGATTGAACTTGGTTTTTGGAGGGGGTGTTAGCCTTGGATTTTCGGACAAATTGATCCTGACTCGACGAGGCCCATTTAAATGAGTATTAGCCTTAGATTTCTAACCTTGTTCATATCCAAGCCCTTTTAGATGGTATTAGACTTCAAATTTATGGGTTATAGGCTTTTCCCCCAACACATGATTGAACTTGGTTTTTGGAGGGGGTGTTAGCCTTGGATTTTCGGACAAATTGATCCTGACTCGACGAGCCCCATTTAAGTGAGTATTAGCCTTAGATTTCTAACCTTGGTCATATCCAAGCCCTTTTAGTTGGTATTAGACTTCATATTTATGGGTAATATCCTTTTCCCCCAAACATGATTGAACTTGGTTTTTGAAGGGGATGTTAGCCTTGGATTTTCGGACAAATTATCCTGACTCGACGAGCCCCATTTCAATGAGTATTAGCCTTAGATTTCTAACCTTGTTCATATCCAAGCCCTTTTAGATGGTATTATACTTCAAATTTATGAGTTATAGGCTTTTCCCCCAACACATGATTGAACTTGGTTTTTGGAGGGGGTGTTAGACTTGGATTTTCGAACAAATTGATCCTGACTCGACGAGCCCCATTTAAATGAGTATTAGCCTTAGATTTCTAACCTTGTTCATATCCAAGCCCTTTTAGTTCGTATTAGACTTCAAATTTATGGGTTATAGGCTTTTCCCCCAAATATGATTGAACTTGGTTTTTGGAGGGGGTGTTAGCCTTGGACTTTCGGACAAATTGATCCAGACTCGACGAGCCCCATTTAAGTGAGTATTAGGCTTAGATTTCTAACCTTGTTCATATCCAAGCCCTTTTAGATGGTATTAGACTTCAAATTTATGGGTTATAGGCTTTTCCCCCAACACATGATTGAACTTGGTTTTTGGAGGGGGTGTTAGCCTTGGATTTTCGGACAAATTGATCCTGACTCGACGAGGCCCATTTAAATGAGTATTAGCCTTAGATTTCTAACCTTGTTCACATCCAAGCCCTTTTAGATGGTATTAGACTTCAAATTTATGGGTTATAGGCTTTCCCCCCAACACATGATTGAACTTGGTTTTTGGAGGGGGTGTTAGCCTTGGATTTTCGGACAAATTGATCCTGACTCGACGAGCCCCATTTAAATGAGTATTAGGCTTAGATTTCTAATCTTGTTCATATCCAAGCCCTTTTAGATGGTATTAGACTTCAAATTTATGAGTTATAGGCTTTTCCCCCAACACATGATTGAACTTGGTTTTTGGACGGGGTGTTAGCCTTGGATTTTCGGACAAATTGATCCTGACTCGACGAGCCCCATTTAAGTGAGTATTAGCCTTAGATTTCTAACCTTGGTCATATCCAAGCCCTTTTAGTTGGTATTAGACTTCATATTTATGGGTAATATCCTTTTCCCCCAAACATGATTGAACTTGGTTTTTGAAGGGGATGTTAGCCTTGGATTTTCGGACAAATTATCCTGACTCGACGAGCCCCATTTCAATGAGTATTAGCCTTAGATTTCTAACCTTGTTCATATCCAAGCCCTTTTAGATGGTATTATACTTCAAATTTATGAGTTATAGGCTTTTCCCCCAACACATGATTGAACTTGGTTTTTGGAGGGGGTGTTAGCCTTGGATTTTCGGACAAAATGATCCTGACTCGACGAGCCCCATATAAATGAGTATTAGCCTTAGATTTCTAACCTTGTTCATATCCAAGCCCTTTTAGTTCGTATTAGACTTCAAATTTATGGGTTATAGGCTTTTCCCCCAAATATGATTGAACTTGGTTTTTGGAGGGGGTGTTAGCCTTGGACTTTCGGACAAATTGATCCAGACTCGACGAGCCCCATTTAAGTGAGTATTAGGCTTAGATTTCTAACCTTGTTCATATCCAAGCCCTTTTAGATGGTATTAGACTTCAAATTTATGGGTTATAGGCTTTTCCCCCAACACATGATTCAACTTGGTTTTTGGAGGGGGTGTTAGCCTTGGATTTTCGGACAAATTGATCCTGACTCGACGAGGCCCATTTAAATGAGTATTAGGCTTAGATTTGTAACCTTGTTCATATCCAAGCCCTTTTAGATGGTATTAGACTTCAAATTTATGGGTTATAGGCTTTTCCCCCAACACATGATTGAACTTGGTTTTTGGAGGGGGTGTTAGCCTTGGATTTTCGGACAAATTGATCCTGACTCGACGAGCCCCATTTAAATGAGTATTAGGCTTAGATTTCTAATCTTGTTCATATCCAAGCCCTTTTAGATGGTATTAGACTTCAAATTTATGAGTTATAGGCTTTTCCCCCAACACATGATTGAACTTGGTTTTTGGACGGGGTGTTAGCCTTGGATTTTCGGACAAATTGATCCTGACTCGACGAGCCCCATTTAAGTGAGTATTAGCCTTAGATTTCTAACCTTGGTCATATCCAAGCCCTTTTAGTTGGTATTAGACTTCATATTTATGGGTAATATCCTTTTCCCCCAAACATGATTGAACTTGGTTTTTGAAGGGGATGTTAGCCTTGGATTTTCGGACAAATTATCCTGACTCGACGAGCCCCATTTCAATGAGTATTAGCCTTAGATTTCTAACCTTGTTCATATCCAAGCCCTTTTAGATGGTATTATACTTCAAATTTATGAGTTATAGGCTTTTCCCCCAACACATGATTGAACTTGGTTTTTGGAGGGGGTGTTAGACTTGGATTTTCGAACAAATTGATCCTGACTCGACGAGCCCCATTTAAATGAGTATTAGCCTTAGATTTCTAACCTTGTTCATATCCAAGCCCTTTTAGTTCGTATTAGACTTCAAATTTATGGGTTATAGGCTTTTCCCCCAAATATGATTGAACTTGGTTTTTGGAGGGGGTGTTAGCCTTGGACTTTCGGACAAATTGATCCAGACTCGACGAGCCCCATTTAAGTGAGTATTAGGCTTAGATTTCTAACCTTGTTCATATCCAAGCCCTTTTAGATGGTATTAGACTTCAAATTTATGGGTTATAGGCTTTTCCCCCAACACATGATTGAACTTGGTTTTTGGAGGGGGTGTTAGCCTTGGATTTTCGGACAAATTGATCCTGACTCGACGAGGCCCATTTAAATGAGTATTAGCCTTAGATTTCTAACCTTGTTCACATCCAAGCCCTTTTAGATGGTATTAGACTTCAAATTTATGGGTTATAGGCTTTTCCCCCAACACATGATTGAACTTGGTTTTTGGAGGGGGTGTTAGCCTTGGATTTTCGGACAAATTGATCCTGACTCGACGAGCCCCATTTAAATGAGTATTAGGCTTAGATTTCTAACCTTGTTCATATCCAAGCCCTTTTAGATGGTATTAGACTTCAAATTTATGAGTTATAGGCTTTTCCCCCAACACATGATTGAACTTGGTTTTTGGACGGGGTGTTAGCCTTGGATTTTCGGACAAATTGATCCTGACTCGACGAGCCCCATTTAAGTGAGTATTAGCCTTAGATTTCTAACCTTGGTCATATCCAAGCCCTTTTAGTTGGTATTAGACTTCATATTTATGGGTAATATCCTTTTCCCCCAAACATGATTGAACTTGGTTTTTGAAGGGGATGTTAGCCTTGGATTTTCGGACAAATTATCCTGACTCGACGAGCCCCATTTCAATGAGTATTAGCCTTAGATTTCTAACCTTGTTCATATCCAAGCCCTTTTAGATGGTATTATACTTCAAATTTATGAGTTATAGGCTTTTCCCCCAACACATGATTGAACTTGGTTTTTGGAGGGGGTGTTAGCCTTGGATTTTCGGACAAAATGATCCTGACTCGACGAGCCCCATATAAATGAGTATTAGCCTTAGATTTCTAACCTTGTTCATATCCAAGCCCTTTTAGTTCGTATTAGACTTCAAATTTATGGGTTATAGGCTTTTCCCCCAAATATGATTGAACTTGGTTTTTGGAGGGGGTGTTAGCCTTGGACTTTCGGACAAATTGATCCAGACTCGACGAGCCCCATTTAAGTGAGTATTAGGCTTAGATTTCTAACCTTGTTCATATCCAAGCCCTTTTAGATGGTATTAGACTTCAAATTTATGGGTTATAGGCTTTTCCCCCAACACATGATTCAACTTGGTTTTTGGAGGGGGTGTTAGCCTTGGATTTTCGGACAAATTGATCCTGACTCGACGAGGCCCATTTAAATGAGTATTAGGCTTAGATTTGTAACCTTGTTCATATCCAAGCCCTTTTAGATGGTATTAGACTTCAAATTTATGGGTTATAGGCTTTTCCCCCAACACATGATTGAACTTGGTTTTTGGAGGGGGTGTTAGCCTTGGATTTTCGGACAAATTGATCCTGACTCGACGAGCCCCATTTAAATGAGTATTAGGCTTAGATTTCTAATCTTGTTCATATCCAAGCCCTTTTAGATGGTATTAGACTTCAAATTTATGAGTTATAGGCTTTTCCCCCAACACATGATTGAACTTGGTTTTTGGACGGGGTGTTAGCCTTGGATTTTCGGACAAATTGATCCTGACTCGACGAGCCCCATTTAAGTGAGTATTAGCCTTAGATTTCTAACCTTGGTCATATCCAAGCCCTTTTAGTTGGTATTAGACTTCATATTTATGG
Organism: Salix caprea; assembly: GCA_964035475.1. NCBI lineage: Eukaryota > Viridiplantae > Streptophyta > Magnoliopsida > Malpighiales > Salicaceae > Salix > Salix caprea. Next base: position 2,995,566 of record OZ037748.1, on the reverse strand, counting down.
GTAATATCCTTTTCCCCCAAACATGATTGAACTTGGTTTTTGAAGGGGATGTTAGCCTTGGATTTTCGGACAAATTATCCTGACTCGACGAGCCCCATTTCAATGAGTATTAGCCTTAGATTTCTAACCTTGTTCATATCCAAGCCCTTTTAGATGGTATTATACTTCAAATTTATGAGTTATAGGCTTTTCCCCCAACACATGATTGAACTTGGTTTTTGGAGGGGGTGTTAGACTTGGATTTTCGAACAAATTGATCCTGACTCGACGAGCCCCATTTAAATGAGTATTAGCCTTAGATTTCTAACCTTGTTCATATCCAAGCCCTTTTAGTTCGTATTAGACTTCAAATTTATGGGTTATAGGCTTTTCCCCCAACACATGATTGAACTTGGTTTTTGGAGGGGGTGTTAGACTTGGACTTTCGGACAAATTGATCCAGACTCGACGAGCCCCATTTAAGTGAGTATTAGGCTTAGATTTCAAACCTTGTTCATATCCAAGCCCTTTTAGATGGTATTAGACTTCAAATTTATGGGTTATAGGCTTTTCCCCCAACACATGATTGAACTTGGTTTTTGGAGGGGGTGTTAGCCTTGGATTTTCGGACAAATTGATCCTGACTCGACGAGGCCCATTTAAATGAGTATTAGCCTTAGATTTCTAACCTTGTTCATATCCAAACCCTTTTAGATGGTATTAGACTTCAAATTTATGGGTTATAGGCTTTTCCCCCAACACATAATTGAACTTGGTTTTTGGAGGGGGTGTTAGCCTTGGATTTTCGGACAAATTGATCCTGACTCGACGAGCCCCATTTAAATGAGTATTAGGCTTAGATTTCTAACCTTGTTCCTATCCAAGCCCTTTTAGATGGTATTAGACTTCAAATTTATGAGTTATAGGCTTTTCCCCCAACACATGATTGAACTTGGTTTTTGGACGGGGTGTTAGCCTTGGATTTTCGGACAAATTGATCCTGACTCGACGAGCCCCATTTAAGTGAGTATTAGCCTTAGATTTCTAACCTTGGTCATATCCAAGCCCTTTTAGTTGGTATTAGACTTCATATTTATGGGTAATATCCTTTTCCCCCAAACATGATTGAACTTGGTTTTTGAAGGGGATGTTAGCCTTGGATTTTCGGACAAATTATCCTGACTCGACGAGCCCCATTTCAATAAGTATTAGCCTTAGATTTCTAACCTTGTTCATATCCAAGCCCTTTTAGATGGTATTATACTTCAAATTTATGAGTTATAGGCTTTTCCCCCAACACATGATTGAACTTGGTTTTTGGAGGGGGTGTTAGCCTTGGATTTTCGGACAAAATGATCCTGACTCGACGAGCCCCATTTAAATGAGTATTAGCCTTAGATTTCTAACCTTGTTCATATCCAAGCCCTTTTAGTTCGTATTAGACTTCAAATTTATGGGTTATAGGCTTTTCCCCCAAATATGATTGAACTTGGTTTTTGGAGGGGGTGTTAGCCTTGGACTTTCGGACAAATTGATCCAGACTCGACGAGCCCCATTTAAGTGAGTATTAGGCTTAGATTTCTAACCTTGTTCATATCCAAGCCCTTTTAGATGGTATTAGACTTCAAATTTATGGGTTATAGGCTTTTCCCCCAACACATGATTGAACTTGGTTTTTGGAGGGGGTGTTAGCCTTGGATTTTCGGACAAATTGATCCTGACTCGACGAGGCCCATTTAAATGAGTATTAGGCTTAGATTTCTAACCTTGTTCATATCCAAGCCCTTTTAGATGGTATTAGACTTCAAATTTATGAGTTATAGGCTTTTCCCCCAACACATGATTGAACTTGGTTTTTGGAGGGGGTGTTAGCCTTGGATTTTCGGACAAAATGATCCTGACTCGACGAGCCCCATTTAAATGAGTATTAGGCTTAGATTTCTAACCTTGTTCATATCCAAGCCCTTTTAGATGGTATTAGACTTCAAATTTATGGGTTATAGGCTTTTCCCCCAACACATGATTGAACTTGGTTTTTGAAGGGGATGTTAGCCTTGGATTTTCGGACAAATTATCCTGACTCGACGAGCCCCATTTCAATAAGTATTAGCCTTAGATTTCTAACCTTGTTCATATCCAAGCCCTTTTAGATGGTATTATACTTCAAATTTATGAGTTATAGGCTTTTCCCCCAACACATGATTGAACTTGGTTTTTGGAGGGGGTGTTAGCCTTGGATTTTTGGACAAATTGATCCTGACTCGATGAGGCCCATTTAAATGAGTATTAGGTTTAGATTTCTAACCTTGTTCATATCCAAGCCCTTTTAGATGGTATTAGACTTCAAATTTATGGGTTATAGGCTTTTCCCCCAAATATGATTGAACTTGGTTTTTGGAGGGGGTGTTAGCCTTGGATTTTCGGACAAATTGATCCTGACTCGACGAGCCCCATTTAAATGAGTATTAGGCTTAGATTTCTAACCTTGTTCATATCCAAGCCCTTTTAGATGGTATTAGACTTCAAATTTATGGGTTATAGGCTTTTCCCCCAACACATGATTGAACTTGGTTTTTGGAGGGAGTGTTAGCCTTGGATTTTCGGACAAATTGATCCTGACTCGACGAGGCCCATTTAAATGAGTATTAGGCTTAGATTTCTAACCTTGTTCATATCCAAGCCCTTTTAGATGGTATTAGACTTCAAATTTATGGGTTATAGGCTTTTCCCCCAACACATGATTGAACTTGGTTTTTGGAGGGGGTGTTAGCCTTGGATTTTTGGACAAATTGATCCTGACTCGACGAGCCCCATTTAAGTGAGTATTAGCCTTAGATTTCTAACCTTGGTCATATCCAAGCCCTTTTAGTTGGTATTAGACTTCATATTTATGGGTAATAGACTTTTCCCCCAAACATGATTGAACTTGGTTTTTTGAGGGGGTGTTAGCCTTGGATTTTTGGACAAATTGATCCTGACTCGACGAGCCCCATTTAAATGAGTATTAGCCTTAGATTTCTAACCTTGTTCATATCCAAGCTCTTTTAGTTCGTATTAGACTTCAAATTTATGGGTTATAGGCTTTTCCCCCAAATATGATTGAACTTGGTTTTTGGAGGGGGTGTTAGCCTTGGATTTTCGGACAAATTGATCCTGACTCGACGAGCCCCATTTAAATGAGTATTAGGCTTAGATTTCTAACCTTGTTCATATCCAAGCCCTTTTAGATGGTATTAGACTTCAAATTTATGGGTTATAGGCTTTTCCCCCAACACATGATTGAACTTGGTTTTTGGAGGGAGTGTTAGCCTTGGATTTTCGGACAAATTGATCCTGACTCGACGAGGCCCATTTAAATGAGTATTAGGCTTAGATTTGTAACCTTGTTCATATCCAAGCCCTTTTAGATGGTATTAGACTTCAAATTTATGGGTTATAGGCTTTTCCCCCAACACATGATTGAACTTGGTTTTTGGAGGGGGTGTTAGCCTTGGATTTTCGGACAAATTGATCCTGACTCGACGAGGCCCATTTAAATGAGTATTAGGCTTAGATTTCTAACCTTGTTCATATCCAAGCCCTTTTAGATGGTATTAGACTTCAAATTTATGGGTTATAGGCTTTTCCCCCAACACATGATTGAACTTGGTTTTTGGAGGGGGTGTTAGCCTTGGATTTTTGGACAAATTGATCCTGACTCGACGAGCCCCATTTAAGTGAGTATTAGCCTTAGATTTCTAACCTTGGTCATATCCAAGCCCTTTTAGTTGGTATTAGACTTCATATTTATGGGTAATAGACTTTTCCCCCAAACATGATTGAACTTGGTTTTTTGAGGGGGTGTTAGCCTTGGATTTTTGGACAAATTGATCCTGACTCGACGAGCCCCATTTAAATGAGTATTAGCCTTAGATTTCTAACCTTGTTCATATCCAAGCTCTTTTAGTTCGTATTAGACTTCAAATTTATGGGTTATAGGCTTTTCCCCCAAATATGATTGAACTTGGTTTTTGGAGGGGGTGTTAGCCTTGGATTTTCGGACAAATTGATCCTGACTCGACGAGCCCCATTTAAATGAGTATTAGGCTTAGATTTCTAACCTTGTTCATATCCAAGCCCTTTTAGATGGTATTAGACTTCAAATTTATGGGTTATAGGCTTTTCCCCCAACACATGATTGAACTTGGTTTTTGGAGGGAGTGTTAGCCTTGGATTTTCGGACAAATTGATCCTGACTCGACGAGGCCCATTTAAATGAGTATTAGGCTTAGATTTGTAACCTTGTTCATATCCAAGCCCTTTTAGATGGTATTAGACTTCAAATTTATGGGTTATAGGCTTTTCCCCCAACACATAATTGAACTTGGTTTTTGGAGGGGGTGTTAGCCTTGGATTTTCGGACAAATTGATCCTGACTCGACGAGGCCCATTTAAATGAGTATTAGGCTTAGATTTCTAACCTTGTTCATATCCAAGCCCTTTTAGATGGTATTAGACTTCAAATTTATGGGTTATAGGCTTTTCCCCCAACACATGATTGAACTTGGTTTTTGGAGGGGGTGTTAGCCTTGGATTTTCGGACAAATTGATCCTGACTCGACGAGCCCCATTTAAGTGAGTATTAGCCTTAGATTTCTAACCTTGGTCATATCCAAGCCCTTTTAGTTGGTATTAGACTTCATATTTATGGGTAATAGACTTTTCCCCCAAACATGATTGAACTTGGTTTTTTGAGGGGGTGTTAGCCTTGGATTTTTGGAAAAATTGATCCTGACTCGACGAGCCCCATTTAAATGAGTATTAGCCTTAGATTTCTAACCTTGTTCATATCCAAGCTCTTTTAGTTCGTATTAGACTTCAAATTTATGGGTTATAGGCTTATCCCCCAAATATGATTGAACTTGGTTTTTGGAGGGGGTGTTAGCCTTGGATTTTCGGACAAATTGATCCTGACTCGACGAGCCCCATTTAAATGAGTATTAGGCTTAGATTTCTAACCTTGTTCATATCCAAGCCCTTTTAGATGGTATTAGACTTCAAATTTATGGGTAATAGACTTTTCCCCCAAACATGATTGAACTTGGTTTTTAGAGGGGGTGTTAGCCTTGGATTTTTGGACAAATTGATCCTGACTTGACGAGCCCCATTTAAATGAGTATTAGCCTTAGATTTCTAACCTTGTTCATATCCAAGCTCTTTTAGTTCGTATTAGACTTCAAATTTATGGGTTATAGGCTTTTCCCCCAAATATGATTGAACTTGGTTTTTGGAGGGGGTGTTAGCCTTGGATTTTTGGACAAATTGATCCTGACTCGACGAGCCCCATTTAAATGAGTATTAGGCTTAGATTTCTAACCTTGTTCATATCCAAGCCCTTTTAGATGGTATTAGACTTCAAATTTATGGGTTATAGGCTTTTCCCCCAACACATGATTGAACTTGGTTTTTGGAGGGGGTGTTAGCCTTGGATTTTCGGACAAATTGATCCTGACTCGACGAGGCCCATTTAAATGAGTATTAGGCTTAGATTTGTAACCTTGTTCATATCCAAGCCCTTTTAGATGGTATTACACTTCAAATTTATGGGTTATATGCTTTTCCCCCAACACATGATTGAACTTGGTTTTTGGAGGGGGTGTTAGCCTTGGATTTTCGGACAAATTGATCCTGACTCGACGAGGCCCATTTAAATGAGTATTAGGCTTAGATTTCTAACCTTGTTCATATCCAAGCCCTTTTAGATGGTATTAGACTTCAAATTTATGGGTTATAGGCTTTTCCCCCAACACATGATTGAACTTGGTTTTTGGAGGGGGTGTTAGCCTTGGATTTTCGGACAAATTGATCCTGACTCGACGAGCCCCATTTAAGTGAGTATTAGCCTTAGATTTCTAACCTTGGTCATATCCAAGCCCTTTTAGTTGGTATTAGACTTCATATTTATGGGTAATAGACTTTTCCCCCAAACATGATTGAACTTGGTTTTTTGAGGGGGTGTTAGCCTTGGATTTTTGGACAAATTGATCCTGACTCGACGAGCCCCATTTAAATGAGTATTAGCCTTAGATTTCTAACCTTGTTCATATCCAAGCTCTTTTAGTTCGTATTAGACTTCAAATTTATGGGTTATAGGCTTTTCCCCCAAATATGATTGAACTTGGTTTTTGGAGGGGGTGTTAGCCTTGGACTTTCGGACAAATTGATCCAGACTCGACGAGCCCCATTTAAGTGAGTATTAGGCTTAGATTTCTAACCTTGTTCATATCCAAGCCCTTTTAGATGGTATTAGACTTCAAATTTATGGGTAATAGACTTTTCCCCCAAACATGATTGAACTTGGTTTTTAGAGGGGGTGTTAGCCTTGGATTTTTGGACAAATTGATCCTGACTCGACGAGGCCCATTTAAATGAGTATTAGGCTTAGATTTCTAACCTTGTTCATATCCAAGCTCTTTTAGTTCGTATTAGACTTCAAATTTATGGGTTATAGGCTTTTCCCCCAAATATGATTGAACTTGGTTTTTGGAGGGGGTGTTAGCCTTGGATTTTTGGACAAATTGATCCTGACTCGACGAGCCCCATTTAAATGAGTATTAGGCTTAGATTTCTAACCTTGTTCATATCCAAGCCCTTTTAGATGGTATTAGACTTCAAATTTATGGGTTATAGGCTTTTCCCCCAACACATGATTGAACTTGGTTTTTGGAGGGAGTGTTAGCCTTGGATTTTCGGACAAATTGATCCTGACTCGACGAGGCCCATTTAAATGAGTATTAGGCTTAGATTTGTAACCTTGTTCATATCCAAGCCCTTTTAGATGGTATTAGACTTCAAATTTATGGGTTATAGGCTTTTCCCCCAACACATAATTGAACTTGGTTTTTGGAGGGGGTGTTAGCCTTGGATTTTCGGACAAATTGATCCTGACTCGACGAGGCCCATTTAAATGAGTATTAGGCTTAGATTTCTAACCTTGTTCATATCCAAGCCCTTTTAGATGGTATTAGACTTCAAATTTATGGGTTATAGGCTTTTCCCCCAACACATGATTGAACTTGGTTTTTGGAGGGGGTGTTAGCCTTGGATTTTCGGACAAATTGATCCTGACTCGACGAGCCCCATTTAAGTGAGTATTAGCCTTAGATTTCTAACCTTGGTCATATCCAAGCCCTTTTAGTTGGTATTAGACTTCATATTTATGGGTAATAGACTTTTCCCCCAAACATGATTGAACTTGGTTTTTTGAGGGGGTGTTAGCCTTGGATTTTTGGAAAAATTGATCCTGACTCGACGAGCCCCATTTAAATGAGTATTAGCCTTAGATTTCTAACCTTGTTCATATCCAAGCTCTTTTAGTTCGTATTAGACTTCAAATTTATGGGTTATAGGCTTATCCCCCAAATATGATTGAACTTGGTTTTTGGAGGGGGTGTTAGCCTTGGATTTTCGGACAAATTGATCCTGACTCGACGAGCCCCATTTAAATGAGTATTAGGCTTAGATTTCTAACCTTGTTCATATCCAAGCCCTTTTAGATGGTATTAGACTTCAAATTTATGGGTAATAGACTTTTCCCCCAAACATGATTGAACTTGGTTTTTAGAGGGGGTGTTAGCCTTGGATTTTTGGACAAATTGATCCTGACTCGACGAGCCCCATTTAAATGAGTATTAGCCTTAGATTTCTAACCTTGTTCATATCCAAGCTCTTTTAGTTCGTATTAGACTTCAAATTTATGGGTTATAGGCTTTTCCCCCAAATATGATTGAACTTGGTTTTTGGAGGGGGTGTTAGCCTTGGATTTTTGGACAAATTGATCCTGACTCGACGAGCCCCATTTAAATGAGTATTAGGCTTAGATTTCTAACCTTGTTCATATCCAAGCCCTTTTAGATGGTATTAGACTTCAAATTTATGGGTTATAGGCTTTTCCCCCAACACATGATTGAACTTGGTTTTTGGAGGGGGTGTTAGCCTTGGATTTTCGGACAAATTGATCCTGACTCGACGAGGCCCATTTAAATGAGTATTAGGCTTAGATTTGTAACCTTGTTCATATCCAAGCCCTTTTAGATGGTATTACACTTCAAATTTATGGGTTATATGCTTTTCCCCCAACACATGATTGAACTTGGTTTTTGGAGGGGGTGTTAGCCTTGGATTTTCGGACAAATTGATCCTGACTCGACGAGGCCCATTTAAATGAGTATTAGGCTTAGATTTCTAACCTTGTTCATATCCAAGCCCTTTTAGATGGTATTAGACTTCAAATTTATGGGTTATAGGCTTTTCCCCCAACACATGATTGAACTTGGTTTTTGGAGGGGGTGTTAGCCTTGGATTTTCGGACAAATTGATCCTGACTCGACGAGCCCCATTTAAGTGAGTATTAGCCTTAGATTTCTAACCTTGGTCATATCCAAGCCCTTTTAGTTGGTATTAGACTTCATATTTATGGGTAATAGACTTTTCCCCCAAACATGATTGAACTTGGTTTTTTGAGGGGGTGTTAGCCTTGGATTTTTGGACAAATTGATCCTGACTCGACGAGCCCCATTTAAATGAGTATTAGCCTTAGATTTCTAACCTTGTTCATATCCAAGCTCTTTTAGTTCGTATTAGACTTCAAATTTATGGGTTATAGGCTTTTCCCCCAAATATGATTGAACTTGGTTTTTGGAGGGGGTGTTAGCCTTGGACTTTCGGACAAATTGATCCAGACTCGACGAGCCCCATTTAAGTGAGTATTAGGCTTAGATTTCTAACCTTGTTCATATCCAAGCCCTTTTAGATGGTATTAGACTTCAAATTTATGGGTAATAGACTTTTCCCCCAAACATGATTGAACTTGGTTTTTAGAGGGGGTGTTAGCCTTGGATTTTTGGACAAATTGATCCTGACTCGACGAGGCCCATTTAAATGAGTATTAGGCTTAGATTTCTAACCTTGTTCATATCCAAGCTCTTTTAGTTCGTATTAGACTTCAAATTTATGGGTTATAGGCTTTTCCCCCAAATATGATTGAACTTGGTTTTTGGAGGGGGTGTTAGCCTTGGATTTTTGGACAAATTGATCCTGACTCGACGAGCCCCATTTAAATGAGTATTAGGCTTAGATTTCTAACCTTGTTCATATCCAAGCCCTTTTAGATGGTATTAGACTTCAAATTTATGGGTTATAGGCTTTTCCCCCAACACATGATTGAACTTGGTTTTTGGAGGGGGTGTTAGCCTTGGATTTTCGGACAAAATGATCCTGACTCGACGAGCCCCATTTAAATGAGTATTAGCCTTAGATTTCTAACCTTGTTCATATCCAAGCCCTTTTAGTTCGTATTAGACTTCAAATTTATGGGTTATAGGCTTTTCCCCCAAATATGATTGAACTTGGTTTTTGGAGGGGGTGTTAGCCTTGGACTTTCGGACAAATTAATCCAGACTCGACGAGCCCCATTTAAGTGAGTATTAGGCTTAGATTTCTAACCTTGTTCATATCCAAGCCCTTTTAGATGGTATTAGACTTCAAATTTATGGGTTATAGGCTTTTCCCCCAACACATGATTGAACTTGGTTTTTGGAGGGGGTGTTAGCCTTGGATTTTCGGACAAATTGATCCTGACTCGACGAGGCCCATTTAAATGAGTATTAGGCTTAGATTTCTAACCTTGTTCATATCCAAGCCCTTTTAGATGGTATTAGACTTCAAATTTATGGGTTATAGGCTTTTCCCCCAACACATGATTGAACTTGGTTTTTGGAGGGGGTGTTAGCCTTGGATTTTCGGACAAATTGATCCTGACTCGACGAGGCCCATTTAAGTGAGTATTAGCCTTAGATTTCTAACCTTGGTCATATCCAAGCCCTTTTAGTTGGTATTAGACTTCATATTTATGGGTAATAGACTTTTCCCCCAAACATGATTGAACTTGGTTTTTTGAGGGGGTGTTAGCCTTGGATTTTTGGACAAATTGATCCTGACTCGACGAGCCCCATTTAAATGAGTATTAGCCTTAGATTTCTAACCTTGTTCATATCCAAGCTCTTTTAGTTCGTATTAGACTTCAAATTTATGGGTTATAGGCTTTTCCCCCAAATATGAATGAACTTGGTTTTTGGAGGGGTGTTAGCCTTGGATTTTCGGACAAATTGATCCTGACTCGACGAGCCCCATTTAAATGAGTATTAGGCTTAGATTTCTAACCTTGTTCATATCCAAGCCTTTTTATATGGTATTAGACTTCAAATTTATGAGTTATAGGCTTTTCCCCCAACACATGATTGAACTTGGTTTTTGGAGGGGGTGTTAGCCTTGGATTTTCGGACAAAATGATCCTGACTCGACGAGCCCCATTTAAATGAGTATTAGCCTTAGATTTCTAACCTTGTTCATATCCAAGCCCTTTTAGTTCGTATTAGACTTCAAATTTATGGCTAATATCCTTTTCCCCCAAATATGATTGAACTTGGTTTTTGGAGGGGGTGTTAGCCTTGGACTTTCGGACAAATTGATCCAGACTCGACGAGCCCCATTTAAGTGAGTATTAGGCTTAGATTTCTAACCTTGTTCATATCCAAGCCCTTTTAGATGGTATTAGACTTCAAATTTATGGGTTATAGGCTTTTCCCCCAACACATGATTGAACTTGGTTTTTGGAGGGGGTGTTAGCCTTGGATTTTCGGACAAATTGATCCTGACTCAACGAGGCCCATTTAAATGAGTATTAGGCTTAGATTTCTAACCTTGTTCATATCCAAGCCCTTTTAGATGGTATTAGACTTCAAATTTATGGGTTATAGGCTTTTCCCCCAACACATGATTGAACTTGGTTTTTGGAGGGGGTGTTAGCCTTGGATTTTCGGACAAATTGATCCTGACTCGACGAGGCCCATTTAAGTGAGTATTAGCCTTAGATTTCTAACCTTGGTCATATCCAAGCCCTTTTAGTTGGTATTAGACTTTATATTTATGGGTAATAGACTTTTCCCCCAAACATGATTGAACTTGGTTTTTTGAGGGGGTGTTAGCCTTGGATTTTTGGACAAATTGATCCTGACTCGACGAGCCCCATTTAAATGAGTATTAGCCTTAGATTTCTAACCTTGTTCATATCCAAGCTCTTTTAGTTCGTATTAGACTTCAAATTTATGGGTTATAGGCTTTTCCCCCAAATATGATTGAACTTGGTTTTTGGAGGGGGTGTTAGCCTTGGATTTTCGGACAAATTGATCCTGACTCGACGAGCCCCATTTAAATGAGTATTAGGCTTAGATTTCTAACCTTGTTCATATCCAAGCCTTTTTAGATGGTATTAGACTTCAAATTTATGAGTTATAGGCTTTTCCCCCAACACATGATTGAACTTGGTTTTTGGAGGGGGTGTTAGCCTTGGATTTTCGGACAAAATGATCCTGACTCGACGAGCCCCATTTAAATGAGTATTAGCCTTAGATTTCTAACCTTGTTCATATCCAAGCCCTTTTAGTTCGTATTAGACTTCAAATTTATGGCTAATATCCTTTTCCCCCAAATATGATTGAACTTGGTTTTTGGAGGGGGTGTTAGCCTTGGACTTTCGGACAAATTGATCCAGACTCGACGAGCCCCATTTAAGTGAGTATTAGGCTTAGATTTCTAACCTTGTTCATATCCAAGCCCTTTTAGATGGTATTAGACTTCAAATTTATGGGTTATAGGCTTTTCCCCCAACACATGATTGAACTTGGTTTTTGGAGGGGGTGTTAGCCTTGGATTTTCGGACAAATTGATCCTGACTCAACGAGGCCCATTTAAATGAGTATTAGGCTTAGATTTCTAACCTTGTTCATATCCAAGCCCTTTTAGATGGTATTAGACTTCAAATTTATGGGTTATAGGCTTTTCCCCCAACACATGATTGAACTTGGTTTTTGGAGGGGGTGTTAGCCTTGGATTTTCGGACAAATTGATCCTGACTCGACGAGGCCCATTTAAATGAGTATTAGGCTTAGATTTCTAAGCTTGTTCATATCCAAGCCCTTTTAGATGGTATTAGACTTCAAATTTATGAGTTATAGGCTTTTCCCCCAACACATGATTGAACTTGGTTTTTGGACGGGGTGTTAGCCTTGGATTTTCGGACAAAATGATCCTGACTCGACGAGCCCCATTTAAATGAGTATTAGCCTTAGATTTCTAACCTTGTTCATATCCAAGCCCTTTTAGTTCGTATTAGACTTCAAATTTATGGGTTATAGGCTTTTCCCCCAAATATGATTGAACTTGGTTTTTGGAGGGGGTGTTAGCCTTGGACTTTCGGACAAATTGATCCAGACTCGACGAGCCCCATTTAAGTGAGTATTAGGCTTAGATTTCTAACCTTGTTCATATCCAAGCCCTTTTAGATGGTATTAGACTTCAAATTTATGGGTTATAGGTTTTTCCCCCAACACATGATTGAACTTGGTTTTTGGAGGGGGTGTTAGCCTTGGATTTTTGGACAAATTGATCCTGACTCGACGAGCCCCATTTAAATGAGTATTAGGCTTATATTTCTAACCTTGTTCATATCCAAGCCCTTTTAGATGGTATTAGACTTCAAATTTATGGGTTATAGGCTTTTCCCCCAACACATGATTGAACTTGGTTTTTGGAGGGGGTGTTAGCCTTGGATTTTCGGACAAATTGATCCTGACTCGACGAGCCCCATTTAAATGAGTATTAGGCTTAGATTTCTAACCTTGTTCATATCCAAGCCCTTTTAGATGGTATTAGACTTCAAATTTATGGGTTATAGGCTTTTCCCCCAACACATGATTGAACTTGGTTTTTGGAGGGGGTGTTAGCCTTGGATTTTCGGACAAATTGATCCTGACTCGACGAGCCCCATTTAAGTGAGTATTAGCCTTAGATTTCTAACCTTGGTCATATACAAGCCCTTTTAGATGGTATTAGACTTCAAATTTATGGGTAATATCCTTTTCCCCCAAACATGATTGAACTTGGTTTTTGGAGGCGGTGTTAGCCATGGATTTTCGGACAAATTGATCCTGTCTCGACGAGCCCCATTTAAATGAGTATTACGCTTAGATTTCTAACCTTGTTCATATCCAAGCCCTTTTAGATGGTATTAGACTTCAAATTTATGAGTTATAGGCTTTTCCCCCAACACATGATTGAACTTGGTTTTTGGAGGGGGTGTTAGCCTTGGATTTTCGGACAAATTGATCCTGACTCGACGAGCCCCATTTAAGTGAGTATTAGCCTTAGATTTCTAACCTTGGTCATATCCAAGCCCTTTTAGTTGGTATTAGACTTCATATTTATGGGTAATATCCTTTTCCCCCAAACATGATTGAACTTGGTTTTTGAAGGGGATGTTAGCCTTGGATTTTCGGACAAATTATCCTGACTCGACGAGCCCCATTTAAATGAGTATTATGCTTGGATTTCTAACCTTGTTCATATCCAAGCCCTTTTAGATGGTATTAGACTTCAAATTTATGAGTTATAGGCTTTTCCCCCAACACATGATTGAACTTGGTTTTTGGAGGGGGAGTTAGCCTTGGATTTTCGGACAAAATGATCCTGACTCGACGAGACCCATTTAAATGAGTATTAGCCTTAGATTTCTAACCTTGTTCATATCCAAGCCCTTTTAGATGGTATTAGACTTCAAATTTATGGGTTATAGGCTTTTCCCCCAACACATGATTGAACTTGGTTTTTGGAGGGGGTGTTAGCCTTGGATTTTCGGACAAATTGATCCTGACTCGACGAGCCCCATTTAAATGAGTATTAGGCTTAGATTTCTAACCTTGTTCATATCCAAGCCCTTTTAGATGGTATTAGACTTCAAATTTATGGGTTATAGGCTTTTCCCCCAACACATGATTGAACTTGGTTTTTGGAGGGGGTGTTAGCCTTGGATTTTCGGACAAATTGATCCTGACTCGACGAGCCCCATTTAAGTGAGTATTAGCCTTAGATTTCTAACCTTGGTCATATACAAGCCCTTTTAGATGGTATTAGACTTCAAATTTATGGGTAATATCCTTTTCCCCCAAACATGATTGAACTTGGTTTTTGGAGGCGGTGTTAGCCATGGATTTTCGGACAAATTGATCCTGTCTCGACGAGCCCCATTTAAATGAGTATTACGCTTAGATTTCTAACCTTGTTCATATCCAAGCCCTTTTAGATGGTATTAGACTTCAAATTTATGAGTTATAGGCTTTTCCCCCAACACATGATTGAACTTGGTTTTTGGAGGGGGTGTTAGCCTTGGATTTTCGGACAAATTGATCCTGACTCGACGAGCCCCATTTAAGTGAGTATTAGCCTTAGATTTCTAACCTTGGTCATATCCAAGCCCTTTTAGTTGGTATTAGACTTCATATTTATGGGTAATATCCTTTTCCCCCAAACATGATTGAACTTGGTTTTTGAAGGGGATGTTAGCCTTGGATTTTCGGACAAATTATCCTGACTCGACGAGCCCCATTTAAATGAGTATTATGCTTGGATTTCTAACCTTGTTCATATCCAAGCCCTTTTAGATGGTATTAGACTTCAAATTTATGGGTTATAGGCTTTTCCCCCAACACATGATTGAACTTGGTTTTTGGAGGGGGTGTTAGCCTTGGATTTTCGGACAAATTGATCCTGACTCAACGAGGCCCATTTAAATGAGTATTAGGCTTAGATTTCTAACCTTGTTCATATCCAAGCCCTTTTAGATGGTATTAGACTTCAAATTTATGGGTTATAGGCTTTTCCCCCAACACATGATTGAACTTGGTTTTTGGAGGGGGTGTTAGCCTTGGATTTTCGGACAAATTGATCCTGACTCGACGAGGCCCATTTAAATGAGTATTAGGCTTAGATTTCTAAGCTTGTTCATATCCAAGCCCTTTTAGATGGTATTAGACTTCAAATTTATGAGTTATAGGCTTTTCCCCCAACACATGATTGAACTTGGTTTTTGGACGGGGTGTTAGCCTTGGATTTTCGGACAAAATGATCCTGACTCGACGAGCCCCATTTAAATGAGTATTAGCCTTAGATTTCTAACCTTGTTCATATCCAAGCCCTTTTAGTTCGTATTAGACTTCAAATTTATGGGTTATAGGCTTTTCCCCCAAATATGATTGAACTTGGTTTTTGGAGGGGGTGTTAGCCTTGGACTTTCGGACAAATTGATCCAGACTCGACGAGCCCCATTTAAGTGAGTATTAGGCTTAGATTTCTAACCTTGTTCATATCCAAGCCCTTTTAGATGGTATTAGACTTCAAATTTATGGGTTATAGGTTTTTCCCCCAACACATGATTGAACTTGGTTTTTGGAGGGGGTGTTAGCCTTGGATTTTTGGACAAATTGATCCTGACTCGACGAGCCCCATTTAAATGAGTATTAGGCTTATATTTCTAACCTTGTTCATATCCAAGCCCTTTTAGATGGTATTAGACTTCAAATTTATGGGTTATAGGCTTTTCCCCCAACACATGATTGAACTTGGTTTTTGGAGGGGGTGTTAGCCTTGGATTTTCGGACAAATTGATCCTGACTCGACGAGCCCCATTTAAATGAGTATTAGGCTTAGATTTCTAACCTTGTTCATATCCAAGCCCTTTTAGATGGTATTAGACTTCAAATTTATGGGTTATAGGCTTTTCCCCCAACACATGATTGAACTTGGTTTTTGGAGGGGGTGTTAGCCTTGGATTTTCGGACAAATTGATCCTGACTCGACGAGCCCCATTTAAGTGAGTATTAGCCTTAGATTTCTAACCTTGGTCATATACAAGCCCTTTTAGATGGTATTAGACTTCAAATTTATGGGTAATATCCTTTTCCCCCAAACATGATTGAACTTGGTTTTTGGAGGCGGTGTTAGCCATGGATTTTCGGACAAATTGATCCTGTCTCGACGAGCCCCATTTAAATGAGTATTACGCTTAGATTTCTAACCTTGTTCATATCCAAGCCCTTTTAGATGGTATTAGACTTCAAATTTATGAGTTATAGGCTTTTCCCCCAACACATGATTGAACTTGGTTTTTGGAGGGGGTGTTAGCCTTGGATTTTCGGACAAATTGATCCTGACTCGACGAGCCCCATTTAAGTGAGTATTAGCCTTAGATTTCTAACCTTGGTCATATCCAAGCCCTTTTAGTTGGTATTAGACTTCATATTTATGGGTAATATCCTTTTCCCCCAAACATGATTGAACTTGGTTTTTGAAGGGGATGTTAGCCTTGGATTTTCGGACAAATTATCCTGACTCGACGAGCCCCATTTAAATGAGTATTATGCTTGGATTTCTAACCTTGTTCATATCCAAGCCCTTTTAGATGGTATTAGACTTCAAATTTATGAGTTATAGGCTTTTCCCCCAACACATGATTGAACTTGGTTTTTGGAGGGGGTGTTAGCCTTGGATTTTCGGACAAAATGATCCTGACTCGACGAGACCCATTTAAATGAGTATTAGCCTTAGATTTCTAACCTTGTTCATATCCAAGCCCTTTTAGTTCGTATTAGACTTCAAATTTATGGGTTATAGGCTTTTCTCCCAAATATGATTGAACTTGGTTTTTGGAGTGGGTGTTAGCCTTGGACTTTCGGACAAATTGATCCAGACACGACGAGCCCCATTTAAGTGAGTATTAGGCTTAGATTTCTAACCTTGTTCATATCCAAGCCCTTTTAGATGGTATTAGACTTCAAATTTATGGGTTATAGGCTTTTCCCCCAACACATGATTGAACTTGGTTTTTGGAGGGGGTGTTAGCCTTGGATTTTCGGACAAATTGATCCTGACTCGACGAGGCCCATTTAAATGAGTATTAGGCTTAGATTTCTAACCTTGTTCATATCCAAGCCCTTTTAGATGGTATTAGACTTCAAATTTATGGGTTATAGGCTTTTCCCCCAACACATGATTGAACTTGGTTTTTGGAGGGGGTGTTAGCCTTGGATTTTCGGACAAATTGATCCTGACTCGACGAGCCCCATTTAAGTGAGTATTAGCCTTAGATTTCTAACCTTGGTCATATACAAGCCCTTTTAGATGGTATTAGACTTCAAATTTATGGGTAATATCCTTTTCCCCCAACACATGATTGAACTTGGTTTTTGGAGGGGGTATTAGCCTTGGATTTTCGGACAAAATGATCCTGACTCGACGAGACCCATTTAAATGAGTATTAGCCTTAGATTTCTAACCTTGTTCATATCCAAGCCCTTTTAGTTCGTATTAGACTTCAAATTTATGGGTTATAGGCTTTTCCCCCAAATATGATTGAACTTGGTTTTTGGAGGGGGTGTTAGCCTTGGACTTTCGGACAAATTGATCCAGACTCGACGAGCCCCATTTAAGTGAGTATTAGGCTTAGATTTCTAACCTTGTTCATATCCAAGCCCTTTTAGATGGTATTAGACTTCAAATTTATGGGTTATAGGCTTTTCCCCCAACACATGATTGAACTTGGTTTTTGGAGGGGGTGTTAGCCTTGGATTTTCGGACAAATTGATCCTGACTCGACGAGGCCCATTTAAATGAGTATTAGGCTTAGATTTCTAACCTTGTTCATATCCAAGCCCTTTTAGATGGTATTAGACTTCAAATTTATGGGTTATAGGCTTTTCCCCCAACACATGATTGAACTTGGTTTTTGGAGGGGGTGTTAGCCTTGGATTTTCGGACAAATTGATCCTGACTCGACGAGGCCCATTTAAGTGAGTATTAGCCTTAGATTTCTAACCTTGGTCATATACAAGCCCTTTTAGATGGTATTAGACTTCAAATTTATGGGTAATATCCTTTTCCCCCAAACATGATTGAACTTGGTTTTTGGAGGGGGTGTTAGCCATGGATTTTCGGACAAATTGATCCTAACTCGACGAGCCCCAATTAAATGAGTATTAGGCTTAGATTTCTAACCTTGTTCATATCCAAGCCCTTTTAGATGGTATTAGACTTCAAATTTATGAGTTATAGGCTTTTCCCCCAACACATGATTGAACTTGGTTTTTGGAGGGGGTGTTAGCCTTGGATTTTCGGACAAATTGATCCTGACTCGACGAGCCCCATTTAAGTGAGTATTAGCCTTAGATTTCTAACCTTGTTCATATCCAAGACCTTTTAGATTGTATTAGACTTCAAATTTATGAGTTATAGGCTTTTCCCCCAACACATGATTGAACTTGGTTTTTGGAGGGGGTGTTAGCCTTGGATTTTCGGACAAATTGATCCTGACTCGACGAGGCCCATTTAAATGAGTATTAGGCTTAGATTTCTAACCTTGTTCATATCCAAGCCGTTTTAGATGGTATTAGACTTCAAATTTATGGGTTATAGGCTTTTCCCCCAACACATGATTGAACTTGGTTTTTGGAGGGGGTGTTAGCCTTGGATTTTCGGACAAATTGATCCTGACTCGACGAGCCCCATTTAAGTGAGTATTAGCCTTAGATTTCTAACCTTGGTCATATCCAAGCCCTTTTAGTTGGTATTAGACTTCATATTTATGGGTAATAGACTTTTCCCCCAAACATGATTGAACTTGGTTTTTTGAGGGGGTGTTAGCCTTGGATTTTTGGACAAATTGATCCTGACTCGACGAGCCCCATTTAAATGAGCATTAGCCTTAGATTTCTAACCTTGTTCATATCCAAGCTCTTTTAGTTCGTATTAGACTTCAAATTTATGGGTTATAGGCTTTTCCCCCAAATATGATTGAACTTGGTTTTTGGAGGGGGTGTTAGCCTTGGATTTTCGGACAAATTGATCCTGACTCGACGAGCCCCATTTAAATGAGTATTAGGCTTAGATTTCTAACCTTGTTCATATCCAAGCCTTTTTAGATGGTATTAGACTTCAAATTTATGAGTTATAGGCTTTTCCCCCAACACATGATTGAACTTGGTTTTTGGAGGGGGTGTTAGCCTTGGATTTTCGGACAAAATGATCCTGACTCGACGAGCCCCATTTAAATGAGTATTAGGCTTAGATTTCTAACCTTGTTCATATCCAAGCCTTTTTAGATGGTATTAGACTTCAAATTTATGAGTTATAGGCTTTTCCCCCAACACATGATTGAACTTGGTTTTTGGAGGGGGTGTTAGCCTTGGATTTTCGGACAAAATGATCCTGACTCGACGAGCCCCATTTAAATGAGTATTATGCTTGGATTTCTAACCTTGTTCATATCCAAGCCCTTTTAGATGGTATTAGACTTCAAATTTATGAGTTATAGGCTTTTCCCCCAACACATGATTGAACTTGGTTTTTAGAGGGGGTGTTAGCCTTGGATTTTCGGACAAAATGATCCTGACTCGACGAGACCCATTTAAATGAGTATTAGCCTTAGATTTCTAACCTTGTTCATATCCAAGCCCTTTTAGTTCGTATTAGACTTCAAATTTATGGGTTATAGGCTTTTCCCCCAAATATGATTGAACTTGGTTTTTGGAGGGGGTGTTAGCCTTGGACTTTCGGACAAATTGATCCAGACTCGACGAGCCCCATTTAAGTGAGTATTAGGCTTAGATTTCTAACCTTGTTCATATCCAATCCCTTTTAGATGGTATTAGACTTCAAATTTATGGGTTATAGGCTTTTCCCCCAACACATGATTGAACTTGGTTTTTGGAGGGGGTGTTAGCCTTGGATTTTCGGACAAATTGATCCTGACTCGACGAGGCCCATTTAAATGAGTATTAGGCTTAGATTTCTAACCTTGTTCATATCCAAGCCCTTTTAGATGGTATTAGACTTCAAATTTATGGGTTATAGGCTTTTCCCCCAACACATGATTGAACTTGGTTTTTGGAGGGGGTGTTAGCCTTGGATTTTCGGACAAATTGATCCTGACTCGACGAGGCCCATTTAAGTGAGTATTAGCCTTAGATTTCTAACCTTGGTCATATACAAGCCCTTTTAGATGGTATTAGACTTCAAATTTATGGGTAATATCCTTTTCCCCCAAACATGATTGAACTTGGTTTTTGGAGGGGGTGTTAGCCATGGATTTTCGGACAAATTGATCCTAACTCGACGAGCCCCATTTAAATGAGTATTAGGCTTAGATTTCTAACCTTGTTCATATCCAAGCCCTTTTAGATGGTATTAGACTTCAAATTTATGAGTTATAGGCTTTTCCCCCAACACATGATTGAACTTGGTTTTTGGAGGGGGTGTTAGCCTTGGATTTTCGGACAAATTGATCCTGACTCGACGAGCCCCATTTAAGTGAGTATTAGCCTTAGATTTCTAACCTTGTTCATATCCAAGCCCTTTTAGATTGTATTAGACTTCAAATTTATGAGTTATAGGCTTTTCCCCCAACACATGATTGAACTTGGTTTTTGGAGGGGGTGTTAGCCTTGGATTTTCGGACAAATTGATCCTGACTCGACGAGGCCCATTTAAATGAGTATTAGGCTTAGATTTCTAACCTTGTTCATATCCAAGCCGTTTTAGATGGTATTAGACTTCAAATTTATGGGTTATAGGCTTTTCCCCCAACACATGATTGAACTTGGTTTTTGGAGGGGGTGTTAGCCTTGGATTTTCGGACAAATTGATCCTGACTCGGCGAGCCCCATTTAAGTGAGTATTAGCCTTAGATTTCTAACCTTGGTCATATCCAAGCCCTTTTAGTTGGTATTAGACTTCATATTTATGGGTAATAGACTTTTCCCCCAAACATGATTGAACTTGGTTTTTTGAGGGGGTGTTAGCCTTGGATTTTTGGACAAATTGATCCTGACTCGACGAGCCCCATTTAAATGAGCATTAGCCTTAGATTTCTAACCTTGTTCATATCCAAGCTCTTTTAGTTCGTATTAGATTTCAAATTTATGGGTTATAGGCTTTTCCCCCAAATATGATTGAACTTGGTTTTTGGAGGGGGTGTTAGCCTTGGATTTTCGGACAAATTGATCCTGACTCGACGAGCCCCATTTAAATGAGTATTAGGCTTAGATTTCTAACCTTGTTCATATCCAAGCCTTTTTAGATGGTATTAGACTTCAAATTTATGAGTTATAGGCTTTTCCCCCAACACATGATTGAACTTGGTTTTTGGAGGGGGTGTTAGCCTTGGATTTTCGGACAAAATGATCCTGACTCGACGAGGCCCATTTAAATGAGTATTAGGCTTAGATTTCTAACCTTGTTCATATCCAAGCCCTTTTAGATGTTATAGACTTCAAATTTATGGGTTATAGGCTTTTCCCCCAACACATGATTGAACTTGGTTTTTGGAGGGGGTGTTAGCCTTGGATTTTCGGACAAATTGATCCTGACTCGACGAGCCCCATTTAAGTGAGTATTAGCCTTAGATTTCTAACCTTGGTCATATACAAGCCCTTTTAGATGGTATTAGACTTCAAATTTATGGGTAATATCCTTTTCCCCCAAATATGATTGAACTTGGTTTTTGGAGGGGGTGTTAGCCTTGGACTTTCGGACAAATTGATCCAGACTCGACGAGCCCCATTTAAGTGAGTATTAGGCTTAGATTTCTAACCTTGTTCATATCCAAGACCTTTTAGATGGTATTAGACTTCAAATTTATGGGTTATAGGCTTTTCCCCCAACACATGATTGAACTTGGTTTTTGGAGGGGGTGTTAGCCTTGGATTTTCGGACAAATTGATCCTGACTCGACGAGGCCCATTTAAATGAGTATTAGGCTTAGATTTCTAACCTTGTTCATATCCAAGCCCTTTTAGATGGTATTAGACTTCAAATTTATGGGTTATAGGCTTTTCCCCCAACACATGATTGAACTTGGTTTTTGGAGGGGGTGTTAGCCTTGGATTTTCGGACAAATTGATCCTGACTCGACGAGCCCCATTTAAGTGAGTATTAGCCTTAGATTTCTAACCTTGGTCATATCCAAGCCCTTTTAGTTGGTATTAGACTTCATATTTATGGGTAATAGACTTTTCCCCCAAACATGATTGAACTTGGTTTTTTGAGGGGGTGTTAGCCTTGGATTTTTGGACAAATTGATCCTGACTCGACGAGCCCCATTTAAATGAGCATTAGCCTTAGATTTCTAACCTTGTTCATATCCAAGCTCTTTTAGTTCGTATTAGACTTCAAATTTATGGGTTATAGGCTTTTCCCCCAAATATGATTGAACTTGGTTTTTGGAGGGGGTGTTCGCCTTGGATTTTCGGACAAATTGATCCTGACTCGACGAGCCCCATTTAAATGAGTATTAGGCTTAGATTTCTAACCTTGTTCATATCCAAGCCTTTTTAGATGGTATTAGACTTCAAATTTATGAGTTATAGGCTTTTCCCCCAACACATGATTGAACTTGGTTTTTGGAGGGGGTGTTAGCCTTGGATTTTCGGACAAAATGATCCTGACTCGACGAGCCCCATTTAAATGAGTATTAGGCTTAGATTTCTAACCTTGTTCATATCCAAGCCCTTTTAGATGGTATTAGACTTCAAATTTATGAGTTATAGGCTTTTCCCCCAACACATGATTGAACTTGGTTTTTGGAGGGGGTGTTAGCCTTGGATTTTCGGACAAATTGATCCTGACTCGACGAGCCCCATTTAAGTGAGTATTAGCCTTAGATTTCTAACCTTGGTCATATCCAAGCCCTTTTAGTTGGTATTAGACTTCATATTTATGGGTAATATCCTTTTCCCCCAAACATGATTGAACTTGGTTTTTGAAGGGGATGTTAGCCTTGGATTTTCGGACAAATTATCCTGACTCAACGAGCCCCATTTAAATGAGTATTAGGCTTAGATTTATAACCTTGTTCATATCCAAGCCCTTTTAGATGGTATTAGACTTCAAATTTATGAGTTATAGGCTTTTCCCCCAACACATGATTGAACTTGGTTTTTGGAGGGGGTGTTAGCCTTGGATTTTCGGACAAAATGATCCTGACTCGACGAGCCCCATTTAAATGAGTATTAGCCTTAGATTTCTAACCTTGTTCATATCCAAGCCCTTTTAGTTCGTATTAGACTTCAAATTTATGGGTTATAGGCTTTTCCCCCAAATATGATTGAACTTGGTTTTTGGAGGGGGTGTTAGCCTTGGACTTTCGGACAAATTGATCCAGACTCGACGAGCCCCATTTAAGTGAGTATTAGGCTTAGATTTCTAACCTTGTTCATATCCAAGCCCTTTTAGATGGTATTAGATTTCAAATTTATGGGTTATAGGCTTTTCCCCCAACACATGATTGAACTTGGTTTTTGGAGGGGGTGTTAGCCTTGGATTTTCGGACAAATTGATCCTGACTCGACGAGGCCCATTTAAATGAGTATTAGGCTTAGATTTCTAACCTTGTTCATATCCAAGCCCTTTTAGATGGTATTAGACTTCAAATTTATGGGTTATAGGCTTTTCCCCCAACACATGATTGAACTTGGTTTTTGGAGGGGGTGTTAGCCTTGGATTTTCGGACAAATTGATCCTGACTCGACGAGCCCCATTTAAGTGAGTATTAGCCTTAGATTTCTAACCTTGGTCATATACAAGCCCTTTTAGATGGTATTAGACTTCAAATTTATGGGTAATATCCTTTTCCCCCAAACATGATTGAACTTGGTTTTTGGAGGCGGTGTTAGCCATGGATTTTCGGACAAATTGATCCTGTCTCGACGAGCCCCATTTAAATGAGTATTACGCTTAGATTTCTAACCTTGTTCATATCCAAGCCCTTTTAGATGGTATTAGACTTCAAATTTATGAGTTATAGGCTTTTCCCCCAACACATGATTGAACTTGGTTTTTGGAGGGGGTGTTAGCCTTGGATTTTCGGACAAATTGATCCTGACTCGACGAGCCCCATTTAAGTGAGTATTAGCCTTAGATTTCTAACCTTGGTCATATCCAAGCCCTTTTAGTTGGTATTAGACTTCATATTTATGGGTAATATCCTTTTCCCCCAAACATGATTGAACTTGGTTTTTGAAGGGGATGTTAGCCTTGGATTTTCGGACAAATTATCCTGACTCAACGAGCCCCATTTAAATGAGTATTAGGCTTAGATTTATAACCTTGTTCATATCCAAGCCCTTTTAGATGGTATTAGACTTCAAATTTATGAGTTATAGGCTTTTCCCCCAACACATGATTGAACTTGGTTTTTGGAGGGGGTGTTAGCCTTGGATTTTCGGACAAAATGATCCTGACTCGACGAGCCCCATTTAAATGAGTATTAGCCTTAGATTTCTAACCTTGTTCATATCCAAGCCCTTTTAGTTCGTATTAGACTTCAAATTTATGGGTTATAGGCTTTTCCCCCAAATATGATTGAACTTGGTTTTTGGAGGGGGTGTTAGCCTTGGACTTTCGGACAAATTGATCCAGACTCGACGAGCCCCATTTAAGTGAGTATTAGGCTTAGATTTCTAACCTTGTTCATATCCAAGCCTTTTTAGATGGTATTAGACTTCAAATTTATGGGTTATAGGCTTTTCCCCCAACACATGATTGAACTTGGTTTTTGGAGGGGGTGTTAGCCTTGGATTTTCGGACAAATTGATCCTGACTCGACGAGGCCCATTTAAATGAGTATTAGGCTTAGATTTCTAACCTTGTTCATATCCAAGCCCTTTTAGATGGTATTAGACTTCAAATTTATGGGTTATAGGCTTTTCCCCCAACACATGATTGAACTTGGTTTTTGGAGGGGGTGTTAGCCTTGGATTTTCGGACAAATTGATCCTGACTCGACGAGCCCCATTTAAGTGAGTATTAGCCTTAGATTTCTAACCTTGGTCATATACAAGCCCTTTTAGATGGTATTAGACTTCAAATTTATGGGTAATATCCTTTTCCCCCAAACATGATTGAACTTGGTTTTTGGAGGCGGTGTTAGCCATGGATTTTCGGACAAATTGATCCTGTCTCGACGAGCCCCATTTAAATGAGTATTAGGCTTAGATTTCTAACCTTGTTCATATCCAAGCCCTTTTAGATGGTATTAGACTTCAAATTTATGAGTTATAGGCTTTTCCCCCAACACATGATTGAACTTGGTTTTTGGAGGGGGTGTTAGCCTTGGATTTTCGGACAAATTGATCCTGACTCGACGAGCCCCATTTAAGTGAGTATTAGCCTTAGATTTCTAACCTTTGTCATATCCAAGCCCTTTTAGTTGGTATTAGACTTCATATTTATGGGTAATATCCTTTTCCCCCAAACATGATTGAACTTGGTTTTTGAAGGGGATGTTAGCCTTGGATTTTCGGACAAATTATCCTGACTCGACGAGCCCCATTTAAATGAGTATTATGCTTGGATTTCTAACCTTGTTCATATCCAAGCCCTTTTAGATGGTATTAGACTTCAAATTTATGAGTTATAGGCTTTTCCCCCAACACATGATTGAACTTGGTTTTTGGAGGGGGTGTTAGCCTTGGATTTTTGGGACAAAATGATCCTGACTCGACGAGACCCATTTAAATGAGTATTAGCCTTAGATTTCTAACCTTGTTCATATCCAAGCCCTTTTAGTTCGTATTAGACTTCAAATTTATGGGTTATAGGCTTTTCCCCCAAATATGATTGAACTTGGTTTTTGGAGGGGGTGTTAGCCTTGGACTTTCGGACAAATTGATCCAGACTCGACGAGCCCCATTTAAGTGAGTATTAGGCTTAGATTTCTAACCTTGTTCATATCCAAGACCTTTTAGATGGTATTAGACTTCAAATTTATGGGTTATAGGCTTTTCCCCCAACACATGATTGAACTTGGTTTTTGGAGGGGGTGTTAGCCTTGGATTTTCGGACAAATTGATCCTGACTCGACGAGGCCCATTTAAATGAGTATTAGGCTTAGATTTCTAACCTTGTTCATATCCAAGCCCTTTTAGATGGTATTAGACTTCAAATTTATGGGTTATAGGCTTTTCCCCCAACACATGATTGAACTTGGTTTTTGGAGGGGGTGTTAGCCTTGGATTTTCGGACAAATTGATCCTGACTCGACGAGCCCCATTTAAGTGAGTATTAGCCTTAGATTTCTAACCTTGGTCATATACAAGCCCTTTTAGATGGTATTAGACTTCAAATTTATGGGTAATATCCTTTTCCCCCAAACATGATTGAACTTGGTTTTTGGAGGGGGTGTTAGCCATGGATTTTCGGACAAATTGATCCTGACTCGACGAGCCCCATTTAAATGAGTATTAGGCTTAGATTTCTAACCTTGTTCATATCGAAGCCCTTTTAGATGGTATTAGACTTCAAATTTATGAGTTATAGGCTTTTCCCCCAACACATGATTGAACTTGGTTTTTGGAGGGGGTGTTAGCCTTGGATTTTCGGACAAATTGATCCTGACTCGACGAGCCCCATTTAAGTGAGTATTAGCCTTAGATTTCTAACCTTGTTCATATCCAAGCCCTTTTAGATGGTATTAGACTTCAAATTTATGAGTTATAGGCTTTTCCCCCAACACATGATTGAACTTGGTTTTTGGAGGGGGTGTTAGCCTTGGATTTTCGGACAAATTGATCCTGACTCGACGAGGCCCATTTAAATGAGTATTAGGCTTAGATTTCTAACCTTGTTCATATCCAAGCCCTTTTAGATGGTATTAGACTTCAAATTTATGGGTTATAGGCTTTTCCCCCAACACATGATTGAACTTGGTTTTTGGAGGGGGTGTTAGCCTTGGATTTTCGGACAAATTGATCCTGACTCGACGAGCCCCATTTAAGTGAGTATTAGCCTTAGATTTCTAACCTTGGTCATATCCAAGCCCTTTTAGTTGGTATTAGACTTCATATTTATGGGTAATAGACTTTTCCCCCAAACATGATTGAACTTGGTTTTTTGAGGGGGTGTTAGCCTTGGATTTTTGGACAAATTGATCCTGACTCGACGAGCCCCATTTAAATGAGCATTAGCCTTAGATTTCTAACCTTGTTCATATCCAAGCTCTTTTAGTTCGTATTAGACTTCAAATTTATGGGTTATAGGCTTTTCCCCCAAATATGATTGAACTTGGTTTTTGGAGGGGGTGTTCGCCTTGGATTTTCGGACAAATTGATCCTGACTCGACGAGCCCCATTTAAATGAGTATTAGGCTTAGATTTCTAACCTTGTTCATATCCAAGCCTTTTTAGATGGTATTAGACTTCAAATTTATGAGTTATAGGCTTTTCCCCCAACACATGATTGAACTTGGTTTTTGGAGGGGGTGTTAGCCTTGGATTTTCGGACAAATTGATCCTGACTCGACGAGCCCCATTTAAATGAGTATTAGGCTTAGATTTCTAACCTTGTTCATATCCAAGCCTTTTTAGATGGTATTAGACTTCAAATTTATGAGTTATAGGCTTTTCCCCCAACACATGATTGAACTTGGTTTTTGGAGGGGGTGTTAGCCTTGGATTTTCGGACAAATTGATCCTGACTCGACGAGGCCCATTTAAATGAGTATTAGGCTTAGATTTCTAACCTTGTTCATATCCAAGCCCTTTTAGATGGTATTAGACTTCAAATTTATGGGTTATAGGCTTTTCCCCCAACACATGATTGAACTTGGTTTTTGGAGGGGGTGTTAGCCTTGGATTTTCGGACAAATTGATCCTGACTCGACGAGCCCCATTTAAGTGAGTATTAGCCTTAGATTTCTAACCTTGGTCATATCCAAGCCCTTTTAGTTGGTATTAGACTTCATATTTATGGGTAATAGACTTTTCCCCCAAACATGATTGAACTTGGTTTTTTGAGGGGGTGTTAGCCTTGGATTTTTGGACAAATTGATCCTGACTCGACGAGCCCCATTTAAATGAGCATTAGCCTTAGATTTCTAACCTTGTTCATATCCAAGCTCTTTTAGTTCGTATTAGACTTCAAATTTATGGGTTATAGGCTTTTCCCCCAAATATGATTGAACTTGGTTTTTGGAGGGGGTGTTCGCCTTGGATTTTCGGACAAATTGATCCTGACTCGACGAGCCCCATTTAAATGAGTATTAGGCTTAGATTTCTAACCTTGTTCATATCCAAGCCTTTTTAGATGGTATTAGACTTCAAATTTATGAGTTATAGGCTTTTCCCCCAACACATGATTGAACTTGGTTTTTGGAGGGGGTGTTAGCCTTGGATTTTCGGACAAAATGATCCTGACTCGACGAGCCCCATTTAAATGAGTATTAGGCTTAGATTTCTAACCTTGTTCATATCCAAGCCCTTTTAGATGGTATTAGACTTCAAATTTATGAGTTATAGGCTTTTCCCCCAACACATGATTGAACTTGGTTTTTGGAGGGGGTGTTAGCCTTGGATTTTCGAACAAATTGATCCTGACTCGACGAGCCCCATTTAAGTGAGTATTAGCCTTAGATTTCTAACCTTGGTCATATCCAAGCCCTTTTAGTTGGTATTAGACTTCATATTTATGGGTAATATGCTTTTCCCCCAAACATGATTGAACTTGGTTTTTGAAGGGGATGTTAGCCTTGGATTTTCGGACAAATTATCCTGACTCAACGAGCCCCATTTAAATGAGTATTAGGCTTAGATTTATAACCTTGTTCATATCCAAGCCCTTTTAGATGGTATTAGACTTCAAATTTATGAGTTATAGGCTTTTCCCCCAACACATGATTGAACTTGGTTTTTGGAGGGGGTGTTAGCCTTGGATTTTCGGACAAAATGATCCTGACTCGACGAGCCCCATTTAAATGAGTATTAGCCTTAGATTTCTAACCTTGTTCATATCCAAGCCCTTTTAGTTCGTATTAGACTTCAAATTTATGGGTTATAGGCTTTTCCCCCAACACATGATTGAACTTGGTTTTTGGAGGGGGTGTTAGCCTTGGATTTTCGGACAAATTGATCCTGACTCGACGAGCCCCATTTAAGTGAGTATTAGCCTTAGATTTCTAACCTTGGTCATATACAAGCCCTTTTAGATGGTATTAGACTTCAAATTTATGGGTAATATCCTTTTCCCCCAAACATGATTGAACTTGGTTTTTGGAGGCGGTGTTAGCCATGGATTTTCGGACAAATTGATCCTGTCTCGACGAGCCCCATTTAAATGAGTATTACGCTTAGATTTCTAACCTTGTTCATATCCAAGCCCTTTTAGATGGTATTAGACTTCAAATTTATGAGTTATAGGCTTTTCCCCCAACACATGATTGAACTTGGTTTTTGGAGGGGGTGTTAGCCTTGGATTTTCGGACAAATTGATCCTGACTCGACGAGCCCCATTTAAGTGAGTATTAGCCTTAGATTTCTAACCTTGGTCATATCCAAGCCCTTTTAGTTGGTATTAGACTTCATATTTATGGGTAATATCCTTTTCCCCCAAACATGATTGAACTTGGTTTTTGAAGGGGATGTTAGCCTTGGATTTTCGGACAAATTATCCTGACTCAACGAGCCCCATTTAAATGAGTATTAGGCTTAGATTTATAACCTTGTTCATATCCAAGCCCTTTTAGATGGTATTAGACTTCAAATTTATGAGTTATAGGCTTTTCCCCCAACACATGATTGAACTTGGTTTTTGGAGGGGGTGTTAGCCTTGGATTTTCGGACAAAATGATCCTGACTCGACGAGCCCCATTTAAATGAGTATTAGCCTTAGATTTCTAACCTTGTTCATATCCAAGCCCTTTTAGTTCGTATTAGACTTCAAATTTATGGGTTATAGGCTTTTCCCCCAAATATGATTGAACTTGGTTTTTGGAGGGGGTGTTAGCCTTGGACTTTCGGACAAATTGATCCAGACTCGACGAGCCCCATTTAAGTGAGTATTAGGCTTAGATTTCTAACCTTGTTCATATCCAAGCCCTTTTAGATGGTCTTAGACTTCAAATTTATGGGTTATAGGCTTTTCCCCCAACACATGATTGAACTTGGTTTTTGGAGGGGGTGTTAGCCTTGGATTTTCGGACAAATTGATCCTGACTCGACGAGGCCCATTTAAATGAGTATTAGGCTTAGATTTCTAACCTTGTTCATATCCAAGCCCTTTTAGATGGTATTAGACTTCAAATTTATGGGTTATAGGCTTTTCCCCCAACACATGATTGAACTTGGTTTTTGGAGGGGGTGTTAGCCTTGGATTTTCGGACAAATTGATCCTGACTCGACGAGCCCCATTTAAGTGAGTATTAGCCTTAGATTTCTAACCTTGGTCATATACAAGCCCTTTTAGATGGTATTAGACTTCAAATTTATGGGTAATATCCTTTTCCCCCAAACATGATTGAACTTGGTTTTTGGAGGCGGTGTTAGCCATGGATTTTCGGACAAATTGATCCTGTCTCGACGAGCCCCATTTAAATGAGTATTACGCTTAGATTTCTAACCTTGTTCATATCCAAGCCCTTTTAGATGGTATTAGACTTCAAATTTATGAGTTATAGGCTTTTCCCCTAACACATGATTGAACTTGGTTTTTGGAGGGGGTGTTAGCCTTGGATTTTCGGACAAATTGATCCTGACTCGACGAGCCCCATTTAAGTGAGTATTAGCCTTAGATTTCTAACCTTGGTCATATCCAAGCGCTTTTAGTTGGTATTAGACTTCATATTTATGGGTAATATCCTTTTCCCCCAAACATGATTGAACTTGGTTTTTGAAGGGGATGTTAGCCTTGGATTTTCGGACAAATTATCCTGACTCGACGAGCCCCATTTAAATGAGTATTATGCTTGGATTTCTAACCTTGTTCATATCCAAGCCCTTTTAGATGGTATTAGACTTCAAATTTATGAGTTATAGGCTTTTCCCCCAACACATGATTGAACTTGGTTTTTGGAGGGGGTGTTAGCCTTGGATTTTCGGACAAAATGATCCTGACTCGACGAGACCCATTTAAATGAGTATTAGCCTTAGATTTCTAACCTTGTTCATATCCAAGCCCTTTTAGTTCGTATTAGACTTCAAATTTATGGGTTATAGGCTTTTCCCCCAAATATGATTGAACTTGGTTTTTGGAGGGGGTGTTAGCCTTGGACTTTCGGACAAATTGATCCACACTCGACGAGCCCCATTTAAGTGAGTATTAGGCTTAGATTTCTAACCTTGTTCATATCCAAGACCTTTTAGATGGTATTAGACTTCAAATTTATGGGTTATAGGCTTTTCCCCCAACACATGATTGAACTTGGTTTTTGGAGGGGGTGTTAGCCTTGGATTTTCGGACAAATTGATCCTGACTCGACGAGGCCCATTTAAATGAGTATTAGGCTTAGATTTCTAACCTTGTTCATATCCAAGCCCTTTTAGATGGTATTAGACTTCAAATTTATGGGTTATAGGCTTTTCCCCCAACACATGATTGAACTTGGTTTTTGGAGGGGGTGTTAGCCTTGGATTTTCGGACAAATTGATCCTGACTCGACGAGCCCCATTTAAGTGAGTATTAGCCTTAGATTTCTAACCTTGGTCATATCCAAGCCCTTTTAGTTGGTATTAGACTTCATATTTATGGGTAATATCCTTTTCCCCCAAACATGATTGAACTTGGTTTTTGAAGGGGATGTTAGCCTTGGATTTTCGGACAAATTATCCTGACTCGACGAGCCCCATTTAAATGAGTATTATGCTTGGATTTCTAACCTTGTTCATATCCAAGCCCTTTTAGATGGTATTAGACTTCAAATTTATGAGTTATAGGCTTTTCCCCCAAATATGATTGAACTTGGTTTTTGGAGGGGGTGTTAGCCTTGGACTTTCGGACAAATTGATCCACACTCGACGAGCCCCATTTAAGTGAGTATTAGGCTTAGATTTCTAACCTTGTTCATATCCAAGACCTTTTAGATGGTATTAGACTTCAAATTTATGGGTTATAGGCTTTTCCCCCAACACATGATTGAACTTGGTTTTTGGAGGGGGTGTTAGCCTTGGATTTTCGGACAAATTGATCCTGACTCGACGAGGCCCATTTAAATGAGTATTAGGCTTAGATTTCTAACCTTGTTCATATCCAAGCCCTTTTAGATGGTATTAGACTTCAAATTTATGGGTTATAGGCTTTTCCCCCAACACATGATTGAACTTGGTTTTTGGAGGGGGTGTTAGCCTTGGATTTTCGGACAAATTGATCCTGACTCGACGAGCCCCATTTAAGTGAGTATTAGCCTTAGATTTCTAACCTTGGTCATATCCAAGCCCTTTTAGTTGGTATTAGACTTCATATTTATGGGTAATATCCTTTTCCCCCAAACATGATTGAACTTGGTTTTTGGAGGGGGTGTTAGCCTTGGATTTTCGGACAAATTGATCCTGACTCGACGAGGCCCATTTAAATGAGTATTAGGCTTAGATTTCTAACCTTGTTCATATCCAAGCCCTTTTAGATGGTATTAGACTTCAAATTTATGGGTTATAGGCTTTTCCCCCAACACATGATTGAACTTGGTTTTTGGAGGGGGTGTTAGCCTTGGATTTTCGGACAAATTGATCCTGACTCGACGAGCCCCATTTAAGTGAGTATTAGCCTTAGATTTCTAACCTTGGTCATATCCAAGCCCTTTTAGTTGGTATTAGACTTCATATTTATGGGTAATATCCTTTTCCCCCAAACATGATTGAACTTGGTTTTTGAAGGGGATGTTAGCCTTGGATTTTCGGACAAATTATCCTGACTCGACGAGCCCCATTTAAATGAGTATTATGCTTGGATTTCTAACCTTGTTCATATCCAAGCCCTTTTAGATGGTATTAGACTTCAAATTTATGAGTTATAGGCTTTTCCCCTAACACATGATTGAACTTGGTTTTTGGAGGGGGTGTTAGCCTTGGATTTTCGGACAAATTGATCCTGACTCGACGAGCCCCATTTAAGTGAGTATTAGCCTTAGATTTCTAACCTTGGTCATATCCAAGCCCTTTTAGTTGGTATTAGACTTCATATTTATGGGTAATATCCTTTTCCCCCAAACATGATTGAACTTGGTTTTTGAAGGGGATGTTAGCCTTGGATTTTCGGACAAATTATCCTGACTCGACGAGCCCCATTTAAATGAGTATTATGCTTGGATTTCTAACCTTGTTCATATCCAAGCCCTTTTAGATGGTATTAGACTTCAAATTTATGAGTTATAGGCTTTTCCCCCAACACATGATTGAACTTGGTTTTTGGAGGGGGTGTTAGCCTTGGATTTTCGGACAAAATGATCCTGACTCGACGAGACCCATTTAAATGAGTATTAGCCTTAGATTTCTAACCTTGTTCATATCCAAGCCCTTTTAGTTCGTATTAGACTTCAAATTTATGGGTTATAGGCTTTTCCCCCAAATATGATTGAACTTGGTTTTTGGAGGGGGTGTTAGCCTTGGACTTTCGGACAAATTGATCCACACTCGACGAGCCCCATTTAAGTGAGTATTAGGCTTAGATTTCTAACCTTGTTCATATCCAAGACCTTTTAGATGGTATTAGACTTCAAATTTATGGGTTATAGGCTTTTCCCCCAACACATGATTGAACTTGGTTTTTGGAGGGGGTGTTAGCCTTGGATTTTCGGACAAATTGATCCTGACTCGACGAGGCCCATTTAAATGAGTATTAGGCTTAGATTTCTAACCTTGTTCATATCCAAGCCCTTTTAGATGGTATTAGACTTCAAATTTATGGGTTATAGGCTTTTCCCCCAACACATGATTGAACTTGGTTTTTGGAGGGGGTGTTAGCCTTGGATTTTCGGACAAATTGATCCTGACTCGACGAGCCCCATTTAAGTGAGTATTAGCCTTAGATTTCTAACCTTGGTCATATACAAGCCCTTTTAGATGGTATTAGACTTCAAATTTATGGGTAATATCCTTTTCCCCCAAACATGATTGAACTTGGTTTTTGGAGGGGGTGTTAGCCATGGATTTTCGGACAAATTGATCCTGACTCGACGAGCCCCATTTAAATGAGTATTAGGCTTATATTTCTAACCTTGTTCATATCCAAGCCCTTTTAGATGGTATTAGACTTCAAATTTATGAGTTATAGGCTTTTCCCCCAACACATGATTGAACTTGGTTTTTGGAGGGGGTGTTAGCCTTGGATTTTCGGACAAATTGATCCTGACTCGACGACCCCATTTAAGTGAGTATTAGCCTTAGATTTCTAACCTTGTTCATATCCAAGCCCTTTTAGATGGTATTAGACTTCAAATTTATGAGTTATAGGCTTTTCCCCCAACACATGATTGAACTTGGTTTTTGGAGGGGGTGTTAGCCTTGGATTTTCGGTCAAATTGATCCTGACTCGACGAGCCCCATTTAAATGAGTATTAGGCTTAGATTTCTAACCTTGTTCATATCCAAGCCCTTTTAGATGGTATTAGACTTCAAATTTATGAGTTATAGGCTTTTCCCCCAACACATGATTGAACTTGGTTTTTGGAGGGGGTGTTAGCCTTGGATTTTCGGACAAATTGATCCTGACTCGACGAGCCCCATTTAAGTGAGTATTAGCCTTAGATTTCTAACCTTGGTCATATCCAAGCCCTTTTAGTTGGTATTAGACTTCATATTTATGTGTAATATCCTTTTCCCCCAAACATGATTGAACTTGGTTTTTGAAGGGGATGTTAGCCTTGGATTTTCGGACAAATTATCCTGACTCGACGAGCCCCATTTAAATGAGTATTAGGCTTAGATTTCTAACCTTGTTCATATCCAAGCCCTTTTAGATGGTATTAGACTTCAAATTTATGAGTTATAGGCTTTTCCCCCAACACATGATTGAACTTGGTTTTTGGAGGGGGTGTTAGCCTTGGATTTTCGGACAAATTGATCCTGACTCGACGAGCCCCATTTAAGTGAGTATTAGCCTTAGATTTCTAACCTTGGTCATATCCAAGCCCTTTTAGTTGGTATTAGACTTCATATTTATGGGTAATATCCTTTTCCCCCAAACATGATTGAACTTGGTTTTTGAAGGGGATGTTAGCCTTGGATTTTCGGACAAATTATCCTGACTCAACGAGCCCCATTTAAATGAGTATTAGGCTTAGATTTATAACCTTGTTCATATCCAAGCCCTTTTAGATGGTATTAGACTTCAAATTTATGAGTTATAGGCTTTTCCCCCAACACATGATTGAACTTGGTTTTTGGAGGGGGTGTTAGCCTTGGATTTTCGGACAAAATGATCCTGACTCGACGAGCCCCATTTAAATGAGTATTAGCCTTAGATTTCTAACCTTGTTCATATCCAAGCCCTTTTAGTTCGTATTAGACTTCAAATTTATGGGTTATAGGCTTTTCCCCCAAATATGATTGAACTTGGTTTTTGGAGGGGGTGTTAGCCTTGGACTTTCGGACAAATTGATCCAGACTCGACGAGCCCCATTTAAGTGAGTATTAGGCTTAGATTTCTAACCTTGTTCATATCCAAGCCCTTTTAGATGGTATTAGACTTCAAATTTATGGGTTATAGGCTTTTCCCCCAACACATGATTGAACTTGGTTTTTGGAGGGGGTGTTAGCCTTGGATTTTCGGACAAATTGATCCTGACTCGACGAGGCCCATTTAAATGAGTATTAGGCTTAGATTTCTAACCTTGTTCATATCCAAGCCCTTTTAGATGGTATTAGACTTCAAATTTATGGGTTATAGGCTTTTCCCCCAACACATGATTGAACTTGGTTTTTGGAGGGGGTGTTAGCCTTGGATTTTCGGACAAATTGATCCTGACTCGACGAGCCCCATTTAAGTGAGTATTAGCCTTAGATTTCTAACCTTGGTCATATACAAGCCCTTTTAGATGGTATTAGACTTCAAATTTATGGGTAATATCCTTTTCCCCCAAACATGATTGAACTTGGTTTTTGGAGGCGGTGTTAGCCATGGATTTTCGGACAAATTGATCCTGTCTCGACGAGCCCCATTTAAATGAGTATTACGCTTAGATTTCTAACCTTGTTCATATCCAAGCCCTTTTAGATGGTATTAGACTTCAAATTTATGAGTTATAGGCTTTTCCCCCAACACATGATTGAACTTGGTTTTTGGAGGGGGTGTTAGCCTTGGATTTTCGGACAAATTGATCCTGACTCGACGAGCCCCATTTAAGTGAGTATTAGCCTTAGATTTCTAACCTTGGTCATATACAAGCCCTTTTAGATGGTATTAGACTTCAAATTTATGGGTAATATCCTTTTCCCCCAAACATGATTGAACTTGGTTTTTGGAGGCGGTGTTAGCCATGGATTTTCGGACAAATTGATCCTGTCTCGACGAGCCCCATTTAAATGAGTATTACGCTTAGATTTCTAACCTTGTTCATATCCAAGCCCTTTTAGATGGTATTAGACTTCAAATTTATGAGTTATAGGCTTTTCCCCTAACACATGATTGAACTTGGTTTTTGGAGGGGGTGTTAGCCTTGGATTTTCGGACAAATTGATCCTGACTCGACGAGCCCCATTTAAGTGAGTATTAGCCTTAGATTTCTAACCTTGGTCATATCCAAGCCCTTTTAGTTGGTATTAGACTTCATATTTATGGGTAATATCCTTTTCCCCCAAACATGATTGAACTTGGTTTTTGAAGGGGATGTTAGCCTTGGATTTTCGGACAAATTATCCTGACTCGACGAGCCCCATTTAAATGAGTATTATGCTTGGATTTCTAACCTTGTTCATATCCAAGCCCTTTTAGATGGTATTAGACTTCAAATTTATGAGTTATAGGCTTTTCCCCCAACACATGATTGAACTTGGTTTTTGGAGGGGGTGTTAGCCTTGGATTTTCGGACAAAATGATCCTGACTCGACGAGACCCATTTAAATGAGTATTAGCCTTAGATTTCTAACCTTGTTCATATCCAAGCCCTTTTAGTTCGTATTAGACTTCAAATTTATGGGTTATAGGCTTTTCCCCCAAATATGATTGAACTTGGTTTTTGGAGGGGGTGTTAGCCTTGGACTTTCGGACAAATTGATCCACACTCGACGAGCCCCATTTAAGTGAGTATTAGGCTTAGATTTCTAACCTTGTTCATATCCAAGACCTTTTAGATGGTATTAGACTTCAAATTTATGGGTTATAGGCTTTTCCCCCAACACATGATTGAACTTGGTTTTTGGAGGGGGTGTTAGCCTTGGATTTTCGGACAAATTGATCCTGACTCGACGAGGCCCATTTAAATGAGTATTAGGCTTAGATTTCTAACCTTGTTCATATCCAAGCCCTTTTAGATGGTATTAGACTTCAAATTTATGGGTTATAGGCTTTTCCCCCAACACATGATTGAACTTGGTTTTTGGAGGGGGTGTTAGCCTTGGATTTTCGGACAAATTGATCCTGACTCGACGAGCCCCATTTAAGTGAGTATTAGCCTTAGATTTCTAACCTTGGTCATATACAAGCCCTTTTAGATGGTATTAGACTTCAAATTTATGGGTAATATCCTTTTCCCCCAAACATGATTGAACTTGGTTTTTGGAGGGGGTGTTAGCCATGGATTTTCGGACAAATTGATCCTGACTCGACGAGCCCCATTTAAATGAGTATTAGGCTTAGATTTCTAACCTTGTTCATATCCAAGCCCTTTTAGATGGTATTAGACTTCAAATTTATGAGTTATAGGCTTTTCCCCCAACACATGATTGAACTTGGTTTTTGGAGGGGGTGTTAGCCTTGGATTTTCGGACAAATTGATCCTGACTCGACGAGCCCCATTTAAGTGAGTATTAGCCTTAGATTTCTAACCTTGTTCATATCCAAGCCCTTTTAGATGGTATTAGACTTCAAATTTATGAGTTATAGGCTTTTCCCCCAACACATGATTGAACTTGGTTTTTGGAGGGGGTGTTAGCCTTGGATTTTCGGTCAAATTGATCCTGACTCGACGAGCCCCATTTAAATGAGTATTAGGCTTAGATTTCTAACCTTGTTCATATCCAAGCCCTTTTAGATGGTATTAGACTTCAAATTTATGAGTTATAGGCTTTTCCCCCAACACATGATTGAACTTGGTTTTTGGAGGGGGTGTTAGCCTTGGATTTTCGGACAAATTGATCCTGACTCGACGAGCCCCATTTAAGTGAGTATTAGCCTTAGATTTCTAACCTTGGTCATATCCAAGCCCTTTTAGTTGGTATTAGACTTCATATTTATGGGTAATATCCTTTTCCCCCAAACATGATTGAACTTGGTTTTTGAAGGGGATGTTAGCCTTGGATTTTTGGACAAATTATCCTGACTCGACGAGCCCCATTTAAATGAGTATTAGGCTTAGATTTCTAACCTTGTTCATATCCAAGCCCTTTTAGATGGTATTAGACTTCAAATTTATGAGTTATAGGCTTTTCCCCCAACACATGATTGAATTTGGTTTTTGGAGGGGGTGTTAGCCTTGGATTTTCGGACAAAATGATCCTGACTCGACGAGCCCCATTTAAATGAGTATTAGCCTTAGATTTCTAACCTTGTTCATATCCAAGCCCTTTTAGTTCGTATTAGACTTCAAATTTATGGGTTATAGGCTTTTCCCCCAAATATGATTGAACTTGGTTTTTGGAGGGGGTGTTAGCCTTGGACTTTCGGACAAATTGATCCACACTCGACGAGCCCCATTTAAGTGAGTATTAGGCTTAGATTTCTAACCTTGTTCATATCCAAGACCTTTTAGATGGTATTAGACTTCAAATTTATGGGTTATAGGCTTTTCCCCCAACACATGATTGAAATTGGTTTTTGGAGGGGGTGTTAGCCTTGGATTTTCGGACAAATTGATCCTGACTCGACGAGGCCCATTTAAATGAGTATTAGGCTTAGATTTCTAACCTTGTTCATATCCAAGCCCTTTTAGATGGTATTAGACTTCAAATTTATGGGTTATAGGCTTTTCCCCCAACACATGATTGAACTTGGTTTTTGGAGGGGGTGTTAGCCTTGGATTTTCGGACAAATTGATCCTGACTCGACGAGCCCCATTTAAGTGAGTATTAGCCTTAGATTTCTAACCTTGGTCATATACAAGCCCTTTTAGATGGTATTAGACTTCAAATTTATGGGTAATATCCTTTTCCCCTAAACATGATTGAACTTGGTTTTTGGAGGGGGTGTTAGCCATGGATTTTCGGACAAATTGATCCTGACTCGACGAGCCCCATTTAAATGAGTATTAGGCTTATATTTCTAACCTTGTTCATATCCAAGCCCTTTTAGATGGTATTAGACTTCAAATTTATGAGTTATAGGCTTTTCCCCCAACACATGATTGAACTTGGTTTTTGGAGGGGGTGTTAGCCTTGGATTTTCGGACAAATTGATTCTGACTCGACGACCCCATTTAAGTGAGTATTAGCCTTAGATTTCTAACCTTGTTCATATCCAAGCCCTTTTAGATGGTATTAGACTTCAAATTTATGAGTTATAGGCTTTTCCCCCAACACATGATTGAACTTGGTTTTTGGAGGGGGTGTTAGCCTTGGATTTTCGGTCAAATTGATCCTGACTCGACGAGCCCCATTTAAATGAGTATTAGGCTTAGATTTCTAACCTTGTTCATATCCAAGCCCTTTTAGATGGTATTAGACTTCAAATTTATGAGTTATAGGCTTTTCCCCCAACACATGATTGAACTTGGTTTTTGGAGGGGGTGTTAGCCTTGGATTTTCGGACAAATTGATCCTGACTCGACGAGCCCCATTTAAGTGAGTATTAGCCTTAGATTTCTAACCTTGGTCATATCCAAGCCCTTTTAGTTGGTATTAGACTTCATATTTATGGGTAATATCCTTTTCCCCCAAACATGATTGAACTTGGTTTTTGAAGGGGATGTTAGCCTTGGATTTTTGGACAAATTATCCTGACTCGACGAGCCCCATTTAAATGAGTATTAGGCTTAGATTTCTAACCTTGTTCATATCCAAGCCCTTTTAGATGGTATTAGACTTCAAATTTATGAGTTATAGGCTTTTCCCCCAACACATGATTGAATTTGGTTTTTGGAGGGGGTGTTAGCCTTGGATTTTCGGACAAAATGATCCTGACTCGACGAGCCCCATTTAAATGAGTATTAGCCTTAGATTTCTAACCTTGTTCATATCCAAGCCCTTTTAGTTCGTATTAGACTTCAAATTTATGGGTTATAGGCTTTTCCCCCAAATATGATTGAACTTGGTTTTTGGAGGGGGTGTTAGCCTTGGACTTTCGGACAAATTGATCCACACTCGACGAGCCCCATTTAAGTGAGTATTAGGCTTAGATTTCTAACCTTGTTCATATCCAAGACCTTTTAGATGGTATTAGACTTCAAATTTATGGGTTATAGGCTTTTCCCCCAACACATGATTGAAATTGGTTTTTGGAGGGGGTGTTAGCCTTGGATTTTCGGACAAATTGATCCTGACTCGACGAGGCCCATTTAAATGAGTATTAGGCTTAGATTTCTAACCTTGTTCATATCCAAGCCCTTTTAGATGGTATTAGACTTCAAATTTATGGGTTATAGGCTTTTCCCCCAACACATGATTGAACTTGGTTTTTGGAGGGGGTGTTAGCCTTGGATTTTCGGACAAATTGATCCTAACTCGACGAGCCCCATTTAAGTGAGTATTAGCCTTAGATTTCTAACCTTGGTCATATACAAGCCCTTTTAGATGGTATTAGACTTCAAATTTATGGGTAATATCCTTTTCCCCTAAACATGATTGAACTTGGTTTTTGGAGGGGGTGTTAGCCATGGATTTTCGGACAAATTGATCCTGACTCGACGAGCCCCATTTAAATGAGTATTAGGCTTATATTTCTAACCTTGTTCATATCCAAGCCCTTTTAGATGGTATTAGACTTCAAATTTATGAGTTATAGGCTTTTCCCCCAACACATGATTGAACTTGGTTTTTGGAGGGGGTGTTAGCCTTGGATTTTCGGACAAATTGATTCTGACTCGACGACCCCATTTAAGTGAGTATTAGCCTTAGATTTCTAACCTTGTTCATATCCAAGCCCTTTTAGATGGTATTAGACTTCAAATTTATGAGTTATAGGCTTTTCCCCCAACACATGATTGAACTTGGTTTTTGGAGGGGGTGTTAGCCTTGGATTTTCGGTCAAATTGATCCTGACTCGACGAGCCCCATTTAAATGAGTATTAGGCTTAGATTTCTAACCTTGTTCATATCCAAGCCCTTTTAGATGGTATTAGACTTCAAATTTATGAGTTATAGGCTTTTCCCCCAACACATGATTGAACTTGGTTTTTGGAGGGGGTGTTAGCCTTGGATTTTCGGACAAATTGATCCTGACTCGACGAGCCCCATTTAAGTGAGTATTAGCCTTAGATTTCTAACCTTGGTCATATCCAAGCCCTTTTAGTTGGTATTAGACTTCATATTTATGGGTAATATCCTTTTCCCCCAAACATGATTGAACTTGGTTTTTGAAGGGGATGTTAGCCTTGGATTTTCGGACAAATTATCCTGACTCGACGAGCCCCATTTAAATGAGTATTAGGCTTAGATTTCTAACCTTGTTCATATCCAAGCCCTTTTAGATGGTATTAGACTTCAAATGTATGAGTTATAGGCTTTTCCCCCAACACATGATTGAACTTGGTTTTTGGAGGGGGTGTTAGCCTTGGATTTTCGGACAAAATGATCCTGACTCGACGAGCCCCATTTAAATGAGTATTAGCCTTAGATTTCTAACCTTGTTCATATCCAAGCCCTTTTAGTTCGTATTAGACTTCAAATTTATGGGTTATAGGCTTTTCCCCCAAATATGATTGAACTTGGTTTTTGGAGGGGGTGTTAGCCTTGGACTTTCGGACAAATTGATCCAGACTCGACGAGCCCCATTTAAGTGAGTATTAGCCTTAGATTTCTAACCTTGGTCATATACAAGCCCTTTTAGATGGTATTAGACTTCAAATTTATGGGTAATATCTTTTTCCCCCAAACATGATTGAACTTGGTTTTTGGAGGCGGTGTTAGCCATGGATTTTCGGACAAATTGATCCTGTCTCGACGAGCCCCATTTAAATGTGTATTACGCTTAGATTTCTAACCTTGTTCATATCCAAGCCCTTTTAGATGGTATTAGACTTCAAATTTATGAGTTATAGGCTTTTCCCCCAACACATGATTGAACTTGGTTTTTGGAGGGGGTGTTAGCCTTGGATTTTCGGACAAATTGATCCTGACTCGACGAGCCCCATTTAAGTGAGTATTAGCCTTAGATTTCTAACCTTGGTCATATCCAAGCCCTTTTAGTTGGTATTAGACTTCATATTTATGGGTAATATCCTTTTCCCCCAAACATGATTGAACTTGGTTTTTGAAGGGGATGTTAGCCTTGGATTTTCGGACAAATTATCCTGACTCGACGAGCCCCATTTAAATGAGTATTATGCTTGGATTTCTAACCTTGTTCATATCCAAGCCCTTTTAGATGGTATTAGACTTCAAATTTATGAGTTATAGGCTTTTCCCCCAACACATGATTGAACTTGGTTTTTGGAGGGGGTGTTAGCCTTGGATTTTCGGACAAAATGATCCTGACTCGACGAGACCCATTTAAATGAGTATTAGCCTTAGATTTCTAACCTTGTTCATATCCAAGCCCTTTTAGTTCGTATTAGACTTCAAATTTATGGGTTATAGGCTTTTCCCCCAAATATGATTGAACTTGGTTTTTGGAGGGGGTGTTAGCCTTGGACTTTCGGACAAATTGATCCAGACTCGACGAGCCCCATTTAAGTGAGTATTAGGCTTAGATTTCTAACCTTGTTCATATCCAAGACCTTTTAGATGGTATTAGACTTCAAATTTATGGGTTATAGGCTTTTCCCCCAACACATGATTGAACTTGGTTTTTGGAGGGGGTGTTAGCCTTGGATTTTCGGACAAATTGATCCTGACTCGACGAGGCCCATTTAAATGAGTATTAGGCTTAGATTTCTAACCTTGTTCATATCCAAGCCCTTTTAGATGGTATTAGACTTCAAATTTATGGGTTATAGGCTTTTCCCCCAACACATGATTGAACTTGGTTTTTGGAGGGGGTGTTAGCCTTGGATTTTCGGACAAATTGATCCTGACTCGACGAGCCCCATTTAAGTGAGTATTAGCCTTAGATTTCTAACCTTGGTCATATACAAGCCCTTTTAGATGGTATTAGACTTCAAATTTATGGGTAATATCCTTTTCCCCCAAACA
This sequence comes from Salix caprea, assembly GCA_964035475.1. Lineage (NCBI taxonomy): Eukaryota > Viridiplantae > Streptophyta > Magnoliopsida > Malpighiales > Salicaceae > Salix > Salix caprea. Next base: position 2,952,466 of record OZ037748.1, on the reverse strand, counting down.
TGATTGAACTTGGTTTTTGGAGGGGGTGTTAGCCATGGATTTTCAGACAAATTGATCCTGACTCGACGAGCCCCATTTAAATGAGTATTAGGCTTAGATTTCTAACCTTGTTCATATCCAAGCCCTTTTAGATGGTATTAGACTTCAAATTTATGAGTTATAGGCTTTTCCCCCAACACATGATTGAACTTGGTTTTTGGAGGGGGTGTTAGCCTTGGATTTTCGGACAAATTGATCCTGACTCGACGAACCCCATTTAAGTGAGTATTAGCCTTAGATTTCTAACCTTGTTCATACCCAAGCCCTTTTAGATGGTATTAGACTTCAAATTTATGAGTTATAGGCTTTTCCCCCAACACATGATTGAACTTGGTTTTAGGAGGGGGTGTTAGCCTTGGATTTTCGGTCAAATTGATCCTGACTCGACGAGCCCCATTTAAATGAGTATTAGGCTTAGATTTCTAACCTTGTTCATATCCAAGCCCTTTTAGATGGTATTAGACTTCAAATTTATGAGTTATAGGCTTTTCCCCCAACACATGATTGAACTTGGTTTTTGGAGGGGGTGTTAGCCTTGGATTTTCGGACAAATTGATCCTGACTCGACGAGCCCCATTTAAGTGAGAATTAGCCTTAGATTTCTAACCTTGGTCATATCCAAGCCCTTTTAGTTGGTATTAGACTTCATATTTATGGGTAATATCCTTTTCCCCCAAACATGATTGAACTTGGTTTTTGAAGGGGATGTTAGCCTTGGATTTTCGGACAAATTATCCTGACTCGACGAGCCCCATTTAAATGAGTATTAGGCTTAGATTTCTAACCTTGTTCATATCCAAGCCCTTTTAGATGGTATTAGACTTCAAATTTATGAGTTATAGGCTTTTCCCCCAACACATGATTGAACTTGGTTTTTGGAGGGGGTGTTAGCCTTGGATTTTCGGACAAAATGATCCTGACTCGACGAGCCCCATTTAAATGAGTATTAGCCTTAGATTTCTAACCTTGTTCATATCCAAGCCCTTTTAGATGGTATTAGACTTCAAATTTATGGGTTATAGGCTTTTCCCCCAACACATGATTGAACTTGGTTTTTGGAGGGGGTGTTAGCCTTGGATTTTCGGACAAATTGATCCTGACTCGACGAGCCCCATTTAAGTGAGTATTAGCCTTAGATTTCTAACCTTGGTCATATACAAGCCCTTTTAGATGGTATTAGACTTCAAATTTATGGGTAATATCCTTTTCCCCCAAACATGATTGAACTTGGTTTTTGGAGGGGGTGTTAGCCATGGATTTTCGGACAAATTGATCCTGACTCGACGAGCCCCATTTAAATGAGTATTAGGCTTATATTTCTAACCTTGTTCATATCCAATCCCTTTTAGATGGTATTAGACTTCAAATTTATGAGTTATAGGCTTTTCCCCCAACACATGATTGAACTTGGTTTTTGGAGGGGGTGTTAGCCTTGGATTTTCGGACAAATTGATCCTGACTCGACGAACCCCATTTAAGTGAGTATTAGCCTTAGATTTCTAACCTTGTTCATATCCAAGCCCTTTTATATGGTATTAGACTTCAAATTTATGAGTTATAGGCTTTTCCCCCAACACATGATTGAACTTGGTTTTTGGAGGGGGTGTTAGCCTTGGATTTTCGGTCAAATTGATCCTGACTCGACGAGCCCCATTTAAATGAGTATTAGGCTTAGATTTCTAACCTTGTTCATATCCAAGCCCTTTTAGATGGTATTAGACTTCAAATTTATGAGTTATAGGCTTTTCCCCCAACACATGATTGAACTTGGTTTTTGGAGGGGGTGTTAGCCTTGGATTTTCGGACAAATTGATCCTGACTCGACGAGCCCCATTTAAGTGAGTATTAGCCTTAGATTTCTAACCTTGGTCATATCCAAGCCCTTTTAGTTGGTATTAGACTTCATATTTATGGGTAATATCCTTTTCCCCCAAACATGATTGAACTTGGTTTTTGAAGGGGATGTTAGCCTTGGATTTTCGGACAAATTGATCCAGACTCGACGAGCCCCATTTAAGTGAGTATTAGCCTTAGATTTCTAACCTTGGTCATATACAAGCCCTTTTAGATGGTATTAGACTTCAAATTTATGGGTAATATCTTTTTCCCCCAAACATGATTGAACTTGGTTTTTGGAGGCGGTGTTAGCCATGGATTTTCGGACAAATTGATCCTGTCTCGACGAGCCCCATTTAAATGAGTATTACGCTTAGATTTCTAACCTTGTTCATATCCAAGCCCTTTTAGATGGTATTAGACTTCAAATTTATGAGTTATAGGCTTTTCCCCCAACACATGATTGAACTTGGTTTTTGGAGGGGGTGTTAGCCTTGGATTTTCGGACAAATTGATCCTGACTCGACGAGCCCCATTTAAGTGAGTATTAGCCTTAGATTTCTAACCTTGGTCATATCCAAGCCCTTTTAGTTGGTATTAGACTTCATATTTATGGGTAATATCCTTTTCCCCCAAACATGATTGAACTTGGTTTTTGAAGGGGATGTTAGCCTTGGATTTTCGGACAAATTGATCCTGACTCGACGAGACCCATTTAAATGAGTATTAGCCTTAGATTTCTAACCTTGTTCATATCCAAGCCCTTTTAGTTCGTATTAGACTTCAAATTTATGGGTTATAGGCTTTTCCCCCAAATATGATTGAACTTGGTTTTTGGAGGGGGTGTTAGCCTTGGATTTTCGGACAAATTGATCCTGACTCCATGAGCCCCATTTAAATGAGTATTAGCCTTAGATTTCTAACCTTGTTCATATCCAAGCCCATTTAGATGGTATTAGACTTCAAATTTATGGGTTATAGGCTTTTCCCCCAACACATGATTGAACTTGGTTTTTGGAGGGGGTGTTAGCCTTGGATTTTCGGACAAATTGATCCTGACTCGACGAGGCCCATTTAAATGAGTATTAGGCTTAGATTTCTAACCTTGTTCATATCCAAGCCCTTTTAGATGGTATTAGACTTCAAATTTATGGGTTATAGGCTTTTCCCCCAACACATGATTGAACTTGGTTTTTGGAGGGGGTGTTAGCCTTGGATTTTCGGACAAATTGATCCTGACTCGACGAGCCCCATTTAAGTGAGTATTAGCCTTAGATTTCTAACCTTGGTCATATACAAGCCCTTTTAGATGGTATTAGACTTCAAATTTATGGGTAATATCCTTTTCCCCCAAACATGATTGAACTTGGTTTTTGGAGGGGGTGTTAGCCATGGATTTTCGGACAAATTGATCCTGACTCGACGAGCCCCATTTAAATGAGTATTAGGCTTAGATTTCTAACCTTGTTCATATCCAAGCCCTTTTAGATGGTATTAGACTTCAAATTTATGAGTTATAGGCTTTTCCCCCAACACATGATTGAACTTGGTTTTTGGAGGGGGTGTTAGCCTTGGATTTTCGGACAAATTGATCCTGACTCGACGAACCCCATTTAAGTGAGTATTAGCCTTAGATTTCTAACCTTGTTCATATCCAAGCCCTTTTAGATGGTATTAGACTTCAAATTTATGTGTTATAGGCTTTTCCCCCAACACATGATTGAACTTGGTTTTTGGAGGGGGTGTTAGCCTTGGATTTTCGGTCAAATTGATCCTGACTCGACGAGCCCCATTTAAATGAGTATTAGGCTTAGATTTCTAACCTTGTTCATATCCAAGCCCTTTTAGATGGTATTAGACTTCAAATTTATGAGTTATAGGCTTTTCCCCCAACACATGATTGAACTTGGTTTTTGGAGGGGGTGTTAGCCTTGGATTTTCGGACAAATTGATCCTGACTCGACGAGCCCCATTTAAGTGAGAATTAGCCTTAGATTTCTAACCTTGGTCATATCCAAGCCCTTTTAGTTCGTATTAGACTTCATATTTATGGGTAATATCCTTTTCCCCCAAACATGATTGAACTTGGTTTTTGAAGGGGATGTTAGGCTTGGATTTTCGGACAAATTATCCTGACTCGACGAGCCCCATTTAAATGAGTATTAGGCTTAGATTTCTAACCTTGTTCATATCCAAGCCCTTTTAGATGGTATTAGACTTCAAATTTATGAGTTATAGGCTTTTCCCCCAACACATGATTGAACTTGGTTTTTGGAGGGGGTGTTAGCCTTGGATTTTCGGACAAAATGATCCTGACTCGACGAGCCCCATTTAAATGAATATTAGCCTTAGATTTCTAACCTTGTTCATATCCAAGCCCTTTTAGTTCGTATTAGACTTCAAATTTATGGGTTATAGGCTTTTCCCCCAAATATGATTGAACTTGGTTTTTGGAGGGGGTGTTAGCCTTGGACTTTCGGACAAATTGATCCAGACTCGACGAGCCCCATTTAAGTGAGTATTAGGCTTAGATTTCTAACCTTGTTCATATCCAAGCCCTTTTAGATGGTATTAGACTTCAAATTTATGGGTTATAGGCTTTTCCCCCAACACATGATTGAACTTGGTTTTTGGAGGGGGTGTTAGCCTTGGATTTTCGGACAAATTGATCCTGACTCGACGAGGCCCATTTAAATGAGTATTAGGCTTAGATTTCTAACCTTGTTCATATCCAAGCCCTTTTAGATGGTATTAGACTTCAAATTTATGGGTTATAGGCTTTTCCTGCAACACATGATTGAACTTGGTTTTTGGAGGGGGTGTTAGCCTTGGATTTTCTGACAAATTGATCCTGACTCGACGAGCCCCATTTAAGTGAGTATTAGCCTTAGATTTCTAACCTTGGTCATATCCAAGCCCTTTTAGTTGGTATTAGACTTCATATTTATGGGTAATAGACTTTTCCCCCAAACATGATTGAACTTGGTTTTTTGAGGGGGTGTTAGCCTTGGATTTTTGGACAAATTGATCCAGACTCGACGAGCCCCATTTAAATGAGTATTAGCCTTAGATTTCTAACCTTTTTCATATCCAAGCTCTTTTAGTTCGTATTAGACTTCAAATTTATGGGTTATAGGCTTTTCCCCCAAATATGATTGAACTTGGTTTTTGGAGGGGGTGTTAGCCTTGGATTTTCGGACAAATTGATCCTGACTCGACGAGCCCCATTTAAATGAGTATTAGGCTTAGATTTCTAACCTTGTTCATATCCAAGCCTTTTTAGATGGTATTAGACTTCAAATTTATGGGTTATAGGCTTTTCCCCCAAATATGATTGAACTTGGTTTTTGGAGGGGTGGTTAGCCTTGGACTTTCGGACAAATTGATCCAGACTCGACGAGCCCCATTTAAGTGAGTATTAGGCTTAGATTTCTAACCTTGTTCATATCCAAGCCCTTTTAGATGGTATTAGACTTCAAATTTATGGGTTATAGGCTTTTCCCCCAACACATGATTGAACTTGGTTTTTGGAGGGGGTGTTAGCCATGGATTTTCGGACAAATTGATCCTGACTCGACGAGTCCCATTTAAATGAGTATTAGGCTTAGATTTCTAACCTTGTTCATATCCAAGCCCTTTTAGATGGTATTAGACTTCAAATTTTTGAGTTATAGGCTTTTCCCCCAACACATGATTGAACTTGGTTTTTGGAGGGGGTGTTAGCCTTGGATTTTCGGACAAATTGATCCTGACTCGACGAGCCCCATTTAAATGAGTATTAGCCTTCGAATTCTAACCTTGTTCATATCCAAGCCCTTTTAGTTCGTATTAGACTTCAAATTTATGGGTTATAGGCTTTTCCCCCAAATATGATTGAACTTGGTTTTTGGAGGGGGTGTTAGCCTTGGACTTTCGGACAAATTGATCCAGACTCGACGAGCCCCATTTAAGTGAGTATTAGGCTTAGATTTCTAACCTTGTTCATATCCAAGCCCTTTTAGATGGTATTAGACTTCAAATTTATGGGTTATAGGCTTTTCCCCCAACACATGATTGAACTTGGTTTTTGGAGGGGGTGTTAGCCTTGGATTTTTGGACAAATTGATCCTGACTCGACGAGGCCCATTTAAATGAGTATTAGGCTTAGATTTCTAACCTTGTTCATATCCAAGCCCTTTTAGATGGTATTAGACTTCAAATTTATGGGTTATAGGCTTTTCCTGCAACACATGATTGAACTTGGTTTTTGGAGGGGGTGTTAGCCTTGGATTTTCGGACAAATTGATCCTGACTCGACGAGCCCCATTTAAGTGAGTATTAGCCTTAGATTTCTAACCTTGGTCATATCCAAGCCCTTTTAGTTGGTATTAGACTTCATATTTATGGGTAATAGACTTTTCCCCCAAACATGATTGAACTTGGTTTTTTGAGGGGGTGTTAGCCTTGGATTTTTGGACAAATTGATCCAGACTCGACGAGCCCCATTTAAATGAGTATTAGCCTTAGATTTCTAACCTTGTTCATATCCAAGCTCTTTTAGTTCGTATTAGACTTCAAATTTATGGGTTATAGGCTTTTCCCCCAAATATGATTGAACTTGGTTTTTGGAGGGGGTGTTAGCCTTGGATTTTCGGACAAATTGATCCTGACTCGACGAGCCCCATTTAAATGAGTATTAGGCTTAGATTTCTAACCTTGTTCATATCCAAGCCTTTTTAGATGGTATTAGACTTCAAATTTATGAGTTATAGGCTTTTCCCCCAACACATGATTGAACTTGGTTTTTGGAGGGGGTGTTAGCCTTGGATTTTCGGACAAAATGATCCTGACTCGACGAGCCCCATTTAAATGAGTATTAGCCTTAGATTTCTAACCTTGTTCATATCCAAGCCCTTTTAGTTCGTATTAGACTTCAAATTTATGGGTAATATCCTTTTCCCCCAAACATGATTGAACTTGGTTTTTGGAGGGGGTGTTAGCCTTGGATTTTCGGACAAATTGATCCTGACTCGACGAGCCCCATTTAAATGAGTATTAGGCTTAGATTTCTAACCTTGTTCATATCCAAGCCGTTTTAGTTGGTATTAGACTTCAAATTTATGGCTTATAGGCTTTTCCCCCAAACATGATTGAACTTGGTTTTTGGAGGGGGTGTTAGCCTTGGATTTTCGGACAAATTGATCCTGACTCGACGAGGCCCATTTAAATGAGTATTAGGCTTAGATTTCTAACCTTGTTCATATCCAAGCCCTTTTAGATGGTATTAGACTTCAAATTTATGGGTTATAGGCTTTTCCTGCAACACATGATTGAACTTGGTTTTTGGAGGGGGTGTTAGCCTTGGATTTTCTGACAAATTGATCCTGACTCGACGAGCCCCATTTAAGTGAGTATTAGCCTTAGATTTCTAACCTTGGTCATATCCAAGCCCTTTTAGTTGGTATTAGACTTCATATTTATGGGTAATAGACTTTTCCCCCAAACATGATTGAACTTGGTTTTTTGAGGGGGTGTTAGCCTTGGATTTTTGGACAAATTGATCCAGACTCGACGAGCCCCATTTAAATGAGTATTAGCCTTAGATTTCTAACCTTGTTCATATCCAAGCCCTTTTAGTTCGTATTAGATTTCAAATTTATGGGTAATATCCTTTTCCCCCAAACATGATTGAACTTGGTTTTTGGAGGGGGTGTTAGCCATGGATTTTCGGACAAATTGATCCTGACTCGACGAGTCCCATTTAAATGAGTATTAGGCTTAGATTTCTAATCTTGTTCATATCCAAGCCCTTTTAGATGGTATTAGACTTCAAATTTTTGAGTTATAGGCTTTTCCCCCAACACATGATTGAACTTGGTTTTTGGAGGGGGTGTTAGCCTTGGATTTTCGGACAAATTGATCCTGACTCGACGAGCCCCATTTAAATGAGTATTAGCCTTAGATTTCTAACCTTGTTCATATCCAAGCCCTTTTAGATGGTATTAGACTTCAAATTTATGGGTTATAGGCTTTTCCCCCAACACATGATTGAACTTGGTTTTTGGAGGGGGTGTTAGCCTTGGATTTTTGGACAAATTGATCCTGACTCGACGAGGCCCATTTAAATGAGTATTAGGCTTAGATTTCTAACCTTGTTCATATCCAAGCCCTTTTAGATGGTATTAGACTTCAAATTTATGGGTTATAGGCTTTTCCTGCAACACATGATTGAACTTGGTTTTTGGAGGGGGTGTTAGCCTTGGATTTTCGGACAAATTGATCCTGACACGACGAGCCCCATTTAAGTGAGTATTAGCCTTAGATTTCTAACCTTGGTCATATCCAAGCCCTTTTAGTTGGTATTAGACTTCATATTTATGGGTAATAGACTTTTCCCCCAAACATGATTGAACTTGGTTTTTTGAGGGGGTGTTAGCCTTGGATTTTTGGACAAATTGATCCAGACTCGACGAGCCCCATTTAAATGAGTATTAGCCTTAGATTTCTAACCTTGTTCATATCCAAGCTCTTTTAGTTCGTATTAGACTTCGAATTTATGGGTTATAGGCTTTTCCCCCAAATATGATTGAACTTGGTTTTTGGAGGGGGTGTTAGCCTTGGATTTTCGGACAAATTGATCCTGACTCGACGAGCCCCATTTAAATGAGTATTAGGCTTAGATTTCTAACCTTGTTCATATCCAAGCCTTTTTAGATGGTATTAGACTTCAAATTTATGAGTTATAGGCTTTTCCCCCAACACATGATTGAACTTGGTTTTTGGAGGGGGTGTTAGCCTTAGATTTTCGGACAAAATGATCCTGACTCGACGAGCCCCATTTAAATGAGTATTAGCCTTAGATTTCTAACCTTGTTCATATCCAAGCCCTTTTAGTTCGTATTAGATTTCAAATTTATGGGTAATATCCTTTTCGCCCAAACATGATTGAACTTGGTTTTTGGAGGGGGTGTTAGCCTTGGATTTTCGGACAAATTGATCCTGACTCGACGAGCCCCATTTAAATGAGTATTAGGCTTAGATTTCTAACCTTGTTCATATCCAAGCCGTTTTAGTTGGTATTAGACTTCAAATTTATGGCTTATAGGCTTTTCCCCCAAACATGATTGAACTTGGTTTTTGGAGGGGGTGTTAGCCTTGGATTTTCGGACAAATTGATCCTGACTCGACGAGCCCCATTTAAATGAGTATTAGCCTTAGATTTCTAACCTTGTTCATATCCAAGCCCTTTTAGTTCGTATTAGACTTCAAATTTATGGGTAATATCCTTTTCCCCCAAACATGATTGAACTTGGTTTTTGGAGGGGGTGTTAGCCTTGGATTTTCGGACAAATTGATCCTGACTCGACGAGCCCCATTTAAATGAGTATTAGGCTTAGATTTCTAACCTTGTTCATATCCAAGCCCTTTTAGATGGTATTAGACTTCAAATTTTTGAGTTATAGGCTTTTCCCCCAAACATGATTGAACTTGGTTTTTGGAGGGGGTGTTAGCCTTGGATTTTCGGACAAATTGATCCTGACTCGACGAGCCCCATTTAAATGAGTATTAGCCTTAGATTTCTAACCTTGTTCATATCCAAGCCCTTTTAGATGGTATTAGACTTCAAATTTATGGGTTATAGGCTTTTCCCCCAACACATGATTGAACTTGGTTTTTGGAGGGGGTGTTAGCCTTGGATTTTTGGACAAATTGATCCTGACTCGACGAGGCCCATTTAAATGAGTATTAGGCTTAGATTTCTAACCTTGTTCATATCCAAGCCCTTTTAGATGGTATTAGACTTCAAATTTATGGGTTATAGGCTTTTCCTGCAACACATGATTGAACTTGGTTTTTGGAGGGGGTGTTAGCCTTGGATTTTCGGACAAATTGATCCTGACACGACGAGCCCCATTTAAGTGAGTATTAGCCTTAGATTTCTAACCTTGGTCATATCCAAGCCCTTTTAGTTGGTATTAGACTTCATATTTATGGGTAATAGACTTTTCCCCCAAACATGATTGAACTTGGTTTTTTGAGGGGGTGTTAGCCTTGGATTTTTGGACAAATTGATCCAGACTCGACGAGCCCCATTTAAATGAGTATTAGCCTTAGATTTCTAACCTTGTTCATATCCAAGCTCTTTTAGTTCGTATTAGACTTCGAATTTATGGGTTATAGGCTTTTCCCCCAAATATGATTGAACTTGGTTTTTGGAGGGGGTGTTAGCCTTGGATTTTCGGACAAATTGATCCTGACTCGACGAGCCCCATTTAAATGAGTATTAGGCTTAGATTTCTAACCTTGTTCATATCCAAGCCTTTTTAGATGGTATTAGACTTCAAATTTATGAGTTATAGGCTTTTCCCCCAACACATGATTGAACTTGGTTTTTGGAGGGGGTGTTAGCCTTGGATTTTCGGACAAAATGATCCTGACTCGACGAGCCCCATTTAAATGAGTATTAGCCTTAGATTTCTAACCTTGTTCATATCCAAGCCCTTTTAGTTCGTATTAGACTTCAAATTTATGGGTAATATCCTTTTCCCCCAAACATGATTGAACTTGGTTTTTGGAGGGGGTGTTAGCCATGGATTTTCGGACAAATTGATCCTGACTCGACGAGCCCCATTTAAATGAGTATTAGGCTTAGATTTCTAACCTTGTTCATATCCAAGCCCTTTTAGATGGTATTAGACTTCAAATTTTTGAGTTATAGGCTTTTCCCCCAACACATGATTGAACTTGGTTTTTGGAGGGGGTGTTAGCCTTGGATTTTCGGACAAATTGATCCTGACTCGACGAGCCCCATTTAAATGAGTATTAGGCTTAGATTTCTAACCTTGTTCATATCCAAGCCGTTTTAGTTGGTATTAGACTTCAAATTTATGGCTTATAGGCTTTTCCCCCAAACATGATTCAACTTGGTTTTTGGAGGGGGTGTTAGCCTTGGATTTTCGGACAAATTGATCCTGACTCGACGAGCCCCATTTAAATGAGTATTAGGCTTAGATTTCTAACCTTGTTCATATCCAAGCCTTTTTAGATGGTATTAGACTTCAAATTTATGAGTTATAGGCTTTTCCCCCAACACATGATTGAACTTGGTTTTTGGAGGGGGTGTTAGCCTTGGATTTTCGGACAAAATGATCCTGACTCGACGAGCCCCATTTAAATGAGTATTAGCCTTAGATTTCTAACCTTGTTCATATCCAAGCCCTTTTAGTTCGTATTAGACTTCAAATTTATGGGTAATATCCTTTTCCCCCAAACATGATTGAACTTGGTTTTTGGAGGGGGTGTTAGCCATGGATTTTCGGACAAATTGATCCTGACTCGACGAGTCCCATTTAAATGAGTATTAGGCTTAGATTTCTAACCTTGTTCATATCCAAGCCCTTTTAGATGGTATTAGACTTCAAATTTTTGAGTTATAGGCTTTTCCCCCAACACATGATTGAACTTGGTTTTTGGAGGGGGTGTTAGCCTTGGATTTTCGGACAAATTGATCCTGACTCGACGAGCCCCATTTAAATGAGTATTAGCCTTAGATTTCTAACCTTGTTCATATCCAAGCCCTTTTAGTTCGTATTAGACTTCAAATTTATGGGTTATAGGCTTTTCCCCCAAATATGATTGAACTTGGTTTTTGGAGGGGGTGTTAGCCTTGGACTTTCGGACAAATTGATCCAGACTCGACGAGCCCCATTTAAGTGAGTATTAGGCTTAGATTTCTAACCTTGTTCATATCCAAGCCCTTTTAGATGGTATTAGACTTCAAATTTATGGGTTATAGGCTTTTCCCCCAACACATGATTGAACTTGGTTTTTGGAGGGGGTGTTAGCCTTGGATTTTTGGACAAATTGATCGTGACTCGACGAGGCCCATTTAAATGAGTATTAGGCTTAGATTTCTAACCTTGTTCATATCCAAGCCCTTTTAGATGGTATTAGACTTCAAATTTATGGGTTATAGGCTTTTCCTGCAACACATGATTGAACTTGGTTTTTGGAGGGGGTGTTAGCCTTGGATTTTCGGACAAATTGATCCTGACACGACGAGCCCCATTTAAGTGAGTATTAGCCTTAGATTTCTAACCTTGGTCATATCCAAGCCCTTTTAGTTGGTATTAGACTTCATATTTATGGGTAATAGACTTTTCCCCCAAACATGATTGAACTTGGTTTTTTGAGGGGGTGTTAGCCTTGGATTTTTGGACAAATTGATCCAGACTCGACGAGCCCCATTTAAATGAGTATTAGCCTTAGATTTCTAACCTTGTTCATATCCAAGCTCTTTTAGTTCGTATTAGACTTCGAATTTATGGGTTATAGGCTTTTCCCCCAAATATGATTGAACTTGGTTTTTGGAGGGGGTGTTAGCCTTGGATTTTCGGACAAATTGATCCTGACTCGACGAGCCCCATTTAAATGAGTATTAGGCTTAGATTTCTAACCTTGTTCATATCCAAGCCTTTTTAGATGGTATTAGACTTCAAATTTATGAGTTATAGGCTTTTCCCCCAACACATGATTGAACTTGGTTTTTGGAGGGGGTGTTAGCCTTGGATTTTCGGACAAAATGATCCTGACTCGACGAGCCCCATTTAAATGTGTATTAGCCTTAGATTTCTAACCTTGTTCATATCCAAGCCCTTTTAGTTCGTATTAGATTTCAAATTTATGGGTAATATCCTTTTCGCCCAAACATGATTGAACTTGGTTTTTGGAGGGGGTGTTAGCCTTGGATTTTCGGACAAATTGATCCTGACTCGACGAGCCCCATTTAAATGAGTATTAGGCTTAGATTTCTAACCTTGTTCATATCCAAGCCGTTTTAGTTGGTATTAGACTTCAAATTTATGGCTTATAGGCTTTTCCCCCAAACATGATTGAACTTGGTTTTTGGAGGGGGTGTTAGCCTTGGATTTTCGGACAAATTGATCCTGACTCGACGAGCCCCATTTAAATGAGTATTAGGCTTAGATTTCTAACCTTGTTCATATCCAAGCCTTTTTAGATGGTATTAGACTTCAAATTTATGAGTTATAGGCTTTTCCCCCAACACATGATTGAATTTGGTTTTTGGAGGGGGTGTTAGCCTTGGATTTTCGGACAAAATGATCCTGACTCGACGAGCCCCATTTAAATGAGTATTAGCCTTAGATTTCTAACCTTGTTCATATCCAAGCCCTTTTAGTTCGTATTAGACTTCAAATTTATGGGTAATATCCTTTTCCCCCAAACATGATTGAACTTGGTTTTTGGAGGGGGTGTTAGCCATGGATTTTCGGACAAATTGATCCTGACTCGACGAGCCCCATTTAAATGAGTATTAGGCTTAGATTTCTAACCTTGTTCATATCCAAGCCCTTTTAGATGGTATTAGACTTCAAATTTTTGAGTTATAGGCTTTTCCCCCAACACGTGATTGAACTTGGTTTTTGGAGGGGGTGTTAGCCTTGGATTTTCGGACAAATTGATCCTGACTCGACGAGCCCCATTTAAGTGAGTATTAGCCTTAGATTTCTAACCTTGGTCATATCCAAGCCCTTTTAGTTGGTATTAGACTTCATATTTATGGGTAATATCCTTTTCCCCCAAACATGATTGAACTTGGTTTTTGAAGGGGATGTTAGCCTTGGATTTTCGGACAAATTATCCTGACTCGACGAGCCCCATTTAAATGAGTATTAGGCTTAGATTTATAACCTTGTTCATATCCAAGCCCTTTTAGATCGTATTAGACTTCAAATTTATGAGTTATAGGCTTTTCCCCCAACACATGATTGAACTTGGTTTTTGGAGGGGGTGTTAGCCTTGGATTTTCGGACAAAATGATCGTGACTCGACGAGCCCCATTTAAATGAGTATTAGCCTTAGATTTCTAACCTTGTTCATATCCAAGCCCTTTTAGTTCGTATTAGACTTCAAATTTATGAGTTATAGGCTTTTCCCCCAACACATGATTGAATTTGGTTTTTGGAGGGGGTGTTAGCCATGGATTTTCGGACAAATTGATCCTGACTCGACGAGCCCCATTTAAATGAGTATTAGGCTTAGATTTCTAACCTTGTTCATATCCAAGCCCTTTTAGATGGTATTAGACTTCAAATTTTTGAGTTATAGGCTTTTCCCCCAACACATGATTGAACTTGGTTTTTGGAGGGGGTGTTAGCCTTGGATTTTCGGACAAATTGATCCTGACTCGACGAGCCCCATTTAAGTGAGTATTAGCCTTAGATTTCTAACCTTGTTCATATCCAAGCCCTTTTAGTTCGTATTAGACTTCAAATTTATGGGTAATATCCTTTTCCCCCAAACATGATTGAACTTGGTTTTTGGAGGGGGTGTTAGCCATGGATTTTCGGACAAATTGATCCTGACTCGACGAGCCCCATTTAAATGAGTATTAGGCTTAGATTTCTAACCTTGTTCATATCCAAGCCTTTTTAGATGGTATTAGACTTCAAATTTATGAGTTATAGGCTTTTCCCCCAACACATGATTGAACTTGGTTTTTGGAGGGGGTGTTAGCCTTGGATTTTCGGACAAAATGATCCTGACTCGACGAGCCCCATTTAAATGAGTATTAGCCTTAGATTTCTAACCTTGTTCATATCCAAGCCCTTTTAGATGGTATTAGACTTCAAATTTATGGGTTCTAGGCTTTTCCCCCAACACATGATTGAACTTGGTTTTTGGAGGGGGTGTTAGCCTTGGACTTTCGGACAAATTGATCCAGACTCGACGAGCCCCATTTAAGTGAGTATTAGGCTTAGATTTCTAACCTTGTTCATAACCAAGCCCTTTTAGATGGTATTACACTTCAAATTTATGGGTTATAGGCTTTTCCCCCATCACATGATTGAACTTGGTTTTTGGAGGGGGTGTTAGCCTTGGATTTTCGGACAAATTGATCCTGACTCGACGAGGCCCATTTAAATGAGTATTAGGCTTAGATTTCTAACCTTGTTCATATCCAAGCCCTTTTAGATGGTATTAGACTTCAAATTTATGGGTTATAGGCTTTTCCCCCAACACATGATTGAACTTGGTTTTTGGAGGGGGTGTTAGCCTTGGATTTTCGGACAAATTGATCCTGACTCGACGAGCCCCATTTAAGTGAGTATTAGCCTTAGATTTCTAACCTTGGTCATATCCAAGCCCTTTTAGTTGGTATTAGACTTCATATTTATGGGTAATAGACTTTTCCCCCAAACATGATTGAACTTGGTTTTTTGAGGGGGTGTTAGCCTTGGATTTTTGGACAAATTGATCCTGACTCGACGAGCCCCATTTAAATGAGTATTAGCCTTAGATTTCTAACCTTGTTCATATCCAAGCCCTTTTAGATGGTATTAGACTTCAAATTTTTGAGTTATAGGCTTTTCCCCCAACACATGATTGAACTTGGTTTTTGGAGGGGGTGTTAGCCTTGGATTTTCGGACAAATTGATCCTGACTCGACGAGCCCCATTTAAGTGAGTATTAGCCTTAGATTTCTAACCTTGTTCATATCCAAGCCCTTTTAGTTCGTATTAGACTTCAAATTTATGGGTAATATCCTTTTCCCCCAAACATGATTGAACTTGGTTTTTGGAGGGGGTGTTAGCCATGGATTTTCGGACAAATTGATCCTGACTCGACGAGCCCCATTTAAATGAGTATTAGGCTTAGATTTCTAACCTTGTTCATATCCAAGCCTTTTTAGATGGTATTAGACTTCAAATTTATGAGTTATAGGCTTTTCCCCCAACACATGATTGAACTTGGTTTTTGGAGGGGGTGTTAGCCTTGGATTTTCGGACAAAATGATCCTGACTCGACGAGCCCCATTTAAATGAGTATTAGCCTTAGATTTCTAACCTTGTTCATATCCAAGCCCTTTTAGATGGTATTAGACTTCAAATTTATGGGTTCTAGGCTTTTCCCCCAACACATGATTGAACTTGGTTTTTGGAGGGGGTGTTAGCCTTGGACTTTCGGACAAATTGATCCAGACTCGACGAGCCCCATTTAAGTGAGTATTAGGCTTAGATTTCTAACCTTGTTCATAACCAAGCCCTTTTAGATGGTATTACTCTTCAAATTTATGGGTTATAGGCTTTTCCCCCATCACATGATTGAACTTGGTTTTTGGAGGGGGTGTTAGCCTTGGATTTTCGGACAAATTGATCCTGACTCGACGAGGCCCATTTAAATGAGTATTAGGCTTAGATTTCTAACCTTGTTCATATCCAAGCCCTTTTAGATGGTATTAGACTTCAAATTTATGGGTTATAGGCTTTTCCCCCAACACATGATTGAACTTGGTTTTTGGAGGGGGTGTTAGCCTTGGATTTTCGGACAAATTGATCCTGACTCGACGAGCCCCATTTAAGTGAGTATTAGCCTTAGATTTCTAACCTTGGTCATATCCAAGCCCTTTTAGTTGGTATTAGACTTCATATTTATGGGTAATAGACTTTTCCCCCAAACATGATTGAACTTGGTTTTTTGAGGGGGTGTTAGCCTTGGATTTTTGGACAAATTGATCCTGACTCGACGAGCCCCATTTAAATGAGTATTAGCCTTAGATTTCTAACCTTGTTCATATCCAAGCTCTTTTAGTTCGTATTAGACTTCAAATTTATGGGTTATAGGCTTTTCCCCCAAATATGATTGAACTTGGTTTTTGGAGGGGGTGTTAGCCTTGGATTTTCGGACAAATTGATCCTGACTCGACGAGCCCCATTTAAATGAGTATTAGGCTTAGATTTCTAACCTTGTTCATATCCAAGCCTTTTTAGATGGTATTAGACTTCAAATTTATGAGTTATAGGCTTTTCCCCCAACACATGATTGAACTTGGTTTTTGGAGGGGGTGTTAGCCTTGGATTTTCGGACAAAATGATCCTGACTCGACGAGCCCCATTTAAATGAGTATTAGCCTTAGATTTCTAACCTTGTTCATATCCAAGCCCTTTTAGTTCGTATTAGATTTCAAATTTATGGGTAATATCCTTTTCGCCCAAACATGATTGAACTTGGTTTTTGGAGGGGGTGTTAGCCTTGGATTTTCGGACAAATTGATCCTGACTCGACGAGCCCCATTTAAATGAGTATTAGGCTTAGATTTCTAACCTTGTTCATATCCAAGCCGTTTTAGTTGGTATTAGACTTCAAATTTATGGCTTATAGGCTTTTCCCCCAAACATGATTGAACTTGGTTTTTGGAGGGGGTGTTAGCCTTGGATTTTCGGACAAATTGATCCTGACTCGACGAGCCCCATTTAAATGAGTATTAGGCTTAGATTTCTAACCTTGTTCATATCCAAGCCTTTTTAGATGGTATTAGACTTCAAATTTATGAGTTATAGGCTTTTCCCCCAACACATGATTGAATTTGGTTTTTGGAGGGGGTGTTAGCCTTGGATTTTCGGACAAAATGATCCTGACTCGACGAGCCCCATTTAAATGAGTATTAGCCTTAGATTTCTAACCTTGTTCATATCCAAGCCCTTTTAGTTCGTATTAGACTTCAAATTTATGGGTAATATCCTTTTCCCCCAAACATGATTGAACTTGGTTTTTGGAGGGGGTGTTAGCCATGGATTTTCGGACAAATTGATCCTGACTCGACGAGCCCCATTTAAATGAGTATTAGGCTTAGATTTCTAACCTTGTTCATATCCAAGCCCTTTTAGATGGTATTAGACTTCAAATTTTTGAGTTATAGGCTTTTCCCCCAACACATGATTGAACTTGGTTTTTGGAGGGGGTGTTAGCCTTGGATTTTCGGACAAATTGATCCTGACTCGACGAGCCCCATTTAAGTGAGTATTAGCCTTAGATTTCTAACCTTGGTCATATCCAAGCCCTTTTAGTTGGTATTAGACTTCATATTTATGGGTAATATCCTTTTCCCCCAAACATGATTGAACTTGGTTTTTGAAGGGGATGTTAGCCTTGGATTTTCGGACAAATTATCCTGACTCGACGAGCCCCATTTAAATGAGTATTAGGCTTAGATTTATAACCTTGTTCATATCCAAGCCCTTTTAGATGGTATTAGACTTCAAATTTATGAGTTATAGGCTTTTCCCCCAACACATGATTGAACTTGGTTTTTGGAGGGGGTGTTAGCCTTGGATTTTCGGACAAAATGATCGTGACTCGACGAGCCCCATTTAAATGAGTATTAGCCTTAGATTTCTAACCTTGTTCATATCCAAGCCCTTTTAGTTCGTATTAGACTTCAAATTTATGAGTTATAGGCTTTTCCCCCAACACATGATTGAATTTGGTTTTTGGAGGGGGTGTTAGCCATGGATTTTCGGACAAATTGATCCTGACTCGACGAGCCCCATTTAAATGAGTATTAGGCTTAGATTTCTAACCTTGTTCATATCCAAGCCCTTTTAGATGGTATTAGACTTCAAATTTTTGAGTTATAGGCTTTTCCCCCAACACATGATTGAACTTGGTTTTTGGAGGGGGTGTTAGCCTTGGATTTTCGGACAAATTGATCCTGACTCGACGAGCCCCATTTAAGTGATTATTAGCCTTAGATTTCTAACCTTGTTCATATCCAAGCCCTTTTAGTTCGTATTAGACTTCAAATTTATGGGTAATATCCTTTTCCCCCAAACATGATTGAACTTGGTTTTTGGAGGGGGTGTTAGCCATGGATTTTCGGACAAATTGATCCTGACTCGACGAGCCCCATTTAAATGAGTATTAGGCTTAGATTTCTAACCTTGTTCATATCCAAGCCTTTTTAGATGGTATTAGACTTCAAATTTATGAGTTATAGGCTTTTCCCCCAACACATGATTGAACTTGGTTTTTGGAGGGGGTGTTAGCCTTGGATTTTCGGACAAAATGATCCTGACTCGACGAGCCCCATTTAAATGAGTATTAGCCTTAGATTTCTAACCTTGTTCATATCCAAGCCCTTTTAGATGGTATTAGACTTCAAATTTATGGGTTCTAGGCTTTTCCCCCAACACATGATTGAACTTGGTTTTTGGAGGGGGTGTTAGCCTTGGACTTTCGGACAAATTGATCCAGACTCGACGAGCCCCATTTAAGTGAGTATTAGGCTTAGATTTCTAACCTTGTTCATATCCAAGCCCTTTTAGATGGTATTACACTTCAAATTTATGGGTTATAGGCTTTTCCCCCATCACATGATTGAACTTGGTTTTTGGAGGGGGTGTTAGCCTTGGATTTTCGGACAAATTGATCCTGACTCGACGAGGCCCATTTAAATGAGTATTAGGCTTAGATTTCTAACCTTGTTCATATCCAAGCCCTTTTAGATGGTATTAGACTTCAAATTTATGGGTTATAGGCTTTTCCCCCAACACATGATTGAACTTGGTTTTTGGAGGGGGTGTTAGCCTTGGATTTTCGGACAAATTGATCCTGACTCGACGAGCCCCATTTAAGTGAGTATTAGCCTTAGATTTCTAACCTTGGTCATATCCAAGCCCTTTTAGTTGGTATTAGACTTCATATTTATGGGTAATAGACTTTTCCCCCAAACATGATTGAACTTGGTTTTTTGAGGGGGTGTTAGCCTTGGATTTTTGGACAAATTGATCCTGACTCGACGAGCCCCATTTAAATGAGTATTAGCCTTAGATTTCTAACCTTGTTCATATCCAAGCTCTTTTAGTTCGTATTAGACTTCAAATTTATGGGTTATAGGCTTTTCCCCCAAATATGATTGAACTTGGTTTTTGGAGGGGGTGTTAGCCTTGGATTTTCGGACAAATTGATCCTGACTCGACGAGCCCCATTTAAATGAGTATTAGGCTTAGATTTCTAACCTTGTTCATATCCAAGCCTTTTTAGATGGTATTAGACTTCAAATTTATGAGTTATAGGCTTTTCCCCCAACACATGATTGAACTTGGTTTTTGGAGGGGGTGTTAGCCTTGGATTTTCGGACAAAATGATCCTGACTCGACCAGCCCCATTTAAATGAGTATTAGCCTTAGATTTCTAACCTTGTTCATATCCAAGCCCTTTTAGTTCGTATTAGACTTCAAATTTATGGGTTATAGGCTTTTCCCCCAAATATGATTGAACTTGGTTTTTGGAGGGGGTGTTAGCCTTGGACTTTCGGACAAATTGATCCAGACTCGACGAGCCCCATTTAAGTGAGTATTAGGCTTAGATTTCTAACCTTGTTCATATCCAAGCCCTTTTAGATGGTATTAGACTTCAAATTTATGGGTTATAGGCTTCTCCCCCAACACATGATTGAACTTGGTTTTTGGAGGGGGTGTTAGCCTTGGATTTTCGGACAAATTGATCCTGACTCGACGAGGCCCATTTAACTGAGTATTAGGCTTAGATTTCTAACCTTGTTCATATCCAAGCCCTTTTAGATGGTATTAGACTTCAAATTTATGGGTTATAGGCTTTTCCCCCAACACATGATTGAACTTGGTTTTTGGAGGGGGTGTTAGCCTTGGATTTTCGGACAAATTGATCCTGACTCGACAAGGCCCATTTAAATGAGTATTAGGCTTAGATTTCTAACCTTGTTCATATCCAAGCCCTTTTAGATGGTATTAGACTTCAAATTTATGGGTTATAGGCTTTTCCCCCAACACATGATTGAACTTGGTTTTTGGAGGGGGTGTTAGCCTTGGATTTTCGGACAAATTGATCCTGACTCGACGAGCCCCATTTAAGTGAGTATTAGCCTTAGATTTCTAACCTTGGTCATATCCAAGCCCTTTTAGTTGGTATTAGACTTCATATTTATGGGTAATAGACTTTTCCTCCAAACATGATTGAACTTGGTTTTTTGAGGGGGTGTTAGCCTTGGATTTTTGGACAAATTGATCCTGACTCGACGAGCCCCATTTAAATGAGTATTAGCCTTAGATTTCTAACCTTGTTCATATCCAAGCTCTTTTAGTTCGTATTAGACTTCAAATTTATGGGTTATAGGCTTTTCCCCCAAATATGATTGAACTTGGTTTTTGGAGGGGGTGTTAGCCTTGGATTTTCGGACAAATTGATCCTGACTCGACGAGCCCCATTTAAATGAGTATTAGGCTTAGATTTCTAACCTTGTTCATATCCAAGCCTTTTTAGATGGTATTAGACTTCAAATTTATGAGTTATAGGCTTTTCCCCCAACACATGATTGAACTTGGTTTTTGGAGGGGGTGTTAGCCTTGGATTTTCGGACAAAATGATCCTGACTCGACGAGCCCCATTTAAATGAGTATTAGCCTTAGATTTCTAACCTTGTTCATATCCAAGCCCTTTTAGATGGTATTAGACTTCAAATTTATGGGTTCTAGGCTTTTCCCCCAACACATGATTGAACTTGGTTTTTGGAGGGGGTGTTAGCCTTGGATTTTCGGACAAATTGATCCTGACTCGACGAGCCCCATTTAAGTGAGTATTAGCCTTAGATTTCTAACCTTGGTCATATACAAGCCCTTTTAGTTGGTATTAGACTTCAAATTTATGGGTAATATCCTTTTCCCCCAAACATGATTGAACTTGGTTTTTGGAGGGGGTATTAGCCTTGGATTTTCGGACAAATTGATCCTGACTCGACGAGGCCCATTTAAATGAGTATTAGGCTTAGATTTCTAACCTTGTTCATATCCAAGCCCTTTTAGATGGTATTAGACTTCAAATTTATGGGTTCTAGGCTTTTCCCCCAACACATGATTGAACTTGGTTTTTGGAGGGGGTGTTAGCCTTGGATTTTCGGACAAATTGATCCTGACTCGACGAGCCCCATTTAAGTGAGTATTAGCCTTAGATTTCTAACCTTGGTCATATCCAAGCCCTTTTAGTTGGTATTAGACTTCATATTTATGGGTAATATCTTTTTCCCCCAAACATGATTGAACTTGGTTTTGGAAGGGGATGTTAGCCTTGGATTTTCGGACAAATTATCCCGACTCGACAAGCCCCATTTAAATGCGTATTAGCCTTAGATTTCTAACCTTGTTCATATCCAAGCCCTTTTAGATGGTATTAGACTTCAAATTTATGGGTTATAGGCTTTTCCCCCAACACATGATTGAACTTGGTTTTTGGAGGGGGTGTTAGCCTTGGATTTTCGGACAAATTGATCCTGACTCGACGAGGCCCATTTAAATGAGTATTAGGCTTAGATTTCTAACCTTGTTCATATCCAAGCCCTTTTAGATGGTATTAGACTTCAAATTTATGGGTTATAGGATTTTCCCCCAACACATGATTGAACTTGGTTTTTGGAGGGGGTGTTAGCCTTGGATATTCGGACAAATTGATCCTGACTCGACGAGCCCCATTTAAGTGAGTATTAGCCTTAGATTTCTAACCTTGGTCATATCCAAGCCCTTTTAGTTGGTATTAGACTTCATATTTATGGGTAATAGACTTTTCCCCCAAACATGATTGAACTTGGTTTTTTGAGGGGGTGTTATCCTTGGATTTTTGGACAAATTGATCCTGACTCGACGAGCCCCATTTAAATGAGTATTAGCCTTAGATTTCTAACCTTGTTCATATCCAAGCTCTTTTAGTTCGTATTAGACTTCAAATTTATGGGTTATAGGCTTTTCCCCCAAATATGATTGAACTTGGTTTTTGGAGGGGGTGTTAGCCTTGGATTTTCGGACAAATTGATCCTGACTCGACGAGCCCCATTTAAATGAGTATTAGGCTTAGATTTCTAACCTTGTTCATATCCAAGCCTTTTTAGATGGTATTAGACTTCAAATTTATGAGTTATAGGCTTTTCCCCCAACACATGATTGAACTTGGTTTTTGGAGGGGGTGTTAGCCTTGGATTTTCGGACAAAATGATCCTGACTCGACCAGCCCCATTTAAATGAGTATTAGCCTTAGATTTCTAACCTTGTTCATATCCAAGCCCTTTTAGTTCGTATTAGACTTCAAATTTATGGGTTATAGGCTTTTCCTCCAAATATGATTGAACTTGGTTTTTGGAGGGGGTGTTAGCCTTGGACTTTCGGACAAATTGATCCAGACTCGACGAGCCCCATTTAAGTGAGTATTAGCCTTAGATTTCTAACCTTGGTCATATCCAAGCCCTTTTAGTTAGTATTAGACTTCATATTTATGGGTAATAGACTTTTCCCCCAAACATGATTGAACTTGGTTTTTTGAGGGGGTGTTATTCTTGGATTTTTGGACAAATTGATCCTGACTCGACGAGCCCCATTTAAATGAGTATTAGCCTTAGATTTCTAACCTTGTTCATATCCAAGCTCTTTTAGTTCGTATTAGACTTCAAATTTATGGGTTATAGGCTTTTCCCCCAAATATGATTGAACTTGGTTTTTGGAGGGGGTGTTAGCCTTGGATTTTCGGACAAATTGATCCTGACTCGACGAGCCCCATTTAAATGAGTATTAGGCTTAGATTTCTAACCTTGTTCATATCCAAGCCTTTTTAGATGGTATTAGACTTCAAATTTATGAGTTATAGGCTTTTCCCCCAACACATGATTGAACTTGGTTTTTGGAGGGGGTGTTAGCCTTGGATTTTCGGACAAAATGATCCTGACTCGACCAGCCCCATTTAAATGAGTATTAGCCTTAGATTTCTAACCTTGTTCATATCCAAGCCCTTTTAGTTCGTATTAGACTTCAAATTTATGGGTTATAGGCTTTTCCTCCAAATATGATTGAACTTGGTTTTTGGAGGGGGTGTTAGCCTTGGACTTTCGGACAAATTGATCCAGACTCGACAAGCCCCATTTAAGTGAGTATTAGGCTTAGATTTCGAACCTTGTTCATATCCAAGCCCTTTTAGATGGTATTAGACTTCAAATTTATGGGTTATAGGCTTTTCCCCCAACACATGATTGAACTTGGTTTTTGGAGGGGGTGTTAGCCTTGGATTTTCGGACAAATTGATCCTGACTCGACGAGGCCCATTTAAATGAGTATTAGGCTTAGATTTCTAACCTTGTTCATATCCAAGCCCTTTTAGATGGTATTAGACTTCAAATTTATGGGTTATAGGCTTTTCCCCCAACACATGATTGAACTTGGTTTTTGGAGGGGGTGTTAGCCTTGGATATTCGGACAATCCTGACTCGACGAGCCCCATTTAAGTGAGTATTAGCCTTAGATTTCTAACCTTGGTCATATCCAAGCCCTTTTAGTTGGTATTAGACTTCATATTTATGGGTAATAGACTTTTCCCCCAAACATGATTGAACTTGGTTTTTTGAGGGGGTGTTATCCTTGGATTTTTGGACAAATTGATCCTGACTCGACGAGCCCCATTTAAATGAGTATTAGCCTTAGATTTCTAACCTTCTTCATATCCAAGCTCTTTTAGTTCGTATTAGACTTCAAATTTATGGGTTATAGGCTTTTCCCCCAAATATGATTGAACTTGGTTTTTGGAGGGGGTGTTAGCCTTGGATTTTCGGACAAATTGATCCTGACTCGACGAGCCCCATTTAAATGAGTATTAGGCTTAGATTTCTAACCTTGTTCATATCCAAGCCTTTTTAGATGGTATTGGACTTCAAATTTTTGAGTTATAGGCTTTTCCCCCAACACATGATTGAACTTGGTTTTTGGAGGGGGTGTTAGCCTTGGATTTTCGGACAAAATGATCCTGACTCGACCAGCCCCATTTAAATGAGTATTAGCCTTAGATTTCTAACCTTGTTCATATCCAAGCCCTTTTAGTTCGTATTAGACTTCAAATTTATGGGTTATAGGCTTTTCCTCCAAATATGATTGAACTTGGTTTTTGGAGGGGGTGTTAGCCTTGGACTTTCGGACAAATTGATCCAGACTCGACAAGCCCCATTTAAGTGAGTATTAGGCTTAGATTTCGAACCTTGTTCATATCCAAGCCCTTTTAGATGGTATTAGACTTCAAATTTATGGGTTATAGGCTTTTCCCCCAACACATGATTGAACTTGGTTTTTGGAGGGGGTGTTAGCCTTGGATTTTCGGACAAATTGATCCTGACTCGACGAG
This sequence comes from Salix caprea, assembly GCA_964035475.1. Taxonomy (NCBI): domain Eukaryota; kingdom Viridiplantae; phylum Streptophyta; class Magnoliopsida; order Malpighiales; family Salicaceae; genus Salix; species Salix caprea. The sequence goes on along the minus strand of OZ037748.1, from coordinate 2,927,629 downwards.
GCCCATTTAAATGAGTATTAGGCTTAGATTTCTAACCTTGTTCATATCCAAGCCCTTTTAGATGGTATTAGACTTCAAATTTATGGGTTATAGGCTTTTCCCCCAACACATGATTGAACTTGGTTTTTGGAGGGGGTGTTAGCCTTGGATATTCGGACAAATTGATCCTGACTCGACGAGCCCCATTTAAGTGAGTATTAGCCTTAGATTTCTAACCTTGGTCATATCCAAGCCCTTTTAGTTGGTATTAGACTTCATATTTATGGGTAATAGACTTTTACCCCAAACATGATTGAACTTGGTTTTTTGAGGGGGTGTTATCCTTGGATTTTTGGACAAATTGATCCTGACTCGACGAGCCCCATTTAAATGAGTATTAGCCTTAGATTTCTAACCTTGTTCATATCCAAGCTCTTTTAGTTCGTATTAGACTTCAAATTTATGGGTTATAGGCTTTTCCCCCAAATATGATTGAACTTGGTTTTTGGAGGGGGTGTTAGCCTTGGATTTTCGGACAAATTGATCCTGACTCGACGAGCCCCATTTAAATGAGTATTAGGCTTAGATTTCTAACCTTGTTCATATCCAAGCCTTTTTAGATGGTATTAGACTTCAAATTTTTGAGTTATAGGCTTTTCCCCCAACACATGATTGAACTTGGTTTTTGGAGGGGGTGTTAGCCTTGGATTTTCGGACAAAATGATCCTGACTCGACGAGCCCCATTTAAATGAGTAGTAGCCTTAGATTTCTAACCTTGTTCATATCCAAGCCCTTTTAGTTCGTATTAGACTTCAAATTTATGGGTTATAGGCTTTTCCTCCAAATATGATTGCACTTGGTTTTTGGAGGGGGTGTTAGCCTTGGATTTTCGGACAAATTGATCCTGACTCGACGAGCCCCATTTAAATGAGTATTAGGCTTAGATTTCTAACCTTGTTCATATCCAAGCCTTTTTAGATGGTATTAGACTTCAAATTTATGAGTTATAGGCTTTTCCCCCAACACATGATTGAACTTGGTTTTTGGAGGGGGTGTTAGCATTGGATTTTCGGACAAATTGATCCTGACTCGACGAGCCCCATTTAAATGAGTATTAGACTTAGATTTCTAACCTTGTTCATATCCAAGCCCTTTTAGATGGTATTAGACTTCAAATTTATGGGTTATAGGCTTTTCCCCCAACACGTGATTGAACTTGGTTTTTGGAGGGGGTTGTTAGCCTTGGATTTTCGGACAAATTGATCCTGACTCGACGAGCCCCATTTAAATGAGTATTATCCTTAGATTTCTAAACTTGTTCATATCCAAGGCCTTTTAGTTTGTATTAGACTTCAAATTTATGAGTAATATCCTTTCCCCCCAAACATGATTGAACTTGGTTTTTGGAGGGGGTGTTAGCCTTGGATTTTCGGACAAATTGATCCTGACTCGACGAACCCCATTTAAATGAGTATTAGCCTTAGATTTCTAACCGTGTTCATATCCAAGCCCTTTTAGTTGGTATTAGACTTCAAATTTATGGGTTATAGGCTTTTCCCCCAAACATGATTGAACTTGGTTTTTGGAGGGGGTGTTAGCCTTGGATTTTCGGACAAATTGATCCTGACTCGACGAGCCCCATTTAAATGAGTATTAGCCTTAGATTTCTAACCTTGTTCATATCCAAGCGCTTTTAGATGGTATTAGTCTTAAAATTTATGGGTTATAGGCTTTTCCCCCAAACATGATTGAACTTGGTTTTTGGAGGGGGTGTTAGCCTTGGATTTTCGGACAAATTGATCCTGACTCGACGAGCCCCATTTAAATGAGTATTAGCTTTAGATTTCTAACCTTGTTCATATCCAAGCCCTTTTAGATGGTATTAGACTTCATATTTATGGGTTATAGGCTTTTCCCCCAAACATGATTGAACTTGGTTTTTGGAGGGGGTGTTAGCCTTGGATTTTCGGACAAATTGATCCTGACTCGACGAGCCCCATTTAAATGAGTATTATCCTTAGATTTCTAAACTTGTTCATATCCAAGGCCTTTTAGTTTGTATTAGACTTCAAATTTATGAGTAATATCCTTTCCCCCCAAACATGATTGAACTTGGTTTTTGGAGGGGGTGTTAGCCTTGGATTTTCGGACAAATTGATCCTGACTCGACGAACCCCATTTAAATGAGTATTAGCCTTAGATTTCTAACCGTGTTCATATCCAAGCCCTTTTAGTTGGTATTAGACTTCAAATTTATGGGTTATAGGCTTTTCCCCCAACACATGATTGAACTTGGTTTTTGGAGGGGGTGTTAGCCTTGGATTTTCGGACAAATTGATCCTGACTCGACGAGGCCCATTTAAATGAGTATTAGGCTTAGATTTCTACCCTTGTTCATATCGAAGCTCTTTTAGTTCGTATTAGACTTCAAATTTATGGGTTATAGGCTTTTCCCCCAAATATGATTGAACTTGGTTTTTTGAGGGGGTGTTACCCTTCGATTTTCGGACAAATTGATCCTGACTCGACGAGGCCCATTTAAATGAGTATTAGGCTTAGATTTCTAACCTTGTTCATATCCAAGCCCTTTTAGATGGTATTAGACTTCAAATTTATGGGTTATAGGCTTTTCCCCCAACACATGATTGAACTTGGTTTTTGGAGGGGGTGTTAGCCTTGGATTTTCGGACAAATTGATCCTGACTCGACGAGGCCCATTTAAATGAGTATTAGGCTTAGATTTCTAACCTTGTTCATATCCAAGCCCTTTTAGATGGTATTAGACTTCAAATTTATGGGTTATACGCTTTTCCCCCAACACATGATTGAACTTGGTTTTTTGAGGGGGTGTTATCCTTGGATTTTTGGACAAATTGATCCTGACTCGACGAGCCCCATTTAAATGAGTATTAGCCTTAGATTTCTAACCTTGTTCATATCCAAGCTCTTTTAGTTCATATTAGACTTCAAATTTATGGGTTATAGGCTTTTCCCCCAAATATGATTGAAATTGGTTTTTGGAGGGGGTGTTAGCCTTGGATTTTCGGACAAATTGATCCTGACTCGACGAGCCCCATTTAAATGAGTATTAGGCTTAGATTTCTAACCTTGTTCATATCCAAGCCTTTTTAGATGGTATTAGACTTCAAATTTATGAGTTATAGGCTTTTCCCCCAACACATGATTGAACTTGGTTTTTGGAGGGGGTGTTAGCCTTGGATTTTCGGACAAAATGATCCTGACTCGACGAGCCCCATTTAAGTGAGTATTAGCCTTAGATTTCTAACCTTGGTCATATCCAAGCCCTTTTAGATGGTATTAGACTTCAAATTTATGAGTTATAGGCTTTTCCCCCAACACATGATTGAACTTGGTTTTTGGAGGGGGTGTTAGCCTTGGATTTTCGGACAAATTGATCCTGACTCGACGAGCCCCATTTAAGTGAGTATTAGCCTTAGATTTCTAACCTTAGTCATATCCAAGCCCTTTTAGTTGGTATTAGACTTCATATTTATGGGTAATATCCTTTTCCCCCAAACATGATTGAACTTGGTTTTTGAAGGGGATGTTAGCCTTGGATTTTCGGACAAATTATCCCGACTCGACAAGCCCCATTTAAATGCGTATTAGCCTTAGATTTCTAACCTTGTTCATATCCAAGCCCTTTTAGATGGTATTAGACTTCAAATTTATGGGTTATAAGCTTTTCCCCCAACACATGATTGAACTTGGTTTTTGGAGGGGGTGTTAGCCTTGGATTTTCGGACAAATTGATCCTGACTCGACGAGCCCCATTTAAATGAGTATTAGCCTTAGATTTATAACCTTGGTCATATACAAGCCCTTTTAGTTGGTATTAGACTTCAAATTTATGGGTAATATCCTTTTCCCCCAAACATGATTGAACTTGGTTTTTGGAGGGGGTGTTAGCTATGGATTTTCGGAAAAATTGATCCTGACTCGACGAGCCCCATTTAAATGAGTATTAGGCTTAGATTTCTAACCTTGTTCATATCCAAGCCCTTTTAGATGGTATTAGACTTCAAATTTATGGGTTATAGGCTTTTCCCCCAAACATGATTGAACTTGGTTTTTGGAGGGGGTGTTACCCTTGGATTTTCGGACAAATTGATCCTGACTCGACAAGCCCCATTTAAATGCGTATTAGCCTTAGATTTCTAACCTTGTTCATATCCAAGCCCTTTTAGATGGTATTATACTTCAAATTTATGGGTTATAGGCTTTTCCCCCAACACATGATTGAACTTGGTTTTTGGAGGGGGTGTTAGCATTGGATTTTCGGACAAATTGATCCTGACTCGACGAGCCCCATTTAAATGAGTATTAGACTTAGATTTCTAACCTTGTTCATATCCAAGCCCTTTTAGATGGTATTAGACTTCAAATTTATGGGTTATAGGCTTTTCCCCCAACACATGATTGAACTTGGTTTTTGGAGGGGGTGTTAGCCTTGGATTTTCGGACAAATTGATCCTGACTCGACGAGGCCCATTTAAATGAGTATTAGGCTTAGATTTCTAACCTTGTTCATATCTAAGCTCTTTTAGTTCGTATTAGACTTCAAATTTATGGGTTATAGGCTTTTCCCCCAAATATGATTGAACTTGGTTTTTTGAGGGGGTGTTAAACTTCGATTTTCGGACAAATTGATCCTGACTCGACGAGGCCCATTTAAATGAGTATTAGGCTTAGATTTCTAACCTTGTTCATATCCAAGCCCTTTTAGATGGTATTAGACTTCAAATTTATGGGTTATAGGCTTTTCCCCCAACACATGATTGAACTTGGTTTTTGGAGGGGGTGTTAGCCTTGGATTTTCGGACAAATTGATCCTGACTCGACGAGGCCCATTTAAATGAGTATTAGGCTTAGATTTCTAACCTTGTTCATATCCAAGCCCTTTTAGATGGTATTAGACTTCAAATTTATGGGTTATACGCTTTTCCCCCAACACATGATTGAACTTGGTTTTTTGAGGGGGTGTTATCCTTGGATTTTTGGACAAATTGATCCTGACTCGACGAGCCCCATTTAAATGAGTATTAGCCTTAGATTTCTAACCTTGTTCATATCCAAGATCTTTTAGTTCATATTAGACTTCAAATTTATGGGTTATAGGCTTTTCCCCCAAATATGATTGAAATTGGTTTTTGGAGGGGGTGTTAGCCTTGGATTTTCGGACAAATTGATCCTGACTCGACGAGCCCCATTTAAATGAGTATTAGGCTTAGATTTCTAACCTTGTTCATATCCAAGCCTTTTTAGATGGTATTAGACTTCAAATTTATGAGTTATAGGCTTTTCCCCCAACACATGATTGAACTTGGTTTTTGGAGGGGGTGTTAGCCTTGGATTTTCGGACAAAATGATCCTGACTCGACGAGCCCCATTTAAGTGAGTATTAGCCTTAGATTTCTAACCTTGGTCATATCCAAGCCCTTTTAGATGGTATTAGACTTCAAATTTATGAGTTATAGGCTTTTCCCCCAACACATGATTGAACTTGGTTTTTGGAGGGGGTGTTAGCCTTGGATTTTCGGACAAATTGATCCTGACTCGACGAGCCCCATTTAAGTGAGTATTAGCCTTAGATTTCTAACCTTAGTCATATCCAAGCCCTTTTAGTTGGTATTAGACTTCATATTTATGGGTAATATCCTTTTCCCCCAAACATGATTGAACTTGGTTTTTGAAGGGGATGTTAGCCTTGGATTTTCGGACAAATTATCCCGACTCGACAAGCCCCATTTAAATGCGTATTAGCCTTAGATTTCTAACCTTGTTCATATCCAAGCCCTTTTAGATGGTATTAGACTTCAAATTTATGGGTTATAAGCTTTTCCCCCAACACATGATTGAACTTGGTTTTTGGAGGGGGTGTTAGCCTTGGATTTTCGGACAAATTGATCCTGACTCGACGAGCCCCATTTAAATGAGTATTAGCCTTAGATTTATAACCTTGGTCATATACAAGCCCTTTTAGTTGGTATTAGACTTCAAATTTATGGGTAATATCCTTTTCCCCCAAACATGATTGAACTTGGTTTTTGGAGGGGGTGTTAGCTATGGATTTTCGGAAAAATTGATCCTGACTCGACGAGCCCCATTTAAATGAGTATTAGGCTTAGATTTCTAACCTTGTTCATATCCAAGCCCTTTTAGATGGTATTAGACTTCAAATTTATGAGTTATAGGCTTTTCCCCCAACACATGATTGAACTTGGTTTTTGGAGGGGGTGTTAGCCTTGGATTTTCGGACAAATTGATCCTGACTCGACGAGCCCCATTTAAGTGAGTATTAGCCTTAGATTTCTAACCTTGGTCATATCCAAGCCCTTTTAGTTGGTATTAGACTTCAAATTTATGGGTAATATCCTTTTCCCCCAAACATGATTGAACTTGGTTTTTGGAGGGGGTGTTAGCCTTGGATTTTCGGACAAATTGATCCTGACTCGACGAGCCCCATTTAAATGAGTATTAGGCTTAGATTTCTAACCTTGTTCATATCCAAGCCCTTTTAGATGGTATTAGACTTCAAATTTATGAGTTATAGGCTTTTCCCCCAACACATGATTGAACTTGGTTTTTGGAGGGGGTGTTAGCCTTGGATTTTCGTACAAATTATCCTGACTCGACGAGCCCCATTTAAATGAGTATTAGCCTTAGATTTCTAACCTTGTTCATATCCAAGCCCTTTTAGTTGGTATTATACTTCAAATTTATGGGTTATAGGCTTTTCCCCCAAACATGATTGAACTTGGTTTTTGGAGGGGGTGTTACCCTTGGATTTTCTGACAAATTGATCCTGACTCGACAAGCCCCATTTAAATGCGTATTAGCCTTAGATTTCTAACCTTGTTCATATCCAAGCCCTTTTAGATGGTATTATACTTCAAATTTATGGGTTATAGGCTTTTCCCCCAACACATGATTGAACTTGGTTTTTGGAGCGGGTGTTAGCATTGGATTTTCGGACAAATTGATCCTGACTCGACGAGCCCCATTTAAATGAGTATTAGACTTAGATTTCTAACCTTGTTCATATCCAAGCCCTTTTAGATGGTATTAGACTTCAAATTTATGGGTTATAGGCTTTTCCCCCAACACATGATTGAACTTGGTTTTTGGAGGGGGTGTTAGCCTTGGATTTTCGGACAAATTGATCCTGACTCGACGAGGCCCATTTAAATGAGTATTAGGCTTAGATTTCTAACCTTGTTCATATCTAAGCTCTTTTAGTTCGTGTTAGACTTCAAATTTATGGGTTATAGGCTTTTCCCCCAAATATGATTGAACTTGGTTTTTTGAGGGGGTGTTACCCTTCGATTTTCGGACAAATTGATCCTGACTCGACGAGGCCCATTTAAATGAGTATTAGGCTTAGATTTCTAACCTTGTTCATATCCAAGCCCTTTTAGATGGTATTAGACTTCAAATTTATGGGTTATAGGCTTTTCCCCCAACACATGATTGAACTTGGTTTTTGGAGGGGGTGTTAGCCTTGGATTTTCGGACAAATTGATCCTGACTCGACGAGCCCCATTTAAATGAGTATTAGGCTTAGATTTCTAACCTTGTTCATATCCAAGCCCTTTTAGATGGTATTAGACTTCAAATTTATGGGTTATACGCTTTTCCCCCAACACATGATTGAACTTGGTTTTTTGAGGGGGTGTTATCCTTGGATTTTTGGACAAATTGATCCTGACTCGACGAGCCCCATTTAAATGAGTATTAGCCTTAGATTTCTAACCTTGTTCATATCCAAGCTCTTTTAGTTCATATTAGACTTCAAATTTATGGGTTATAGGCTTTTCCCCCAAATATGATTGAACTTGGTTTTTGGAGGGGGTGTTAGCCTTGGATTTTCGGACAAATTGATCCTGACTCGACGAGCCCCATTTAAATGAGTATTAGGCTTAGATTTCTAACCTTGTTCATATCCAAGCCTTTTTAGATGGTATTAGACTTCAAATTTATGAGTTATAGGCTTTTCCCCCAACACATGATTGAACTTGGTTTTTGGAGGGGGTGTTAGCCTTGGATTTTCGGACAAAATGATCCTGACTCGACGAGCCCCATTTAAATGAGTATTAGGCTTAGATTTCTAACCTTGTTCATATCCAAGCCCTTTTAGATGGTATTAGACTTCAAATTTATGAGTTATAGGCTTTTCCCCCAACACATGATTGAACTTGGTTTTTGGAGGGGGTGTTAGCCTTGGATTTTCGGACAAATTGATCCTGACTCGACGAGCCCCATTTAAGTGAGTATTAGCCTTAGATTTCTAACCTTAGTCATATCCAAGCCCTTTTAGTTGGTATTAGACTTCATATTTATGGGTAATATCCTTTTCCCCCAAACATGATTGAACTTGGTTTTTGAAGGGGATGTTAGCCTTGGATTTTCGGACAAATTATCCCGACTCGACAAGCCCCATTTAAATGCGTATTAGCCTTAGATTTCTAACCTTGTTCATATCCAAGCCCTTTTAGATGGTATTAGACTTCAAATTTATGGGTTATAAGCTTTTCCCCCAACACATGATTGAACTTGGTTTTTGGAGGGGGTGTTAGCCTTGGATTTTCGGACAAATTGATCCTGACTCGACGAGCCCCATTTAAATGAGTATTAGCCTTAGATTTATAACCTTGGTCATATACAAGCCCTTTTAGTTGGTATTAGACTTCAAATTTATGGGTAATATCCTTTTCCCCCAAACATGATTGAACTTGGTTTTTGGAGGGGGTGTTAGCCATGGATTTTCGGAAAAATTGATCCTGACTCGACGAGCCCCATTTAAATGAGTATTAGGCTTAGATTTCTAACCTTGTTCATATCCAAGCCCTTTTAGATGGTATTAGACTTCAAATTTATGAGTTATAGGCTTTTCCCCCAACACATGATTGAACTTGGTTTTTGGAGGGCGTGTTAGCCTTGGATTTTCGGACAAATTGATCCTGACTCGACGAGCCCCATTTAAGTGAGTATTAGCCTTAGATTTCTAACCTTGGTCATATCCAAGCCCTTTTAGTTGGTATTAGACTTCAAATTTATGGGTAATATCCTTTTCCCCCAAACATGATTGAACTTGGTTTTTGGAGGGGGTGTTACCCTTGGATTTTCGGACAAATTGATCCTGACTCGACAAGCCCCATTTAAATGCGTATTAGCCTTAGATTTCTAACCTTGTTCATATCCAAGCCCTTTTAGATGGTATTATACTTCAAATTTATGGGTTATAGGCTTTTCCCCCAACACATGATTGAACTTGGTTTTTGGAGGGGGTGTTAGCATTGGATTTTCGGACAAATTGATCCTGACTCGACGAGCCCCATTTAAATGAGTATTAGACTTAGATTTCTAACCTTGTTCATATCCAAGCCCTTTTAGATGGTATTAGACTTCATATTTATGGGTAATAGACTTTTCCCCCAAACATGATTGAACTTGGTTTTTTGAGGGGGTGTTAGCCTTGGATTTTTGGACAAATTGATCCTGCCTCGACGAGCCCCATTTAAATGAGTATTAGCCTTAGATTTCTAACCTTGTTCATATCCAAGCTCTTTTAGTTCGTATTAGACTTCAAATTTATGAGTTATAGGCTTTTCCCCCAACACGTGATTGAACTTGGTTTTTGGAGGGGGTGTTACCCTTGGATTTTCGGACAAAATGATCCTGACTCGACGATCCCCATTTAAATAAGTATTAGCCTTAGATTTCTAACCTTGTTCATATCCAAGCTCTTTTAGTTCGTATTAGACTTCAAATTTATGGGTTATAGGCTTTTCCCCCAAATATGATTGAACTTGGTTTTTGGAGGGGGTGTTAGCCTTGGATTTTCGGACAAATTGATCCTGACTCGACGAGCCCCATTTAAATGAGTATTAGGCTCAGATTTCTAACCTTGTTCATATCCAAGCCCTTTTAGTTTGTATTAGACTTCAAATTTACGAGTTATAGGCTTTTCCCCCAACACATGATTGAACTTGGTTTTTGGAGGGGGTGTTAGCCTTGGATTTTCGGACAAATTATCCTGACTCGACGAGCCCCATTTAAATGAGTATTAGCCTTAGATTTCTAACCTTGTTCATATCCAAGCCCTTTTAGTTGGTATTATACTTCAAATTTATGGGTTATAGGCTTTTCCCCCAAACATGATTGAACTTGGTTTTTTGAGGGGGTGTTACCCTTGGATTTTCGGACAAATTGATCCTGACTCGACAAGCCCCATTTAAATGCGTATTAGCCTTAGATTTCTAACCTTGTTCATATCCAAGCCCTTTTAGATGGTATTATACTTCAAATTTATGGGTTATAGGCTTTTCCCCCAACACATGATTGAATTTGGTTTTTGGAGGGGGTGTTAGCATTGGATTTTCGGACAAATTGATCCTGACTCGACGAGCCCCATTTAAATGAGTATTAGACTTAGATTTCTAACCTTGTTCATATCCAAGCCCTTTTAGATGGTATTAGACTTCAAATTTATGGGTTATAGGCTTTTCCCCCAACACATGATTGAACTTGGTTTTTGGAGGGGGTGTTAGCCTTGGATTTTCGGACAAATTGATCCTGACTCGACGAGGCCCATTTAAATGAGTATTAGGCTTAGATTTCTAACCTTGTTCATATCCAAGCTCTTTTAGTTCGTATTAGACTTCAAATTTATGGGTTATAGGCTTTTCCCCCAAATATGATTGAACTTGGTTTTTGGAGGGGGTGTTAGCCTTGGATTTTCGGACAAATTGATCCTGACTCGACGAGCCCCATTTAAGTGAGTATTAGCCTTAGATTTCTAACCTTGGTCATATCCAAGCCCTTTTAGTTGGTATTAGACTTCAAATTTATGGGTAATATCCTTTTCCCCCAAACATGATTGAACTTGGTTTTTGGAGGGGGTGTTACCCTTGGATTTTCGGACAAATTGATCCTGACTCGACGAGCCCCATTTAAATGAGTATTAGCCTTAGATTTCTAACCTTGTTCATATCCAAGCCCTTTTAGATGGTATTAGACTTCAAATTTATGGGTTATAGGCTTTTCCCCCAAACATGATTGAACTTGGTTTTTGGAGGGGGTGTTAGCCTTGGATTTTCGGACAAATTGATCCTCACTCGACGAGCCCCATTTAAATGAGTATTAGCCTTAGATTTCTAAGCTTGTTCATATCCAAGCCCTTTTAGTTGGTATTAGACTTCAAATTTATGGGTTATAGGCTTTTCCCCCAAACCTGATTGAACTTGGTTTTTGGAGGGGGTGTTAGCCTTGGATTTTCGGACAAATTGATCCTCACTCGACGAGCCCCATTTAAATGAGTATTAGCCTTAGATTTCTAACCTTGTTCATATCCAAGCCCTTTTAGTTGGTATTAGACTTCAAATTTATGGGTTATAGGCTTTTCCCCCAAACATGATTGAACTTGGTTTTTGCAGGGGGTGTTAGCCTTGGATTTTCAGACAAATTAATCCTGACTCGACGAGCCCCATTTAAGTGAGTATTAGCCTTAGATTTCTAACCTAGGTCATATCCAAGACCTTTTAGTTGGTATTAGACTTCAAATTTATGGGTAATATCCTTTTCCCCCAAACATGATTGAACTTGGTTTTTGGAGGGGGTGTTAGCCTTGGATTTTCGGACAAATTGATCCTGACTCGACGAGCCCCATTTAAATGAGTATTAGCCCTAGATTTCTAACCTTGTTCATATCCAAGCCCTTTTAGTTGGTATTAGACTTCAAATTTATGGGTTATAGGCTTTTTCCCCAAACATGATTGAACTTGGTTTTTGGAGGGGGTGTTAGCTTTGGATTTTCGGACAAATTGATCCTGACTCGACGAGCCCCATTTTAGTGAGTATTAGCCTTAGATTTCTAACCTTGGTCATATCCAAGCCCTTTTAGTTGGTATTAGACTTGAAATTTATGGGTAATATCCTTTTCCCCCAAACATTATTGAACTTTGTTTTTGGAGGGGGTGTTAGCCTTGGATTTTCGGACAAATTGATCCTGACTCGACGAGCCCCATTGAAATGAGTATTATCCTTAGATTTCTAACCTTGTTCATATCCAATCCCTTTTAGTTGGTATTAGACTTGAAATTTATGGGTAATAGACTTTTCCCCCAAACATGATTGAACTTGGTTTTTGGAGCGGGTGTTAGCCTTGGATTTTCGGACAAATTGATCCTAACTCGACGAGCCCCATTTAAAGGAGTATTAGCCTTAGATTTCTAACCTTGTTCATATCCAAGCCCTTTTAGTTGGTATTAGACTTCAAATTTATGGGTTATAGGCTTTTCCCCCAAACATGATTGAACTTGGTTTTTGGAGGGGGTGTTAGCCTTGGATTTTCGGACAAATTGATCCTGACTCGACGAGCCCCATTTAAATGAGTATTAGGCTTAGATTTCTAACTTTGTTCATATCCAAGCCCTTTTAGATGGTATTAGACTTCAAATTTATGGGTTATAGGCTTTTCCCCCAACACATGATTGAACTTGCTTTTTGTAGGGGGTGTTAGCCTTGGATTTTCGGACAAATTGATCCTGACTCGACGAGCCCCATTTAAATGAGTATTATCCTTAGATTTATAACCTTGTTCATATACAAGCCCTTTTAGTTGGTATTAGACTTCAAATTTATGGGTAATAGACTTTTCCCCCAAACATGATTGAACTTGGTTTTTTGAGGGGGTGTTAGCCTTGGATTTTTGAACAAATTGATCCTGACTCGACGAGCCCCATTTAAATGCGTATTAGGCTTAGATTTCTAACCTTGTTCATATCCAAGCCCTTTTACATGGTATTAGACTTCAAATTTATGGGTTATAGGTTTTTCCCCCCACACATGATTGAACTTGCTTTTTGGAGGGGGTGTTAGCCTTGGATTTTCAGACAAATTGATCCTGACTCGACGAGCCCCATTTAAGTGAGTATTAGCCTTAGATTTCTAACCTTGGTCATATCCAAGCCCTTTTAGTTGGTATTAGACTTCAAATTTATGGGTAATATCCTTTTCCCCCAAACATGATTGAACTTGGTTTTTGGAGGGGGTGTTCGCCTTGGATTTTCGGACAAATTGATCCTGACCCGACGACCCCATTTAAATGAGTATTAGCCTTAGATTTCTAACCTTGTTCATATCCAAGCCCTTTTAGTTGGTATTAGACTTCAAATTTATGGGTTATAGGCTTTTCCCCCAAACATGATTGAACTTGGTTTTTGGAGGGGGTGTTACCCTTGGATTTTCGGACAAATTGATCCTGACTCGACGAGCCCCATTTAAATGAGTATTAGCCTTAGATTTCTAACCTTGTTCATATCCAAGCCCTTTTAGATGGTATTAGACTTCAAATTTATGGGTTATAGGCTTTTCCCCCAACACATGATTGAAATTGGTTTTTAGAGGGGGTGTTAGCCTTGGATTTTCAGACAAATTGATCCTAACTCGACGAGGCCCATTTAAGTGAGTATTAGCCTTAGATTTCTAACCTAGGTCATATCCAAGCCCTTTTAGTTGGTATTAAACTTCAAATTTATGGGTAATATCCTTTTCCCCCAAAATGATTGAACTTGGTTTTTGGAGGGGGTGTTAGCCTTGGATTTTCGGACAAATTGATCCTGACTCGACGAGCCCCATTTAAATGAGTATTAGCCTTAGATTTCTAACCTTGTTCATATCCAAGACCTTTTAGTTGGTATTAGACTTCAAATTTATGGGTTATAGGCTTTTCCCCCAAACATGATTGAACTTGGTTTTTGGAGGGGGTGTTACCCTTGGATTTTCGGACAAATTGATCCTGACTCGACACGCCCCATTTAAATGAGTATTAGCCTTAGATTTCTAACCTTGTTCATATCCAAGCCCTTTTAGATGGTATTAGACTTCAAATTTATGGATTATAGGCTTTTCCCCCAACACATGATTGAAATTGGTTTTTGGAGGGGGTGTTAGTCTTGGATTTTCGGACAAATTGATCCTGACTCGACGAGCCCCATTTAAGTGAGTATTAGCCTTAGATTTCTAACCTGGGTCATATCCAAGCCTTTTTAGTTGGTATTAGACTTCAAATTTATGGGTAATATCCTTTTCCCCCAAACATGATTGAACTTTGTTTTTGGAGGGGGTGTTAGCCTTGGATTTTCGGACAAATTGATCCTGACTCGACGAGCCCCATTGAAATGAGTATTATCCTTAGATTTCTAACCTTGTTCATATCCAAGGCCTTTTAGTTGGCATTAGACTTCAAATTTATGGGTAATATACTTTTCCCCCAAACATGATTGAACTTGATTTTTGGAGGGGGTGTTAGCCTTGCATTTTCGGACAAATTGATCCTGACTCGACGAGCCCCATTTAAATGAGTATTAGCCTTAGATTTCTAACCTTGTTCATATCCAAGCCCTTTTAGATGGTATTAGACTTCAAATTTATGGGTTATAGGCTTTTCCCCCAACACATGATTGAAATTGGTTTTTAGAGGGGGTGTTAGCCTTGGATTTTCAGACAAATTGATCCTAACTCGACGAGGCCCATTTAAGTGAGTATTAGCCTTAGATTTCTAACCTAGGTCATATCCAAGCCCTTTTAGTTGGTATTAAACTTCAAATTTATGGGTAATATCCTTTTCCCCCAAAATGATTGAACTTGGTTTTTGGAGGGGGTGTTAGCCTTGGATTTTCGGACAAATTGATCCTGACTCGACGAGCCCCATTTAAATGAGTATTAGCCTTAGATTTCTAACCTTGTTCATATCCAAGCCCTTTTAGTTGGTATTAGACTTCAAATTTATGGGTTATAGGCTTTTCCCCCAAACATGATTGAACTTGGTTTTTGGAGGGGGTGTTACCCTTGGATTTTCGGACAAATTGATCCTGACTCGACACGCCCCATTTAAATGAGTATTAGCCTTAGATTTCTAACCTTGTTCATATCCAAGCCCTTTTAGATGGTATTAGACTTCAAATTTATGGATTATAGGCTTTTCCCCCAACACATGATTGAAATTGGTTTTTGGAGGGGGTGTTAGTCTTGGATTTTCGGACAAATTGATCCTGACTCGACGAGCCCCATTTAAGTGAGTATTAGCCTTAGATTTCTAACCTGGGTCATATCCAAGCCTTTTTAGTTGGTATTATACTTCAAATTTATGGGTAATATCCTTTTCCCCCAAACATGATTGAACTTTGTTTTTGGAGGGGGTGTTA
Organism: Salix caprea; assembly: GCA_964035475.1. Taxonomy (NCBI): domain Eukaryota; kingdom Viridiplantae; phylum Streptophyta; class Magnoliopsida; order Malpighiales; family Salicaceae; genus Salix; species Salix caprea. The sequence continues at coordinate 2,912,422 of OZ037748.1, read as the reverse complement.
GCCTTGGATTTTCGGACAAATTGATCCTGACTCGACGAGCCCCATTTAAGTGAGTATTAGCCTTAGATTTCTAACCTTGGTCATATCCAAGCCCTTTTAGTTGGTATTAGACTTCAAATTTATGGGTAATATCCTTTTCCCCCAAACATGATTGAACTTGGTTTTTGGAGGGGGTGTTAGCCTTGGATTTTCGGACAAATTGATCCTCACTCGACGAGCCCCATTTAAATGAGTATTAGCCTTAGATTTCTAACCTTGTTCATATCCAAGCCCTTTTAGTTGGTATTAGACTTCAAATTTATGGGTTATAGGCTTTTCCCCCAAACATGATTGAACTTGGTTTTTGGAGGAGGTGTTAGCCTTGGATTTTCAGACAAATTAATCCTTACTCGACGAGCCCCATTTAAGTGAGTATTAGCCTTAGATTTCTAACCTAGGTCATATCCAAGCCCTTTTAGGTGGTATTAGACTTCAAATTTATGGGTAATATCCTTTTCCCCCAAACATGATTGAACTTGGTTTTTGGATGGGGTGTTAGCCTTGGATTTTCGGACAAATTCATCCTGACTCGACGAGCCCCATTTAAATGAGTATTAGCCCTAGATTTCTAACCTTGTTCATATCCAAGCCCTTTTAGATGGTATTAGACTTCAAATTTATGGGTTATAGGCTTTTCCCCCAACACATGATTGAAATTGGTTTTTGGAGGGGGTGTTAGCCTTGGATTTTCGGACAAATTGATCCTAACTCGACGAGGCCCATTTAAGTGAGTATTAGCCTTAGATTTCTAACCTAGGTCATATCCAAGCCCTTTTAGTTGGTATTAAACTTCAAATTTATGGGTAATATCCTTTTCCCCCAAAATGATTGAACTTGGTTTTTGGAGGGGGTGTTAGCCTTGGATTTTCGGACAAATTGATCCTGACTCGACGAGCCCCATTGAAATGAGTATTATCCTTAGATTTCTAACCTTGTTCATATCCAAGGCCTTTTAGTTGGCATTAGACTTCAAATTTATGGGTAATATACTTTTCCCCCAAACATGATTGAACTTGATTTTTGGAGGGGGTGTTAGCCTTGCATTTTCGGACAAATTGATCCTGACTCGACGAGCCCCATTTAAATGAGTATTAGCCTTAGATTTCTAACCTTGTTCATATCCAAGCCCTTTTAGATGGTATTAGACTTCAAATTTATGGGTTATAGGCTTTTCCCCCAACACATGATTGAAATTGGTTTTTGGAGGGGGTGTTAGCCTTGGATTTTCGGACAAATTGATCCTGACTGGACGAGCCCCATTTAAGTGAGTATTAGCCTTAGATTTCTAACCTAGGTCATATCCAAGCCCTTTTAGTTGGTATTAGACTTCAAATTTATGGGTAATATCCTTTTCCCCCAAACATGATTGAACTTGGTTTTTGGAGGGGGTGTTAGCCTTGGATTTTCGGACAAATTGATCCTGACTCGACGAGCCCCATTTAAATGAGTATTAGCCTTAGATTTCTAACCTTGTTCATATCCAAGCCCTTTTAGTTGGTATTAGACTTCAAATTTATGGGTTATAGGCTTTTCCCCCAAACATGATTGAACTTGGTTTTTGGAGGGGGTGTTAGCCTTGGATTTTCGGACAAATTGATCCTCACTCGACGAGCCCCATTTAAATGAGTATTAGCCTTAGATTTCTAACCTTGTTCATATCCAAGCCCTTTTAGTTGGTATTAGACTTCAAATTTATGGGTTATAGGCTTTTCCCCCAAACATGATTGAACTTGGTTTTTGGAGGAGGTGTTAGCCTTGGATTTTCAGACAAATTAATCCTTACTCGACGAGCCCCATTTAAGTGAGTATTAGCCTTAGATTTCTAACCTAGGTCATATCCAAGCCCTTTTAGGTGGTATTAGACTTCAAATTTATGGGTAATATCCTTTTCCCCCAAACATGATTGAACTTGGTTTTTGGATGGGGTGTTAGCCTTGGATTTTCGGACAAATTCATCCTGACTCGACGAGCCCCATTTAAATGAGTATTAGCCCTAGATTTCTAACCTTGTTCATATCCAAGCCCTTTTAGTTGGTATTAGACTTCAAATTTATGGGTTATAGGCTTTTCCCCCAAACATGATTGAACTTGGTTTTTGGAGGGGGTGTTACCCTTGGATTTTCGGACAAATTGATCCTGACTCGATGAGCCCCATTTAAATGAGTATTAGCCTTAGAATTCTAACCTTGTTCATATCCAAGCCCTTTTAGATGGTATTAGACTTCAAATTTATGGGTTATAGGCTTTTCCCCCAACACATGATTGAAATTGGTTTTTGGAGGGGGTGTTAGCCTTGGATTTTCGGACAAATTGATCCTGACTCGACGAGCCCCATTTAAGTGAGTATTAGCCTTAGATTTCTAACCTGGGTCATATCCAAGCCTTTTTAGTTGGTATTAGACTTCAAATTTATGGGTAATATCCTTTTCCCCCAAACATGATTGAACTTTGTTTTTGGAGGGGGTGTTAGCCTTGGATTTTCGGACAAATTGATCCTGACTCGACGAGCCCCATTGAAATGAGTATTGTCCTTAGATTTCTAACCTTGTTCATATCCAAGGCCTTTTAGTTGGCATTAGACTTCAAATTTATGGGTAATATACTTTTCCCCCAAACATGATTGAACTTGGTTTTTGGAGGGGGTGTTAGCCTTGGATTTTCAGACAAATTAATCCTGACTCGACGAGCCCCATTTAAGTGAGTATTAGCCTTAGATTTCTAACCTAGGTCATATCCAAGCCCTTTTAGTTGGTATTAGACTTCAAATTTATGGGTAATATCCTTTTCCCCCAAACATGATTGAACTTGGTTTTTGGAGGGGGTGTTATCCTTGGATTTTCGGACAAATTCATCCTGACTCGACGAGCCCCATTAAAATGAGTATTAGCCCTAGATTTCTAACCTTGTTCATATCCAAGCCCTTTTAGTAGGTATTAGACTTCAAATTTATGGGTTATAGGCTTTTCCCCCAAACATGATTGAACTTGGTTTTTGGAGGGGGTGTTACCCTTGGATTTTCGGACAAATTGATCCTGACTCGATGAGCCCCATTTAAATGAGTATTAGCCTTAGAATTCTAACCTTGTTCATATCCAAGCCCTTTTAGATGGTATTAGACTTCAAATTTATGGGTTATAGGCTTTTCCCCCAACACATGATTGAAATTGGTTTTTGGAGGGGGTGTTAGCCTTGGATTTTCGGACAAATTGATCCTGACTCGACGAGCCCCATTTAAGTGAGTATTAGCCTTAGATTTCTAACCTGGGTCATATCCAAGCCTTTTTAGTTGGTATTAGACTTCAAATTTATGGGTAATATCCTTTTCCCCCAAACATGATTGAACTTTGTTTTTGGAGGGGGTGTTAGCCTTGGATTTTCGGACAAATTGATCCTGACTCGACGAGCCCCATTGAAATGAGTATTATCCTTAGATTTCTAACCTTGTTCATATCCAAGGCCTTTTAGTTGGCATTAGACTTCAAATTTATGGGTAATATACTTTTCCCCCAAACATGATTGAACTTGGTTTTTGGAGGGGGTGTTAGCCTTGCATTTTCGGACAAATTGATCCTGACTCGACGAGCCCCATTTAAATGAGTATTAGCCTTAGATTCTAACCTTGTTCATATCCAAGCCCTTTTAGATGGTATTAGACTTCAAATTTATGGGTTATAGGCTTTTCCCCCAACACATGATTGAACTTGGTTTTTGGAGGGGGTGTTAGCCTTGGATTTTCGGACAAATTGATCCTGACTGGACGAGCCCCATTTAAGTGAGTATTAGCCTTAGATTTCTAACCTTGGTCATATCCAAGCCCTTTTAGTTGGTATTAGACTTCAAATTTATGGGTAATATCCTTTTCCCCCAAAAATGATTGAACTAGGTTTTTGGAGGGGGTGTTAGCCTTGGATTTTCGGACAAATTGATCGAGACTCGACGAGCGCCATTTAAATGAGTATTAGGCTTAGATTTCTAACCTTGTTCATATCCAAGCCCTTTTAGATGGTATTAGACTTCAAATATATGGGTTATAGGCTTTTCCCCCAAACATGATTGAACTTGGTTTTTTGAGGGGGTGTTACCCTTCGATTTTCGGACAAATTGATCGAGACTCGACGAGCGCCATTTAAATGAGTATTAGGCTTAGATTTCTAACCTTGTTCATATCCAAGCCCTTTTAGATGGTATTAGACTTCAAATATATGGGTTATAGGCTTTTCCCCCAAACATGATTGAACTTGGTTTTTTGAGGGGGTGTTACCCTTCGATTTTCGGACAAATTGATCCTGACTCGATGAGCCCCATTTAAATGAGTATTAGCCTTAGATTTCTAACCTTGTTCATATCCAATCCCTTTTAGTTGGTATTAGACTTCAAATTTATGGGTTATAGGCTTTTCCCCCAAACATGATTGAACTTGGTTTTTGGAGGGGGTGTTAGCCTTGGATTTTCAGACAAATTGATCCTGACTCGACGAGCCCCATTTAAATGAGTATTAGCCTTAGATTTCTAACCTTGTTCATATCCAAGCCCTTTTAGTTCGTATTAGACTTCAAATTTATGGGTTATAGGCTTTTCCCCCAAACATGATTGAACTTGTTTTTTGGAGGGGGTGCTAGCCTTGGATTTTCGGACAAATTGATCCTGACTCGACGAGCCCCATTTAAATGAGTATTAGCCTTAGATTTCTAACCTTGTTCATATCCAAGCCCTTTTAGTTGGTATTATACTTCAAATTTATGGGTTATAGGCTTTTCCCCCAAACATGATTGAACTTGGTTTTTGGAGGGGGTGTTACCCTTGGATTTTCGGGCAAATTGATCCTGACTCGACAAGCCCCATTTAAATGAGTATTAGCCTTAGATTTCTAACCTTGTTCATATCCAAGCCCTTTTAGATGGTATTAGACTTCAAATTTATGGGTTATAGGCTTTTCCCCCAACACATGATTGAACTTGGTTTTTGGAGGGGGTGTTAGCCTTGGATTTTCGGACAAATTGATCCTGACTCGACGAGCCCCATTTAAGTGAGTATTAGCCTTAGATTTCTAACCTTGGCAATATCCAAGCCCTTTTAGTTGGTATTAGACTTCAAATTTATGGGTAATATCCTTTTCCCCCAAACATGATTGAACTTGGTTTTTGGAGGGGGTGTTAGCCTTGGATTTTCGGATAAATTGATCCAGACTCGATGAGCCCCATTTAAATGAGTATTAGGCTTAGATTTCTAACCTTGTTCATATCCAAGCCCTTTTAGATGGTATTAGACTTCAAATATATAGGTTATAGGCTTTTCCCCCAAACATGATTGAACTTGGTTTTTGGAGGGGGTGTTAGCCTTGGATTTTCGGACAAATTGATCCTGACTCGAGGAGCCCCATTTAAATGAGTATTAGCCTTAGATTTCTAACCTTGTTCATATCCAATCCCTTTTAGTTGGTATTAGACTTCAAATTTATGGGTTATAGGCTTTTCCCCCAAACATGATTGAACTTGGTTTTTGAAGGGGGTGTTAGCTTTGGATTTTCAGACAAATTGATCCTGACTCGACGAGCCCCATTTTAGTAAGTATTAGCCTTAGATTTCTAACCTTGGTCATATGCAAGCCCTTTTAGTTGGTATTAGACTTCAAATTTATGGGTAATATCCTTTTCCCCCAAACATGATTGAACTTTGTTTTTGGAGGGGGTGTTAGCCTTGGATTTTCGGACAAATTGATCCTGACTCGACGAGCCCCATTGAAATGAGTATTATCCTTAGATTTCTAACCTTGTTCATATCCAATCCCTTTTAGTTGGTATTAGACTTCAAATTTATGGGTAATAGACTTTTCCCCCAAACATGATTGAACTTGGTTTTTAGAGCGGGTGTTAGCCTTGGATTTTCGGACAAATTGATCCTGACTCGACGAGCACCATTTTAGTGAGTATTAGCCTTAGATTTCTAACCTGGGTCATATCCAAGCCCTTTTAGTTGGTATTAGACTTCAAATTTATGGGTAATATCCTTTTCCCCCAAACATGATTGAACTTTGTTTTTGGAGGGGGTGTTAGCCTTGGATTTTCGGACAAATTGATCCTGACTCGACGAGCCCCATTGAAATGAGTATTATCCTTAGATTTCTAACCTTGTTAATATCCAAGGCCTTTTAGTTGGTATTAGACTTCAAATTTATGGGTAATATACTTTTCCCCCAAACATGATTGAACTTGGTTTTTGGAGGGGGTGTTAGCCTTGGATTTTCGGACAAATTGATCCAGACTCGACGAGCCCCATTTAAATGAGTATTAGCCTTCGATTTCTAACCTTGTTCATATCCAAGCCCTTTTAGTTGGTATTAGACTTCAAATTTATGGGTAATAGACTTTTCCCCCAAACATGATTGAACTTGGTTTTTGGAGGGGGTGTTAGCCTTGGATTTTCGGACAAATTGATCCTGACTCGACGAGCCCCATTTAAGTGAGTATTAGCCTTAGATTTCTAACCTTGGTCATATCCAAGCCCTTTTAGTGGGTATTAGACTTCAAATTTATGGGTAATATCCTTTTCCCCCAAACATGATTGAACTTGGTTTTTGGAGGGGGTGTTAGCCTTGGATTTTCGGACAAATTGATCCAGACTTGATGAGCCCCATTTAAATGAGTATTAGGCTTAGATTTCTAACCTTGTTCATATCCAAGCCCTTTTAGATGGTATTAGACTTCAAATATATAGGTTATAGGCTTTTCCCCCAAACATGATTGAACTTGGTTTTTGGAGGGGGTGTTAGCCTTGGATTTTCGGACAAATTGATCCTGACTCGAGGAGCCCCATTTAAGTGAGTATTAGCCTTAGATTTCTAACCTTGTTCATATCCAAGCCCTTTTAGATGGTATTAGACTTCAAATTTATGGGTTATAGGCTTTTCCCCCAACACATGATTGAACTTGCTTTTTGGAGGGGGTGTTAGCCTTGGATTTTCGGACAAATTGATCCTGACTCGACGAGCCCCATTGAAATGAGTATTATCCTTAGATTTCTAACCTTGTTCATATCCAATCCCTTTTAGTTGGTATTAGACTTCAAATTTATGGGTAATAGACTTTTCCCCCAAACATGATTGAACTTGGTTTTTAGAGCGGGTGTTAGCCTTGGATTTTCGGACAAATTGATCCTAATTCGACGAGCCCCATTTAAATGAGTATTAGCCTTAGATTTCTAACCTTGTTCATATCCAAGCCCTTTTAGTTGGTTTTAGCCTTCAAATTTATGGGTTATAGGCTTTTCCCCCAAACATGATTGAACTTGGTTTTTGGAGGGGGTGTTAGCCTTGGATTTTCAGACAAATTGATCCTGACTCGACGAGCCCCATTTAAATGAGTATTAGGCTTAGATTTCTAACTTTGTTCATATCCAAGCCCTTTTAGATGGTATTAGACTTCAAATTTATGGGTTATAGGCTTTTCCCCCAACACATGATTGAACTTGGTTTTTGGAGGGGGTGTTAGCCTTGGATTTTCGGACAAATTGATCCTGACTCGACGAGCCCCATTTAAATGAGTATTATCCTTAGATTTATAACCTTGTTCATATACAAGCCCTTTTAGTTGGTATTAGACTTCAAATTTATGGGTAATAGACTTTTCCCCCAAATATGATTGAACTTGGTTTTTTGAGGGGGTGTTAGCCTTGGATTTTCGGACAAATTGATCCTGACTCGACGAGCCCCATTTAAATGAGTATTAGGCTTAGATTTCTAACCTTGTTCATATCCAAGCCCTTTTAGATGGTATTAGACTTCAAATTTATGGATTATAGGTTTTCCCCCAACACATGATTGAACTTGGTTTTTGGAGGGGGTGTTAGCCTTGGATTTTCGGACAAATTGATCCAGACTCGACGAGCCCCATTTAAATGAGTATTAGACTTAGATTTCTAACCTTGTTCATATCCAAGCCCTTTTAGATGGTATTAGACTTCCAATATATGGGTTATAGGCTTTTTCCCCAAACATGATTGAACTTGGTTTTTTGAGGGGGTGTTACCCTTCGATTTTCGGACAAATTGATCCTGACTCGATGAGCCCCATTTAAATGAGTATTAGCCTTAGATTTCTAACCTTGTTCATATCCAATCCCTTTTAGTTGGTATTAGACTTCAAATTTATGGGTTATAGGCTTTTCCCCCAAACATGATTGAACTTGGTTTTTGGAGGGGGTGTTAGCCTTGGATTTTCGGACAAATTGATCCTCACTCGACGAGCCCCATTTAAATGAGTATTAGCCTTAGATTTCTAACCTTGGTCATATCCAAGCCCTTTTAGTTGGTATTAGACTTCAAATTTATGGGTAATATCCTTTTCCCCCAAACATGATTGAACTTTGTTTTTGGAGGGGGTGTTAGGCTTGGATTTTCGGACAAATTGATCCTGACTCGACGAGCCCCATTGAAATGAGTATTATCCTTAGATTTCTAACCTTGTTCATATCCAATCCCTTTTAGTTGGTATTAGACTTCAAATTTATGGGTAATAGACTTTTCCCCCAAACATGATTGAACTTGGTTTTTAGAGCGGGTGTTAGCCTTGGATTTTCGGACAAATTGATCCAGACTCGACGAGCCCCATTTAAATGAGTATTATCCTTAGATTTATAACCTTATTCATATACAAGCCCTTTTAGTTGGTATTAGACTTCAAATTTATGGGTAATAGACTTTTCCCCCAAATATGATTGAACTTGGTTTTTTGAGGGGGTGTTAGCCTTGGATTTTCGGACAAATTGATCCTGACTCGACGAGCCCCATTTAAATGAGTATTAGGCTTAGATTTCTAACCTTGTTCATATCCAAGCCCTTTTAGAAGGTATTAGACTTCAAATTTATGGGTTATAGGGTTTTCCCCCAACACATGATTGAACTTGGTTTTTGGAGGGGGTGTTAGCCTTGGATTTTCGGACAAATTGATCCAGACTCGACGAGCCCCATTTAAATGAGTATTAGGCTTAGATTTCTAACCTTGTTCATATCCAAGCCCTTTTAGATGGTATTAGACTTCAAATATATGGGTTATAGGCTTTTCCCCCAAACATGATTGAACTTGGTTTTTTGAGGGGGTGTTAGCCTTGGATTTTCGGACAAATTGAACCTGACTCGACGAGCCCCATTTAAATGAGTATTAGGCTTAGATTTCTAACCTTGTTCATATCCAAGCCCTTTTAGATGGTATTAGACTTCAAATTTATGGGTTATAGGGTTTTCCCCCAACACATGATTGAACTTGGTTTTTGGAGGGGGTGTTAGCCTTGGATTTTCGGACAAATTGATCCAGACTCGACGAGCCCCATTTAAATGAGTATTAGGCTTAGATTTCTAACCTTGTTCATATCCAAGCCCTTTTAGATGGTATTAGACTTCAAATATATGGCTTATAGGCTTTTCCCCCAAACATGATTGAACTTGGTTTTTTGAGGGGGTGTTACCCTTCGATTTTCGGACAAATTGATCCTGACTCGATGAGCCCCATTTAAATGAGTATTAGCCTTAGATTTCTAACCTTGTTCATATCCAATCCCTTTTAGTTGGTATTAGACTTCAAATTTATGGGTTATAGGCTTTTCCCCCAAACATGATTGAACTTGGTTTTTGGAGGGGGTGTTAGCCTTGGATTTTCGGACAAATTGATCCTGACTCGACGAGCCCCATTTAAATGAGTATTAGCCTTAGATTTCTAACCTTGTTCATATCCAAGCCCTTTTAGTTCGTATTAGACTTCAAATTTATGGGATATAGACTTTTCTCCCAAACATGATTGAACTTTGTTTTTGGAGGGGGTGTTAGGCTTGGATTTTCGGACAAATTGATCCTTACTCGACGAGCCCCATTTAAGTGAGTATTAGCCTTAGATTTCTAACCTTGGTCATATCCAAGCCCTTTTAGTTGGTATTAGACTTCAAATTTATGGGTAATATCCTTTTCCCCCAAACATGATTGAACTTGGTTTTTGGAGGGGGTGTTAGCCTTGGATTTTCGGACAAATTGATCCATACTCGATGAGACCCATTTAAATGAGTATTAGGCTTAGATTTCTAACCTTGTTCATATCCAAGCCCTTTTAGATGGTATTAGACTTCAAATATATAGGTTATAGGCTTTTCCCCCAAACATGATTGAACTTGGTTTTTGGAGGGGGTGTTAGCCTTGGATTTTCGGACAAATTGATCCTGACTCGAGGAGCCCCATTTAAATGAGTATTAGCCTTAGATTTCTAACCTTGTTCATATCCAATCCCTTTTAGTTGGTATTAGACTTCAAATTTATGTGTTATAGGCTTTTCCCCCAAACATGATTGAACTTGGTTTTTTGAGGGGGTGTTAGCCTTGGATTTTCGGACAAATTGATCCTGACTCGACGAGCCCCATTTAAATGAGTATTAGGCTTAGATTTCTAACCTTGTTCATATCCAAGCCCTTTTAGATGGTATTAGACTTCAAATTTATGGGTTATAGGTTTTCCCCCAACACATGATTGAACTTGGTTTTTGGAGGGGGTGTTAGCCTTGGATTTTCGGACAAATTGATCCAGACTCGACGAGCCCCATTTAAATGAGTATTAGACTTAGATTTCTAACCTTGTTCATATCCAATCCCTTTTAGTTGGTATTAGACTTCAAATTTATGGGTTATAGGCTTTTCCCCCAAACATGATTGAACTTGGTTTTTGGAGGGGGTGTTAGCCTTGGATTTTCGGACAAATTGATCCTGATCGACGAGCCCCATTTAAATGAGTATTAGCCTTAGATTTCTAACCTTGTTCATATCCAAGCCCTTTTAGTTCGTATTAGACTTCAAATTTATGGGATATAGACTTTTCTCCCAAACATGATTGAACTTTGTTTTTGGAGGGGGTGTTAGGCTTGGATTTTCGGACAAATTGATCCTTACTCGACGAGCCCCATTTAAGTGAGTATTAGCCTTAGATTTCTAACCTTGGTCATATCCAAGCCCTTTTAGTTGGTATTAGACTTCAAATTTATGGGTAATATCCTTTTCCCCCAAACATGATTGAACTTGGTTTTTGGAGGGGGTGTTAGCCTTGGATTTTCGGACAAATTGATCCATACTCGATGAGACCCATTTAAATGAGTATTAGGCTTAGATTTCTAACCTTGTTCATATCCAAGCCCTTTTAGATGGTATTAGACTTCAAATATATAGGTTATAGGCTTTTCCCCCAAACATGATTGAACTTGGTTTTTGGAGGGGGTGTTAGCCTTGGATTTTCGGACAAATTGATCCTGACTCGAGGAGCCCCATTTAAATGAGTATTAGCCTTAGATTTCTAACCTTGTTCATATCCAATCCCTTTTAGTTGGTATTAGACTTCAAATTTATGTGTTATAGGCTTTTCCCCCAAACATGATTGAACTTGGTTTTTTGAGGGGGTGTTAGCCTTGGATTTTCGGACAAATTGATCCTGACTCGACGAGCCCCATTTAAATGAGTATTAGGCTTAGATTTCTAACCTTGTTCATATCCAAGCCCTTTTAGATGGTATTAGACTTCAAATTTATGGGTTATAGGTTTTCCCCCAACACATGATTGAACTTGGTTTTTGGAGGGGGTGTTAGCCTTGGATTTTCGGACAAATTGATCCAGACTCGACGAGCCCCATTTAAATGAGTATTAGGCTTAGATTTCTAACCTTGTTCATATCCAAGCCCTTTTAGATGGTATTAGACTTCAAATATATGGCTTATAGGCTTTTCCCCCAAACATGATTGAACTTGGTTTTTTGAGGGGGTGTTACCCTTCGATTTTCGGACAAATTGATCCTGACTCGATGAGCCCCATTTAAATGATTATTAGCCTTAGATTTCTAACCTTGTTCATATCCAATCCCTTTTAGTTGGTATTAGACTTCAAATTTATGGGTTATAGGCTTTTCCCCCAAACATGATTGAACTTGGTTTTTGGAGGGGGTGTTAGCCTTGGATTTTCGGACAAATTGATCCTGACTCGACGAGCCCCATTTAAATGAGTATTAGCCTTAGATTTCTAACCTTGTTCATATCCAAGCCCTTTTAGTTCGTATTAGACTTCAAATTTATGGGATATAGACTTTTCTCCCAAACATGATTGAACTTTGTTTTTGGAGGGGGTGTTAGGCTTGGATTTTCGGACAAATTGATCCTTACTCGACGAGCCCCATTTAAGTGAGTATTAGCCTTAGATTTCTAACCTTGGTCATATCCAAGCCCTTTTAGTTGGTATTAGACTTCAAATTTATGGGTAATATCCTTTTCCCCCAAACATGATTGAACTTGGTTTTTGGAGGGGGTGTTAGCCTTGGATTTTCGGACAAATTGATCCATACTCGATGAGACCCATTTAAATGAGTATTAGGCTTAGATTTCTAACCTTGTTCATATCCAAGCCCTTTTAGATGGTATTAGACTTCAAATATATAGGTTATAGGCTTTTCCCCCAAACATGATTGAACTTGGTTTTTGGAGGGGGTGTTAGCCTTGGATTTTCGGACAAATTGATCCTGACTCGAGGAGCCCCATTTAAATGAGTATTAGCCTTAGATTTCTAACCTTGTTCATATCCAATCCCTTTTAGTTGGTATTAGACTTCAAATTTATGTGTTATAGGCTTTTCCCCCAAACATGATTGAACTTGGTTTTTTGAGGGGGTGTTAGCCTTGGATTTTCGGACAAATTGATCCTGACTCGACGAGCCCCATTTAAATGAGTATTAGGCTTAGATTTCTAACCTTGTTCATATCCAAGCCCTTTTAGATGGTATTAGACTTCAAATTTATGGGTTATAGGTTTTCCCCCAACACATGATTGAACTTGGTTTTTGGAGGGGGTGTTAGCCTTGGATTTTCGGACAAATTGATCCAGACTCGACGAGCCCCATTTAAATGAGTATTAGACTTAGATTTCTAACCTTGTTCATATCCAAGCCCTTTTAGATGGTATTAGACTTCTAATATATGGGTTATAGGCTTTTTCCCCAAACATGATTGAACTTGGTTTTTTGAGGGGGTGTTACCCTTCGATTTTCGGACAAATTGATCCTGACTCGATGAGCCCCATTTAAATGAGTATTAGCCTTAGATTTCTAACCTTGTTCATATCCAATCCCTTTTAGTTGGTATTAGACTTCAAATTTATGGGTTATAGGCTTTTCCCCCAAACATGATTGAACTTGGTTTTTGGAGGGGGTGTTAGCCTTGGATTTTCGGACAAATTGATCCTGACTCGACGAGCCCCATTTAAATGAGTATTAGCCTTAGATTTCTAACCTTGGTCATATCCAAGCCCTTTTAGTTGGTATTAGACTTCAAATTTATGGGTAATATCCTTTTCCCCCAAACATGATTGAACTTTGTTTTTGGAGGGGGTGTTAGGCTTGGATTTTCGGACAAATTGATCCTGACTCGACGAGCCCCATTGAAATGAGTATTATCCTTAGATTTCTAACCTTGTTCATATCCAATCCCTTTTAGTTGGTATTAGACTTCAAATTTATGGGTAATAGACTTTTCCCCCAAACATGATTGAACTTGGTTTTTAGAGCGGGTGTTAGCCTTGGATTTTCGGACAAATTGATCCAGACTCGACGAGCCCCATTTAAATGAGTATTATCCTTAGATTTATAACCTTGTTCATATACAAGCCCTTTTAGTTGGTATTAGACTTCAAATTTATGGGTAATAGACTTTTCCCCCAAATATGATTGAACTTGGTTTTTTGAGGGGGTGTTAGCCTTGGATTTTCGGACAAATTGATCCTGACTCGACGAGCCCCATTTAAATGAGTATTAGGCTTAGATTTCTAACCTTGTTCATATCCAAGCCCTTTTAGAAGGTATTAGACTTCAAATTTATGGGTTATAGGGTTTTCCCCCAACACATGATTGAACTTGGTTTTTGGAGGGGGTGTTAGCCTTGGATTTTCGGACAAATTGATCCAGACTCGACGAGCCCCATTTAAATGAGTATTAGGCTTAGATTTCTAACCTTGTTCATATCCAAGCCCTTTTAGATGGTATTAGACTTCAAATATATGGGTTATAGGCTTTTCCCCCAAACATGATTGAACTTGGTTTTTTGAGGGGGTGTTAGCCTTGGATTTTCGGACAAATTGAACCTGACTCGACGAGCCCCATTTAAATGAGTATTAGGCTTAGATTTCTAACCTTGTTCATATCCAAGCCCTTTTAGATGGTATTAGACTTCAAATTTATGGGTTATAGGGTTTTCCCCCAACACATGATTGAACTTGGTTTTTGGAGGGGGTGTTAGCCTTGGATTTTCGGACAAATTGATCCAGACTCGACGAGCCCCATTTAAATGAGTATTAGGCTTAGATTTCTAACCTTGTTCATATCCAAGCCCTTTTAGATGGTATTAGACTTCAAATATATGGCTTATAGGCTTTTCCCCCAAACATGATTGAACTTGGTTTTTTGAGGGGGTGTTACCCTTCGATTTTCGGACAAATTGATCCTGACTCGATGAGCCCCATTTAAATGAGTATTAGCCTTAGATTTCTAACCTTGTTCATATCCAATCCCTTTTAGTTGGTATTAGACTTCAAATTTATGGGTTATAGGCTTTTCCCCCAAACATGATTGAACTTGGTTTTTGGAGGGGGTGTTAGCCTTGGATTTTCGGACAAATTGATCCTGACTCGACGAGCCCCATTTAAATGAGTATTAGCCTTAGATTTCTAACCTTGTTCATATCCAAGCCCTTTTAGTTCGTATTAGACTTCAAATTTATGGGATATAGACTTTTCTCCCAAACATGATTGAACTTTGTTTTTGGAGGGGGTGTTAGGCTTGGATTTTCGGACAAATTGATCCTTACTCGACGAGCCCCATTTAAGTGAGTATTAGCCTTAGATTTCTAACCTTGGTCATATCCAAGCCCTTTTAGTTGGTATTAGACTTCAAATTTATGGGTAATATCCTTTTCCCCCAAACATGATTGAACTTGGTTTTTGGAGGGGGTGTTAGCCTTGGATTTTCGGACAAATTGATCCATACTCGATGAGACCCATTTAAATGAGTATTAGGCTTAGATTTCTAACCTTGTTCATATCCAAGCCCTTTTAGATGGTATTAGACTTCAAATATATAGGTTATAGGCTTTTCCCCCAAACATGATTGAACTTGGTTTTTGGAGGGGGTGTTAGCCTTGGATTTTCGGACAAATTGATCCTGACTTGAGGAGCCCCATTTAAATGAGTATTAGCCTTAGATTTCTAACCTTGTTCATATCCAATCCCTTTTAGTTGGTATTAGACTTCAAATTTATGTGTTATAGGCTTTTCCCCCAAACATGATTGAACTTGGTTTTTTGAGGGGGTGTTAGCCTCGGATTTTCGGACAAATTGATCCTGACTCGACGAGCCCCATTTAAATGAGTATTAGGCTTAGATTTCTAACCTTGTTCATATCCAAGCCCTTTTAGATGGTATTAGACTTCAAATTTATGGGTTATAGGTTTTCCCCCAACACATGATTGAACTTGGTTTTTGGAGGGGGTGTTAGCCTTGGATTTTCGGACAAATTGATCCAGACTCGACGAGCCCCATTTAAATGAGTATTAGACTTAGATTTCTAACCTTGTTCATATCCAAGCCCTTTTAGATGGTATTAGACTTCTAATATATGGGTTATAGGCTTTTTCCCCAAACATGATTGAACTTGGTTTTTTGAGGGGGTGTTACCCTTCGATTTTCGGACAAATTGATCCTGACTCGAGGAGCCCCATTTAAATGAGTATTAGCCTTAGATTTCTAACCTTGTTCATATCCAATCCCTTTTAGTTGGTATTAGACTTCAAATTTATGTGTTATAGGCTTTTCCCCCAAACATGATTGAACTTGGTTTTTGGAGGGGGTGTTAGCTTTGGATTTTCGGACAAATTGATCCTGACTCGACGAGCCCCATTTTAGTGAGTATTAGCCTTAGATTTCTAACCTTGGTCATATCCAAGCCCTTTTAGTTGGTATTAGACTTCAAATTTATGGGTAATATCCTTTTCCCCCAAACATGATTGAACTTTGTTTTTGGAGGGGGTGTTAGCCTTGGATTTTCGGACAAATTCATCCTGACTCGACGAGCCCCATTGAAATGAGTATTATCCTTAGATTTCTAACCTTGTTCATATCCAATCCCTTTTAGTTGGTATTAGACTTCAAATTTATGGGTAATAGACTTTTCCCCCAAACATGATTGAACTTTGTTTTTGGAGGGGGTGTTAGCCTTGGATTTTCGGACAAATTGATCCTGACTCGACGAGCCCCATTGAAATGAGTATTATCCTTAGATTTCTAACCTTGTTCATATCCAATCCCTTTTAGTTGGTATTAGACTTCAAATTTATGGGTAATAGACTTTTCCCCCAAACATGATTGAACTTGCTTTTTAGAGCGGGTGTTAGCCTTGGATTTTCGGACAAATTGATCCAGACTCGACGAGCCCCATTTAAATGAGTATTATCCTTAGATTTATAACCTTGTTCATATCCAAGCCCTTTTAGATGGTATTAGACTTCAAATTTACGGGTTATAGGGTTTTCCCCCAACACATGATTGAACTTGGTTTTTGGAGGGGGTGTTAGCCTTGGATTTTCGGACAAATTGATCCAGACTCGACGAGCCCCATTTAAATGAGTATTAGGCTTAGATTTCTAACCTTGTTCATATCCAATCCCTTTTAGTTGGTATTAGACTTCAAATTTATGGGTTATAGGCTTTTCCCCCAAACATGATTGAACTTGGTTTTTGGAGGGGGTGTTAGCCTTGGATTTTCGGACAAATTGATCCTGACTCGACGAGCCCCATTTAAATGAGTATTAGCCTTAGATTTCTAACCTTGTTCATATCCAAGCCCTTTTAGTTCGTATTAGACTTCAAATTTATGGGATATAGACTTTTCCCCCAAACATGATTGAACTTGGTTTTTTGAGGGGGTGTTAGCCTTGGATTTTCGGACAAATTGATCCTGACTCGACGAGCCCCATTTAAATGAGTATTAGGCTTAGATTTCTAACCTTGTTCATATCCAAGCCCTTTTAGATGGTATTAGACTTCAAATTTATGGGTTATAGGTTTTCCCCCAACACATGATTGAACTTGGTTTTTGGAGGGGGTGTTAGCCTTGGATTTTCGGACAAATTGATCCAGACTCGACGAGCCCCATTTAAATGAGTATTAGGCTTAGATTTCTAACCTTGTTCATATCCAAGCCCTTTTAGATGGTATTAGACTTCAAATATATGGGTTATAGGCTTTTCCCCCAAACATGATTGAACTTGGTTTTTTGAGGGGGTGTTACCCTTCGATTTTCGGACAAATTGATCCTGACTCGATGAGCCCCATTTAAATGAGTATTAGCCTTAGATTTCTAACCTTGTTCATATCCAATCCCTTTTAGTTGGTATTAGACTTCAAATTTATGGGTTATAGGCTTTTCCCCCAAACATGATTGAACTTGGTTTTTGGAGGGGGTGTTAGCCTTGGATTTTCGGACAAATTGATCCTGACTCGACGAGCCCCATTTAAGTGAGTATTAGCCTTAGATTTCTAACCTTGGTCATATCCAAGCCCTTTTAGTTGGTATTAGACTTCAAATTTATGGGTAATATCCTTTTCCCCCAAACATGATTGAACTTGGTTTTTGGAGGGGGTGTTAGCCTTGGATTTTCGGACAAATTGATCCAGACTCGATGAGCCCCATTTAAATGAGTATTAGGCTTAGATTTCTAACCTTGTTCATATCCAAGCCCTTTTAGATGGTATTAGACTTCAAATATATGGGTTATAGGCTTTTCCCCCAAACATGATTGAACTTGGTTTTTTGAGGGGGTGTTACCCTTCGATTTTCGGACAAATTGATCCTGACTCGATGAGCCCCATTTAAATGAGTATTAGCCTTAGATTTCTAACCTTGTTCATATCCAATCCCTTTTAGTTGGTATTAGACTTCAAATTTATGGGTTATAGGCTTTTCCCCCAAACATGATTGAACTTGGTTTTTGGAGGGGGTGTTAGCCTTGGATTTTCGGACAAATTGATCCTGACTCGACGAGCCCCATTTAAGTGAGTATTAGCCTTAGATTTCTAACCTTGGTCATATCCAAGCCCTTTTAGTTGGTATTAGACTTCAAATTTATGGGTAATATCCTTTTCCCCCAAACATGATTGAACTTGGTTTTTGGAGGGGGTGTTAGCCTTGGATTTTCGGACAAATTGATCCAGACTCGACGAGCCCCATTTAAATGAGTATTAGGCTTAGATTTCTAACCTTGTTCATATCCAATCCCTTTTAGTTGGTATTAGACTTCAAATTTATGGGTTATAGGCTTTTCCCCCAAACATGATTGAACTTGGTTTTTGGAGGGGGTGTTAGGCTTGGATTTTCGGACAAATTGATCCTGACTCGACGAGCCCCATTTAAATGAGTATTAGCCTTAGATTTCTAACCTTGTTCATATCCAAGCCCTTTTAGTTCATATTAGACTTCAAATTTATGGGATATAGACTTTTCCCCCAAACATGATTGAACTTTGTTTTTGGAGGGGGTGTTAGCCTTGGATTTTCGGACAAATTGATCCTTACTCGACGAGCCCCATTTAAGTGAGTATTAGCCTTAGATTTCTAACCTTGGTCATATCCAAGCCCTTTTAGTTGGTATTAGACTTCAAATTTATGGGTAATATCCTTTTCCCCCAAACATGATTGAACTTGGTTTTTGGAGGGGGTGTTAGCCTTGGATTTTCGGACAAATTGATCCAGACTCGATGAGCCCCATTTAAATGAGTATTAGGCTTAGATTTCTAACCTTGTTCATATCCAAGCCCTTTTAGATGGTATTAGACTTCAAATATATAGGTTATAGGCTTTTCCCCCAAACATGATTGAACTTGGTTTTTGGAGGGGGTGTTAGCCTTGGATTTTCGGACAAATTGATCCTGACTCGAGGAGCCCCATTTAAATGAGTATTAGCCTTAGATTTCTAACCTTGTTCATATCCAATCCCTTTTAGTTGGTATTAGACTTCAAATTTATGGGTTATAGGCTTTTCCCCCAAACATGATTGAACTTGGTTTTTGGAGGGGGTGTTAGCTTTGGATTTTCGGACAAATTGATCCTGACTCGACGAGCCCCATTTTAGTGAGTATTAGCCTTAGATTTCTAACCTTGGTCATATCCAAGCCCTTTTAGTTGGTATTAGACTTCAAATTTATGGGTAATATCCTTTTCCCCCAAACATGATTGAACTTTGTTTTTGGAGGGGGTGTTAGCCTTGGATTTTCGGACAAATTGATCCTGACTCGACGAGCCCCATTGAATTGAGTATTATCCTTAGATTTCTAACCTTGTTCATATCCAATCCCTTTTAGTTGGTATTAGACTTCAAATTTATGGGTAATAGACTTTTCCCCCAAACATGATTCAACTTGGTTTTTAGAGCGGGTGTTAGCCTTGGATTTTCGGACAAATTGATCCTAATTCGACGAGCCCCATTTAAATGAGTATTGGCCTTAGATTTCTAACCTTGTTCATATCCAAGCCCTTTTAGATGGTATTAGACTTCAAATTTACGGGTTATAGGGTTTTCCCCCAACACATGATTGAACTTGGTTTTTGGAGGGGGTGTTAGCCTTGGATTTTCGGACAAATTGATCCAGACTCGACGAGCCCCATTTAAATGAGTATTAGGCTTAGATTTCTAACCTTGTTCATATCCAATCCCTTTTAGTTGGTATTAGACTTCAAATTTATGGGTTATAGGCTTTTCCCCCAACACATGATTGAACTTGGTTTTTGGAGGGGGTGTTAGCCTTGGATTTTCGGACAAATTGATCCTGACTCGAGGAGCCCCATTTAAATGAGTATTAGCCTTAGATTTCTAACCTTGTTCATATCCAATCCCTTTTAGTTGGTATTAGACTTCAAATTTATGGGTTATAGGCTTTTCCCCCAAACATGATTGAACTTGGTTTTTGGAGGGGGTGTTAGCCTTGGATTTTCGGACAAATTGATCCTGACTCGACGAGCCCCATTTAAGTGAGTATTAGCCTTAGATTTCTAACCTTGGTCATATCCAAGCCCTTTTAGTTGGTATTAGACTTCAAATTTATGGGTAATATCCTTTTCCCCCAAACATGATTGAACTTGGTTTTTGGAGGGGGTGTTAGCCTTGGATTTTCGGACAAATTGATCCAGACTCGACGAGCCCCATTTAAATGAGTATTAGGCTTAGATTTCTAACCTTGTTCATATCCAATCCCTTTTAGTTGGTATTAGACTTCAAATTTATGGGTTATAGGCTTTTCCCCCAAACATGATTGAACTTGGTTTTTGGAGGGGGTGTTAGCCTTGGATTTTCGGACAAATTGATCCTGACTCGACGAGCCCCATTTAAATGAGTATTAGCCTTAGATTTCTAACCTTGTTCATATCCAAGCCCTTTTAGTTCGTATTAGACTTCAAATTTATGGGATATAGACTTTTCCCCCAAACATGATTGAACTTTGTTTTTGGAGGGGGTGTTAGCCTTGGATTTTCGGACAAATTGATCCTTACTCGACGAGCCCCATTTAAGTGAGTATTAGCCTTAGATTTCTAACCTTGGTCATATCCAAGCCCTTTTAGTTGGTATTAGACTTCAAATTTATGGGTAATATCCTTTTCCCCCAAACATGATTGAACTTGGTTTTTGGAGGGGGTGTTAGCCTTGGATTTTCGGACAAATTGATCCAGACTCGATGAGCCCCATTTAAATGAGTATTAGGCTTAGATTTCTAACCTTGTTCATATCCAAGCCCTTTTAGATGGTATTAGACTTCAAATATATAGGTTATAGGCTTTTCCCCCAAACATGATTGAACTTGGTTTTTGGAGGGGGTGTTAGCCTTGGATTTTCGGACAAATTGATCCTGACTCGAGGAGCCCCATTTAAATGAGTATTAGCCTTAGATTTCTAACCTTGTTCATATCCAATCCCTTTTAGTTGGTATTAGACTTCAAATTTATGGGTTATAGGCTTTTCCCCCAAACATGATTGAACTTGGTTTTTGGAGGGGGTGTTAGCTTTGGATTTTCGGACAAATTGATCCTGACTCGACGAGCCCCATTTTAGTGAGTATTAGCCTTAGATTTCTAACCTTGGTCATATCCAAGCCCTTTTGGTTGGTATTAGACTTCAAATTTATGGGTAATATCCTTTTCCCCCAAACATGATTGAACTTTGTTTTTGGAGGGGGTGTTAGCCTTGGATTTTCGGACAAATTGATCCTGACTCGACGAGCCCCATTGAATTGAGTATTATCCTTAGATTTCTAACCTTGTTCATATCCAATCCCTTTTAGTTGGTATTAGACTTCAAATTTATGGGTAATAGACTTTTCCCCCAAACATGATTCAACTTGGTTTTTAGAGCGGGTGTTAGCCTTGGATTTTCGGACAAATTGATCCTAATTCGACGAGCCCCATTTAAATGAGTATTGGCCTTAGATTTCTAACCTTGTTCATATCCAAGCCCTTTTAGATGGTATTAGACTTCAAATTTACGGGTTATAGGGTTTTCCCCCAACACATGATTGAACTTGGTTTTTGGAGGGGGTGTTAGCCTTGGATTTTCGGACAAATTGATCCAGACTCGACGAGCCCCATTTAAATGAGTATTAGGCTTAGATTTCTAACCTTGTTCATATCCAATCCCTTTTAGTTGGTATTAGACTTCAAATTTATGGGTTATAGGCTTTTCCCCCAACACATGATTGAACTTGGTTTTTGGAGGGGGTGTTAGCCTTGGATTTTCGGACAAATTGATCCTGACTCGAGGAGCCCCATTTAAATGAGTATTAGCCTTAGATTTCTAACCTTGTTCATATCCAATCCCTTTTAGTTGGTATTAGACTTCAAATTTATGGGTTATAGGCTTTTCCCCCAAACATGATTGAACTTGGTTTTTGGAGGGGGTGTTAGCCTTGGATTTTCGGACAAATTGATCCTGACTCGACGAGCCCCATTTAAGTGAGTATTAGCCTTAGATTTCTAACCTTGGTCATATCCAAGCCCTTTTAGTTGGTATTAGACTTCAAATTTATGGGTAATATCCTTTTCCCCCAAACATGATTGAACTTGGTTTTTGGAGGGGGTGTTAGCCTTGGATTTTCGGACAAATTGATCCAGACTCGACGAGCCCCATTTAAATGAGTATTAGGCTTAGATTTCTAACCTTGTTCATATCCAATCCCTTTTAGTTGGTATTAGACTTCAAATTTATGGGTTATAGGCTTTTCCCCCAAACATGATTGAACTTGGTTTTTGGAGGGGGTGTTAGCCTTGGATTTTCGGACAAATTGATCCTGACTCGACGAGCCCCATTTAAATGAGTATTAGCCTTAGATTTCTAACCTTGTTCATATCCAAGCCCTTTTAGTTCGTATTAGACTTCAAATTTATGGGATATAGACTTTTCCCCCAAACATGATTGAACTTTGTTTTTGGAGGGGGTGTTAGCCTTGGATTTTCGGACTAATTGATCCTTACTCGACGAGCCCCATTTAAGTGAGTATTAGCCTTAGATTTCTAACCTTGGTCATATCCAAGCCCTTTTAGTTGGTATTAGACTTCAAATTTATGGGTAATATCCTTTTCCCCCAAACATGATTGAACTTGGTTTTTGGAGGGGGTGTTAGCCTTGGATTTTCGGACAAATTGATCCAGACTCGATGAGCCCCATTTAAATGAGTATTAGGCTTAGATTTCTAACCTTGTTCATATCCAAGCCCTTTTAGATGGTATTAGACTTCAAATATATAGGTTATAGGCTTTTCCCCCAAACATGATTGAACTTGGTTTTTGGAGGGGGTGTTAGCCTTGGATTTTCGGACAAATTGATCCTGACTCGAGGAGCCCCATTTAAATGAGTATTAGCCTTAGATTTCTAACCTTGTTCATATCCAATCCCTTTTAGTTGGTATTAGACTTCAAATTTATGGGTTATAGGCTTTTCCCCCAAACATGATTGAACTTGGTTTTTGGAGGGGGTGTTAGCTTTGGATTTTCGGACAAATTGATCCTGACTCGACGAGCCCCATTTTAGTGAGTATTAGCCTTAGATTTCTAACCTTGGTCATATCCAAGCCCTTTTAGTTGGTATTAGACTTCAAATTTATGGGTAATATCCTTTTCCCCCAAACATGATTGAACTTTGTTTTTGGAGGGGGTGTTAGCCTTGGATTTTCGGACAAATTGATCCTGACTCGACGAGCCCCATTGAATTGAGTATTATCCTTAGATTTCTAACCTTGTTCATATCCAATCCCTTTTAGTTGGTATTAGACTTCAAATTTATGGGTAATAGACTTTTCCCCCAAACATGATTCAACTTGGTTTTTAGAGCGGGTGTTAGCCTTGGATTTTCGGACAAATTGATCCTAATTCGACGAGCCCCATTTAAATGAGTATTAGCCTTAGATTTCTAACCTTGTTCATATCCAAGCCCTTTTAGATGGTATTAGACTTCAAATTTACGGGTTATAGGGTTTTCCCCCAACACATGATTGAACTTGGTTTTTGGAGGGGGTGTTAGCCTTGGATTTTCGGACAAATTGATCCAGACTCGACGAGCCCCATTTAAATGAGTATTAGGCTTAGATTTCTAACCTTGTTCATATCCAATCCCTTTTAGTTGGTATTAGACTTCAAATTTATGGGTTATAGGCTTTTCCCCCAAACATGATTGAACTTGGTTTTTGGAGGGGGTGTTAGCCTTGGATTTTCGGACAAATTGATCCTGACTCGATGAGCCCCATTTAAATGAGTATTAGCCTTAGATTTCTAACCTTGTTCATATCCAAGCCCTTTTAGTTCGTATTAGACTTCAAATTTATGGGATATAGACTTTTCCCCCAAACATGATTGAACTTTGTTTTTGGAGGGGGTGTTAGCCTTGGATTTTCGGACAAATTGATCCTTACTCGACGAGCCCCATTTAAGTGAGTATTAGCCTTAGATTTCTAACCTTGGTCATATCCAAGCCCTTTTAGTTGGTATTAGACTTCAAATTTATGGGTAATATCCTTTTCCCCCAAACATGATTGAACTTGGTTTTTGGAGGGGGTGTTAGCCTTGGATTTTCGGACAAATTGATCCAGACTCGATGAGCCCCATTTAAATGAGTATTAGGCTTAGATTTCTAACCTTGTTCATATCCAAGCCCTTTTAGATGGTATTAGACTTCAAATATATAGGTTATAGGCTTTTCCCCCAAACATGATTGAACTTGGTTTTTGGAGGGGGTGTTAGCCTTGGATTTTCGGACAAATTGATCCTGACTCGAGGAGCCCCATTTAAATGAGTATTAGCCTTAGATTTCTAACCTTGTTCATATCCAATCCCTTTTAGTTGGTATTAGACTTCAAATTTATGGGTTATAGGCTTTTCCCCCAAACATGATTGAACTTGGTTTTTGGAGGGGGTGTTAGCTTTGGATTTTCGGACAAATTGATCCTGACTCGACGAGCCCCATTTTAGTGAGTATTAGCCTTAGATTTCTAACCTTGGTCATATCCAAGCCCTTTTAGTTGGTATTAGACTTCAAATTTATGGGTAATATCCTTTTCCCCCAAACATGATTGAACTTTGTTTTTGGAGGGGGTGTTAGCCTTGGATTTTCGGACAAATTGATCCTGACTCGACGAGCCCCATTGAAATGAGTATTATCCTTAGATTTCTAACCTTGTTCATATCCAATCCCTTTTAGTTGGTATTAGACTTCAAATTTATGGGTAATAGACTTTTCCCCCAAACATGATTCAACTTGGTTTTTAGAGCGGGTGTTAGCCTTGGATTTTCGGACAAATTGATCCTAATTCGACGAGCCCCATTTAAATGAGTATTGGCCTTAGATTTCTAACCTTGTTCATATCCAAGCCCTTTTAGATGGTATTAGACTTCAAATTTACGGGTTATAGGGTTTTCCCCCAACACATGATTGAACTTGGTTTTTGGAGGGGGTGTTAGCCTTGGATTTTCGGACAAATTGATCCAGACTCGACGAGCCCCATTTAAATGAGTATTAGGCTTAGATTTCTAACCTTGTTCATATCCAATCCCTTTTAGTTGGTATTAGACTTCAAATTTATGGGTTATAGGCTTTTCCCCCAAACATGATTGAACTTGGTTTTTGGAGGGGGTGTTAGCCTTGGATTTTCGGACAAATTGATCCTGACTCGACGAGCCCCATTTAAATGAGTATTAGCCTTAGATTTCTAACCTTGTTCATATCCAAGCCCTTTTAGTTCGTATTAGACTTCAAATTTATGGGATATAGACTTTTCCCCCAAACATGATTGAACTTTGTTTTTGGAGGGGGTGTTAGCCTTGGATTTTCGGACAAATTGATCCTTACTCGACGAGCCCCATTTAAGTGAGTATTAGCCTTAGATTTCTAACCTTGGTCATATCCAAGCCCTTTTAGTTGGTATTAGACTTCAAATTTATGGGTAATATCCTTTTCCCCCAAACATGATTGAACTTGGTTTTTGGAGGGGGTGTTAGCCTTGGATTTTCGGACAAATTGATCCAGACTCGATGAGCCCCATTTAAATGAGTATTAGGCTTAGATTTCTAACCTTGTTCATATCCAAGCCCTTTTAGATGGTATTAGACTTCAAATATATAGGTTATAGGCTTTTCCCCCAAACATGATTGAACTTGGTTTTTGGAGGGGGTGTTAGCCTTGGATTTTCGGACAAATTGATCCTGACTCGAGGAGCCCCATTTAAATGAGTATTAGCCTTAGATTTCTAACCTTGTTCATATCCAATCCCTTTTAGTTGGTATTAGACTTCAAATTTATGGGTTATAGGCTTTTCCCCCAAACATGATTGAACTTGGTTTTTGGAGGGGGTGTTAGCTTTGGATTTTCGGACAAATTGATCCTGACTCGACGAGCCCCATTTTAGTGAGTATTAGCCTTAGATTTCTAACCTTGGTCATATCCAAGCCCTTTTAGTTGGTATTAGACTTCAAATTTATGGGTAATATCCTTTTCCCCCAAACATGATTGAACTTTGTTTTTGGAGGGGGTGTTAGCCTTGGATTTTCGGACAAATTGATCCTGACTCGACGAGCCCCATTGAAATGAGTATTATCCTTAGATTTCTAACCTTGTTCATATCCAATCCCTTTTAGTTGGTATTAGACTTCAAATTTATGGGTAATAGAGTTTTCCCCCAAACATGATTCAACTTGGTTTTTAGAGCGGGTGTTAGCCTTGGATTTTCGGACAAATTGATCCTAATTCGACGAGCCCCATTTAAATGAGTATTAGCCTTAGATTTCTAACCTTGTTCATATCCAAGCCCTTTTAGTTGGTATTAGCCTTCAAATTTATGGGTTATAGGCTTTTCCCCCAAACATGATTGAACTTGGTTTTTGGAGGGGGTGTTAGCCTTGGATTTTCGGACAAATTGATCCTGACTCGACGAGCCCCATTTAAATGAGTATTAGGCTTAGATTTCTAACTTTGTTCATATCCAAGCCCTTTTAGATGGTATTAGACTTCAAATTTATGGGTTATAGGCTTTTCCCCCAACACATGATTGAACTTGCTTTTTGGAGGGGGTGTTAGCCTTGGATTTTTGGACAAATTGATCCTGACTCGACGAGCCCCATTTAAATGAGTATTATCCTTAGATTTATAACCTTGTTCATATACAAGCCCTTTTAGTTGGTATTAGACTTCAAATTTATGGGTAATAGACTTTTCCCCCAAATATGATTGAACTTGGTTTTTTGAGGGGGTGTTAGCCTTGGATTTTCGGACAAATTGATCCTGACTCGACGAGCCCCATTTAAATGAGTATTAGGCTTAGATTTCTAACCTTGTTCATATCCAAGCCCTTTTAGATGGTATTAGACTTCAAATTTATGGGTTATAGGTTTTCCCCCAACACATGATTGAACTTGGTTTTTGGAGGGGGTGTTAGCCTTGGATTTTCGGACAAATTGATCCAGACTCGACGAGCCCCATTTAAATGAGTATTAGGCTTAGATTTCTAACCTTGTTCATATCCAAGCCCTTTTAGATGGTATTAGACTTCAAATATATGGGTTATAGGCTTTTCCCCCAAACATGATTGAACTTGGTTTTTTGAGGGGGTGTTACCCTTCGATTTTCGGACAAATTGATCCTGACTCGATGAGCCCCATTTAAATGAGTATTAGCCTTAGATTTCTAACCTTGTTCATATCCAATCCCTTTTAGTTGGTATTAGACTTCAAATTTATGGGTTATAGGCTTTTCCCCCAAACATGATTGAACTTGGTTTTTGGAGGGGGTGTTAGCCTTGGATTTTCGGACAAATTGATCCTGACTCGACGAGCCCCATTTAAGTGAGTATTAGCCTTAGATTTCTAACGTTGGTCATATCCAAGCCCTTTTAGTTGGTATTAGACTTCAAATTTATGGGTAATATCCTTTTCCCCCAAACATGATTGAACTTGGTTTTTGGAGGGGGTGTTAGCCTTGGATTTTCGGACAAATTGATCCAGACTCGATGAGCCCCATTTAAATGAGTATTAGGCTTAGATTTCTAACCTTGTTCATATCCAAGCCCTTTTAGATGGTATTAGACTTCAAATATATAGGTTATAGGCTTTTCCCCCAAACATGATTGAACTTGGTTTTTGGAGGGGGTGTTAGCCTTGGATTTTCGGACAAATTGATCCTGACTCGAGGAGCCCCATTTAAATGAGTATTAGCCTTAGATTTCTAACCTTGTTCATATCCAATCCCTTTTAGTTGGTATTAGACTTCAAATTTATGGGTTATAGGCTTTTCCCCCAAACATGATTGAACTTGGTTTTTGGAGGGGGTGTTAGCTTTGGATTTTCGGACAAATTGATCCTGACTCGACGAGCCCCATTTTAGTGAGTATTAGCCTTAGATTTCTAACCTTGGTCATATCCAAGCCCTTTTAGTTGGTATTAGACTTCAAATTTATGGGTAATTTCCTTTTCCCCCAAACATGATTGAACTTTGTTTTTGGAGGGGGTGTTAGCCTTGGATTTTCGGACAAATTGATCCTGACTCGACGAGCCCCATTGAATTGAGTATTATCCTTAGATTTCTAAGCTTGTTCATATCCAATCCCTTTTAGTTGGTATTAGACTTCAAATTTATGGGTAATAGAGTTTTCCCCCAAACATGATT
Source organism: Salix caprea (assembly GCA_964035475.1). Lineage (NCBI taxonomy): Eukaryota > Viridiplantae > Streptophyta > Magnoliopsida > Malpighiales > Salicaceae > Salix > Salix caprea. The sequence goes on along the minus strand of OZ037748.1, from coordinate 2,884,149 downwards.
CAACTTGGTTTTTAGAGCGGGTGTTAGCCTTGGATTTTCGGACAAATTGATCCTAATTCGACGAGCCCCATTTAAATGAGTATTAGCCTTAGATTTCTAACCTTGTTCATATCCAAGCCCTTTTAGTTGGTATTAGCCTTCAAATTTATGGGTTATAGGCTTTTCCCCCAAACATGATTGAACTTGGTTTTTGGAGGGGGTGTTAGCCTTGGATTTTCGGACAAATTGATCCTGACTCGACGAGCCCCATTTAAATGAGTATTAGGCTTAGATTTCTAACTTTGTTCATATCCAAGCCCTTTTAGATGGTATTAGACTTCAAATTTATGGGTTATAGGCTTTTCCCCCAACACATGATTGAACTTGCTTTTTGGAGGGGGTGTTAGCCTTGGATTTTTGGACAAATTGATCCTGACTCGACGAGCCCCATTTAAATGAGTATTATCCTTAGATTTATAACCTTGTTCATATACAAGCCCTTTTAGTTGGTATTAGACTTCAAATTTATGGGTAATAGACTTTTCCCCCAAATATGATTGAACTTGGTTTTTTGAGGGGGTGTTAGCCTTGGATTTTCGGACAAATTGATCCTGACTCGACGAGCCCCATTTAAATGAGTATTAGGCTTAGATTTCTAACCTTGTTCATATCCAAGCCCTTTTAGATGGTATTAGACTTCAAATTTATGGGTTATAGGTTTTCCCCCAACACATGATTGAACTTGGTTTTTGGAGGGGGTGTTAGCCTTGGATTTTCGGACAAATTGATCCAGACTCGACGAGCCCCATTTAAATGAGTATTAGGCTTAGATTTCTAACCTTGTTCATATCCAAGCCCTTTTAGATGGTATTAGACTTCAAATATATGGGTTATAGGCTTTTCCCCCAAACATGATTGAACTTGGTTTTTTGAGGGGGTGTTACCCTTCGATTTTCGGACAAATTGATCCTGACTCGATGAGCCCCATTTAAATGAGTATTAGCCTTAGATTTCTAACCTTGTTCATATCCAATCCCTTTTAGTTGGTATTAGACTTCAAATTTATGGGTTATAGGCTTTTCCCCCAAACATGATTGAACTTGGTTTTTGGAGGGGGTGTTAGCCTTGGATTTTCGGACAAATTGATCCTGACTCGACGAGACCCATTTAAGTGATTATTAGCCTTAGATTTCTAACCTTGGTCATATCCAAGACCTTTTAGTTGGTATTAGACTTCAAATTTATGGGTAATATCCTTTTCCCCCAAACATGATTGAACTTGGTTTTTGGAGGGGGTGTTAGCCTTGGATTTTCGGACAAATTGATCCCGACTCGATGAGCCCCATTTAAATGAGTATTAGGCTTAGATTTCTTACCTTGTTCATATCCAAGCCCTTTTAGATGGTATTAGACTTCAAATATATAGGTTATAGGCTTTTCCCCCAAACATGATTGAACTTGGTTTTTGGAGGGGGTGTTAGCCTTGGATTTTCGGACAAATTGATCCTGACTCGAGGAGCCCCATTTAAATGAGTATTAGCCTTAGATTTCTAACCTTGTTCATATCCAATCCCTTTTAGTTGGTATTAGACTTCAAATTTATGGGTTATAGGCTTTTCCCCCAAACATGATTGAACTTGGTTTTTGGAGGGGGTGTTAGCTTTGGATTTTCGGACAAATTGATCCTGACTCGACGAGCCCCATTTTAGTGAGTATTAGCCTTAGATTTCTAACCTTGGTCATATCCAAGCCCTTTTAGTTGGTATTAGACTTCAAATTTATGGGTAATATCCTTTTCCCCCAAACATGATTGAACTTTGTTTTTGGAGGGGGTGTTAGCCTTGGATTTTCGGACAAATTGATCCTGACTCGACGAGCCCCATTGAATTGAGTATTATCCTTAGATTTCTAACCTTGTTCATATCCAATCCCTTTTAGGTGGTATTAGACTTCAAATTTATGGGTAATAGACTTTTCCCCCAAACATGATTGAACTTGGTTTTTAGAGCGGGTGTTAGGCTTGGATTTTCGGACAAATTGATCCTAGCTCGACGAGCCCCATTTAAATGAGTATTAGCCTTAGATTTCTAACCTTGTTCATATCCAAGCCCTTTTAGTTGGTATTAGCCTTCAAATTTATGGGTTATAGGCTTTTCCCCCAAACATGATTGAACTTGGTTTTTGGAGGGGGTGTTAGCCTTGGATTTTCGGACAAATTGATCCTGACTCGACGAGCCCCATTTAAATGAGTATAAGGCTTAGATTTCTAACTTTGTTCATATCCAAGCCCTTTTAGATGGTATTAGACTTCAAATTTATAGGTTATAGGCTTTTCCACAACACATGATTGAACTTGCTTTTTGGAGGGGGTGTTAGCCTTGGATTTTCGGACAAATTGATCCTGACTCGACGAGCCCCATTTAAATGAGTATTAGCCTTAGATTTATAACCTTGTTCATATCCAAGCCCTTTTAGTTGGTATTAGCCTTCAAATTTATGGGTTATAGGCTTTTCCCCCAAACATGATTGAACTTGGTTTTTGGAGGGGGTGTTAGCCTTGGATTTTCGGACAAATTGATCCTGACTCGACGAGCCCCATTTAAATGAGTATTAGTCTTAGATTTCTAACTTTGTTCATATCCAAGCCCTTTTAGATGGTATTAGACTTCAAATTTATGGGTTATAGGCTTTTCCCCCAACACATGATTGAACTTGCTTTTTGGAGGGGGTGTTAGCCTTGGATTTTCGGACAAATTGATCCTGACTCGACGAGCCCCATTTAAATGAGTATTATCCTTAGATTTATAACCTTGTTCATATACAAGCCCTTTTAGTTGGTATTAGACTTCAAATTTATGGGTAATAGACTTTTCCCCCAAATATGATTGAACTTGGTTTTTTGAGGGGGTGTTAGCCTTGGATTTTCGGACAAATTGATCCTGACTCGACGAGCCCCATTTAAATGAGTATTAGGCTTAGATTTCTAACCTTGTTCATATCCAAGCCCTTTTAGATGGTATTAGACTTCAAATTTATGGGTTATAGGTTTTCCCCCAACACATGATTGAACTTGGTTTTTGGAGGGGGTGTTAGCCTTGGATTTTCGGACAAATTGATCCAGACTCGACGAGCCCCATTTAAATGAGTATTAGGCTTAGATTTCTAACCTTGTTCATATCCAAGCCCTTTTAGATGGTATTAGACTTCAAATATATGGGTTATAGGCTTTTCCCCCAAACATGATTGAACTTGGTTTTTTGAGGGGGTGTTACCCTTCGATTTTCGGACAAATTGATCCTGACTCGATGAGCCCCATTTAAATGAGTATTAGCCTTAGATTTCTAACCTTGTTCATATCCAATCCCTTTTAGTTGGTATTAGACTTCAAATTTATGGGTTATAGGCTTTTCCCCCAAACATGATTGAACTTGGTTTTTGGAGGGGGTGTTAGCCTTGGATTTTCGGACAAATTGATCCTGACTCGACGAGCCCCATTTAAATGGGTATTAGCCTTAGATTTCTAACCTTGTTCATATCCAAGCCCTTTTAGTTCGTATTAGACTTCAAATTTATGGGATATAGACTTTTCCCCCAAACATGATTGAACTTTGTTTTTGGAGGGGGTGTTAGCCTTGGATTTTCGGACAAATTGATCCTTACTCGACGAGCCCCATTTAAGTGAGTATTAGCCTTAGATTTCTAACCTTGGTCATATCCAAGCCCTTTTAGTTGGTATTAGACTTCAAATTTATGGGTAATGTCCTTTTCCCCCAAACATGATTGAACTTGCTTTTTGGAGGGGGTGTTAGCCTTGGATTTTCGGACAAATTGATCCTGACTCGACGAGCCCCATTTAAATGAGTATTAGCCTTAGATTTCTAACCTTGTTCATATCCAAGCCCTTTTAGTTGGTATTAGCCTTCAAATTTATGGGTTATAGGCTTTTCCCCCAAACATGATTGAACTTGGTTTTTGGAGGGGGTGTTAGCCTTGGATTTTCGGACAAATTGATCCTGACTCGACGAGCCCCATTTAAATGAGTATTAGGCTTAGATTTCTAACTTTGTTCATATCCAAGCCCTTTTAGATGGTATTAGACTTCAAATTTATGGGTTATAGGCTTTTCCCCCAACACATGATTGAACTTGCTTTTTGGAGGGGGTGTTAGCCTTGGATTTTCGGACAAATTGATCCTGACTCGACGAGCCCCATTTAAATGAGTATTATCCTTAGATTTATAACCTTGTTCATATACAAGCCCTTTTAGTTGGTATTAGACTTCAAATTTATGGGTAATAGACTTTTCCCCCAAATATGATTGAACTTGGTTTTTTGAGGGGGTGTTAGCCTTGGATTTTCGGACAAATTGATCCTGACTCGACGAGCCCCATTTAAATGAGTATTAGGCTTAGATTTCTAACCTTGTTCATATCCAAGCCCTTTTAGATGGTATTAGACTTCAAATTTATGGGTTATAGGTTTTCCCCCAACACATGATTGAACTTGGTTTTTGGAGGGGGTGTTAGCCTTGGATTTTCGGACAAATTGATCCAGACTCGACGAGCCCCATTTAAATGAGTATTAGGCTTAGATTTCTAACCTTGTTCATATCCAAGCCCTTTTAGATGGTATTAGACTTCAAATATATGGGTTATAGGCTTTTCCCCCAAACATGATTGAACTTGGTTTTTTGAGGGGGTGTTACCCTTCGATTTTCGGACAAATTGATCCTGACTCGATGAGCCCCATTTAAATGAGTATTAGCCTTAGATTTCTAACCTTGTTCATATCCAATCCCTTTTAGTTGGTATTAGACTTCAAATTTATGGGTTATAGGCTTTTCCCCCAAACATGATTGAACTTGGTTTTTGGAGGGGGTGTTAGCCTTGGATTTTCGGACAAATTGATCCTGACTCGACGAGCCCCATTTAAATGGGTATTAGCCTTAGATTTCTAACCTTGTTCATATCCAAGCCCTTTTAGTTCGTATTAGACTTCAAATTTATGGGATATAGACTTTTCCTCCAAACATGATTGAACTTTGTTTTTGGAGGGGGTGTTAGCCTTGGATTTTCGGACAAATTGATCCTTACTCGACGAGCCCCATTTAAGTGAGTATTAGCCTTAGATTTCTAACCTTGGTCATATCCAAGCCCTTTTAGTTGGTATTAGACTTCAAATTTATGGGTAATATCCTTTTCCCCCAAACATGATTGAACTTGGTTTTTGGAGGGGGTGTTAGCCTTGGATTTTCGGACAAATTGATCTAGACTCGATGAGCCCCATTTAAATGAGTATTAGGCTTAGATTTCTAACCTTGTTCATATACAAGCCCTTTTAGTTGGTATTAGACTTCAAATTTATGGGTAATAGACTTTTCCCCCAAATATGATTGAACTTGGTTTTTTGAGGGGGTGTTAGCCTTGGATTTTCGGACAAATTGATCCAGACTCGACGAGGCCCATTTAAATGAGTATTAGGCTTAGATTTCTAACCTTGTTCATATCCAAGCCCTTTTAGATGGTATTAGACTTCAAATATATGGGTTATAGGCTTTTCCCCCAAACATGATTGAACTTGGTTTTTTGAGGGGGTGTTAGCCTTGGATTTTCGGACAAATTGATCCTGACTCGAGGAGCCCCATTTAAATGAGTATTAGCCTTAGATTTCTAACCTTGTTCATATCCAATCCCTTTTAGTTTGTATTAGACTTCAAATTTATGGGTTATAGGCTTTTCCCCCAAACATGATTGAACTTGGTTTTTGGAGGGGGTGTTAGCTTTGGATTTTCGGACAAATTGATCCTGACTCGACGAGCCCCATTTTAGTGAGTATTAGCCTTAGATTTCTAACCTTGGTCATATCCAAGCCCTTTTAGTTGGTATTAAACTTCAAATTTATGGGTAATATCCTTTTCCCCCAAACATGATTGAACTTTGTTTTTGGAGGGGGTGTTAGCCTTGGATTTTCGGACAAATTGATCCTGACTCGACGAGCCCCATTGAATTGAGTATTATCCTTAGATTTCTAACCTTGTTCATATCCAATCCCTTTTAGTTGGTATTAGACTTCAAATTTATGGGTAATAGACTTTTCCCCCAAACATCATTGAACTTGGTTTTTAGAGCGGGTGTTAGCCTTGGATTTTCGGACAAATTGATCCTAACTCGACGAGCCCCATTTAAATGAGTATTAGCCTTAGATTTCTAACCTTGTTCATAACCAAGCCCTTTTAGTTGGTATTAGCCTTCAAATTTATGGGTTATAGGCTTTTCCCCCAACACATGATTGAACTTGCTTTTTGGAGGGGGTGTTAGCCTTGGATTTTCGGACAAATTGATCCTGACTCGACGAGCCCCATTTAAATGAGTATTAGCCTTAGATTTCTAACCTTGTTCATATCCAAGCCCTTTTAGTTGGTATTAGCCTTCAAATTTATGGGTTATAGGCTTTTCCCCCAAACATGATTGAACTTGGTTTTTGGAGGGGGTGTTAGCCTTGGATTTTCGGACAAATTGATCCTGACTCGACGAGCCCCATTTAAATGAGTATTAGGCTTAGATTTCTAACTTTGTTCATATCCAAGCCCTTTTAGATGGTATTAGACTTTAAATTTATGGGTTATAGGCTTTTCCCCCAACACATGATTGAACTTGCTTTTTGGAGGGGGTGTTAGCCTTGGATTTTCGGACAAATTGATCCTGACTCGACGAGCCCCATTTAAATGAGTATTATCCTTAGATTTATAACCTTGTTCATATACAAGCCCTTTTAGTTGGTATTAGACTTCAAATTTATGGGTAATAGACTTTTCCCCCAAATATGATTGAACTTGGTTTTTTGAGGGGGTGTTAGCCTTGGATTTTCGGACAAATTGATCCTGACTCGACGAGCCCCATTTAAATGAGTATTAGGCTTAGATTTCTAACCTTGTTCATATCCAAGCCCTTTTAGATGGTATTAGACTTCAAATTTATGGGTTATAGGTTTTCCCCCAACACATGATTGAACTTGGTTTTTGGAGGGGGTGTTAGCCTTGGATTTTCGGACAAATTGATCCAGACTCGACGAGCCCCATTTAAATGAGTATTAGGCTTAGATTTCTAACCTTGTTCATATCCAAGCCCTTTTAGATGGTATTAGACTTCAAATATATGGGTTATAGGCTTTTCCCCCAAACATGATTGAACTTGGTTTTTTGAGGGGGTGTTACCCTTCGATTTTCGGACAAATTGATCCTGACTCGATGAGCCCCATTTAAATGAGTATTAGCCTTAGATTTCTAACCTTGTTCATATCCAATCCCTTTTAGTTGGTATTAGACTTCAAATTTATGGGTTATAGGCTTTTCCCCCAAACATGATTGAACTTGGTTTTTGGAGGGGGTGTTAGCCTTGGATTTTCGGACAAATTGATCCTGACTCGACGAGCCCCATTTAAATGAGTATTAGCCTTAGATTTCTAACCTTGTTCATATCCAAGCCCTTTTAGTTCGTATTAGACTTCAAATTTATGGGATATAGACTTTTCCCCCAAACATGATTGAACTTTGTTTTTGGAGGGGGTGTTAGCCTTGGATTTTCGGACAAATTGATCCTTACTCGACGAGCCCCATTTAAGTGAGTATTAGCCTTAGATTTCTAACCTTGGTCATATCCAAGCCCTTTTAGTTGGTATTAGACTTGAAATTTACGGGTAATATCCTTTTCCCCCAAACATGATTGAACTTGGTTTTTGGAGGGGGTGTTATCCTTGGATTTTCGGACAAATTGATCCTGACTCGACGAGCCCCATTTAAATGAGTATTAGGCTTAGATTTCTAACTTTGTTCATATCCAAGCCCTTTTAGATGGTATTAGACTTTAAATTTATGGGTTATAGGCTTTTCCCCCAACACATGATTGAACTTGCTTTTTGGAGGGGGTGTTAGCCTTGGATTTTCGGACAAATTGATCCTGACTCGACGAGCCCCATTTAAATGAGTATTAGCCTTAGATTTCTAACCTTGTTCATATCCAAGCCCTTTTAGTTGGTATTAGCCTTCAAATTTATGGGTTATAGGCTTTTCCCCCAAACATGATTGAACTTTGTTTTTGGAGGGGGTGTTAGCCTTGGATTTTCGGACAAATTGATCCTGACTCGACGAGCCCCATTGAATTGAGTATTATCCTTAGATTTCTAACCTTGTTCATATCCAATCCCTTTTAGTTGGTATTAGACTTCAAATTTATGGGTAATAGACTTTTCCCCCAAACATCATTGAACTTGGTTTTTAGAGCGGGTGTTAGCCTTGGATTTTCGGACAAATTGATCCTAACTCGACGAGCCCCATTTAAATGAGTATTAGCCTTAGATTTCTAACCTTGTTCATAACCAAGCCCTTTTAGTTGGTATTAGCCTTCAAATTTATGGGTTATAGGCTTTTCCCCCAACACATGATTGAACTTGCTTTTTGGAGGGGGTGTTAGCCTTGGATTTTCGGACAAATTGATCCTGACTCGACGAGCCCCATTTAAATGAGTATTAGCCTTAGATTTCTAACCTTGTTCATATCCAAGCCCTTTTAGTTGGTATTAGCCTTCAAATTTATGGGTTATAGGCTTTTCCCCCAAACATGATTGAACTTGGTTTTTGGAGGGGGTGTTAGCCTTGGATTTTCGGACAAATTGATCCTGACTCGACGAGCCCCATTTAAATGAGTATTAGGCTTAGATTTCTAACTTTGTTCATATCCAAGCCCTTTTAGATGGTATTAGACTTTAAATTTATGGGTTATAGGCTTTTCCCCCAACACATGATTGAACTTGCTTTTTGGAGGGGGTGTTAGCCTTGGATTTTCGGACAAATTGATCCTGACTCGACGAGCCCCATTTAAATGAGTATTATCCTTAGATTTATAACCTTGTTCATATACAAGCCCTTTTAGTTGGTATTAGACTTCAAATTTATGGGTAATAGACTTTTCCCCCAAATATGATTGAACTTGGTTTTTTGAGGGGGTGTTAGCCTTGGATTTTCGGACAAATTGATCCTGACTCGACGAGCCCCATTTAAATGAGTATTAGGCTTAGATTTCTAACCTTGTTCATATCCAAGCCCTTTTAGATGGTATTAGACTTCAAATTTATGGGTTATAGGTTTTCCCCCAACACATGATTGAACTTGGTTTTTGGAGGGGGTGTTAGCCTTGGATTTTCGGACAAATTGATCCAGACTCGACGAGCCCCATTTAAATGAGTATTAGGCTTAGATTTCTAACCTTGTTCATATCCAAGCCCTTTTAGATGGTATTAGACTTCAAATATATGGGTTATAGGCTTTTCCCCCAAACATGATTGAACTTGGTTTTTTGAGGGGGTGTTACCCTTCGATTTTCGGACAAATTGATCCTGACTCGATGAGCCCCATTTAAATGAGTATTAGCCTTAGATTTCTAACCTTGTTCATATCCAATCCCTTTTAGTTGGTATTAGACTTCAAATTTATGGGTTATAGGCTTTTCCCCCAAACATGATTGAACTTGGTTTTTGGAGGGGGTGTTAGCCTTGGATTTTCGGACAAATTGATCCTGACTCGACGAGCCCCATTTAAATGAGTATTAGCCTTAGATTTCTAACCTTGTTCATATCCAAGCCCTTTTAGTTCGTATTAGACTTCAAATTTATGGGATATAGACTTTTCCCCCAAACATGATTGAACTTTGTTTTTGGAGGGGGTGTTAGCCTTGGATTTTCGGACAAATTGATCCTTACTCGACGAGCCCCATTTAAGTGAGTATTAGCCTTAGATTTCTAACCTTGGTCATATCCAAGCCCTTTTAGTTGGTATTAGACTTGAAATTTACGGGTAATATCCTTTTCCCCCAAACATGATTGAACTTGGTTTTTGGAGGGGGTGTTATCCTTGGATTTTCGGACAAATTGATCCTGACTCGACGAGCCCCATTTAAATGAGTATTAGGCTTAGATTTCTAACTTTGTTCATATCCAAGCCCTTTTAGATGGTATTAGACTTTAAATTTATGGGTTATAGGCTTTTCCCCCAACACATGATTGAACTTGCTTTTTGGAGGGGGTGTTAGCCTTGGATTTTCGGACAAATTGATCCTGACTCGACGAGCCCCATTTAAATGAGTATTATCCTTAGATTTATAACCTTGTTCATATACAAGCCCTTTTAGTTGGTATTAGACTTCAAATTTATGGGTAATAGACTTTTCCCCCAAATATGATTGAACTTGGTTTTTTGAGGGGGTGTTAGCCTTGGATTTTCGGACAAATTGATCCTGACTCGACGAGCCCCATTTAAATGAGTATTAGGCTTAGATTTCTAACCTTGTTCATATCCAAGCCCTTTTAGATGGTATTAGACTTCAAATATATAGGTTATAGGCTTTTCCCCCAAACATGATTGAACTTGGTTTTTGGAGGGGGTGTTAGCCTTGGATTTTCGGACAAATTGATCCTGACTCGAGGAGCCCCATTTAAATGAGTATTAGCCTTAGATTTCTAACCTTGTTCATATCCAATCCCTTTTAGTTGGTATTAGACTTCAAATTTATGGGTTATAGGCTTTTCCCCCAAACATGATTGAACTTGTTTTTTGGAGGGGGTGTTAGCTTTGGATTTTCGGACAAATTGATCCTGACTCGACGAGCCCCATTTTAGTGAGTATTAGCCTTAGATTTCTAACCTTGGTCATATCCAAGCCCTTTTAGTTGGAATTAGACTTCAAATTTATGGGTAATATCCTTTTCCCCCAAACATGATTGAACTTGGTTTTTGGAGGGGGTGTTAGCCTTGGATTTTCGGACAAATTGATCCTGACTCGACGAGCCCCATTGAATTGAGTATTATCCTTAGATTTCTAACCTTGTTCATATCCAATCCCTTTTAGTTGGTATTAGACTTCAAATTTATGGGTAATAGACTTTTCCCCCAAACATGATTGAACTTGGTTTTTAGAGCGGGTGTTAGCCTTGGATTTTCGGACAAATTGATCCTAACTCGACGAGCCCCATTTAAATGAGTGTTAGGCTTAGATTTCTAACTTTGTTCATATCCAAGCCCTTTTAGATGGTATTAGACTTCAAATTTATGGGTTATAGGCTTTTCCCCCAACACATGATTGAACTTGCTTTTTGGAGGGGGTGTTAGCCTTGGATTTTCGGACAAATTGATCCTGACTCGACGAGCCCCATTTAAATGAGTATTATCCTTAGATTTATAACCTTGTTCATATACAAGCCCTTTTAGTTGGTATTAGACTTCAAATTTATGGGTAATAGACTTTTCCCCCAAATATGATTGAACTTGGTTTTTTGAGGGGGTGTTAGCCTTGGATTTTCGGACAAATTGATCCTGACTTGACGAGCCCCATTTAAATGAGTATTAGGCTTAGATTTCTAACCTTGTTCATATCCAAGCCCTTTTAGATGGTATTAGACTTCAAATTTATGGGTTATAGGTTTTCCCCCAACACATGATTGAACTTGGTTTTTGGAGGGGGTGTTAGCCTTGGATTTTCGGACAAATTGATCCAGACTCGACGAGCCCCATTTAAATGAGTATTAGGCTTAGATTTCTATCCTTGTTCATATCCAAGACCTTTTAGATGGTATTAGACTTCAAATATATGGGTTATAGGCTTTTCCCCCAAACATGATTGAACTTGGTTTTTTGAGGGGGTGTTACCCTTCGATTTTCGGACAAATTGATCCTGACTCGATGAGCCCCATTTAAATGAGTATTAGCCTTAGATTTCTAACCTTGTTCATATCCAATCCCTTTTAGTTGGTATTAGACTTCAAATTTATGGGTTATAGGCTTTTCCCCCAAACATGATTGAACTTGGTTTTTGGAGGGGGTGTTAGCCTTGGATTTTCGGACAAATTGATCCTGACTCGACGAGCCCCATTTAAATGAGTATTAGCCTTAGATTTCTAACCTTGTTCATATCCAAGCCCTTTTAGTTCGTATTAGACTTCAAATTTATGGGATATAGACTTTTCCCCCAAACATGATTGAACTTTGTTTTTGGAGGGGGTGTTAGCCTTGGATTTTCGGACAAATTGATCCTTACTCGACGAGCCCCATTTAAATGAGTATTAGCCTTAGATTTCTAACCTTGTTCATATCCAAGCCCTTTTAGTTGGTATTAGACTTCAAATTTATGGGTTATAGGCTTTTCCCCCAAACATGATTGAACTTGGTTTTTGGAGGGGGTGCTAGCCTTGGATTTTCGGACAAATTGATCCTGACTCGACGAGCCCCATTTAAATGAGTATTAGTCTTAGATTTCTAACCTTGTTCATATCCAAGCCCTTTTAGTTCGTATTAGACTTCAAATTTATGGGATATAGACTTTTCCCCCAAACATGATTGAACTTTGTTTTTGGAGGGGGGGTTAGCCTTGGATTTTCGGACAAATTGATCCTTACTCGACGAGCCCCATTTAAGTGAGTATTAGCCTTAGATTTCTAACCTTGGTCATATCCAAGCCCTTTTAGTTGGTATTAGACTTCAAATTTATGGGTAATAACCTTTTCCCCCAAACATGATTGAACTTTGTTTTTGGAGGGGGTGTTAGCCTTGGATTTTCGGACAAATTGATCCTGACTCGACGAGCCCCATTGAAATGACTATTATCCTTAGATTTCTAACCTTGTTCATATCCAATCCCTTTTAGTTGGTATTAGACTTCAAATTTATGGGTAATAGACTTTTCCCCCAAACATGATTGAACTTGGTTTTTGGATCGGGTGTTAGCCTTGGATTTTCGGACAAATTGATCCTGACTGGACGAGCCCCATTTAAGTGAGTATTAGCCTTAGATTTCTAACCTTGGTCATATCCAAACCCTTTTAGTTGGTATTAGACTTCAAATTTATGGGTAATATCCTTTTCCCCCGAAAATGATTGAACTTGGTTTTTGGAGGGGGTGTTAGCCTTGGATTTTCGGACAAATTGATCCTGACTCGACGAGCCCCATTTAAATGAGTATTAGCCTTAGATTTCTAACCTTGTTCATATCCAAGCCCTTTTAGTTGGTATTATACTTCAAATTTATGGGTTATAGGCTTTTCCCCCAAACATGATTGAACTTGGTTTTTGGAGGGGGTGTTACCCTTGGATTTTCGGACAAATTGATCCTGACTCGACGAGCCCCATTTAAATGAGTATTAGGCTTAGATTTCTAAACTTGGTCATATCCAAGCCCTTTTAGTTGGTATTAGACTTCAAATTTATGGGTAATATCCTTTTCCCCCAAACATGATTGAACTTGGTTTTTGGAGGGGGTGTTAGCCTTGGATTTTCGGACAAATTGATCCAGACTCGACGAGCCCCATTTAAATGAGTATTAGGCTTAGATTTCTAACCTTGTTCATATCCAAGCCCTTTTAGATGGTATTAGACTTCAAATATATGGGTTATAGGCTTTTCCCCCAAACATGATTGAACTTGGTTTATGGAGGGGGTGTTAGCCTTGGATTTTCGGACAAATTGATCCTGACTCAACGAGCCCCATTTAAATGAGTATTAGCCTTAGATTTCTAACCTTTTTCATATCCAAGCCCTTTTAGTTGGTATTAGACTTCAAATTTATGGGTAATAGACTTTTCCCCCAAACATGATTGAACTTGGTTTTTTGCGGGGATGTTTGGCTTGGATTTTCAGACAAATTGATCCTGACTCGACGAGCCCCATTTAAATGAGTATTAGGCTTAGATTTCTAACCTTGTTCATATCCAAGCCCTTTTAGATGATATTAGACTTCAAATTTATGGCTTATAGGCTTTTCCCCCAAACATGATTGAACTTGGTTTTTGGAGGGGGTGTTAGCCTTGGATTTTCGGACAAATTGATCCTGACTCGACGAGCCCCATTGAAATGAGTATTATCCTTAGATTTCTAACCTTGTTCATATCCAATCCCTTTTAGTTGGTATTAGACTTCAAATTTATGGGTAATAGACTTTTCCCCCAAACATGATTGAACTTGGTTTTTGGAGCGGGTGTTAGCCTTGGATTTTCAGACAAATTGATCCTAACTCGACGAGCCCCATTTAAATGAGTATTAGTCTTAGATTTCTAACCTTGTTCATATCCAAGCCCTTTTAGTTGGTATTACCCTTCAAATTTATGGGTTATAGGCTTTTCCCCCAAACATGATTGAACTTGGTTTTTGGAGGGGGTGTTAGCCTTGGATTTTCGGACAAATTGATCCTGACTCGAGGAGCCCCATTTAAATCAGTATTAGCCTTAGATTTCTAACCTTGTTCATATCCAATCCCTTTTAGTTGGTATTAGACTTCAAATTTATGGGTTATAGGCTTTTCCCCCAAACATGATTGAACTTGGTTTTTGGAGGGGGTGTTAGCTTTGGATTTTCGGACAAATTGATCCTGACTCGACGAGCCCCATTTTAGTGAGTATTAGCCTTAGATTTCTAACCTTGGTCATATCCAAGCCCTTTTAGTTGGAATTAGACTTCAAATTTATGGGTAATATCCTCTTCCCCCAAACATGATTGAACTTTGTTTTTGGAGGGGGTGTTAGCCTTGGATTTTCGGACAAATTGATCCTGACTCGACGAGCCCCATTGAATTGAGTATTATCCTTAGATTTCTAACCTTGTTCATATCCAATCCCTTTTAGTTGGTATTAGACTTCAAATTTATGGGTAATAGACTTTTCCCCCAAACATGATTGAACTTGGTTTTTAGAGCGGGTGTTAGCCTTGGATTTTCGGACAAATTGATCCAGACTCGACGAGCCCCATTTAAATGAGTATTAGGCTTAGATTTCTAACCTTGTTCATATCCAAGCCCTTTTAGATGGTATTAGACTTCAAATATATGGGTTATAGGCTTTTCCCCCAAACATGATTGAACTTGGTTTTTGGAGGGGGTGTTAGCCTTGGATTTTCGGACAAATTGATCCTGACTCGACGAGCCCCATTTAAATGAGTATTAGCCTTAGATTTCTAACCTTTTTCATATCCAAGCCCTTTTAGTTGGTATTAGACTTCAAATTTATGGGTAATAGACTTTTCCCCCAAACATGATTGAACTTGGTTTTTTACGGGGATGTTTGGCTTGGATTTTCAGACAAATTGATCCTGACTCGACGAGCCCCATTTAAATGAGTATTAGGCTTAGATTTCTAACCTTGTTCATATCCAAGCCCTTTTAGATGATATTAGACTTCAAATTTATGGCTTATAGGCTTTTCCCCCAAACATGATTGAACTTGGTTTTTGGAGGGGGTGTTAGTCTTGGATTTTCGGACAAATTGATCCTGACTCGACGAGCCCCATTGAAATGAGTATTATCCTTAGATTTCTAACCTTGTTCATATCCAATCCCTTTTAGTTGGTATTAGACTTCAAATTTATGGGTAATAGACTTTTCCCCCAAACATGATTGAACTTGGTTTTTGGAGCGGGTGTTAGCCTTGGATTTTCAGACAAATTGATCCTAACTCGACGAGCCCCATTTAAATGAGTATTAGTCTTAGATTTCTAACCTTGTTCATATCCAAGCCCTTTTAGTTGGTATTAGCCTTCAAATTTATGGGTTATAGGCTTTTCCCCCAAACATGATTGAACTTGGTTTTTGGAGGGGGTGTTAGCCTTGGATTTTCGGACAAATTGATCCTGACTCGAGGAGCCCCATTTAAATGAGTATTAGCCTTAGATTTCTAACCTTGTTCATATCCAATCCCTTTTAGTTGGTATTAGACTTCAAATTTATGGGTTATAGGCTTTTCCCCCAAACATGATTGAACTTGGTTTTTGGAGGGGGTGTTAGCTTTGGATTTTCGGACAAATTGATCCTGACTCGACGAGCCCCATTTTAGTGAGTATTAGCCTTAGATTTCTAACCTTGGTCATATCCAAGCCCTTTTAGTTGGAATTAGACTTCAAATTTATGGGTAATATCCTCTTCCCCCAAACATGATTGAACTTTGTTTTTGGAGGGGGTGTTAGCCTTGGATTTTCGGACAAATTGATCCTGACTCGACGAGCCCCATTGAATTTAGTATTATCCTTAGATTTCTAACCTTGTTCATATCCAATCCCTTTTAGTCGGTATTAGACTTCAAATTTATGGGTAATAGACTTTTCCCCCAAACATGATTGAACTTGGTTTTTAGAGCGAGTGTTAGCCTTGGATTTTCGGACAAATTGATCCTAACTCGACGAGCCCCATTTAAATGAGTATTAGCCTTAGATTTCTAAGCTTGTTCATATCCAAGCCCTTTTAGTTGGTATTAGCCTTCAAATTTATGGGTTATAGGCTTTTCCCCCAAACATGATTGAACTTGGTTTTTGGAGGGGGTGTTAGCCTTGGATTTTCGGACAAATTGATCCTGACTCGACGAGCCCCATTTAAATGAGTATTATCCTTAGATTTATAACCTTGTTCATATACAAGCCCTTTTAGTTGGTATTAGACTTCAAATTTATGGGTAATAGACTTTTCCCCCAAATATGATTGAACTTGGTTTTTTGAGGGGGTGTTAGCCTTGGATTTTCGGACAAATTGATCCTGACTCGACGAGCCCCATTTAAATGAGTATTAGGCTTAGATTTCTAACCTTGTTCATATCCAAGCCCTTTTAGATGGTATTAGACTTCAAATTTATGGGTTATAGGCTTTTCCCCCAACACATGATTGAACTTGGTTTTTGGAGGGGGTGTTAGCCTTGGATTTTCGGACAAATTGATCCATACTCGACGAGCCCCATTTAAATGATTATTAGCCTTAGATTTATAACCTTGTTCATATCCAAGACCTTTTTAGTTGGTATTAGACTTCAAATTTATGGGTAATAGAATTTTCCCCCAAACATGATTGAACTTGGTTTTTTGAGGGGGTGTTACCCTTCGATTTTCGGACAAATTGATCCTGACTCGACGAGCCCCATTTAAATGAGTATTAGGCTTAGATTTCTAACCTTGTTCATATCCAATCCCTTTTAGTTGGTATTAGACTTCAAATTTATGGGTAATAGACTTTTCCCCCAAACATGATTGAACTTGGTTTTTAGAGCGGGTGTTAGCCTTGGATTTTCGGACAAATTGATCCTGACTCGACGAGCCCCATTTAAATGAGTATTAGCCTTAGATTTCTAACCTTTTTCATATCCAAGCCCTTTTAGTTGGTATTAGACTTCAAATTTATGGGTAATAGACTTTTCCCCCAAACATGATTGAACTTGGTTTTTTGCGGGGATGTTTGGCTTGGATTTTCAGACAAATTGATCCTGACTCGACGAGCCCCATTTAAATGAGTATTAGGCTTAGATTTCTAACCTTGTTCATATCCAAGCCCTTTTAGATGATATTAGACTTCAAATTTATGGCTTATAGGCTTTTCCCCCAAACATGATTGAACTTGGTTTTTGGAGGGGGTGTTAGCCTTGGATTTTCGGACAAATTGATCCTGACTCGACGAGCCCCATTGAAATGAGTATTATCCTTAGATTTCTAACCTTGTTCATATCCAATCCCTTTTAGTTGGTATTAGACTTCAAATTTATGGGTAATAGACTTTTCCCCCAAACATGATTGAACTTGGTTTTTGGAGCGGGTGTTAGCCTTGGATTTTCAGACAAATTGATCCTAACTCGACGAGCCCCATTTAAATGAGTATTAGTCTTAGATTTCTAACCTTGTTCATATCCAAGCCCTTTTAGTTGGTATTAGCCTTCAAATTTATGGGTTATAGGCTTTTCCCCCAAACATGATTGAACTTGGTTTTTGGAGGGGGTGTTAGCCTTGGATTTTCGGACAAATTGATCCTGACTCGACGAGCCCCATTTAAATGAGTATTATCCTTAGATTTATAACCTTGTTCATATACAAGCCCTTTTAGTTGGTATTAGACTTCAAATTTATGGGTAATAGACTTTTCCCCCAAATATGATTGAACTTGGTTTTTTGAGGGGGTGTTAGCCTTGGATTTTCGGACAAATTGATCCTGACTCGACGAGCCCCATTTAAATGAGTATTAGGCTTAGATTTCTAACCTTGTTCATATCCAAGCCCTTTTAGATGGTATTAGACTTCAAATTTATGGGTTATAGGCTTTTCCCCCAACACATGATTGAACTTGGTTTTTGGAGGGGGTGTTAGCCTTGGATTTTCGGACAAATTGATCCATACTCGACGAGCCCCATTTAAATGATTATTAGCCTTAGATTTATAACCTTGTTCATATCCAAGACCTTTTTAGTTGGTATTAGACTTCAAATTTATGGGTAATAGAATTTTCCCCCAAACATGATTGAACTTGGTTTTTTGAGGGGGTGTTACCCTTCGATTTTCGGACAAATTGATCCTGACTCGACGAGCCCCATTTAAATGAGTATTAGGCTTAGATTTCTAACCTTGTTCATATCCAATCCCTTTTAGTTGGTATTAGACTTCAAATTTATGGGTAATAGACTTTTCCCCCAAACATGATTGAACTTGGTTTTTAGAGCGGGTGTTAGCCTTGGATTTTCGGACAAATTGATCCTAACTCGACGAGCCCCATTTAAATGAGTATTAGGCTTAGATTTCTAACCTTGTTCATATCCAAGCCCTTTTAGATGGTATTACACTTCAAATTTATGGGTTATAGGTTTTTCCCCCAACACATGATTGAACTTGGTTTTTGGAGGGGGTGTTAGCCTTGGATTTTCAGACAAATTGATCCTGACTCGACGAGCCCCATTTAAGTGAGTATTATCCTTAGATTTATAACCTTGTTCATATCCAAGCCCTTTTAGTTGGTATTAGACTTCAAATTTATGGGTAATAGACTTTTCCCCCAAATATGATTGAACTTGGTTTTTTGAGGGGGAGTTAGCCTTGGATTTTCGGACAAATTGATCCTGACTCGACGAGCCCCATTTAAATGAGTATTAGCCTTAGATTTCTAACCTTGTTCATATCCAATCCCTTTTAGATGGTATTACACTTCAAATTTATGGGTTATAGGTTTTTCCCCCAACACATGATTGAACTTGGTTTTTGGAGGGGGTGTTAGCCTTGGATTTTCAGACAAATTGATCCTGACTCGACGAGCCCCATTTAAGTGAGTATTAGCCTTAGATTTCTAACCTTGGTCATATCCAAGCCCTTTTAGTTGGTATTAGACTTCAAATTTATGGGTAATATCCTTTTCCCCCAAACATGATTGAACTTGGTTTTTGGAGGGGGTGTTAGCCTTGGATTTTCGGACAAATTGATCCTGACTCGACGAGCCCCATTTAAATGAGTATTAGCCTTAGATTTCTAACCTTGTTCATATCCAAGCCCTTTTAGTTGGTATTAGACTTCAAATTTATGGGTTATAGGCTTTTCCCCCAAACATGATTGAACTTGGTTTTTGGAGGGGGTGTTACCTATGGATTTTCGGACAAATTGATGCTGACTCGACGAGCCCCATTTAAATGAGTATTAGCCTTAGATTTCTAACCTTGTTCATATCCAAGCCCTTTTAGATGGTATTACACTTCAAATTTATGGGTTATAGGTTTTTCCCCCAACACATGATTGAACTTGGTTTTTGGAGGGGGTGTTAGCCTTGGATTTTCAGACAAATTGATCCTGACTCGACGAGCCCCATTTAAGTGAGTATTATCCTTAGATTTATAACCTTGTTCATATCCAAGCCCTTTTAGTTGGTATTAGACTTCAAATTTATGGGTAATATCCTTTTCCCCCAAACATGATTGAACTTGGTTTTTGGAGGGGGTGTTAGCCTAGGATTTTCGGACAAATTGATCCTGACTCGAAGAGCCCCATTTAAATGAGTATTAGCCTTAGATTTCTAACCTTTTTCATATCCAATCCCTTTTAGATGGTATTAGACTTCAAATTTATGGGTTATAGGCTTTTCCCCCAACACATGATTGAACTTGGTTTTTGGAGGGGGTGTTAGCCTTGGATTTTCGGACAAATTGATCCTGACTCGACGAGCCCCATTTAAGTGAGTATTAGCCTTAGATTTCTAACCTTGGTCATATCCAAGCCCTTTTAGTTGGTATTAGACTTCAAATTTATGGGTAATATCCTTTTCCCCCAAACATGATTGAACTTGGTTTTTGGAGGGGGTGTTAGCCTTGGATTTTCGGACAAATTGATCCAGACTCGACGAGCCCCATTTAAATGAGTATTAGGCTTAGATTTCTAACCTTGTTCATATCCAAGCCCTTTTAGTTGGTATTAGACTTCAAATTTATGGGTTATAGGTTTTTCCCCCAACACATGATTGAACTTGGTTTTTGGAAGGGGTGTTAGCCTTGGATTTTCAAACAAATTGATCCTGACTCGACGAGCCCCATTTAAGTGAGTATTAGCCTTAGATTTCTAACCTTGGTCATATCCAAGCCCTTTTAGTTGGTATTAGACTTCAAATTTATGGGTAATATCCTTTTCCCCCAAACATGATTGAACTTGGTTTTTGGAGGGGGTGTTAGCCTTGGATTTTTGGACAAATTGATCCTGACTCGACGAGCCCCATTTAAATGAGTATTAGCCTTAGATTTCTAACCTTGTTCATATCCAAGCCCTTTTAGTTGGTATTAGACTTCAAATTTATGGGTAATATCCTTTTCCCCCAAACATGATTGAACTTGGTTTTTGGAGGGGGTGTTAGCCTTGGATTTTCGGACAAATTGATCCTGACTCGACGAGCCCCATTTAAATGAGTATTAGCCTTAGATTTCTAACCTTGTTCATATCCAAGCCCTTTTAGTTGGTATTAGACTTCAAATTTATGGGTTATAGGCTTTTCCCCCAAACATGATTGAACTTGGTTTTTGGAGGGGGTGTTACCTATGGATTTTCGGAAAAATTGATGCTGACTCGACGAGCCCCATTTAAATGAGTATTAGCCTTAGATTTCTAACCTTGTTCATATCCAAGCCCTTTTAGATGGTATTACACTTCAAATTTATGGGTTATAGGTTTTTCCCCCAACACATGATTGAACTTGGTTTTTGGAGGGGGTGTTAGCCTTGGATTTTCAGACAAATTGATCCTGACTCGACGAGCCCCATTTAAGTGAGTATTATCCTTAGATTTATAACCTTGTTCATATCCAAGCCCTTTTAGTTGGTATTAGACTTCAAATTTATGGGTAATATCCTTTTCCCCCAAACATGATTGAACTTGGTTTTTGGAGGGGGTGTTAGCCTAGGATTTTCGGACAAATTGATCCTGACTCGAAGAGCCCCATTTAAATGAGTATTAGCCTTAGATTTCTAACCTTTTTCATATCCAATCCCTTTTAGATGGTATTAGACTTCAAATTTATGGGTTATAGGCTTTTCCCCCAACACATGATTGAACTTGGTTTTTGGAGGGGGTGTTAGCCTTGGATTTTCGGACAAATTGATCCTGACTCGACGAGCCCCATTTAAGTGAGTATTAGCCTTAGATTTCTAACCTTGGTCATATCCAAGCCCTTTTAGTTGGTATTAGACTTCAAATTTATGGGTAATATCCTTTTCCCCCAAACATGATTGAACTTGGTTTTTGGAGGGGGTGTTAGCCTTGGATTTTCGGACAAATTGATCCAGACTCGACGAGCCCCATTTAAATGAGTATTAGGCTTAGATTTCTAACCTTGTTCATATCCAAGCCCTTTTAGTTGGTATTAGACTTCAAATTTATGGGTTATAGGTTTTTCCCCCAACACATGATTGAACTTGGTTTTTGGAAGGGGTGTTAGCCTTGGATTTTCAAACAAATTGATCCTGACTCGACGAGCCCCATTTAAGTGAGTATTAGCCTTAGATTTCTAACCTTGGTCATATCCAAGCCCTTTTAGTTGGTATTAGACTTCAAATTTATGGGTAATATCCTTTTCCCCCAAACATGATTGAACTTGGTTTTTGGAGGGGGTGTTAGCCTTGGATTTTTGGACAAATTGATCCTGACTCGACGAGCCCCATTTAAATGAGTATTAGCCTTAGATTTCTAACCTTGTTCATATCCAAGCCCTTTTAGTTGGTATTAGACTTCAAATTTATGGGTTATAGGCTTTTCCCCCAAACATGATTGAACTTGGTTTTTGGAGGGGGTGTTACCCTTGGATTTTCGGATAAATTGATCCTGACTCGACGAGCCCCATTTAAATGAGTATTAGCCTTAGATTTCTAACCTTGTTCATATCCAAGCCCTTTTAGATGGTATTAGACTTCAAATATATGGGTTATATGTTTTTCCCCCAACACATGATTGAACTTGGTTTTTGGAGGGGGTGTTAGCCTTGGATTTTCAGACAAATTGATCCTGACTCGACGAGCCCCATTTAAATGAGTATTAGCCTTAGATTTCTAACCTTTTTCATATCCAAGCCCTTTTAGATGGTATTAGACTTCAAATTTATGGGTTATAGGCTTTTCCCCCAACACATGATTGAACTTGGTTTTTGGAGGGGGTGTTAGCCTTGGATTTTCAGACAAATTGATCCTGACTCGACGAGCCCCATTTAAGTGTGTATTAGCCTTAGATTTCTAACCTGGGTCATATCCAAGCCCTTTTAGTTGGTATTAGACTTCAAATTTATGGGTAATATCCTTTTCCCCCAAACATGATTGAACTTGGTTTTTGGAGGGGGTGTTAGCCTTGGATTTTTGGACAAATTGATCCTGACTCGACGAGCCCCATTTAAATGAGTATTAGCCTTAGATTTCTAACCTTGTTCATATCCAAGCCCTTTTAGTTGGTATTAGACTTCAAATTTATGGGTTATAGGCTTTTCCCCCAAACATGATTGAACTTGGTTTTTGGAGGGGGTGTTACCCTTGGATTTTCGGATAAATTGATCCTGACTCGACGAGCCCCATTTAAATGAGTATTAGCCTTAGATTTCTAACCTTGTTCATATCCAAGCCCTTTTAGATGGTATTAGACTTCAAATATATGGGTTATAGGTTTTTCCCCCAACACATGATTGAACTTGGTTTTTGGAGGGGGTGTTAGCCTTGGATTTTCAGACAAATTGATCCTGACTCGACGAGCCCCATTTAAATGAGTATTAGCCTTAGATTTCTAACCTGGGTCATATCCAAGCCCTTTTAGTTGGTATTAGACTTCAAATTTATGGGTAATATCCTTTTCCCCCAAACATGATTGAACTTGGTTTTTGGAGGGGGTGTTAGCCTTGGATTTTCAGACAAATTGATCCTGACTCGACGAGCCCCATTTAAGTGTGTATTAGCCTTAGATTTCTAACCTGGGTCATATCCAAGCCCTTTTAGTTGGTATTAGACTTCAAATTTATGGGTAATATCCTTTTCCCCCAAACATGATTGAACTTGGTTTTTGGAGGGGGTGTTAGCCTTGGATTTTTGGACAAATTGATCCTGACTCGACGAGCCCCATTTAAATGAGTATTAGCCTTAGATTTCTAACCTTGTTCATATCCAAGCCCTTTTAGTTGGTATTAGACTTCAAATTTATGGGTTATAGGCTTTTCCCCCAAACATGATTGAACTTGGTTTTTGGAGGGGGTGTTACCCTTGGATTTTCGGATAAATTGATCCTGACTCGACGAGCCCCATTTAAATGAGTATTAGCCTTAGATTTCTAACCTTGTTCATATCCAAGCCCTTTTAGATGGTATTAGACTTCAAATATATGGGTTATAGGTTTTTCCCCCAACACATGATTGAACTTGGTTTTTGGAGGGGGTGTTAGCCTTGGATTTTCAGACAAATTGATCCTGACTCGACGAGCCCCATTTAAATGAGTATTAGCCTTAGATTTCTAACCTGGGTCATATCCAAGCCCTTTTAGTTGGTATTAGACTTCAAATTTATGGGTAATATCCTTTTCCCCCAAACATGATTGAACTTGGTTTTTGGAGGGGGTGTTAGCCTTGGATTTTTGGACAAATTGATCCTGACTCGACGAGCCCCATTTAAATGAGTATTAGCCTTAGATTTCTAACCTTGTTCATATCCAAGCCCTTTTAGTTGGTATTAGACTTCAAATTTATGGGTTATAGGCTTTTCCCCCAAACATGATTGAACTTGGTTTTTGGAGGGGGTGTTACCCTTGGATTTTCGGATAAATTGATCCTGACTCGACGAGCCCCATTTAAATGAGTATTAGCCTTAGATTTCTAACCTTGTTCATATCCAAGCCCTTTTAGATGGTATTAGACTTCAAATATATGGGTTATAGGTTTTTCCCCCAACACATGATTGAACTTGGTTTTTGGAGGGGGTGTTAGCCTTGGATTTTCAGACAAATTGATCCTGACTCGACGAGCCCCATTTAAATGAGTATTAGCCTTAGATTTCTAACCTTTTTCATATCCAAGCCCTTTTAGATGGTATTAGACTTCAAATTTATGGGTTATAGGCTTTTCCCCCAACACATGATTGAACTTGGTTTTTGGAGGGGGTGTTAGCCTTGGATTTTCGGACAAATTGATCCTGACTCGACGAGCCCCATTTAAGTGTGTATTAGCCTTAGATTTCTAACCTGGGTCATATCCAAGCCCTTTTAGTTGGTATTAGACTTCAAATTTATGGGTAATATCCTTTTCCCCCAAACATGATTGAACTTTGTTTTTGGAGGGGGTGTTAGCCTTGGATTTTCGGACAAATTGATCCTGACTCGACGAGCCCCATTGAAATGAGTATTATCCTTAGATTTCTAACCTTGTTCATATCCAAGGCGTTTTAGTTGGTATTAGACTTCAAATTTATGGGTAATATCCTTTTGCCCCAAACATGATTGAACTTGGTTTTTGGAGGGGGTGTTAGCCTTGGATTTTCGGACAAATTGATCCTGACTCGACGAGCCCCATTGAAATGAGTATTATCCTTAGATTTCTAACCTTGTTCATATCCAAGGCCTTTTAGTTGGTATTAGACTTCAAATTTATGGGTAATATACTTTTCCCCCAAAAATGATTGAACTTGGTTTTTGAAGGGGGTGTTAGCCTTGCATTTTCGGACAAATTGATCCTGACTCGACGAGCCCCATTTAAATGAGTATTAGCCTTAGATTTCTAACCTTGTTCATATCTAAGCCCTTTTAGATGGTATTAGACTTCAAATTTATGGGTTGTAGGCTTTTCCCCCAACACATGATTGAACTTGGTTTTTGGAGGGGGTGTTAGCCTTGGATTTTCGGACAAATTGATCCTGACTGGACGAGCCCCATTTAAGTGAGTATTAGCCTTAGATTTCTAACCTTTGTCATATCCAAGCCCTTTTAGTTGGTATTAGACTTCAAATTTATGGGTAATATCCTTTTCCCCCAAACATGATTGAACTTGGTTTTTGGAGGGGGTGTTAGCCTTGGATTTTCGGACAAATTGATCCTGACTCGACGAGCCCCATTTAAATGAGTATTAGCCTTAGATTTCTAACCTTGTTCATATCCAAGCCTTTTTAGTTGGTATTAGACTTCAAATTTATGGGTTATAGGTTTTTCCCCCAACACATGATTGAACTTGGTTTTTGGAAGGGGTGTTAGCCTTGGATTTTCTGACAAATTGATCCTGACTCGACGAGCCCCATTTAAGTGAGTATTAGCCTTAGATTTCTAACCTTTGTCATATCCAAGCCCTTTTAGTTGGTATTAGACTTCAAATTTATGGGTAATATCCTTTTCCCCCAAACATGATTGAACTTGGTTTTTGGAGGGGGTGTTAGCCTTGGATTTTCGGACAAATTGATCCTGACTCGACGAGCCCCATTTAAATGAGTATTAGCCTTAGATTTCTAACCTTGTTCATATCCAAGCCCTTTTAGTTGGTATTAGACTTCAAATTTATGGGTTATAGGCTTTTCCCCCAAACATGATTGAACTTGGTTTTTGGAGGGGGTGTTACCTTTGGATTTTCGGACAAATTGATCCTGACTCAACGAGCCCCATTTAAATGAGTATTAGCCTTAGATTTCTAACCTTGTTCATATCCAAGCCCTTTTAGATGGTATTAGAGTTCAAATTTATGGGTTATAGGCTTTTCGCCCAACACATGATTGAAATTGGTTTTTGGAGGGGGTGTTAGCCTTGGATTTTCGGACAAATTGATCCTGACTCGACGAGCCCCATTTAAGTGTGTATTAGCCTTAGATTTCTAACCTGGGTCATATCCAAGCCCTTTTAGTTCGTATTAGACTTCAAATTTATGGGTAATATCCTTTTCCCCCAAACATGATTGAACTTTGTTTTTGGAAGGGGTGTTAGCCTTGGATTTTCGGACAAATTGATCCTGACTCGACGAGCCCCATTGAAATGAGTATTATCCTTAGATTTCTAACCTTGTTCATATCCAAGGCCTTTTAGTTGGTATTAGACTTCAAATTTATGGGTAATATCCTTTTCCCCCAAACATGATTGAACTTGGTTTTTGGAGGGGGTGTTAGCCTTGGATTTTCGGACAAATTGATCCTGACTCGACGAGCCCCATTTAAATGAGTATTAGCCTTAGATTTCTAACCTTGTACATATCCAAGCCCTTTTAGTTGGTATTAGACTTCAAATTTATGGGTTATAGGTTTTTCCCCCAACACATGATTGAACTTGGTTTTTGGAAGGGGTGTTAGCCTTGGATTTTCAGACAAATTGATCCTGACTCGACGAGCCCCATTTAAGTGAGTATTAGCCTTAGATTTCTAGCCTTGGTCATATCCAAGCCCTTTTAGTTGGTATTAGACTTCAAATTTATGGGTAATATCCTTTTCCCCCAAACATGATTGAACTTGGTTTTTGGAGGGGGTGTTAGCCTTGGATTTTCGGACAAATTGATCCTGACTCGACGAGCCCCATTTAAATGAGTATTAGCCTTAGATTTCTAACCTTGTTCATATCCAAGCCCTTTTAGTTGGTATTAGACTTCAAATTTATAGGTTATAGGCTTTTCCCCCAAACATGATTGAACTTGGTTTTTGGAGGGGGTGTTACCTATGGATTTTCGGACAAATTGATGCTGACTCGACGAGCCCCATTTAAATGAGTATTAGCCTTAGATTTCTAACCTTGTTCATATACAAGCCCTTTTAGATGGTATTAGACTTCAAATTTATGGGTTATAGGCTTTTCCCCCAACACATGATTGAAATTGGTTTTTGGAGGGGGTGTTAGCCTTGGATTTTCGGACAAATTGATCCTGACTCGACGAGCCCCATTTAAGTGAGTATTAGCCTTAGATTTCTAACCTGGTTCATATCCAAGCCCTTTTAGTTGGTATTAGACTTCAAATTTATGGGTAATATCCTTTTCCCCCAAACATGATTGAACTTTCTTTTTGGAGGGGGTGTTAGCCTTGGATTTTCGGACAAATTGATCCTGACTCGACGAGCCCCATTGAAATGAGTATTATCCTTAGATTTCTAACCTTGTACATATCCAAGGCCTTTTAGTTGGTATTAGACTTCAAATTTATGGGTAATATACTTTTCCCCCAAACATGATTGAACTTGGTTTTTGGAGGGGGTGTTACCCTTGGATTTTCGGACAAATTGATCCTGACTCGACGAGCCCCATTTAAGTGAGTATTAGCCTTAGATTTCTAACCTTGGTCATATCCAAGCCCTTTTAGTTGGTATTAGACTTCAAATTTATGGGTTATAGGCTTTTCCCCCAAACATGATTGAACTTGGTTTTTTGAGGGGGTTTAGCCTTGGATTTTCGGACAAATTGATCCTGACTCGACGAGCCCCATTTAAATTAGTATTATGCTTAGATTTCTAACCTTGTTCATATCCAAGCCCTTTTAGATGGTATTAGACTTCAAATATATGGGTTATAGGCTTTTCCCCCAAACATGATTGAACTTGGTTTTTTGAGGGGGTGTTACCCTTGGATTTTCGGACAAATTGATCCTGACTCGACGAGCCCCATTTAAGTGAGTATTAGCCTTAGATTTCTAACCTTGGTCATATCCAACACCCTTTTAGTTGGTATTAGACTTCAAATTTATGGGTTATAGGCTTTTCCCCCAAACATGATTGAACTTGGTTTTTTGAGGGGGTTTAGCCTTGGATTTTCGGACAAATTGATCCTGACTCGACGAGCCCCATTTAAATGAGTATTAGCCTTAGATTTCTAACCTTGTTCATAACCAAGCCCTTTTAGTTCGTATTAGACTTCAAATTTATGGGTTATAGACTTTTCCCCCAAACATGATTGAACTTGGTTTTTGGAGGGGGTGTTAGCCTTGGATTTTCGGACAAATTGATCCTAACTCGACGAGCCCCATTTAAATGAGTATTAGCCTTAGATTTCTAACGTTGTTCATATCCAAGCCCTTTTAGTTGGTATTAGACTTCAAATTTATGGGTAATATACTTTTCCCCCAAACATGATTGAACTTGGTTTTTGGAGGGGGTGTTAGCCTTGGATTTTCGGACAAATTGATCCTGACTCGACGAGCCCCATTTAAATGAGTATTAGCCTTAGATTTCTAACCTTGTTCATATCCAAGCCCTTTTAGTTCGTATTAGACTTCAAATTTATGGGTTATAGACTTTTCCCCCAAACATGATTGAACTTGGTTTTTGGAGGGGGTGTTAGCCTTGGATTTTCGGACAAATTGATCCTAACTCGACGAGCCCCATTTAAATGAGTATTAGCCTTAGATTTCTAACCTTGTTCATATCCAAGCCCTTTTAGTTGGTATTAGACTTCAAATTTATGGGTTATAGGTTTTTCCCCCAACACATGATTGAACTTGGTTTTTGGAGGGGGTGTTAGCCTTGGATTTTCAGACAAATTGATCCTGACTCGACGAGCCCCATTTAAATGAGTATTAGCCTTAGATTTCTAACCTTTTTCATATCCAAGCCCTTTTAGATGGTATTAGACTTCAAATTTATGGGTTATAGGCTTTTCCCCCAACACATGATTGAACTTGGTTTTTGGAGGGGGTGTTAGCCTTGGATTTTCAGACAAATTGATCCTGACTCGACGAGCCCCATTTAAGTGTGTATTAGCCTTAGATTTCTAACCTGGGTCATATCCAAGCCCTTTTAGTTGGTATTAGACTTCAAATTTATGGGTAATATCCTTTTCCCCCAAACATGATTGAACTTGGTTTTTGGAGGGGGTGTTAGCCTTGGATTTTTGGACAAATTGATCCTGACTCGACGAGCCCCATTTAAATGAGTATTAGCCTTAGATTTCTAACCTTGTTCATATCCAAGCCCTTTTAGTTGGTATTAGACTTCAAATTTATGGGTTATAGGCTTTTCCCCCAAACATGATTGAACTTGGTTTTTGGAGGGGGTGTTACCCTTGGATTTTCGGACAAATTGATCCTGACTCGACGAGCCCCATTTAAATTAGTATTATGCTTAGATTTCTAACCTTGTTCATATCCAAGCCCTTTTAGATGGTATTAGACTTCAAATATATGGGTTATAGGCTTTTCCCCCAAACCTGATTGAACTTGGTTTTTTGAGGGGGTGTTACCATTCGATTTTCAGACAAATTGATCCTGACTTGATGAGCCCCATTTAAATGAGTATTAGCCTTAGATTTCTAACCTTGTTCATATCCAAGCCCTTTTAGTTGGTATTAGACTTCAAATTTATGGGTTATAGGCTTTTCCCCCAACACATGATTGAACTTGGTTTTTGGAGGGGGTGTTAGCCTTGGATTTTCAGACAAATTGATCCTGACTCGATGAGCCCCATTTAAGTGAGTATTAGCCTTAGATTTCTAACCTTGGTCATATCCAAGCCCTTTTAGTTGGTATTAGACTTCAAATTTATGGCTAATATCCTTTTTTCCCCAAACATGATGGAACTTGCTTTTTGGAGGGGGTGTTAGCCTTGGATTTTCGAAGAAATTGATCCTGACTCGACGAGCCCCATTTAAATTTGTATTATCCTTAGATTTCTAACCTTGGTCATATCCAAGCCCTTTTAGTTGGTATTAGACTTCAAATTTATGGGTAATATCCTTTTCCCCCAAACATGATTGAACTTGGTTTTTGGAGGGGGTGTTAGCCTTGGATTTTCGGACAAATTGATCCTGACTCGACGAGCCCCATTTAAATGAGTATTAGCCTTATATTTCTAACCTTGTTCATATCCAAGCCCTTTTAGTTGGTATTAGACTTCAAATTTATGGGTTATAGGCTTTTCCCCCAACACATGATTGAACTTGGTTTTTGGAGGGGGTGTTACCCTTGGATTTTCGGACAAATTGATCCTGACTCGACGAGCCCCATTTAAATGAGTATTAGCCTTAGATTTCTAACCTTGTTCATATCCAAGCCCTTTTAGTTGGTATTAGACTTCAAATTTATGGGTAATAGACTTTTCCCCCAAACATGATTGAACTTGGTTTTTGGAGGGGGTGTTAGCCTTGGATTTTCGGACAAATTGATCCTGACTCGAGGAGCCCCATTTAAATGAGTATTAGGCTTAGATTTCTAACCTTGTTCATATCCAAGCCCTTTTAGATGGTATTAGACTTCAAATTTATGGGTTATAGGCTTTTCCCCCAACACATGATTGAACTTGGTTTTTGGAGGGGGTGTTAGCCTTGGATTTTCGGACAAATTGATCCTAACTCGACGAGCCCCATTTAAATGAGTATTAGCCTTAGATTTCTAACCTTGTTCATATCCAAGCTCTTTTAGTTGGTATTAGACTTCAAATTTATGGGTTATAGGCTTTTTCCCCAAACATGATTGAACTTGCTTTTTGGAGGGGGTGTTAGCCTTGGATTTTCGGACAAATTGATCCTGACTCGACGAGCCCCATTTAAATGAGTATTATCCTTAGATTTATAACCTTGTTCATATAAAAGCCCTTTTAGATGGTATTAGACTTCAAATTTATGGGTTATAGGCTTTTCCCCCAACACATGATTGAACTTGGTTTTTGGAGGGGGTGTTAGCCTTGGATTTTCGGACAAATTGATCCTGACTCGACGAGCCCCATTTAAATGAGTATTAGCCTTAGATTTCTAACCTTGTTCATATCCAAGCCCTTTTAGTTCGTATTAGACTTCAAATTTATGGGTTATAGACTTTTCCCCCAAACATGATTGAACTTGGTTTTTGGAGGGGGTGTTAGCCTTGGATTTTCGGACAAATTGATCCTAACTCGACGAGCCCCATTTAAATGAGTATTAGCCTTAGATTTCTAACCTTGTTCATATCCAAGCCCTTTTAGTTGGTATTAGACTTCAAATTTATGGGTTATAGGTTTTTCCCCCAACACATGATTGAACTTGGTTTTTGGAGGGGGTGTTAGCCTTGGATTTTCAGACAAATTGATCCTGACTCGACGAGCCCCATTTAAATGAGTATTAGCCTTAGATTTCTAACCTTTTTCATATCCAAGCCCTTTTAGATGGTATTAGACTTCAAATTTATGGGTTATAGGCTTTTCCCCCAACACATGATTGAACTTGGTTTTTGGAGGGGGTGTTAGCCTTGGATTTTCAGACAAATTGATCCTGACTCGACGAGCCCCATTTAAGTGTGTATTAGCCTTAGATTTCTAACCTGGGTCATATCCAAGCCCTTTTAGTTGGTATTAGACTTCAAATTTATGGGTAATATCCTTTTCCCCCAAACATGATTGAACTTGGTTTTTGGAGGGGGTGTTAGCCTTGGATTTTTGGACAAATTGATCCTGACTCGACGAGCCCCATTTAAATGAGTATTAGCCTTAGATTTCTAACCTTGTTCATATCCAAGCCCTTTTAGTTGGTATTAGACTTCAAATTTATGGGTTATAGGCTTTTCCCCCAAACATGATTGAACTTGGTTTTTGGAGGGGGTGTTACCCTTGGATTTTCGGACAAATTGATCCTGACTCGACGAGCCCCATTTAAATTAGTATTATGCTTAGATTTCTAACCTTGTTCATATCCAAGCCCTTTTAGATGGTATTAGACTTCAAATATATGGGTTATAGGCTTTTCCCCCAAACCTGATTGAACTTGGTTTTTTGAGGGGGTGTTACCATTCGATTTTCAGACAAATTGATCCTGACTTGATGAGCCCCATTTAAATGAGTATTAGCCTTAGATTTCTAACCTTGTTCATATCCAAGCCCTTTTAGTTGGTATTAGACTTCAAATTTATGGGTTATAGGCTTTTCCCCCAACACATGATTGAACTTGGTTTTTGGAGGGGGTGTTAGCCTTGGATTTTCAGACAAATTGATCCTGACTCGATGAGCCCCATTTAAGTGAGTATTAGCCTTAGATTTCTAACCTTGGTCATATCCAAGCCCTTTTAGTTGGTATTAGACTTCAAATTTATGGCTAATATCCTTTTTTCCCCAAACATGATGGAACTTGCTTTTTGGAGGGGGTGTTAGCCTTGGATTTTCGAAGAAATTGATCCTGACTCGACGAGCCCCATTTAAATGAGTATTATCCTTAGATTTCTAACCTTGGTCATATCCAAGCCCTTTTAGTTGGTATTAGACTTCAAATTTATGGGTAATATCCTTTTCCCCCAAACATGATTGAACTTGGTTTTTGGAGGGGGTGTTAGCCTTGGATTTTCGGACAAATTGATCCTGACTCGACGAGCCCCATTTAAATGAGTATTAGCCTTATATTTCTAACCTTGTTCATATCCAAGCCCTTTTAGTTGGTATTAGACTTCAAATTTATGGGTTATAGGCTTTTCCCCCAACACATGATTGAACTTGGTTTTTGGAGGGGGTGTTACCCTTGGATTTTCGGACAAATTGATCCTGACTCGACGAGCCCCATTTAAATGAGTATTAGCCTTAGATTTCTAACCTTGTTCATATCCAAGCCCTTTTAGTTGGTATTAGACTTCAAATTTATGGGTAATAGACTTTTCCCCCAAACATGATTGAACTTGGTTTTTGGAGGGGGTGTTAGCCTTGGATTTTCGGACAAATTGATCCTGACTCGAGGAGCCCCATTTAAATGAGTATTAGGCTTAGATTTCTAACTTTGTTCATATCCAAGCCCTTTTAGATGGTATTAGACTTCAAATTTATGGGTTATAGGCTTTTCCCCCAACACATGATTGAACTTGGTTTTTGGAGGGGGTGTTAGCCTTGGATTTTCGGACAAATTGATCCTAACTCGACGAGCCCCATTTAAATGAGTATTAGCCTTAGATTTCTAACCTTGTTCATATCCAAGCTCTTTTAGTTGGTATTAGACTTCAAATTTATGGGTTATAGGCTTTTTCCCCAAACATGATTGAACTTGCTTTTTGGAGGGGGTGTTAGCCTTGGATTTTCGGACAAATTGATCCTGACTCGACGAGCCCCATTTAAATGAGTATTATCCTTAGATTTATAACCTTGTTCATATAAAAGCCCTTTTAGATGGTATTAGACTTCAAATTTATGGGTTATAGGCTTTTCCCCCAACACATGATTGAACTTGGTTTTTGGAGGGGGTGTTAGCCTTGGATTTTCGGACAAATTGATCCTAACTCGACGAGTCCCATTTAAATGAGTATTAGCCTTAGATTTCTAACCTTGTTCATATCCAAGCCCTTTTAGTTGGTATTAGACTTCAAATTTATGGGTTATAGGCTTTTTCCCCAAACATGATTGAACTTGCTTTTTGGAGGGGGTGTTAGCCTTGGATTTTCGGACAAATTGATCCTGACTCGACGAGCCCCATTTAAATGAGTATTATCCTTAGATTTATAACCTTGTTCATATACAAGCCCTTTTAGTTGGTATTAGACTTCAAATTTATGGGTAATAGACTTTTCCCCCAAACATGATTGAACTTGGTTTTTGGAGGGGGTGTTAGCCTTGGATTTTCGGACAAATTGATCCTGACTCGACGAGCCCCATTTAAATGAGTATTAGCCTTAGATTTCTAACCTTGTTCATATCCAAGCCCTTTTAGTTCGTATTAGACTTCAAATTTATGGGTTATAGACTTTTCCCCCAAACATGATTGAACTTGGTTTTTGGAGGGGGTGTTAGCCTTGGATTTTCGGACAAATTGATCCTAACTCGACGAGCCCCATTTAAATGAGTATTAGCCTTAGATTTCTAACCTTGTTCATATCCAAGACCTTTTAGTTGGTATTAGACTTCAAATTTATGGGTTATAGGCTTTTCTCCCAAACATGATTGAACTTGGTTTTTGGAGGGGGTGTTAGCCTTGGATTTTCGGACAAATTGATCCTGACTCGACGAGCCCCATTTAAATGAGTATTAGCCTTATATTTCTAACCTTTTTCATATCCAAGCCCTTTTAGTTGGTATTAGACTTCAAATTTATGGGTTATAGGCTTTTCCCCCAAACATGATTGAACTTGGTTTTTTGAGGGGGTTTAGCCTTGGATTTTCGGACAAATTGATCCTGACTCAACGAGCCCCATTTAAATTAGTATTATGCTTAGATTTCTAACCTTGTTCATATCCAAGCCCTTTTAGATGGTATTAGACTTCAAATATATGGGTTATAGGCTTTTCCCCCAAACATGATTGAACTTGGTTTTTTGAGGGGGTGTTACCCTTCGATTTTCGGACAAATTGATCCTGACTTGATGAGCCCCATTTAAATGAGTATTAGCCTTAGATTTCTAACCTTGTTCATATCCAAGCCCTTTTAGATGGTATTAGACTTCAAATATATGGGTTATAGGCTTTTCCCCCAAACATGATTGAACTTGGTTTTTTGAGGGGGTGTTACCCTTCGATTTTCAGACAAATTGATCCTGACTCGATGAGCCCCATTTAAATGAGTATTAGCCTTAGATTTCTAACCTTGTTCATATCCAATCCCTTTTAGTTGGTATTAGACTTCAAATTTATGGGTTATAGGCTTTTCCCCCAAACATGATTGAACTTGGTTTTTGGAGGGGGTGTTAGCCTTGGATTTTCGGACAAATTGATCCTGACTCGACGAGCCCCATTTAAATGAGTATTAGCCTTAGATTTCTAACCTTGTTCATATCCAAGCCCTTTTAGTTGGTATTAGACTTCAAATTTATGGGTTATAGGCTTTTCCCCCAACACATGATTGAACTTGGTTTTTGGAGGGGGTGTTACCCTTGGATTTTCGGACAAATTGATCCTGACTCGACGAGCCCCATTTAAATGAGTATTAGCCTTAGATTTCTAACCTTGTTCATATCCAAGCCCTTTTAGTTGGTATTAGACTTCAAATTTATGGGTAATAGACTTTTCCCCCAAACATGATTGAACTTGGTTTTTGGAGGGGGTGTTAGCCTTGGATTTTCGGACAAATTGATCCTGACTCGAGGAGCCCCATTTAAATGAGTATTAGCCTTAGATTTCTAACCTTGTTCATATCCAAGACCTTTTAGTTGGTATTAGACTTCAAATTTATGGGTTATAGGCTTTTCTCCCAAACATGATTGAACTTGGTTTTTGGAGGGGGTGTTAGCCTTGGATTTTCGGACAAATTGATCCTGACTCGACGAGCCCCATTTAAATGAGTATTAGCCTTATATTTCTAACCTTTTTCATATCCAAGCCCTTTTAGTTGGTATTAGACTTCAAATTTATGGGTTATAGGCTTTTCCCCCAAACATGATTGAACTTGGTTTTTTGAGGGGGTTTAGCCTTGGATTTTCGGACAAATTGATCCTGACTCAACGAGCCCCATTTAAATTAGTATTATGCTTAGATTTCTAACCTTGTTCATATCCAAGCCCTTTTAGATGGTATTAGACTTCAAATATATGGGTTATAGGCTTTTCCCCCAAACATGATTGAACTTGGTTTTTTGAGGGGGTGTTACCCTTCGATTTTCGGACAAATTGATCCTGACTTGATGAGCCCCATTTAAATGAGTATTAGCCTTAGATTTCTAACCTTGTTCATATCCAAGCCCTTTTAGATGGTATTAGACTTCAAATATATGGGTTATAGGCTTTTCCCCCAAACATGATTGAACTTGGTTTTTTGAGGGGGTGTTACCCTTCGATTTTCAGACAAATTGATCCTGACTCGATGAGCCCCATTTAAATGAGTATTAGCCTTAGATTTCTAACCTTGTTCATATCCAATCCCTTTTAGTTGGTATTAGACTTCAAATTTATGGGTTATAGGCTTTTCCCCCAAACATGATTGAACTTGGTTTTTGGAGGGGGTGTTAGCCTTGGATTTTCGGACAAATTGATCCTGACTCGACGAGCCCCATTTAAATGAGTATTAGCCTTAGATTTCTAACCTTGTTCATATCCAAGCCCTTTTAGTTCGTATTAGACTTCAAATTTATGGGTTATAGACTTTTCCCCCAAACATGATTGAACTTGGTTTTTGGAGGGGGTGTTAGCCTTGGATTTTCGGACAAATTGATCCTAACTCGACGAGCCCCATTTAAATGAGTATTAGCCTTAGATTTCTAACGTTGTTCATATCCAAGCCCTTTTAGTTGGTATTAGACTTCAAATTTATGGGTAATATACTTTTCCCCCAAACATGATTAAACTTGGTTTTTGGAGGGGGTGTTAGCCTTGGATTTTCGGACAAATTGATCCTGACTCGACGAGCCCCATTTAAATGAGTATTAGCCTTAGATTTCTAACCTTGTTCATATCCAAGCCCTTTTAGTTCGTATTAGACTTCAAATTTATGGGTTATAGACTTTTCCCCCAAACATGATTGAACTTGGTTTTTGGAGGGGGTGTTAGCCTTGGATTTTCGGACAAATTGATCCTAACTCGACGAGCCCCATTTAAATGAGTATTAGCCTTAGATTTCTAACCTTGTTCATATCCAAGACCTTTTAGTTGGTATTAGACTTCAAATTTATGGGTTATAGGCTTTTCTCCCAAACATGATTGAACTTGGTTTTTGGAGGGGGTGTTAGCCTTGGATTTTCGGACAAATTGATCCTGACTCGACGAGCCCCATTTAAATGAGTATTATCCTTAGATTTATAACCTTGTTCATATACAAGCCCTTTTAGTTCGTATTAGACTTCAAATTTATGGGTTATAGACTTTTCCCCCAAACATGATTGAACTTGGTTTTTGGAGGGGGTGTTAGCCTTGGATTTTCGGACAAATTGATCCTAACTCGACGAGCCCCATTTAAATGAGTATTAGCCTTAGATTTCTAACCTTGTTCATATCCAAGACCTTTTAGTTGGTATTAGACTTCAAATTTATGGGTTATAGGCTTTTCTCCCAAACATGATTGAACTTGGTTTTTGGAGGGGGTGTTAGCCTTGGATTTTCGGACAAATTGATCCTGACTCGACGAGCCCCATTTAAATGAGTATTAGCCTTATATTTCTAACCTTTTTCATATCCAAGCCCTTTTAGTTGGTATTAGACTTCAAATTTATGGGTTATAGGCTTTTCCCCCAAACATGATTGAACTTGGTTTTTTGAGGGGGTTTAGCCTTGGATTTTCGGACAAATTGATCCTAACTCGACGAGCCCCATTTAAATTAGTATTATGCTTAGATTTCTAACCTTGTTCATATCCAAGCCCTTTTAGATGGTATTAGACTTCAAATATATGGGTTATAGGCTTTTCCCCCAAACATGATTGAACTTGGTTTTTTGAGGGGGTGTTACCCTTCGATTTTCGGACAAATTGATCCTGACTCAACGAGCCCCATTTAAATGAGTATTAGCCTTAGATTTCTAACCTTGTTCATATCCAAGCCCTTTTAGATGGTATTAGACTTCAAATATATGGGTTATAGGCTTTTCCCCCAAACATGATTGAACTTGGTTTTTTGAGGGGGTGTTACCCTTCGATTTTCAGACAAATTGATCCTGACTCGATGAGCCCCATTTAAATGAGTATTAGCCTTAGATTTCTAACCTTGTTCATATCCAATCCCTTTTAGTTGGTATTAGACTTCAAATTTATGGGTTATAGGCTTTTCCCCCAAACATGATTGAACTTGGTTTTTGGAGGGGGTGTTAGCCTTGGATTTTCGGACAAATTGATCCTGACTCGACGAGCCCCATTTAAATGAGTATTAGCCTTAGATTTCTAACCTTGTTCATATCCAAGCCCTTTTAGTTCGTATTAGACTTCAAATTTATGGGTTATAGACTTTTCCCCCAAACATGATTGAACTTGGTTTTTGGAGGGGGTGTTAGCCTTGGATTTTCGGACAAATTGATCCTAACTCGACGAGCCCCATTTAAATGAGTATTAGCCTTAGATTTCTAACGTTGTTCATATCCAAGCCCTTTTAGTTGGTATTAGACTTCAAATTTATGGGTAATATACTTTTCCCCCAAACATGATTAAACTTGGTTTTTGGAGGGGGTGTTAGCCTTGGATTTTCGGACAAATTGATCCTGACTCGACGAGCCCCATTTAAATGAGTATTAGCCTTAGATTTCTAACCTTGTTCATATCCAAGCCCTTTTAGTTCGTATTAGACTTCAAATTTATGGGTTATAGACTTTTCCCCCAAACATGATTGAACTTGGTTTTTGGAGGGGGTGTTAGCCTTGGATTTTCGGACAAATTGATCCTAACTCGACGAGTCCCATTTAAATGAGTATTAGCCTTAGATTTCTAACCTTGTTCATATCCAAGCCCTTTTAGTTGGTATTAGACTTCAAATTTATGGGTTATAGGCTTTTTCCCCAAACATGATTGAACTTGCTTTTTGGAGGGGGTGTTAGCCTTGGATTTTCGGACAAATTGATCCTGACTCGACGAGCCCCATTTAAATGAGTATTATCCTTAGATTTATAACCTTGTTCATATACAAGCCCTTTTAGTTGGTATTAGACTTCAAATTTATGGGTAATAGACTTTTCCCCCAAACATGATTGAACTTGGTTTTTGGAGGGGGTGTTAGCCTTGGATTTTCGGACAAATTGATCCTGACTCGACGAGCCCCATTTAAATGAGTATTAGCCTTAGATTTCTAACCTTGTTCATATCCAAGCCCTTTTAGTTCGTATTAGACTTCAAATTTATGGGTTATAGACTTTTCCCCCAAACATGATTGAACTTGGTTTTTGGAGGGGGTGTTAGCCTTGGATTTTCGGACAAATTGATCCTAACTCGACGAGCCCCATTTAAATGAGTATTAGCCTTAGATTTCTAACCTTGTTCATATCCAAGACCTTTTAGTTGGTATTAGACTTCAAATTTATGGGTTATAGGCTTTTCTCCCAAACATGATTGAACTTGGTTTTTGGAGGGGGTGTTAGCCTTGGATTTTCGGACAAATTGATCCTGACTCGACGAGCCCCATTTAAATGAGTATTATCCTTAGATTTATAACCTTGTTCATATACAAGCCCTTTTAGTTCGTATTAGACTTCAAATTTATGGGTTATAGACTTTTCCCCCAAACATGATTGAACTTGGTTTTTGGAGGGGGTGTTAGCCTTGGATTTTCGGACAAATTGATCCTAACTCGACGAGCCCCATTTAAATGAGTATTAGCCTTAGATTTCTAACCTTGTTCATATCCAAGACCTTTTAGTTGGTATTAGACTTCAAATTTATGGGTTATAGGCTTTTCTCCCAAACATGATTGAACTTGGTTTTTGGAGGGGGTGTTAGCCTTGGATTTTCGGACAAATTGATCCTGACTCGACGAGCCCCATTTAAATGAGTATTAGCCTTATATTTCTAACCTTTTTCATATCCAAGCCCTTTTAGTTGGTATTAGACTTCAAATTTATGGGTTATAGGCTTTTCCCCCAAACATGATTGAACTTGGTTTTTTGAGGGGGTTTAGCCTTGGATTTTCGGACAAATTGATCCTGACTCAACGAGCCCCATTTAAATTAGTATTATGCTTAGATTTCTAACCTTGTTCATATCCAAGCCCTTTTAGATGGTATTAGACTTCAAATATATGGGTTATAGGCTTTTCCCCCAAACATGATTGAACTTGGTTTTTTGAGGGGGTGTTACTCTTCGATTTTCGGACAAATTGATCCTGACTCGACGAGCCCCATTTAAATGAGTATTAGCCTTAGATTTCTAACCTTGTTCATATCCAAGCCCTTTTAGTTCGTATTAGACTTCAAATTTATGGGTTATAGACTTTTCCCCCAAACATGATTGAACTTGGTTTTTGGAGGGGGTGTTAGCCTTGGATTTTCGGACAAATTGATCCTAACTCGACGAGTCCCATTTAAATGAGTATTAGCCTTAGATTTCTAACCTTGTTCATATCCAAGCCCTTTTAGTTGGTATTAGACTTCAAATTTATGGGTTATAGGCTTTTTCCCCAAACATGATTGAACTTGCTTTTTGGAGGGGGTGTTAGCCTTGGATTTTCGGACAAATTGATCCTGACTCGACGAGCCCCATTTAAATGAGTATTATCCTTAGATTTATAACCTTGTTCATATACAAGCCCTTTTAGTTGGTATTAGACTTCAAATTTATGGGTAATAGACTTTTCCCCCAAACATGATTGAACTTGGTTTTTGGAGGGGGTGTTAGCCTTGGATTTTCGGACAAATTGATCCTGACTCGACGAGCCCCATTTAAATGAGTATTAGCCTTAGATTTCTAACCTTGTTCATATCCAAGCCCTTTTAGTTCGTATTAGACTTCAAATTTATGGGTTATAGACTTTTCCCCCAAACATGATTGAACTTGGTTTTTGGAGGGGGTGTTAGCCTTGGATTTTCGGACAAATTGATCCTAACTCGACGAGCCCCATTTAAATGAGTATTAGCCTTAGATTTCTAACCTTGTTCATATCCAAGACCTTTTAGTTGGTATTAGACTTCAAATTTATGGGTTATAGGCTTTTCTCCCAAACATGATTGAACTTGGTTTTTGGAGGGGGTGTTAGCCTTGGATTTTCGGACAAATTGATCCTGACTCGACGAGCCCCATTTAAATGAGTATTATCCTTAGATTTATAACCTTGTTCATATACAAGCCCTTTTAGTTCGTATTAGACTTCAAATTTATGGGTTATAGACTTTTCCCCCAAACATGATTGAACTTGGTTTTTGGAGGGGGTGTTAGCCTTGGATTTTCGGACAAATTGATCCTAACTCGACGAGCCCCATTTAAATGAGTATTAGCCTTAGATTTCTAACCTTGTTCATATCCAAGCCCTTTTAGTTCGTATTAGACTTCAAATTTATGGGTTATAGACTTTTCCCCCAAACATGATTGAACTTGGTTTTTGGAGGGGGTGTTAGCCTTGGATTTTCGGACAAATTGATCCTAACTCGACGAGCCCCATTTAAATGAGTATTAGCCTTAGATTTCTAACCTTGTTCATATCCAAGACCTTTTAGTTGGTATTAGACTTCAAATTTATGGGTTATAGGCTTTTCTCCCAAACATGATTGAACTTGGTTTTTGGAGGGGGTGTTAGCCTTGGATTTTCGGACAAATTGATCCTGACTCGACGAGCCCCATTTAAATGAGTATTAGCCTTATATTTCTAACCTTTTTCATATCCAAGCCCTTTTAGTTGGTATTAGACTTCAAATTTATGGGTTATAGGCTTTTCCCCCAAACATGATTGAACTTGGTTTTTTGAGGGGGTTTAGCCTTGGATTTTCGGACAAATTGATCCTGACTCAACGAGCCCCATTTAAATTAGTATTATGCTTAGATTTCTAACCTTGTTCATATCCAAGCCCTTTTAGATGGTATTAGACTTCAAATATATGGGTTATAGGCTTTTCCCCCAAACATGATTGAACTTGGTTTTTTGAGGGGGTGTTACCCTTCGATTTTCGGACAAATTGATCCTGACTTGATGAGCCCCATTTAAATGAGTATTAGCCTTAGATTTCTAACCTTGTTCATATCCAAGCCCTTTTAGATGGTATTAGACTTCAAATATATGGGTTATAGGCTTTTCCCCCAAACATGATTGAACTTGGTTTTTTGAGGGGGTGTTACCCTTCGATTTTCAGACAAATTGATCCTGACTCGATGAGCCCCATTTAAATGAGTATTAGCCTTAGATTTCTAACCTTGTTCATATCCAATCCCTTTTAGTTGGTATTAGACTTCAAATTTATGGGTTATAGGCTTTTCCCCCAAACATGATTGAACTTGGTTTTTGGAGGGGGTGTTAGCCTTGGATTTTCGGACAAATTGATCCTGACTCGACGAGCCCCATTTAAATGAGTATTAGCCTTAGATTTCTAACCTTGTTCATATCCAAGCCCTTTTAGTTGGTATTCGACTTCAAATTTATGGGTTATAGGCTTTTCCCCCAACACATGATTGAACTTGGTTTTTGGAGGGGGTGTTACCCTTGGATTTTCGGACAAATTGATCCTGACTCGACGAGCCCCATTTAAATGAGTATTAGCCTTAGATTTCTAACCTTGTTCATATCCAAGCCCTTTTAGTTGGTATTAGACTTCAAATTTATGGGTAATAGACTTTTCCCCCAAACATGATTGAACTTGGTTTTTGGAGGGGGTGTTAGCCTTGGATTTTCGGACAAATTGATCCTGACTCGAGGAGCCCCATTTAAATGAGTATTAGCCTTAGATTTCTAACCTTGTTCATATCCAAGACCTTTTAGTTGGTATTAGACTTCAAATTTATGGGTTATAGGCTTTTCTCCCAAACATGATTGAACTTGGTTTTTGGAGGGGGTGTTAGCCTTGGATTTTCGGACAAATTGATCCTGACTCGACGAGCCCCATTTAAATGAGTATTAGCCTTATATTTCTAACCTTTTTCATATCCAAGCCCTTTTAGTTGGTATTAGACTTCAAATTTATGGGTTATAGGCTTTTCCCCCAAACATGATTGAACTTGGTTTTTTGAGGGGGTTTAGCCTTGGATTTTCGGACAAATTGATCCTGACTCAACGAGCCCCATTTAAATTAGTATTATGCTTAGATTTCTAACCTTGTTCATATCCAAGCCCTTTTAGATGGTATTAGACTTCAAATATATGGGTTATAGGCTTTTCCCCCAAACATGATTGAACTTGGTTTTTTGAGGGGGTGTTACCCTTCGATTTTCGGACAAATTGATCCTGACTTGATGAGC
Source organism: Salix caprea (assembly GCA_964035475.1). Taxonomy (NCBI): domain Eukaryota; kingdom Viridiplantae; phylum Streptophyta; class Magnoliopsida; order Malpighiales; family Salicaceae; genus Salix; species Salix caprea. The sequence continues at coordinate 2,841,260 of OZ037748.1, read as the reverse complement.
CCCATTTAAATGAGTATTAGCCTTAGATTTCTAACCTTGTTCATATCCATGCCCTTTTAGATGGTACTAGACTTCAAATATATGGGTTATAGGCTTTTCCCCCAAACATGATTGAACTTGGTTTTTTGAGGGGGTGTTACCCTTCGATTTTCAGACAAATTGATCCTGACTCGATGAGCCCCATTTAAATGAGTATTAGCCTTAGATTTCTAACCTTGTTCATATCCAATCCCTTTTAGTTGGTATTAGACTTCAAATTTATGGGTTATAGGCTTTTCCCCCAAACATGATTGAACTTGGTTTTTGGAGGGGGTGTTAGCCTTGGATTTTCGGACAAATTGATCCTGACTCGACGAGCCCCATTTAAATGAGTATTAGCCTTAGATTTCTAACCTTGTTCATATCCAAGCCCTTTTAGTTCGTATTAGACTTCAAATTTATGGGTTATAGACTTTTCCCCCAAACATGATTGAACTTGGTTTTTGGAGGGGGTGTTAGCCTTGGATTTTCGGACAAATTGATCCTAACTCGACGAGCCCCATTTAAATGAGTATTAGCCTTAGATTTCTAACGTTGTTCATATCCAAGCCCTTTTAGTTGGTATTAGACTTCAAATTTATGGGTAATATACTTTTCCCCCAAACATGATTAAACTTGGTTTTTGGAGGGGGTGTTAGCCTTGGATTTTCGGACAAATTGATCCTGACTCGACGAGCCCCATTTAAATGAGTATTAGCCTTAGATTTCTAACCTTGTTCATATCCAAGCCCTTTTAGTTCGTATTAGACTTCAAATTTATGGGTTATAGACTTTTCCCCCAAACATGATTGAACTTGGTTTTTGGAGGGGGTGTTAGCCTTGGATTTTCGGACAAATTGATCCTAACTCGACGAGCCCCATTTAAATGAGTATTAGCCTTAGATTTCTAACCTTGTTCATATCCAAGCTCTTTTAGTTGGTATTAGACTTCAAATTTATGGGTTATAGGCTTTTTCCCCAAACATGATTGAACTTGCTTTTTGGAGGGGGTGTTAGCCTTGGATTTTCTGACAAATTGATCCTGACTCGACGAGCCCCATTTAAATGAGTATTATCCTTAGATTTATAACCTTGTTCATATAAAAGCCCTTTTAGATGGTATTAGACTTCAAATTTATGGGTTATAGGCTTTTCCCCCAACACATGATTGAACTTGGTTTTTGGAGGGGGTGTTAGCCTTGGATTTTCGGACAAATTGATCCTAACTCGACGAGTCCCATTTAAATGAGTATTAGCCTTAGATTTCTAACCTTGTTCATATCCAAGCCCTTTTAGTTGGTATTAGACTTCAAATTTATGGGTTATAGGCTTTTTCCCCAAACATGATTGAACTTGCTTTTTGGAGGGGGTGTTAGCCTTGGATTTTCGGACAAATTGATCCTGACTCGACGAGCCCCATTTAAATGAGTATTATCCTTAGATTTATAACCTTGTTCATATACAAGCCCTTTTAGTTGGTATTAGACTTCAAATTTATGGGTAATAGACTTTTCCCCCAAACATGATTGAACTTGGTTTTTGGAGGGGGTGTTAGCCTTGGATTTTCGGACAAATTGATCCTGACTCGACGAGCCCCATTTAAATGAGTATTAGCCTTAGATTTCTAACCTTGTTCATATCCAAGCCCTTTTAGTTCGTATTAGACTTCAAATTTATGGGTTATAGACTTTTCCCCCAAACATGATTGAACTTGGTTTTTGGAGGGGGTGTTAGCCTTGGATTTTCGGACAAATTGATCCTAACTCGACGAGCCCCATTTAAATGAGTATTAGCCTTAGATTTCTAACCTTGTTCATATCCAAGACCTTTTAGTTGGTATTAGACTTCAAATTTATGGGTTATAGGCTTTTCTCCCAAACATGATTGAACTTGGTTTTTGGAGGGGGTGTTAGCCTTGGATTTTCGGACAAATTGATCCTGACTCGACGAGCCCCATTTAAATGAGTATTAGCCTTATATTTCTAACCTTTTTCATATACAAGCCCTTTTAGTTGGTATTAGACTTCAAATTTATGGGTTATAGGCTTTTCCCCCAAACATGATTGAACTTGGTTTTTTGAGGGGGTTTAGCCTTGGATTTTCGGACAAATTGATCCTGACTCAACGAGCCCCATTTAAATTAGTATTATGCTTAGATTTCTAACCTTGTTCATATCCAAGCCCTTTTAGATGGTATTAGACTTCAAATATATGGGTTATAGGCTTTTCCCCCAAACATGATTGAACTTGGTTTTTTGAGGGGGTGTTACCCTTCGATTTTCAGACAAATTGATCCTGACTCGATGAGCCCCATTTAAATGAGTATTAGCCTTAGATTTCTAACCTTGTTCATATCCAATCCCTTTTAGTTGGTATTAGACTTCAAATTTATGGGTTATAGGCTTTTCCCCCAAACATGATTGAACTTGGTTTTTGGAGGGGGTGTTAGCCTTGGATTTTCGGACAAATTGATCCTGACTCGACGAGCCCCATTTAAATGAGTATTAGCCTTAGATTTCTAACCTTGTTCATATCCAAGCCCTTTTAGTTCGTATTAGACTTCAAATTTATGGGTTATAGACTTTTCCCCCAAACATGATTGAACTTGGTTTTTGGAGGGGGTGTTAGCCTTGGATTTTCGGACAAATTGATCCTAACTCGACGAGTCCCATTTAAATGAGTATTAGCCTTAGATTTCTAACCTTGTTCATATCCAAGCCCTTTTAGTTGGTATTAGACTTCAAATTTATGGGTTATAGGCTTTTTCCCCAAACATGATTGAACTTGGTTTTTGGAGGGGGTGTTAGCCTTGGATTTTCGGACAAATTGATCCTGACTCGACGAGCCCCATTTAAATGAGTATTAGCCTTAGATTTCTAACCTTGTTCATATCCAAGCCCTTTTAGTTCGTATTAGACTTCAAATTTATGGGTTATAGACTTTTCCCCCAAACATGATTGAACTTGGTTTTTGGAGGGGGTGTTAGCCTTGGATTTTCGGACAAATTGATCCTAACTCGACGAGCCCCATTTAAATGAGTATTAGCCTTAGATTTCTAACCTTGTTCATATCCAAGACCTTTTAGTTGGTATTAGACTTCAAATTTATGGGTTATAGGCTTTTCTCCCAAACATGATTGAACTTGGTTTTTGGAGGGGGTGTTAGCCTTGGATTTTCGGACAAATTGATCCTGACTCGACGAGCCCCATTTAAATGAGTATTAGCCTTATATTTCTAACCTTTTTCATATACAAGCCCTTTTAGTTGGTATTAGACTTCAAATTTATGGGTTATAGGCTTTTCCCCCAAACATGATTGAACTTGGTTTTTTGAGGGGGTTTAGCCTTGGATTTTCGGACAAATTGATCCTGACTCAACGAGCCCCATTTAAATTAGTATTATGCTTAGATTTCTAACCTTGTTCATATCCAAGCCCTTTTAGATGGTATTAGACTTCAAATATATGGGTTATAGGCTTTTCCCCCAAACATGATTGAACTTGGTTTTTTGAGGGGGTGTTACCCTTCGATTTTCAGACAAATTGATCCTGACTCGATGAGCCCCATTTAAATGAGTATTAGCCTTAGATTTCTAACCTTGTTCATATCCAATCCCTTTTAGTTGGTATTAGACTTCAAATTTATGGGTTATAGGCTTTTCCCCCAAACATGATTGAACTTGGTTTTTGGAGGGGGTGTTAGCCTTGGATTTTCGGACAAATTGATCCTGACTCGACGAGCCCCATTTAAATGAGTATTAGCCTTAGATTTCTAACCTTGTTCATATCCAAGCCCTTTTAGTTCGTATTAGACTTCAAATTTATGGGTTATAGACTTTTCCCCCAAACATGATTGAACTTGGTTTTTGGAGGGGGTGTTAGCCTTGGATTTTCGGACAAATTGATCCTAACTCGACGAGCCCCATTTAAATGAGTATTAGCCTTAGATTTCTAACGTTGTTCATATCCAAGCCCTTTTAGTTGGTATTAGACTTCAAATTTATGGGTAATATACTTTTCCCCCAAACATGATTAAACTTGGTTTTTGGAGGGGGTGTTAGCCTTGGATTTTCGGACAAATTGATCCTGACTCGACGAGCCCCATTTAAATGAGTATTAGCCTTAGATTTCTAACCTTGTTCATATCCAAGCCCTTTTAGTTCGTATTAGACTTCAAATTTATGGGTTATAGACTTTTCCCCCAAACATGATTGAACTTGGTTTTTGGAGGGGGTGTTAGCCTTGGATTTTCGGACAAATTGATCCTAACTCGACGAGCCCCATTTAAATGAGTATTAGCCTTAGATTTCTAACCTTGTTCATATCCAAGCTCTTTTAGTTGGTATTAGACTTCAAATTTATGGGTTATAGGCTTTTTCCCCAAACATGATTGAACTTGCTTTTTGGAGGGGCTGTTAGCCTTGGATTTTCGGACAAATTGATCCTGACTCGACGAGCCCCATTTAAATGAGTATTATCCTTAGATTTATAACCTTGTTCATATAAAAGCCCTTTTAGATGGTATTAGACTTCAAATTTATGGGTTATAGGCTTTTCCCCCAACACATGATTGAACTTGGTTTTTGGAGGGGGTGTTAGCCTTGGATTTTCGGACAAATTGATCCTAACTCGACGAGTCCCATTTAAATGAGTATTAGCCTTAGATTTCTAACCTTGTTCATATCCAAGCCCTTTTAGTTGGTATTAGACTTCAAATTTATGGGTTATAGGCTTTTTCCCCAAACATGATTGAACTTGCTTTTTGGAGGGGGTGTTAGCCTTGGATTTTCGGACAAATTGATCCTGACTCGACGAGCCCCATTTAAATGAGTATTATCCTTAGATTTATAACCTTGTTCATATACAAGCCCTTTTAGTTGGTATTAGACTTCAAATTTATGGGTAATAGACTTTTCCCCCAAACATGATTGAACTTGGTTTTTGGAGGGGGTGTTAGCCTTGGATTTTCGGACAAATTGATCCTGACTCGACGAGCCCCATTTAAATGAGTATTAGCCTTAGATTTCTAACCTTGTTCATATCCAAGCCCTTTTAGTTCGTATTAGACTTCAAATTTATGGGTTATAGACTTTTCCCCCAAACATGATTGAACTTGGTTTTTGGAGGGGGTGTTAGCCTTGGATTTTCGGACAAATTGATCCTAACTCGACGAGCCCCATTTAAATGAGTATTAGCCTTAGATTTCTAACCTTGTTCATATCCAAGACCTTTTAGTTGGTATTAGACTTCAAATTTATGGGTTATAGGCTTTTCTCCCAAACATGATTGAACTTGGTTTTTGGAGGGGGTGTTAGCCTTGGATTTTCGGACAAATTGATCCTGACTCGACGAGCCCCATTTAAATGAGTATTAGCCTTATATTTCTAACCTTTTTCATATCCAAGCCCTTTTAGTTGGTATTAGACTTCAAATTTATGGGTTATAGGCTTTTCCCCCAAACATGATTGAACTTGGTTTTTTGAGGGGGTTTAGCCTTGGATTTTCGGACAAATTGATCCTGACTCAACGAGCCCCATTTAAATTAGTATTATGCTTAGATTTCTAACCTTGTTCATATCCAAGCCCTTTTAGATGGTATTAGACTTCAAATATATGGGTTATAGGCTTTTCCCCCAAACATGATTGAACTTGGTTTTTTGAGGGGGTGTTACCCTTCGATTTTCGGACAAATTGATCCTGACTTGATGAGCCCCATTTAAATGAGTATTAGCCTTAGATTTCTAACCTTGTTCATATCCAAGCCCTTTTAGATGGTATTAGACTTCAAATATATGGGTTATAGGCTTTTCCCCCAAACATGATTGAACTTGGTTTTTTGAGGGGGTGTTACCCTTCGATTTTCAGACAAATTGATCCTGACTCGATGAGCCCCATTTAAATGAGTATTAGCCTTAGATTTCTAACCTTGTTCATATCCAATCCCTTTTAGTTGGTATTAGACTTCAAATTTATGGGTTATAGGCTTTTCCCCCAAACATGATTGAACTTGGTTTTTGGAGGGGGTGTTAGCCTTGGATTTTCGGACAAATTGATCCTGACTTGACGAGCCCCATTTAAATGAGTATTAGCCTTAGATTTCTAACCTTGTTCATATCCAAGCCCTTTTAGTTCGTATTAGACTTCAAATTTATGGGTTATAGACTTTTCCCCCAAACATGATTGAACTTGGTTTTTGGAGGGGGTGTTAGCCTTGGATTTTCGGACAAATTGATCCTAACTCGACGAGCCCCATTTAAATGAGTATTAGCCTTAGATTTCTAACGTTGTTCATATCCAAGCCCTTTTAGTTGGTATTAGACTTCAAATTTATGGGTAATATACTTTTCCCCCAAACATGATTAAACTTGGTTTTTGGAGGGGGTGTTAGCCTTGGATTTTCGGACAAATTGATCCTGACTCGACGAGCCCCATTTAAATGAGTATTAGCCTTAGATTTCTAACCTTGTTCATATCCAAGCCCTTTTAGTTCGTATTAGACTTCAAATTTATGGGTTATAGACTTTTCCCCCAAACATGATTGAACTTGGTTTTTGGAGGGGGTGTTAGCCTTGGATTTTCAGACAAATTGATCCTAACTCGACGAGCCCCATTTAAATGAGTATTAGCCTTAGATTTCTAACCTTGTTCATATCCAAGCCCTTTTAGTTGGTATTAGACTTCAAATTTATGGGTTATAGGCTTTTCTCCCAAACATGATTGAACTTGGTTTTTGGAGGGGGTGTTAGCCTTGGATTTTCGGACAAATTGATCCTGACTCGACGAGCCCCATTTAAATGAGTATTAGCCTTATATTTCTAACCTTGTTCATATCCAAGCCCTTTTAGTTGGTATTAGACTTCAAATTTATGGGTTATAGGCTTTTTCCCCAAACATGATTGAACTTGCTTTTTGGAGGGGGTGTTAGCCTTGGATTTTCGGACAAATTGATCCTGACTCGACGAGCCCCATTTAAATGAGTATTATCCTTAGATTTATAACCTTGTTCATATAAAAGCCCTTTTAGATGGTATTAGACTTCAAATTTATGGGTTATAGGCTTTTCCCCCAACACATGATTGAACTTGGTTTTTGGAGGGGGTGTTAGCCTTGGATTTTCGGACAAATTGATCCTAACTCGACGAGTCCCATTTAAATGAGTATTAGCCTTAGATTTCTAACCTTGTTCATATCCAAGCCCTTTTAGTTGGTATTAGACTTCAAATTTATGGGTTATAGGCTTTTTCCCCAAACATGATTGAACTTGCTTTTTGGAGGGGGTGTTAGCCTTGGATTTTCGGACAAATTGATCCTGACTCGACGAGCCCCATTTAAATGAGTATTATCCTTAGATTTATAACCTTGTTCATATACAAGCCCTTTTAGTTGGTATTAGACTTCAAATTTATGGGTAATAGACTTTTCCCCCAAACATGATTGAACTTGGTTTTTGGAGGGGGTGTTAGCCTTGGATTTTCGGACAAATTGATCCTGACTCGACGAGCCCCATTTAAATGAGTATTAGCCTTAGATTTCTAACCTTGTTCATATCCAAGCCCTTTTAGTTCGTATTAGACTTCAAATTTATGGGTTATAGACTTTTCCCCCAAACATGATTGAACTTGGTTTTTGGAGGGGGTGTTAGCCTTGGATTTTCGGACAAATTGATCCTAACTCTACGAGCCCCATTTAAATGAGTATTAGCCTTAGATTTCTAACCTTGTTCATATCCAAGACCTTTTAGTTGGTATTAGACTTCAAATTTATGGGTTATAGGCTTTTCTCCCAAACATGATTGAACTTGGTTTTTGGAGGGGGTGTTAGCCTTGGATTTTCGGACAAATTGATCCTGACTCGACGAGCCCCATTTAAATGAGTATTAGCCTTATATTTCTAACCTTTTTCATATCCAAGCCCTTTTAGTTGGTATTAGACTTCAAATTTATGGGTTATAGGCTTTTCCCCCAAACATGATTGAACTTGGTTTTTTGAGGGGGTTTAGCCTTGGATTTTCGGACAAATTGATCCTGACTCAACGAGCCCCATTTAAATTAGTATTATGCTTAGATTTCTAACCTTGTTCATATCCAAGCCCTTTTAGATGGTATTAGACTTCAAATATATGGGTTATAGGCTTTTCCCCCAAACATGATTGAACTTGGTTTTTTGAGGGGGTGTTACCCTTCGATTTTCGGACAAATTGATCCTGACTTGATGAGCCCCATTTAAATGAGTATTAGCCTTAGATTTCTAACCTTGTTCATATCCAAGCCCTTTTAGATGGTATTAGACTTCAAATATATGGGTTATAGGCTTTTCCCCCAAACATGATTGAACTTGGTTTTTTGAGGGGGTGTTACCCTTCGATTTTCAGACAAATTGATCCTGACTCGATGAGCCCCATTTAAATGAGTATTAGCCTTAGATTTCTAACCTTGTTCATATCCAATCCCTTTTAGTTTAGACTTCAAATTTATGGGTTATAGGCTTTTCCCCCAAACATGATTGAACTTGGTTTTTGGAGGGGGTGTTAGCCTTGGATTTTCGGACAAATTGATCCTGACTTGACGAGCCCCATTTAAATGAGTATTAGCCTTAGATTTCTAACCTTGTTCATATCCAAGCCCTTTTAGTTCGTATTAGACTTCAAATTTATGGGTTATAGACTTTTCCCCCAAACATGATTGAACTTGGTTTTTGGAGGGGGTGTTAGCCTTGGATTTTCGGACAAATTGATCCTAACTCGACGAGCCCCATTTAAATGAGTATTAGCCTTAGATTTCTAACGTTGTTCATATCCAAGCCCTTTTAGTTGGTATTAGACTTCAAATTTATGGGTAATATACTTTTCCCCCAAACATGATTAAACTTGGTTTTTGGAGGGGGTGTTAGCCTTGGATTTTCGGACAAATTGATCCTGACTCGACGAGCCCCATTTAAATGAGTATTAGCCTTAGATTTCTAACCTTGTTCATATCCAAGCCCTTTTAGTTCGTATTAGACTTCAAATTTATGGGTTATAGACTTTTCCCCCAAACATGATTGAACTTGGTTTTTGGAGGGGGTGTTAGCCTTGGATTTTCAGACAAATTGATCCTAACTCGACGAGCCCCATTTAAATGAGTATTAGCCTTAGATTTCTAACCTTGTTCATATCCAAGCCCTTTTAGTTGGTATTAGACTTCAAATTTATGGGTTATAGGCTTTTCTCCCAAACATGATTGAACTTGGTTTTTGGAGGGGGTGTTAGCCTTGGATTTTCGGACAAATTGATCCTGACTCGACGAGCCCCATTTAAATGAGTATTAGCCTTATATTTCTAACCTTGTTCATATCCAAGCCCTTTTAGTTGGTATTAGACTTCAAATTTATGGGTTATAGGCTTTTCCCCCAAACATGATTGAACTTGGTTTTTTGAGGGGGTTTAGCCTTGGATTTTCGGACAAATTGATCCTGACTCGACGAGCCCCATTTAAATTAGTATTATGCTTAGATTTCTAACCTTGTTCATATCCAAGCCCTTTTAGATGGTATTAGACTTCAAATTTATGGGTAATATACTTTTCCCCCAAACATGATTAAACTTGGTTTTTGGAGGGGGTGTTAGCCTTGGATTTTCGGACAAATTGATCCTGACTCGACGAGCCCCATTTAAATGAGTATTAGCCTTAGATTTCTAACCTTGTTCATATCCAAGCCCTTTTAGTTGGTATTAGACTTCAAATTTATGTGTTATAGACTTTTCGCCCAAACATGATTGAACTTGGTTTTTGGAGGGGGTGTTAGCCTTGGATTTTCGGACAAATTGATCCTAACTCGACGAGCCCCATTTAAATGAGTATTAGCCTTAGATTTCTAACCTTGTTCATATCCAAGCCCTTTTAGTTGGTAGTAGACTTCAAATTTATGGGTTATAGGCTTTTCCCCCAACACATGATTGAACTTGGTTTTTGGAGGGGGTGTTACCCTTGGATTTTCGGACAAATTGATCCTGACTCGACGAGCCCCATTTAAATGAGTATTAGCCTTAGATTTCTAACCTTGTTCATATCCAAGCCCTTTTAGTTGGTATTAGACTTCAAATTTATGGGTAATAGACTTTTCCCCCAAACATAATTGAACTTGGTTTTTGGAGGGGGTGTTAGCCTTGGATTTTCGGACAAATTGATCCTGACTCGAGGAGCCCCATTTAAATGAGTATTAGGCTTAGATTTCTAACCTTGTTCATATCCAAGCCCTTTTAGATGGTATTAGACTTCAAATTTATGGGTTATAGGCTTTTCCCCCAACACATGATTGAACTTGGTTTTTGGAGGGGGTGTTAGCCTTGGATTTTCGGACAAATTGATCCTAACTCGACGAGCCCCATTTAAATGAGTATTAGCCTTAGATTTCTAACCTTGTTCATATCCAAGCTCTTTTAGTTGGTATTAGACTTCAAATTTATGGGTTATAGGCTTTTTCCCCAAACATGATTGAACTTGCTTTTTGGAGGGGGTGTTAGCCTTGGATTTTCGGACAAATTGATCCTGACTCGACGAGCCCCATTTAAGTGAGTATTAGCCTTAGATTTCTAACCTTGGTCATATCCAAGCCCTTTTAGTTGGTATTAGACTTCAAATTTATGGGTTATAGGCTTTTCTCCCAAACATGATTGAACTTGGTTTTTGGAGGGGGTGTTAGCCTTGGATTTTCGGACAAATTGATCCTGACTCGACGAGCCCCATTTAAATGAGTATTAGCCTTATATTTCTAACCTTGTTCATATCCAAGCCCTTTTAGTTGGTATTAGACTTCAAATTTATGGGTAATATCCTTTTCCCCCAAACATGATTGAACTTGGTTTTTGGAGGGGGTGTTAGCCTTGGATTTTCGGACAAATTGATCCTGACTCGACGAGCCCCATTTAAATGAGTATTAGCCTTATATTTCTAACCTTGTTCATATCCAAGCCCTTTTAGTTGGTATTAGACTTCAAATTTATGGGTTATAGGCTTTTCCCCCAACACATGATTGAACTTGGTTTTTGGAGGGGGTGTTACCCTTGGATTTTCGGACAAATTGATCCTGACTCGACGAGCCCCATTTAAATGAGTATTAGCCTTAGATTTCTAACCTTGTTCATATCCAAGCCCTTTTAGCTGGTATTAGACTTCAAATTTATGGGTAATAGACTTTTCCCCCAAACATGATTGAACTTGGTTTTTGGAGGGGGTGTTAGCCTTGGATTTTCGGACAAATTGATCCTGACTCGAGGAGCCCCATTTAAATGAGTATTAGGCTTAGATTTCTAACCTTGTTCATATCCAAGCCCTTTTAGTTGGTATTAGACTTCAAATTTATGGGTTATAGACTTTTCGCCCAAACATGATTGAACTTGGTTTTTGGAGGGGGTGTTAGCCTTGGATTTTCGGACAAATTGATCCTAACTCGACGAGCCCCATTTAAATGAGTATTAGCCTTAGCTTTCTAACCTTGTTCATATCCAAGCCCTTTTAGTTGGTAGTAGACTTCAAATTTATGGGTTATAGGCTTTTCTCCCAAACATGATTGAACTTGGTTTTTGGAGGGGGTGTTAGCCTTGGATTTTCGGACAAATTGATCCTGACTCGACGAGCCCCATTTAAATGAGTATTAGCCTTATATTTCTAACCTTGTTCATATCCAAGCCCTTTTAGTTGGTATTAGACTTCAAATTTATGGGTTATAGGCTTTTCCCCCAAACATGATTGAACTTGGTTTTTTGAGGGGGTTTAGCCTTGGATTTTCGGACAAATTGATCCTGACTCGACGAGCCCCATTTAAATTAGTATTATGCTTAGATTTCTAACCTTGTTCATATCCAAGCCCTTTTAGATGGTATTAGACTTCAAATATATGGGTTATAGGCTTTTCCCCCAAACCTGATTGAACTTGGTTTTTTGAGGGGGTGTTACCCTTCGATTTTCAGACAAATTGATCCTGACTTGATGAGCCCCATTTAAATGAGTATTAGCCTTAGATTTCTAACCTTGTTCATATCCAAGCCCTTTTAGTTGGTATTAGACTTCAAATTTATGGGTTATAGGCTTTTCCCCCAACACATGATTGAACTTGGTTTTTGGAGGGGGTGTTAGCCTTGGATTTTCAGACAAATTGATCCTGACTCGATGAGCCCCATTTAAGTGAGTATTAGCCTTAGATTTCTAACCTTGGTCATATCCAAGCCCTTTTAGTTGGTATTAGACTTCAAATTTATGGCTAATATCCTTTTTTCCCCAAACATGATGGAACTTGCTTTTTGGAGGGGGTGTTAGCCTTGGATTTTCGAAGAAATTGATCCTGACTCGACGAGCCCCATTTAAATGAGTATTATCCTTAGATTTCTAACCTTGGTCATATCCAAGCCCTTTTAGTTGGTATTAGACTTCAAATTTATGGGTAATATCCTTTTCCCCCAAACATGATTGAACTTGGTTTTTGGAGGGGGTGTTAGCCTTGGATTTTCGGACAAATTGATCCTGACTCGACGAGCCCCATTTAAATGAGTATTAGCCTTATATTTCTAACCTTGTTCATATCCAAGCCCTTTTAGTTGGTATTAGACTTCAAATTTATGGGTTATAGGCTTTTCCCCCAACACATGATTGAACTTGGTTTTTGGAGGGGGTGTTACCCTTGGATTTTCGGACAAATTGATCCTGACTCGACGAGCCCCATTTAAATGAGTATTAGCCTTAGATTTCTAACCTTGTTCATATCCAAGCCCTTTTAGCTGGTATTAGACTTCAAATTTATGGGTAATAGACTTTTCCCCCAAACATGATTGAACTTGGTTTTTGGAGGGGGTGTTAGCCTTGGATTTTCGGACAAATTGATCCTGACTCGAGGAGCCCCATTTAAATGAGTATTAGGCTTAGATTTCTAACCTTGTTCATATCCAAGCCCTTTTAGTTGGTATTAGACTTCAAATTTATGGGTAATATACTTTTCCCCCAAACATGATTGAACTTGGTTTTTGGAGGGGGTGTTAGCCTTGGATTTTCGGACAAATTGATCCTGACTCGACGAGCCCCATTTAAATGAGTATTAGCCTTAGATTTCTAACCTTGTTCATATCCAAGCCCTTTTAGTTGGTATTAGACTTCAAATTTATGGGTTATAGACTTTTCGCCCAAACATGATTGAACTTGGTTTTTGGAGGGGGTGTTAGCCTTGGATTTTCGGACAAATTGATCCTAACTCGACGAGCCCCATTTAAATGAGTATTAGCCTTAGCTTTCTAACCTTGTTCATATCCAAGCCCTTTTAGTTGGTAGTAGACTTCAAATTTATGGGTTATAGGCTTTTCTCCCAAACATGATTGAACTTGGTTTTTGGAGGGGGTGTTAGCCTTGGATTTTCGGACAAATTGATCCTGACTCGACGAGCCCCATTTAAATGAGTATTAGCCTTATATTTCTAACCTTGTTCATATCCAAGCCCTTTTAGTTGGTATTAGACTTCAAATTTATGGGTTATAGGCTTTTCCCCCAAACATGATTGAACTTGGTTTTTTGAGGGGGTTTAGCCTTGGATTTTCGGACAAATTGATCCTGACTCGACGAGCCCCATTTAAATTAGTATTATGCTTAGATTTCTAACCTTGTTCATATCCAAGCCCTTTTAGATGGTATTAGACTTCAAATATATGGGTTATAGGCTTTTCCCCCAAACCTGATTGAACTTGGTTTTTTGAGGGGGTGTTACCCTTCGATTTTCAGACAAATTGATCCTGACTTGATGAGCCCCATTTAAATGAGTATTAGCCTTATATTTCTAACCTTGTTCATATCCAAGCCCTTTTAGTTGGTATTAGACTTCAAATTTATGGGTTATAGGCTTTTCCCCCAACACATGATTGAACTTGGTTTTTGGAGGGGGTGTTAGCCTTGGATTTTCAGACAAATTGATCCTGACTCGATGAGCCCCATTTAAGTGAGTATTAGCCTTAGATTTCTAACCTTGGTCATATCCAAGCCCTTTTAGTTGGTATTAGACTTCAAATTTATGGCTAATATCCTTTTTTCCCCAAACATGATGGAACTTGCTTTTTGGAGGGGGTGTTAGCCTTGGATTTTCGAAGAAATTGATCCTGACTCGACGAGCCCCATTTAAATGAGTATTATCCTTAGATTTCTAACCTTGGTCATATCCAAGCCCTTTTAGTTGGTATTAGACTTCAAATTTATGGGTAATATCCTTTTCCCCCAAACATGATTGAACTTGGTTTTTGGAGGGGGTGTTAGCCTTGGATTTTCGGACAAATTGATCCTGACTCGACGAGCCCCATTTAAATGAGTATTAGCCTTATATTTCTAACCTTGTTCATATCCAAGCCCTTTTAGTTGGTATTAGACTTCAAATTTATGGGTTATAGGCTTTTCCCCCAACACATGATTGAACTTGGTTTTTGGAGGGGGTGTTACCCTTGGATTTTCGGACAAATTGATCCTGACTCGACGAGCCCCATTTAAATGAGTATTAGCCTTAGATTTCTAACCTTGTTCATATCCAAGCCCTTTTAGTTGGTATTAGACTTCAAATTTATGGGTAATAGACTTTTCCCCCAAACATAATTGAACTTGGTTTTTGGAGGGGGTGTTAGCCTTGGATTTTCGGACAAATTGATCCTGACTCGAGGAGCCCCATTTAAATGAGTATTAGGCTTAGATTTCTAACCTTGTTCATATCCAAGCCCTTTTAGATGGTATTAGACTTCAAATTTATGGGTTATAGGCTTTTCCCCCAACACATGATTGAACTTGGTTTTTGGAGGGGGTGTTAGCCTTGGATTTTCGGACAAATTGATCCTAACTCGACGAGCCCCATTTAAATGAGTATTAGCCTTAGATTTCTAACCTTGTTCATATCCAAGCTCTTTTAGTTGGTATTAGACTTCAAATTTATGGGTTATAGGCTTTTTCCCCAAACATGATTGAACTTGCTTTTTGGAGGGGGTGTTAGCCTTGGATTTTCGGACAAATTGATCCTGACTCGACGAGCCCCATTTAAGTGAGTATTAGCCTTAGATTTCTAACCTTGGTCATATCCAAGCCCTTTTAGTTGGTATTAGACTTCAAATTTATGGCTAATATCCTTTTTTCCCCAAACATGATGGAACTTGCTTTTTGGAGGGGGTGTTAGCCTTGGATTTTCGAAGAAATTGATCCTGACTCGACGAGCCCCATTTAAATGAGTATTATCCTTAGATTTCTAACCTTGGTCATATCCAAGCCCTTTTAGTTGGTATTAGACTTCAAATTTATGGGTAATATCCTTTTCCCCCAAACATGATTGAACTTGGTTTTTGGAGGGGGTGTTAGCCTTGGATTTTCGGACAAATTGATCCTAACTCGACGAGCCCCATTTAAATGAGTATTAGCCTTATATTTCTAACCTTGTTCATATCCAAGCCCTTTTAGTTGGTATTAGACTTCAAATTTATGGGTTATAGGCTTTTCCCCCAACACATGATTGAACTTGGTTTTTGGAGGGGGTGTTAGCCTTGGATTTTCGGACAAATTGATCCTAACTCGACGAGCCCCATTTAAATGAGTATTTGCCTTAGATTTATAACCTTGTTCATATCCAAGCCCTTTTAGTTGGTATTAGACTTCAAATTTATGGGTTATAGGCTTTTTCCCCAAACATGATTGAACTTGCTTTTTGGAGGGGGTGTTAGCCTTGGATTTTCGGACAAATTGATCCTGACTCGACGAGCCCCATTTAAATGAGTATTATCCTTAGATTTATAACCTTGTTCATATACAAGCCCTTTTAGTTGGTATTAGACTTCAAATTTATGGGTAATAGACTTTTCCCCCAAACATGATTGAACTTGGTTTTTGGAGGGGGTGTTAGCCTTGGATTTTCGGACAAATTGATCCTGACTCGACGAGCCCCATTTAAATGAGTATTAGGCTTAGATTTCTAACCTTGTTCATATCCAAGCCCTTTTAGATGGTATTAGACTTCAAATTTATGGGTTATAGGCTTTTCCCCCAACACATGATTGAACTTGGTTTTTGGAGGGGGTGTTAGCCTTGGATTTTCGGACAAATTGATCCTAACTCGACGAGCCCCATTTAAATGAGTATTAGCCTTAGATTTCTAACCTTGTTCATATCCAAGCCCTTTTAGTTGGTATTAGACTTCAAATTTATGGGTAATAGACTTTTCCCCCAAACATGATTGAACTTGGTTTTTGGAGGGGGTGTTAGCCTTGGATTTTCGGACAAATTGATCCTGACTCGACGAGCCCCATTTAAATGAGTATTAGGCTTAGATTTCTAACCTTGTTCATATCCAAGCCCTTTTAGATAGTATTAGACTTAAAATTTATGGGTTATAGGCTTTTCCCCCAACACATGATTGAACTTGGTTTTTGGAGGGGGTGTTAGCCTTGGATTTTCGGACAAATTGATCCTGACTCGACGAGCCCCATTTAAATGAGTATTATCCTTAGATTTATAACCTTGTTCATATAAAAGCCCTTTTAGATGGTATTAGACTTCAAATTTATGGGTTATATGCTTTTCCCCCAACACATGATTGAACTTGGTTTTTGGAGGGGGTGTTAGCCTTGGATTTTCGGACAAATTGATCCTAACTCGACGAGCCCCATTTAAATGAGTATTTGCCTTAGATTTATAACCTTGTTCATATCCAAGCCCTTTTAGTTGGTATTAGACTTCAAATTTATGGGTTATAGGCTTTTTCCCCAAACATGATTGAACTTGCTTTTTGGAGGGGGTGTTAGCCTTGGATTTTCGGACAAATTGATCCTGACTCGACGAGCCCCATTTAAATGAGTATTATCCTTAGATTTATAACCTTGTTCATATACAAGCCCTTTTAGTTGGTATTAGACTTCAAATTTATGGGTAATAGACTTTTCCCCCAAACATGATTGAACTTGCTTTTTGGAGGGGTGGTTAGCCTTGCATTTTCGGACAAATTGATCCTAACTCGACGAGCCCCATTTAAATGAGTATTAGCCTTAGATTTCTAACCTTGTTCATATCCAAGCCCTTTTAGTTCGTATTAGACTTCAAATTTATGGGTTATAGGCTTTTCCCCCAACACATGATTGAACTTGGTTTTTGGAGGGGGTGTTAGCCTTGGATTTTCAGACAAATTGATCCTGACTCGACGGGCCCCATTTAAGTGAGTATTAGCCTTAGATTTCTAACCTTGGTCATATCCAAGCCCTTTTAGTTGGTATTAGACTTCAAATTTATGGGTAATATCCTTTTCCCCCAAACATGATTGAACTTGGTTTTTGGAGGGGGTGTTAGCCTTGGATTTTCGGACAAATTGATCCTGACTCGACGAGCCCCATTTAAATGAGTATTAGCCTTATATTTCTAACCTTGTTCATATCCAAGCCCTTTTAGTTGGTATTAGACTTCAAATTTATGGGTTATAGGCTTTTCCCCCAACACATGATTGAACTTGGTTTTTGGAGGGGGTGTTACCCTTGGATTTTCGGACAAATTGATCCTGACTCGACGAGCCCTATTTAAATGAGTATTAGCCTTAGATTTCTAACCTTGTTCATATCCAAGCCCTTTTAGTTGGTATTAGACTTCAAATTTATGGGTAATAGACTTTTCCCCCAAACATGATTGAACTTGGTTTTTGGAGGGGGTGTTAGCCTTGGATTTTCGGACAAATTGATCCTGACTCGACGAGCCCCATTTAAATGAGTATTAGGCTTAGATTTCTAACCTTGTTCATATCCAAGCCCTTTTAGATGGTATTAGACTTCAAATTTATGGGTTATAGGCTTTTCCCCCAACACATGATTGAACTTGGTTTTTGGAGGGGGTGTTAGCCTTGGATTTTCGGACAAATTGATCCTGACTCGACGAGCCCCATTTAAATGAGTATTATCCTTAGATTTATAACCTTGTTCATATAAAAGCCCTTTTAGATGGTATTAGACTTCAAATTTATGGGTTATAGGCTTTTCCCCCAACACATGATTGAACTTGGTTTTTGGAGGGGGTGTTAGCCTTGGATTTTCGGACAAATTGATCCTCACTCGACGAGCCCCATTTAAATGAGTATTAGCCTTAGATTTCTAACCTTGTTCATATCCAAGCTCTTTTAGTTGGTATTAGACTTCAAAGTTATGGGTTATAGGCTTTTTCCCCAAACATGATTGAACTTGCTTTTTGGAGGGGGTGTTAGCCTTGGATTTTCGGACAAATTGATCCTGACTCGACGAGCCCCATTTAAATGAGTATTATCCTTAGATTTATAACCTTGTTCATATACAAGCCCTTTTAGTTGGTATTAGACTTCAAATTTATGGGTAATAGACTTTTCCCCCAAACATGATTGAACTTGCTTTTTGGAGGGGTGGTTAGCCTTGCATTTTCGGACAAATTGATCCTGACTCGACGAGCCCCATTTAAATGAGTATTAGCCTTAGATTTCTAACCTTGTTCATATCCAAGCCCTTTTAGTTGGTATTAGACTTCAAATTTATGGGTTATAGGCTTTTCCCCCAACACATGATTGAACTTGGTTTTTGGAGGGGGTGTTAGCCTTGGATTTTCAGACAAATTGATCCTGACTCGACGGGCCCCATTTAAGTGAGTATTAGCCTTAGATTTCTAACCTTGGTCATATCCAAGCCCTTTTAGTTGGTATTCGACTTCAAATTTATGGGTAATATCCTTTTCCCCCAAACATGATTGAACTTGGTTTTTGGAGGGGGTGTTAGCCTTGGATTTTCGGACAAATTGATCCTGACTCGATGAGCCCCATTTAAATGAGTATTAGCCTTATATTTCTATCCTTGTTCATATCCAAGCCCTTTTAGTTGGTATTAGACTTCAAATTTATGGGTTATAGGCTTTTCCCCCAACACATGATTGAACTTGGTTTTTGGAGGGGGTGTTACCCTTGGATTTTCGGACAAATTGATCCTGACTCGACGAGCCCCATTTAAATGAGTATTAGCCTTAGATTTCTAAACTTGTTCATATCCAAGCCCTTTTAGATGGTATTAGACTTCAAATTTATGAGTTATAGGCTTTTCCCCCAACACATGATTGAACTTGGTTTTTGGAGGGGGTGTTAGCCTTGGATTTTCGGACAAATTGATCCTGACTCGACGAGCCCCATTTAAGTGAGTATTAGCCTTAGATTTCTAACCTTGGTCATATCCAAGCCCTTTTAGTTGGTATTAGACTTCAAATTTATGGGTAATATCCTTTTCCCCCAAACATGATTGAACTTGGTTTTTGGAGGGGGTGTTAGCCTTGGATTTTCGGACAAATTGATCCTGACTCGACGAGCCCCATTTAAATGAGTATTAGCCTTATATTTCTAACCTTGTTCATATCCAAGCCCTTTTAGTTGGTATTAGACTTCAAATTTATGGGTTATAGGCTTTTCCCCCAACACATGATTGAACTTGGTTTTTGGAGGGGGTGTTACCCTTGGATTTTCGGACAAATTGATCCTGACTCGACGATCCCCATTTAAATGAGTATTAGCCTTAGATTTCTAACCTTGTTCATATCCAAGCCCTTTTAGTTGGTATTAGACTTCAAATTTATGGGTAATAGACTTTTCCCCCAAACATGATTGAACTTGGTTTTTGGAGGGGGTGTTAGCCTTGGATTTTCGGACAAATTGATCCTGACTCGACGAGCCCCATTTAAATGAGTATTAGGCTTAGATTTCTAACCTTGTTCATATCCAAGCCCTTTTACATGGTATTAGACTTCAAATTTATGGGTTATAGGCTTTTCCCCCAACACATGATTGAACTTGGTTTTTGGAGGGGGTGTTAGCCTTGGATTTTCGGACAAATTGATCCTGACTCGACGAGCCCCATTTAAATGAGTATTATCCTTAGATTTATAACCTTGTTCATATAAAAGCCCTTTTAGATGGTATTAGACTTCAAATTTATGGGTTATAGGCTTTTCCCCCAACACATGATTGAACTTGGTTTTTGGAGGGGGTGTTAGCCTTGGATTTTCGGACAAATTGATCCTCACTCGACGAGCCCCATTTAAATGAGTATTAGCCTTAGATTTCTAACCTTGTTCATATCCAAGCTCTTTTAGTTGGTATTAGACTTCAAAGTTATGGGTTATAGGCTTTTTCCCCAAACATGATTGAACTTGCTTTTTGGAGGGGGTGTTAGCCTTGGATTTTCGGACAAATTGATCCTGACTCGACGAGCCCCATTTAAATGAGTATTAGGCTTAGATTTCTAACCTTGTTCATATCCAAGCCCTTTTACATGGTATTAGACTTCAAATTTATGGGTTATAGGCTTTTCCCCCAACACATGATTGAACTTGGTTTTTGGAGGGGGTGTTAGCCTTGGATTTTCGGACAAATTGATCCTGACTCGACGAGCCCCATTTAAATGAGTATTAGCCTTAGATTTCTAACCTTGTTCATATCCAAGCCCTTTTAGTTGGTATTAGACTTCAAATTTATGGGTTATAGGCTTTTCCCCCAACACATGATTGAACTTGGTTTTTGGAGGGGGTGTTAGCCTTGGATTTTCAGACAAATTGATCCTGACTCGACGGGCCCCATTTAAGTGAGTATTAGCCTTAGATTTCTAACCTTGGTCATATCCAAGCCCTTTTAGTTGGTATTCGACTTCAAATTTATGGGTAATATCCTTTTCCCCCAAACATGATTGAACTTGGTTTTTGGAGGGGGTGTTAGCCTTGGATTTTCGGACAAATTGATCCTGACTCGATGAGCCCCATTTAAATGAGTATTAGCCTTATATTTCTATCCTTGTTCATATCCAAGCCCTTTTAGTTGGTATTAGACTTCAAATTTATGGGTTATAGGCTTTTCCCCCAACACATGATTGAACTTGGTTTTTGGAGGGGGTGTTACCCTTGGATTTTCGGACAAATTGATCCTGACTCGACGAGCCCCATTTAAATGAGTATTAGCCTTAGATTTCTAAACTTGTTCATATCCAAGCCCTTTTAGTTGGTATTAGACTTCAAATTTATGGGTAATAGACTTTTCCCCCAAACATGATTGAACTTGGTTTTTGGAGGGGGTGTTAGCCTTGGATTTTCGGACAAATTGATCCTGACTCGACGAGCCCCATTTAAATGAGTATTAGGCTTAGATTTCTAACCTTGTTCATATCCAAGCCCTTTTAGATGGTATTAGACTACAAATTTATGGGTTATAGGCTTTTCCCCCAACACATGATTGAACTTGGTTTTTGGAGGGGGTGTTAGCCTTGGATTTTCGGACAAATTGATCCTGACTCGACGAGCCCCATTTAAATGAGTATTATCCTTAGATTTATAACCTTGTTCATATAAAAGCCCTTTTAGATGGTATTAGACTTCAAATTTATGGGTTATAGGCTTTTCCCCCAACACATGATTGAACTTGGTTTTTGGAGGGGGTGTTAGCCTTGGATTTTCGGACAAATTGATCCTCACTCGACGAGCCCCATTTAAATGAGTATTAGCCTTAGATTTCTAAACTTGTTCATATCCAAGCCCTTTTAGTTGGTATTAGACTTCAAATTTATGGGTAATAGACTTTTCCCCCAAACATGATTGAACTTGGTTTTTGGAGGGGGTGTTAGCCTTGGATTTTCGGACAAATTGATCCTGACTCGACGAGCCCCATTTAAATGAGTATTATCCTTAGATTTATAACCTTGTTCATATACAAGCCCTTTTAGTTGGTATTAGACTTCAAATTTATGGGTAATAGACTTTTCCCCCAAACATGATTGAACTTGGTTTTTGGAGGGGTGGTTAGCCTTGCATTTTCGGACAAATTGATCCTGACTCGACGAGCCCCATTTAAATGAGTATTAGCCTTAGATTTCTAACCTTGTTCATATCCAAGCCCTTTTAGTTGGTATTAGACTTCAAATTTATGGGTTATAGGCTTTTCCCCCAACACATGATTGAACTTGGTTTTTGGAGGGGGTGTTAGCCTTGGATTTTCAGACAAATTGATCCTGACTCGACGGGCCCCATTTAAGTGAGTATTAGCCTTAGATTTCTAACCTTGGTCATATCCAAGCCCTTTTAGTTGGTATTAGACTTCAAATTTATGGGTAATATCCTTTTCCCCCAAACATGATTGAACTTGGTTTTTGGAGGGGGTGTTAGCCTTGGATTTTCGGACAAATTGATCCTGACTCGACGAGCCCCATTTAAATGAGTATTAGCCTTATATTTCTAACCTTGTTCATATCCAAGCCCTTTTAGTTGGTATTAGACTTCAAATTTATGGGTTATAGGCTTTTCCCCCAACACATGATTGAACTTGGTTTTTGGAGGGGGTGTTACCCTTGGATTTTCGGACAAATTGATCCTGACTCGACGAGCCCCATTTAAATGAGTATTAGCCTTAGATTTCTAACCTTGTTCATATCCAAGCCCTTTTAGTTGGTATTAGACTTCAAATTTATGGGTAATAGACTTTTCCCCCAAACATGATTGAACTTGGTTTTTGGAGGGGGTGTTAGCCTTGGATTTTCGGACAAATTGATCCTGACTCGACGAGCCCCATTTAAATGAGTATTAGGCTTAGATTTCTAACCTTGTTCATATCCAAGCCCTTTTAGATGGTATTAGACTTCAAATTTATGGGTTATAGGCTTTTCCCCCAACACATGATTGAACTTGGTTTTTGGAGGGGGTGTTAGCCTTGGATTTTCGGACAAATTGATCCTGACTCGACGAGCCCCATTTAAATGAGTATTATCCTTAGATTTATAACCTTGTTCATATAAAAGCCCTTTTAGATGGTATTAGACTTCAAATTTATGGGTTATAGGCTTTTCCCCTAACACATGATTGAACTTGGTTTTTGGAGGGGGTGTTAGCCTTGGATTTTCGGACAAATTGATCCTCACTCGACGAGCCCCATTTAAATGAGTATTAGCCTTAGATTTCTAACCTTGTTCATATCCAAGCTCTTTTAGTTGGTATTAGACTTCAAAGTTATGGGTTATAGGCTTTTTCCCCAAACATGATTGAACTTGCTTTTTGGAGGGGGTGTTAGCCTTGGATTTTCGGACAAATTGATCCTGACTCGACGAGCCCTATTTAAATGAGTATTATCCTTAGATTTATAACCTTGTTCATATACAAGCCCTTTTAGTTGGTATTAGACTTCAAATTTATGGGTAATAGACTTTTCCCCCAAACATGATTGAACTTGCTTTTTGGAGGGGTGGTTAGCCTTGCATTTTCGGACAAATTGATCCTGACTCGACGGGCCCCATTTAAATGAGTATTAGCCTTAGATTTCTAACCTTGTTCATATCCAAGCCCTTTTAGTTGGTATTAGACTTCAAATTTATGGGTTATAGGCTTTTCCCCCAACACATGATTGAACTTGGTTTTTGGAGGGGGTGTTAGCCTTGGATTTTCAGACAAATTGATCCTGACTCGACGGGCCCCATTTAAGTGAGTATTAGCCTTAGATTTCTAACCTTGGTCATATCCAAGCCCTTTTAGTTGGTATTAGACTTCAAATTTATGGGTAATATCCTTTTCCCCCAAACATGATTGAACTTGGTTTTTGGAGGGGGTGTTAGCCTTGGATTTTCGGACAAATTGATCCTGACTCGATGAGCCCCATTTAAATGAGTATTAGCCTTATATTTCTATCCTTGTTCATATCCAAGCCCTTTTAGTTGGTATTAGACTTCAAATTTATGGGTTATAGGCTTTTCCCCCAACACATGATTGAACTTGGTTTTTGGAGGGGGTGTTACCCTTGGATTTTCGGACAAATTGATCCTGACTCGACGAGCCCCATTTAAATGAGTATTAGCCTTAGATTTCTAAACTTGTTCATATCCAAGCCCTTTTAGTTGGTATTAGACTTCAAATTTATGGGTAATAGACTTTTCCCCCAAACATGATTGAACTTGGTTTTTGGAGGGGGTGTTAGCCTTGGATTTTCGGACAAATTGATCCTGACTCGACGAGCCCCATTTAAATGAGTATTAGGCTTAGATTTCTAACCTTGTTCATATCCAAGCCCTTTTAGATGGTATTAGACTACAAATTTATGGGTTATAGGCTTTCCCCCCAACACATGATTGAACTTGGTTTTTGGAGGGGGTGTTAGCCTTGGATTTTCGGACAAATTGATCCTGACTCGACGACCCCCATTTAAATGAGTATTATCGTTAGATTTATAACCTTGTTCATATAAAAGCCCTTTTAGATGGTATTAGACTTCAAATTTATGGGTTATAGGCTTTTCCCCCAACACATGATTGAACTTGGTTTTTGGAGGGGGTGTTAGCCTTGGATTTTCGGACAAATTGATCCTGACTCGACGAGCCCCATTTAAATGAGTATTATCCTTAGATTTATAACCTTGTTCATATAAAAGCCCTTTTAGATGGTATTAGACTTCAAATTTATGGGTTATAGGCTTTTCCCCCAACACATGATTGAACTTGGTTTTTGGAGGGGGTGTTAGCCTTGGATTTTCGGACAAATTGATCCTCACTCGACGAGCCCCATTTAAATGAGTATTAGCCTTAGATTTCTAACCTTGTTCATATCCAAGCTCTTTTAGTTGGTATTAGACTTCAAAGTTATGGGTTATAGGCTTTTTCCCCAAACATGATTGAACTTGCTTTTTGGAGGGGGTGTTAGCCTTGGATTTTCGGACAAATTGATCCTGACTCGACGAGCCCCATTTAAATGAGTATTATCCTTAGATTTATAACCTTGTTCATATACAAGCCCTTTTAGTTGGTATTAGACTTCAAATTTATGGGTAATAGACTTTTCCCCCAAACATGATTGAACTTGCTTTTTGGAGGGGTGGTTAGCCTTGCATTTTCGGACAAATTGATCCTGACTCGACGAGCCCCATTTAAATGAGTATTAGCCTTAGATTTCTAACCTTGTTCATATCCAAGCCCTTTTAGTTGGTATTAGACTTCAAATTTATGGGTTATAGGTTTTTCCCCCAACACATGATTGAACTTGGTTTTTGGAGGGGGTGTTAGCCTTGGATTTTCAGACAAATTGATCCTGACTCGACGGGCCCCATTTAAGTGAGTATTAGCCTTAGATTTCTAACCTTGGTCATATCCAAGCCCTTTTAGTTGGTATTCGACTTCAAATTTATGGGTAATATCCTTTTCCCCCAAACATGATTGAACTTGGTTTTTGGAGGGGGTGTTAGCCTTGGATTTTCGGACAAATTGATCCTGACTCGATGAGCCCCATTTAAATGAGTATTAGCCTTATATTTCTATCCTTGTTCATATCCAAGCCCTTTTAGTTGGTATTAGACTTCAAATTTATGGGTTATAGGCTTTTCCCCCAACACATGATTGAACTTGGTTTTTGGAGGGGGTGTTACCCTTGGATTTTCGGACAAATTGATCCTGACTCGACGAGCCCCATTTAAATGAGTATTAGCCTTAGATTTCTAAACTTGTTCATATCCAAGCCCTTTTAGTTGGTATTAGACTTCAAATTTATGGGTAATAGACTTTTCCCCCAAACATGATTGAACTTGGTTTTTGGAGGGGGTGTTAGCCTTGGATTTTCGGACAAATTGATCCTGACTCGACGAGCCCCATTTAAATGAGTATTAGGCTTAGATTTCTAACCTTGTTCATATCCAAGCCCTTTTAGATGGTATTAGACTACAAATTTATGGGTTATAGGCTTTTCCCCCAACACATGATTGAACTTGGTTTTTGGAGGGGGTGTTAGCCTTGGATTTTCGGACAAATTGATCCTGACTCGACGAGCCCCATTTAAATGAGTATTATCCTTAGATTTATAACCTTGTTCATATAAAAGCCCTTTTAGATGGTATTAGACTTCAAATTTATGGGTTATAGGCTTTTCCCCCAACACATGATTGAACTTGGTTTTTGGAGGGGGTGTTAGCCTTGGATTTTCGGACAAATTGATCCTCACTCGACGAGCCCCATTTAAATGAGTATTAGCCTTAGATTTCTAACCTTGTTCATATCCAAGCTCTTTTAGTTGGTATTAGACTTCAAATTTATGGGTTATAGGCTTTTTCCCCAAACATGATTGAACTTGCTTTTTGGAGGGGGTGTTAGCCTTGGATTTTCGGACAAATTGATCCTGACTCGACGAGCCCCATTTAAATGAGTATTATCCTTAGATTTATAACCTTGTTCATATACAAGCCCTTTTAGTTGGTATTAGACTTCAAATTTATGGGTAATAGACTTTTCCCCCAAACATGATTGAACTTGGTTTTTGGAGGGGTGGTTAGCCTTGCATTTTCGGACAAATTGATCCTGACTCGACGAGCCCCATTTAAATGAGTATTAGCCTTAGATTTCTAACCTTGTTCATATCCAAGCCCTTTTAGTTGGTATTAGACTTCAAATTTATGGGTTATAGGCTTTTCCCCCAACACATGATTGAACTTGGTTTTTGGAGGGGGTGTTAGCCTTGGATTTTCAGACAAATTGATCCTGACTCGACGGGCCCCATTTAAGTGAGTATTAGCCTTAGATTTCTAACCTTGGTCATATCCAAGCCCTTTTAGTTGGTATTAGACTTCAAATTTATGGGTAATATCCTTTTCCCCCAAACATGATTGAACTTGGTTT
Source organism: Salix caprea (assembly GCA_964035475.1). Lineage (NCBI taxonomy): Eukaryota > Viridiplantae > Streptophyta > Magnoliopsida > Malpighiales > Salicaceae > Salix > Salix caprea. The sequence goes on along the minus strand of OZ037748.1, from coordinate 2,814,609 downwards.
TTGGAGGGGGTGTTAGCCTTGGATTTTCGGACAAATTGATCCTGACTCGACGAGCCCCATTTAAATGAGTATTAGCCTTATATTTCTAACCTTGTTCATATCCAAGCCCTTTTAGTTGGTATTAGACTTCAAATTTATGTGTTATAGGCTTTTCCCCCAACACATGATTGAACTTGGTTTTTGGAGGGGGTGTTACCCTTGGATTTTCGGACAAATTGATCCTGACTCGACGAGCCCCATTTAAATGAGTATTAGCCTTAGATTTCTAACCTTGTTCATATCCAAGCCCTTTTAGTTGGTATTAGACTTCAAATTTATGGGTAATAGACTTTTCCCCCAAACATGATTGAACTTGGTTTTTGGAGGGGGTGTTAGCCTTGGATTTTCGGACAAATTGATCCTGACTCGACGAGCCCCATTTAAATGAGTATTAGGCTTAGATTTCTAACCTTGTTCATATCCAAGCCCTTTTAGATGGTATTAGACTTCAAATTTATGGGTTATAGGCTTTTCCCCCAACACATGATTGAACTTGGTTTTTGGAGGGGGTGTTAGCCTTGGATTTTCGGACAAATTGATCCTGACTCGACGAGCCCCATTTAAATGAGTATTATCCTTAGATTTATAACCTTGTTCATATAAAAGCCCTTTTAGATGGTATTAGACTTCAAATTTATGGGTTATAGGCTTTTCCCCCAACACATGATTGAACTTGGTTTTTGGAGGGGGTGTTAGCCTTGGATTTTCGGACAAATTGATCCTCACTCGACGAGCCCCATTTAAATGAGTATTAGCCTTAGATTTCTAACCTTGTTCATATCCAAGCTCTTTTAGTTGGTATTAGACTTCAAAGTTATGGGTTATAGGCTTTTTCCCCAAACATGATTGAACTTGCTTTTTGGAGGGGGTGTTAGCCTTGGATTTTCGGACAAATTGATCCTGACTCGACGAGCCCCATTTAAATGAGTATTATCCTTAGATTTATAACCTTGTTCATATACAAGCCCTTTTAGTTGGTATTAGACTTCAAATTTATGGGTAATAGACTTTTCCCCCAAACATGATTGAACTTGCTTTTTGGAGGGGTGGTTAGCCTTGCATTTTCGGACAAATTGATCCTGACTCGACGGGCCCCATTTAAATGAGTATTAGCCTTAGATTTCTAACCTTGTTCATATCCAAGCCCTTTTAGTTGGTATTAGACTTCAAATTTATGGGTTATAGGCTTTTCCCCCAACACATGATTGAACTTGGTTTTTGGAGGGGGTGTTAGCCTTGGATTTTCAGACAAATTGATCCTGACTCGACGGGCCCCATTTAAGTGAGTATTAGCCTTAGATTTCTAACCTTGGTCATATCCAAGCCCTTTTAGTTGGTATTAGACTTCAAATTTATGGGTAATATCCTTTTCCCCCAAACATGATTGAACTTGGTTTTTGGAGGGGGTGTTAGCCTTGGATTTTCGGACAAATTGATCCTGACTCGATGAGCCCCATTTAAATGAGTATTAGCCTTATATTTCTATCCTTGTTCATATCCAAGCCCTTTTAGTTGGTATTAGACTTCAAATTTATGGGTTATAGGCTTTTCCCCCAACACATGATTGAACTTGGTTTTTGGAGGGGGTGTTACCCTTGGATTTTCGGACAAATTGATCCTGACTCGACGAGCCCCATTTAAATGAGTATTAGCCTTAGATTTCTAAACTTGTTCATATCCAAGCCCTTTTAGTTGGTATTAGACTTCAAATTTATGGGTAATAGACTTTTCCCCCAAACATGATTGAACTTGGTTTTTGGAGGGGGTGTTAGCCTTGGATTTTCGGACAAATTGATCCTGACTCGACGAGCCCCATTTAAATGAGTATTAGGCTTAGATTTCTAACCTTGTTCATATCCAAGCCCTTTTAGATGGTATTAGACTACAAATTTATGGGTTATAGGCTTTTCCCCCAACACATGATTGAACTTGGTTTTTGGAGGGGGTGTTAGCCTTGGATTTTCGGACAAATTGATCCTGACTCGACGACCCCCATTTAAATGAGTATTATCGTTAGATTTATAACCTTGTTCATATAAAAGCCCTTTTAGATGGTATTAGACTTCAAATTTATGGGTTATAGGCTTTTCCCCCAACACATGATTGAACTTGGTTTTTGGAGGGGGTGTTAGCCTTGGATTTTCGGACAAATTGATCCTAACTCGACGAGCCCCATTTAAATGAGTATTAGCCTTAGATTTCTAACCTTGTTCATATCCAAGCCCTTTTAGTTGGTATTAGACTTCAAATTTATGGGTAATAGACTTTTCCCCCAAACATGATTGAACTTGGTTTTTTGAGGGGGTGTTAGCCTTGGATTTTCGGACAAATTGATCCTTACTCGACGAGCCCCATTTAAATGAGTATTAGGCTTAAATTTCTAACCTTGTTCATATCCAAGCCCTTTTAGATGGTATTAGACTTCAAATTTATGGGTTATAGGCTTTTCCCCCAACACATGATTGAACTTGGTTTTTGGAGGGGGTGTTAGCCTTGGATTTTCGGACAAATTGATCCTGACTCGACGAGCCCCATTTAAATGAGTATTATCCTTAGATTTATAACCTTGTTCATATAAAAGCCCTTTTAGATGGTATTAGACTTCAAATTTATGGGTTATAGGCTTTTCCCCCAACACATGATTGAACTTGGTTTTTGGAGGGGGTGTTAGCCTTGGATTTTCGGACAAATTGATCCTCACTCGACGAGCCCCATTTAAATGAGTATTAGCCTTAGATTTCTAACCTTGTTCATATCCAAGCTCTTTTAGTTGGTATTAGACTTCAAATTTATGGGTTATAGGCTTTTTCCCCAAACATGATTGAACTTGCTTTTTGGAGGGGGTGTTAGCCTTGGATTTTCGGACAAATTGATCCTGACTCGACGAGCCCCATTTAAATGAGTATTATCCTTAGATTTATAACCTTGTTCATATACAAGCCCTTTTAGTTGGTATTAGACTTCAAATTTATGGGTAATAGACTTTTCCCCCAAACATGATTGAACTTGGTTTTTGGAGGGGGTGTTAGCCTTGGATTTTCGGACAAATTGATCCTTACTCGACGAGCCCCATTTAAATGAGTATTAGGCTTAAATTTCTAACCTTGTTCATATCCAAGCCCTTTTAGATGGTATTAGACTTCAAATTTATGGGTTATAGGCTTTTCCCCCAACACATGATTGAACTTGGTTTTTGGAGGGGGTGTTAGCCTTGGATTTTCGGACAAATTGATCCTGACTCGACGAGCCCCATTTAAATGAGTATTATCCTTAGATTTATAACCTTGTTCATATAAAAGCCCTTTTAGATGGTATTAGACTTCAAATTTATGGGTTATAGGCTTTTCCCCCAACACATGATTGAACTTGGTTTTTGGAGGGGGTGTTAGCCTTGGATTTTCGGACAAATTGATCCTCACTCGACGAGCCCCATTTAAATGAGTACTAGCCTTAGATTTCTAACCTTGTTCATATCCAAGCTCTTTTAGTTGGTATTAGACTTCAAATTTATGGGTTATAGGCTTTTTCCCCAAACATGATTGAACTTGCTTTTTGGAGGGGGTGTTAGCCTTGGATTTTCGGACAAATTGATCCTGACTCGACGAGCCCCATTTAAATGAGTATTATCCTTAGATTTATAACCTTGTTCATATACAAGCCCTTTTAGTTGGTATTAGACTTCAAATTTATGGGTAATAGACTTTTCCCCCAAACATGATTGAACTTGGTTTTTGGAGGGGTGGTTAGCCTTGCATTTTCGGACAAATTGATCCTGACTCGACGAGCCCCATTTAAATGAGTATTAGCCTTAGATTTCTAACCTTGTTCATATCCAAGCCCTTTTAGATGGTATTAGACTTCAAATTTATGGGTTATAGCCTTTTCCCCCAACACATGATTGAACTTGGTTTTTGGAGGGGGTGTTAGCCTTGGATTTTTGGACAAACTGATCCTGACTCGACGAGCCCCATTTAAATGAGTATTATCCTTAGATTTATAACCTTGTTCATATAAAAGCCCTTTTAGATGGTATTAGACTTCAAATTTATGGGTTATAGGCTTTTCCCCCAAACATGATTGAACTTGGTTTTTTGAGGGGGTTTAGCCTTGGATTTTCGGACAAATTGATCCTGACTCGACGAGCCCCATTTAAATTAGTATTATGCTTAGATTTCTAACCTTGTTCATATCCAAGCCCTTTTAGATGGTATTAGACTTCAAATATATGGGTTATAGGCTTTTCCCCCAAACATGATTGAACTTGGTTTTTTGAGGGGGTGTTACCCTTCGATTTTCGGACAAATTGATCCTGACTTGATGAGCCCCATTTAAATGAGTATTAGCCTTAGATTTCTAACCTTGTTCATATCCAAGCCCTTTTAGTTGGTATTAGACTTCAAATTTATGGGTTATAGGCTTTTCCCCCAACACATGATTGAACTTGGTTTTTGGAGGGGGTGTTAGCCTTGGATTTTCGAACAAACTGATCCTGACCCGACGAGCCCTATTTAAGTGAGTATTAGCCTTAGATTTGTAACCTTGGTCATATACAAGCCCTTTTAGTTGGTATTAGACTTCAAATTTATGGGTAATATCCTTTTCCCCCAAACATGATTGAACTTGGTTTTTGGAGGGGGTGTTAGCCTTGGATTTTCGGACAAATTGATCCTGACTCGACGAGCCCCATTTAAATGAGTATTAGCCTTAGATTTCTAACCTTGTTCATATCCAAGCCCTTTTAGTTGGTATTAGACTTCAAATTTATGGGTTATAGGCTTTTCCCCCAACACATGATTGAACTTGGTTTTTGGAGGGGGTGTTAGCCTTGGATTTTCAGACAAATTGATCCTGACTCGACGAGCCCCATTTAAGTGAGTATTAGCCTTAGATTTCTAAACTTGGTCATATCCAAGTCCTTTTAGTTGGTATTAGACTTGAAATTTATGGGTAATATCCTTTTCCCCCAAACATGATTGAACTTGGTTTTTGGAGGGGGTGTTAGCCTTGGATTTTCGGACAAATTGATCCTGACTCGACGAACCTCATTTAAATGAGTATTAGCCTTAGATTTCTAACCTTGTTCATATCCAAGCCCTTTTAGTTGGTATTAGACTTCAAATTTATGGGTTATAGGCTTTTCCCCCAAACATGATTGAACTTGGTTTTTGGAGGGGGTGTTACCCTTGGATTTTCGGACAAATTGATCCTGACTCGACGAGCCCCATTTAAATGAGTATTAGCCTTAGATTTCTAACCTTCTTCATATCTAAGCTCTTTTATATGGTATTAGACTTCAAATTTATGGGTTATAGGCTTTTCCCCCAACACATGATTGAAATTGGTTTTTGGAGGGGGTGTTAGCCTTGGATTTTCGGACAAATTGATCCTGACTCGACGAGCCCCATTTAAGTGAGTATTAGCTTTAGATTTCTAACCTGGGTCATATCCAAGCCCTTTTAGTTGGTATTAGACTTCAAATTTATGGGTAATATCCTTTTCCCCCAAACATGATTGAACTTTGTTTTTGGAGGGGGTGTTAGCCTTGGATTTTCGGACAAATTGATCCTGACTCGACGAGCCCCATTGAAATGAGTATTATCCTTAGATTTCTAATCTTGTTCATATCCAAGGCCTTTTAGTTGGTATTAGACTTCAAATTTATGGGTAATAGACTTTTCCCCCAAACATGATTGTACTTGGTTTTTGGAGGGGGTGTTAGCCTTGGATTTTCGGACAAATTGATCCTGACTCGACGAGCCCCATTTAAATGAGTATTAGCCTTAGATTTCTAACCTTGTTCATATCCAAGCCCTTTTAGTTCGTATTCGACTTCAAATTTATGGGTTATAGACTTTTCCCCCAAACATGATTGAACTTGGTTTTTTGAGGGGGTGTTAGCCTTGGATTTTCGGACAAATTGATCCTAACTCGACGAGCCCCATTTAAATGAGTATTAGCCTTAGATTTCTAACCTTGTTCATATCTAAGCTCTTTTATATGGTATTAGACTTCAAATTTATGGGTTATAGGCTTTTCCCCCAACACATGATTGAAATTGGTTTTTGGAGGGGGTGTTAGCCTTGGATTTTCGGACAAATTGATCCTGACTCGACGAGCCCCATTGAAATGAGTATTATCCTTAGATTTCTAACCTTGTTCATATCCAAGGCCTTTTAGTTGGTATTAGACTTCAAATTTATGGGTAATATACTTTTCCCCCAAACATGATTGAACTTGGTTTTTGGAGGGGGGGTTAGCCTTGGATTTTTGGACAAATTGATCCTGACTCGACGAGCCCCATTTAAATGAGTATTAGGCTTAGATTTCTAATCTTGTTCATATCCAAGCCCTTTTAGATGGTATTAGACTTCAAATTTATGGGTTATAGGTTTTTCCCCCAACACATGATTGGACTTGGTTTTTGGAGGTGGTGTTAGCCTTGGATTTTCAGACAAATTGATCCTGACTCGACGAGCCCCATTTAAGTGAGTATTAGCCTTAGATTTCTAACCTTGGTCATATCCAAGCCCTTTTAGTTGGTATTAGACTTCAAATTTATGGGTAATATCCTTTTCCCCCAAACATGATTGGACTTGGTTTTTCGAGGGGGTGTTAGCCTTGGATTTTCGGACAAATTGATCCTGACTCGACGAGCCCCATTTAAGTGAGTATTAGCCTTAGATTTCTAACCTTGGTCATATCCAAGTCCTTTTAGTTGGTATTAGACTTCAAATTTATGGGTAATATCCTTTTCCCCCAAACATGATTGAACTTGGTTTTTGGAGGGGGTGTTAGCCTTGGATTTTCGGACAAATTGATCTTGACTCGACGAGCCTCATTTAAATTAGTATTAGCCTTAGATTTCTAACCTTGTTCATATCCAAGCCCTTTTAGTTGGTATTAGACTTCAAATTTATAGGTTATAGGCTTTTCCCCCAAACATGATTGAACTTGGTGTTTGGAGGGGGTGTTACCCTTGGATTTTCGGACAAATTGATCCTGACTCGACGAGCCCCATTTAAATGAGTATTAGCCTTAGATTTCTAACCTTCTTCATATCTAAGCTCTTTTATATGGTATTAGACTTCAAATTTATGGGTTATAGGCTTTTCCCCCAACACATGATTGAAATTGGTTTTTGGAGGGGGTGTTAGCCTTGGATTTTCGGACAAATTGATCCTGACTCGACGAGCCCCATTTAAATGAGTATTAGGCTTAGATTTCTAATCTTGTTCATATCCAAGCCCTTTTAGATGGTATTAGACTTCAAATTTATGGGTTATAGGTTTTTCCCCCAACACATGATTGGACTTGGTTTTTGGAGGTGGTGTTAGCCTTGGATTTTCAGACAAATTGATCCTGACTCGACGAGCCCCATTTAAGTGAGTATTAGCCTTAGATTTCTAACCTTGGTCATATCCAAGCCCTTTTAGTTGGTATTAGACTTCAAATTTATGGGTAATATCCTTTTCCCCCAAACATGATTGGACTTGGTTTTTCGAGGGGGTGTTAGCCTTGGATTTTCGGACAAATTGATCCTGACTCGACGAGCCCCATTTAAGTGAGTATTAGCCTTAGATTTCTAACCTTGGTCATATCCAAGTCCTTTTAGTTGGTATTAGACTTCAAATTTATGGGTAATATCCTTTTCCCCCAAACATGATTGAACTTGGTTTTTGGAGGGGGTGTTAGCCTTGGATTTTCGGACAAATTGATCTTGACTCGACGAGCCTCATTTAAATGAGTATTAGCCTTAGATTTCTAACCTTCTTCATATCTAAGCTCTTTTATATGGTATTAGACTTCAAATTTATGGGTTATAGGCTTTTCCCCCAACACATGATTGAAATTGGTTTTTGGAGGGGGTGTTAGCCTTGGATTTTCGGACAAATTGATCCTGACTCGACGAGCCCCATTTAAGTGAGTATTAGCTTTAGATTTCTAACCTGGGTCATATCCAAGCCCTTTTAGTTGGTATTAGACTTCAAATTTATGGGTAATATACTTTTCCCCCAAACATGATTGAACTTGGTTTTTGGAGGGGGGGTTAGCCTTGCATTTTCGGACAAATTGATTCTGACTTGACGAGCCCCATTTAAATCAGTATTAGCCTTAGATTTCTAACCTTGTTCATATCCAAGCCCTTTTAGTTGGTATTAGACTTCAAATTTATGGGTAATATCCTTTTCCCCCAAACATGATTGAACTTGGTTTTTGGAGGGGGTGTTAGCCTTGGATTTTCGGACAAATTGATCCTGACTCGACGAGCCCTATTTAAATGAGTATTAGCCTTAGATTTCTAACCTTGTTCATATCCAAGCCCTTTTAGTTGGTATTAGACTTCAAATTTATGGGTTATAGGCTTTTCCCCAACACTTGATTGAACTTGGTTTTTGGAGGGGGTGTTACCCTTGGATTTTCGGACAAATTGATCCTGACTCGACGAGCCCCATTTAAATGAGTATTAGCCTTAGATTTCTAAACTTGTTCATATCCAAGCCCTTTTAGTTGGTATTAGACTTCAAATTTATGGGTAATAGACTTTTCCCCCAAACATGATTGAACTTGGTTTTTGGAGGGGGTGTTAGCCTTGGATTTTCGGACAAATTGATCCTGACTCGACGAGCCCCATTTAAATGAGTATTAGGCTTAGATTTCTAACCTTGTTCATATCCAAGCCCTTTTAGATGGTATTAGACTTCAAATTTATGGGTTATAGGCTTTTCCCCCAACACATGATTGAACTTGGTTTTTGGAGGGGGTGTTAGCCTTGGATTTTCGGACAAATTGATCCTGACTCGACGAGCCCCATTTAAATGAGTATTATCCTTAGATTTATAACCTTGTTCATATAAAAGCCCTTTTAGATGGTATTAGACTTCAAATTTATGGGTTATAGGCTTTTCCCCCAAACATGATTGAACTTGGTTTTTTGAGGGGGTTTAGCCTTGGATTTTCGGACAAATTGATCCTGACTCGACGAGTCCCATTTAAATTAGTATTATGCTTAGATTTCTAACCTTGTTCATATCCAAGCCCTTTTAGATGGTATTAGACTTCAAATATATGGGTTATAGGCTTTTCCCCCAAACATGATTGAACTTGGTTTTTTGAGGGGGTGTTACCCTTCGATTTTCGGACAAATTGATCCTGACTTGATGAGCCCCATTTAAATGAGTATTAGCCTTAGATTTCTAACCTTGTTCATATCCAAGCCCTTTTAGTTGGTATTAGACTTCAAATTTATGGGTTATAGGCTTTTCCCCCAACACATGATTGAACTTGGTTTTTGGAGGGGGTGTTAGCCTTGGATTTTCGAACAAACTGATCCTGACCCGACGAGCCCTATTTAAGTGAGTATTAGCCTTAGATTTGTAACCTTGGTCATATACAAGCCCTTTTAGTTGGTATTAGACTTCAAATTTATGGGTAATATCCTTTTCCCCCAAACATGATTGAACTTGGTTTTTGGAGGGGGTGTTAGCCTTGGATTTTCGGACAAATTGATCCTGACTCGACGAGCCCCATTTAAATGAGTATTAGCCTTAGATTTCTAACCTTGTTCATATCCAAGCCCTTTTAGTTGGTATTAGACTTCAAATTTATGGGTTATAGGCTTTTCCCCCAACACATGATTGAACTTGGTTTTTGGAGGGGGTGTTAGCCTTGGATTTTCAGACAAATTGATCCTGACTCGACGAGCCCCATTTAAGTGAGTATTAGCCTTAGATTTCTAACCTTGGTCATATCCAAGTCCTTTTAGTTGGTATTAGACTTCAAATTTATGGGTAATATCCTTTTCCCCCAAACATGATTGAACTTGGTTTTTGGAGGGGGTGTTAGCCTTGGATTTTCGGACAAATTGATCCTGACTCGACGAACCTCATTTAAATGAGTATTAGCCTTAGATTTCTAACCTTGTTCATATCCAAGCCCTTTTAGTTGGTATTAGACTTCAAATTTATGGGTTATAGGCTTTTCCCCCAAACATGATTGAACTTGGTTTTTGGAGGGGGTGTTACCCTTGGATTTTCGGACAAATTGATCCTGACTCGACGAGCCCCATTTAAATGAGTATTAGCCTTAGATTTCTAACCTTCTTCATATCTAAGCTCTTTTATATGGTATTAGACTTCAAATTTATGGGTTATAGGCTTTTCCCCCAACACATGATTGAAATTGGTTTTTGGAGGGGGTGTTAGCCTTGGATTTTCGGACAAATTGATCCTGACTCGACGAGCCCCATTTAAGTGAGTATTAGCTTTAGATTTCTAACCTGGGTCATATCCAAGCCCTTTTAGTTGGTATTAGACTTCAAATTTATGGGTAATATCCTTTTCCCCCAAACATGATTGAACTTTGTTTTTGGAGGGGGTGTTAGCCTTGGATTTTCGGACAAATTGATCCTGACTCGACGAGCCCCATTGAAATGAGTATTATCCTTAGATTTCTAATCTTGTTCATATCCAAGCCCTTTTAGTTGGTATTAGACTTCAAATTTATGGGTTATAGGCTTTTCCCCCAAACATGATTGAACTTGGTTTTTGGAGGGGGTGTTACCCTTGGATTTTCGGACAAATTGATCCTGACTCGACGAGCCCCATTTAAATGAGTATTAGCCTTAGATTTCTAACCTTCTTCATATCTAAGCTCTTTTATATGGTATTAGACTTCAAATTTATGGGTTATAGGCTTTTCCCCCAACACATGATTGAAATTGGTTTTTGGAGGGGGTGTTAGCCTTGGATTTTCGGACAAATTGATCCTGACTCGACGAGCCCCATTTAAGTGAGTATTAGCTTTAGATTTCTAACCTGGGTCATATCCAAGCCCTTTTAGTTGGTATTAGACTTCAAATTTATGGGTAATATCCTTTTCCCCCAAACATGATTGAACTTTGTTTTTGGAGGGGGTGTTAGCCTTGGATTTTCGGACAAATTGATCCTGACTCGACGAGCCCCATTGAAATGAGTATTATCCTTAGATTTCCAATCTTGTTCATATCCAAGGCCTTTTAGTTGGTATTAGACTTCAAATTTATGGGTAATAGACTTTTCCCCCAAACATGATTGTACTTGGTTTTTGGAGGGGGTGTTAGCCTTGGATTTTCGGACAAATTGATCCTGACTCGACGAGCCCCATTTAAATGAGTATTAGCCTTAGATTTCTAACCTTGTTCATATCCAAGCCCTTTTAGTTCGTATTCGACTTCAAATTTATGGGTTATAGACTTTTCCCCCAAACATGATTGAACTTGGTTTTTTGAGGGGGTGTTAGCCTTGGATTTTCGGACAAATTGATCCTCACTCGACGAGCCCCATTTAAATGAGTATTAGCCTTAGATTTCTAACCTTGTTCATATCCAAGCCCTTTTAGTTGGTATTAGACTTCAAATTTATGGGTTATAGGCTTTTCCCCCAAACATGATTGAACTTGGTTTTTGGAGGGGGTGTTACCCTTGGATTTTCGGACAAATTGATCCTGACTCGACGAGCCCCATTTAAATGAGTATTAGCCTTAGATTTCTAACCTTGTTCATATCTAAGCTCTTTTATATGGTATTAGACTTCAAATTTATGGGTTATAGGCTTTTCCCCCAACACATGATTGAAATTGGTTTTTGGAGGGGGTGTTAGCCTTGGATTTTCGGACAAATTGATCCTGACTCGACGAGCCCCATTGAAATGAGTATTATCCTTAGATTTCTAACCTTGTTCATATCCAAGGCCTTTTAGTTGGTATTAGACTTCAAATTTATGGGTAATATACTTTTCCCCCAAACATGATTGAACTTGGTTTTTGGAGGGGGGGTTAGCCTTGGATTTTTGGACAAATTGATCCTGACTCGACGAGCCCCATTTAAATGAGTATTAGGCTTAGATTTCTAATCTTGTTCATATCCAAGCCCTTTTAGATGGTATTAGACTTCAAATTTATGGGTTATAGGTTTTTCCCCCAACACATGATTGGACTTGGTTTTTGGAGGTGGTGTTAGCCTTGGATTTTCAGACAAATTGATCCTGACTCGACGAGCCCCATTTAAGTGAGTATTAGCCTTAGATTTCTAACCTTGGTCATATCCAAGCCCTTTTAGTTGGTATTAGACTTCAAATTTATGGGTAATATCCTTTTCCCCCAAACATGATTGGACTTGGTTTTTGGAGGGGGTGTTAGCCTTGGATTTTCGGACAAATTGATCCTGACTCGACGAGCCCCATTTAAGTGAGTATTAGCCTTAGATTTCTAACCTTGGTCATATCCAAGTCCTTTTAGTTGGTATTAGACTTCAAATTTATGGGTAATATCCTTTTCCCCCAAACATGATTGAACTTGGTTTTTGGAGGGGGTGTTAGCCTTGGATTTTCGGACAAATTGATCTTGACTCGACGAGCCTCATTTAAATGAGTATTAGCCTTAGATTTCTAACCTTGTTCATATCCAAGCCCTTTTAGTTGGTATTAGACTTCAAATTTATAGGTTATAGGCTTTTCCCCCAAACATGATTGAACTTGGTGTTTGGAGGGGGTGTTACCCTTGGATTTTCGGACAAATTGATCCTGACTCGACGAGCCCCATTTAAATGAGTATTAGCCTTAGATTTCTAACCTTCTTCATATCTAAGCTCTTTTATATGGTATTAGACTTCAAATTTATGGGTTATAGGCTTTTCCCCCAACACATGATTGAAATTGGTTTTTGGAGGGGGTGTTAGCCTTGGATTTTCGGACAAATTGATCCTGACTCGACGAGCCCCATTTAAGTGAGTATTAGCTTTAGATTTCTAACCTGGGTCATATCCAAGCCCTTTTAGTTGGTATTAGACTTCAAATTTATGGGTAATATACTTTTCCCCCAAACATGATTGAACTTGGTTTTTGGAGGGGGGGTTAGCCTTGCATTTTCGGACAAATTGATCCTGACTTGACGAGCCCCATTTAAATCAGTATTAGCCTTAGATTTCTAACCTTGTTCATATCCAAGCCCTTTTAGTTGGTATTAGACTTCAAATTTATGGGTAATATCCTTTTCCCCCAAACATGATTGAACTTGGTTTTTGGAGGGGGTGTTAGCCTTGGATTTTCGGACAAATTGATCCTGACTCGACGAGCCCTATTTAAATGAGTATTAGCCTTAGATTTCTAACCTTGTTCATATCCAAGCCCTTTTAGTTGGTATTAGACTTCAAATTAATGGGTTATAGGCTTTTCCCCCAAACATGATTGAACTTGGTTTTTGGAGGGGGTGTTACCCTTGGATTTTCGGACAAATTGATCCTGACTCGACGAGCCCCATTTAAATGATTATTAGCCTTAGATTTCTAACCTTGTTCATATCCAAGCCCTTTTAGTTGGTATTAGACTTCAAATTTATGGGTTATAGGCTTTTCCCCCAACACATGATTGAAATTGGTTTTTGGAGGGGGTGTTAGCCTTGGATTTTCGGACAAATTGATCCTGACTCGACGAGCCCCATTTAAGTGAATATTAGCTTTAGATTTCTAACCTGGGTCATATCCAAGCCCTTTTAGTTGGTATTAGACTTCAAATTTATGGGTAATATCCTTTTCCCCCAAACATGATTGAACTTTGTTTTTGGAGGGGGTGTTAGCCTTGGATTTTCGGACAAATTGATCCTGACTCGACGAGCCCCATTGAAATGAGTATTATCCTTAGATTTCTAATCTTGTTCATATCCAAGGCCTTTTAGTTGGTATTAGACTTCAAATTTATGGGTAATAGACTTTTCCCCCAAAGCTGATTGTACTTGGTTTTTGGAGGGGGTGTTAGCCTTGGATTTTCGGACAAATTGATCCTGACTCGACGAGCCCCATTGAAATGAGTATTATCCTTAGATTTCTAACCTTGTTCATATCCAAGACCTTTTAGTTGGTATTAGACTTCAAATTTATGGCTAATATCCTTTTTCCCCAAACATGATTGAACTTTGTTTTTGGAGGGGGTGTTACCCTTGGAATTTCGGACAAATTGATCCTAACTCGACGAGCCCCATTTAAATGAGTATTAGCCTTAGATTTCTAACCTTGTTCATATCCAAGCCCTTTTAGTTGGTATTAGACTTCAAATTTATGGGTTATAGGCTTTTCCCCCAACACATGATTGAACTTGGTTTTTGGAGGGGGTGTTACCCTTGGATTTTCGGACAAATTGATCCTGACTCGACGAGCCCCATTTAAATGATTATTAGCCTTAGATTTCTAACCTTGTTCATATCCAAGCCCTTTTAGTTGGTATTAGACTTCAAATTTATGGGTTATAGGTTTTCCCCCAACACATGATTGAACTTGGTTTTTGGAGGGGGTGTTACCCTTGGATTATTGGACAAATTGATCCTGACTCGACGAGCCCCATTTAAATGAGTATTAGCCTTAGATTTCTAACCTTGTTCATATCCAAGCCCTTTTAGATGGTATTAGACTTCAAATTTATGGGTTATAGGCTTTTCCCCCAACACATGATTGAAATTGGTTTTTGGAGGGGGTGTTAGCCTTGGATTTTCAGACAAATTGATCATGAGTCGACGAGCCCCATTTAAGTGAGTATTAGCCTTAGATTTCTAACCTTGGTCATATCTAAGCCCTTTTAGTTGGTATTAGACTTCAAATTTATGGGTAATATCCTTTTCCCCCAAACATGATTGAACTTGCTTTTTGGAGGGGGTGTTAGCCTTGGATTTTCGGACAAATTGATCCTGACTCGACGAGCCCCATTTAAATGCGTATTAGCCTTAGATTTCTAACCTTGTTCATATACAAGCCCTTTTAGTTGGTATTATACTTCAAATTTATGGGTAATAGACTTTTCCCCCAAACATGATTGAACTAGGTTTTTTGAGGGGGTTTAGCCTTGGATTTTCGGACAAATTGATCCTGACTCGACGAGCCCCATTTAAATGAGTATTAGGCTTAGATTTCTAACCTTGTTCATATCCAAGCCCTTTTAGATGGTATTAGACTTCAAATTTATGGGTTATAGGTTTTCCCCCAACACATGATTGAACTTGGTTTTTGGAGGGGGTGTTACCCTTGGATTTTTGGACAAATTGATCCTGACTCGACGAGCCCCATTTAAATGAGTATTAGCCTTAGATTTCTAACCTTGTTCATATCCAAGCCCTTTTAGATGGTATTAGACTTCAAATTTATGGGTTATAGGTTTTTCCCCCAACACATGATTGAACTTGGTTTTTGGAGGGGGTGTTAGCCTTGGATTTTCAGACAAATTGATCCTGACTCGACGAGCACTATTTAAGTGAGTATTAGCCTTAGATTTCTAACCTTGGTCATATCCAAGCCCTTTTAGTTGGTATTAGAATTCAAATTTATGGGTAATATCCTTTTCCCCCAAACATGATTGAACTTGGTTTTTGGAGGGGGTGTTAGCCTTGGATTTTCGGACAAATTGATCCTGACTCGACGAGCCCCATTTAAATGAGTATTAGCCTTAGATTTATAACCTTGTTCATATACAAGCCCTTTTAGTTGGTATTAGACTTCAAATTTATGGGTAATAGACTTTTTCCCCAAACATGATTGAACTTGGTTTTTGGAGGGGGTGTTAGCCTTGGATTTTCGGACAAATTGATCCTGACTCGACGAGCCCCATTTAAGTGAGTATTAGCCTTAGATTTCTAACCTTGGTCATATCC
This sequence comes from Salix caprea, assembly GCA_964035475.1. NCBI lineage: Eukaryota > Viridiplantae > Streptophyta > Magnoliopsida > Malpighiales > Salicaceae > Salix > Salix caprea. The sequence goes on along the minus strand of OZ037748.1, from coordinate 2,798,904 downwards.
AAGCCCTTTTAGTTGGTATTAGACTTCAAATTTATGGGTAATATCCTTTTCCCCCAAACATGATTGAACTTTGTTTTTGGAGGGGGTGTTAGCCTTGGATTTTCGGACAAATTGATCCTGACTCGACGAGCCCCATTGAAATGAGTATTATCCTTAGATTTCTAACCTTATTCATATCCAAGGCCTTTTAGTTGGTATTAGACTTCAAATTTATGGCTAATATCCTTTTCCCCCAAACATGATTGAACTTTGTTTTTGGAGGGGGTGTTACCCTTGGAATTTCGGACAAATTGATCCTGACTCGACGAGCCCCATTTAAATGAGTATTAGCCTTAGTTTTCTAACCTTGTTCATATCTAAGCTCTTTTATATGGTATTAGACTTCAAATTTATGGGTTATAGGTTTTTCCCCCAACACATGATTGAACTTGGTTTTTGGAAGGGGTGTTAGCCTTGGATTTTCGGACAAATTGATCCTGACTCGACGAGCCCCATTTAAATGAGTATTAGCCTTAGATTTCTAACCTTGTTCATATCCAAGCCCTTTTAGTTGGTATTAGACTTCAAATTTATGGGTTATAGGCTTTTCCCCCAACACATGATTGAACTTGGTTTTTGGAGGGGGTGTTACCCTTGGATTTTCGGACAAATTGATCCTGACTCGACAAGCCCCATTTAAATGATTATTAGCCTTAGATTTCTAACCTTGTTCATATCCAAGCCCTTTTAGTTGGTATTAGACTTCAAATTTATGGGTTATAGGTTTTCCCCCAACACATGATTGAACTTGGTTTTTGGAGGGGGTGTTACCCTTGGATTTTTGGACAAATTGATCCTGACTCGACGAGCCCCATTTAAATGAGTATTAGCCTTAGATTTCTAACCTTGTTCATATCCAAGCCCTTTTAGATGGTATTAGACTTCAAATTTATGGGTTATAGGCTTTTCCCCCAACACATGATTGAAATTGGTTTTTGGAGGGGGTGTTAGCCTTGGATTTTCAGACAAATTGATCCTGACTCGACGAGCCCCATTTAAGTGAGTATTAGCCTTAGATTTCTAACCTTGGTCATATCTAAGCCCTTTTAGTTGGTATTAGACTTCAAATTTATGGGTAATATCCTTTTCCCCCAAACATGATTGAACTTGCTTTTTGGAGGGGGTGTTAGCCTTGGATTTTCGGACAAATTGATCCTGACTCGACGAGCCCCATTTAAATGCGTATTAGCCTTAGATTTCTAACCTTGTTCATATACAAGCCCTTTTAGTTGGTATTAGACTTCAAATTTATGGGTAATAGACTTTTCCCCCAAACATGATTGAACTAGGTTTTTTGAGGGGGTTTAGCCTTGGATTTTCGGACAAATTGATCCTGACTCGACGAGCACCATTTAAATGAGTATTAGGCTTAGATTTCTAACCTTGTTCATATCCAAGCCCTTTTAGATGGTATTAGACTTCAAATTTATGGGTTATAGGTTTTTCCCCCAACACATGATTGAACTTGGTTTTTGGAGGGGGTGTTAGCCTTGGATTTTCAGACAAATTGATCCTGACTCGACAAGCACTATTTAAGTGAGTATTAGCCTTAGATTTCTAACCTTGGTCATATCCAAGCCCTTTTAGTTGGTATTAGAATTCAAATTTATGAGTAATATCCTTTTCCCCCAAACATGATTGAACTTGGTTTTTGGAGGGGGTGTTAGCCTTGGATTTTCGGACAAATTGATCCTGACTCGATGAGCCCCATTTAAATGAGTATTAGCCTTAGATTTATAACCTTGTTCATATACAAGCCCTTTTAGTTGGTATTAGACTTCAAATTTATGGGTAATAGACTTTTTCCCCAAACATGATTGAACTTGGTTTTTGGAGGGGGTGTTAGCCTTGGATTTTCGGACAAATTAATCCTGACTCGACGAGCCCCATTTAAGTGAGTATTAGCCTTAGATTTCTAACCTTGGTCATATCCAAGCCCTTTTAGTTGGTATTAGACTTCAAATTTATGGGTAATATCCTTTTCCCCCAAACATGATTGAAATTTGTTTTTGGAGGGGGTGTTAGCCTTGGATTTTCGGACAAATTGATCCTGACTCGACGAGCCCCATTGAAATGAGTATTATCCTTAGATTTCTAACCTTATTCATATCCAAGGCCTTTTAGTTGGTATTAGACTTCAAATTTATGGCTAATATCCTTTTCCCCCAAACATGATTGAACTTTGTTTTTGGAGGGGGTGTTACCCTTGGAATTTCGGACAAATTGATCCTGACTCGACGAGCCCCATTTAAATGAGTATTAGCCTTAGATTTCTAACCTTGTTCATATCTAAGCTCTTTTATATGGTATTAGACTTCAAATTTATGGGTTATAGGTTTTTCCCCCAACACATGATTGGACTTGGTTTTTGGAGGTGGTGTTAGCCTTGGATTTTCAGACAAATTGATCCTGACTCGACGAGCCCCATTTAAGTGAGTATTAGCCTTAGATTTCTAACCTTGGTCATATCCAAGCCCTTTTAGTTGGTATTAGACTTCAAATTTATGGGTAATATCCTTTTCCCCCAAACATGATTGGACTTGGTTTTTCGAGGGGGTGTTAGCCTTGGATTTTCGGACAAATTGATCCTGACTCGACGAGCCCCATTTAAGTGAGTATTAGCCTTAGATTTCTAACCTTGGTCATATCCAAGTCCTTTTAGTTGGTATTAGACTTCAAATTTATGGGTAATATCCTTTTCCCCCAAACATGATTGAACTTGGTTTTTGGAGGGGGTGTTAGCCTTGGATTTTCGGACAAATTGATCTTGACTCGACGAGCCTCATTTAAATGAGTATTAGCCTTAGATTTCTAACCTTGTTCATATCCAAGCCCTTTTAGTTGGTATTAGACTTCAAATTTATGGGTTATAGGCTTTTCCCCCGAACATGATTGAACTTGGTGTTTGGAGGGGGTGTTACCCTTGGATTTTCGGACAAATTGATCCTGACTCGACGAGCCCCATTTAAATGAGTATTAGCCTTAGATTTCTAACCTTCTTCATATCTAAGCTCTTTTATATGGTATTAGACTTCAAATTTATGGGTTATAGGCTTTTCCCCCAACACATGATTGAAATTGGTTTTTGGAGGGGGTGTTAGCCTTGGATTTTCGGACAAATTGATCCTGACTCGACGAGCCCCATTTAAGTGAGTATTAGCTTTAGATTTCTAACCTGGGTCATATCCAAGCCCTTTTAGTTGGTATTAGACTTCAAATTTATGGGTAATATACTTTTCCCCCAAACATGATTGAACTTGGTTTTTGGAGGGGGGGTTAGCCTTGCATTTTCGGACAAATTGATCCTGACTTGACGAGCCCCATTTAAATCAGTATTAGCCTTAGATTTCTAACCTTGTTCATATCCAAGCCCTTTTAGTTGGTATTAGACTTCAAATTTATGGGTAATATCCTTTTCCCCCAAACATGATTGAACTTGGTTTTTGGAGGGGGTGTTAGCCTTGGATTTTCGGACAAATTGATCCTGACTCGACGAGCCCTATTTAAATGAGTATTAGCCTTAGATTTCTAACCTTGTTCATATCCAAGCCCTTTTAGTTGGTATTAGACTTCAAATTAATGGGTTATAGGCTTTTCCCCCAAACATGATTGAACTTGGTTTTTGGAGGGGGTGTTACCCTTGGATTTTCGGACAAATTGATCCTGACTCGACGAGCCCCATTTAAGTGAGTATTAGCTTTAGATTTCTAACCTGGGTCATATCCAAGCCCTTTTAGTTGGTATTAGACTTCAAATTTATGGGTAATATCCTTTTCCCCCAAACATGATTGAACTTTGTTTTTGGAGGGGGTGTTAGCCTTGGATTTTCGGACAAATTGATCCTGACTCGACGAGCCCCATTGAAATGAGTATTATCCTTAGATTTCTAACCTTATTCATATCCAAGGCTTTTTAGTTGGTACGAGTTTGCTAGCCCGCGCGTTGCGCTGGGCTTCTTTGATGTAGCAAACTGATTAATTATTCAACTTGCAAAGAATTATGTAGTTGGTAGATAGCAAATTACAATCGTTAAATTTTGTTGTAGATTTTTTTTATTGTCTGTATCGAATTAGTTAATTGTTTTTATCAGTTTAAGTGCTCGGATAATAATTTAATTGACAACTCTCAAAATTATAATCGATAAAATTTATTAAAGATGAGTGAATTGTATTTTATAGCCAATTCATTACTTGGTGAACTTGCTTAAATATTTTATCGATTTATGTAATTTGCATATTGAAAAACTATAATTGATTAATTGTTGGGCGTGTTTTAATTGTTCTGACAGTTATTTAATTGGTGGATATAAATTTGCAATTAATAAAATGAATAAAAGATGAATTATTTTTTTCTTGTATCGAACTTGTTGATGGTTGGGTTTATTTTAATGGCAACGAATGATTTAACTGACAAATAGCAAAATGCAACCACTAAAATCTATTAAAGATAGATTATTTCTGGTTGATTGTTATTGTGTGTCGATTTTAATTCATAGATTACAAAACTGCAATTGATTGATTATTTGGTGTGTCTTAATTGTTTTGACAATTATATAATCGGTTGATGAAAAAAATGCATTTGATGAAATCAATTAGAGATTAATTACTTTTTTTTTTGTAGTTAGTTGGGCATTTGTTGGCTGTTGGGTGTGTTGTAATTGTTCGGCTTATTATTCTTTTTTTTATTATTATTCTTCAAGTCAAATAATTTTCTAAAATTTAATAATATTTATTTTTGTTTTGCCATTTATTTTATTTTTTAATTTATTTTTTTAAATATTATTAGGTGTTGAAATTGCTAATTATTGTAGATAAGGCATTCAAAATAATGATAATAATTATTCGTATTTTTTTCTTATAAATATGTTAGACTAATTATATATTTTGCTATTTATTTCATATTAGCGCCTTCAAAATAATGATAATAATTATTTATAATTTTTCTCTGATAAATATGTTACATTAATTATATATTTTGCTATTTATTTCGCCTTAAAATATATATTGATTACTTTTGGGAATTGCGATCTCCTTTAGGTATTCTATAAAACAATAATAGTCGTGGTGCGTGCAAGCTGATCTGGACACCCTGATTATATATATAAAAATATATAAGTGTGAAAAAAACAGAAAAAAATATTAAAAAAAGTGAGTCTAGGGATTATTCGTTGCGTGCTAAGCTAGCCTGGAAAAAAAAATAAGAAGAAAAAATCATGGTGCGCGTAAGCTGACCCGGGCATCTCAGTTAGAAAAAAACAAAAAAATGTATAAGTGGAAAAACAAAACAGGGGAAAAAATGTAAAAAAAAGTGGATCTGGAGATTAATCGTGGCGTGCGTAACCTGGCCCTAGCACCTTAGTTATGAAAAAAAATCTGGTTTTTTTTATTATAAAAAAAAAATCAGTTTTGTTGCCTGAGCGGTTCGAACTATCGCACGCTGAATCTGCCAACGCACAGACAACCACTTGGCCATAGCTACTCCTTTGTCATTTCTACTATACAAATCAACAAAAAAATAAGCCCTAACAAAAAAAAGAACTGAGCTCATGTAGTCGCGAAGCAGCAAAGCAAATGTCTAGTCCACAGTAACAAACAGTGAACGACTGATCTCTTTTAGCTCTTTAGTAATAATAATAATAATAATAATAATAATAATTATTATTATTATTATTATTATTATTATTATAAATGTATTAAGAGGGGCAAGGTTGTCAATATCATTTTGGTTGCCGTTTCTTTTTTTTATTGGTACAAAATGTTTTGGTTACAAAGTGTTTTGGTTTGCCGTTTCGGGGTTGTGATATTCATATATAATTAATTAATTATATATATGAAAAAACTTAAAAAGCAAAAAAAAAATATAATTTTATTTTTTATAAAATCAAAGTTGATAAAAAAAATTATTTTTTTATAATATATATTTTTTTAATTTTTATTATTTTTATTTTTGCATTTTCAATATATATATATATATATATATATATATTATTTTATTTTTTTCACAGTGCAGGCATTAATTTGCTTGTGATACATAATACAGCAATCAGAATTAAAATAAATTTCTAAAAATGGCGATCAAAGCACGTGGACGTATGCTGCACGTTTACATAGTAAATGTAAAAAATAACCACGTGGACCACTAACCCTTACGCTTCAGTTGCCATGACGTTTCCTTATTTAATTGGGCACACTAATTTCATATGTACTCATGGCACCACCGTATCAATAAAATCGATCTTAGTAAAGTTGCCACATCACCTTCTCAGTAACCACTGCAGAAGAAAAAAAATGAGGCGTGAAATTCATTGTTGTTCTCCTTTTCCATTTTCACTCGACTCAGAAAAAAAATATCTTCCTTGACAAAGTCTTCACCTTTTTCTCTCCTTCTTGGCAATTCCTTGTCTGTCTCTTTCATTCTTGAATTCCTACTGGTGTCACTTAAATTCTCGTGTTTTGTTTTCCTGAGATTCTTTGAAATTTCTAATGGGTCTTTCTTAGTTTTGAAAAGGAAGTTTATTTTGGATTTCATTACTGTTCCCATTGTTCTCTTGGTCTGGTTCTTTGCTTCTGATCTCTTTCTCTCACAATCAGGTAACCTCTGTTGTCCACAGTTCTTCATCCCGATCTGTTCTTTCATCGCTTCTCAAATGATACAGCATGGCAATGTCGTCTTCTTTTGCTTTTTCTTCATCTTCTTATTTATCAACCCCAAATGTTCCCGAGCCTGGCGTAAATCTTGAAATCTTGAGCTTAAGCAAGCTTAGTTGTCATCTTGAAAGGTTGTAAGAAAGAGTACAGCAGCCAAAGAACTTGAAAGCTTTCCAGGACATAGAATATAGGAAGAGGTGTCCAGTAAGATTTTTTTTCGTTGAGAGAGCTTTGATTTTTTGGTTGAAATTGTGGTGCTTCACGGTTGATATTTACAGAAGGGGAGAGGGGATGTGCAGATGGAATAGGGACAGAAAAAAAAAAAAAAGGTAAACGTACGCATGCGAATCACAATTTGCAAATGTCCAGTCCACAGTTATATTACTCACATTGCACAGTAATAATCCGAGCTCTTTTAGCTATTGTGTAATTAGACTTCAAATTTATGGGTTATAGGCTTTTCCCCCAACACATGATTGAACTTTGTTTTTGGAGGGGGTGTTACCCTTGGAATTTCGGACAAATTGATCCTGACTCGACGAGCCCCATTTAAATGAGTATTAGCCTTAGATTTCTAACCTTGTTCATATCTAAGCTCTTTTATATGGTATTAGACTTCAAATTTATGGGTTATAGGTTTTTCCCCCAACACATGATTGGACTTGGTTTTTGGAGGGGGTGTTACCCTTGGATTTTTGGACAAATTGATCCTGACTCGACGAGCCCCATTTAAATGAGTATTATCCTTAGATTTATAACCTTGTTCATATACAAGCCCTTTTAGTTGGTATTAGACTTCAAATTTATGGGTTATAGGCTTTTCCCCCAAACATGATTGAACTTGGTTTTTTGAGGGGGTTTAGCCTTGGATTTTCGGACAAATTGATCCCGACTCGACGAGCCCCATTTAAATGAGTATTAGGCTTAGATTTCTAACCTTGGTCATATCCAAGTCCTTTTAGTTGGTATTAGACTTCAAATTTATGGGTAATATCCTTTTCCCCCAAACATGATTGAACTTGGTTTTTGGAGGGGGTGTTAGCCTTGGATTTTCGGACAAATTGATCTTGACTCGACGAGCCTCATTTAAATGAGTATTAGCCTTAGATTTCTAACCTTGTTCATATCCAAGCCCTTTTAGTTGGTATTAGACTTCAAATTTATGGGTTATAGGCTTTTCCCCCGAACATGATTGAACTTGGTGTTTGGAGGGGGTGTTACCCTTGGATTTTCGGACAAATTGATCCTGACTCGACGAGCCCCATTTAAATGAGTATTAGCCTTAGATTTCTAACCTTCTTCATATCTAAGCTCTTTTATATGGTATTAGACTTCAAATTTATGGGTTATAGGCTTTTCCCCCAACACATGATTGAAATTGGTTTTTGGAGGGGGTGTTAGCCTTGGATTTTCGGACAAATTGATCCTGACTCGACGAGCCCCATTTAAGTGAGTATTAGCTTTAGATTTCTAACCTGGGTCATATCCAAGCCCTTTTAGTTGGTATTAGACTTCAAATTTATGGGTAATATACTTTTCCCCCAAACATGATTGAACTTGGTTTTTGGAGGGGGGGTTAGCCTTGCATTTTCGGACAAATTGATCCTGACTTGACGAGCCCCATTTAAATCAGTATTAGCCTTAGATTTCTAACCTTGTTCATATCCAAGCCCTTTTAGTTGGTATTAGACTTCAAATTTATGGGTAATATCCTTTTCCCCCAAACATGATTGAACTTGGTTTTTGGAGGGGGTGTTAGCCTTGGATTTTCGGACAAATTGATCCTGACTCGACGAGCCCTATTTAAATGAGTATTAGCCTTAGATTTCTAACCTTGTTCATATCCAAGCCCTTTTAGTTGGTATTAGACTTCAAATTAATGGGTTATAGGCTTTTCCCCCAAACATGATTGAACTTGGTTTTTGGAGGGGGTGTTACCCTTGGATTTTCGGACAAATTGATCCTGACTCGACGAGCCCCATTTAAATGATTATTAGCCTTAGATTTCTAACCTTGTTCATATCCAAGCCCTTTTAGTTGGTATTAGACTTCAAATTTATGGGTTATAGGCTTTTCCCCCAACACATGATTGAAATTGGTTTTTGGAGGGGGTGTTAGCCTTGGATTTTCGGACAAATTGATCCTGACTCGACGAGCCCCATTTAAGTGAGTATTAGCTTTAGATTTCTAACCTGGGTCATATCCAAGCCCTTTTAGTTGGTATTAGACTTCAAATTTATGGGTAATATCCTTTTCCCCCAAACATGATTGAACTTTGTTTTTGGAGGGGGTGTTAGCCTTGGATTTTCGGACAAATTGATCCTGACTCGACGAGCCCCATTGAAATGAGTATTATCCTTAGATTTCTAATCTTGTTCATATCCAAGGCCTTTTAGTTGGTATTAGACTTCAAATTTATGGGTAATAGACTTTTCCCCCAAAGCTGATTGTACTTGGTTTTTGGAGGGGGTGTTAGCCTTGGATTTTCGGACAAATTGATCCTGACTCGACGAGCCCCATTGAAATGAGTATTATCCTTAGATTTCTAACCTTGTTCATATCCAAGACCTTTTAGTTGGTATTAGACTTCAAATTTATGGCTAATATCCTTTTCCCCCAAACATGATTGAACTTTGTTTTTGGAGGGGGTGTTACCCTTGGAATTTCGGACAAATTGATCCTAACTCGACGAGCCCCATTTAAATGAGTATTAGCCTTAGATTTCTAACCTTGTTCATATCCAAGCCCTTTTAGTTGGTATTAGACTTCAAATTTATGGGTTATAGGCTTTTCCCCCAACACATGATTGAACTTGGTTTTTGGAGGGGGTGTTACCCTTGGATTTTCGGACAAATTGATCCTGACTCGACGAGCCCCATTTAAATGATTATTAGCCTTAGATTTCTAACCTTGTTCATATCCAAGCCCTTTTAGTTGGTATTAGACTTCAAATTTATGGGTTATAGGTTTTCCCCCAACACATGATTGAACTTGGTTTTTGGAGGGGGTGTTACCCTTGGATTTTTGGACAAATTGATCCTGACTCGACGAGCCCCATTTAAATGAGTATTAGCCTTAGATTTCTAACCTTGTTCATATGCAAGCCCTTTTAGATGGTATTAGACTTCAAATTTATGGGTTATAGGCTTTTCCCCCAACACATGATTGAAATTGGTTTTTGGAGGGGGTGTTAGCCTTGGATTTTCAGACAAATTGATCCTGACTCGACGAGCCCCATTTAAGTGAGTATTAGCCTTAGATTTCTAACCTTGGTCATATCTAAGCCCTTTTAGTTGGTATTAGACTTCAAATTTATGGGTAATATCCTTTTCCCCCAAACATGATTGAACTTGCTTTTTGGAGGGGGTGTTAGCCTTGGATTTTCGGACAAATTGATCCTGACTCGACGAGCCCCATTTAAATGCGTATTAGCCTTAGATTTCTAACCTTGTTCATATACAAGCCCTTTTAGTTGGTATTAGACTTCAAATTTATGGGTAATAGACTTTTCCCCCAAACATGATTGAACTAGGTTTTTTGAGGGGGTTTAGCCTTGGATTTTCGGACAAATTGATCCTGACTCGACGAGCCCCATTTAAATGAGTATTAGGCTTAGATTTCTAACCTTGTTCATATCCAAGCCCTTTTAGATGGTATTAGACTTCAAATTTATGGGTTATAGGTTTTTCCCCCAACACATGATTGAACTTGGTTTTTGGAGGGGGTGTTAGCCTTGGATTTTCAGACAAATTGATCCTGACTCGACGAGCACTATTTAAGTGAGTATTAGCCTTAGATTTCTAACCTTGGTCATATCCAAGCCCTTTTAGTTGGTATTAGAATTCAAATTTATGGGTAATATCCTTTTCCCCCAAACATGATTGAACTTGGTTTTTGGAGGGGGTGTTAGCCTTGGATTTTCGGACAAATTGATCCTGACTCGATGAGCCCCATTTAAATGAGTATTAGCCTTAGATTTATAACCTTGTTCATATACAAGCCCTTTTAGTTGGTATTAGACTTCAAATTTATGGGTAATAGACTTTTTCCCCAAACATGATTGAACTTGGTTTTTGGAGGGGGTGTTAGCCTTGGATTTTCGGACAAATTGATCCTGACTCGATGAGCCCCATTTAAATGAGTATTAGGCTTAGATTTCTAACCTTGTTCATATCCAAGCCCTTTTAGATGGTATTAGACTTCAAATTTATGGGTTATAGGTTTTTCCCCCAACACATGATTGAACTTGGTTTTTGGAGGGGGTGTTAGCCTTGGATTTTCAGACAAATTGATCCTGACTCGACGAGCCCCATTTAAGTGAGTATTAGCCTTAGATTTCTAACCTTGGTCATATCCAAGCCCTTTTAGTTGGTATTAGACTTCAAATTTATGGGTAATATCCTTTTCCCCCAAACATGATTGAACTTTGTTTTTGGAGGGGGTGTTAGCCTTGGATTTTCGGACAAATTGATCCTGACTCGACGAGCCCCATTGAAATGAGTATTATCCTTAGATTTCTAACCTTATTCATATCCAAGGCCTTTTAGTTGGTATTAGACTTCAAATTTATGGCTAATATCCTTTTCCCCCAAACATGATTGAACTTTGTTTTTGGAGGGGGTGTTACCCTTGGAATTTCGGACAAATTGATCCTGACTCGACGAGCCCCATTTAAATGAGTATTAGCCTTAGTTTTCTAACCTTGTTCATATCTAAGCTCTTTTATATGGTATTAGACTTCAAATTTATGGGTTATAGGTTTTTCCCCCAACACATGATTGAACTTGGTTTTTGGAAGGGGTGTTAGCCTTGGATTTTCGGACAAATTGATCCTGACTCGACGAGCCCCATTTAAATGAGTATTAGCCTTAGATTTCTAACCTTGTTCATATCCAAGCCCTTTTAGTTGGTATTAGACTTCAAATTTATGGGTTATAGGCTTTTCCCCCAACACATGATTGAACTTGGTTTTTGGAGGGGGTGTTACCCTTGGATTTTCGGACAAATTGATCCTGACTCGACGAGCCCCATTTAAATGATTATTAGCCTTAGATTTCTAACCTTGTTCATATCCAAGCCCTTTTAGTTGGTATTAGACTTCAAATTTATGGGTTATAGGTTTTCCCCCAACACATGATTGAACTTGGTTTTTGGAGGGGGTGTTACCCTTGGATTTTTGGACAAATTGATCCTGACTCGACGAGCCCCATTTAAATGAGTATTAGCCTTAGATTTCTAACCTTGTTCATATCCAAGCCCTTTTAGATGGTATTAGACTTCAAATTTATGGGTTATAGGCTTTTCCCCCAACACATGATTGAAATTGGTTTTTGGAGGGGGTGTTAGCCTTGGATTTTCAGACAAATTGATCCTGACTCGACGAGCCCCATTTAAGTGAGTATTAGCCTTAGATTTCTAACCTTGGTCATATCTAAGCCCTTTTAGTTGGTATTAGACTTCAAATTTATGGGTAATATCCTTTTCCCCCAAACATGATTGAACTTGCTTTTTGGAGGGGGTGTAAGCCTTGGATTTTCGGACAAATTGATCCTGACTCGACGAGCCCCATTTAAATGCGTATTAGTCTTAGATTTCTAACCTTGTTCATATACAAGCCCTTTTAGTTGGTATTAGACTTCAAATTTATGGGTAATAGACTTTTCCCCCAAACATGATTGAACTAGGTTTTTTGAGGGGGTTTAGCCTTGGATTTTCGGACAAATTGATCCTGACTCGACGAGCCCCATTTAAATGAGTATTAGGCTTAGATTTCTAACCTTGTTCATATCCAAGCCCTTTTAGATGGTATTAGACTTCAAATTTATGGGTTATAGGTTTTTCCCCCAACACATGATTGAACTTGGTTTTTGGAGGGGGTGTTAGCCTTGGATTTTCAGACAAATTGATCCTGACTCGACGAGCACTATTTAAGTGAGTATTAGCCTTAGATTTCTAACCTTGGTCATATCCAAGCCCTTTTAGTTGGTATTAGAATTCAAATTTATGGGTAATATCCTTTTCCCCCAAACATGATTGAACTTGGTTTTTGGAGGGGGTGTTAGCCTTGGATTTTCGGACAAATTGATCCTGACTCGATGAGCCCCATTTAAATGAGTATTAGCCTTAGATTTATAACCTTGTTCATATACAAGCCCTTTTAGTTGGTATTAGACTTCAAATTTATGGGTAATAGACTTTTTCCCCAAACATGATTGAACTTGGTTTTTGGAGGGGGTGTTAGCCTTGGATTTTCGGACAAATTGATCCTGACTCGACGAGCCCCATTTAAATGAGTATTAGGCTTAGATTTCTAACCTTGTTCATATCCAAGCCCTTTTAGATGGTATTAGACTTCAAATTTATGGGTTATAGGTTTTTCCCCCAACACATGATTGAACTTGGTTTTTGGAGGGGGTGTTAGCCTTGGATTTTCAGACAAATTGATCCTGACTCGACGAGCCCCATTTAAGTGAGTATTAGCCTTAGATTTCTAACCTTGGTCATATCCAAGCCCTTTTAGTTGGTATTAGACTTCAAATTTATGGGTAATATCCTTTTCCCCCAAACATGATTGAACTTTGTTTTTGGAGGGGGTGTTAGCCTTGGATTTTCGGACAAATTGATCCTGACTCGATGAGCCCCATTGAAATGAGTATTATCCTTAGATTTCTAACCTTATTCATATCCAAGGCCTTTTAGTTGGTATTAGACTTCAAATTTATGGCTAATATCGTTTTCCCCCAAACATGATTGAACTTTGTTTTTGGAGGGGGTGTTACCCTTGGAATTTCGGACAAATTGATCCTGACTCGACGAGCCCCATTTAAATGAGTATTAGCCTTAGATTTCTAACCTTGTTCATATCTAAGCTCTTTTATATGGTATTAGACTTCAAATTTATGGGTTATAGGTTTTTCCCCCAACACATGATTGAACTTGGTTTTTGGAAGGGGTGTTAGCCTTGGATTTTCGGACAAATTGATCCTGACTCGACGAGCCCCATTTAAATGAGTATTAGCCTTAGATTTCTAACCTTGTTCATATCCAAGCCCTTTTAGTTGGTATTAGACTTCAAATTTATGGGTTATAGGCTTTTCCCCCAACACATGATTGAACTTGGTTTTTGGAGGGGGTGTTACCCTTGGATTTTCGGACAAATTGATCCTGACTCGACGAGCCCCATTTAAATGATTATTAGCCTTAGATTTCTAACCTTGTTCATATCCAAGCCCTTTTAGTTGGTATTAGACTTCAAATTTATGGGTTATAGGTTTTCCCCCAACACATGATTGAACTTGGTTTTTGGAGGGGGTGTTACCCTTGGATTTTTGGACAAATTGATCCTGACTCGACGAGCCCCATTTAAATGAGTATTATCCTTAGATTTATAACCTTGTTCATATACAAGCCCTTTTAGTTGGTATTAGATTTCAAATTTATGGGTAATAGACTTTTCCCCCAAACATGATTGAACTTGGTTTTTTGAGGGGGTTTAGCCTTGGATTTTCAGACAAATTGATCCTGACTCGACGAGCCCCATTTAAATGAGTATTAGCCTTAGATTTCTAACCTTGTTCATATCCAAGCCCTTTTAGATGGTATTAGACTTCAAATTTATGGGTTATAGGTTTTTCCCCCAACACATGATTGAACTTGGTTTTTGGAGGGGGTGTTAGCCTTGGATTTTCGGACAAATTGATCCTGACTCGACGAGCCCCATTTAAGTGAGTATTAGCCTTAGATTTCTAACCTTGGTCATATCCAAGCCCTTTTAGTTGGTATTAGACTTCAAATTTATGGGTAATATCCTTTTCCCCCAAACATGATTGAACTTTGTTTTTGGAGGGGGTGTTAGCCTTGGATTTTCGGACAAATTGATCCGGACTCGACGAGCCCCATTTAAATGAGTATTAGCCTTAGATTTCTAACCTTGTTCATATCCAAGCCCTTTTAGTTGGTATTAGACTTCAAATTTATGGGTTATAGGCTTTTCCCCCAACACATGATTGAACTTGGTTTTTGGAGGGGGTGTTAGCCTTGGATTTTCAGACAAATTGATCCTGACTCGACGAGCACTATTTAAGTGAGTATTAGCCTTAGATTTCTAACCTTGGTCATATCCAAGCCCTTTTAGTTGGTATTAGAATTCAAATTTATGGGTAATATCCTTTTCCCCCAAACATGATTGAACTTGCTTTTTGGAAGGGGTGTTAGCCTTGGATTTTCGGACAAATTGATCCTGACTCGACGAGCCCCATTTAAATGAGTATTAGCCTTAGATTTCTAACCTTGTTCATATCCAAGCCCTTTTAGTTGGTATTAGACTTCAAATTTATGGGTTATAGGCTTTTCCCCCAACACATGATTGAACTTGGTTTTTGGAGGGGGTGTTACCCTTGGATTTTCGGACAAATTGATCCTGACTCGACGAGCCCTATTTAAATGAGTATTAGCCTTAGATTTCTAACCTTGTTCATATCCAAGCCCTTTTATTTGGTATTAGACTTCAAATTAATGGGTTATAGGCTTTTTCCCCAAACATGATTGAACTTGGTTTTTGGAGGGGGTGTTACCCTTGGATTTTCGGACAAATTGATCCTGACTCGACGAGGCCTATTTAAATGATTATTAGCCTTAGATTTCTAACCTTGTTCATATCCAAGCCCTTTTAGTTGGTATTAGACTTCAAATTTATGGGTTATAGGTTTTCCCCCAACACATGATTGAACTTGGTTTTTGGAGGGGGTGTTACCCTTGGATTTTTGAACAAATTGATCCTGACTCGACGAGCCCCATTTAAATGAGTATTAGCCTTAGATTTCTAACCTTGTTCATAACCAAGCCCTTTTAGATGGTATTAGACTTCAAATTTATGGGTTATAGGTTTTTCCCCCAACACATGATTGAACTTGGTTTTTGGAGGGGGTGTTAACCTTGGATTTTCAGACAAATTGATCCTGACTCGACGAGCCCCATTTAAGTGAGTATTAGCCTTAGATTTCTAACCTTGGTCATATCCAAGCCCTTTTAGTTGGTATTAAACTTCAAATTTATGGCTAATATCCTTTTCCCCCAAACATGATTGAACTTGGTTTTTGGAGGGGGTGTTAGCCTTGGATTTTCGGACAAATTGATCCTGACTCGACGAGCCCCATTTAAATGAGTATTATCCTTAGATTTATAACCTTGTTCATATACAAGCCCTTTTAGTTGGTATTAGATTTCAAATTTATGGGTAATAGACTTTTCCCCCAAATATGATTGAACTTGGTTTTTTGAGGGGGTTTAGCCTTGGATTTTCAGACAAATTGATCCTGACTCGACGAGCCCCATTTAAATGAGTATTAGCCTTAGATTTCTAACCTTGTTCATATCCAAGCCCTTTTAGATGGTATTAGACTTCAAATTTATGGGTTATAGGTTTTTCCCCCAACACATGATTGAACTTGGTTTTTGGAGGGGGTGTTAGCCTTGGATTTTCGGACAAATTGATCCTGACTCGACGAGCCCCATTTAAGTGAGTATTAGCCTTAGATTTCTAACCTTGGTCATATCCAAGCCCTTTTAGTTGGTATTAGACTTCAAATTTATGGGTAATATCCTTTTCCCCCAAACATGATTGAACTTTGTTTTTGGAGGGGGTGTTAGCCTTGGATTTTCGGACAAATTGATCCTGACTCGACGAGCCCCATTTAAATGAGTATTAGCCTTAGATTTCTAACCTTGTTCATATCCAAGCCCTTTTAGTTGGTATTAGACTTCAAATTTATGGGTTATAGGCTTTTCCCCCAACACATGATTGAACTTGGTTTTTGGAGGGGGTGTTAGTCTTGGATTTTCAGACAAATTGATCCTGACTCGATGAGCCCCATTTAAGTGAGTATTAGCCTTAGATTTCTAACCTTGGTCATATCCAAGCCCTTTTAGTTGGTATTAGACTTCAAATTTATGGGTAATATCCTTTTCCCCCAAACATGATTGAACTTGGTTTTTGGAGGGGGTGTTAGCCTTGGATTTTCGGACAAATTGATCCTGACTCGACGAGCCCCATTTAAATGAGTATTAGCCTTAGATTTCTAACCTTGTTCATATCCAAGCCCTTTTAGATGGTATTAGACTTCAAATTTATGGGTTATAGGCTTTTCCCCCAACACATGATTGAAATTGGTTTTTGGAGGGGGTGTTAGCCTTGGATTTTCGGACAAATTGATCCTGACTCGACGAGCCCCATTTAAGTGAGTATTAGCCTTAGATTTCTAACCTGGGTCATATCCAAGCCCTTTTAGTTGGTATTAGACTTCAAATTTATGGGTAATATCCTTTTCCCCCAAACATGATTGAACTTTGTTTTTGGAGGGGGTGTTAGCCTTGGATTGTCGGACAAATTGATCCTGACTCGACGAGCCCCATTTAAATGAGTATTATCCTTAGATTTATAACCTTGTTCATATACAAGCCCTTTTAGTTGGTATTAGATTTCAAATTTATGGGTAATAGACTTTTCGCCCAAACATGATTGAACTTGGTTTTTTGAGGGGGTTTAGCCTTGGATTTTCGGACAAATTGATCCTGACTCGACGAGCCCCATTTAAATGAGTATTAGGCTTAGATTTCTAACCTTGTTCATATCCAAGCCCTTTTAGATGGTATTAGACTTCAAATTTATGGGTTATAGGTTTTTCCCCCAACACATGATTGAACTTGGTTTTTGGAGGGGGTGTTAGCCTTGGATTTTCAGACAAATTGATCCTGACTCGACGAGCCCCATTTAAGTGAGTATTAGCCTTAGATTTCTAACCTTGGTCATATCCAAGCCCTTTTAGTTGGTATTAGACTTCAAATTTATGGCTAATATCCTTTTCCCCCAAACATGATTGAACTTGGTTTTTGGAGGGGGTGTTAGCCTTGGATTTTCGGACAAATTGATCCTGACTCGACGAGCCCCATTTAAATGAGTATTAGCCTTAGATTTCTAACCTTGTTCATATCCAAGCCCTTTTAGTTGGTATTAGACTTCAAATTTATGGGTTATAGGCTTTTCCCCCAACACATGATTGAACTTGGTTTTTGGAGGGTGTGTTAGCCTTGGATTTTCAGACAAATTGATCCTGACTCGATGAGCCCCATTTAAGTGAGTATTAGCCTTAGATTTCTAACCTTGGTCATATCCAAGCCCTTTTAGTTGGTATTAGACTTCAAATTTATGGGTAATATCCTTTTCCCCCAAACATGATTGAACTTGGTTTTTGGAGGGGGTGTTAGCCTTGGATTTTCGGACAAATTGATCCTGACTCGACGAGCCCCATTTAAATGAGTATTAGCCTTAGATTTCTAAGCTTGTTCATATCCAAGCCCTTTTAGATGGTATTAGACTTCAAATTTATGGGCTATAGGCTTTTCCCCCAACACATGATTGAAATTGGTTTTTGGAGGGGGTGTTAGCCTTGGATTTTCGGACAAATTGATCCTGACTCGACGAGCCCCATTTAAGTGAGTATTAGCCTTAGATTTCTAACCTGGGTCATATCCAAGCCCTTTTAGTTGGTATTAGACTTCAAATTTATGGGTAATATCCTTTTCCCCCAAACATGATTGAACTTTGTTTTTGGAGGGGGTGTTAGCCTTGGATTTTCGGACAAATTGATCCTGACTCGACGAGCCCCATTTAAATGAGTATTATCCTTAGATTTATAACCTTGTTCATATACAAGCCCTTTTAGTTGGTATTAGATTTCAAATTTATGGGTAATAGACTTTTCCCCCAAACATGATTGAACTTGGTTTTTTGAGGGGGTTTAGCCTTGGATTTTCGGACAAATTGATCCTGACTTGACGAGCCCCATTTAAATGAGTATTAGGCTTAGATTTCTAACCTTGTTCATATCCAAGCCCTTTTAGATGGTATTAGACTTCAAATTTATGGGTTATAGGTTTTTCCCCCAACACATGATTGAACTTGGTTTTTGGAGGGGGTGTTAGCCTTGGATTTTCAGACAAATTAATCCTGACTCGACGAGCCCCATTTAAGTGAGTATTAGCCTTAGATTTCTAACCTTGGTCATATCCAAGCCCTTTTAGTTGGTATTAGACTTCAAATTTATGGCTAATATCCTTTTCCCCCAAACATGATTGAACTTGGTTTTTGGAGGGGGTGTTAGCCTTGGATTTTCGGACAAATTGATCCTGACTCGACGAGCCCCATTTAAATGAGTATTAGCCTTAGATTTCTAACCTTGTTCATATCCAAGCCCTTTTAGTTGGTATTAGACTTCAAATTTATGGGTTATAGGCTTTTCCCCCAACACATGATTGAACTTGGTTTTTGGAGGGGGTGTTAGCCTTGGATTTTCAGACAAATTGATCCTGACTCGATGAGCCCCATTTAAGTGAGTATTAGCCTTAGATTTCTAACCTTGGTCATATCCAAGCCCTTTTAGTTGGTATTAGACTTCAAATTTATGGGTAATATCCTTTTCCCCCAAACATGATTGAACTTGGTTTTTGGAGGGGGTGTTAGCCTTGGATTTTCGGACAAATTGATCCTGACTCGACGAGCCCCATTTAAAGCCTTAGATTTCTAACCTTGTTCATATCCAAGCCCTTTTAGATGGTATTAGACTTCAAATTTATGGGTTATAGGCTTTTCCCCCAACACATAATTGAAATTGGTTTTTGGAGGGGGTGTTAGCCTTGGATTTTCGGACAAATTGATCCTGACTCGACGAGCCCCATTTAAGTGAGTATTAGCCTTAGATTTCTAACCTGGGTCATATCCAAGCCCTTTTAGTTGGTATTAGACTTCAAATTTATGGGTAATATCCTTTTCCCCCAAACATGATTGAACTTTGTTTTTGGAGGGGGTGTTAGCCTTGGATTTTCGGACAAATTGATCCTGACTCGACGAGCCCCATTTAAATGAGTATTATCCTTAGATTTATAACCTTGTTCATATACAAGCCCTTTTAGTTGGTATTAGATTTCAAATTTATGGGTAATAGACTTTTCCCCCAAACATGATTGAACTTGGTTTTTTGAGGGGGTTTAGCCTTGGATTTTCGGACAAATTGATCCTGACTCGACGAGCCCCATTTAAATGAGTATTAGGCTTAGATTTCTAACCTTGTTCATATCCAAGCCCTTTTAGATGGTATTAGACTTCAAATTTATGGGTTATAGGTTTTTCCCCCAACACATGATTGAACTTGGTTTTTGGAGGGGGTGTTAGCCTTGGATTTTCAGACAAATTGATCCTGACTCGACGAGCCCCATTTAAGTGAGTATTAGCCTTAGATTTCTAACCTTGGTCATATCCAAGCCCTTTTAGTTGGTATTAGACTTCAAATTTATGGCTAATATCCTTTTCCCCCAAACATGATTGAACTTGGTTTTTGGAGGGGGTGTTAGCCTTGGATTTTCGGACAAATTGATCCTGACTCGACGAGCCCCATTTAAATGAGTATTAGCCTTAGATTTCTAACCTTGTTCATATCCAAGCCCTTTTAGTTGGTATTAGACTTCAAATTTATGGGTTATAGGCTTTTCCCCCAACACATGATTGAACTTGGTTTTTGGAGGGTGTGTTAGCCTTGGATTTTCAGACAAATTGATCCTGACTCGATGAGCCCCATTTAAGTGAGTATTAGCCTTAGATTTCTAACCTTGGTCATATCCAAGCCCTTTTAGTTGGTATTAGACTTCAAATTTATGGGTAATATCCTTTTCCCCCAAACATGATTGAACTTGGTTTTTGGAGGGGGTGTTAGCCTTGGATTTTCGGACAAATTGATCCTGACTCGACGAGCCCCATTTAAATGAGTATTAGCCTTAGATTTCTAAGCTTGTTCATATCCAAGCCCTTTTAGATGGTATTAGACTTCAAATTTATGGGCTATAGGCTTTTCCCCCAACACATGATTGAAATTGGTTTTTGGAGGGGGTGTTAGCCTTGGATTTTCGGACAAATTGATCCTGACTCGACGAGCCCCATTTAAGTGAGTATTAGCCTTAGATTTCTAACCTGGGTCATATCCAAGCCCTTTTAGTTGGTATTAGACTTCAAATTTATGGGTAATATCCTTTTCCCCCAAACATGATTGAACTTTGTTTTTGGAGGGGGTGTTAGCCTTGGATTTTCGGACAAATTGATCCTGACTCGACGAGCCCCATTTAAATGAGTATTATCCTTAGATTTATAACCTTGTTCATATACAAGCCCTTTTAGTTGGTATTAGATTTCAAATTTATGGGTAATAGACTTTTCCCCCAAACATGATTGAACTTGGTTTTTTGAGGGGGTTTAGCCTTGGATTTTCGGACAAATTGATCCTGACTTGACGAGCCCCATTTAAATGAGTATTAGGCTTAGATTTCTAACCTTGTTCATATCCAAGCCCTTTTAGATGGTATTAGACTTCAAATTTATGGGTTATAGGTTTTTCCCCCAACACATGATTGAACTTGGTTTTTGGAGGGGGTGTTAGCCTTGGATTTTCAGACAAATTGATCCTGACTCGACGAGCCCCATTTAAGTGAGTATTAGCCTTAGATTTCTAACCTTGGTCATATCCAAGCCCTTTTAGTTGGTATTAGACTTCAAATTTATGGCTAATATCCTTTTCCCCCAAACATGATTGAACTTGGTTTTTGGAGGGGGTGTTAGCCTTGGATTTTCGGACAAATTGATCCTGACTCGACGAGCCCCATTTAAATGAGTATTAGCCTTAGATTTCTAACCTTGTTCATATCCAAGCCCTTTTAGTTGGTATTAGACTTCAAATTTATGGGTTATAGGCTTTTCCCCCAACACATGATTGAACTTGGTTTTTGGAGGGTGTGTTAGCCTTGGATTTTCAGACAAATTGATCCTGACTCGATGAGCCCCATTTAAGTGAGTATTAGCCTTAGATTTCTAACCTTGGTCATATCCAAGCCCTTTTAGTTGGTATTAGACTTCAAATTTATGGGTAATATCCTTTTCCCCCAAACATGATTGAACTTGGTTTTTGGAGGGGGTGTTAGCCTTGGATTTTCGGACAAATTGATCCTGACTCGACGAGCCCCATTTAAATGAGTATTAGCCTTAGATTTCTAAGCTTGTTCATATCCAAGCCCTTTTAGATGGTATTAGACTTCAAATTTATGGGCTATAGGCTTTTCCCCCAACACATGATTGAAATTGGTTTTTGGAGGGGGTGTTAGCCTTGGATTTTCGGACAAATTGATCCTGACTCGACGAGCCCCATTTAAGTGAGTATTAGCCTTAGATTTCTAACCTGGGTCATATCCAAGCCCTTTTAGTTGGTATTAGACTTCAAATTTATGGGTAATATCCTTTTCCCCCAAACATGATTGAACTTTGTTTTTGGAGGGGGTGTTAGCCTTGGATTTTCGGACAAATTGATCCTGACTCGACGAGCCCCATTTAAATGAGTATTATCCTTAGATTTATAACCTTGTTCATATACAAGCCCTTTTAGTTGGTATTAGATTTCAAATTTATGGGTAATAGACTTTTCCCCCAAACATGATTGAACTTGGTTTTTTGAGGGGGTTTAGCCTTGGATTTTCGGACAAATTGATCCTGACTTGACGAGCCCCATTTAAATGAGTATTAGGCTTAGATTTCTAACCTTGTTCATATCCAAGCCCTTTTAGATGGTATTAGACTTCAAATTTATGGGTTATAGGTTTTTCCCCCAACACATGATTGAACTTGGTTTTTGGAGGGGGTGTTAGCCTTGGATTTTCAGACAAATTAATCCTGACTCGACGAGCCCCATTTAAGTGAGTATTAGCCTTAGATTTCTAACCTTGGTCATATCCAAGCCCTTTTAGTTGGTATTAGACTTCAAATTTATGGCTAATATCCTTTTCCCCCAAACATGATTGAACTTGGTTTTTGGAGGGGGTGTTAGCCTTGGATTTTCGGACAAATTGATCCTGACTCGACGAGCCCCATTTAAATGAGTATTAGCCTTAGATTTCTAACCTTGTTCATATCCAAGCCCTTTTAGTTGGTATTAGACTTCAAATTTATGGGTTATAGGCTTTTCCCCCAACACATGATTGAACTTGGTTTTTGGAGGGGGTGTTAGCCTTGGATTTTCAGACAAATTGATCCTGACTCGATGAGCCCCATTTAAGTGAGTATTAGCCTTAGATTTCTAACCTTGGTCATATCCAAGCCCTTTTAGTTGGTATTAGACTTCAAATTTATGGGTAATATCCTTTTCCCCCAAACATGATTGAACTTGGTTTTTGGAGGGGGTGTTAGCCTTGGATTTTCGGACAAATTGATCCTGACTCGACGAGCCCCATTTAAAGCCTTAGATTTCTAACCTTGTTCATATCCAAGCCCTTTTAGATGGTATTAGACTTCAAATTTATGGGTTATAGGCTTTTCCCCCAACACATGATTGAAATTGGTTTTTGGAGGGGGTGTTAGCCTTGGATTTTCGGACAAATTGATCCTGACTCGACGAGCCCCATTTAAGTGAGTATTAGCCTTAGATTTCTAACCTGGGTCATATCCAAGCCCTTTTAGTTGGTATTAGACTTCAAATTTATGGGTAATATCCTTTTCCCCCAAACATGATTGAACTTTGTTTTTGGAGGGGGTGTTAGCCTTGGATTTTCGGACAAATTGATCCTGACTCGACGAGCCCCATTTAAATGAGTATTATCCTTAGATTTATAACCTTGTTCATATACAAGCCCTTTTAGTTGGTATTAGATTTCAAATTTATGGGTAATAGACTTTTCCCCCAAACATGATTGAACTTGGTTTTTTGAGGGGGTTTAGCCTTGGATTTTCGGACAAATTGATCCTGACTCGACGAGCCCCATTTAAATGAGTATTAGGCTTAGATTTCTAACCTTGTTCATATCCAAGCCCTTTTAGATGGTATTAGACTTCAAATTTATGGGTTATAGGTTTTTCCCCCAACACATGATTGAACTTGGTTTTTGGAGGGGGTGTTAGCCTTGGATTTTCAGACAAATTGATCCTGACTCGACGAGCCCCATTTAAGGGAGTATTAGCCTTAGATTTCTAACCTTGGTCATATACAAGCCCTTTTAGTTGGTATTAGACTTCAAATTTATGGGTAATATCCTTTTCCCCCAAACATGATTGAACTTGGTTTTTGGAGGGGGTGTTAGCCTTGGATTTTCGGACAAATTGATCCTGACTCAACGAGCCCCATTTAAATGAGTATTAGCCTTAGATTTCTAACCTTGTTCATATCCAAGCCCTTTTAGTTGGTATTAGACTTCAAATTTATGGGTTATAGGCTTTTCCCCCAACACATGATTGAACTTGGTTTTTGGAGGGGGTGTTAGCCTTGGATTTTCAGACAAATTGATCCTGACTCGATGAGCCCCATTTAAGTGAGTATTAGCCTTAGATTTCTAACCTTGGTCATATCCAAGCCCTTTTAGTTGGTATTAGACTTCAAATTTATGGGAATATCCTTTTCCCCCAAACATGATTGAACTTGGTTTTTGAAGGGGGTATTAGCCTTGGATCTTCGGACAAATTGATCCTGACTCGACGAGCCCCATTTAAATGAGTATTAGCCTTAGATTTCTAACCTTGTTCATATCCAAGCCCTTTTAGATGGTATTAGACTTCAAATTTATGGGTTATAGGCTTTTCCCCCAACACATGATTGAAATTGGTTTTTGGAGGGGGTGTTAGCCTTGGATTTTCGGACAAATTGATCCTGACTCGACGAGCCCCATTTAAGTGAGTATTAGCCTTAGATTTCTAACCTGGGTCATATCCAAGCCCTTTTAGTTGGTATTAGACTTCAAATTTATGGGTAATATCCTTTTCCCCCAAACATGATTGAACTTTGTTTTTGGAGGGGGTGTTAGCCTTGGATTTTCGGACAAATTGATCCTGACTCGACGAGCCCCATTTAAATGAGTATTATCCTTAGATTTATAACCTTGTTCATATACAAGCCCTTTTAGTTGGTATTAGATTTCAAATTTATGGGTAATAGACTTTTCCCCCAAACATGATTGAATTTGGTTTTTTGAGGGGGTTTAGCCTTGGATTTTCGGACAAATTGATCCTGACTCGACGAGCCCCATTTAAATGAGTATTAGCCTTAGATTTCTAACCTTGTTCATATCCAAGCCCTTTTAGATGGTATTAGACTTCAAATTTATGGGTTATAGGCTTTTCCCCCAACACATGATTGAAATTGGTTTTTGGAGGGGGTGTTAGCCTTGGATTTTCGGACAAATTGATCCTGACTCGACGAGCCCCATTTAAGTGAGTATTATGATTGAACTTTGTTTTTGGAGGGGGTGTTAGCCTTGGATTTTCGGACAAATTGATCCTGACTCGACGAGCCCCATTTAAATGAGTATTATCCTTAGATTTATAACCTTGTTCATATACAAGCCCTTTTAGTTGGTATTAGATTTCAAATTTATGGGTAATAGACTTTTCCCCCAAACATGATTGAACTTGGTTTTTTGAGGGGGTTTAGCCTTGGATTTTCGGACAAATTGATCCTGACTCGACGAGCCCCATTTAAATGAGTATTAGGCTTAGATTTCTAAACTTGTTCATATCCAAGCCCTTTTAGATGGTATTAGACTTCAAATTTATGGGTTATAGGTTTTTCCCCCAACACATGATTGAACTTGGTTTTTGGAGGGGGTGTTAGCCTTGGATTTTCAGACAAATTGATCCTGACTCGACGAGCCCCATTTAAGTGAGTATTAGCCTTAGATTTCTAACCTTGGTCATATCCAAGCCCTTTTAGTTGGTATTAGACTTCAAATTTATGGGTAATATCCTTTTCCCCCAAACATGATTGAACTTGGTTTTTGAAGGGGGTATTAGCCTTGGATTTTCGGACAAATTGATCCTGACTCGACGAGCCCCATTTAAATGAGTATTAGCCTTAGATTTCTAACCTTGTTCATATCCAAGCCCTTTTAGATGGTATTAGACTTCAAATTTATGGGTTATAGGCTTTTCCCCCAACACATGATTGAAATTGGTTTTTGGAGGGGGTGTTAGCCTTGGATTTTCGGACAAATTGATCCTGTCTCGACGAGCCCCATTTAAGTGAGTATTAGCCTTAGATTTCTAACCTGGGTCATATCCAAGCCCTTTTAGTTGGTATTAGACTTCAAATTTATGGGTAATATCCATTTCCCCCAAACATGATTGAACTTTGTTTTTGGAGGGTGTGTTAGCCTTGGATTTTCGGACAAATTGATCCTGACTCGACGAGCCCCATTTAAATGAGTATTATCCTTAGATTTATAACCTTGTTCATATACAAGCCCTTTTAGTTGGTATTAGATTTCAAATTTATGGGTAATAGACTTTTCCCCCAAACATGATTGAACTTGGTTTTTTGAGGGGGTTTAGCCTTGGATTTTCGGACAAATTGATCCTGACTCGACGAGCCCCATTTAAATGAGTATTAGGATTAGATTTCTAACCTTGTTCATATCCAAGCCCTTTTAGATGGTATTAGACTTCAAATTTATGGGTTATAGGTTTTTCCCCCAACACATGATTGAACTTGGTTTTTGGAGGGGGTGTTAGCCTTGGATTTTCAGACAAATTGATCCTGACTCGACGAGCCCCATTTAAGTGAGTATTAGCCTTAGATTTCTAACCTTGGTCATATCCAAGCCCTTTTAGTTGGTATTAGACTTCAAATTTATGGGTAATATCCTTTTCCCCCAAACATGATTGAACTTGGTTTTTGGAGGGGGTGTTAGCCTTGGATTTTCGGACAAATTGATCCTGACTCGACGAGCCCCATTTAAATGAGTATTAGCCTTAGATTTCTAACCTTGTTCATATCCAAGCCCTTTTAGTTGGTATTAGACTTCAAATTTATGGGTTATAGGCTTTTCCCCCAACACATGATTGAACTTGGTTTTTGGAGGGGGTGTTAGCCTTGGATTTTCAGACAAATTGATCCTGACTCGATGAGCCCCATTTAAGTGAGTATTAGCCTTAGATTTCTAACCTTGGTCATATCCAAGCCCTTTTAGTTGGTATTAGACTTCAAATTTATGGGTAATATCCTTTTCCCCCAAACATGATTGAACTTGGTTTTTGAAGGGGGTATTAGCCTTGGATTTTCGGACAAATTGATCCTGACTCGACGAGCCCCATTTAAATGAGTATTAGCCTTAGATTTCTAACCTTGTTCATATCCAAGCCCTTTTATATGGTATTAGACTTCAAATTTATGGGTTATAGGCTTTTCCCCCAACACATGATTGAAATTGGTTTTTGGAGGGGGTGTTAGCCTTGGATTTTCGGACAAATTGATCCTGACTCGACGAGCCCCATTTAAATGAGTATTATCCTTAGATTTATAACCTTGTTCATATACAAGCCCTTTTAGTTGGTATTAGATTTCAAATTTATGGGTAATAGACTTTTCCCCCAAACATGATTGAACTTGGTTTTTTGAGGGGGTTTAGCCTTGGATTTTCGGACAAATTGATCCTGACTCGACGAGCCCCATTTAAATGAGTATTAGGATTAGATTTCTAACCTTGTTCATATCCAAGCCCTTTTAGATGGTATTAGACTTCAAATTTATGGGTTATAGGTTTTTCCCCCAACACATGATTGAACTTGGTTTTTGGAGGGGGTGTTAGCCTTGGATTTTCAGACAAATTGATCCTGACTCGACGAGCCCCATTTAAGTGAGTATTAGCCTTAGATTTCTAACCTTGGTCATATCCAAGCCCTTTTAGTTGGTATTAGACTTCAAATTTATGGGTAATATCCTTTTCCCCCAAACATGATTGAACTTGGTTTTTGAAGGGGGTATTAGCCTTGGATTTTCGGACAAATTGATCCTGACTCGACGAGCCCCATTTAAATGAGTATTAGCCTTAGATTTCTAACCTTGTTCATATCCAAGCCCTTTTAGATGGTATTAGACTTCAAATTTATGGGTTATAGGCTTTTCCCCCAACACATGATTGAAATTGGTTTTTGGAGGGGGTGTTAGCCTTGGATTTTCGGACAAATTGATCCTGTCTCGACGAGCCCCATTTAAGTGAGTATTAGCCTTAGATTTCTAACCTGGGTCATATCCAAGCCCTTTTAGTTGGTATTAGACTTCAAATTTATGGGTAATATCCATTTCCCCCAAACATGATTGAACTTTGTTTTTGGAGGGTGTGTTAGCCTTGGATTTTCGGACAAATTGATCCTGACTCGACGAGCCCCATTTAAATGAGTATTATCCTTAGATTTATAACCTTGTTCATATACAAGCCCTTTTAGTTGGTATTAGATTTCAAATTTATGGGTAATAGACTTTTCCCCCAAACATGATTGAACTTGGTTTTTTGAGGGGGTTTAGCCTTGGATTTTCGGACAAATTGATCCTGACTCGACGAGCCCCATTTAAATGAGTATTAGGCTTAGATTTCTAACCTTGTTCATATCCAAGCCCTTTTAGATGGTATTAGACTTCAAATTTATGGGTTATAGGTTTTTCCCCCAACACATGATTGAACTTGGTTTTTGGAGGGGGTGTTAGCCTTGGATTTTCAGACAAATTGATCCTGACTCGACGAGCCCCATTTAAGTGAGTATTAGCCTTAGATTTCTAACCTTGGTCATATCCAAGCCCTTTTAGTTGGTATTAGACTTCAAATTTATGGGTAATATCCTTTTCCCCCAAACATGATTGAACTTGGTTTTTGGAGGGGGTGTTAGCCTTGGATTTTCGGACAAATTGATCCTGACTCGACGAGCCCCATTTAAATGAGTATTAGCCTTAGATTTCTAACCTTGTTCATATCCAAGCCCTTTTAGTTGGTATTAGACTTCAAATTTATGGGTTATAGGCTTTTCCCCCAACACATGATTGAACTTGGTTTTTGGAGGGGGTGTTAGCCTTGGATTTTCAGACAAATTGATCCTGACTCGATGAGCCCCATTTAAGTGAGTATTAGCCTTAGATTTCTAACCTTGGTCATATCCAAGCCCTTTTAGTTGGTATTAGACTTCAAATTTATGGGTAATATCCTTTTCCCCCAAACATGATTGAACTTGGTTTTTGAAGGGGGTATTAGCCTTGGATTTTCGGACAAATTGATCCTGACTCGACGAGCCCCATTTAAATGAGTATTAGCCTTAGATTTCTAACCTTGTTCATATCCAAGCCCTTTTATATGGTATTAGACTTCAAATTTATGGGTTATAGGCTTTTCCCCCAACACATGATTGAAATTGGTTTTTGGAGGGGGTGTTAGCCTTGGATTTTCGGACAAATTGATCCTGACTCGACGAGCCCCATTTAAATGAGTATTATCCTTAGATTTATAACCTTGTTCATATACAAGCCCTTTTAGTTGGTATTAGATTTCAAATTTATGGGTAATAGACTTTTCCCCCAAACATGATTGAACTTGGTTTTTTGAGGGGGTTTAGCCTTGGATTTTCGGACAAATTGATCCTGACTCGACGAGCCCCATTTAAATGAGTATTAGGCTTAGATTTCTAACCTTGTTCATATCCAAGCCCTTTTAGATGGTATTAGACTTCAAATTTATGGGTTATAGGTTTTTCCCCCAACACATGATTGAACTTGGTTTTTGGAGGGGGTGTTAGCCTTGGATTTTCAGACAAATTGATCCTGACTCGACGAGCCCCATTTAAGTGAGTATTAGCCTTAGATTTCTAACCTTGGTCATATCCAAGCCCTTTTAGTTGGTATTAGACTTCAAATTTATGGGTAATATCCTTTTCCCCCAAACATGATTGAACTTGGTTTTTGGAGGGGGTGTTAGCCTTGGATTTTCGGACAAATTGATCCTGACTCGACGAGCCCCATTTAAATGAGTATTAGCCTTAGATTTCTAACCTTGTTCATATCCAAGCCCTTTTATATGGTATTAGACTTCAAATTTATGGGTTATAGGCTTTTCCCCCAACACATGATTGAAATTGGTTTTTGGAGGGGGTGTTAGCCTTGGATTTTTGGACAAATTGATCCTGTCTCGACGAGCCTCATTTAAGTGAGTATTAGCCTTAGATTTCTAACCTGGGTCATATCCAAGCCCTTTTAGTTGGTATTAGACTTCATATTTATGGGTAATATCCATTTCCCCCAAACATGATTGAACTTTGTTTTTGGAGGGTGTGTTAGCCTTGGATTTTCGGACAAATTGATCCTGACTCGACGAGCCCCATTTAAATGAGTATTATCCTTAGATTTATAACCTTGTTCATATACAAGCCCTTTTAGTTGGTATTAGATTTCAAATTTATGGGTAATAGACTTTTCCCCCAAACATGATTGAACTTGGTTTTTTGAGGGGGTTTAGCCTTGGATTTTCGGACAAATTGATCCTGACTCGACAAGCCCCATTTAAATGAGTATTAGGCTTAGATTTCTAACCTTGTTCATATCCAAGCCCTTTTAGATGGTATTAGACTTCAAATTTATGGGTTATAGGTTTTTCCCCCAACACATGATT
The DNA here is from genome assembly GCA_964035475.1 of Salix caprea. NCBI lineage: Eukaryota > Viridiplantae > Streptophyta > Magnoliopsida > Malpighiales > Salicaceae > Salix > Salix caprea. The sequence goes on along the minus strand of OZ037748.1, from coordinate 2,768,722 downwards.
GAACTTGGTTTTTGGAGGGGGTGTTAGCCTTGGATTTTCAGACAAATTGATCCTGACTCGACGAGCCCCATTTAAGTGAGTATTAGCCTTAGATTTCTAACCTTGGTCATATCCAAGCCCTTTTAGTTGGTATTAGACTTCAAATTTATGGGTAATATCCTTTTCCCCCAAACATGATTGAACTTGGTTTTTGGAGGGGGTGTTAGCCTTGGATTTTCGGACAAATTGATCCTGACTCGACGAGCCCCATTTAAATAAGTATTAGCCTTAGATTTCTAACCTTGTTCATATCCAAGCCCTTTTAGTTGGTATTAGACTTCAAATTTATGGGTTATAGGCTTTTCCCCCAACACATGATTGAACTTGGTTTTTGGAGGGGGTGTTAGCCTTGGATTTTCAGACAAATTGATCCTGACTCGATGAGCCCCATTTAAGTGAGTATTAGCCTTAGATTTCTAACCTTGGTCATATCCAAGCCCTTTTGGTTGGTATTAGACTTCAAATTTATGGGTAATATCCTTTTCCCCCAAACATGATTGAACTTGGTTTTTGAAGGGGGTATTAGCCTTGGATTTTCGGACAAATTGATCCTGACTCGACGAGCCCCATTTAAATGAGTATTAGCCTTAGATTTCTAACCTTGTTCATATCCAAGCCCTTTTATATGGTATTAGACTTCAAATTTATGGGTTATAGGCTTTTCCCCCAACACATGATTGAAATTGGTTTTTGGAGGGGGTGTTAGCCTTGGATTTTCGGACAAATTGATCCTGACTCGACGAGCCCCATTTAAATGAGTATTATCCTTAGATTTATAACCTTGTTCATATACAAGCCCTTTTAGTTGGTATTAGATTTCAAATTTATGGGTAATAGAGTTTTCCCCCAAACATGATTGAACTTGGTTTTTTGAGGGGGTTTAGCCTTGGATTTTCGGACAAATTGATCCTGACTCGACGAGCCCCATTTAAATGAGTATTAGGCTTAGATTTCTAACCTTGTTCATATCCAAGCCCTTTTAGATGGTATTAGACTTCAAATTTATGGGTTATAGGTTTTTCCCCCAACACATGATTGAACTTGGTTTTTGGAGGGGGTGTTAGCCTTGGATTTTCAGACAAATTGATCCTGACTCGACGAGCCCCATTTAAGTGAGTATTAGCCTTAGATTTCTAACCTTGGTCATATCCAAGCCCTTTTAGTTGGTATTAGACTTCAAATTTATGGGTAATATCCTTTTCCCCCAAACATGATTGAACTTGGTTTTTGGAGGGGGTGTTAGCCTTGGATTTTCGGACAAATTGATCCTGACTCGACGAGCCCCATTTAAATGAGTATTAGCCTTAGATTTCTAACCTTGTTCATATCCAAGCCCTTTTATATGGTATTAGACTTCAAATTTATCGGTTATAGGCTTTTCCCCCAACACATGATTGAAATTGGTTTTTGGAGGGGGTGTTAGCCTTGGATTTTCGGACAAATTGATCCTGACTCGACGAGCCCCATTTAAATGAGTATTATCCTTAGATTTATAACCTTGTTCATATACAAGCCCTTTTAGTTGGTATTAGATTTCAAATTTATGGGTAATAGACTTTTCCCCCAAACATGATTGAACTTGGTTTTTTGAGGGGGTTTAGCCTTGGATTTTCGGACAAATTGATCCTGACTCGACGAGCCCCATTTAAATGAGTATTAGGCTTAGATTTCTAACCTTGTTCATATCCAAGCCCTTTTAGATGGTATTAGACTTCAAATTTATGGGTTATAGGTTTTTCCCCCAACACATGATTGAACTTGGTTTTTGGAGGGGGTGTTAGCCTTGGATTTTCAGACAAATTGATCCTGACTCGACGAGCCCCATTTAAGTGAGTATTAGCCTTAGATTTCTAACCTTGGTCATATCCAAGCCCTTTTAGTTGGTATTAGACTTCAAATTTATGGGTAATATCCATTTCCCCCAAACATGATTGAACTTTGTTTTTGGAGGGTGTGTTAGCCTTGGATTTTCGGACAAATTGATCCTGACTCGACGAGCCCCATTTAAATGAGTATTATCCTTAGATTTATAACCTTGTTCATATACAAGCCCTTTTAGTTGGTATTAGATTTCAAATTTATGGGTAATAGACTTTTCCCCCAAACATGATTGAACTTGGTTTTTTGAGGGGGTTTAGCCTTGGATTTTCGGACAAATTGATCCTGACTCGACGAGCCCCATTTAAATGAGTATTAGGCTTAGATTTCTAACCTTGTTCATATCCAAGCCCTTTTAGATGGTATTAGACTTCAAATTTATGGGTTATAGGTTTTTCCCCCAACACATGATTGAACTTGGTTTTTGGAGGGGGTGTTAGCCTTGGATTTTCAGACAAATTGATCCTGACTCGACGAGCCCCATTTAAGTGAGTATTAGCCTTAGATTTCTAACCTTGGTCATATCCAAGCCCTTTTAGTTGGTATTACACTTCAAATTTATGGGTAATATCCTTTTCCCCCAAACATGATTGAACTTGGTTTTTGGAGGGGGTGTTAGCCTTGGATTTTCGGACAAATTGATCCTGACTCGACGAGCCCCATTTAAATGAGTATTAGCCTTAGATTTCTAACCCTGTTCATATCCAAGCCCTTTTAGATGGTATTAGACTTTAAATTTATGGGTTATAGGTTTTTCCCCCAACACATGATTGAACTTGGTTTTTGGAGGGGGTGTTAGCGTTGGATTTTCGGACAAATTGATCCTGACTCGACGAGCCCCATTTAAGTGAGTATTAGCCTTAGATTTCTAACCTTGGTCATATCCAAGCCCTTTTAGTTCGTATTAGACTTCAAATTTATGGGTAATATCCTTTTCCCCCAAACATGATTGAACTTGGTTTTTGGAGGGGGTGTTAGCCTTGGATTTTCGGACAAATTGATCCTGACTCGACGAGCCCCATTTAAATGAGTATTAGCCTTAGATTTCTAACCTTGTTCATATCCAAGCCCTTTTAGTTGGTATTAGACTTCAAATTTATGGGTTATAGGCTTTTCCCCCAACACATGATTGAACTTGGTTTTTGGAGGGGGTGTTAGCCTTGGATTATCAGACAAATTGATCCTGACTCGATGAGCCCCATTTAAGTGAGTATTAGCCTTAGATTTCTAACCTTGGTCATATCCAAGCCCTTTTAGTTGGTATTAGACTTCAAAGTTATGGGTTATAGGCTTTTCCCCCAACACATATTGAACTTGGTTTTTGGAGGGGGTGTTTGCCTTGGATTTTCAGACAAATTGATCCTGACTCGACGAGCCCCATTTAAGTGAGTATTAGCCTTAGATTTCTAACCTTGGTCATATCCAAGCCCTTTTAGTTGGTATTAGACTTCAAATTTATGGGTAATATCCTTTTCCCCCAAACATGATTGAACTTTGTTTTTGGAGGGGGTGTTAGCCTTGGATTTTCGGACAAATTGATCCTGACTCGACGAGCCCCATTGAAATGAGTATTATCCTTAGATTTCTAACCTTGTTCATATCCAAGGCCTTTTAGTTGGTATTAGACTTCAAATTTATGGCTAATATCCTTTTCCCGCAAACATGATTGAACTTGCTTTTTGGAGGGGGTGTTAGCCTTGGATTTTCGGACAAATTGATCCTGACTCGACGAGCCCCATTTAAATGAGTATTAGCCTTAGATTTCTAACCTTGTTCATATCCAAGCCCTTTTAGATGGTATTAGACTTCAAATTTATGGGTTATAGGCTTTTCCCCCAACACATGATTGAAATTGGTTTTTGGAGGGGGTGTTAGCCTTGGATTTTCGGACAAATTGATCCTAACTCGACGAGCCCCATTTAAATGTGTATTATCCTTAGATTTATAACCTTGTTCATATCCAAGCCCTTTTAGTTGGTATTAGACTTCAAATTTATGGCTAATATCCTTTTCCCCCAAACATGATTGAACTTTGTTTTTGACGGGGGTGTTAGCCTTGGATTTTCGGACAAATTGATCCTGACTCGACGAGCCCCATTGAAATGAGTATTATCCTTAGATTTCTAACCTTGTTCATATCCAAGGCCTTTTAGTTGGTATTAGACTTCAAATTTATGGGTAATATACTTTTCCCCCAAACATGATTGAACTTGGTTTTTGGAGGGGGTGTTAGCCTTGCATTTTCGGACAAATTGATCCTGACTCGACGAGCCCCATTTAAATGAGTATTAGCCTTAGATTTCTAACTTTGTTCAAATCCAAGCTCTTTTAGTTGGTATTAGACTTCAAATTTATGGGTTATAGGCTTTTCCCTCAACACATGATTGAACTTGCTTTTTGGAGGGGGTGTTAGCCTTGGATTTTCGGACAAATTGATCCTGACTCGACGAGCCCCATTTAAGTGAGTATTATCCTTAGATTTCTAACCTTGGTCATATCCAAGCCCTTTTAGTTGGTATTAGACTTCAAATTTATGGGTAATATCCTTTTCCCCCAAACATGATTGAACTTGCTTTTTGGAGGGGGTGTTAGCCTTGGATTTTCGGACAAATTGATCCTGACTCGACGAGCCCCATTTAAATGAGTATTAGCCTTAGATTTCTAACCTTGTTCATATCCAAGCCCTTTTAGATGGTATTAGACTTCAAATTTATGGGTTATAGGCTTTTCCCCCAACACATGATTGAAATTGGTTTTTGGAGGGGGTGTTAGCCTTGGATTTTCGGACAAATTGATCCTAACTCGACGAGCCCCATTTAAATGAGTATTATCCTTAGATTTATAACCTTCTTCATATCCAAGCCCTTTTAGTTGGTATTAGACTTCAAATTTATGGGTTATAGGCTTTTCCCTCAACACATGATTGAACTTGCTTTTTGGAGGGGGTGTTAGCCTTGGATTTTCGGACAAATTGATCCTGACTCGACGAGCCCCATTTAAGTGAGTATTATCCTTAGATTTCTAACCTTGGTCATATCCAAGCCCTTTTAGTTGGTATTAGACTTCAAATTTATGGGTAATATCCTTTTCCCCCAAACATGATTGAACTTGGTTTTTGGAGGGGGTGTTAGCCTTGGATTTTCAGACAAATTGATCCTGACTCGACGAGCCCCATTTAAGTGAGTATTAGCCTTAGATTTCTAACCTTGGTCATATCCAAGCCCTTTTAGTTGGTATTAGACTTCAAATTTATGGGTAATATCCTTTTCCCCCAAACATGATTGAACTTGGTTTTTGGAGGGGGTGTTAGCCTTGGATTTTCAGACAAATTGATCCTGACTCGACGAGCCCCATTTAAGTGAGTATTAGCCTTAGATTTCTAACCTTGGTCATATCCAAGCCCTTTTAGTTGGTATTAGACTTCAAATTTATGGGTAATATCCTTTTCCCCCAAACATGATTGAACTTTGTTTTTGACGGGGGTGTTAGCCTTGGATTTTCGGACAAATTGATCCTGACTCGACGAGCCCCATTGAAATGAGTATTATCCTTAGATTTCTAACCTTGTTCATATCCAAGGCCTTTTAGTTGGTATTAGACTTCAAATTTATGGGTAATATACTTTTCCCCCAAACATGATTGAACTTGGTTTTTGGAGGGGGTGTTAGCCTTGCATTTTCGGACAAATTGATCCTGACTCGACGAGCCCCATTTAAATGAGTATTAGCCTTAGATTTCTAACTTTGTTCATATCCAAGCCCTTTTAGTTGGTATTAGACTTCAAATTTATGGGTTGTAGGCTTTTCCCTCAACACATGATTGAACTTGCTTTTTGGATGGGGTGTTAGCCTTGGATTTTCGGACAAATTGATCCTGACTCGACGAGCCCCATTTAAGTGAGTATTAGCCTTAGATTTCTAACCTTGTTCATATCCAAGCCCTTTTAGTTGGTATTAGACTTCAAATTTATGGGTTATAGGCTTTTCCCCCAACACATGATTGAACTTGGTTTTTGGAGGGGGTGTTAGCCTTGGATTATCAGACAAATTGATCCTGACTCGATGAGCCCCATTTAAGTGAGTATTAGCCTTAGATTTCTAACCTTGGTCATATCCAAGCCCTTTTAGTTGGTATTAGACTTCAAAGTTATGGGTTATAGGCTTTTCCCCCAACACATATTGAACTTGGTTTTTGGAGGTGGTGTTTGCCTTGGATTTTCAGACAAATTGATCCTGACTCGACGAGCCCCATTTAAGTGAGTATTAGCCTTAGATTTCTAACCTTGGTCATATCCAAGCCCTTTTAGTTGGTATTAGACTTCAAATTTATGGGTAATATCCTTTTCCCCCAAACATGATTGAACTTGCTTTTTGGAGGGGGTGTTAGCCTTGGATTTTCGGACAAATTGATCCTGACTCGACGAGCCCCATTTAAATGAGTATTAGCCTTAGATTTCTAACCTTGTTCATATCCAAGCCCTTTTAGATGGTATTAGACTTCAAATTTATGGGTTATAGGCTTTTCCCCCAACACATGATTGAAATTGGTTTTTGGAGGGGGTGTTAGCCTTGGATTTTCGGACAAATTGATCCTAACTCGACGAGCCCCATTTAAATGAGTATTATCCTTAGATTTATAACCTTCTTCATATCCAAGCCCTTTTAGTTGGTATTAGACTTCAAATTTATGGCTAATATCCTTTTCCCCCAAACATGATTGAACTTGCTTTTTGGAGGGGGTGTTAGCCTTGGATTTTCGGACAAATTGATCCTGACTCGACGAGCCCCATTTAAATGAGTATTATCCTTAGATTTCTAACCTTGGTCATATCCAAGCCCTTTTAGTTGGTATTAGACTTCAAATTTATGGGTAATATCCTTTTCCCCCAAACATGATTGAACTTGGTTTTTGGAGGGGGTGTTAGCCTTGGATTTTCAGACAAATTGATCCTGACTCGACAATCCCCATTTAAGTGAGTATTAGCCTTAGATTTCTAACCTTGGTCATATCCAAGCCCTTTTAGTTGGTATTAGACTTCAAATTTATGGGTAATATCCTTTTCCCCCAAACATGATAGAACTTTGTTTTTGACGGGGGTGTTAGCCTTGGATTTTCGGACAAATTGATCCTGACTCGACGAGCCCCATTGAAATGAGTATTATCCTTAGATTTCTAACCTTGTTCATATCCAAGGCCTTTTAGTTGGTATTAGACTTCAAATTTATGGGTAATATACTTTTCCCCCAAACATGATTGAACTTGGTTTTTGGAGGGGGTGTTAGCCTTGCATTTTCGGACAAATTGATCCTGACTCGACGAGCCCCATTTAAATGAGTATTAGCCTTAGATTTCTAACTTTGTTCAAATCCAAGCTCTTTTAGTTGGTATTAGACTTCAAATTTATGGGTTATAGGCTTTTCCCTCAACACATGATTGAACTTGCTTTTTGGAGGGGGTGTTAGCCTTGGATTTTCGGACAAATTGATCCTGACTCGACGAGCCCCATTTAAGTGAGTATTATCCTTAGATTTCTAACCTTGGTCATATCCAAGCCCTTTTAGTTGGTATTAGACTTCAAATTTATGGGTAATATCCTTTTCCCCCAACACATGATTGAACTTGGTTTTTGGAGGGGGTGTTAGCCTTGGATTTTCAGACAAATTGATCCTGACTCGACGAGCCCCATTTAAGTGAGTCTTAGCCTTAGATTTCTAACCTTGGTCATATCCAAGCCCTTTTAGTTGGTATTAGACTTCAAATTTATGGGTAATATCCTTTTCCCCCAAACATGATTGAACTTTGTTTTTGACGGGGGTGTTAGCCTTGGATTTTCGGACAAATTGATCCTGACTCGACGAGCCCCATTGAAATGAGTATTATCCTTAGATTTCTAACCTTGTTCATATCCAAGGCCTTTTAGTTGGTATTAGACTTCAAATTTATGGGTAATATACTTTTCCCCCAAACATGATTGAACTTGGTTTTTGGAGGGGGTGTTAGCCTTGGATTTTCGGACAAATTGATCCTGACTCGACGAGCCCCATTTAAATGAGTATTAGCCTTAGATTTCTAACCTTGTTCATATACAAGCCCTTTTAGTTGGTATTAGACTTCAAATTTATGGGTAATAGACTTTTCCCCCAAACATGATTGAACTTGGTTTTTTGAGGGGGTTTAGCCTTGGATTTTCGGACAAATTGATCCTGACTCGAGGAGCCCCATTTAAATGAGTATTAGCCTTAGATTTCTAACTTTGTTCATATCCAAGCCCTTTTAGTTGGTATTAGACTTCAAATTTATGGGTTATAGGCTTTTCCCTCAACACATGATTGAACTTGCTTTTTGGAGGGGGTGTTAGCCTTGGATTTTCGGACAAATTGATCCTGACTCGATGAGCCCCATTTAAGTGAGTATTATCCTTAGATTTCTAACCTTGGTCATATCCAAGCCCTTTTAGTTGGTATTAGACTTCAAATTTATGGGTAATATCCTTTTCCCCCAAACATGATTGAACTTGGTTTTTGGAGGGGGTGTTAGCCTTGGATTTTCAGACAAATTGATCCTGACTCGACGAGCCTCATTTAAGTGAGTATTAGCCTTAGATTTCTAACCTTGGTCATATCCAAGCCCTTTTAGTTGGTATTAGACTTCAAATTTATGGGTAATATCCTTTTCCCCCAAACATGATAGAACTTTGTTTTTGACGGGGGTGTTAGCCTTGGATTTTCGGACAAATTGATCCTGACTCGACGAGCCCCATTGAAATGAGTATTATCCTTAGATTTCTAACCTTGTTCATATCCAAGGCCTTTTAGTTGGTATTAGACTTCAAATTTATGGGTAATATACTTTTCCCCCAAACATGATTGAACTTGGTTTTTGGAGGGGGTGTTAGCCTTGCATTTTCGGACAAATTGATCCTGACTCGACGAGCCCCATTTAAATGAGTATTAGCCTTAGATTTCTAACTTTGTTCAAATCCAAGCTCTTTTAGTTGGTATTAGACTTCAAATTTATGGGTTATAGGCTTTTCCCTCAACACATGATTGAACTTGCTTTTTGGAGGGGGTGTTAGCCTTGGATTTTCGGACAAATTGATCCTGACTCGACGAGCCCCATTTAAGTGAGTATTATCCTTAGATTTCTAACCTTGGTCATATCCAAGCCCTTTTAGTTGGTATTAGACTTCAAATTTATGGGTAATATCCTTTTCCCCCAACACATGATTGAACTTGGTTTTTGGAGGGGGTGTTAGCCTTGGATTTTCAGACAAATTGATCCTGACTCGACGAGCCCCATTTAAGTGAGTCTTAGCCTTAGATTTCTAACCTTGGTCATATCCAAGCCCTTTTAGTTGGTATTAGACTTCAAATTTATGGGTAATATCCTTTTCCCCCAAACATGATTGAACTTTGTTTTTGACGGGGGTGTTAGCCTTGGATTTTCGGACAAATTGATCCTGACTCGACGAGCCCCATTGAAATGAGTATTATCCTTAGATTTCTAACCTTGTTCATATCCAAGGCCTTTTAGTTGGTATTAGACTTCAAATTTATGGGTAATATACTTTTCCCCCAAACATGATTGAACTTGGTTTTTGGAGGGGGTGTTAGCCTTGGATTTTCGGACAAATTGATCCTGACTCGACGAGCCCCATTTAAATGAGTATTAGCCTTAGATTTCTAACCTTGTTCATATACAAGCCCTTTTAGTTGGTATTAGACTTCAAATTTATGGGTAATAGACTTTTCCCCCAAACATGATTGAACTTGGTTTTTTGAGGGGGTTTAGCCTTGGATTTTCGGACAAATTGATCCTGACTCGAGGAGCCCCATTTAAATGAGTATTAGCCTTAGATTTCTAACTTTGTTCATATCCAAGCCCTTTTAGTTGGTATTAGACTTCAAATTTATGGGTTATAGGCTTTTCCCTCAACACATGATTGAACTTGCTTTTTGGAGGGGGTGTTAGCCTTGGATTTTCGGACAAATTGATCCTGACTCGATGAGCCCCATTTAAGTGAGTATTATCCTTAGATTTCTAACCTTGGTCATATCCAAGCCCTTTTAGTTGGTATTAGACTTCAAATTTATGGGTAATATCCTTTTCCCCCAAACATGATTGAACTTGGTTTTTGGAGGGGGTGTTAGCCTTGGATTTTCAGACAAATTGATCCTGACTCGACGAGCCTCATTTAAGTGAGTATTAGCCTTAGATTTCTAACCTTGGTCATATCCAAGCCCTTTTAGTTGGTATTAGACTTCAAATTTATGGGTAATATCTTTTTCCCCCAAACATGATTGAACTTGGTTTTTGGAGGGGGTGTTAGCCTTGGATTTTCAGACAAATTGATCCTGACTCGACGAGCCCCATTTAAGTGAGTATTAGCCTTAGATTTCTAACCTTGGTCATATCCAAGCCCTTTTAGTTGGTATTAGACTTCAAATTTATGGGTAATATCCTTTTCCCCCAAACATGATTGAACTTTGTTTTTGACGGGGGTGTTAGCCTTGGATTTTCGGACAAATTGATCCTGACTCGACGAGCCCCATTGAAATGAGTATTATCCTTAGATTTCTAACCTTGTTCATATCCAAGGCCTTTTAGTTGGTATTAGACTTCAAATTTATGGGTAATATACTTTTCCCCCAAACATGATTGAACTTGGTTTTTGGAGGGGGTGTTAGCCTTGCATTTTCGGACAAATTGATCCTGACTCGACGAGCCCCATTTAAATGAGTATTAGCCTTAGATTTCTAACTTTGTTCATATCCAAGCCCTTTTAGTTGGTATTAGACTTCAAATTTATGGGTTATAGGCTTTTCCCTCAACACATGATTGAACTTGCTTTTTGGAGGGGGTGTTAGCCTTGGATTTTCGGACAAATTGATCCTGACTCGACGAGCCCCATTTAAGTGAGTATTATCCTTAGATTTCTAACCTTGGTCATATCCAAGCCCTTTTAGTTGGTATTAGACTTCAAATTTATGGGTAATATACTTTTCCCCCAAACATGATTGAACTTGGTTTTTGGAGGGGGTGTTAGCCTTGCATTTTCGGACAAATTGATCCTGACTCGACGAGCCCCATTTAAATGAGTATTAGCCTTAGATTTCTAACTTTGTTCAAATCCAAGCTCTTTTAGTTGGTATTAGACTTCAAATTTATGGGTTATAGGCTTTTCCCTCAACACATGATTGAACTTGCTTTTTGGAGGGGGTGTTAGCCTTGGATTTTCGGACAAATTGATCCTGACTCGACGAGCCCCATTTAAGTGAGTATTATCCTTAGATTTCTAACCTTGGTCATATCCAAGCCCTTTTAGTTGGTATTAGACTTCAAATTTATGGGTAATATCCTTTTCCCCCAAACATGATTGAACTTGGTTTTTGGAGGGGGTGTTAGCCTTGGATTTTCAGACAAATTGATCCTGACTCGACGAGCCCCATTTAAGTGAGTATTAGCCTTAGATTTCTAACCTTGGTCATATCCAAGCCCTTTTAGTTGGTATTAGACTTCAAATTTATGGGTAATATCCTTTTCCCCCAAACATGATTGAACTTGGTTTTTGGAGGGGGTGTTAGCCTTGGATTTTCAGACAAATTGATCCTGACTCGACGAGCCCCATTTAAGTGAGTATTAGCCTTAGATTTCTAACCTTGGTCATATCCAAGCCCTTTTAGTTGGTATTAGACTTCAAATTTATGGGTAATATCCTTTTCCCCCAAACATGATTGAACTTTGTTTTTGACGGGGGTGTTAGCCTTGGATTTTCGGACAAATTGATCCTGACTCGACGAGCCCCATTGAAATGAGTATTATCCTTAGATTTCTAACCTTGTTCATATACAAGGCCTTTTAGTTGGTATTAGACTTCAAATTTATGGGTAATATACTTTTCCCCCAAACATGATTGAACTTGGTTTTTGGAGGGGGTGTTAGCCTTGGATTTTCGGACAAATTGATCCTGACTCGACGAGCCCCATTGAAATGAGTATTAGCCTTAGATTTCTAACCTTGTTCATATACAAGCCCTTTTAGTTGGTATTAGACTTCAAATTTATGGGTAATAGACTTTTCCCCCAAACATGATTGAACTTGGTTTTTTGAGGGGGTTTAGCCTTGGATTTTCGGACAAATTGATCCTGACTCGACGAGCCCCATTTAAATGAGTATTAGCCTTAGATTTCTAACTTTGTTCATATCCAAGCCCTTTTAGTTGGTATTAGACTTCAAATTTATGGGTTATAGGCTTTTCCCTCAACACATGATTGAACTTGCTTTTTGGAGGGGGTGTTAGCCTTGGATTTTCGGACAAATTGATCCTGACTCGACGAGCCCCATTTAAGTGAGTATTATCCTTAGATTTCTAACCTTGGTCATATCCAAGCCCTTTTAGTTGGTATTAGACTTCAAATTTATGGGTAATATCCTTTTCCCCCAAACATGATTGAACTTGGTTTTTGGAGGGGGTGTTAGCCTTGGATTTTCAGACAAATTGATCCTGACTCGACGAGCCCCATTTAAGTGAGTATTAGCCTTAGATTTCTAACCTTGGTCATATCCAAGCCCTTTTAGTTGGTATTAGACTTCAAATTTATGGGTAATATCCTTTTCCCCCAAACATGATTGAACTTGGTTTTTGGAGGGGGTGTTAGCCTTGGATTTTCAGACAAATTGATCCTGACTCGACGAGCCCCATTTAAGTGAGTATTAGCCTTAGATTTCTAACCTTGGTCATATCCAAGCCCTTTTAGTTGGTATTAGACTTCAAATTTATGGGTTATATCCTTTTCCCCCAAACATGATTGAACTTTGTTTTTGACGGGGGTGTTAGCCTTGGATTTTCGGACAAATTGATCCTGACTCGACGAGCCCCATTGAAATGAGTATTATCCTTAGATTTCTAACCTTGTTCATATCCAAGGCCTTTTAGTTGGTATTAGACTTCAAATTTATGGGTAATATACTTTTCCCCCAAACATGATTGAACTTGGTTTTTTGAGGGGGTTTAGCCTTGCATTTTCGGACAAATTGATCCTGACTCGACGAGCCCCATTTAAATGAGTATTAGCCTTAGATTTCTAACTTTGTTCATATCCAAGCCCTTTTAGTTGGTATTAGACTTCAAATTTATGGGTTATAGGCTTTTCCCCCAACACATGATTGAACTTGGTTTTTGGAGGGGGTGTTAGCCTTGGATTTTCAGACAAATTGATCCTGACTCGACGAGCCCCATCTAAGTGAGTATTAGCCTTAGATTTCTAACCTTGGTCATATCCAAGCCCTTTTAGTTGGTATTAGACTTCAAATTTATGGGTAATATCCTTTTCCCCCAAACATGATTGAACTTGGTTTTTGGAGGGGGTGTTAGCCTTGGATTTTCGGACAAATTGATCCTGACTCGACGAGCCCCATTTAAATGAGTATTAGCCTTAGATTTCTAACTTTGTTCATATCCAAGCCCTCTTAGTTGGTATTAGACTTCAAATTTATGGGTTATAGGCTTTTCCCCCAACACATGATTGAACTTGGTTTTTGGAGGGGGTGTTAGCCTTGGATTTTCAGACAAATTGATCCTGACTCGACGAGCCCCATCTAAGTGAGTATTAGCCTTAGATTTCTAACCTTGGTCATATCCAAGCCCTTTTAGCTGGTATTAGACTTCAAATTTATGGGTAATATCCTTTTCCCCCAAACATGATTGAAGTTGGTTTTTTGAGGGGGTTTAGCCTTGGATTTTCGGACAAATTGATCCTGACTCGACGAGCCCCATTGAAATGAGTATTATCCTTAGATTTCTAACCTTGTTCATATCCAAGGCCTTTTAGTTGGTATTAGACTTCAAATTTATGGGTAATATACTTTTCCCCCAAACATGATTGAACTTGGTTTTTGGAGGGGGTGTTAGCCTTGGATTTTCGGACAAATTGATCCTGACTCGACGAGCCCCATTGAAATGAGTATTAGCCTTAGATTTCTAACCTTGTTCATATACAAGCCCTTTTAGTTGGTATTAGACTTCAAATTTATGGGTAATAGACTTTTCCCCCAAACATGATTGAACTTGGTTTTTTGAGGGGGTTTAGCCTTGGATTTTCGGACAAATTGATCCTGACTCGACGAGCCCCATTTAAATGAGTATTAGCCTTAGATTTCTAACTTTGTTCATATCCAAGCCCTTTTAGTTGGTATTAGACTTCAAATTTATGGGTTATAGGCTTTTCCCTCAACACATGATTGAACTTGCTTTTTGGAGGGGGTGTTAGCCTTGGATTTTCGGACAAATTGATCCTGACTCGACGAGCCCCATTTAAGTGAGTATTATCCTTAGATTTCTAACCTTGGTCATATCCAAGCCCTTTTAGTTGGTATTAGACTTCAAATTTATGGGTAATATCCTTTTCCCCCAAACATGATTGAACTTGGTTTTTGGAGGGGGTGTTAGCCTTGGATTTTCAGACAAATTGATCCTGACTCGACGAGCCCCATTTAAGTGAGTATTAGCCTTAGATTTCTAACCTTGGTCATATCCAAGCCCTTTTAGTTGGTATTAGACTTCAAATTTATGGGTAATATCCTTTTCCCCCAAACATGATTGAACTTGGTTTTTGGAGGGGGTGTTAGCCTTGGATTTTCAGACAAATTGATCCTGACTCGACGAGCCCCATTTAAGTGAGTATTAGCCTTAGATTTCTAACCTTGGTCATATCCAAGCCCTTTTAGTTGGTATTAGACTTCAAATTTATGGGTTATATCCTTTTCCCCCAAACATGATTGAACTTTGTTTTTGACGGGGGTGTTAGCCTTGGATTTTCGGACAAATTGATCCTGACTCGACGAGCCCCATTGAAATGAGTATTATCCTTAGATTTCTAACCTTGTTCATATCCAAGGCCTTTTAGTTGGTATTAGACTTCAAATTTATGGGTAATATACTTTTCCCCCAAACATGATTGAACTTGGTTTTTTGAGGGGGTTTAGCCTTGCATTTTCGGACAAATTGATCCTGACTCGACGAGCCCCATTTAAATGAGTATTAGCCTTAGATTTCTAACTTTGTTCATATCCAAGCCCTTTTAGTTGGTATTAGACTTCAAATTTATGGGTTATAGGCTTTTCCCCCAACACATGATTGAACTTGGTTTTTGGAGGGGGTGTTAGCCTTGGATTTTCAGACAAATTGATCCTGACTCGACGAGCCCCATCTAAGTGAGTATTAGCCTTAGATTTCTAACCTTGGTCATATCCAAGCCCTTTTAGTTGGTATTAGACTTCAAATTTATGGGTAATATCCTTTTCCCCCAAACATGATTGAACTTGGTTTTTGGAGGGGGTGTTAGCCTTGGATTTTCGGACAAATTGATCCTGACTCGACGAGCCCCATTTAAATGAGTATTAGCCTTAGATTTCTAACTTTGTTCATATCCAAGCCCTCTTAGTTGGTATTAGACTTCAAATTTATGGGTTATAGGCTTTTCCCCCAACACATGATTGAACTTGGTTTTTGGAGGGGGTGTTAGCCTTGGATTTTCAGACAAATTGATCCTGACTCGACGAGCCCCATCTAAGTGAGTATTAGCCTTAGATTTCTAACCTTGGTCATATCCAAGCCCTTTTAGCTGGTATTAGACTTCAAATTTATGGGTAATATCCTTTTCCCCCAAACATGATTGAAGTTGGTTTTTTGAGGGGGTTTAGCCTTGGATTTTCGGACAAATTGATCCTGACTCGACGAGCCCCATTTAAACGAGTATTAGGCTTAGATTTCTAACCTTGTTCATATCCAAGCCCTTTTAGATGGTATTAGACTTCAAATTTATGGGTTATAGGTTTTTCCGCCAACAGATGATTGAACTTGGTTTTTGGAGGGGGTGTTAGCCTTGGATTTTCAGACAAATTGATCATGAGTCGACGAGTCCCATTTAAGTGAGTATTAGCCTTAAATTTCTAACCTTGGTCATATCCAAGCCCTTTTAGTTGGTATTAGACTTCAAATTTATGGGTAATATACTTTTCCCCCAAACATGATTGAACTTGGTTTTTGGAGGGGGTGTTAGCCTTGCATTTTCGGACAAATTGATCCTGACTCGACGAGCCCCATTTAAATGAGTATTAGCCTTAGATTTCTAACCTTGTTCATATCCAAGCCCTTTTAGTTGGTATTAGACTTCAAATTTATGGGTTATAGGCTTTCCCCCCAAAACATATTGAACTTGGTTTTTGGAGGGGGTGTTAGCCTTGGATTTTCAGACAAATTGATCCTGACTCGACGAGCCCCATTTAAGTGAGTATTAGCCTTAGATTTCTATCCTTGGTCATATCCAAGCCCTTTTAGTTGGTATTAGACTTCAAATTTATGGCTAATATCCTTTTCCCCCAAACATGATTGAACTTGCTTTTTGGAGGGGGTGTTAGCCTTGGATTTTTGGACAAATTGATCCTGACTCGACGAGCCCCATTTAAATGAGTATTATCCTTATATTTATAACCTTGTTCATATACAAGCCCTTTTAGTTGGTATTAGACTTCAAATTTATGGGTAATAGACTTTTCCCCCAAACATGATTGAAGTTGGTTTTTTGAGGGGGTTTAGCCTTGGATTTTCGAACAAATTGATCCTGACTCGACGAGCCCCATTTAAATTAGTATTAGGCTTAGATTTCTAACCTTGTTCATATCCAAGCCCTTTTAGATGGTATTAGACTTCAAATTTATGGGTTATAGGTTTTTCCGCCAACAGATGATTGAACTTGGTTTTTGGAGGGGGTGTTAGCCTTGGATTTTCAGACAAATTGATCCTGAGTCGACGAGTCCCATTTAAGTGAGTATTAGCCTTAGATTTCTAACCTTGGTCATATCCAAGCCCTTTTAGTTGGTATTAGACTTCAAATTTATGGGTAATATACTTTTCCCCCAAAAATGATTGAACTTGGTTTTTGGAGGGGGTGTTAGCCTTGCATTTTCGGACAAATTGATCCTGACTCGACGAGCCCCATTTAAATGAGTATTAGCCTTAGATTTCTAACCTTGTTCATATCCAAGCCCTTTTAGTTGGTATTAGACTTCAAATTTATGGGTTATAGGCTTTCCCCCCAAAACATATTGAACTTGGTTTTTGGAGGGGGTGTTAGCCTTGGATTTTCAGACAAATTGATCCTGACTCGACGAGCCCCATTTAAGTGAGTATTAGCCTTAGATTTCTATCCTTGGTCATATCCAAGCCCTTTTAGTTGGTATTAGACTTCAAATTTATGGCTAATATCCTTTTCCCCCAAACATGATTGAACTTGCTTTTTGGAGGGGGTGTTAGCCTTGGATTTTTGGACAAATTGATCCTGACTCGACGAGCCCCATTTAAATGAGTATTATCCTTAGATTTATAACCTTGTTCATATACAAGCCCTTTTAGTTGGTATTAGACTTCAAATTTATGGGTAATAGACTTTTCCCCCAAACATGATTGAAGTTGGTTTTTTGAGGGGGTTTAGCCTTGGATTTTCGAACAAATTGATCCTGACTCGACGAGCCCCATTTAAATGAGTATTAGGCTTAGATTTCTAACCTTGTTCATATCCAAGCCCTTTTAGATGGTATTAGACTTCAAATTTATGGGTTATAGGTTTTTCCGCCAACAGATGATTGAACTTGGTTTTTGGAGGGGGTGTTAGCCTTGGATTTTCAGACAAATTGATCCTGAGTCGACGAGTCCCATTTAAGTGAGTATTAGCCTTAGATTTCTAACCTTGGTCATATCCAAGCCCTTTTAGTTGGTATTAGACTTCAAATTTATGGGTAATATACTTTTCCCCCAAACATGATTGAACTTGGTTTTTGGAGGGGGTGTTAGCCTTGCATTTTCGGACAAATTGATCCTGACTCGACGAGCCCCATTTAAATGAGTATTAGCCTTAGATTTCTAACCTTGTTCATATCCAAGCCCTTTTAGTTGGTATTAGACTTCAAATTTATGGGTTATAGGCTTTCCCCCCAAAAGATATTGAACTTGGTTTTTGGAGGGGGTGTTAGCCTTGGATTTTCAGACAAATTGATCCTGACTCGACGAGCCCCATTTAAGTGAGTATTAGCCTTAGATTTCTATCCTTGGTCATATCCAAGCCCTTTTAGTTGGTATTAGACTTCAAATTTATGGCTAATATCCTTTTCCCCCAAACATGATTGAACTTGCTTTTTGGAGGGGTTGTTAGCCTTGGATTTTTGGACAAATTGATCCTGACTCGACGAGCCCCATTTAAATGAGTATTATCCTTAGATTTATAACCTTGTTCATATACAAGCCCTTTTAGTCGGTATTAGACTTCAAATTTATGGGTAATAGACTTTTCCCCCAAACATGATTGAACTTGGTTTTTTGAGGGGGTTTAGCCTTGGATTTTCGAACAAATTGATCCTGACTCGACGAGCCCCATTTAAATGAGTATTAGGCTTAGATTTCTAACCTTATTCATATCCAAGCCCTTTTAGATAGTATTAGACTTCAAATTTATGGGTTATAGGTTTTTCCCCCAACACATGATTGAACTTGGTTTTTGGAGGGGGTGTTAGCCTTGGATTTTCAGACAAATTGATCCTGAGTCGACGAGTCCCATTTAAGTGAGTATTAGCCTTAGATTTCTAACCTTGGTCATATCCAAGCCCTTTTAGTTGGTATTAGACTTCAAATTTATGGGTAATATCCTTTTCCCCCAAACATGATTGAACTTGGTTTTTGGAGGGGGTGTTAGCCTTGGATTTTCAGACAAATTGATCCTGACTCGACGAGCCCCATTTAAGTGAGTATTAGCCTTAGATTTCTAACCTTGGTCATATCCAAGCCCTTTTAGTTGGTATTAGACTTCAAATTTATGGGTAATATCCTTTTCCCCCAAACATGATTGAACTTGGTTTTTGGAGGGGGTGTTAGCCTTGGATTTTCAGACAAATTGATCCTGACTCGACGAGCCCCATTTAAGTGAGTATTAGCCTTAGATTTCTAACCTTGGTCATATCCAAGCCCTTTTAGTTGGTATTAGACTTCAAATTTATGGGTAATATCCTTTTCCCCCAAACATGATTGAACTTTGTTTTTGACGGGGGTGTTAGCCTTGGATTTTCGGACAAATTGATCCTGACTCGACGAGCCCCATTGAAATGAGTATTATCCTTAGATTTCTAATCTTATTCATATCCAAGGCCTTTTAGTTGGTATTAGACTTCAAATTTATGGGTAATATACTTTTCCCCCAAACATGATTGAACTTGGTTTTTGGAGGGGGTGTTAGCCTTGCATTTTCGGACAAATTGATCCTGACTCGACGAGCCCCATTTAAATGAGTATTAGCCTTAGATTTCTAACTTTGTTCATATCCAAGCCCTTTTAGTTGGTATTAGACTTCAAATTTATGGGTTATAGGCTTTTCCCCCAACACATGATTGAACTTGGTTTTTGGAGGGGGTGTTAGCCTTGGATTTTCAGACAAATTGATCCTGACTCGACGAGCCCCATCTAAGTGAGTATTAGCCTTAGATTTCTAACCTTGGTCATATCCAAGCCCTTTTAGTTGGTATTAGACTTCAAATTTATGGGTAATATCCTTTTCCCCCAAACATGATTGAACTTGGTTTTTGGAGGGGGTGTTAGCCTTGGATTTTCGGACAAATTGATCCTGACTCGACGAGCCCCATTTAAATGAGTATTAGCCTTAGATTTCTAACCTTGTTCATATCAAAGCCCTTTTAGTTGGTATTAGATTTCAAATTTATGGGTTATAGGCTTTCCCCCCAAAACATATTGAACTTGGTTTTTGGAGGGGGTGTTAGCCTTGGATTTTCAGACAAATTGGTCCTGACTCGACGAGCCCCATTTAAGTGAGTATTAGCCTTAGATTTCTATCCTTGGTCATATCCAAGCCCTTTTAGTTGGTATTAGACTTCAAATTTATGGCTAATATCCTTTTCCCCCAAACATGATTGAACTTGCTTTTTGGAGGGGTTGTTAGCCTTGGATTTTTGGACAAATTGATCCTGACTCGACGAGCCCCATTTAAATGAGTATTATCCTTAGATTTATAACCTTGTTCATATACAAGCCCTTTTAGTTGGTATTAGACTTCAAATTTATGGGTAATAGACTTTTCCCCCAAACATGATTGAACTTGGTTTTTTGAGGGGGTTTAGCCTTGGATTTTCGAACAAATTGATCCTGACTCGACGAGCCCCATTTAAATGAGTATTAGGCTTAGATTTCTAACCTTATTCATATCCAAGCCCTTTTAGATAGTATTAGTGTAAACCCCGGGAAATAAATGTAAGTGTTAAATTAAAAGAGAAATAAAATAAGTTGAGGGGAGGGTGAAATTGAAATAAATAAAAAGATTATGATTTAAATGATAAGAAGAGAAGAGGAGGAAAAAAAAAAAAAGGAAAAAGAAAAAGAAAAGAGACATTTAAAATGGGGGGAGATATAAGAAGAGAAGAGGTGGAAAAAAAAAGGAAAAAGAACAAAGAAAATAGACATTTAAAATGGGGGAGATAAGTTAGGGGGGTTAGAGAGAAAAAGGAGAAGAAGGGGGTTGTGCTCCGACAGCCATATCTCTGCCGGCCACCGTTAGATTAGGCTGAGTTTTGGATATGTTGGGCAGCTCACTATTGTCTGGCATCTGACCGGAGGGATTGTAATTATCTGCCGCCGTTTGAGAAACCCGATCATCTGAAGATTTCTGGAAAACCCCCTCAAACCCGTCAGAGTCGCCGGACAGTTCCTCCACCATCCACCGTTGGATCAAGCTTATTTTTGAGTATTGTGTTCGCCTTGGTTGTTACTACATATTCACCGAAGGGATTCTCCTGGTTTTGCTCCGTTAGAGGTGAGGATTCTTTTGAAGAAAATAGCGAAATCTGCTTTCTTCTGCCAGTCAGAGTCGCCTGCTATTTTCGCTTCATATCACCGTTGGATGAAGCTGAAATTTGGGTATGTGGTGCTACTGAGTATGATTAATGTTCTGAACGGTGGAGATGAGAAATTGACAGTCCAGCAAGGAGATATGTATGTTGAACAGTAGCTCTCCAGTTTAAGGTCAGTCTCCGGTTTAACTCCGATCTTGGTAGATCCAACCGTTGGAATACCCTGAAATTTGAATATGTTTTATATAAGGGGCTGTTCTACATATTAACCGTTGGTATTTGATAATTGTTGAGTTAATTGTGATTTATTGCTATTACAATGTTCGTTTCAAAACAGGTTTGTTAGGATTTTATTGAATGATTATGTGCTGAAATTTATGGGTTCAATGTGTGTTTTCGGTTGGAATGTTGTTGATGGATTAGGTGTTGAAATTTATGGTTTCAATGTATGATTTTGTTGAAATAAGTATGGTGATGAATGTGAAATTGAAAATAGAAATATACTGATTTTTGTGGACAATGATGTCGCAGGCGGTGCAGTCGGGATTGAACCATCGTCCAGACAAGAACAACCCAGAAGTAGAGCAGGTAGGTGAATTACGCCTCTTTTGTATACGGCACGTAAGAAGTAATTTAAGTTGATTATTATTTAGATGTATTAGAGTTATTATTAGATGGGTAAATGTTTAAATGTGGAAAAAAAAGAAATAAATGATTGATTAGCTTCGGCTAATGGCATCCGAAAGGATGACCGGAACAAATGATTGATTAGCTTCGGCTAATGGCATCCGAGAGGATGACCGGAACAAATGATTGATTAGCTTCGGCTAATGGCATCCGAGAGGATGACCGGAACAAATGATTGATTAGCTTCGGCTAATGGCATCCGAGAGGATGACCTGAACAAATGATTGATTAGCTATGGCTAATGGCATCCGAAAGGATGACCGGAACAAATGATTGATTAGCTTCGGCTAATGGCATCCGAAAGGATGACCGGAACAAATGATTGATTAGCTTCGGCTAATGGCATCCGAGAGGATGACCGGAACAAATGATTGATTAGCTTCGGCTAATGGCATCCGAGAGGATGACCTGAACAAATGATTGATTAGCTATGGCTAATGGCATCCGAAAGGATGACCGGAACAAATGATTGATTAGCTTCGGCTAATGGCATCCGAAAGGATGACCGGAACAAATGATTGATTAGCTTCGGCTAATGGCATCCGAGAGGATGACCGGAACAAATGATTGATTAGCTTCGGCTAATGGCATCCGAGAGGATGGCCGGAACAAATGAATAGATAATTGATTTGTTATAACTCAGAATTTAGTACCCTATGAGAATAGTTGGAGTAAAGATATTGTTACTTGAAATGGAGGATAAATGAGGAACCTCTGAATTTTACCAGTGATTTGCTATGTATACGTAGAAATTACAACTTGTCAATGTTTCTTTTAACGGATAAGTCATTTAGTCAAAGTTATTAGTAATATTTAAGTAATTGCATTTCTTAAATGTTTGTACTACTGCAGGAACGTCACAACCACGAGGGGTCTAGGGAAACTAATATAAGAGGACCTACTTTTGCAAAGTACCATGTGGTTGCACTCTAAATTAAGATGTGTTTAGGATAAATCAATGTAATGAATGCATAATTTTCATTCGCCCTTTTTGTGTAGATTTGTAAATTCCACTAGTAGGTTATGAATGTAAACTTATATCCCTGTATGTTTATTTCTAATATAAGAACTCAATTTGTGAAATCGTAATTAGTATATGTTTGTGCGAATTTCATCTCATTAATGGAATGTTTATGGAATGGATGTGATTGTGGATGAGATGAGATTCAAATTGTGTGCAGGTTGTGTTTTGGTTAACTTGGGATCTCCCGAGATAGGGGAGACTCTGCCGAAATTTCGTTAGAAATTTCGGCGAAAAAAAAAAAAAAAAAAAAAATGTAGGGTCCAAATTTATTAATTAATTAAACAAAAAGAAGAAAAAAAAAAGTAGGGTTGTTACAGTTGGTATCAGAGCACCTGGTCTTGATCCTGAGGATCAATAATGATTACATTACAATGATGAATTTCAGGATGGTATGCAACCAACAAGGGACACAAATGGAACCGCCCTCCTTCGAAAGGAGGGGCGGGAACCAAGGTGCCCAAGGTTGGCAAGACGAAGATCCCTTGGGTGATTCGGCATCTTATGCTCCGATGGTAATACCCAATAAGTGTTTTGTAATGAGGATGTCATTTACTATACTGTAGCATTTTTATGTCAGGATGTTTACAAGGACATCTTTTGTTCAGTGACACAAGAAAATATTTAATTGTTACTCTCCTAATGGTGTTAAACTTGATATAATCTTAAGGATTTTTATGTTTTTTTTTTTTTTGGCCAACTAGGAGTGGTCCACTTTGAATGATGTCGATATTGTTTTTTTTGCTTTGTCAAACGAGATGGTTTGCAGTCGGATTGTTAGTTGGATGTGGTTGTTGGTTGTTGGCTATGCATCCCTCCAAAGCCACTCTGGAAATATGAGTGATAGGCTTTTTCTTATGGGATGAATAGTCTATGGTGACTGTTTGATTATTTTCCCCTTTCCATGGTATGAGATGATGGATATGAGATGGATATTGTCTGAATGTAATGTGAATGTGGCCTTCTGCTGTACTTCAAGGTTTTTGGCTTTGTTTTGTTTGTTGAACATGGATGTGACCAACAGTTGCAGTAGTATCTTGAAAATTAACATGCGATGTGTTTTTTTGAGAAATGTAAGCCTATTGCTTATGAGATGGATGTTAAAGTCTCATTATGTGGACACATCGTGGGAAGCTTTTTGTTTGAATGGTGGTTGAATATAACACAGCTTATTTTTGTGGTTTGGTTGTGGTAGTAAGAGTGGTAGTTAGACGCTTGTTGCTCATGGTCTGGCTTCTATGCGTGTTCGATTAGAACTTAATAGTTATACATAAGTCATTGCGCTTACTAATGTTGTGGCAGGCATGTATGACGTGTTTCCTTTGGTTTGTATGCTTATGGTTTGGGTTTAAGTGTGCGTATATTGTTGTTTCCATGGTCTATTAATTGAAAGCCAATTCCTTGATTTCATGTAACCGAGGATCTTAAAAAAAAAAAAAAAAATAGAATGTTTAAATTTAGGGACCATTTCGTAGTCTTGTAGAAAACCGTGCTAGTAAGGTAAAACGCAATATTGATAAGTAAGGATTTCTCGTCTAGTGCTTTGGTTTTGGTTAATGATTAAAATTTGTGTTTGGTGGTTGCTAGTAGCTTGTGTTTAGTTATAGTATCGTATTCGATTTCATTATGTGGTGACCTCCATTACTTTGGTTAATAGAAATTATTTCATTATTTGCTTAGTTGCATTTGAATGAGATTGTGATGTTATGGTGTGGCAATTGTGGATGATGTGCTCGTTAGCATTTTGCTCTTAACATTTTTTTTGCTGCTGTCTCTCATATTAGGTACTAAAGGTTAAATTTTTACTAGAGATGTGTCATGTTTGTAAAACTCGATCAAATGGCAGTTTGGTGATACATGACTGCAATAATTTCTTAGCTGTATATTATTGTGTCAGGGGTTTCATAATAGTTTATTTATTTATTGTGTTCTAGTAGATAAGCAGGAGAGTTTTGTGATGAATTCCTGGTTATACATTCCTAAATAGAATCAGGCACAGTAGAATATACAGGTCAATATACAGAAAGGCATGTTATTGTTGATTAGAGTAAGAGCTGTTGTTGGTCATACATCAGCTTGGCTATTTGCTCTCTGGTGTTATTTAACATCAAACTTTTTATCGCTCAAAATTGTTTGGAAGTTGATGCCACAAACTTAGTTGATCACTATGGTTGAAGTGGTGCACCACCACTACCACTTGCAAAGTGGTCACATTGGAGTCTTAGTTTACCTGTGGGACACCCCAGTTTATGTACTGCTCCTCAATTTTTGCAAAAAAATTGACCTTGCAGCATGTTGAGAGAGTTTGTATAAAATTTATTGCTTTATCATTTGAACTGTTTCAAACTTCATGCAAGAACCCTCTTGCGGCAGCCATCGCTAGCATTTGTGAACAAACAATGGCCTTTAGCTCTCAGTCTGTAATGCATGCTGTACTTTGTGAATGTCTCAAAAAGTTGTGGCAGAACACATTGAAGGCCGTCTTCTCCAGTGGCAACGGCTCATCAATCCTTTTCTCTTATGTTGGTGTTTCTGTTTTGTTTTGGTTTGGTTGCGCCATTCTCACTGTTATGTGCGGTGATTCATTTTTACCTTGTCTCCAAGGTGACCTAATAATGTAGCTAAGATGAATGGCTTCTTTCTAGATGCATGTAGTTATGTTTGATTATTAAACAAAATATGAAGCTGAAGATGTTGTGTTATAAGTTATTTACTCATTTTACTGCTGCAGGGAATTTGAATGTGCATGCTTTAAAGTGCATGTCTGTGACATTGAGTTCTTAGTAGATTGGCCGTGTTAGGAGCATGGATGTACTGTATGTTTAGAAGTCTCATAATTATGCTCTACACTACCTTATTCTTTGCACAAAGAGAGCCAAATGAAGAACATGACTGATTCCATGGTATATGTATCATCTCTATTTTGGAGGAGATACACTTGTCTTTTCTGGGTTAGGGCTTTATGTATACAGAGACTTACCAATGGGTAAGATTTTTATACCAAAATGGAGAAACTAGTTGATGATACTTACACTAAACTGGATGGGAAGCATAAGGTGTTTCTAATCAGGCTATTGGGTTTTCCACAACAAATCCCAACATCAGAGTTGACACCTTGTTTCATCAATTGCATTACCCCCAAAGGCCTTTATTTTGGACAATGATTTCTGATTGTCTCGGTAAACCTGGATACCTATTTGGTCATAATGCAGTGCTACCAAAGCCAGATTTGTTTAATGGTCAGAATGCTATAGTGGCAGTTAATGTTCATCTGGGTTACAACCAAACAGATTCATTGGTAATGAAGCGTGCTTCTTTAGAGCGTGGTATGTTTCGCTCTGAGCATATTAGAAGCTACAAGGCGAAGGTGGACAACAAGGAACTAACTGACAAGAGGCAGAAGTCTGAGGATTCTATTACTTTTGGGAAAATACAAAGCAAAATTGGACGGGTTGACAATCTTAATGATGATGGATTTCCTTTTATTGGTGCTAATATGCAAAGTGGTGATATTGTGATAGGGAAGTGTGCAGAATCTGGGGCAGATCACAGTGTAAAGCTGAAACGCACGGAAAGGGGCATAGTCCAGAAAGTGGTATTGTCATCTAATGACGAGGGAAAGAATTTCATCAATTGTGTATAATTGATGTATGTGGCATGAAATAGGATGTGAATGTTGTGTAATGAATGGTTGAGCATGAAAAGAATGAGGGAAGTCTTGTTTCCCAAGGCCAATTTTCGGCCAAATGCATGTGTTGCAGAAATTAACAACTTGACAGATTCATGTTGTGACTTTGAGAGAGAATTTGAGTGGTAAAACAAAGGAATTAGGGTCGGGTTCCTTCATAGGAGTTGTAGTTCTGAATGTCTACTATCCAAGGAAACTTGTTTCACTTAATTTGGAAATTTTATAACTCTAGTTAAGGGCCACAAAACGTGACTGTGTAGGACGGATTCTGCAGAATCCGCAGGTCTGTCACAATTGAGATGCATTTCGTAAATTTTGGGGACAGAACTGGGTTCTATTCCCTTCATAAGAGTTGTAGCCCTATATGTTATCTTTCTAACAAGATAAATTTTGTACAAAACGGAGTTCTATAACTCCAGTTATGGGGAAAAATCTGGGTAGAGGTTGAAATCCAACCTCTGCTGACAGTTTTGAAAAAAAAAAAAAAGGGGAAAAGAGGTGGAAGGTCGCAAAACGATGTCGTGAGATGCATTAAAGGAAAAGAAACAAGTTATGTTTGAAAATGGGTGTTTATAATGATATTTTTAATGTCAAAAGCTAGAAAAGAATAACAAATGTAAGGGCATATTGAATTGTTTCAGTGGGGTTGTTACAACATGTGTGGTGTGCGTTGTTGCCAAATTGATGTGTATTTTGCTAAGAATTTCATGAGTGTTTCGGCTGGAAATTGATGTGTGTTTTCTACTGAAATTGATGCGAGTTTTCAGCTGGAATTGGTGTGTGTTTTCTACTGAAATTGATGTGAGTTTTTTTTTCGGTTAGAATTGATGTGTGATTTTGTTGGAATTTTATTGAAGGATGTTGTGTTGAAATGTATGAGTTCAACGTGTATGTTGTTGGGATTTTGTTGAGGGATTGTGGTGAAAATAGATGTGTGATTGTGCTGAGAATTTTATGCATGTTTTGGCTGAAAATTGTTGAAATCATGGAATTTAAGCCATCCAGATTTTAGATCGGGATGAAATGATACTAAGGAATAAGAGAGTTACATTGGTGAGAGTATTATGGAGAAACTCACAAATAGAGGGAGAAACGTGGAAATGAGAGTCTGAGATAAAAAATAAGTGTTTGCATTTATTACCTGAAATAGGTACTTAATTTAATTTCGAGGACGAAATTTCTATTAGGAGGGGAGAATGTAAACCCCGGGAAATAAATGTAAGTGTTAAATTAAAAGAGAAATAAAATAAGTTGAGGGGAGGGTGAAATTGAAATAAATAAAAAGATTATGATTTAAATGATAAGAAGAGAAGAGGAGGAAAAAAAAAAAAGGAAAAAGAAAAAGAAAAGAGACATTTAAAATGGGGGGAGATATAAGAAGAGAAGAGGTGGAAAAAAAAAGGAAAAAGAACAAAGAAAATAGACATTTAAAATGGGGGAGATAAGTTAGGGGGGTTAGAGAGAAAAAGGAGAAGAAGGGGGTTGTGCTCCGACAGCCATATCTCTGCCGGCCACCGTTAGATTAGGCTGAGTTTTGGATATGTTGGGCAGCTCACTATTGTCTGGCATCTGACCGGAGGGATTGTAATTATCTGCCGCCGTTTGAGAAACCCGATCATCTGAAGATTTCTGGAAAACCCCCTCAAACCCGTCAGAGTCGCCGGACAGTTCCTCCACCATCCACCGTTGGATCAAGCTTATTTTTGAGTATTGTGTTCGCCTTGGTTGTTACTACATATTCACCGAAGGGATTCTCCTGGTTTTGCTCCGTTAGAGGTGAGGATTCTTTTGAAGAAAATAGCGAAATCTGCTTTCTTCTGCCAGTCAGAGTCGCCTGCTATTTTCGCTTCATATCACCGTTGGATGAAGCTGAAATTTGGGTATGTGGTGCTACTGAGTATGATTAATGTTCTGAACGGTGGAGATGAGAAATTGACAGTCCAGCAAGGAGATATGTATGTTGAACAGTAGCTCTCCAGTTTAAGGTCAGTCTCCGGTTTAACTCCGATCTTGGTAGATCCAACCGTTGGAATACCCTGAAATTTGAATATGTTTTATATAAGGGGCTGTTCTACATATTAACCGTTGGTATTTGATAATTGTTGAGTTAATTGTGATTTATTGCTATTACAATGTTCGTTTCAAAACAGGTTTGTTAGGATTTTATTGAATGATTATGTGCTGAAATTTATGGGTTCAATGTGTGTTTTCGGTTGGAATGTTGTTGATGGATTAGGTGTTGAAATTTATGGTTTCAATGTATGATTTTGTTGAAATAAGTATGGTGATGAATGTGAAATTGAAAATAGAAATATACTGATTTTTGTGGACAATGATGTCGCAGGCGGTGCAGTCGGGATTGAACCATCGTCCAGACAAGAACAACCCAGAAGTAGAGCAGGTAGGTGAATTACGCCTCTTTTGTATACGGCACGTAAGAAGTAATTTAAGTTGATTATTATTTAGATGTATTAGAGTTATTATTAGATGGGTAAATGTTTAAATGTGGAAAAAAAAGAAATAAATGATTGATTAGCTTCGGCTAATGGCATCCGAAAGGATGACCGGAACAAATGATTGATTAGCTTCGGCTAATGGCATCCGAGAGGATGACCGGAACAAATGATTGATTAGCTTCGGCTAATGGCATCCGAGAGGATGACCGGAACAAATGATTGATTAGCTTCGGCTAATGGCATCCGAGAGGATGACCTGAACAAATGATTGATTAGCTATGGCTAATGGCATCCGAAAGGATGACCGGAACAAATGATTGATTAGCTTCGGCTAATGGCATCCGAAAGGATGACCGGAACAAATGATTGATTAGCTTCGGCTAATGGCATCCGAGAGGATGACCGGAACAAATGATTGATTAGCTTCGGCTAATGGCATCCGAGAGGATGACCGGAACAAATGATTGATTAGCTTCGGCTAATGGCATCCGAGAGGATGACCTGAACAAATGATTGATTAGCTATGGCTAATGGCATCCGAAAGGATGACCGGAACAAATGATTGATTAGCTTCGGCTAATGGCATCCGAAAGGATGACCGGAACAAATGATTGATTAGCTTCGGCTAATGGCATCCGAGAGGATGACCGGAACAAATGATTGATTAGCTTCGGCTAATGGCATCCGAGAGGATGGCCGGAACAAATGAATAGATAATTGATTTGTTATAACTCAGAATTTAGTACCCTATGAGAATAGTTGGAGTAAAGATATTGTTACTTGAAATGGAGGATAAATGAGGAACCTCTGAATTTTACCAGTGATTTGCTATGTATACGTAGAAATTACAACTTGTCAATGTTTCTTTTAACGGATAAGTCATTTAGTCAAAGTTATTAGTAATATTTAAGTAATTGCATTTCTTAAATGTTTGTACTACTGCAGGAACGTCACAACCACGAGGGGTCTAGGGAAACTAATATAAGAGGACCTACTTTTGCAAAGTACCATGTGGTTGCACTCTAAATTAAGATGTGTTTAGGATAAATCAATGTAATGAATGCATAATTTTCATTCGCCCTTTTTGTGTAGATTTGTAAATTCCACTAGTAGGTTATGAATGTAAACTTATATCCCTGTATGTTTATTTCTAATATAAGAACTCAATTTGTGAAATCGTAATTAGTATATGTTTGTGCGAATTTCATCTCATTAATGGAATGTTTATGGAATGGATGTGATTGTGGATGAGATGAGATTCAAATTGTGTGCAGGTTGTGTTTTGGTTAACTTGGGATCTCCCGAGATAGGGGAGACTCTGCCGAAATTTCGTTAGAAATTTCGGCGAAAAAAAAAAAAAAAAAAAAAAAAATGTAGGGTCCAAATTTATTAATTAATTAAACAAAAAGAAGAAAAAAAAAAGTAGGGTTGTTACAATTAGACTTCAAATTTATGGGTTATAGGTTTTTCCCCCAACACATGATTGAACTTGGTTTTTGGAGGGGGTGTTAGCCTTGGATTTTCAGACAAATTGATCCTGAGTCGACGAGTCCCATTTAAGTGAGTATTAGCCTTAGATTTCTAACCTTGGTCATATCCAAGCCCTTTTAGTTGGTATTAGACTTCAAATTTATGGGTAATATCCTTTTCCCCCAAACATGATTGAACTTGGTTTTTGGAGGGGGTGTTAGCCTTGGATTTTCAGACAAATTGATCCTGACTCGACGAGCCCCATTTAAGTGAGTATTAGCCTTAGATTTCTAACCTTGGTCATATCCAAGCCCTTTTAGTTGGTATTAGACTTCAAATTTATGGGTAATATCCTTTTCCCCCAAACATGATTGAACTTTGTTTTTGACGGGGGTGTTAGCCTTGGATTTTCGGACAAATTGATCCTGACTCGACGAGCCCCATTGAAATGAGTATTATCCTTAGATTTCTAATCTTATTCATATCCAAGGCCTTTTAGTTGGTATTAGACTTCAAATTTATGGGTAATATACTTTTCCCCCAAACATGATTGAACTTGGTTTTTGGAGGGGGTGTTAGCCTTGCATTTTCGGACAAATTGATCCTGACTCGACGAGCCCCATTTAAATGAGTATTAGCCTTAGATTTCTAACTTTGTTCATATCCAAGCCCTTTTAGTTGGTATTAGACTTCAAATTTATGGGTTATAGGCTTTTCCCCCAACACATGATTGAACTTAGTTTTTGGAGGGGGTGTTAGCCTTGGATTTTCAGACAAATTGATCCTGACTCGACGAGCCCCATCTAAGTGAGTATTAGCCTTAGATTTCTAACCTTGGTCATATCCAAGCCCTTTTAGTTGGTATTAGACTTCAAATTTATGGGTAATATCCTTTTCCCCCAAACATGATTGAAGTTGGTTTTTTGAGGGGGTTTAGCCTTGGATTTTCGGACAAATTGATCCTGACTCGACGAGCCCCATTTAAACGAGTATTAGGCTTAGATTTCTAACCTTGTTCATATCCAAGCCCTTTTAGATGGTATTAGACTTCAAATTTATGGGTTATATGTTTTTCCGCCAACAGATGATTGAACTTGGTTTTTGGAGGGGGTGTTAGCCTTGGATTTTCAGACAAATTGATCCTGAGTCGAGGAGTCCCATTTAAGTGAGTATTAGCCTTAGATTTCTAACCTTGGTCATATCCAAGCCCTTTTAGTTGGTATTAGACTTCAAATTTATGGGTAATATACTTTTCCCCCAAACATGATTGAACTTGGTTTTTGGAGGGGGTGTTAGCCTTGCATTTTCGGACAAATTGATCCTGACTCGACGAGCCCCATTTAAATGAGTATTAGCCTTAGATTTCTAACCTTGTTCATATCAAAGCCCTTTTAGTTGGTATTAGACTTCAAATTTATGGGTTATAGGCTTTCCCCCCAAAACATATTGAACTTGGTTTTTGGAGGGGGTGTTAGCCTTGGATTTTCAGACAAATTGATCCTGACTCGACGAGCCCCATTTAAGTGAGTATTAGCCTTAGATTTCTATCCTTGGTCATATCCAAGCCCTTTTAGTTGGTATTAGACTTCAAATTTATGGCTAATATCCTTTTCCCCCAAACATGATTGAACTTGCTTTTTGGAGGGGGTGTTAGCCTTGGATTTTTGGACAAATTGATCCTGACTCGACGAGCCCCATTTAAATGAGTATTATCCTTAGATTTATAACCTTGTTCATATACAAGCCCTTTTAGTTGGTATTAGACTTCAAATTTATGGGTAATAGACTTTTCCCCCAAACATGATTGAACTTGGTTTTTTGAGGGGGTTTAGCCTTGGATTTTCGAACAAATTGATCCTGACTCGACGAGCCCCATTTAAATGAGTATTAGGCTTAGATTTCTAACCTTGTTCATATCCAAGCCCTTTTAGATGGTATTAGACTTCAAATTTATGGGTTATAGGTTTTTCCCCCAACACATGATTGAACTTGGTTTTTGGAGGGGGTGTTAGCCTTGGATTTTCAGACAAATTGATCCTGACTCGACGAGCACCATTTAAGTGTGTATTAGCCTTAGATTTCTAACCTTGGTCATATCCAATCCCTTTTAGTTGGTATTAGACTTCAAATTTATGGGTAATATCCTTTTCCCCCAAACATGATTGAACTTGGTTTTTGGAGGGGGTGTTAGCCTTGGATTTTCGGACAAATTGATCCTGACTCGACGAGCCCCATTTAAATGAGTATTAGCCTTAGATTTCTAACCTTGTTCATATCCAAGCCCTTTTAGTTGGTATTAGACTTCAAATTTATGGGTAATAGACTTTTCCCCCAAACATGATTGAACTTGGTTTTTAGAGCGGGTGTTAGCCTTGGATTTTCGGACAAATTGATCCTGAGTCGACGAGTCCCATTTAAGTGAGTATTAGCCTTAGATTTCTAACCTTGGTCATATCCAAGCCCTTTTAGTTGGTATTAGACTTCAAATTTATGGGTAATATACTTTTCCCCCAAACATGATTGAACTTGGTTTTTGGAGGGGGTGTTAGCCTTGCATTTTCGGACAAATTGATCCTGACTCGACGAGCCCCATTTAAATGAGTATTAGGCTTAGATTTCTAACCTTGTTCATATCCAAGCCCTTTTAGATGGTATTAGACTTCAAATTTATGGGTTATAGGTTTTTCCCCCAACACATGATTGAACTTGGTTTTTGGAGGGGGTGTTAGCCTTGGATTTTCAGACAAATTGATCCTGACTCGACGAGCACCATTTAAGTGTGTATTAGCCTTAGATTTCTAACCTTGGTCATATCCAATCCCTTTTAGTTGGTATTAGACTTCAAATTTATGGGTAATATCCTTTTCCCCCAAACATGATTGAACTTGGTTTTTGGAGGGGGTGTTAGCCTTGGATTTTCGGACAAATTGATCCTGACTCGACGAGCCCCATTTAAATGAGTATTAGCCTTAGATTTATAACCTTGTTCATATCCAAGCCCTTTTAGTTGGTATTAGACTTCAAATTTATGGGTAATAGACTTTTCCCCCAAACATGATTGAACTTGGTTTTTAGAGCGGGTGTTAGCCTTGGATTTTCGGACAAATTGATCCTGAGTCGACGAGTCCCATTTAAGTGCGTATTAGCCTTAGATTTCTAACCTTGGTCATATCCAAGCCCTTTTAGTTGGTATTAGACTTCAAATTTATGGGTAATATACTTTTCCCCCAAACATGATTGAACTTGGTTTTTGGAGGGGGTGTTAGCCTTGCATTTTCGGACAAATTGATCCTGACTCGATGAGCCCCATTTAAATGAGTATTAGCCTTAGATTTCTAACCTTGTTCATATCCAAGCCCTTTTAGTTGGTATTAGACTTCAAATTTATGGGTAATATACTTTTCCCCCAAACTTGATTGAACTTGGTTTTTGGAGGGGGTGTTAGCCTTGCATTTTCGGACAAATTGATCCTGACTCGACGAGCCCCATTTAAATGAGTATTAGCCTTAGATTTCTAACCTTGTTCATATCCAAGCCCTTTTAGTTGGTATTAGACTTCAAATTTATGGGTTATAGGCTTTTCCCCTAACACATGATTGAACTTTGTTTTTGGAGGGGGTGTTAGCCTTGGATTTTCGGACAAATTGATCCTGACTCGACGAGCCCCATTTAAGTGAGTATTAGCCTTAGATTTCTAACCTTGGTCATATCCAAGCCCTTTTAGTTGGTATTACACTTCAAATTTATGGGTAATATCCTTTTCCCCCAAACATGATTGAACTTGGTTTTTGGAGGAGGTGTTAGCCTTGGATTTTCGGACAAATTGATCCTGACTCGACGAGCCCCATTTAAATGAGTATTAGCCTTAGATTTCTAACCTTGTTCATATCCAAGCCCTTTTAGTTCGTATTAGACTTCAAATTTATGGGTTATAGGCTTTTCCCCCAACACATGATTGAACTTGGTTTTTGGAGGGGGTGTTAGCCTTGGATTTTCAGACAAATTGATCCTTACTCGACGAGCCCTATTTAAGTGAGTATTAGGCTTAGATTTCTAACCTTGGTCATATCCAAGCCCTTTTAGTTGGTATTAGACTTCAAATTTATGGGTTATAGGCTTTTCCCCCAACACATGATTGAAATTGGTTTTTGGAGGGGGTGTTAGCCTTGGATTTTCGGACAAATTGATCCTGACTCGACGAGCCCCATTTAAGTGAGTATTAGCCTTAGATTTCTAACCTGGGTCATATCCAAGCCCTTTTAGTTGGTATTAGACTTCAAATTTATGGGTAATATCCTTTTCCCCCAAACATGATTGAACTTTGTTTTTGGAGGGGGTGTTAGCCTTGGATTTTCGGACAAATTGATCCTGACTCGACGAGACCCATTGAAATGAGTATTATCCTTAGATTTCTAACCTTGTTCATATCCCAGGCCTTTTAGTTGGTATTAGACTTCAAATTTATGGGTAATATACTTTTCCCCCAAACATGATTGAACTTGGTTTTTGGAGGGGGTGTTAGCCTTGCATTTTCGGACAAATTGATCCTGACTCGACGAGCCCCATTTAAATGAGTATTAGCCTTAGATTTCTAACCTTGTTCATATCCAAGCCCTTTTAGTTGGTATTAGACTTCAAATTTATGGGTTATAGGCTTTTCCCCTAACACATGATTGAACTTGGTTTTTGGAGGGGGTGTTAGCCTTGGATTTTCAGACAAATTGATCCTGACTCGACGAGCCCCATTTAAGTGAGTATTAGCCTTAGATTTCTAACCTTGGTCATATCCAAGCCCTTTTATTTGGTATTAGACTTCAAATTTATGGGTAATATCCTTTTGCCCCAAACATGATTGAACTTTGTTTTTGGAGGGGGTGTTAGCCTTGGATTTTTGGACAAATTGATCCTGACTCGACGAGCCCCATTTAAATGAGTATTAGGCTTAGATTTCTAACCTTGTTCATATCCAAGCCCTTTTAGATGGTATTAGACTTCAAATTTATGGGTTATAGGCTTTTCCCCCAAAACATGATTGAACTTGGTTTTTGGAGGGGGTGTTAGCCTTGGATTTTCGGACAAATTGATCCTGACTCGACGAGCCCCATTTAAATGAGTATTAGCCTTAGATTTCTAACCTTGTTCATATCCAAGCCCTTTTAGTTCGTATTAGACTTCAAATTTATGGGTAATATCCTTTTCCCCCAAACATGATTGAACTTGGTTTTTGGAGGGGGTGTTAGCCTTGGATTTTTGGACAAATTGATCCTGACTCGACGAGCCCCATTTAAATGAGTATTAGCCTTAGATTTCTAACCTTGCTCATATCCAAGCCCTTTTAGTTGGTATTAGACTTCAAATTTATGGGTTATAGGCTTTTCCCCCAAACATGATTGAACTTGGTTTTTGGAGGGGGTGTTAGCCTTGGATTTTTGGACAAATTGATCCTGACTCGACGAGCCCCATTTAAATGAGTATTAGCCTTAGATTTCTAACCTTGTTCATATCCAAGCCCTTTTAGTTGGTATTAGACTTCAAATTTATGGGTTATAGGCTTTTCCCCCAACACATGATTGAACTTGGTTTTTGGAGGGGGTGTTAGCCTTGGATTTTCAGACAAATTGATCCTGACTCGACGAGCCCCATTTAAATGAGTATTAGCCTTAGATTTCTAACCTTGTTCATATCCAAGCCCTTTTAGTTGGTATTAGACTTCAAATTTATGGGTTATAGGCTTTTCCCCCAACACATGATTGAACTTGGTTTTTGGAGGGGGTGTTAGCCTTGGATTTTCAGACAAATTGATCCTTACTCGACGAGCCCCATTTAAGTGAGTATTAGCCTTAGATTTCTAACCTTGGTCATATCCAAGCCCTTTTAGTTGGTATTAGACTTCAAATTTATGGGTTATAGGCTTTTCCCCCAACACATGATTGAAATTGGTTTTTGGAGGGGGTGTTAGCCTTGGATTTTCGGACAAATTGATCCTGACTCGACGAGCCCCATTTAAATGAGTATTAGCGTTAGATTTCTAACCTTGTTCATATCCAATCCCTTTTAGTTGGTATTAGACTTCAAATTTATGGGTTATAGGCTTTTTCCCCAAACATGATTGAACTTGGTTTTTGGAGGGGGTGTTAGCCTTGGATTTTCGGACAAATTGATCCTGACTCGACGAGCCCCATTTAAATGAGTATTAGCCTTAGATTTCTAACCTTGTTCATATCCAAGCCCTTTTACTTCGTATTAGACTTCAAATTTATGGGTTATAGAATTTCCCCCAAACATGATTGAACTTGGTTTTTGGAGGGGGTGTTAGCCTTGGATTTTCGTACAAATTGATCCTAACTCGACGAGCCCCATTTAAGTGAGTATTAGCCTTAGATTTCTAACCTTGGTCATATCCAAGCCCTTTTAGTTGGTATTAGACTTCAAATTTATGGGTAATATCCTTTTTCCCCCAAACATGATGGAACTTGCTTTTTGGAGGGGGTGTTAGCCTTGGATTTTCGGACAAATTGATCCTGACTCGACGAGCCCCATTTAAATGAGTATTAGCCTTAGATTTCTAACCTTGTTCATATCCAAGCCCTTTTAGTTGGTATTAGACTTCAAATTTATGGGTTATAGGCTTTTCCCCCAACACATGATTGAACTTGGTTTTTGGAGGGGGTGTTAGCCTTGGATTTTCAGACAAATTGATCCTGACTCGACGAGCCCCATTTAAATGAGTATTAGCCTTAGATTTCTAACCTTGTTCATATCCAAGCCCTTTTAGTTGGTATTAGACTTCAAATTTATGGGTTATAGGCTTTTCCCCCAACACATGATTGAACTTGGTTTTTGGAGGGGGTGTTAGCCTTGGATTTTCAGACAAATTGATCCTGACTCGACGAGCCCCATTTAAGTGAGTATTAGCCTTAGATTTATAACCTTGGTCATATCCAAGCCCTTTTATTTGGTATTAGACTTCAAATTTATGGGTTATAGGCTTTTCCCCCAACACATGATTGAAATTGGTTTTTGGAGGGGGTGTTAGCCTTGGATTTTCGGACAAATTGATCCTGACTCGACGAGCCCCATTTAAATGAGTATTAGCGTTAGATTTCTAACCTTGTTCATATCCAATCCCTTTTAGTTGGTATTAGACTTCAAATTTATGGGTTATAGGCTTTTTCCCCAAACATGATTGAACTTGGTTTTTGGAGGGGGTGTTAGCCTTGGATTTTCGGACAAATTGATCCTGACTCGACGAGCCCCATTTAAATGAGTATTAGCCTTAGATTTCTAACCTTGTTCATATCCAAGCCCTTTTACTTCGTATTAGACTTCAAATTTATGGGTTATAGAATTTCCCCCAAACATGATTGAACTTGGTTTTTGGAGGGGGTGTTAGCCTTGGATTTTCGTACAAAATGATCCTAACTCGACGAGCCCCATTTAAGTGAGTATTAGCCTTAGATTTCTAACCTTGGTCATATCCAAGCCCTTTTAGTTGGTATTAGACTTCAAATTTATGGGTAATATCCTTTTTCCCCCAAACATGATGGAACTTGCTTTTTGGAGGGGGTGTTAGCCTTGGATTTTCGGACAAATTGATCCTGACTCGACGAGCCCCATTTAAATGAGTATTAGCCTTAGATTTCTAACCTTGTTCATATCCAAGCCCTTTTAGTTGGTATTAGACTTCAAATTTATGGGTTATAGGCTTTTCCCCCAACACATGATTGAACTTGGTTTTTGGAGGGGGTGTTAGCCTTGGATTTTCAGACAAATTGATCCTGACTCGACGAGCCCCATTTAAATGAGTATTAGCCTTAGATTTCTAACCTTGTTCATATCCAAGCCCTTTTAGTTGGTATTAGACTTCAAATTTATGGGTTATAGGCTTTTCCCCCAAACATGATTGAACTTGGTTTTTGGAGGGGGTGTTAGCCTTGGATTTTAGGACAAATTGATCCTGACTCGACGAGCCCCATTTAAGTGAGTATTAGCCTTAGATTTATAACCTTGGTCATATCCAAGCCCTTTTAGTTGGTATTAGACTTCAAATTTATGGGTAATATCCTTTTCCCCCAAACATGATTGAACTTGGTTTTTGGAGGGGGTGTTAGCCTTGGATTTTCGGACAAATTGATCCTGACTCGACGAGCCCCATTTAAGTGAGTATTAGCCTTAGATTTCTAACCTTGGTCATATCCAAGCCCTTTTAGTTGGTATTAGACTTCAAATTTATGGGTAATATCCTTTTCCCCCAAACATGATGGAACTTGCTTTTTGGAGGGGGTGTTAGCCTTGGATTTTCGGACAAATTGATCCTGACTCGACGAGCCCCATTTAAATGAGTATTAGCCTTAGATTTCTAACCTTGTTCATATCCAAGCCCTTTTAGTTGGTATTAGACTTCAAATTTATGGGTTATAGGCTTTTCCCCCAACACATGATTGAACTTGGTTTTTGGAGGGGGTGTTAGCCTTGGATTTTCAGACAAATTGATCCTGACTCGACGAGCCCCATTTAAATGAGTATTAGCCTTAGATTTCTAACCTTGTTCATATCCAAGCCCTTTTAGTTGGTATTAGACTTCAAATTTATGGGTTATAGGCTTTTCCCCCAACCATGATTGAACTTGGTTTTTGGAAGGGGTGTTAGCCTTCGATTTTAGGACAAATTGATCCTGACACGACGAGCCCCATTTAAGTGAGTATTAGCCTTAGATTTATAACCTTGGTCATATCCAAGCCCTTTTAGTTGGTATTAGACTTCAAATTTATGGGTAATATCCTTTTCCCCCAAACATGATTGAACTTGGTTTTTGGAGGGGGTGTTAGCCTTGGATTTTCGGACAAATTGATCCTGACTCGACGAGCCCCATTTAAATGAGTATTAGCCTTAGATTTCTAACCTTGTTCATATCCAAGCCCTTTTAGTTGGTATTAGACTTCAAATTTATGGGTTATAGGCTTTTCCCCCAACACATGATTGAACTTGGTTTTTGGAGGGGGTGTTAGCCTTGGATTTTCAGACAAATTGATCCTTACTCGATGAGCCCCATTTAAGTGAGTATTAGCCTTAGATTTCTAACCTTGGTCATATCCAAGCCCTTTTAGTTGGTATTAGACTTCAAATTTATGGGTTATAGGCTTTTCCCCCAACACATGATTGAAATTGGTTTTTGGAGGGGGTGTTAGCCTTGGATTTTCGGACAAATTGATCCTGACTCGACGAGCCCCATTTAAGTGAGTATTAGCCTTCGATTTCTAACCTTGGTCATATCCAAGCCCTTTTAGTTGGTATTAGACTTCAATTTTATGGGTAATATCCTTTTCCCCCAAACATGATTGAACTTGGTTTTTGGAGGGGGTGTTAGCCTTGGATTTTCGGACAAATTGATCCTGACTCGACGAGCCCCATTTAAATGAGTATTAGCTTTAGATTTCTAACCTTGTTCATATCCAAGCCCTTTTAGTTGGTATTAGACTTCAAATTTATGGGTTATAGGCTTTTCCCCCAACACATGATTGAACTTGGTTTTTGGAGGGGGTGTTAGCCTTGGATTTTCAGACAAATTGATCCTTACTCGATGAGCCCTATTTAAGTGAGTATTAGCCTTAGATTTCTAACCTTGGTTATATCCAAGCCCTTTTAGTTGGTATTAGACTTCAAATTTATGGGTTATAGGCTTTTCCCCCAACACAAGATTGAAATTGGTTTTTGGAGGGGGTGTTAGCCTTGGATTTTCGGTCAAATTGATCCTGACTCGACGAGCCCCATTTAAATGAGTATTAGCCTTAGATTTCTAACCTTGTTCATATCCAATCCCTTTTAGTTGGTATTAGACTTCAAATTTAAGGGTTATAGGCTTTTCCCCCAAACATGATTGAACTTGGTTTTTGGAGGGGGTGTTAGCCTTGGATTTTAGGACAAATTGATCCTGACTCGACGAGCCCCATTTAAGTGAGTATTAGCCTTAGATTTCTAACCTTGGTCATATCCAAGCCCTTTTAGTTGGTATTAGACTTCAAATTTATGGGTAATATCCTTTTCCCCCAAACATGATTGAACTTGGTTTTTGGAGGGGGTGTTAGCCTTGGATTTTCGGACAAATTGATCCTGACTCGACGAGCCCCATTTAAATGAGTATTAGCCTTAGATTTCTAACCTTGTTCATATCCAAGCCCTTTTAGATGGTATTAGACTTCAAATTTATGGGTTATAGGATTTTCCCCCAACACATGATTGAAATTGGTTTTTGGAGGGGGTGTTAGCCTTGGATTTTCGGACAAATTGATCCTGACTCGACGAGCCCCATTTAAGTGAGTATTAGCCTTAGATTTCTAACCTGGGTTATATCCAAGCCCTTTTAGTTGGTATTAGACTTCAAATTTATGGGTAATATCCTTTTCCCCCAAACATGATTGAACTTCGTTTTTGGAAGGGGTGTTAGCCTTGGATTTTCGGACAAATTGATCCTGACTCGACGAGCCCCATTGAAATGAGTATTATCCTTAGATTTCTAACCTTGTTCATATCCAAGGCCTTTTAGTTGGTATTAGACTTCAAATTTATGGGTAATATACTTTTCCCCCAAACATGATTGAACTTGGTTTTTGGAGGGGGTGTTAGCCTTGTATTTTCGGACAAATTGATCCTGACTCGACGAGCCCCATTTAAATGAGTATTAGCCTTAGATTTCTAACCTTGTTCATATCCAAGCCCTTTTAGGTGGTATTAGACTTCAAATTTATGGGTTATAGGCTTTTCCCCCAACACATGATTGGACTTGGTTTTTGGAGGGGGTGTTAGCCTTGGATTTTCAGACAAATTGATCCTGACTCGACGAGCCCCATTTAAGTGAGTATTAGCCTTAGATTTCTAACCTTGTTCATATCCAAGCCCTTTTAGGTCGTATTAGACTTCAAATTTATGGGTTATAGACTTTTCCCCCAAACATGATTGAACTTGGTTTTTGGAGGGGGTGTTAGCCTTGGAATTTCGGACAAATTGATCCTGACTCGACGAGCCCCATTTAAATGAGTATTAGCCTTAGATTTCTAACCTTGTTCATATCCAAGCCCTTTTATTTGGTATTAGACTTCAAATTTATGGGTAATAGACTTTTCCCCCAAACATGATTGAACTTGGTTTTTGGAGGGGGTGTTAGCCTTGGATTTTCGGACAAATTGATCCTGACTCGATGAGCCCCATTTAAATGAGTATTACCCTTATATTTCTAACCTTGTTCATATCCAAGCCCTTTTAGTTCGTATTAGACTTCAAATTTATGGGTTATAGACTTTTCCCCCAAACATGATTGAACTTGGTTTTTGGAGGGGGTGTTAGCCTTGGATTTTCGTACAAATTGATCCTAACTCGACGAGCCCCATTTAAATGAGTATTAGCCTTAGATTTCTAACCTTGTTCATATCCAAGCCCTTTTAGTTGGTATTAGACTTCAAATTTATGGGTTATAGGCTTTTCCCCCAAACATGATTGAACTTGGTTTTTGGAGGGGGTGTTAGCCTTGGATTTTCGGACAAATTGATCCTGACTCGACGAGCCCCATTTAAGTGAGTATTAGCCTTAGATTTCTAACCTTGGTCATATCCAAGACCTTTTAGTTGGTATTAGACTTCAAATTTATGGGTAATATCCTTTTCCCCCAAACATGATTGAACTTGGTTTTTGGAGGGGGTGTTAGCCTTGGATTTTCGAACAAATTGATCCAGACTCGACGAGCCCCATTTAAATGAGTATTAGCCTTCGATTTCTAACCTTGTTCATATCCAAGCCCTTTTAGTTGGTATTAGACTTCAAATTTATGGGTAATATACTTTTCCCCCAAACATGATTGAACTTGGTTTTTGGAGGGGGTGTTAGCCTTGCATTTTCGGACAAATTGATCCTGACTCGACGAGCCCCATTTAAATGAGTATTAGCCTTAGATTTCTAACCTTGTTCATATCCAAGCCATTTTAGTTGGTATTAGACTTCAAATTTATGGGTTATAGGCTTTTCTCCCAACACATGATTGAACTTGGTTTTTGGAGGGGGTGTTAGCCTTGGATTTTCAGACAAATTGATCCTGACTCGACGAGCCCCATTTAAGTGAGTATTAGCCTTAGATTTCTAACCGTGGTCATATCCAAGCCCTTTTAGTTGGTATTAGACTTCAAATTTATGGGTAATATCCTTTTCCCCTAAACATGATTGAACTTCATTTTTGGAGGGGGTATTAGCCTTGGATTTTCGGACAAATTGATCCTGACTCGACGAGCCCCATTTAAATGAGTATTAGCCTTAGATTTCTAACCTTGTTCATATCCAAGCCCTTTTAGTTGGTATTAGACTTCAAATTTATGGGTTATAGGCTTTTCCCCCAACACATGATTGAACTTGCTTTTTGGAGGGGGTGTTAGCCTTGGATTTTCGGACAAATTGATCCTGACTCGACGAGCCCCATTTAAATGAGTATTAGGCTTAGATTTCTAACCTTGTTCATATCCAAGCCATTTTAGTTGGTATTAGACTTCAAATTTATGGGTTATAGGCTTTTCCCCCAACACATGATTGAACTTGGTTTTTGGAGGGGGTGTTAGCCTTGGATTTTCACACAAATTGATCCTGACTCGACGAGCCCCATTTAAGTGAGTATTAGCCTTAGATTTCTAACCTTGGTCATATCCAAGCCCTTTTAGTTGGTATTAGACTTCAAATTTATGGGTAATATCCTTTTCCCCCAAACATGATGGAACTTGCTTTTTGGAGGGGGTGTTAGCCTTGGATTTTCGGACAAATTGATCCTGACTCGACGAGCCCCATTTAAATGAGTATTAGCCTTAGATTTCTAACCGTGGTCATATCCAAGCCCTTTTAGTTGGTATTAGACTTCAAATTTATGGGTAATATCCTTTTCCCCCAAACATGATTGAACTTGCTTATTGGAGGGGGTGTTAGCCTTGGAATTTCGGACAAATTGAACCTGACTCGACGAGCCCCATTTAAATGAGTATTAGCCTTAGATTTCTAACCTTGTTCATATCCAAGCCCTTTTAGTTGGTATTAGACTTCAAATTTATGGGTAATAGACTTTTCCCCCAAACATGATTGAACTTGGTTTTTGGAGGGGGTGTTAGCCTTGGATTTTCGGACAAATTGATCCTGACCCGATGAGCCCCATTTAAATGAGTATTACCCTTATATTTCTAACCTTGTTCATATCCAAGCCCTTTTAGTTCGTATTAGACTTCAAATTTATGGGTTATAGACTTTTCCGCCAAACATGATTGAACTTGGTTTTTGGAGGGGGTGTTAGCCTTGGATTTTCGTACAAATTGATCCTAACTCGACGAGCCCCATTTAAATGAGTATTAGCCTTAGATTTCTAACCTTGTTCATATTTAAGCCCTTTTAGATGGTATTAGACTTCAAATTTATGGGTTATAGGTTTTCCCCCCAACACATGATTGAACTTGGTTTTTGGAGGGGGTGTTAGCCTTGGATTTTCAGACAAATTGATCCTGACTCGACGAGCCCCATTTAAGTGAGTATTAGCCTTATATTTCTAACCGTGGTCATATCCAAGCCCTTTTAGTTGGTATTAGACTTCAAATTTATGGGTAATATCCTTTTCCCCCAAACATGATTGAACTTGGTTTTTGGAGGGGGTGTTAGCCTTGGATTTTCGGACAAATTGATCCTGACTCGACGAGCCCCATTTAAATGAGTATTAGCCTTAGATTTCTAACCTTGTTCATATATAAGCCCTTTTAGTTGGTATTAGACTTCAAATTTATGGGTTATAGGCTTTTCCCCCTACACATGATTGAACTTGGTTTTTGGAGGGGGTGTTACCCTTGGATTTTCGGACAAATTGATCCTGACTCGACGAGCCCCATTTAAATGAGTATTAGCCTTAGATTTC
Source organism: Salix caprea (assembly GCA_964035475.1). NCBI lineage: Eukaryota > Viridiplantae > Streptophyta > Magnoliopsida > Malpighiales > Salicaceae > Salix > Salix caprea. The sequence continues at coordinate 2,724,659 of OZ037748.1, read as the reverse complement.
TAACCTTGTTCATATCCAAGCCCTTTTAGATGGTATTAGACTTCAAATTTATGGGTTATAGGCTTTTCCCCCAACACATGATTGAAATTGGTTTTTGGAGGGGGTGTTAGCCTTGGATTTTCGGACAAATTGATCCTTACTCGACGAGCCCCATTTAAGTGAGTATTAGCCTTAGATTTCTAACCTTGGTCATATCCAAGCCCTTTTAGTTGGTATTAGACTTCAAATTTATGGGTTATACACTTTTCCCCCAAACATGATTGAACTTGGTTTTTGGAGGGGGTGTTAGCCTTGGATTTTCGGACAAATTGATCCTGACTCGACGAGCCCCATTTAAATGAGTATTAGCCTTAGATTTCTAACCTTGTTCATATCCAAGCCCTTTTAGTTGGTATTAGACTTCAAATTTATGGGTAATATACTTTTCCCCCAAACATGATTGAACTTGGTTTTTGGAGGGGGTGTTAGCCTTGCATTTTCGGACAAATTGATCCTGACTCGACGAGCCCCATTTAAATGAGTATTAGCCTTAGATTTCTAACCTTGTTCATATCCAAGTCATTTTAGTTGGTATTAGACTTCAAATTTATGGGTTATAGGCTTTTCCCTCAACACATGATTGAACTTGGTTTTTGGAGGGGGTGTTAGCCTTGGATTTTCAGACAAATTGATCCTGACTCGACGAGCCCCATTTAAGTGAGTATTAGCCTTAGATTTCTAACCTTGTTCATATTTAAGCGCTTTTAGATGGTATTAGACTTCAAATTTATGGGTTATAGGTTTTCCCCCCAACACATGATTGAACTTGGTTTTTGGAGGGGGTGTTAGCCTTGGATTTTCAGACAAATTAATCCTGACTCGACGAGCCCCATTTAAGTGAGTATTAGCCTTAGATTTCTAACCGTGGTCATATCCAAGCCCTTTTAGTTGGTATTAGACTTCAAATTTATGGGTAATATCCTTTTCCCCCAAACATGATTGAACTTGGTTTTTGGAGGGGGTGTTAGCCTTGGATTTTCGGACAAATTGATCCTGACTCGACGAGCCCCATTTAAATGAGTATTAGCCTTAGATTTCTAACCTTGTTCATATATAAGCCCTTTTAGTTGGTATTAGACTTCAAATTTATGGGTTATAGGCTTTTCCCCCAACACATGATTGAACTTGGTTTTTGGAGGGGGTGTTACCCTTGGATTTTCGGACAAATTGATCCTGACTCGACGAGCCCCATTTAAATGAGTATTAGCCTTAGATTTCTAACCTTGTTCATATCCAAGCCCTTTTAGATGGTATTAGACTTCAAATTTATGGGTTATAGGCTTTTCCCCCAACACATGATTGAAATTGGTTTTTGGAGGGGGTGTTAGCCTTGGATTTTCGGACAAATTGATCCTTACTCGACGAGCCCCATTTAAGTGAGTATTAGCCTTAGATTTCTAACCTTGGTCATATCCAAGCCCTTTTAGTTGGTATTAGACTTCAAATTTATGGGTTATACACTTTTCCCCCAAACATGATTGAACTTGGTTTTTGGAGGGGGTGTTAGCCTTGGATTTTCGGACAAATTGATCCTGACCCGATGAGCCCCATTTAAATGAGTATTACCCTTATATTTCTAACCTTGTTCATATCCAAGCCCTTTTAGTTCGTATTAGACTTCAAATTTATGGGTTATAGACTTTTCCGCCAAACATGATTGAACTTGGTTTTTGGAGGGGGTGTTAGCCTTGGATTTTCGTACAAATTGATCCTAACTCGACGAGCCCCATTTAAATGAGTATTAGCCTTAGATTTCTAACCTTGTTCATATTTAAGCCCTTTTAGATGGTATTAGACTTCAAATTTATGGGTTATAGGTTTTCCCCCCAACACATGATTGAACTTGGTTTTTGGAGGGGGTGTTAGCCTTGGATTTTCAGACAAATTGATCCTGACTCGACGAGCCCCATTTAAGTGAGTATTAGCCTTATATTTCTAACCGTGGTCATATCCAAGCCCTTTTAGTTGGTATTAGACTTCAAATTTATGGGTAATATCCTTTTCCCCCAAACATGATTGAACTTGGTTTTTGGAGGGGGTGTTAGCCTTGCATTTTCGGACAAATTGATCCTGACTCGACGAGCCCCATTTAAATGAGTATTAGCCTTAGATTTCTAACCTTGTTCATATCCAAGTCATTTTAGTTGGTATTAGACTTCAAATTTATGGGTTATAGGCTTTTCCCTCAACACATGATTGAACTTGGTTTTTGGAGGGGGTGTTAGCCTTGGATTTTCAGACAAATTGATCCTGACTCGACGAGCCCCATTTAAGTGAGTATTAGCCTTAGATTTCTAACCTTGTTCATATTTAAGCGCTTTTAGATGGTATTAGACTTCAAATTTATGGGTTATAGGTTTTCCCCCCAACACATGATTGAACTTGGTTTTTGGAGGGGGTGTTAGCCTTGGATTTTCAGACAAATTGATCCTGACTCGACGAGCCCCATTTAAGTGAGTATTAGCCTTAGATTTCTAACCGTGGTCATATCCAAGCCCTTTTAGTTGGTATTAGACTTCAAATTTATGGGTAATATCCTTTTCCCCCAAACATGATTGAACTTGGTTTTTGGAGGGGGTGTTAGCCTTGGATTTTCGGACAAATTGATCCTGACTCGACGAGCCCCATTTAAATGAGTATTAGCCTTAGATTTCTAACCTTGTTCATATATAAGCCCTTTTAGTTGGTATTAGACTTCAAATTTATGGGTTATAGGCTTTTCCCCCAACACATGATTGAACTTGGTTTTTGGAGGGGGTGTTACCCTTGGATTTTCGGACAAATTGATCCTGACTCGACGAGCCCCATTTAAATGAGTATTAGCCTTAGATTTCTAACCTTGTTCATATCCAAGCCCTTTTAGATGGTATTAGACTTCAAATTTATGGGTTATAGGCTTTTCCCCCAACACATGATTGAAATTGGTTTTTGGAGGGGGTGTTAGCCTTGGATTTTCGGACAAATTGATCCTTACTCGACGAGCCCCATTTAAGTGAGTATTAGCCTTAGATTTCTAACCTTGGTCATATCCAAGCCCTTTTAGTTGGTATTAGACTTCAAATTTATGGGTTATACACTTTTCCCCCAAACATGATTGAACTTGGTTTTTGGAGGGGGTGTTAGCCTTGGATTTTCGGACAAATTGATCCTGACTCGACGAGCCCCATTTAAATGAGTATTAGCCTTAGATTTCTAACCTTGTTCATATCCAAGCCCTTTTAGTTGGTATTAGACTTCAAATTTATGGGTAATATACTTTTCCCCCAAACATGATTGAACTTGGTTTTTTGAGGGGGTTTAGCCTTGGATTTTCGGACAAATTGATCCTGACTCGACGAGCCCCATTTAAATGAGTATTAGGCTTAGATTTCTAACCTTGTTCATATTTAAGCCCTTTTAGATGGTATTAGACTTCAAATTTATGGGTTATAGGTTTTCCCCCCAACACATGATTGAACTTGGTTTTTGGAGGGGGTGTTAGCCTTGGATTTTCAGACAAATTGATCCTGACTCGACGAGCCCCATTTAAGTGAGTATTAGCCTTAGATTTCTAACCTTGGTCATATCCAAGCCCTTTAAGTTGGTATTAGACTTCAAATTTATGGGTAATATCCTTTTCCCCCAAACATGATTGAACTTGCTTATTGGAGGGGGTGTTAGCCTTGGAATTTCGGACAAATTGATCCTGACTCGACGAGCCCCATTTAAATGAGTATTAGCCTTAGATTTCTAACCTTGTTCATATCCAAGCCCTTTTAGTTGGTATTAGACTTCAAATTTATGGGTAATAGACTTTTCCCCCAAACATGATTGAACTTGGTTTTTGGAGGGGGTGTTAGCCTTGGATTTTCGGACAAATTGATCCTGACTCGATGAGCCCCATTTAAATGAGTATTACCCTTATATTTCTAACCTTGTTCATATCCAAGCCCTTTTAGTTCGTATTAGACTTCAAATTTATGGGTTATAGACTTTTCCCCCAAACATGATTGAACTTGGTTTTTGGAGGGGGTGTTAGGCTTGGATTTTCGTACAAATTGATCCTAACTCGACGAGCCCCATTTAAATGAGTATTAGCCTTAGATTTCTAACCTTGTTCATATCCAAGCCCTTTTAGTTGGTATTAGACTTCAAATTTATGGGTTATAGGCTTTTCCCCCAAACATGATTGAACTTGGTTTTTGGAGGGGGTGTTAGCCTTGGATTTTCGGACAAATTGATCCTGACTCGACGAGCCCCATTTAAGTGAGTATTAGCCTTAGATTTCTAACCTTGGTCATATCCAAGACCTTTTAGTTGGTATTAGACTTCAAATTTATGGGTAATATCCTTTTCCCCCAAACATGATTGAACTTGGTTTTTGGAGGGGGTGTTAGCCTTGGATTTTCGGACAAATTGATCCAGACTCGACGAGCCCCATTTAAATGAGTATTAGCCTTCGATTTCTAACCTTGTTCATATCCAAGCCCTTTTAGTTGGTATTAGACTTCAAATTTATGGGTAATATACTTTTCCCCCAAACATGATTGAACTTGGTTTTTGGAGGGGGTGTTAGCCTTGGATTTTCGGACAAATTGATCCTGACTCGACGAGCCCCATTTAAGTGAGTATTAGCCTTAGATTTCTAACCTTGGTCATATCCAAGCCCTTTTAGTTGGTATTGGACTTCAAATTTATGGGTAATATCCTTTTCCCCCAAACATGATGGAACTTGCTTTTTTGAGGGGGTGTTAGCCTTGGATTTTCGGACAAATTGATCCTGACTCGACGAGCCCCATTTAAATGAGTATTAGCCTTAGATTTCTAACCTTGTTCATATACAAGCCCTTTTAGTTGGTATTAGACGTCAAATTTATGGGTAATAGACTTTTCCCCCAAACATGATTGAACTTGGTTTTTTGAGGGGGTTTAGCCTTGGATTTTCGGACAAATTGATCCTGACTCGACGAGCCCCATTTAAATGAGTATTAGGCTTAGATTTCTAACCTTGTTCATATTTAAGCCCTTTTAGATGGTATTAGACTTCAAATTTATGGGTTATAGGTTTTCCCCCCAACACATGATTGAACTTGGTTTTTGGAGGGGGTGTTAGCCTTGGATTTTCAGACAAATTGATCCTGACTCGACGAGCCCCATTTAAGTGAGTATTAGCCTTAGATTTCTAACCGTGGTCATATCCAAGCCCTTTTAGTTGGTATTAGACTTCAAATTTATGGGTAATATCCTTTTCCCCCAAACATGATTGAACTTGGTTTTTGGAGGGGGTGTTAGCCTTGGATTTTCGGACAAATTGATCCTGACTCGACGAGCCCCATTTAAATGAGTATTAGCCTTAGATTTCTAACCTTGTTCATATATAAGCCCTTTTAGTTGGTATTAGACTTCAAATTTATGGGTTATAGGCTTTTCCCCCAACACATGATTGAACTTGGTTTTTGGAGGGGGTGTTACCCTTGGATTTTCGGACAAATTGATCCTGACTCGACGAGCCCCATTTAAATGAGTATTAGCCTTAGATTTCTAACCTTGTTCATATCCAAGCCCTTTTAGATGGTATTAGACTTCAAATTTATGGGTTATAGGCTTTTCCCCCAACACATGATTGAAATTGGTTTTTGGAGGGGGTGTTAGCCTTGGATTTTCGGACAAATTGATCCTTACTCGACGAGCCCCATTTAAGTGAGTATTAGCCTTAGATTTCTAACCTTGGTCATATCCAAGCCCTTTTAGTTGGTATTAGACTTCAAATTTATGGGTAATATACTTTTCCCCCAAACATGATTGAACTTGGTTTTTGGAGGGGGTGTTAGCCTTGCATTTTCGGACAAATTGATCCTGACTCGACGAGCCCCATTTAAATAAGTATTAGCCTTAGATTTCTAACCTTGTTCATATCCAAGCCCTTTTAGATGGTATTAGACTTCAAATTTATGGGTTATAGGCTTTTCCCCCAACACATGATTGAAATTGGTTTTTGGAGGGGGTGTTAGCCTTGGATTTTCGGACAAATTGATCCTTACTCGACGAGCCCCATTTAAGTGAGTATTAGCCTTAGATTTCTAACCTTGGTCATATCCAAGCCCTTTTAGTTGGTATTAGACTTCAAATTTATGGGTAATATACTTTTCCCCCAAACATGATTGAACTTGGTTTTTGGAGGGGGTGTTAGCCTTGCATTTTCGGACAAATTGATCCTGACTCGACGAGCCCCATTTAAATAAGTATTAGCCTTAGATTTATAACCTTGTTCATATCAAAGCCATTTTAGTTGGTATTAGACTTCAAATTTATGGGTTATAGGCTTTTCCCCCAACACATGATTGAACTTGGTTTTTGGAGGGGGTGTTAGCCTTGGATTTTCAGACAAATTGATCCTGACTCGACGAGCCCCATTTAAGTGAGTATTAGCCTTAGATTTCTAACCTTGGTCATATCCAAGCCCTTTTAGTTGGTATTAGACTTCAAATTTATGGGTAATATCCTTTTCCCCCAAACATGATGGAACTTGCTTTTTGGAGGGGGTGTTAGCCTTGGATTTTCGGACAAATTGATCCTGACTCGACGAGCCCCATTTAAATGAGTATTAGCCTTAGATTTCTAACCTTGTTCATATACAAGCCCTTTTAGTTGGTATTAGACTTCAAATTTATGGGTTATAGGCTTTTCCCCCAAACATGATTGAACTTGGTTTTTGGAGGGGGTGTTAGCCTTGGATTTTCGGACAAATTGATCCTGACTCGACGAGCCCCATTTAAGTGAGTATTAGCCTTAGATTTCTAACCTTGGTCATATCCAAGACCTTTTAGTTGGTATTAGACTTCAAATTTATGGGTAATATCCTTTTCCCCCAAACATGATTGAACTTGGTTTTTGGAGGGGGTGTTAGCCTTGGATTTTCGGACAAATTGATCCAGACTCGACGAGCCCCATTTAAATGAGTATTAGCCTTCGATTTCTAACCTTGTTCATATCCAAGCCCTTTTAGTTGGTATTAGACTTCAAATTTATGGGTAATATACTTTTCCCCCAAACATGATTGAACTTGGTTTTTGGAGGGGGTGTTAGCCTTGGATTTTCGGACAAATTGATCCTGACTCGACGAGCCCCATTTAAGTGAGTATTAGCCTTAGATTTCTAACCTTGGTCATATCCAAGCCCTTTTAGTTGGTATTGGACTTCAAATTTATGGGTAATATCCTTTTCCCCCAAACATGATGGAACTTGCTTTTTTGAGGGGGTGTTAGCCTTGGATTTTCGGACAAATTGATCCTGACTCGACGAGCCCCATTTAAATGAGTATTAGCCTTAGATTTCTAACCTTGTTCATATACAAGCCCTTTTAGTTGGTATTAGACGTCAAATTTATGGGTAATAGACTTTTCCCCCAAACATGATTGAACTTGGTTTTTTGAGGGGGTTTAGCCTTGGATTTTCGGACAAATTGATCCTGACTCGACGAGCCCCATTTAAATGAGTATTAGGCTTAGATTTCTAACCTTGTTCATATTTAAGCCCTTTTAGATGGTATTAGACTTCAAATTTATGGGTTATAGGTTTTCCCCCCAACACATGATTGAACTTGGTTTTTGGAGGGGGTGTTAGCCTTGGATTTTCAGACAAATTGATCCTGACTCGACGAGCCCCATTTAAGTGAGTATTAGCCTTAGATTTCTAACCGTGGTCATATCCAAGCCCTTTTAGTTGGTATTAGACTTCAAATTTATGGGTAATATCCTTTTCCCCCAAACATGATTGAACTTGGTTTTTGGAGGGGGTGTTAGCCTTGGATTTTCGGACAAATTGATCCTGACTCGACGAGCCCCATTTAAATGAGTATTAGCCTTAGATTTCTAACCTTGTTCATATATAAGCCCTTTTAGTTGGTATTAGACTTCAAATTTATGGGTTATAGGCTTTTCCCCCAACACATGATTGAACTTGGTTTTTGGAGGGGGTGTTACCCTTGGATTTTCGGACAAATTGATCCTGACTCGACGAGCCCCATTTAAATGAGTATTAGCCTTAGATTTCTAACCTTGTTCATATCCAAGCCCTTTTAGATGGTATTAGACTTCAAATTTATGGGTTATAGGCTTTTCCCCCAACACATGATTGAAATTGGTTTTTGGAGGGGGTGTTAGCCTTGGATTTTCGGACAAATTGATCCTTACTCGACGAGCCCCATTTAAGTGAGTATTAGCCTTAGATTTCTAACCTTGGTCATATCCAAGCCCTTTTAGTTGGTATTAGACTTCAAATTTATGGGTAATATACTTTTCCCCCAAACATGATTGAACTTGGTTTTTGGAGGGGGTGTTAGCCTTGCATTTTCGGACAAATTGATCCTGACTCGACGAGCCCCATTTAAATAAGTATTAGCCTTAGATTTCTAACCTTGTTCATATCCAAGCCCTTTTAGATGGTATTAGACTTCAAATTTATGGGTTATAGGCTTTTCCCCCAACACATGATTGAAATTGGTTTTTGGAGGGGGTGTTAGCCTTGGATTTTCGGACAAATTGATCCTTACTCGACGAGCCCCATTTAAGTGAGTATTAGCCTTAGATTTCTAACCTTGGTCATATCCAAGCCCTTTTAGTTGGTATTAGACTTCAAATTTATGGGTAATATACTTTTCCCCCAAACATGATTGAACTTGGTTTTTGGAGGGGGTGTTAGCCTTGCATTTTCGGACAAATTGATCCTGACTCGACGAGCCCCATTTAAATAAGTATTAGCCTTAGATTTATAACCTTGTTCATATCAAAGCCATTTTAGTTGGTATTAGACTTCAAATTTATGGGTTATAGGCTTTTCCCCCAACACATGATTGAACTTGGTTTTTGGAGGGGGTGTTAGCCTTGGATTTTCAGACAAATTGATCCTGACTCGACGAGCCCCATTTAAGTGAGTATTAGCCTTAGATTTCTAACCTTGGTCATATCCAAGCCCTTTTAGTTGGTATTAGACTTCAAATTTATGGGTAATATCCTTTTCCCCCAAACATGATGGAACTTGCTTTTTGGAGGGGGTGTTAGCCTTGGATTTTCGGACAAATTGATCCTGACTCGACGAGCCCCATTTAAATGAGTATTAGCCTTAGATTTCTAACCTTGTTCATATACAAGCCCTTTTAGTTGGTATTAGACTTCAAATTTATGGGTAATAGACTTTTCCCCCAAACATGATTGAACTTGGTTTTTTGAGGGGGTTTAGCCTTGGATTTTCGGACAAATTGATCCTGACTCGACGAGCCCCATTTAAATGAGTATTAGGCTTAGATTTCTAACCTTGTTCATATGTAAGCCCTTTTAGATGGTATTAGACTTCAAATTTATGGGTTATAAGTTTTTCCCCCAACACATGATTGAACTTGGTTTTTGGAGGGGGTGTTACCCTTGGATTTTCAGACAAATTGATCCTGACTCGACGAGCCCCATTTAAGTGAGTATTAGCCTTAGATTTCTAACCGTGGTCATATCCAAGCCCTTTTAGTTGGTATTAGAATTCAAATTTATGGGTAATATCCTTTTCCCCCAACCATGATTGAACTTGGTTTTTGGAGGGGGTGTTAGCCTTGGATTTTTGGACAAATTGATCCTGACTCGACGAGCCCCATTTAAATGAGTATTAGCCTTAGATTTCTAACCTTGTTCATATCCAAGCCCTTTTAGTTGGTATTAGACTTCAAATTTATGGGTTATAGGCTTTTCCCCCAACACATGATTGAACTTGGTTTTTGGAGGGGGTGTTACCCTTGGATTTTCGGACAAATTGATCCTGACTCGACGAGCCCCATTTAAATGAGTATTAGCCTTAGATTTCTAACCTTGTTCATATCCAAGCCCTTTTAGATGGTATTAGACTTCAAATTTATGGGTTATAGGCTTTTCCCCCAACACATGATTGAACTTGGTTTTTGGAGGGTGTGTTACCCTTGGATTTTCGGACAAATTGATCCTGACTCGACGAGCCCCATTTAAATGAGTATTAGCCTTAGATTTATAACATTGTTCATATCCAAGCCCTTTCAGATGGTATTAGACTTCAAATTTATGGGTTATAGGCTTTTCCCCCAACACATGATTGAAATTGGTTTTTGGAGAGGGTGTTAGCCTTGGATTTTCGGACAAATTGATCCTGACTCGACGAGCCCCATTTAAATGAGTATTACCCTTAGATTTCTAACCTTGTTCATATCCAAGCCCTTTTAGTTCGTATTAGACTTCAAATTTATGGGTTATAGACTTTTCCCCCAAACATGATTGAACTTGGTTTTTGGAGGGGGTGTTAGGCTTGGATTTTCGTACAAATTGATCCTAACTCGACGAGCCCCATTTAAATGAGTATTAGCCTTAGATTTCTAACCTTGTTCATATCCAAGCCCTTTTAGTTGGTATTAGACTTCAAATTTATGGGTTATAGGTTTTTCCCCCAAACATGATTGAACTTGGTTTTTGGAGGGGGTGTTAGCCTTGGATTTTCGGACAAATTGATCCTGACTCGACGAGCCCCATTTAAGTGAGTATTAGCCTTAGATTTCTAACCTTGGTCATATCCAAGACCTTTTAGTTGGTATTAGACTTCAAATTTATGGGTAATATCCTTTTCCCCCAAACATGATTGAACTTGGTTTTTGGAGGGGGTGTTAGCCTTGGATTTTCGGACAAATTGATCCAGACTCGACGAGCCCCATTTAAATGAGTATTAGCCTTCGATTTCTAACCTTGTTCATATCCAAACCCTTTTAGTTGGTATTAGACTTCAAATTTATGGGTAATATACTTTTCCCCCAAACATGATTGAACTTGGTTTTTGGAGGGGGTGTTAGCCTTGGATTTTCGGACAAATTGATCCAGACTCGACGAGCCCCATTTAAATGAGTATTAGCCTTCGATTTCTAACCTTGTTCATATCCAAGCCCTTTTAGTTGGTATTAGACTTCAAATTTATGGGTAATATACTTTTCCCCCAAACATGATTGAACTTGGTTTTTGGAGGGGGTGTTAGCCTTGCATTTTCGGACAATTTGATCCTGACTCGACGAGCCCCATTTAAATGAGTATTAGCCTTAGATTTCTAACCTTGTTCATATCCAAGCCATTTTAGTTGGTATTAGACTTCAAATTTATGGGTTATAGGCTTTTCCCCCAACACATGATTGAACTTGGTTTTTGGAGGGGGTGTTAGCCTTGGATTTTCAGACAAATTGATCCTGACTCGACGAGCCCCATTTAAGTGAGTATTAGCCTTAGATTTCTAACCTTGGTCATATCCAAGCCCTTTTAGTTGGTATTAGACTTCAAATTTATGGGTAATATCCTTTTCCCCCAAACATGATGGAACTTGCTTTTTGGAGGGGGTGTTAGCCTTGGATTTTCGGACAAATTGATCCTGACTCGACGAGCCCCATTTAAATGAGTATTAGCCTTAGATTTTAACCTTGTTCATATACAAGCCCTTTTTGTTGGTATTAGACTTCAAATTTATGGGTAATAGACTTTTCCCCCAAACATGATTGAACTTGGTTTTTTGAGGGGGTTTAGCCTTGGATTTTCGGACAAACTGATCCTGACTCGACGAGCCCCATTTAAATGAGTATTAGGCTTAGATTTCTAACCTTGTTCATATTTAAGCCCTTTTAGATGGTATTAGACTTCAAATTTATGGGTTATAGGTTTTTCCCCCAACACATGATTGAACTTGGTTTTTGGAGGGGATGTTAGCCTTGGATTTTCAGACAAATTGATCCTGACTCGACGAGCCCCATTTAAGTGAGTATTAGCCTTAGATTTCTAACCGTGGTCATATCCAAGCCCTTTTAGTTGGTATTAGACTTCAAATTTATGGGTAATATCCTTTTCCCCCAAACATGATGGAACTTGCTTTTTGGAGGGGGTGTTAGCCTTGGATTTTCGGACAAATTGATCCCGACTCGACGAGCCCCATTTAAATGAGTATTAGCCTTAGATTTCTAACCTTGTTCATATACAAGCCCTTTTAGTTGGTATTAGACTTCAAATTTATGGGTAATAGACTTTTCCCCCAAACATGATTGAACTTGGTTTTTTGAGGGGGTTTAGCCTTGGATTTTCGGACAAATTGATCCTGACTCGACGAGCCCCATTTAAATGAGTATTAGCCTTAGATTTCTAACCTTGGTCATATCCAAGCCCTTTTAGTTGGTATTAGACTTCAAATTTATGGGTAATATCCTTTTCCCCCAAACATGATGGAACTTGCTTTTTGGAGGGGGTGTTAGCCTTGGATTTTCGGACAAATTGATCCTGACTCGACGAGCCCCATTTAAATGAGTATTAGCCTTAGATTTTAACCTTGTTCATATACAAGCCCTTTTAGTTGGTATTAGACTTCAAATTTATGGGTAATAGACTTTTCCCCCAAACATGATTGAACTTGGTTTTTTGAGGGGGTTTAGCCTTGGATTTTCGGACAAACTGATCCTGACTCGACGAGCCCCATTTAAATGAGTATTAGGCTTAGATTTCTAACCTTGTTCATATTTAAGCCCTTTTAGATGGTATTAGACTTCAAATTTATGGGTTATAGGTTTTTCCCCCAACACATGATTGAACTTGGTTTTTGGAGGGGGTGTTAGCCTTGGATTTTCAGACAAATTGATCCTGACTCGACGAGCCCCATTTAAGTGAGTATTAGCCTTAGATTTCTAACCGTGGTCATATCCAAGCCCTTTTAGTTGGTATTAGACTTCAAATTTATGGGTAATATCCTTTTCCCCCAAACATGATGGAACTTGCTTTTTGGAGGGGGTGTTAGCCTTGGATTTTCGGACAAATTGATCCTGACTCGACGAGCCCCATTTAAATGAGTATTAGCCTTAGATTTCTAACCTTGTTCATATACAAGCCCTTTTAGTTGGTATTAGACTTCAAATTTATGGGTAATGGACTTTTCCCCCAAACATGATTGAACTTGGTTTTTTGAGGGGGTTTAGCCTTGGATTTTCGGACAAATTGATCCTGACTCGACGAGCCCCATTTAAATGAGTATTAGGCTTAGATTTCTAACCTTGTTCATATGAAAGCCCTTTTAGATGGTATTAGACTTCAAATTTATGGGTTATAAGTTTTTCCCCCAACACAAGATTGAACTTGGTTTTTGGAGGGGGTGTTACCCTTGGATTTTCAGACAAATTGATCCTGACTCGACGAGCCCCATTTAAGTGAGTATTAGCCTTAGATTTCTAACCTTGGTCATATCCAAGCCCTTTTAGTTGGTATTAGACTTCAAATTTATGGGTAATATCGTTTTCCCCCAAACATGATGGAACTTGCTTTTTGGAGGGGGTGTTAGCCTTGGATTTTCGGACAAATTGATCCTGACTCGACGAGCCCCATTTAAATGAGTATTAGCCTTAGATTTTAACCTTGTTCATATACAAGCCCTTTTAGTTGGTATTAGACTTCAAATTTATGGGTAATAGACTTTTCCCCCAAACATGATTGAACTTGGTTTTTTGAGGGGGTTTAGCCTTGGATTTTCGGACAAACTGATCCTGACTCGACGAGCCCCATTTAAATGAGTATTAGGCTTAGATTTCTAACCTTGTTCATATTTAAGCCCTTTTAGATGGTATTAGACTTCAAATTTATGGGTTATAGGTTTTTCCCCCAACACATGATTGAACTTGGTTTTTGGAGGGGGTGTTAGCCATGGATTTTCAGACAAATTGATCCTGACTCGACGAGCCCCATTTAAGTGAGTATTAGCCTTAGATTTCTAACCGTGGTCATATCCAAGCCCTTTTAGGTGGTATTAGACTTCAAATTTATGGGTAATATCCTTTTCCCCCAAACATGATGGAACTTGCTTTTTGGAGGGGGTGTTAGCCTTGGATTTTCGGACAAATTGATCCTGACTCGACGAGCCCCATTTAAATGAGTATTAGCCTTAGATTTCTAACCTTGTTCATATACAAGCCCTTTTAGTTGGTATTAGACTTCAAATTTATGGGTAATAGACTTTTCCCCCAAACATGATTGAACTTGGTTTTTTGAGGGGGTTTAGCCTTGGATTTTCGGACAAATTGATCCTGACTCGACGAGCCCCATTTAAATGAGTATTAGGCTTAGATTTCTAACCTTGTTCATATGTAAGCCCTTTTAGATGGTATTAGACTTCAAATTTATGGGTTATAAGTTTTTCCCCCAACACAAGATTGAACTTGGTTTTTGGAGGGGGTGTTACCCTTGGATTTTCAGACAAATTGATCCTGACTCGACGAGCCCCATTTAAGTGAGTATTAGCCTTAGATTTCTAACCTTGGTCATATCCAAGCCCTTTTAGTTGGTATTAGACTTCAAATTTATGGGTAATATCCTTTTCCCCCAAACATGATGGAACTTGCTTTTTGGAGGGGGTGTTAGCCTTGGATTTTCGGACAAATTGATCCTGACTCGACGAGCCCCATTTAAATGAGTATTAGCCTTAGATTTTAACCTTGTTCATATACAAGCCCTTTTAGTTGGTATTAGACTTCAAATTTATGGGTAATAGACTTTTCCCCCAAACATGATTGAACTTGGTTTTTTGAGGGGGTTTAGCCTTGGATTTTCGGACAAACTGATCCTGACTCGACGAGCCCCATTTAAATGAGTATTAGGCTTCGATTTCTAACCTTGTTCATATTTAAGCCCTTTTAGATGGTATTAGACTTCAAATTTATGGGTTATAGGTTTTTCCCCCAACACATGATTGAACTTGGTTTTTGGAGGGGGTGTTAGCCTTGGATTTTCAGACAAATTGATCCTGACTCGACGAGCCCCATTTAAGTGAGTATTAGCCTTAGATTTCTAACCGTGGTCATATCCAAGCCCTTTTAGTTGGTATTAGACTTCAAATTTATGGGTAATATCCTTTTCCCCCAAACATGATGGAACTTGCTTTTTGGAGGGGGTGTTAGCCTTGGATTTTCGGACAAATTGATCCTGACTCGACGAGCCCCATTTAAATGAGTATTAGCCTTAGATTTCTAACCTTGTTCATATACAAGCCCTTTTAGTTGGTATTAGACTTCAAATTTATGGGTAATAGACTTTTCCCCCAAACATGATTGAACTTGGTTTTTTGAGGGGGTTTAGCCTTGGATTTTCGGACAAATTGATCCTGACTCGACGAGCCCCATTTAAATGAGTATTAGGCTTAGATTTCTAACCTTGTTCATATGTAAGCCCTTTTAGATGGTATTAGGCTTCAAATTTATGGGTTATAAGTTTTTCCCCCAACACAAGATTGAACTTGGTTTTTCGAGGGGGTGTTACCCTTGGATTTTCAGACAAATTGATCCTGACTCGACGAGCCCCATTTAAGTGAGTATTAGCCTTAGATTTCTAACCGTGGTCATATCCAAGCCCTTTTAGTTGGTATTAGACTTCAAATTTATGGGTAATATCCTTTTCCCCCAACCATGATTGAACTTGGTTTTTGGAGGGGGTGTTAGCCTTGGATTTTTGGACAAATTGATCCTGACTCGACGAGCCCCATTTAAATGAGTATTAGCCTTAGATTTCTAACCTTGTTCATATCCAAGCCCTTTTAGTTGGTATTAGACTTCAAATTTATGGGTTATAGGCTTTTCCCCCAACACATGATTGAACTTGGTTTTTGGAGGGGGTGTTACCCTTGGATTTTCGGACAAATTGATCCTGACTCGACGAGCCCCATTTAAATGAGTATTAGCCTTAGATTTCTAACCTTGTTCATATCCAAGCCCTTTTAGATGGTATTAGACTTCAAATTTATGGGTTATAGGCTTTTCCCCCAACACATGATTGAACTTGGTTTTTGGAGGGGGTGTTACCCTTGGATTTTCGGACAAATTGATCCTGACTCGACGAGCCCCATTTAAATGAGTATTAGCCTTAGATTTCTAACCTTGTTCATATCCAAGCCCTTTTAGATGGTATTAGACTTCAAATTTATGGGTTATAGGCTTTTCCCCCAACACATGATTGAAATTGGTTTTTGGAGAGGGTGTTAGCCTTGGATTTTCGGACAAATTGATCCTGACTCGACGAGCCCCATTTAAATGAGTATTACCCTTAGATTTCTAACCTTGTTCAAATCCAAGCCCTTTTAGTTCGTATTAGACTTCAAATTTATGGGTTATAGACTTTTCCCCCAAACATGATTGAACTTGGTTTTTGGAGGGGGTGTTATCCTTGGATTTTCGTACAAATTGATCCTAACTCAACGAGCCCCATTTAAATGAGTATTAGCCTTAGATTTCTAACCTTGTTCATATCCAAGCCCTTTTAGTTGGTATTAGACTTCAAATTTATGGGTTATAGGCTTTTCCCCCAAACATGATTGAACTTGGTTTTTGGAGGGGGTGTTAGCCTTGGATTTTCGGACAAATTGATCCTGACTCGACGAGCCCCATTTAAGTGAGTATTAGCCTTAGATTTCTAACCTTGGTCATATCCAAGACCTTTTAGTTGGTATTAGACTTCAAATTTATGGGTAATATCCTTTTCCCCCAAACATGATTGAACTTGGTTTTTGGAGGGGGTGTTAGCCTTGGATTTTCGGACAAATTGATCCAGACTCGACGAGCCCCATTTAAATGAGTATTAGCCTTCGATTTCTAACCTTGTTCATATCCAAGCCCTTTTAGTTGGTATTAGACTTCAAATTTATGGGTAATATCCTTTTCCCCCAACCATGATTGAACTTGGTTTTTGGAGGGGGTGTTAGCCTTGGATTTTTGGACAAATTGATCCTGACTCGACGAGCCCCATTTAAATGAGTATTAGCCTTAGATTTCTAACCTTGTTCATATCCAAGCCCTTTTAGTTGGTATTAGACTTCAAATTTATGGGTTATAGGCTTTTCCCCCAACACATGATTGAACTTGGTTTTTGGAGGGGGTGTTACCCTTGGATTTTCGGACAAATTGATCCTGACTCGACGAGCCCCATTTAAATGAGTATTAGCCTTAGATTTCTAACCTTGTTCATATCCAAGCCCTTTTAGATGGTATTAGACTTCAAATTTATGGGTTATAGGCTTTTCCCCCAACACATGATTGAACTTGGTTTTTGGAGGGGGTGTTACCCTTGGATTTTCGGACAAATTGATCCTGACTCGACGAGTCCCATTTAAATGAGTATTAGCCTTAGATTTCTAACCTTGTTCATATCCAAGCCCTTTTAGATGGTATTAGACTTCAAATTTATGGGTTATAGGCTTTTCCCCCAACACATGATTGAAATTGGTTTTTGGAGAGGGTGTTAGCCTTGGATTTTCGGACAAATTGATCCTGACTCGACGAGCCCCATTTAAATGAGTATTACCCTTAGATTTCTAACCTTGTTCAAATCCAAGCCCTTTTAGTTCGTATTAGACTTCAAATTTATGGGTTATAGACTTTTCCCCCAAACATGATTGAACTTGGTTTTTGGAGGGGGTGTTATCCTTGGATTTTCGTACAAATTGATCCTGACTCGACGAGCCCCATTTAAATGAGTATTAGCCTTAGATTTCTAACCTTGTTCATATCCAAGCCCTTTTAGTTGGTATTAGACTTCAAATTTATGGGTTATAGGTTTTTCCCCCAAACATGATTGAACTTGGTTTTTGGAGGGGGTGTTAGCCTTGGATTTTCGGACAAATTGATCCTGACTCGACGAGCCCCATTTAAGTGAGTATTAGCCTTAGATTTCTAACCTTGGTCATATCCAAGACCTTTTAGTTGGTATTAGACTTCAAATTTATGGGTAATATCCTTTTCCCCCAAACATGATTGAACTTGGTTTTTGGAGGGGGTGTTAGCCTTGGATTTTCGGACAAATTGATCCAGACTCGACGAGCCCCATTTAAATGAGTATTAGCCTTCGATTTCTAACCTTGTTCATATCCAAACCCTTTTAGTTGGTATTAGACTTCAAATTTATGGGTAATATACTTTTCCCCCAAACATGATTGAACTTGGTTTTTGGAGGGGGTGTTAGCCTTGGATTTTCGGACAAATTGATCCAGACTCGACGAGCCCCATTTAAATGAGTATTAGCCTTCGATTTCTAACCTTGTTCATATCCAAGCCCTTTTAGTTGGTATTAGACTTCAAATTTATGGGTAATATACTTTTCCCCCAAACATGATTGAACTTGGTTTTTGGAGGGGGTGTTAGCCTTGCATTTTCGGACAAATTGATCCTGACTCGACGAGCCCCATTTAAATGAGTATTAGCCTTAGATTTCTAACCTTGTTCATATCCAAGCCATTTTAGTTGGTATTAGACTTCAAATTTATGGGTTATAGGCTTTTCCCCCAACACATGATTGAACTTGGTTTTTGGAGGGGGTGTTAGCCTTGGATTTTCAGACAAATTGATCCTGACTCGACGAGCCCCATTTAAGTGAGTATTAGCCTTAGATTTCTAACCTTGGTCATATCCAAGCCCTTTTAGTTGGTATTAGACTTCAAATTTATGGGTAATATCCTTTTCCCCCAAATATGATGGAACTTGCTTTTTGGAGGGGGTGTTAGCCTTGTATTTTCGGACAAATTGATCCTGACTCGACGAGCCCCATTTAAATGAGTATTAGGCTTAGATTTCTAACCTTGTTCATATTTAAGCCCTTTTAGATGGTATTAGACTTCAAATTTATGGGTTATAGGTTTTTCCCCCAACACATGATTGAACTTGGTTTTTGGAGGGGGTGTTAGCCTTGGATTTTCAGACAAATTGATCCTGACTCGACGAGCCCCATTTAAATGAGTATTATCCTTAGATTTCTAACCTTGTTCATATCCAAGGCCTTTTAGTTGGTATTAGACTTCAAATTTATGGGTAATATACTTTTTCCCCAAACATGATTGAACTTGGTTTTTGGAGGGGGTGTTAGCCTTGCATTTTCGCACAAATTGATCCTGACTCGACGTGCCCCATTTAAATCAGTATTAGCCTTAGATTTCTAACCTTGTTCATATCCAAGCCCTTTTAGTTGGTATTAGACTTCAAATTTATGGGTTATAGGCTTTCCCCCCAACACATGATTGAACTTTGTTTTTGGAGGGGGTGTTAGCCTTGGATTTTCAGACAAATTGATCCTGACTCGACGAGCCCCATTTAAGTGACTATTAGCCTTAGATTTCTAACCTTGGTCATATCCAAGCCCTTTTAGTTGGTATTAGACTTCAAATTTATGGGTAATATCCTTTTCCCCAAACATGATGGAACTTGCTTTTTGGAGGGGGTGTTAGCCTTGGATTTTCGGACAAATTGATCCTGACTCGACGAGCCCCATTTAAATGAGTATTAGCCTTAGATTTCTAACCTTGTTCATATATAAGCCCTTTTAGTTGGTATTAGACTTCAAATTTATGGGTTATAGGCTTTTCCCCCAACACATGATTGAAATTGGTTTTTGGAGGGGGTGTTAGCCTTGGATTTTCGGACAAATTGATCCAGACTCGACGAGCCCCATTTAAATGAGTATTAGCCTTCGATTTCTAACCTTGTTCATATCCAAGCCCTTTTAGTTGGTATTAGACTTCAAATTTATGGGTAATATACTTTTCCCCCAAACATGATTGAACTTGGTTTTTGGAGGGGGTGTTAGCCTTGCATTTTCGGACAAATTGATCCTGACTCGACGAGCCCCATTTAAATGAGTATTAACCTTAGATTTCTAACCTTGTTCATATCCAAGCCATTTTAGTTGGTATTAGACTTCAAATTTATGGGTTATAGGCTTTTCCCCCAACACATGATTGAACTTGGTTTTTGGAGGGGGTGTTAGCCTTGGATTTTCAGACAAATTGATCCTGACTCGACGAGCCCCATTTAAGTGAGTATTAGCCTTAGATTTCTAACCTTGGTCATATCCAAGCCCTTTTAGTTGGTATTAGACTTCAAATTTATGGGTAATATCCTTTTCCCCCAAACATGATGGAACTTGCTTTTTGGAGGGGGTGTTAGCCTTGGATTTTCGGACAAATTGATTCTGACTCGACGAGCCCCATTTAAATGAGTATTAGCCTTAGATTTCTAACCTTGTTCATATACAAGCCCTTTTAGTTGGTATTAGACTTTAAATTTATGGGTAATAGACTTTTCCCCCAAACATGATTGAACTTGGTTTTTTGAGGGGGTTTAGCCTTGGATTTTCGGACAAATTGATCCTGACTCGACGAGCCCCATTTAAATGAGTATTAGGCTTAGATTTCTAACCTTGTTCATATTTAAGCCCTTTTAGATGGTATTAGACTTCAAATTTATGGGTTATAAGTTTTTCCCCCAACACATGATTGAACTTGGTTTTTGGAGGGGGTGTTAGCCTTGGATTTTCAGACAAATTGATCCTGACTCGACGAGCCCCATTTAAGTGAGTATTAGCCTTAGATTTCTAACCGTGGTCATATCCAAGCCCTTTTAGTTGGTATTAGACTTCAAATTTATGGGTAATATCCTTTTCCCCCAACCATGATTGAACTTGGTTTTTGGAGGGGGTGTTAGCCTTGGATTTTCGGACAAATTGATCTTGACTCGACGAGCCCCATTTAAATGAGTATTAGCCTTAGATTTCTAACCTTGTTCATATCCAAGCCCTTTTAGTTGGTATTAGACTTCAAATTTATGGGTTATAGGCTTTTCCCCCAACACATGATTGAACTTGGTTTTTGGAGGGGGTGTTACCCTTGGATTTTCGGACAAATTGATCCTGACTCGACGAGCCCCATTTAAATGAGTATTAGCCTTAGATTTCTAACCTTGTTCATATCCAAGCCCTTTTAGATGGTATTAGACTTCAAATTTATGGGTTATAGGCTTTTCCCCCAACACATGATTGAACTTGGTTTTTGGAGGGGGTGTTACCCTTGGATTTTCAGACAAATTGATCCTGACTCGACGAGCCCCATTTAAATGAGTATTAGCCTTAGATTTCTAACCTTGTTCATATCCAAGCCCTTTTAGATGGTATTAGACTTCAAATTTATGGGTTATAGGCTTTTCCCCCAACACATGATTGAAATTGGTTTTTGGAGGGGGTGTTAGCCTTGGATTTTCGGACAAATTGATCCTTACTCGACGAGCCCCATTTAAGTGAGTATTAGGCTTAGATTTCTAACCTGGGTCATATCCAAGCCCTTTTAGTTGGTATTAGACTTGAAATTTATGGGTAATATCCTTTTCCCCCAAACATGATTGAACTTTGTTTTTGGAGGGGGTGTTAGCCTTGGATTTTCGGACAAATTGATCCTGACTCGACGAGCCCCATTGAAATGAGTATTATCCTTAGATTTCTAACCTTGTTCATATCCAAGCCCTTTTAGTTGGTATTAGACTTCAAATTTATGGGTAATATCCTTTTCCCCCAAACATGATGGAACTTGCTTTTTGGAGGGGGTGTTAGCCTTGGATTTTCGGACAAATTGATCCTGACTCGACGAGCCCCATTTAAATGAGTATTAGCCTTAGATTTCTAACCTTGTTCATATCCAAGCCCTTTTAGTTGGTATTAGACTTCAAATTTATGGGTTATAGGCTTTTCCCCCAACACATGATTGAACTTGGTTTTTGGAGGGGGTGTTACCCTTGGATTTTCGGACAAATTGATCCTGACTCGACGAGCCCCATTTAAATGAGTATTAGCCTTAGATTTCTAACCTTGTTCATATCCAAGCCCTTTTAGATGGTATTAGACTTCAAATTTATGGGTTATAGGCTTTTCCCCCAACACATGATTGAACTTGGTTTTTGGAGGGGGTGTTAGCCTTGGATTTTCAGACAAATTGATCCTGACTCGACGAGCCCCATTTAAATGAGTATTAGCCTTAGATTTCTAACCTTGTTCATATCCAAGCCCTTTTAGATGGTATTAGACTTCAAATTTATGGGTTATAGGCTTTTCCCCCAACACATGATTGAAATTGGTTTTTGGAGGGGGTGTTAGCCTTGGATTTTCGGACAAATTGATCCTTACTCGACGAGCCCCATTTAAGTGAGTATTAGGCTTAGATTTCTAACCTGGGTCATATCCAAGCCCTTTTAGTTGGTATTAGACTTGAAATTTATGGGTAATATCCTTTTCCCCCAAACATGATTGAACTTTGTTTTTGGAGGGGGTGTTAGACTTGGATTTTCGGACAAATTGATCCTGACTCGACGAGCCCCATTGAAATGAGTATTATCCTTAGATTTCTAACCTTGTTCATATCCAAGCCCTTTTAGTTGGTATTAGACTTCAAATTTATGGGTAATATACTTTTTCCCCAAACATGATTGAACTTGGTTTTTGGAGGGGGTGTTAGCCTTGCATTTTCGGACAAATTGATCCTGACTCGACGTGCCCCATTTAAATCAGTATTAGCCTTAGATTTCTAACCTTGTTCATATCCAAGCCCTTTTAGTTGGTATTAGACTTCAAATTTATGGGTTATAGGCTTTCCCCCCAACACATGATTGAACTTTGTTTTTGGAGGGGGTGTTAGCCTTGGATTTTCAGACAAATTGATCCTGACTCGACGAGCCCCATTTAAGTGAGTATTAGCCTTAGATTTCTAACCTTGGTCATATCCAAGCCCTTTTAGTTGGTATTAGACTTCAAATTTATGGGTAATATCCTTTTCCCCCAAACATGATGGAACTTGCTTTTTGGAGGGGGTGTTAGCCTTGGATTTTCGGACAAATTGATCCTGACTCGACGAGCCCCATTTAAATGAGTATTAGCCTTAGATTTCTAACCTTGTTCATATACAAGCCCTTTTAGTTGGTATTAGACTTCAAATTTATGGGTAATAGACTTTTCCCCCAAACATGATTGAACTTGGTTTTTTGAGGGGGTTTAGCCTTGGATTTTCGGACAAATTGATCCTGACTCGACGAGCCCCATTTAAATGAGTATTAGGCTTAGATTTCTAACCTTGTTCATATTTAAGCCCTTTTAGATGGTATTAGACTTCAAATTTATGGGTTATAAGTTTTTCCCCCAACACATGATTGAACTTGGTTTTTGGAGGGGGTGTTAGCCTTGGATTTTCAGACAAATTGATCCTGACTCGACGAGCCCCATTTAAGTGAGTATTAGCCTTAGATTTCTAACCTTGGTCATATCCAAGCCGTTTTAGTTGGTATTAGACTTCAAATTTATGGGTAATATCCTTTTCCCCCAAACATGATGGAACTTGCTTTTTGGAGGGGGTGTTAGCCTTGGATTTTCGGACAAATTGATCCTGACTCGACGAGCCCCATTTAAATGAGTATTAGCCTTAGATTTCTAACCTTGTTCATATACAAGCACTTTTAGTTGGTATTAGACTTCAAATTTATGGGTAATAGACTTTTCCCCCAAACATGATTGAACTTGGTTTTTTGAGGGGGTTTAGCCTTGGATTTTCGGACAAATTGATCCTGACTCGACGAGCCCCATTTAAATGAGTATTAGGCTTAGATTTCTAACCTTGTTCATATTTAAGCCCTTTTAGATGGTATTAGACTTCAAATTTATGGGTTATAAGTTTTTCCCCCAACACATGATTGAACTTGGTTTTTGGAGGGGGTGTTAGCCTTGGATTTTCAGACAAATTGATCCTGACTCGACGAGCCCCATTTAAGTGAGTATTAGCCTTAGATTTCTAACCGTGGTCATATCCAAGCCCTTTTAGTTGGTATTAGACTTCAAATTTATGGGTAATATCCTTTTCCCCCAACCATGATTGAACTTGGTTTTTGGAAGGGGTGTTAGCCTTGGATTTTCGGACAAATTGATCCTGACTCGACGAGCCCCATTTAAATGAGTATTAGCCTTAGATTTCTAACCTTGTTCATATCCAAGCCCTTTTAGTTGGTATTAGACTTCAAATTTATGGGTTATAGGCTTTTCCCCCAACACATGATTGAACTTGGTTTTTGGAGGGGGTGTTACCCTTGGATTTTCGGACAAATTGATCGTGACTCGACGAGCCCCATTTAAATGAGTATTAGCCTTAGATTTCTAACCTTGTTCATATCCAAGCCCTTTTAGATGGTATTAGACTTCAAATTTATGGGTTATAGGCTTTTCCCCCAACACATGATTGAACTTGGTTTTTGGAGGGGGTGTTACCCTTGGATTTTCGGACAAATTGATCGTGACTCGACGAGCCCCATTTAAATGAGTATTAGCCTTAGATTTCTAACCTTGTTCATATCCAAGCCCTTTTAGATGGTATTAGACTTCAAATTTATGGGTTATAGGCTTTTCCCCCAACACATGATGGAACTTGATTTTTGGAGAGGGTGTTAGCCTTGGATTTTCGGACAAATTGATCCTGACTCGACGAGCCCCATTTAAATGAGTATTACCCTTAGATTTCTAACCTTGTTCATATCCAAGCCCTTTTAGTTCGTATTAGACTTCAAATTTATGGGTTATAGACTTTTCCCCCAAACATGATTGAACTTGGTTTTTGGAGGGGGTGTTAGCCTTGGATTTTCGTACAAATTGATCCTGACTCGACGAGCCCCATTTAAATGAGTATTAGCCTTAGATTTCTAACCTTGTTCATATCCAAGCCCTTTTAGTTGGTATTAGACTTCAAATTTATGGGTTATAGGCTTTTCCCCCAAACATGATTGAACTTGGTTTTTGGAGGGGGTGTTAGCCTTGGATTTTCGGACAAATTGATCCTGACTCGACGAGCCCCATTTAAGTGAGTATTAGCCTTAGATTTCTAACCTTGGTTATATCCAAGACCTTTTAGTTGGTATTAGACTTCAAATTTATGGGTAATATCCTTTTCCCCCAAACATGATTGAACTTGGTTTTTGGAGGGGGTGTTAGCCTTGGATTTTCGGACAAATTGATCCAGACTCGACGAGCCCCATTTAAATGAGTATTAGCCTTCGATTTCTAACCTTGTTCATATCCAAGCCCTTTTAGTTGGTATTAGACTTCAAATTTATGGGTAATATACTTTTCCCCCAAACATGATTGAACTTGGTTTTTGGAGGGGGTGTTAGCCTTGGATTTTCGGACAAATTGATCCAGACTCGACGAGCCCCATTTAAATGAGTATTAGCCTTCGATTTCTAACCTTGTTCATATCCAAGCCCTTTTAGTTGGTATTAGACTTCAAATTTATGGGTAATATACTTTTCCCCCAAACATGATTGAACTTGGTTTTTGGAGGGGGTGTTAGCCTTGCATTTTCGGACAAATTGATCCTGACTCGACGAGCCCCATATAAATGAGTATTAGCCTTAGATTTCTAACCTTGTTCATATACAAGCCCTTTTAGTTGGTATTAGACTTCAAATTTATGGGTAATATCCTTTTCCCCCAACCATGATTGAACTTGGTTTTTGGAGGGGGTGTTACCCTTGGATTTTCGGACAAATTGATCCTGACTCGACGAGCCCCATTTAAATGAGTATTACCCTTAGATTTCTAACCTTGTTCATATCCAAGCCCTTTTAGTTCGTATTAGACTTCAAATTTATGGGTTATAGACTTTTCCCCCAAACATGATTGAAATTGGTTTTTGGAGGGGGTGTTAGCCTTGCATTTTCGGACAAATTGATCCTGACTCGACGTGCCCCATTTAAATCAGTATTAGCCTTAGATTTCTAACCTTGTTCATATCCAAGCCCTTTTAGTTGGTATTAGACTTCAAATTTATGGATTATAGGCTTTCCCCCCAACACATGATTGAACTTTGTTTTTGGAGGGGGTGTTAGCCTTGGATTTTCAGACAAATTGATCCTGACTCGACGAGCCCCATTTAAGTGAGTATTAGCCTTAGATTTCTAACCTTGGTCATATCCAAGCCCTTTTAGTTGGTATTAGACTTCAAATTTATGGGTAATATCCTTTTCCCCCAAACATGATGGAACTTGCTTTTTGGAGGGGGTGTTAGCCTTGGATTTTCGGACAAATTGATCCAGACTCGACGAGCCCCATTTAAATGAGTATTAGCCTTAGATTTCTAACCTTGTTCATATACAAGCCCTTTTAGTTGGTATTAGACTTCAAATTTATGGGTAATAGACTTTTCCCCCAAACATGATTGAACTTGGTTTTTTGAGGGGGTTTAGCCTTGGATTTTCGGACAAATTGATCTTGACTCGACGAGCCCCATTTAAATGAGTATTAGGCTTAGATTTCTAACCTTGTTCATATTTAAGCCCTTTTAGATGGTATTAGACTTCAAATTTATGGGTTATAAGTTTTTCCCCCAACACATGATTGAACTTGGTTTTTGGAGGGGGTGTTAGCCTTGGATTTTCAGACAAATTGATCCTGACTCGACGAGCCCCATTTAAGTGAGTATTAGCCTTAGATTTCTAACCGTGGTCATATCCAAGCCCTTTTAGTTGGTATTAGACTTCAAATTTATGGGTAATATCCTTTTCCCCCAACCATGATTGAACTTGGTTTTTGGAGGGGGTGTTAGCCTTGGATTTTCGGACAAATTGATCCTGACTCGACGAGCCCCATTTGAATGAGTATTAGCCTTAGATTTCTAACCTTGTTCATATCCAAGCCCTTTTAGTTGGTATTAGACTTCAAATTTATGGGTTATAGGCTTTTCCCCCAACACATGATTGAACTTGGTTTTTGGAGGGGGTGTTACCCTTGGATTTTCGGACAAATTGATCCTGACTCGACGAGCCCCATTTAAATGAGTATTAGCCTTAGATTTCTAACCTTGTTCATATCCAAGCCCTTTTAGATGGTATTAGACTTCAAATTTATGGGTTATAGGCTTTTCCCCCAACACATGATTGAGCTTGGTTTTTGGAGGGGGTGTTACCCTTGGATTTTCGGACAAATTGATCCGTACTCGACGAGCCCCATTTAAGTGAGTATTAGGCTTAGATTTCTAACCTGGGTCATATCCAAGCCCTTTTAGTTGGTATTAGACTTGAAATTTATGGGTAATATCCTTTTCCCCCAAACATGATTGAACTTTGTTTTTGGAGGGGGTGTTAGCCTTGGATTTTCGGACAAATTGATCCTGACTCGACGAGCCCCATTGAAATGAGTATTATCCTTAGATTTCTAACCTTGTTCATATCCAAGCCCTTTTAATTCGTATTAGACTTCAAATTTATGGGTTATAGACTTTTCCCCCAAACATGATTGAACTTGGTTTTTGGAGGGGGTGTTAGCCTTGGATTTTCGTACAAATTGATCCTAACTCGACGAGCCCCATTTAAATGAGTATTAGCCTTAGATTTCTAACCTTGTTCATATCCAAGCCCTTTTAGTTGGTATTAGACTTCAAATTTATGGGTTATAGGCTTTTCCCCCAAACATGATTGAACTTGGTTTTTGGAGGGGGTGTTAGCCTTGGATTTTCGGACAAATTGATCCTGACTCGACGAGCCCCATTTAAATGAGTATTAGCCTTAGATTTCTAACCTTGTTCATATATAAGCCCTTTTAGTTGGTATTAGACTTCAAATTTATGGGTTATAGGCTTTTCCCCCAACACATGATTGAACTTGGTTTTTGGAGGGGGTGTTAGCCTTGGATTTTCGGACAAATTGATCCAGACTCGACGAGCCCCATTTAAATGAGTATTAGCCTTCGATTTCTAACCTTGTTGATATCCAAGCCCTTTTAGTTGGTATTAGACTTCAAATTTATGGGTAATATACTTTTCCCCCAAACATGATTGAACTTGGTTTTTGGAGGGGGTGTTAGCCTTGCATTTTCGGACAAATTGATCCAGACTCGACGAGCCCCATTTAAATGAGTATTAGCCTTCGATTTCTAACCTTGTTCATATCCAAGCCCTTTTAGTTGGTATTAGACTTCAAATTTATGGGTAATATACTTTTCCCCCAAACATGATTGAACTTGGTTTTTGGAGGGGGTGTTAGCCTTGCATTTTCGGACAAATTGATCCTGACTCGACGAGCCCCATTTAAATGAGTATTAGCCTTAGATTTCTAACCTTGTTCATATCCAAGCCATTTTAGTTGGTATTAGACTTCAAATTTATGGGTTATAGGCTTTTCCCCCAACACATGATTGAACTTGGTTTTTGGAGGGGGTGTTAGGCTTGGATTTTCAGACAAATTGATCCTGACTCGACAAGCCCCATTTAAGTGAGTATTAGCTTTAGATTTCTAACCTTGGTCATATCCAAGCCCTTTTAGTTGGTATTAGACTTCAAATTTATGGGTAATATCCTTTTCCCCCAAACATGATGGAACTTGCTTTTTGGAGGGGGTGTTAGCCTTGGATTTTCGGACAAATTGATCCTGACTCGACGAGCCCCATTTAAATGAGTATTAGCCTTAGATTTCTAACCTTGTTCATATACAAGCCATTTTAGTTGGTATTAGACTTCAAATTTATGGGTAATAGACTTTTCCCCCAAACATGATTGAACTTGGTTTTTTGAGGGGGTTTAGCCTTGGATTTTCGGACAAATTGATCCTGACTCGACGAGCCCCATTTAAATGAGTATTAGCCTTAGATTTCTAACCTTGTTCATATATAAGCCCTTTTAGTTGGTATTAGACTTCAAATTTATGGGTTATAGGCTTTTCCCCCAACACATGATTGAACTTGGTTTTTGGAGAGGGTGTTAGCCTTGGATTTTCGGACAAATTGATCCTGACTCGACGAGCCCCCTTTTATTTGAGTATTACCCTTAGATTTCTAACCTTGTTCATATCCAAGATCTTTTAGTTCGTATTAGACTTCAAATTTATGGGTTATAGACTTTTCCCCCAAACATGATTGAACTTGGTTTTTGGAGGGGGTGTTAGCCTTGGATTTTCGTACAAATTGATCCTAACTCGACGAGCCCCATTTAAATGAGTATTAGCCTTAGATTTCTAACCTTGGTCATATCCAAGACCTTTTAGTTGGTATTAGACTTCAAATTTATGGGTAATATCCTTTTCCCCCAAACATGATTGAACTTGGTTTTTGGAGGGGGTGTTAGCCTTGGATTTTCGAACAAATTGATCCAGACTCGACGAGCCCCATTTAAATGAGTATTAGCCTTCGATTTCTAACCTTGTTCATATCCAAGCCCTTTTAGTTGGTATTAGACTTCAAATTTATGGGTAATATACTTTTCCCCCAAACATGATTGAACTTGGTTTTTGGAGGGGGTGTTAGCCTTGCATTTTCGGACAAATTGATCCTGACTCGACGAGCCCCATTTAAATGAGTATTAGCCTTAGATTTCTAACCTTGTTCATATCCAAGCCATTTTAGTTGGTATTAGACTTCAAATTTATGGGTTATAGGCTTTTCCCCCAACACATGATTGAACTTGGTTTTTGGAGGGGGTGTTAGCCTTGGATTTTCAGACAAATTGATCCTGACTCGACGAGCCCCATTTAAGTGAGTATTAGCCTTAGATTTCTAACCTTGGTCATATCCAAGCCATTTTAGTTGGTATTAGACTTCAAATTTATGGGTAATATCCTTTTCCCCCAAACATGATGGAACTTGCTTTTTGGAGGGGGTGTTAGCCTTGGATTTTCGGACAAATTGATCCTGACTCGACGAGCCCCATTTAAATGAGTATTAGCCTTAGATTTCTAACCTTGTTCATATACAAGCCCTTTTAGTTGGTATTAGACTTCAAATTTATGGGTAATAGACTTTTCCCCCAAACATGATTGAACTTGGTTTTTTGAGGGGGTTTAGCCTTGGATTTTTGGACAAATTGATCCTGACTCGACCAGCCCCATTTAAATGAGTATTAGGCTTAGATTTCTAACCTTGTTCATATTTAAGCCCTTTTAGATGGTATTAGACTTCAAATTTATGGGTTATAGGTTTTTCCCCCAACACATGATTGAACTTGGTTTTTGGAGGGGGTGTTAGCCTTGGATTTTCAGACAAATTGATCCTGACTCGACGAGCCCCATTTAAGTGAGTATTAGCCTTAGATTTCTAACCGTGGTCATATCCAAGCCCTTTTAGTTGGTATTAGACTTCAAATTTATGGGTAATATCCTTTTCCCCCAAACATGATTGAACTTGGTTTTTGGAGGGGGTGTTAGCCTTGGATTTTCGGACAAATTGATCCAGACTCGACGAGCCCCATTTAAATGAGTATTAGCCTTCGATTTCTAACCTTGTTCATATCCAAGCCCTTTTAGTTGGTATTAGACTTCAAATTTATGGGTAATATACTTTTCCCCCAAACATGATTGAACTTGGTTTTTGGAGGGGGTGTTAGCCTTGGATTTTCGGACAAATTGATCCTGACTCGACGAGCCCCATTTAAGTGAGTATTAGCCTTAGATTTCTAACCTTGGTCATATCCAAGACCTTTTAGTTGGTATTAGACTTCAAATTTATGGGTAATATCCTTTTCCCCCAAACATGATTGAACTTGGTTTTTGGAGGGGGTGTTAGCCTTGGATTTTTGGACAAATTGATCCAGACTCGACGAGCCCCATTTAAATGAGTATTAGCCTTCGATTTCTAACCTTGTTCATATCCAAGCCCTTTTAGTTGGTATTAGACTTCAAATTTATGGGTAATATACTTTTCCCCCAAACATGATTGAACTTGGTTTTTGGAGGGGGTGTTAGCCTTGCATTTTCGGACAAATTGATCCTGACTCGACGAGCCCCATTTAAATGAGTATTAGCCTTAGATTTCTAACCTTGTTCATATCCAAGCCATTTTAGTTGGTATTAGACTTCAAATTTATGGGTTATAGGCTTTTCCCCCAACACATGATTGAACTTGGTTTTTGGAGGGGGTGTTAGGCTTGGATTTTCAGACAAATTGATCCTGACTCAACGAGCCCCATTTAAGTGAGTATTAGCCTTAGATTTCTAACCTTGGTCATATCCAAGACCTTTTAGTTGGTATTAGACTTCAAATTTATGGGTAATATCCTTTTCCCCCAAACATGATTGAACTTGGTTTTTGGAGGGGGTGTTAGCCTTGGATTTTCGGACAAATTGATCCAGACTCGACGAGCCCCATTTAAATGAGTATTAGCCTTCGATTTCTAACCTTGTTCATATCCAAGCCCTTTTAGTTGGTATTAGACTTCAAATTTATGGGTAATATACTTTTCCCCCAAACATGATTGAACTTGGTTTTTGGAGGGGGTGTTAGCCTTGCATTTTCGGACAAATTGATCCTGACTCGACGAGCCCCATTTAAATGAGTATTAGCCTTAGATTTCTAACCTTGTTCATATCCAAGCCATTTTAGTTGGTATTAGACTTCAAATTTATGGGTTATAGGCTTTTCCCCCAACACATGATTGAACTTGGTTTTTGGAGGGGGTGTTAGCCTTGGATTTTCAGACAAATTGATCCTGACTCGACGAGCCCCATTTAAGTGAGTATTAGCCTTAGATTTCTAACCTTGGTCATATCCAAGCCATTTTAGTTGGTATTAGACTTCAAATTTATGGGTAATATCCTTTTCCCCCAAACATGATGGAACTTGCTTT
The DNA here is from genome assembly GCA_964035475.1 of Salix caprea. Taxonomy (NCBI): domain Eukaryota; kingdom Viridiplantae; phylum Streptophyta; class Magnoliopsida; order Malpighiales; family Salicaceae; genus Salix; species Salix caprea. Next base: position 2,693,195 of record OZ037748.1, on the reverse strand, counting down.
TTGGAGGGGGTGTTAGCCTTGGATTTTCGGACAAATTGATCCTGACTCGACGAGCCCCATTTAAATGAGTATTAGCCTTAGATTTCTAACCTTGTTCATATACAAGCCCTTTTAGATGGTATTAGACTTCAAATTTATGGGTAATAGACTTTTCCCCCAAACATGATTGAACTTGGTTTTTTGAGGGGGTTTAGCCTTGGATTTTCGGACAAATTGATCCTGACTCGACCAGCCCCATTTAAATGAGTATTAGGCTTAGATTTCTAACCTTGTTCATATTTAAGCCCTTTTAGATGGTATTAGACTTCAAATTTATGGGTTATAGGTTTTTCCCCCAACACATGATTGAACTTGGTTTTTGGAGGGGGTGTTAGCCTTGGATTTTCAGACAAATTGATCCTGACTCGACGAGCCCCATTTAAGTGAGTATTAGCCTTAGATTTCTAACCGTGGTCATATCCAAGCCCTTTTATTGGTATTAGACTTCAAATTTATGGGTAATATCCTTTTCCCCCAAACATGATTGAACTTGGTTTTTGGAGGGGGTGTTAGCCTTGGATTTTCGGACAAATTGATCCAGACTCGACGAGCCCCATTTAAATGAGTATTAGCCTTCGATTTCTAACCTTGTTCATATCCAAGCCCTTTTAGTTGGTATTAGACTTCAAATTTATGGGTAATATACTTTTCCCCCAAACATGATTGAACTTGGTTTTTGGAGGGGGTGTTAGCCTTGGATTTTCGGACAAATTGATCCTGACTCGACGAGCCCCATTTAAGTGAGTATTAGCCTTAGATTTCTAACCTTGGTCATATCCAAGACCTTTTAGTTGGTATTAGACTTCAAATTTATGGGTAATATCATTTTCCCCCAAACATGATTGAACTTGGTTTTTGGAGGGGGTGTTAGCCTTGGATTTTTGGACAAATTGATCCAGACTCGACGAGCCCCATTTAAATGAGTATTAGCCTTCGATTTCTAACCTTGTTCATATCCAAGCCCTTTTAGTTGGTATTAGACTTCAAATTTATGGGTAATATACTTTTCCCCCAAACATGATTGAACTTGGTTTTTGGAGGGGGTGTTAGCCTTGCATTTTCGGACAAATTGATCCTGACTCGACGAGCCCCATTTAAATGAGTATTAGCCTTAGATTTCTAACCTTGTTCATATCCAAGCCATTTTAGTTGGTATTAGACTTCAAATTTATGGGTTATAGGCTTTTCCCCCAACACATGATTGAACTTGGTTTTTGGAGGGGGTGTTAGGCTTGGATTTTCAGACAAATTGATCCTGACTCGACGAGCCCCATTTAAGTGAGTATTAGCCTTAGATTTCTAACCTTGGTCATATCCAAGCCCTTTTAGTTGGTATTAGACTTCAAATTTATGGGTAATATCCTTTTCCCCCAAACATGATGGAACTTGCTTTTTGGAGGGGGTGTTAGCCTTGGATTTTCGGACAAATTGATCCTGACTCGACGAGCCCCATTTAAATGAGTATTAGCCTTAGATTTCAAACCTTGTTCATATACAAGCCCTTTTAGTTGGTATTAGACTTCAAATTTATGGGTAATAGACTTTTCCCCCAAACATGATTGAACTTGGTTTTTTGAGGGGGTTTAGCCTTGGATTTTCGGACAAATTGATCCTGACTCGATGAGCCCCATTTAAATAAGTATTAGCCTTAGATTTCTAACCTTGTTCATATATAAGCCCTTTTAGTTGGTATTAGACTTCAAATTTATGGGTTATAGGCTTTTCCCCCAACACATGATTGAACTTGGTTTTTGGAGAGGGTGTTAGCCTTGGATTTTCGGACAAATTGATCCTGACTCGACGAGCCCCCTTTTATTTGAGTATTACCCTTAGATTTCTAACCTTGTTCATATCCAAGATCTTTTAGTTCGTATTAGACTTCAAATTTATGGGTTATAGACTTTTCCCCCAAACATGATTGAACTTGGTTTTTGGAGGGGGTGTTAGCCTTGGATTTTCGTACAAATTGATCCTAACTCGACGAGCCCCATTTAAATGAGTATTAGCCTTAGATTTCTAACCTTGTTCATATCCAAGCCCTTTTAGTTGGTATTAGACTTCAAATTTATGGGTTATAGGCTTTTCCCCCAAACATGATTGAACTTGGTTTTTGGAGGGGGTGTTAGCCTTGGATTTTCGGACAAATTGATCCTGACTCGACGAGCCCCATTTAAGTGAGTATTAGCCTTAGATTTCTAACCTTGGTCATATCCAAGACCTTTTAGTTGGTATTAGACTTCAAATTTATGGGTAATATCCTTTTCCCCCAAACATGATTGAACTTGGTTTTTGGAGGGGGTGTTAGCCTTGGATTTTCGGACAAATTGATCCAGACTCGACGAGCCCCATTTAAATGAGTATTAGCCTTCGATTTCTAACCTTGTTCATATCCAAGCCCTTTTAGTTGGTATTAGACTTCAAATTTATGGGTAATATACTTTTCCCCCAAACATGATTGAACTTGGTTTTTGGAGGGGGTGTTAGCCTTGCATTTTCGGACAAATTGATCCTGACTCGACGAGCCCCATTTAAATGAGTATTAGCCTTAGATTTTTAACCTTGTTCATATCCAAGCCATTTTAGTTGGTATTAGACTTCAAATTTATGGGTTATAGGCTTTTCCCCCAACACATGATTGAACTTGGTTTTTGGAGGGGGTGTTAGCCTTGGATTTTCAGACAAATTGATCCTGACTCGACGAGCCCCATTTAAGTGAGTATTAGCCTTAGATTTCTAACCTTGGTCATATCCAAGCCATTTTAGTTGGTATTAGACTTCAAATTTATGGGTAATATCCTTTTCCCCCAAACATGATTGAACTTGGTTTTTGGAGGGGGTGTTAGCCTTGGATTTTCGGACAAATTGATCCAGACTCGACGAGCCCCATTTAAATGAGTATTAGCCTTCGATTTCTAACCTTGTTCATATCCAAGCCCTTTTAGTTGGTATTAGACTTCAAATTTATGGGTAATATACTTTTCCCCCAAACATGATTGAACTTGGTTTTTGGAGGGGGTGTTAGCCTTGCATTTTCGGACAAATTGATCCTGACTCGACGAGCCCCATTTAAATGAGTATTAGCCTTAGATTTCTAACCTTGTTCATATCCAAGCCATTTTAGTTGGTATTAGACTTCAAATTTATGGGTTATAGGCTTTTCCCCCAACACATGATTGAACTTGGTTTTTGGAGGGGGTGTTAGCCTTGGATTTTCAGACAAATTGATCCTGACTCGACGAGCCCCATTTAAGTGAGTATTAGCCTTAGATTTCTAACCTTGGTCATATCCAAGCCATTTTAGTTGGTATTAGACTTCAAATTTATGGGTAATATCCTTTTCCCCCAAACATGATGGAACTTGCTTTTTGGAGGGGGTGTTAGCCTTGGATTTTCGAACAAATTGATCCTGACTCGACGAGCCCCATTTAAATGAGTATTAGCCTTAGATTTCTAACCTTGTTCATATACAAGCCCTTTTAGATGGTATTAGACTTCAAATTTATGGGTAATAGACTTTTCCCCCAAACATGATTGAACTTGGTTTTTTGAGGGGGTTTAGCCTTGGATTTTCGGACAAATTGATCCTGACTCGACCAGCCCCATTTAAATGAGTATTAGGCTTAGATTTCTAACCTTGTTCATATTTAAGCCCTTTTAGATGGTATTAGACTTCAAATTTATGGGTTATAGGTTTTTCCCCCAACACATGATTGAACTTGGTTTTTGGAGGGGGTGTTAGCCTTGGATTTTCAGACAAATTGATCCTGACTCGACGAGCCCCATTTAAGTGAGTATTAGCCTTAGATTTCTAACCGTGGTCATATCCAAGCCCTTTTATTGGTATTAGACTTCAAATTTATGGGTAATATCCTTTTCCCCCAAACATGATTGAACTTGGTTTTTGGAGGGGGTGTTAGCCTTGGATTTTCGGACAAATTGATCCAGACTCGACGAGCCCCATTTAAATGAGTATTAGCCTTCGATTTCTAACCTTGTTCATATCCAAGCCCTTTTAGTTGGTATTAGACTTCAAATTTATGGGTAATATACTTTTCCCCCAAACATGATTGAACTTGGTTTTTGGAGGGGGTGTTAGCCTTGGATTTTCGGACAAATTGATCCTGACTCGACGAGCCCCATTTAAGTGAGTATTAGCCTTAGATTTCTAACCTTGGTCATATCCAAGACCTTTTAGTTGGTATTAGACTTCAAATTTATGGGTAATATCATTTTCCCCCAAACATGATTGAACTTGGTTTTTGGAGGGGGTGTTAGCCTTGGATTTTTGGACAAATTGATCCAGACTCGACGAGCCCCATTTAAATGAGTATTAGCCTTCGATTTCTAACCTTGTTCATATCCAAGCCCTTTTAGTTGGTATTAGACTTCAAATTTATGGGTAATATACTTTTCCCCCAAACATGATTGAACTTGGTTTTTGGAGGGGGTGTTAGCCTTGCATTTTCGGACAAATTGATCCTGACTCGACGAGCCCCATTTAAATGAGTATTAGCCTTTGATTTCTAACCTTGTTCATATCCAAGCCATTTTAGTTGGTATTAGACTTCAAATTTATGGGTTATAGGCTTTTCCCCCAACACATGATTGAACTTGGTTTTTGGAGGGGGTGTTAGGCTTGGATTTTCAGACAAATTGATCCTGACTCGACGAGCCCCATTTAAGTGAGTATTAGCCTTAGATTTCTAACCTTGGTCATATCCAAGCCCTTTTAGTTGGTATTAGACTTCAAATTTATGGGTAATATCCTTTTCCCCCAAACATGATGGAACTTGCTTTTTGGAGGGGGTGTTAGCCTTGGATTTTCGGACAAATTGATCCTGACTCGACGAGCCCCATTTAAATGAGTATTAGCCTTAGATTTCAAACCTTGTTCATATACAAGCCCTTTTAGTTGGTATTAGACTTCAAATTTATGGGTAATAGACTTTTCCCCCAAACATGATTGAACTTGGTTTTTTGAGGGGGTTTAGCCTTGGATTTTCGGACAAATTGATCCTGACTCGATGAGCCCCATTTAAATAAGTATTAGCCTTAGATTTCTAACCTTGTTCATATATAAGCCCTTTTAGTTGGTATTAGACTTCAAATTTATGGGTTATAGGCTTTTCCCCCAACACATGATTGAACTTGGTTTTTGGAGAGGGTGTTAGCCTTGGATTTTCGGACAAATTGATCCTGACTCGACGAGCCCCCTTTTATTTGAGTATTACCCTTAGATTTCTAACCTTGTTCATATCCAAGATCTTTTAGTTCGTATTAGACTTCAAATTTATGGGTTATAGACTTTTCCCCCAAACATGATTGAACTTGGTTTTTGGAGGGGGTGTTAGCCTTGGATTTTCGTACAAATTGATCCTAACTCGACGAGCCCCATTTAAATGAGTATTAGCCTTAGATTTCTAACCTTGTTCATATCCAAGCCCTTTTAGTTGGTATTAGACTTCAAATTTATGGGTTATAGGCTTTTCCCCCAAACATGATTGAACTTGGTTTTTGGAGGGGGTGTTAGCCTTGGATTTTCGGACAAATTGATCCTGACTCGACGAGCCCCATTTAAGTGAGTATTAGCCTTAGATTTCTAACCTTGGTCATATCCAAGACCTTTTAGTTGGTATTAGACTTCAAATTTATGGGTAATATCCTTTTCCCCCAAACATGATTGAACTTGGTTTTTGGAGGGGGTGTTAGCCTTGGATTTTCGGACAAATTGATCCAGACTCGACGAGCCCCATTTAAATGAGTATTAGCCTTCGATTTCTAACCTTGTTCATATCCAAGCCCTTTTAGTTGGTATTAGACTTCAAATTTATGGGTAATATACTTTTCCCCCAAACATGATTGAACTTGGTTTTTGGAGGGGGTGTTAGCCTTGCATTTTCGGACAAATTGATCCTGACTCGACGAGCCCCATTTAAATGAGTATTAGCCTTAGATTTTTAACCTTGTTCATATCCAAGCCATTTTAGTTGGTATTAGACTTCAAATTTATGGGTTATAGGCTTTTCCCCCAACACATGATTGAACTTGGTTTTTGGAGGGGGTGTTAGCCTTGGATTTTCAGACAAATTGATCCTGACTCGACGAGCCCCATTTAAGTGAGTATTAGCCTTAGATTTCTAACCTTGGTCATATCCAAGCCATTTTAGTTGGTATTAGACTTCAAATTTATGGGTAATATCCTTTTCCACCAAACATGATGGAACTTGCTTTTTGGAGGGGGTGTTAGCCTTGGATTTTCGGACAAATTGATCCTGACTCGACGAGCCCCATTTAAATGAGTATTAGCCTTAGATTTCTAACCTTGTTCATATACAAGCCCTTTTAGTTGGTATTAGACTTCAAATTTATGGGTAATAGACTTTTCCCCCAAACATGATTGAACTTGGTTTTTTGAGGGGGTTTAGCCTTGGATTTTCGGACAAATTGATCCTGACTCGACGAGCCCCATTTAAATGAGTATTAGGCTTAGATTTCTAACCTTGTTCATATTTAAGCCCTTTTAGATGGTATTAGACTTCAAATTTATGGGTTATAGGTTTTTCCCCCAACACATGATTGAACTTGGTTTTTGGAGGGGGTGTTAGCCTTGGATTTTCAGACAAATTGATCCTGACTCGACGAGCCCCATTTAAGTGAGTATTATCCTTAGATTTCTAACCGTGGTCATATCCAAGCCCTTTTAGTTGGTATTAGACTTCAAATTTATGGGTAATATCCTTTTCCCCCAAATATGATTGAACTTGGTTTTTGGAGGGGGTGTTAGCCTTGGATTTTCGGACAAATTGATCCAGACTCGACGAGCCCCATTTAAATGAGTATTAGCCTTCGATTTCTAACCTTGTTCATATCCAAGCCCTTTTAGTTGGTATTAGACTTCAAATTTATGGGTAATATACTTTTCCCCCAAACATGATTGAACTTGGTTTTTGGAGGGGGTGTTAGCCTTGGATTTTCGGACAAATTGATGCTGACTCGACGAGCTCCATTTAAGTGAGTATTAGCCTTAGATTTCTAACCTTGGTCATATCCAAGACCTTTTAGTTGGTATTAGACTTCAAATTTATGGGTAATATCCTTTTCCCCCAAACATGATTGAACTTGGTTTTTGGAGGGGGTGTTAGCCTTGGATTTTCGGACAAATTGATCCAGACTCGACGAGCCCCATTTAAATGAGTATTAGCCTTCGATTTCTAACCTTGTTCATATCCAAGCCCTTTTAGTTGGTATTAGACTTCAAATTTATGGGTAATATACTTTTCCCCCAAACATGATTGAACTTGGTTTTTGGAGGGGGTGTTAGCCTTGCATTTTCGGACAAATTGATCCTGACTCGACGAGCCCCATTTAAATGAGTATTAGCCTTAGATTTCTAACCTTGTTCATATCCAAGCCATTTTAGTTGGTATTAGACTTCAAAGTTATGGGTTATAGGCTTTTCCCCCAACACATGATTGAACTTGGTTTTTGGAGGGGGTGTTAGGCTTGGATTTTCAGACAAATTGATCCTGACTCGACGAGCCCCATTTAAGTGAGTATTAGCCTTAGATTTCTAACCTTGGTCATATCCAAGCCCTTTTAGTTGGTATTACACTTCAAATTTATGGGTAATATCCTTTTCCCCCAAACATGATGGAACTTGCTTTTTGGAGGGGGTGTTAGCCTTGGATTTTCGGACAAATTGATCCTGACTCGACGAGCCCCATTTAAATGAGTATTAGCCTTAGATTTCAAACCTTGTTCATATACAAGCCCTTTTAGTTGGTATTAGACTTCAAATTTATGGGTAATAGACTTTTCCCCCAAACATGATTGAACTTGGTTTTTTGAGGGGGTTTAGCCTTGGATTTTCGGACAAATTGATCCTGACTCGACGAGACCCATTTAAATGAGTATTAGCCTTAGATTTCTAACCTTGTTCATATATAAGCCCTTTTAGTTGGTATTAGACTTCAAATTTATGGGTTATAGGCTTTTCCCCCAACACATGATTGAACTTGGTTTTTGGAGAGGGTGTTAGCCTTGGATTTTCGGACAAATTGATCCTGACTCGACGAGCCCCCTTTTATTTGAGTATTACCCTTAGATTTCTAACCTTGTTCATATCCAAGATCTTTTAGTTCGTATTAGAGTTCAAATTTATGGGTTATAGACTTTTCCCCCAAACATGATTGAACTTGGTTTTTGGAGGGGGTGTTAGCCTTGGATTTTCGTACAAATTGATCCTAACTCGACGAGCCCCATTTAAATGAGTATTAGCCTTAGATTTCTAACCTTGTTCATATCCAAGCCCTTTTAGTTGGTATTAGACTTCAAATTTATGGGTTATAGGCTTTTCCCCCAAACATGATTGAACTTGGTTTTTGGAGGGGGTGTTAGCCTTGGATTTTCGGACAAATTGATCCTGACTCGACGAGCCCCATTTAAGTGAGTATTAGCCTTAGATTTCTAACCTTGGTCATATCCAAGACCTTTTAGTTGGTATTAGACTTCAAATTTATGGGTAATATCCTTTTCCCCCAAACATGATTGAACTTGGTTTTTGGAGGGGGTGTTAGCCTTGGATTTTCGGACAAATTGATCCAGACTCGACGAGCCCCATTTAAATGAGTATTAGCCTTAGATTTCTAACCTTGTTCATATACAAGCCCTTTTAGTTGGTATTAGACTTCAAATTTATGGGTAATAGACTTTTCCCCCAAACATGATTGAACTTGGTTTTTTGAGGGGGTTTAGCCTTGGATTTTCGGACAAATTGATCCTGACTCGACGAGCCCCATTTAAATGAGTATTAGGCTTAGATTTCTAACCTTGTTCATATTTAAGCCCTTTTAGATGGTATTAGACTTCAAATTTATGGGTTATAGGTTTTTCCCCCAACACATGATTGAACTTGGTTTTTGGAGGGGGTGTTAGCCTTGGATTTTCAGACAAATTGATCCTGACTCGACGAGCCCCATTTAAGTGAGTATTATCCTTAGATTTCTAACCGTGGTCATATCCAAGCCCTTTTAGTTGGTATTAGACTTCAAATTTATGGGTAATATCCTTTTCCCCCAAATATGATTGAACTTGGTTTTTGGAGGGGGTGTTAGCCTTGGATTTTCGGACAAATTGATCCAGACTCGACGAGCCCCATTTAAATGAGTATTAGCCTTCGATTTCTAACCTTGTTCATATCCAAGCCCTTTTAGTTGGTATTAGACTTCAAATTTATGGGTAATATACTTTTCCCCCAAACATGATTGAACTTGGTTTTTGGAGGGGGTGTTAGCCTTGGATTTTCGGACAAATTGATGCTGACTCGACGAGCCCCATTTAAGTGAGTATTAGCCTTAGATTTCTAACCTTGGTCATATCCAAGACCTTTTAGTTGGTATTAGACTTCAAATTTATGGGTAATATCCTTTTCCCCCAAACATGATTGAACTTGGTTTTTGGAGGGGGTGTTAGCCTTGGATTTTCGGACAAATTGATCCAGACTCGACGAGCCCCATTTAAATGAGTATTAGCCTTCGATTTCTAACCTTGTTCATATCCAAGCCCTTTTAGTTGGTATTAGACTTCAAATTTATGGGTAATATACTTTTCCCCCAAACATGATTGAACTTGGTTTTTGGAGGGGGTGTTAGCCTTGCATTTTCGGACAAATTGATCCTGACTCGACGAGCCCCATTTAAATGAGTATTAGCCTTAGATTTCTAACCTTGTTCATATCCAAGCCATTTTAGTTGGTATTAGACTTCAAATTTATGGGTTATAGGCTTTTCCCCCAACACATGATTGAACTTGGTTTTTGGAGGGGGTGTTAGGCTTGGATTTTCAGACAAATTGATCCTGACTCGACGAGCCCCATTTAAGTGAGTATTAGCCTTAGATTTCTAACCTTGGTCATATCCAAGCCCTTTTAGTTGGTATTAGACTTCAAATTTATGGGTAATATCCTTTTCCCCCAAACATGATGGAACTTGCTTTTTGGAGGGGGTGTTAGCCTTGGATTTTCGGACAAATTGATCCTGACTCGACGAGCCCCATTTAAATGAGTATTAGCCTTAGATTTCAAACCTTGTTCATATACAAGCCCTTTTAGTTGGTATTAGACTTCAAATTTATGGGTAATAGACTTTTCCCCCAAACATGATTGAACTTGGTTTTTTGAGGGGGTTTAGCCTTGGATTTTCGGACAAATTGATCCTGACTCGACGAGACCCATTTAAATGAGTATTAGCCTTAGATTTCTAACCTTGTTCATATATAAGCCCTTTTAGTTGGTATTAGACTTCAAATTTATGGGTTATAGGCTTTTCCCCCAACACATGATTGAACTTGGTTTTTGGAGAGGGTGTTAGCCTTGGATTTTCGGACAAATTGATCCTGACTCGACGAGCCCCCTTTTATTTGAGTATTACCCTTAGATTTCTAACCTTGTTCATATCCAAGATCTTTTAGTTCGTATTAGACTTCAAATTTATGGGTTATAGACTTTTCCCCCAAACATGATTGAACTTGGTTTTTGGAGGGGGTGTTAGCCTTGGATTTTCGTACAAATTGATCCTAACTCGACGAGCCCCATTTAAATGAGTATTAGCCTTAGATTTCTAACCTTGTTCATATCCAAGCCCTTTTAGTTGGTATTAGACTTCAAATTTATGGGTTATAGGCTTTTCCCCCAAACATGATTGAACTTGGTTTTTGGAGGGGGTGTTAGCCTTGGATTTTCGGACAAATTGATCCTGACTCGACGAGCCCCATTTAAGTGAGTATTAGCCTTAGATTTCTAACCTTGGTCATATCCAAGACCTTTTAGTTGGTATTAGACTTCAAATTTATGGGTAATATCCTTTTCCCCCAAACATGATTGAACTTGGTTTTTGGAGGGGGTGTTAGCCTTGGATTTTCGGACAAATTGATCCAGACTCGACGAGCCCCATTTAAATGAGTATTAGCCTTCGATTTCTAACCTTGTTCATATCCAAGCCCTTTTAGTTGGTATTAGACTTCAAATTTATGGGTAATATACTTTTCCCCCAAACATGATTGAACTTGGTTTTTGGAGGGGGTGTTAGCCTTGCATTTTCGGACAAATTGATCCTGACTCGACGAGCCCCATTTAAATGAGTATTAGCCTTAGATTTTTAACCTTGTTCATATCCAAGCCATTTTAGTTGGTATTAGACTTCAAATTTATGGGTTATAGGCTTTTCCCCCAACACATGATTGAACTTGGTTTTTGGAGGGGGTGTTAGCCTTGGATTTTCAGACAAATTGATCCTGACTCGACGAGCCCCATTTAAGTGAGTATTAGCCTTAGATTTCTAACCTTGGTCATATCCAAGCCATTTTAGTTGGTATTAGACTTCAAATTTATGGGTAATATCCTTTTCCCCCAAACATGATGGAACTTGCTTTTTGGAGGGGGTGTTAGCCTTGGATTTTCGGACAAATTGATCCTGACTCGACGAGCCCCATTTAAATGAGTATTAGCCTTAGATTTCTAACCTTGTTCATATACAAGCCCTTTTAGTTGGTATTAGACTTCAAATTTATGGGTAATAGACTTTTCCCCCAAACATGATTGAACTTGGTTTTTTGAGGGGGTTTAGCCTTGGATTTTCGGACAAATTGATCCTGACTCGACGAGCCCCATTTAAATGAGTATTAGGCTTAGATTTCTAACCTTGTTCATATTTAAGCCCTTTTAGATGGTATTAGACTTCAAATTTATGGGTTATAGGTTTTTCCCCCAACACATGATTGAACTTGGTTTTTGGAGGGGGTGTTAGCCTTGGATTTTCAGACAAATTGATCCTGACTCGACGAGCCCCATTTAAGTGAGTATTAGCCTTAGATTTCTAACCGTGGTCATATCCAAGCCCTTTTAGTTGGTATTAGACTTCAAATTTATGGGTAATATCCTTTTCCCCCAAATATGATTGAACTTGGTTTTTGGAGGGGGTGTTAGCCTTGGATTTTCGGACAAATTGATCCAGACTCGACGAGCCCCATTTAAATGAGTATTAGCCTTCGATTTCTAACCTTGTTCATATCCAAGCCCTTTTAGTTGGTATTAGACTTCAAATTTATGGGTAATATACTTTTCCCCCAAACATGATTGAACTTGGTTTTTGGAGGGGGTGTTAGCCTTGGATTTTCGGACAAATTGATCCTGACTCGACGAGCCCCATTTAAGTGAGTATTAGCCTTAGATTTCTAACCTTGGTCATATCCAAGACCTTTTAGTTGGTATTAGACTTCAAATTTATGGGTAATATCCTTTTCCCCCAAACATGATTGAACTTGGTTTTTGGAGGGGGTGTTAGCCTTGGATTTTCGGACAAATTGATCCAGACTCGACGAGCCCCATTTAAATGAGTATTAGCCTTCGATTTCTAACCTTGTTCATATCCAAGCCCTTTTAGTTGGTATTAGACTTCAAATTTATGGGTAATATACTTTTCCCCCAAACATGATTGAACTTGGTTTTTGGAGGGGGTGTTAGCCTTGCATTTTCGGACAAATTGATCCTGACTCGACGAGCCCCATTTAAATGAGTATTAGCCTTAGATTTTTAACCTTGTTCATATCCAAGCCATTTTAGTTGGTATTAGACTTCAAATTTATGGGTTATAGGCTTTTCCCCCAACACATGATTGAACTTGGTTTTTGGAGGGGGTGTTAGCCTTGGATTTTCAGACAAATTGATCCTGACTCGACGAGCCCCATTTAAGTGAGTATTAGCCTTAGATTTCTAACCTTGGTCATATCCAAGCCATTTTAGTTGGTATTAGACTTCAAATTTATGGGTAATATCCTTTTCCCCCAAACATGATGGAACTTGCTTTTTGGAGGGGGTGTTAGCCTTGGATTTTCGGACAAATTGATCCTGACTCGACGAGCCCCATTTAAATGAGTATTAGCCTTAGATTTCTAACCTTGTTCATATACAAGCCCTTTTAGTTGGTATTAGACTTCAAATTTATGGGTAATAGACTTTTCCCCCAAACATGATTGAACTTGGTTTTTTGAGGGGGTTTAGCCTTGGATTTTCGGACAAATTGATCCTGACTCGACGAGCCCCATTTAAATGAGTATTAGGCTTAGATTTCTAACCTTGTTCATATTTAAGCCCTTTTAGATGGTATTAGACTTCAAATTTATGGGTTATAGGTTTTTCCCCCAACACATGATTGAACTTGGTTTTTGGAGGGGGTGTTAGCCTTGGATTTTCAGACAAATTGATCCTGACTCGACGAGCCCCATTTAAGTGAGTATTAGCCTTAGATTTCTAACCGTGGTCATATCCAAGCCCTTTTAGTTGGTATTAGACTTCAAATTTATGGGTAATATCCTTTTCCCCCAAATATGATTGAACTTGGTTTTTGGAGGGGGTGTTAGCCTTGGATTTTCGGACAAATTGATCCAGACTCGACGAGCCCCATTTAAATGAGTATTAGCCTTCGATTTCTAACCTTGTTCATATCCAAGCCCTTTTAGTTGGTATTAGACTTCAAATTTATGGGTAATATACTTTTCCCCCAAACATGATTGAACTTGGTTTTTGGAGGGGGTGTTAGCCTTGGATTTTCGGACAAATTGATCCTGACTCGACGAGCCCCATTTAAGTGAGTATTAGCCTTAGATTTCTAACCTTGGTCATATCCAAGACCTTTTAGTTGGTATTAGACTTCAAATTTATGGGTAATATCCTTTTCCCCCAAACATGATTGAACTTGGTTTTTGGAGGGGGTGTTAGCCTTGGATTTTCGGACAAATTGATCCAGACTCGACGAGCCCCATTTAAATGAGTATTAGCCTTCGATTTCTAACCTTGTTCATATCCAAGCCCTTTTAGTTGGTATTAGACTTCAAATTTATGGGTAATATACTTTTCCCCCAAACATGATTGAACTTGGTTTTTGGAGGGGGTGTTAGCCTTGCATTTTCGGACAAATTGATCCTGACTCGACGAGCCCCATTTAAATGAGTATTAGCCTTAGATTTCTAACCTTGTTCATATCCAAGCCATTTTAGTTGGTATTAGACTTCAAATTTATGGGTTATAGGCTTTTCCCCCAACACATGATTGAACTTGGTTTTTGGAGGGGGTGTTAGGCTTGGATTTTCAGACAAATTGATCCTGACTCGACGAGCCCCATTTAAGTGAGTATTAGCCTTAGATTTCTAACCTTGGTCATATCCAAGCCCTTTTAGTTGGTATTAGACTTCAGATTTATGGGTAATATCCTTTTCCCCCAAACATGATGGAACTTGCTTTTTGGAGGGGGTGTTAGCCTTGGATTTTCGGACAAATTGATCCTGACTCGACGAGCCCCATTTAAATGAGTATTAGCCTTAGATTTCAAACCTTGTTCATATACAAGCCCTTTTAGTTGGTATTAGACTTCAAATTTATGGGTAATAGACTTTTCCCCCAAACATGATTGAACTTGGTTTTTTGAGGGGGTTTAGCCTTGGATTTTCGGACAAATTGATCCTGACTCGACGAGACCCATTTAAATGAGTATTAGCCTTAGATTTCTAACCTTGTTCATATATAAGCCCTTTTAGTTGGTATTAGACTTCAAATTTATGGGTTATAGGCTTTTCCCCCAACACATGATTGAACTTGGTTTTTGGAGAGGGTGTTAGCCTTGGATTTTCGGACAAATTGATCCTGACTCGACGAGCCCCCTTTTATTTGAGTATTACCCTTAGATTTCTAACCTTGTTCATATCCAAGATCTTTTAGTTCGTATTAGACTTCAAATTTATGGGTTATAGACTTTTCCCCCAAACATGATTGAACTTGGTTTTTGGAGGGGGTGTTAGCCTTGGATTTTCGTACAAATTGATCCTAACTCGACGAGCCCCATTTAAATGAGTATTAGCCTTAGATTTCTAACCTTGTTCATATCCAAGCCCTTTTAGTTGGTATTAGACTTCAAATTTATGGGTTATAGGCTTTTCCCCCAAACATGATTGAACTTGGTTTTTGGAGGGGGTGTTAGCCTTGGATTTTCGGACAAATTGATCCTGACTCGACGAGCCCCATTTAAGTGAGTATTAGCCTTAGATTTCTAACCTTGGTCATATCCAAGACCTTTTAGTTGGTATTAGACTTCAAATTTATGGGTAATATCCTTTTCCCCCAAACATGATTGAACTTGGTTTTTGGAGGGGGTGTTAGCCTTGGATTTTCGGACAAATTGATCCAGACTCGACGAGCCCCATTTAAATGAGTATTAGCCTTCGATTTCTAACCTTGTTCATATCCAAGCCCTTTTAGTTGGTATTAGACTTCAAATTTATGGGTAATATACTTTTCCCCCAAACATGATTGAACTTGGTTTTTGGAGGGGGTGTTAGCCTTGCATTTTCGGACAAATTGATCCTGACTCGACGAGCCCCATTTAAATGAGTATTAGCCTTAGATTTTTAACCTTGTTCATATCCAAGCCATTTTAGTTGGTATTAGACTTCAAATTTATGGGTTATAGGCTTTTCCCCCAACACATGATTGAACTTGGTTTTTGGAGGGGGTGTTAGCCTTGGATTTTCAGACAAATTGATCCTGACTCGACGAGCCCCATTTAAGTGAGTATTAGCCTTAGATTTCTAACCTTGGTCATATCCAAGCCATTTTAGTTGGTATTAGACTTCAAATTTATGGGTAATATCCTTTTCCCCCAAACATGATGGAACTTGCTTTTTGGAGGGGGTGTTAGCCTTGGATTTTCGGACAAATTGATCCTGACTCGACGAGCCCCATTTAAATGAGTATTAGCCTTAGATTTCTAATCTTGTTCATATACAAGCCCTTTTAGTTGGTATTAGACTTCAAATTTATGGGTAATAGACTTTTCCCCCAAACATGATTGAACTTGGTTTTTTGAGGGGGTTTAGCCTTGGATTTTCGGACAAATTGATCCTGACTCGACGAGCCCCATTTAAATGAGTATTAGGCTTAGATTTCTAACCTTGTTCATATTTAAGCCCTTTTAGATGGTATTAGACTTCAAATTTATGGGTTATAGGTTTTTCCCCCAACACATGATTGAACTTGGTTTTTGGAGGGGGTGTTAGCCTTGGATTTTCAGACAAATTGATCCTGACTCGACGAGCCCCATTTAAGTGAGTATTAGCCTTAGATTTCTAACCGTGGTCATATCCAAGCCCTTTTAGTTGGTATTAGACTTCAAATTTATGGGTAATATCCTTTTCCCCCAAATGTGATTGAACTTGGTTTTTGGAGGGGGTGTTAGCCTTGGATTTTCGGACAAATTGATCCAGACTCGACGAGCCCCATTTAAATGAGTATTAGCCTTCGATTTCTAACCTTGTTCATATCCAAGCCCTTTTAGTTGGTATTAGACTTCAAATTTATGGGTAATATACTTTTCCCCCAAACATGATTGAACTTGGTTTTTGGAGGGGGTGTTAGCCTTGGATTTTCGGACAAATTGATCCTGACTCGACGAGCCCCATTTAAGTGAGTATTAGCCTTAGATTTCTAACCGTGGTCATATCCAAGCCCTTTTAGTTGGTATTAGACTTCAAATTTATGGGTAATATCCTTTTCCCCCAAATATGATTGAACTTGGTTTTTGGAGGGGGTGTTAGCCTTGGATTTTCGGACAAATTGATCCAGACTCGACGAGCCCCATTTAAATGAGTATTAGCCTTCGATTTCTAACCTTGTTCATATCCAAGCCCTTTTAGTTGGTATTAGACTTCAAATTTATGGGTTATAGGCTTTTCCCCCAACACATGATTGAACTTGGTTTTTGGAGGGGGTGTTAGCCTTGGATTTTCAGACAAATTGATCCTGACTCGACGAGCCCCATTTAAGTGAGTATTAGCCTTAGATTTCTAACCTTGGTCATATCCAAGCCATTTTAGTTGGTATTAGACTTCAAATTTATGGGTAATATCCTTTTCCCCCAAACATGATGGAACTTGCTTTTTGGAGGGGGTGTTAGCCTTGGATTTTCGGACAAATTGATCCTGACTCGACGAGCCCCATTTAAATGAGTATTAGCCTTAGATTTCTAACTTTTTTCATATACAAGCCCTTTTAGTTGGTATTAGACTTCAAATTTATGGGTAATAGACTTTTCCCCCAAACATGATTGAACTTGGTTTTTTGAGGGGGTTTAGCCTTGGATTTTCGGACAAATTGATCCTGACTCGACGAGCCCCATTTAAATGAGTATTAGGCTTAGATTTCTAACCTTGTTCATATTTAAGCCCTTTTAGATGGTATTAGACTTCAAATTTATGGGTTATAGGTTTTTCCCCCAACACATGATTGAACTTGGTTTTTGGAGGGGGTGTTAGCCTTGGATTTTCAGACAAATTGATCCTGACTCGACGAGCCCCATTTAAGTGAGTATTAGCCTTAGATTTCTAACCGTGGTCATATCCAAGCCCTTTTAGTTGGTATTAGACTTCAAATTTATGGGTAATATCCTTTTCCCCCAAACATGATTGAACTTGGTTTTTGGAGGGGGTGTTAGCCTTGGATTTTCGGACAAATTGATCCTGACTCGACGAGCCCCATTTAAATGAGTATTAGCCTTAGATTTCTAACCTTGTTCATATATAAGCCCTTTTAGTTGGTATTAGACTTCAAATTTATGGGTTATAGGCTTTTCCCCCAACACATGATTGAACTTGGTTTTTGGAGGGGGTGTTAGCCTTGGATTTTCGGACAAATTGATCCTGACTCGACGAGCCCCATTTAAGTGAGTATTAGCCTTAGATTTCTAACCTTGGTCATATCCAAGACCTTTTAGTTGGTATTAGACTTCAAATTTATGGGTAATATCCTTTTCCCCCAAACATGATTGAACTTGGTTTTTTGAGGGGGTTTAGCCTTGGATTTTCGGACAAATTGATCCTGACTCGACGAGCCCCATTTAAATGAGTATTAGCCTTAGATTTCTAACCTTGTTCATATCCAAGCCATTTTAGTTGGTATTAGACTTCAAATTTATGGGTTATAGGCTTTTCCCCCAACACATGATTGAACTTGGTTTTTGGAGGGGGTGTTAGCCTTGGATTTTCAGACAAATTGATCCTGACTCGACGAGCCCTATTTAAGTGAGTATTAGCCTTAGATTTCTAACCTTGGTCATATCCAAGCCATTTTAGTTGGTATTAGACTTCAAATTTATGGGTAATATCCTTTTCCCCCAAACATGATGGAACTTGCTTTTTGGAGGGGGTGTTAGCCTTGGATTTTCGGACAAATTGATCCTGACTCGACGAGCCCCATTTAAATGAGTATTAGCCTTAGATTTCTAACCTTTTTCATATACAAGCCCTTTTAGTTGGTATTAGACTTCAAATTTATGGGTAATAGACTTTTCCCCCAAACATGATTGAACTTGGTTTTTTGAGGGGGTTTAGCCTTGGATTTTCGGACAAATTGATCCTGACTCGACGAGCCCCATTTAAATGAGTATTAGGCTTAGATTTCTAACCTTGTTCATATTTAAGCCCTTTTAGATGGTATTAGACTTCAAATTTATGGGTTATAGGTTTTTCCCCCAACACATGATTGAACTTGGTTTTTGGAGGGGGTGTTAGCCTTGGATTTTCAGACAAATTGATCCTGACTCGACGAGCCCCATTTAAGTGAGTATTAGCCTTAGATTTCTAACCGTGGTCATATCCAAGCCCTTTTAGTTGGTATTAGACTTCAAATTTATGGGTAATATCCTTTTCCCCCAAACATGATTGAACTTGGTTTTTGGAGGGGGTGTTAGCCTTGGATTTTCGGACAAATTGATCCTGACTCGACGAGCCCCATTTAAATGAGTATTAGCCTTAGATTTCTAACCTTGTTCATATATAAGCCCTTTTAGTTGGTATTAGACTTCAAATTTATGGGTTATAGGCTTTTCCCCCAACACATGATTGAACTTGGTTTTTGGAGGGGGTGTTAGCCTTGGATTTTCGGACAAATTGATCCTGACTCGACGAGCCCCATTTAAGTGAGTATTAGCCTTAGATTTCTAACCTTGGTCATATCCAAGACCTTTTAGTTGGTATTAGACTTCAAATTTATGGGTAATATCCTTTTCCCCCAAACATGATTGAACTTGGTTTTTTGAGGGGGTTTAGCCTTGGATTTTCGGACAAATTGATCCTGACTCGACGAGCCCCATTTAAATGAGTATTAGGCTTAGATTTCTAACCTTGTTCATATTTAAGCCCTTTTAGATGGTATTAGACTTCAAATTTATGGGTTATAGGTTTTTCCCCCAACACATGATTGAACTTGGTTTTTGGAGGGGGTGTTAGCCTTGGATTTTCGGACAAATTGATCCTGACTCGACGAGCCCCATTTAAATGAGTATTAGCCTTAGATTTCTAACCTTGTTCATATCCAAGCCCTTTTAGATGGTATTAGACTTCAAATTTATGGGTTATAGGCTTTTCCCCCAACACATGATTGAAATTGGTTTTTGGAGGGGGTGTTAGCCTTGGATTTTCGGACAAATTGATCCTGACTCGACGAGCCCCATTTAAATGAGTATTATCCTTAGATTTCTAACCTTGTTCATATCCAAGGCCTTTTAGTTGGTATTAGACTTCAAATTTATGGGTAATATACTTTTTCCCCAAACATGATTGAACTTGGTTTTTGGAGGGGGTGTTAGCCTTGCATTTTCGGACAAATTGATCCTGACTCGACGTGCCCCATTTAAATCAGTATTAGCCTTAGATTTCTAACCTTGTTCATATCCAAGCCCTTTTAGTTGGTATTAGACTTCAAATTTATGGGTTATAGGCTTTCCCCCCAACACATGATTGAACTTTGTTTTTGGAGGGGGTGTTAGCCTTGGATTTTCAGACAAATTGATCCTGACTCGACGAGCCCCATTTAAGTGAGTATTAGCCTTAGATTTCTAACCTTGGTCATATCCAAGCCCTTTTAGTTGGTATTAGACTTCAAATTTATGGGTAATATCCTTTTCCCCCAAACATGATGGAACTTGCTTTTTGGAGGGGGTGTTAGCCTTGGATTTTCGGACAAATTGATCCTGACTCGACGAGCCCCATTTAAATGAGTATTAGCCTTAGATTTCTAACCTTGTTCATATACAAGCCCTTTTAGTTGGTATTAGACTTCAAATTTATGGGTAATAGACTTTTCCCCCAAACATGATTGAACTTGGTTTTTTGAGGGGGTTTAGCCTTGGATTTTCGGACAAATTGATCCTGACTCGACGAGCCCCATTTAAATGAGTATTAGGCTTAGATTTCTAACCTTGTTCATATTTAAGCCCTTTTAGATGGTATTAGACTTCAAATTTATGGGTTATAGGTTTTTCCCCCAACACATGATTGAACTTGGTTTTTGGAGGGGGTGTTAGCCTTGGATTTTCAGACAAATTGATCCTGACTCGACGAGCCCCATTTAAGTGAGTATTAGCCTTAGATTTCTAACCGTGGTCATATCCAAGCCCTTTTAGTTGGTATTAGACTTCAAATTTATGGGTAATATCCTTTTCCCCCAAACATGATTGAACTTGGTTTTTGGAGGGGGTGTTAGCCTTGCATTTTCGGACAAATTGATCCTGACTCGACGAGCCCCATTTAAATCAGTATTAGCCTTAGATTTCTAACCTTGTTCATATCCAAGCCCTTTTAGTTGGTATTAGACTTCAAATTTATGGGTTATAGGCTTTTCCCCCAACACATTATTGAACTTGGTTTTTGGAGGGGGTGTTACCCTTGGATTTTCGGACAAATTGATCCTGACTCGACGAGCCCTATTTAAATGAGTATTAGCCTTAGATTTCTAACCTTGTTCATATCCAACCCCTTTTAGATGGTATTAGACTTCAAATTTATGGGTTATAGGCTTTTCCCCCAACACATGATTGAAATTGGTTTTTGGAGGGGGTGTTAGCCTTGTATTTTCGGACAAATTGATCCTTACTCGACGAGCCCCATTTAAGTGAGTATTAGCCTTAGATTTCTAACCTTGGTCATATCCAAGCCCTTTTAGTTGGTATTAGACTTCAAATTTATGGGTTATACACTTTTCCCCCAAACATGATTGAACTTGGTTTTTGGAGGGGGTGTTAGCCTTGGATTTTCGGACAAATTGATCCTGACTCGACGAGCCCCATTTAAATGAGTATTAGCCTTAGATTTCTAACCTTGTTCATATATAAGCCCTTTTAGTTGGTATTAGACTTCAAATTTATGGGTTATAGGCTTTTCCCCCAACACATGATTGAACTTGGTTTTTGGAGGGGGTGTTAGCCTTGGATTTTCAGACAAATTGATCCTGACTCGACGAGCCCCATTTAAGTGAGTATTAGCCTTAGATTTCTAACCGTGGTCATATCCAAGCCCTTTTAGTTGGTATTAGACTTCAAATTTATGGGTAATATCCTTTTCCCCCAAACATGATTGAACTTGGTTTTTGGAGGGGGTGTTAGCCTTGGATTTTCGGACAAATTGATCCTGACTCGACGAGCCCCATTTAAATGAGTATTAGCCTTAGATTTCTAACCTTGTTCATATATAAGCCCTTTTAGTTGGTATTAGACTTCAAATTTATGGGTTATAGGCTTTTCCCCCAACACATGATTGAACTTGGTTTTTGGAGGGGGTGTTAGCCTTGGATTTTCGGACAAATTGATCCTGACTCGACGAGCCCCATTTAAGTGAGTATTAGCCTTAGATTTCTAACCTTGGTCATATCCAAGACCTTTTAGTTGGTATTAGACTTCAAATTTATGGGTAATATCCTTTTCCCCCAAACATGATTGAACTTGGTTTTTTGAGGGGGTTTAGCCTTGGATTTTCGGACAAATTGATCCTGACTCGACGAGCCCCATTTAAATGAGTATTAGCCTTAGATTTCTAACCTTGTTCATATCCAAGCCATTTTAGTTGGTATTAGACTTCAAATTTATGGGTTATAGGCTTTTCCCCCAACACATGATTGAACTTGGTTTTTGGAGGGGGTGTTAGCCTTGGATTTTCAGACAAATTGATCCTGACTCGACGAGCCCTATTTAAGTGAGTATTAGCCTTAGATTTCTAACCTTGGTCATATCCAAGCCATTTTAGTTGGTATTAGACTTCAAATTTATGGGTAATATCCTTTTCCCCCAAACATGATGGAACTTGCTTTTTGGAGGGGGTGTTAGCCTTGGATTTTCGGACAAATTGATCCTGACTCGACGAGCCCCATTTAAATGAGTATTAGCCTTAGATTTCTAACCTTTTTCATATACAAGCCCTTTTAGTTGGTATTAGACTTCAAATTTATGGGTAATAGACTTTTCCCCCAAACATGATTGAACTTGGTTTTTTGAGGGGGTTTAGCCTTGGATTTTCGGACAAATTGATCCTGACTCGACGAGCCCCATTTAAATGAGTATTAGGCTTAGATTTCTAACCTTGTTCATATTTAAGCCCTTTTAGATGGTATTAGACTTCAAATTTATGGGTTATAGGTTTTTCCCCCAACACATGATTGAACTTGGTTTTTGGAGGGGGTGTTAGCCTTGGATTTTCAGACAAATTGATCCTGACTCGACGAGCCCCATTTAAGTGAGTATTAGCCTTAGATTTCTAACCGTGGTCATATCCAAGCCCTTTTAGTTGGTATTAGACTTCAAATTTATGGGTAATATCCTTTTCCCCCAAACATGATTGAACTTGGTTTTTGGAGGGGGTGTTAGCCTTGGATTTTCGGACAAATTGATCCTGACTCGACGAGCCCCATTTAAATGAGTATTAGCCTTAGATTTCTAACCTTGTTCATATATAAGCCCTTTTAGTTGGTATTAGACTTCAAATTTATGGGTTATAGGCTTTTCCCCCAACACATGATTGAACTTGGTTTTTGGAGGGGGTGTTAGCCTTGGATTTTCGGACAAATTGATCCTGACTCGACGAGCCCCATTTAAGTGAGTATTAGCCTTAGATTTCTAACCTTGGTCATATCCAAGACCTTTTAGTTGGTATTAGACTTCAAATTTATGGGTAATATCCTTTTCCCCCAAACATGATTGAACTTGGTTTTTTGAGGGGGTTTAGCCTTGGATTTTCGGACAAATTGATCCTGACTCGACGAGCCCCATTTAAATGAGTATTAGGCTTAGATTTCTAACCTTGTTCATATTTAAGCCCTTTTAGATGGTATTAGACTTCAAATTTATGGGTTATAGGTTTTTCCCCCAACACATGATTGAACTTGGTTTTTGGAGGGGGTGTTAGCCTTGGATTTTCGGACAAATTGATCCTGACTCGACGAGCCCCATTTAAATGAGTATTAGCCTTAGATTTCTAACCTTGTTCATATCCAAGCCCTTTTAGATGGTATTAGACTTCAAATTTATGGGTTATAGGCTTTTCCCCCAACACATGATTGAAATTGGTTTTTGGAGGGGGTGTTAGCCTTGGATTTTCGGACAAATTGATCCTGACTCGACGAGCCCCATTTAAATGAGTATTATCCTTAGATTTCTAACCTTGTTCATATCCAAGGCCTTTTAGTTGGTATTAGACTTCAAATTTATGGGTAATATACTTTTTCCCCAAACATGATTGAACTTGGTTTTTGGAGGGGGTGTTAGCCTTGCATTTTCGGACAAATTGATCCTGACTCGACGTGCCCCATTTAAATCAGTATTAGCCTTAGATTTCTAACCTTGTTCATATCCAAGCCCTTTTAGTTGGTATTAGACTTCAAATTTATGGGTTATAGGCTTTCCCCCCAACACATGATTGAACTTTGTTTTTGGAGGGGGTGTTAGCCTTGGATTTTCAGACAAATTGATCCTGACTCGACGAGCCCCATTTAAGTGAGTATTAGCCTTAGATTTCTAACCTTGGTCATATCCAAGCCCTTTTAGTTGGTATTAGACTTCAAATTTATGGGTAATATCCTTTTCCCCCAAACATGATGGAACTTGCTTTTTGGAGGGGGTGTTAGCCTTGGATTTTCGGACAAATTGATCCTGACTCGACGAGCCCCATTTAAATGAGTATTAGCCTTAGATTTCTAACCTTGTTCATATACAAGCCCTTTTAGTTGGTATTAGACTTCAAATTTATGGGTAATAGACTTTTCCCCCAAACATGATTGAACTTGGTTTTTTGAGGGGGTTTAGCCTTGGATTTTCGGACAAATTGATCCTGACTCGACGAGCCCCATTTAAATGAGTATTAGGCTTAGATTTCTAACCTTGTTCATATTTAAGCCCTTTTAGATGGTATTAGACTTCAAATTTATGGGTTATAGGTTTTTCCCCCAACACATGATTGAACTTGGTTTTTGGAGGGGGTGTTAGCCTTGGATTTTCAGACAAATTGATCCTGACTCGACGAGCCCCATTTAAGTGAGTATTAGCCTTAGATTTCTAACCGTGGTCATATCCAAGCCCTTTTAGTTGGTATTAGACTTCAAATTTATGGGTAATATCCTTTTCCCCCAAACATGATTGAACTTGGTTTTTGGAGGGGGTGTTAGCCTTGCATTTTCGGACAAATTGATCCTGACTCGACGAGCCCCATTTAAATCAGTATTAGCCTTAGATTTCTAACCTTGTTCATATCCAAGCCCTTTTAGTTGGTATTAGACTTCAAATTTATGGGTTATAGGCTTTTCCCCCAACACATTATTGAACTTGGTTTTTGGAGGGGGTGTTACCCTTGGATTTTCGGACAAATTGATCCTGACTCGACGAGCCCTATTTAAATGAGTATTAGCCTTAGATTTCTAACCTTGTTCATATCCAACCCCTTTTAGATGGTATTAGACTTCAAATTTATGGGTTATAGGCTTTTCCCCCAACACATGATTGAAATTGGTTTTTGGAGGGGGTGTTAGCCTTGTATTTTCGGACAAATTGATCCTTACTCGACGAGCCCCATTTAAGTGAGTATTAGCCTTAGATTTCTAACCTTGGTCATATCCAAGCCCTTTTAGTTGGTATTAGACTTCAAATTTATGGGTTATACACTTTTCCCCCAAACATGATTGAACTTGGTTTTTGGAGGGGGTGTTAGCCTTGGATTTTCGGACAAATTGATCCTGACTCGACGAGCCCCATTTAAATGAGTATTAGCCTTAGATTTCTAACCTTGTTCATATCCAAGCCCTTTTAGTTGGTATTAGACTTCAAATTTATGGGTTATAGGCTTTTCCCCCAAACATGATTGAACTTGGTTTTTGGAGGGGGTGTTAGCCTTGGATTTTAGGACAAATTGATCCTGACTCGACGAGCCCCATTTAAGTGAGTATTAGCCTTAGATTTCTAACCTTGGTCATATCCAAGCCCTTTTAGTTGGTATTAGACTTCAAATTTATGGGTTATAGGCTTTTCCCCCAACACATGATTGAACTTGGTTTTTGGAGGGGGTGTTAGCCTTGGATTTTCGGACAAATTGATCCTGACTCGACGAGCCCCATTTAACTGAGTATTAGCCTTAGATTTCTAACCTTGGTCATATCCAAGCCCTTTTAGTTGGTATTAGACTTCAAATTTATGGGTAATATCCTTTTCCCCCAAACATGATTGAACTTGCTTTTTGGAGGGGGTGTTAGCCTTGGATTTTCGGACAAATTGATCCTGACTCGACGAGCCCCATTTAATTGAGTATTAGCCTTATATTTCTAACCTTGTTCATATACAAGCCCTTTTAGTTGGTATTAGACTTCAAATTTATGGGTAATAGACTTTTCCCCCAAACATGATTGAACTTGGTTTTTTGAGGGGGTTTAGCCTTGGATTTTCGGACAAATTGATCCTGACTCGACGAGCCCCATTTAAATGAGTATTAGGCTTAGATTTCTAACCTTGTTCATATTTAAGCCCTTTTAGATGGTATTAGACTTCAAATTTATGGGTTATAGGTTTTTCCCCCAACACATGATTGAACTTGGTTTTTGGAGGGGGTGTTAGCCTTGGATTTTCAGACAAATTGATCCTGACTCGACGAGCCCCATTTAAGTGAGTATTAGCCTTAGATTTCTAACCGTGGTCATATCCAAGCCCTTTTAGTTGGTATTAGACTTCAAATTTATGGGTAATATCCTTTTCCCCCAAACATGATTGAACTTGGTTTTTGGAGGGGGTGTTAGCCTTGCATTTTCGGACAAATTGATCCTGACTCGACGAGCCCCATTTAAATCAGTATTAGCCTTAGATTTCTAACCTTGTTCATATCCAAGCCCTTTTAGTTGGTATTAGACTTCAAATTTATGGGTTATAGGCTTTTCCCCCAACACATTATTGAACTTGGTTTTTGGAGGGGGTGTTACCCTTGGATTTTCGGACAAATTGATCCTGACTCGACGAGCCCTATTTAAATGAGTATTAGCCTTAGATTTCTAACCTTGTTCATATCCAACCCCTTTTAGATGGTATTAGACTTCAAATTTATGGGTTATAGGCTTTTCCCCCAACACATGATTGAAATTGGTTTTTGGAGGGGGTGTTAGCCTTGTATTTTCGGACAAATTGATCCTTACTCGACGAGCCCCATTTAAGTGAGTATTAGCCTTAGATTTCTAACCTTGGTCATATCCAAGCCCTTTTAGTTGGTATTAGACTTCAAATTTATGGGTTATACACTTTTCCCCCAAACATGATTGAACTTGGTTTTTGGAGGGGGTGTTAGCCTTGGATTTTCGGACAAATTGATCCTGACTCGACGAGCCCCATTTAAATGAGTATTAGCCTTAGATTTCTAACCTTGTTCATATCCAAGCCCTTTTAGTTGGTATTAGACTTCAAATTTATGGGTTATAGGCTTTTCCCCCAAACATGATTGAACTTGGTTTTTGGAGGGGGTGTTAGCCTTGGATTTTAGGACAAATTGATCCTGACTCGACGAGCCCCATTTAAGTGAGTATTAGCCTTAGATTTCTAACCTTGGTCATATCCAAGCCCTTTTAGTTGGTATTAGACTTCAAATTTATGGGTTATAGGCTTTTCCCCCAACACATGATTGAACTTGGTTTTTGGAGGGGGTGTTAGCCTTGGATTTTCGGACAAATTGATCCTGACTCGATGAGCCCCATTTAACTGAGTATTAGCCTTAGATTTCTAACCTTGGTCATATCCAAGCCCTTTTAGTTGGTATTAGACTTCAAATTTATGGGTAATATCCTTTTCCCCCAAACATGATTAAACTTGCTTTTTGGAGGGGGTGTTAGCCTTGGATTTTCGGACAAATTGATCCTGACTCGACGAGCCCCATTTAATTGAGTATTAGCCTTACATTTCTAACCTTGTTCATATACAAGCCCTTTTAGTTGGTATTAGATTCAAATTTATGGGTAATATCCTCTTCCCCCAAACATGATTGAACTTGGTTTTTGGAGGGGGTGTTAACCTTGGATTTCCGGACAAATTGATCCAGACTCGACGAGCCCCATTTAAATGAGTATTAGCCTTAGATTTCTAACCTTGTTCATATACAAGCCCTTTTAGTTGGTATTAGACTTCAAATTTATGGGTAATAGACTTTTCCCCCAAACATGATTGAACTTGGTTTTTTGAGGGGGTTTAGCCTTGGATTTTCGGACAAATTGATCCTGACTCGACGAGCCCCATTTAAATGAGTATTAGGCTTAGATTTCTAACCTTGTTCATATTTAAGCCCTTTTAGATGGTATTAGACTTCAAATTTATGGGTTATAAGTTTTTCCCCCAACACATGATTGAACTTGGTTTTTGGAGGGGGTGTTAGCCTTGGATTTTCAGACAAATTGATCCTGACTCGACGAGCCCCATTTAAGTGAGTATTAGCCTTAGATTTCTAACCGTGGTCATATCCAAGCCCTTTTAGTTGGTATTAGACTTCAAATTTATGGGTAATATCCTTTTCCCCCAACCATGATTGAACTTGGTTTTTGGAGGGGGTGTTAGCCTTGGATTTTCGGACAAATTGATCCTGACTCGACGAGCCCCATTTAAATGAGTATTAGCCTTAGATTTCTAACCTTGTTCATATCCAAGCCCTTTTAGTTGGTATTAGACTTCAAATTTATGGGTTATAGGCTTTTCCCCCAACACATGATTGAACTTGGTTTTTGGAGGGGGTGTTACCCTTGGATTTTCGGACAAATTGATCCTGACTCGACGAGCCCCATTTAAATGAGTATTAGCCTTAGATTTCTAACCTTGTTCATATCCAAACCCTTTTAGATGGTATTAGACTTCAAATTTATGGGTTATAGGCTTTTCCCCCAACACATGATTGAACTTGGTTTTTGGAGGGGGTGTTACCCTTGGATTTTCGGACAAATTGATCCTGACTCGACGAGCCCTATTTAAATGAGTATTAGCCTTAGATTTCTAACCTTGTTCATATCCAAGCCCTTTTAGATGGTATTAGACTTCAAATTTATGGGTTATAGGCTTTTCCCCCAACACATGATTGAAATTGGTTTTTGGAGGGGGTGTTAGCCTTGGATTTTCGGACAAATTGATCCTTACTCGACGAGCCCCATTTAAGTGAGTATTAGGCTTAGATTTCTAACCTGGGTCATATCCAAGCCCTTTTAGTTGGTATTAGACTTCAAATTTATGGGTAATATCCTTTTCCCCCAAACATGATTGAACTTTGTTTTTGGAGGGGGTGTTAGCCTTGGATTTTCGGACAAATTGATCCTGACTCGACGAGCCCCATTGAAATGAGTATTATCCTTAGATTTCTAACCTTGTTCATATCCAAGGCCTTTTAGTTGGTATTAGACTTCAAATTTATGGGTAATATACTTTTTCCCCAAACATGATTGAACTTGGTTTTTGGAGGGGGTGTTAGCCTTGCATTTTCGGACAAATTGATCCTGACTCGACGAGGCCCATTTAAATCAGTATTAGCCTTAGATTTCTAACCTTGTTCATATCCAAGCCCTTTTAGTTGGTATTAGACTTCAAATTTATGGGTTATAGGCTTTCCCCCCAACACAAGATTGAACTTTGTTTTTCGAGGGGGTGTTAGCCTTGGATTTTCAGACAAATTGATCCTGACTCGACGAGCCCCATTTAAGGGAGTATTAGCCTTAGATTTCTAACCTTGGTCATATCCAAGCCCTTTTAGTTGGTATTAGACTTCAAATTTATGGGTAATATCCTTTTCCCCCAAACATGATGGAACTTGCTTTTTGGAGGGGGTGTTAGCCTTGGATTTTCGGACAAATTGATCCTGACTCGACGAGCCCCATTTAAATGAGTATTAGCCTTAGATTTCTAACCTTGTTCATATACAAGCCCTTTTAGTTGGTATTAGACTTCAAATTTATGGGTAATAGACTTTTCCCCCAAACATGATTGAACTTGGTTTTTTGAGGGGGTTTAGCCTTAGATTTTTGGACAAATTGATCCTGACTCGACGAGCCCCATTTAAATGAGTATTAGGCTTAGATTTCTAACCTTGTTCATATTTAAGCCCTTTTAGATGGTATTAGACTTCAAATTTATGGGTTATAGGTTTTTCCCCCAACACATGATTGAACTTGGTTTTTGGAGGGGGTGTTAGCCTTGGATTTTCAGACAAATTGATCCTGACTCGACGAGCCCCATTTAAGTGAGTATTAGCCTTCGATTTCTAACCGTGGTCATATCCAAGCCCTTTTAGTTGGTATTAGACTTCAAATTTATGGGTAATATCCTTTTCCCCCAAACATGATTGAACTTGGTTTTTGGAGGGGGTGTTAGCCTTGGATTTTCGGACAAATTGATCTTGACTCGACGAGCCCCATTTAAATGAGTATTAGCCTTAGATTGCTAACCTTGTTCATATCCAAGCCCTTTTAGTTGGTATTAGACTTCAAATTTATGGGTTATAGGCTTTTCCCCCAACACATTATTGAACTTGGTTTTTGGAGGGGGTGTTACCCTTGGATTTTCAGACAAATTGATCCTGACTCGACGAGCCCCATTTAAATGAGTATTAGCCTTAGATTTCTAACCTTGTTCATATCCAAGCCCTTTTAGATGGTATTAGACTTCAAATTTATGGGTTATAGGCTTTTCCCCCAACACATGATTGAAATTGGTTTTTGGAGGGGGTGTTAGCCTTGGATTTTCAGACAAATTGATCCTGACTCGACGAGGCCCATTTAAATCAGTATTAGCCTTAGATTTCTAACCTTGTTCATATCCAAGCCCTTTTAGTTGGTATTAGACTTCAAATTTATGGGTTATAGGCTTTCCCCCCAACACAAGATTGAACTTTGTTTTTCGAGGGGGTGTTAGCCTTGGATTTTCAGACAAATTGATCCTGACTCGACGAGCCCCATTTAAGGGAGTATTAGCCTTAGATTTCTAACCTTGGTCATATCCAAGCCCTTTTAGTTGGTATTAGACTTCAAATTTATGGGTAATATCCTTTTCCCCCAAACATGATGGAACTTGCTTTTTGGAGGGGGTGTTAGCCTTGGATTTTCGGACAAATTGATCCTGACTCGACGAGCCCCATTTAAATGAGTATTAGCCTTAGATTTCTAACCTTGTTCATATACAAGCCCTTTTAGTTGGTATTAGACTTCAAATTTATGGGTAATATCCTTTTCCCCCAAACATGATTGAACTTGGTTTTTGGAGGGGGTGTTAGCCTTGGATTTTCGGACAAATTG
The DNA here is from genome assembly GCA_964035475.1 of Salix caprea. Classification (NCBI taxonomy): domain Eukaryota; kingdom Viridiplantae; phylum Streptophyta; class Magnoliopsida; order Malpighiales; family Salicaceae; genus Salix; species Salix caprea. Next base: position 2,662,510 of record OZ037748.1, on the reverse strand, counting down.
ATCCTGACTCGACGAGCCCCATTTAAATGAGTATTAGCCTTAGATTGCTAACCTTGTTCATATCCAAGCCCTTTTAGTTGGTATTAGACTTCAAATTTATGGGTTATAGGCTTTTCCCCCAACACATTATTGAACTTGGTTTTTGGAGGGGGTGTTACCCTTGGATTTTCAGACAAATTGATCCTGACTCGACGAGCCCCATTTAAATGAGTATTAGCCTTAGATTTCTAACCTTGTTCATATCCAAGCCCTTTTAGATGGTATTAGACTTCAAATTTATGGGTAATATCCTTTTCCCCCAAACATGATTGAACTTGGTTTTTGGAGGGGGTGTTAGCCTTGGATTTTTGGACAAATTGATCCTTACTCGACGAGCCCCATTCAAGTGAGTATTAGCCTTAGATTTCTAACCTTGGTCATATCCAAGCCCTTTTAGTTGGTATTAGACTTCAAATTTATGGGTTATACACTTTTCCCCCAAACATGATTGAACTTGGTTTTTGGAGGGGGTGTTAGCCTTGGATTTTAGGACAAATTGATCCTGACTCGACGAGCCCAATTTAAATGAGTATTAGCCTTAGATTTCTAACCTTGTTCATATCCAAGCCCTTTTAGTTGGTATTAGACTTCAAATTTATGGGTTATAGGCTTTTCCCCCAAACATGATTGAACTTGGTTTTTGGAGGGGGTGTTAGCCTTGGATTTTAGGAAAAATTGATCCTGACTCGACGAGCCCCATTTAAGTGAGTATTAGCCTTAGATTTCTAACCTTGGTCATATCCAAGCCCTTTTAGTTGGTATTAGACTTCAAATTTATGGGTTATAGGCTTTTCCCCCAAACATGATTGAACTTGGTTTTTGGAGGGGGTGTTAGCCTTGGATTTTCGGACAAATTGATCCAGACTCGACAAGCCCCATTTAAATGAGTATTAGCCTTCGATTTCTAACCTTGTTCATATCCAAGCCCTTTTAGTTGGTATTAGACTTCAAATTTATGGGTAATATACTTTTCCCCCAAACATGATTGAACTTGGTTTTTGGAGGGGGTGTTAGCCTTGCATTTTCGGACAAATTGATCCTGACTCGACGAGCCCCATTTAAATCAGTATTAGCCTTAGATTTCTAACCTTGTTCATATCCAAGCCCTTTTAGATGGTATTAGACTTCAAATTTATGGGTTATAGGCTTTTCCCCCAACACATGATTGAAATTGGTTTTTGGAGGGGGTGTTAGCCTTGGATTTTCGGACAAATTGATCCTTACTCGACGAGCCCCATTTAAGTGAGTATTAGGCTTAGATTTCTAACCTGGGTCATATCCAAGCCCTTTTAGTTGGTATTAGACTTCAAATTTATGGGTAATATCCTTTTCCCCCAAACATGATTGAACTTTGTTTTTGGAGGGGGTGTTAGCCTTGGATTTTCGGACAAATTGATCCTGACTCGACGAGCCCCATTGAAATGAGTATTATCCTTAGATTTCTAACCTTGTTCATATCCAAGGCCTTTTATTTGGTATTAGACTTCAAATTTATTGGTAATATACTTTTTCCCCAAACATGATTGAACTTGGTTTTTGGAGGGGGTGTTAGCCTTGCATTTTCGGACAAATTGATCCTGACTCGACGAGCCCCATTTAAATCAGTATTAGCCTTAGATTTCTAACCTTGTTCATATACAAGCCCTTTTAGTTGGTATTAGACTTCAAATTTATGGGTAATAGACTTTTCCCCCAAACATGATTGAACTTGGTTTTTTGAGGGGGTTTAGCCTTGGATTTTCGGACAAATTGATCCTGACTCGACGAGCCCCATTTAAATGAGTATTAGGCTTAGATTTCTAACCTTGTTCATATTTAAGCCCTTTTAGATGGTATTAGACTTCAAATTTATGGGTTATAGGTTTTTCCCCCAACACATGATTGAACTTGGTTTTTGGAGGGGGTGTTAGCCTTGGATTTTCAGACAAATTGATCCTGACTCGACGAGCCCCATTTAAGTAAGTATTAGCCTTAGATTTCTAACCGTGGTCATATCCAAGCCCTTTTAGTTGGTATTAGACTTCAAATTTATGGGTAATATCCTTTTCCCCCAAACATGATTGAACTTGGTTTTTGGAGGGGGTGTTAGCCTTGGATTTTCGGACAAATTGATCCTGACTCGACGAGCCCCATTTAAATGAGTATTAGCCTTAGATTTCTAACCTTGTTCATATCCAAGCCCTTTTAGTTGGTATTAGACTTCAAATTTATGGGTTATAGGCTTTTCCCCCAACACATTATTGAACTTGGTTTTTGGAGGGGGTGTTACCCTTGGATTTTCGGACAAATTGATCCTGACTCGACGAGCCCCATTTAAATGAGTATTAGCCTTAGATTTCTAACCTTGTTCATATCCAAGCCCTTTTAGATGGTATTAGACTTCAAATTTATGGGTTATAGGCTTTTCCCCCAACACATGATTGAAATTGGTTTTTGGAGGGGGTGTTAGCCTTGGATTTTCGGACAAATTGATCCTTACTCGATGAGCCCCATTTAAGTGAGTATTAGCCTTAGATTTCTAACCTTGGTCATATCCAAGCCCTTTTAGTTGGTATTAGACTTCAAATTTATGGGTTATACACTTTTCCCCCAAACATGATTGAACTTGGTTTTTGGAGGGGGTGTTAGCCTTGGATTTTCGGACAAATTGATCCTGACTCGACGAGCCCCATTTAAATGAGTATTAGCCTTAGATTTCTAACCTTGTTCATATCCAAGCCCTTTTAGTTGGTATTAGACTTCAAATTTATGGGTTATAGGCTTTTCCCCCAAACATGATTGAACTTGGTTTTTGGAGGGGGTGTTAGCCTTGGATTTTAGGACAAATTGATCCTGACTCGACGAGCCCCATTTAAGTGAGTATTAGCCTTAGATTTCTAACCTTGGTCATATCCAAGCCCTTTTAGTTGGTATTAGACTTCAAATTTATGGGTTATAGGCTTTTCCCCCAACACATGATTGAACTTGGTTTTTGGAGGGGGTGTTAGGCTTGGATTTTCAGACAAATTGATCCTGACTCGACGAGCCCCATTTAAGTGAGTATTAGCCTTAGATTTCTAACCTTGGTCATATCCAAGCCCTTTTAGTTGGTATTAGACTTCAAATTTATGGGTAATATCCTTTTCCCCCAAACATGATTGAACTTGGTTTTTGGAGGGGGTGTTACCCTTGGATTTTCGGACAAATTGATCCTGACTCGACGAGCCCCATTTAAATGAGTATTAGCCTTAGATTTCTAACCTTGTTCATATACAAGCCCTTTTAGTTGGTATTAGACTTCAAATTTATGGGTAATAGACTTTTCCCCCAAACATGATTGAACTTGGTTTTTTGAGGGGGTTTAGCCTTGGATTTTCGGACAAATTGATCCTGACTCGACGAGCCCCATTTAAATGAGTATTAGGCTTAGATTTCTAACCTTGTTCATATTTAAGCCCTTTTAGATGGTATTAGACTTCAAATTTATGGGTTATAGGTTTTTCCCCCAACACATGATTGAACTTGGTTTTTGGAGGGGGTGTTAGCCTTGGATTTTCAGACAAATTGATCCTGACTCGACGAGCCCCATTTAAGTGAGTATTAGCCTTAGATTTCTAACCTTGGTCATATCCAAGCCCTTTTAGTTGGTATTAGACTTCAAATTTATGGGTAATATCCTTTTCCCCCAAACATGATGGAACTTGCTTTTTGGAGGGGGTGTTAGCCTTGGATTTTCGGACAAATTGATCCTGACTCGACGAGCCCCATTTAAATGAGTATTAGCCTTAGATTTCTAACCTTGTTCATATACAAGCCCTTTTAGTTGGTATTAGACTTCAAATTTATGGGTAATAGACTTTTCCCCCAAACATGATTGAACTTGGTTTTTTGAGGGGGTTTAGCCTTGGATTTTCGGACAAATTGATCCTGACTCGACGAGCCCCATTTAAATGAGTATTAGGCTTAGATTTCTAACCTTGTTCATATTTAAGCCCTTTTAGATGGTATTAGACTTCAAATTTATGGGTTATAGGTTTTTCCCCCAACACATGATTGAACTTGGTTTTTGGAGGGGGTGTTAGCCTTGGATTTTCAGACAAATTGATCCTGACTCGACGAGCCCCATTTAAGTGAGTATTAGCCTTAGATTTCTAACCGTGGTCATATCCAAGCCCTTTTAGTTGGTATTAGACTTCAAATTTATGGGTAATATCCTTTTCCCCCAAACATGATTGAACTTGGTTTTTGGAGGGGGTGTTAGCCTTGGATTTTCGGACAAATTGATCCTGACTCGACGAGCCCCATTTAAATGAGTATTAGCCTTAGATTTCTAACCTTGTTCATATCCAAGCCCTTTTAGTTGGTATTAGACTTCAAATTTATGGGTTATAGGCTTTTCCCCCAACACATTATTGAACTTGGTTTTTGGAGGGGGTGTTACCCTTGGATTTTCGGACAAATTGATCCTGACTCGACGAGCCCCATTTAAATGAGTATTAGCCTTAGATTTCTAACCTTGTTCATATCCAAGCCCTTTTAGATGGTATTAGACTTCAAATTTATGGGTTATAGGCTTTTCCCCCAACACATGATTGAAATTGGTTTTTGGAGGGGTTGTTAGCCTTGGATTTTCGGACAAATTGATCCTTACTCGATGAGCCCCATTTAAGTGAGTATTAGCCTTAGATTTCTAACCTTGGTCATATCCAAGCCCTTTTAGTTGGTATTAGACTTCAAATTTATGGGTTATACACTTTTCCCCCAAACATGATTGAACTTGGTTTTTGGAGGGGGTGTTAGCCTTGGATTTTCGGACAAATTGATCCTGACTCGACGAGCCCCATTTAAATGAGTATTAGCCTTAGATTTCTAACCTTGTTCATATCCAAGCCCTTTTAGTTGGTATTAGACTTCAAATTTATGGGTTATAGGCTTTTCCCCCAAACATGATTGAACTTGGTTTTTGGAGGGGGTGTTAGCCTTGGATTTTAGGACAAATTGATCCTGACTCGACGAGCCCCATTTAAGTGAGTATTAGCCTTAGATTTCTAACCTTCTTCATATCCAAGCCCTTTTAGTTGGTATTAGACTTCAAATTTATGGGTTATAGGCTTTTCCCCCAACACATGATTGAACTTGGTTTTTGGAGGGGGTGTTAGGCTTGGATTTTCAGACAAATTGATCCTGACTCGACGAGCCCCATTTAAGTGAGTATTAGCCTTAGATTTCTAACCTTGGTCATATCCAAGCCCTTTTAGTTGGTATTAGACTTCAAATTTATGGGTAATATCCTTTTCCCCCAAACATGATTGAACTTGGTTTTTGGAGGGGGTGTTACCCTTGGATTTTCGGACAAATTGATCCTGACTCGACGAGCCCCATTTAAATGAGTATTAGCCTTAGATTTCTAACCTTGTTCATATACAAGCCCTTTTAGTTGGTATTAGACTTCAAATTTATGGGTAATAGACTTTTCCCCCAAACATGATTGAACTTGGTTTTTTGAGGGGGTTTAGCCTTGGATTTTCGGACAAATTGATCCTGACTCGACGAGCCCCATTTAAATGAGTATTAGGCTTAGATTTCTAACCTTGTTCATATTTAAGCCCTTTTAGATGGTATTAGACTTCAAATTTATGGGTTATAGGTTTTTCCCCCAACACATGATTGAACTTGGTTTTTGGAGGGGGTGTTAGCCTTGGATTTTCAGACAAATTGATCCTGACTCGACGAGCCCCATTTAAGTGAGTATTAGCCTTAGATTTCTAACCTTGGTCATACCCAAGCCCTTTTAGTTGGTATTAGACTTCAAATTTATGGGTAATATCCTTTTCCCCCAAACATGATGGAACTTGCTTTTTGGAGGGGGTGTTAGCCTTGGATTTTCGGACAAATTGATCCGGACTCGACGAGCCCCATTTAAATGAGTATTAGCCTTAGATTTCTAACCTTGTTAATATACAAGCCCTTTTAGTTGGTATTAGACTTCAAATTTATGGGTAATAGACTTTTCCCCCAAACATGATTGAACTTGGTTTTTTGAGGGGGTTTAGCCTTGGATTTTCGGACAAATTGATCCTGACTCGACGAGCCCCATTTAAATGAGTATTAGGCTTAGATTTCTAACCTTGTTCATATTTAAGCCCTTTTAGATGGTATTAGACTTCAAATTTATGGGTTATAGGTTTTTCCCCCAACACATGATTGAACTTGGTTTTTGGAGGGGGTGTTAGCCTTGGATTTTCAGACAAATTGATCCTGACTCGACGAGCCCCATTTAAGTGAGTATTAGCCTTAGATTTCTAACCGTGGTCATATCCAAGCCCTTTTAGTTGGTATTAGACTTCAAATTTATGGGTAATATCCTTTTCCCCCAAACATGATTGAACTTGGTTTTTGGAGGGGGTGTTAGCCTTGGATTTTCGGACAAATTGATCCTGACTCGACGAGCCCCATTTAAATGAGTATTAGCCTTAGATTTCTAACCTTGTTCATATCCAAGCCCTTTTAGTTGGTATTAGACTTCAAATTTATGGGTTATAGGCTTTTCCCCCAACACATTATTGAACTTGGTTTTTGGAGGGGGTGTTACCCTTGGATTTTCGGACAAATTGATCCTGACTCGACGAGCCCCATTTAAATGAGTATTAGCCTTAGATTTCTAACCTTGTTCATATCCAAGCCCTTTTAGATGGTATTAGACTTCAAATTTATGGGTTATAGGCTTTTCCCCTAACACATGATTGAAATTGGTTTTTGGAGGGGGTGTTAGCCTTGGATTTTCGGACAAATTGATCCTTACTCGACGACCCCATTTAAGTGAGTATTAGCCTTAGATTTCTAACCTTGGTCATATCCAAGCCCTTTTAGTTGGTATTAGACTTCAAATTTATGGGTTATACACTTTTCCCCCAAACATGATTGAACTTGGTTTTTGGAGGGGGTGTTAGCCTTGGATTTTCGGACAAATTGATCCTGACTCGACGAGCCCCATTTAATTGAGTATTAGCCTTAGATTTTGAACCTTGTTCATATACAAGCCCTTTTAGTTGGTATTAGACTTCAAATTTATGGGTAATATCCTTTTCCCCCAAACATGATTGAACTTGGTTTTTGGAGGGGGTGTTAGCCTTGGATTTTCAGACAAATTGATCCTGACTCGACGAGCCCCATTTAAGTGAGTATTAGCCTTAGATTTCTAACCTTGGTCATATCCAAGCCCTTTTAGTTGGTATTAGACTTCAAATTTATGGGTAATATACTTTTCCCCCAAACATGACTGAACTTGGTTTTTGGAGGGGGTGTTAGCCTTGCATTTTCGGACAAATTGATCCTGACTCGACGAGCCCCATTTAATTGAGTATTAACCTTAGATTTCTAACCTTGTTCATATACAAGCCCTTTTAGTTGGTATTAGACTTCAAATTTATGGGTAATATCCTTTTCCCCCAAACATGATTGAACTTGGTTTTTGGAGGGGGTGTTAGCCTTGGATTTTCGGACAAATTGATCCAGACTCGACGAGCCCCATTTAAATGAGTATTAGCCTTCGATTTCTAACCTTGTTCATATCCAAGCCCTTTTAGTTGGTATTAGACTTCAAATTTATGGGTAATATACTTTTCCCCCAAACATGATTGAACTTGGTTTTTGGAGGGGGTGTTAGCCTTGCATTTTCGGACAAATTGATCCTGACTCGACGAGCCCTATTTAAATGAGTATTAGCCTTAGATTTCTAACCTTGTTCATATCCAAGCCATTTTAGTTGGTATTAGACTTCAAATTTATGGGTTATAGGCTTTTCCCCCAACACATGATTGAACTTGGTTTTTGGAGGGGGTGTTAGCCTTGGATTTTCAGACAAATTGATCCTGACTCGACGAGCCCCATTTAAGTGAGTATTAGCCTTAGATTTCTAACCTTGGTCATATCCAAGCCCTTTTAGTTGGTATTAGACTTCAAATTTATGGGTAATATACTTTTCCCCCAAACATGATTGAACTTGGTTTTTGGAGGGGGTGTTAGCCTTGGATTTTCGGACAAATTGATCCTGACTCGACGAGCCCCATTTAAATGAGTATTAGCCTTAGATTTCTAACCTTGTTCATATACAAGCCCTTTTAGTTGGTATTAGACTTCAAATTTATGGGTAATAGACTTTTCCCCCAAACATGATTGAACTTGGTTTTTTGAGGGGGTTTAGCCTTGGATTTTCGGACAAATTGATCCTGACTCGACGAGCCCCATTTAAATGAGTATTAGGCTTAGATTTCTAACCTTGTTCATATTTAAGCCCTTTTAGATGGTATTAGACTTCAAATTTATGGGTTATAGGTTTTTCCCCCAACACATGATTGAACTTGGTTTTTGGAGGGGGTGTTAGCCTTGGATTTTCAGACAAATTGATCCTGACTCGACGAGCCCCATTTAAGTGAGTATTAGGCTTAGATTTCTAACCTTGGTCATATCCAAGCCCTTTTAGTTGGTATTAGACTTCAAATTTATGGGTAATATCCTTTTCCCCCAAACATGATTGAACTTGGTTTTTGGAGGGGGTGTTAGCCTTGCATTTTTGGACAAATTGATCCTGACTCGACGAGCCCCATTTAAATCAGTATTAGCCTTAGATTTCTAACCTTGTTCATATCCAAGCCTTTTTAGTTGGTATTAGACTTCAAATTTATGGGTTATAGGCTTTCCCCCCAACACATGATTGAACTTTGTTTTTGGAGGGGGTGTTAGCCTTGGATTTTCAGACAAATTGATCCTGACTCGACGAGCCCCATTTAAGTGAGTATTAGCCTTAGATTTCTAACCTTGGTCATATCCAAGCCCTTTTAGTTGGTATTAGACTTCAAATTTATGGGTAATATCCTTTTCCCCCAAACATGATGGAACTTGCTTTTTGGAGGGGGTGTTAGCCTTGGATTTTCGGACAAATTGATCCTGACTCGACGAGCCCCATTTAAATGAGTATTAGCCTTAGATTTCTAACCTTGTTCATATACAAGCCCTTTTAGTTGGTATTAGACTTCAAATTTATGGGAAATAGACTTTTCCCCCAAACATGATTGAACTTGGTTTTTGGAGGGGGTGTTAGCCTTGGATTTTCAGACAAATTGATCCTGACTCGACGAGCCCCATTTAAGTGAGTATTAGCCTTAGATTTCTAACCGTGGTCATATCCAAGCCCTTTTAGTTGGTATTAGACTTCAAATTTATGGGTAATATCCTTTTCCCCCAAACATGATTGAACTTGGTTTTTGGAGGGGGTGTTAGCCTTGGATTTTCGGACAAATTGATCCTGACTCGACGAGCCCCATTTAAATGAGTATTAGCCTTAGATTTCTAACCTTGTTCATATCCAAGCCCTTTTAGTTGGTATTAGACTTCAAATTTATGGTTTATAGGCTTTTCCCCCAAACATGATTGAACTTGGTTTTTGGAGGGGGTGTTAGCCTTGGATTTTAGGACAAATTGATCCTGACTCGACGAGCCCCATTTAAGTGAGTATTAGCCTTAGATTTCTAACCTTGGTCATATCCAAGCCCTTTTAGTTGGTATTAGACTTCAAATTTATGGGTTATAGGCTTTTCCCCCAACACATGATTGAACTTGGTTTTTGGAGGGGGTGTTAGCCTTGGATTTTCAGACAAATTGATCCTGACTCGACGAGCCCCATTTAAGTGAGTATTAGGCTTAGATTTCTAACCTTGGTCATATCCAAGCCCTTTTAGTTGGTATTAGACTTCAAATTTATGGGTAATATCCTTTTCCCCCAAACATGATTGAACTTGCTTTTTGGAGGGGGTGTTAGCCTTGGATTTTCGGACAAATTGATCCTGACTCGACGAGCCCCATTTAATTGAGTATTAGCCTTAGATTTCTAACCTTGTTCATATACAAGCCCTTTTAGTTGGTATTAGACTTCAAATTTATGGGTAATAGACTTTTCCCCCAAACATGATTGAACTTGGTTTTTTGAGGGGGTTTAGCCTTGGATTTTCGGACAAATTGATCCTGACTCGACGAGCCCCATTTAAATGAGTATTAGCCTTAGATTTCTAACCTTGTTCATATTTAAGCCCTTTTAGATGGTATTAGACTTCAAATTTATGGGTTATAGGTTTTTCCCCCAACACATGATTGAACTTGGTTTTTGGAGGGGGTGTTAGCCTTGGACTTTCAGACAAATTGATCCTGACTCGACGAGCCCCATTTAAGTGAGTATTAGCCTTAGATTTCTAACCGTGGTCATATCCAAGCCCTTTTAGTTGGTATTAGACTTCAAATTTATGGGTAATATCCTTTTCCCCCAAACATGATTGAACTTGGTTTTTGGAGGGGGTGTTAGCCTTGGATTTTCGGACAAATTGATCCTGACTCGACGAGCCCCATTTAAATGAGTATTAGCCTTAGATTTCTAACCTTGTTCATATCCAAGCCATTTTAGTTGGTATTAGACTTCAAATTTATGGGTTATAGGCTTTTCCCCCAACACATGATTGAACTTGGTTTTTGGAGGGGGTGTTAGCCTTGGATTTTCAGACAAATTGATCCTGACTCGACCAGCCCCATTTAAGTGAGTATTAGGCTTAGATTTCTAACCTTGGTCATATCCAAGCCCTTTTAGTTGGTATTAGACTTCAAATTTATGGGTAATATACTTTTCCCCCAAACATGATTGAACTTGGTTTTTGGAGGGGGTGTTAGCCTTGGATTTTCGGACAAATTGATCCTGACTCGACGAGCCCCATTTAAATGAGTATTAGCCTTAGATTTCTAACCTTGTTCATATCCAAGCCCTTTTAGTTGGTATTAGACTTCAAATTTATGGGTTATAGGCTTTTCCCCCAACACATGATTGAACTTGGTTTTTGGAGGGGGTGTTACCCTTGGATTTTCGGACAAATTGATCCTGACTCGACGAGCCCCATTTAAATGAGTATTAGCCTTAGATTTCTAACCTTGTTCATATCCAAGCCCTTTTAGATGGTATTAGACTTCAAATTTATGGGTTATAGGCTTTTCCCCCAACACATGATTGAAATTGGTTTTTTGAGGGGGTGTTAGCCTTGGATTTTCGGACAAATTGATCCTGACTTGACGAGCCCCATTTAAATGAGTATTAGCCTTAGATTTCTAACCTTGGTCATATCCAAGCCCTTTTAGTTGGTATTAGACTTCAAATTTATGGGTTATAGGCTTTTCCCCCAACACATGATTGAACTTGGTTTTTGGAGGGGGTGTTAGCCTTGGATTTTCGGACAAATTGATCCTGACTCGACGAGCCCCATTTAATTGAGTATTAGCCTTAGATTTCTAACCTTGTTCATATACAAGCCCTTTTAGTTGGTATTAGACTTCAAATTTATGGGTAATAGACTTTTCCCCCAAACATGATTGAACTTGGTTTTTTGAGGGGGTTTAGCCTTGGATTTTCGGACAAATTGTTCCTGACTCGACGAGCCCCATTTAAATGAGTATTAGCCTTAGATTTCTAACCTTGTTCATATCCAAGCCCTTTTAGTTGGTATTAGACTTCAAATTTATGGGTTATAGGCTTTTCCCCCAACACATTATTGAACTTGGTTTTTGGAGGGGGTGTTACCCTTGGATTTTCGGACAAATTGATCCTGACTCGACGAGCCCCATTTAAATGAGTATTAGCCTTAGATTTCTAACCTTGTTCATATCCAAGCCCTTTTAGATGGTATTAGACTTCAAATTTATGGGTTATAGGCTTTTCCCCCAACACATGATTGAAATTGGTTTTTGGAGGGGGTGTTAGCCTTGGATTTTCGGACAAATTGATCCTTACTCGACGAGCCCCATTTAAGTGAGTATTAGCCTTAGATTTCTAACCTTGGTCATATCCAAGCCCTTTTAGTTGGTATTAGACTTCAAATTTATGGTTTATACACTTTTCCCCCAAACATGATTGAACTTGGTTTTTGGAGGGGGTGTTAGCCTTGGATTTTCGGACAAATTGATCCTGACTCGACGAGCCCCATTTAATTGAGTATTAGCCTTAGATTTCGAACCTTGTTCATATACAAGCCCTTTTAGTTGGTATTAGACTTCAAATTTATGAGTAATATCCTTTTCCCCCAAACATGATTGAACTTGGTTTTTGGAGGGGGTGTTAGCCTTGGATTTTCAGACAAATTGATCCTGACTCGACGAGCCCCATTTAAGTGAGTATTAGCCTTAGATTTCTAACCTTGGTCATATCCAAGCCCTTTTAGTTGGTATTAGACTTCAAATTTATGGGTAATATACTTTTCCCCCAAACATGACTGAACTTGGTTTTTGGAGGGGGTGTTAGCCTTGCATTTTCGGACAAATTGATCCTGACTCGACGAGCCCCATTTAATTGAGTATTAACCTTAGATTTCTAACCTTGTTCATATACAAGCCCTTTAAGTTGGTATTAGACTTCAAATTTATGGGTAATATCCTTTTCCCCCAAACATGATTGAACTTGGTTTTTGGAGGGGGTGTTAGCCTTGGATTTTCGGACAAATTGATCCAGACTCGACGAGCCCCATTTAAATGAGTATTAGCCTTCGATTTCTAACCTTGTTCATATCCAAGCCCTTTTAGTTGGTATTAGACTTCAAATTTATGGGTAATATACTTTTCCCCCAAACATGATTGAACTTGGTTTTTGGAGGGGGTGTTAGCCTTGCATTTTCGGACAAATTGATCCTGACTCGACGAGCCCTATTTAAATGAGTATTAGCCTTAGATTTCTAACCTTGTTCATATCCAAGCCATTTTAGTTGGTATTAGACTTCAAATTTATGGGTTATAGGCTTTTCCCCCAACACATGATTGAACTTGGTTTTTGGAGGGGGTGTTAGCCTTGGATTTTCAGACAAATTGATCCTGACTCGACGAGCCCCATTTAAGTGAGTATTAGCCTTAGATTTCTAACCTTGGTCATATCCAAGCCCTTTTAGTTGGTATTAGACTTCAAATTTATGGGTAATATACTTTTCCCCCAAACATGATTGAACTTGGTTTTTGGAGGGGGTGTTAGCCTTGGATTTTCGGACAAATTGATCCTGATTCGACGAGCCCCATTTAAATGAGTATTAGCCTTAGATTTCTAACCTTGTTCATATACAAGCCCTTTTAGTTGGTATTAGACTTCAAATTTATGGGTAATAGACTTTTCCCCCAAACATGATTGAACTTGGTTTTTTGAGGGGGTTTAGCCTTGGATTTTCGGACAAATTGATCCTGACTCGACGAGCCCCATTTAAATGAGTATTAGGCTTAGATTTCTAACCTTGTTCATATTTAAGCCCTTTTAGATGGTATTAGACTTCAAATTTATGGGTTATAGGTTTTTCCCCCAACACATGATTGAACTTGGTTTTTGGAGGGGGTGTTAGCCTTGGATTTTCAGACAAATTGATCCTGACTCGACGAGCCCCATTTAAGTGAGTATTAGCCTTAGATTTCTAACCTTGGTCATATCCAAGCCCTTTTAGTTGGTATTAGACTTCAAATTTATGGGTAATATCCTTTTCCCCCAAACATGATTGAACTTGGTTTTTGGAGGGGGTGTTAGCCTTGCATTTTTGGACAAATTGATCCTGACTCGACGAGCCCCATTTAAATCAGTATTAGCCTTAGATTTCTAACCTTGTTCATATTTAAGCCCTTTTAGATGGTATTAGACTTCAAATTTATGGGTTATAGGTTTTTCCCCCAACACATGATTGAACTTGGTTTTTGGAGGGGGTGTTAGCCTTGGATTTTCAGACAAATTGATCCTGACTCGACGAGCCCCATTTAAGTGAGTATTAGCCTTAGATTTCTAACCTTGTTCATATCCAAGCCATTTTAGTTGGTATTAGACTTCAAATTTATGGGTTATAGGCTTTTCCCCCAACACATGATTGAACTTGGTTTTTGGAGGGGGTGTTAGCCTTGGATTTTCAGACAAATTGATCCTGACTCGACCAGCCCCATTTTAGTGAGTATTAGGCTTAGATTTCTAACCTTGGTCATATCCAAGCCCTTTTAGTTGGTATTAGACTTCAAATTTATGGGTAATATACTTTTCCCCCAAACATGATTGAACTTGGTTTTTGGAGGGGGTGTTAGCCTTGGATTTTCGGACAAATTGATCCTGACTCGACGAGCCCCATTTAAATGAGTATTAGCCTTAGATTTCTAACCTTGTTCATATCCAAGCCCTTTTAGTTGGTATTAGACTTCAAATTTATGGGTTATAGGCTTTTCCCCCAACACATGATTGAACTTGGTTTTTGGAGGGGGTGTTACCCTTGGATTTTCGGACAAATTGATCCTGACTCGACGAGCCCCATTTAAATGAGTATTAGCCTTAGATTTCTAACCTTGTTCATATCCAAGCCCTTTTAGATGGTATTAGACTTCAAATTTATGGGTTATAGGCTTTTCCCCCAACACATGATTGAAATTGGTTTTTTGAGGGGGTGTTAGCCTTGGATTTTCGGACAAATTGATCCTGACTCGACGAGCCCCATTTAAATGAGTATTAGCCTTAGATTTCTAACCTTGGTCATATCCAAGCCCTTTTAGTTGGTATTAGACTTCAAATTTATGGGTTATAGGCTTTTCCCCCAACACATGATTGAACTTGGTTTTTGGAGGGGGTGTTAGCCTTGGATTTTCGGACAAATTGATCCTGACTCGACGAGCCCCATTTAATTGAGTATTAGCCTTAGATTTCTAACCTTGTTCATATACAAGCCCTTTTAGTTGGTATTAGACTTCAAATTTATGGGTAATAGACTTTTCCCCCAAACATGATTGAACTTGGTTTTTTGAGGGGGTTTAGCCTTGGATTTTCGGACAAATTGATCCTGACTCGACGAGCCCCATTTAAATGAGTATTAGCCTTAGATTTCTAACCTTGTTCATATCCAAGCCCTTTTAGTTGGTATTAGACTTCAAATTTATGGGTTATAGGCTTTTCCCCCAACACATTATTGAACTTGGTTTTTGGAGGGGGTGTTACCCTTGGATTTTCGGACAAATTGATCCTGACTCGACGAGCCCCATTTAAATGAGTATTAGCCTTAGATTTCTAACCTTGTTCATATCCAAGCCCTTTTAGATGGTATTAGACTTCAAATTTATGGGTTATAGGCTTTTCCCCCAACACATGATTGAAATTGGTTTTTGGAGGGGGTGTTAGCCTTGGATTTTCGGACAAATTGATCCTTACTCGACGAGCCCCATTTAAGTGAGTATTAGCCTTAGATTTCTAACCTTGGTCATATCCAAGCCCTTTTAGTTGGTATTAGACTTCAAATTTATGGGTTATACACTTTTCCCCCAAACATGATTGAACTTGGTTTTTGGAGGGGGTGTTAGCCTTGGATTTTCGGACAAATTGATCCTGACTCGACGAGCCCCATTTAATTGAGTATTAGCCTTAGATTTCGAACCTTGTTCATATACAAGCCCTTTTAGTTGGTATTAGACTTCAAATTTATGGGTAATATCCTTTTCCCCCAAACATGATTGAACTTGGTTTTTGGAGGGGGTGTTAGCCTTGGATTTTCAGACAAATTGATCCTGACTCGACGAGCCCCATTTAATTGAGTATTAACCTTAGATTTCTAACCTTGTTCATATACAAGCCCTTTTAGTTGGTATTAGACTTCAAATTTATGGGTAATATCCTTTTCCCCCAAACATGATTGAACTTGGTTTTTGGAGGGGGTGTTAGCCTTGGATTTTCGGACAAATTGATCCAGACTCAACGAGCCCCATTTAAATGAGTATTAGCCTTCTATTTCTAACCTTGTTCATATCCAAGCCCTTTTAGTTGGTATTAGACTTCAAATTTATGGGTAATATACTTTTCCCCCAAACATGATTGAACTTTGTTTTTGGAGGGGGTGTTAGCCTTGCATTTTCGGACAAATTGATCCTGACTCGACGAGCCCTATTTAAATGAGTATTAGCCTTAGATTTCTAACCTTGTTCATATCCAAGCCATTTTAGTTGGTATTAGACTTCAAATTTATGGGTTATAGGCTTTTCCCCCAACACATGATTGAACTTGGTTTTTGGAGGGGGTGTTAGCCTTGGATTTTCAGACAAATTGATCCTGACTCGACGAGCCCCATTTAAGTGAGTATTAGCATTAGATTTCTAACCTTGGTCATATCCAAGCCCTTTTAGTTGGTATTAGACTTCAAATTTATGGGTAATATACTTTTCCCCCAAACATGATTGAACTTGGTTTTTGGAGGGGGTGTTAGCCTTGGATTTTCGGACAAATTGATCCTGACTCGACGAGCCCCATTTAAATGAGTATTAGCCTTAGATTTCTAACCTTGTTCATATACAAGCCCTTTTAGTTGGTATTAGACTTCAAATTTATGGGTAATAGACTTTTCCCCCAAACATGATTGAACTTGGTTTTTTGAGGGGGTTTAGCCTTGGATTTTCGGACAAATTGATCCTGACTCGACGAGCCCCATTTAAATGAGTATTAGGCTTAGATTTCTAACCTTGTTCATATTTAAGCCCTTTTAGATGGTATTAGACTTCAAATTTCTGGGTTATAGGTTTTTCCCCCAACACATGATTGAACTTGGTTTTTGGAGGGGGTGTTAGCCTTGGATTTTCAGACAAATTGATCCTGACTCGACGAGCCCCATTTAAGTGAGTATTAGCCTTAGATTTCTAACCTTGGTCATATCCAAGCCCTTTTAGTTGGTATTAGACTTCAAATTTATGGGTAATATCCTTTTCCCCCAAACATGATTGAACTTGGTTTTTGGAGGGGGTGTTAGCCTTGCATTTTTGGACAAATTGATCCTGACTCGACGAGCCCCATTTAAATCAGTATTAGCCTTAGATTTCTAACCTTGTTCATATCCAAGCCTTTTTAGTTGGTATTAGACTTCAAATTTATGGGTTATAGGCTTTCCCCCCAACACATGATTGAACTTTGTTTTTGGAGGGGGTGTTAGCCTTGGATTTTCAGACAAATTGATCCTGACTCGACGAGCCCCATTTAAGTGAGTATTAGCCTTAGATTTCTAACCTTGGTCATATCCAAGCCCTTTTAGTTGGTATTAGACTTCAAATTTATGGGTAATATCCTTTTCCCCCAAACATGATGGAACTTGCTTTTTGGAGGGGGTGTTAGCCTTGGATTTTCGGACAAATTGATCCTGACTCGACGAGCCCCATTTAAATGAGTATTAGCCTTAGATTTCTAACCTTGTTCATATACAAGCCCTTTTAGATGGTATTAGACTTCAAATTTATGGGTTATAGGCTTTTCCCCCAACACATGATTGAAATTGGTTTTTGGAGGGGGTGTTAGCCTTGGATTTTCGGACAAATTGATCCTTACTCGACGAGCCCCATTTAAGTGAGTATTAGCCTTAGATTTCTAACCTTGGTCATATCCAAGCCCTTTTAGTTGGTATTAGACTTCAAATTTATGGGTTATACACTTTTCCCCCAAACATGATTGAACTTGGTTTTTGGAGGGGGTGTTAGCCTTGGATTTTCGGACAAATTGATCCTGACTCGACGAGCCCCATTTAATTGAGTATTAGCCTTAGATTTCGAACCTTGTTCATATACAAGCCCTTTTAGTTGGTATTAGACTTCAAATTTATGGGTAATATCCTTTTCCCCCAAACATGATTGAACTTGGTTTTTGGAGGGGGTGTTAGCCTTGGATTTTCAGACAAATTGATCCTGACTCGACGAGCCCCATTTAATTGAGTATTAACCTTAGATTTCTAACCTTGTTCATATACAAGCCCTTTTAGTTGGTATTAGACTTCAAATTTATGGGTAATATCCTTTTCCCCCAAACATGATTGAACTTGGTTTTTGGAGGGGGTGTTAGCCTTGGATTTTCGGACAAATTGATCCAGACTCAACGAGCCCCATTTAAATGAGTATTAGCCTTCTATTTCTAACCTTGTTCATATCCAAGCCCTTTTAGTTGGTATTAGACTTCAAATTTATGGGTAATATACTTTTCCCCCAAACATGATTGAACTTTGTTTTTGGAGGGGGTGTTAGCCTTGCATTTTCGGACAAATTGATCCTGACTCGACGAGCCCTATTTAAATGAGTATTAGCCTTAGATTTCTAACCTTGTTCATATCCAAGCCATTTTAGTTGGTATTAGACTTCAAATTTATGGGTTATAGGCTTTTCCCCCAACACATGATTGAACTTGGTTTTTGGAGGGGGTGTTAGCCTTGGATTTTCAGACAAATTGATCCTGACTCGACGAGCCCCATTTAAGTGAGTATTAGCATTAGATTTCTAACCTTGGTCATATCCAAGCCCTTTTAGTTGGTATTAGACTTCAAATTTATGGGTAATATACTTTTCCCCCAAACATGATTGAACTTGGTTTTTGGAGGGGGTGTTAGCCTTGGATTTTCGGACAAATTGATCCTGACTCGACGAGCCCCATTTAAATGAGTATTAGCCTTAGATTTCTAACCTTGTTCATATACAAGCCCTTTTAGTTGGTATTAGACTTCAAATTTATGGGTAATAGACTTTTCCCCCAAACATGATTGAACTTGGTTTTTTGAGGGGGTTTAGCCTTGGATTTTCGGACAAATTGATCCTGACTCGACGAGCCCCATTTAAATGAGTATTAGGCTTAGATTTCTAACCTTGTTCATATTTAAGCCCTTTTAGATGGTATTAGACTTCAAATTTCTGGGTTATAGGTTTTTCCCCCAACACATGATTGAACTTGGTTTTTGGAGGGGGTGTTAGCCTTGGATTTTCAGACAAATTGATCCTGACTCGACGAGCCCCATTTAAGTGAGTATTAGCCTTAGACTTCTAACCTTGGTCATATCCAAGCCCTTTTAGTTGGTATTAGACTTCAAATTTATGGGTAATATCCTTTTCCCCCAAACATGATTGAACTTGGTTTTTGGAGGGGGTGTTAGCCTTGCATTTTTGGACAAATTGATCCTGACTCGACGAGCCCCATTTAAATCAGTATTAGCCTTAGATTTCTAACCTTGTTCATATCCAAGCCTTTTTAGTTGGTATTAGACTTCAAATTTATGGGTTATAGGCTTTCCCCCCAACACATGATTGAACTTTGTTTTTGGAGGGGGTGTTAGCCTTGGATTTTCAGACAAATTGATCCTGACTCGACGAGCCCCATTTAAGTGAGTATTAGCCTTAGATTTCTAACCTTGGTCATATCCAAGCCCTTTTAGTTGGTATTAGACTTCAAATTTATGGGTAATATCCTTTTCCCCCAAACATGATGGAACTTGCTTTTTGGAGGGGGTGTTAGCCTTGGATTTTCGGACAAATTGATCCTGACTCGACGAGCCCCATTTAAATGAGTATTAGCCTTAGATTTCTAACCTTGTTCATATACAAGCCCTTTTAGATGGTATTAGACTTCAAATTTATGGGTTATAGGCTTTTCCCCCAACACATGATTGAAATTGGTTTTTGGAGGGGGTGTTAGCCTTGGATTTTCGGACAAATTGATCCTTACTCGACGAGCCCCATTTAAGTGAGTATTAGCCTTAGATTTCTAACCTTGGTCATATCCAAGCCCTTTTAGTTGGTATTAGACTTCAAATTTATGGGTTATACACTTTTCCCCCAAACATGATTGAACTTGGTTTTTGGAGGGGGTGTTAGCCTTGGATTTTCGGACAAATTGATCCTGACTCGACGAGCCCCATTTAATTGAGTATTAGCCTTAGATTTCGAACCTTGTTCATATACAAGCCCTTTTAGTTGGTATTAGACTTCAAATTTATGGGTAATATCCTTTTCCCCCAAACATGATTGAACTTGGTTTTTGGAGGGGGTGTTAGCCTTGGATTTTCAGACAAATTGATCCTGACTCGACGAGCCCCATTTAATTGAGTATTAACCTTAGATTTCTAACCTTGTTCATATACAAGCCCTTTTAGTTGGTATTAGACTTCAAATTTATGGGTAATATCCTTTTCCCCCAAACATGATTGAACTTGGTTTTTGGAGGGGGTGTTAGCCTTGGATTTTCGGACAAATTGATCCAGACTCAACGAGCCCCATTTAAATGAGTATTAGCCTTCTATTTCTAACCTTGTTCATATCCAAGCCCTTTTAGTTGGTATTAGACTTCAAATTTATGGGTAATATACTTTTCCCCCAAACATGATTGAACTTTGTTTTTGGAGGGGGTGTTAGCCTTGCATTTTCGGACAAATTGATCCTGACTCGACGAGCCCTATTTAAATGAGTATTAGCCTTAGATTTCTAACCTTGTTCATATCCAAGCCATTTTAGTTGGTATTAGACTTCAAATTTATGGGTTATAGGCTTTTCCCCCAACACATGATTGAACTTGGTTTTTGGAGGGGGTGTTAGCCTTGGATTTTCAGACAAATTGATCCTGACTCGACGAGCCCCATTTAAGTGAGTATTAGCATTAGATTTCTAACCTTGGTCATATCCAAGCCCTTTTAGTTGGTATTAGACTTCAAATTTATGGGTAATATACTTTTCCCCCAAACATGATTGAACTTGGTTTTTGGAGGGGGTGTTAGCCTTGGATTTTCGGACAAATTGATCCTGACTCGACGAGCCCCATTTAAATGAGTATTAGCCTTAGATTTCTAACCTTGTTCATATACAAGCCCTTTTAGTTGGTATTAGACTTCAAATTTATGGGTAATAGACTTTTCCCCCAAACATGATTGAACTTGGTTTTTTGAGGGGGTTTAGCCTTGGATTTTCGGACAAATTGATCCTGACTCGACGAGCCCCATTTAAATGAGTATTAGGCTTAGATTTCTAACCTTGTTCATATTTAAGCCCTTTTAGATGGTATTAGACTTCAAATTTCTGGGTTATAGGTTTTTCCCCCAACACATGATTGAACTTGGTTTTTGGAGGGGGTGTTAGCCTTGGATTTTCAGACAAATTGATCCTGACTCGACGAGCCCCATTTAAGTGAGTATTAGCCTTAGACTTCTAACCTTGGTCATATCCAAGCCCTTTTAGTTGGTATTAGACTTCAAATTTATGGGTAATATCCTTTTCCCCCAAACATGATTGAACTTGGTTTTTGGAGGGGGTGTTAGCCTTGCATTTTTGGACAAATTGATCCTGACTCGACGAGCCCCATTTAAATCAGTATTAGCCTTAGATTTCTAACCTTGTTCATATCCAAGCCTTTTTAGTTGGTATTAGACTTCAAATTTATGGGTTATAGGCTTTCCCCCCAACACATGATTGAACTTTGTTTTTGGAGGGGGTGTTAGCCTTGGATTTTCAGACAAATTGATCCTGACTCGACGAGCCCCATTTAAGTGAGTATTAGCCTTAGATTTCTAACCTTGGTCATATCCAAGCCCTTTTAGTTGGTATTAGACTTCAAATTTATGGGTAATATCCTTTTCCCCCAAACATGATGGAACTTGCTTTTTGGAGGGGGTGTTAGCCTTGGATTTTCGGACAAATTGATCCTGACTCGACGAGCCCCATTTAAATGAGTATTAGCCTTAGATTTCTAACCTTGTTCATATACAAGCCCTTTTAGTTGGTATTAGACTTCAAATTTATGGGAAATAGACTTTTCCCCCAAACATGATTGAACTTGGTTTTTTGAGGGGGTTTAGCCTTGGATTTTCGGACAAATTGATCCTGACTCGACGAGCCCCATTTAAATGAGTATTAGGCTTAGATTTCTAACCTTGTTCATATCCAAGCCCTTTTAGTTGGTATTAGACTTCAAATTTATGGGTTATAGGCTTTTCCCCCAACACATGATTGAACTTGGTTTTTGGAGGGGGTGTTAGCCTTGGATTTTCAGACAAATTGATCCTGACTCGACGAGCCCCATTTAAGTGAGTATTAGCCTTAGATTTCTAACCGTGGTCATATCCAAGCCCTTTTAGTTGGTATTAGACTTCAAATTTATGGGTAATATCCTTTTCCCCCAAACATGATTGAACTTGGTTTTTGGAGGGGGTGTTAGCCTTGGATTTTCGGACAAATTGATCCTGACTCGACGAGCCCCATTTAAATGAGTATTAGCCTTAGATTTCTAACCTTGTTCATATCCAAGCCCTTTTAGTTGGTATTAGACTTCAAATTTATGGTTTATAGGCTTTTCCCCCAAACATGATTGAACTTGGTTTTTGGAGGGGGTGTTAGCCTTGGATTTTAGGACAAATTGATCCTGACTCGACGAGCCCCATTTAAGTGAGTATTAGCCTTAGATTTCTAACCTTGGTCATATCCAAGCCCTTTTAGTTGGTATTAGACTTCAAATTTATGGGTTATAGGCTTTTCCCCCAACACATGATTGAACTTGGTTTTTGGAGGGGGTGTTAGCCTTGGATTTTCAGACAAATTGATCCTGACTCGACGAGCCCCATTTAAGTGAGTATTAGGCTTAGATTTCTAACCTTGGTCATATCCAAGCCCTTTTAGTTGGTATTAGACTTCAAATTTATGGGTAATATCCTTTTCCCCCAAACATGATTGAACTTGCTTTTTGGAGGGGGTGTTAGCCTTGGATTTTCGGACAAATTGATCCTGACTCGACGAGCCCCATTTAATTGAGTATTAGCCTTAGATTTCTAACCTTGTTCATATACAAGCCCTTTTAGTTGGTATTAGACTTCAAATTTATGGGTAATAGACTTTTCCCCCAAACATGATTGAACTTGGTTTTTTGAGGGGGTTTAGCCTTGGATTTTCGGACAAATTGATCCTGACTCGACGAGCCCCATTTAAATGAGTATTAGCCTTAGATTTCTAACCTTGTTCATATTTAAGCCCTTTTAGATGGTATTAGACTTCAAATTTATGGGTTATAGGTTTTTCCCCCAACACATGATTGAACTTGGTTTTTGGAGGGGGTGTTAGCCTTGGACTTTCAGACAAATTGATCCTGACTCGACGAGCCCCATTTAAGTGAGTATTAGCCTTAGATTTCTAACCGTGGTCATATCCAAGCCCTTTTAGTTGGTATTAGACTTCAAATTTATGGGTAATATCCTTTTCCCCCAAACATGATTGAACTTGGTTTTTGGAGGGGGTGTTAGCCTTGGATTTTCGGACAAATTGATCCTGACTCGACGAGCCCCATTTAAATGAGTATTAGCCTTAGATTTCTAACCTTGTTCATATCCAAGCCATTTTAGTTGGTATTAGACTTCAAATTTATGGGTTATAGGCTTTTCCCCCAACACATGATTGAACTTGGTTTTTGGAGGGGGTGTTAGCCTTGGATTTTCAGACAAATTGATCCTGACTCGACCAGCCCCATTTAAGTGAGTATTAGGCTTAGATTTCTAACCTTGGTCATATCCAAGCCCTTTTAGTTGGTATTAGACTTCAAATTTATGGGTAATATACTTTTCCCCCAAACATGATTGAACTTGGTTTTTGGAGGGGGTGTTAGCCTTGGATTTTCGGACAAATTGATCCTGACTCGACGAGCCCCATTTAAATGAGTATTAGCCTTAGATTTCTAACCTTGTTCATATCCAAGCCCTTTTAGTTGGTATTAGACTTCAAATTTATGGGTTATAGGCTTTTCCCCCAACACATGATTGAACTTGGTTTTTGGAGGGGGTGTTACCCTTGGATTTTCGGACAAATTGATCCTGACTCGACGAGCCCCATTTAAATGAGTATTAGCCTTAGATTTCTAACCTTGTTCATATCCAAGCCCTTTTAGATGGTATTAGACTTCAAATTTATGGGTTATAGGCTTTTCCCCCAACACATGATTGAAATTGGTTTTTTGAGGGGGTGTTAGCCTTGGATTTTCGGACAAATTGATCCTGACTCGACGAGCCCCATTTAAATGAGTATTAGCCTTAGATTTCTAACCTTGGTCATATCCAAGCCCTTTTAGTTGGTATTAGACTTCAAATTTATGGGTTATAGGCTTTTCCCCCAACACATGATTGAACTTGGTTTTTGGAGGGGGTGTTAGCCTTGGATTTTCGGACAAATTGATCCTGACTCGACGAGCCCCATTTAAGTGAGTATTAGCCTTAGATTTCTAACCTTGGTCATATCCAAGCCCTTTTAGTTGGTATTAGACTTCAAATTTATGGGTAATATCCTTTTCCCCCAAACATGATGGAACTTGCTTTTTGGAGGGGGTGTTAGCCTCGGATTTTCGGACAAATTGATCCTGACTCGACGAGCCCCATTTAAATGAGTATTAGCCTTATATTTCTAACCTTGTTCATATACAAGCCCTTTTAGTTGGTATTAGACTTCAAATTTATGGGTAATAGACTTTTCCCCCAAACATGATTGAACTTGGTTTTTTGAGGGGGTTTAGCCTTGGATTTTCGGACAAATTGATCCTGACTTGACGAGCCCCATTTAAATGAGTATTAGGCTTATATTTCTAACCTTGTTCATATTTAAGCCCTTTTAGATGGTATTAGACTTCAAATTTATAGGTTATAGGTTTTTCCCCCAACACATGATTGAACTTGGTTTTTGGAGGGGGTGTTAGCCTTGGACTTTCAGACAAATTGATCCTGACTCGACGAGCCCCATTTAAGTGAGTATGAGCCTTAGATTTCTAACCGTGGTCATATCCAAGCCCTTTTAGTTGGTATTAGACTTCAAATTTATGGGTAATATCCTTTTCCCCCAAACATGATTGAACTTGGTTTTTGGAGGGGGTGTTAGCCTTGGATTTTCGGACAAATTGATCCTGACTCGACGAGCCCCATTTAAATGAGTATTAGCCTTAGATTTCTAACCTTGTTCATATCCAAGCCCTTTTAGTTGGTATTAGACTTCAAATTTATGGGTTATAGGCTTTTCCCCCAAACATGATTGAACTTGGTTTTTGGAGGGGGTGTTAGCCTTGGATTTTAGGACAAATTGATCCTGACTCGACGAGCCCCATTTAAGTGAGTATTAGCCTTAGATTTCTAACCTTGGTCATATCCAAGCCCTTTTAGTTGGTATTAGACTTCAAATTTATGGGTTATAGGCTTTTCCCCCAACACATGATTGAACTTGGTTTTTGGAGGGGGTGTTAGCCTTGGATTTTCAGACAAATTGATCCTGACTCGATGAGCCCCATTTAAGTGAGTATTAGCCTTAGATTTCTAACCTTGTTCATATCCAAGCCCTTTTAGATGGTATTAGACTTCAAATTTATGGGTTATAGGCTTTTCCCCCAACACATGATTGAAATTGGTTTTTGGAGGGGGTGTTAGCCTTGGATTTTCGGACAAATTGATCCTTACTCGACGAGCCCCATTTAAGTGAGTATTAGCCTTAGATTTCTAACCTTGGTCATATCCAAGCCCTTTTAGTTGGTATTAGACTTCAAATTTATGGGTTATACACTTTTCCCCCAAACATGATTGAACTTGGTTTTTGGAGGGGGTGTTAGCCTTGGATTTTCGGACAAATTGATCCTGACTCGACGAGCCCCATTTAAATCAGTATTAGCCTTAGATTTCTAACCTTGTTCATATCCAAGCCCTTTTAGTTGGTATTAGACTTCAAATTTATGGGTTATAGGCTTTTCCCCCAAACATGATTGAACTTGGTTTTTGGAGGGGGTGTTAGCCTTGGATTTTAGGACAAATTGATCCTGACTCGACGAGCCCCATTTAAGTGAGTATTAGCCTTAGATTTCTAACCTTGGTCATATCCAAGCCCTTTTAGTTGGTATTAGACTTCAAATTTATGGGTTATAGGCTTTTCCCCCAACACATGATTGAACTTGGTTTTTGGAGGGGGTGTTAGCCTTGGATTTTCAGACAAATTGATCCTGACTCGACGAGCCCCATTTAAGTGAGTATTAGCCTTAGATTTCTAACCTTGGTCATATCCAAGCCCTTTTAGTTGGTATTAGACTTCAAATTTATGGGTAATATCCTTTTCCCCCAAACATGATTGAACTTGCTTTTTGGAGGGGGTGTTAGCCTTGGATTTTCGGACAAATTGATCCTGACTCGACGAGCCCCATTTAATTGAGTATTAGCCTTAGATTTCTAACCTTGTTCATATACAAGCCCTTTTAGTTGGTATTAGACTTCAAATTTATGGGTAATAGACTTTTCCCCCAAACATGATTGAACTTGGTTTTTTGAGGGGGTTTAGCCTTGGATTTTCGGACAAATTGATCCTGACTCGACGAGCCCCATTTAAATGAGTATTAGGCTTAGATTTCTAACCTTGTTCATATTGAAGCCCTTTTAGATGGTATTAGACTTCAAATTTATGGGTTATAGGTTTTTCCCCCAACACATGATTGAACTTGGTTTTTGGAGGGGGTGTTAGCCTTGGATTTTCAGACAAATTGATCCTGACTCGACGAGCCCCATTTAAGTGAGTATTAGC
The DNA here is from genome assembly GCA_964035475.1 of Salix caprea. Lineage (NCBI taxonomy): Eukaryota > Viridiplantae > Streptophyta > Magnoliopsida > Malpighiales > Salicaceae > Salix > Salix caprea. Next base: position 2,636,119 of record OZ037748.1, on the reverse strand, counting down.
CTTAGATTTCTAACCTTGGTCATATCCAAGACCTTTTAGTTGGTATTAGACTTCAAATTTATGGGTAATATCCTTTTCCCCCAAACATGATTGAACTTGGTTTTTGGAGGGGGTGTTAGCCTTGCATTTTCGGACAAATTGATCCTGACTCGACGAGCCCCATTTAAATCAGTATTAGCCTTAGATTTCTAACCTTGTTCATATCCAAGCCCTTTTAGTTGGTATTAGACTTCAAATTTATGGGTTATAGGCTTTCCCCCCAACACATGATTGAACTTTGTTTTTGGAGGGGGTGTTAGCCTTGGATTTTCAGACAAATTGATCCTGACTCGACGAGCCCCATTTAAGTGAGTATTAGCCTTAGATTTCTAACCTTGGTCATATCCAAGCCCTTTTAGTTGGTATTAGACTTCAAATTTATGGGTAATATCCTTTTCCCCCAAACATGATGGAACTTGCTTTTTGGAGGGGGTGTTAGCCTTGGATTTTCGGACAAATTGATCCTGACTCGACGAGCCCCATTTAAATGAGTATTAGCCTTAGATTTCTAACCGTGGTCATATCCAAGCCCTTTTAGTTGGTATTAGACTTCAAATTTATGGGTAATATCCTTTTCCCCCAAACATGATTGAACTTGGTTTTTGGAGGGGGTGTTACCCTTGGAATTTCGGACAAATTGATCCTGACTCGACGATCCCCATTTAAATGAGTATTAGGCTTAGATTTCTAACCTTGTTCATATTGAAGCCCTTTTAGATGGTATTAGACTTCAAATTTATGGGTTATAGGTTTTTCCCCCAACACATGATTGAACTTGGTTTTTGGTGGGGGTGTTAGCCTTGGATTTTCAGACAAATTGATCCTGACTCGACGAGCCCCATTTAAGTGAGTATTAGCCTTAGATTTCTAACCTTGGTCATATCTAAGCCCTTTTAGTTGGTATTAGACTTCAAATTTATGGGTAATATCCTTTCCCCCCAAACATGATGGAACTTGCTTTTTGGAGGGGGTGTTAGCCTTGGATTTTCGGACAAATTGATCCTGACTCGACGAGCCCCATTTAAATGAGTATTAGCCTTATATTTCTAACCTTGTTCATATACAAGCCCTTTTAGTTGGTATTAGACTTCAAATTTATGGGTAATAGACTTTTCCCCCAAACATGATTGAACTTGGTTTTTTGAGGGGGTTTAGCCTTGGATTTTCGGACAAATTGATCCTGACTCGACGAGCCCCATTTAAATGAGTATTAGGCTTAGATTTCTAACCTTGTTCATATTTAAGCCCTTTTAGATGGTATTAGACTTCAAATTTATGGGTTATAGGTTTTTCCCCCAACACATGATTGAACTTGGTTTTTGGAGGGGGTGTTAGCCTTGGATTTTCAGACAAATTGATCCTGACTCGACGAGCCCCATTAAGTGAGTATTAGCCTTAGATTTCTAACCGTGGTCATATCCAAGCCCTTTTAGTTGGTATTAGACTTCAAATTTATGGGTAATATCCTTTTCCCCCAAACATGATTGAACTTGGTTTTTAGAGGGGGTGTTAGCCTTGGATTTTCGGACAAATTGATCCTGACTCGACGAGCCCCATTTAAATGAGTATTAGCCTTAGATTTCTAACCTTGTTCATATCCAAGCCCTTTTAGTTGGTATTAGACTTCAAATTTATGGGTTATAGGCTTTTCCCCCAACACATGATTGAACTTGGTTTTTGGAGGGGGTGTTACCCTTGGATTTTCGGACAAATTGATCCTGACTCGACGAGCCCCATTTAAATGAGTATTAGCCTTAGATTTCTAACCTTGTTCATATCCAAGCCCTTTTAGATGGTATTAGACTTCAAATTTATGGGTTATAGGCTTTTCCCCCAACACATGATTGAAATTGGTTTTTGGAGGGGGTGTTAGCCTTGGATTTTCGGACAAATTGATCCTTACTCGACGAGCCCCATTTAAGTGAGTATTAGCCTTAGATTTCTAACCTTGGTCATATCCAAGCCCTTTTAGTTGGTATTAGACTTCAAATTTATGGGTTATACACTTTTCCCCCAAACATGATTGAACTTCGTTTTTGGAGGGGGTGTTAACCTTGCATTTTCGGACAAATTGATCCTGACTCGACGAGCCCCATTTAAATGAGTATTAGCCTTAGATTTCTAACCTTGTTCATATCCAAGCCCTTTTAGTTGGTATTAGACTTCAAATTTATGGGTTATAGGCTTTTCCCCCAAACATGATTGAACTTGGTTTTTGGAGGGGGTGTTAGCCTTGGATTTTAGGACAAATTGATCCTGACTCGACGAGCCCCATTTAAGTGAGTATTAGCCTTAGATTTCTAACCTTGGTCATATCCAAGCCCTTTTAGTTGGTATTAGACTTCAAATTTATGGGTTATAGGCTTTTCCCCCAACACATGATTGAACTTGGTTTTTGGAGGGGGTGTTAGCCTTTGATTTTCAGACAAATTGATCCTGACTCGACGAGCCCCATTTAAGTGAGTATTAGCCTTAGATTTCTAACCTTGGTCATATCCAAGCCCTTTTAGTTGGTATTAGACTTCAAATTTATGGGTAATATCCTTTTCCCCCAAACATGATTGAACTTGCTTTTTGGAGGGGGTGTTAGCCTTGGACTTTCGGACAAATTGATCCAGACTCGACGAGCCCCATTTAATTGAGTATTAGGCTTAGATTTCAAACCTTGTTCATATACAAGCCCTTTTAGTTGGTATTAGACTTCAAATTTATGGGTAATATCCTTTTCCCCCAAACATGATTGAACTTGGTTTTTGGAGGGGGTGTTAGCCTTGGATTTTCGGACAAATTGATCCAGACTCGACGAGCCCCATTTAAATGAGTATTAGCCTTCGATTTCTAACCTTGTTCATATCCAAGCCCTTTTAGTTGGTATTAGACTTCAAATTTATGGGTAATATACTTTTCTCCCAAACATGATTGAACTTGGTTTTTGGAGGGGGTGTTAGCCTTGCATTTTCGGACAAATTGATCCTGACTCGACGAGCCCCATTTAAATGAGTATTAGCCTTAGATTTCTAACCTTGTTCATATCCAAGCCATTTTAGTTGGTATTAGACTTCAAATTTATGGGTTATAGGCTTTTCCCCCAACACATGATTGAACTTGGTTTTTGGAGGGGGTGTTAGCCTTGGATTTTCAGACAAATTGATCCTGACTCGACCAGCCCCATTTAAGTGAGTATTAGGTTTAGATTTCTAACCTTGGTCATATCCAAGCCCTTTTAGTTGGTATTAGACTTCAAATTTATGGGTAATATACTTTTCCCCCAAACATGATTGAACTTGCTTTTTGGAGGGGGTGTTAGCCTTGGATTTTCGGACAAATTGATCCTGACTCGACGAGCCCCATTTAAATGAGTATTAGCCTTAGATTTCTAACCTTGTTCATATACAAGCCCTTTTAGTTGGTATTAGACTTCAAATTTATGGGTAATAGACTTTTCCCCCAAACATGATTGAACTTGGTTTTTTGAGGGGGTTTAGCCTTGGATTTTCGGACAAATTGATCCTGACTCGACGAGCCCCATTTAAATGAGTATTAGGCTTAGATTTCTAACCTTGTTCATATTTAAGCCCTTTTAGATGGTATTAGACTTCAAATTTATGGGTTATAGGTTTTTCCCCCAACACATGATTGAACTTGGTTTTTGGAGGGGGTGTTAGCCTTGGATTTTCAGACAAATTGATCCTGACTCGACGAGCCCCATTTAAGTAAGTATTAGCCTTAGATTTCTAACCGTGGTCATATCCAAGCCCTTTTAGTTGGTATTAGACTTCAAATTTATGGGTAATATCCTTTTCCCCCAAACATGATTGAACTTGGTTTTTGGAGGGGGTGTTAGCCTTGGATTTTCGGACAAATTGATCCTGACTCGACGAGCCCCATTTAAATGAGTATTAGCCTTAGATTTCTAACCTTGTTCATATCCAAGCCCTTTTAGTTTGTATTAGACTTCAAATTTATGGGTAATAGACTTTTCCCCCAAACATGATTGAACTTGGTTTTTTGAGGGGGTTTAGCCTTGGATTTTCGGACAAATTGATCCTGACTCGATGATCCCCATTTAAATGAGTATTAGGCTTAGATTTCTAACCTTGTTCATATGGAAGCCCTTTTAGATGGTATTAGACTTCAAATTTATGGTTTATAGGCTTTTCCCCCAAACATGATTGAACTTGGTTTTTGGAGGGGGTGTTAGCCTTGGATTTTAGGACAAATTGATCCTGACTCGACGAGCCCCATTTAAGTGAGTATTAGCCTTAGATTTCTAACCTTGTTCATATACAAGCCCTTTTAGTTGGTATTAGACTTCAAATTTATGGGTAATAGACTTTTCCCCCAAACATGATTGAACTTGGTTTTTTGAGGGGGTTTAGCCTTGGATTTTCGGACAAATTGATCCTGACTCGACGATCCCCATTTAAATGAGTATTAGGCTTAGATTTCTAACCTTGTTCATATTGAAGCCCTTTTAGATGGTATTAGACTTCAAATTTATGGGTTATAGGTTTTTCCCCGAACACATGTTGAACTTGGTTTTTGGAGGGGGTGTTAGCCTTGGATTTTCAGACAAATTGATCCTGACTCGACGAGCCCCATTTAAGTGAGTATTAGCCTTAGATTTCTAACCTTGGTCATATCCAAGCCCTTTTAGTTGGTATTAGACTTCAAATTTATGGGTAATATCCTTTCCCCCCAAACATGATGGAACTTGCTTTTTGGAGGGGGTGTTAGCCATGGATTTTCGGACAAATTGATCCTGACTCGACGAGCCCCATTTAAATGAGTATTAGCCTTATATTTCTAACCTTGTTCATATACAAGCCCTTTTAGTTGGTATTAGACTTCAAATTTATGGGTAATAGACTTTTCCCCCAAACATGATTGAACTTGGTTTTTTGAGGGGGTTTAGCCTTGGATTTTTTGACAAATTGATCCTGACTCGACGAGCCCCATTTAAATGAGTATTAGGCTTAGATTTCTAACCTTGTTCATATCCAAGCCCTTTTAGTTGGTATTAGAGTTCAAATTTATGGGTTATAGGCTTTTCCCCCAACACATGATTGAACTTGGTTTTTGGAGGGGGTGTTAGCCTTGGATTTTCAGACAAATTGATCCTGACTCGACGAGCCCCATTTAAGTGAGTATTAGCCTTAGATTTCTAACCGTGGTCATATCCAAGCCCTTTTAGTTGGTATTAGACTTCAAATTTATGGGTAATATCCTTTTCCCCCAAACATGATTGAACTTGGTTTTTGGAGGGGGTGTTAGCCTTGGATTTTCGGACAAATTGATCCTGACTCGACGAGCCCCATTTAAATGAGTATTAGCCTTAGATTTCTAACCTTGTTCATATCCAAGCCCTTTTAGTTGGTATTAGACTTCAAATTTATGGTTTATAGGCTTTTCCCCCAAACATGATTGAACTTGGTTTTTGGAGGGGGTGTTAGCCTTGGATTTTAGGACAAATTGATCCTGACTCGACGAGCCCCATTTAAGTGAGTATTAGCCTTAGATTTCTAACCTTGGTCATATCCAAGCCCTTTTAGTTGGTATTAGACTTCAAATTTATGGGTTATAGGCTTTTCCCCCAACACATGATTGAACTTGGTTTTTGGAGGGGGTGTTAGCCTTGGATTTTCAGACAAATTGATCCTGACTCGACGAGCCCCATTTAAGTGAGTATTAGGCTTAGATTTCTAACCTTGGTCATATCCAAGCCCTTTTAGTTGGTATTAGACTTCAAATTTATGGGTAATATCCTTTTCCCCCAAACATGATTGAACTTGCTTTTTGGAGGGGGTGTTAGCCTTGGATTTTCGGACAAATTGATCCTGACTCGACGAGCCCCATTTAATTGAGTATTAGCCTTAGATTTCTAACCTTGTTCATATACAAGCCCTTTTAGTTGGTATTAGACTTCAAATTTATGGGTAATAGACTTTTCCCCCAAACATGATTGAACTTGGTTTTTTGAGGGGGTTTAGCCTTGGATTTTCGGACAAATTGATCCTGACTCGACGAGCCCCATTTAAATGAGTATTAGGCTTAGATTTCTAACCTTGTTCATATTGAAGCCCTTTTAGATGGTATTAGACTTCAAATTTATGGGTTATAGGTTTTTCCCCCAACACATGATTGAACTTGGTTTTTGGAGGGGGTGTTAGCCTTGGATTTTCAGACAAATTGATCCTGACTCGACGAGCCCCATTTAAGTGAGTATTAGCCTTAGATTTCTAACCTTGGTCATATCCAAGCCCTTTTAGTTGGTATTAGACTTCAAATTTATGGGTAATATCCTTTTCCCCCAAACATGATTGAACTTGGTTTTTGGAGGGGGTGTTAGCCTAGCATTTTCGGACAAATTGATCCTGACTCGACGAGCCCCATTTAAATCAGTATTAGCCTTAGATTTCTAACCTTGTTCATATCCAAGCCCTTTTAGTTGGTATTAGACTTCAAATTTATGGGTTATAGGCTTTCCCCCCAACACATGATTGAACTTTGTTTTTGGAGGGGGTGTTAGCCTTGGATTTTCAGACAAATTGATCCTGACTCGACGAGCCCCATTTAAGTGAGTATTAGCCTTAGATTTCTAACCTTGGTCATATCCAAGCCCTTTTAGTTGGTATTAGACTTCAAATTTAAGGGTAATATCCTTTCCCCCCAAACATGATGGAACTTGCTTTTTGGAGGGGGTGTTAGCCTTGGATTTTCGGACAAATTGATCCTGACTCGACGAGCCCCATTTAAATGAGTATTAGCCTTAGATTTCTAACCGTGGTCATATCCAAGCCCTTTTAGTTGGTATTAGACTTCAAATTTATGGGTAATATCCTTTTCCCCCAAACATGATTGAACTTGGTTTTTGGAGGGGGTGTTAGCCTTGGATTTTCGGACAAATTGATCCTGACTCGACGAGCCCCATTTAAATGAGTATTAGCCTTAGATTTCTAACCTTGTTCATATTGAAGCCCTTTTAGATGGTATTAGACTTCAAATTTATGGGTTATAGGTTTTTCCCCCAACACATGATTGAACTTGGTTTTTGGAGGGGGTGTTAGCCTTGGATTTTCAGACAAATTGATCCTGACTCGACGAGCCCCATTTAAGTGAGTATTAGCCTTAGATTTCTAACCTTGGTCATATCTAAGCCCTTTTAGTTGGTATTAGACTTCAAATTTATGGGTAATATCCTTTCCCCCCAAACATGATGGAACTTGCTTTTTGGAGGGGGTGTTAGCCTTGGATTTTCGGACAAATTGATCCTGACTCGACGAGCCCCATTTAAATGAGTATTAGCCTTATATTTCTAACCTTGTTCATATACAAGCCCTTTTAGTTGGTATTAGACTTCAAATTTATGGGTAATAGACTTTTCCCCCAAACATGATTGAACTTGGTTTTTTGAGGGGGTTTAGCCTTGGATTTTCGGAAAAATTGATCCTGACTCGACGAGCCCCATTTAAATGAGTATTAGGCTTAGATTTCTAACCTTGTTCATATTTAAGCCCTTTTAGATGGTATTAGACTTCAAATTTATGGGTTATAGGTTTTTCCCCCAACACATGATTGAACTTGGTTTTTGGAGGGGGTGTTAGCCTTGGATTTTCAGACAAATTGATCCTGACTCGACGAGCCCCATTAAGTGAGTATTAGCCTTAGATTTCTAACCGTGGTCATATCCAAGCCCTTTTAGTTGGTATTAGACTTCAAATTTATGGGTAATATCCTTTTCCCCCAAACATGATTGAACTTGGTTTTTGGAGGGGGTGTTAGCCTTGGATTTTCGGACAAATTGATCCTGACTCGACGAGCCCCATTTAAATGAGTATTAGGCTTAGATTTCTAACCTTGTTCATATTTAAGCCCTTTTAGATGGTATTAGACTTCAAATTTATGGGTTATAGGTTTTTCCCCCAACACATGATTGAACTTGGTTTTTGGAGGGGGTGTTAGCCTTGGATTTTCAGACAAATTGATCCTGACTCGACGAGCCCCATTTAAGTGAGTATTAGGCTTAGATTTCTAACCTTGGTCATATCCAAGCCCTTTTAGTTGGTATTAGACTTCAAATTTATGGGTAATATCCTTTTCCCCCAAACATGATTGAACTTGCTTTTTGGAGGGGGTGTTAGCCTTGGATTTTCGGACAAATTGATCCTGACTCGACGAGCCCCATTTAATTGAGTATTAGCCTTAGATTTCTAACCTTGTTCATATACAAGCCCTTTTAGTTGGTATTAGACTTCAAATTTATGGGTAATAGACTTTTCCCCCAAACATGATTGAACTTGGTTTTTTGAGGGGGTTTAGCCTTGGATTTTCGGACAAATTGATCCTGACTCGACGATCCCCATTTAAATGAGTATTAGGCTTAGATTTCTAACCTTGTTCATATTGAAGCCCTTTTAGATGGTATTAGACTTCAAATTTATGGGTTATAGGTTTTTCCCCCAACACATGATTGAACTTGGTTTTTGGAGGGGGTGTTAGCCTTGGATTTTCAGACAAATTGATCCTGACTCGACGAGCCCCATTTAAGTGAGTATTAGCCTTAGATTTCTAACCTTGGTCATATCTAAGCCCTTTTAGTTGGTATTAGACTTCAAATTTATGGGTAATATCCTTTCCCCCCAAACATGATGGAACTTGCTTTTTGGAGGGGGTGTTAGCCTTGGATTTTCGGACAAATTGATCCTGACTCGACGAGCCCCATTTAAATGAGTATTAGCCTTATATTTCTAACCTTGTTCATATACAAGCCCTTTTAGTTGGTATTAGACTTCAAATTTATGGGTAATAGACTTTTCCCCCAAACATGATTGAACTTGGTTTTTTGAGGGGGTTTAGCCTTGGATTTTCGGACAAATTGATCCTGACTCGACGAGCCCCATTTAAATGAGTATTAGGCTTAGATTTCTAACCTTGTTCATATTTAAGCCCTTTTAGATGGTATTAGACTTCAAATTTATGGGTTATAGGTTTTTCCCCCAACACATGATTGAACTTGGTTTTTGGAGGGGGTGTTAGCCTTGGATTTTCAGACAAATTGATCCTGACTCGACGAGCCCCATTAAGTGAGTATTAGCCTTAGATTTCTAACCGTGGTCATATCCAAGCCCTTTTAGTTGGTATTAGACTTCAAATTTATGGGTAATATCCTTTTCCCCCAAACATGATTGAACTTGGTTTTTGGAGGGGGTGTTAGCCTTGGATTTTCGGACAAATTGATCCTGACTCGACGAGCCCCATTTAAATGAGTATTAGGCTTAGATTTCTAACCTTGTTCATATTTAAGCCCTTTTAGATGGTATTAGACTTCAAATTTATGGGTTATAGGTTTTTCCCCCAACACATGATTGAACTTGGTTTTTGGAGGGGGTGTTAGCCTTGGATTTTCAGACAAATTGATCCTGACTCGACGAGCCCCATTTAAGTGAGTATTAGGCTTAGATTTCTAACCTTGGTCATATCCAAGCCCTTTTAGTTGGTATTAGACTTCAAATTTATGGGTAATATCCTTTTCCCCCAAACATGATTGAACTTGCTTTTTGGAGGGGGTGTTAGCCTTGGATTTTCGGACAAATTGATCCTGACTCGACGAGCCCCATTTAATTGAGTATTAGCCTTAGATTTCTAACCTTGTTCATATACAAGCCCTTTTAGTTGGTATTAGACTTCAAATTTATGGGTAATAGACTTTTCCCCCAAACATGATTGAACTTGGTTTTTTGAGGGGGTTTAGCCTTGGATTTTCGGACAAATTGATCCTGACTCGACGATCCCCATTTAAATGAGTATTAGGCTTAGATTTCTAACCTTGTTCATATTGAAGCCCTTTTAGATGGTATTAGACTTCAAATTTATGGGTTATAGGTTTTTCCCCCAACACATGATTGAACTTGGTTTTTGGAGGGGGTGTTAGCCTTGGATTTTCAGACAAATTGATCCTGACTCGACGAGCCCCATTTAAGTGAGTATTAGCCTTAGATTTCTAACCTTGGTCATATCTAAGCCCTTTTAGTTGGTATTAGACTTCAAATTTATGGGTAATATCCTTTCCCCCCAAACATGATGGAACTTGCTTTTTGGAGGGGGTGTTAGCCTTGGATTTTCGGACAAATTGATCCTGACTCGACGAGCCCCATTTAAATGAGTATTAGCCTTATATTTCTAACCTTGTTCATATACAAGCCCTTTTAGTTGGTATTAGACTTCAAATTTATGGGTAATAGACTTTTCCCCCAAACATGATTGAACTTGGTTTTTTGAGGGGGTTTAGCCTTGGATTTTCGGACAAATTGATCCTGACTCGACGAGCCCCATTTAAATGAGTATTAGGCTTAGATTTCTAACCTTGTTCATATTTAAGCCCTTTTAGATGGTATTAGACTTCAAATTTATGGGTTATAGGTTTTTCCCCCAACACATGATTGAACTTGGTTTTTGGAGGGGGTGTTAGCCTTGGATTTTCAGACAAATTGATCCTGACTCGACGAGCCCCATTAAGTGAGTATTAGCCTTAGATTTCTAACCGTGGTCATATCCAAGCCCTTTTAGTTGGTATTAGACTTCAAATTTATGGGTAATATCCTTTTCCCCCAAACATGATTGAACTTGGTTTTTGGAGGGGGTGTTAGCCTTGGATTTTCGGACAAATTGATCCTGACTCGACGAGCCCCATTTAAATGAGTATTAGCCTTAGATTTCTAACCTTGTTCATATCCAAGCCCTTTTAGTTGGTATTAGACTTCAAATTTATGGGTTATAGGCTTTTCCCCCAACACATGATTGAACTTGGTTTTTGGAGGGGGTGTTACCCTTGGATTTTCGGACAAATTGATCCTGACTCGACGAGCCCCATTTAAATGAGTATTAGCCTTAGATTTCTAACCTTGTTCATATCCAAGCCCTTTTAGATGGTATTAGACTTCAAATTTATGGGTTATAGGCTTTTCCCCCAACACATGATTGAAATTGGTTTTTGGAGGGGGTGTTAGCCTTGGATTTTCGGACAAATTGATCCTTACTCGACGAGCCCCATTTAAGCGAGTATTAGCCTTAGATTTCTAACCTTGGTCATATCCAAGCCCTTTTAGTTGGTATTAGACTTCAAATTTATGGGTTATACACTTTTCCCCCAAACATGATTGAACTTGGTTTTTGGAGGGGGTGTTAGCCTTGGATTTTCGTACAAATTGATCCTGACTCGACGAGCCCCATTTAAATGAGTATTAGCCTTAGATTTCTAACCTTGTTCATATCCAAGCCCTTTTAGTTGGTATTAGACTTCAAATTTATGGGTTATAGGCTTTTCCCCCAAACATGATTGAACTTGGTTTTTGGAGGGGGTGTTAGCCTTGGATTTTAGGACAAATTGATCCTGACACGACGAGCCCCATTTAAGTGAGTATTAGCCTTAGATTTCTAACCTTGGTCATATCCAAGCCCTTTTAGTTGGTATTAGACTTCAAATTTATGGTTTATAGGCTTTTCCCCCAACACATGATTGAACTTGGTTTTTGGAGGGGGTGTTAGCCTTGGATTTTCAGACAAATTGATTCTGACTCGACGAGCCCCATTTAAGTGAGTATTAGCCTTAGATTTCTAACCTTGGTCATATCCAAGCCCTTTTAGTTGGTATTAGACTTCAAATTTATGGGTAATATACTTTTCCCCCAAACATGATTGAACTTGGTTTTTGGAGGGGGTGTTAGCCTTGCATTTTCGGACAAATTGATCCTGACTCGACGAGCCCCATTTAAATGAGTATTAGCCTTAGATTTCTAAGCTTGTTCATATCCAAGCCATTTTAGTTGGTATTAGACTTCAAATTTATGGGTTATAGGCTTTTCCCCCAACACATGATTGAACTTGGTTTTTGGAGGGGGTGTTAGACTTGGATTTTCAGACAAATTGATCCTGACTCGACGAGCCCCATTTAAGTGAGTATTAGCCTTAGATTTCTAACCTTGGTCATATCCATGCCCTTTTAGTTGGTATTAGACTTCAAATTTATGGGTAATATCCTTTTCCCCCAAACATGATTGAACTTGCTTTTTGGAGGGGGTGTTAGCCTTGGATTTTTGGACAAATTGATCCTGACTCGACGAGCCCCATTTAAATGAGTATTAGCCTTAGATTTCTAACCTTGTTCATATACAAGCCCTTTTAGTTGGTATTAGACTTCAAATTTATGGGTAATAGACTTTTCCCCCAAACATGATTGAACTTGGTTTTTTGAGGGGGTTTAGCCTTGGATTTTCGGACAAATTGATCCTGACTCGACGAGCCCCATTTAAATGAGTATTAGGCTTAGATTTCTAACCTTGTTCATATTTAAGCCCTTTTAGATGGTATTAGACTTCAAATTTATGGGTTATAGGTTTTTCCCCAACACATGATTGAACTTGGTTTTTGGAGGGGCTGTTAGCCTTGGATTTTCAGACAAATTGATCCTGACTCGACGAGCCCCATTTAAGTGAGTATTAGCCTTAGATTTCTAACCTTGGTCATATCCAAGCCCTTTTAGTTGGTATTAGACTTCAAATTTATGGGTAATATCCTTTTCCCCCAAACATGATTGAACTTGGTTTTTGGAGGGGGTGTTAGCCTTGGATTTTCGGACAAATTGATCCTGACTCGACGAGCCCCATTTAAATCAGTATTAGCCTTAGATTTCTAACCTGGGTCATATCCAAGCCCTTTTAGTTGGTATTAGACTTCAAATTTATGGGTAATATCCTTTTCCCCCAAACATGATTGAACTTTGTTTTTGGAGGGGGTGTTAGCCTTGGATTTTCGGACAAATTGATCCTGACTCGACGAGCCCCATTGAAATGAGTATTATCCTTAGATTTCTAACCTTGTTCATATCCAAGCCCTTTTAGTTGGTATTAGACTTCAAATTTATGGGTAATATACTTTTCCCCCAAACATGATTGAACTTGGTTTTTGGAGGGGGTGTTAACCTTGCATTTTCGGACAAATTGATCCTGACTCGACGAGCCCCATTTAAATGAGTATTAGCCTTAGATTTCTAACCTTGTTCATATCCAAGCCCTTTTAGTTGGTATTAGACTTCAAATTTATGGGTTATAGGCTTTTCCCCCAACACATGATTGAACTTGGTTTTTGGAGGGGCTGTTAGCCTTGGATTTTCAGACAAATTGATCCTGACTCGACAAGCCCCATTTAAGTGAGTATTAGCCTTAGATTTCTAACCTTGGTCATATCCAAGCCCTTTTAGTTGGTATTAGACTTCAAATTTATGGGTAATATCCTTTTCCCCCAAACATGATTGAACTTGGTTTTTGGAGGGGGTGTTAGCCTTGGATTTTCGGACAAATTGATCCTGACTCGACGAGCCCCATTTAAATCAGTATTAGCCTTAGATTTGTAACCTTGTTCATATCCAAGCCCTTTTAGTTGGTATTAGACTTCAAATTTATGGGTAATAGACTTTTCCCCCAAACATAATTGAACTTGGTTTTTGGAGGGGGTGTTAGCCTTGGAGTTTCGGTCAAATTGATCCTGACTCGACGAGCCCCATTTAAATGACTATTAGGCTTAGATTTCTAACCTTGTTCATATCCAAGCCCTTTTAGTTCGTATTATACTTCAAATTTATGGGTTATAGACTTTTCCCCCAAACATGATTGAACTTGGTTTTTGGAGGGGATGTTAGCCTTGGATTTTCGGACAAATTGATCCTGACTCGACGAGCCCCATTTAAATGAGTATTAGCCTTAGATTTCTAACCTTGTTCATATCCAAGCCCTTTTAGTTTGTATTAGACTTCAAATTTATGGGTTAGAGGCTTTTCCCCCAAACATGATTGAACTTGGTTTTTGGAGGGGGTGTTAGCCTTGCATTTTCGGACAAATTGATCCTGACTCGACGAGCCCCATTTAAATGAGTATTAGGCTTAGATTTCTAACCTTGTTCATATCCAAGCCCTTTTAGATGGTATTAGACTTCAAATTTATGGGTTATAGGTTTTTCCCCCAACACATGATTGAACTTGGTTTTTGGAGGGGGTGTTAGCCTTGGATTTTCAGACAAATTGATCCTGACTCGACGAGCTCCATTTAAGTGAGTATTAGCCTTAGATTTCTAACCTGGGTCATATCCAAGCCCTTTTAGTTGGTATTAGACTTCAAATTTATGGGTAATATCCTTTTCCCCCAAACATGATTGAACTTTGTTTTTGGAGGGGGTGTTAGCCTTGGATTTTCGGACAAATTGATCCTGACTCGACGAGCCCCATTGAAATGAGTATTATCCTTAGATTTCTAACCTTGTTCATATCCAAGGCCTTTTAGTTGGTATTAGACTTCAAATTTATGGGTAATATACTTTTCCCCCAAACATGATTGAACTTGGTTTTTGGAGGGGGTGTTAGCCTTGCATTTTCGGACAAATTGATCCTGACTCGACGAGCCCCATTTAAATGAGTATTAGGCTTAGATTTCTAACCTTGTTCATATCCAAGCCCTTTTAGTTGGTATTAGACTTCAAATTTATGGGTTATAGGCTTTTCCCCCAACACATGATTGAACTTGGTTTTTGGAGGGGGTGTTAGCCTGGGATTTTCAGACAAATTGATCCTGACTCGACGAGCCCCATTTAAGTGAGTATTAGCCTTAGATTTCTAACCTTGTTCATATCCAAGCCCTTTTAGTTGGTATTAGACTTCAAATTTATGGGTAATATACTTTTCCCCCAAACATGATTGAACTTGGTTTTTGGAGGGGGTGTTAGCCTTCCATTTTCGGACAAATTGATCCTGACTCGACGAGCCCCATTTAAATGAGTATTAGGCTTAGATTTCTAACCTTGTTCATATCCAAGCCCTTTTAGTTGGTATTAGACTTCAAATTTATGGGTTATAGGCTTTTCCCCCAACACATGATTGAACTTGGTTTTTGGAGGGGCTGTTAGCCTTGGATTTTCAGACAAATTGATCCTGACTCGACGAGCCCCATTTAAGTGAGTATTAGCCTTAGATTTCTAACCTTGGTCATATCCAAGCCCTTTTAGTTGGTATTAGACTTCAAATTTATGGGTAATATCCTTTTCCCCCAAACATGATTGAACTTGGTTTTTGGAGGGGGTGTTAGCCTTGGATTTTCGGACAAATTGATCCTGACTCGATGAGCCCCATTTAAATGAGTATTAGCCTTAGATTTCTAACCTTGTTCATATCCAAGCCCTTTTAGTTGGTATTAGACTTCAAATTTATGGGTTATAGGCTTTTCCCCCAACACATGATTGAACTTGGTTTTTGGAGGGGCTGTTAGCCTTGGATTTTCAGACAAATTGATCCTGACTCGACGAGCCCCATTTAAGTGAGTATTAGCCTTAGATTTCTAACCTTGGTCATATCCAAGCCCTTTTAGTTGGTATTAGACTTCAAATTTATGGGTAATATCCTTTTCCCCCAAACATGATTGAACTTGGTTTTTGGAGGGGGTGTTAGCCTTGGATTTTCGGACAAATTGATCCTGACTCGACGAGCCCCATTTAAATCAGTATTAGCCTTAGATTTGTAACCTTGTTCATATCCAAGCCCTTTTAGTTGGTATTAGACTTCAAATTTATGGGTAATAGACTTTTCCCCCAAACATAATTGAACTTGGTTTTTGGAGGGGGTGTTAGCCTTCCATTTTCGGACAAATTGATCCTGACTCGACGAGCCCCATTTAAATGAGTATTAGGCTTAGATTTCTAACCTTGTTCATATCCAAGCCCTTTTAGTTGGTATTAGACTTCAAATTTATGGGTTATAGGCTTTTCCCCCAACACATGATTGAACTTGGTTTTTGGAGGGGGTGTTAGCCTTGGATTTTCGGACAAATTGATCCAGACACGACGAGCCCCATTTAAATGAGTATTAGCCTTTGATTTCTAACCTTGTTCATATCCAAGCCCTTTTAGTTGGTATTAGACTTCAAATTTATGGGTAATATACTTTTCCCCCAAACATGATTGAACTTGGTTTTTGGAGGGGGTGTTAGCCTTCCATTTTCGGACAAATTGATCCTGACTCGACGAGCCCCATTTAAATGAGTATTAGGCTTAGATTTCTAACCTTGTTCATATCCAAGCCCTTTTAGTTGGTATTAGACTTCAAATTTATGGGTTATAGGCTTTTCCCCCAACACATGATTGAACTTGGTTTTTGGAGGGGCTGTTAGCCTTGGATTTTCAGACAAATTGATCCTGACTCGACGAGCCCCATTTAAGTGAGTATTAGCCTTAGATTTCTAACCTTGGTCATATCCAAGCCCTTTTAGTTGGTATTAGACTTCAAATTTATGGGTAATATCCTTTTCCCCCAAACATGATTGAACTTGGTTTTTGGAGGGGGTGTTAGCCTTGGATTTTCGGACAAATTGATCCTGACTCGATGAGCCCCATTTAAATGAGTATTAGCCTTAGATTTCTAACCTTGTTCATATCCAAGCCCTTTTAGTTGGTATTAGACTTCAAATTTATGGGTTATAGGCTTTTCCCCCAACACATGATTGAACTTGGTTTTTGGAGGGGCTGTTAGCCTTGGATTTTCAGACAAATTGATCCTGACTCGACGAGCCCCATTTAAGTGAGTATTAGCCTTAGATTTCTAACCTTGGTCATATCCAAGCCCTTTTAGTTGGTATTAGACTTCAAATTTATGGGTAATATCCTTTTCCCCCAAACATGATTGAACTTGGTTTTTGGAGGGGGTGTTAGCCTTGGATTTTCGGACAAATTGATCCTGACTCGACGAGCCCCATTTAAATCAGTATTAGCCTTAGATTTGTAACCTTGTTCATATCCAAGCCCTTTTAGTTGGTATTAGACTTCAAATTTATGGGTAATAGACTTTTCCCCCAAACATCATTGAACTTGGTTTTTGGAGGGGGTGTTAGCCTTGGAGTTTCGGTCAAATTGATCCTGACTCGACGAGCCCCATTTAAATGACTATTAGGCTTAGATTTCTAACCTTGTTCATATCCAAGCCCTTTTAGTTCGTATTATACTTCAAATTTATGGGTTATAGACTTTTCCCCCAAACATGATTGAACTTGGTTTTTGGAGGGGATGTTAGCCTTGGATTTTCGGACAAATTGATCCTGACTCGACGAGCCCCATTTAAATGAGTATTAGCCTTAGATTTCTAACCTTGTTCATATCCAAGCCCTTTTAGTTTGTATTAGACTTCAAATTTATGGCTTAGAGGCTTTTCCCCCAAACATGATTGAACTTGGTTTTTGGAGGGGGTGTTAGCCTTGCATTTTCGGACAAATTGATCCTGACTCGACGAGCCCCATTTAAATGAGTATTAGGCTTAGATTTCTAACCTTGTTCATATCCAAGCCCTTTTAGATGGTATTAGACTTCAAATTTATGGGTTATAGGTTTTTCCCCCAACACATGATTGAACTTGGTTTTTGGAGGGGGTGTTAGCCTTGGATTTTCAGACAAATTGATCCTGACTCGACGAGCTCCATTTAAGTGAGTATTAGCCTTAGATTTCTAACCTGGGTCATATCCAAGCCCTTTTAGTTGGTATTAGACTTCAAATTTATGGGTAATATCCTTTTCCCCCAAACATGATTGAACTTTGTTTTTGGAGGGGGTGTTAGCCTTGGATTTTCGGACAAATTGATCCTGACTCGACGAGCCCCATTGAAATGAGTATTATCCTTAGATTTCTAACCTTGTTCATATCCAAGGCCTTTTAGTTGGTATTAGACTTCAAATTTATGGGTAATATACTTTTCCCCCAAACATGATTGAACTTGGTTTTTGGAGGGGGTGTTAGCCTTGCATTTTCGGACAAATTGATCCTGACTCGACGAGCCCCATTTAAATGAGTATTAGCCTTAGATTTCTAACCTTGTTCATATCCAAGCCCTTTTAGTTGGTATTAGACTTCAAATTTATGGGTTATAGGCTTTTCCCCCAACACATGATTGAACTTGGTTTTTGGAGGGGCTGTTAGCCTTGGATTTTCAGACAAATTGATCCTGACTCGACGAGCCCCATTTAAGTGAGTATTAGCCTTAGATTTCTAACCTTGGTCATATCCAAGCCCTTTTAGTTGGTATTAGACTTCAAATTTATGGGTAATATCCTTTTCCCCCAAACATGATTGAACTTGGTTTTTGGAGGGGGTGTTAGCCTTGGATTTTCGGACAAATTGATCCTGACTCGATGAGCCCCATTTAAATCAGTATTAGCCTTAGATTTCTAACCTTGTTCATATCCAAGCCCTTTTAGTTGGTATTAGACTTCAAATTTATGGGTAATAGACTTTTCCCCCAAACATGATTGAACTTGGTTTTTGGAGGGGGTGTTAGCCTTGGAGTTTCGGACAAATTGATCCTGACTCGACGAGCCCCATTTAAATGAGTATTATCCTTAGATTTCTAACCTTGTTCATATCCAAGGCCTTTTAGTTGGTATTAGACTTCAAATTTATGGGTAATATCCTTTTCCCCCAAACATGATTGAACTTGGTTTTTGGAGGGGGTGTTAGCCTTGGATTTTCGGACAAATTGATCCAGACTCGACGAGCCCCATTTAAATGAGTATTAGCCTTTTTTTTCTAACCTTGTTCATATCCAAGCCCTTTTAGTTGGTATTAGACTTCAAATTTATGGGTAATATACTTTTCCCCCAAACATGATTGAACTTGGTTTTTGGAGGGGGAGTTAGCCTTGCATTTTCGGACAAATTGATCCTGACTCGACGAGCCCCATTTAAATGAGTATTAGCCTTCGATTTCTAACCTTGTTCATATCCAAGCCCTTTTAGTTGGTATTAGACTTCAAATTTATGGGTTATAGGCGTTTCCCCCAACACATGATTGAACTTGGTTTTTGGAGGGGCTGTTAGCCTTGGATTTTCAGACAAATTGATCCTGACTCGACGAGCCCCATTTAAGTGAGTATTAGCCTTAGATTTCTAACCTTGGTCATATCCAAGCCCTTTTAGTTGGTATTAGACTTCAAATTTATGGGTAATATCCTTTTCCCCCAAACATGATTGAACTTGGTTTTTGGAGGGGGTGTTAGCCTTGGATTTTCGGACAAATTGATCCTGACTCGACGAGCCCCATTTAAATCAGTATTAGCCTTAGATTTCTAACCTTGTTCATATCGAAGCCCTTTTAGTTGGTATTAGACTTCAAATTTATGGGTAATAGACTTTTCCCCCAAACATGATTGAACTTGGTTTTTGGAGGGGGTGTTAGCCTTGGAGTTTCGGACAAATTGATCCTGACTCGACGAGCCCCATTTAAATGAGTATTATCCTTAGATTTCTAACCTTGTTCATATCCAAGGCCTTTTAGTTGGTATTAGGCTTCCAATTTATGGGTAATATACTTTTCCCCCAAACATGATTGAACTTGGTTTTTGGAGGGGGTTTTAGCCTTGCATTTTCGGACAAATTGATCCTGACTCGACGAGCCCCATTTAAATGAGTATTAGCCTTAGATTTCTAACCTTGTTCATATCCAAGCCCTTTTAGTTTGTATTAGACTTCAAATTTATGGGTTAGAGGCTTTTCCCCCAAACATGATTGAACTTGGTTTTTGGAGGGGGTGTTAGCCTTGGATTTTCGGACAAATTGATCCTGACTCGACGAGCCCCATTTAAATGAGTATTAGCCTTAGATTTCTAACCTTGTTCATATCCAATCCCTTTTAGTTTGTATTAGACTTCAAATTTATGGGTTAGAGGCTTTTCCCCCAAACATGATTGAACTTGGTTTTTGGAGGGGGTGTTAGCCTTGCATTTTCGGACCAATTGATCCTGACTCGACGAGCCCCATTTAAGTGAGTATTAGCCTTAGATTTCTAACCTTGGTCATATCCAAGCCCTTTTAGTTGGTATTAGACTTCAAATTTATGGGTAATATCCTTTTCCCCCAAACATGATTGAACTTGGTTTTTGGAGGGGGTGTTAGCCTTGGATTTTCGGACAAATTGATCCTGACTCGAGGAGCCCCATTTAAATCAGTATTAGCCTTAGATTTCTAACCTTGTTCATATCCAAGCCCTTTTAGTTGGTATTAGACTTCAAATTTATGGGTAATAGACTTTTCCCCCAAACATGATTGAACTTGGTTTTTGGAGGGGGTGTTAGCCTTGGAGTTTCGGACAAATTGATCCTGACTCGACGAGCCCCATTTAAATGAGTATTATCCTTAGATTTCTAACCTTGTTCATATCCAAGGCCTTTTAGTTGGTATTAGACTTCAAATTTATGGGTAATATCCTTTTCCCCCAAACATGATTGAACTTGGTTTTTGGAGGGGGTGTTAGCCTTGCATTTTCGGACAAATTGATCCTGACTCGACGAGCCCCATTTAAATGAGTATTAGCCTTAGATTTCTAACCTTGTTCATATCCAAGCCCTTTTAGTTGGTATTAGACTTCAAATTTATGGGTCATAGGCGTTTCCCCCAACACATGATTGAACTTGGTTTTTGGAGGGGGTGTTAGCCTTCGATTTTCAGACAAATTGATCCTGACTCGACGAGCCCCATTTAAGTGAGTATTAGCCTTAGATTTCCAACCTTGGTCATATCCAAGCCCTTTTAGTTGGTATTAGACTTCAAATTTATGGGTAATATCCTTTTCCCCCAAACATGATTGAACTTGGTTTTTGGAGGGGGTGTTAGCCTTGGATTTTCGGACAAATTGATCCAGACATGACGAGCCCCATTTAAATGAGTATTAGCCTTTGATTTCTAACCTTGTTCATATCCAAGCCCTTTTAGTTGGTATTAGACTTCAAATTTATGGGTAATATACTTTTCCCCCAAACATGATTGAACTTGGTTTTTGGAGGGGGTGTTAGCCTTGGATTTTCGGACAAATTGATCCTGACTCGACGAGCCCCATTTAAATCAGTATTAGCCTTAGATTTCTAACCTTGTTCATATCCAAGCCCTTTTAGTTGGTATTAGACTTCAAATTTATGGGTAATAGACTTTTCCCCCAAACATGATTGAACTTGGTTTTTGGAGGGGGTGTTAGACTTGGATTTTCAGACAAATTGATCCTGACTCGACGAGCCCTATTTGAGTGAGTATTAACCTTAGATTTCTAACCTTGGTCATATCCATGCCCTTTTAGTTGGTATTAGACTTCAAATTTATGGGTAATATCCTTTCCCCCCAAACATGATGGAACTTGCTTTTTGGAGGGGGTGTTAGCCTTGGATTTTCGGACAAATTGATCCTGACTCGACGAGCCCCATTTAAATGAGTATTAGCCTTATATTTCTAACCTTGTTCATATACAAGCCCTTTTAGTTGGTATTAGACTTCAAATTTATGGGTAATAGACTTTTCCCCCAAACATGATTGAACTTGGTTTTTTGAGGGGGTTTAGCCTTGGATTTTTTGACAAATTGATCCTGACTCGACGAGCCCCATTTAAATGAGTATTAGGCTTAGATTTCTAACCTTGTTCATATCCAAGCCCTTTTAGTTGGTATTAGACTTCAAATTTATGGGTTATAGGCTTTTCCCCCAACACATGATTGAACTTGGTTTTTGGAGGGGGTGTTAGCCTTGGATTTTCAGACAAATTGATCCTGACTCGACGAGCCCCATTTAAGTGAGTATTAGCCTTAGATTTCTAACCGTGGTCATATCCAAGCCCTTTTAGTTGGTATTAGACTTCAAATTTATGGGTAATATCCTTTTCCCCCAAACATGATTGAACTTGGTTTTTGGAGGGGGTGTTAGCCTTGGATTTTCGGACAAATTGATCCTGACTCGACGAGCCCCATTTAAATGAGTATTAGCCTTAGATTTCTAACCTTGTTCATATCCAAGCCCTTTTAGTTGGTATTAGACTTCAAATTTATGGTTTATAGGCTTTTCCCCCAAACATGATTGAACTTGGTTTTTGGAGGGGGTGTTAGCCTTGGATTTTAGGACAAATTGATCTTGACTCGACGAGCCCCATTTAAGTGAGTATTAGCCTTAGATTTCTAACCTTGGTCATATCCAAGCCCTTTTAGTTGGTATTAGACTTCAAATTTATGGGTTATAGGCTTTTCCCCCAACACATGATTGAACTTGGTTTTTGGAGGGGGTGTTAGCCTTGGATTTTCAGACAAATTGATCCTGACTCGACGAGCCCCATTTAAGTGAGTATTAGGCTTAGATTTCTAACCTTGGTCATATCCAAGCCCTTTTAGTTGGTATTAGACTTCAAATTTATGGGTAATATCCTTTTCCCCCAAACATGATTGAACTTGCTTTTTGGAGGGGGTGTTAGCCTTGGATTTTCGGACAAATTGATCCTGACTCGACGAGCCCCATTTAATTGAGTATTAGCCTTAGATTTCTAACCTTGTTCATATACAAGCCCTTTTAGTTGGTATTAGACTTCAAATTTATGGGTAATAGACTTTTCCCCCAAACATGATTGAACTTGGTTTTTTGAGGGGGTTTAGCCTTGGATTTTCGGACAAATTGATCCTGACTCGACGAGCCCCATTTAAATGAGTATTAGGCTTAGATTTCTAACCTTGTTCATATTGAAGCCCTTTTAGATGGTATTAGACTTCAAATTTATGGGTTATAGGTTTTTCCCCCAACACATGATTGAACTTGGTTTTTGGAGGGGGTGTTAGCCTTGGATTTTCAGACAAATTGATCCTGACTCGACGAGCCCCATTTAAGTGAGTATTAGCCTTAGATTTCTAACCTTGGTCATATCCAAGCCCTTTTAGTTGGTATTAGACTTCAAATTTATGGGTAATATCCTTTTCCCCCAAACATGATTGAACTTGGTTTTTGGAGGGGGTGTTAGCCTTGCATTTTCGGACAAATTGATCCTGACTCGACGAGCCCCATTTAAATCAGTATTAGCCTTAGATTTCTAACCTTGTTCATATCCAAGCCCTTTTAGTTGGTATTAGACTTCAAATTTATGGGTTATAGGCTTTCCCCCCAACACATGATTGAACTTTGTTTTTGGAGGGGGTGTTAGCCTTGGATTTTCAGACAAATTGATCCTGACTCGACGAGCCCCATTTAAGTGAGTATTAGCCTTAGATTTCTAACCTTGGTCATATCCAAGCCCTTTTAGTTGGTATTAGACTTCAAATTTATGGGTAATATCCTTTTCCCCCAAACATGATGGAACTTGCTTTTTGGAGGGGGTGTTAGCCTTGGATTTTCGGACAAATTGATCCTGACTCGACGAGCCCCATTTAAATGAGTATTAGCCTTAGATTTCTAACCGTGGTCATATCCAAGCCCTTTTAGTTGGTATTAGACTTCAAATTTATGGGTAATAGACTTTTCCCCCAAACATGATTGAACTTGGTTTTTTGAGGGGGTTTAGCCTTGGATTTTCGGACAAATTGATCCTGACTCGACGAGCCCCATTTAAATGAGTATTAGGCTTAGATTTCTAACCTTGTTCATATTTAAGCCCTTTTAGATGGTATTAGACTTCAAATTTATGGGTTATAGGTTTTTCCCCAACACATGATTGAACTTGGTTTTTGGAGGGGCTGTTAGCCTTGGATTTTCAGACAAATTGATCCTGACTCGACGAGCCCCATTTAAGTGAGTATTAGCCTTAGATTTCTAACCTTGGTCATATCCAAGCCCTTTTAGTTGGTATTAGACTTCAAATTTATGGGTAATATCCTTTTCCCCCAAACATGATTGAACTTGGTTTTTGGAGGGGGTGTTAGCCTTGGATTTTCGGACAAATTGATCCTGACTCGACGAGCCCCATTTAAATCAGTATTAGCCTTAGATTTCTAACCTGGGTCATATCCAAGCCCTTTTAGTTGGTATTAGACTTCAAATTTATGGGTAATATCCTTTTCCCCCAAACATGATTGAACTTTGTTTTTGGAGGGGGTGTTAGCCTTGGATTTTCGGACAAATTGATCCTGACTCGACGAGCCCCATTGAAATGAGTATTATCCTTAGATTTCTAACCTTGTTCATATCCAAGCCCCTTTAGTTGGTATTAGACTTCAAATTTATGGGTAATATCCTTTTCCCCCAAACATGATTGAACTTGGTTTTTGGAGGGGGTGTTAGCCTTGGATTTTCGGACAAATTGATCCAGACACGACGAGCCCCATTTAAATGAGTATTAGCCTTTGATTTCTAACCTTGTTCATATCCAAGCCCTTTTAGTTGGTATTAGACTTCAAATTTATGGGTAATATACTTTTCCCCCAAACATGATTGAACTTGGTTTTTGGAGGGGGTGTTAGCCTTCCATTTTCGGACAAATTGATCCTGACTCGACGAGCCCCATTTAAATGAGTATTAGGCTTAGATTTCTAACCTTGTTCATATCCAAGCCCTTTTAGTTGGTATTAGACTTCAAATTTATGGGTTATAGGCTTTTCCCCCAACACATGATTGAACTTGGTTTTTGTAGGGGCTGTTAGCCTTGGATTTTCAGACAAATTGATCCTGACTCGACGAGCCCCATTTAAGTGAGTATTAGCCTTAGATTTCTAACCTTGGTCATATCCAAGCCCTTTTAGTTGGTATTAGACTTCAAATTTATGGGTAATATCCTTTTCCCCCAAACATGATTGAACTTGGTTTTTGGAGGGGGTGTTAGCCTTGGATTTTCGGACAAATTGATCCTGACTCGATGAGCCCCATTTAAATCAGTATTAGCCTTAGATTTCTAACCTTGTTCATATCCAAGCCCTTTTAGTTGGTATTAGACTTCAAATTTATGGGTAATAGACTTTTCCCCCAAACATGATTGAACTTGGTTTTTGGAGGGGGTGTTAGCCTTGGAGTTTCGGACAAATTGATCCTGACTCGACGAGCCCCATTTAAATGAGTATTATCCTTAGATTTCTAACCTTGTTCATATCCAAGGCCTTTTAGTTGGTATTAGACTTCAAATTTATGGGTAATATCCTTTTCCCCCAAACATGATTGAACTTGGTTTTTGGAGGGGGTGTTAGCCTTGGATTTTCGGACTAATTGATCCAGACTCGACGAGCCCCATTTAAATGAGTATTAGCCTTTTTTTTCTAACCTTGTTCATATCCAAGCCCTTTTAGTTGGTATTAGACTTCAAATTTATGGGTAATATACTTTTCCCCCAAACATGATTGAACTTGGTTTTTGGAGGGGGAGTTAGCCTTGCATTTTCGGACAAATTGATCCTGACTCGACGAGCCCCATTTAAATGAGTATTAGCCTTCGATTTCTAACCTTGTTCATATCCAAGCCCTTTTAGTTGGTATTAGACTTCAAATTTATGGGTTATAGGCGTTTCCCCCAACACATGATTGAACTTGGTTTTTGGAGGGGCTGTTAGCCTTGGATTTTCAGACAAATTGATCCTGACTCGACGAGCCCCATTTAAGTGAGTATTAGCCTTAGATTTCTAACCTTGGTCATATCCAAGCCCTTTTAGTTGGTATTAGACTTCAAATTTATGGGTAATATCCTTTTCCCCCAAACATGATTGAACTTGGTTTTTGGAGGGGGTGTTAGCCTTGGATTTTCGGACAAATTGATCCTGACTCGACGAGCCCCATTTAAATCAGTATTAGCCTTAGATTTCTAACCTTGTTCATATCGAAGCCCTTTTAGTTGGTATTAGACTTCAAATTTATGGGTAATAGACTTTTCCCCCAAACATGATTGAACTTGGTTTTTGGAGGGGGTGTTAGCCTTGGAGTTTCGGACAAATTGATCCTGACTCGACGAACCCCATTTAAATGAGTATTATCCTTAGATTTCTAACCTTGTTCATATCCAAGGCCTTTTAGTTGGTATTAGACTTCCAATTTATGGGTAATATACTTTTCCCCCAAACATGATTGAACTTGGTTTTTGGAGGGGGTTTTAGCCTTGCATTTTCGGACAAATTGATCCTGACTCGACGAGCCCCATTTAAATGAGTATTAGCCTTAGATTTCTAACCTTGTTCATATCCAAGCCCTTTTAGTTTGTATTAGACTTCAAATTTATGGGTTAGAGGCTTTTCCCCCAAACATGATTGAACTTGGTTTTTGGAGGGGGTGTTAGCCTTGGATTTTCGGACAAATTGATCCTGACTCGACGAGCCCCATTTAAATGAGTATTAGCCTTAGATTTCTAACCTTGTTCATATCCAAGCCCTTTTAGTTTGTATTAGACTTCAAATTTATGGGTTAGAGGCTTTTCCCCCAAACATGATTGAACTTGGTTTTTGGAGGGGGTGTTAGCCTTGCATTTTCGGACCAATTGATCATGACTCGACGAGCCCCATTTATTGAGTATTAGGCTTAGATTTCTAACCTTGTTCATATCCAAGCCCTTTTAGATGGTATTAGACTTCAAATTTATGGGTTATAGGTTTTTCCCCCAACACATGATTGAACTTGGTTTTTGGAGGGGGTGTTAGCCTTGGATTTTCAGACAAATTGATCCTGACTCGACGAGCTCCATTTAAGTGAGTATTAGCCTTAGATTTCTAACCTGGGTCATATCCAAGCCCTTTTAGTTGGTATTAGACTTCAAATTTATGGGTAATATCCTTTTCCCCCAAACATGATTGAACTTTGTTTTTGGAGGGGGTGTTAGCCTTGGATTTTCGGACAAATTGATCCTGACTCGACGAGCCCCATTGAAATGAGTATTATCCTTAGATTTCTAACCTTGTTCATATCCAAGGCCTTTTAGTTGGTATTAGACTTCAAATTTATGGGTAATATACTTTTCCCCCAAACATGATTGAACTTGGTTTTTGGAGGGGGTGTTAGCCTTGCATTTTCGGACAAATTGATCCTGACTCGACGAGCCCCATTTAAATGAGTATTAGCCTTAGATTTCTAACCTTGTTCATATCCAAGCCCTTTTAGTTGGTATTAGACTTCAAATTTATGGGTCATAGGCGTTTCCCCCAACACATGATTGAACTTGGTTTTTGGAGGGGGTGTTAGCCTTCGATTTTCAGACAAATTGATCCTGACTCGACGAGCCCCATTTAAGTGAGTATTAGCCTTAGATTTCCAACCTTGGTCATATCCAAGCCCTTTTAGTTGGTATTAGACTTCAAATTTATGGGTAATATCCTTTTCCCCCAAACATGATTGAACTTGGTTTTTGGAGGGGGTGTTAGCCTTGGATTTTCGGACAAATTGATCCAGACACGACGAGCCCCATTTAAATGAGTATTAGCCTTTGATTTCTAACCTTGTTCATATCCAAGCCCTTTTAGTTGGTATTAGACTTCAAATTTATGGGTAATATACTTTTCCCCCAAACATGATTGAACTTGGTTTTTGGAGGGGGTGTTAGCCTTGGATTTTCGGACAAATTGATCCTGACTCGACGAGCCCCATTTAAATCAGTATTAGCGTTAGATTTCTAACCTTGTTCATATCCAAGCCCTTTTAGTTGGTATTAGACTTCAAATTTATGGGTAATAGACTTTTCCCCCAAACATGATTGAACTTGGTTTTTGGAGGGGGTGTTAGACTTGGATTTTCAGACAAATTGATCCTGACTCGACGAGCCCTATTTGAGTGAGTATTAACCTTAGATTTCTAACCTTGGTCATATCCATGCCCTTTTAGTTGGTATTAGACTTCAAATTTATGGGTAATATCCTTTTCCCCCAAATATGATTGAACTTGCTTTTTGGAGGGGGTGTTAGCCTTGGATTTTTGGACAAATTGATCCTGACTCGACGAGCCCCATTTAAATGAGTATTAGCCTTAGATTTCTAACCTTGTTCATATACAAGCCCTTTTAGTTGGTATTAGACTTCAAATTTATGGGTAATAGACTTTTCCCCCAAACATGATTGAACTTGGTTTTTTGAGGGGGTTTAGCCTTGGATTTTCGGACAAATTGATCCTGACTCGACGAGCCCCATTTAAATGAGTATTAGGCTTAGATTTCTAACCTTGTTCATATTTAAGCCCTTTTAGATGGTATTAGACTTCAAATTTATGGGTTATAGGTTTTTCCCCCAACACATGATTGAACTTGGTTTTTGGAGGGGCTGTTAGCCTTGGATTTTCAGACAAATTGATCCTGACTCGACGAGCCCCATTTAAGTGAGTATTAGCCTTAGATTTCTAACCTTGGTCATATCCAAGCCCTTTTAGTTGGTATTAGACTTCAAATTTATGGGTAATATCCTTTTCCCCCAAACATGATTGAACTTGGTTTTTGGAGGGGGTGTTAGCCTTGGATTTTCGGACAAATTGATCCTGACTCGACGAGCCCCATTTAAATCAGTATTAGCCTTAGATTTCTAACCTTGTTCATATCGAAGCCCTTTTAGTTGGTATTAGACTTCAAATTTATGGGTAATAGACTTTTCCCCCAAACATGATTGAACTTGGTTTTTGGAGGGGGTGTTAGCCTTGGAGTTTCGGACAAATTGATCCTGACTCGACGAGCCCCATTTAAATGAGTATTATCCTTAGATTTCTAACCTTGTTCATATCCAAGGCCTTTTAGTTGGTATTAGACTTCCAATTTATGGGTAATATACTTTTCCCCCAAACATGATTGAACTTGGTTTTTGGAGGGGGTTTTAGCCTTGCATTTTCGGACAAATTGATCCTGACTCGACGAGCCCCATTTAAATGAGTATTAGCCTTAGATTTCTAACCTTGTTCATATCCAAGCCCTTTTAGTTTGTATTAGACTTCAAATTTATGGGTTAGAGGCTTTTCCCCCAAACATGATTGAACTTGGTTTTTGGAGGGGGTGTTAGCCTTGGATTTTCGGACAAATTGATCCTGACTCGACGAGCCCCATTTAAATGAGTATTAGCCTTAGATTTCTAACCTTGTTCATATCCAAGCCCTTTTAGTTTGTATTAGACTTCAAATTTATGGGTTAGAGGCTTTTCCCCCAAACATGATTGAACTTGGTTTTTGGAGGGGGTGTTAGCCTTGCATTTTCGGACCAATTGATCATGACTCGACGAGCCCCATTTATTGAGTATTAGGCTTAGATTTCTAACCTTGTTCATATCCAAGCCCTTTTAGATGGTATTAGACTTCAAATTTATGGGTTATAGGTTTTTCCCCCAACACATGATTGAACTTGGTTTTTGGAGGGGGTGTTAGCCTTGGATTTTCAGACAAATTGATCCTGACTCGACGAGCTCCATTTAAGTGAGTATTAGCCTTAGATTTCTAACCTGGGTCATATCCAAGCCCTTTTAGTTGGTATTAGACTTCAAATTTATGGGTAATATCCTTTTCCCCCAAACATGATTGAACTTTGTTTTTGGAGGGGGTGTTAGCCTTGGATTTTCGGACAAATTGATCCTGACTCGACGAGCCCCATTGAAATGAGTATTATCCTTAGATTTCTAACCTTGTTCATATCCAAGGCCTTTTAGTTGGTATTAGACTTCAAATTTATGGGTAATATACTTTTCCCCCAAACATGATTGAACTTGGTTTTTGGAGGGGGTGTTAGCCTTGCATTTTCGGACAAATTGATCCTGACTCGACGAGCCCCATTTAAATGAGTATTAGCCTTAGATTTCTAACCTTGTTCATATCCAAGCCCTTTTAGTTGGTATTAGACTTCAAATTTATGGGTCATAGGCGTTTCCCCCAACACATGATTGAACTTGGTTTTTGGAGGGGGTGTTAGCCTTCGATTTTCAGACAAATTGATCCTGACTCGACGAGCCCCATTTAAATCAGTATTAGCGTTAGATTTCTAACCTTGTTCATATCCAAGCCCTTTTAGTTGGTATTAGACTTCAAATTTATGGGTAATAGACTTTTCCCCCAAACATGATTGAACTTGGTTTTTGGAGGGGGTGTTAGACTTGGATTTTCAGACAAATTGATCCTGACTCGACGAGCCCTATTTGAGTGAGTATTAACCTTAGATTTCTAACCTTGGTCATATCCATGCCCTTTTAGTTGGTATTAGACTTCAAATTTATGGGTAATATCCTTTTCCCCCAAATATGATTGAACTTGCTTTTTGGAGGGGGTGTTAGCCTTGGATTTTTGGACAAATTGATCCTGACTCGACGAGCCCCATTTAAATGAGTATTAGCCTTAGATTTCTAACCTTGTTCATATACAAGCCCTTTTAGTTGGTATTAGACTTCAAATTTATGGGTAATAGACTTTTCCCCCAAACATGATTGAACTTGGTTTTTTGAGGGGGTTTAGCCTTGGATTTTCGGACAAATTGATCCTGACTCGACGAGCCCCATTTAAATGAGTATTAGCCTTAGATTTCTAACCTTGTTCATATACAAGCCCTTTTAGTTGGTATTAGACTTCAAATTTATGGGTAATAGACTTTTCCCCCAAACATGATTGAACTTGGTTTTTTGAGGGGGTTTAGCCTTGGATTTTCGGACAAATTGATCCTGACTCGACGAGCCCCATTTAAATGAGTATTAGGCTTAGATTTCTAACCTTGTTCATATTTAAGCCCTTTTAGATGGTATTAGACTTCAAATTTATGGGTTATAGGTTTTTCCCCCAACACATGATTGAACTTGGTTTTTGGAGGGGCTGTTAGCCTTGGATTTTCAGACAAATTGATCCTGACTCGACGAGCCCCATTTAAGTGAGTATTAGCCTTAGATTTCTAACCTTGGTCATATCCAAGCCCTTTTAGTTGGTATTAGACTTCAAATTTATGGGTAATATCCTTTTCCCCCAAACATGATTGAACTTGGTTTTTGGAGGGGGTGTTAGCCTTGGATTTTCGGACAAATTGATCCTGACTCGACGAGCCCCATTTAAATCAGTATTAGCCTTAGATTTCTAACCTTGTTCATATCGAAGCCCTTTTAGTTGGTATTAGACTTCAAATTTATGGGTAATAGACTTTTCCCCCAAACATGATTGAACTTGGTTTTTGGAGGGGGTGTTAGCCTTGGAGTTTCGGACAAATTGATCCTGACTCGACGAGCCCCATTTAAATGAGTATTATCCTTAGATTTCTAACCTTGTTCATATCCAAGGCCTTTTAGTTGGTATTAGACTTCCAATTTATGGGTAATATACTTTTCCCCCAAACATGATTGAACTTGGTTTTTGGAGGGGGTTTTAGCCTTGCATTTTCGGACAAATTGATCCTGACTCGACGAGCCCCATTTAAATGAGTATTAGCCTTAGATTTCTAACCTTGTTCATATCCAAGCCCTTTTAGTTTGTATTAGACTTCAAATTTATGGGTTAGAGGCTTTTCCCCCAAACATGATTGAACTTGGTTTTTGGAGGGGGTGTTAGCCTTGGATTTTCGGACAAATTGATCCTGACTCGACGAGCCCCATTTAAATGAGTATTAGCCTTAGATTTCTAACCTTGTTCATATCCAAGCCCTTTTAGTTTGTATTAGACTTCAAATTTATGGGTTAGAGGCTTTTCCCCCAAACATGATTGAACTTGGTTTTTGGAGGGGGTGTTAGCCTTGCATTTTCGGACCAATTGATCATGACTCGACGAGCCCCATTTATTGAGTATTAGGCTTAGATTTCTAACCTTGTTCATATCCAAGCCCTTTTAGATGGTATTAGACTTCAAATTTATGGGTTATAGGTTTTTCCCCCAACACATGATTGAACTTGGTTTTTGGAGGGGGTGTTAGCCTTGGATTTTCAGACAAATTGATCCTGACTCGACGAGCTCCATTTAAGTGAGTATTAGCCTTAGATTTCTAACCTGGGTCATATCCAAGCCCTTTTAGTTGGTATTAGACTTCAAATTTATGGGTAATATCCTTTTCCCCCAAACATGATTGAACTTTGTTTTTGGAGGGGGTGTTAGCCTTGGATTTTCGGACAAATTGATCCTGACTCGACGAGCCCCATTGAAATGAGTATTATCCTTAGATTTCTAACCTTGTTCATATCCAAGGCCTTTTAGTTGGTATTAGACTTCAAATTTATGGGTAATATACTTTTCCCCCAAACATGATTGAACTTGGTTTTTGGAGGGGGTGTTAGCCTTGCATTTTCGGACAAATTGATCCTGACTCGACGAGCCCCATTTAAATGAGTATTAGCCTTAGATTTCTAACCTTGTTCATATCCAAGCCCTTTTAGTTGGTATTAGACTTCAAATTTATGGGTCATAGGCGTTTCCCCCAACACATGATTGAACTTGGTTTTTGGAGGGGGTGTTAGCCTTCGATTTTCAGACAAATTGATCCTGACTCGACGAGCCCCATTTAAGTGAGTATTAGCCTTAGATTTCCAACCTTGGTCATATCCAAGCCCTTTTAGTTGGTATTAGACTTCAAATTTATGGGTAATATCCTTTTCCCCCAAACATGATTGAACTTGGTTTTTGGAGGGGGTGTTAGCCTTGGATTTTCGGACAAATTGATCCAGACACGACGAGCCCCATTTAAATGAGTATTAGCCTTTGATTTCTAACCTTGTTCATATCCAAGCCCTTTTAGTTGGTATTAGACTTCAAATTTATGGGTAATATACTTTTCCCCCAAACATGATTGAACTTGGTTTTTGGAGGGGGTGTTAGCCTTGGATTTTCGGACAAATTGATCCTGACTCGACGAGCCCCATTTAAATCAGTATTAGCGTTAGATTTCTAACCTTGTTCATATCCAAGCCCTTTTAGTTGGTATTAGACTTCAAATTTATGGGTAATAGACTTTTCCCCCAAACATGATTGAACTTGGTTTTTGGAGGGGGTGTTAGACTTGGATTTTCAGACAAATTGATCCTGACTCGACGAGCCCTATTTGAGTGAGTATTAACCTTAGATTTCTAACCTTGGTCATATCCATGCCCTTTTAGTTGGTATTAGACTTCAAATTTATGGGTAATATCCTTTTCCCCCAAATATGATTGAACTTGCTTTTTGGAGGGGGTGTTAGCCTTGGATTTTTGGACAAATTGATCCTGACTCGACGAGCCCCATTTAAATGAGTATTAGCCTTAGATTTCTAACCTTGTTCATATACAAGCCCTTTTAGTTGGTATTAGACTTCAAATTTATGGGTAATAGACTTTTCCCCCAAACATGATTGAACTTGGTTTTTTGAGGGGGTTTAGCCTTGGATTTTCGGACAAATTGATCCTGACTCGACGAGCCCCATTTAAATGAGTATTAGGCTTAGATTTCTAACCTTGTTCATATTTAAGCCCTTTTAGATGGTATTAGACTTCAAATTTATGGGTTATAGGTTTTTCCCCCAACACATGATTGAACTTGGTTTTTGGAGGGGCTGTTAGCCTTGGATTTTCAGACAAATTGATCCTGACTCGACGAGCCCCATTTAAGTGAGTATTAGCCTTAGATTTCTAACCTGGGTCATATCCAAGCCCTTTTAGTTGGTATTAGAGTTCAAATTTATGGGTAATATCCTTTTCCCCCAAACATGATTGAACTTTGTTTTTGGAGGGCGTGTTAGCCTTGGATTTTTGGACAAATTGATCCTGACTCGACGAGCCCCATTGAAATGAGTATTATCCTTAGATTTCTAACCTTGTTCATATCCAAGGCCTTTTAGTTGGTATTAGACTTCAAATTTATGGGTAATATACTTTTCCCCCAAACATGATTGAACTTGGTTTTTGGAGGGGGTGTTAGCCTTGCATTTTCGGACAAATTGATCTTGACTCGACGAGCCCCATTTAAATCAGTATTAGCCTTAGATTTCTAACCTTGTTCATATCCAAGCCCTTTTAGTTGGTAGTAGACTTCAAATTTATGGGTTATAGGCTTTTCCCCCAACACATGATTGAACTTGGTTTTTGGAGGGGGTGTTAGCCTTGGATTTTCAGACAAATTGATCCTGACTCGACGAGCCCCATTTAAGTGAGTATTAGCCTTAGATTTCTAACCTTGGTCATATCCAAGCCCTTTTAGTTGGTATTAGAGTTCAAATTTATGGGTTATAGGCTTTTCCCCCAAACATGATTGAACTTGCTTTTTGGAGGGGGTGTTAGCCTTGGATTTTCGGACAAATTGATCCAGACTCGACGAGCCCCATTTAAATGAGTATTAGCCTTCGATTTCTAACCTTGTTCATATCCAAGCCCTTTTAGTTGGTATTAGACTTCAAAT
Source organism: Salix caprea (assembly GCA_964035475.1). NCBI lineage: Eukaryota > Viridiplantae > Streptophyta > Magnoliopsida > Malpighiales > Salicaceae > Salix > Salix caprea. Next base: position 2,602,025 of record OZ037748.1, on the reverse strand, counting down.
TTATGGGTAATATACTTTTCCCCCAAACATGATTGAACTTGGTTTTTGGAGGGGGTGTTAACCTTGCATTTTCGGACAAATTGATCCTGACTCGACGAGCCCCATTTAAATGAGTATTAGCCTTAGATTTCTAACCTTGTTCATATCCAAGCCCTTTTAGTTGGTATTAGACTTCAAATTTATGGGTTATAGGCTTTTCCCCCAACACATGATTGAACTTGGTTTTTGGAGGGGCTGTTAGCCTTGGATTTTCAGACAAATTGATCCTGACTCGACGAGCCCCATTTAAATGAGTATTAGGCTTAGATTTCTAACCTTGTTCATATCCAAGCCCTTTTAGTTCGTATTATACTTCAAATTTATGGGTTATAGACTTTTCCCCCAAACATGATTGAACTTGGTTTTTGGAGGGGGTGTTAGCCTTGGATTTTCGAACAAATTGATCCTAACTCGACGAGCCCCATTTAAATGAGTATTAGCCTTAGATTTCTAACCTTGTTCATATCCAAGCCCTTTTAGTTTGTATTAGACTTCAAATTTATGGGTTAGAGGCTTTTCCCCCAAACATGATTGAACTTGGTTTTTGGAGGGGGTGTTAGCCTTGGATTTTCGGACAAATTGATCCTGACTCGACGAGCCCCATTTAAATGAGTATTAGGCTTAGATTTCTAACCTTGTTTATATCCAAGCCCTTTTAGATGGTATTAGACTTCAAATTTATGGGTTATAGGTTTTTCCCCCAACACATGATTGAACTTGGTTTTTGGAGGGGGTGTTAGCCTTGGATTTTCAGACAAATTGATCCTGACTCGACGAGCTCCATTTAAGTGAGTATTAGCCTTAGATTTCTAACCTGGGTCATATCCAAGCCCTTTTAGTTGGTATTAGACTTCAAATTTATGGGTAATATCCTTTTCCCCCAAACATGATTGAACTTTGTTTTTGGAGGGGGTGTTAGCCTTGGATTTTCGGACAAATTGATCCTGACTCGACGAGCCCCATTTAAATGAGTATTAGGCTTAGATTTCTAACCTTGTTCATATTTAAGCCCTTTTAGATGGTATTAGACTTCAAATTTATGGGTTATAGGTTTTTCCCCCAACACATGATTGAACTTGGTTTTTGGAGGGGCTGTTAGCCTTGGATTTTCAGACAAATTGATCCTGACTCGACGAGCCCCATTTAAGTGAGTATTAGCCTTAGATTTCTAACCTGGGTCATATCCAAGCCCTTTTAGTTGGTATTAGAGTTCAAATTTATGGGTAATATCCTTTTCCCCCAAACATGATTGAACTTTGTTTTTGGAGGGGGTGTTAGCCTTGGATTTTTGGACAAATTGATCCTGACTCGACGAGCCCCATTGAAATGAGTATTATCCTTAGATTTCTAACCTTGTTCATATCCAAGGCCTTTTAGTTGGTATTAGACTTCAAATTTATGGGTAATATACTTTTCCCCCAAACATGATTGAACTTGGTTTTTGGAGGGGGTGTTAGCCTTGCATTTTCGGACAAATTGATCCTGACTCGACGAGCCCCATTTAAATCAGTATTAGCCTTAGATTTCTAACCTTGTTCATATCCAAGCCCTTTTAGTTGGTAGTAGACTTCAAATTTATGGGTTATAGGCTTTTCCCCCAACACATGATTGAACTTGGTTTTTGGAGGGGGTGTTAGCCTTGGATTTTCAGACAAATTGATCCTGACTCGACGAGCCCCATTTAAGTGAGTATTAGCCTTAGATTTCTAACCTTGGTCATATCCAAGCCCTTTTAGTTGGTATTAGAGTTCAAATTTATGGGTTATAGGCTTTTCCCCCAAACATGATTGAACTTGCTTTTTGGAGGGGGTGTTAGCCTTGGATTTTCGGACAAATTGATCCAGACTCGACGAGCCCCATTTAAATGAGTATTAGCCTTCGATTTCTAACCTTGTTCATATCCAAGCCCTTTTAGTTGGTATTAGACTTCAAATTTATGGGTAATATACTTTTCCCCCAAACATGATTGAACTTGGTTTTTGGAGGGGGTGTTAACCTTGCATTTTCGGACAAATTGATCCTGACTCGACGAGCCCCATTTAAATGAGTATTAGCCTTAGATTTCTAACCTTGTTCATATCCAAGCCCTTTTAGTTGGTATTAGACTTCAAATTTATGGGTTATAGGCTTTTCCCCCAACACATGATTGAACTTGGTTTTTGGAGGGGCTGTTAGCCTTGGATTTTCAGACAAATTGATCCTGACTCGACGAGCCCCATTTAAATGAGTATTAGGCTTAGATTTCTAACCTTGTTCATATCCAAGCCCTTTTAGTTCGTATTATACTTCAAATTTATGGGTTATAGACTTTTCCCCCAAACATGATTGAACTTGGTTTTTGGAGGGGGTGTTAGCCTTGGATTTTCGGACAAATTGATCCTAACTCGACGAGCCCCATTTAAATGAGTATTAGCCTTAGATTTCTAACCTTGTTCATATCCAAGCCCTTTTAGTTTGTATTAGACTTCAAATTTATGGGTTAGAGGCTTTTCCCCCAAACATGATTGAACTTGGTTTTTGGAGGGGGTGTTAGCCTTGGATTTTCGGACAAATTGATCCTGACTCGACGAGCCCCATTTAAATGAGTATTAGGCTTAGATTTCTAACCTTGTTTATATCCAAGCCCTTTTAGATGGTATTAGACTTCAAATTTATGGGTTATAGGTTTTTCCCCCAACACATGATTGAACTTGGTTTTTGGAGGGGGTGTTAGCCTTGGATTTTCAGACAAATTGATCCTGACTCGACGAGCTCCATTTAAGTGAGTATTAGCCTTAGATTTCTAACCTGGGTCATATCCAAGCCCTTTTAGTTGGTATTAGACTTCAAATTTATGGGTAATATCCTTTTCCCCCAAACATGATTGAACTTTGTTTTTGGAGGGGGTGTTAGCCTTGGATTTTCGGACAAATTGATCCTGACTCGACGAGCCCCATTGAAATGAGTATTATCCTTAGATTTCTAACCTTGTTCATATCCAAGGCCTTTTAGTTGGTATTAGACTTCAAATTTATGGGTAATATACTTTTCCCCCAAACATGATTGAACTTGGTTTTTGGAGGGGGTGTTAGCCTTGCATTTTCGGACAAATTGATCCTGACTCGACGAGCCCCATTTAAATGAGTATTAGCCTTAGATTTCTAACCTTGTTCATATCCAAGCCCTTTTAGTTGGTATTAGACTTCAAATTTATGGGTTATAGGCTTTTCCCCCAACACATGATTGAACTTGGTTTTTGGAGGGGGTGTTAGCCTTGGATTTTCAGACAAATTGATCCTGACTCGACGAGCCCCATTTAAGTGAGTATTAGCCTTAGATTTCTAACCTTGGTCATATCCAAGCCCTTTTAGTTGGTATTAGACTTCAAATTTATGGGTAATAGCCTTTTCCCCCAAACATGATTGAACTTGGTTTTTGGAGGGGGTGTTAGCCTTGGATTTTCGGACAAATTGATCCAGACACGACGAGCCCCATTTAAATGAGTATTAGCCTTTGATTTCTAACCTTGTTCATATCCAAGCCCTTTTAGTTGGTATTAGACTTCAAATTTATGGGTAATATACTTTTCCCCCAAACATGATTGAACTTGGTTTTTGGAGGGGGTGTTAGCCTTGGATTTTCGGACAAATTGATCCTGACTCGAAGAGCCCCATTTAAATCAGTATTAGCCTTAGATTTCTAACCTTGTTCATATCCAAGCCCTTTTAGTTGGTATTAGACTTCAAATTTATGGGTAATAGACTTTTCCCCCAAACATGATTGAACTTGGTTTTTGGAGGGGGTGTTAGACTTGGATTTTCAGACAAATTGATCCTGACTCGACGAGCCCCATTTAAGTGAGTATTAGCCTTAGATTTCTAACCTTGGTCATATCCATGCCCTTTTAGTTGGTATTAGACTTCAAATTTATGGGTAATATCCTTTTCCCCCAAACATGATTGAACTTGCTTTTTGGAGGGGGTGTTAGCCTTGGATTTTTGGACAAATTGATCCTGACTCGACGAGCCCCATTTAAATGAGTATTAGCCTTAGATTTCTAACCTTGTTCATATACAAGCCCTTTTAGTTGGTATTAGACTTCAAATTTATGGGTAATAGACTTTTCCCCCAAACATGATTGAACTTGGTTTTTTGAGGGGGTTTAGCCTTGGATTTTCGGACAAATTGATCCTGACTCGATGAGCCCCATTTAAATGAGTATTAGGCTTAGATTTCTAACCTTGTTCATATTTAAGCCCTTTTAGATGGTATTAGACTTCAAATTTATGGGTTATAGGTTTTTCCCCCAACACATGATTGAACTTGGTTTTTGGAGGGGCTGTTAGCCTTGGATTTTCAGACAAATTGATCCTGACTCGACGAGCCCCATTTAAGTGAGTATTAGCCTTAGATTTCTAACCTGGGTCATATCCAAGTCCTTTTAGTTGGTATTAGACTTCAAATTTATGGGTAATATCCTTTTCCCCCAAACATGATTGAACTTTGTTTTTGGAGGGGGTGTTAGCCTTGGATTTTCGGACAAATTGATCCTGACTCGACGAGCCCCATTGAAATGAGTATTATCCTTAGATTTCTAACCTTGTTCATATCCAAGGCCTTTTAGTTGGTATTAGACTTCAAATTTATGGGTAATATACTTTTCCCCCAAACATGATTGAACTTGGTTTTTGGAGGGGGTGTTAGCCTTGCATTTTCGGACAAATTGATCTTGACTCGACGAGCCCCATTTAAATCAGTATTAGCCTTAGATTTCTAACCTTGTTCATATCCAAGCCCTTTTAGTTGGTAGTAGACTTCAAATTTATGGGTTATAGGCTTTTCCCCCAACACATGATTGAACTTGGTTTTTGGAGGGGGTGTTAGCCTTGGATTTTCAGACAAATTGATCCTGACTCGACGAGCCCCATTTAAGTGAGTATTAGCCTTAGATTTCTAACCTTGGTCATATCCAAGCCCTTTTAGTTGGTATTAGACTTCAAATTTATGGGTTATAGGCTTTTCCCCCAAACATGATTGAACTTGCTTTTTGGAGGGGGTGTTAGCCTTGGATTTTCGGACAAATTGATCCAGACTCGACGAGCCCCATTTAAATGAGTATTAGCCTTCGATTTCTAACCTTGTTTATATCCAAGCCCTTTTAGTTGGTATTAGACTTCAAATCTATGGGTAATATACTTTTCCCCCAAACATGATTGAACTTGGTTTTTGGAGGGGGTGTTAACCTTGCATTTTCGGACAAATTGATCCTGACTCGACGAGCCCCATTTAAATGAGTATTAGCCTTAGATTTCTAACCTTGTTCATATCCAAGCCCTTTTAGTTGGTATTAGACTTCAAATTTATGGGTTATAGGCTTTTCCCCCAACACATGATTGAACTTGGTTTTTGGAGGGGCTGTTAGCCTTGGATTTTCAGACAAATTGATCCTGACTCGACGAGCCCCATTTAAATGAGTATTAGGCTTAGATTTCTAACCTTGTTCATATCCAAGCCCTTTTAGTTCGTATTATACTTCAAATTTATGGGTTATAGACTTTTCCCCCAAACATGATTGAACTTGGTTTTTGGAGGGGGTGTTAGCCTTGGATTTTCGGACAAATTGATCCTAACTCGACGAGCCCCATTTAAATGAGTATTAGCCTTAGATTTCTAACCTTGTTCATATCCAAGCCCTTTTAGTTTGTATTAGACTTCAAATTTATGGGTTAGAGGCTTTTCCCCCAAACATGATTGAACTTGGTTTTTGGAGGGGGTGTTAGCCTTGGATTTTCGGACAAATTGATCCTGACTCGACGAGCCCCATTTAAATGAGTATTAGGCTTAGATTTCTAACCTTGTTTATATCCAAGCCCTTTTAGATGGTATTAGACTTCAAATTTATGGGTTATAGGTTTTTCCCCCAACACATGATTGAACTTGGTTTTTGGAGGGGGTGTTAGCCTTGGATTTTCAGACAAATTGATCCTGACTCGACGAGCTCCATTTAAGTGAGTATTAGCCTTAGATTTCTAACCTGGGTCATATCCAAGCCCTTTTAGTTGGTATTAGACTTCAAATTTATGGGTAATATCCTTTTCCCCCAAACATGATTGAACTTTGTTTTTGGAGGGGGTGTTAGCCTTGGATTTTCGGACAAATTGATCCTGACTCGACGAGCCCCATTGAAATGAGTATTATCCTTAGATTTCTAACCTTGTTCATATCCAAGGCCTTTTAGTTGGTATTAGACTTCAAATTTATGGGTAATATACTTTTCCCCCAAACATGATTGAACTTGGTTTTTGGAGGGGGTGTTAGCCTTGCATTTTCGGACAAATTGATCCTGACTCGACGAGCCCCATTTAAATGAGTATTAGCCTTAGATTTCTAACCTTGTTCATATCCAAGCCCTTTTAGTTGGTATTAGACTTCAAATTTATGGGTTATAGGCTTTTCCCCCAACACATGATTGAACTTGGTTTTTGGAGGGGGTGTTAGCCTTGGATTTTCAGACAAATTGATCCTGACTCGACGAGCCCCATTTAAGTGAGTATTAGCCTTAGATTTCTAACCTTGGTCATATCCAAGCCCTTTTAGTTGGTATTAGACTTCAAATTTATGGGTAATAGCCTTTTCCCCCAAACATGATTGAACTTGGTTTTTGGAGGGGGTGTTAGCCTTGGATTTTCGGACAAATTGATCCAGACACGACGAGCCCCATTTAAATGAGTATTAGCCTTTGATTTCTAACCTTGTTCATATCCAAGCCCTTTTAGTTGGTATTAGACTTCAAATTTATGGGTAATATACTTTTCCCCCAAACATGATTGAACTTGGTTTTTGGAGGGGGTGTTAGCCTTGGATTTTCGGACAAATTGATCCTGACTCGAAGAGCCCCATTTAAATCAGTATTAGCCTTAGATTTCTAACCTTGTTCATATCCAAGCCCTTTTAGTTGGTATTAGACTTCAAATTTATGGGTAATAGACTTTTCCCCCAAACATGATTGAACTTGGTTTTTGGAGGGGGTGTTAGACTTGGATTTTCAGACAAATTGATCCTGACTCGACGAGCCCCATTTAAGTGAGTATTAGCCTTAGATTTCTAACCTTGGTCATATCCATGCCCTTTTAGTTGGTATTAGACTTCAAATTTATGGGTAATATCCTTTTCCCCCAAACATGATTGAACTTGCTTTTTGGAGGGGGTGTTAGCCTTGGATTTTTGGACAAATTGATCCTGACTCGACGAGCCCCATTTAAATGAGTATTAGCCTTAGATTTCTAACCTTGTTCATATACAAGCCCTTTTAGTTGGTATTAGACTTCAAATTTATGGGTAATAGACTTTTCCCCCAAACATGATTGAACTTGGTTTTTTGAGGGGGTTTAGCCTTGGATTTTCGGACAAATTGATCCTGACTCGATGAGCCCCATTTAAATGAGTATTAGGCTTAGATTTCTAACCTTGTTCATATTTAAGCCCTTTTAGATGGTATTAGACTTCAAATTTATGGGTTATAGGTTTTTCCCCCAACACATGATTGAACTTGGTTTTTGGAGGGGCTGTTAGCCTTGGATTTTCAGACAAATTGATCCTGACTCGACGAGCCCCATTTAAGTGAGTATTAGCCTTAGATTTCTAACCTGGGTCATATCCAAGTCCTTTTAGTTGGTATTAGACTTCAAATTTATGGGTAATATCCTTTTCCCCCAAACATGATTGAACTTTGTTTTTGGAGGGGGTGTTAGCCTTGGATTTTCGGACAAATTGATCCTGACTCGACGAGCCCCATTGAAATGAGTATTATCCTTAGATTTCTAACCTTGTTCATATCCAAGGCCTTTTAGTTGGTATTAGACTTCAAATTTATGGGTAATATACTTTTCCCCCAAACATGATTGAACTTGGTTTTTGGAGGGGGTGTTAGCCTTGCATTTTCGGACAAATTGATCTTGACTCGACGAGCCCCATTTAAATCAGTATTAGCCTTAGATTTCTAACCTTGTTCATATCCAAGCCCTTTTAGTTGGTAGTAGACTTCAAATTTATGGGTTATAGGCTTTTCCCCCAACACATGATTGAACTTGGTTTTTGGAGGGGGTGTTAGCCTTGGATTTTCAGACAAATTGATCCTGACTCGACGAGCCCCATTTAAGTGAGTATTAGCCTTAGATTTCTAACCTTGGTCATATCCAAGCCCTTTTAGTTGGTATTAGACTTCAAATTTATGGGTTATAGGCTTTTCCCCCAAACATGATTGAACTTGCTTTTTGGAGGGGGTGTTAGCCTTGGATTTTCGGACAAATTGATCCAGACTCGACGAGCCCCATTTAAATGAGTATTAGCCTTCGATTTCTAACCTTGTTTATATCCAAGCCCTTTTAGTTGGTATTAGACTTCAAATCTATGGGTAATATACTTTTCCCCCAAACATGATTGAACTTGGTTTTTGGAGGGGGTGTTAACCTTGCATTTTCGGACAAATTGATCCTGACTCGACGAGCCCCATTTAAATGAGTATTAGCCTTAGATTTATAACCTTGTTCATATCCAAGCCCTTTTAGTTGGTATTAGACTTCAAATTTATGGGTTATAGGCTTTTCCCCCAACACATGATTGAACTTGGTTTTTGGAGGGGCTGTTAGCCTTGGATTTTCAGACAAATTGATCCTGACTCGACGAGCCCCATTTAAGTGAGTATTAGCCTTAGATTTCTAACCTGGGTCATATCCAAGCCCTTTTAGTTGGTATTAGACTTCAAATTTATGGGTTATAGGCTTTTCCCCCAACACATGATTGAACTTGGTTTTTGGAGGGGCTGTTAGCCTTGGATTTTCAGACAAATTGATCCTGACTCGACGAGCCCCATTTAAGTGAGTATTAGCCTTAGATTTCTAACCTTGGTCATATCCAAGCCCTTTTAGTTGGTATTAGACTTCAAATTTATGGGTAATATCCTTTTCCCCCAAACATGATTGAACTTGGTTTTTGGAGGGGGTGTTAGCCTTGGATTTTCGGACAAATTGATCATGACTCGACGAGCCCCATTTAAATCAGTATTAGCCTTAGATTTCTAACCTTGTTCATATCCAAGCCCTTTTAGTTGGTATTAGACTTCAAATTTATGGGTAATAGACTTTTCCCCTAAACATGATTGAACTTGGTTTTTGGAGGGGGTGTTAGCCTTGGATTTTCGGACAAATTGATCCTAACTCGACGAGCCCCATTTAAATGAGTATGAGCCTTAGATTTCTAACCTTGTTCATATCCAAGCCCTTTTAGTTTGTATTAGACTTCAAATTTATGGGTTAGAGGCTTTTCCCCCAAACATGATTGAATTTGGTTTTTGGAGGGGGTGTTAGCCTTGGATTTTCGGACAAATTGATCCTGACTCGACGAGCCCCATTTAAATGAGTATTAGGCTTAGATTTCTAACCTTGTTTATATCCAAGCCCTTTTAGATGGTATTAGACTTCAAATTTATGGGTTATAGGTTTTTCCCCCAACACATGATTGAACTTGGTTTTTGGAGGGGGTGTTAGCCTTGGATTTTCAGACAAATTGATCCTGACTTGACGAGCTCCATTTAAGTGAGTATTAGCCTTAGATTTCTAACCTGGGTCATATCCAAGCCCTTTTAGTTGGTATTAGACTTCAAATTTATGGGTAATATCCTTTTCCCCCAAACATGATTGAACTTTGTTTTTGGAGGGGGTGTTAGCCTTGGATTTTCGGACAAATTGATCCTGACTCGACGAGCCCCATTGAAATGAGTATTATCCTTAGATTTCTAACCCTGTTCATATCCAAGGCCTTTTAGTTGGTATTAGACTTCAAATTTATGGGTAATATACTTTTCCCCCAAACATGATTGAACTTGGTTTTTGGAGGGGGTGTTAGCCTTGCATTTTCGGACAAATTGATCCTGACTCGACGAGCCCCATTTAAATGAGTATTAGCCTTAGATTTCTAACCTTGTTCATATCCAAGCCCTTTTAGTTGGTATTAGACTTCAAATTTATGGGTTATAGGCTTTTCCCCCAACACATGATTGAACTTGGTTTTTGGAGGGGGTGTTAGCCTTGGATTTTCAGACAAATTGATCCTGACTCGACGAGCCCCATTTAAGTGAGTATTAGCCTTAGATTTCTAACCTTGGTCATATCCAAGCCCTTTTAGTTGGTATTAGACTTCAAATTTATGGGTAATATCCTTTTCCCCCAAACATGATTGAACTTGGTTTTTGGAGGGGGTGTTAGCCTTGGATTTTCGGACAAATTGATCCAGACACGACGAGCCCCATTTAAATGAGTATTAGCCTTTGATTTCTAACCTTGTTCATATCCAAGCCCTTTTAGTTGGTATTAGACTTCAAATTTATGGGTAATATACTTTTCCCCCAAACATGATTGAACTTGGTTTTTGGAGGGGGTGTTAGCCTTGGATTTTCGGACAAATTGATCCTGACTCGACGAGCCCCATTTAAATCAGTATTAGCCTTAGATTTCTAACCTTGTTCATATCCAAGCCCTTTTAGTTGGTATTAGACTTCAAATTTATGGGTAATAGACTTTTCCCCCAAACATGATTGAACTTGGTTTTTTGAGGGGGTTTAGCCTTGGATTTTCGGACAAATTGATCCTGACTCGACGAGCCCCATTTAAATGAGTATTAGGCTTAGATTTCTAACCTTGTTCATATTTAAGCCCTTTTAGATGGTATTAGACTTCAAATTTATGGGTTATAGGTTTTTCCCCCAACACATGATTGAACTTGGTTTTTGGAGGGGCTGTTAGCCTTGGATTTTCAGACAAATTGATCCTGACTCGACGAGCCCCATTTAAGTGAGTATTAGCCTTAGATTTCTAACCTGGGTCATATCCAAGCCCTTTTAGTTGGTATTAGACTTCAAATTTATGGGTAATATCCTTTTCCCCCAAACATGATTGAACTTTGTTTTTGGAGGGGGTGTTAGCCTTGGATTTTCGGACAAATTGATCCTGACTCGACGAGCCCCATTGAAATGAGTATTATCCTTAGATTTCTAACCTTGTTCATATCCAAGGCCTTTTAGTTGGTATTAGACTTCAAATTTATGGGTAATATACTTTTCCCCCAAACATGATTGAACTTGGTTTTTGGAGGGGGTGTTAGCCTTGCATTTTCGGACAAATTGATCCTGACTCGACGAGCCCCATTTAAATCAGTATTAGCCTTAGATTTCTAACCTTGTTCATATCCAAGCCCTTTTAGTTGGTAGTAGACTTCAAATTTATGGGTTATAGGCTTTTCCCCCAACACATGATTGAACTTGGTTTTTGGAGGGGGTGTTAGCCTTGGATTTTCAGACAAATTGATCCTGACTCGACGAGCCCCATTTAAGTGAGTATTAGCCTTAGATTTCTAACCTTGGTCATATCCAAGCCCTTTTAGTTGGTATTAGACTTCAAATTTATGGGTTATAGGCTTTTCCCCCAAACATGATTGAACTTGCTTTTTGGAGGGGGTGTTAGCCTTGGATTTTCGGACAAATTGATCCAGACTCGACGAGCCCCATTTAAATGAGTATTAGCCTTCGATTTCTAACCTTGTTCATATCCAAGCCCTTTTAGTTGGTATTAGACTTCAAATTTATGGGTAATATACTTTTCCCCCAAACATGATTGAACTTGGTTTTTGGAGGGGGTGTTAGACTTGCATTTTCGGACAAATTGATGCTGACTCGACGAGCCCCATTTAAATGAGTATTAGCCTTAGATTTCTAACCTTGTTCATATCCAAGCCCTTTTAGTTGGTATTAGACTTCAAATTTATGGGTTATAGGCTTTTCCCCCAACACATGATTGAACTTGGTTTTTGGAGGGGCTGTTAGCCTTGGATTTTCAGACAAATTGATCCTGACTCGACGAGCCCCATTTAAGTGAGTATTAGCCTTAGATTTCTAACCTGGGTCATATCCAAGCCCTTTTAGTTGGTATTAGACTTCAAATTTATGGGTAATATCCTTTTCCCCCAAACATGATTGAACTTTGTTTTTGGAGGGGGTGTTAGCCTTGGATTTTCGGACAAATTGATCCTGACTCGACGAGCCCCATTTAAATCAGTATTAGCCTTAGATTTCTAACCTTGTCCATATCCAAGCCCTTTTAGTTGGTATTAGACTTCAAATTTATGGGTAATATACTTTTCCCCCAAACATGATTGAACTTGGTTTTTGGAGGGGGTGTTAGCCTTGCATTTTCGGACAAATTGATCCTGACTCGACGAGCCCCATTTAAATGAGTATTAGCCTTAGATTTCTAACCTTGTTCATATCCAAGCCCTTTTAGTTGGTATTAGACTTCAAATTTATGGGTTATAGGCTTTTCCCCCAACACATGATTGAACTTGGTTTTTGGAGGGGCTGTTAGCCTTGGATTTTCAGACAAATTGATCCTGACTCGACGAGCCCCATTTAAGTGAGTATTAGCCTTAGATTTCTAACCTTGGTCATATCCAAGCCCTTTTAGTTGGTATTAGACTTCAAATTTATGGGTTATAGGCTTTTCCCCCAACACATGATTGAACTTGGTTTTTGGAGGGGCTGTTAGCCTTGGATTTTCAGACAAATTGATCCTGACTCGACGAGCCCCATTTAAGTGAGTATTAGCCTTAGATTTCTAACCTTGGTCATATCCAAGCCCTTTTAGTTGGTATTAGACTTCAAATTTATGGGTAATATCCTTTTCCCCTAAACATGATTGAACTTGGTTTTTGGAGGGGGTGTTAGCCTTGGATTTTCGGACAAATTGATCATGACTCGACGAGCCCCATTTAAATCAGTATTAGCCTTAGATTTCTAACCTTGTTCATATCCAAGCCCTTTTAGTTGGTATTAGACTTCAAATTTATGGGTAATAGACTTTTCCCCTAAACATGATTGAACTTGGTTTTTGGAGGGGGTGTTAGCCTTGGATTTTCGGACAAATTGATCCTAACTCGACGAGCCCCATTTAAATGAGTATGAGCCTTAGATTTCTAACCTTGTTCATATCCAAGCCCTTTTAGTTTGTATTAGACTTCAAATTTATGGGTTAGAGGCTTTTCCCCCAAACATGATTGAATTTGGTTTTTGGAGGGGGTGTTAGCCTTGGATTTTCGGACAAATTGATCCTGACTCGACGAGCCCCATTTAAATGAGTATTAGGCTTAGATTTCTAACCTTGTTTATATCCAAGCCCTTTTAGATGGTATTAGACTTCAAATTTATGGGTTATAGGTTTTTCCCCCAACACATGATTGAACTTGGTTTTTGGAGGGGGTGTTAGCCTTGGATTTTCAGACAAATTGATCCTGACTTGACGAGCTCCATTTAAGTGAGTATTAGCCTTAGATTTCTAACCTGGGTCATATCCAAGCCCTTTTAGTTGGTATTAGACTTCAAATTTATGGGTTATAGGCTTTTCCCCCAACACATGATTGAACTTGGTTTTTGGAGGGGGTGTTAGCCTTGGATTTTCAGACAAATTGATCCTGACTCGACGAGCCCCATTTAAGTGAGTATTAGCCTTAGATTTCTAACCTTGGTCATATCCAAGCCCTTTTAGTTGGTATTAGACTTCAAATTTATGGTTTATAGGCTTTTCCCCCAAACATGATTGAACTTGGTTTTTGGAGGGGGTGTTAGCCTTGGATTTTCGGACAAATTGATCATGACTCGACGAGCCCCATTTAAATCAGTATTAGCCTTAGATTTCTAACCTTGTTCATATCCAAGCCCTTTTAGTTGGTATTAGACTTCAAATTTATGGGTAATAGACTTTTCCCCTAAACATGATTGAACTTGGTTTTTGGAGGGGGTGTTAGCCTTGGATTTTCAGACAAATTGATCCTGACTCGACGAGCCCCATTTAAGTGAGTATTAGCCTTAGATTTCTAACCTGGGTCATATCCAAGCCCTTTTAGTTGGTATTAGACTTCAAATTTATGGGTAATATCCTTTTCCCCCAAACATGATTGAACTTGGTTTTTGGAGGGGGTGTTAGCCTTGCATTTTCGGACAAATTGATCCTGACTCGACGAGCCCCATTTAAATGAGTATTAGGCTTAGATTTCTAACCTTGTTTATATCCAAGCCCTTTTAGATGGTATTAGACTTCAAATTTATGGGTTATAGGTTTTTCCCCCAACACATGATTGAACTTGGTTTTTGGAGGGGGTGTTAGCCTTGGATTTTCAGACAAATTGATCCTGACTTGACGAGCTCCATTTAAGTGAGTATTAGCCTTAGATTTCTAACCTGGGTCATATCCAAGCCCTTTTAGTTGGTATTAGACTTCAAATTTATGGGTAATATCCTTTTCCCCCAAACATGATTGAACTTTGTTTTTGGAGGGGGTGTTAGCCTTGGATTTTCGGACAAATTGATCCTGACTCGACGAGCCCCATTGAAATGAGTATTATCCTTAGATTTCTAACCCTGTTCATATCCAAGGCCTTTTAGTTGGTATTAGACTTCAAATTTATGGGTAATATACTTTTCCCCCAAACATGATTGAACTTGGTTTTTGGAGGGGGTGTTAGCCTTGCATTTTCGGACAAATTGATCCTGACTCGACGAGCCCCATTTAAATGAGTATTAGCCTTAGATTTCTAACCTTGTTCATATCCAAGCCCTTTTAGTTGGTATTAGACTTCAAATTTATGGGTTATAGGCTTTTCCCCCAACACATGATTGAACTTGGTTTTTGGAGGGGGTGTTAGCCTTGGATTTTCAGACAAATTGATCCTGACTCGACGAGCCCCATTTAAGTGAGTATTAGCCTTAGATTTCTAACCTTGGTCATATCCAAGCCCTTTTAGTTGGTATTAGACTTCAAATTTATGGGTAATATCCTTTTCCCCCAAACATGATTGAACTTGGTTTTTGGAGGGGGTGTTAGCCTTGGATTTTCGGACAAATTGATCCAGACACGACGAGCCCCATTTAAATGAGTATTAGCCTTTGATTTCTAACCTTGTTCATATCCAAGCCCTTTTAGTTGGTATTAGACTTCAAATTTATGGGTAATATACTTTTCCCCCAAACATGATTGAACTTGGTTTTTGGAGGGGGTGTTAGCCTTGGATTTTCGGACAAATTGATCCTGACTCGACGAGCCCCATTTAAATCAGTATTAGCCTTAGATTTCTAACCTTGTTCATATCCAAGCCCTTTTAGTTGGTATTAGACTTCAAATTTATGGGTAATAGACTTTTCCCCCAAACATGATTGAACTTGGTTTTTTGAGGGGGTTTAGCCTTGGATTTTCGGACAAATTGATCCTGACTCGACGAGCCCCATTTAAATGAGTATTAGGCTTAGATTTCTAACCTTGTTCATATTTAAGCCCTTTTAGATGGTATTAGACTTCAAATTTATGGGTTATAGGTTTTTCCCCCAACACATGATTGAACTTGGTTTTTGGAGGGGCTGTTAGCCTTGGATTTTCAGACAAATTGATCCTGACTCGACGAGCCCCATTTAAGTGAGTATTAGCCTTAGATTTCTAACCTGGGTCATATCCAAGCCCTTTTAGTTGGTATTAGACTTCAAATTTATGGGTAATATCCTTTTCCCCCAAACATGATTGAACTTTGTTTTTGGAGGGGGTGTTAGCCTTGGATTTTCGGACAAATTGATCCTGACTCGACGAGCCCCATTGAAATGAGTATTATCCTTAGATTTCTAACCTTGTTCATATCCAAGGCCTTTTAGTTGGTATTAGACTTCAAATTTATGGGTAATATACTTTTCCCCCAAACATGATTGAACTTGGTTTTTGGAGGGGGTGTTAGCCTTGCATTTTCGGACAAATTGATCCTGACTCGACGAGCCCCATTTAAATCAGTATTAGCCTTAGATTTCTAACCTTGTTCATATCCAAGCCCTTTTAGTTGGTAGTAGACTTCAAATTTATGGGTTATAGGCTTTTCCCCCAACACATGATTGAACTTGGTTTTTGGAGGGGGTGTTAGCCTTGGATTTTCAGACAAATTGATCCTGACTCGACGAGCCCCATTTAAGTGAGTATTAGCCTTAGATTTCTAACCTTGGTCATATCCAAGCCCTTTTAGTTGGTATTAGACTTCAAATTTATGGGTTATAGGCTTTTCCCCCAAACATGATTGAACTTGCTTTTTGGAGGGGGTGTTAGCCTTGGATTTTCGGACAAATTGATCCAGACTCGACGAGCCCCATTTAAATGAGTATTAGCCTTCGATTTCTAACCTTGTTCATATCCAAGCCCTTTTAGTTGGTATTAGACTTCAAATTTATGGGTAATATACTTTTCCCCCAAACATGATTGAACTTGGTTTTTGGAGGGGGTGTTAGACTTGCATTTTCGGACAAATTGATGCTGACTCGACGAGCCCCATTTAAATGAGTATTAGCCTTAGATTTCTAACCTTGTTCATATCCAAGCCCTTTTAGTTGGTATTAGACTTCAAATTTATGGGTTATAGGCTTTTCCCCCAACACATGATTGAACTTGGTTTTTGGAGGGGCTGTTAGCCTTGGATTTTCAGACAAATTGATCCTGACTCGACGAGCCCCATTTAAGTGAGTATTAGCCTTAGATTTCTAACCTGGGTCATATCCAAGCCCTTTTAGTTGGTATTAGACTTCAAATTTATGGGTAATATCCTTTTCCCCCAAACATGATTGAACTTTGTTTTTGGAGGGGGTGTTAGCCTTGGATTTTCGGACAAATTGATCCTGACTCGACGAGCCCCATTTAAATCAGTATTAGCCTTAGATTTCTAACCTTGTCCATATCCAAGCCCTTTTAGTTGGTATTAGACTTCAAATTTATGGGTAATATACTTTTCCCCCAAACATGATTGAACTTGGTTTTTGGAGGGGGTGTTAGCCTTGCATTTTCGGACAAATTGATCCTGACTCGACGAGCCCCATTTAAATGAGTATTAGCCTTAGATTTCTAACCTTGTTCATATCCAAGCCCTTTTAGTTGGTATTAGACTTCAAATTTATGGGTTATAGGCTTTTCCCCCAACACATGATTGAACTTGGTTTTTGGAGGGGCTGTTAGCCTTGGATTTTCAGACAAATTGATCCTGACTCGACGAGCCCCATTTAAGTGAGTATTAGCCTTAGATTTCTAACCTTGGTCATATCCAAGCCCTTTTAGTTGGTATTAGACTTCAAATTTATGGGTTATAGGCTTTTCCCCCAACACATGATTGAACTTGGTTTTTGGAGGGGCTGTTAGCCTTGGATTTTCAGACAAATTGATCCTGACTCGACGAGCCCCATTTAAGTGAGTATTAGCCTTAGATTTCTAACCTTGGTCATATCCAAGCCCTTTTAGTTGGTATTAGACTTCAAATTTATGGGTAATATCCTTTTCCCCTAAACATGATTGAACTTGGTTTTTGGAGGGGGTGTTAGCCTTGGATTTTCGGACAAATTGATCATGACTCGACGAGCCCCATTTAAATCAGTATTAGCCTTAGATTTCTAACCTTGTTCATATCCAAGCCCTTTTAGTTGGTATTAGACTTCAAATTTATGGGTAATAGACTTTTCCCCTAAACATGATTGAACTTGGTTTTTGGAGGGGGTGTTAGCCTTGGATTTTCGGACAAATTGATCCTAACTCGACGAGCCCCATTTAAATGAGTATGAGCCTTAGATTTCTAACCTTGTTCATATCCAAGCCCTTTTAGTTTGTATTAGACTTCAAATTTATGGGTTAGAGGCTTTTCCCCCAAACATGATTGAATTTGGTTTTTGGAGGGGGTGTTAGCCTTGGATTTTCGGACAAATTGATCCTGACTCGACGAGCCCCATTTAAATGAGTATTAGGCTTAGATTTCTAACCTTGTTTATATCCAAGCCCTTTTAGATGGTATTAGACTTCAAATTTATGGGTTATAGGTTTTTCCCCCAACACATGATTGAACTTGGTTTTTGGAGGGGGTGTTAGCCTTGGATTTTCAGACAAATTGATCCTGACTTGACGAGCTCCATTTAAGTGAGTATTAGCCTTAGATTTCTAACCTGGGTCATATCCAAGCCCTTTTAGTTGGTATTAGACTTCAAATTTATGGGTTATAGGCTTTTCCCCCAACACATGATTGAACTTGGTTTTTGGAGGGGGTGTTAGCCTTGGATTTTCAGACAAATTGATCCTGACTCGACGAGCCCCATTTAAGTGAGTATTAGCCTTAGATTTCTAACCTTGGTCATATCCAAGCCCTTTTAGTTGGTATTAGACTTCAAATTTATGGTTTATAGGCTTTTCCCCCAAACATGATTGAACTTGGTTTTTGGAGGGGGTGTTAGCCTTGGATTTTCGGACAAATTGATCATGACTCGACGAGCCCCATTTAAATCAGTATTAGCCTTAGATTTCTAACCTTGTTCATATCCAAGCCCTTTTAGTTGGTATTAGACTTCAAATTTATGGGTAATAGACTTTTCCCCTAAACATGATTGAACTTGGTTTTTGGAGGGGGTGTTAGCCTTGGATTTTCAGACAAATTGATCCTGACTCGACGAGCCCCATTTAAGTGAGTATTAGCCTTAGATTTCTAACCTGGGTCATATCCAAGCCCTTTTAGTTGGTATTAGACTTCAAATTTATGGGTAATATCCTTTTCCCCCAAACATGATTGAACTTGGTTTTTGGAGGGGGTGTTAGCCTTGCATTTTCGGACAAATTGATCCTGACTCGACGAGCCCCATTTAAATGAGTATTAGCCTTAGACTTCTAACCTTGTTCATATCCAAGCCCTTTTAGTTGGTATTAGACTTCAAATTTATGGGTTATAGGCTTTTCCCCCAACACATGATTGAACTTGGTTTTTGGAGGGGGTGTTAGCCTTGCATTTTCGGACAAATTGATCCTGACTCGACGAGCCCCATTTAAATCAGTATTAGCCTTAGATTTCTAACCTTGTTCATATCCAAGCCCTTTTAGTTGGTAGTAGACTTCAAATTTATGGGTTATAGGCTTTTCCCCCAACACATGATTGAACTTGGTTTTTGGAGGGGGTGTTAGCCTTGGATTTTCAGACAAATTGATCCTGACTCGACGAGCCCCATTTAAGTGAGTATTAGCCTTAGATTTCTAACCTTGGTCATATCCAAGCCCTTTTAGTTGGTATTAGACTTCAAATTTATGGGTTATAGGCTTTTCCCCCAAACATGATTGAACTTTGTTTTTGGAGGGGGTGTTAGCCTTGGATTTTCGGACAAATTGATCCAGACTCGACGAGCCCCATTTAAATGAGTATTAGCCTTCGATTTCTAACCTTGTTCATATCCAAGCCCTTTTAGTTGGTATTAGACTTCAAATTTATGGGTAATATACTTTTCCCCCAAACATGATTGAACTTGGTTTTTGGAGGGGGTGTTAGACTTGCATTTTCGGACAAATTGATGCTGACTCGACGAGCCCCATTTAAATGAGTATTAGCCTTAGATTTCTAACCTTGTTCATATCCAAGCCCTTTTAGTTGGTATTAGACTTCAAATTTATGGGTTATAGGCTTTTCCCCCAACACATGATTGAACTTGGTTTTTGGAGGGGCTGTTAGCCTTGGATTTTCAGACAAATTGATCCTGACTCGACGAGCCCCATTTAAGTGAGTATTAGCCTTAGACTTCTAACCTTGTTCATATCCAAGCCCTTTTAGTTGGTATTAGACTTCAAATTTATGGGTTATAGGCTTTTCCCCCAACACATGATTGAACTTGGTTTTTGGAGGGGGTGTTAGCCTTGCATTTTCGGACAAATTGATCCTGACTCGACGAGCCCCATTTAAATCAGTATTAGCCTTAGATTTCTAACCTTGTTCATATCCAAGCCCTTTTAGTTGGTAGTAGACTTCAAATTTATGGGTTATAGGCTTTTCCCCCAACACATGATTGAACTTGGTTTTTGGAGGGGGTGTTAGCCTTGGATTTTCAGACAAATTGATCCTGACTCGACGAGCCCCATTTAAGTGAGTATTAGCCTTAGATTTCTAACCTTGGTCATATCCAAGCCCTTTTAGTTGGTATTAGACTTCAAATTTATGGGTTATAGGCTTTTCCCCCAAACATGATTGAACTTGCTTTTTGGAGGGGGTGTTAGCCTTGGATTTTCGGACAAATTGATCCAGACTCGACGAGCCCCATTTAAATGAGTATTAGCCTTCGATTTCTAACCTTGTTCATATCCAAGCCCTTTTAGTTGGTATTAGACTTCAAATTTATGGGTAATATACTTTTCCCCCAAACATGATTGAACTTGGTTTTTGGAGGGGGTGTTAGACTTGCATTTTCGGACAAATTGATGCTGACTCGACGAGCCCCATTTAAATGAGTATTAGCCTTAGATTTCTAACCTTGTTCATATCCAAGCCCTTTTAGTTGGTATTAGACTTCAAATTTATGGGTTATAGGCTTTTCCCCCAACACATGATTGAACTTGGTTTTTGGAGGGGCTGTTAGCCTTGGATTTTCAGACAAATTGATCCTGACTCGACGAGCCCCATTTAAGTGAGTATTAGCCTTAGATTTCTAACCTGGGTCATATCCAAGCCCTTTTAGTTGGTATTAGACTTCAAATTTATGGGTAATATCCTTTTCCCCCAAACATGATTGAACTTTGTTTTTGGAGGGGGTGTTAGCCTTGGATTTTCGGACAAATTGATCCAGACTCGACGAGCCCCATTTAAATGAGTATTAGCCTTAGATTTCTAACCTTGTCCATATCCAAGCCCTTTTAGTTGGTATTAGACTTCAAATTTATGGGTAATATACTTTTCCCCCAAACATGATTGAACTTGGTTTTTGGAGGGGGTGTTAGCCTTGCATTTTCGGACAAATTGATCCTGACTCGACGAGCCCCATTTAAATGAGTATTAGCCTTAGATTTCTAACCTTGTTCATATCCAAGCCCTTTTAGTTGGTATTAGACTTCAAATTTATGGGTTATAGGCTTTTCCCCCAACACATGATTGAACTTGGTTTTTGGAGGGGCTGTTAGCCTTGGATTTTCAGACAAATTGATCCTGACTCGACGAGCCCCATTTAAGTGAGTATTAGCCTTAGATTTCTAACCTGGGTCATATCCAAGCCCTTTTAGTTGGTATTAGACTTCAAATTTATGGGTTATAGGCTTTTCCCCCAACACATGATTGAACTTGGTTTTTGGAGGGGCTGTTAGCCTTGGATTTTCAGACAAATTGATCCTGACTCGACGAGCCCCATTTAAGTGAGTATTAGCCTTAGATTTCTAACCTGGGTCATATCCAAGCCCTTTTAGTTGGTATTAGACTTCAAATTTATGGGTAATATCCTTTTCCCCCAAACATGATTGAACTTTGTTTTTGGAGGGGGTGTTAGCCTTGGATTTTCGGACAAATTGATCCTGACTCGACGAGCCCCATTTAAATCAGTATTAGCCTTAGATTTCTAACCTTGTCCATATCCAAGCCCTTTTAGTTGGTATTAGACTTCAAATTTATGGGTAATATACTTTTCCCCCAAACATGATTGAACTTGGTTTTTGGAGGGGGTGTTAGCCTTGCATTTTCGGACAAATTGATCCTGACTCGACGAGCCCCATTTAAATGAGTATTAGCCTTAGATTTCTAACCTTGTTCATATCCAAGCCCTTTTAGTTGGTATTAGACTTCAAATTTATGGGTTATAGGCTTTTCCCCCAACACATGATTGAACTTGGTTTTTGGAGGGGCTGTTAGCCTTGGATTTTCAGACAAATTGATCCTGACTCGACGAGCCCCATTTAAGTGAGTATTAGCCTTAGATTTCTAACCTGGGTCATATCCAAGCCCTTTTAGTTGGTATTAGACTTCAAATTTATGGGTTATAGGCTTTTCCCCCAACACATGATTGAACTTGGTTTTTGGAGGGGCTGTTAGCCTTGGATTTTCAGACAAATTGATCCTGAGTCGACGAGCCCCATTTAAGTGAGTATTAGCCTTAGATTTCTAACCTTGGTCATATCCAAGCCCTTTTAGTTGGTATTAGACTTCAAATTTATGGGTAATATCCTTTTCCGCCAAACATGATTGAACTTGGTTTTTGGAGGGGGTGTTAGCCTTGGATTTTCGGACAAATTGATCATGACTCGACGAGCCCCATTTAAATCAGTATTAGCCTTAGATTTCTAACCTTGTTCATATCCAAGCCCTTTTAGTTGGTATTAGACTTCAAATTTATGGGTAATAGACTTTTCCCCTAAACATGATTGAACTTGGTTTTTGGAGGGGGTGTTAGCCTTGGATTTTCGGACAAATTGATCCTAACTCGACGAGCCCCATTTAAATGAGTATGAGCCTTAGATTTCTAACCTTGTTCATATCCAAGCCCTTTTAGTTTGTATTAGACTTCAAATTTATGGGTTAGAGGCTTTTCCCCCAAACATGATTGAATTTGGTTTTTGGAGGGGGTGTTAGCCTTAGATTTTCAGACAAATTAATCCTGACTCGACGAGCCCCATTTAAATGAGTATTAGGCTTAGATTTCTAACCTTGTTTATATCCAAGCCCTTTTAGATGGTATTAGACTTCAAATTTATGGGTTATAGGTTTTTCCCCCAACACATGATTGAACTTGGTTTTTGGAGGGGGTGTTAGCCTTGGATTTTCAGACAAATTGATCCTGACTTGACGAGCTCCATTTAAGTGAGTATTAGCCTTAGATTTCTAACCTGGGTCATATCCAAGCCCTTTTAGTTGGTATTAGACTTCAAATTTATGGGTAATATCCTTTTCCCCCAAACATGATTGAACTTTGTTTTTGGAGGGGGTGTTAGCCTTGGATTTTCGGACAAATTGATCCTGACTCGACGAGCCCCATTGAAATGAGTATTATCCTTAGATTTCTAACCTTGTTCATATCCAAGGCCTTTTAGTTGGTATTAGACTTCAAATTTATGGGTAATATACTTTTCCCCCAAACATGATTGAACTTGGTTTTTGGAGGGGGTGTTAGACTTGCATTTTCGGACAAATTGATGCTGACTCGACGAGCCCCATTTAAATGAGTATTAGCCTTAGATTTCTAACCTTGTTCATATCCAAGCCCTTTTAGTTGGTATTAGACTTCAAATTTATGGGTTATAGGCTTTTCCCCCAACACATGATTGAACTTGGTTTTTGGAGGGGCTGTTAGCCTTGGATTTTCAGACAAATTGATCCTGACTCGACGAGCCCCATTTAAGTGAGTATTAGCCTTAGACTTCTAACCTTGTTCATATCCAAGCCCTTTTAGTTGGTATTAGACTTCAAATTTATGGGTTATAGGCTTTTCCCCCAACACATGATTGAACTTGGTTTTTGGAGGGGGTGTTAGCCTTGCATTTTCGGACAAATTGATCCTGACTCGACGAGCCCCATTTAAATCAGTATTAGCCTTAGATTTCTAACCTTGTTCATATCCAAGCCCTTTTAGTTGGTAGTAGACTTCAAATTTATGGGTTATAGGCTTTTCCCCCAACACATGATTGAACTTGGTTTTTGGAGGGGGTGTTAGCCTTGGATTTTCAGACAAATTGATCCTGACTCGACGAGCCCCATTTAAGTGAGTATTAGCCTTAGATTTCTAACCTTGGTCATATCCAAGCCCTTTTAGTTGGTATTAGACTTCAAATTTATGGGTTATAGGCTTTTCCCCCAAACATGATTGAACTTGCTTTTTGGAGGGGGTGTTAGCCTTGGATTTTCGGACAAATTGATCCAGACTCGACGAGCCCCATTTAAATGAGTATTAGCCTTCGATTTCTAACCTTGTTCATATCCAAGCCCTTTTAGTTGGTATTAGACTTCAAATTTATGGGTAATATACTTTTCCCCCAAACATGATTGAACTTGGTTTTTGGAGGGGGTGTTAGACTTGCATTTTCGGACAAATTGATGCTGACTCGACGAGCCCCATTTAAATGAGTATTAGCCTTAGATTTCTAACCTTGTTCATATCCAAGCCCTTTTAGTTGGTATTAGACTTCAAATTTATGGGTTATAGGCTTTTCCCCCAACACATGATTGAACTTGGTTTTTGGAGGGGCTGTTAGCCTTGGATTTTCAGACAAATTGATCCTGACTCGACGAGCCCCATTTAAGTGAGTATTAGCCTTAGATTTCTAACCTGGGTCATATCCAAGCCCTTTTAGTTGGTATTAGACTTCAAATTTATGGGTAATATCCTTTTCCCCCAAACATGATTGAACTTTGTTTTTGGAGGGGGTGTTAGCCTTGGATTTTCGGACAAATTGATCCTGACTCGACGAGCCCCATTTAAATCAGTATTAGCCTTAGATTTCTAACCTTGTCCATATCCAAGCCCTTTTAGTTGGTATTAGACTTCAAATTTATGGGTAATATACTTTTCCCCCAAACATGATTGAACTTGGTTTTTGGAGGGGGTGTTAGCCTTGCATTTTCGGACAAATTGATCCTGACTCGACGAGCCCCATTTAAATGAGTATTAGCCTTAGATTTCTAACCTTGTTCATATCCAAGCCCTTTTAGTTGGTATTAGACTTCAAATTTATGGGTTATAGGCTTTTCCCCCAACACATGATTGAACTTGGTTTTTGGAGGGGCTGTTAGCCTTGGATTTTCAGACAAATTGATCCTGACTCGACGAGCCCCATTTAAGTGAGTATTAGCCTTAGATTTCTAACCTGGGTCATATCCAAGCCCTTTTAGTTGGTATTAGACTTCAAATTTATGGGTTATAGGCTTTTCCCCCAACACATGATTGAACTTGGTTTTTGGAGGGGCTGTTAGCCTTGGATTTTCAGACAAATTGATCCTGACTCGACGAGCCCCATTTAAGTGAGTATTAGCCTTAGATTTCTAACCTGGGTCATATCCAAGCCCTTTTAGTTGGTATTAGACTTCAAATTTATGGGTAATATCCTTTTCCCCCAAACATGATTGAACTTTGTTTTTGGAGGGGGTGTTAGCCTTGGATTTTCGGACAAATTGATCCTGACTCGACGAGCCCCATTTAAATCAGTATTAGCCTTAGATTTCTAACCTTGTCCATATCCAAGCCCTTTTAGTTGGTATTAGACTTCAAATTTATGGGTAATATACTTTTCCCCCAAACATGATTGAACTTGGTTTTTGGAGGGGGTGTTAGCCTTGCATTTTCGGACAAATTGATCCTGACTCGACGAGCCCCATTTAAATGAGTATTAGCCTTAGATTTCTAACCTTGTTCATATCCAAGCCCTTTTAGTTGGTATTAGACTTCAAATTTATGGGTTATAGGCTTTTCCCCCAACACATGATTGAACTTGGTTTTTGGAGGGGCTGTTAGCCTTGGATTTTCAGACAAATTGATCCTGACTCGACGAGCCCCATTTAAGTGAGTATTAGCCTTAGATTTCTAACCTGGGTCATATCCAAGCCCTTTTAGTTGGTATTAGACTTCAAATTTATGGGTTATAGGCTTTTCCCCCAACACATGATTGAACTTGGTTTTTGGAGGGGCTGTTAGCCTTGGATTTTCAGACAAATTGATCCTGAGTCGACGAGCCCCATTTAAGTGAGTATTAGCCTTAGATTTCTAACCTTGGTCATATCCAAGCCCTTTTAGTTGGTATTAGACTTCAAATTTATGGGTAATATCCTTTTCCGCCAAACATGATTGAACTTGGTTTTTGGAGGGGGTGTTAGCCTTGGATTTTCGGACAAATTGATCATGACTCGACGAGCCCCATTTAAATCAGTATTAGCCTTAGATTTCTAACCTTGTTCATATCCAAGCCCTTTTAGTTGGTATTAGACTTCAAATTTATGGGTAATAGACTTTTCCCCTAAACATGATTGAACTTGGTTTTTGGAGGGGGTGTTAGCCTTGGATTTTCGGACAAATTGATCCTAACTCGACGAGCCCCATTTAAATGAGTATGAGCCTTAGATTTCTAACCTTGTTCATATCCAAGCCCTTTTAGTTTGTATTAGACTTCAAATTTATGGGTTAGAGGCTTTTCCCCCAAACATGATTGAATTTGGTTTTTGGAGGGGGTGTTAGCCTTAGATTTTCAGACAAATTAATCCTGACTCGACGAGCCCCATTTAAATGAGTATTAGGCTTAGATTTCTAACCTTGTTTATATCCAAGCCCTTTTAGATGGTATTAGACTTCAAATTTATGGGTTATAGGTTTTTCCCCCAACACATGATTGAACTTGGTTTTTGGAGGGGGTGTTAGCCTTGGATTTTCAGACAAATTGATCCTGACTTGACGAGCTCCATTTAAGTGAGTATTAGCCTTAGATTTCTAACCTGGGTCATATCCAAGCCCTTTTAGTTGGTATTAGACTTCAAATTTATGGGTAATATCCTTTTCCCCCAAACATGATTGAACTTTGTTTTTGGAGGGGGTGTTAGCCTTGGATTTTCGGACAAATTGATCCTGACTCGACGAGCCCCATTGAAATGAGTATTATCCTTAGATTTCTAACCTTGTTCATATCCAAGGCCTTTTAGTTGGTATTAGACTTCAAATTTATGGGTAATATACTTTTCCCCCAAACATGATTGAACTTGGTTTTTGGAGGGGGTGTTAGACTTGCATTTTCGGACAAATTGATGCTGACTCGACGAGCCCCATTTAAATGAGTATTAGCCTTAGATTTCTAACCTTGTTCATATCCAAGCCCTTTTAGTTGGTATTAGACTTCAAATTTATGGGTTATAGGCTTTTCCCCCAACACATGATTGAACTTGGTTTTTGGAGGGGCTGTTAGCCTTGGATTTTCAGACAAATTGATCCTGACTCGACGAGCCCCATTTAAGTGAGTATTAGCCTTAGATTTCTAACCTGGGTCATATCCAAGCCCTTTTAGTTGGTATTAGACTTCAAATTTATGGGTAATATCCTTTTCCCCCAAACATGATTGAACTTTGTTTTTGGAGGGGGTGTTAGCCTTGGATTTTCGGACAAATTGATCCTGACTCGACGAGCCCCATTTAAATCAGTATTAGCCTTAGATTTCTAACCTTGTTCATATCCAAGCCCTTTTAGTTGGTATTAGACTTCAAATTTATGGGTAATATACTTTTCCCCCAAACATGATTGAACTTGGTTTTTGGAGGGGGTGTTAGCCTTGCATTTTCGGACAAATTGATCCTGACTCGACGAGCCCCATTTAAATGAGTATTAGCCTTAGATTTCTAACCTTGTTCATATCCAAGCCCTTTTAGTTGGTATTAGACTTCAAATTTATGGGTTATAGGCTTTTCCCCCAACACATGATTGAACTTGGTTTTTGGAGGGGCTGTTAGCCTTGGATTTTCAGACAAATTGATCCTGACTCGACGAGCCCCATTTAAGTGAGTATTAGCCTTAGATTTCTAACCTGGGTCATATCCAAGCCCTTTTAGTTGGTATTAGACTTCAAATTTATGGGTTATAGGCTTTTCCCCCAACACATGATTGAACTTGGTTTTTGGAGGGGCTGTTAGCCTTGGATTTTCAGACAAATTGATCCTGACTCGACGAGCCCCATTTAAGTGAGTATTAGCCTTAGATTTCTAACCTGGGTCATATCCAAGCCCTTTTAGTTGGTATTAGACTTCAAATTTATGGGTAATATCCTTTTCCCCCAAACATGATTGAACTTTGTTTTTGGAGGGGGTGTTAGCCTTGGATTTTCGGACAAATTGATCCTGACTCGACGAGCCCCATTTAAATCAGTATTAGCCTTAGATTTCTAACCTTGTCCATATCCAAGCCCTTTTAGTTGGTATTAGACTTCAAATTTATGGGTAATATACTTTTCCCCCAAACATGATTGAACTTGGTTTTTGGAGGGGGTGTTAGCCTTGCATTTTCGGACAAATTGATCCTGACTCGACGAGCCCCATTTAAATGAGTATTAGCCTTAGATTTCTAACCTTGTTCATATCCAAGCCCTTTTAGTTGGTATTAGACTTCAAATTTATGGGTTATAGGCTTTTCCCCCAACACATGATTGAACTTGGTTTTTGGAGGGGCTGTTAGCCTTGGATTTTCAGACAAATTGATCCTGACTCGACGAGCCCCATTTAAGTGAGTATTAGCCTTAGATTTCTAACCTGGGTCATATCCAAGCCCTTTTAGTTGGTATTAGACTTCAAATTTATGGGTTATAGGCTTTTCCCCCAACACATGATTGAACTTGGTTTTTGGAGGGGCTGTTAGCCTTGGATTTTCAGACAAATTGATCCTGAGTCGACGAGCCCCATTTAAGTGAGTATTAGCCTTAGATTTCTAACCTTGGTCATATCCAAGCCCTTTTAGTTGGTATTAGACTTCAAATTTATGGGTAATATCCTTTTCCGCCAAACATGATTGAACTTGGTTTTTGGAGGGGGTGTTAGCCTTGGATTTTCGGACAAATTGATCATGACTCGACGAGCCCCATTTAAATCAGTATTAGCCTTAGATTTCTAACCTTGTTCATATCCAAGCCCTTTTAGTTGGTATTAGACTTCAAATTTATGGGTAATAGACTTTTCCCCTAAACATGATTGAACTTGGTTTTTGGAGGGGGTGTTAGCCTTGGATTTTCGGACAAATTGATCCTAACTCGACGAGCCCCATTTAAATGAGTATGAGCCTTAGATTTCTAACCTTGTTCATATCCAAGCCCTTTTAGTTTGTATTAGACTTCAAATTTATGGGTTAGAGGCTTTTCCCCCAAACATGATTGAATTTGGTTTTTGGAGGGGGTGTTAGCCTTAGATTTTCAGACAAATTAATCCTGACTCGACGAGCCCCATTTAAATGAGTATTAGGCTTAGATTTCTAACCTTGTTTATATCCAAGCCCTTTTAGATGGTATTAGACTTCAAATTTATGGGTTATAGGTTTTTCCCCCAACACATGATTGAACTTGGTTTTTGGAGGGGGTGTTAGCCTTGGATTTTCAGACAAATTGATCCTGACTGGACGAGCTCCATTTAAGTGAGTATTAGCCTTAGATTTCTAACCTGGGTCATATCCAAGCCCTTTTAGTTGGTATTAGACTTCAAATTTATGGGTAATATCCTTTTCCCCCAAACATGATTGAACTTTGTTTTTGGAGGGGGTGTTAGCCTTGGATTTTCGGACAAATTGATCCTGACTCGACGAGCCCCATTGAAATGAGTATTATCCTTAGATTTCTAACCTTGTTCATATCCAAGGCCTTTTAGTTGGTATTAGACTTCAAATTTATGGGTAATATACTTTTCCCCCAAACATGATTGAACTTGGTTTTTGGAGGGGGTGTTAGCCTTGCATTTTCGGACAAATTGATCCTGACTCGACGAGCCCCATTTAAATGAGTATTAGCCTTAGATTTCTAACCTTGTTCATATCCAAGCCCTTTTAGTTGGTATTAGACTTCAAATTTATGGGTTATAGGCTTTTCCCCCAACACATGATTGAACTTGGTTTTTGGAGGGGATGTTAGCCTTGGATTTTCAGACAAATTGATCCTGACTCGACGAGCCCCATTTAAGTGAGTATTCGCCTTAGATTTCTAACCTGGGTCATATCCAAGCCCTTTTAGTTGGTATTAGACTTCAAATTTATGGGTAATATCCTTTTCCCCCAAACATGATTGAAATTTGTTTTTGGAGGGGGT
The DNA here is from genome assembly GCA_964035475.1 of Salix caprea. NCBI lineage: Eukaryota > Viridiplantae > Streptophyta > Magnoliopsida > Malpighiales > Salicaceae > Salix > Salix caprea. The sequence goes on along the minus strand of OZ037748.1, from coordinate 2,572,377 downwards.
GTTAACCTTGGATTTTCGGACAAATTGATCCTGACTCGACGAGCCCCATTTAAATGAGTATTAGCCTTAGATTTCTAACCTTGTTCATATCCAAGCCCTTTTAGTTGGTATTAGACTTCAAATTTATGGGTTATAGGCTTTTCCCCCAACACATGATTGAACTTGGTTTTTGGAGGGGCTGTTAGCCTTGGATTTTCAGACAAATTGATCCTGACTCGACGAGCCCCATTTAAGTGAGTATTAGCCTTAGATTTCTAACCTTGGTCATATCCAAGCCCTTTTAGTTGGTATTAGACTTCAAATTTATGGGTAATATACTTTTCCCCCAAACATGATTGAACTTGCTTTTTGGAGGGGGTGTTAGCCTTGGATTTTCGGACAAATTGATCCAGACTCGACGAGCCCCATTTAAATGAGTATTAGCCTTCGATTTCTAACCTTGTTCATATCCAAGCCCTTTTAGTTGGTATTAGACTTCAAATTTATGGGTAATATACTTTTTCCCCAAACATGATTGAACTTGGTTTTTGGAGGGGGTGTTAACCTTGCATTTTCGAACAAATTGATCCTGACTCGACGAGCCCCATTTAAATGAGTATTAGCCTTAGATTTCTAACCTTGTTCATATCCAAGCCCTTTTAGTTGGTATTAGACTTCAAATTTATGGGTTATAGGCTTTTCCCCCAACACATGATTGAACTTGGTTTTTGGAGGGGCTGTTAGCCTTGGATTTTCAGACAAATTGATCCTGACTCGACGAGCCCCATTTAAGTGAGTATTAGCCTTAGATTTCTAACCTGGGTCATATCCAAGCCCTTTTAGTTGGTATTAGACTTCAAATTTATGGGTAATATCCTTTTCCCCCAAACATGATTGAACTTTGTTTTTGGAGGGGGTGTTAGCCTTGGATTTTCGGACAAATTGATCCTGACTCGACGAGCCCCATTTAAATCAGTATTAGCCTTAGATTTCTAACCTTGTCCATATCCAAGCCCTTTTAGTTGGTATTAGACTTCAAATTTATGGGTAATATACTTTTCCCCCAAACATGATTGAACTTGGTTTTTGGAGGGGGTGTTAGCCTTGCATTTTCGGACAAATTGATCCTGACTCGACGAGCCCCATTTAAATGAGTATTAGCCTTAGATTTCTAACCTTGTTCATATCCAAGCCCTTTTAGTTGGTATTAGACTTCAAATTTATGGGTTATAGGCTTTTCCCCCAACACATGATTGAACTTGGTTTTTGGAGGGGCTGTTAGCCTTGGATTTTCAGACAAATTGATCCTGACTCGACGAGCCCCATTTAAGTGAGTATTAGCCTTAGATTTCTAACCTTGGTCATATCCAAGCCCTTTTAGTTGGTATTAGACTTCAAATTTATGGGTAATAGACTTTTCCCCCAAACATGATTGAACTTGGTTTTTGGAGGGGGTGTTAGACTTGGATTTTCAGACAAATTTATCCTGACTCGACGAGCCCCATTTAAGTGAGTATTAGCCTTAGATTTCTAACCTTGGTCATATCCATGCCCTTTTAGTTGGTATTAGACTTCAAATTTATGGGTAATATCCTTTTCCCCCAAACATGATTGAACTTGCTTTTTGGAGGGGGTGTTAGCCTTGGATTTTTGGACAAATTGATCCTGACTCGACGAGCCCCATTTAAATGAGTATTAGCCTTAGATTTCTAACCTTGTTCATATACAAGCCCTTTTAGTTGGTATTAGACTTCAAATTTATGGGTAATAGACTTTTCCCCCAAACATGATTGAACTTGGTTTTTTGAGGGGGTTTAGCCTTGGATTTTCGGACAAATTGATCCTGACTCGACGAGCCCCATTTAAATGAGTATTAGGCTTAGATTTCTAACCTTGTTCATATTTAAGCCCTTTTAGATGGTATTAGACTTCAAATTTATGGGTTATAGGTTTTTCCCCCAACACATGATTGAACTTGGTTTTTGGAGGGGCTGTTAGCCTTGGATTTTCAGACAAATTGATCCTGACTCGACGAGCCCCATTTAAGTGAGTATTAGCCTTAGATTTCTAACCTGGGTCATATCCAAGTCCTTTTAGTTGGTATTAGACTTCAAATTTATGGGTAATATCCTTTTCCCCCAAACATGATTGAACTTTGTTTTTGGAGGGGGTGTTAGCCTTGGATTTTCGGACAAATTGATCCTGACTCGACGAGCCCCATTGAAATGAGTATTATCCTTAGATTTCTAACCTTGTTCATATCCAAGGCCTTTTAGTTGGTATTAGACTTCAAATTTATGGGTAATATACTTTTCCCCCAAACATGATTAAACTTGGTTTTTGGAGGGGGTGTTAGCCTTGCATTTTCGGACAAATTGATCTTGACTCGACGAGCCCCATTTAAATCAGTATTAGCCTTAGATTTCTAACCTTGTTCATATCCAAGCCCTTTTAGTTGGTATTAGACTTCAAATTTATGGGTTATAGGCTTTTCCCCCAACACATGATTGAACTTGGTTTTTGGAGGGGCTGTTAGCCTTGGATTTTCAGACAAATTGATCCTGACTCGACGAGCCCCATTTAAGTGAGTATTAGCCTTAGATTTCTAACCTGGGTCATATCCAAGCCCTTTTAGTTGGTATTAGACTTCAAATTTATGGGTAATATCCTTTTCCCCCAAACATGATTGAACTTTGTTTTTGGAGGCGGTGTTAGCCTTGGATTTTCGGACAAATTGATCCTGACTCGACGAGCCCCATTTAAATCAGTATTAGCCTTAGATTTCTAACCTTGTCCATATCCAAGCCCTTTTAGTTGGTATTAGACTTCAAATTTATGGGTAATATACTTTTCCCCCAAACATGATTGAACTTGGTTTTTGGAGGGGGTGTTAGCCTTGCATTTTCGGACAAATTGATCCTGACTCGACGAGCCCCATTTAAATGAGTATTAGCCTTAGATTTCTAACCTTGTTCATATCCAAGCCCTTTTAGTTGGTATTAGACTTCAAATTTATGGGTTATAGGCTTTTCCCCCAACACATGATTGAACTTGGTTTTTGGAGGGGCTGTTAGCCTTGGATTTTCAGACAAATTGATCCTGACTCGACAAGCCCCATTTAAGTGAGTATTAGCCTTAGATTTCTAACCTTGGTCATATCCAAGCCCTTTTAGTTGGTATTAGACTTCAAATTTATGGGTAATATCCTTTTCCCCCAAACATGATTGAACTTGGTTTTTGGAGAGGGTGTTAGCCTTGGATTTTCGGACAAATTGATCCTGACTCGACGAGCCCCATTTAAATCAGTATTAGCCTTAGATTTCTAACCTTGTTCATATCCAAGCCCTTTTAGTTGGTATTAGACTTCAAATTTATGGGTAATAGACTTTTCCCCCAAACATGATTGAACTTGGTTTTTGGAGGGGGTGTTAGCCTTGGATTTTCGGACAAATTGATCCTGACTCGACGAGCCCCATTTAAATCAGTATTAGCCTTAGATTTCTAACCTTGTTCATATCCAAGCCCTTTTAGTTGGTATTAGACTTCAAATTTATGGGTAATAGACTTTTCCCCCAAACATGATTGAACTTGGTTTTTGGAGGGGGTGTTAGACTTGGATTTTCAGACAAATTTATCCTGACTCGACGAGCCCCATTTAAGTGAGTATTAGCCTTAGATTTCTAACCTTGGTCATATCCATGCCCTTTTAGTTGGTATTAGACTTCAAATTTATGGGTAATATCCTTTTCCCCCAAACATGATTGAACTTGCTTTTTGGAGGGGGTGTTAGCCTTGGATTTTTGGACAAATTGATCCTGACTCGACGAGCCCCATTTAAATGAGTATTAGCCTTAGATTTCTAACCTTGTTCATATACAAGCCCTTTTAGTTGGTATTAGACTTCAAATTTATGGGTAATAGACTTTTCCCCCAAACATGATTGAACTTGGTTTTTTGAGGGGGTTTAGCCTTGGATTTTCGGACAAATTGATCCTGACTCGACGAGCCCCATTTAAATGAGTATTAGGCTTAGATTTCTAACCTTGTTCATATTTAAGCCCTTTTAGATGGTATTAGACTTCAAATTTATGGGTTATAGGTTTTTCCCCCAACACATGATTGAACTTGGTTTTTGGAGGGGCTGTTAGCCTTGGATTTTCAGACAAATTGATCCTGACTCGACGAGCCCCATTTAAGTGAGTATTAGCCTTAGATTTCTAACCTGGGTCATATCCAAGTCCTTTTAGTTGGTATTAGACTTCAAATTTATGGGTAATATCCTTTTCCCCCAAACATGATTGAACTTTGTTTTTGGAGGGGGTGTTAGCCTTGGATTTTCGGACAAATTGATCCTGACTCGACGAGCCCCATTGAAATGAGTATTATCCTTAGATTTCTAACCTTGTTCATATCCAAGGCCTTTTAGTTGGTATTAGACTTCAAATTTATGGGTAATATACTTTTCCCCCAAACATGATTGAACTTGGTTTTTGGAGGGGGTGTTAGCCTTGCATTTTCGGACAAATTGATCTTGACTCGACGAGCCCCATTTAAATCAGTATTAGCCTTAGATTTCTAACCTTGTTCATATCCAAGCCCTTTTAGTTGGTATTAGACTTCAAATTTATGGGTTATAGGCTTTTCCCCCAACACATGATTGAACTTGGTTTTTGGAGGGGCTGTTAGCCTTGGATTTTCAGACAAATTGATCCTGACTCGACGAGCCCCATTTAAGTGAGTATTAGCCTTAGATTTCTAACCTGGGTCATATCCAAGCCCTTTTAGTTGGTATTAGACTTCAAATTTATGGGTAATATCCTTTTCCCCCAAACATGATTGAACTTTGTTTTTGGAGGCGGTGTTAGCCTTGGATTTTCGGACAAATTGATCCTGACTCGACGAGCCCCATTTAAATCAGTATTAGCCTTAGATTTCTAACCTTGTCCATATCCAAGCCCTTTTAGTTGGTATTAGACTTCAAATTTATGGGTAATATACTTTTCCCCCAAACATGATTGAACTTGGTTTTTGGAGGGGGTGTTAGCCTTGCATTTTCGGACAAATTGATCCTGACTCGACGAGCCCCATTTAAATGAGTATTAGCCTTAGATTTCTAACCTTGTTCATATCCAAGCCCTTTTAGTTGGTATTAGACTTCAAATTTATGGGTTATAGGCTTTTCCCCCAACACATGATTGAACTTGGTTTTTGGAGGGGCTGTTAGCCTTGGATTTTCAGACAAATTGATCCTGACTCGACAAGCCCCATTTAAGTGAGTATTAGCCTTAGATTTCTAACCTTGGTCATATCCAAGCCCTTTTAGTTGGTATTAGACTTCAAATTTATGGGTAATATCCTTTTCCCCCAAACATGATTGAACTTGGTTTTTGGAGAGGGTGTTAGCCTTGGATTTTCGGACAAATTGATCCTGACTCGACGAGCCCCATTTAAATCAGTATTAGCCTTAGATTTCTAACCTTGTTCATATCCAAGCCCTTTTAGTTGGTATTAGACTTCAAATTTATGGGTAATAGACTTTTCCCCTAAACATGATTGAACTTGGTTTTTGGAGGGGGTGTTAGCCTTGGATTTTCGGACAAATTGATCCTAACTCGACGAGCCCCATTTAAATGAGTATTAGCCTTAGATTTCTAACCTTATTCATATCCAAGCCCTTTTAGTTTGTATTAGACTTCAAATTTATGGGTTAGAGGCTTTTCCCCCAAACATGATTGAACTTGGTTTTTGGAGGGGGTGTTAGCCTTGGATTTTCGGACAAATTGATCCTGACTCGACGAGCCCCATTTAAATGAGTATTAGGCTTAGATTTCTAACCTTGTTTATATCCAAGCCCTTTTAGATGGTATTAGACTTCAAATTTATGGGTTATAGGTTTTTCCCCCAACACATGATTGAACTTGGTTTTTGGAGGGGGTGTTAGCCTTGGATTTTCAGACAAATTGATCCTGACTTGACGAGCTCCATTTAAGTGAGTATTAGCCTTAGATTTCTAACCTGGGTCATATCCAAGCCCTTTTAGTTGGTATTAGACTTCAAATTTATGGGTAATATCCTTTTCCCCCAAACATGATTGAACATTGTTTTTGGAGGGGGTGTTAGCCTTGGATTTTCGGACAAATTGATCCTGACTCGACGAGCCCCATTGAAATGAGTATTATCCTTAGATTTCTAACCTTGTTCATATCCAAGGCCTTTTAGTTGGTATTAGACTTCAAATTTATGGGTAATATACTTTTCCCCCAAACATGATTGAACTTGGTTTTTGGAGGGGGTGTTAGCCTTGCATTTTCGGACAAATTGATCCTGACTCGACGAGCCCCATTTAAATGAGTATTAGCCTTAGATTTCTAACCTTGTTCATATCCAAGCCCTTTTAGTTGGTATTAGACTTCAAATTTATGGGTTATAGGCTTTTCCCCCAACACATGATTGCACTTGGTTTTTGGAGGGGGTGTTAGCCTTGGATTTTCAGAAAAATTGATCCTGACTCGACGAGCCCCATTTAAGTGAGTATTAGCCTTAGATTTCTAACCTTGGTCATATCCAAGCCCTTTTAGTTGGTATTAGACTTCAAATTTATGGGTAATATACTTTTCCCCCAAACATGATTGAACTTGGTTTTTGGAGGGGGTGTTAGCCTTGGATTTTCGGACAAATTGATCCTGACTCGACGAGCCCCATTTAAATGAGTATTAGCCTTAGATTTCTAACCTTGTTCATATCCAAGCCCTTTTAGTTGGTATTAGACTTCAAATTTATGGGTAATAGACTTTTCCCCCAAACATGATTGAACTTGGTTTTTGGAGGGGGTGTTAGACTTGGATTTTCAGACAAATTGATCCTGACTCGACGAGCCCCATTTAAGTGAGTATTAGACTTAGATTTCTAACCTTGGTCATATCCATGCCCTTTTAGTTGGTATTAGACTTCAAATTTATGGGTAATAGACTTTTCCCCCAAACATGATTGAACTTGGTTTTTGGAGGGGGTGTTAGCCTTGGATTTTCGGACAAATTGATCCTGACTCGACGAGCCCCATTTAAATCAGTATTAGCCTTAGATTTCTAACCTTGTCCATATCCAAGCCCTTTTAGTTGGTATTAGACTTCAAATTTATGGGTAATAGACTTTTCCCCCAAACATGATTGAACTTGGTTTTTGGAGGGGGTGTTAGCCTTGGAGTTTCGGACAAATTGATCCTGACTCGACGAGCCCCATTTAAATGAGTATTAGGCTTAGATTTCTAACCTTGTCCATATCCAAGCCCTTTTAGTTGGTATTAGACTTCAAATTTATGGGTAATAGACTTTTCCCCCAAACATGATTGAACTTGGTTTTTGGAGGGGGTGTTAGCCTTGGAGTTTCGGACAAATTGATCCTGACTCGACGAGCCCCATTTAAATGAGTATTAGCCTTAGATTTCTAACCTTGTTCATATCCAAGGCCTTTTAGTTGGTATTAGACTTCAAATTTATGGGTTAGAGGCTTTTCCCCCAAACATGATTGAACTTTGTTTTTGGAGGGGGTGTTAGCCTTGGATTTTCGGACAAATTGATCCTGACTCGACGAGCCCCATTGAAATGAGTATTATCCTTAGATTTCTAACCTTGTTAATATCCAAGGCCTTTTAGTTGGTATTAGACTTCAAATTTATGGGTAATATACTTTTCCCCCAAACATGATTGAACTTGGTTTTTGGAGGGGGTGTTAGCCTTGGATTTTCGGACAAATTGATCCTCACTCGACGAGCCCCATTGAAATGAGTATTATCCTTAGATTTCTAACCTTGTTAATATGCAAGGCCTTTTAGTTGGTATTAGACTTCAAATTTATGGGTTATAGGCTTTTCCCCCAACACATGATTGAACTTGGTTTTTGGAGGGGGTGTTAGCCTTGGATTTTCGGACAAATTGATCCTGACTCGACGAGCCCCATTTAAATGAGTATTAGGCTTAGATTTCTAACCTTGTTCATATCCAAGCCCTTTTAGATGGTATTAGACTTCAAATTTATGGGTTATAGGTTTTTCCCCCAACACATGATTGAACTTGGTTTTTGGAGGGGGTGTTAGCCTTGGATTTTCAGACAAATTGATCCTGACTCGACGAGCTCCATTTAAGTGAGTATTAGCCTTAGATTTCTAACCTGGGTCATATCCAAGCCCTTTTAGTTGGTATTAGACTTCAAATTTATGGGTAATATCCTTTTCCCCCAAACATGATTGAACTTTATTTTGGAGGGGGTGTTAGCCTTGGATTTTCGGACAAATTGATCCTGACTCGACGAGCCCCATTTAAGTGAGTATTAGCCTTAGATTTCTAACCTTGTTCATATCCAAGCCCTTTTAGTTGGTATTAGACTTCAAATTTATGGGTTATAGGCTTTTCCCCCAACACATGATTGAACTTGGTTTTTGGAGGGGGTGTTAGCCTTGGATTTTCAGACAAATTGATCCTGACTCGACGAGCCCCATTTAAGTGAGTATTAGCCTTAGATTTCTAACCTTGGTCATATCCAAGCCCTTTTAGTTGGTATTAGACTTCAAATTTATGGGTAATATCCTTTTCCCCCAAACATGATTGAACTTGGTTTTTGGAGGGGGTGTTAGCCTTGGATTTTCGGACAAATTGATCCAGACTCGACGAGCCCCATTTATATGAGTATTAGCCTTTGATTTCTAACCTTGTTCATATCCAAGCCCTTTTAGTTGGTATTAGACTTCAAATTTATGGGTAATATACTTTTCCCCCAAACATGATTGAACTTGGTTTTTGGAGGGGGTGTTAGCCTTGCATTTTCGGACAAATTGATCCTGACTCGACGAGCCCCATTTAAATCAGTATTAGCCTTAGATTTCTAACCTTGTTCATATCGAAGCCCTTTTAGTTGGTATTAGACTTCAAATTTATGGGTAATAGACTTTTCCCCCAAACATGATTGAACTTGGTTTTTGGAGGGGGTGTTAGCCTTGGAGTTTTGGACAAATTGATCCTGACTCGACGAGCCCCATTTAAATGAGTATTATCCTTAGATTTCTAACCTTGTTCATATCCAAGGCCTTTTAGTTGGTATTAGACTTCAAATTTATGGGTAATATACTTTTCCCCCAAACATGATTGAACTTGGTTTTTGGAGGGGGTGTTAGCCTTGCATTTTCGGACAAATTGATCCTGACTCGACGAGCCCCATTTAAATGAGTATTAGCCTTAGATTTCTAACCTTTTTCATATCCAAGCCCTTTTAGTTGGTATTAGACTTCAAATTTATGGGTTATAGGCTTTTCCCCCAAACATGATTGAACTTGGTTTTTGGAGGGGGTGTTAGCCTTGGATTTTAGGACAAATTGATCCTGACTCGACGAGCCCCATTTAAATGAGTATTAGGCTTAGATTTCTAACCTTGTTCATATCCAAGCCCTTTTAGTTCGTATTATACTTCAAATTTATGGGTTATAGACTTTTCCCCCAAACATGATTGAACTTGGTTTTTGGAGGGGGTGTTAGCCTTGGATTTTCGGACAAATTGATCCTAACTCGACGAGCCCCATTTAAATGAGTATTAGCCTTAGATTTCTAACCTTGTTCATATCCAAGCCATTTTAGTTTGTATTAGACTTCAAATTTATGGGTTAGAGGCTTTTCCCCCAAACATGATTGAACTTGGTTTTTGGAGGGGGTGTTAGCCTTGGAGTTTCGGACAAATTGATCCTGACTCGACGAGCCCCATTTAAATGAGTATTATCCTTAGATTTCTAACCTTGTTCATATCCAAGGCCTTTTAGTTGGTATTAGACTTCAAATTTATGGGTAATATACTTTTCCCCCAAACATGATTGAACTTTGTTTTTGGAGGGGGTGTTAGCCTTGGATTTTCGGACAAATTGATCCTGACTCGACGAGCCCCATTGAAATGAGTATTATCCTTAGATTTCTAACCTTGTTAATATCCAAGGCCTTTTAGTTGGTATTAGACTTCAAATTTATGGGTAATATACTTTTCCCTCAAACATGATTGAACTTGGTTTTTGGAGGGGGTGTTAGCCTTGGATTTTCGGACAAATTGATCCTCACTCGACGAGCCCCATTGAAATGAGTATTATCCTTAGATTTCTAACCTTGTTAATATGCAAGGCCTTTTAGTTGGTATTAGACTTCAAATTTATGGGTTATAGGCTTTTCCCCCAACACATGATTGAACTTGGTTTTTGGAGGGGGTGTTAGCCTTGGATTTTCGGACAAATTGATCCTGACTCGACGAGCCCCATTTAAATGAGTATTAGGCTTAGATTTCTAACCTTGTTCATATCCAAGCCCTTTTAGATGGTATTAGACTTCAAATTTATGGGTTATAGGTTTTTCCCCCAACACATGATTGAACTTGGTTTTTGGAGGGGGTGTTAGCCTTGGATTTTCAGACAAATTGATCCTGACTCGACGAGCTCCATTTAAGTGAGTATTAGCCTTAGATTTCTAACCTGGGTCATATCCAAGCCCTTTTAGTTGGTATTAGACTTCAAATTTATGGGTAATATCCTTTTCCCCCAAACATGATTGAACTTTATTTTGGAGGGGGTGTTAGCCTTGGATTTTCGGACAAATTGATCCTGACTCGACGAGCCCCATTTAAGTGAGTATTAGCCTTAGATTTCTAACCTTGTTCATATCCAAGCCCTTTTAGTTGGTATTAGACTTCAAATTTATGGGTTATAGGCTTTTCCCCCAACACATGATTGAACTTGGTTTTTGGAGGGGGTGTTAGCCTTGGATTTTCAGACAAATTGATCCTGACTCGATGAGCCCCATTTAAGTGAGTATTAGCCTTAGATTTCTAACCTTGGTCATATCCAAGCCCTTTTAGTTGGTATTAGACTTCAAATTTATGGGTAATATCCTTTTCCCCCAAACATGATTGAACTTGGTTTTTGGAGGGGGTGTTAGCCTTGGATTTTCGGACAAATTGATCCAGACTCGATGAGCCCCATTTATATGAGTATTAGCCTTTGATTTCTAACCTTGTTCATATCCAAGCCCTTTTAGTTGGTATTAGACTTCAAATTTATGGGTAATATACTTTTCCCCCAAACATGATTGAACTTGGTTTTTGGAGGGGGTGTTAGCCTTGCATTTTCGGACAAATTGATCCTGACTCGACGAGCCCCATTTAAATGAGTATTAGCCTTCGATTTCTAACCTTGTTCATATCCAAGCCCTTTTAGTTGGTATTAGACTTCAAATTTATGGGTAATATCCTTTTCCCCCAAACATGATTGAACTTGGTTTTTGGAGGGGGTGTTAGCCTTGGATTTTCGGACAAATTGATCCTGACTCGACGAGCCCCATTTAAATCAGTATTAGCCTTAGATTTCTAACCTTGTTCATATCGAAGCCCTTTTAGTTGGTATTAGACTTCAAATTTATGGGTAATAGACTTTTCCCCCAAACATGATTGAACTTGGTTTTTGGAGGGGGTGTTAGCCTTGGATTTTCGGACAAATTGATCCTCACTCGACGAGCCCCATTGAAATGAGTATTATCCTTAGATTTCTAACCTTGTTAATATGCAAGGCCTTTTAGTTGGTATTAGACTTCAAATTTATGGGTAATAGACTTTTCCCCCAAACATGATTGAACTTGGTTTTTGGAGGGGGTGTTAGCCTTGGATTTTCGGACAAATTGATCCAGACTCGACGAGCCCCATTTAAGTGAGTATTAGCCTTAGATTTCTAACCTGGGTCATATCCAAGCCCTTTTAGTTGGTATTAGACTTCAAATTTATGGGTAATATCCTTTTCCCCCAAACATGATTGAACTTGCTTTTTGGAGGGGGTGTTAGCCTTGGATTTTCGGACAAATTGATCCTGACTCGACGAGCCCCATTTAAGTGAGTATTAGCCTTAGATTTCTAACCTGGGTCATATCCAAGCCCTTTTAGTTGGTATTAGACTTCAAATTTATGGGTAATATCCTTTTCCCCCAAACATGATTGAACTTGCTTTTTGGAGGGGGTGTTAGCCTTGGATTTTCGGACAAATTGATCCTGACTCGACGAGCCCCATTTAATTGAGTATTAGCCTTAGATTTCTAACCTTGTTCATATACAAGCCCTTTTAGTTGGTATTAGACTTCAAATTTATGGGTAATAGACTTTTCCCCCAAACATGATTGAACTTGGTTTTTGGAGGGGGTGTTAGCCTTGGATTTTCAGACAAATTGATCCAGACTCGACGAGCCCCATTTAAATGAGTATTAGCCTTCGATTTCTAACCTTGTTCATATCCAAGCCCTTTTAGTTGGTATTAAACTTCAAATTTATGGGTAATAGACTTTTCCCCCAAACATGATTGAACTTGGTTTTTGGAGGGGGTGTTAGCCTTGGAGTTTCGGACAAATTGATCCTGACTCGACGAGCCCCATTTAAATGAGTATTATCCTTAGATTTCTAACCTTGTTCATATCCAAGGCCTTTTAGTTGGTATTAGACTTCAAATTTATGGGTAATAGACTTTTCCCCCAAACATGATTGAACTTGATTTTTGGAGGGGGTGTTAGCCTTGGAGTTTCGGACAAATTGATCCTGACTCGACGAGCCCCATTTAAATGAGTATTATCCTTAGATTTCTAACCTTGTTCATATCCAAGGCCTTTTAGTTGGTATTAGACTTCAAATTTATGGGTAATATACTTTTCCTCCAAACATGATTGAACTTGGTTTTTGGAGGGGGTGTTAGCCTTGCATTTTCGGACAAATTGATCCTGACTCGACGAGCCCCATTTAAATGAGTATTAGCCTTAGATTTCTAACCTTGTTCATATCCAAGCCCTTTTAGTTTGTATTAGACTTCAAATTTATGGGTTAGAGGCTTTTCCCCCAAACATGATTGAACTTGGTTTTTGGAGGGGGTGTTAGCCTTGGATTTTCGGACAAATTGATCCTGACTCGACGAGCCCCATTTAAATGAGTATTAGGCTTAGATTTCTAACCTTGTTCATATCCAAGCCCTTTTAGATGGTATTAGACTTCAAATTTATGGGTTATAGGTTTTTCCCCCAACACATGATTGAACTTGGTTTTTGGAGGGGGTGTTAGCCTTGGATTTTCAGACAAATTGATCCTGACTCGACGAGCTCCATTTAAGTGAGTATTAGCCTTAGATTTCTAACCTGGGTCATATCCAAGCCCTTTTAGTTGGTATTAGACTTCAAATTTATGGGTAATAGACTTTTTCCCCAAACATGATTGAACTTGGTTTTTGGAGGGGGTGTTAGCCTTGGATTTTCGGACAAATTGATCCTGACTCGACGAGCCCCATTTAAATGAGTATTAGGCTTAGATTTCTAACCTTGTTCATATCCAAGCCCTTTTAGATGGTATTAGACTTCAAATTTATGGGTTATAGGTTTTTCCCCCAACACATGATTGAACTTGGTTTTTGGAGGGGGTGTTAGCCTTGGATTTTCAGACAAATTGATCCTGACTCGACGAGCTCCATTTAAGTGAGTATTAGCCTTAGATTTCTAACCTGGGTCATATCCAAGCCCTTTTAGTTGGTATTAGACTTCAAATTTATGGGTAATATCCTTTTCCCCCAAACATGATTGAACTTTATTTTGGAGGGGGTGTTAGCCTTGGATTTTCGGACAAATTGATCCTGACTCGACGAGCCCCATTTAAGTGAGTATTAGCCTTAGATTTCTAACCTTGTTCATATCCAAGCCCTTTTAGTTGGTATTAGACTTCAAATTTATGGGTTATAGGCTTTTCCCCCAACACATGATTGAACTTGGTTTTTGGAGGGGGTGTTAGCCTTGGATTTTCAGACAAATTGATCCTGACTCGATGAGCCCCATTTAAGTGAGTATTAGCCTTAGATTTCTAACCTTGGTCATATCCAAGCCCTTTTAGTTGGTATTAGACTTCAAATTTATGGGTAATATCCTTTTCCCCCAAACATGATTGAACTTGGTTTTTGGAGGGGGTGTTAGCCTTGGATTTTCGGACAAATTGATCCAGACTCGACGAGCCCCATTTATATGAGTATTAGCCTTTGATTTCTAACCTTGTTCATATCCAAGCCCTTTTAGTTGGTATTAGACTTCAAATTTATGGGTAATATACTTTTCCCCCAAACATGATTGAACTTGGTTTTTGGAGGGGGTGTTAGCCTTGCATTTTCGGACAAATTGATCCTGACTCGACGAGCCCCATTTAAATGAGTATTAGCCTTCGATTTCTAACCTTGTTCATATCCAAGCCCTTTTAGTTGGTATTAGACTTCAAATTTATGGGTTATAGGCTTTTCCCCCAACACATGATTGAACTTGGTTTTTGGAGGGGCTGTTAGCCTTGGATTTTCAGACAAATTGATCCTGACTCGACGAGCCCCATTTAAGTGAGTATTAGCCTTAGATTTCTAACCTTGGTCATATCCAAGCCCTTTTAGTTGGTATTAGACTTCAAATTTATGGGTAATATCCTTTTCCCCCAAACATGATTGAACTTGGTTTTTGGAGGGGGTGTTAGCCTTGGATTTTCGGACAAATTGATCCTGACTCGACGAGCCCCATTTAAATCAGTATTAGCCTTAGATTTCTAACCTTGTTCATATCGAAGCCCTTTTAGTTGGTATTAGACTTCAAATTTATGGGTAATAGACTTTTCCCCCAAACATGATTGAACTTGGTTTTTGGAGGGGGTGTTAGCCTTGGATTTTCGGACAAATTGATCCTCACTCGACGAGCCCCATTGAAATGAGTATTATCCTTAGATTTCTAACCTTGTTAATATGCAAGGCCTTTTAGTTGGTATTAGACTTCAAATTTATGGGTAATAGACTTTTCCCCCAAACATGATTGAACTTGGTTTTTGGAGGGGGTGTTAGCCTTGGATTTTCGGACAAATTGATCCAGACTCGACGAGCCCCATTTAAGTGAGTATTAGCCTTAGATTTCTAACCTGGGTCATACCCAAGCCCTTTTAGTTGGTATTAGACTTCAAATTTATGGGTAATATCCTTTTCCCCCAAACATGATTGAACTTGCTTTTTGGAGGGGGTGTTAGCCTTGGATTTTCGGACAAATTGATCCTGACTCGACGAGCCCCATTTAAGTGAGTATTAGCCTTAGATTTCTAACCTGGGTCATATCCAAGCCCTTTTAGTTGGTATTAGACTTCAAATTTATGGGTAATATCCTTTTCCCCCAAACATGATTGAACTTGCTTTTTGGAGGGGGTGTTAGCCTTGGATTTTCGGACAAATTGATCCTGACTCGACGAGCCCCATTTAATTGAGTATTAGCCTTAGATTTCTAACCTTGTTCATATACAAGCCCTTTTAGTTGGTATTAGACTTCAAATTTATGGGTAATAGACTTTTCCCCCAAACATGATTGAACTTGGTTTTTGGAGGGGGTGTTCGCCTTGGATTTTCAGACAAATTGATCCAGACTCGACGAGCCCCATTTAAATGAGTATTAGCCTTCGATTTCTAACCTTGTTCATATCCAAGCCCTTTTAGTTGGTATTAAACTTCAAATTTATGGGTAATAGACTTTTCCCCCAAACATGATTGAACTTGGTTTTTGGAGGGGGTGTTAGCCTTGGAGTTTCGGACAAATTGATCCTGACTCGACGAGCCCCATTTAAATGAGTATTATCCTTAGATTTCTAACCTTGTTCATATCCAAGGCCTTTTAGTTGGTATTAGACTTCAAATTTATGGGTAATAGACTTTTCCCCCAAACATGATTGAACTTGATTTTTGGAGGGGGTGTTAGCCTTGGAGTTTCGGACAAATTGATCCTGACTCGACGAGCCCCATTTAAATGAGTATTATCCTTAGATTTCTAACCTTGTTCATATCCAAGGCCTTTTAGTTGGTATTAGACTTCAAATTTATGGGTAATATACTTTTCCTCCAAACATGATTGAACTTGGTTTTTGGAGGGGGTGTTAGCCTTGCATTTTCGGACAAATTGATCCTGACTCGACGAGCCCCATTTAAATGAGTATTAGCCTTAGATTTCTAACCTTGTTCATATCCAAGCCCTTTTAGTTTGTATTAGACTTCAAATTTATGGGTTAGAGGCTTTTCCCCCAAACATGATTGAACTTGGTTTTTGGAGGGGGTGTTAGCCTTGGATTTTCGGACAAATTGATCCTGACTCGACGAGCCCCATTTAAATGAGTATTAGGCTTAGATTTCTAACCTTGTTCATATCCAAGCCCTTTTAGATGGTATTAGACTTCAAATTTATGGGTTATAGGTTTTTCCCCCAACACATGATTGAACTTGGTTTTTGGAGGGGGTGTTAGCCTTGGATTTTCAGACAAATTGATCCTGACTCGACGAGCTCCATTTAAGTGAGTATTAGCCTTAGATTTCTAACCTGGGTCATATCCAAGCCCTTTTAGTTGGTATTAGACTTCAAATTTATGGGTAATATCCTTTTCCCCCAAACATGATTGAACTTTGTTTTTGGAGGGGGTGTTAGCCTTGGATTTTCGGACAAATTGATCCTGACTCGACGAGCCCCATTGAAATGAGTATTATCCTTAGATTTCTAACCTTGTTAATATCCAAGGCCTTTTAGTTGGTATTAGACTTCAAATTTATGGGTAATATACTTTTCCCCCAAACATGATTGAACTTGGTTTTTGGAGGGGGTGTTAGCCTTGGATTTTCGGACAAATTGATCCAGACTCGACGAGCCCCATTTAAATGAGTATTAGCCTTCGATTTCTAACCTTGTTCATATCCAAGCCCTTTTAGTTGGTATTAGACTTCAAATTTATGGGTAATAGACTTTTCCCCCAAACATGATTGAACTTGGTTTTTGGAGGGGGTGTTAGCCTTGGAGTTTCGGACAAATTGATCCTGACTCGACGAGCCCCATTTAAATGAGTATTATCCTTAGATTTCTAACCTTGTTCATATCCAAGGCCTTTTAGTTGGTATTAGACTTCAAATTTATGGGTAATATACTTTTCCCCCAAACATGATTGAACTTTGTTTTTGGAGGGGGTGTTAGCCTTGGATTTTCGGACAAATTGATCCTGACTCGACGAGCCCCATTGAAATGAGTATTATCCTTAGATTTCTAACCTTGTTAATATCCAAGGCCTTTTAGTTGGTATTAGACTTCAAATTTATGGGTAATATACTTTTCCCCCAAACATGATTGAACTTGGTTTTTGGAGGGGGTGTTAGCCTTGGATTTTCGGACAAATTGATCCTCACTCGACGAGCCCCATTGAAATGAGTATTATCCTTAGATTTCTAACCTTGTTAATATGCAAGGCCTTTTAGTTGGTATTAGACTTCAAATTTATGGGTAATAGACTTTTCCCCCAAACATGATTGAACTTGGTTTTTGGAGGGGGTGTTAGCCTTGGATTTTCGGACAAATTGATCCAGACTCGACGAGCCCCATTTAAGTGAGTATTAGCCTTAGATTTCTAACCTGGGTCATATCCAAGCCCTTTTAGTTGGTATTAGACTTCAAATTTATGGGTAATATCCTTTTCCCCCAAACATGATTGAACTTGCTTTTTGGAGGGGGTGTTAGCCTTGGATTTTCGGACAAATTGATCCTGACTCGACGAGCCCCATTTAATTGAGTATTAGCCTTAGATTTCTAACCTTGTTCATATACAAGCCCTTTTAGTTGGTATTAGACTTCAAATTTATGGGTAATAGACTTTTCCCCCAAACATGATTGAACTTGGTTTTTGGAGGGGGTGTTAGCCTTGGATTTTCGGACAAATTGATCCAGACTCGACGAGCCCCATTTAAATGAGTATTAGCCTTCGATTTCTAACCTTGTTCATATCCAAGCCCTTTTAGTTGGTATTAGACTTCAAATTTATGGGTAATAGACTTTTCCCCCAAACATGATTGAACTTGGTTTTTGGAGGGGGTGTTAGCCTTGGAGTTTCGGACAAATTGATCCTGACTCGACGAGCCCCACTTAAATGAGTATTATCCTTAGATTTCTAACCTTGTTCATATCCAAGCCCTTTTAGTTGGTATTAGACTTCAAATTTATGGGTAATATACTTTTCCCCCAAACATGATTGAACTTGGTTTTTGGAGGGGGTGTTAGCCTTGCATTTTCGGACAAATTGATCCTGACTCGACGAGCCCCATTTAAATGAGTATTAGCCTTAGATTTCTAACCTTGTTCATATCCAAGCCCTTTTAGTTGGTATTAGACTTCAAATTTATGGGTTATAGGTTTTCCCCCAACACATGATTGAACTTGGTTTTTGGAGGGGCTGTTAGCCTTGGATTTTCAGACAAATTGATCCAGACTCGACGAGCCCCATTTAAGTGAGTATTAGCCTTAGATTTCTAACCTTGGTCATATCCAAGCCCTTTTAGTTGCTATTAGACTTCAAATTTATGGGTAATATCCTTTTCCCCCAAACATGATTGAACTTGGTTTTTGGAGGGGGTGTTAGCCTTGGATTTTCGGACAAATTGATCCTGACTCGACGAGCCCCATTTAAATCAGTATTAGCCTTAGATTTCTAACCTTGTTCATATCCAAGCCCTTTTAGTTGGTATTAGACTTCAAATTTATGGGTAATAGACTTTTCCCCCAAACATGATTGAACTTGGTTTTTGGAGGGGGTGTTAGCCTTGGAGTTTCGGACAAATTGATCCTGACTCGACGAGCCCCATTTAAATGACTATTATCCTTAGATTTCTAACCTTGTTCATATCCAAGGCCTTTTAGTTGGTATTAGACTTCAAATTTATGGGTAATATCCTTTTCCCCCAAACATGATTGAACTTGGTTTTTGGAGGGGGTGTTAGCCTTGGATTTTCGGACAAATTGATCCAGACTCGACGAGCCCCATTTAAATGAGTATTACCTTTGATTTCTAACCTTGTTCATATCCAAGCCCTTTTAGTTGGTATTAGACTTCAAATTTATGGGTTATAGGCTTTTCCCCCAACACATGATTGAACTTGGTTTTTGGAGGGGCTGTTAGCCTTGGATTTTCAGACAAATTGATCCTGACTCGACGAGCCCCATTTTAGTGAGTATTAGCCTTAGATTTCTAACCTTGGTCATATCCAAGCCCTTTTAGTTGGTATTAGACTTCAAATTTATGGGTAATATCCTTTTCCCCCAAACATGATTGAACTTGGTTTTTGGAGGGGGTGTTAGCCTTGGATTTTCGGACAAATTGATCCTGACTCGACGAGCCCCATTTAAATCAGTATTAGCCTTAGATTTCTAACCTTGTTCATATCGAAGCCCTTTTAGTTGGTATTAGACTTCAAATTTATGGGTAATAGACTTTTCCCCCAAACATGATTGAACTTGGTTTTTGGAGGGGGTGTTAGCCTTGGAGTTTCGGACAAATTGATCCTGACTCGACGAGCCCCATTTAAATGAGTATTATCCTTAGATTTCTAACCTTGTTCATATCCAAGGCCTTTTAGTTGGTATTAGACTTCAAATTTATGGGTAATATACTTTTCCCCCAAACATGATTGAACTTGGTTTTTGGAGGGGGTGTTAGCCTTGCATTTTCGGACAAATTGATCCTGACTCGACGAGCCCCATTTAAATGAGTATTAGCCTTAGATTTCTAACCTTTTTCATATCCAAGCCCTTTTAGTTGGTATTAGACTTCAAATTTATGGGTTATAGGCTTTTCCCCCAAACATGATTGAACTTGGTTTTTGGAGGGGGTGTTAGCCTTGGATTTTAGGACAAATTGATCCTGACTCGACGAGCCCCATTTAAATGAGTATTAGCCTTAGATTTCTAACCTTGTTCATATCCAAGCCCTTTTAGTTTGTATTAGACTTCAAATTTATGGGTTAGAGGCTTTTCCCCCAAACATGATTGAACTTGGTTTTTGGAGGGGGTGTTAGCCTTGGATTTTCGGACAAATTGATCCTGACTCGACGAGCCCCATTTAAATGAGTATTAGGCTTAGATTTCTAACCTTGTTCATATCCAAGCCCTTTTAGATGGTATTAGACTTCAAATTTATGGGTTATAGGTTTTTCCCCCAACACATGATTGAACTTGGTTTTTGGAGGGGGTGTTAGCCTTGGATTTTCAGACAAATTGATCCTGACTCGACGAGCTCCATTTAAGTGAGTATTAGCCTTAGATTTCTAACCTGGGTCATATCCAAGCCCTTTTAGTTGGTATTAGACTTCAAATTTATGGGTAATATCCTTTTCCCCCAAACATGATTGAACTTTGTTTTTGGAGGGGGTGTTAGCCTTGGATTTTCGGACAAATTGATCCTGACTCGACGAGCCCCATTGAAATGAGTATTATCCTTAGATTTCTAACCTTGTTAATATCCAAGGCCTTTTAGTTGGTATTAGACTTCAAATTTATGGGTAATATACTTTTCCCCCAAACATGATTGAACTTGGTTTTTGGAGGGGGTGTTAGCCTTAGATTTTCGGACAAATTGATCCAGACTCGACGAGCCCCATTTAAATGAGTATTAGCCTTCGATTTCTAACCTTGTTCATATCCAAGCCCTTTTAGTTGGTATTAGACTTCAAATTTATGGGTAATAGACTTTTCCCCCAAACATGATTGAACTTGGTTTTTGGAGGGGGTGTTAGCCTTGGAGTTTCGGACAAATTGATCCTGACTCGACGAGCCCCATTTAAATGAGTATTATCCTTAGATTTCTAACCTTGTTCATATCCAAGGCCTTTTAGTTGGTATTAGACTTCAAATTTATGGGTAATATACTTTTCCCCCAAACATGATTGAACTTTGTTTTTGGAGGGGGTGTTAGCCTTGGATTTTCGGACAAATTGATCCTGACTCGACGAGCCCCATTGAAATGAGTATTATCCTTAGATTTCTAACCTTGTTAATATCCAAGGCCTTTTAGTTGGTATTAGACTTCAAATTTATGGGTAATATACTTTTCCCCCAAACATGATTGAACTTGGTTTTTGGAGGGGGTGTTAGCCTTGGATTTTCGGACAAATTGATCCTCACTCGACGAGCCCCATTGAAATGAGTATTATCCTTAGATTTCTAACCTTGTTAATATGCAAGGCCTTTTAGTTGGTATTAGACTTCAAATTTATGGGTAATAGACTTTTCCCCCAAACATGATTGAACTTGGTTTTTGGAGGGGGTGTTAGCCTTGGATTTTCGGACAAATTGATCCAGACTCGACGAGCCCCATTTAAGTGAGTATTAGCCTTAGATTTCTAACCTGGGTCATATCCAAGCCCTTTTAGTTGGTATTAGACTTCAAATTTATGGGTAATATCCTTTTCCCCCAAACATGATTGAACTTGCTTTTTGGAGGGGGTGTTAGCCTTGGATTTTCGGACAAATTGATCCTGACTCGACGAGCCCCATTTAATTGAGTATTAGCCTTAGATTTCTAACCTTGTTCATATACAAGCCCTTTTAGTTGGTATTAGACTTCAAATTTATGGGTAATAGACTTTTCCCCCAAACATGATTGAACTTGGTTTTTGGAGGGGGTGTTAGCCTTGGATTTTCGGACAAATTGATCCAGACTCGACGAGCCCCATTTAAATGAGTATTAGCCTTCGATTTCTAACCTTGTTCATATCCAAGCCCTTTTAGTTGGTATTAGACTTCAAATTTATGGGTAATAGACTTTTCCCCCAAACATGATTGAACTTGGTTTTTGGAGGGGGTGTTAGCCTTGGAGTTTCGGACAAATTGATCCTGACTCGATGAGCCCCACTTAAATGAGTATTATCCTTAGATTTCTAACCTTGTTCATATCCAAGCCCTTTTAGTTGGTATTAGACTTCAAATTTATGGGTAATATACTTTTCCCCCAAACATGATTGAACTTGGTTTTTGGAGGGGGTGTTAGCCTTGCATTTTCGGACAAATTGATCCTGACTCGACGAGCCCCATTTAAATGAGTATTAGCCTTAGATTTCTAACCTTGTTCATATCCAAGCCCTTTTAGTTGGTATTAGACTTCAAATTTATGGGTTATAGGTTTTCCCCCAACACATGATTGAACTTGGTTTTTGGAGGGGCTGTTAGACTTGGATTTTCAGACAAATTGATCCAGACTCGACGAGCCCCATTTAAGTGAGTATTAGCCTTAGATTTCTAACCTTGGTCATATCCAAGCCCTTTTAGTTGCTATTAGACTTCAAATTTATGGGTAATATCCTTTTCCCCCAAACATGATTGAACTTGGTTTTTGGAGGGGGTGTTAGCCTTGGATTTTCGGACAAATTGATCCTGACTCGACGAGCCCCATTTAAATCAGTATTAGCCTTAGATTTCTAACCTTGTTCATATCCAAGCCCTTTTAGTTGGTATTAGACTTCAAATTTATGGGTAATAGACTTTTCCCCCAAACATGATTGAACTTGGTTTTTGGAGGGGGTGTTAGCCTTGGAGTTTCGGACAAATTGATCCTGACTCGACGAGCCCCATTTAAATGACTATTATCCTTAGATTTCTAACCTTGTTCATATCCAAGGCCTTTTAGTTGGTATTAGACTTCAAATTTATGGGTAATATCCTTTTCCCCCAAACATGATTGAACTTGGTTTTTGGAGGGGGTGTTAGCCTTGGATTTTCGGACAAATTGATCCAGACTCGACGAGCCCCATTTAAATGAGTATTACCTTTGATTTCTAACCTTGTTCATATCCAAGCCCTTTTAGATGGTATTAGACTTCAAATTTATGGGTTATAGGTTTTTCCCCCAACACATGATTGAACTTGGTTTTTGGAGGGGGTGTTAGCCTTGGATTTTCAGACAAATTGATCCTGACTCGACGAGCTCCATTTAAGTGAGTATTAGCATTAGATTTCTAACCTGGGTCATATCCAAGCCCTTTTAGTTGGTATTAGACTTCAAATTTATGGGTAATAGACTTTTCCCCCAAACATGATTGAACTTGGTTTTTGGAGGGGGTGTTAGCCTTGGAGTTTCGGACAAATTGATCCTGACTCGACGAGCCCCATTTAAATGAGTATTATCCTTAGATTTCTAACCTTGTTCATATCCAAGGCCTTTTAGTTGGTATTAGACTTCAAATTTATGGGTAATATACTTTTCCCCCAAACATGATTGAACTTGGTTTTTGGAGGGGGTGTTAGCCTTGCATTTTTCGGACAAATTGATCCTGACTCGACGAGCCCCATTTAAATGAGTATTAGCCTTAGATTTCTAACCTTTTTCATATCCAAGCCCTTTTAGTTGGTATTAGACTTCAAATTTATGGGTTATAGGCTTTTCCCCCAAACATGATTGAACTTGGGTTTTGGAGGGGGTGTTAGCCTTGGATTTTAGGACAAATTGATCCTGACTCGACGAGCCCCATTTAAATGAGTATTAGGCTTAGATTTCTAACCTTGTTCATATCCAAGCCCTTTTAGTTCGTATTATACTTCAAATTTATGGGTTATAGACTTTTCCCCCAAACATGATTGAACTTGGTTTTTGGAGGGGGTGTTAGCCTTGGATTTTCGGACAAATTGATCCTAACTCGACGAGCCCCATTTAAATGAGTATTAGCCTTAGATTTCTAACCTTGTTCATATCCAAGCCCTTTTAGTTTGTATTAGACTTCAAATTTATGGGTTAGAGGCTTTTCCCCCAAACATGATTGAACTTGGTTTTTGGAGGGGGTGTTAGCCTTGGATTTTCGGACAAATTGATCCAGACTCGACGAGCCCCATTTAAATGAGTATTAGGCTTAGATTTCTAACCTTGTTCATATCCAAGCCCTTTTAGATGGTATTAGACTTCAAATTTATGGGTTATAGGTTTTTCCCCCAACACATGATTGAACTTGGTTTTTGGAGGGGGTGTTAGCCTTGGATTTTCAGACAAATTGATCCTGACTCGACGAGCTCCATTTAAGTGAGTATTAGCATTAGATTTCTAACCTGGGTCATATCCAAGCCCTTTTAGTTGGTATTAGACTTCAAATTTATGGGTAATATCCTTTTCCCCCAAACATGATTGAACTTTGTTTTTGGAGGGGGTGTTAGCCTTGGATTTTCGGACAAATTGATCCTGACTCGACGAGCCCCATTGAAATGAGTATTATCCTTAGATTTCTAACCTTGTTAATATCCAAGGCCTTTTAGTTGGTATTAGACTTCAAATTTATGGGTAATATACTTTTCCCCCAAACATGATTGAACTTGGTTTTTGGAGGGGGTGTTAGCCTTGGATTTTCGGACAAATTGATCCAGACTCGACGAGCCCCATTTAAATGAGTATTAGGCTTAGATTTCTAACCTTGTTCATATCCAAGCCCTTTTAGATGGTATTAGACTTCAAATTTATGGGTTATAGGTTTTTCCCCCAACACATGATTGAACTTGGTTTTTGGAGGGGGTGTTAGCCTTGGATTTTCAGACAAATTGATCCTGACTCGACGAGCTCCATTTAAGTGAGTATTAGCATTAGATTTCTAACCTGGGTCATATCCAAGCCCTTTTAGTTGGTATTAGACTTCAAATTTATGGGTAATATCCTTTTCCCCCAAACATGATTGAACTTTGTTTTTGGAGGGGGTGTTAGCCTTGGATTTTCGGACAAATTGATCCTGACTCGACGAGCCCCATTGAAATGAGTATTATCCTTAGATTTCTAACCTTGTTAATATCCAAGGCCTTTTAGTTGGTATTAGACTTCAAATTTATGGGTAATATACTTTTCCCCCAAACATGATTGAACTTGGTTTTTGGAGGGGGTGTTAGCCTTGGATTTTCGGACAAATTGATCCAGACTCGACGAGCCCCATTTAAATGAGTATTAGCCTTCGATTTCTAACCTTGTTCATATCCAATCTCTTTTAGTTGGTATTAGACTTCAAATTTATGGGTAATAGACTTTTCCCCCAAACATGATTGAACTTGGTTTTTGGAGGGGGTGTTAGCCTTGCATTTTCGGACAAATTGATCCTGACTCGACGAGCCCCATTTAAATGAGTATTATCCTTAGATTTCTAACCTTGTTCATATCCAAGGCCTTTTAGTTGGTATTAGACTTCAAATTTATGGGTAATATACTTTTCCCCCAAACATGATTGAACTTTGTTTTTGGAGGGGGTGTTAGCCTTGGATTTTCGGACAAATTGATCCTGACTCGACGAGCCCCATTGAAATGAGTATTATCCTTAGATTTCTAACCTTGTTAATATCCAAGGCCTTTTAGTTGGTATTAGACTTCAAATTTATGGGTAATATACTTTTCCCCCAAACATGATTGAACTTGGTTTTTGGAGGGGGTGTTAGCCTTGGATTTTAGGACAAATTGATCCTGACTCGACGAGCCCCATTTAAATGAGTATTAGGCTTAGATTTCTAACCTTGTTCATATCCAAGCCCTTTTAGTTCGTATTATACTTCAAATTTATGGGTTATAGACTTTCCCCCAAACATGATTGAACTTGGTTTTTGGAGGGGGTGTTAGCCTTGGATTTTCGGACAAATTGATCCTAACTCGACGAGCCCCATTTAAATGAGTATTAGCCTTAGATTTCTAACCTTGTTCATATCCAAGCCCTTTTAGTTTGTATTAGACTTCAAATTTATGGGTTAGAGGCTTTTCCCCCAAACATGATTGAACTTGGTTTTTGGAGGGGGTGTTAGCCTTGGATTTTCGGACAAATTGATCCAGACTCGACGAGCCCCATTTAAATGAGTATTAGGCTTAGATTTCTAACCTTGTTCATATCCAAGCCCTTTTAGATGGTATTAGACTTCAAATTTATGGGTTATAGGTTTTTCCCCCAACACATGATTGAACTTGGTTTTTGGAGGGGGTGTTAGCCTTGGATTTTCAGACAAATTGATCCTGACTCGACGAGCTCCATTTAAGTGAGTATTAGCCTTAGATTTCTAACCTGGGTCATATCCAAGCCCTTTTAGTTGGTATTAGACTTCAAATTTATGGGTAATATCCTTTTCCCCCAAACATGATTGAACTTTGTTTTTGGAGGGGGTGTTAGCCTTGGATTTTCGGACAAATTGATCCTGACTCGACGAGCCCCATTGAAATGAGTATTATCCTTAGATTTCTAACCTTGTTAATATCCAAGGCCTTTTAGTTGGTATTAGACTTCAAATTTATGGGTAATATACTTTTCCCCCAAACATGATTGAACTTTGTTTTTGGAGGGGGTGTTAGCCTTGGATTTTCGGACAAATTGATCCAGACTCGACGAGCCCCATTTAAATGAGTATTAGCCTTCGATTTCTAACCTTGTTCATATCCAAGCCCTTTTAGTTGGTATTAGACTTCAAATTTATGGGTAATAGACTTTTCCCCCAAACATGATTGAACTTGGTTTTTGGAGGGGGTGTTAGCCTTGGAGTTTCGGACAAATTGATTCTGACTCGACGAGCCCCATTTAAATGAGTATTATCCTTAGATTTCTAACCTTGTTCATATCCAAGGCCTTTTAGTTGGTATTAGACTTCAAATTTATGGGTAATATACTTTTCCCCCAAACATGATTGAACTTTGTTTTTGGAGGGGGTGTTAGCCTTGGATTTTCGGACAAATTGATCCTGACTCGACGAGCCCCATTGAAATGAGTATTATCCTTAGATTTCTAACCTTGTTAATATCCAAGGCCTTTTAGTTGGTATTAGACTTCAAATTTATGGGTAATATACTTTTCCCCCAAACATGATTGAACTTGGTTTTTGGAGGGGGTGTTAGCCTTGGATTTTCGGACAAATTGATCCTCACTCGACGAGCCCCATTGAAATGAGTATTATCCTTAGATTTCTAACCTTGTTAATATGCAAGGCCTTTTAGTTGGTATTAGACTTCAAATTTATGGGTAATATACTTTTCCCCCAAACATGATTGAACTTGGTTTTTGGAGGGGGTGTTAGCCTTGGATTTTCGGACAAATTGATCCAGACTCGACGAGCCCCATTTAAGTGAGTATTAGCCTTAGATTTCTAACCTGGGTCATATCCAAGCCCTTTTAGTTGGTATTAGACTTCAAATTTATGGGTAATATCCTTTTCCCCCAAACAAGATTGAACTTGCTTTTTGGAGGGGGTGTTAGCCTTGGATTTTCGGACAAATTGATCCTGACTCGACGAGCCCCATTTAATTGAGTATTAGACTTAGATTTCTAACCTTGTTCATATACAAGCCCTTTTAGTTGGTATTAGACTTCAAATTTATGGGTAATAGACTTTTCCCCCAAACATGATTGAACTTGGTTTTTGGAGGGGGTGTTAGCCTTGGATTTTCGGACAAATTGATCCAGACTCGACGAGCCCCATTTAAATGAGTATTAGCCTTCGATTTCTAACCTTGTTCATATCCAAGCCCTTTTAGTTGGTATTAGACTTCAAATTTATGGGTAATAGA
Source organism: Salix caprea (assembly GCA_964035475.1). Lineage (NCBI taxonomy): Eukaryota > Viridiplantae > Streptophyta > Magnoliopsida > Malpighiales > Salicaceae > Salix > Salix caprea. The sequence continues at coordinate 2,545,011 of OZ037748.1, read as the reverse complement.
CTTTTCCCCCAAACATGATTGAACTTGGTTTTTGGAGGGGGTGTTAGCCTTGGAGTTTCGGACAAATTGATCCTGACTCGACGAGCCCCATTTAAATGAGTATTATCCTTAGATTTCTAACCTTGTTCATATCCAAGCCCTTTTAGATGGTATTAGACTTCAAATTTATGGGTTATAGGTTTTTCCCCCAACACATGATTGAACTTGGTTTTTGGAGGGGGTGTTAGCCTTGGATTTTCAGACAAATTGATCCTGACTCGACGAGCTCCATTTAATTGAGTATTAGCCTTAGATTTCTAACCTGGGTCATATCCAAGCCCTTTTAGTTGGTATTAGACTTCAAATTTATGGGTAATATCCTTTTCCCCAAACATGATTGAACTTTGTTTTTGGAGGGGGTGTTAGCCTTGGATTTTCGGACAAATTGATCCTGACTCGACGAGCCCCATTGAAATGAGTATTATCCTTAGATTTCTAACCTTGTTAATATCCAAGGCCTTTTAGTTGGTATTAGACTTCAAATTTATGGGTAATATACTTTTCCCCCAAACATGATTGAACTTGGTTTTTGGAGGGGGTGTTAGCCTTGGATTTTCGGACAAATTGATCCAGACTCGACGAGCCCCATTTAAATGAGTATTAGCCTTCGATTTCTAACCTTGTTCATATCCAAGCCCTTTTAGTTGGTATTAGACTTCAAATTTATGGGTAATAGACTTTTCCCCCAAACATGATTGAACTTGGTTTTTGCAGGGGCTGTTCGCCTTGGAGTTTCGGACAAATTGATCCTGACTCGACGAGCCCCATTTAAATGAGTATTATCCTTAGATTTCTAACCTTGTTCATATCCAAGGCCTTTTAGTTCGTATTAGACTTCAAATTTATGGGTAATATACTTTTCTCCCAAACATGATTGAACTTTGTTTTTGGAGGGGGTGTTAGCCTTGGAGTTTCGGACAAATTGATCCTGACTCGACGAGCCCCATTTAAATGAGTATTATCCTTAGATTTCTAACCTTGTTCATATCCAAGGCCTTTTAGTTGGTATTAGACTTCAAATTTATGGGTAATATACTTTTCCCCCAAACATGATTGAACTTGGTTTTTGGAGGGGGTGTTAGCCTTGCATTTTCGGACAAATTGATCCTGACTCGACGAGCCCCATTTAAATGAGTATTAGCCTTAGATTTCTAACCTTGTTCATATCCAAGCCCTTTTAGTTTGTATTAGACTTCAAATTTATGGGTTAGAGGCTTTTCCCCCAAACATGATTGAACTTGGTTTTTGGAGGGGGTGTTAGCCTTGGATTTTCGGACAAATTGATCCTGACTCGACGAGCCCCATTTAAATGAGTATTAGGCTTAGATTTCTAACCTTGTTCATATCCAAGCCCTTTTAGATGGTATTAGACTTCAAATTTATGGGTTATAGGTTTTTCCCCCAACACATGATTGAACTTGGTTTTTGGAGGGGGTGTTAGCCTTGGATTTTCAGACAAATTGATCCTGACTCGACGAGCTCCATTTAAGTGAGTATTAGCCTTAGATTTCTAACCTGGGTCATATCCAAGCCCTTTTAGTTGGTATTAGACTTCAAATTTATGGGTAATATCCTTTTCCCCAAACATGATTGAACTTTGTTTTTGGAGGGGGTGTTAGCCTTGGATTTTCGGACAAATTGATCCTGACTCGACGAGCCCCATTGAAATGAGTATTATCCTTAGATTTCTAACCTTGTTAATATCCAAGGCCTTTTAGTTGGTATTAGACTTCAAATTTATGGGTAATATACTTTTCCCCCAAACATGATTGAACTTGGTTTTTGGAGGGGGTGTTAGCCTTGGATTTTCGGACAAATTGATCCAGACTCGACGAGCCCCATTTAAATGAGTATTAGCCTTCGATTTCTAACCTTGTTCATATCCAAGCCCTTTTAGTTGGTATTAGACTTCAAATTTATGGGTAATAGACTTTTCCCCCAAACATGATTGAACTTGGTTTTTGCAGGGGCTGTTCGCCTTGGAGTTTCGGACAAATTGATCCTGACTCGACGAGCCCCATTTAAATGAGTATTATCCTTAGATTTCTAACCTTGTTCATATCCAAGGCCTTTTAGTTGGTATTAGACTTCAAATTTATGGGTAATATACTTTTCCCCCAAACATGATTGAACTTTGTTTTTGGAGGGGGTGTTAGCCTTGGATTTTCGGACAAATTGATCCTGACTCGACGAGCCCCATTGAAATGAGTATTATCCTTAGATTTCTAACCTTGTTAATATCCAAGGCCTTTTAGTTGGTATTAGACTTCAAATTTATGGGTAATATACTTTTCCCCCAAACATGATTGAACTTGGTTTTTGGAGGGGGTGTTAGCCTTGGATTTTCGGACAAATTGATCCTCACTCGACGAGCCCCATTGAAATGAGTATTATCCTTAGATTTCTAACCTTGTTAATATGCAAGGCCTTTTAGTTGGTATTAGACTTCAAATTTATGGGTAATATACTTTTCCCCCAAACATGATTGAACTTGGTTTTTGGAGGGGGTGTTAGCCTTGGATTTTCGGACAAATTGATCCAGACTCGACGAGCCCCATTTAAGTGAGTATTAGCCTTAGATTTCTAACCTGGGTCATATCCAAGCCCTTTTAGTTGGTATTAGACTTCAAATTTATGGGTAATATCCTTTTCCCCCAAACATGATTGAACTTGCTTTTTGGAGGGGGTGTTAGCCTTGGATTTTCGGACAAATTGATCCTGACTCGACGAGCCCCATTTAATTGAGTATTGGCCTTAGATTTCTAACCTTGTTCATATACAAGCCCTTTTAGATGGTATTAGACTTCAAATTTATGGGTAATAGACTTTTCCCCCAAACATGATTGAACTTGGTTTTTGGAGGGGGTGTTAGCCTTGGATTTTCGGACAAATTGATCCAGACTCGACGAGCCCCATTTAAATGAGTATTAGCCTTCGATTTCTAACCTTGTTCATATCCAAGCCCTTTTAGTTGGTATTAGACTTCAAATTTATGGGTAATAGACTTTTCCCCCAAACATGATTGAACTTGGTTTTTGGAGGGGGTGTTAGCCTTGGAGTTTCGGACAAATTGATCCTGACTCGACGAGCCCCATTTAAATGAGTATTATCCTTAGATTTCTAACCTTGTTCATATCCAAGGCCTTTTAGTTGGTATTAGACTTCAAATTTATGGGTAATAGACTTTTCCCCCAAACATGATTGAACTTGGTTTTTGGAGGGGGTGTTAGCCTTGGAGTTTCGGACAAATTGATCCTGACTCGACGAGCCCCATTTAAATGAGTATTATCCTTAGATTTCTAACCTTGTTCATATCCAAGGCCTTTTAGTTGGTATTAGACTTCAAATTTATGGGTAATATACTTTTCCCCCAAACATGATTGAACTTGGTTTTTGGAGGGGGTGTTAGCCTTGCATTTTCGGACAAATTGATCCTGACTCGACGAGCCCCATTGAAATGAGTATTAGCCTTAGATTTCTAACCTTTTTCATATCCAAGCCCTTTTAGTTGGTATTAGACTTCAAATTTATGGGTTATAGGCTTTTCCCCCAAACATGATTGAACTTGGTTTTTGGAGGGGGTGTTAGCCTTGGATTTTCGGACAAATTGATCCTGACTCGACGAGCCCCATTTAAATGAGTATTAGGCTTAGATTTCTAACCTTGTTCATATCCAAGCCCTTTTAGTTCGTATTATACTTCAAATTTATGGGTTATAGACTTTTCCCCCAAACATGATTGAACTTGGTTTTTGGAGGGGGTGTTAGCCTTGGATTTTCGGACAAATTGATCCTAACTCGACGAGCCCCATTTAAATGAGTATTAGCCTTAGATTTCTAACCTTGTTCATATCCAAGCCCTTTTAGTTTGTATTAGACTTCAAATTTATGGGTTAGAGGCTTTTCCCCCAAACATGATTGAACTTGGTTTTTGGAGGGGGTGTTAGCCTTGGATTTTCGGACAAATTGATCCTGACTCGACGAGCCCCATTTAAATGAGTATTAGGCTTAGATTTCTAACCTTGTTCATATCCAAGCCCTTTTAGATGGTATTAGACTTCAAATTTATGGGTTATAGGTTTTTCCCCCAACACATGATTGAACTTGGTTTTTGGAGGGGGTGTTAGCCTTGGATTTTAAGACAAATTGATCCTGACTCGACGAGCTCCATTTAAGTGAGTATTAGCCTTAGATTTCTAACCTGGGTCATATCCAAGCCCTTTTAGTTGGTATTAGACTTCAAATTTATGGGTAATATCCTTTTCCCCCAAACATAATTGAACTTTGTTTTTGGAGGGGGTGTTAGCCTTGGATTTTCGGACAAATTGATCCTGACTCGACGAGCCCCATTTAAATGAGTATTATCCTTAGATTTCTAACCTTGTTCATATCCAAGGCCTTTTAGTTGGTATTAGACTTCAAATTTATGGGTAATAGACTTTTCCCCCAAACATGATTGAACTTGGTTTTTGGAGGGGGTGTTAGCCTTGGAGTTTCGGACAAATTGATCCTGACTCGACGAGCCCCATTTAAATGAGTATTATCCTTAGATTTCTAACCTTGTTCATATCCAAGGCCTTTTAGTTGGTATTAGACTTCAAATTTATGGGTAATAGACTTTTCCCCCAAACATGATTGAACTTGGTTTTTGGAGGGGGTGTTAGCCTTGGAGTTTCGGACAAATTGATCCTGACTCGACGAGCCCCATTTAAATGAGTATTATCCTTAGATTTCTAACCTTGTTCATATCCAAGGCCTTTTAGTTGGTATTAGACTTCAAATTTATGGGTAATATACTTTTCCCCCAAACATGATTGAACTTGGTTTTTGGAGGGGGTGTTAGCCTTGCATTTTCGGACAAATTGATCCTGACTCAACGAGCCCCATTTAAATGAGTATTAGCCTTAGATTTCTAACCTTGTTCATATCCAAGCCCTTTTAGTTTGTATTAGACTTCAAATTTATGGGTTAGAGGCTTTTCCCCCAAACATGATTGAACTTGGTTTTTGGAGGGGGTGTTAGCCTTGGATTTTCGGACAAATTGATCCTGACTCGACGAGCCCCATTTAAGTGAGTATTAGCCTTAGATTTCTAACCTGGGTCATATCCAAGCCCTTTTAGTTGGTATTAGACTTCAAATTTATGGGTAATATCCTTTTCCCCCAAACATGATTGAACTTGCTTTTTGGAGGGGGTGTTAGCCTTGGATTTTCGGACAAATTGATCCTAACTCGACGAGCCCCATTTAAATGAGTATTAGCCTTAGATTTCTAACCTTGTTCATATCCAAGCCCTTTTAGTTTGTATTAGACTTCAAATTTATGGGTTAGAGGCTTTTCCCCCAAACATGATTGAACTTGGTTTTTGGAGGGGGTGTTAGCCTTGGATTTTCGGACAAATTGATCCTGACTCGACGAGCCCCATTTAAATGAGTATTAGGCTTAGATTTCTAACCTTGTTCATATCCAAGCCCTTTTAGATGGTATTAGACTTCAAATTTATGGGTTATAGGTTTTTCCCCCAACACATGATTGAACTTGGTTTTTGGAGGGGGTGTTAGCCTTGGATTTTAAGACAAATTGATCCTGACTCGACGAGCTCCATTTAAGTGAGTATTAGCCTTAGATTTCTAACCTGGGTCATATCCAAGCCCTTTTAGTTGGTATTAGACTTCAAATTTATGGGTAATATCCTTTTCCCCCAAACATGATTGAACTTGCTTTTTGGAGGGGGTGTTAGCCTTGGATTTTCGGACAAATTGATCCTGACTCGACGAGCCCCATTTAAATGAGTATTATCCTTAGATTTCTAACCTTGTTCATATCCAAGGCCTTTTAGTTGGTATTAGACTTCAAATTTATGGGTAATAGACTTTTCCCCCAAACATGATTGAACTTGGTTTTTGGAGGGGGTGTTAGCCTTGGAGTTTCGGACAAATTGATCCTGACTCGACGAGCCCCATTTAAATGAGTATTATCCTTAGATTTCTAACCTTGTTCATATCCAAGGCCTTTTAGTTGGTATTAGACTTCAAATTTATGGGTAATATACTTTTCCCCCAAACATGATTGAACTTGGTTTTTGGAGGGGGTGTTAGCCTTGCATTTTCGGACAAATTGATCCTGACTCGACGAGCCCCATTTAAATGAGTATTAGCCTTAGATTTCTAACCTTTTTCATATCCAAGCCCTTTTAGTTGGTATTAGACTTCAAATTTATGGGTTATAGGCTTTTCCCCCAAACATGATTGAACTTGGTTTTTGGAGGGGGTGTTAGCCTTGGATTTTCGGACAAATTGATCCTGACTCGACGAGCCCCATTTAAATGAGTATTAGGCTTAGATTTCTAACCTTGTTCATATCCAAGCCCTTTTAGTTCGTATTATACTTCAAATTTATGGGTTATAGACTTTTCCCCCAAACATGATTGAACTTGGTTTTTGGAGGGGGTGTTAGCCTTGGATTTTCGGACAAATTGATCCTAACTCGACGAGCCCCATTTAAATGAGTATTAGCCTTAGATTTCTAACCTTGTTCATATCCAAGCCCTTTTAGTTTGTATTAGACTTCAAATTTATGGGTTAGAGGCTTTTCCCCCAAACATGATTGAACTTGGTTTTTGGAGGGGGTGTTAGCCTTGGATTTTCGGACAAATTGATCCTGACTCGACGAGCCCCATTTAAATGAGTATTAGGCTTAGATTTCTAACCTTGTTCATATCCAAGCCCTTTTAGATGGTATTAGACTTCAAATTTATGGGTTATAGGTTTTTCCCCCAACACATGATTGAACTTGGTTTTTGGAGGGGGTGTTAGCCTTGGATTTTAAGACAAATTGATCCTGACTCGACGAGCTCCATTTAAGTGAGTATTAGCCTTAGATTTCTAACCTGGGTCATATCCAAGCCCTTTTAGTTGGTATTAGACTTCAAATTTATGGGTAATATCCTTTTCCCCCAAACATGATTGAACTTTGTTTTTGGAGGGGGTGTTAGCCTTGGATTTTCGGACAAATTGATCCTGACTCGACGAGCCCCATTTAAATGAGTATTATCCTTAGATTTCTAACCTTGTTCATATCCAAGGCCTTTTAGTTGGTATTAGACTTCAAATTTATGGGTAATAGACTTTTCCCCCAAACATGATTGAACTTGGTTTTTGGAGGGGGTGTTAGCCTTGGAGTTTCGGACAAATTGATCCTGACTCGACGAGCCCCATTTAAATGAGTATTATCCTTAGATTTCTAACCTTGTTCATATCCAAGGCCTTTTAGTTGGTATTAGACTTCAAATTTATGGGTAATATACTTTTCCCCCAAACATGATTGAACTTGGATTTTGGAGGGGGTGTTAGCCTTGCATTTTCGGACAAATTGATCCTGACTCGACGAGCCCCATTTAAATGAGTATTAGCCTTAGATTTCTAACCTTTTTCATATCCAAGCCCTTTTAGTTGGTATTAGACTTCAAATTTATGGGTTATAGGCTTTTCCCCCAAACATGATTGAACTTGGTTTTTGGAGGGGGTGTTAGCCTTGGAGTTTCGGACAAATTGATCCTGACTCGACGAGCCCCATTTAAATGAGTATTATCCTTAGATTTCTAACCTTGTTCATATCCAAGGCCTTTTAGTTGGTATTAGACTTCAAATTTATGGGTAATAGACTTTTCCCCCAAACATGATTGAACTTGGTTTTTGGAGGGGGTGTTAGCCTTGGAGTTTCGGACAAATTGATCCTGACTCGACGAGCCCCATTTAAATGAGTATTATCCTTAGATTTCTAACCTTGTTCATATCCAAGGCCTTTTAGTTGGTATTAGACTTCAAATTTATGGGTAATATACTTTTCCCCCAAACATGATTGAACTTGGTTTTTGGAGGGGGTGTTAGCCTTGGAGTTTCGGACAAATTGATCCTGACTCGACGAGCCCCATTTAAATGAGTATTATCCTTAGATTTCTAACCTTGTTCATATCCAAGGCCTTTTAGTTGGTATTAGACTTCAAATTTATGGGTAATAGACTTTTCCCCCAAACATGATTGAACTTGGTTTTTGGAGGGGGTGTTAGCCTTGGAGTTTCGGACAAATTGATCCTGACTCGACGAGCCCCATTTAAATGAGTATTATCCTTAGATTTCTAACCTTGTTCATATCCAAGGCCTTTTAGTTGGTATTAGACTTCAAATTTATGGGTAATATACTTTTCCCCCAAACATGATTGAACTTGGTTTTTGGAGGGGGTGTTAGCCTTGCATTTTCGGACAAATTGATCCTGACTCGACGAGCCCCATTGAAATGAGTATTAGCCTTAGATTTCTAACCTTTTTCATATCCAAGCCCTTTTAGTTGGTATTAGACTTCAAATTTATGGGTAATATACTTTTCCCCCAAACATGATTGAACTTGGTTTTTGGAGGGGGTGTTAGCCTTGCATTTTCGGACAAATTGATCCTGACTCGACGAGCCCCATTTAAATGAGTATTAGCCTTAGATTTCTAACCTTTTTCATATCCAAGCCCTTTTAGTTGGTATTAGACTTCAAATTTATGGGTTATAGGCTTTTCCCCCAAACATGATTGAACTTGGTTTTTGGAGGGGGTGTTAGCCTTGGATTTTCGGACAAATTGATCCTGACTCGACGAGCCCCATTTAAATGAGTATTAGGCTTAGATTTCTAACCTTGTTCATATCCAAGCCCTTTTAGTTCGTATTATACTTCAAATTTATGGGTTATAGACTTTTCCCCCAAACATGATTGAACTTGGTTTTTGGAGGGGGTGTTAGCCTTGGATTTTCGGACAAATTGATCCTAACTCGACGAGCCCCATTTAAATGAGTATTAGCCTTAGATTTCTAACCTTGTTCATATCCAAGCCCTTTTAGTTTGTATTAGACTTCAAATTTATGGGTTAGAGGCTTTTCCCCCAAACATGATTGAACTTGGTTTTTGGAGGGGGTGTTAGCCTTGGATTTTCGGACAAATTGATCCTGACTCGACGAGCCCCATTTAAATGAGTATTAGGCTTAGATTTCTAACCTTGTTCATATCCAAGCCCTTTTAGATGGTATTAGACTTCAAATTTATGGGTTATAGGTTTTTCCCCCAACACATGATTGAACTTGGTTTTTGGAGGGGGTGTTAGCCTTGGATTTTAAGACAAATTGATCCTGACTCGACGAGCTCCATTTAAGTGAGTATTAGCCTTAGATTTCTAACCTGGGTCATATCCAAGCCCTTTTAGTTGGTATTAGACTTCAAATTTATGGGTAATATCCTTTTCCCCCAAACATGATTGAACTTTGTTTTTGGAGGGGGTGTTAGCCTTGGATTTTCGGACAAATTGATCCTGACTCGACGAGCCCCATTTAAATGAGTATTATCCTTAGATTTCTAACCTTGTTCATATCCAAGGCCTTTTAGTTGGTATTAGACTTCAAATTTATGGGTAATAGACTTTTCCCCCAAACATGATTGAACTTGGTTTTTGGAGGGGGTGTTAGCCTTGGAGTTTCGGACAAATTGATCCTGACTCGACGAGCCCCATTTAAATGAGTATTATCCTTAGATTTCTAACCTTGTTCATATCCAAGGCCTTTTAGTTGGTATTAGACTTCAAATTTATGGGTAATATACTTTTCCCCCAAACATGATTGAACTTGGATTTTGGAGGGGGTGTTAGCCTTGCATTTTCGGACAAATTGATCCTGACTCGACGAGCCCCATTTAAATGAGTATTAGCCTTAGATTTCTAACCTTTTTCATATCCAAGCCCTTTTAGTTGGTATTAGACTTCAAATTTATGGGTTATAGGCTTTTCCCCCAAACATGATTGAACTTGGTTTTTGGAGGGGGTGTTAGCCTTGGATTTTCGGACAAATTGATCCTGACTCGACGAGCCCCATTTAAATGAGTATTAGGCTTAGATTTCTAACCTTGTTCATATCCAAGCCCTTTTAGTTCGTATTATACTTCAAATTTATGGGTTATAGACTTTTCCCCCAAACATGATTGAACTTGGTTTTTGGAGGGGGTGTTAGCCTTGGATTTTCGGACAAATTGATCCTAACTCGACGAGCCCCATTTAAATGAGTATTAGCCTTAGATTTCTAACCTTGTTCATATCCAAGCCCTTTTAGTTTGTATTAGACTTCAAATTTATGGGTTAGAGGCTTTTCCCCCAAACATGATTGAACTTGGTTTTTGGAGGGGGTGTTAGCCTTGGATTTTCGGACAAATTGATCCTGACTCGACGAGCCCCATTTAAATGAGTATTAGGCTTAGATTTCTAACCTTGTTCATATCCAAGCCCTTTTAGATGGTATTAGACTTCAAATTTATGGGTTATAGGTTTTTCCCCCAACACATGATTGAACTTGGTTTTTGGAGGGGGTGTTAGCCTTGGATTTTAAGACAAATTGATCCTGACTCGACGAGCTCCATTTAAGTGAGTATTAGCCTTAGATTTCTAACCTGGGTCATATCCAAGCCCTTTTAGTTGGTATTAGACTTCAAATTTATGGGTAATATCCTTTTCCCCCAAACATGATTGAACTTTGTTTTTGGAGGGGGTGTTAGCCTTGGATTTTCGGACAAATTGATCCTGACTCGACGAGCCCCATTTAAATGAGTATTATCCTTAGATTTCTAACCTTGTTCATATCCAAGGCCTTTTAGTTGGTATTAGACTTCAAATTTATGGGTAATAGACTTTTCCCCCAAACATGATTGAACTTGGTTTTTGGAGGGGGTGTTAGCCTTGGAGTTTCGGACAAATTGATCCTGACTCGACGAGCCCCATTTAAATGAGTATTATCCTTAGATTTCTAACCTTGTTCATATCCAAGGCCTTTTAGTTGGTATTAGACTTCAAATTTATGGGTAATATACTTTTCCCCCAAACATGATTGAACTTGGTTTTTGGAGGGGGTGTTAGCCTTGCATTTTCGGACAAATTGATCCTGACTCGACGAGCCCCATTTAAATGAGTATTAGCCTTAGATTTCTAACCTTTTTCATATCCAAGCCCTTTTAGTCGGTATTAGACTTCAAATTTATGGGTTATAGGCTTTTCCCCCAAACATGATTGAACTTGGTTTTTGGAGGGGGTGTTAGCCTTGGATTTTCGGACAAATTGATCCTGACTCGACGAGCCCCATTTAAATGAGTATTAGGCTTAGATTTCTAACCTTGTTCATATCCAAGCCCTTTTAGTTCGTATTATACTTCAAATTTATGGGTTATAGACTTTTCCCCCAAACATGATTGAACTTGGTTTTTGGAGGGGGTGTTCGCCTTGGATTTTCGGACAAATTGATCCTAACTCGACGAGACCCATTTAAATGAGTATTAGCCTTAGATTTCTAACCTTGTTCATATCCAAGCCCTTTTAGTTTGTATTAGACTTCAAATTTATGGGTTAGAGGCTTTTCCCCCAAACATGATTGAACTTGGTTTTTGGAGGGGGTGTTAGCCTTGGATTTTCGGACAAATTGATCCTGACTCGACGAGCCCCATTGAAATGAGTATTATCCTTAGATTTCTAACCTTGTTAATATCCAAGGCCTTTTAGTTGGTATTAGACTTCAAATTTATGGGTAATATACTTTTCCCCCAAACATGATTGAACTTGGTTTTTGGAGGGGGTGTTAGCCTTGGATTTTCGGACAAATTGATCCTCACTCGACGAGCCCCATTGAAATGAGTATTATCCTTAGATTTCTAACCTTGTTAATATGCAAGGCCTTTTAGTTGGTATTAGACTTCAAATTTATGGGTAATATACTTTTCCCCCAAACATGATTGAACTTGGTTTTTGGAGGGGGTGTTAGCCTTGGATTTTCGGACAAATTGATCCAGACTCGACGAGCCCCATTTAAGTGAGTATTAGCCTTAGATTTCTAACCTGGGTCATATCCAAGCCCTTTTAGTTGGTATTAGACTTCAAATTTATGGGTAATATCCTTTTCCCCCAAACATGATTGAACTTGCTTTTTGGAGGGGGTGTTAGCCTTGGATTTTCGGACAAATTGATCCTGACTCGACGAGCCCCATTTAATTGAGTATTAGCCTTAGATTTCTAACCTTGTTCATATACAAGCCCTTTTAGTTGGTATTAGACTTCAAATTTATGGGTAATAGACTTTTCCCCCAAACATGATTGAACTTGGTTTTTGGAGGGGGTGTTAGCCTTGGATTTTCGGACAAATTGATCCAGACTCGACGAGCCCCATTTAAATGAGTATTAGCCTTCGATTTCTAACCTTGTTCATATCCAAGCCCTTTTAGTTGGTATTAGACTTCAAATTTATGGGTAATAGACTTTTCCCCCAAACATGATTGAACTTGGTTTTTGGAGGGGGTGTTAGCCTTGGAGTTTCGGACAAATTGATCCTGACTCGACGAGCCCCATTTAAATGAGTATTATCCTTAGATTTCTAACCTTGTTCATATCCAAGGCCTTTTAGTTGGTATTAGACTTCAAATTTATGGGTAATAGACTTTTCCTCCAAACATGATTGAACTTGGTTTTTGGAGGGGGTGTTAGCCTTGGAGTTTCGGACAAATTGATCCTGACTCGACGAGCCCCATTTAAATGAGTATTATCCTTAGATTTCTAACCTTGTTCATATCCAAGGCCTTTTAGTTGGTATTAGACTTCAAATTTATGGGTAATATACTTTTCCCCCAAACATGATTGAACTTGGTTTTTGGAGGGGGTGTTAGCCTTGCATTTTCGGACAAATTGATCCTGACTCGACGAGCCCCATTTAAATGAGTATTAGCCTTAGATTTCTAACCTTTTTCATATCCAAGCCCTTTTAGTTGGTATTAGACTTCAAATTTATGGGTTATAGGCTTTTCCCCCAAACATGATTGAACTTGGTTTTTGGAGGGGGTGTTAGCCTTGGATTTTCGGACAAATTGATCCTGACTCGACGAGCCCCATTTAAATGAGTATTAGGCTTAGATTTCTAACCTTGTTCATATCCAAGCCCTTTTAGTTCGTATTATACTTCAAATTTATGGGTTATAGACTTTTCCCCCAAACATGATTGAACTTGGTTTTTGGAGGGGGTGTTAGCCTTGCATTTTCGGACAAATTGATCCTGACTCGACGAGCCCCATTTAAATGAGTATTAGCCTTAGATTTCTAACCTTTTTCATATCCAAGCCCTTTTAGTCGGTATTAGACTTCAAATTTATGGGTTATAGGCTTTTCCCCCAAACATGATTGAACTTGGTTTTTGGAGGGGGTGTTAGCCTTGGATTTTCGGACAAATTGATCCTGACTCGACGAGCCCCATTTAAATGAGTATTAGGCTTAGATTTCTAACCTTGTTCATATCCAAGCCCTTTTAGTTCGTATTATACTTCAAATTTATGGGTTATAGACTTTTCCCCCAAACATGATTGAACTTGGTTTTTGGAGGGGGTGTTCGCCTTGGATTTTCGGACAAATTGATCCTAACTCGACGAGACCCATTTAAATGAGTATTAGCCTTAGATTTCTAACCTTGTTCATATCCAAGCCCTTTTAGTTTGTATTAGACTTCAAATTTATGGGTTAGAGGCTTTTCCCCCATACATGATTGAACTTGGTTTTTGGAGGGGGTGTTAGCCTTGGATTTTCGGACAAATTGATCCTGACTCGACGAGCCCCATTGAAATGAGTATTATCCTTAGATTTCTAACCTTGTTAATATCCAAGGCCTTTTAGTTGGTATTAGACTTCAAATTTATGGGTAATATACTTTTCCCCCAAACATGATTGAACTTGGTTTTTGGAGGGGGTGTTAGCCTTGGATTTTCGGACAAATTGATCCTCACTCGACGAGCCCCATTGAAATGAGTATTATCCTTAGATTTCTAACCTTGTTAATATGCAAGGCCTTTTAGTTGGTATTAGACTTCAAATTTATGGGTAATATACTTTTCCCCCAAACATGATTGAACTTGGTTTTTGGAGGGGGTGTTAGCCTTGGATTTTCGGACAAATTGATCCAGACTCGACGAGCCCCATTTAAGTGAGTATTAGCCTTAGATTTCTAACCTGGGTCATATCCAAGCCCTTTTAGTTGGTATTAGACTTCAAATTTATGGGTAATATCCTTTTCCCCCAAACATGATTGAACTTGCTTTTTGGAGGGGGTGTTAGCCTTGGATTTTCGGACAAATTGATCCTGACTCGACGAGCCCCATTTAATTGAGTATTAGCCTTAGATTTCTAACCTTGTTCATATACAAGCCCTTTTAGTTGGTATTAGACTTCAAATTTATGGGTAATAGACTTTTCCCCCAAACATGATTGAACTTGGTTTTTGGAGGGGGTGTTAGCCTTGGATTTTCGGACAAATTGATCCAGACTCGACGAGCCCCATTTAAATGAGTATTAGCCTTCGATTTCTAACCTTGTTCATATCCAAGCCCTTTTAGTTGGTATTAGACTTCAAATTTATGGGTAATAGACTTTTCCCCCAAACATGATTGAACTTGGTTTTTGGAGGGGGTGTTAGCCTTGGAGTTTCGGACAAATTGATCCTGACTCGACGAGCCCCATTTAAATGAGTATTATCCTTAGATTTCTAACCTTGTTCATATCCAAGGCCTTTTAGTTGGTATTAGACTTCAAATTTATGGGTAATAGACTTTTCCTCCAAACATGATTGAACTTGGTTTTTGGAGGGGGTGTTAGCCTTGGAGTTTCGGACAAATTGATCCTGACTCGACGAGCCCCATTTAAATGAGTATTATCCTTAGATTTCTAACCTTGTTCATATCCAAGGCCTTTTAGTTGGTATTAGACTTCAAATTTATGGGTAATATACTTTTCCCCCAAACATGATTGAACTTGGTTTTTGGAGGGGGTGTTAGCCTTGCATTTTCGGACAAATTGATCCTGACTCGACGAGCCCCATTTAAATGAGTATTAGCCTTAGATTTCTAACCTTTTTCATATCCAAGCCCTTTTAGTTGGTATTAGACTTCAAATTTATGGGTTATAGGCTTTTCCCCCAAACATGATTGAACTTGGTTTTTGGAGGGGGTGTTAGCCTTGGATTTTCGGACAAATTGATCCTGACTCGACGAGCCCCATTTAAATGAGTATTAGGCTTAGATTTCTAACCTTGTTCATATCCAAGCCCTTTTAGTTCGTATTATACTTCAAATTTATGGGTTATAGACTTTTCCCCCAAACATGATTGAACTTGGTTTTTGGAGGGGGTGTTAGCCTTGGATTTTCGGACAAATTGATCCTAACTCGACGAGCCCCATTTAAATGAGTATTAGCCTTAGATTTCTAACCTTGTTCATATCCAAGCCCTTTTAGTTTGTATTAGACTTCAAATTTATGGGTTAGAGGCTTTTCCCCCAAACATGATTGAACTTGGTTTTTGGAGGGGGTGTTAGCCTTGGATTTTCGGACAAATTGATCCTGACTCGACGAGCCCCATTTAAATGAGTATTAGGCTTAGATTTCTAACCTTGTTCATATCCAAGCCCTTTTAGATGGTATTAGACTTCAAATTTATGGGTTATAGGTTTTTCCCCCAACACATGATTGAACTTGGTTTTTGGAGGGGGTGTTAGCCTTGGATTTTCGGACAAATTGATCCTCACTCGACGAGCCCCATTGAAATGAGTATTATCCTTAGATTTCTAACCTTGTTAATATGCAAGGCCTTTTAGTTGGTATTAGACTTCAAATTTATGGGTAATATACTTTTCCCCCAAACATGATTGAACTTGGTTTTTGGAGGGGGTGTTAGCCTTGGATTTTCGGACAAATTGATCCAGACTCGACGAGCCCCATTTAAGTGAGTATTAGCCTTAGATTTCTAACCTGGGTCATATCCAAGCCCTTTTAGTTGGTATTAGACTTCAAATTTATGGGTAATATCCTTTTCCCCCAAACATGATTGAACTTGCTTTTTGGAGGGGGTGTTAGCCTTGGATTTTCGGACAAATTGATCCTGACTCGACGAGCCCCATTTAATTGAGTATTAGCCTTAGATTTCTAACCTTGTTCATATACAAGCCCTTTTAGTTGGTATTAGACTTCAAATTTATGGGTAATAGACTTTTCCCCCAAACATGATTGAACTTGGTTTTTGGAGGGGGTGTTAGCCTTGGATTTTCGGACAAATTGATCCAGACTCGACGAGCCCCATTTAAATGAGTATTAGCCTTCGATTTCTAACCTTGTTCATATCCAAGCCCTTTTAGTTGGTATTAGACTTCAAATTTATGGGTAATAGACTTTTCCCCCAAACATGATTGAACTTGGTTTTTGGAGGGGGTGTTAGCCTTGGAGTTTCGGACAAATTGATCCTGACTCGACGAGCCCCATTTAAATGAGTATTATCCTTAGATTTCTAACCTTGTTCATATCCAAGGCCTTTTAGTTGGTATTAGACTTCAAATTTATGGGTAATAGACTTTTCCTCCAAACATGATTGAACTTGGTTTTTGGAGGGGGTGTTAGCCTTGGAGTTTCGGACAAATTGATCCTGACTCGACGAGCCCCATTGAAATGAGTATTATCCTTAGATTTCTAACCTTGTTAATATCCAAGGGCTTTTAGTTGGTATTAGACTTCAAATTTATGGGTAATATACTTTTCCCCCAAACATGATTGAACTTGGTTTTTGGAGGGGGTGTTAGCCTTGGATTTTCGGACAAATTGATCCAGACTCGACGAGCCCCATTTAAATGAGTATTAGCCTTCGATTTCTAACCTTGTTCATATCCAAGCCCTTTTAGTTGGTATTAGACTTCAAATTTATGGGTAATAGACTTTTCCCCCAAACATGATTGAACTTGGTTTTTGGAGGGGGTGTTAGCCTTGGAGTTTCGGACAAATTGATCCTGACTCGACGAGCCCCATTTAAATGAGTATTATCCTTAGATTTCTAACCTGGGTCATATCCAAGCCCTTTTAGTTGGTATTAGACTTCAAATTTATGGGTAATATCCTTTTCCCCCAAACATGATTGAACTTGGTTTTTGGAGGGGGTGTTAGCCTTGGATTTTCGGACAAATTGATCCTGACTCGACGAGCCCCATTGAAATGAGTATTATCCTTAGATTTCTAACCTTGTTAATATCCAAGGCCTTTTAGTTGGTATTAGACTTCAAATTTATGGGTAATATACTTTTCCCCCAAACATGATTGAACTTGGTTTTTGGAGGGGGTGTTAGCCTTGGATTTTCGGAGAAATTGATCCAGACTCGACGAGCCCCATTTAAATGAGTATTAGCCTTCGATTTCTAACCTTGTTCATATCCAAGCCCTTTTAGTTGGTATTAGACTTCAAATTTATGGGTTATAGGTTTTTCCCCCAACACATGATTGAACTTGGTTTTTGGAGGGGGTGTTAGCCTTGGATTTTCAGACAAATTGATCCTGACTCGACGAGCTCCATTTAAGTGAGTATTAGCCTTAGATTTCTAACTCGGGTCATATCCAAGCCCTTTTAGTTGGTATTAGACTTCAAATTTATGGGTAATATCCTTTTCCCCCAAACATGATTGAACTTTGTTTTTGGAGGGGGTGTTAGCCTTGGATTTTCGGACAAATTGATCCTGACTCGACGGGCCCCATTGAAATGAGTATTATCCTTAGATTTCTAACCTTGTTAATATCCAAGGCCTTTTAGTTGGTATTAGACTTCAAATTTATGGGTAATATACTTTTCCCCCAAACATGATTGAACTTGGTTTTTGGAGGGGGTGTTAGCCTTGGATTTTCGGACAAATTGATCCAGACTCGACGAGCCCCATTTAAATGAGTATTAGCCTTCGATTTCTAACCTTGTTCATATCCAAGCCCTTTTAGTTGGTATTAGACTTCAAATTTATGGGTAATAGACTTTTCCCCCAAACATGATTGAACTTGGTTTTTGGAGGGGGTGTTAGCCTTGGAGTTTCGGACAAATTGATCCTGACTCGACGAGCCCCATTTAAATGAGTATTATCCTTAGATTTCTAACCTTGTTCATATCCAAGGCCTTTTAGTTGGTATTAGACTTCAAATTTATGGGTAATATACTTTTCCCCCAAACATGATTGAACTTGGTTTTTGGAGGGGGTGTTAGCCTTGGATTTTCGGACAAATTGATCCTGACTCGACGAGCCCCATTTAAATGAGTATTATCCTTAGATTTCTAACCTTGTTCATATCCAAGGCCTTTTAGTTGGTATTAGACTTCAAATTTATGGGTAATATACTTTTCCCCCAAACATGATTGAACTTTGTTTTTGGAGGGGGTGTTAGCCTTGGATTTTCGGACAAATTGATCCTGACTCGACGAGCCCCATTGAAATGAGTATTATCCTTAGATTTCTAACCTTGTTAATATCCAAGGGCTTTTAGTTGGTATTAGACTTCAAATTTATGGGTAATATACTTTTCCCCCAAACATGATTGAACTTGGTTTTTGGAGGGGGTGTTAGCCTTGGATTTTCGGACAAATTGATCCAGACTCGACGAGCCCCATTTAAATGAGTATTAGCCTTCGATTTCTAACCTTGTTCATATCCAAGCCCTTTTAGTTGGTATTAGACTTCAAATTTATGGGTAATAGACTTTTCCCCCAAACATGATTGAACTTGGTTTTTGGAGGGGGATTTAGCCTTGGAGTTTCGGACAAATTGATCCTGACTCGACGAGCCCCATTTAAATGAGTATTATCCTTAGATTTCTAACCTGGGTCATATCCAAGCCCTTTTAGTTAGTATTAGACTTCAAATTTATGGGTAATATCCTTTTCCCCCAAACATGATTGAACTTTGTTTTTGGAGGGGGTGTTAGCCTTGGATTTTCGGACAAATTGATCCTGACTCGACGAGCCCCATTGAAATGAGTATTATCCTTAGATTTCTAACCTTGTTAATATCCAAGGCCTTTTAGTTGGTATTAGACTTCAAATTTATGGGTAATATACTTTTCCCCCAAACATGATTGAACTTGGTTTTTGGAGGGGGTGTTAGCCTTGGATTTTCGGACACATTGATCCAGACTCGACGAGCCCCATTTAAATGAGTATTAGCCTTCGATTTCTAACCTTGTTCATATCCAAGCCCTTTTAGTTGGTATTAGACTTCAAATTTATGGGTAATAGACTTTTCCCCCAAACATGATTGAACTTGGTTTTTGGAGGGGGTGTTAGCCTTGGAGTTTCGGACAAATTGATCCTGACTCGACGAGCCCCATTTAAATGAGTATTATCCTTAGATTTCTAACCTTGTTCATATCCAAGGCCTTTTAGTTGGTATTAGACTTCAAATTTATGGGTTATAGGTTTTTCCCCCAACACATGATTGAACTTGGTTTTTGGAGGGGGTGTTAGCCTTGGATTTTCAGACAAATTGATCCTGACTCGACGAGCTCCATTTAAGTGAGTATTAGCCTTAGATTTCTAACTCGGGTCATATCCAAGCCCTTTTAGTTGGTATTAGACTTCAAATTTATGGGTAATATCCTTTTCCCCCAAACATGATTGAACTTTGTTTTTGGAGGGGGTGTTAGCCTTGGATTTTCGGACAAATTGATCCTGACTCGACGGGCCCCATTGAAATGAGTATTATCCTTAGATTTCTAACCTTGTTAATATCCAAGGCCTTTTAGTTAGTATTAGACTTCAAATTTATGGGTAATATACTTTTCCCCCAAACATGATTGAACTTGGTTTTTGGAGGGGGTGTTAGCCTTGGATTTTCGGACAAATTGATCCAGACTCGACGAGCCCCATTTAAATGAGTATTAGCCTTCGATTTCTAACCTTGTTCATATCCAAGCCCTTTTAGTTGGTATTAGACTTCAAATTTATGGGTAATAGACTTTTCCCCCAAACATGATTGAACTTGGTTTTTGGAGGGGGTGTTAGCCTTGGAGTTTCGGACAAATTGATCCTGACTCGACGAGCCCCATTTAAATGAGTATTATCCTTAGATTTCTAACCTTGTTCATATCCAAGGCCTTTTAGTTGGTATTAGACTTCAAATTTATGGGTAATATACTTTTCCCCCAAACATGATTGAACTTTGTTTTTGGAGGGGGTGTTAGCCTTGGATTTTCGGACAAATTGATCCTGACTCGACGAGCCCCATTGAAATGAGTATTATCCTTAGATTTCTAACCTTGTTAATATCCAAGGCCTTTTAGTTGGTATTAGACTTCAAATTTATGGGTAATATACTTTTCCCCCAAACATGATTGAACTTGGTTTTTGGAGGGGGTGTTAGCCTTGGATTTTCGGACAAATTGATC
This sequence comes from Salix caprea, assembly GCA_964035475.1. Taxonomy (NCBI): domain Eukaryota; kingdom Viridiplantae; phylum Streptophyta; class Magnoliopsida; order Malpighiales; family Salicaceae; genus Salix; species Salix caprea. Next base: position 2,524,704 of record OZ037748.1, on the reverse strand, counting down.
CAGACTCGACGAGCCCCATTTAAATGAGTATTAGCCTTCGATTTCTAACCTTGTTCATATCCAAGCCCTTTTAGTTGGTATTAGACTTCAAATTTATGGGTAATAGACTTTTCCCCCAAACATGATTGAACTTGGTTTTTGGAGGGGGTGTTAGCCTTGGAGTTTCGGACAAATTGATCCTGACTCGACGAGCCCCATTTAAATGAGTATTATCCTTAGATTTCTAACCTGGGTCATATCCAAGCCCTTTTAGTTAGTATTAGACTTCAAATTTATGGGTAATATCCTTTTCCCCCAAACATGATTGAACTTTGTTTTTGGAGGGGGTGTTAGCCTTGGATTTTCGGACAAATTGATCCTGACTCGACGAGCCCCATTGAAATGAGTATTATCCTTAGATTTCTAACCTTGTTAATATCCAAGGCCTTTTAGTTGGTATTAGACTTCAAATTTATGGGTAATATACTTTTCCCCCAAACATGATTGAACTTGGTTTTTGGAGGGGGTGTTAGCCTTGGATTTTCGGACAAATTGATCCAGACTCGACGAGCCCCATTTAAATGAGTATTAGCCTTCGATTTCTAACCTTGTTCATATCCAAGCCCTTTTAGTTGGTATTAGACTTCAAATTTATGGGTAATAGACTTTTCCCCCAAACATGATTGAACTTGGTTTTTGGAGGGGGTGTTAGCCTTGGAGTTTCGGACAAATTGATCCTGACTCGACGAGCCCCATTTAAATGAGTATTATCCTTAGATTTCTAACCTTGTTCATATCCAAGGCCTTTTAGTTGGTATTAGACTTCAAATTTATGGGTTATAGGTTTTTCCCCCAACACATGATTGAACTTGGTTTTTGGAGGGGGTGTTAGCCTTGGATTTTCAGACAAATTGATCCTGACTCGACGAGCTCCATTTAAGTGAGTATTAGCCTTAGATTTCTAACTCGGGTCATATCCAAGCCCTTTTAGTTGGTATTAGACTTCAAATTTATGGGTAATATCCTTTTCCCCCAAACATGATTGAACTTTGTTTTTGGAGGGGGTGTTAGCCTTGGATTTTCGGACAAATTGATCCTGACTCGACGGGCCCCATTGAAATGAGTATTATCCTTAGATTTCTAACCTTGTTAATATCCAAGGCCTTTTAGTTAGTATTAGACTTCAAATTTATGGGTAATATACTTTTCCCCCAAACATGATTGAACTTGGTTTTTGGAGGGGGTGTTAGCCTTGGATTTTCGGACAAATTGATCCAGACTCGACGAGCCCCATTTAAATGAGTATTAGCCTTCGATTTCTAACCTTGTTCATATCCAAGCCCTTTTAGTTGGTATTAGACTTCAAATTTATGGGTAATAGACTTTTCCCCCAAACATGATTGAACTTGGTTTTTGGAGGGGGTGTTAGCCTTGGAGTTTCGGACAAATTGATCCTGACTCGACGAGCCCCATTTAAATGAGTATTATCCTTAGATTTCTAACCTTGTTCATATCCAAGGCCTTTTAGTTGGTATTAGACTTCAAATTTATGGGTAATATACTTTTCCCCAAAACATGATTGAACTTTGTTTTTGGAGGGGGTGTTAGCCTTGGATTTTCGGACAAATTGATCCTGACTCGACGAGCCCCATTGAAATGAGTATTATCCTTAGATTTCTAACCTTGTTAATATCCAAGGCCTTTTAGTTGGTATTAGACTTCAAATTTATGGGTAATATACTTTTCCCCCAAACATGATTGAACTTGGTTTTTGGAGGGGGTGTTAGCCTTGGATTTTCGGACAAATTGATCCTCACTCGACGAGCCCCATTGAAATGAGTATTATCCTTAGATTTCTAACCTTGTTAATATGCAAGGCCATTTAGTTGGTATTAGACTTCAAATTTATGGGTAATATACTTTTCCCCCAAACATGATTGAACTTGGTTTTTGGAGGGGGTGTTAGCCTTGGATTTTCGGACAAATTGATCCAGACTCGACGAGCCCCATTTAAGTGAGTATTAGCCTTAGATTTCTAACCTGGGTCATATCCAAGCCCTTTTAGATGGTATTAGACTTCAAATTTATGGGTTATAGGTTTTTCCCCCAACACATGATTGAACTTGGTTTTTGGAGGGGGTGTTAGCCTTGGATTTTAAGACAAATTGATCCTGACTCGACGAGCTCCATTTAAGTGAGTATTAGCCTTAGATTTCTAACCTGGGTCATATCCAAGCCCTTTTAGTTGGTATTAGACTTCAAATTTATGGGTAATATCCTTTTCCCCCAAACATGATTGAACTTTGTTTTTGGAGGGGGTGTTAGCCTTGGATTTTCGGACAAATTGATCCTGACTCGACGAGCCCCATTGAAATGAGTATTATCCTTAGATTTCTAACCTTGTTAATATCCAAGGCCTTTTAGTTGGTATTAGACTTCAAATTTATGGGTAATATACTTTTCCCCCAAACATGATTGAACTTGGTTTTTGGAGGGGGTGTTAGCCTTGGATTTTCGGACAAATTGATCCAGACTCGACGAGCCCCATTTAAATGAGTATTAGCCTTCGATTTCTAACCTTGTTCATATCCAAGCCCTTTTAGTTGGTATTAGACTTCAAATTTATGGGTAATAGACTTTTCCCCCAAACATGATTGAACTTGGTTTTTGGAGGGGGTGTTAGCCTTGGAGTTTCGGACAAATTGATCCTGACTCGACGAGCCCCATTTAAATGAGTATTATCCTTAGATTTCTAACCTTGTTCATATCCAAGGCCTTTTAGTTGGTATTAGACTTCAAATTTATGGGTAATATACTTTTCCCCCAAACATGATTGAACTTGGTTTTTGGAGGGGGGGTTAGCCTTGCATTTTCGGACAAATTGATCCTGACTCGACGAGCCCCATTTAAATGAGTATTAGCCTTAGATTTCTAACCTTTTTCATATCCAAGCCCTTTTAGTTGGTATTAGACTTCAAATTTATGGGTTATAGGCTTTTCCCCCAAACATGATTGAACTTGGTTTTTGGAGGGGGTGTTTAGCCTTGGATTTTAGGACAAATTGATCCTGACTCGACGAGCCCCATTTAAATGAGTATTAGGCTTAGATTTCTAACCTTGTTCATATCCAAGCCCTTTTAGTTCGTATTATACTTCAAATTCATGGGTTATAGACTTTTCCCCCAAACATGATTGAACTTGGTTTTTGGAGGGGGTGTTAGCCTTGGATTTTCGGACAAATTGATCCTAACTCGACGAGCCCCATTTAAATGAGTATTAGCCTTAGATTTCTAACCTTGTTCATATCCAAGCCCTTTTAGTTTGTATTAGTCTTCAAATTTATGGGTTAGAGGCTTTTCCCCCAAACATGATTGAACTTGGTTTTTGGAGGGGGTGTTAGCCTTGGATTTTCGGACAAATTGATCCTGACTCGACGAGCCCCATTTAAATGAGTATTAGGCTTAGATTTCTAACCTTGTTCATATCCAAGCCCTTTTAGATGGTATTAGACTTCAAATTTATGGGTTATAGGTTTTTCCCCCAACACATGATTGAACTTGGTTTTTGGAGGGGGTGTTAGCCTTGGATTTTCAGACAAATTGATCCTGACTCGACGAGCTCCATTTAAGTGAGTATTAGCCTTAGATTTCTAACTCGGGTCATATCCAAGCCCTTTTAGTTGGTATTAGACTTCAAATTTATGGGTAATATCCTTTTCCCCCAAACATGATTGAACTTTGTTTTTGGAGGGGGTGTTAGCCTTGGATTTTCGGACAAATTGATCCTGACTCGACGGGCCCCATTGAAATGAGTATTATCCTTAGATTTCTAACCTTGTTAATATCCAAGGCCTTTTAGTTGGTATTAGACTTCAAATTTATGGGTAATATACTTTTCCCCCAAACATGATTGAACTTGGTTTTTGGAGGGGGTGTTAGCCTTGGATTTTCGGACAAATTGATCCAGACTCGACGAGCCCCATTTAAATGAGTATTAGCCTTCGATTTCTAACCTTGTTCATATCCAAGCCCTTTTAGTTGGTATTAGACTTCAAATTTATGGGTAATAGACTTTTCCCCCAAACATGATTGAACTTGGTTTTTGGAGGGGGTGTTAGCGTTGGAGTTTCGGACAAATTGATCCTGACTCGACGAGCCCCATTTAAATGAGTATTATCCTTAGATTTCTAACCTTGTTCATATCCAAGGCCTTTTAGTTGGTATTAGACTTCAAATTTATGGGTAATATACTTTTCCCCCAAACATGATTGAACTTTGTTTTTGGAGGGGGTGTTAGCCTTGGATTTTCGGACAAATTGATCCTGACTCGACGAGCCCCATTGAAATGAGTATTACCCTTAGATTTCTATCCTTGGTCATATCCAAGCCCTTTTAGTTGGTGTTAGACTTCAAATTTATGGGTAGTATACTTTTCCCCCAAACATGATTGAACTTGGTTTTTGGAGGGGGTGTTAGCTTTGGATTTTCGGACAAATTGATCCTGACTCGACGAGCCCCATTTAAATGAGTATTATCCTTAGATTTCTAACCTTGTTCATATCCAAGGCTTTTTAGTTGGTATTAGACTTCAAATTTATGGGTAATAGACTTTTCCCCCAAACATGATTGAACTTGGATTTCGGAGGGGGTGTTAGCCTTGGATTTTCAGACAAATTGATCCAGACTCGACGAGCCCCATTTAAGTGAGTATTAGCCTTAGATTTCTAACCTGGGTCATATCCAAGCCCTTTTAGTTGGTATTAGACTTCAAATTTATGGGTAATATCCTTTTCCCCCAAACATGATTGAACTTGGTTTTTGGAGGGGGTGTTAGCCTTGGATTTTCGGACAAATTGATCCTGACTCGACGAGCCCCATTTAATTGAGTATTAGCCTTAGATTTCTAACCTTGTTCATATACAAGCCCTTTTAGTTGGTATTAGACTTCAAATTTATGGGTAATAGACTTTTCCCCCAAACATGATTGAACTTGGTTTTTGGAGGGGGTGTTAGCCTTGGATTTTCGGACAAATTGATCCAGACTCGACGAGCCCCATTTAAATGAGTATTAGCCTTCGATTTCTAACCTTGTTCATATCCAAGCCCTTTTAGTTGGTATTAGACTTCAAATTTATGGGTAATATACTTTTCCCCCAAACATGATTGAACTTGGTTTTTGGAGGGGGTGTTAGCCTTGGATTTTCGGACAAATTGATCCAGACTCGACGAGCCCCATTTAAATGAGTATTAGCCTTCGATTTCTAACCTTGTTCATATCCAAGCCCTTTTAGTTGGTATTAGACTTCAAATTTATGGGTAATAGACTTTTCCCCCAAACATGATTGAACTTGGTTTTTGGAGGGGGTGTTAGCGTTGGAGTTTCGGACAAATTGATCCTGACTCGACGAGCCCCATTTAAATGAGTATTATCCTTAGATTTCTAACCTTGTTCATATCCAAGGCCTTTTAGTTGGTATTAGACTTCAAATTTATGGGTAATATCCTTTTCCCCCAAACATGATTGAACTTTGTTTTTGGAGGGGGTGTTAGCCTTGGATTTTCGGACAAATTGATCCTGACTCGACGAGCCCCATTGAAATGAGTATTATCCTTAGATTTCTAACCTTGTTAATATCCAAGGCCTTTTAGTTGGTATTAGACTTCAAATTTATGGGTAATATACTTTTCCCCCAAAAATGATTGAACTTGGTTTTTGGAGGGGGTGTTAGCCTTGGATTTTCGGACAAATTGATCCTCACTCGACGAGCCCCATTGAAATGAGTATTATCCTTAGATTTCTAACCTTGTTAATATGCAAGGCCATTTAGTTGGTATTAGACTTCAAATTTATGGGTAATATACTTTTCCCGCAAACATGATTGAACTTGGTTTTTGGAGGGGGTGTTAGCCTTGGATTTTCGGACAAATTGATCCAGACTCGACGAGCCCCATTTAAGTGAGTATTAGCCTTAGATTTCTAACCTGGGTCATATCCAAGCCCTTTTAGTTGGTATTAGACTTCAAATTTATGGGTAATATCCTTTTCCCCCAAACATGATTGAACTTGGTTTTTGGAGGGGGTGTTAGCCTTGGATTTTCGGACAAATTGATCCTGACTCGACGAGCCCCATTTAATTGAGTATTAGCCTTAGATTTCTAACCTTGTTCATATACAAGCCCTTTTAGTTGGTATTAGACTTCAAATTTATGGGTAATAGACTTTTCCCCCAAACATGATTGAACTTGGTTTTTGGAGGGGGTGTTAGCCTTGGATTTTCGGACAAATTGATCCAGACTCGACGAGCCCCATTTAAATGAGTATTAGCCTTCGATTTCTAACCTTGTTCATATCCAAGCCCTTTTAGTTGGTATTAGACTTCAAATTTATGGGTAATAGACTTTTCCCCCAAACATGATTGAACTTGGTTTTTGGAGGGGGTGTTAGCCTTGGAGTTTCGGACAAATTGATCCTGACTCGACGAGCCCCATTTAAATGAGTATTATCCTTAGATTTCTAACCTTGTTCATATCCAAGCCCTTTTAGTTGGTATTAGACTTCAAATTTATGGGTAATATACTTTTCCCCCAAACATGATTGAACTTGGTTTTTGGAGGGGGGGTTAGCCTTGCATTTTCGGACAAATTGATCCTGACTCGACGAGCCCCATTTAAATGAGTATTAGCCTTAGATTTCTAACCTTTTTCATATCCAAGCCCTTTTAGTTGGTATTAGACTTCAAATTTATGGGTAATATCCTTTTCCCCCAAACATGATTGAACTTTGTTTTTGGAGGGGGTGTTAGCCTTGGATTTTCGGACAAATTGATCCTGACTCGACGAGCCCCATTGAAATGAGTATTATCCTTAGATTTCTAACCTTGTTAATATCCAAGGCCTTTTATTTGGTATTAGACTTCAAATTTATGGGTAATATACTTTTCCCCCAAACATGATTGAACTTGGTTTTTGGAGGGGGTGTTAGCCTTGGATTTTCGGACAAATTGATCCAGACTCGACGAGCCCCATTTAAATGAGTATTAGCCTTCGATTTCTAACCTTGTTCATATCCAAGCCCTTTTAGTTGGTATTAGACTTCAAATTTATGGGTAATAGACTTTTCCCCCAAACATGATTGAACTTGGTTTTTGGAGGGGGTGTTAGCGTTGGAGTTTCGGACAAATTGATCCTGACTCGACGAGCCCCATTTAAATGAGTATTATCCTTAGATTTCTAACCTTGTTCATATCCAAGGCCTTTTAGTTGGTATTAGACTTCAAATTTATGGGTAATATACTTTTCCCCCAAACATGATTGAACTTTGTTTTTGGAGGGGTGTTAGCCTTGGATTTTCGGACAAATTGATCCTGACTCGACGAGCCCCATTGAAATGAGTATTATCCTTAGATTTCTAACCTTGTTAATATCCAAGGCCTTTTAGTTGGTATTAGACTTCAAATTTATGGGTAATATACTTTTCCCCCAAACATGATTGAACTTGGTTTTTGGAGGGGGTGTTAGCCTTGGATTTTCGGACAAATTGATCCTCACTCGACGAGCCCCATTGAAATGAGTATTATCCTTAGATTTCTAACCTTGTTAATATGCAAGGCCATTTAGTTGGTATTAGACTTCAAATTTATGGGTAATATACTTTTCCCCCAAACATGATTGAACTTGGTTTTTGGAGGGGGTGTTAGCCTTGGATTTTCGGACAAATTGATCCAGACTCGACGAGCCCCATTTAAGTGAGTATTAGCCTTAGATTTCTAACCTGGGTCATATCCAAGCCCTTTTAGATGGTATTAGACTTCAAATTTATGGGTTATAGGTTTTTCCCCCAACACATGATTGAACTTGGTTTTTGGAGGGGGTGTTAGCCTTGGATTTTAAGACAAATTGATCCTGACTCGACGAGCTCCATTTAAGTGAGTATTAGCCTTAGATTTCTAACCTGGGTCATATCCAAGCCCTTTTAGTTGGTATTAGACTTCAAATTTATGGGTAATATCCTTTTCCCCCAAACATGATTGAACTTTGTTTTTGGAGGGGGTGTTAGCCTTGGATTTTCGGACAAATTGATCCTGACTCGACGAGCCCCATTGAAATGAGTATTATCCTTAGATTTCTAACCTTGTTAATATCCAAGGCCTTTTAGTTGGTATTAGACTTCAAATTTATGGGTAATATACTTTTCCCCCAAACATGATTGAACTTGGTTTTTGGAGGGGGTGTTAGCCTTGGATTTTCGGACAAATTGATCCAGACTCGACGAGCCCCATTTAAATGAGTATTAGCCTTCGATTTCTAACCTTGTTCATATCCAAGCCCTTTTAGTTGGTATTAGACTTCAAATTTATGGGTAATAGACTTTTCCCCCAAACATGATTGAACTTGGTTTTTGGAGGGGGTGTTAGCCTTGGAGTTTCGGACAAATTGATCCTGACTCGACGAGCCCCATTTAAATGAGTATTATCCTTAGATTTCTAACCTTGTTCATATCCAAGGCCTTTTAGTTGGTATTAGACTTCAAATTTATGGGTAATATACTTTTCCCCCAAACATGATTGAACTTGGTTTTTGGAGGGGGGGTTAGCCTTGCATTTTCGGACAAATTGATCCTGACTCGACGAGCCCCATTTAAATGAGTATTAGCCTTAGATTTCTAACCTTTTTCATATCCAAGCCCTTTTAGTTGGTATTAGACTTCAAATTTATGGGTTATAGGCTTTTCCCCCAAACATGATTGAACTTGGTTTTTGGAGGGGGTGTTTAGCCTTGGATTTTAGGACAAATTGATCCTGACTCGACGAGCCCCATTTAAATGAGTATTAGGCTTAGATTTCTAACCTTGTTCATATCCAAGCCCTTTTAGTTCGTATTATACTTAAAATTCATGGGTTATAGACTTTTCCCCCAAACATGATTGAACTTGGTTTTTGGAGGGGGTGTTAGCCTTGGATTTTCGGACAAATTGATCCTAACTCGACGAGCCCCATTTAAATGAGTATTAGCCTTAGATTTCTAACCTTATTCATATCCAAGCCCTTTTAGTTTGTATTAGTCTTCAAATTTATGGGTTAGAGGCTTTTCCCCCAAACATGATTGAACTTGGTTTTTGGAGGGGGTGTTAGCCTTGGATTTTCGGTCAAATTGATCCTGACTCGACGAGCCCCATTTAAATGAGTATTAGGCTTAGATTTCTAACCTTGTTCATATCCAAGCCCTTTTAGATGGTATTAGACTTCAAATTTATGGGTTATAGGTTTTTCCCCCAACACATGATTGAACTTGGTTTTTGGAGGGGGTGTTAGCCTTGGATTTTCAGACAAATTGATCCTGACTCGACGAGCTCCATTTAAGTGAGTATTAGCCTTAGATTTCTAACTCGGGTCATATCCAAGCCCTTTTAGTTGGTATTAGACTTCAAATTTATGGGTAATATCCTTTTCCCCCAAACATGATTGAACTTTGTTTTTGGAGGGGGTGTTAGCCTTGGATTTTCGGACAAATTGATCCTGACTCGACGGGCCCCATTGAAATGAGTATTATCCTTAGATTTCTAACCTTGTTAATATCCAAGGCCTTTTAGTTGGTATTAGACTTCAAATTTATGGGTAATATACTTTTCCCCCAAACATGATTGAACTTGGTTTTTGGAGGGGGTGTTAGCCTTGGAGTTTCGGACAAATTGATCCTGACTCGACGAGCCCCATTTAAATGAGTATTATCCTTAGATTTCTAACCTTGTTCATATCCAAGGCCTTTTAGTTGGTATTAGACTTCAAATTTATGGGTAATATACTTTTCCCCCAAACATGATTGAACTTGGTTTTTGGAGGGGGGGTTAGCCTTGCATTTTCGGACAAATTGATCCTGACTCGACGAGCCCCATTTAAATGAGTATTAGCCTTCAATTTCTAACCTTGTTCATATCCAAGCCCTTTTAGTTGGTATTAGACTTCAAATTTATGGGTAATAGACTTTTCCCCCAAACATGATTGAACTTGGTTTTTGGAGGGGGTGTTAGCGTTGGAGTTTCGGACAAATTGATCCTGACTCGACGAGCCCCATTTAAATGAATATTATCCTTAGATTTCTAACCTTGTTCATATCCAAGGCCTTTTAGTTGGTATTAGACTTCAAATTTATGGGTAATATACTTTTCCCCCAAACATGATTGAACTTTGTTTTTGGAGGGGGTGTTAGCCTTGGATTTTCGGACAAATTGATCCTGACTCGACGAGCCCCATTGAAATGAGTATTATCCTTAGATTTCTAACCTTGTTAATATCCAAGGCCTTTTAGTTGGTATTAGACTTCAAATTTATGGGTAATATACTTTTCCCCCAAACATGATTGAACTTGGTTTTTGGAGGGGGTGTTAGCCTTGGATTTTCGGACAAATTGATCCTCACTCGACGAGCCCCATTGAAATGAGTATTATCCTTAGATTTCTAACCTTGTTAATATGCAAGGCCATTTAGTTGGTATTAGACTTCAAATTTATGGGTAATATACTTTTCCCCCAAACATGATTGAACTTGGTTTTTGGAGGGGGTGTTAGCCTTGGATTTTCGGACAAATTGATCCAGACTCGACGAGCCCCATTTAAGTGAGTATTAGCCTTAGATTTCTAACCTGGGTCATATCCAAGCCCTTTTAGTTGGTATTAGACTTCAAATTTATGGGTAATATCCTTTTCCCCCAAACATGATTGAACTTGGTTTTTGGAGGGGGTGTTAGCCTTGGATTTTCGGACAAATTGATCCTGACTCGACGAGCCCCATTTAATTGAGTATTAGCCTTAGATTTCTAACCTTGTTCATATACAAGCCCTTTTAGTTGGTATTAGACTTCAAATTTATGGGTAATAGACTTTTCCCCCAAACATGATTGAACTTGGTTTTTGGAGGGGGTGTTAGCCTTGGATTTTCGGACAAATTGATCCAGACTCGACGAGCCCCATTTAAATGAGTATTAGCCTTAGATTTCTAACCTTTTTCATATCCAAGCCCTTTTAGTTGGTATTAGACTTCAAATTTATGGGTTATAGGCTTTTCCCCCAAACATGATTGAACTTGGTTTTTGGAGGGGGTGTTAGCCTTGGATTTTAGGACAAATTGATCCTGACTCGACGAGCCCCATTTAAATGAGTATTAGGCTTAGATTTCTAACCTTGTTCATATCCAAGCCCTTTTAGTTCGTATTATACTTCAAATTCATGGGTTATAGACTTTTCCCCCAAACATGATTGAACTTGGTTTTTGGAGGGGGTGTTAGCCTTGGATTTTCGGACAAATTGATCCTAACTCGACGAGCCCCATTTAAATGAGTATTAGCCTTAGATTTCTAACCTTGTTCATATCCAAGCCCTTTTAGTTTGTATTAGTCTTCAAATTTATGGGTTAGAGGCTTTTCCCCCAAACATGATTGAACTTGGTTTTTGGAGGGGGTGTTAGCCTTGGATTTTCGGACAAATTGATCCTGACTCGACGAGCCCCATTTAAATGAGTATTAGGCTTAGATTTCTAACCTTGTTCATATCCAAGCCCTTTTAGATGGTATTAGACTTCAAATTTATGGGTTATAGGTTTTTCCCCCAACACATGATTGAACTTGGTTTTTGGAGGGGGTGTTAGCCTTGGATTTTCAGACAAATTGATCCTGACTCGACGAGCTCCATTTAAGTGAGTATTAGCCTTAGATTTCTAACTCGGGTCATATCCAAGCCCTTTTAGTTGGTATTAGACTTCAAATTTATGGGTAATATCCTTTTCCCCCAAACATGATTGAACTTTGTATTTGGAGGGGGTGTTAGCCTTGGATTTTCGGACAAATTGATCCTGACTCGACGAGCCCCATTGAAATGAGTATTATCCTTAGATTTCTAACCTTGTTAATATCCAAGGCCTTTTAGTTGGTATTAGACTTCAAATTTATGGGTAATATACTTTTCCCCCAAACATGATTGAACTTGGTTTTTGGAGGGGGTGTTAGCCTTACATTTTCGGACAAATTGATCCTGACTCGACGAGCCCCATTTAAATGAGTATTAGCCTTAGATTTCTAACCTTGTTCATATCCAAGCCCTTTTAGTTGGTATTAGACTTCAAATTTATGGGTTATAGGCTTTTCCCCCAACACATGATTGTACTTGGTTTTTGGAGGGGGTGTTAGCCTTGGATTTTCAGACAAGTTGATCCTGACTCGACGAGCCCCATTTAAGTGAGTATTAGCCTTAGATTTCTAACCTTAGTCATATCCAAGCCCTTTTAATTGGTATTAGACTTCAAATTTATGGGTAATATCCTTTTCCCCCAAACATGATTGAACTTGGTTTTTGGAGGGGGTGTTAGCCTTGGATTTTCGGACAAATTGATCCAGACTCGACGAGCCCCATTTAAATGAGTATTAGCCCTTGATTTCTAACCTTGTTCATATCCAAGCCCTTTTAGTTGGTATTAGACTTCAAATTTATGGGTAATATACTTTTCCCCCAAACATGATTGAACTTGGTTTTTGGAGGGGGTGTTAGCCTTGCATTTTCGGACAAATTGATCCTGACTCGACGAGCCCCATTTAAATGAGTATTAGCCTTAGATTTCTAACCTTTTTCATATCCAAGCCCTTTTAGTTGGTATTAGACTTCAAATTTATGGGTTATAGGCTTTTCCCCCAAACATGATTGAACTTGGTTTTTGGAGGGGGTGTTAGCCTTGGATTTTAGGACAAATTGATCCTGACTCGACGAGCCCCATTTAAATGAGTATTAGGCTTAGATTTCTAACCTTGTTCATATCCAAGCCCTTTTAGTTCGTATTATACTTCAAATTCATGGGTTATAGACTTTTCCCCCAAACATGATTGAACTTGGTTTTTGGAGGGGGTGTTAGCCTTGGATTTTCGGACAAATTGATCCTAACTCGACGAGCCCCATTTAAATGAGTATTAGCCTTAGATTTCTAACCTTGTTCATATCCAAGCCCTTTTAGTTTGTATTAGTCTTCAAATTTATGGGTTAGAGGCTTTTCCCCCAAACATGATTGAACTTGGTTTTTGGAGGGGGTGTTAGCCTTGGATTTTCGGACAAATTGATCCTGACTCGACGAGCCCCATTTAAATGAGTATTAGGCTTAGATTTCTAACCTTGTTCATATCCAAGCCCTTTTAGATGGTATTAGACTTCAAATTTATGGGTTATAGGTTTTTCCCCCAACACATGATTGAACTTGGTTTTTGGAGGGGGTGTTAGCCTTGGATTTTCAGACAAATTGATCCTGACTCGACGAGCTCCATTTAAGTGAGTATTAGCCTTAGATTTCTAACTCGGGTCATATCCAAGCCCTTTTAGTTGGTATTAGACTTCAAATTTATGGGTAATATCCTTTTCCCCCAAACATGATTGAACTTTGTTTTTGGAGGGGGTGTTAGCCTTGGATTTTCGGACAAATTGATCCTGACTCGACGAGCCCCATTGAAATGAGTATTATCCTTAGATTTCTAACCTTGTTAATATCCAAGGCCTTTTAGTTGGTATTAGACTTCAAATTTATGGGTAATATACTTTTCCCCCAAACATGATTGAACTTGGTTTTTGGAGGGGGTGTTAGCCTTACATTTTCGGACAAATTGATCCTGACTCGACGAGCCCCATTTAAATGAGTATTAGCCTTAGATTTCTAACCTTGTTCATATCCAAGCCCTTTTAGTTGGTATTAGACTTCAAATTTATGGGTTATAGGCTTTTCCCCCAACACATGATTGTACTTGGTTTTTGGAGGGGGTGTTAGCCTTGGATTTTCAGACAAATTGATCCTGACTCGACGAGCCCCATTTAAGTGAGTATTAGCCTTAGATTTCTAACCTTAGTCATATCCAAGCCCTTTTAATTGGTATTAGACTTCAAATTTATGGGTAATATCCTTTTCCCCCAAACATGATTGAACTTGGTTTTTGGAGGGGGTGTTAGCCTTGGATTTTCGGACAAATTGATCCAGACTCGACGAGCCCCATTTAAATGAGTATTAGCCCTTGATTTCTAACCTTGTTCATATCCAAGCCCTTTTAGTTGGTATTAGACTTCAAATTTATGGGTAATATACTTTTCCCCCAAACATGATTGAACTTGGTTTTTGGAGGGGGTGTTAGCCTTGCATTTTCGGACAAATTGATCCTGACTCGACGAGCCCCATTTAAATGAGTATTAGCCTTAGATTTCTAACCTTTTTCATATCCAAGCCCTTTTAGTTGGTATTAGACTTCAAATTTATGGGTTATAGGCTTTTCCCCCAAACATGATTGAACTTGGTTTTTGGAGGGGGTGTTAGCCTTGGATTTTAGGACAAATTGATCCTGACTCGACGAGCCCCATTTAAATGAGTATTAGGCTTAGATTTCTAACCTTGTTCATATCCAAGCCCTTTTAGTTCGTATTATACTTCAAATTCATGGGTTATAGACTTTTCCCCCAAACATGATTGAACTTGGTTTTTGGAGGGGGTGTTAGCCTTGGATTTTCGGACAAATTGATCCTAACTCGACGAGCCCCATTTAAATGAGTATTAGCCTTAGATTTCTAACCTTGTTCATATCCAAGCCCTTTTAGTTTGTATTAGTCTTCAAATTTATGGGTTAGAGGCTTTTGCCCCAAACATGATTGAACTTGGTTTTTGGAGGGGGTGTTAGCCTTGGATTTTCGGACAAATTGATCCTGACTCGACGAGCCCCATTTAAATGAGTATTAGGCTTAGATTTCTAACCTTGTTCATATCCAAGCCCTTTTAGATGGTATTAGACTTCAAATTTATGGGTTATAGGTTTTTCCCCCAACACATGATTGAACTTGGTTTTTGGAGGGGGTGTTAGCCTTGGATTTTCAGACAAATTGATCCTGACTCGACGAGCTCCATTTAAGTGAGTATTAGCCTTAGATTTCTAACTCGGGTCATATCCAAGCCCTTTTAGTTGGTATTAGACTTCAAATTTATGGGTAATATCCTTTTCCCCCAAACATGATTGAACTTTGTTTTTGGAGGGGGTGTTAGCCTTGGATTTTCGGACAAATTGATCCTGACTCGACGAGCCCCATTGAAATGAGTATTATCCTTAGATTTCTAACCTTGTTAATATCCAAGGCCTTTTAGTTGGTATTAGACTTCAAATTTATGGGTAATATACTTTTCCCCCAAACATGATTGAACTTGGTTTTTGGAGGGGGTGTTAGCCTTGGATTTTCGGACAAATTGATCCTGACTCGACGAGCCCCATTTAAATGAGTATTAGCCTTAGATTTCTAACCTTGTTCATATCCAAGCCCTTTTAGATGGTATTAGACTTCAAATTTATGGGTTATAGGCTTTTCCCCCAACACATGATTGAAATTGGTTTTTGGAGGGGGTGTTAGCCTTGGATTTCCGGACAAATTGATCCTTACTCGACGAGCCCCATTTAAGTGAGTATTAGCCTTAGATTTCTAACCTGAGTCATATCCAAGCCCTTTTAGTTGGTATTAGACTTCAAATTTATGGGTAATATCCTTTTCCCCCAAACATGATTGAACTTTGCTTTTTGGGCGGGTGTTAGCCTTGGATTTTCGGACCAATTGATCCTGACTCGACGAGCCCCATTGAAATGAGTATTATCCTTAGATTTCTAACCTTGTTCATATCCAAGGACTTTTAGTTGGTATTAGACTTCAAATTTATGGGTTATAGGCTTTTCCCCCAACACATGATTGAACTTGGTTTTTGGAGGGGCTGTTAGCCTTGGATTTTCAGACAAATTGATCCTGACTCGACGAGCCCCATTTAAGTGAGTATTAGCCTTAGATTTCTAACCTTGGTCATATCCAAGCCCTTTTAGTTGGTATTAGACTTCAAATTTATGGGTAATATCCTTTTCCCCCAAACATGATTGAACTTGGTTTTTGGAGGGGGTGTTAGCCTTGGATTTTCGGACAAATTGATCCTGACTCGACGAGCCCCATTTAAATCAGTATTAGCCTTAGATTTCTAACCTTGTTCATATCCAAGCCCTTTTAGTTGGTATTAGACTTCAAATTTATGGGTAATAGACTATTCCCCCAAACATGATTGAACTTGGTTTTTGGAGGGGGTGTTAGCCTTGGAGTTTCGGACAAATTGATCCTGACTCGACGAGCCCCATTTAAATGAGTACTAGCCTTAGATTTCTAACCTTGTTCATATCCAAGCCCTTTTAGTTGGTATTAGACTTCAAATTTATGGGTTATAGGCTTTTCCCCCAACACATGATTGAACTTGGTTTTTGGAGGGGCTGTTAGCCTTGGATTTTCAGACAAATTGATCCTGACTCGACGAGCCCCATTTAAGTGAGTATTAGCCTTAGATTTCTAACCTTGGTCATATCCAAGCCCTTTTAGTTGGTATTAGACTTCAAATTTATGGGTAATATCCTTTTCCCCCAAACATGATTGAACTTGGTTTTTGGAGGGGGTGTTAGCCTTGGATTTTCGGACAAATTGATCCTGACTCGACGAGCCCCATTTAAATGAGTATTAGCCTTAGATTTCTAACCTTGTTCATATCCAAGCCCTTTTAGATGGTATTAGACTTCAAATTTATGGGTTATAGGCTTTTCCCCCAACACATGATTGAAATTGGTTTTTGGAGGGGGTGTTAGCCTTGGATTTTCGGACAAATTGATCCTTACTCGACGAGCCCCATTTAAGTGAGTATTAGCCTTAGATTTCTAACCTGAGTCATATCCAAGCCCTTTTAGTTGGTATTAGACTTCAAATTTATGGGTAATATCCTTTTCCCCCAAACATGATTGAACTTGGTTTTTGGAGGGGGTGTTAGCCTTGGATTTTCGGACAAATTGATCCAGACTCGACGAGCCCCATTTAAATGAGTATTAGCCCTTGATTTCTAACCTTGTTCATATCCAAGCCCTTTTAGTTGGTATTAGACTTCAAATTTATGGGTAATATACTTTTCCCCCAAACATGATTGAACTTGGTTTTTGGAGGGGGTGTTAGCCTTGCATTTTCGGACAAATTGATCCTGACTCGACGAGCCCCATTTAAATGAGTATTAGCCTTAGATTTCTAACCTTTTTCATATCCAAGCCCTTTTAGTTGGTATTAGACTTCAAATTTATGGGTTATAGGCTTTTCCCCCAAACATGATTGAACTTGGTTTTTGGAGGGGGTGTTAGCCTTGGATTTTAGGACAAATTGATCCTGACTCGACGAGCCCCATTTAAATGAGTATTAGGCTTAGATTTCTAACCTTGTTCATATCCAAGCCCTTTTAGTTCGTATTATACTTCAAATTCATGGGTTATAGACTTTTCCCCCAAACATGATTGAACTTGGTTTTTGGAGGGGGTGTTAGCCTTGCATTTTCGGACAAATTGATCCTGACTCGACGAGCCCCATTTAAATGAGTATTAGCCTTAGATTTCTAACCTTTTTCATATCCAAGCCCTTTTAGTTGGTATTAGACTTCAAATTTATGGGTAATAGACTTTTCCCCCAAACATGATTGAACTTGGTTTTTGGAGGGGGTGTTAGCCTTGGAGTTTCGGACAAATTGATCCTGACTCGACGAGCCCCATTTAAATGAGTATTATCCTTAGATTTCTAACCTTGTTCATATCCAAGGCCTTTTAGTTGGTATTAGACTTCAAATTTATGGGTAATATCCTTTTCCCCCAAACATGATTGAACTTGGTTTTTGGAGGGGGTGTTAGCCTTGGATTTTCGGACAAATTGATCCAGACTCGACGAGCCCCATTTAAATGAGTGTTAGCCTTTGATTTCTAACCTTGTTCATATCCAAGCCCTTTTAGTTGGTATTAGACTTCAAATTTATGGGTAATATACTTTTCCCCCAAACATGATTGAACTTGGTTTTTGGAGGGGCTGTTAGCCTTGCATTTTCGGACAAATTGATCCTGACTCGACGAGCCCCATTTAAATGAGTATTAGCCTTCGATTTCTAACCTTGTTCATATCCAAGCCCTTTTAGTTGGTATTAGACTTCAAATTTATGGGTTATAGGCTTTTCCCCCAACACATGATTGAACTTGGTTTTTGGAGGGGCTGTTAGCCATGGATTTTCAGACAAATTGATCCTGACTCGACGAGCCCCATTTAAGTGAGTATTAGCCTTAGATTTCGAACCTTGGTCATATCCAAGCCCTTTTAGTTGGTATTAGACATCAAATTTATGGGTAATATCCTTTTCCCCCAAACATGATTGAACTTGGTTTTTGGAGGGGGTGTTAGCCTTGGATTTTCGGACAAATTGATCCTGACTCGACGAGCCCCATTTAAATCAGTATTAGCCTTAGATTTCTAACCTTGTTCATATCCAAGCCCTTTTAGTTGGTATTAGACTTCAAATTTATGGGTAATAGACTTTTCCCCCAAACATGATTGAACTTGGTTTTTGGAGGGGGTGTTAGCCTTGGAGTTTCGGACAAATTGATCCTGACTCGACGAGCCCCATTTAAATGAGTATTATCCTTAGATTTCTAACCTTGTTCATATCCAAGGCCTTTTAGTTGGTATTAGACTTCAAATTTATGGGTAATATACTTTTCCCCCAAACATGATTGAACTTGGTTTTTGGAGGGGGTGTTAGCCTTGCATTTTCGGACAAATTGATCCTGACTCGACGAGCCCCATTTAAATGAGTATTAGCCTTAGATTTCTAACCTTTTTCATATCCAAGCCCTTTTAGTTGGTATTAGACTTCAAATTTATGGGTTATAGGCTTTTCCCCCAAACACGATTGAACTTGGTTTTTGGAGGGGGTGTTAGCCTTGGATTTTAGGACAAATTGATCCTGACTCGACGAGCCCCATTTAAGTGAGTATTAGCCTTAGATTTCTAACCTTGGTCATATCCAAGCCCTTTTAGTTGGTATTAGACTTCAAATTTATGGGTAATATCCTTTTCCCCCAAACATGATTGAACTTGGTTTTTGGAGGGGGTGTTAGCCTTGGATTTTCGGACAAATTGATCCTGACTCGACGAGCCCCATTGAAATGAGTATTATCCTTAGATTTCTAACCTTGTTCATATCCAAGGCCTTTTAGTTGGTATTGGACTTCAAATTTATGGGTAATATACTTTTCCCCCAAACATGATTGAACTTGGTTTTTGGAGGGGGTGTTAGCCTTGCATTTTCGGACAAATTGATCCTGACTCGACGAGCCCCATTTAAATGAGTATTAGCCTTAGATTTCTAACCTTGTTCATATCCAAGCCCTTTTAGATGGTATTAGACTTCAAATTTATGGGTTATAGGCTTTTCCCCCAACACATGATTGAAATTGGTTTTTGGAGGGGGTGTTAGCCTTGGATTTTCGGACAAATTGATCCTTACTCGACGAGCCCCATTTAAGTGAGTATTAGCCTTAGATTTCTAACCTGAGTCATATCCAAGCCCTTTTAGTTGGTATTAGACTTCAAATTTATGGGTAATATCCTTTTCCCCCAAACATGATTGAACTTTGCTTTTTGGGCGGGTGTTAGCCTTGGATTTTCGGACCAATTGATCCTGACTCGACGAGCCCCATTGAAATGAGTATTATCCTTAGATTTCTAACCTTGTTCATATCCAAGGACTTTTAGTTGGTATTAGACTTCAAATTTATGGGTTATAGGCTTTTCCCCCAACACATGATTGAACTTGGTTTTTGGAGGGGCTGTTAGCCTTGGATTTTCAGACAAATTGATCCTGACTCGACGAGCCCCATTTAAGTGAGTATTAGCCTTAGATTTCTAACCTTGGTCATATCCAAGCCCTTTTAGTTGGTATTAGACTTCAAATTTATGGGTAATATCCTTTTCCCCCAAACATGATTGAACTTGGTTTTTGGAGGGGGTGTTAGCCTTGGATTTTCGGACAAATTGATCCTGACTCGACGAGCCCCATTTAAATCAGTATTAGCCTTAGATTTCTAACCTTGTTCATATCCAAGCCCTTTTAGTTGGTATTAGACTTCAAATTTATGGGTAATAGACTATTCCCCCAAACATGATTGATCTTGGTTTTTGGAGGGGGTGTTAGCCTTGGAGTTTCGGACAAATTGATCCTGACTCGACGAGCCCCATTTAAATGAGTACTAGCCTTAGATTTCTAACCTTGTTCATATCCAAGCCCTTTTAGTTGGTATTAGACTTCAAATTTATGGGTTATAGGCTTTTCCCCCAACACATGATTGAACTTGGTTTTTGGAGGGGCTGTTAGCCTTGGATTTTCAGACAAATTGATCCTGACTCGACGAGCCCCATTTAAGTGAGTATTAGCCTTAGATTTCTAACCTTGGTCATATCCAAGCCCTTTTAGTTGGTATTAGACTTCAAATTTATGGGTAATATCCTTTTCCCCCAAACATGATTGAACTTGGTTTTTGGAGGGGGTGTTAGCCTTGGATTTTCGGACAAATTGATCCTGACTCGACGAGCCCCATTTAAATCAGTATTAGCCTTAGATTTCTAACCTTGTTCATATCCAAGCCCTTTTAGTTGGTATTAGACTTCAAATTTATGGGTAATAGACTTTTCCCCCAAACATGATTGAACTTGGTTTTTGGAGGGGGTGTTAGCCTTGGAGTTTCGGACAAATTGATCCTGACTCGACGAGCCCCATTTAAATGAGTATTATCCTTAGATTTCTAACCTTGTTCATATCCAAGGCCTTTTAGTTGGTATTAGACTTCAAATTTATGGGTAATATCCTTTTCCCCCAAACATGATTGAACTTGGTTTTTGGAGGGGGTGTTAGCCTTGGATTTTCGGACAAATTGATCCAGACTCGACGAGCCCCATTTAAATGAGTGTTAGCCTTTGATTTCTAACCTTGTTCATATCCAAGCCCTTTTAGTTGGTATTAGACTTCAAATTTATGGGTAATATACTTTTCCCCCAAACATGATTGAACTTGGTTTTTGGAGGGGCTGTTAGCCTTGCATTTTCGGACAAATTGATCCTGACTCGACGAGCCCCATTTAAATGAGTATTAGCCTTCGATTTCTAACCTTGTTCATATCCAAGCCCTTTTAGTTGGTATTAGACTTCAAATTTATGGGTTATAGGCTTTTCCCCCAACACATGATTGAACTTGGTTTTTGGAGGGGCTGTTAGCCATGGATTTTCAGACAAATTGATCCTGACTCGACGAGCCCCATTTAAGTGAGTATTAGCCTTAGATTTCGAACCTTGGTCATATCCAAGCCCTTTTAGTTGGTATTAGACTTCAAATTTATGGGTAATATCCTTTTCCCCCAAACATGATTGAACTTGGTTTTTGGAGGGGGTGTTAGCCTTGGATTTTCGGACAAATTGATCCTGACTCGACGAGCCCCATTTAAATCAGTATTAGCCTTAGATTTCTAACCTTGTTCATATCCAAGCCCTTTTAGTTGGTATTAGACTTCAAATTTATGGGTAATAGACTTTTCCCCCAAACATGATTGAACTTGGTTTTTGGAGGGGGTGTTAGCCTTGGAGTTTCGGACAAATTGATCCTGACTCGACGAGCCCCATTTAAATGAGTATTATCCTTAGATTTCTAACCTTGTTCATATCCAAGGCCTTTTAGTTGGTATTAGACTTCAAATTTATGGGTAATATACTTTTCCCCCAAACATGATTGAACTTGGTTTTTGGAGGGGGTGTTAGCCTTGCATTTTCGGACAAATTGATCCTGACTCGACGAGCCCCATTTAAATGAGTATTAGCCTTAGATTTCTAACCTTTTTCATATCCAAGCCCTTTTAGTTGGTATTAGACTTCAAATTTATGGGTTATAGGCTTTTCCCCCAAACATGATTGAACTTGGTTTTTGGAGGGGGTGTTAGCCTTGGATTTTAGGAAAAATTGATCCTGACTCGACGAGCCCCATTTAAGTGAGTATTAGCCTTAGATTTCTAACCTTGGTCATATCCAAGCCCTTTTAGTTGGTATTAGACTTCAAATTTATGGGTAATATCCTTTTCCCCCAAACATGATTAAACTTGGTTTTTGGAGGGGGTGTTAGCCTTGGATTTTCGGACAAATTGATCCTGACTCGACGAGCCCCATTGAAATGAGTATTATCCTTAGATTTCTAACCTTGTTCATATCCAAGGCCTTTTAGTTGGTATTGGACTTCAAATTTATGGGTAATATACTTTTCCCCCAAACATGATTGAACTTGGTTTTTGGAGGGGGTGTTAGCCTTGCATTTTCGGACAAATTGATCCTGACTCGACGAGCCCCATTTAAATGAGTATTAGCCTTAGATTTCTAACCTTGTTCATATCCAAGCCCTTTTAGATGGTATTAGACTTCAAATTTATGGGTTATAGGCTTTTCCCCCAACACATGATTGAAATTGGTTTTTGGAGGGGGTGTTAGCCTTGGATTTTCGGACAAATTGATCCTTACTCGACGAGCCCCATTTAAGTGAGTATTAGCCTTAGATTTCTAACCTGAGTCATATCCAAGCCCTTTTAGTTGGTATTAGACTTCAAATTTATGGGTAATATCCTTTTCCCCCAAACATGATTGAACTTTGCTTTTTGGGCGGGTGTTAGCCTTGGATTTTCGGACCAATTGATCCTGACTCGACGAGCCCCATTGAAATGAGTATTATCCTTAGATTTCTAACCTTGTTCATATCCAAGGACTTTTAGTTGGTATTAGACTTCAAATTTATGGGTTATAGGCTTTTCCGCCAACACATGATTGAACTTGGTTTTTGGAGGGGCTGTTAGCCTTGGATTTTCAGACAAATTGATCCTGACTCGACGAGCCCCATTTAAGTGAGTATTAGCCTTAGATTTCTAACCTTGGTCATATCCAAGCCCTTTTAGTTGGTATTAGACTTCAAATTTATGGGTAATATCCTTTTCCCCCAAACATGATTGAACTTGGTTTTTGGAGGGGGTGTTAGCCTTGGATTTTCGGACAAATTGATCCTGACTCGACGAGCCCCATTTAAATCAGTATTAGCCTTAGATTTCTAACCTTGTTCATATCCAAGCCCTTTTAGTTGGTATTAGACTTCAAATTTATGGGTTATAGGCTTTTCCCCCAAACATGATTGAACTTGGTTTTTGGAGGGGGTGTTAGCCTTGCATTTTCGGACAAATTGATCCTGACTCGACGAGCCCCATTTAAATGAGTATTAGCCTTCGATTTCTAACCTTGTTCATATCCAAGCCCTTTTAGTTGGTATTAGACTTCAAATTTATGGGTTATAGGCTTTTCCCCCAACACATGATTGAACTTGGTTTTTGGAGGGGCTGCTAGCCTTGGATTTTCAGACAAATTGATCCTTACTCGACGAGCCCCATTTAAGTGAGTATTAGCCTTAGATTTCTAACCTGAGTCATATCCAAGCCCTTTCAGTTGGTATTAGACTTCAAATTTATGGGTTATAGGCTTTTCCCCCAACACATGATTGAACTTGGTT
This sequence comes from Salix caprea, assembly GCA_964035475.1. Lineage (NCBI taxonomy): Eukaryota > Viridiplantae > Streptophyta > Magnoliopsida > Malpighiales > Salicaceae > Salix > Salix caprea. The sequence continues at coordinate 2,501,273 of OZ037748.1, read as the reverse complement.
TTTGGAGGGGCTGTTAGCCTTGGATCTTCAGACAAATTGATCCTGACTCGACGAGCCCCATTTAAGTGAGTATTAGCCTTAGATTTCTAACCTTGGTCATATCCAAGCCCTTTTAGTTGGTATTAGACTTCAAATTTATGGGTAATATCCTTTTCCCCCAAACATGATTGAACTTGGTTTTTGGAGGGGGTGTTAGCCTTGGATTTTCGGACAAATTGATCCTGACTCGACGAGCCCCATTTAAATCAGTATTAGCCTTAGATTTCTAACCTTGTTCATATCCAAGCCCTTTTAGTTGGTATTAGACTTCAAATTTATGGGTTATAGGCTTTTCCCCCAACACATGATTGAACTTGGTTTTTGGAGGGGCTGTTAGCCTTGGATTTTCAGACAAATTGATCCTGACTCGACGAGCCCCATTTAAGTGAGTATTAGCCTTAGATTTCTAACCTTGGTCATATCCAAGCCCTTTTAGTTGGTATTAAACTTCAAATTTATGTGTAATATCCTTTTCCCCCAAACATGATTGAACTTGGTTTTTGGAGGGAGTGTTAGCCTTGGATTTTCGGACAAATTGATCCTGACTCGACGAGCCCCATTTAAATGAGTATTAGGCTTAGATTTCTAACCTTGTTCATATCCAAGCCCTTTTAGATGGTATTAGACTTCAAATTTATGGGTTAGAGGTTTTTCCCCCAACACATTATTGAACTTGGTTTTTGGAGGGGGTGTTAGCCTTGGATTTTCAGACAAATTGATCCTGACTCGACGAGCTCCATTTAAGTGAGTATTAGCCTTAGATTTCTAACCTTGGTCATATGCAAGCCCTTTTAGTTTGTATTAGACTTCAAATTTATGGGTAATATCCTTTTCCCCCAAACATGATTGAACTTGGTTTTTGGAGGGGGTGTTAGCCTTGGATTTTCGGACAAATTGATCCTGACTCGACGAGCCCCATTTAAATCAGTATTAGCCTTAGATTTCTAACCTTGTTCATATCCAAGCCCTTTTAGTTGGTATTAGACTTCAAATTTATGGGTAATAGACTTTTCCCCCAAACATGATTGAACTTGGTTTTTGGAGGGGGTGTTAGCCTTGGAGTTTCGGACAAATTGATCCTGACTCGACGAGCCCCATTTAAATGAGTATTATCCTTAGATTTCTAACCTTGTTCATATCCAAGTCCTTTTATTTGGTATTAGACTTCAAATTTATGGGTAATATCCTTTTCCCCCAAACATGATTGAACTTGGTTTTTGGAGGGGGTGTTAGCCTTGGATTTTCGGACAAATTGATCCTGACTCGACGAGCCCCATTTAAATGAGTATTAGCCTTTGATTTCTAACCTTGTTCATATCCAAGCCCTTTTAGTTGGTATTAGACTTCAAATTTATGGGTAATATACTTTTCCCCCAAACATGATTGAACTTGGTTTTTGGAGGGGGTGTTAGCCTTGCATTTTCGGACAAATTGATCCTGACTCGACGAGCCCCATTTAAATGAGTATTAGCCTTAGATTTCTAACCTTGTTCATATCCAAGCCCTTTTAGATGGTATTAGACTTCAAATTTATGGGTTATAGGCTTTTCCCCCAACACATGATTGAAATTGGTTTTTGGAGGGGGTGTTAGCCTTGGATTTTCGGACAAATTGATCCTTACTCGACGAGCCCCATTTAAGTGAGTATTAGCCTTAGATTTCTAACCTGGGTCATATCCAAGCCCTTTTAGTTGGTATTAGACTTCAAATTTATGGGTAATATCCTTTTCCCCCAAACATGATTGAACTTTGCTTTTTGGGGGGGTGTTAGCCTTGGATTTTCGGACCAATTGATCCTGACTCGACGAGCCCCATTGAAATGAGTATTATCCTTAGATTTCTAACCTTGTTCATATCCAAGGCCTTTTAGTTGGTATTAGACTTCAAATTTATGGGTTATAGGCTTTTCCCCCAACAAATGATTGAACTTGGTTTTTGGAGGGGCTGTTAGCCTTGGATTTTCAGACAAATTGATCCTGACTCGACGAGCCCCATTTAAGTGAGTATTAGCCTTAGATTTCTAACCTTGGTCATATCCAAGCCCTTTTAGTTGGTATTAGACTTCAAATTTATGGGTAATATACTTTTCCCCCAAACATGATTGAACTTGGTTTTTGGAGGGGGTGTTAGCCTTGGATTTTCGGACAAATTGATCCTGACTCGACGAGCCCCATTTAAATGAGTATTAGGCTTAGATTTCTAACCTTGTTCATATCCAAGCCCTTTTAGATGGTATTAGACTTCAAATTTATGGGTTATAGGTTTTTCCCCCAACACATGATTGAACTTGGTTTTTGGAGGGGGTGTTAGCCTTGGATTTTCAGACAAATTGATCTTGACTCGACGACCCCATTTAAGTGAGTATTAGCCTTAGATTTCTAACCTTGGTCATATGCAAGCCCTTTTAGTTTGTATTAGACTTCAAATTTATGGGTAATATCCTTTTCCCCCAAACATGATTGAACTTGGTTTTTGGAGGGGGTGTTAGCCTTGGATTTTCGGACAAATTGATCCTGACTCGACGAGCCCCATTTAAATGAGTATTAGGCTTAGATTTCTAACCTTGTTCATATCCAAGCCCTTTTAGATGGTATTAGACTTCAAATTTATGGGTTATAGGTTTTTCCCCCAACACATGATTGAACTTGGTTTTTGGAGGGGGTGTTAGCCTTGGATTTTCAGACAAATTGATCCTGACTCGACGAGCCACATTTAAGTGAGTATTAGCCTTAGATTTCTAACCTTGGTCATATCCAAGCCTTTTTAGTTGGTATTAGACTTCAAATTTATGGGTTATAGACTTTTCCCCCAAACATGATTGAACTTGGTTTTTGTAGGGGGTGTTAGCCTTGGATTTTCGGACAAATTGATCCTAACTCGACGAGCCCCATTTAAGTGAGTATTAGCCTTAGATTTCTAACCTTGGTCATATCCAAGCCCTTTTAGTTGGTATTAGACTTCAAATTTATGGGTAATATCCTTTTCCCCCAAACATGATTGAACTTGGTTTTTGGAGGGGGTGTTAGCCTTGGATTTTCGGACAAATTGATCCAGACTCGACGAGCCCCATTTAAATGAGTATTATCCTTAGATTTCTAACCTTGTTCATATCCAAGCCCTTTTAGTTGGTATTAGACTTCAAATTTATGGGTAATAGACTATTCCCCCAAACATGATTGAACTTGGTTTTTGGAGGGGGTGTTAGCCTTGGAGTTTCGGACAAATTGATCCTGACTCGACGAGCCCCATTTAAATGAGTATTAGCCTTAGATTTCTAACCTTGTTCATATCCAAGCCCTTTTAGATGGTATTAGACTTCAAATTTATGGGTTATAGGTTTTTCCCCCAACACATGATTGAACTTGGTTTTTGGAGGGGGTGTTAGCCTTGGATTTTCAGACAAATTGATCCTGACTCGACGAGCCACATTTAAGTGAGTATTAGCCTTAGATTTCTAACCTTGGTCATATCCAAGCCTTTTTAGTTGGTATTAGACTTCAAATTTATGGGTTATAGACTTTTGCCCCAAACATGATTGAACTTGGTTTTTGGAGGGGGTGTTAGCCTTGGATTTTCGGACAAATTGATCCTAACTCGACGAGCCCCATTTAAGTGAGTATTAGCCTTAGATTTCTAACCTTGGTCATATCCAAGCCCTTTTAGTTGGTATTAGACTTCAAATTTATGGGTAATATCCTTTTCCCCCAAACATGATTGAACTTGGTTTTTGGAGGGGGTGTTAGCCTTGGATTTTCGGACAAATTGATCCAGACTCGACGAGCCCCATTTAAATGAGTATTATCCTTAGATTTCTAACCTTGTTCATATCCAAGCCCTTTTAGTTGGTATTAGACTTCAAATTTATGGGTAATAGACTATTCCCCCAAACATGATTGAACTTGGTTTTTGGAGGGGGTGTTAGCCTTGGAGTTTCGGACAAATTGATCCTGACTCGACGAGCCCCATTTAAATGAGTATTAGCCTTAGATTTCTAACCTTGTTCATATCCAAGCCCTTTTAGTTGGTATTAGACTTCAAATTTATGGGTTATAGGCTTTTCCCCCAACACATGATTGAACTTGGTTTTTGGAGGAGCTGTTAGCCTTGGATTTTCAGACAAATTGATCCTGACTCGACGAGCCCCATTTAAGTGAGTATTAGCCTTAGATTTCTAACCTTGGTCATATCCAAGCCCTTTTAGTTGGTATTAGACTTCAAATTTATGGGTAATATCCTTTTCCCCCAAACATGATTGAACTTGGTTTTTGGAGGGGGTGTTAGCCTTGGATTTTCGGACAAATTGATCCTGACTCGACGAGCCCCATTTAAATCAGTATTAGCCTTAGATTTCTAACCTTGTTCATATCCAAGCCCTTTTAGTTGGTATTAGACTTCAAATTTATGGGTTATAGGCTTTTCCCCCAACACATGATTGAACTTGGTTTTTGGAGGGGCTGTTAGCCTTGGATTTTCAGACAAATTGATCCTGACTCGACGAGCCCCATTTAAGTGAGTATTAGCCTTAGATTTCTAACCTTGGTCATATCCAAGCCCTTTTAGTTGGTATTAAACTTCAAATTTATGTGTAATATCCTTTTCCCCCAAACATGATTGAACTTGGTTTTTGGAGGGGGTGTTAGCCTTGGATTTTCGGACAAATTGATCCTGACTCGACGAGCCCCATTTAAATGAGTATTAGGCTTAGATTTCTAACCTTGTTCATATCCAAGCCCTTTTAGATGGTATTAGACTTCAAATTTATGGGTTATAGGTTTTTCCCCCAACACATTATTGAACTTGGTTTTTGGAGGGGGTGTTAGCCTTGGATTTTCAGACAAATTGATCCTGACTCGACGAGCTCCATTTAAGTGAGTATTAGCCTTAGATTTCTAACCTTGGTCATATGCAAGCCCTTTTAGTTTGTATTAGACTTCAAATTTATGGGTAATATCCTTTTCCCCCAAACATGATTGAACTTGGTTTTTGGAGGGGGTGTTAGCCTTGGATTTTCGGACAAATTGATCCTGACTCGACGAGCCCCATTTAAATCAGTATTAGACTTAGATTTCTAACCTTGTTCATATCCAAGCCCTTTTAGTTGGTATTAGACTTCAAATTTATGGGTAATAGACTTTTCCCCCAAACATGATTGAACTTGGTTTTTGGAGGGGGTGTTAGCCTTGGAGTTTCGGACAAATTGATCCTGACTCGACGAGCTCCATTTAAATGAGTATTATCCTTAGATTTCTAACCTTGTTCATATCCAAGCCCTTTTAGTTGGTATTAGACTTCAAATTTATGGGTAATAGACTATTCCCCCAAACATGATTGAACTTGGTTTTTGGAGGGGCTGTTAGCCTTGGAGTTTCGGACAAATTGATCCTGACTCGACGAGCCCCATTTAAATGAGTATTAGCCTTAGATTTCTAACCTTGGTCATATCCAAGCCCTTTTAGTTGGTATTAGACTTCAAATTTATGGGTTATAGGCTTTTCCCCCAACACATGATTGAACTTGGTTTTTGGAGGGGCTGTTAGCCTTGGATTTTCAGACAAATTGATCCTGACTCGACGAGCCCCATTTAAGTGAGTATTAGCCTTAGATTTCTAACCTTGGTCATATCCAAGCCCTTTTAGTTGGTATTAGACTTCAAATTTATGGGTAATATCCTTTTCCCCCAAACATGATTGAACTTGGTTTTTGGAGGGGGTGTTAGCCTTGGATTTTTGGACAAATTGATCCTGACTCGACGAGCCCCATTTAAATCAGTATTAGCCTTAGATTTCTAACCTTGTTCATATCCAAGCCCTTTTAGTTGGTATTAGACTTCAAATTTATGGGTTAGAGGCTTTTCCCCCAAACATGATTGAACTTGGTTTTTGGAGGGGGTGTTAGCCTTGGATTTTCGGACAAATTGATCCTAACTCGACGAGCCCCATTTAAGTGAGTATTAGCCTTAGATTTCTAACCTTGGTCATATCCAAGCCCTTTTAGTTGGTATTAGACTTCAAATTTATGGGTAATTTCCTTTTCCCCCAAACATGATTGAACTTGGTTTTTGGAGGGGGTGTTAGCCTTGGATTTTCGGACAAATTGATCCAGACTCGACGAGCCCCATTTAAATGAGTATTATCCTTAGATTTCTAACCTTGTTCATATCCAAGCCCTTTTAGTTGGTATTAGACTTCAAATTTATGGGTAATAGACTATTCCCCCAAACATGATTGAACTTGGTTTTTGGAGGGGGTGTTAGCCTTGGAGTTTCGGACAAATTGATCCTGACTCGACGAGCCCCATTTAAATGAGTATTAGCCTTAGATTTCTAACCTTGTTCATATCCAAGCCCTTTTAGTTGGTATTAGACTTCAAATTTATGGGTTATAGGCTTTTCCCCCAACACATGATTGAACTTGGTTTTTGGAGGGGCTGTTAGCCTTGGATTTTCAGACAAATTGATCCTTACTCGACGAGCCCCATTTAAGTGAGTATTAGCCTTAGATTTCTAACCTTGGTCATATCCAAGCCCTTTTAGTTGGTATTAGACTTCAAATTTATGGGTAATATCCTTTTCCCCCAAACATGATTGAACTTGGTTTTTGGAGGGGGTGTTAGCCTTGGATTTTCGGACAAATTGATCCTGACTCGACGAGCCCCATTTAAATCAGTATTAGCCTTAGATTTCTAACCTTGTTCATATCCAAGCCCTTTTAGTTGGTATTAGACTTCAAATTTATGGGTTATAGGCGTTTCCCCCAACACATGATTGAACTTGGTTTTTGGAGGGGCTGTTAGCCTTGGATTTTCAGACAAATTGATCCTGACTCGACGAGCCCCATTTAAGTGAGTATTAGCCTTAGATTTCTAACCTTGGTCATATCCAAGCCCTTTTAGTTGGTATTAAACTTCAAATTTATGTGTAATATCCTTTTCCCCCAAACATGATTGAACTTGGTTTTTGGAGGGGGTGTTAGCCTTGGATTTTCGGACAAATTGATCCTGACTCGACGAGCCCCATTTAAATGAGTATTAGGCTTAGATTTCTAACCTTGTTCATATCCAAGCCCTTTTAGATGGTATTAGACTTCAAATTTATGGGTTATAGGTTTTTCCCCCAACACATTATTGAACTTGGTTTTTGGAGGGGGTGTTAGCCTTGGATTTTCAGACAAATTGATCCTGACTCGACGAGCTCCATTTAAGTGAGTATTAGCCTTAGATTTCTAACCTTGGTCATATGCAAGCCCTTTTAGTTTGTATTAGACTTCAAATTTATGGGTAATATCCTTTTCCCCCAAACATGATTGAACTTGGTTTTTGGAGGGGGTGTTAGCCTTGGATTTTCGGACAAATTGATCCTTACTCGACGAGCCCCATTTAAATCAGTATTAGACTTAGATTTCTAACCTTGTTCATATCCAAGCCCTTTTAGTTGGTATTAGACTTCAAATTTATGGGTAATAGACTTTTCCCCCAAACATGATTGAACTTGGTTTTGGGAGGGGGTGTTAGCCTTGGAGTTTCGGACAAATTGATCCTGACTCGACGAGCTCCATTTAAATGAGTATTATCCTTAGATTTCTAACCTTGTTCATATCCAAGTCCTTTTAGTTGGTATTAGACTTCAAATTTATGGGTAATATCCTTTTCCCCCAAACATGATAGAACTTGGTTTTTGGAGGGGGTGTTAGCCTTGGATTTTCGGACAAATTGATCCAGACTCGACGAGCCCCATTTAAATGAGTATTAGCCTTTGATTTCTAACCTTGTTCATATCCAAGCCCTTTTAGTTGGTATTAGACTTCAAATTTATGGGTAATATACTTTTCCCCCAAACATGATTGAACTTGGTTTTTGGAGGGGGTGTTAGCCTTGCATTTTCGGACAAATTGATCCTGACTCGACGAGCCCCATTTAAATGAGTATTAGCCTTCGATTTCTAACCTTGTTCATATCCAAGCCCTTTTAGTTGGTATTAGACTTCAAATTTATGGGTTATAGGCTTTTCCCCCAACACATGATTGAACTTGGTTTTTGGAGGGGCTGTTAGCCTTGGATTTTCAGACAAATTGATCCTGACTCGACGAGCCCCATTTAAGTGAGTATTAGCCTTAGATTTCTAACCTTGGTCATATCCAAGCCCTTTTAGTTGGTATTAGACTTCAAATTTATGGGTAATATCCTTTTCCCCCAAACATGATTGAACTTGGTTTTTGGAGGGGGTGTTAGCCTTGGATTTTCGGACAAATTGAACCTGACTCGACGAGCCCCATTTAAATGAGTATTAGGCTTAGATTTCTAACCTTGTTCATATCCAAGCCCTTTTAGATGGTATTAGACTTCAAATTTATGGGTTATAGGGTTTTCCCCCAACACATGATTGAACTTGGTTTTTGGAGGGGGTGTTAGCCTTGGATTTTCGGACAAATTGATCCAGACTCGACGAGCCCCATTTAAATGAGTATTAGGCTTAGATTTCTAACCTTGTTCATATCCAAGCCCTTTTAGATGGTATTAGACTTCAAATATATGGCTTATAGGCTTTTCCCCCAAACATGATTGAACTTGGTTTTTTGAGGGGGTGTTACCCTTCGATTTTCGGACAAATTGATCCTGACTCGATGAGCCCCATTTAAATGAGTATTAGCCTTAGATTTCTAACCTTGTTCATATCCAATCCCTTTTAGTTGGTATTAGACTTCAAATTTATGGGTTATAGGCTTTTCCCCCAAACATGATTGAACTTGGTTTTTGGAGGGGGTGTTAGCCTTGGATTTTCGGACAAATTGATCCTGACTCGACGAGCCCCATTTAAATGAGTATTAGCCTTAGATTTCTAACCTTGTTCATATCCAAGCCCTTTTAGTTCGTATTAGACTTCAAATTTATGGGATATAGACTTTTCTCCCAAACATGATTGAACTTTGTTTTTGGAGGGGGTGTTAGGCTTGGATTTTCGGACAAATTGATCCTTACTCGACGAGCCCCATTTAAGTGAGTATTAGCCTTAGATTTCTAACCTTGGTCATATCCAAGCCCTTTTAGTTGGTATTAGACTTCAAATTTATGGGTAATATCCTTTTCCCCCAAACATGATTGAACTTGGTTTTTGGAGGGGGTGTTAGCCTTGGATTTTCGGACAAATTGATCCATACTCGATGAGACCCATTTAAATGAGTATTAGGCTTAGATTTCTAACCTTGTTCATATCCAAGCCCTTTTAGATGGTATTAGACTTCAAATATATAGGTTATAGGCTTTTCCCCCAAACATGATTGAACTTGGTTTTTGGAGGGGGTGTTAGCCTTGGATTTTCGGACAAATTGATCCTGACTCGAGGAGCCCCATTTAAATGAGTATTAGCCTTAGATTTCTAACCTTGTTCATATCCAATCCCTTTTAGTTGGTATTAGACTTCAAATTTATGTGTTATAGGCTTTTCCCCCAAACATGATTCAACTTGGTTTTTGGAGGGGGTGTTAGCTTTGGATTTTCGGACAAATTGATCCTGACTCGACGAGCCCCATTTTAGTGAGTATTAGCCTTAGATTTCTAACCTTGGTCATATCCAAGCCCTTTTAGTTGGTATTAGACTTCAAATTTATGGGTAATATCCTTTTCCCCCAAACATGATTGAACTTTGTTTTTGGAGGGGGTGTTAGCCTTGGATTTTCGGACAAATTGATCCTGACTCGACGAGCCCCATTTAAATGAGTATTAGGCTTAGATTTCTAACCTTGTTCATATCCAAGCCCTTTTAGATGGTATTAGACTTCAAATATATGGCTTATAGGCTTTTCCCCCAAACATGATTGAACTTGGTTTTTTGAGGGGGTGTTACCCTTCGATTTTCGGACAAATTGATCCTGACTCGATGAGCCCCATTTAAATGAGTATTAGCCTTAGATTTCTAACCTTGTTCATATCCAATCCCTTTTAGTTGGTATTAGACTTCAAATTTATGGGTTATAGGCTTTTCCCCCAAACATGATTGAACTTGGTTTTTGGAGGGGGTGTTAACCTTGGATTTTCGTACAAATTGATCCTGACTCGACGAGCCCCATTTAAATGAGTATTAGCCTTAGATTTCTAACCTTGTTCATATCCAAGCCCTTTTAGTTCGTATTAGACTTCAAATTTATGGGATATAGACTTTTCTCCCAAACATGATTGAACTTTGTTTTTGGAGGGGGTGTTAGGCTTGGATTTTCGGACAAATTGATCCTTACTCAACGAGCCCCATTTAAGTGAGTATTAGCCTTAGATTTCTAACCTTGGTCATATCCAAGCCCTTTTAGTTGGTATTAGACTTCAAATTTATGGGTAATATCCTTTTCCCCCAAACATGATTGAACTTGGTTTTTGGAGGGGGTGTTAGCCTTGGATTTTCGGACAAATTGATCCATACTCGATGAGACCCATTTAAATGAGTATTAGGCTTAGATTTCTAACCTTGTTCATATCCAAGCCCTTTTAGATGGTATTAGACTTCAAATATATAGGTTATAGGCTTTTCCCCCAAACATGATTCAACTTGGTTTTTGGAGGGGGTGTTAGCCTTGGATTTTCGGACAAATTGATCCTGACTCGAGGAGCCCCATTTAAATGAGTATTAGCCTTAGATTTCTAACCTTGTTCATATCCAATCCCTTTTAGTTGGTATTAGACTTCAAATTTATGTGTTATAGGCTTTTCCCCCAAACATGATTGAACTTGGTTTTTGGAGGGGGTGTTAGCTTTGGATTTTCGGACAAATTGATCCTGACTCGACGAGCCCCATTTTAGTGAGTATTAGCCTTAGATTTCTAACCTTGGTCATATCCAAGCCCTTTTAGTTGGTATTAGACTTCAAATTTATGGGTAATATCCTTTTCCCCCAAACATGATTGAACTTTGTTTTTGGAGGGGGTGTTAGCCTTGGATTTTCGGACAAATTGATCCTGACTCGACGAGCCCCATTGAAATGAGTATTATCCTTAGATTTCTAACCTTGTTCATATCCAATCCCTTTTAGTTGGTATTAGACTTCAAATTTATGGGTAATAGACTTTTCCCCCAAACATGATTGAACTTTGTTTTTGGAGGGGGTGTTAGCCTTGGATTTTCGGACAAATTGATCCTGACTCGACGAGCCCCATTGAAATGAGTATTATCCTTAGATTTCTAACCTTGTTCATATCCAATCCCTTTTAGTTGGTATTAGACTTCAAATTTATGGGTAATAGACTTTTCCCCCAAACATGATTGAACTTGCTTTTTAGAGCGGGTGTTAGCCTTGGATTTTCGGACAAATTGATCCAGACTCGACGAGCCCCATTTAAATGAGTATTATCCTTAGATTTATAACCTTGTTCATATCCAAGCCCTTTTAGATGGTATTAGACTTCAAATTTACGGGTTATAGGGTTTTCCCCCAACACATGATTGAACTTGGTTTTTGGAGGGGGTGTTAGCCTTGGATTTTCGGACAAATTGATCCAGACTCGACGAGCCCCATTTAAATGAGTATTAGGCTTAGATTTCTAACCTTGTTCATATCCAATCCCTTTTAGTTGGTATTAGACTTCAAATTTATGGGTTATAGGCTTTTCCCCCAAACATGATTGAACTTGGTTTTTGGAGGGGGTGTTAGCCTTGGATTTTCGGACAAATTGATCCTGACTCGACGAGCCCCATTTAAATGAGTATTAGCCTTAGATTTCTAACCTTGTTCATATCCAAGCCCTTTTAGTTCGTATTAGACTTCAAATTTATGGGATATAGACTTTTCCCCCAAACATGATTGAACTTGGTTTTTTGAGGGGGTGTTAGCCTTGGATTTTCGGACAAATTGATCCTGACTCGACGAGCCCCATTTAAATGAGTATTAGCCTTAGATTTCTAACCTTGGTCATATCCAAGCCCTTTTAGTTGGTATTAGACTTCAAATTTATGGGTAATATCCTTTTCCCCCAAACATGATTGAACTTGGTTTTTGGAGGGGGTGTTAGCCTTGGATTTTCGGACAAATTGATCCAGACTCGATGAGCCCCATTTAAATGAGTATTAGGCTTAGATTTCTAACCTTGTTCATATCCAAGCCCTTTTAGATGGTATTAGACTTCAAATATATGGGTTATAGGCTTTTCCCCCAAACATGATTGAACTTGGTTTTTTGAGGGGGTGTTACCCTTCGATTTTCGGACAAATTGATCCTGACTCGATGAGCCCCATTTAAATGAGTATTAGCCTTAGATTTCTAACCTTGTTCATATCCAATCCCTTTTAGTTGGTATTAGACTTCAAATTTATGGGTTATAGGCTTTTCCCCCAAACATGATTGAACTTGGTTTTTGGAGGGGGTGTTAGCCTTGGATTTTCGGACAAATTGATCCTGACTTGACGAGCCCCATTTAAGTGAGTATTAGCCTTAGATTTCTAACCTTGGTCATATCCAAGCCCTTTTAGTTGGTATTAGACTTCAAATTTATGGGTAATATCCTTTTCCCCCAAACATAATTGAACTTGGTTTTTGGAGGGGGTGTTAGCCTTGGATTTTCGGACAAATTGATCCAGACTCGACGAGCCCCATTTAAATGAGTATTAGGCTTAGATTTCTAACCTTGTTCATATCCAATCCCTTTTAGTTGGTATTAGACTTCAAATTTATGGGTTATAGGCTTTTCCCCCAAACATGATTGAACTTGGTTTTTGGAGGGGGTGTTAGCCTTGGATTTTCGGACAAATTGATCCTGACTCGACGAGCCCCATTTAAATGAGTATTAGCCTTAGATTTCTAACCTTGTTCATATCCAAGCCCTTTTAGTTCGTATTAGACTTCAAATTTATGGGATATAGACTTTTCCCCCAAACATGATTGAACTTTGTTTTTGGAGGGGGTGTTAGCCTTGGATTTTCGGACAAATTGATCCTTACTCGACGAGCCCCATTTAAGTGAGTATTAGCCTTAGATTTCTAACCTTGGTCATATCCAAGCCCTTTTAGTTGGTATTAGACTTCAAATTTATGGGTAATATCCTTTTCCCCCAAACATGATTGAACTTGGTTTTTGGAGGGGGTGTTAGCCTTGGATTTTCGGACAAATTGATCCAGACTCGATGAGCCCCATTTAAATGAGTATTAGGCTTAGATTTCTAACCTTGTTCATATCCAAGCCCTTTTAGATGGTATTAGACTTCAAATATATAGGTTATAGGCTTTTCCCCCAAACATGATTGAACTTGGTTTTTGGAGGGGGTGTTAGCCTTGGATTTTCGGACAAATTGATCCTGACTCGAGGAGCCCCATTTAAATGAGTATTAGCCTTAGATTTCTAACCTTGTTCATATCCAATCCCTTTTAGTTGGTATTAGACTTCAAATTTATGGGTTATAGGCTTTTCCCCCAAACATGATTGAACTTGGTTTTTGGAGGGGGTGTTAGCTTTGGATTTTCGGACAAATTGATCCTGACTCGACGAGCCCCATTTTAGTGAGTATTAGCCTTAGATTTCTAACCTTGGTCATATCCAAGCCCTTTTAGTTGGTATTAGACTTCAAATTTATGGGTAATATCCTTTTCCCCCAAACATGATTGAACTTTGTTTTTGGAGGGGGTGTTAGCCTTGGATTTTCGGACAAATTGATCCTGACTCGACGAGCCCCATTGAAATGAGTATTATCCTTAGATTTCTAACCTTGTTCATATCCAATCCCTTTTAGTTGGTATTAGACTTCAAATTTATGGGTAATAGACTTTTCCCCCAAACATGATTGAACTTTGTTTTTGGAGGGGGTGTTAGCCTTGGATTTTCGGACAAATTGATCCTGACTCGACGAGCCCCATTGAAATGAGTATTATCCTTAGATTTCTAACCTTGTTCATATCCAATCCCTTTTAGTTGGTATTAGACTTCAAATTTATGGGTAATAGACTTTTCCCCCAAACATGATTGAACTTGCTTTTTAGAGCGGGTGTTAGCCTTGGATTTTCGGACAAATTGATCCAGACTCGACGAGCCCCATTTAAATGAGTATTATCCTTATATTTCTAACCTTGTTCATATCGAAGCCCTTTTAGTTGGTATTAGACTTCAAATTTATGGGTAATAGACTTTTTCCCCAAACATGATTGAACTTGGTTTTTGGAGGGGGCGTTAGCCTTGGAGTTTCGGACAAATTGATCCTGACTCGACGAGCCCCATTTAAATGAGTATTATCCTTAGATTTCTAACCTTGTTCATATCCAAGGCCTTTTAGTTGGTATTAGACTTCAAATTTATGGGTAATATACTTTTCCCCCAAACATGATTGAACTTGGTTTTTGGAGGGGGTGTTAGCCTTGCATTTTCGGACAAATTGATCCTGACTCGACGAGCCCCATTTAAATGAGTATTAGCCTTAGATTTCTAACCTTTTTCATATCCAAGCCCTTTTAGTTGGTATTAGACTTCAAATTTATGGGTTATAGGCTTTTCCCCCAAACATGATTGAACTTGGTTTTTGGAGGGGGTGTTAGCCTTGGATTTTAGGACAAATTGATCCTGACTCGACGAGCGCCATTTAAGTGAGTATTAGCCTTAGATTTCTAACCTTGGTCATATCCAAGCCCTTTTAGTTGGTATTAGACTTCAAATTTATGGGTAATATCCTTTTCCCCCAAACATGATTGAACTTGGTTTTTGGAGGGGGTGTTAGCCTTGGATTTTCGGACAAATTGATCCTGACTCGACGAGCCCCATTGAAATGAGTATTATCCTTAGATTTCTAACCTTGTTCATATCCAAGGCCTTTTAGTTGGTATTAGACTTCAAATTTATGGGTAATATACTTTTCCCCCAAACATGATTGAACTTGGTTTTTGGAGGGGGTGTTAGCCTTGCATTTTCGGACAAATTGATCCTGACTCGACGAGCCCCATTTAAATGAGTATTAGCCTTAGATTTCTAACCTTGTTCATATCCAAGCCCTTTTAGATGGTATTAGACTTCAAATTTATGGGTTATAGGCTTTTCCCCCAACACATGATTGAAATTGGTTTTTGGAGGGGGTGTTAGCCTTGGATTTTCGGACAAATTGATCCTTACTCGACGAGCTCCATTTAAGTGAGTATTAGCCTTAGATTTCTAACCTTGGTCATATGCAAGCCCTTTTAGTTTGTATTAGACTTCAAATTTATGGGTAATATCCTTTTCCCCCAAACATGATTGAACTTGGTTTTTGGAGGGGGTGTTAGCCTTGGATTTTCGGACAAATTGATCCTGACTCGACGAGCCCCATTTAAATGAGTATTAGGCTTAGATTTCTAACCTTGTTCATATCCAAGCCCTTTTAGATGGTATTAGACTTCAAATTTATGGGTTATAGGTTTTTTCCCCAACACATGATTGAACTTGGTTTTTGGAGGGGGTGTTAGCCTTGGATTTTCAGACAAATTGATCTTGACTCGACGACCCCATTTAAGTGAGTATTAGCCTTAGATTTCTAACCTTGTTCATATCCAAGCCCTTTTAGATGGTATTAGACTTCAAATTTATGGGTTATAGGTTTTTCCCCCAACACATGATTGAACTTGGTTTTTGGAGGGGGTGTTAGCCTTGGATTTTCAGACAAATTGATCCTGACTCGACGAGCTCCATTTAAGTGAGTATTAGCCTTAGATTTCTAACCTTGGTCATATGCAAGCCCTTTTAGTTTGTATTAGACTTCAAATTTATGGGTAATATCCTTTTCCCCCAAACATGATTGAACTTGGTTTTTGGAGGGGTGTTAGCCTTGGATTTTTGGACAAATTTATCCTGACTCGACGATCCCCATTTAAATGAGTATTAGGCTTAGATTTCTAACCTTGTTCATATCCAAGCCCTTTTAGATGGTATTAGACTTCAAATTTATGGGTTATAGGTTTTTCCCCCAACACATGATTGAACTTGGTTTTTGGAGGGGGTGTTAGCCTTGGATTTTCAGACAAATTGATCCTGACTCGACGAGCCCCATTTAAGTGAGTATTAGCCTTAGATTTCTAACCTTGGTCATATCCAAGCCTTTTTAGATGGTATTAGACTTCAAATTTATGGGTTATAGGTTTTTCCCCCAACACATGATTGAACTTGGTTTTTGGAGGGGGAGTTAGCCTTGGATTTTCAAACAAATTGATCCTGACTCGACGAGCTCCATTTAAGTGAGTATTAGCCTTAGATTTCTAACCTTGGTCATATGCAAGCCCTTTTAGTTTGTATTAGACTTCAAATTTATGGGTAATATCCTTTTCCCCCAAACATGATTGAACTTGGTTTTTGGAGGGGGTGTTAGCCTTGGATTTTCGGACAAATTGATCCTGACTCGACGAGCCCCATTTAAATGAGTATTAGGCTTAGATTTCTAACCTTGTTCATATCCAAGCCCTTTTAGATGGTATTAGACTTCAAATTTATGGGTTATAGGTTTTTCCCCCAACACATGATTGAACTTGGTTTTTGGAGGGGGTGTTAGCCTTGGATTTTCAGACAAATTGATCTTGACTCGACGACCCCATTTAAGTGAGTATTAGCCTTAGATTTCTAAACTTGGTCATATGCAAGCCCTTTTACTTTGTATTAGACTTCAAATTTATGGGTAATATCCTTTTCCCCCAAACATGATTGAACTTGGTTTTTGGAGGGGGTGTTAGCCTTGGATTTTCGGACAAATTGATCCTGACTCGACGAGCCCCATTTAAATGAGTATTAGGCTTAGATTTCTAACCTTGTTCATATCCAAGCCCTTTTAGATGGTATTAGACTTCAAATTTATGGGTTATAGGTTTTTCCCCCAACACATGATTGAACTTGGTTTTTGGAGGGGGTGTTAGCCTTGGATTTTCAGACAAATTGATCCTGACTCGACGAGCCCCATTTAAGTGAGTATTAGCCTTAGATTTCTAACCTTGGTCATATCCAAGCCTTTTTAGTTGGTATTAGACTTCAAATTTATGGGTTATAGACTTTTGCCCCAAACATGATTGAACTTGGTTTTTGGAGGGGGTGTTAGCCTTGGATTTTCGGACAAATTGATCCTAACTCGACGAGCCCCATTTAAGTGAGTATTAGCCTTAGATTTCTAACCTTGGTCATATCCAAGCCCTTTTAGATGGTATTAGACTTCAAATTTATGGGTAATATCCTTTTCCCCCAAACATGATTGAACTTGGTTTTTGGAGGGGGTGTTAGCCTTGGATTTTCGGACAAATTGATCCTGAGTCGACGAGCCCCATTTAAATCAGTATTAGCCTTAGATTTCTAACCTTGTTCATATCCAAGCCCTTTTAGTTGGTATTAGACTTCAAATTTATGGGTAATAGACTTTTCCCCTAAACATGATTGAACTTGGTTTTTGGAGGGGGTGTTAGCCTTGGATTTTCGGAAAAATTGATCCTAACTCGACGAGCCCCATTTAAATGAGTATTAGCCTTAGATTTCTAACCTTGTTCATATCCAAGCCCTTTTAGTTGGTATTAGACTTCAAATTTATGGGTTAGAGGCTTTTCCCCCAAACATGATTGAACTTGGTTTTTGGAGGGGGTGTTAGCCTTGGATTTTCGGACAAATTGATCCTGACTCGACGAGCCCCATTTAAGTGAGTATTAGCCTTAGATTTCTAACCTTGGTCATATCCAAGCCTTTTTAGTTGGTATTAGACTTCAAATTTATGGGTTATAGACTTTTGCCCCAAACATGATTGAACTTGGTTTTTGGAGGGGGTGTTAGCCTTGGATTTTCGGACAAATTGATCCTGACTCGACGAGCCCCATTTAAATCAGTATTAGCCTTAGATTTCTAACCTTGTTCATATCCAAGCCCTTTTAGTTGGTATTAGACTTCAAATTTATGGGTAATAGACTATTCCCCCAAACATGATTGAACTTGGTTTTTGGAGTGGGTGTTAGCCTTGGAGTTTCGGACAAATTGATTCTGACTCGACAAGCCCCATTTAAATGAGTATTAGCCTTAGATTTCTAACCTTGTTCATATCCAAGCCCTTTTAGTTCGTATTATACTTCAAATTTATGGGTTATAGACTTTTCCCCCAAACATGATTGAACTTGGTTTTTGGAGGGGGTGTTAGCCTTGGATTTTCGGAAAAATTGATCCTAACTCGACGAGCCCCATTTAAATGAGTATTAGCCTTAGATTTCTAACCTTGTTCATATCCAAGCCCTTTTAGTTGGTATTAGACTTCAAATTTATGGGTTAGAGGCTTTTCCCCCAAACATGATTGAACTTGGTTTTTGGAGGGGGTGTTAGCCTTGGATTTTCGGACAAATTGATCCTGACTCGACGAGCCCCATTTAAATGAGTATTAGGCTTAGATTTCTAACCTTGTTCATATCCAAGCCCTTTTAGATGGTATTAGACTTCAAATTTATGGGTTATAGGTTTTTCCCCCAACACATGATTGAACTTGGTTTTTGGAGGGGGTGTTAGCCTTGGATTTTCAGACAAATTGATCCTGACTCGATGAGCTCCATTTAAGTGAGTATTAGCCTTAGATTTCTAACCTTGGTCATATGCAAGCCCTTTTAGTTTGTATTAGACTTCAAATTTATGGGTAATATCCTTTTCCCCCAAACATGATTGAACTTGGTTTTTGGAGGGGGTGTTAGCCTTGGATTTTCGGACAAATTGATCGTGACTCGACGAGCCCCATTTAAATGAGTATTAGGCTTAGATTTCTAACCTTGTTCATATCCAAGCCCTTTTAGATGGTATTAGACTTCAAATTTATGGGTTATAGGTTTTTCCCCCAACACATGATTGAACTTGGTTTTTGGAGGGGGTGTTAGCCTTGGATTTTCAGACAAATTGATCCTGACTCGACTAGCCCCATTTAAGTGAGTATTAGCCTTAGATTTCTAACCTTGGTCATATCCAAGCCTTTTTAGTTGGTATTAGACTTCAAATTTATGGGTTATAGACTTTTGCCCCAAACATGATTGAACTTGGTTTTTGGAGGGGGTGTTAGCCTTGGATTTTCGGACAAATTGATCCTAACTCGACGAGCCCCATTTAAGTGAGTATTAGCCTTAGATTTCTAATCTTGGTCATATCCAAGCCCTTTTAGTTGGTATTAGACTTCAAATTTATGGGTAATATCCTTTTCCCCCAAACATGATTGAACTTGGTTTTTGGAGGGGGTGTTAGCCTTGGATTTTCGGACAAATTGATCCTGACTCGACGAGCCCCATTTAAATCAGTATTAGCCTTAGATTTCTAACCTTGTTCATATCCAAGCCCTTTTAGTTGGTATTAGACTTCAAATTTATGGGTAATAGACTTTTCCCCTAAACATGCTTGAACTTGGTTTTTGGAGGGGGTGTTAGCCTTGGAGTTTCGGACAAATTGATCCTGACTCGACGAGCCCCATTTAAATGAGTATTAGCCTTAGATTTCTAACCTTGTTCATATCCAAGCCCTTTTAGTTCGTATTATACTTTAAATTTATGGGTTATAGACTTTTCCCCCAAACATGATTGAACTTGGTTTTTGGAGGGGGTGTTAGCCTTGGATTTTCGGAAAAATTGATCCTAACTCGACGAGCCCCATTTAAATGAGTATTAGCCTTAGATTTCTAACCTTGTTCATATCCAAGCCCTTTTAGTTGGTATTAGACTTCAAATTTATGGGTTAGAGGCTTTTCCCCCAAACATGATTGAACTTGGTTTTTGGAGGGGGTGTTAGCCTTGGATTTTCGGACAAATTGATCCTGACTCGACGAGCCTCATTTAAATGAGTATTAGGCTTAGATTTCTAACCTTGTTCATATCCAAGCCCTTTTAGATGGTATTAGACTTCAAATTTATGGGTTATAGGTTTTTCCCCCAAACCATGATTGAACTTGGTTTTTGGAGGGGGTGTTAGCCTTGGATTTTCAGACAAATTGATCCTGACTCGACGAGCCCCATTTAAGTGAGTATTAGCCTTAGATTTCTAACCTTGGTCATATCCAAGCCTTTTTAGTTGGTATTAGACTTCAAATTTATGGGTAATATCCTTTTCCCCCAAACATGATTGAACTTGGTTTTTGGAGGGGGTGTTAGCCTTGGATTTTCAGACAAATTGATCCTGACTCGACGAGCTTCATTTAAGTGAGTATTAGCCTTAGATTTCTAACCTTGGTCATATGCAAGCCCTTTTAGATTGTATTAGACTTCAAATTTATGGGTAATATCCTTTTCCCCCAAACATGATTGAACTTGGTTTTTGGAGGGGGTGTTAGCCTTGGATTTTCGGACAAATTGATCCTGACTCGACGAGCCCCATTTAAATGAGTATTAGGCTTAGATTTCTAACCTTGTTCATATCCAAGCCCTTTTAGATGGTATTAGACTTCAAATTTATGGGTTATAGGTTTTTCCCCCAACACATGATTGAACTTGGTTTTTGGAGGGGGTGTTAGCCTTGGATTTTCAGACAAATTCATCCTGACTCGACGAGCCCCATTTAAGTGAGTATTAGCCTTAGATTTCTAACCTTGGTCATATCCAAGCCTTTTTAGTTGGTATTAGACTTCAAATTTATGGGTTATAGCCTTTTGCCCCAAACATGATTGAACTTGGTTTTTGGAGGGGGTGTTAGCCTTGGATTTTCGGACAAATTGATCCTGACTCGACGAGCCCCATTTAAATCAGTATTAGCCTTAGATTTCTAACCTTGTTCATATCCAAGCCCTTTTAGTTGGTATTAGACTTCAAATTTATGGGTAATAGACTATTCCCCCAAACATGATTGAACTTGGTTTTTGGAGTGGGTGTTAGCCTTGGAGTTTCGGACAAATTGATTCTGACTCGACGAGCCCCATTTAAATGAGTATTAGCCTTAGATTTCTAACCTTGTTCATATCCAAGCCCTTTTAGTTCGTATTATACTTCAAATTTATGGGTTATAGACTTTTCCCCCAAACATGATTGAACTTGGTTTTTGGAGGGGGTGTTAGCCTTGGATTTTCGGAAAAATTGATCCTAACTCGACGAGCCCCATTTAAATCAGTATTAGCCTTAGATTTCTAACCTTGGTCATATGCAAGCCCTTTTAGTTTGTATTAGACTTCAAATTTATGGGTAATATCCTTTTCCCCCAAACATGATTGAACTTGGTTTTTGGAGGGGGTGTTAGCCTTGGATTTTCGGACAAATTGATCCTGACTCGACGAGCCCCATTTAAATGAGTATTAGGCTTAGATTTCTAACCTTGTTCATATCCAAGCCCTTTTAGATGGTATTAGACTTCAAATTTATGGGTTATAGGTTTTCCCCCCAACACATGATTGAACTTGGTTTTTGGAGGGGGTGTTAGCCTTGGATTTTCAGACAAATTGATCCTGACTCGACTAGCCCCATTTAAGTGAGTATTAGCCTTAGATTTCTAACCTTGGTCATATCCAAGCCTTTTTAGTTGGTATTAGACTTCAAATTTATGGGTTATAGACTTTTGCCCCAAACATGATTGAACTTGGTTTTTGGAGGGGGTGTTAGCCTTGGATTTTCGGACAAATTGATCCTAACTTGACGAGCCCCATTTAAGTGAGTATTAGCCTTAGATTTCTAATCTTGGTCATATCCAAGCCCTTTTAGTTGGTATTAGACTTCAAATTTATGGGTAATATCCTTTTCCCCCAAACATGATTGAACTTGGTTTTTGGAGGGGGTGTTAGCCTTGGATTTTCGGACAAATTGATCCTGACTCGACGAGCCCCATTTAAATCAGTATTAGCCTTAGATTTCTAACCTTGTTCATATCCAAGCCCTTTTAGTTGGTATTAGACTTCAAATTTATGGGTAATAGACTTTTCCCCTAAACATGCTTGAACTTGGTTTTTGGAGGGGGTGTTAGCCTTGGAGTTTCGGACAAATTGATCCTGACTCGACGAGCCCCATTTAAATGAGTATTAGCCTTAGATTTCTAACCTTGTTCATATCCAAGCCCTTTTAGTTCGTATTATACTTTAAATTTATGGGTTATAGACTTTTCCCCCAAACATGATTGAACTTGGTTTTTGGAGGGGGTGTTAGCCTTGGATTTTCGGAAAAATTGATCCTAACTCGACGAGCCCCATTTAAATGAGTATTAGCCTTAGATTTCTAACCTTGTTCATATCCAAGCCCTTTTAGTTGGTATTAGACTTCAAATTTATGGGTTAGAGGCTTTTCCCCCAAACATGATTGAACTTGGTTTTTGGAGGGGGTGTTAGCCTTGGATTTTCGGACAAATTGATCCTGACTCGACGAGCCTCATTTAAATGAGTATTAGGCTTAGATTTCTAACCTTGTTCATATCCAAGCCCTTTTAGATGGTATTAGACTTCAAATTTATGGGTTATAGGTTTTTCCCCCAACACATGATTGAACTTGGTTTTTGGAGGGGGTGTTAGCCTTGGATTTTCAGACAAATTGATCCTGACTCGACGAGCTCCATTTAAGTGAGTATTAGCCTTAGATTTCTAACCTTGGTCATATGCAAGCCCTTTTAGTTTGTATTAGACTTCAAATTTATGGGTAATATCCTTTTCCCCCAAACATGATTGAACTTGGTTTTTGGAGGGGGTGTTAGCCTTGGATTTTCGGACAAATTGATCCTGACTCGACGAGCCCCATTTAAATGAGTATTAGGCTTAGATTTCTAACCTTGTTCATATCCAAGCCCTTTTAGATGGTATTAGACTTCAAATTTATGGGTTATAGGTTTTTCCCCCAACACATGATTGAACTTGGTTTTTGGAGGGGGTGTTAGCCTTGGATTTTCAGACAAATTGATCTTGACTCGACGACCCCATTTAAGTGAGTATTAGCCTTAGATTTCTAACCTTGTTCATATCCAAGCCCTTTTAGATGGTATTAGACTTCAAATTTATGGGTTATAGGTTTTTCCCCCAACACATGATTGAACTTGGTTTTTGGAGGGGGTGTTAGCCTTGGATTTTCAGACAAATTGATCCTGACTCGACGAGCTTCATTTAAGTGAGTATTAGCCTTAGATTTCTAACCTTGGTCATATGCAAGCCCTTTTAGTTTGTATTAGACTTCAAATTTATGGGTAATATCCTTTTCCCCCAAACATGATTGAACTTGGTTTTTGGAGGGGGTGTTAGCCTTGGATTTTCGGACAAATTGATCCTGACTCGACGAGCCCCATTTAAATGAGTATTAGGCTTAGATTTCAAACCTTGTTCATATCCAAGCCCTTTTAGATGGTATTAGACTTCAAATTTATGGGTTATAGGTTTTTCCCCCAAACCATGATTGAACTTGGTTTTTGGAGGGGGTGTTAGCCTTGGATTTTCAGACAAATTGATCCTGACTCGACGAGCCCCATTTAAGTGAGTATTAGCCTTAGATTTCTAACCTTGGTCATATCCAAGCCTTTTTAGTTGGTATTAGACTTCAAATTTATGGGTAATATCCTTTTCCCCCAAACATGATTGAACTTGGTTTTTGGAGGGGGTGTTAGCCTTGGATTTTCAGACAAATTGATCCTGACTCGACGAGCTTCATTTAAGTGAGTATTAGCCTTAGATTTCTAACCTTGGTCATATGCAAGCCCTTTTAGATTGTATTAGACTTCAAATTTATGGGTAATATCCTTTTCCCCCAAACATGATTGAACTTGGTTTTTGGAGGGGGTGTTAGCCTTGGATTTTCGGACAAATTGATCCTGACTCGACGAGCCCCATTTAAATGAGTATTAGGCTTAGATTTCTAACCTTGTTCATATCCAAGCCCTTTTAGATGGTATTAGACTTCAAATTTATGGGTTATAGGTTTTTCCCCCAACACATGATTGAACTTGGTTTTTGGAGGGGGTGTTAGCCTTGGATTTTCAGACAAATTCATCCTGACTCGACGAGCCCCATTTAAGTGAGTATTAGCCTTAGATTTCTAACCTTGGTCATATCCAAGCCTTTTTAGTTGGTATTAGACTTCAAATTTATGGGTTATAGCCTTTTGCCCCAAACATGATTGAACTTGGTTTTTGGAGGGGGTGTTAGCCTTGGATTTTCGGACAAATTGATCCTGACTCGACGAGCCCCATTTAAATCAGTATTAGCCTTAGATTTC
Source organism: Salix caprea (assembly GCA_964035475.1). Classification (NCBI taxonomy): domain Eukaryota; kingdom Viridiplantae; phylum Streptophyta; class Magnoliopsida; order Malpighiales; family Salicaceae; genus Salix; species Salix caprea. The sequence goes on along the minus strand of OZ037748.1, from coordinate 2,477,171 downwards.
TAACCTTGTTCATATCCAAGCCCTTTTAGTTGGTATTAGACTTCAAATTTATGGGTAATAGACTATTCCCCCAAACATGATTGAACTTGGTTTTTGGAGTGGGTGTTAGCCTTGGAGTTTCGGACAAATTGATTCTGACTCGACGAGCCCCATTTAAATGAGTATTAGCCTTAGATTTCTAACCTTGTTCATATCCAAGCCCTTTTAGTTCGTATTATACTTCAAATTTATGGGTTATAGACTTTTCCCCCAAACATGATTGAACTTGGTTTTTGGAGGGGGTGTTAGCCTTGGATTTTCGGAAAAATTGATCCTAACTCGACGAGCCCCATTTAAATCAGTATTAGCCTTAGATTTCTAACCTTGTTCATATCCAAGCCCTTTTAGTTGGTATTAGACTTCAAATTTATGGGTTAGAGGCTTTTCCCCCAAACATGATTGAACTTGGTTTTTGGAGGGGGTGTTAGCCTTGGATTTTCGGACAAATTGATCCTGACTCGACGAGCCCCATTTAAATCAGTATTAGCCTTAGATTTCTAACCTTGTTCATATCCAAGCCCTTTTAGTTGGTATTAGACTTCAAATTTATGGGTAATAGACTATTCCCCCAAACATGATTGAACTTGGTTTTTGGAGTGGGTGTTAGCCTTGGAGTTTCGGACAAATTGATTCTGACTCGACGAGCCCCATTTAAATGAGTATTAGCCTTAGATTTCTAACCTTGTTCATATCCAAGCCCTTTTAGTTCGTATTATACTTCAAATTTATGGGTTATAGACTTTTCCCCCAAACATGATTGAACTTGGTTTTTGGAGGGGGTGTTAGCCTTGGATTTTCGGAAAAATTGATCCTAACTCGACGAGCCCCATTTAAATGAGTATTAGCCTTAGATTTCTAACCTTGTTCATATCCAAGCCCTTTTAGTTGGTATTAGACTTCAAATTTATGGGTTAGAGGCTTTTCCCCCAAACATGATTGAACTTGGTTTTTGGAGGGGGTGTTAGCCTTGGATTTTCGGACAAATTGATCCTGACTCGACGAGCCCCATTTAAATGAGTATTAGGCTTAGATTTCTAACCTTGTTCATATCCAAGCCCTTTTAGTTTGTATTAGACTTCAAATTTATGGGTAATATCCTTTTCCCCCAAACATGATTGAACTTGGTTTTTGGAGGGGGTGTTAGCCTTGGATTTTCGGACAAATTGATCCTGACTCGACGAGCCCCATTTAAATGAGTATTAGGCTTAGATTTCTAACCTTGTTCATATCCAAGCCCTTTTAGATGGTATTAGACTTCAAATTTATGGGTTATAGGTTTTTCCCCCAACACATGATTGAACTTGGTTTTTGGAGGGGGTGTTAGCCTTGGACTTTCAGACAAATTGATCCTGACTCGACGAGCCCCATTTAAGTGAGTATTAGCCTTAGATTTCTAACCTTGGTCATATCCAAGCCTTTTTAGTTGGTATTAGACTTCAAATTTATGGGTAATATCCTTTTCCCCCAAACATGATTGAACTTGGTTTTTGGAGGGGGTGTTAGCCTTGGATTTTCAGACAAATTGATCCTGACTCGACGAGCTTCATTTAAGTGAGTATTAGCCTTAGATTTCTAACCTTGGTCATATGCAAGCCCTTTTAGATTGTATTAGACTTCAAATTTATGGGTAATATCCTTTTCCCCCAAACATGATTGAACTTGGTTTTTGGAGGGGGTGTTAGCCTTGGATTTTCGGACAAATTGATCCTGACTCGACGAGCCCCATTTAAATGAGTATTAGGCTTAGATTTCTAACCTTGTTCATATCCAAGCCCTTTTAGATGGTATTAGACTTCAAATTTATGGGTTATAGGTTTTTCCCCCAACACATGATTGAACTTGGTTTTTGGAGGGGGTGTTAGCCTTGGATTTTCAGACAAATTCATCCTGACTCGACGAGCCCCATTTAAGTGAGTATTAGCCTTAGATTTCTAACCTTGGTCATATCCAAGCCTTTTTAGTTGGTATTAGACTTCAAATTTATGGGTTATAGCCTTTTGCCCCAAACATGATTGAACTTGGTTTTTGGAGGGGGTGTTAGCCTTGGATTTTCGGACAAATTGATCCTGACTCGACGAGCCCCATTTAAATCAGTATTAGCCTTAGATTTCTAACCTTGTTCATATCCAAGCCCTTTTAGTTGGTATTAGACTTCAAATTTATGGGTTAGAGGCTTTTCCCCCAAACATGATTGAACTTGGTTTTTGGAGGGGGTGTTAGCCTTGGATTTTCGGACAAATTGATCCTGACTCGACGAGCCCCATTTAAATGAGTATTAGGCTTAGATTTCTAACCTTGTTCATATCCAAGCCCTTTTAGATGGTATTAGACTTCAAATTTATGGGTAATATCCTTTTCCCCCAAAGATGATTGAACTTGGTTTTTGGAGGGGGTGTTAGCCTTGGATTTTCGGACAAATTGATCCTGACTCGACGAGCCCCATTTAAATGAGTATTAGGCTTAGATTTCTAACCTTGTTCATATCCAAGCCCTTTTAGATGGTATTAGACTTCAAATTTATGGGTTATAGGTTTTTCCCCCAACACATGATTGAACTTGGTTTTTGGAGGGGGTGTTAGCCTTGGATTTTCAGACAAATTGATCCTGACTCGACGAGCCCCATTTAAGTGAGTATTAGCCTTAGATTTCTAACCTTGGTCATATCTAAGCCTTTTTAGTTGGTATTAGACTTCAAATTTATGGGTTATAGACTTTTGCGCCAAACATGATTGAACTTGGTTTTTGGAGGGGGTGTTAGCCTTGGATTTTTGGACAAATTGATCCTGACTCGACGAGCCCCATTTAAATCAGTATTAGCCTTAGATTTCTAACCTTGGTCATATCCAAGCCCTTTTAGTTGGTATTAGACTTCAAATTTATGGGTTAGAGGCTTTTCCCCCAAACATGATTGAACTTGGTTTTTGGAGGGGGTGTTAGCCTTGGATTTTCGGACAAATTGATCCTGACTCGACGAGCCCCATTTAAATGAGTATTAGGCTTAGATTTCTAACCTTGTTCATATCCAAGCCCTTTTAGTTTGTATTAGACTTCAAATTTATGGGTAATATCCTTTTCCCCCAAACATGATTGAACTTGGTTTTTGGAGGGGGTGTTAGCCTTGGATTTTCGGACAAATTGATCCTGACTCGACGAGCCCCATTTAAATGAGTATTAGGCTTAGATTTCTAACCTTGTTCATATCCAAGCCCTTTTAGATGGTATTAGACTTCAAATTTATGGGTTATAGGTTTTTCCCCCAACACATGATTGAACTTGGTTTTTGGAGGGGGTGTTAGCCTTGGACTTTCAGACAAATTGATCCTGACTCGACGAGCCCCATTTAAGTGAGTATTAGCCTTAGATTTCTAACCTTGGTCATATCCAAGCCTTTTTAGTTGGTATTAGACTTCAAATTTATGGGTAATATCCTTTTCCCCCAAACATGATTGAACTTGGTTTTTGGAGGGGGTGTTAGCCTTGGATTTTCAGACAAATTGATCCTGACTCGACGAGCTTCATTTAAGTGAGTATTAGCCTTAGATTTCTAACCTTGGTCATATGCAAGCCCTTTTAGATTGTATTAGACTTCAAATTTATGGGTAATATCCTTTTCCCCCAAACATGATTGAACTTGGTTTTTGGAGGGGGTGTTAGCCTTGGATTTTCGGACAAATTGATCCTGACTCGACGAGCCCCATTTAAATGAGTATTAGGCTTAGATTTCTAACCTTGTTCATATCCAAGCCCTTTTAGATGGTATTAGACTTCAAATTTATGGGTTATAGGTTTTTCCCCCAACACATGATTGAACTTGGTTTTTGGAGGGGGTGTTAGCCTTGGATTTTCAGACAAATTCATCCTGACTCGACGAGCCCCATTTAAGTGAGTATTAGCCTTAGATTTCTAACCTTGGTCATATCCAAGCCTTTTTAGTTGGTATTAGACTTCAAATTTATGGGTTATAGCCTTTTGCCCCAAACATGATTGAACTTGGTTTTTGGAGGGGGTGTTAGCCTTGGATTTTCGGACAAATTGATCCTGACTCGACGAGCCCCATTTAAATCAGTATTAGCCTTAGATTTCTAACCTTGTTCATATCCAAGCCCTTTTAGTTGGTATTAGACTTCAAATTTATGGGTTAGAGGCTTTTCCCCCAAACATGATTGAACTTGGTTTTTGGAGGGGGTGTTAGCCTTGGATTTTCGGACAAATTGATCCTGACTCGACGAGCCCCATTTAAATGAGTATTAGGCTTAGATTTCTAACCTTGTTCATATCCAAGCCCTTTTAGATGGTATTAGACTTCAAATTTATGGGTAATATCCTTTTCCCCCAAAGATGATTGAACTTGGTTTTTGGAGGGGGTGTTAGCCTTGGATTTTCGGACAAATTGATCCTGACTCGACGAGCCCCATTTAAATGAGTATTAGGCTTAGATTTCTAACCTTGTTCATATCCAAGCCCTTTTAGATGGTATTAGACTTCAAATTTATGGGTTATAGGTTTTTCCCCCAACACATGATTGAACTTGGTTTTTGGAGGGGGTGTTAGCCTTGGATTTTCAGACAAATTGATCCTGACTCGACGAGCCCCATTTAAGTGAGTATTAGCCTTAGATTTCTAACCTTGGTCATATCTAAGCCTTTTTAGTTGGTATTAGACTTCAAATTTATGGGTTATAGACTTTTGCGCCAAACATGATTGAACTTGGTTTTTGGAGGGGGTGTTAGCCTTGGATTTTTGGACAAATTGATCCTGACTCGACGAGCCCCATTTAAATCAGTATTAGCCTTAGATTTCTAACCTTGGTCATATCCAAGCCCTTTTAGTTGGTATTAGACTTCAAATTTATGGGTTAGAGGCTTTTCCCCCAAACATGATTGAACTTGGTTTTTGGAGGGGGTGTTAGCCTTGGATTTTCGGACAAATTGATCCTGACTCGACGAGCCCCATTTAAATGAGTATTAGGCTTAGATTTCTAACCTTGTTCATATCCAAGCCCTTTTAGATGGTATTAGACTTCAAATTTATGGGTTATAGGTTTTTCCCCCAACACATGATTGAACTTGGTTTTTGGAGGGGGTGTTAGCCTTGGATTTTCAGACAAATTGATCCTGACTCGACGAGCCCCATTTAAGTGAGTATTAGCCTTAGATTTCTAACCTTGGTCATATCCAAGCCTTTTTAGTTGGTATTAGACTTCAAATTTATGGGTTATAGACTTTTGCGCCAAACATGATTGAACTTGGTTTTTGGAGGGGGTGTTAGCCTTGGATTTTTGGACAAATTGATCCTGACTCGACGAGCCCCATTTAAATCAGTATTAGCCTTAGATTTCTAACCTTGGTCATATCCAAGCCCTTTTAGTTGGTATTAGACTTCAAATTTATGGGTAATATACTTTTCCCCCAAACATGATTGAACTTGGTTTTTGGAGGGGGTGTTAGCCTTGGATTTTTGGACAAATTGATCCTGACTCGACGAGCCCCATTTAAATCAGTATTAGCCTTAGATTTCTAACCTTGGTCATATCCAAGCCCTTTTAGTTGGTATTAGACTTCAAATTTATGGGTAATATACTTTTCCCCCAAACATGATTGAACTTGGTTTTTGGAGGGGGTGTTAGCCTTGGATTTTCGGACAAATTGATCCTGACTCGACGAGCCTCATTTAAATGAGTATTAGGCTTAGATTTCTAACCTTGTTCATATCCAAGCCCTTTTAGATGGTATTAGACTTCAAATTTATGGGTTATAGGTTTTTCCCCCAACACATGATTCAACTTGGTTTTTGGAGGGGGTGTTAGCCTTGGATTTTCAGACAAATTGATCTTGACTCGACGACCCCATTTAAGTGAGTATTAGGCTTAGATTTCTAACCTTGTTCATATCCAAGCCCTTTTAGATGGTATTAGACTTCAAATTTATGGGTTATAGGTTTTTCCCCCAACACATGATTCAACTTGGTTTTTGGAGGGGGTGTTAGCCTTGGATTTTCAGACAAATTGATCTTGACTCGACGACCCCATTTAAGTGAGTATTAGCCTTAGATTTCTAACCTTGTTCATATCCAAGCCCTTTTAGATGGTATTAGACTTCAAATTTATGGGTTATAGGTTTTTCCCCCAACACATGATTGAACTTGGTTTTTGGAGGGGGTGTTAGCCTTGGATTTTCAGACAAATTGATCCTGACTCGACGAGCTTCATTTAAGTGAGTATTAGCCTTAGATTTCTAACCTTGGTCATATGCAAGCCCTTTTAGTTTGTATTAGACTTCAAATTTATGGGTAATATCCTTTTCCCCCAAACATGATTGAACTTGGTTTTTGGAGGGGGTGTTAGCCTTGGATTTTTGGACAAATTGATCCTGACTCGACGAGCCCCATTTAAATGAGTATTAGGCTTAGATTTCTAACCTTGTTCATATCCAAGCCCTTTTAGATGGTATTAGACTTCAAATTTATGGGTTATAGGTTTTTCCCCCAACACATGATTGAACTTGGTTTTTGGAGGGGGTGTTAGCCTTGGATTTTCAGACAAATTGATCCTGACTCGACGAGCTCCATTTAAGTGAGTATTAGCCTTAGATTTCTAACCTTGGTCATATGCAAGCCCTTTTAGTTTGTATTAGACTTCAAATTTATGGGTAATATCCTTTTCCCCCAAACATGATTGAACTTGGTTTTTGGAGGGGGTGTTAGCCTTGGATTTTCGGACAAATTGATCCTGACTCAACGAGCCCCATTTAAATGAGTATTAGGCTTAGATTTCTAACCTTGTTCATATCCAAGCCCTTTTAGATGGTATTAGACTTCAAATTTATGGGTTATAGGTTTTTCCCCCAACACATGATTGAACTTGGTTTTTGGAGGGGGTGTTAGCCTTGGATTTTTAGACAAATTGATCCTGACTCGACGAGCCCCATTTAAGTGAGTATTAGCCTTAGATTTCTAACCTTGATCATATCCAAGCCCTTTTAGTTGGTATTAGACTTCAAATTTATGGGTTATAGACTTTTTCCCCAAACATGATTGAACTTGGTTTTTGGAGGGGGTGTTAGCCTTGGATTTTCGGACAAATTGATCCTGACTCGACGAGCCCCATTTAAATGAGTATTAGGCTTAGATTTCTAACCTTGTTCATATCCAAGCCCTTTTAGATGGTATTAGACTTCAAATTTATCGGTTATAGGTTTTTCCCCCAACACATGATTCAACTTGGTTTTTGGAGGGGGTGTTAGCCTTGGATTTTTAGACAAATTGATCTTGACTCGACGACCCCATTTAAGTGAGTATTAGCCTTAGATTTCTAACCTTGTTCATATCCAAGCCCTTTTAGATGGTATTAGACTTCAAATTTATGGGTTATAGGTTTTTCCCCCAACACATGATTGAACTTGGTTTTTGGAGGGGGTGTTAGCCTTGGATTTTCAGACAAATTGATCCTGACTCGACGAGCTTCATTTAAGTGAGTATTAGCCTTAGATTTCTAACCTTGGTCATATGCAAGCCCTTTTAGTTTGTATTAGACTTCAAATTTATGGGTAATATCCTTTTCCCCCAAAGATGATTGAACTTGGTTTTTGGAGGGGGTGTTAGCCTTGGATTTTCGGACAAATTGATCCTGACTCGACGAGCCCCATTTAAATGAGTATTAGGCTTAGATTTCTAACCTTGTTCATATCCAAGCCCTTTTAGATGGTATTAGACTTCAAATTTATGGGTTATAGGTTTTTCCCCCAACACATGATTGAACTTGGTTTTTGGAGGGGGTGTTAGCCTTGGATTTTCAGACAAATTGATCCTGACTCGACGAGCCCCATTTAAGTGAGTATTAGCCTTAGATTTCTAACCTTGGTCATATCCAAGCCTTTTTAGTTGGTATTAGACTTCAAATTTATGGGTTATAGACTTTTGCGCCAAACATGATTGAACTTGGTTTTTGGAGGGGGTGTTAGCCTTGGATTTTTGGACAAATTGATCCTGACTCGACGAGCCCCATTTAAATCAGTATTAGCCTTAGATTTCTAACCTTGGTCATATCCAAGCCCTTTTAGTTGGTATTAGACTTCAAATTTATGGGTAATATACTTTTCCCCCAAACATGATTGAACTTGGTTTTTGGAGGGGGTGTTAGCCTTGGATTTTCGGACAAATTGATCCTGACTCGACGAGCCTCATTTAAATGAGTATTAGGCTTAGATTTCTAACCTTGTTCATATCCAAGCCCTTTTAGATGGTATTAGACTTCAAATTTATGGGTTATAGGTTTTTCCCCCAACACATGATTCAACTTGGTTTTTGGAGGGGGTGTTAGCCTTGGATTTTCAGACAAATTGATCTTGACTCGACGACCCCATTTAAGTGAGTATTAGCCTTAGATTTCTAACCTTGTTCATATCCAAGCCCTTTTAGATGGTATTAGACTTCAAATTTATGGGTTATAGGTTTTTCCCCCAACACATGATTGAACTTGGTTTTTGGAGGGGGTGTTAGCCTTGGATTTTAGGACAAATTGATCCTGACTCGACGAGCCCCATTTAAATGAGTATTAGGCTTAGATTTCTAACTTTGTTCATATCCAAGCCCTTTTAGATGGTATTAGACTTCAAATTTATGGGTTATAGGTTTTTCCCCCAACACATGATTCAACTTGGTTTTTGGAGGGGGTGTTAGCCTTAGATTTTCAGACAAATTGATCTTGACTCGACGACCCCATTTAAGTGAGTATTAGCCTTAGATTTCTAACCTTGTTCATATCCAAGCCCTTTTAGATGGTATTAGACTTCAAATTTATGGGTTATAGGTTTTTCCCCCAACACATGATTGAACTTGGTTTTTGGAGGGGGTGTTAGCCTTGGATTTTCAGACAAATTGATCCTGACTCGACGAGCTTCATTTAAGTGAGTATTAGCCTTAGATTTCTAACCTTGGTCATATGCAAGCCCTTTTAGTTTGTATTAGACTTCAAATTTATGGGTAATATCCTTTTCCCCCAAACATGATTGAACTTGGTTTTTGGAGGGGGTGTTAGCCTTGGATTTTCGGACAAATTGATCCTGACTCGACGACCCCATTTAAATGAGTATTAGGCTTAGATTTCTAACCTTGTTCATATCCAAGCCCTTTTAGATGGTATTAGACTTCAAATTTATGGGTTATAGGTTTTTCCCCCAACACATGATTGAACTTGGTTTTTGGAGGGGGTGTTAGCCTTGGATTTTCAGACAAATTGATCCTGACTCGACGAGCTCCATTTAAGTGAGTATTAGCCTTAGATTTCTAACCTTGGTCATATGCAAGCCCTTTTAGTTTGTATTAGACTTCAAATTTATGGGTAATATCCTTTTCCCCCAAACATGATTGAACTTGGTTTTTGGAGGGGGTGTTAGCCTTGGATTTTCGGACAAATTGATCCTGACTCGACGAGCCCCATTTAAATGAGTATTAGGCTTAGATTTCTAACCTTGTTCATATCCAAGCCCTTTTAGATGGTATTAGACTTCAAATTTATGGGTTATAGGTTTTTCCCCCAACACATGATTGAACTTGGTTTTTGGAGGGGGTGTTAGCCTTGGATTTTCAGACAAATTGATCCTGACTCGACGAGCCCCATTTAAGTGAGTATTAGCCTTAGATTTCTAACCTTGGTCATATCCAAGCCCTTTTAGATGGTATTACACTTCAAATTTATGGGTTATAGACTTTTTCCCCAAACATGATTGAACTTGGTTTTTGGAGGGGGTGTTAGCCTTGGATTTTCGGACAAATTGATCCTGACTCGACGAGCCCCATTTAAATGAGTATTAGGCTTAGATTTCTAACCTTGTTCATATCCAAGCCCTTTTAGATGGTATTAGACTTCAAATTTATGGGTTATAGGTTTTTCCCCCAACACATGATTCAACTTGGTTTTTGGAGGGGGTGTTAGCCTTGGATTTTCAGACAAATTGATCTTGACTCGACGACCCCATTTAAGTGAGTATTAGCCTTAGATTTCTAACCTTGTTCATATCCAAGCCCTTTTAGATGGTATTAGACTTCAAATTTATGGGTTATAGGTTTTTCCCCCAACACATGATTGAACTTGGTTTTTGGAGGGGGTGTTAGCCTTGGATTTTCAGACAAATTGATCCTGACTCGACGAGCTTCATTTAAGTGAGTATTAGCCTTAGATTTCTAACCTTGGTCATATGCAAGCCCTTTTAGTTTGTATTAGACTTCAAATTTATGGGTAATATCCTTTTCCCCCAAACATGATTGAACTTGGTTTTTGGAGGGGGTGTTAGCCTTGGATTTTCGGACAAATTGATCCTGACTCGACGAGCCCCATTTAAATGAGTATTAGGCTTAGATTTCTAACCTTGTTCATATCCAAGCCCTTTTAGATGGTATTAGACTTCAAATTTATGGGTTATAGGTTTTTCCCCCAACACATGATTGAACTTGGTTTTTGGAGGGGGTGTTAGCCTTGGATTTTCAGACAAATTGATCCTGACTTGACGAGCCCCATTTAAGTGAGTATTAGCCTTAGATTTCTAACCTTGGTTATATCCAAGCCTTTTTAGTTGGTATTAGACTTCAAATTTATGGGTTATAGACTTTTGCGCCAAACATGATTGAACTTGGTTTTTGGAGGGGGTGTTAGCCTTGGATTTTTGGACAAATTGATCCTGACTCGACGAGCCCCATTTAAATCAGTATTAGCCTTAGATTTCTAACCTTGTTCATATCCAAGCCCTTTTAGTTGGTATTAGACTTCAAATTTATGGGTTAGAGGCTTTTCCCCCAAACATGATTGAACTTGGTTTTTGGAGGGGGTGTTAGCCTTGGATTTTCGGACAAATTGATCCTGACTCGACGAGCCCCATTTAAATGAGTATTAGGCTTAGATTTCTAACCTTGTTCATATCCAAGCCCTTTTAGATGGTATTAGACTTCAAATTTATGGGTTATAGGTTTTTCCCCCAACACATGATTCAACTTGGTTTTTGGAGGGGGTGTTAGCCTTGGATTTTCAGACAAATTGATCCTGACTCGACGAGCTCCATTTAAGTGAGTATTAGCCTTAGATTTCTAACCTTGGTCATATCCAAGCCCTTTTAGTTTGTATTAGACTTCAAATTTATGGGTAATATCCTTTTCCTCCAAACATGATTGAACTTGGTTTTTGGAGGGGGTGTTAGCCTTGGATTTTCGGACAAATTGATCCTGACTCGACGAGCCCCATTTAAATGAGTATTAGGCTTAGATTTCTAACCTTGTTCATATCCAAGCCCTTTTAGATGGTATTAGACTTCAAATTTATGGGTTATAGGTTTTTCCCCTAACACATGATTGAACTTGGTTTTTGGAGGGGGTGTTAGCCTTGGATTTTCAGACAAATTGATCCTGACTCGACAAGCCCCATTTAAGTGAGTATTAGCCTTAGATTTCTAACCTTGGTCATATCCAAGCCCTTTTAGTTGGTATTAGACTTCAAATTTATGGGTTATAGACTTTTTCCCCAAACATGATTGAACTTGGTTTTTGGAGGGGGTGTTAGCCTTGGATTTTCGGACAAATTGATCCTGACTCGACGACCCCATTTAAGTGAGTATTAGCCTTAGATTTCTAACCTTGTTCATATCCAAGCCCTTTTAGTTGGTATTAGACTTCAAATTTATGGGTTATAGGCTTTTCCCCCAACACATGATTGAACTTGGTTTTTGGAGGGGCTGTTAGCCTTGGATTTTCAGACAAATTGATCCTGACTCGACGAGCCCCATTTAAGTGAGTATTAGCCTTAGATTTCTAACCTTGGTCATATCCAAGCCCTTTTAGTTGGTATTAGACTTCAAATTTATGGGTAATATCCTTTTCCTCCAAACATGATTGAACTTGGTTTTTGGAGGGGGTGTTAGCCTTGGAGTTTCGGACAAATTGATCCTGACTCGACGAGCCCCATTTAAATGAGTATTAGCCTTAGATTTCTAACCTTGTTCATATCCAAGCCCTTTTAGTTCGTATTATACTTCAAATTTATGGGTTATAGACTTTTCCCCCAAACATGATTGAACTTGGTTTTTGGAGGGGGTGTTAGCCTTGGATTTTCGGACAAATTGATCCTAACTCGACGAGCCCCATTTAAATGAGTATTAGCCTTAGATTTCTAACCTTGGTCATATCCAAGCCCTTTTAGTTGGTATTAGACTTCAAATTTATGGGTTATAGACTTTTGCCCCAAACATGATTGAACTTGGTTTTTGGAGGGGGTGTTAGCCTTGGATTTTCGGATAAATTGATCCTGACTCGACGAGCCCCATTTAAATGAGTATTATCCTTAGATTTCTAACCCTTTTCATATCCAAGCCCTTTTAGTTGGTATTAGACTTCAAATTTATGGGTTATAGGCTTTTCCCCCAAACATGATTGAACTTGGTTTTTGGAGGGGGTGTTAGCCTTGGATTTTAGGACAAATTGATCCTGACTCGACGAGCCCCATTTAAGTGAGTATTAGCCTTAGATTTCTAACCTTGGTCATATCCAAGCCCTTTTAGTTGGTATTAGACTTCAAATTTATGGGTAATATCCTTTTCCCCCAAACATGATTGAACTTGGTTTTTGGAGGGGGTGTTAGCCTTGGATTTTCGGACAAATTGATCCTGACTCGACGAGCCCCATTTAAATGAGTATTAGGCTTAGATTTCTAACCTTGTTCATATCCAAGCCCTTTTAGATGGTATTAGACTTCAAATTTATGGGTTATAGGTTTTTCCCCCAACACATGATTGAACTTGGTTTTTGGAGGGGGTGTTAGCCTTGGATTTTCAGACAAATTGATCCTGACTCGACGAGCCCCATTTAAGTGAGTATTAGCCTTAGATTTCTAACCTTGGTCATATCCAAGCCCTTTTAGATGGTATTACACTTCAAATTTATGGGTTATAGACTTTTTCCCCAAACATGATTGAACTTGGTTTTTGGAGGGGGTGTTAGCCTTGGATTTTCGGACAAATTGATCCTGACTCGACGAGCCCCATTTAAATGAGTATTAGGCTTAGATTTCTAACCTTGTTCATATCCAAGCCCTTTTAGATGGTATTAGACTTCAAATTTATGGGTTATAGGTTTTTCCCCTAACACATGATTGAACTTGGTTTTTGGAGGGGGTGTTAGCCTTGGATTTTCAGACAAATTGATCCTGACTCGACAAGCCCCATTTAAGTGAGTATTAGCCTTAGATTTCTAACCTTGGTCATATCCAAGCCCTTTTAGTTGGTATTAGACTTCAAATTTATGGGTTATAGACTTTTTCCCCAAACATGATTGAACTTGGTTTTTGGAGGGGGTGTTAGCCTTGGATTTTCGGACAAATTGATCCTGACTCGACGAGCCCCATTTAAGTGAGTATTAGCCTTAGATTTCTAACCTTGTTCATATCCAAGCCCTTTTAGTTGGTATTAGACTTCAAATTTATGGGTTATAGGCTTTTCCCCCAACACATGATTGAACTTGGTTTTTGGAGGGGCTGTTAGCCTTGGATTTTCAGACAAATTGATCCTGACTCGACGAGCCCCATTTAAGTGAGTATTAGCCTTAGATTTCTAACCTTGGTCATATCCAAGCCCTTTTAGTTGGTATTAGACTTCAAATTTATGGGTAATATCCTTTTCCTCCAAACATGATTGAACTTGGTTTTTGGAGGGGGTGTTAGCCTTGGAGTTTCGGACAAATTGATCCTGACTCGACGAGCCCCATTTAAATGAGTATTAGCCTTAGATTTCTAACCTTGTTCATATCCAAGCCCTTTTAGTTCGTATTATACTTCAAATTTATGGGTTATAGACTTTTCCCCCAAACATGATTGAACTTGGTTTTTGGAGGGGGTGTTAGCCTTGGATTTTCGGACAAATTGATCCTAACTCGACGAGCCCCATTTAAATGAGTATTAGCCTTAGATTTCTAACCTTGGTCATATCCAAGCCCTTTTAGTTGGTATTAGACTTCAAATTTATGGGTTATAGACTTTTGCCCCAAACATGATTGAACTTGGTTTTTGGAGGGGGTGTTAGCCTTGGATTTTCGGATAAATTGATCCTGACTCGACGAGCCCCATTTAAATGAGTATTATCCTTAGATTTCTAACCCTTTTCATATCCAAGCCCTTTTAGTTGGTATTAGACTTCAAATTTATGGGTTATAGGCTTTTCCCCCAAACATGATTGAACTTGGTTTTTGGAGGGGGTGTTAGCCTTGGATTTTAGGACAAATTGATCCTGACTCGACGAGCCCCATTTAAGTGAGTATTAGCCTTAGATTTCTAACCTTGGTCATATCCAAGCCCTTTTAGTTGGTATTAGACTTCAAATTTATGGGTAATATCCTTTTCCCCCAAACATGATTGAACTTGGTTTTTGGAGGGGGTGTTAGCCTTGGATTTTCGGACAAATTGATCCTGACTCGAGGAGCCCCATTTAAATGAGTATTAGGCTTAGATTTCTAACCTTGTTCATATCCAAGCCCTTTTAGATGGTATTAGACTTCAAATTTATGGGTTATAGGTTTTTCCCCCAACACATGATTGAACTTGGTTTTTGGAGGGGGTGTTAGCCTTGGATTTTCAGACAAATTGATCCTGACTCGACGAGCCCCATTTAAGTGAGTATTAGCCTTAGATTTCTAACCTTGGTCATATCCAAGCCCTTTTAGATGGTATTACACTTCAAATTTATGGGTTATAGACTTTTTCCCCAAACATGATTGAACTTGGTTTTTGGAGGGGGTGTTAGCCTTGGATTTTCGGACAAATTGATCCTGACTCGACGAGCCCCATTTAAATGAGTATTAGGCTTAGATTTCTAACCTTGTTCATATCCAAGCCCTTTTAGATGGTATTAGACTTCAAATTTATGGGTTATAGGTTTTTCCCCTAACACATGATTGAACTTGGTTTTTGGAGGGGGTGTTAGCCTTGGATTTTCAGACAAATTGATCCTGACTCGACAAGCCCCATTTAAGTGAGTATTAGCCTTAGATTTCTAACCTTGGTCATATCCAAGCCCTTTTAGTTGGTATTAGACTTCAAATTTATGGGTTATAGACTTTTTCCCCAAACATGATTGAACTTGGTTTTTGGAGGGGGTGTTAGCCTTGGATTTTCGGACAAATTGATCCTGACTCGACGAGCCCCATTTAAGTGAGTATTAGCCTTAGATTTCTAACCTTGTTCATATCCAAGCCCTTTTAGTTGGTATTAGACTTCAAATTTATGGGTTATAGGCTTTTCCCCCAACACATGATTGAACTTGGTTTTTGGAGGGGCTGTTAGCCTTGGATTTTCAGACAAATTGATCCTGACTCGACGAGCCCCATTTAAGTGAGTATTAGCCTTAGATTTCTAACCTTGGTCATATCCAAGCCCTTTTAGTTGGTATTAGACTTCAAATTTATGGGTAATATCCTTTTCCTCCAAACATGATTGAACTTGGTTTTTGGAGGGGGTGTTAGCCTTGGAGTTTCGGACAAATTGATCCTGACTCGACGAGCCCCATTTAAATGAGTATTAGCCTTAGATTTCTAACCTTGTTCATATCCAAGCCCTTTTAGTTCGTATTAGACTTCAAATTTATGGGTTATAGACTTTTGCCCCAAACATGATTGAACTTGGTTTTTGGAGGGGGTGTTAGCCTTGGATTTTCGGATAAATTGATCCTGACTCGACGAGCCCCATTTAAATGAGTATTATCCTTAGATTTCTAACCCTTTTCATATCCAAGCCCTTTTAGTTGGTATTAGACTTCAAATTTATGGGTTATAGGCTTTTCCCCCAAACATGATTGAACTTGGTTTTTGGAGGGGGTGTTAGCCTTGGATTTTAGGACAAATTGATCCTGACTCGACGAGCCCCATTTAAGTGAGTATTAGCCTTAGATTTCTAACCTTGGTCATATCCAAGCCCTTTTAGTTGGTATTAGACTTCAAATTTATGGGTAATATCCTTTTCCCCCAAACATGATTGAACTTGGTTTTTGGAGGGGGTGTTAGCCTTGGATTTTCGGACAAATTGATCCTGACTCGACGAGCCCCATTTAAATGAGTATTAGGCTTAGATTTCTAACCTTGTTCATATCCAAGCCCTTTTAGATGGTATTAGACTTCAAATTTATGGGTTATAGGTTTTTCCCCCAACACATGATTGAACTTGGTTTTTGGAGGGGGTGTTAGCCTTGGATTTTCAGACAAATTGATCCTGACTCGACGAGCCCCATTTAAGTGAGTATTAGCCTTAGATTTCTAACCTTGGTCATATCCAAGCCCTTTTAGATGGTATTACACTTCAAATTTATGGGTTATAGACTTTTTCCCCAAACATGATTGAACTTGGTTTTTGGAGGGGGTGTTAGCCTTGGATTTTCGGACAAATTGATCCTGACTCGACGAGCCCCATTTAAATGAGTATTAGGCTTAGATTTCTAACCTTGTTCATATCCAAGCCCTTTTAGATGGTATTAGACTTCAAATTTATGGGTTATAGGTTTTTCCCCTAACACATGATTGAACTTGGTTTTTGGAGGGGGTGTTAGCCTTGGATTTTCAGACAAATTGATCCTGACTCGACAAGCCCCATTTAAGTGAGTATTAGCCTTAGATTTCTAACCTTGGTCATATCCAAGCCCTTTTAGTTGGTATTAGACTTCAAATTTATGGGTTATAGACTTTTTCCCCAAACATGATTGAACTTGGTTTTTGGAGGGGGTGTTAGCCTTGGATTTTCGGACAAATTGATCCTGACTCGACGAGCCCCATTTAAGTGAGTATTAGCCTTAGATTTCTAACCTTGTTCATATCCAAGCCCTTTTAGTTGGTATTAGACTTCAAATTTATGGGTTATAGGCTTTTCCCCCAACACATGATTGAACTTGGTTTTTGGAGGGGCTGTTAGCCTTGGATTTTCAGACAAATTGATCCTGACTCGACGAGCCCCATTTAAGTGAGTATTAGCCTTAGATTTCTAACCTTGGTCATATCCAAGCCCTTTTAGTTGGTATTAGACTTCAAATTTATGGGTAATATCCTTTTCCTCCAAACATGATTGAACTTGGTTTTTGGAGGGGGTGTTAGCCTTGGAGTTTCGGACAAATTGATCCTGACTCGACGAGCCCCATTTAAATGAGTATTAGCCTTAGATTTCTAACCTTGTTCATATCCAAGCCCTTTTAGTTCGTATTATACTTCAAATTTATGGGTTATAGACTTTTCCCCCAAACATGATTGAACTTGGTTTTTGGAGGGGGTGTTAGCCTTGGATTTTCGGACAAATTGATCCTAACTCGACGAGCCCCATTTAAATGAGTATTAGCCTTAGATTTCTAACCTTGGTCATATCCAAGCCCTTTTAGTTGGTATTAGACTTCAAATTTATGGGTTATAGACTTTTGCCCCAAACATGATTGAACTTGGTTTTTGGAGGGGGTGTTAGCCTTGGATTTTCGGATAAATTGATCCTGACTCGACGAGCCCCATTTAAATGAGTATTATCCTTAGATTTCTAACCCTTTTCATATCCAAGCCCTTTTAGTTGGTATTAGACTTCAAATTTATGGGTTATAGGCTTTTCCCCCAAACATGATTGAACTTGGTTTTTGGAGGGGGTGTTAGCCTTGGATTTTAGGACAAATTGATCCTGACTCGACGAGCCCCATTTAAGTGAGTATTAGCCTTAGATTTCTAACCTTGGTCATATCCAAGCCCTTTTAGTTGGTATTAGACTTCAAATTTATGGGTAATATCCTTTTCCCCCAAACATGATTGAACTTGGTTTTTGGAGGGGGTGTTAGCCTTGGATTTTCGGACAAATTGATCCTGACTCGACGAGCCCCATTTAAATGAGTATTAGGCTTAGATTTCTAACCTTGTTCATATCCAAGCCCTTTTAGATGGTATTAGACTTCAAATTTATGGGTTATAGGCTTTTCCCCCAACACATGATTGAACTTGGTTTTTGGAGGGGGTGTTAGCCTTGGATTTTCAGACAAATTGATCCTGACTCGACGAGCCCCATTTAAGTGAGTATTAGCCTTAGATTTCTAACCTTGGTCATATCCAAGCCCTTTTAGATGGTATTACACTTCAAATTTATGGGTTATAGACTTTTTCCCCAAACATGATTGAACTTGGTTTTTGGAGGGGGTGTTAGCCTTGGATTTTCGGACAAATTGATCCTGACTCGACGAGCCCCATTTAAATGAGTATTAGGCTTAGATTTCTAACCTTGTTCATATCCAAGCCCTTTTAGATGGTATTAGACTTCAAATTTATGGGTTATAGGTTTTTCCCCCAACACATGATTGAACTTGGTTTTTGGAGGGGGTGTTAGCCTTGGATTTTCAGACAAATTGATCTTGACTCGACGACCCCATTTAAGTGAGTATTAGCCTTAGATTTCTAACCTTGTTCATATCCAAGCCCTTTTAGATGGTATTAGACTTCAAATTTATGGGTTATAGGTTTTTCCCCCAACACATGATTGAACTTGGTTTTTGGAGGGGGTGTTAGCCTTGGATTTTCAGACAAATTGATCCTGACTCGACGAGCTTCATTTAAGTGAGTATTAGCCTTAGATTTCTAACCTTGGTCATATGCAAGCCCTTTTAGTTTGTATTAGACTTCAAATTTATGGGTAATATCCTTTTCCCCCAAACATGATTGAACTTGGTTTTTGGAGGGGGTGTTAGCCTTGGATTTTCGGACAAATTGATCCTGACTCGACGAGCCCCATTTAAATGAGTATTAGGCTTAGATTTCTAACCTTGTTCATATCCAAGCCCTTTTAGATGGTATTAGACTTCAAATTTATGGGTTATAGGTTTTTCCCCCAACACATGATTGAACTTGGTTTTTGGAGGGGGTGTTAGCCTTGGATTTTCAGACAAATTGATCCTGACTCGACGAGCCCCATTTAAGTGAGTATTAGCCTTAGATTTCTAACCTTGGTTATATCCAAGCCTTTTTAGTTGGTATTAGACTTCAAATTTATGGGTTATAGACTTTTGCGCCAAACATGATTGAACTTGGTTTTTGGAGGGGGTGTTAGCCTTGGATTTTTGGACAAATTGATCCTGACTCGACGAGCCCCATTTAAATCAGTATTAGCCTTAGATTTCTAACCTTGTTCATATCCAAGCCCTTTTAGTTGGTATTAGACTTCAAATTTATGGGTTATAGACTTTTGCCCCAAACATGATTGAACTTGGTTTTTGGAGGGGGTGTTAGCCTTGGATTTTCGGATAAATTGATCCTGACTCGACGAGCCCCATTTAAATGAGTATTATCCTTAGATTTCTAACCCTTTTCATATCCAAGCCCTTTTAGTTGGTATTAGACTTCAAATTTATGGGTTATAGGCTTTTCCCCCAAACATGATTGAACTTGGTTTTTGGAGGGGGTGTTAGCCTTGGATTTTAGGACAAATTGATCCTGACTCGACGAGCCCCATTTAAGTGAGTATTAGCCTTAGATTTCTAACCTTGGTCATATCCAAGCCCTTTTAGTTGGTATTAGACTTCAAATTTATGGGTAATATCCTTTTCCCCCAAACATGATTGAACTTGGTTTTTGGAGGGGGTGTTAGCCTTGGATTTTCGGACAAATTGATCCTGACTCGACGAGCCCCATTTAAATGAGTATTAGGCTTAGATTTCTAACCTTGTTCATATCCAAGCCCTTTTAGATGGTATTAGACTTCAAATTTCTGGGTTATAGGCTTTTCCCCCAACACATGATTGAACTTGGTTTTTGGAGGGGGTGTTAGCCTTGGATTTTCAGACAAATTGATCCTGACTCGACGAGCCCCATTTAAGTGAGTATTAGCCTTAGATTTCTAACCTTGGTCATATCCAAGCCCTTTTAGATGGTATTACACTTCAAATTTATGGGTTATAGACTTTTTCCCCAAACATGATTGAACTTGGTTTTTGGAGGGGGTGTTAGCCTTGGATTTTCGGACAAATTGATCCTGACTCGACGAGCCCCATTTAAGTGAGTATTAGCCTTAGATTTATAACCTTGTTCATATCCAAGCCCTTTTAGTTGGTATTAGACTTCAAATTTATGGGTTATAGGTTTTTCCCCCAACACATGATTGAACTTGGTTTTTGGAGGGGGTGTTAGCCTTGGATTTTCAGACAAATTGATCCTGACTCGACGAGCCCCATTTAAGTGAGTATTAGCCTTAGATTTCTAACCTTGGTCATATCCAAGCCCTTTTAGATGGTATTACACTTCAAATTTATGGGTTATAGACTTTTTCCCCAAACATGATTGAACTTGGTTTTTGGAGGGGGTGTTAGCCTTGGATTTTCGGACAAATTGATCCTGACTCGACGAGCCCCATTTAAATGAGTATTATCCTTAGATTTCTAACCTTGGTTATATCCAAGCCTTTTTAGTTGGTATTAGACTTCAAATTTATGGGTTATAGACTTTTGCGCCAAACATGATTGAACTTGGTTTTTGGAGGGGGTGTTAGCCTTGGATTTTCGGACAAATTGATCCTGACTCGACGAGCACCATTGAAATGAGTATTAGCCTTAGATTTCTAACCTTGTTCATATCCAAGGCCTTTTAGTTGGTATAAGACTTCAAATTTATGGGTAATATACTTTTCCCCCAACACATGATTCAACTTGGTTTTTGGAGGGGGTGTTAACCTTGGATTTTCAGACAAATTGATCCTGACTCGACGAGCTCCATTTAAGTGAGTATTAGCCTTAGATTTCTAACCTTGTTCATATCCAAGCCCTTTTAGATGGTATTAGACTTCAAATTTATGGGTTATAGGCGTTTCCCCCAACACATGATTGAACTTGGTTTTTGGAGGGGGTGTTAGCCTTGGATTTTCAGACAAATTGATCCTGACTCGACGAGCCCGATTTAAGTGAGTATTAGCCTTAGATTTCTAACCTTGGTCATATCCAAGCCCTTTTAGTTGGTATTAGACTTCAAATTTATGGGTTATAGACTTTTGCGCCAAACATGATTGAACTTGGTTTTTGGAGGGGGTGTTAGCCTTGGATTTTCGGACAAATTGATCCTGACTCGACGAGCCTCATTTAAATGAGTATTAGGCTTAGATTTCTAACCTTGTTCATATCCAAGCCCTTTTAGATGGCATTAGACTTCAAATTTATGGGTTATAGGTTTTTCCCCCAACACATGATTCAACTTGGTTTTTGGAGGGGGTGTTAGCCTTGGATTTTCAGACAAATTGATCTTGACTCGACGACCCCATTTAAGTGAGTATTAGCCTTAGATTTCTAACCTTGTTCATATCCAAGCCCTTTTAGATGGTATTAGACTTCAAATTTATGGGTTATAGGTTTTTCCCCCAACACATGATTGAACTTGGTTTTTGGAGGGGGTGTTAGCCTTGGATTTTAGGACAAATTGATCCTGACTCGACGAGCCCCATTTAAATGAGTATTAGGCTTAGATTTCTAACCTTGTTCATATCCAAGCCCTTTTAGATGGTATTAGACTTCAAATTTATGGGTTATAGGTTTTTCCCCCAACACATGATTCAACTTGGTTTTTGGAGGGGGTGTTAGCCTTGGATTTTCAGACAAATTGATCTTGACTCGACGACCCCATTTAAGTGAGTATTAGCCTTAGATTTCTAACCTTGTTCATATCCAAGCCCTTTTAGATGGTATTAGACTTCAAATTTATGGGTTATAGGTTTTTCCCCCAACACATGATTGAACTTGGTTTTTGGAGGGGGTGTTAGCCTTGGATTTTCAGACAAATTGATCCTGACTCGACGAGCTTCATTTAAGTGAGTATTAGCCTTAGATTTCTAACCTTGGTCATATGCAAGCCCTTTTAGTTTGTATTAGACTTCAAATTTATGGGTAATATCCTTTTCCCCCAAACATGATTGAACTTGGTTTTTGGAGGGGGTGTTAGCCTTGGATTTTCGGACAAATTGATCCTGACTCGACGAGCCCCATTTAAATGAGTATTAGGCTTAGATTTCTAACCTTGTTCATATCCAAGCCCTTTTAGATGGTATTAGACTTCAAATTTATGGGTTATAGGTTTTTACCCAAACACATGATTGAACTTGGTTTTTGGAGGGGGTGTTAGCCTTGGATTTTCAGACAAATTGATCCTGACTCGACGAGCTCCATTTAAGTGAGTATTAGCCTTAGATTTCTAACCTTGGTCATATGCAAGCCCTTTTAGTTTGTATTAGACTTCAAATTTATGGGTAATATCCTTTTCCCCCAAACATGATTGAACTTGGTTTTTGGAGGGGGTGTTAGCCTTGGATTTTCGGACAAATTGATCCTGACTCGACGAGCCTCATTTAAATGAGTATTAGGCTTAGATTTCTAACCTTGTTCATATCCAAGCCCTTTTAGATGGTATTAGACTTCAAATTTATGGGTTATAGGTTTTTCCCCCAACACATGATTGAACTTGGTTTTTGGAGGGGGTGTTAGCCTTGGATTTTCAGACAAATTGATCTTGACTCGACGACCCCATTTAAGTGAGTATTAGCCTTAGATTTCTAACCTTGTTCATATCCAAGCCCTTTTAGATGGTATTAGACTTCAAATTTATGGGTTATAGGTTTTTCCCCCAACACATGATTGAACTTGGTTTTTGGAGGGGGTGTTAGCCTTGGATTTTCAGACAAATTGATCCTGACTCGACGACCTTCATTTAAGTGAGTATTAGCCTTAGATTTCTAACCTTGGTCATATGCAAGCCCTTTTAGTTTGTATTAGACTTCAAATTTATGGGTAATATCCTTTTCCCCCAAACATGATTGAACTTGGTTTTTGGAGGGGGTGTTAGCCTTGGATTTTCGGACAAATTGATCCTGACTCGACGAGCCCCATTTAAATGAGTATTAGGCTTAGATTTCTAACCTTGTTCATATCCAAGCCCTTTTAGATGGTATTAGACTTCAAATTTATGGGTTATAGGTTTTTCCCCCAACACATGATTGAACTTGGTTTTTGGAGGGGGTGTTAGCCTTGGATTTTCAGACAAATTGATCCTGACTCGACGAGCCCCATTTAAGTGAGTATTAGCCTTAGATTTCTAACCTTGGTCATATCCAAGCCTTTTTAGTTGGTATTAGACTTCAAATTTATGGGTTATAGACTTTTGCGCCAAACATGATTGAACTTGGTTTTTGGAGGGGGTGTTAGCCTTGGATTTTTGGACAAATTGATCCTGACTCGACGAGCCCCATTTAAATCAGTATTAGCCTTAGATTTCTAACCTTGTTCATATCCAAGCCCTTTTAGTTGGTATTAGACTTCAAATTTATGGGTTAGAGGCTTTTCCCCCAAACATGATTGAACTTGGTTTTTGGAGGGGGTGTTAGCCTTGGATTTTCGGACAAATTGATCCTGACTCGACGAGCCCCATTTAAATGAGTATTAGGCTTAGATTTCTAACCTTGTTCATATCCAAGCCCTTTTAGATGGTATTAGACTTCAAATTTATGGGTTATAGGTTTTTCCCCCAACACATGATTCAACTTGGTTTTTGGAGGGGCTGTTAGCCTTGGATTTTCAGACAAATTGATCCTGACTCGACGAGCTCCATTTAAGTGAGTATTAGCCTTAGATTTCTAACCTTGGTCATATCCAAGCCCTTTTAGTTTGTATTAGACTTCAAATTTATGGGTAATATCCTTTTCCTCCAAACATGATTGAACTTGGTTTTTGGAGGGGGTGTTAGCCTTGGATTTTCGGACAAATTGATCCTGACTCGACGAGCCCCATTTAAATGAGTATTAGGCTTAGATTTCTAACCTTGTTCATATCCAAGCCCTTTTAGATGGTATTAGACTTCAAATTTATGGGTTATAGGTTTTTCCCCCAACACATGATTGAACTTGGTTTTTGGAGGGGGTGTTAGCCTTGGATTTTCAGACAAATTGATCCTGACTCGACGAGCCCCATTTAAGTGAGTATTAGCCTTAGATTTCTAACCTTGGTCATATCCAAGCCCTTTTAGTTGGTATTAGACTTCAAATTTATGGGTTATAGACTTTTTCCCCAAACATGATTGAACTTGGTTTTTGGAGGGGGTGTTAGCCTTGGATTTTCGGACAAATTGATCCTGACTCGACGAGCCCCATTTAAGTGAGTATTAGCCTTAGATTTCTAACCTTGTTCATATCCAAGCCCTTTTAGTTGGTATTAGACTTCAAATTTATGGGTTATAGGCTTTTCCCCCAACACATGATTGAACTTGGTTTTTGGAGGGGCTGTTAGCCTTGGATTTTCAGACAAATTGATCCTGACTCGACGAGCCCCATTTAAGTGAGTATTAGCCTTAGATTTCTAACCTTGGTCATATCCAAGCCCTTTTAGTTGGTATTAGACTTCAAATTTATGGGTAATATCCTTTCCCCCCAAACATGATTGAACTTGGTTTTTGGAGGGGGTGTTAGCCTTGGATTTTCGGACAAATTGATCCTGACTCGACGAGCCCCATTTAAATCAGTATTAGCCTTAGATTTCTAACCTTGTTCATATCCAAGCCCTTTTAGTTTGTATTAGACTTCAAATTTATGGGTAATAGACTTTTCCCCCAAACATGATTGAACTTGGTTTTTGGAGGGGGTGTTAGCCTTGGAGTTTCGGACAAATTGATCCTGACTCGACGAGCCCCATTTAAATGAGTATTAGCCTTAGATTTCTAACCTTGTTCATATCCAAGCCCTTTTAGTTCGTATTATACTTCAAATTTATGGGTTATAGACTTTTCCCCCAAACATGATTGAACTTGGTTTTTGGAGGGGGTGTTAGCCTTGGATTTTCGGACAAATTGATCCTAACTCGACGAGCCCCATTTAAATGAGTATTAGCCTTAGATTTCTAACCTTGGTCATATCCAAGCCCTTTTAGTTGGTATTAGACTTCAAATTTATGGGTTATAGACTTTTGCCCCAAACATGATTGAACTTGGTTTTTGGAGGGGGTGTTAGCCTTGGATTTTCGGACAAATTGATCCTGACTCGACGAGCCCCATTTAAATGAGTATTATCCTTAGATTTCTAACCCTTTTCATATCCAAGCCCTTTTAGTTGGTATTAGACTTCAAATTTATGGGTTATAGGCTTTTCCCCCAAACATGATTGAACTTGGTTTTTGGAGGGGGTGTTAGCCTTGGATTTTAGGACAAATTGATCCTGACTCGACGAGCCCCATTTAAGTGAGTATTAGCCTTAGATTTCTAACCTTGGTCATATCCAAGCCCTTTTAGTTGGTATTAGACTTCAAATTTATGGGTAATATCCTTTTCCCCCAAACATGATTGAACTTGGTTTTTGGAGGGGGTGTTAGCCTTGGATTTTCGGACAAATTGATCCTGACTCGACGAGCACCATTGAAATGAGTATTAGCCTTAGATTTCTAACCTTGTTCATATCCAAGGCCTTTTAGTTGGTATAAGACTTCAAATTTATGGGTAATATACTTTTCCCCCAAACATGATTGAACTTGGTTTTTGGAGGGGGTGTTAGCCTTGGATTTTCGGACAAATTGATCCTGACTCGACGAGCCCCATTTAAATGAGTATTAGGCTTAGATTTCTAACCTTGTTCATATCCAAGCCCTTTTAGATGGTATTAGACTTCAAATTTATAGGTTATAGGCTTTTCCCCCAACACATGATTGAACTTGGTTTTTGGAGGGTGTGTTAGCCTTGGATTTTCAGACAAATTGATCCTGACTCGACGAGCCCCATTTAAGTGAGTATTAGCCTTAGATTTCTAACCTTGGTCATATCCAAGCCCTTTTAGTTGGTATTAGACTTCAAATTTATGACTAATATCCTTTTCCCCCAAACATGATTGAACTTGCTTTTTGGAGGGGGTGTTAGCCTTGGATTTTCGGACAAATTGATCCAGACTCGACGAGCCCCATTTAAATGAGTATTAGCCTTCGATTTCTAACCTTGTTCATATCCAAGCCCTTTTAGTTGGTATTAGACTTCAAATTTATGGGTAATATACTTTTCCCCCAAACATGATTGAACTTGGTTTTTGGAGGGGGTGTTAGCCTTGCATTTTCGGACAAATTGATAATGACTCGACGAGCCCCATTTAAATGAGTATTAGCCTTAGATTTCTAACCTTGTTCATATCCAAGCCCTTTTAGTTGGTATTAGACTTCAAATTTATGGGTTATAGGCTTTTCCCCCAACACATGATTGAACTTGGTTTTTGGAGGGGCTGTTAGCCTTGGATTTTCAGACAAATTGATCCTGACTCGACGAGCCCCATTTAAGTGAGTATTAGCCTTAGATTTCTAACCTTGGTCATATCCAAGCCCTTTTAGTTGGTATTAGACTTCAAATTTATGGGTAATATCCTTTTCCCCCAAACATGATTGAACTTGGTTTTTGGAGGGGGTGTTAGCCTTGGATTTTCAGACAAATTGATCCTGACTCGACGAGCCCCATTTAAATGAGTATTAGCCTTAGATTTCTAACCTTGTTCATATCCAAGCCCTTTTAGTTCATATTATACTTCAAATTTATGGGTTATAGACTTTTCCCCCAAACATGATTGAACTTGGTTTTTGGAGGGGGTGTTAGCCTTGGATTTTCGGACAAATTGATCCTAACTCGACGAGCCCCATTTAAATGAGTATTAGCCTTAGATTTCTAACCTTGTTCATATCCAAGCCCTTTTAGTTGGTATTAGACTTCAAATTTATGGGTTAGAGGCTTTTCCCCCAAACATGATTGAACTTGGTTTTTGGAGGGGGTGTTAGCCTTGCTTTTTCGGACAAATTGATCCTGACTCGACGAGCCCCATTTAAATGAGTATTAGCCTTAGATTTCTAACCTTGTTCATATCCAAGCCCTTTTAGTTGGTATTAGACTTCAAATTTATGGGTTATAGTCTTTTCCCCCAACACATGATTGAACTTGGTTTTTGGAGGGGCTGTTAGCCTTGGATTTTCAGACAAATTGATCCTGACTCGACGAGCCCCATTTAAGTGAGTATTAGCCTTAGATTTCTAACCTTGGTCATATCCAAGCCCTTTTAGTTGGTATTAGACTTCAAATTTATGACTAATATCCTTTTCCCCCAAACATGATTGAACTTGCTTTTTGGAGGGGGTGTTAGCCTTGGATTTTCGGAGAAATTGATCCAGACTCGACGAGCCCCATTTAAATGAGTATTAGCCTTCGATTTCTAACCTTGTTCATATCCAAGCCCTTTTAGTTGGTATTAGACTTCAAATTTATGGGTAATATACTTTTCCCCCAAACATGATTGAACTTGGTTTTTGGAGGGGGTGTTAGCCTTGCATTTTCAGACAAATTGATCCTGACTCGACGAGCCCCATTTAAGTGAGTATTAGCCTTAGATTTCTAACCTTGGTCATATCCAAGCCCTTTTAGTTGGTATTAGACTTCAAATTTATGGGTTATAGACTTTTCCCCCAAACATGATTGAACTTGGTTTTTGGAGGGGGTGTTAGCCTTGGATTTTCGGACAAATTGATCCTGACTCGACGAGCCCCATTTAAATGAGTATTATCCTTAGATTTCTAACCCTTTTCATATCCAAGCCCTTTTAGTTGGTATTAGACTTCAAATTTATGGGTTATAGGCTTTTCCCCCAAACATGATTGAACTTGGTTTTTGGAGGGGGTGTTAGCCTTGGATTTTAGGACAAATTGATCCTGACTCGACGAGCCACATTTAAGTGAGTATTAGCCTTAGATTTCTAACCTTGGTCATATCCAAGCCCTTTTAGTTGGTATTAGACTTCAAATTTATGGGTAATATCCTTTTCCCCCAAACATGATTGAACTTGGTTTTTGGAGGGGGTGTTAGCCTTGGATTTTCGGACAAATTGATCCTGACTCGACGAGCCCCATTGAAATGAGTATTCTCCTTAGATTTCTAACCTTGTTCATATCCAAGGCCTTTTTGTTGGTATTAGACTTCAAATTTATGGGTAATATACTTTTCCCCCAAACATGATTGAACTTGGTTTTTGGAGGGGGTGTTAGCCTTGCATTTTCGGACAAATTGATCCTGACTCGACGAGCCCCATTTAAATGAGTATTAGCCTTAGATTTCTAACCTTGTTCATATCCAAGCCCTTTTAGTTGGTATTAGACTTCAAATTTATGGGTTATAGTCTTTTCCCCCAACACATGATTGAACTTGGTTTTTGGAGGGGCTGTTAGCCTTGGATTTTCAGACAAATTGATCCTGACTCGACGAGCCCCATTTAAGTGAGTATTAGCCTTAGATTTCTAACCTTGGTCATATCCAAGCCCTTTTAGTTGGTATTAGACTTCAAATTTATGGGTAATATCCTTTTCCCCCAAACATGATTGAACTTGGTTTTTGGAGGGGGTGTTAGCCTTGGATTTTCGGACAAATTGATCCTGACTCGACGAGCCCCATTTAAATGAGTATTAGCCTTAGATTTCTAACCTTGTTCATATCCAAGCCCTTTTAGTTCATATTATACTTCAAATTTATGGGTTATAGACTTTTCCCCCAAACATGATTGAACTTGGTTTTTGGAGGGGGTGTTAGCCTTGGATTTTCGGACAAATTGATCCTAACTCGACGAGCCCCATTTAAATGAGTATTAGCCTTAGATTTCTAACCTTGTTCATATCCGAGACCTTTTAGTTTGTATTAGACTTCAAATTTATGGGTTATAGACTTTTCCCCCAAACATGATTGAACTTGGTTTTTGGAGGGGGTGTTAGCCTTGGATTTTCAGACAAATTGATCCTGACTCGACGAGCCCCATTTAAATGAGTATTAGGCTTAGATTTCTAACCTTGTTCATATCTGAGACCTTTTAGTTTGTATTAGACTTCAAATTTATGAGTTATAGACTTTTCCCCCAAACATGATTGAACTTGGTTTTTGGAGGGGGTGTTAGCCTTGGATTTTCGGACAAATTGATCCTGACTCGACGAGCCCCATTTAAATGAGTATTAGGCTTAGATTTCTAACCTTGTTCATATCCAAGCCCTTTTAGATGGTATTAGACTTCAAATTTATGGGTTATAGGATTTTCCCCCAACACATGATTGAACTTGGTTTTTGGAGGGGGTCTTAGCCTTGGATTTTCGGACAAATTGATCCTGACTCGACGAGCCCCATTTAAGTGAGTATTAGCCTTAGATTTCTAAACTTGGTCATATCCAAGCCCTTTTAGTTGGTATTAGACTTCAAATTTATGGGTAATATCCTTTTCCCCCAAACATGATTGAACTTGGTTTTTGGAGGGGGTGTTAGCCTTGGATTTTCGGACAAATTGATCCAGACTCGACGAGCCCCATTTAAATGAGTATTAGCCTTCGATTTCTAACCTTGTTCATATCCAAGCCCTTTTAGTTGGTATTAGACTTCAAATTTATGGGTTATAGGCTTTTCCCCCAACACATGATTGAACTTGGTTTTTGGAGGGGCTGTTAGCCTTGGATTTTCAGACAAATTGATCCTGACTCGACGAGCCCCATTTAAGTGAGTATTAGCCTTAGATTTCTAACCTTGGTCATATCCAAGCCCTTTTAGTTGGTATTAGACTTCAAATTTATGGGTAATATCCTTTTCCCCCAAACATGATTGAACTTGGTTTTTGGAGGGGGTGTTAGCCTTGGATTTTCGGACAAATTGATCCTGACTCGACGAGCCCCATTTAAATGAGTATTAGCCTTAGATTTCTAACCTTGTTCATATCCAAGCCCTTTTAGTTCATATTATACTTCAAATTTATGGGTTATAGACTTTTCCCCCAAACATGATTGAACTTGGTTTTTGGAGGGGGTGTTAGCCTTGGATTTTCGGACAAATTGATCCTAACTCGACGAGCCCCATTTAAATGAGTATTAGCCTTAGATTTCTAACCTTGTTCATATCCAAGCCCTTTTAGTTGGTATTAGACTTCAAATTTATGGGTTAGAGGCTTTTCCCCCAATCATGATTGAACTTGGTTTTTGGAGGGGGTGTTAGCCTTGGATTTTCGGACAAATTGATCCTGACTCGACGAGCCCCATTTAAATGAGTATTAGGCTTAGATTTCTAACCTTGTTCATATCCAAGCCCTTTTAGATGGTATTAGACTTCAAATTTATGGGTTATAGGTTTTCCCCCCAACACATGATTGAACTTGGTTTTTGGAGGGGGTGTTAGCCTTGGATTTTCAGACAAATTGATCCTGACTCGACGAGCTCCATTTAAGTGAGTATTAGCCTTAGATTTCTAACCTTGGTCATATCCAAGCCCTTTTAGTTGGTATTAGACTTCAAATTTTTGGGTTATATCCTTTTCCCCCAAACATGATTGCGCTTGGTTTTTGGAGGGGGTGTTAGCCTTGGATTTTCAGACAAATTGATCCTGACTCGACGAGCCCCATTTAAGTGAGTTTTAGCCTTAGATTTCTAACCTTGGTCATATCCAAGCCCTTTTAGTTGGTATTAGACTTCAAATTTATGGGTTATAGACTTTTCCCCCAAACATGATTGAACTTGGTTTTTGGAGGGGGTGTTAGCCTTGGATTTTCGGACAAATTGATCCTGAGTCGACGAGCCCCATTTAAGTGAGTATTAGCCTTAGATTTCTAACCTTGTTCATATCCAAGCCCTTTTAGTTGGTATTAGACTTCAAATTTATGGGTAATAGACTTTTCCCCCAAACATGATTGAACTTGGTTTTTTGAGGGGGTGTTAGCCTTGGATTTTTGGACAAATTGATCCTGACTCGACGAGCCCCATTTAAATGAGTATTAGGCTTTGATTTCTAACCTTTTTCATATCCAAGCCCTTTTAGATGGTATTAGACTTCAAATTTATGGGTTATAGGTTTTTCCCCCAAACATGATTGAACTTGGTTTTTTGAGGGGGTGTTACCCTTCGATTTTCGGACAAATTGATCCTGACTCGATGAGCCCCATTTAAATGCGTATTAGCCTTAGATTTCTAACCTTGTTCATATCCAAGCCCTTTTAGTTGGTATTAGACTTCAAATTTATGGGTTATAGGTTTTTCCCCCAACACATGATTGAACTTGGTTTTTGGAGGGGGTGTTAGCCTTGGATTTTCAGACAAATTGATCCTGACTCGACGAGCTCCATTTAAGTGAGTATTAGCCTTAGATTTCTAACCTTGGTCATATCCAAGCCCTTTTAGTTGGTATTAGACTTCAAATTTATGGGTTATATCCTTTTCCCCCAAACATGATTGAGCTTGGTTTTTGGAGGGGGTGTTAGCCTTGGATTTTCGGACAAATTGATCCTGACTCGATGAGCCCCATTTAAATGAGTATTAGGCTTAGATTTCTAACCTTGTTCATATCCAAGCCCTTTTAGATGGTATTAGACTTCAAATTTATGGGTTATAGGTTTTTCCCCCAACACATGATTGAACTTGGTATTTGGAGGGGGTGTTAGCCTTGGATTTTCAGACAAATTGATCCTGACTCGACGAGCCCCATTTAAGTGAGTTTTAGCCTTAGATTTCTAACCTTGGTCATATCCAAGCCCTTTTAGTTGGTATTAGACTTCAAATTTATGGGTTATAGACTTTTCCCCCAAACATGATTGAACTTGGTTTTTGGAGGGGGTGTTAGCCTTGGATTTTCGGACAAATTGATCCTGAGTCGACGAGCCCCATTTAAGTGAGTATTAGCCTTAGATTTCTAACCTTGTTCATATCCAAGCCCTTTTAGTTGGTATTAGACTTCAAATTTATGGGTAATAGACTTTTCCCCCAAACATGATTGAACTTGGTTTTTTGAGGGGGTGTTAGCCTTGGATTTTTGGACAAATTGATCCTGACTCGACGAGCCCCATTTAAATGAGTATTAGGCTTTGATTTCTAACCTTTTTCATATCCAAGCCCTTTTAGATGGTATTAGACTTCAAATTTATGGGTTATAGGTTTTTCCCCCAAACATGATTGAACTTGGTTTTTTGAGGGGGTGTTACCCTTCGATTTTCGGACAAATTGATCCTGACTCGATGAGCCCCATTTAAATGAGTATTAGCCTTAGATTTCTAACCTTGTTCATATCCAAGCCCTTTTAGTTGGTATTAGACTTCAAATTTATGGGTTATAGGCTTTTCCCCGAAACATGATTGAACTTGGTTTTTGGAGGGGGTGTTAGCCTTGGATTTTCGGAAAAATTAATCCTGACTCGACGAGCCCCATTTAAATGTGTATTAGCCTTAGATTTCTAACCTTGTTCATATCCGAGACCTTTTAGTTTGTATTAGACTTCAAATTTATGGGTTATAGACTTTTCCCCCAAACATGATTGAACTTGGTTTTTGGAGGGGGTGTTAGCCTTGGATTTTCAGACAAATTGATCCTGACTCGACGAGCCCCATTTAAATGAGTATTAGGCTTAGATTTCTAACCTTGTTCATATCTGAGACCTTTTAGTTTGTATTAGACTTCAAATTTATGAGTTATAGACTTTTCCCCCAAACATGATTGAACTTGGTTTTTGGAGGGGGTGTTAGCCTTGGATTTTCGGACAAATTGATCCTGACTCGACGAGCCCCATTTAAATGAGTATTAGGCTTAGATTTCTAACCTTGTTCATATCCAAGCCCTTTTAGATGGTATTAGACTTCAAATTTATGGGTTATAGGATTTTCCCCCAACACATGATTGAACTTGGTTTTTGGAGGGGGTCTTAGCCTTGGATTTTCGGACAAATTGATCCTGACTCGACGAGCCCCATTTAAGTGAGTATTAGCCTTAGATTTCTAAACTTGGTCATATCCAAGCCCTTTTAGTTGGTATTAGACTTCAAATTTATGGGTAATATCCTTTTCCCCCAAACATGATTGAACTTGGTTTTTGGAGGGGGTGTTAGCCTTGGATTTTCGGACAAATTGATCCAGACTCGACGAGCCCCATTTAAATGAGTATTAGCCTTCGATTTCTAACCTTGTTCATATCCAAGCCCTTTTAGTTGGTATTAGACTTCAAATTTATGGGTAATATACTTTTCCCCCAAACATGATTGAACTTGGTTTTTGGAGGGGGTGTTAGCCTTGCATTTTCGGACAAATTGATCCTGACTCGACGAGCCCCATTTAAATGAGTATTAGCCTTAGATTTCTAACCTTGTTCATATCCAAGCCCTTTTAGTTGGTATTAGACTTCAAATTTATGGGTTATAGGCTTTTCCCCCAACACATGATTGAACTTGGTTTTTAGAGGGGCTGTTAGCCTTGGATTTTCAGACAAATTGATCCTGACTCGACGAGCCCCATTTAAGTGAGTTTTAGCCTTAGATTTCTAACCTTGGTCATATCCAAGCCCTTTTAGTTGGTATTAGACTTCAAATTTATGGGTTATAGACTTTTCCCCCAAACATGATTGAACTTGGTTTTTGGACGGGGTGTTAGCCTTGCATTTTCGGACAAATTGATCCTGACTCGACGAGCCCCATTTAAATGAGTATTAGCCTTAGATTTCTAACCTTGTTCATATCCAAGCCCTTTTAGTTGGTATTAGACTTCAAATTTATGGGTTATAGGCTTTTCCCCCAACACATGATTGAACTTGGTTTTTGGAGGGGCTGTTAGCCTTGGATTTTCAGACAAATTGATCCTGACTCGACGAGACCCATTTAAGTGAGTATTAGCATTAGATTTCTAACCTTGGTCATATCCAAGCCCTTTTAGTTGGTATTAGACTTCAAATTTATGGGTAATATCCTTTTCCCCCAAACATGATTGAACTTGGTTTTTGGAGGGGGTGTTAGCCTTGGATTTTCGGACAAATTGATCCTGACTCGACGAGCCCCATTTAAATGAGTATTAGCCTTAGATTTCTAACCTTGTTCATATCCAAGCCCTTTTAGTTCATATTATACTTCAAATTTATGGGTTATAGACTTTTCCCCCAAACATGATTGAACTTGGTTTTTGGAGGGGGTGTTAGCCTTGGATTTTCGGACAAATTGATCCTAACTCGACGAGCCCCATTTAAATGAGTATTAGCCTTAGATTTCTAACCTTGTTCATATCCAAGCCCTTTTAGTTGGTATTAGACTTCAAATTTATGGGTTAGAGGCTTTTCCCCCAATCATGATTGAACTTGGTTTTTGGAGGGGGTGTTAGCCTTGGATTTTCGGACAAATTGATCCTGACTCGACGAGCCCCATTTAAGTGAGTATTAGCTTTAGATTTCTAACCTTTGTCATATCCAAGCCCTTTTAGATGGTATTAGACTTCAAATTTATGGGTTATAGGTTTTCCCCCCAACACATGATTGAACTTGGTTTTTGGAGGGGGTGTTAGCCTTGGATTTTCAGACAAATTGATCCTGACTCGACGACCTCCATTTAAGTGAGTATTAGCCTTAGATTTCTAAACTTGGTCATATCCAAGCCCTTTTAGTTGGTATTAGACTTCAAATTTTTGGGTTATATCCTTTTCCCCCAAACATGATTGAGCTTGGTTTTTGGAGGGGGTGTTAGCCTTGGATTTTCGGACAAATTGATCCTGAGTCGACGAGCCCCATTTAAGTGAGTATTAGCCTTAGATTTCTAACCTTGTTCATATCCAAGCCCTTTTAGTTGGTATTAGACTTCAAATTTATGGGTAATAGACTTTTCCCCCAAACATGATTGAACTTGGTTTTTTGAGGGGGTGTTAGCCTTGGATTTTTGGACAAATTGATCCTGACTCGACGAGCCCCATTTAAATGAGTATTAGGCTTTGATTTCTAACCTTTTTCATATCCAAGCCCTTTTAGATGGTATTAGACTTCAAATTTATGGGTTATAGGTTTTTCCCCCAAACATGATTGAACTTGGTTTTTTGAGGGGGTGTTACCCTTCGATTTTCGGACAATTTGATCCTGACTCGATGAGCCCCATTTAAATGCGTATTAGCCTTAGATTTCTAACCTTGTTCATATCCAAGCCCTTTTAGTTGGTATTAGACTTCAAATTTATGGGTTATAGGTTTTTCCCCCAACACATGATTGAACTTGGTTTTTGGAGGGGGTGTTAGCCTTGGATTTTCAGACAAATTGATCCTGACTCGACGAGCCCCATTTAAGTGAGTATTAGCCTTATATTTCTAACCTTGGTCATATCCAAGCCCTTTTAGTTGGTATTAGACTTCAAATTTATGGGTTATAGGCTTTTCCCCCAAACATGATTGAACTTGGTTTTTTGAGGGGGTGTTACCCTTCGATTTTCGGACAAATTGATCCTGACTCGACGAGCCCCATTTAAGTGAGTATTAGCTTTAGATTTCTAACCTTTGTCATATCCAAGCCCTTTTAGTATGTATTAGACTTTAAATTTATGGGTAATATCCTTTTCCCCCAAACATGATTGAACTTGGTTTTTGGAGGGGGTGTTAGCCTTGGATTTTCGGACAAATTGATCCAGACTCGATGAGCCCCATTTAAATGAGTATTAGGCTTAGATTTCTAACCTTGTTCATATCCAAGCCCTTTTAGATGGTATTAGACTTCAAATTTATGGGTTATAGACTTTTCCCCCAAACATGATTGAACTTGGTTTTTGGAGGGGGTGTTAGCCTTGGATTTTCGGACAAATTGATCCTGAGTCGACGAGCCCCATTTAAGTGAGTATTAGCCTTAGATTTCTAACCTTGTTCATATCCAAGCCCTTTTAGTTGGTATTAGACTTCAAATTTATGGGTAATAGACTTTTCCCCCAAACATGATTGAACTTGGTTTTTTGAGGGGGTCTTAGCCTTGGATTTTTGGACAAATTGATCCTGACTCGACGAGCCCCATTTAAATGAGTATTAGGCTTTGATTTCTAACCTTTTTCATATCCAAGCCCTTTTAGATGGTATTAGACTTCAAATTTATGGGTTATAGGTTTTTCCCCCAAACATGATTGAACTTGGTTTTTTGAGGGGGTGTTACCCTTCGATTTTCGGACAAATTGATCCTGACTCGATGAGCCCCATTTAAATGAGTATTAGCCTTAGATTTCTAACCTTGTTCATATCCAAGCCCTTTTAGTTGGTATTAGACTTCAAATTTATGGGTTATAGGTTTTTCCCCCAACACATGATTGAACTTGGTTTTTGGAGGGGGTGTTAGCCTTGGATTTTCAGACAAATTGATCCTGACTCGACGAGCCCCATTTAAATGAGTATTAGGCTTAGATTTCTAACCTTGTTCATATCTGAGACCTTTTAGTTTGTATTAGACTTCAAATTTATGAGTTATAGACTTTTCCCCCAAACATGATTGAACTTGGTTTTTGGAGGGGGTGTTAGCCTTGGATTTTCGGACAAATTGATCCTGACTCGACGAGCCCCATTTAAATGAGTATTAGGCTTAGATTTCTAACCTTGTTCATATCCAAGCCCTTTTAGATGGTATTAGACTTCAAATTTATGGGTTATAGGATTTTCCCCCAACACATGATTGAACTTGGTTTTTGGAGGGGGTCTTAGCCTTGGATTTTCGGACAAATTGATCCTGACTCGACGAGCCCCATTTAAGTGAGTATTAGCCTTAGATTTCTAAACTTGGTCATATCCAAGCCCTTTTAGTTGGTATTAGACTTCAAATTTATGGGTAATATCCTTTTCCCCCAAACATGATTGAACTTGGTTTTTGGAGGGGGTGTTAGCCTTGGATTTTCGGACAAATTGATCCAGACTCGACGAGCCCCATTTAAATGAGTATTAGCCTTCGATTTCTAACCTTGTTCATATCCAAGCCCTTTTAGTTGGTATTAGACTTCAAATTTATGGGTAATATACTTTTCCCCCAAACATGATTGAACTTGGTTTTTGGAGGGGGTGTTAGCCTTGCATTTTCGGACAAATTGATCCTGACTCGACGAGCCCCATTTAAATGAGTATTAGCCTTAGATTTCTAACCTTGTTCATATCCAAGCCCTTTTAGTTGGTATTAGACTTCAAATTTATGGGTTATAGGCTTTTCCCCCAACACATGATTGAACTTGGTTTTTAGAGGGGCTGTTAGCCTTGGATTTTCAGACAAATTGATCCTGACTCGACGAGCCCCATTTAAGTGAGTTTTAGCCTTAGATTTCTAACCTTGGTCATATCCAAGCCCTTTTAGTTGGTATTAGACTTCAAATTTATGGGTTATAGACTTTTCCCCCAAACATGATTGAACTTGGTTTTTGGACGGGGTGTTAGCCTTGCATTTTCGGACAAATTGATCCTGACTCGACGAGCCCCATTTAAATGAGTATTAGCCTTAGATTTCTAACCTTGTTCATATCCAAGCCCTTTTAGTTGGTATTAGACTTCAAATTTATGGGTTATAGGCTTTTCCCCCAACACATGATTGAACTTGGTTTTTGGAGGGGCTGTTAGCCTTGGATTTTCAGACAAATTGATCCTGACTCGACGAGCCCCATTTAAGTGAGTATTAGCATTAGATTTCTAACCTTGGTCATATCCAAGCCCTTTTAGTTGGTATTAGACTTCAAATTTATGGGTAATATCCTTTTCCCCCAAACATGATTGAACTTGGTTTTTGGAGGGGGTGTTAGCCTTGGATTTTCGGACAAATTGATCCTGACTCGACGAGCCCCATTTAAATGAGTATTAGCCTTAGATTTCTAACCTTGTTCATATCCAAGCCCTTTTAGTTCATATTATACTTCAAATTTATGGGTTATAGACTTTTCCCCCAAACATGATTGAACTTGGTTTTTGGAGGGGGTGTTAGCCTTGGATTTTCGGACAAATTGATCCTAACTCGACGAGCCCCATTTAAATGAGTATTAGCCTTAGATTTCTAACCTTGTTCATATCCAAGCCCTTTTAGTTGGTATTAGACTTCAAATTTATGGGTTAGAGGCTTTTCCCCCAATCATGATTGAACTTGGTTTTTGGAGGGGGTGTTAGCCTTGGATTTTCGGACAAATTGATCCTGACTCGACGAGCCCCATTTAAGTGAGTATTAGCTTTAGATTTCTAACCTTTGTCATATCCAAGCCCTTTTAGATGGTATTAGACTTCAAATTTATGGGTTATAGGTTTTCCCCCCAACACATGATTGAACTTGGTTTTTGGAGGGGGTGTTAGCCTTGGATTTTCAGACAAATTGATCCTGACTCGACGACCTCCATTTAAGTGAGTATTAGCCTTAGATTTCTAAACTTGGTCATATCCAAGCCCTTTTAGTTGGTATTAGACTTCAAATTTTTGGGTTATATCCTTTTCCCCCAAACATGATTGAGCTTGGTTTTTGGAGGGGGTGTTAGCCTTGGATTTTCGGACAAATTGATCCTGAGTCGACGAGCCCCATTTAAGTGAGTATTAGCCTTAGATTTCTAACCTTGTTCATATCCAAGCCCTTTTAGTTGGTATTAGACTTCAAATTTATGGGTAATAGACTTTTCCCCCAAACATGATTGAACTTGGTTTTTTGAGGGGGTGTTAGCCTTGGATTTTTGGACAAATTGATCCTGACTCGACGAGCCCCATTTAAATGAGTATTAGGCTTTGATTTCTAACCTTTTTCATATCCAAGCCCTTTTAGATGGTATTAGACTTCAAATTTATGGGTTATAGGTTTTTCCCCCAAACATGATTGAACTTGGTTTTTTGAGGGGGTGTTACCCTTCGATTTTCGGACAATTTGATCCTGACTCGATGAGCCCCATTTAAATGCGTATTAGCCTTAGATTTCTAACCTTGTTCATATCCAAGCCCTTTTAGTTGGTATTAGACTTCAAATTTATGGGTTATAGGTTTTTCCCCCAACACATGATTGAACTTGGTTTTTGGAGGGGGTGTTAGCCTTGGATTTTCAGACAAATTGATCCTGACTCGACGAGCCCCATTTAAGTGAGTATTAGCCTTATATTT
Source organism: Salix caprea (assembly GCA_964035475.1). NCBI lineage: Eukaryota > Viridiplantae > Streptophyta > Magnoliopsida > Malpighiales > Salicaceae > Salix > Salix caprea. The sequence continues at coordinate 2,438,266 of OZ037748.1, read as the reverse complement.
CTAACCTTGGTCATATCCAAGCCCTTTTAGTTGGTATTAGACTTCAAATTTATGGGTTATAGGCTTTTCCCCCAAACATGATTGAACTTGGTTTTTTGAGGGGGTGTTACCCTTCGATTTTCGGACAAATTGATCCTGACTCGACGAGCCCCATTTAAGTGAGTATTAGCTTTAGATTTCTAACCTTTGTCATATCCAAGCCCTTTTAGTATGTATTAGACTTTAAATTTATGGGTAATATCCTTTTCCCCCAAACATGATTGAACTTGGTTTTTGGAGGGGGTGTTAGCCTTGGATTTTCGGACAAATTGATCCAGACTCGATGAGCCCCATTTAAATGAGTATTAGGCTTAGATTTCTAACCTTGTTCATATCCAAGCCCTTTTAGATGGTATTAGACTTCAAATTTATGGGTTATAGACTTTTCCCCCAAACATGATTGAACTTGGTTTTTGGAGGGGGTGTTAGCCTTGGATTTTCGGACAAATTGATCCTGAGTCGACGAGCCCCATTTAAGTGAGTATTAGCCTTAGATTTCTAACCTTGTTCATATCCAAGCCCTTTTAGTTGGTATTAGACTTCAAATTTATGGGTAATAGACTTTTCCCCCAAACATGATTGAACTTGGTTTTTTGAGGGGGTCTTAGCCTTGGATTTTTGGACAAATTGATCCTGACTCGACGAGCCCCATTTAAATGAGTATTAGGCTTTGATTTCTAACCTTTTTCATATCCAAGCCCTTTTAGATGGTATTAGACTTCAAATTTATGGGTTATAGGTTTTTCCCCCAAACATGATTGAACTTGGTTTTTTGAGGGGGTGTTACCCTTCGATTTTCGGACAAATTGATCCTGACTCGATGAGCCCCATTTAAATGAGTATTAGCCTTAGATTTCTAACCTTGTTCATATCCAAGCCCTTTTAGTTGGTATTAGACTTCAAATTTATGGGTTATAGGTTTTTCCCCCAACACATGATTGAACTTGGTTTTTGGAGGGGGTGTTAGCCTTGGATTTTCAGACAAATTGATCCTGACTCGACGAGCCCCATTTAAGTGAGTATTAGCCTTATATTTCTAACCTTGGTCATATCCAAGCCCTTTTAGTTGGTATTAGACTTCAAATTTATGGGTTATAGGCTTTTCCCCCAAACATGATTGAACTTGGTTTTTTGAGGGGGTGTTACCCTTCGATTTTCGGACAAATTGATCCTGACTCGACGAGCCCCATTTAAGTGAGTATTAGCTTTAGATTTCTAACCTTTGTCATATCCAAGCCCTTTTAGTTGGTATTAGACTTTAAATTTATGGGTAATATCCTTTTCCCCCAAACATGATTGAACTTGGTTTTTGGAGGGGGTGTTAGCCTTGGATTTTCGGACAAATTGATCCAGACTCGAGGAGCCCCATTTAAATGAGTATTAGGCTTAGATTTCTAACCTTGTTCATATCCAAGCCCTTTTAGATGGTATTAGACTTCAAATTTATGGGTTATAGACTTTTCCCCCAAACATGATTGAACTTGGTTTTTGGAGGGGGTGTTAGCCTTGGATTTTCGGACAAATTGATCCTGAGTCGACGAGCCCCATTTAAGTGAGTATTAGCCTTAGATTTCTAACCTTGTTCATATCCAAGCCCTTTTAGTTGGTATTAGACTTCAAATTTATGGGTAATAGACTTTTCCCCCAAACATGATTGAACTTGGTTTTTTGAGGGGGTGTTAGCCTTGGATTTTTGGACAAATTGATCCTGACTCGACGAGCCCCATTTAAATGAGTATTAGGCTTTGATTTCTAACCTTTTTCATATCCAAGCCCTTTTAGATGGTATTAGACTTCAAATTTATGGGTTATAGGTTTTTCCCCCAAACATGATTGAACTTGGTTTTTTGAGGGGGTGTTACCCTTCGATTTTCGGACAAATTGATCCTGACTCGATGAGCCCCATTTAAATGAGTATTAGCCTTAGATTTCTAACCTTGTTCATATCCAAGCCCTTTTAGTTGGTATTAGACTTCAAATTTATGGGTTATAGGTTTTTCCCCCAACACATGATTGAACTTGGTTTTTGGAGGGGGTGTTAGCCTTGGATTTTCAGACAAATTGATCCTGACTCGACGAGCCCCATTTAAGTGAGTATTAGCCTTATATTTCTAACCTTGGTCATATCCAAGCCCTTTTAGTTGGTATTAGACTTCAAATTTATGGGTAATATCCTTTTCCCCCAAACATGATTGAACTTGGTTTTTGGAGGGGGTGTTAGCCTTGGATTTTCGGACAAATTGATCCAGACTCGACGAGCCCCATTTAAATGAGTATTAGGCTTAGATTTCTAACCTTGTTCATATTTAAGCCCTTTTAGATGGTATTAGACATCAAATTTATGCGTTATAGGATTTTCCCCCAACACATGATTGAACTTGGTTTTTGGAGGGGGTCTTAGCCTTGGATTTTCGGACAAATTGATCCTGACTCGACGAGCCCCATTTAAGTGAGTATTAGCCTTAGATTTCTAAACTTGGTCATATCCAAGCCCTTTTAGTTGGTATTAGACTTCAAATTTATGGGTAATATCCTTTTCCCCCAAACATGATTGAACTTGGTTTTTGGAGGGGGTGTTAGCCTTGGATTTTCAGACAAATTGATCCAGAGTCGACGAGCCCCATTTAAATGAGTAGTAGGCTTAGATTTCTAACCTTGTCCATATCCAAGCCCTTTTAGATGGTATTAGACTTCAAATTTATGGGTTATAGGCTTTTCCCCCAAACATGATTGAACTTGGTTTTTTGAGGGGGTGTTACCCTTCGATTTTCGGACAAATTGATCCTGACTCGATGAGCCCCATTTAAATGAGTATTAGCCTTAGATTTCTAACCTTGTTCATATCGAGACCTTTTAGTTTGTATTAGACTTCAAATTTATGGGTTATAGACTTTTCCCCCAAACATGATTGAACTTGGTTTTTGGAGGGGGTGTTGGCCTTGGATTTTCGGACAAATTGATCCTGACTCGACGAGCCCCATTTAAGTGAGTATTAGCCTTAGATTTCTAACCTTGTTCATATCCAAGCCCTTTTAGTTGGTATTAGACTTCAAATTTATGGGTAATAGACTTTTCCCCCAAACATGATTGAACTTGGTTTTTTGAGGGGGTGTTAGCCTTGGATTTTTGGACAAATTGATCCTGACTCGACGAGCCCCATTTAAATGAGTATTAGGCTTTGATTTCTAACCTTTTTCATATCCAAGCCCTTTTAGATGGTATTAGACTTCAAATTTATGGGTTATAGGTTTTTCCCCCAAACATGATTGAACTTGGTTTTTTGAGGGGGTGTTACCCTTCGATTTTCGGACAAATTGATCCTGACTCGATGAGCCCCATTTAAATGAGTATTAGCCTTAGATTTCTAACCTTGTTCATATCCAAGCCCTTTTAGTTGGTATTAGACTTCAAATTTATGGGTTATAGGTTTTTCCCCCAACACATGATTGAACTTGGTTTTTGGAGGGGGTGTTAGCCTTGGATTTTCAGACAAATTGATCCTGACTCGACGAGCCCCATTTAAGTGAGTATTAGCCTTATATTTCTAACCTTGGTCATATCCAAGCCCTTTTAGTTGGTATTAGACTTCAAATTTATGGGTAATATCCTTTTCCCCCAAACATGATTGAACTTGGTTTTTGGAGGGGGTGTTAGCCTTGGATTTTCGGACAAATTGATCCAGACTCGACGAGCCCCATTTAAATGAGTATTAGGCTTAGATTTCTAACCTTGTTCATATTTAAGCCCTTTTAGATGGTATTAGACATCAAATTTATGCGTTATAGGATTTTCCCCCAACACATGATTGAACTTGGTTTTTGGAGGGGGTCTTAGCCTTGGATTTTCGGACAAATTGATCCTGACTCGACGAGCCCCATTTAAGTGAGTATTAGCCTTAGATTTCTAAACTTGGTCATATCCAAGCCCTTTTAGTTGGTATTAGACTTCAAATTTATGGGTAATATCCTTTTCCCCCAAACATGATTGAACTTGGTTTTTGGAGGGGGTGTTAGCCTTGGATTTTCGGACAAATTGATCCAGACTCGACGAGCCCCATTTAAATGAGTAGTAGGCTTAGATTTCTAACCTTGTCCATATCCAAGCCCTTTTAGATGGTATTAGACTTCAAATTTATGGGTTATAGGCTTTTCCCCCAAACATGATTGAACTTGGTTTTTTGAGGGGGTGTTACCCTTCGATTTTCGGACAAATTGATCCTGACTCGATGAGCCCCATTTAAATGAGTATTAGCCTTAGATTTCTAACCTTGTTCATATCGAGACCTTTTAGTTTGTATTAGACTTCAAATTTATGGGTTATAGACTTTTCCCCCAAACATGATTGAACTTGGTTTTTGGAGGGGGTGTTGGCCTTGGATTTTCGGACAAATTGATCCTGACTCGACGAGCCCCATTTAAATGAGTATTAGCCTTAGATTTCTAACCTTGTTCATATCCGAGACCTTTTAGTTTGTATTAGACTTCAAATTTATGGGTTATAGACTTTTCCCCCAAACATGATTGAACTTGGTTTTTGGAGGGGGTGTTAGCCTTGGATTTTCAGACAAATTGATCCTGACTCGACGAGCCCCATTTAAATGAGTATTAGGCTTAGATTTCTAACCTTGTTCATATCCAAGCCCTTTTAGATGGTATTAGACTTCAAATTTATGGGTTATAGGCTTTTCCCCCAGCACATGATTGAACTTGCTTTTTGGAGGGGGTGTTAGCCTTGGATTTTTGGACAAATTGATCCTGACTCGACGAGCCCCATTTAAATGAGTATTATCCTTAGATTTATAACCTTTTTCATATACAAGCCCTTTTAGATGGTATTAGCCTTCAAAATTATGGGTTATAGGCTTTTCCCCCAACACATGATTGAACTTGGTTTTTGGAGGGGGTGTTAGCCTTGGATTTTCGGACAAATTGATCATGACTCGAGGAGCCCCATTTAAATGAGTATTAGCCTTAGATTTCTAACCTTGTTCATATCCAAGCCCTTTTAGATGATATTAGACTTCCAATTTATGGGTAATAGACTTTCCCCCAAACATGATTGAACTTGGTTTTTGGAGGGGGTGTTAGCCTTGGATTTTCGGACAAATTGATCCTGACTCGACGAGCCCCATTTAAATGAGTATTAGCCTTAGATTTATAACCTTGTTCATATCCGAGACCTTTTAGTTTGTATTAGACTTCAAATTTTTGGGTTATAGACTTTTCCCCCAAACATGATTGAACTTGGTTTTTGGAGGGGGTGTTAGCCTTGGATTTTCAGACAAATTGATCCAGACTCGACGAGCCCCATTTAAATGAGTATTAGGCTTAGATTTCTAACCTTGTTCATATCCAAGCCCTTTTAGATGGTATTAGACTTCAAATTTATGGGTTATAGGCATTTCCCCCAGCACATGATTGAACTTGCTTTTTGGAGGGGGTGTTAGCCTTGGATTTTTGGACAAATTGATCCTGACTCGACGAGCCCCATTTAAATGAGTATTATCCTTAGATTTATAACCTTGTTCATATACAAGCCCTTTTAGATGGTATTAGCCTTCAAAATTATGGGTTATAGGCTTTTCCCCCAACACATGATTGAACTTGGTTTTTGGAGGGGGTGTTAGCCTTGGATTTCCGGACAAATTGATCATGACTCGACGAGCCCCATTTAAATGAGTATTAGCCTTAGATTTCTAACCTTGTTCATATCCAAGCCCTTTTAGATGGTATTAGACATCAAATTTATGGGTTATAGGCTTTTCCCCCAACACATGATTGAAATTGGTTTTTGGAGGGGGTGTTAGCCTTGGATTTTCGGACAAATTGATCCTGACTCGACGAGCCCCATTTAAATGAGTATTAGCCTTAGATTTCTAACCTTGTTCATATCCAAGGCCTTTTAGTTGGTATTAGACTTCAAATTTATGGGTAATAGACTTTTCCCCCAAACATGATTGAACGTGGTTTTTGGAGGGGGTGTTAGCCTTGCATTTTCGGACAAATTGATCCTGACTCGACAAGCCCCATTTAAATGAGTATTAGCCTTAGATTTCTAACCTTGTTCATATCCAAGCCCTTTTTGTTGGTATTAGACTTCAAATTTATGGGTAATATCCTTTTCCCCCAACACATGATTGAAATTGGTTTTTGGAGGGGGTGTTATTCTTGGATTTTTGGACAAATTGATCCTGACTCGACGAGCCCCATTTAAGTGAGTATTAGCCTTAGATTTCTAACCTGGGTCATATCCAATCTCTTTTAGTTGGTATTAGACTTCAAATTTATGGGTAATATCCTTTTCCCCCAAACATGATTGAACTTGGTTTTTGGAGGGGGTGTTAGCTTTGGATTTTCGGACAAATTGATCCTGACTCGACGAGCCCCATTTTAGTGAGTATTAGCCTTAGATTTCTAACCTTGGTCATATCCAAGCCCTTTTAGTTGGTATTAGACTTCAAATTTATGGGTTATAGGCTTTTCCCCCAACACATGATTGAACTTGGTTTTTGGAGGGGGTGTTAGCCTTGGATTTTTGGACAAATTGATCGTGGCTCGACGAGCCCCATTTAAGTGAGTATTAGTCTTAGATTTCTAACCTTGGTCATATCCAAGCCCTTTTAGTTGGTATTAGACTTCAAATTTATGGGTAATATCCTTTTCCCCCAAACATGATTGAACTTGGTTTTTGGAGGGGGTGTTAGCCTTGGATTTTCGGACAAATTGATCCAGACTCGACGAGCCCCATTTAAATGAGTATTAGCCTTAGATTTCTAACCTGTTTCATATCCAAGGCCTTTTAGTTGGTATTAGACTTCAAATTTATGGGTAATAGACTTTTCCCCCAAACATGATTGAACTTGGTTTTTGGAGGGGGTGTTAGCCTTGTATTTTCGGACAAATTGATCCTGACTCGACGAGCCCCATTTAAATGAGTATTAGCCTTAGATTTCTAACCTTCTTCATATCCAAGCCCTTTTAGATGGTATTAGACTTCAAATTTATGGGTAATATCCTTTTCCCCCAAACATGATTGAACTTGGTTTTTGGAGGGGGTGTTAGCCTTGGATTTTCAGACAAATTGATCCTGACTCGACGAGCCCCATTTAAATGAGTATTAGGCTTAGATTTCTAACCTTGTTCATATCCAAGCCCTTTTAGATGGTATTAGACTTCAAATTTATGGGTTATAGGCTTTTCCCCCAGCACATGATTGAACTTGCTTTTTGGAGGGGGTGTTAGCCTTGGATTTTTGGACAAATTGATCCTGACTCGACGAGCCCCATTTAAATGAGTATTATCCTTAGATTTATAACCTTTTTCATATACAAGCCCTTTTAGATGGTATTAGCCTTCAAAATTATGGGTTATAGGCTTTTCCCCCAACACATGATTGAACTTGGTTTTTGGAGGGGGTGTTAGCCTTGGATTTTCGGACAAATTGATCATGACTCGAGGAGCCCCATTTAAATGAGTATTAGCCTTAGATTTCTAACCTTGTTCATATCCAAGCCCTTTTAGATGGTATTAGACATCAAATTTATGGGTTATAGGCTTTTCCCCCAACACATGATTGAAATTGGTTTTTGGAGGGGGTGTTAGCCTTGGATTTTCGGACAAATTGATCCTGACTCGACGAGCCCCATTTAAATGAGTATTAGCCTTAGATTTCTAACCTTGTTCATATCCAAGCCCTTTTAGATGATATTAGACTTCCAATTTATGGGTAATAGACTTTCCCCCAAACATGATTGAACTTGGTTTTTGGAGGGGGTGTTAGCCTTGGATTTTCGGACAAATTGATCCTGACTCGACGAGCCCCATTTAAATGAGTATTAGCCTTAGATTTATAACCTTGTTCATATCCGAGACCTTTTAGTTTGTATTAGACTTCAAATTTTTGGGTTATAGACTTTTCCCCCAAACATGATTGAACTTGGTTTTTGGAGGGGGTGTTAGCCTTGGATTTTCAGACAAATTGATCCAGACTCGACGAGCCCCATTTAAATGAGTATTAGGCTTAGATTTCTAACCTTGTTCATATCCAAGCCCTTTTAGATGGTATTAGACTTCAAATTTATGGGTTATAGGCATTTCCCCCAGCACATGATTGAACTTGCTTTTTGGAGGGGGTGTTAGCCTTGGATTTTTGGACAAATTGATCCTGACTCGACGAGCCCCATTTAAATGAGTATTAGCCTTAGATTTCTAACCTTGTTCATATCCAAGCCCTTTTAGATGATATTAGACTTCAAATTTATGGGTTATAGGCTTTTCCCCCAAACATGATTGAACTTGGTTTTTGGAGGGGGTGTTAGCCTTGGATTTTTGGACAAATTGATCCTGACTCGACGAGCCCCATTTAAACGAGTATTAGCCTTAGATTTATATCCTTGTTCATATCCAAGCCATTTTAGTTGGTATTAGACTTCAAATTTAGGGGCAATATACTTTTCCCCCAAACATGATTGAACTTGGTTTTTGGAGGGGGTGTTAGCCTTGGATTTTCGGAGAAATTGATCCTGACTCGACGAACCCCATTTAAATGCGTATTAGCCTTTGATTTCTAACCTTGTTCATATCCGAGACCTTTTAGTTTGTATTAGACTTCAAATTTATGGGTAATATCCTTTCCCCCCAAACATGATTGAACTTGGTTTTTGGAGGGGGTGTTAGCCTTGGATTTTCAGACAAATTGATCCTGACTCGACGAGCCCCATTTAAATGAGTATTAACCTTAGATTTGTAACCTTGTTCATATCCAAGCCCTTTTAGTTGGTATTAGACTTCAAATTTATGGGTTATAGGCTTTTCCCCCAAACATGATTGAACTTGGTTTTTGGAGGGGGTGTTAGCTTTGGATTTTCGGACAAATTGATCCTGACTCGACGAGCCCCATTTTAGTGAGTATTAGCCTTAGATTTCTAACCTTGGTCATATCCAAGCTGTTTTAGTTGGTATTAGACTTCAAATTTATGGGTAATATCCTTTTCCCCCAAACATGATTGAACTTTGTTTTTGGAGGGGGTGTTAGCCTTGGATTTTCGGACAAATTGATTCTGACTCGACGAGCCCCATTGAAATGAGTATTATCCTTAGATTTCTAACCTTGTTCATATCCAAAGCCTTTTAGTTGGTATTAGACTTCAAATTTATGGGTAATAGACTTTTCCCCCAAACATGATTGAACTTGGTTTTTGGAGGGGGTGTTAGCCTTGCATTTTCGGACAAATTGATCCTGACTCGACGAGCCCCATTTAAGTGACTATTAGCCTTCGATTTCTAACCTGGGTCATATCCAAGCCCTTTTTGTTGGTATTAGACTTCAAATTTATGGGTAATATCCGTTTCCCCCAACACATGATTGAAATTGGTTTTTGGAGGGGGTGTTATTCTTGGATTTTCGGACAAATTGATCCTCACTCGACGAGCCCCATTTAAGTGAGTATTAGCCTTAGATTTCTAACCTGGGTCATATCCAAGCTCTTTTAGTTGGTATTAGACTTCAAATTTATGGGTAATATCCTTTTCCCCCAAACATGATTGAACTTGGTTTTTGGAGGGGGTGTTAGCTTTGGATTTTCGGACAAATTGATCCTGACTCGACGAGGCCCATTTAAATGAGTATTAGCCTTAGATTTCTAACCTTGTTCATATCCAAGCCCTTTTAGATGGTATTAGAATTCAAATTTATGGGTTATAGGATTTTCCCCCAACACATGATTGAACTTGGTTTTTGGAGGGGGTCTTAGCCTTGGATTTTCGGACAAATTGATCCTAACTCGACGAGCCCCATTTAAGTGAGTATTAGCCTTAGATTTCTAAACTTGGTCATATCCAAGCCCTTTTAGTTGGTATTAGACTTCAAATTTATGGGTAATATCCTTTTCCCCCAAACATGATTGAACTTGGTTTTTGGAGGCGGTGTTAGCCTTGGATTTTCGGACAAATTGATCAAGACTCGACGAGCCCCATTTAAATGAGTATTAGCCTTAGATTTCTAACCTTGTTCATATCCGAGACCTTTTAGTTTGTATTAGACTTCAAATTTATGGGTTATAGACTTTTCCCCCAAACATGATTGAACTTGGTTTTTGGAGGGGGTGTTAGCCTTGGATTTTCAGACAAATTGATCCTGACTCGACGAGCCCCATTTAAATGAGTATTAACCTTAGATTTCTAACCTTGTTCATATCCAAGCCCTTTTAAATGGTATTAGACTTCAAATTTATGGGTTATAGGATTTTCCCCCAACACATGATTGAACTTGGTTTTTGGAGGGGGTCTTAGCCTTGGATTTTCGGACAAATTGATCCTGACTCGACGAGCCCCATTTAAGTGAGTATTAGCCTTAGATTTCTAAACTTGGTCATATCCAAGCCCTTTTAGTTGGTATTAGACTTCAAATTTATGGGTAATATCCTTTTCCCCCAAACATGATTGAACTTGGTTTTTGGAGGGGGTGTTAGCTTTGGATTTTCGGACAAATTGATCCTGACTCGACGAGCCCCATTTTAGTGAGTATTAGCCTTAGATTTCTAACCTTGGTCATATCCAAGCTGTTTTAGTTGGTATTAGACTTCAAATTTATGGGTAATATCCTTTTCCCCCAAACATGATTGAACTTTGTTTTTGGAGGGGGTGTTAGCCTTGGATTTTCGGACAAATTGATTCTGACTCGACGAGCCCCATTGAAATGAGTATTATCCTTAGATTTCTAACCTTGTTCATATCCAAAGCCTTTTAGTTGGTATTAGACTTCAAATTTATGGGTAATAGACTTTTCCCCCAAACATGATTGAACTTGGTTTTTGGAGGGGGTGTTAGCCTTGCATTTTCGGACAAATTGATCCTGACTCGACGAGCCCCATTTAAGTGACTATTAGCCTTCGATTTCTAACCTGGGTCATATCCAAGCCCTTTTTGTTGGTATTAGACTTCAAATTTATGGGTAATATCCGTTTCCCCCAACACATGATTGAAATTGGTTTTTGGAGGGGGTGTTATTCTTGGATTTTCGGACAAATTGATCCTGACTCGACGAGCCCCATTTAAGTGAGTATTAGCCTTAGATTTCTAACCTTGGTCATATCCAAAGCCTTTTAGTTAGTATTAGACTTCAAATTTATGGGTAATAGACTTTTCCCCCAAACATGATTGAACGTGGTTTTTGGAGGGGGTGTTAGCCTTGCATTTTCGGACAAATTGATCCTGACTCGACAAGCCCCATTTAAATGAGTATTAGCCTTAGATTTCTAACCTTGTTCATATCCAAGCCCTTTTTGTTGGTATTAGACTTCAAATTTATGGGTAATATCCTTTTCCCCCAACACATGATTGAAATTGGTTTTTGGAGGGGGTGTTATTCTTGGATTTTTGGACAAATTGATCCTGACTCGACGAGCCCCATTTAAGTGAGTATTAGCCTTAGATTTCTAACCGGGGTCATATCCAAGCTCTTTTAGTTGGTATTAGACTTCAAATTTATAGGTAATATCCTTTTCCCCCAAACATGATTGAACTTGGTTTTTGGAGGGGGTGTTAGCTTTGGATTTTCGGACAAATTGATCCTGACTCGACGAGCCCCATTTTAGTGAGTATTAGCCTTAGATTTCTAACCTTGGTCATATCCAAGCCCTTTTAGTTGGTATTAGACTTCAAATTTATGGGTTATAGGCTTTTCCCCCAACACATGATTGAACTTGGTTTTTGGAGGGGGTGTTAGCCTTGGATTTTTGGACAAATTGATCGTGGCTCGACGAGCCCCATTTAAGTGAGTATTAGTCTTAGATTTCTAACCTTGGTCATATCCAAGCCCTTTTAGTTGGTATTAGACTTCAAATTTATGGGTAATATCCTTTTCCCCCAAACATGATTGAACTTGGTTTTTGGAGGGGGTGTTAGCCTTGGATTTTCGGACAAATTGATCCAGACTCGACGAGCCCCATTTAAATGAGTATTAGCCTTAGATTTCTAACCTTGTTCATATCCAAGGCCTTTTAGTTGGTATTAGACTTCAAATTTATGGGTAATAGACTTTTCCCCCAAACATGATTGAACTTGGTTTTTGGAGGGGGTGTTAGCCTTGTATTTTCGGACAAATTGATCCTGACTCGACGAGCCCCATTTAAATGAGTATTAGCCTTAGATTTCTAACCTTCTTCATATCCAAGCCCTTTTAGATGGTATTAGACTTCAAATTTATGGGTTATAGGCTTTTCCCCCAACACATGATTGAACTTGGTTTTTGGAGGGGGTGTTAGCCTTGGATTTTCGGACAAATTGATCCTGACTCGACGAGCCCCATTTAAATGAGTATTAGCCTTAGATTTCTAACCTTTTTCATATCCAAGCCCTTTTAATTGGTATTAGACTTCAAATTTATGGGTAATAGACTTTTCCCCCAAACATGATTGAACTTGGTTTTTGGAGGGGGTGTTATCCTTGGATTTTCGGACAAATTGATCCTGACTCGACGAGCCCCATTTAAATGAGTATTAGCCTTAGATTTCTAACCTTGTTCATATCCGAGACCTTTTAGTTTGTATTAGACTTCAAATTTAGGGGTAATATCCTTTCCCCCCAAACATGATTGAACTTGGTTTTCGGAGGGGGTGTTAGCCTTGGATTTTCGGACAAATTGATCCTGACTCGACGAGCCCCATTTAAATGAGTATTAGCCTTAGATTTCTAACCTTGTTCATATCCAAGCCCTTTTAGATGGTATTAGACATCAAATTTATGGGTTATAGGCTTTTCCCCCAACACATGATTGAAATTGGTTTTTGAAGGGGGTGTTAGCCTTGGATTTTCGGACAAATTGATCCTGACTCGACGAGCCCCATTTAAATGAGTATTAGCCTTAGATTTCTAACCTTGTTGATATCCAAGCCCTTTTAGATGATATTAGACTTCAAATTTATGGGTTATAGGCTTTTCCCCCAAACATGATTGAACTTGGTTTTTGGAGGGGGTGTTAGCCTTGGATTTTTGGACAAATTGATCCTGACTCGACGAGCCCCATTTAAACGAGTATTAGCCTTAGATTTATAACCTTGTTCATATCCAAGCCATTTTAGTTGGTATTAGACTTCAAATTTAGGGGCAATATACTTTTCCCCCAAACATGATTGAACTTGGTTTTTGGAGGGGGTGTTAGCCTTGGATTTTCGGAGAAATTGATCCTGACTCGACGAACCCCATTTAAATGCGTATTAGCCTTTGATTTCTAACCTTGTTCATATCCGAGACCTTTTAGTTTGTATTAGACTTCAAATTTATGGGTAATATCCTTTCCCCCCAAACATGATTGAACTTGGTTTTTGGAGGGGGTGTTAGCCTTGGATTTTCAGACAAATTGATCCTGACTCGACGAGCCCCATTTAAATGAGTATTAACCTTAGATTTGTAACCTTGTTCATATCCAAGCCCTTTTAGTTGGTATTAGACTTCAAATTTATGGGTTATAGGCTTTTCCCCCAAACATGATTGAACTTGGTTTTTGGAGGGGGTGTTAGCTTTGGATTTTCGGACAAATTGATCCTGACTCGACGAGCCCCATTTTAGTGAGTATTAGCCTTAGATTTCTAACCTTGGTCATATCCAAGCTGTTTTAGTTGGTATTAGACTTCAAATTTATGGGTAATATCCTTTTCCCCCAAACATGATTGAACTTTGTTTTTGGAGGGGGTGTTAGCCTTGGATTTTCGGACAAATTGATTCTGACTCGACGAGCCCCATTGAAATGAGTATTATCTTTAGATTTCTAACCTTGTTCATATCCATAGCCTTTTAGTTGGTATTAGACTTCAAATTTATGGGTAATAGACTTTTCCCCCAAACATGATTGAACTTGGTTTTTGGAGGGGGTGTTAGCCTTGCATTTTCGGACAAATTGATCCTGACTCGACGAGCCCCATTTAAGTGACTATTAGCCTTCGATTTCTAACCTGGGTCATATCCAAGCCCTTTTTGTTGGTATTAGACTTCAAATTTATGGGTAATATCCGTTTCCCCCAACACATGATTGAAATTGGTTTTTGGAGGGGGTGTTATTCTTGGATTTTCGGACAAATTGATCCTGACTCGACGAGCCCCATTTAAGTGAGTATTAGCCTTAGATTTCTAACCTGGGTCATATCCAAGCTCTTTTAGTTGGTATTAGACTTCAAATTTATGGGTAATATCCTTTTCCCCCAAACATGATTGAACTTGGTTTTTGGAGGGGGTGTTAGCTTTGGATTTTCGGACAAATTGATCCTGACTCGACGAGCCCCATTTAAATGAGTATTAGCCTTAGATTTCTAACCTTGTTCATATCCAAGCCCTTTTAGATGGTATTAGAATTCAAATTTATGGGTTATAGGATTTTCCCCCAACACATGATTGAACTTGGTTTTTGGAGGGGGTCTTAGCCTTGGATTTTCGGACAAATTGATCCTGACTCGACGAGCCCCATTTAAGTGAGTATTAGCCTTAGATTTCTAAACTTGGTCATATCCAAGCCCTTTTAGTTGGTATTAGACTTCAAATTTATGGGTAATATCCTTTTCCCCCAAACATGATTGAACTTGGTTTTTGGAGGCGGTGTTAGCCTTGGATTTTCGGACAAATTGATCAAGACTCGACGAGCCCCATTTAAATGAGTATTAGCCTTAGATTTCTAACCTTGTTCATATCCGAGACCTTTTAGTTTGTATTAGACTTCAAATTTATGGGTTATAGACTTTTCCCCCAAACATGATTGAACTTGGTTTTTGGAGGGGGTGTTAGCCTTGGATTTTCAGACAAATTGATCCTGACTCGACGAGCCCCATTTAAATGAGTATTAACCTTAGATTTCTAACCTTGTTCATATCCAAGCCCTTTTAAATGGTATTAGACTTCAAATTTATGGGTTATAGGATTTTCCCCCAACACATGATTGAACTTGGTTTTTGGAGGGGGTCTTAGCCTTGGATTTTCGGACAAATTGATCCTGACTCGTCGAGCCCCATTTAAGTGAGTATTAGCCTTAGATTTCTAAACTTGGTCATATCCAAGCCCTTTTAGTTGGTATTAGACTTCAAATTTATGGGTAATATCCTTTTCCCCCAAACATGATTGAACTTGGTTTTTGGAGGGGGTGTTAGCTTTGGATTTTCGGACAAATTGATCCTGACTCGACGAGCCCCATTTTAGTGAGTATTAGCCTTAGATTTCTAACCTTGGTCATATCCAAGCTGTTTTAGTTGGTATTAGACTTCAAATTTATGGGTAATATCCTTTTCCCCCAAACATGATTGAACTTTGTTTTTGGAGGGGGTGTTAGCCTTGGATTTTCGGACAAATTGATTCTGACTCGACGAGCCCCATTGAAATGAGTATTATCCTTAGATTTCTAACCTTGTTCATATCCAAAGCCTTTTAGTTGGTATTAGACTTCAAATTTATGGGTAATAGACTTTTCCCCCAAACATGATTGAACTTGGTTTTTGGAGGGGGTGTTAGCCTTGCATTTTCGGACAAATTGATCCTGACTCGACGAGCCCCATTTAAGTGACTATTAGCCTTCGATTTCTAACCTGGGTCATATCCAAGCCCTTTTTGTTGGTATTAGACTTCAAATTTATGGGTAATATCCGTTTCCCCCAACACATGATTGAAATTGGTTTTTGGAGGGGGTGTTATTCTTGGATTTTCGGACAAATTGATCCTGACTCGACGAGCCCCATTTAAGTGAGTATTAGCCTTAGATTTCTAACCTGGGTCTTATCCAAGCTCTTTTAGTTGGTATTAGACTTCAAATTTATGGGTAATATCCTTTTCCCCCAAACATGATTGAACTTGGTTTTTGGAGGGGGTGTTAGCTTTGGATTTTCGGACAAATTGATCCTGACTCGACGAGCCCCATTTAAATGAGTATTAGCCTTAGATTTCTAACCTTGTTCATATCCAAGCCCTTTTAGATGGTATTAGAATTCAAATTTATGGGTTATAGGATTTTCCCCCAACACATGATTGAACTTGGTTTTTGGAGGGGGTCTTAGCCTTGGATTTTCGGACAAATTGATCCTGACTCGACGAGCCCCATTTAAGTGAGTATTAGCCTTAGATTTCTAAACTTGGTCATATCCAAGCCCTTTTAGTTGGTATTAGACTTCAAATTTATGGGTAATATCCTTTTCCCCCAAACATGATTGAACTTGGTTTTTGGAGGCGGTGTTAGCCTTGGATTTTCGGACAAATTGATCAAGACTCGACGAGCCCCATTTAAATGAGTATTAGCCTTAGATTTCTAACCTTGTTCATATCCGAGACCTTTTAATTTGTATTAGACTTCAAATTTATGGGTTATAGACTTTTCCCCCAAACATGATTGAACTTGGTTTTTGGAGGGGGTGTTAGCCTTGGATTTTCAGACAAATTGATCCTGACTCGACGAGCCCCATTTAAATGAGTATTAACCTTAGATTTCTAACCTTGTTCATATCCAAGCCCTTTTAGTTGGTATTAGACTTCAAATTTATGGGTTATAGGCTTTTCCCCCAACACATGATTGAACTTGGTTTTTGGAGGGGGTGTTAGCCTTGGATTTTTCGACAAATTGATCATGGCTCGACGAGCCCCATTTAAGTGAGTATTAGTCTTAGATTTCTAACCTTGGTCATATCCAAGCCCTTTTAGTTGGTATTAGACTTCAAATTTATGGGTAATATCCTTTTCCCCCAAACATGATTGAACTTGGTTTTTGGAGGGGGTGTTAGCCTTGGATTTTCGGACAAATTGATCCAGACTCGACGAGCCCCATCTAAATGAGTATTAGCCTTAGATTTCTAACCTTGTTCATATCCAAGGCCTTTTAGTTGGTATTAGACTTCAAATTTATGGGTAATAGACTTTTCCCCCAAACATGATTGAACTTGGTTTTTGGAGGGGGTGTTAGCCTTGCATTTTCGGACAAATTGATCCTGACTCGACGAGCCCCATTTAAATGAGTATTAGCCTTAGATTTCTAACCTTCTTCATATCCAAGCCCTTTTAGATGGTATTAGACTTCAAATTTATGGGTTATAGGCTTTTCCCCCAACACATGATTGAACTTGGTTTTTGGAGGGGGTGTTAGCCTTGGATTTTCGGACAAATTGATCCTGACTCGACGAGCCCCATTTAAGTGAGTATTAGCCTTAGATTTCTAAACTTGGTTATATCCAAGCCCTTTTAGTTGGTATTAGACTTCAAATTTATGGGTAATATCCTTTTCCCCCAAACATGATTGAACTTCGTTTTTGGAGGCGGTGTTAGCCTTGGATTTTCGGACAAATTGATCCAGACTCGACGAGCCCCATTTATATGAGTATTAGGCTTAGATTTCTAACCTTGTTCATATCCAAGCCCTTTTAGATGGTATTAGACTTCAAATATATGGGTTATAGGCTTTTCCCCCAAACATGATTGAACTTGGTTTTTGGAGGGGGTGTTACCCTTGGATTTTCGGACAAATTGATCCTGACTCGACGAGCCCCATTTAAATGACTATTAGCCTTAGATTTCTAACCTTGTTCATATCCAAGCCCTTTTAGATGGTATTCGACATCAAATTTATGGGTAATAGGCTTTTCCCCCAACACATGATTGAAATTGGTTTTTGGAGGGGGTGTTAGCCTTGGATTTTCGGACAAATTGATCCTGACTCGACGAGCCCCAGTTAAATGAGTATTAGCCTTAGATTTCTAACCTTGTTCATATCCAAGCCCTTTTAGATGATATTAGACTTCAAATTTATGGGTTATAGGCTTTTCCCCCAAACATGATTGAACTTGGTTTTTGGAGGGGGTGTTAGCCTTGGATTTTTGGACAAATTGATCCTGACTCGACGAGCCCCATTTAAACGAGTATTAGCCTTAGATTTATAACCTTGTTCATATCCAAGCCATTTTAGTTGGTATTAGACTTCAAATTTAGGGGCAATATACTTTCCCCCCAAACATGATTGAACTTGGTTTTTGGAGGGGGTGTTAGCCTTGGATTTTCGGACAAATTGATCCTGACTCGACGAACCCCATTTAAATGAGTATTAGCCTTTGATTTCTAACCTTGTTCATATCCGAGACCTTTTAGTTTGTATTAGACTTCAAATTTATGGGTAATATCCTTTCCCCCCAAACATGATTGAACTTGGTTTTTGGAGGGGGTGTTAGCCTTGGATTTTCAGACAAATTGATCCTGACTGGACGAGCCCCATTTAAATGAGTATTAACCTTAGATTTGTAACCTTGTTCATATCCAAGCCCTTTTAGTTGGTATTAGACTTCAAATTTATGGGTTATAGGCTTTTCCCCCAAACATGATTGAACTTGGTTTTTGGAGGGGGTGTTAGCTTTGGATTTTCGGACAAATTGATCCTGACTCGACAAGCCCCATTTAAATGAGTATTAGCCTTAGATTTCTAACCTTGTTCATATCCAAGCCCTTTTAGATGGTATTAGACTTCAAATTTATGGGTTATAGGATTTTCCCCCAACATATGATTGAACTTGGTTTTTGGAGGGGGTCTTAGCCTTGGATTTTCGGACAAATTGATCCTGACTCGACGAGCCCCATTTAAGTGAGTATTAGCCTTAGATTTCTAAACTTGGTCATATCCAAGCCCTTTTAGTTGGTATTAGACTTCAAATTTATGGGTAATATCCTTTTCCCCCAAACATGATTGAACTTGGTTTTTGGAGGCGGTGTTACCCTTGGATTTTCGGACAAATTGATCCTGACTCGACGAGCCCCATTTAAATGAGTATTTGGCTTAGATTTCTAACCTTGTTCATATCCAAGCCCTTTTAGATGGTATTAGACTTCAAATATATGGGTTATAGGCTTTTCCCCCAAACATGATTGAACTTGGTTTTTGGAGGGGGTGTTACCCTTGGATTTTCGGACAAATTGATCCTAACTCGACGAGCCCCATTTAAATGAGTATTAGCCTTAGATTTCTAACCTTGTTCATATCCAAGCCCTTTTAGATGGTATTAGACATCAAATTTATGGGTTATAGGCTTTTCCCCCAACACATGATTGAAATTGGTTTTTGGAGGGGGTGTTAGCCTTGGATTTTCGGACAAATTGATCCTGACTCGACGAGCCCCATTTAAGTGACTATTAGCCTTCGATTTCTAACCTTGTTCATATCCAAGCCCTTTTAGATGGTATTAGACTTCAAATTTATGGGTTATAGGCTTTTCCCCCAGCACATGATTGAACTTGCTTTTTGGAGGGGGTGTTAGCCTTGGATTTTTGGACAAATTGATCCTGACTCGACGAGCCCCATTTAAATGAGTATTATCCTTAGATTTATAACCTTGTTCATATACAAGCCCTTTTAGATGGTATTAGCCTTCAAAATTATGGGTTATAGGCTTTTCCCCCAACACATGATTGAACTTGGTTTTTGGAGGGGGTGTTAGCCTTGGATTTTCGGACAAATTGATCATGACTCGACGAGCCCCATTTAAATGAGTATTAGCCTTAGATTTCTAACCTTGTTCATA
This sequence comes from Salix caprea, assembly GCA_964035475.1. Classification (NCBI taxonomy): domain Eukaryota; kingdom Viridiplantae; phylum Streptophyta; class Magnoliopsida; order Malpighiales; family Salicaceae; genus Salix; species Salix caprea. The sequence continues at coordinate 2,418,708 of OZ037748.1, read as the reverse complement.
TCCAAGCCCTTTTAGATGGTATTAGACATCAAATTTATGGGTTATAGGCTTTTCCCCCAACACATGATTGAAATTGGTTTTTGGATGGGGTGTTAGCCTTGGATTTTCGGACAAATTAATCCTGACTCGACGAGCCCCATTTAAGTGACTATTAGCCTTCGATTTCTAACCTGGGTCATATCCAAGCCCTTTTTGTTGGTATTAGACTTCAAATTTATGGGTAATATCCTTTTCCCCCAACACATGATTGAAATTGGTTTTTGGAGGGGGTGTTAGCCTTGGATTTTCGGACAAATTGATCCTGACTCGACGAGCCCCATTTAAATGAGTATTAGCCTTAGATTTCTAACCTTGTTCATATCCAAGCCCTTTTAGATGATATTAGACTTCAAATTTATGGGTTATAGGCTTTTCCCCCAAACATGATTGAACTTGGTTTTTGGAGGGGGTGTTAGCCTTGGATTTTTGGACAAATTGATCCTGACTCGACGAGCCCCATTTAAACGAGTATTAGCCTTAGATTTATAACCTTGTTCATATCCAAGCCATTTTAGTTGGTATTAGACTTCAAATTTAGGGGCAATATACTTTTCCCCCAAACATGATTGAACTTGGTTTTTGGAGGGGGTGTTAGCCTTGGATTTTCGGACAAATTGATCCTGACTCGACGAACCCCATTTAAATGAGTATTAGCCTTTGATTTCTAACCTTGTTCATATCCGAGACCTTTTAGTTTGTATTAGACTTCAAATTTATGGGTAATATCCTTTCCCCCCAAACATGATTGAACTTGGTTTTTGGAGGGGGTGTTAGCCTTGGATTTTCAGACAAATTGATCCTGACTCGACGAGCCCCATTTAAATGAGTATTAACCTTAGATTTGTAACCTTGTTCATATCCAAGCCCTTTTAGTTGGTATTAGACTTCAAATTTATGGGTTATAGGCTTTTCCCCCAAACATGATTGAACTTGGTTTTTGGAGGGGGTGTTAGCTTTGGATTTTCGGACAAATTGATCCTGACTCGACGAGCCCCATTTTAGTGAGTATTAGCCTTAGATTTCTAACCTTGGTCATATCCAAGCTGTTTTAGTTGGTATTAGACTTCAAATTTATGGGTAATATCCTTTTCCCCCAAACATGATTGAACTTTGTTTTTGGAGGGGGTGTTAGCCTTGGATTTTCGGACAAATTGATTCTGACTCGACGAGCCCCATTGAAATGAGTATTATCCTTAGATTTCTAACCTTGTTCATATCCAAAGCCTTTTAGTTGGTATTAGACTTCAAATTTATGGGTAATAGACTTTTCCCCCAAACATGATTGAACTTGGTTTTTGGAGGGGGTGTTAGCCTTGCATTTTCGGACAAATTGATCCTGACTCGACGAGCCCCATTTAAGTGACTATTAGCCTTCGATTTCTAACCTTGTTCATATCCAAGCCCTTTTAGATGGTATTAGACTTCAAATTTATGGGTTATAGGCTTTTCCCCCAGCACATGATTGAACTTGCTTTTTGGAGGGGGTGTTAGCCTTGGATTTTTGGACAAATTGATCCTGACTCGACGAGCCCCATTTAAATGAGTATTATCCTTAGATTTATAACCTTGTTCATATACAAGCCCTTTTAGATGGTATTAGCCTTCAAAATTATGGGTTATAGGCTTTTCCCCCAACACATGATTGAACTTGGTTTTTGGAGGGGGTGTTAGCCTTGGATTTTCGGACAAATTGATCATGACTCGACGAGCCCCATTTAAATGAGTATTAGCCTTAGATTTCTAACCTTGTTCATATCCAAGCCCTTTTAGATGGTATTAGACATCAAATTTATGGGTTATAGGCTTTTCCCCCAACACATGATTGAAATTGGTTTTTGGATGGGGTGTTAGCCTTGGATTTTCGGACAAATTAATCCTGACTCGACGAGCCCCATTTAAGTGACTATTAGCCTTCGATTTCTAACCTGGGTCATATCCAAGCCCTTTTTGTTGGTATTAGACTTCAAATTTATGGGTAATATCCTTTTCCCCCAACACATGATTGAAATTGGTTTTTGGAGGGGGTGTTAGCCTTGGATTTTCGGACAAATTGATCCTGACTCGACGAGCCCCATTTAAATGAGTATTAGCCTTAGATTTCTAACCTTGTTCATATCCAAGCCCTTTTAGATGATATTAGACTTCAAATTTATGGGTTATAGGCTTTTCCCCCAAACATGATTGAACTTGGTTTTTGGAGGGGGTGTTAGCCATGGATTTTTGGACAAATTGATCCTGACTCGACGAGCCCCATTTAAACGAGTATTAGCCTTAGATTTATAACCTTGTTCATATCCAAGCCATTTTAGTTGGTATTAGACTTCAAATTTAGGGGCAATATACTTTTCCCCCAAACATGATTGAACTTGGTTTTTGGAGGGGGTGTTAGCCTTGGATTTTCGGACAAATTGATCCTGACTCGACGAACCCCATTTAAATGAGTATTAGCCTTTGATTTCTAACCTTGTTCATATCCGAGACCTTTTAGTTTGTATTAGACTTCAAATTTATGGGTAATATCCTTTCCCCCCAAACATGATTGAACTTGGTTTTTGGAGGGGGTGTTAGCCTTGGATTTTCAGACAAATTGATCCTGACTCGACGAGCCCCATTTAAATGAGTATTAACCTTAGATTTGTAACCTTGTTCATATCCAAGCCCTTTTAGTTGGTATTAGACTTCAAATTTATGGGTTATAGGCTTTTCCCCCAAACATGATTGAACTTGGTTTTTGGAGGGGGTGTTAGCTTTGGATTTTCGGACAAATTGATCCTGACTCGACGAGCCCCATTTTAGTGAGTATTAGCCTTAGATTTCTAACCTTGGTCATATCCAAGCTGTTTTAGTTGGTATTAGACTTCAAATTTATGGGTAATATCCTTTTCCCCCAAACATGATTGAACTTTGTTTTTGGAGGGGGTGTTAGCCTTGGATTTTCGGACAAATTGATTCTGACTCGACGAGCCCCATTGAAATGAGTATTATCCTTAGATTTCTAACCTTGTTCATATCCAAAGCCTTTTAGTTGGTATTAGACTTCAAATTTATGGGTAATAGACTTTTCCCCCAAACATGATTGAACTTGGTTTTTGGAGGGGGTGTTAGCCTTGCATTTTCGGACAAATTGATCCTGACTCGACGAGCCCCATTTAAGTGACTATTAGCCTTCGATTTCTAACCTTGTTCATATCCAAGCCCTTTTAGATGGTATTAGACTTCAAATTTATGGGTTATAGGCTTTTCCCCCAGCACATGATTGAACTTGCTTTTTGGAGGGGGTGTTAGCCTTGGATTTTTGGACAAATTGATCCTGACTCGACGAGCCCCATTTAAATGAGTATTATCCTTAGATTTATAACCTTGTTCATATACAAGCCCTTTTAGATGGTATTAGCCTTCAAAATTATGGGTTATAGGCTTTTCCCCCAACACATGATTGAACTTGGTTTTTGGAGGGGGTGTTAGCCTTGGATTTTCGGACAAATTGATCATGACTCGACGAGCCCCATTTAAATGAGTATTAGCCTTAGATTTCTAACCTTGTTCATATCCAAGCCCTTTTAGATGGTATTAGACATCAAATTTATGGGTTATAGGCTTTTCCCCCAACACATGATTGAAATTGGTTTTTGGATGGGGTGTTAGCCTTGGATTTTCGGACAAATTAATCCTGACTCGACGAGCCCCATTTAAGTGACTATTAGCCTTCGATTTCTAACCTGGGTCATATCCAAGCCCTTTTTGTTGGTATTAGACTTCAAATTTATGGGTAATATCCTTTTCCCCCAACACATGATTGAAATTGGTTTTTGGAGGGGGTGTTAGCCTTGGATTTTCGGACAAATTGATCCTGACTCGACGAGCCCCATTTAAATGAGTATTAGCCTTAGATTTCTAACCTTGTTCATATCCAAGCCCTTTTAGATGATATTAGACTTCAAATTTATGGGTTATAGGCTTTTCCCCCAAACATGATTGAACTTGGTTTTTGGAGGGGGTGTTAGCCATGGATTTTTGGACAAATTGATCCTGACTCGACGAGCCCCATTTAAACGAGTATTAGCCTTAGATTTATAACCTTGTTCATATCCAAGCCATTTTAGTTGGTATTAGACTTCAAATTTAGGGGCAATATACTTTTCCCCCAAACATGATTGAACTTGGTTTTTGGAGGGGGTGTTAGCCTTGGATTTTCGGACAAATTGATCCTGACTCGACGAACCCCATTTAAATGAGTATTAGCCTTTGATTTCTAACCTTGTTCATATCCGAGACCTTTTAGTTTGTATTAGACTTCAAATTTATGGGTAATATCCTTTCCCCCCAAACATGATTGAACTTGGTTTTTGGAGGGGGTGTTAGCCTTGGATTTTCAGACAAATTGATCCTGACTCGACGAGCCCCATTTAAATGAGTATTAACCTTAGATTTGTAACCTTGTTCATATCCAAGCCCTTTTAGTTGGTATTAGACTTCAAATTTATGGGTTATAGGCTTTTCCCCCAAACATGATTGAACTTGGTTTTTGGAGGGGGTGTTAGCTTTGGATTTTCGGACAAATTGATCCTGACTCGACGAGCCCCATTTTAGTGAGTATTAGCCTTAGATTTCTAACCTTGGTCATATCCAAGCTGTTTTAGTTGGTATTAGACTTCAAATTTATGGGTAATATCCTTTTCCCCCAAACATGATTGAACTTTGTTTTTGGAGGGGGTGTTAGCCTTGGATTTTCGGACAAATTGATTCTGACTCGACGAGCCCCATTGAAATGAGTATTATCCTTAGATTTCTAACCTTGTTCATATCCAAAGCCTTTTAGTTGGTATTAGACTTCAAATTTATGGGTAATAGACTTTTCCCCCAAACATGATTGAACTTGGTTTTTGGAGGGGGTGTTAGCCTTGCATTTTCGGACAAATTGATCCTGACTCGACGAGCCCCATTTAAGTGACTATTAGCCTTCGATTTCTAACCTGGGTCATATCCAAGCCCTTTTTGTTGGTATTAGACTTCAAATTTATGGGTAATATCCGTTTCCCCCAACACATGATTGAAATTGGTTTTTGGAGGGGGTGTTATTCTTGGATTTTCGGACAAATTGATCCTGACTCGACGAGCCCCATTTAAGTGAGTATTAGCCTTAGATTTCTAACCTGGGTCATATCCAAGCTCTTTTAGTTGGTATTAGACTTCAAATTTATGGGTAATATCCTTTTCCCCCAAACATGATTGAACTTGGTTTTTGGAGGGGGTGTTAGCTTTGGATTTTCGGACAAATTGATCCTGACTCGACGAGCCCCATTTAAATGAGTATTAGCCTTAGATTTCTAACCTTGTTCATATCCAAGCCCTTTTAGATGGTATTAGAATTCAAATTTATGGGTTATAGGATTTTCCCCCAACACATGATTGAACTTGGTTTTTGGAGGGGGTCTTAGCCTTGGATTTTCGGACAAATTGATCCTGACTCGACGAGCCCCATTTAAGTGAGTATTAGCCTTAGATTTCTAAACTTGGTCATATCCAAGCCCGTTTAGTTGGTATTAGACTTCAAATTTATGGGTAATATCCTTTTCCCCCAAACATGATTGAACTTGGTTTTTGGAGGCGGTGTTAGCCTTGGATTTTCGGACAAATTGATCAAGACTCGACGAGCCCCATTTAAATGAGTATTAGCCTTAGATTTCTAACCTTGTTCATATCCGAGACCTTTTAATTTGTATTAGACTTCAAATTTATGGGTTATAGACTTTTCCCCCAAACATGATTGAACTTGGTTTTTGGAGGGGGTGTTAGCCTTGGATTTTCAGACAAATTGATCCTGACTCGACGAGCCCCATTTAAATGAGTATTAACCTTAGATTTCTAACCTTGTTCATATCCAAGCCCTTTTAGTTGGTATTAGACTTCAAATTTATGGGTTATAGGCTTTTCCCCCAACACATGATTGAACTTGGTTTTTGGAGGGGGTGTTAGCCTTGGATTTTTGGACAAATTGATCGTGGCTCGACGAGCCCCATTTAAGTGAGTATTAGTCTTAGATTTCTAACCTTGGTCATATCCAAGCCCTTTTAGTTGGTATTAGACTTCAAATTTATGGGTAATATCCTTTTCCCCCAAACATGATTGAACTTGGTTTTTGGAGGGGGTGTTAGCCTTGGATTTTCGGATAAATTGATCCAGACTCGACGAGCCCCATTTAAATGAGTATTAGCCTTAGATTTCTAACCTTGTTCATATCCAAGGCCTTTTAGTTGGTATTAGACTTCAAATTTATGGGTAATAGACTTTTCCCCCAAACATGATTGAACTTGGTTTTTGGAGGGGGTGTTAGCCTTGCATTTTCGGACAAATTGATCCTGACTCGACGAGCCCCATTTAAATGAGTATTAGCCTTAGATTTCTAACCTTCTTCATATCCAAGCCCTTTTAGATGGTATTAGACTTCAAATTTATGGGTTATCGGCTTTTCCCCCAACACATGATTGAACTTGGTTTTTGGAGGGGGTGTTAGCCTTGGATTTTCGGACAAATTGATCCTGACTCGACGAGCCCCATTTAAGTGAGTATTAGCCTTAGATTTCTAAACTTGGTCATATCCAAGCCCTTTTAGTTGGTATTAGACTTCAAATTTATGGGTAATATCCTTTTCCCCCAAACATGATTGAACTTCGTTTTTGGAGGCGGTGTTAGCCTTGGATTTTCGGACAAATTGATCCAGACTCGACGAGCCCCATTTATATGAGTATTAGGCTTAGATTTCTAACCTTGTTCATATCCAAGCCCTTTTAGATGGTATTAGACTTCAAATATATGGGTTATAGGCTTTTCCCCCAAACATGATTGAACTTGGTTTTTGGAGGGGGTGTTACCCTTGGATTTTCGGACAAATTGATCCTGACTTGACGAGCCCCATTTAAATGAGTATTAGCCTTAGATTTCTAACCTTGTTCATATCCAAGCCCTTTTAGATGGTATTCGACATCAAATTTATGGGTTATAGGCTTTTCCCCCAACACATGATTGAAATTGGTTTTTGGAGGGGGTGTTAGCCTTGGATTTTCGGACAAATTGATCCTGACTCGACGAGCCCCAGTTAAATGAGTATTAGCCTTAGATTTCTAACCTTGTTCATATCTAAGCCCTTTTAGATGATATTAGACTTCAAATTTATGGGTTATAGGCTTTTCCCCCAAACATGATTGAACTTGGTTTTTGGAGGGGGTGTTAGCCTTGGATTTTCGGACAAATTGATCCAGACTCGACGAGCCCCATTTAAATGAGTATTAGGCTTAGATTTCTAACCTTGTTCATATCCAAGCCCTTTTAGATGGTATTAGACTTCAAATATATGGGTTATAGGCTTTTCCCCCAAACATGATTGAACTTGGTTTTTGGAGGGGGTGTTACCCTTGGATTTTCGGACAAATTGATCCTAACTCGACGAGCCCCATTTAAATGAGTATTAGCCTTAGATTTCTAACCTTCTTCATATCCAAGCCCTTTTAGATGGTATTAGACATCAAATTTATGGGTTATAGGCTTTTCCCCCAACACATGATTGAAATTGGTTTTTGGAGGAGGTGTTAGCCTTGGATTTTCGGACAAATTGATCCTGACTCGACGAGCCCCATTTAAGTGACTATTAGCCTTCGATTTCTAACCTTGTTCATATCCAAGCCCTTTTAGATGGTATTAGACTTCAAATTTATGGGTTATAGGCTTTTCCCCCAGCACATGATTGAACTTGCTTTTTGGAGGGGGTGTTAGCCTTGGATTTTTGGACAAATTGATCCTGACTCGACGAGCCCCATTTAAATGAGTATTATCCTTAGATTTATAACCTTGTTCATATACAAGCCCTTTTAGATGGTATTAGCCTTCAAAATTATGGGTTATAGGCTTTTCCCCCAACACATGATTGAACTTGGTTTTTGGAGGGGGTGTTAGCCTTGGATTTTCGGACAAATTGATCATGACTCGACGAGCCCCATTTAAATGAGTATTAGCCTTAGATTTCTAACCTTGTTCATATCCAAGCCCTTTTAGATGGTATTAGACATCAAATTTATGGGTTATAGGCTTTTCCCCCAACACATGATTGAAATTGGTTTTTGGATGGGGTGTTAGCCTTGGATTTTCGGACAAATTAATCCTGACTCGACGAGCCCCATTTAAGTGACTATTAGCCTTCGATTTCTAACCTGGGTCATATCCAAGCCCTTTTTGTTGGTATTAGACTTCAAATTTATGGGTAATATCCTTTTCCCCCAACACATGATTGAAATTGGTTTTTGGAGGGGGTGTTAGCCTTGGATTTTCGGACAAATTGATCCTGACTCGACGAGCCCCATTTAAATGAGTATTAGCCTTAGATTTCTAACCTTGTTCATATCCAAGCCCTTTTAGATGGTATTAGAATTCAAATTTATGGGTTATAGGATTTTCCCCCAACACATGATTGAACTTGGTTTTTGGAGGGGGTCTTAGCCTTGGATTTTCGGACAAATTGATCCTGACTCGACGAGCCCCATTTAAGTGAGTATTAGCCTTAGATTTCTAAACTTGGTCATATCCAAGCCCGTTTAGTTGGTATTAGACTTCAAATTTATGGGTAATATCCTTTTCCCCCAAACATGATTGAACTTGGTTTTTGGAGGCGGTGTTAGCCTTGGATTTTCGGACAAATTGATCAAGACTCGACGAGCCCCATTTAAATGAGTATTAGCCTTAGATTTCTAACCTTGTTCATATCCGAGACCTTTTAATTTGTATTAGACTTCAAATTTATGGGTTATAGACTTTTCCCCCAAACATGATTGAACTTGGTTTTTGGAGGGGGTGTTAGCCTTGGATTTTCAGACAAATTGATCCTGACTCGACGAGCCCCATTTAAATGAGTATTAACCTTAGATTTCTAACCTTGTTCATATCCAAGCCCTTTTAGTTGGTATTAGACTTCAAATTTATGGGTTATAGGCTTTTCCCCCAACACATGATTGAACTTGGTTTTTGGAGGGGGTGTTAGCCTTGGATTTTTGGACAAATTGATCGTGGCTCGACGAGCCCCATTTAAGTGAGTATTAGTCTTAGATTTCTAACCTTGGTCATATCCAAGCCCTTTTAGTTGGTATTAGACTTCAAATTTATGGGTAATATCCTTTTCCCCCAAACATGATTGAACTTGGTTTTTGGAGGGGGTGTTAGCCTTGGATTTTCGGATAAATTGATCCAGACTCGACGAGCCCCATTTAAATGAGTATTAGCCTTAGATTTCTAACCTTGTTCATATCCAAGGCCTTTTAGTTGGTATTAGACTTCAAATTTATGGGTAATAGACTTTTCCCCCAAACATGATTGAACTTGGTTTTTGGAGGGGGTGTTAGCCTTGCATTTTCGGACAAATTGATCCTGACTCGACGAGCCCCATTTAAATGAGTATTAGCCTTAGATTTCTAACCTTCTTCATATCCAAGCCCTTTTAGATGGTATTAGACTTCAAATTTATGGGTTATCGGCTTTTCCCCCAACACATGATTGAACTTGGTTTTTGGAGGGGGTGTTAGCCTTGGATTTTCGGACAAATTGATCCTGACTCGACGAGCCCCATTTAAGTGAGTATTAGCCTTAGATTTCTAAACTTGGTCATATCCAAGCCCTTTTAGTTGGTATTAGACTTCAAATTTATGGGTAATATCCTTTTCCCCCAAACATGATTGAACTTCGTTTTTGGAGGCGGTGTTAGCCTTGGATTTTCGGACAAATTGATCCAGACTCGACGAGCCCCATTTATATGAGTATTAGGCTTAGATTTCTAACCTTGTTCATATCCAAGCCCTTTTAGATGGTATTAGACTTCAAATATATGGGTTATAGGCTTTTCCCCCAAACATGATTGAACTTGGTTTTTGGAGGGGGTGTTACCCTTGGATTTTCGGACAAATTGATCCTGACTTGACGAGCCCCATTTAAATGAGTATTAGCCTTAGATTTCTAACCTTGTTCATATCCAAGCCCTTTTAGATGGTATTCGACATCAAATTTATGGGTTATAGGCTTTTCCCCCAACACATGATTGAAATTGGTTTTTGGAGGGGGTGTTAGCCTTGGATTTTCGGACAAATTGATCCTGACTCGACGAGCCCCAGTTAAATGAGTATTAGCCTTAGATTTCTAACCTTGTTCATATCTAAGCCCTTTTAGATGATATTAGACTTCAAATTTATGGGTTATAGGCTTTTCCCCCAAACATGATTGAACTTGGTTTTTGGAGGGGGTGTTAGCCTTGGATTTTCGGACAAATTGATCCAGACTCGACGAGCCCCATTTAAATGAGTATTAGGCTTAGATTTCTAACCTTGTTCATATCCAAGCCCTTTTAGATGGTATTAGACTTCAAATATATGGGTTATAGGCTTTTCCCCCAAACATGACTGAACTTGGTTTTTGGAGGGGGTGTTACCCTTGGATTTTCGGACAAATTGATCCTAACTCGACGAGCCCCATTTAAATGAGTATTAGCCTTAGATTTCTAACCTTGTTCATATCCAAGCCCTTTTAGATGGTATTAGACATCAAATTTATGGGTTATAGGCTTTTCCCCCAACACATGATTGAAATTGGTTTTTGGAGGAGGTGTTAGCCTTGGATTTTCGGACAAATTGATCCTGACTCGACGAGCCCCATTTAAGTGACTATTAGCCTTCGATTTCTAACCTTGTTCATATCCAAGCCCTTTTAGATGGTATTAGACTTCAAATTTATGGGTTATAGGCTTTTCCCCCAGCACATGATTGAACTTGCTTTTTGGAGGGGGTGTTAGCGTTGGATTTTTGGACAAATTGATCCTGACTCGACGAGCCCCATTTAAATGAGTATTATCCTTAGATTTATAACCTTGTTCATATACAAGCCCTTTTAGATGGTATTAGCCTTCAAAATTATGGGTTATAGTCTTTTCCCCCAACACATGATTGAACTTGGTTTTTGGAGGGGGTGTTAGCCTTGGATTTTCGGACAAATTGATCATGACTCGACGAGCCCCATTTAAATGAGTATTAGCCTTAGATTTCTAACCTTGTTCATATCCAAGCCCTTTTAGATGGTATTAGACATCAAATTTATGGGTTATAGGCTTTTCCCCCAACACATGATTGAAATTGGTTTTTGGATGGGGTGTTAGCCTTGGATTTTCGGACAAATTAATCCTGACTCGACGAGCCCCATTTAAGTGACTATTAGCCTTCGATTTCTAACCTGGGTCATATCCAAGCCCTTTTTGTTGGTATTAGACTTCAAATTTATGGGTAATATCCTTTTCCCCCAACACATGATTGAAATTGGTTTTTGGAGGGGGTGTTAGCCTTGGATTTTCGGACAAATTGATCCTGACTCGACGAGCCCCATTTAAATGAGTATTAACCTTAGATTTCTAACCTTGTTCATATCCAAGCCCTTTTAGTTGGTATTAGACTTCAAATTTATGGGTTATAGGCTTTTCCCCCAACACATGATTGAACTTGGTTTTTGGAGGGGGTGTTAGCCTTGGATTTTTGGACAAATTGATCGTGGCTCGACGAGCCCCATTTAAGTGAGTATTAGTCTTAGATTTCTAACCTTGGTCATATCCAAGCCCTTTTAGTTGGTATTAGACTTCAAATTTATGGGTAATATCCTTTTCCCCCAAACATGATTGAACTTGGTTTTTGGAGGGGGTGTTAGCCTTGGATTTTCGGACAAATTGATCCAGACTCGACGAGCCCCATTTAAATGAGTATTAGCCTTAGATTTCTAACCTTGTTCATATCCAAGGCCTTTTAGTTGGTATTAGACTTCAAATTTATGGGTAATAGACTTTTCCCCCAAACATGATTGAACTTGGTTTTTGGAGGGGGTGTTAGCCTTGCATTTTCGGACAAATTGATCCTGACTCGACGAGCCCCATTTAAATGAGTATTAGCCTTAGATTTCTAACCTTCTTCATATCCAAGCCCTTTTAGATGGTATTAGACTTCAAATTTATGGGTTATAGGCTTTTCCCCCAACACATGATTGAACTTGGTTTTTGGAGGGGGTGTTAGCCTTGGATTTTCGGACAAATTGATCCTGACTCGACGAGCCCCATTTAAGTGAGTATTAGCCTTAGATTTCTAAACTTGGTCATATCCAAGCTCTTTTAGTTGGTATTAGACTTCAAATTTATGGGTAATAGACTTTTCCCCCAAACATGATTGAACTTCGTTTTTGGAGGCGGTGTTAGCCTTGCATTTTCGGACAAATTGATCCTGACTCGACGAGCCCCATTTAAATGAGTATTAGCCTTAGATTTCTAACCTTCTTCATATCCAAGCCCTTTTAGATGGTATTAGACTTCAAATTTATGGGTTATAGGCTTTTCCCCCAACACATGATTGAACTTGGTTTTTGGAGGGGGTGTTAGCCTTGGATTTTCGGACAAATTGATCCTGACTCGACGAGCCCCATTTAAATGATTATTAGCCTTAGATTTCTAACCTTGTTCATATCCAAGCCCTTTTTAGTTTGTATTAGACTTCAAATTTATGGGTAATAGACTTTCCCCCCAAACATGATTGAACTTGGTTTTTGGAGGGGGTGTTAGCCTTGGATTTTCGGACAAATTGATCCTGACTCGACGAGCCCCATTTAAATGAGTATTAGCCTTAGATTTCTAACCTTGTTCATATCCAAGCCCTTTTAGTTGGTATTAGACTTCAAATTTATGGGCAATATACTTCTCCCCCAAACATGATTGAACTTTGTTTTTGGAGGGGGTGTTAGCCTTGGATTTTCGGACAAATTGATCCTGACTCGACGATCCCCATTTAAATGAGTATTAGCCTTAGATTTCTAACCTTGTTCATATCCAAGACCTTTTAGATGGTATTCGACATCAAATTTATGGGTTATAGGCTTTTCCCCCAACACATGATTGAAATTGGTTTTTGGAGGGGGTGTTAGCCTTGGATTTTCGGACAAATTGATCCTGACTCGACGAGCCCCAGTTAAATGAGTATTAGCCTTAGATTTCTAACCTTGTTCATATCCAAGCCCTTTTAGATGATATTAGACTTCAAATTTATGGGTTATAGGCTTTTCCCCCAAACATGATTGAACTTGGTTTTTGGAGGGGGTGTTAGCCTTGGATTTTTGGACAAATTGATCCTGACTCGATGAGCCCCATTTAAACGAGTATTAGCCTTAGATTTATAACCTTGTTCATATCCAAGCCATTTTAGTTGGTATTAGACTTCAAATTTAGGGGCAATATACTTTTCCCCCAAACATGATTGAACTTGGTTTTTGGAGGGGGTGTTAGCCTTGGATTTTCGGACAAATTGATCCTGACTCGACGAACCCCATTTAAATGAGTATTAGCCTTTGATTTCTAACCTTGTTCATATCCGAGACCTTTTAGTTTGTATTAGACTTCAAATTTATGGGTAATATCCTTTCCCCCCAAACATGATTGAAGTTGGTTTTTGGAGGGGGTGTTAGCCTTGGATTTTCAGACAAATTGATCCTGACTCAACGAGCCCCATTTAAATGAGTATTAACCTTAGATTTGTAACCTTGTTCATATCCAAGCCCTTTTAGTTGGTATTAGACTTCAAATTTATGGGTTATAGGCTTTTCCCCCAAACATGATTGAACTTGGTTTTTGGAGGGGGTGTTAGCTTTGGATTTTCGGACAAATTGATCCTGACTAGACGAGCCCCATTTTAGTGAGTATTAGCCTTAGATTTCTAACCTTGGTCATATCCAAGCTGCTTTAGTTGGTATTAGACTTCAAATTTATGGGTAATATCCTTTTCCCCCAAACATGATTGAACTTTGTTTTTGGAGGGGGTGTTAGCCTTCGATTTTCGGACAAATTGATTCTGACTCGACGATCCCCATTGAAATGAGTATTATCCTTAGATTTCTAACCTTGTTCATATCCAAAGCCTTTTAGTTGGTATTAGACTTCAAATTTATGGGTAATAGACTTTTCCCCCAAACAAGATTGAACTTGGTTTTTGGAGGGGGTGTTAGCCTTGCATTTTTGGACAAATTGATCCTGACTCGACAAGCCCCATTTAAATGAGTATTAGCCTTAGATTTCTAACCTTGTTCATATCCAAGCCCTTTTAGATGGTATTAGATTTCAAATTTATGGGTTATAGGATTTTCCCCCAACACATGATTGAACTTGGTTTTTGGAGGGGGTCTTAGCCTTGGATTTTCGGACAAATTGATCCTGACTCGACGAGCCCCATTTAAGTGAGTATTAGCCTTAGATTTCTAAACTTGGTCATATCCAAGCCCTTTTAGTTGGTATTAGACTTCAAATTTATGGGTAATATCCTTTTCCCCCAAACATGATTGAACTTGGTTTTTGGAGGCGGTGTTAGCCTTGGATTTTCGGACAAATTGATCCAGACTCGACGAGCCCCATTTAAATGAGTATTAGGCTTAGATTTCTAACCTTGTTCATATCCAAGCCCTTTTAGATGGTATTAGACTTCAAATATATGGGTTATAGGCGTTTCCCCCAAACATGATTGAACTTGGTTTTTGGAGGGGGTGTTACCCTTGGATTTTCGGACAAATTGATCCTAACTCGACGAGCCCCATTTAAATGAGTATTAGCCTTAGATTTCTAACCTTGTTCATATCCAAGCCCTTTTAGATGGTATTAGACATCAAATTTATGGGTTATAGGCTTTTCCCCCAACACATGATTGAAATTGGTTTTTGGAGGGGGTGTTAGCCTTGGATTTTCGGACAAATTGATCCTGACTCGACGAGCCCCATTTAAGTGACTATTAGCCTTCGATTTCTAACCTTGTTCATATCCAAGCCCTTTTAGATGGTATTAGACTTCAAATTTATGGGTTATAGGCTTTTCCCCCAGCACATGATTGAACTTGCTTTTTGGAGGGGGTGTTAGCCTTGGATTTTTGGACAAATTGATCCTGACTCGACGAGCCCCATTTAAATGAGTATTATCCTTAGATTTATAACCTTGTTCATATACAAGCCCTTTTAGATGGTATTAGCCTTCAAAATTATGGGTTATAGGCTTTTCCCCCAACACATGATTGAACTTGGTTTTTGGAGGGGGTGTTAGCCTTGGATTTTCGGACAAATTGATCCTGACTCGACGAGCCCCATTTAAATGAGTATTAGCCTTAGATTTCTAACCTTGTTCATATCCAAGCCCTTTTAGTTGGTATTAGACTTCAAATTTATGGGCAATATACTTCTCCCCCAAACATGATTGAACTTTGTTTTTGGAGGGGGTGTTAGCCTTGGATTTTCGGACAAATTGATCCTGACTCGACGATCCCCATTTAAATGAGTATTAGCCTTAGATTTCTAACCTTGTTCATATCCAAGACCTTTTAGATGGTATTCGACATCAAATTTATGGGTTATAGGCTTTTCCCCCAACACATGATTGAAATTGGTTTTTGGAGGGGGTGTTAGCCTTGGATTTTCGGACAAATTGATCCTGACTCGACGAGCCCCAGTTAAATGAGTATTAGCCTTAGATTTCTAACCTTGTTCATATCCAAGCCCTTTTAGATGGTATTAGATTTCAAATTTATGGGTTATAGGATTTTCCCCCAACACATGATTGAACTTGGTTTTTGGAGGGGGTGTTAGCCTTGGATTTTCGGACAAATTGATCCTGACTCGACGAGCCCCATTTAAGTGAGTATTAGCCTTAGATTTCTAAACTTGGTCATATCCAAGCCCTTTTAGTTGGTATTAGACTTCAAATTTATGGGTAATAGACTTTTCCCCCAAACATGATTGAACTTCGTTTTTGGAGGCGGTGTTAGCCTTGCATTTTCGGACAAATTGATCCTGACTCGACGAGCCCCATTTAAATGAGTATTAGCCTTAGATTTCTAACCTTCTTCATATCCAAGCCCTTTTAGATGGTATTAGACTTCAAATTTATGGGTTATAGGCTTTTCCCCCAACACATGATTGAACTTGGTTTTTGGAGGGGGTGTTAGCCTTGGATTTTCGGACAAATTGATCCTGACTCGACGAGCCCCATTTAAATGAGTATTAGCCTTAGATTTCTAACCTTGTTCATATCCAAGCCCTTTTAGTTGGTATTAGACTTCAAATTTATGGGCAATATACTTCTCCCCCAAACATGATTGAACTTTGTTTTTGGAGGGGGTGTTAGCCTTGGATTTTCGGACAAATTGATCCTGACTCGACGATCCCCATTTAAATGAGTATTAGCCTTAGATTTGTAACCTTGTTCATATCCAAGACCTTTTAGATGGTATTCGACATCAAATTTATGGGTTATAGGCTTTTCCCCCAACACATGATTGAAATTGGTTTTTGGAGGGGGTGTTAGCCTTGGATTTTCGGACAAATTGATCCTGACTCGACGAGCCCCAGTTAAATGAGTATTAGCCTTAGATTTCTAACCTTGTTCATATCCAAGCCCTTTTAGATGATATTAGACTTCAAATTTATGGGTTATAGGCTTTTCCCCCAAACATGATTGAACTTGGTTTTTGGAGGGGGTGTTAGCCTTGGATTTTTGGACAAATTGATCCTGACTCGATGAGCCCCATTTAAACGAGTATTAGCCTTAGATTTATAACCTTGTTCATATCCAAGCCATTTTAGTTGGTATTAGACTTCAAATTTAGGGGCAATATACTTTTCCCCCAAACATGATTGAACTTGGTTTTTGGAGGGGGTGTTAGCCTTGGATTTTCGGACAAATTGATCCTGACTCGACGAACCCCATTTAAATGAGTATTAGCCTTTGATTTCTAACCTTGTTCATATCCGAGACCTTTTAGTTTGTATTAGACTTCAAATTTATGGGTAATATCCTTTCCCCCCAAACATGATTGAAGTTGGTTTTTGGAGGGGGTGTTAGCCTTGGATTTTCAGACAAATTGATCCTGACTCAACGAGCCCCATTTAAATGAGTATTAACCTTAGATTTGTAACCTTGTTCATATCCAAGCCCTTTTAGTTGGTATTAGACTTCAAATTTATGGGTTATAGGCTTTTCCCCCAAACATGATTGAACTTGGTTTTTGGAGGGGGTGTTAGCTTTGGATTTTCGGACAAATTGATCCTGACTAGACGAGCCCCATTTTAGTGAGTATTAGCCTTAGATTTCTAACCTTGGTCATATCCAAGCTGCTTTAGTTGGTATTAGACTTCAAATTTATGGGTAATATCCTTTTCCCCCAAACATGATTGAACTTTGTTTTTGGAGGGGGTGTTAGCCTTCGATTTTCGGACAAATTGATTCTGACTCGACGATCCCCATTGAAATGAGTATTATCCTTAGATTTCTAACCTTGTTCATATCCAAAGCCTTTTAGTTGGTATTAGACTTCAAATTTATGGGTAATAGACTTTTCCCCCAAACAAGATTGAACTTGGTTTTTGGAGGGGGTGTTAGCCTTGCATTTTTGGACAAATTGATCCTGACTCGACAAGCCCCATTTAAATGAGTATTAGCCTTAGATTTCTAACCTTGTTCATATCCAAGCCCTTTTAGATGGTATTAGATTTCAAATTTATGGGTTATAGGATTTTCCCCCAACACATGATTGAACTTGGTTTTTGGAGGGGGTCTTAGCCTTGGATTTTCGGACAAATTGATCCTGACTCGACGAGCCCCATTTAAGTGAGTATTAGCCTTAGATTTCTAAACTTGGTCATATCCAAGCCCTTTTAGTTGGTATTAGACTTCAAATTTATGGGTAATATCCTTTTCCCCCAAACATGATTGAACTTGGTTTTTGGAGGCGGTGTTAGCCTTGGATTTTCGGACAAATTGATCCAGACTCGACGAGCCCCATTTAAATGAGTATTAGGCTTAGATTTCTAACCTTGTTCATATCCAAGCCCTTTTAGATGGTATTAGACTTCAAATATATGGGTTATAGGCGTTTCCCCCAAACATGATTGAACTTGGTTTTTGGAGGGGGTGTTACCCTTGGATTTTCGGACAAATTGATCCTAACTCGACGAGCCCCATTTAAATGAGTATTAGCCTTAGATTTCTAACCTTGTTCATATCCAAGCCCTTTTAGATGGTATTAGACATCAAATTTATGGGTTATAGGCTTTTCCCCCAACACATGATTGAAATTGGTTTTTGGAGGGGGTGTTAGCCTTGGATTTTCGGACAAATTGATCCTGACTCGACGAGCCCCATTTAAGTGACTATTAGCCTTCGATTTCTAACCTTGTTCATATCCAAGCCCTTTTAGATGGTATTAGACTTCAAATTTATGGGTTATAGGCTTTTCCCCCAGCACATGATTGAACTTGCTTTTTGGAGGGGGTGTTAGCCTTGGATTTTTGGACAAATTGATCCTGACTCGACGAGCCCCATTTAAATGAGTATTATCCTTAGATTTATAACCTTGTTCATATACAAGCCCTTTTAGATGGTATTAGCCTTCAAAATTATGGGTTATAGGCTTTTCCCCCAACACATGATTGAACTTGGTTTTTGGAGGGGGTGTTAGCCTTGGATTTTCGGACAAATTGTTCATGACTCGACGAGCCCCATTTAAATGAGTATTAGCCTTAGATTTCTAACCTTGTTCATATCCAAGCCCTTTTAGATGGTATTAGACATCAAATTTATGGGTTATAGGCTTTTCCCCCAACACATGATTGAAATTGGTTTTTGGATGGGGTGTTAGCCTTGGATTTTCGGACAAATTAATCCTGACTCGACGAGCCCCGTTTAAATGAGTATTAGCCTTAGATTTCTAACCTTGTTCATATCCAAGGCCTTTTAGTTGGTATTAGACTTCAAATTTATGGGCAATATACCTTTCCCCCAAACATGATTGAACTTGGTTTTTGGAGGGGGTGTTAGCCTTGGATTTTCGGACAAATTGATCCTGACTTGACGAGCCCCATTTAAATGAGTATTAGCCTTAGATTTGTAACCTTGTTCATATCCGAGACCTTTTAGTTTGTATTAGACATCAAATTTATGGGTAATATCCTTTCCCCCCAAACATGATTGAACTTGGTTTTTGAAGGGGGTGTTAGCCTTGGAATTTCGGACAAATTGATCCTGACTCGACGAGCCACAATTAAATGAGTATTATCCTTAGATTTATAACCTTTTTCATATCCAAGCCGTTTTAGTTGGTATTAGACTTCAAATTTATGGGTAATAGACTTTTCCCCCAAACATGATTGAACTTTGTTTTTTGCGGGGGTGTTTGCCTTGGATTTTCGGACAAATTGATCCTGACTCGACGAGC
Source organism: Salix caprea (assembly GCA_964035475.1). Taxonomy (NCBI): domain Eukaryota; kingdom Viridiplantae; phylum Streptophyta; class Magnoliopsida; order Malpighiales; family Salicaceae; genus Salix; species Salix caprea. The sequence goes on along the minus strand of OZ037748.1, from coordinate 2,399,374 downwards.
CCCATTTAAATGATTATTAGCCTTAGATTTCTAACCTTGTTCATATCCAAGCCCTTTTTAGTTTGTATTAGACTTCAAATTTATGGGTAATAGACTTTCCCCCCAAACATGATTGAACTTGGTTTTTGGAGGGGGTGTTAGCCTTGGATTTTCGGACAAATTGATCCTGACTCGACGAGCCCCATTTAAATGAGTATTAGCCTTAGATTTCTAACCTTGTTCATATCCAAGCCCTTTTAGTTGGTATTAGACTTCAAATTTATGGGCAATATACTTCTCCCCCAAACATGATTGAACTTTGTTTTTGGAGGGGGTGTTAGCCTTGGATTTTCGGACAAATTGATCCTGACTCGACGATCCCCATTTAAATGAGTATTAGCCTTAGATTTCTAACCTGGGTCATATCCAAGCTCTTTTAGTTGGTATTAGACTTCAAATTTATGGGTAATATCCTTTTCCCCCAAACATGATTGAACTTGGTTTTTGGAGGGGGTGTTAGCTTTGGATTTTCGGACAAATTGATCCTGACTCGACGAGCCCCATTTTAGTGAGTATTAGCCTTAGATTTCCAACCTTGGTCATATCCAAGCCCTTTTAGTTGGTATTAGACTTCAAATTTATGGGTTATAGGCTTTTCCCCCAACACATGATTGAACTTGGTTTTTGGAGGGGGTGTTAGCCTTGGATTTTTGGACAAATTGATCGTGGCTCGACGAGCCCCATTTAAGTGAGTATTAGTCTTAGATTTCTAACCTTGGTCATATCCTAGCCCTTTTAGTTGGTATTAGACTTCAAATTTATGGGTAATATCCTTTTCCCCCAAACATGATTGAACTTTGTTTTTGGAGGGGGTGTTAGCCTTGGATTTTCGGACAAATTGATCCAGACTCGACGAGCCCCATTTAAATGAGTATTATCCTTAGATTTCTAACCTTGTTCATATCCAAGGCCTTTTAGTTGGTATTAGACTTCAAATTTATGGGTAATAGACTTTTCCCCCAAACATGATTGAACTTGGTTTTTGGAGGGGGTGTTAGCCTTGCATTTTCGGACAAATTGATCCTGACTCGACGAGCCCCATTTAAATGAGTATTAGCCTTAGATTTCTAACCTTCTTCATATCCAAGCCCTTTTAGATGGTATTAGATTTCAAATTTATGGGTTATAGGCTTTTCCCCCAACACATGATTGAACTTGGTTTTTGGAGGGGGTGTTAGCCTTGGATTTTCGGACAAATTGATCCTGACTCGACGAGCCCCATTTAAGTGAGTATTAGCCTTAGATTTCTAAACTTGGTCATATCCAAGCCCTTTTAGTTGGTATTAGACTTCAAATTTATGGGTAATATCCTTTTCCCCCAAACATGATTGAACTTCGTTTTTGGAGGCGGTGTTAGCCTTGGATTTTCGGACAAATTGATCCAGACTCGACGAGCCCCATTTATATGAGTATTAGGCTTAGATTTCTAACCTTGTTCATATCCAAGCCCTTTTAGATGGTATTAGACTTCAAATATATGGGTTATAGGCTTTTCCCCCAAACATGATTGAACTTGGTTTTTGGAGGGGGTGTTACCCTTGGATTTTCGGGCAAATTGATCCTGACTCGACGAGCCCCATTTAAATGAGTATTAGCCTTAGATTTCTAACCTTGTTCATATCCAAGCCCTTTTAGATGGTATTAGACATCAAATTTATGGGTTATAGGCTTTTCCCCCAACACATGATTGAAATTGGTTTTTGAAGGGGGTGTTAGCCTTGGATTTTCGGACAAATTGATCCTGACTCGACGAGCCCCATTTAAATGAGTATTAGCCTTAGATTTCTAACCTTGTTCATATCCAAGCCCTTTTAGATGATATTAGACTTCAAATTTATGGGTTATAGGCTTTTCCCCCAAACATGATTGAACTTGGTTTTTGGAGGGGGTGTTAGCCTTGGATTTTTGGACAAATTGATCCTGACTCGACGAGCCCCATTTAAACGAGTATTAGCCTTAGATTTATAACCTTGTTCATATCCAAGCCATTTTAGTTGGTATTAGACTTCAAATTTAGGGGCAATATACTTTTCCCCCAAACATGATTGAACTTGGTTTTTGGAGGGGGTGTTAGCCTTGGATTTTCGGACAAATTGATCCTGACTCGACGAACCCCATTTAAATGAGTATTAGCCTTAGATTTCTAACCTTGTTCATATCCAAGCCCTTTTAGTTTGTATTAGACTTCAAATTTATGGGCAATATACCTTTCCCCCAAACATGATTGAACTTGGTTTTTGGAGGGGGTGTTAGCCTTGGATTTTCGGACAAATTGATCCTGACTTGACGAGCCCCATTTAAATGAGTATTAGCCTTAGATTTGTAACCTTGTTCATATCCGAGACCTTTTAGTTTGTATTAGACATCAAATTTATGGGTAATATCCTTTCCCCCCAAACATGATTGAACTTGGTTTTTGAAGGGGGTGTTAGCCTTGGAATTTCGGACAAATTGATCCTGACTCGACGAGCCACAATTAAATGAGTATTATCCTTAGATTTATAACCTTTTTCATATCCAAGCCGTTTTAGTTGGTATTAGACTTCAAATTTATGGGTAATAGACTTTTCCCCCAAACATGATTGAACTTTGTTTTTTGCGGGGGTGTTTGCCTTGGATTTTCGGACAAATTGATCCTGACTCGACGAGCCCCATTTAAATGATTATTAGCCTTAGATTTCTAACCTTGTTCATATCCAAGCCCTTTTTAGTTTGTATTAGACTTCAAATTTATGGGTAATAGACTTTCCCCCCAAACATGATTGAACTTGGTTTTTGGAGGGGGTGTTAGCCTTGGATTTTCGGACAAATTGATCCTGACTCGACGAGCCCCATTTAAATGAGTATTAGCCTTAGATTTCTAACCTTGTTCATATCCAAGCCCTTTTAGTTGGTATTAGACTTCAAATTTATGGGCAATATACTTCTCCCCCAAACATGATTGAACTTTGTTTTTGGAGGGGGTGTTAGCCTTGGATTTTCGGACAAATTGATCCTGACTCGACGATCCCCATTTAAATGAGTATTAGCCTTAGATTTCTAACCTGGGTCATATCCAAGCTCTTTTAGTTGGTATTAGACTTCAAATTTATGGGTAATATCCTTTTCCCCCAAACATGATTGAACTTGGTTTTTGGAGGGGGTGTTAGCTTTGGATTTTCGGACAAATTGATCCTGACTCGACGAGCCCCATTTTAGTGAGTATTAGCCTTAGATTTCCAACCTTGGTCATATCCAAGCCCTTTTAGTTGGTATTAGACTTCAAATTTATGGGTTATAGGCTTTTCCCCCAACACATGATTGAACTTGGTTTTTGGAGGGGGTGTTAGCCTTGGATTTTTGGACAAATTGATCGTGGCTCGACGAGCCCCATTTAAGTGAGTATTAGTCTTAGATTTCTAACCTTGGTCATATCCTAGCCCTTTTAGTTGGTATTAGACTTCAAATTTATGGGTAATATCCTTTTCCCCCAAACATGATTGAACTTGGTTTTTGGAGGGGGTGTTAGCCTTGGATTTTCGGACAAATTGATCCAGACTCGACGAGCCCCATTTAAATGAGTATTATCCTTAGATTTCTAACCTTGTTCATATCCAAGGCCTTTTAGTTGGTATTAGACTTCAAATTTATGGGTAATAGACTTTTCCCCCAAACATGATTGAACTTGGTTTTTGGAGGGGGTGTTAGCCTTGCATTTTCGGACAAATTGATCCTGACTCGACGAGCCCCATTTAAATGAGTATTAGCCTTAGATTTCTAACCTTCTTCATATCCAAGCCCTTTTAGATGGTATTAGATTTCAAATTTATGGGTTATAGGCTTTTCCCCCAACACATGATTGAACTTGGTTTTTGGAGGGGGTGTTAGCCTTGGATTTTCGGACAAATTGATCCTGACTCGACGAGCCCCATTTAAGTGAGTATTAGCCTTAGATTTCTAAACTTGGTCATATCCAAGCCCTTTTAGTTGGTATTAGACTTCAAATTTATGGGTAATATCCTTTTCCCCCAAACATGATTGAACTTCGTTTTTGGAGGCGGTGTTAGCCTTGGATTTTCGGACAAATTGATCCAGACTCGACGAGCCCCATTTATATGAGTATTAGGCTTAGATTTCTAACCTTGTTCATATCCAAGCCCTTTTAGATGGTATTAGACTTCAAATATATGGGTTATAGGCTTTTCCCCCAAACATGATTGAACTTGGTTTTTGGAGGGGGTGTTACCCTTGGATTTTCGGGCAAATTGATCCTGACTCGACGAGCCCCATTTAAATGAGTATTAGCCTTAGATTTCTAACCTTGTTCATATCCAAGCCCTTTTAGATGGTATTAGACATCAAATTTATGGGTTATAGGCTTTTCCCCCAACACATGATTGAAATTGGTTTTTGAAGGGGGTGTTAGCCTTGGATTTTCGGACAAATTGATCCTGACTCGACGAGCCCCATTTAAATGAGTATTAGCCTTAGATTTCTAACCTTGTTCATATCCAAGCCCTTTTAGATGATATTAGACTTCAAATTTATGGGTTATAGGCTTTTCCCCCAAACATGATTGAACTTGGTTTTTGGAGGGGGTGTTAGCCTTGGATTTTTGGACAAATTGATCCTGACTCGACGAGCCCCATTTAAACGAGTATTAGCCTTAGATTTATAACCTTGTTCATATCCAAGCCATTTTAGTTGGTATTAGACTTCAAATTTAGGGGCAATATACTTTTCCCCCAAACATGATTGAACTTGGTTTTTGGAGGGGGTGTTAGCCTTGGATTTTCGGACAAATTGATCCTGACTCGACGAACCCCATTTAAATGAGTATTAGCCTTAGATTTCTAACCTTGTTCATATCCAAGCCCTTTTAGTTGGTATTAGACTTCAAATTTATGGGCAATATACCTTTCCCCCAAACATGATTGAACTTGGTTTTTGGAGGGGGTGTTAGCCTTGGATTTTCGGACAAATTGATCCTGACTTGACGAGCCCCATTTAAATGAGTATTAGCCTTAGATTTGTAACCTTGTTCATATCCGAGACCTTTTAGTTTGTATTAGACATCAAATTTATGGGTAATATCCTTTCCCCCCAAACATGATTGAACTTGGTTTTTGAAGGGGGTGTTAGCCTTGGAATTTCGGACAAATTGATCCTGACTCGACGAGCCACAATTAAATGAGTATTATCCTTAGATTTATAACCTTGTTCATATCCAAGCCGTTTTAGTTGGTATTAGACTTCAAATTTATGGGTAATAGACTTTTCCCCCAAACATGATTGAACTTTGTTTTTTGCGGGGGTGTTTGCCTTGGATTTTCGGACAAATTGATCCTGACTCGACGAGCCCCATTTAAATGATTATTAGCCTTAGATTTCTAACCTTGTTCATATCCAAGCCCTTTTTAGTTTGTATTAGACTTCAAATTTATGGGTAATAGACTTTCCCCCCAAACATGATTGAACTTGGTTTTTGGAGGGGGTGTTAGCCTTGGATTTTCGGACAAATTGATCCTGACTCGACGAGCCCCATTTAAATGAGTATTAGCCTTAGATTTCTAACCTTGTTCATATCCAAGCCCTTTTAGTTGGTATTAGACTTCAAATTTATGGGCAATATACTTCTCCCCCAAACATGATTGAACTTTGTTTTTGGAGGGGGTGTTAGCCTTGGATTTTCGGACAAATTGATCCTGACTCGACGATCCCCATTTAAATGAGTATTAGCCTTAGATTTCTAACCTGGGTCATATCCAAGCTCTTTTAGTTGGTATTAGACTTCAAATTTATGGGTAATATCCTTTTCCCCCAAACATGATTGAACTTGGTTTTTGGAGGGGGTGTTAGCTTTGGATTTTCGGACAAATTGATCCTGACTCGACGAGCCCCATTTTAGTGAGTATTAGCCTTAGATTTCCAACCTTGGTCATATCCAAGCCCTTTTAGTTGGTATTAGACTTCAAATTTATGGGTTATAGGCTTTTCCCCCAACACATGATTGAACTTGGTTTTTGGAGGGGGTGTTAGCCTTGGATTTTTGGACAAATTGATCGTGGCTCGACGAGCCCCATTTAAGTGAGTATTAGTCTTAGATTTCTAACCTTGGTCATATCCTAGCCCTTTTAGTTGGTATTAGACTTCAAATTTATGGGTAATATCCTTTTCCCCCAAACATGATTGAACTTGGTTTTTGGAGGGGGTGTTAGCCTTGGATTTTCGGACAAATTGATCCAGACTCGACGAGCCCCATTTAAATGAGTATTATCCTTAGATTTCTAACCTTGTTCATATCCAAGGCCTTTTAGTTGGTATTAGACTTCAAATTTATGGGTAATAGACTTTTCCCCCAAACATGATTGAACTTGGTTTTTGGAGGGGGTGTTAGCCTTGCATTTTCGGACAAATTGATCCTGACTCGACGAGCCCCATTTAAATGAGTATTAGCCTTAGATTTCTAACCTTCTTCATATCCAAGCCCTTTTAGATGGTATTAGATTTCAAATTTATGGGTTATAGGCTTTTCCCCCAACACATGATTGAACTTGGTTTTTGGAGGGGGTGTTAGCCTTGGATTTTCGGACAAATTGATCCTGACTCGACGAGCCCCATTTAAGTGAGTATTAGCCTTAGATTTCTAAACTTGGTCATATCCAAGCCCTTTTAGTTGGTATTAGACTTCAAATTTATGGGTAATATCCTTTTCCCCCAAACATGATTGAACTTCGTTTTTGGAGGCGGTGTTAGCCTTGGATTTTCGGACAAATTGATCCAGACTCGACGAGCCCCATTTATATGAGTATTAGGCTTAGATTTCTAACCTTGTTCATATCCAAGCCCTTTTAGATGGTATTAGACTTCAAATATATGGGTTATAGGCTTTTCCCCCAAACATGATTGAACTTGGTTTTTGGAGGGGGTGTTACCCTTGGATTTTCGGGCAAATTGATCCTGACTCGACGAGCCCCATTTAAATGAGTATTAGCCTTAGATTTCTAACCTTGTTCATATCCAAGCCCTTTTAGATGGTATTAGACATCAAATTTATGGGTTATAGGCTTTTCCCCCAACACATGATTGAAATTGGTTTTTGAAGGGGGTGTTAGCCTTGGATTTTCGGACAAATTGATCCTGACTCGACGAGCCCCATTTAAATGAGTATTAGCCTTAGATTTCTAACCTTGTTCATATCCAAGCCCTTTTAGATGATATTAGACTTCAAATTTATGGGTTATAGGCTTTTCCCCCAAACATGATTGAACTTGGTTTTTGGAGGGGGTGTTAGCCTTGGATTTTTGGACAAATTGATCCTGACTCGACGAGCCCCATTTAAACGAGTATTAGCCTTAGATTTATAACCTTGTTCATATCCAAGCCATTTTAGTTGGTATTAGACTTCAAATTTAGGGGCAATATACTTTTCCCCCAAACATGATTGAACTTGGTTTTTGGAGGGGGTGTTAGCCTTGGATTTTCGGACAAATTGATCCTGACTCGACGAACCCCATTTAAATGAGTATTAGCCTTAGATTTCTAACCTTGTTCATATCCAAGCCCTTTTAGTTGGTATTAGACTTCAAATTTATGGGTTATAAGCTTTTCCCCCAAACATGATTGAACTTGGTTTTTGGAGGGGGTGTTAGCTTTGGATTTTCGGACAAATTGATCCTGACTCGACGAGCCCCATTTTAGTGAGTATTAGCCTTAGATTTCTAACCTTGGTCATATCCAAGCTGTTTTAGTTGGTATTAGACTCCAAATTTATGGGTAATATCCTTTTCCCCCAAACATGATTGAACTTTGTTTTTGGAGGGGGTGTTAGCCTTGGATTTTCGGACAAATTGATTCTGACTCGACGAGCCCCATTGAAATGAGTATTATCCTTAGATTTCTAACCTTGTTCATATCCAAAGCCTTTTAGTTGGTATTAGACTTCAAATTTATGGGTAATAGACTTTTCCCCCAAACATGATTGAACTTGGTTTTTGGAGGGGGTGTTAGCCTTGCATTTTCGGACAAATTGATCCTGACTCGACGAGCCCCATTTAAGTGACTATTAGCCTTCGATTTCTAACCTGGGTCATATCCAAGCCCTTTTTGTTGGTATTAGACTTCAAATTTATGGGTAATATCCTTTTCCCCCAACACATGATTGAAATTGGTTTTTGGAGGGGGTGTTATTCTTGGATTTTCGGACAAATTGATCCTGACTCGACGAGCCCCATTTAAGTGACTATTAGCCTTAGATTTCTAACCTGGGTCATATCCAAGCTCTTTTAGTTGGTATTAGACTTCAAATTTATGGGTAATATCCTTTTCCCCCAAACATGATTGAACATGGTTTTTGGAGGGGGTGTTAGCTTTGGATTTTCGGACAAATTGATCCTGACTCGACGAGCCCCATTTAAATGAGTATTAGCCTTCGATTTCTAACCTTGTTCATATCCAAGCCCTTTTAGATGGTATTAGACTTCAAATATATGGGTTATAGGCTTTTCCCCCAAACATGATTGAACTTGGTTTTTGGAGGGGGTGTTACCCTTGGATTTTCGGACAAATTGATCCTGACTCGACGAGCCCCATTTAAATGAGTATTAGCCTTAGATTTCTAACCTTGTTCATATCCAAGCCCTTTTAGATGGTATTAGACATCAAATTTATGGGTTATAGGCTTTTCCCCCAACACATGATTGAACTTGGTTTTTGGAGGGGGTGTTAGCCTTGCATTTTCGGACAAATTGATCCTGACTCGACGAGCCCCATTTAAATGAGTATTAGGCTTAGATTTCTAACCTTGTTCATATCCAACCCTTTTTAGATGGTATTATACTTCAAATTTATAGGTTATAGGCTTTTCCCCCAAACATAACTGAACTTGGTTTTTGGAGGGGGTGTTAGGCTTGGATTTTCGGACAAATTGATCCTGACTCGACGAACCCCATTTAAATGAGTATTAGCCTTTGATTTCTAACCTTGTTCATATCCGAGACCTTTTAGTTTGTATTAGACTTCAATTTATGGGTAATATCCTTTCCCCACAAACATGATTGAACTTGGTTTTTGGAGGGGGTGTTAGCCTTGGATTTTCAGACAAATTGATCCTGACTCGACGAGCACCATTTAAATGAGTATTAACCTTAGATTTGTAACCTTGTTCATATCCAAGCCCTTTTAGTTGGTATTAGACTTCAAATTTATGGGTTATAGGCTTTTCCCCCAAACATGATTGAACTTGGTTTTTGGAGGGGGTGTTAGCTTTGGATTTTCGGACAAATTGATCCTGACTCGACGAGCCCCATTTTAGTGAGTATTAGCCTTAGATTTCTAACCTTGGTCATATCCAAGCTGTTTTAGTTGGTATTAGACTCCAAATTTATGGGTAATATCCTTTTCCCCCAAACATGATTGAACTTTGTTTTTGGAGGGGGTGTTAGCCTTGGATTTTCGGACAAATTGATTCTGACTCGACGAGCCCCATTGAAATGAGTATTATCCTTAGATTTCTAACCTTGTTCATATCCAAAGCCTTTTAGTTGGTATTAGACTTCAAATTTATGGGTAATAGACTTTTCCCCCAAACATCATTGAACTTGGTTTTTGGAGGGGGTGTTAGCCTTGCATTTTCGGACAAATTGATCCTGACTCGACGAGCCCCATTTAAGTGACTATTAGCCTTCGATTTCTAACCTGGGTCATATCCAAGCCCTTTTTGTTGGTATTAGACTTCAAATTTATGGGTAATATCCTTTTCCCCCAACACATGATTGAAATTGGTTTTTGGAGGGGGTGTTATTCTTGGATTTTCGGACAAATTGATCCTGACTCGACGAGCCCCATTTAAGTGAGTATTAGCCTTAGATTTCTAACCTGGGTCATATCCAAGCTCTTTTAGTTGGTATTAGACTTCAAATTTATGGGTAATATCCTTTTCCCCCAAACATGATTGAACATGGTTTTTGGAGGGGGTGTTAGCTTTGGATTTTCGGACAAATTGATCCTGACTCGACGAGCCCCATTTAAATGAGTATTAGCCTTAGATTTCTAACCTTGTTCATATCCAAGCCCTTTTAGATGGTATTAGAATTCAAATTTATGGGTTATAGGATTTTCCCCCAACACATGATTGAACTTGGTTTTTGGAGGGGGTCTTAGCCTTGGATTTTCGGACAAATTGATCCTGACTCGACGAGCCCCATTTAAGTGAGTATTAGCCTTAGATTTCTAAACTTGGTCATATCCAAGCCCTTTTAGTTGGTATTAGACTTCAAATTTATGGGTAATATCCTTTTCCCCCAAACATGATTGAACTTGGTTTTTGGAGGCGGTGTTAGCCTTGGATTTTCGGACAAATTGATCCAGACTCGACGAGCCCCATTTAAATGAGTATTAGGCTTAGATTTCTAACCTTGTCATATCCAAGCCCTTTTAGATGGTATTAGACTTCAAATATATGGGTTATAGGCTTTTCCCCCAAACATGATTGAACTTGGTTTTTGGAGGGGGTGTTAGCCTTGGATTTTCGGACAAATTGATCCTGACTCGACGAGCCCCATTTAAATGAGTATTAGCCTTAGATTTCTAACCTTGTTCATATCCGAGACCTTTTAGTTTGTATTAGACTTCAAATTTATGGGTTATAGACTTTTCCCCCAAACATGATTGAACTTGGTTTTTGGAGGGGGTGTTAGCCTTGGATTTTCGGACAAATTGATCCTGACTCGACGAGCCCCATTTAAGTGACTATTAGCCTTCGATTTCTAACCTGGGTCATATCCAAGCCCTTTTTGTTGGTATTAGACTTCAAATTTATGGGTAATATCCTTTTCCCCCAACACATGATTGAAATTGGTTTTTGGAGGGGGTGTTATTCTTGGATTTTCGGACAAATTGATCCTGACTCGACGAGCCCCATTTAAGTGAGTATTAGCCTTAGATTTCTAACCTGGGTCATATCCAAGCTCTTTTAGTTGGTATTAGACTTCAAATTTATGGGTAATATCCTTTTCCCCCAAACATGATTGAACTTGGTTTTTGGAGGGGGTGTTAGCTTTGGATTTTCGGACAAATTGATCCTGACTCGACGAGCCCCATTTAAATGAGTATTAGCCTTAGATTTCTAACCTTGTTCATATCCAAGCCCTTTTAGATGGTATTAGAATTCAAATTTATGGGTTATAGGATTTTCCCCCAACACATGATTGAACTTGGTTTTTGGAGGGGGTCTTAGCCTTGGATTTTCGGACAAATTGATCCTGACTCGACGAGCCCCATTTAAGTGAGTATTAGCCTTATATTTCTAAACTTGGTCATATCCAAGCCCTTTTAGTTGGTATTAGACTTCAAATTTATGGGTAATATCCTTTTCCCCCAAACATGATTGAACTTGGTTTTTGGAGGCGGTGTTAGCCTTGGATTTTCGGACAAATTGATCAAGACTCGACGAGCCCCATTTAAATGAGTATTAGCCTTAGATTTCTAACCTTGTTCATATCCGAGACCTTTTAGTTTGTATTAGACTTCAAATTTATGGGTTATAGACTTTTCCCCCAAACATGATTGAACTTGGTTTTTGGAGGGGGTGTTAGCCTTGGATTTTCAGACAAATTGATCCTGACTCGACGAGCCCCATTTAAATGAGTATTAACCTTAGATTTCTAACCTTGTTCATATCCAAGCCCTTTTAGTTGGTATTAGACTTCAAATTTATGGGTTATAGGCTTTTCCCCCAACACATGATTGAATTTGGTTTTTGGAGGGGGTGTTAGCCTTGGATTTTTGGACAAATTGATCGTGGCTCGACGAGCCCCATTTAAGTGAGTATTAGTCTTAGATTTCTAACCTTGGTCATATCCAAGCCCTTTTAGTTGGTATTAGACTTCAAATTTATGGGTAATATCCTTTTCCCCCAACACATGATTGAAATTGGTTTTTGGAGGGGGTGTTATTCTTGGATTTTCGGACAAATTGATCCTGACTCGACGAGCCCCATTTAAGTGAGTATTAGCCTTAGATTTCTAACCTGGGTCATATCCAAGCTCTTTTAGTTGGTATTAGACTTCAAATTTATGGGTAATATCCTTTTCCCCCAAACATGATTGAACTTGGTTTTTGGAGGGGGTGTTAGCTTTGGATTTTCGGACAAATTGATCCTGACTCGACGAGCCCCATTTAAATGAGTATTAGCCTTAGATTTCTAACCTTGTTCATATCCAAGCCCTTTTAGATGGTATTAGAATTCAAATTTATGGGTTATAGGATTTTCCCCCAACACATGATTGAACTTGGTTTTTGGAGGGGGTCTTAGCCTTGGATTTTCGGACAAATTGATCCTGACTCGACGAGCCCCATTTAAGTGAGTATTAGCCTTATATTTCTAAACTTGGTCATATCCAAGCCCTTTTAGTTGGTATTAGACTTCAAATTTATGGGTAATATCCTTTTCCCCCAAACATGATTGAACTTGGTTTTTGGAGGCGGTGTTAGCCTTGGATTTTCGGACAAATTGATCAAGACTCGACGAGCCCCATTTAAATGAGTATTAGCCTTAGATTTCTAACCTTGTTCATATCCGAGACCTTTTAGTTTGTATTAGACTTCAAATTTATGGGTTATAGACTTTTCCCCCAAACATGATTGAACTTGGTTTTTGGAGGGGGTGTTAGCCTTGGATTTTCAGACAAATTGATCCTGACTCGACGAGCCCCATTTAAATGAGTATTAACCTTAGATTTCTAACCTTGTTCATATCCAAGCCCTTTTAGTTGGTATTAGACTTCAAATTTATGGGTTATAGGCTTTTCCCCCAACACATGATTGAACTTGGTTTTTGGAGGGGGTGTTAGCCTTGGATTTTTGGACAAATTGATCGTGGCTCGACGAGCCCCATTTAAGTGAGTATTAGTCTTAGATTTCTAACCTTGGTCATATCCAAGCCCTTTTTGTTGGTATTAGACTTCAAATTTATGGGTAATATCCTTTTCCCCCAACACATGATTGAAATTGGTTTTTGGAGGGGGTGTTATTCTTGGATTTTCGGACAAATTGATCCTGACTCGACGAGCCCCATTTAAGTGAGTATTAGCCTTAGATTTCTAACCTGGGTCATATCCAAGCTCTTTTAGTTGGTATTAGACTTCAAATTTATGGGTAATATCCTTTTCCCCCAAACATGATTGAACTTGGTTTTTGGAGGGGGTCTTAGCCTTGGATTTTCGGACAAATTGATCCTGACTCGACGAGCCCCATTTAAGTGAGTATTAGCCTTATATTTCTAAACTTGGTCATATCCAAGCCCTTTTAGTTGGTATTAGACTTCAAATTTATGGGTAATATCCTTTTCCCCCAAACATGATTGAACTTGGTTTTTGGAGGCGGTGTTAGCCTTGGATTTTCGGACAAATTGATCAAGACTCGACGAGCCCCATTTAAATGAGTATTAGCCTTAGATTTCTAACCTTGTTCATATCCGAGACCTTTTAGTTTGTATTAGACTTCAAATTTATGGGTTATAGACTTTTCCCCCAAACATGATTGAACTTGGTTTTTGGAGGGGGTGTTAGCCTTGGATTTTCAGACAAATTGATCCTGACTCGACGAGCCCCATTTAAATGAGTATTAACCTTAGATTTCTAACCTTGTTCATATCCAAGCCCTTTTAGTTGGTATTAGACTTCAAATTTATGGGTTATAGGCTTTTCCCCCAACACATGATTGAACTTGGTTTTTGGAGGGGGTGTTAGCCTTGGATTTTTGGACAAATTGATCGTGGCTCGACGAGCCCCATTTAAGTGAGTATTAGTCTTAGATTTCTAACCTTGGTCATATCCAAGCCCTTTTAGTTGGTATTAGACTTCAAATTTATGGGTAATATCCTTTTCCCCCAAACATGATTGAACTTGGTTTTTGGAGGGGGTGTTAGCCTTGGATTTTCGGACAAATTGATCCAGACTCGACGAGCCCCATTTAAATGAGTATTAGCCTTAGATTTCTAACCTTGTTCATATCCAAGGCCTTTTAGTTGGTATTAGACTTCAAATTTATGGGTAATAGACTTTTCCCCCAAACATGATTGAACTTGGTTTTTGGAGGGGGTGTTAGCCTTGCATTTTCGGACAAATTGATCCTGACTCGACGAGCCCCATTTAAATGAGTATTAGCCTTAGATTTCTAACCTTCTTCATATCCAAGCCCTTTTAGATGGTATTAGACTTCAAATTTATGTGTTATAGGCTTTTCCCCCAACACATGATTGAACTTGGTTTTTGGAGGGGGTGTTAGCCTTGGATTTTCGGACAAATTGATCCTGACTCGACGAGCCCCATTTAAGTGAGTATTAGCCTTAGATTTCTAAACTTGGTCATATCCAAGCCCTTTTAGTTGGTATTAGACTTCAAATTTATGGGTAATATCCTTTTCCCCCAAACATGATTGAACTTCGTTTTTGGAGGCGGTGTTAGCCTTGGATTTTCGGACAAATTGATCCAGACTCGACGAGCCCCATTTATATGAGTATTAGGCTTAGATTTCTAACCTTGTTCATATCCAAGCCCTTTTAGATGGTATTAGACTTCAAATATATGGGTTATAGGCTTTTCCCCCAAACATGATTGAACTTGGTTTTTGGAGGGGGTGTTAGCCTTGGATTTTCGGACAAATTGATCCTGACTCGACGAGCCCCATTTAAATGAGTATTAGCCTTAGATTTCTAACCTTGTTCATATCCAAGCCCTTTTAGATGGTATTCGACATCAAATTTATGGGTTATAGGCTTTTCCCCCAACACATGATTGAAATTGGTTTTTGGAGGGGGTGTTAGCCTTGGATTTTCGGACAAATTGATCCTGACTCGACGAGCCCCATTTAAATGAGTATTAGCCTTAGATTTCTAACCTTGTTCATATCCAAGCCCTTTTAGATGATATTAGACTTCAAATTTATGGGTTATAGGCTTTTCCCCCAAACATGATTGAACTTGGTTTTTGGAGGGGGTGTTAGCCTTGGATTTTTGGACAAATTGATCCTGACTCGACGAGTCCCATTTAAACGAGTATTAGCCTTAGATTTATAACCTTGTTCATATCCAAGCCATTTTAGTTGGTATTAGACTTCAAATTTAGGGGCAATATACTTTTCCCCCAAACATGATTGAACTTGGTTTTTGGAGGGGGTGTTAGCCTTGGATTTTCGGACAAATTGATCCTGACTCGACGAACCCCATTTAAATGAGTATTAGCCTTTGATTTCTAACCTTGTTCATATCCGAGACCTTTTAGTTTGTATTAGACTTCAAATTTATGGGTAATATCCTTTCCCCCCAAACATGATTGAACTTGGTTTTTGGAGGGGGTGTTAGCCTTGGATTTTCAGACAAATTGATCCTGACTCGACGAGCCCCATTTAAATGAGTATTAACCTTAGATTTGTAACCTTGTTCATATCCAAGCCCTTTTAGTTGGTATTAGACTTCAAATTTATGGGTTATAGGCTTTTCCCCCAAACATGATTGAACTTGGTTTTTGGAGGGGGTGTTAGCGTTGGATTTTCGGACAAATTGATCCTGACTCGACGAGCCCCATTTTAGTGAGTATTAGCCTTAGATTTCTAACCTTGGTCATATCCAAGCTGTTTTAGTTGGTATTAGACTTCAAATTTATGGGTAATATCCTTTTACCCCAAACATGATTGAACTTTGTTTTTGGAGGGGGTGTTAGCCTTGGATTTTCGGACAAATTGATTCTGACTGGATGAGCCCCATTGAAATGAGTATTATCCTTAGATTTCTAACCTTGTTCATATCCAAAGCCTTTTAGTTGGTATTAGACTTCAAATTTATGGGTAATAGAGTTTTCCCCCAAACAAGATTGAACTTGGTTTTTGGAGGGGGTGTTAGCCTTGCATTTTTGGACAAATTGATCCTGACTCGACAAGCCCCATTTAAATGAGTATTAGCCTTAGATTTCTAACCTTGTTCATATCCAAGTCCTTTTAGATGGTATTAGACTTCAAATTTATGGGTTATAGGATTTTCCCCCAACACATGATTGAACTTGGTTTTTGGAGGGGGTCTTAGCCTTGGATTTTCGGACAAATTGATCCTGACTCGACGAGCCCCATTTAAGTGAGTATTAGCCTTAGATTTCTAAACTTGGTCATATCCAAGCCCTTTTAGTTGGTATTAGACTTCAAATTTATGAGTAATATCCTTTTCCCCCAAACATGATTGAACTTGGTTTTTGGAGGCGGTGTTAGCCTTGGATTTTCGGACAAATTGATCCAGACTCGACGAGCCCCATTTAAATGAGTATTAGGATTAGATTTCTAACCTTGTTCATATCCAAGCCCTTTTAGATGGTATTAGACTTCAAATATATGGGTTATAGGCTTTTCCCCCAAACATGATTGAACTTGTTTTTTGGAGGGGGTGTTAGCCTTGGAATTTCGGACAAAGTGATCCTGACTCGACGAGCCCCATTTAAATGAGTATTAGCCTTAGATTTCTAAACTTGTTAATATCCAAGCCCTTTTAGCTAGTATTAGACTTCAAATTTATGGGTAATAGACATTTCCCTAAAACATGATTGAACTTGGTTTTTGGAGGGGGTGTTAGCCTTGGATTTTCGGACAAATGGATCAAGACTCGACGAGCCCCATTTAAATGAGTATTAGCCTTAGATTTCTAACCTTGTTCATATCCGAGACCTTTTAGTTTGTATTAGACTTCAAATTTATGGGTTATAGACTTTTCCCCCAAACATGATTGAACTTGGTTTTTGGAGGGGGTGTTAGCCTTGGATTTTCAGACAAATTGATCCTGACTCGATGAGCCCCATTTAAATGAGTATTAACCTTAGATTTCTAACCGTGGTCATATCCAAGCCCTTTTAGTTGGTATTAGACTTCAAATTTATGGGTAATATCCTTTCCCCCCAAACATGATTGAACTTGGATTTTGGAGGGGGTGTTAGCCTTGGATTTTCAGACAAATTGATCCTGACTCGACGAGCCCCATTTAAATGAGTATTAACCTTAGATTTGTAACCTTGTTCATATCCAAGCCCTTTTAGTTGGTATTAGACTTCAAATTTATGGGTTATAGGCTTTTCCCCCAAACATGATTGAACTTGGTTTTTGGAGGGGGTGTTAGCGTTGGATTTTCGGACAAATTGATCCTGACTCGACGAGCCCCATTTTAGTGAGTATTAGCCTTAGATTTCTAACCTTGGTCATATCCAAGCTGTTTTAGTTGGTATTAGACTTCAAATTTATGGGTAATATCCTTTTACCCCAAACATGATTGAACTTTGTTTTTGGAGGGGGTGTTAGCCTTGGATTTTCGGACAAATTGATTCTGACTGGATGAGCCCCATTGAAATGAGTATTATCCTTAGATTTCTAACCTTGTTCATATCCAAAGCCTTTTAGTTGGTATTAGACTTCAAATTTATGGGTAATAGAGTTTTCCCCCAAACAAGATTGAACTTGGTTTTTGGAGGGGGTGTTAGCCTTGCATTTTTGGACAAATTGATCCTGACTCGACAAGCCCCATTTAAATGAGTATTAGCCTTAGATTTCTAACCTTGTTCATATCCAAGTCCTTTTAGATGGTATTAGACTTCAAATTTATGGGTTATAGGATTTTCCCCCAACACATGATTGAACTTGGTTTTTGGAGGGGGTCTTAGCCTTGGATTTTCGGACAAATTGATCCTGACTCGACGAGGCCCATTTAAGTGAGTATTAGCCTTAGATTTCTAAACTTGGTCATATCCAAGCCCTTTTAGTTGGTATTAGACTTCAAATTTATGAGTAATATCCTTTTCCCCCAAACATGATTGAACTTGGTTTTTGGAGGCGGTGTTAGCCTTGGATTTTCGGACAAATTGATCCAGACTCGACGAGCCCCATTTAAATGAGTATTAGGATTAGATTTCTAACCTTGTTCATATCCAAGCCCTTTTAGATGGTATTAGACTTCAAATATATGGGTTATAGGCTTTTCCCCCAAACATGATTGAACTTGTTTTTTGGAGGGGGTGTTAGCCTTGGAATTTCGGACAAAGTGATCCTGACTCGACGAGCCCCATTTAAATGAGTATTAGCCTTAGATTTCTAAACTTGTTAATATCCAAGCCCTTTTAGCTAGTATTAGACTTCAAATTTATGGGTAATAGACATTTCCCTAAAACATGATTGAACTTGGTTTTTGGAGGGGGTGTTAGCCTTGGATTTTCGGACAAATGGATCAAGACTCGACGAGCCCCATTTAAATGAGTATTAGCCTTAGATTTCTAACCTTGTTCATATCCGAGACCTTTTAGTTTGTATTAGACTTCAAATTTATGGGTTATAGACTTTTCCCCCAAACATGATTGAACTTGGTTTTTGGAGGGGGTGTTAGCCTTGGATTTTCAGACAAATTGATCCTGACTCGATGAGCCCCATTTAAATGAGTATTAACCTTAGATTTCTAACCGTGGTCATATCCAAGCCCTTTTAGTTGGTATTAGACTTCAAATTTATGGGTAATATCCTTTCCCCCCAAACATGATTGAACTTGGATTTTGGAGGGGGTGTTAGCCTTGGATTTTCAGACAAATTGATCCTGACTCGACGAGCCCCATTTAAATGAGTATTAACCTTAGATTTGTAACCTTGTTCATATCCAAGCCCTTTTAGTTGGTATTAGACTTCAAATTTATGGGTTATAGGCTTTTCCCCCAAACATGATTGAACTTGGTTTTTGGAGGGGGTGTTAGCGTTGGATTTTCGGACAAATTGATCCTGACTCGACGAGCCCCATTTTAGTGAGTATTAGCCTTAGATTTCTAACCTTGGTCATATCCAAGCTGTTTTAGTTGGTATTAGACTTCAAATTTATGGGTAATATCCTTTTACCCCAAACATGATTGAACTTTGTTTTTGGAGGGGGTGTTAGCCTTGGATTTTCGGACAAATTGATTCTGACTGGATGAGCCCCATTGAAATGAGTATTATCCTTAGATTTCTAACCTTGTTCATATCCAAAGCCTTTTAGTTGGTATTAGACTTCAAATTTATGGGTAATAGAGTTTTCCCCCAAACAAGATTGAACTTGGTTTTTGGAGGGGGTGTTAGCCTTGCATTTTTGGACAAATTGATCCTGACTCGACAAGCCCCATTTAAATGAGTATTAGCCTTAGATTTCTAACCTTGTTCATATCCAAGTCCTTTTAGATGGTATTAGACTTCAAATTTATGGGTTATAGGATTTTCCCCCAACACATGATTGAACTTGGTTTTTGGAGGGGGTCTTAGCCTTGGATTTTCGGACAAATTGATCCTGACTCGACGAGGCCCATTTAAGTGAGTATTAGCCTTAGATTTCTAAACTTGGTCATATCCAAGCCCTTTTAGTTGGTATTAGACTTCAAATTTATGAGTAATATCCTTTTCCCCCAAACATGATTGAACTTGGTTTTTGGAGGCGGTGTTAGCCTTGGATTTTCGGACAAATTGATCCAGACTCGACGAGCCCCATTTAAATGAGTATTAGGATTAGATTTCTAACCTTGTTCATATCCAAGCCCTTTTAGATGGTATTAGACTTCAAATATATGGGTTATAGGCTTTTCCCCCAAACATGATTGAACTTGTTTTTTGGAGGGGGTGTTAGCCTTGGAATTTCGGACAAAGTGATCCTGACTCGACGAGCCCCATTTAAATGAGTATTAGCCTTAGATTTCTAAACTTGTTAATATCCAAGCCCTTTTAGCTAGTATTAGACTTCAAATTTATGGGTAATAGACATTTCCCTAAAACATGATTGAACTTGGTTTTTGGAGGGGGTGTTAGCCTTGGATTTTCGGACAAATGGATCAAGACTCGACGAGCCCCATTTAAATGAGTATTAGCCTTAGATTTCTAACCTTGTTCATATCCGAGACCTTTTAGTTTGTATTAGACTTCAAATTTATGGGTTATAGACTTTTCCCCCAAACATGATTGAACTTGGTTTTTGGAGGGGGTGTTAGCCTTGGATTTTCAGACAAATTGATCCTGACTCGATGAGCCCCATTTAAATGAGTATTAACCTTAGATTTCTAACCTTGTTCATATCCAAGCCCTTTTAGTTGGTATTAGACTTCAAATTTATGGGTTATAGGCTTTTCCCCCAACACATGATTGAACTTGGTTTTTGGAGGGGGTGTTAGCCTTGGATTTTTGGACAAATTGATCGTGGCTCGACGAGCCCCATTTAAGTGAGTATTAGTCTTAGATTTCTAACCTTGGTCATATCCAAGCCCTTTTAGTTGGTATTAGACTTCAAATTTATGGGTAATATCCTTTTCCCCCAAACATGATTGAACTTGGATTTTGGAGGGGGTGTTAGCCTTGGATTTTCGGACAAATTGATCCAGACTTGACGAGCCCCATTTAAATGAGTATTAGCCTTAGATTTCTAACCTTGTTCATATCCAAGGCCTTTTAGTTGGTATTAGACTTCAAATTTATGGGTAATAGACTTTTCCCCCAAACATGATTGAACTTGGTTTTTGGAGGGGGTGTTAGCCTTGCATTTTCGGACAAATTGATCCTGACTCGACGAGCCCCATTTAAATGAGTATTAGCCTTAGATTTCTAACCTTCTTCATATCCAAGCCCTTTTAGATGGTATTAGAATTCAAATTTATGGGTTATAGGCTTTTCCCCCAACACATGATTGAAATTGGTTTTTGGAGGGGGTGTTAGCCTTGGATTTTCGGACAAATTGATCCTGACTCGACGAGCCCCATTTAAATGAGTATTAGGCTTAGATTTCTAACCTTGTTCATATCCAAGCCCTTTTAGATGGTATTAGACTTCAAATATATGGGTTATAGGCTTTTCCCCCAAACATGATTGAACTTGGTTTTTGGAGGGGGTGTTACCCTTGGATTTTCGGACAAATTGATCCTAACTCGACGAGCCCCATTTAAATGAGTATTAGCCTTAGATTTCTAACCTTGTTCATATCCAAGCCCTTTTAGATGGTATTAGAAATCAAATTTATGGGTTATAGGCTTTTCCCCCAACACATGATTGAAATTGGTTTTTGGAGGGGGTGTTAGCCTTGGATTTTCGGACAAATTGATCCTGACTCGACGAGCCCCATTTAAATGAGTATTAGCCTTAGATTTCTAACCTTGTTCATATCCAAGCCCTTTTAGATGATATTAGACTTCAAATTTATGGGTTATAGGCTTTTCCCCCAAACATGATTGAACTTGGTTTTTGGAGGGGGTGTTAGCCTTGGATTTTTGGACAAATTGATCCTGACTCGACGAGCCCCATTTAAACGAGTATTAGCCTTAGATTTATAACCTTGTTCATATCCAAGCAATTTTAGTTGGTATTAGACTTCAAATTTAGGGGCAATATACTTTTCCCCCAAACATGATTGAACTTGGTTTTTGGAGGGGGTGTTAGCCTTGGATTTTCGGACAAATTGATCCTGACTCGACGAACCCCATTTAAATGAGTATTAGCCTTTGATTTCTAACCTTGTTCATATCCGAGACCTTTTAGTTTGTATTAGACTTCAAATTTATGGGTAATATCCTTTCCCCCCAAACATGATTGAACTTGGTTTTTGGAGGGGGTGTTAGCCTTGGATTTTCAGACAAATTGATCCTGACTCGACGAGCCACATTTAAATGAGTATTAACCTTAGATTTGTAACCTTGTTCATATCCAAGCCCTTTTAGTTGGTATTAGACTTCAAATTTATGGGTTATAGGCTTTTCCCCCAAACATGATTGAACTTGGTTTTTGGAGGGGGTGTTAGCGTTGGATTTTCGGACAAATTGATCCTGACTCGACGAGCCCCATTTTAGTGAGTATTAGCCTTAGATTTCTAACCTTGGTCATATCCAAGCTGTTTTAGTTGGTATTAGACTTCAAATTTATGGGTAATATCCTTTTACCCCAAACATGATTGAACTTTGTTTTTGGAGGGGGTGTTAGCCTTGGATTTTCGGACAAATTGATTCTAACTCGATGAGCCCCATTGAAATGAGTATTATCCTTAGATTTCTAACCTTGTTCATATCCAAAGCCTTTTAGTTGGTATTAGACTTCAAATTTATGGGTAATAGAGTTTTCCCCCAAACAAGATTGAACTTGGTTTTTGGAGGGGGTGTTAGCCTTGCATTTTTGGACAAATTGATCCTGACTCGACAAGCCCCATTTAAATGAGTATTAGCCTTAGATTTCTAACCTTGTTCATATCCAAGTCCTTTTAGATGGTATTAGACTTCAAATTTATGGGTTATAGGATTTTCCCCCAACACATGATTGAACTTGGTTTTTGGAGGGGGTCTTAGCCTTGGATTTTCGGACAAATTGATCCTGACTCGACGAGCCCCATTTAAGTGAGTATTAGCCTTAGATTTCTAAACTTGGTCATATCCAAGCCCTTTTAGTTGGTATTAGACTTCAAATTTATGAGTAATATCCTTTTCCCCCAAACATGATTGAACTTGGTTTTTGGAGGCGGTGTTAGCCTTGGATTTTCGGACAAATTGATCCAGACTCGACGAGCCCCATTTAAATGAGTATTAGGCTTAGATTTCTAACCTTGTTCATATCCAAGCCCTTTTAGATGGTATTAGACTTCAAATATATGGGTTATAGGCTTTTCCCCCAAACATGATTGAACTTGTTTTTTGGAGGGGGTGTTAGCCTTGGAATTTCGGACAAAGTGATCCTGACTCGACGAGCCCCATTTAAATGAGTATTAGCCTTAGATTTCTAAACTTGTTAATATCCAAGCCCTTTTAGCTAGTATTAGACTTCAAATTTATGGGTAATAGACATTTCCCTAAAACATGATTGAACTTGGTTTTTGGAGGGGGTGTTAGCCTTGGATTTTCGGACAAATTGATCAAGACTCGACGAGCCCCATTTAAATGAGTATTAGCCTTAGATTTCTAACCTTGTTCATATCCGAGACCTTTTAGTTTGTATTAGACTTCAAATTTATGGGTTATAGACTTTTCCCCCAAACATGATTGAACTTGGTTTTTGGAGGGGGTGTTAGCCTTGGATTTTCAGACAAATTGATCCTGACTCGACGAGCCCCATTTAAATGAGTATTAACCTTAGATTTCTAACCTTGTTCATATCCAAGCCCTTTTAGTTGGTATTAGACTTCAAATTTATGGGTTATAGGCTTTTCCCCCAACACATGATTGAACTTGGTTTTTGGAGGGGGTGTTAGCCTTGGATTTTTGGACATATTGATCGTGGCTCGACGAGCCCCATTTAAGTGAGTATTAGTCTTAGATTTCTAACCTTGGTCATATCCAAGACCTTTTAGTTGGTATTAGACTTCAAATTTATGGGTAATATCCTTTTCCCCCAAACATGATTGAACTTGGATTTTGGAGGGGGTGTTAGCCTTGGATTTTCGGACAAATTGATCCAGACTCGACGAGCCCCATTTAAATGAGTATTAGCCTTAGATTTCTAACCTTGTTCATATCCAAGGCCTTTTAGTTGGTATTAGACTTCAAATTTATGGGTAATAGACTTTTCCCCCAAACATGATTGAACTTGGTTTTTGGAGGGGGTGTTAGCCTTGCATTTTCGGACAAATTGATCCTGACTCGACGAGCCCCATTTAAATGAGTATTAGCCTTAGATTTCTAACCTTCTTCATATCCAAGCCCTTTTAGATGGTATTAGACTTCAAATTTATGGGTAATAGACTTTTCCCCCAAACATGATTGAACTTGGTTTTTTGCGGGGGTTTTTGCCTTGGATTTTCGGAGAAATTAATCCTGACTCGACGAGCCCCATTTAAATGAGTATTAGGCTTAGATTTCTAACCTTGTTCATATCCAAGCCCTTTTAGATGATATTAGACTTCAAATTTATGGGTTATATCCTTTTCCCCCAAACATGATTGAACTTCGTTTTTGGAGGCGGTGTTAGCCTTGGATTTTCGGACAAATTGATCCAGACTCGACGAGCCCCATTTATATGAGTATTAGGCTTAGATTTCTAACCTTGTTCATATCCAAGCCCTTTTAGATGGTATTAGACTTCAAATATATGGGTTATAGGCTTTTCCCCCAAACATGATTGAACTTGGTTTTTGGAGGGGGTGTTACCCTTGGATTTTCGGACAAATTGATTCTGACTCGACGAGCCCCATTTAAATGAGTATTAGCCTTAGATTTCTAACCTTGTTCATATCCAAGCCGTTTTAGATGGTATTCGACATCAAATTTATGGGTTATAGGCTTTTCCCCCAACACATGATTGAAATTGGTTTTTGGAGGGGGTGTTAGCCTTGGATTTTCGGACAAATTGATCCTGACTCGACGAGCCCTATTTAAATGAGTATTAGCCTTAGATTTCTAACCTTGTTCATATCCAAGCCCTTTTAGATGATATTAGACTTCAAATTTATGGGTTATAGGCTTTTCCCCCAAACATGATTGAACTTGGTTTTTGGAGGGGGTGTTAGCCTTGGATTTTTGGACAAATTGATCCTGACTCGACGAGCCCCATTTAAACGAGTATTAGCCTTAGATTTATAACCTTGTTCATATCCAAGCCATTTTAGTTGGTATTAGACTTCAAATTTAGGGGCAATATAC
Source organism: Salix caprea (assembly GCA_964035475.1). Taxonomy (NCBI): domain Eukaryota; kingdom Viridiplantae; phylum Streptophyta; class Magnoliopsida; order Malpighiales; family Salicaceae; genus Salix; species Salix caprea. The sequence goes on along the minus strand of OZ037748.1, from coordinate 2,374,724 downwards.
TTTTCCCCCAAACATGATTGAACTTGGTTTTTGGAGGGGGTGTTAGCCTTGGATTTTCGGACAAATTGATCCTGACTCGACGAACCCCATTTAAATGAGTATTAGCCTTTGATTTCTAACCTTGTTCATATCCGAGACCTTTTAGTTTGTATTAGACTTCAAATTTATGGGTAATATCCTTTCCCCCCAAACATGATTGAACTTGGTTTTTGGAGGGGGTGTTAGCCTTGGATTTTCAGACAAATTGATCCTGACTCGACGAGCCCCATTTAAATGAGTATTAACCTTAGATTTGTAACCTTGTTCATATCCAAGCCCTTTTAGTTGGTATTAGACTTCAAATTTATGGGTTATAGGCTTTTCCCCCAAACATGATTGAACTTGGTTTTTGGAGGGAGTGTTAGCTTTGGATTTTCGGACAAATTGATCCTGACTCGACGAGCCCCATTTTAATGAGTATTAGCCTTAGATTTCTAACCTTGGTCATATCCAAGCTGTTTTAGTTGGTATTAGACTTCAAATTTATGGGTAATATCCTTTTACCCCAAACATGATTGAACTTTGTTTTTGGAGGGGGTGTTAGCCTTGGATTTTCGGACAATTTGATTCTGACTCGACGAGCCCCATTGAAATGAGTATTATCCTTAGATTTCTAACCTTGTTCATATCCAAAGCGTTTTAGTTGGTATTAGACTTCAAATTTATGGGTAATAGACTTTTCCCCCAAACAAGATTGAACTTGGTTTTTGGAGGGGGTGATAGCCTTGCATTTTTGGACAAATTGATCCTGACTCGACAAGCCCCATTTAAATGAGTATTAGCCTTAGATTTCTAACCTTGTTCATATCCAAGCCCTTTTAGATGGTATTCGACTTCAAATTTATGGGTTATAGGATTTTCCCCCAACACATGATTGAACTTGGTTTTTGGAGGGGGTCTTAGCCTTGGATTTTCGGACAAATTGATCCTGACTCGACGAGCCCCATTTAAGTGAGTATTAGCCTAAGATTTCTAACCTTGTTCATATCCAAGCCCTTTTAGATGGTATTAGAAATCAAATTTATGGGTTATAGGCTTTTCCCCCAACACATGATTGAAATTGGTTTTTGGAGGGGGTGTTAGCCTTGGATTTTCGGACAAATTGATCCTGACTCGACGAGCCCCATTTAAATGAGTATTAGGCTTAGATTTCTAACCTTGTTCATATCCAAGCCCTTTTAGATGGTATTAGACTTCAAATATATGGGTTATAGGCTTTTCCCCCAAACATGATTGAACTTGGTTTTTGGAGGGGGTGTTACCCTTGGATATTCGGACAAATTGATCCTAACTCGACGAGCCCCATTTAAATGAGTATTAGCCTTAGATTTCTAACCTTGTTCATATCCAAGCCCTTTTAGATGGTATTAGAAATCAAATTTATGGGTTATAGGCTTTTCCCCCAACACATGATTGAAATTGGTTTTTGGAGGGGGTGTTAGCCTTGGATTTTCGGACAAATTGATCCTGACTCGACGAGCCCCATTTAAGTGACTATTAGCCTTCGATTTCTAACCTTGTTCATATCCAAGCCCTTTTAGATGGTATTAGACTTCAAATTTATGGGTTATAGGCTTTTCCCCCAGCACATGATTGTACTTGCTTTTTGGAGGGGGTGTTAGCCTTGGATTTTTGGACAAATTGATCCTGACTCGACGAGCCCCATTTAAATGAGTATTATCCTTAGATTTATAACCTTGTTCATATACAAGCCCTTTTAGATGGTATTAGCCTTCAAAATTATGGGTTATAGGCTTTTCCCCCAACACATGATTGAACTTGGTTTTTGGAGGGGGTGTTAGCCTTGGATTTTCGGACAAATTGATCATGACTCGACGAGCCCCATTTAAATGAGTATTAGCCTTAGATTTCTAACCTTGTTCATATCCAAGCCCTTTTAGATGGTATTAGACATCAAATTTATGGGTTATAGGCTTTTCCCCCAACACATGATTGAAATTGGTTTTTGGATGGGGTGTTAGCCTTGGATTTTCGGACAAATTAATCCTGACTCGACGAGCCCCATTTAAATGAGTATTAGCCTTAGATTTCTAACCTTGTTCATATCCAAGGCCTTTTAGTTGGTATTAGACTTCAAATTTATGGGTAATAGACTTTTCCCCCAAACATGATTGAACGTGGTTTTTGGAGGGGGTGTTAGCCTTGCATTTTCGGACAAATTGATCCTGACTCGACGAGCCCCATTTAAATGAGTATTAGCCTTAGATTTCTAACCTTGTTCATATCCAAGGCCTTTTAGTTGGTATTAGACTTCAAATTTATGGGTAATAGACTTTTCCCCCAAACATGATTGAACGTGGTTTTTGGAGGGGGTGTTAGCCTTGCATTTTCGGACAAATTGATCCTGACTCGACAAGCCCCATTTAAATGAGTATTAGCCTTAGATTTCTAACCTTGTTCATATCCAAGCCCTTTTAGATGGTATTCGACTTCAAATTTATGGGTTATAGGATTTTCCCCCAACACATGATTGAACTTGGTTTTTGGAGGGGGTCTTAGCCTTGGATTTTCGGACAAATTGATCCTGACTCGACGAGCCCCATTTAAGTGAGTATTAGCCTTAGATTTCTAAACTTGGTCATATCCAAGCCCTTTTAGTTGGTATTAGACTTCAAATTTATGAGTAATATCCTTTTCCCCCAAACATGATTGAACTTGGTTTTTGGAGGCGGTGTTAGCCTTGGATTTTCGGACAAATTGATCCAGACTCGACGAGCCCCATTTAAATGAGTATTAGGCTTAGATTTCTAACCTTGTTCATATCCAAGCCCTTTTAGATGGTATTAGACTTCAAATATATGGGTTATAGGCTTTTCCCCCAAACATGATTGAACTTGGTTTTTGGAGGGGGTGTTACCCTTGGATTTTCGGACAAATTGATCCTAACTCGACGAGCCCCATTTAAATGAGTATTAGCCTTAGATTTCTAACCTTGTTCATATCCAAGCCCTTTTAGATGGTATTAGAAATCAAATTTATGGGTTATAGGCTTTTCCCCCAACACATGATTGAAATTGGTTTTTGGAGGGGGTGTTAGCCTTGGATTTTCGGACAAATTGATCCTGACTCGACGAGCCCCATTTAAATGAGTATTATCCTTAGATTTATAACCTTGTTCATATACAAGCCCTTTTAGATGGTATTCGACTTCAAATTTATGGGTTATAGGATTTTCCCCCAACACATGATTGAACTTGGTTTTTGGAGGGGGTCTTAGCCTTGGATTTTCGGACAAATTGATCCTGACTCGACGAGCCCCATTTAAGTGAGTATTAGCCTTAGATTTCTAAACTTGGTCATATCCAAGCCCTTTTAGTTGGTATTAGACTTCAAATTTATGAGTAATATCCTTTTCCCCCAAACATGATTGAACTTGGTTTTTGGAGGCGGTGTTAGCCTTGGATTTTCGGACAAATTGATCCAGACTCGACGAGCCCCATTTAAATGAGTATTAGGCTTAGATTTCTAACCTTGTTCATATCCAAGCCCTTTTAGATGGTATTAGACTTCAAATATATGGGTTATAGGCTTTTCCCCCAAACATGATTGAACTTGGTTTTTGGAGGGGGTGTTACCCTTGGATTTTCGGACAAATTGATCCTAACTCGACGAGCCCCATTTAAATGAGTATTAGCCTTAGATTTCTAACCTTGTTCATATCCAAGCCCTTTTAGATGGTATTAGAAATCAAATTTATGGGTTATAGGCTTTTCCCCCAACACATGATTGAAATTGGTTTTTGGAGGGGGTGTTAGCCTTGGATTTTCGGACAAATTGATCCTGACTCGACGAGCCCCATTTAAGTGACTATTAGCCTTCGATTTCTAACCTTGTTCATATCCAAGCCCTTTTAGATGGTATTAGACTTCAAATTTATGGGTTATAGGCTTTTCCCCCAGCACATGATTGAACTTGCTTTTTGGAGGGGGTGTTAGCCTTGGATTTTTGGACAAATTGATCCTGACTCGACGAGCCCCATTTAAATGAGTATTATCCTTAGATTTATAACCTTGTTCATATACAAGCCCTTTTAGATGGTATTAGCCTTCAAAATTATGGGTTATAGGCTTTTCCCCCAACACATGATTGAACTTGGTTTTTGGAGGGGGTGTTAGCCTTGGATTTTCGGACAAATTGATCATGACTCGACGAGCCCCATTTAAATGAGTATTAGCCTTAGATTTCTAACCTTGTTCATATCCAAGCCCTTTTAGATGGTATTAGACATCAAATTTATGGGTTATAGGCTTTTCCCCCAACACATGATTGAAATTGGTTTTTGGATGGGGTGTTAGCCTTGGATTTTCGGACAAATTAATCCTGACTCGACGAGCCCCATTTAAATGAGTATTAGCCTTAGATTTCTAACCTTGTTCATATCCAAGGCCTTTTAGTTGGTATTAGACTTCAAATTTATGGGTAATAAACTTTTCCCCCAAACATGATTGAACGTGGTTTTTGGAGGGGGTGTTAGCCTTGCATTTTCGGACAAATTGATCCTGACTCGACAAGCCCCATTTAAATGAGTATTAGCCTTAGATTTCTAACCTTGTTCATATCCAAGCCCTTTTAGATGGTATTAGACTTCAAATTTATGGGTTATAGGATTTTCCCCCAACACATGATTGAACTTGGTTTTTGGAGGGGGTGTTAGCCTTGGATTTTCGGACAAATTGATCCTGACTCGACGAACCCCATTTAAATGAGTATTAGCCTTTGATTTCTAACCTTGTTCATATCCGAGACCTTTTAGTTTGTATTAGACTTCAAATTTATGGGTAATATCCTTTCCCCCCAAACATGATTGAACTTGGTTTTTGGAGGGGGTGTTAGCCTTGGATTTTCAGACAAATTGATCCTGACTCGACGAGCCCCATTTAAATGAGTATTAACCTTAGATTTGTAACCTTGTTCATATCCAAGCCCTTTTAGTTGGTATTAGACTTCAAATTTATGGGTTATAGGCTTTTCCCCCAAACATGATTGAACTTGGTTTTTGGAGGGGGTGTTAGCTTTGGATTTTCGGACAAATTGATCCTGACTCGACGAGCCCCATTTTAATGAGTATTAGCCTTAGATTTCTAACCTTGGTCATATCCAAGCTGTTTTAGTTGGTATTAGACTTCAAATTTATGGGTAATATCCTTTTACCCCAAACATGATTGAACTTTGTTTTTGGAGGGGGTGTTAGCCTTGGATTTTCGGACAAATTGATTCTGACTCGACGAGCCCCATTGAAATGAGTATTATCCTTAGATTTCTAACCTTGTTCATATCCAAAGCCTTTTAGTTGGTATTAGACTTCAAATTTATGGGTAATAGACTTTTCCCCCAAACAAGATTGAACTTGGTTTTTGGAGGGGGTGTTAGCCTTGCATTTTTGGACAAATTGATCCTGACTCGACAAGCCCCATTTAAATGAGTATTAGCCTTAGATTTCTAACCTTGTTCATATCCAAGCCCTTTTAGATGGTATTCGACTTCAAATTTATGGGTTATAGGATTTTCCCCCAACACATGATTGAACATGGTTTTTGGAGGGGGTCTTAGCCTTGGATTTTCGGACAAATTGATCCTGACTCGACGAGCCCCATTTAAGTGAGTATTAGCCTTAGATTTCTAAACTTGGTCATATCCAAGCCCTTTTAGTTGGTATTAGACTTCAAATTTATGAGTAATATCCTTTTCCCCCAAACATGATTGAACTTGGTTTTTGGAGGCGGTGTTAGCCTTGGATTTTCGGACAAATTGATCCAGACTCGACGAGCCCCATTTAAATGAGTATTAGGCTTAGATTTCTAACCTTGTTCATATCCAAGCCCTTTTAGATGGTATTAGACTTCAAATATATGGGTTATAGGCTTTTCCCCCAAACATGATTGAACTTGGTTTTTGGAGGGGGTGTTACCCTTGGATTTTCGGACAAATTGATCCTAACTCGACGAGCCCCATTTAAATGAGTATTAGCCTTAGATTTCTAACCTTGTTCATATCCAAGCCCTTTTAGATGGTATTAGAAATCAAATTTATGGGTTATAGGCTTTTCCCCCAACACATGATTGAAATTGGTTTTTGGAGGGGGTGTTAGCCTTGGATTTTCGGACAAATTGATCCTGACTCGACGAGCCCCATTTAAATGATTATTAGCCTTAGATTTCTAACCTTGTTCATATCCAAGCCCTTTTTAGTTTGTATTAGACTTCAAATTTATGGGTAATAGACTTTCCCCCCAAACATGATTGAACTTGGTTTTTGGAGGGGGTGTTAGCCTTGGATTTTCGGACAAATTGATCCTGACTCGACGAGCCCCATTTAAATGAGTATTAGCCTTAGATTTCTAACCTTGTTCATATCCAAGCCCTTTTAGTTGGTATTAGACTTCAAATTTATGGGCAATATACTTCTCCCCCAAACATGATTGAACTTTGTTTTTGGAGGGGGTGTTAGCCTTGGATTTTCGGACAAATTGATCCTGACTCGACGATCCCCATTTAAATGAGTATTAGCCTTAGATTTCTAATCTGGGTCATATCCAAGCTCTTTTAGATGGTATTAGACTTCAAATTTATGGGTTATAGGATTTTCCCCCAACACATGATTGAACTTGGTTTTTGGAGGGGGTGTTAGCCTTGGATTTTCGGACAAATTGATCCTGACTTGACGAACCCCATTTAAATGAGTATTAGCCTTTGATTTCTAACCTTGTTCATATCCGAGACCTTTTAGTTTGTATTAGACTTCAAATTTATGGGTAATATCCTTTCCCCCCAAACATGATTGAACTTGGTTTTTGGAGGGGGTGTTAGCCTTGGATTTTCAGACAAATTGATCCTGACTCGACGAGCCCCATTTAAATGAGTATTAACCTTAGATTTGTAACCTTGTTCATATCCAAGCCCTTTTAGTTGGTATTAGACTTCAAATTTATGGGTTATAGGCTTTTCCCCCAAACATGATTGAACTTGGTTTTTGGAGGGGGTGTTAGCTTTGGATTTTCGGACAAATTGATCCTGACTCGACGAGCCCCATTTTAATGAGTATTAGCCTTAGATTTCTAACCTTGGTCATATCCAAGCTGTTTTAGTTGGTATTAGACTTCAAATTTATGGGTAATATCCTTTTACCCCAAACATGATTGAACTTTGTTTTTGGAGGGGGTGTTAGCCTTGGATTTTCGGACAAATTGATTCTGACTCGACGAGCCCCATTGAAATGAGTATTAGCCTTAGATTTCTAACCTTGTTCATATCCAAGCCCTTTTAGATGGTATTAGACTTCAAATTTATGGGTTATAGGATTTTCCCCCAACACATGATTGAACTTGGTTTTTGGAGGGGGTGTTAGCCTTGGATTTTCGGACAAATTGATCCTGACTCGACGAGCCCCATTTAAGTGAGTATTAGCCTTAGATTTCTAAACTTGGTCATATCCAAGCCCTTTTAGTTGGTATTAGACTTCAAATTTATGGGTAATATCATTTTCCCCCAAACATGATTGAACTTGGTTTTTGGAGGCGGTGTTAGCCTTGGATTTTCGGACAAATTGATCCAGACTCGACGAGCCCCATTTAAATGAGTATTAGGCTTAGATTTCTAACCTTGTTCATATCCAAGCCCTTTTAGATGGTATTAGACTTCAAATATATGGGTTATAGGCTTTTCCCCCAAACATGATTGAACTTGGTTTTTGGAGGGGGTGTTACCCTTGGATTTTCGGACAAATTGACCCTAACTCGACGAGCCCCATTTAAATGAGTATTAGCCTTATATTTCTAACCTTGTTCATATCCAAGCCCATTTAGATGGTATTAGACATCAAATTTATGGGTTATAGGCTTTTCCCCCAACACATGATTGAAATTGGTTTTTGGAGGGGGTGTTAGCGTTGGATTTTCAGACAAATTAATCCTGACTCGACGTGCCCCATTTAAGTGACTATTAGCCTTCGATTTCTAACCTGGGTCATGTCCAAGCCCTTTTTGTTGGTATTAGACTTCAAATTTATGGGTAATATCCTTTTCCCACAACACATGATTGAAATTGGTTTTTGGAGGGGGTGTTATTCTTGGATTTTCGGACAAATTGATCCTGACTCGACGAGCCCCATTTAAGTGAGTATTAGCCTTAGATTTCTAACCTGGGTCATATCCAAGCTCTTTTAGTTGGTATTAGACTTCAAATTTATGGGTAATATCCTTTTCCCCCAAACATGATTGAACTTGGTTTTTGGAGGGGGTGTTAGCTTTGGTTTTTCGGACAAATTGATCCTGACTCGACGAGCCCCATTTTAGTGAGTATTAGCCTTAGATTTCTAACCTTGGTCATATCCAAGCCCTTTTAGTTGGTATTAGACTTCAAATTTATGGGTTATAGGCTTTTCCCCCAACACATGATTGAACTTGGTTTTTGGAGGGGGTGTTAGCCTTGGATTTTCGGACAAATTGATCGTGGCTCGACGAGCCCCATTTAAGTGTGTATTAGTCTTAGATTTCTAACCTTGGTCATATCCAAGCCCTTTTAGTTGGTATTAGACTTCAAATTTATGGGTAATATCCTTTTCCCCCAAACATGATTGAACTTGGTTTTTGGAGGGGGTGTTAGCCTTGGATTTTCGGACAAATTGATCCAGACTCGACGAGCCCCATTTAAATGAGTATTAGCCTTAGATTTCTAACCTTGTTCATATCCAAGGCCTTTTAGTTGGTATTAGACTTCAAATTTATGGGTAATAGACTTTTCCCCCAAACATGATTGAACTTGGTTTTTGGAGGGGGTGTTAGCCTTGCATTTTTGGAAAAATTGATCCTGACTCGACGAGCCCCATTTAAATGAGTATTAGCCTTAGATTTCTAACCTTCTTCATATCCAAGCCCTTTTAGATGGTATTAGACTTCAAATTTATGGGTTATAGGCTTTTCCCCCAACACATGATTGAACTTGGTTTTTGGAGGGGGTGTTAGCCTTGGATTTTCGGACAAATTGATCCTGACTCGACGAGCCCCATTTAAGTGAGTATTAGCCTTAGATTTCTAAACTTGGTCATATCCAAGCCCTTTTAGTTGGTATTAGACTTCAAATTTATGGGTAATATCCTTTTCCCCCAAACATGATTGAACTTCGTTTTTGGAGGCGGTGTTAGCCTTGGATTTTCGGACAAATTGATCCAGACTCAACGAGCCCCATTTATATGAGTATTAGTCTTAGATTTCTAACCTTGTTCATATCCAAGCCCTTTTAGATGGTATTAGACTTCAAATATATGGGTTATAGGCTTTTCCCCCAAACATGATTGAACTTGGTTTTTGGAGGGGGTGTTACCCTTGGATTTTCGGACAAATTGATCCTGACTCGACGAGCCCCATTTAAATGAGTATTAGCCTTAGATTTCTAACCTTGTTCATATCCAAGCCCTTTTAGATGGTATTAGACATCAAATTTATGGGTTATAGGCTTTTCCCCCAACACATGCTTGAAATTGGTTTTTGGAGGGGGTGTTAGCCTTGGATTTTTGGACAAATTGATCCTGACTCGACGAGCCCCATTCAAATGAGTATTAGCCTTAGATTTCTAAACTTGGTCATATCCAAGCCCTTTTAGTTGGTATTAGACTTCAAATTTATGGGTAATATCCTTTTCCCCCAAACATGATTGAACTTGGTTTTTGGAGGCGGTGTTAGCCTTGGATTTTCGGACAAATTGATCCAGACTCGACGAGCCCCATTTATAGGAGTATTAGGCTTAGATTTCTAACCTTGTTCATATCCAAGCCCTTTTAGATGGTATTAGACTTCAAATATATGGGTTATAGGCTTTTCCCCCAAACATGATTGAACTTGGTTTTTGGAGGGGGTGTTAGCCTTGGATTTTCGGACAAATTGATCCTGACTCGACGAGCCCCATTTAAATGAGTATTAGCCTTAGATATATAACCTTGTTCATATCCAAGCCATTTTAGTTGGTATTAGACTTCAAATTTATGGGGAATATACTTTTCCCCCAAACATGATTGAACTTGGTTTTTGGAGGGGGTGTTAGCCTTGGATTTTCGGACAAATTGATCCTGACTCGATGAGCTTCATTTAAATGAGTATTATCCTTAGATTTCTAACCTTGTTCATATCCAAGCCCTTTTAGGTGGTATTAGACTTCAAATTTATGGGTTATAGGCTTTTCCCCCAAACATGATTGAACTTGGTTTTTGGAGGGGGTGTTAGCCTTGGATTTTCGGACAAATTGATCCTGACTCGACGAGCCCCATTTAAATGAGTATTAGCCTTAGATTTCTAACCTTTTTCATATCCAAGCCCTTTTAGTTGGTATTAGACTTCAAATTTATGGGTAATAGACTTTTCCCCCAAACATGATTGAACTTGGTTTTTTGCGGGGATGTTTGCCTTGGATTTTTGGACAAATTGATCCTGACTCGACGAGCCCCATTTAAATGAGTATTAGGCTTAGATTTCTAACCGTGTTCATATCCAAGCCCTTTTAGATGATATTAGACTTCAAATTTATGGGTTATAGGCTTTTCCCCCAAACATGATTGAACTTGGTTTTTGGAGGGGGTGTTAGCCTTGGATTTTCGGACAAATTGATCCTGACTCGACGAGCCCCATTTAAATGAGTATTAGCCTTAGATTTCTAACCTTGTTCATATCCAAGCCGTTTTAGTTGGTATTAGACTTCAAATTTATGGGTAATATCCTTTTCCCCCAAACATGATTGAACTTGGTTTTTGAAGGGGGAGTTAGCCTTGGATTTTCGGACAAATTGATCCTGACTCGACGAGCCCAATTTAAACGAGTATTAGCCTTAGATTTATAACCTTGTTCATATCCAAGCCATTTTAGTTGGTATTAGACTTCAAATTTATGGGCAATATACTTTTCCCCCAAACATGATTGAACTTGGTTTTTGGAGGGGGTGTTAGCCTTGAATTTTCGGACAAATTGATCCTGACTCGATGAGCTTCATTTAAATGAGTATTATACTTAGATTTCTAACCTTGTTCATATCCAAGCCCTTTTAGGTGGTATTAGACTTCAAATTTATGGGTTATAGGCTTTTCCCCCAAACATGATTGAACTTGGTTTTTGGAGGGGGTGTTAGCCTTGGATTTTCGGACAAATTGATCCTGACTCGACGAGCCACATTTAAATGAGTATTATCCTTAGATTTATAACCTTGTTCATATCCAAGCCCTTTTAGTTGGTATTAGACTTCAAATTTATGGGTAATAGACTTTTCCCCCAAACATGATTGAACTTGGTTTTTTGCGGGGGTTTTTGCCTTGGATTTTCGGAGAAATTGATCCTGAGTCGACGAGCCCCATTTAAATGAGTATTAGGCTTAGATTTCTAACCTTGTTCATATCCAAGCCCTTTTAGATGATATTAGACTTCAAATTTATGGGTTATAGGCTTTTCCCCCAAACATGATTGAACTTGGTTTTTTGCGGGATGTTTGCCTTGGATTTTCGGACAAATTGATCCTGACTCGACGAGCCCCATTTAAATGAGTATTAGGCTTAGATTTCTAACCTTGTTCATATCCAATCCCTTTTAGATGATATTAGACTTCAAATTTATGGGTTATAGGCTTTTCCCCCAAACATGATTGAACTTGGTTTTTGGAGGGGGTGTTAGCCTTGGATTTTCGGACAAATTGATCCTGACTCGACGAGCCCCATTTAAATGAGTATTAGCCTTAGATTTCTAACCTTGTTCATATCCAAGCCGTTTTAGTTGGTATTAGACTTCAAATTTATGGGTAATATCCTTTTCCCCCAAACATGATTGAACTTGGTTTTAGGAGGGGGTGTTAGCCTTGGATTTTTGGACAAATTGATCCTGACTCGACGGGCCCCATTTAAGTGAGTATTAGCCTTAGATTTCTAAACTTGGTCATATCCAAGCCCTTTTAGTTGGTATTAGACTTCAAATTTATGGGTAATATCCTTTTTGCCCAAACATGATTGAACTTCGTTTTTGGAGGCGGTGTTAGCCTTGGATTTTTGGACAAATTGATCTAGACTCGACGAGCCCCATTTATATGAGTATTAGGCTTAGATTTCTAACCTTGTTCATATGCAAGCCCTTTTAGATGGTATTAGACTTCAAATATATGGGTTATAGGCTTTTCCCCCAAACATGATAGAACTTGGTTTTTGGAGGGGGTGTTACCCTTGGATTTTCGGACAAATTGATCCTGACTCGACGAGCCCCATTTAAATGAGTATTAGCCTTAGATTTCTAACCTTGTTCATATCCAAGCCCTTTTAGATGGTATTAGACATCAAATTTATGGGTTATAGGCTTTTCCCCCAACACATGATTGAAATTGGTTTTTGGAGGGGGTGTTAGCCTTGGATTTTCGGACAAATTGATCCTGACTCGACGAGCCCCATTTAAATGAGTATTAGGCTTAGATTTCTAACCTTGTTCATATCCAAGCCCTTTTAGATGATATTAGACTTCAAATTTATGGGTTATAGGCTTTTCCCCCAAACATGATTGAACTTGGTTTTTGAAGGGGGTGTTAGCCTTGGATTTTCGGACAAATTGATCCTGACTCGACGAGCCCCATTTAAACGAGTATTATCCTTAAATTTATAACCTTGTTCATATCCAAGCCATTTTAGTTGGTATTAGACTTCAAATTTATGGGCAATATACTTTTCCCCCAAACATGATTGAACTTGGTTTTTGGAGGGGGTGTTAGCCTTGGTTTTTCGGACAAATTGATCCTGTCTCGACGAGCCCTATTTAAATGAGTATTAGCCTTAGATTTCTAACCTTGTTCATATCCGAGACCTTTTAGTTTGTATTAGACTTCAAATTTATGGGTAATATCCTTTCTCCCCAAACATGATTGAACTTGGTTTTTGGAGGGGGTGTTAGCCTTGGATTTTCAGACAAATTGATCCTGACTCGACGAGCCCCATTTAAATAAGTATTAACCTTAGATATCTAACCTTGTTCATATCCAAGCCCTTTTAGTTGGTATTAGACTTCAAATTTATGGCTTATAGGCTTTTCCCCCAAACATGATTGAACTTGGTTTTTGGAGGGGATGTTAGCCTTGGATTTTCGGACAAATTGATCCTGACTCGATGAGCTTCATTTAAATGAGTATTATCCTTAGATTTCTAACCTTGTTCATATCCAAGCCCTTTTAGGTGGTATTAGACTTCAAATTTATGGGTTATAGGCTTTTCCTCCAAACATGATTGAACTTGGTTTTTGGAGGGGGTGTTAGCCTTGGATTTTCGGACAAATTGATCCTGACTCGACGAGCCCCATTTAAATGAGTATTAGCCTTAGATTTCTAACCTTTTTTCATATCCAAGACCTTTTAGTTGGTATTAGACTTCAAATTTATGGGTAATTGATTTTTCCCCCAAACATGATTGAACTTGGTTTTTTGCGGGGATGTTTGCCTTGGATTTTCGGACAAATTGATCCTGACTCGACGAGCCCCATTTAATTGAGTATTATCCTTAGATTTATAACCTTGTTCATATCCAAGCCCTTTTAGTTGGTATTAGACTTCAAATTTATGGGTAATAGACTTTTCCCCCAAACATGATTGAACTTGGTTTTTTGCGGGGATGTTTGCCTTGGATTTTCGGACAAGTTGATCATGACTCGAGGAGCCCCATTTAAATGAGTATTAACCTTAGATTTCTAACCTTGTTCATATCCAAGCCCTTTTAGTTGGTATTAGACTTCAAATTTATGGCTTATAGGCTTTTCCCCCAAACATGATTGAACTTGGTTTTTGGAGGGGGTGTTAGCCTTGTATTTTCGGACAAATTGATCCTGACTCGACGAGCCCCATTTAAATGAGTATTATCCTTAGATTTATACCCTTGTTCATATCCAAGCCCTTTTAGTTGGTATTAGACTTCAAATTTATGGGTAATAGACTTTTCCCCCAAACATGATTGAACTTGGTTTTTTGCGGGGGTTTTTGCCTTGGATTTTCGGAGAAATTGATCCTGACTCGACGAGCCTCATTTAAATGAGTATTAGGCTTAGATTTCTAACCTTGTTCATATCCAAGCCCTTTTAGATGATATTAGACTTCAAATTTATGGGTTATAGGCTTTTCCCCCAAACATGATTGAACTTGGTTTTTGGAGGGGGTGTTAGCCTTGGATTTTTAGACAAATTGATCCTGACTCGACGAGCCCCATTTAAACGAGTATTAGCCTTAGATTTATAACCTTGTTCATATCCAAGACATTTTAGTTGGTATTAGACTTCAAATTTATGGGCAATATACTTTTCCCCCAAACATGATTGAACTTGGTTTTTGGAGGGGATGTTAGCCTTGGATTTTCGGACAAATTGATCCTGACTCGATGAGCTTCATTTAAATGAGTATTATCCTTAGATTTCTAACCTTGTTCATATCCAAGCCCTTTTAGGTGGTATTAGACTTCAAATTTATGGGTTATAGGCTTTTCCTCCAAACATGATTGAACTTGGTTTTTGGAGGGGGTGTTAGCCTTGAATTTTCGGACAAATTGATCCTGACTCGACGAGCCCCATTTAAATGAGTATTAGCCTTAGATTTCTAACCTTTTTTCATATCCAAGACCTTTTAGTTGGTATTAGACTTCAAATTTATGGGTAATTGACTTTTCCCCCAAACATGATTGAACTTGGTTTTTTGCGGGGATGTTTGCCTTGGATTTTCGGACAAATTGATCCTGACTCGACGAGCCCCATTTAATTGAGTATTATCCTTAGATTTATAACCTTGTTCATATCCAAGCCCTTTTAGTTGGTATTAGACTTCAAATTTATGGGTAATAGACTTTTCCCCCAAGCATGATTGAACTTGGTTTTTTGCGGGGGTTTTTGCCTTGGATTTTCGGAGAAATTGATCCTGACTCGACGAGCCCCATTTAAATGAGTATTAGGCTTAGATTTCTAACCTTGTTCATATCCAAGCCCTTTTAGATGATATTAGACTTCAAATTTATGGGGTATAGGCTTTTCCCCCAAACATGATTGAACTTGGTTTTTGGAGGGGGTGTTAGCCTTGGATTTTCGGACAAATTGATCCTGACTCGACGAGCCCCATTTAAACGAGTATTAGCCTTAGATTTATAACCTTGTTCATATCCAAGCCATTTTAGTTGGTATTAGACTTCAAATTTATGGGCAATATACTTTTCCCCCAAACATGATTGAACTTGGTTTTTGGAGGGGATGTTAGCCTTGGATTTTCGGACAAATTGATCCTGACTCGATGAGCTTCATTTAAATGAGTATTATCCTTAGATTTCTAACCTTGTTCATATCCAAGCCCTTTTAGGTGGTATTAGACTTCAAATTTATGGGTTATAGGCTTTTCCTCCAAACATGATTGAACTTGGTTTTTGGAGGGGGTGTTAGCCTTGGATTTTCGGACAAATTGATCCTGACTCGACGAGCCCCATTTAAATGAGTATTAGCCTTAGATTTCTAACCTTTTTTCATATCCAAGCCCTTTTAGTTGGTATTAGACTTCAAATTTATGGGTAATAGACTTTTCCCCCAAACATGATTGAACTTGGTTTTTTGCGGGGATGTTTGCCTTGGATTTTCGGACAAGTTGATCATGACTTGAGGAGCCCCATTTAAATGAGTATTAACCTTAGATTTCTAACCTTGTTCATATCCAAGCCCTTTTAGTTGGTATTAGACTTCAAATTTATGGCTTATAGGCTTTTCCCCCAAACATGATTGAACTTGGTTTTTGGAGGGGGTGTTAGCCTTGTATTTTCGGACAAATTGATCCTGACTCGACGAGCCCCATTTAAATGAGTATTAGCCTTAGATTTCTAACCTTGTTCATATCCAAGCCCTTTTAGTTGGTATTAGACTTCAAATTTATGGGCAATATACTTTTCCCCCAAACATGATTGAACTTGGTTTTTGGAGGGGGTGTTAGCCTTGGAATTTCGGACAAATTGATCCTGACTCGACGAGCCCCATTTAAACAAGTATTAGCCTTAGATTTATAACCTTGTTCATATCCAAGCCATTTTAGTTGGTATTAGACTTCAAATTTTGGGTAATATCCTTTTCCCCCAAACATGATTGAACTTCGTTTTTGGAGGGGGTGTTAGCCTAGGATTTTCGGACAAATTGATCCTGACTCGATGAGCTTCGATTAAATGAGTATTATCCTTAGATTTCTAACCTTGTTCATATCCAAGCCGTTTTAGTTGGTATTAGACTTCAAATTTATGGGTAATAGACTTTTCCCCCAAACATGATTGAACTTGGTTTTTGGAGGGGGTGTTAGCCTTGGATTTTCGGACAAATTGATCCTGACTCGACGAGCCCCATTTAAATGAGTATTAGCCTTAGATTTCTAACCTTGTTCATATCCGAGACCTTTTAGTTTGTATTAGACTTCAAATTTATGGGTAATATCCTTTCCCCCCAAACATGATTGAACTTGGTTTTTGGAGGGGGTGTTAGCCTTGGATTTTCGGACAAGTTGATCATGACTCGAGGAGCCCCATTTAAATGAGTATTAACCTTAGATTTCTAACCTTGTTCATATCCAAGCCCTTTTAGTTGGTATTAGACTTCAAATTTATGGCTTATAGGCTTTTCCCCCAAACATGATTGAACTTGGTTTTTGGAGGGGGTGTTAGCCTTGTATTTTCAGACAAATTGATCCTGACTCGACGAGCCCCATTTAAATGAGTATTAGCCTTAGATTTCTAACCTTGTTCATATCCAAGCCCTTTTAGGTGGTATTAGACTTCAAATTTATGGGCAATATACTTTTCCCCCAAACATGATTGAACTTGGTTTTTGGAGGGGGTGTTAGCCTTGGAATTTCGGACAAATTGATCCTTACTCGACGAGCCACATTTAAATGAGTATTATCCTTAGATTTATAACCTTGTTCATATCGAAGCCCTTTTAGTTGGTATTAGACTTCAAATTTATGGGTAATAGACTTTTCCCCCAAACATGATTGAACTTGGTTTTTTGCGGGGGTTTTTGCCTTGGATTTTCGGAGAAATTGATCCTGAGTGGACGTGCCCCATTTAAATGAGTATTAGGCTTAGATTTCTAACCTTGTTCATATCCAAGCCCTTTTAGATGATATTAGACTTCAAATTTATGGGTTATAGGCTTTTCCCCCAAACATGATTGAACTTGGTTTTTGGAGGGGGTGTTAGCCTTGGATTTTCGGACAAATTGATCCTGACTCGACGAGTCCCTTTTAAACGAGTATTAGCCTTAGATTGATAACCTTGTTCATATCCAAGCCATTTTAGTTGGTATTAGACTTCAAATTTGTGGGCAATATACTTTTCCCCCAAACATGATTGAACTTGGTTTTTGGAGGGGGTGTTAGCCTTGGATTTTCGGACAAATTGATCCTGACTCGATGAGCTTCATTTAAATGAGTATTATCCTTAGATTTCTAACCTTGTTCATATCCAAGCCCTTTTAGGTGGTATTAGACTTCAAATTTATGGGTTATAGGCTTTTCCCCCAAACATGATTGAACTTGGTTTTTGGAGGGGGTGTTAGCCTTGGATTTTCGGACAAATTGATCCTGACTCGACGAGCCCCATTTAAATGAGTATTAGCCTTAGATTTCTAACCTTTTTCATATCCAAGCCCTTTTAATTGGTATTAGACTTCAAATTTATGGGTAATAGACTTTTCCCCCAAACATGATTGAACTTGGTTTTTGGAGGGGGTGTTTGCCTTGGATTTTCGGACAAATTGATCCTGACTCGACGAGCCCCATTTAAATGAGTATTAGCCTTAGATTTCTAACCTTGTTCATATCCGAGACCTTTTAGTTTGTATTAGACTTCAAATTTATGGGTAATATCCTTTCCCCCCAAACATTATTGAACTTGGTTTTTGGAGGGGGTGTTAGCCTTGGATTTTCGGACAAATTGATCCTGACTCGACGAGCCCCATTTAAACAAGTATTATCCTTAGATTTCTAACCTTGTTCATATCCAAGCCCTTTTAGTTGGTATTAGACTTCAAATTTATGGGTAATAGGCTTTTCCCCCAAACATGATTGAACTTGGTTTTTGGAGGGGGTGTTAGCCTTGGATTTTCGGACAAATTGATCCTGACTCGAGGAGCCCCATTTAAATGAGTATTAACCTTAGATTTCTAACCTTGTTCATATCCAAGCCCTTTTAGTTGGTATTAGACTTCAAATTTATGGCTTATAGGCTTTTCCCCCAAACATGATTAAACTTGGTTTTTGGAGGAGGTGTTAGCCTTGGATTTTCGGACAAATTGATCCTGACTCGACGAGCCCCATTTAAATGAGTATTAGCCTTAGATTTGTAACCTTGTTCATATCCGAGACCTTTTAGTTTGTATTAGACTTCAAATTTATGGGTAATATCCTTTCCCCCCAAACATGATTGAACTTGGTTTTTGAAGGGGGTGTTAGCCTTGGATTTTTGGACAAATTGATCCTGACTCGACGAGCCCCATTTAAATGAGTATTAACCTTAGATTTCTAACCTTGTTCATATCCAAGCCTTTTTAGTTGGTATTAGACTTCAAATTTATGGCTTATAGGCTTTTCCCCCAAACATGATTGAACTTGGTTTTTGGAGAGGGTGTTAGCCTTGGATTTTCGGAAAAATTGATCCTGACTCGACGAGCCTCATTTAAATGAGTATTAGCCTTAGATTTCTAACCTTGTTCATATCCAAGCCCTTTTAGTTGGTATTAGACTTCAAATTTATGGGCAATATACTTTTCCCCCAAACATGATTGAACTTGGTTTTTGGAGGGGGTGTTAGCCTTGGAATTTCGGACAAATTGATCCTGACTCGACGAGCCACATTTAAATGAGTATTATCCTTAGATTTATAACCTTGTTCATATCGAAGCCCTTTTAGTTGGTATTAGACTTCAAATTTATGGGTAATAGACTTTTCCCCCAAACATGATTGAACTTGGTTTTTTGCGGGGGTTTTTGCCTTGGATTTTCGGAGAAATTAATCCTGACTCGACGAGCCCCATTTAAATGAGTATTAGGCTTAGATTTCTAACCTTGTTCATATCCAAGCCCTTTTAGATGATATTAGACTTCAAATTTATGGGTTATAGGCTTTTCCCCCAAACATGATTGAACTTGGTTTTTGGAGGGGGTGTTAGCCTTGGATTTTCGGACAAATTGATCCTGACTCGACAAGTCCCATTTAAACGAGTATTAGCCTTAGATTTATATCCTTGTTCATATCCAAGCCATTTTAGTTGGTATTAGACTTCAAATTTATGGGCAATATACTTTTCCGCCAAACATGATTGAACTTGGTTTTTGGAGGGGGTGTTAGCCTTGGATTTTCGGACAAATTGATCCTGACTCGATGAGCTTCATTTAAATGAGTATTATCCTTAGATTTCTAACCTTGTTCATATCCAAGCCCTTTTAGGTGGTATTAGACTTCAAATTTATGGGTTATAGGCTTTTCCCCCAAACATGATTGAACTTGGTTTTTGGAGGGGGTGTTAGCCTTGGATTTTCGGACAAATTGATCCTGACTCGACGAGCCCCATTTAAATGAGTATTAGCCTTAGATTTCTAACCTTTTTCATATCCAAGCCCTTTTAATTGGTATTAGACTTCAAATTTATGGGTAATAGACTTTTCCCCCAAACATGATTGAACTTGGTTTTTGGAGGGGGTGTTAGCCTTGGATTTTCGGACAAATTGATCCTGACTCGACGAGCCCCATTTAAATGAGTATTAGCCTTAGATTTCTAACCTTGTTCATATCCGAGACCTTTTAGTTTGTATTAGACTTCAAATTTATGGGTAATATCCTTTCCCCCCAAACATGATTGAACTTGGTTTTTGGAGGGGATGTTAGCCTTGGATTTTCGGACAAATTGATCCTGACTCGACGAGCCTCATTTAAATGAGTATTAGCCTTAGATTTCTAACCTTGTTCATATCCAAGCCCTTTTAGTTGGTATTAGACTTCAAATTTATGGGCAATATACTTTTCCCCCAAACATGATTGAACTTGGTTTTTGGAGGGGGTGTTAGCCTTGGAATTTCGGACAAATTGATCCTGACTCGACGAGACACATTTAAATGAGTATTATCCTTAGATTTATAACCTTGTTCATATCGAAGCCCTTTTAGTTGGTATTAGACTTCAAATTTATGGGTAATAGACTTTTCCCCCAAACATGATTGAACTTGGTTTTTTGCGGGGGTTTTTGCCTTGGATTTTCGGAGAAATTAATCCTGACTCGACGAGCCCCATTTAAATGAGTATTAGGCTTAGATTTCTAACCTTGTTCATATCCAAGCCCTTTTAGATGATATTAGACTTCAAATTTATGGGTTATAGGCTTTTCCCCTAAACATGATTGAACTTGGTTTTTGGAGGGGGTGTTAGCCTTGGATTTTCGGACAAATTGATCCTGACTCGACGAGCCCCATTTAAATGAGTATTAGCCTTAGATTTCTAACCTTGTTCATATCCGAGACCTTTTAGTTTGTATTAGACTTCAAATTTATGGGTAATATCCTTTCCCCCCAAACATGATTGAACTTGGTTTTTGGAGGGGATGTTAGCCTTCGATTTTCGGACAAATTGATCCTGACTCGACGAGCCTCATTTAAATGAGTATTAGCCTTAGATTTCTAACCTTGTTCATATCCAAGCCCTTTTAGTTGGTATTAGACTTCAAATTTATGGGCAATATACTTTTCCCCCAAACATGATTGAACTTGGTTTTTGGAGGGGGTGTTAGCCTTGGAATTTCGGACAAATTGATCCTGACTCGACGAGCCACATTTAAATGAGTATTATCCTTAGATTTATAACCTTGTTCATATCGAAGCCCTTTTAATTGGTATTAGACTTCAAATTTATGGGTAATAGACTTTTCCCCCAAACATGATTGAACTTGGTTTTTGGAGGGGGTGTTAGCCTTGGATTTTCAGACAAATTGATCCTGACTCGACGAGCCCCATTTAAATGAGTATTAGCCTTAGATTTCTAACCTTGTTCATATCCGAGACCTTTTAGTTTGTATTAGACTTCAAATTTATGGGTAATATCCTTTCCCCCCAAACATGATTGAACTTGGTTTTTGGAGGGGGTGTTAGCCTTGGATTTTCGGACAAATTGATCCTGACTCGATTAGCCCCATTTAAATGAGTATTAACCTTAGATTTCTAACCTTGTTCATATCCAAGCCATTTTAGTTGGTATTAGACTTCAAATTTATGGGTAATAGGCTTTTCCCCCAAACATGATTGAACTTGGTTTTTGGAGGGGGTGTTAGCCTTGGATTTTCGGACAAATTAATCCTGACTCGACGAGCCCCATTTAAATGAGTATTAGCCTTAGATTTCTAACCTTGTTCATATCCAAGCCCTTTTAGTTGGTATTAGACTTCAAATTTATGGGCAATATACTTCTCCCCCAAACATGATTGAACTTGGTTTTTGGAGGGGGTGTTAGCCTTGGAATTTCAGACAAATTGATCCTTACTCGACGAGCCACATTTAAATGAGTATTATCCTTAGATTTATAACCTTGTTCATATCGAAGCCCTTTTAGTTGGTATTAGACTTCAAATTTATGGGTAATAGACTTTTCCCCCAAACATGATTGAACTTAGTTTTTTGCGGGGGGTTTTGCCTTGGATTTTCGGAGAAATTGATCCTGACTGGACGTGCCCCATTTAAATGAGTATTAGGCTTAGATTTCTAACCTTGTTCATATCCAAGCCCTTTTAGATGATATTAGACTTCAAATTTATGGGTTATAGGCTTTTCCCCCAAACATGATTGAACTTGGTTTTTGGAGGGGGTCTTAGCCTTGGATTTTCGGACAAATTGATCCTGACTCGATGAGCTTCATTTAAATGAGTATTATCCTTAGATTTCTAACCTTGTTCATATCCAAGCCCTTTTAGGTGGTATTAGACTTCAAATTTATGGGTTATAGGCTTTTCCCCCAAACATGATTGAACTTGGTTTTTGGAGGGGGTGTTAGCCTTGGATTTTCGGACAAATTGATCCTGACTCGACGAGCCCCATTTAAATGAGTATTAGCCTTAGATTTCTAACCTTTTTCATATCCAAGCCCTTTTAATTGGTATTAGACTTCAAATTTATGGGTAATAGACTTTTCCCCCAAACATGATTGAACTTGGTTTTTGGAGGGGGTGTTAGCCTTGGATTTTCGGACAAATTGATCCTGACTCGACGAGCCCCATTTAAATGAGTATTAGCCTTAGATTTCTAACCTTGTTCATATCCGAGACCTTTTAGTTTGTATTAGACTTCAAATTTATGGGTAATATCCTTTCCCCCCAAACATGATTGAACTTGGTTTTTGGAGGGGGTGTTAGCCTTGGATTTTCGGACAAATTGATCCTGACTCGACGAGACCCATTTAAATGAGTATTAACCTTAGATTTCTAACCTTGTTCATATCCAAGCCCTTTTAGTTGGTATTAGACTTCAAATTTATGGGTAATAGACTTTTCCCCCAAACATGATTGAACTTGGTTTTTTGCGGGGGGTTTTGCCTTGGATTTTCGGAGAAATTGATCCTGACTCGACGAGCCCCATTTAAATGAGTATTAGGCTTAGATTTCTAACCTTGTTCATATCCAAGCCCTTTTAGATGATATTAGACTTCAGATTTATGGGTTATAGGCTTTTCCCCCAAACATGATTGAACTTGGTTTTTGGAGGGGGTGTTAGCCTTGGATTTTCGGACAAATTGATCCTGACTCGACGAGCCCCATTTAAATGAGTATTAGCCTTAGATTTCTAACCTTGTTCATATCCAAGCCCTTTTAGTTGGTATTAGACTTCAAATTTAAGGGCAAAATACGTTTCCCCCAAACATGATTGAACTTGGTTTTTGGAGGGGGTGTTAGCCTTGGAATTTTGGACAAATTGATCCTTACTCGACGAGCCACATTTAAATGAGTATTATCCTTAGATTTATAACCTTGTTCATATCGAAGCCCTTTTAGTTGGTATTAGACTTCAAATTTATGGGTAATAGACTTTTCCCCAAAACATGATTGAACTTGGTTTTTTGCGGGGGTTTTTGCCTTGGATTTTCGGAGAAATTGATCCTGACTGGACGTGCCCCATTTAAATGAGTATTAGGCTTAGATTTCTAACCTTGTTCATATCCAAGCCCTTTTAGATGATATTAGACTTCAAATTTATGGGTTATAGGCTTTTCCCCCAAACATGATTGAACTTGGTTTTTGGAGGGGGTGTTAGCCTTGGATTTTCGGACAAATTGATCCTGACTCGACGAGTCCCATTTAAACGAGTATTAGCCTTAGATTGATAACCTTGTTCTTATCCAAGCCATTTTAGTTGGTATTAGACTTCAAATTTATGGGCAATATACTTTTCCCCCAAACATGATTGAACTTGGTTTTTGGGGGGGTGTTAGCCTTGGATTTTCGGACAAATTGATCCTGACTCGATGAGCTTCATTTAAATGAGTATTATCCTTAGATTTCTAACCTTGTTCATATACAAGCCCTTTTAGGTGGTATTAGACTTCAAATTTATGGGTTATAGGCTTTTCCCCCAAACATGATTGAACTTGGTTTTTGGAGGGGGTGTTAGCCTTGGATTTTCGGACAAATTGATCCTAACTCGACGAGCCCCATTTAAATGAGTATTAGCCTTAGATTTCTAACCTTTTTGATATCCAAGCCCTTTTAATTGGTATTAGACTTCAAATTTATGGGTAATAGACTTTTCCCCCAAACATGATTGAACTTGGTTTTTGGAGGGGGTGTTAGCCTTGGATTTTCGGACAAATTGATCCTGACTCGACGAGTCCCATTTAAACGAGTATTAGCCTTAGATTGATAACCTTGTTCTTATCCAAGCCATTTTAGTTGGTATTAGACTTCAAATTTATGGGCAATATACTTTTCCCCCAAACATGATTGAACTTGGTTTTTGGGGGGGTGTTAGCCTTGGATTTTCGGACAAATTGATCCTGACTCGAAGAGCTTCATTTAAATGAGTATTATCCTTAGATTTCTAACCTTGTTCATATACAAGCCCTTTTAGGTGGTATTAGACTTCAAATTTATGGGTTATAGGCTTTTCCCCCAAACATGATTGAACTTGGTTTTTGGAGGGGGTGTTAGCCTTGGATTTTCGGACAAATTGATCCTAACTCGACGAGCCCCATTTAAATGAGTATTAGCCTTAGATTTCTAACCTTTTTGATATCCAAGCCCTTTTAATTGGTATTAGACTTCAAATTTATGGGTAATAGACTTTTCCCCCAAACATGATTGAACTTGGTTTTTGGAGGGGGTGTTAGCCTTGGATTTTCGGACAAATTGATCCTGACTCGACGAGCCCCATTTAAATGAGTATTAGCCTTAGATTTCTAACCTTGTTCATATCCGAGACCTTTTAGTTTGTATTAGACTTCAAATTTATGGGTAATATCCTTTCCCCCCAAACATGATTGAACTTGGTTTTTGGAGGGGGTGTTAGCCTTGGATTTTCGGACAAATTGATCCTGACTCGACGAGCCCCATTTAAATGAGTATTAACCTTAGATTTCTAACCTTGTTCATATACAAGCCCTTTTAGTTGGTATTAGACTTCAAATTTATGGGCAATATACTTTTCCCCCAAACATGATTCAACTTGGTTTTTGGAGGGGGTGTTAGCCTTGGAATTTCGGACAAATTGATCCTGACTCGATGAGCTTCATTTAAATGAATATTATCCTTAGATGTCTAACCTTGTTCATATCCAAGCCCTTTTAGGTGGTATTAGACTTCAAATTTATGGGTTATAGGCTTTTCCCCCAAACATGATTGAACTTGGTTTTTGGAGGGGGTGTTAGCCTTGGATTTTCGGACAAATTGATCCTGACTCGACGAGCCCCATTTAAATGATTATTAGCCTTAGATTTCTAACCTTGTTCATATCCGAGACCTTTTAGTTTGTATTAGACTTCAAATTTATGGGTAATATCCTTTCCCCCCAAACATGATTGAACTTGGTTTTTGGAGGGGGTGTTAGCCTTGGATTTTCGGACAAATTGATCCTGACTCGACGAGACCCATTTAAATGAGTATTAACCTTAGATTTCTAACCTTGTTCATATCCAAGCCCTTTTAGTTGGTATTAGACTTCAAATTTATGGGTAATAGACTTTTCCCCCAAACATGATTGAACTTGGTTTTTTGCGGGGGGTTTTGCCTTGGATTTTCGGAGAAATTGATCCTGACTCGACGAGCCCCATTTAAATGAGTATTAGGCTTAGATTTCTAACCTTGTTCATATCCAAGCCCTTTTAGATGATATTAGACTTCAGATTTATGGGTTATAGGCTTTTCCCCCAAACATGATTGAACTTGGTTTTTGGAGGGGGTGTTAGCCTTGGATTTTCGGACAAATTGATCCTGACTCGACGAGCCCCATTTAAATGAGTATTAGCCTTAGATTTCTAACCTTGTTCATATCCAAGCCCTTTTAGTTGGTATTAGACTTCAAATTTAAGGGCAAAATACGTTTCCCCCAAACATGATTGAACTTGGTTTTTGGAGGGGGTGTTAGCTTTGGAATTTTGGACAAATTGATCCTTACTCGACGAGCCACATTTAAATGAGTATTATCCTTAGATTTATAACCTTGTTCATATCGAAGCCCTTTTAGTTGGTATTAGACTTCAAATTTATGGGTAATAGACTTTTCCCCCAAACATGATTGAACTTGGTTTTTTGCGGGGGTTTTTGCCTTGGATTTTCGGAGAAATTGATCCTGACTGGACGTGCCCCATTTAAATGAGTATTAGGCTTAGATTTCTAACCTTGTTCATATCCAAGCCCTTTTAGATGATATTAGACTTCAAATTTATGGGTTATAGGCTTTTCCCCCAAACATGATTGAACTTGGTTTTTGGAGGGGGTGTTAGCCTTGGATTTTCGGACAAATTGATCCTGACTCGACGAGTCCCATTTAAACGAGTATTAGCCTTAGATTGATAACCTTGTTCTTATCCAAGCCATTTTAGTTGGTATTAGACTTCAAATTTATGGGCAATATACTTTTCCCCCAAACATGATTGAACTTGGTTTTTGGGGGGGTGTTAGCCTTGGATTTTCGGACAAATTGATCCTGACTCGATGAGCTTCATTTAAATGAGTATTATCCTTAGATTTCTAACCTTGTTCATATACAAGCCCTTTTAGGTGGTATTAGACTTCAAATTTATGGGTTATAGGCTTTTCCCCCAAACATGATTGAACTTGGTTTTTGGAGGGGGTGTTAGCCTTGGATTTTCGGACAAATTGATCCTAACTCGACGAGCCCCATTTAAATGAGTATTAGCCTTAGATTTCTAACCTTTTTGATATCCAAGCCCTTTTAATTGGTATTAGACTTCAAATTTATGGGTAATAGACTTTTCCCCCAAACATGATTGAACTTGGTTTTTGGAGGGGGTGTTAGCCTTGGATTTTCGGACAAATTGATCCTGACTCGACGAGCCCCATTTAAATGAGTATTAGCCTTAGATTTCTAACCTTGTTCATATCCGAGACCTTTTAGTTTGTATTAGACTTCAAATTTATGGGTAATATCCTTTCCCCCCAAACATGATTGAACTTGGTTTTTGGAGGGGGTGTTAGCCTTGGATTTTCGGACAAATTGATCCTGACTCGACGAGCCCCATTTAAATGAGTATTAACCTTAGATTTCTAACCTTGTTCATATACAAGCCCTTTTAGTTGGTATTAGACTTCAAATTTATGGGCAATATACTTTTCCCCCAAACATGATTCAACTTGGTTTTTGGAGG
The DNA here is from genome assembly GCA_964035475.1 of Salix caprea. Classification (NCBI taxonomy): domain Eukaryota; kingdom Viridiplantae; phylum Streptophyta; class Magnoliopsida; order Malpighiales; family Salicaceae; genus Salix; species Salix caprea. The sequence goes on along the minus strand of OZ037748.1, from coordinate 2,347,814 downwards.
GGGTGTTAGCCTTGGAATTTCGGACAAATTGATCCTGACTCGATGAGCTTCATTTAAATGAGTATTATCCTTAGATTTCTAACCTTGTTCATATCCAAGCCCTTTTAGGTGGTATTAGACTTCAAATTTATGGGTTATAGGCTTTTCCCCCAAACATGATTGAACTTGGTTTTTGGAGGGGGTGTTAGCCTTGGATTTTCGGACAAATTGATCCTGACTCGACGAGCCCCATTTAAATGAGTATTAGCCTTAGATTTCTAACCTTTTTCATATCCAAGCCCTTTTAATTGGTATTAGACTTCAAATTTATGGGTAATAGACTTTTCCCCCAAACATGATTGAACTTGGTTTTTGGAGGGGGTGTTAGCCTTGGATTTTCGGACAAATTGATCCTGACTCGACGAGCCCCATTTAAATGAGTATTAGCCTTAGATTTCTAACCTTGTTCATATCCGAGACCTTTTAGTTTGTATTAGACTTCAAATTTATGGGTAATATCCTTTCCCCCCAAACATGATTGAACTTGGTTTTTGGAGGGGGTGTTAGCCTTGGATTTTCGGACAAATTGATCCTGACTCGACGAGACCCATTTAAATGAGTATTAACCTTAGATTTCTAACCTTGTTCATATCCAAGCCCTTTTAGTTGGTATTAGACTTCAAATTTATGGGTAATAGACTTTTCCCCCAAACATGATTGAACTTGGTTTTTTGCGGGGGGTTTTGCCTTGGATTTTCGGAGAAATTGATCCTGACTCGACGAGCCCCATTTAAATGAGTATTAGGCTTAGATTTCTAACCTTGTTCATATCCAAGCCCTTTTAGATGATATTAGACTTCAGATTTATGGGTTATAGGCTTTTCCCCCAAACATGATTGAACTTGGTTTTTGGAGGGGGTGTTAGCCTTGGATTTTCGGACAAATTGATCCTGACTCGACGAGCCCCATTTAAATGAGTATTAGCCTTAGATTTCTAACCTTGTTCATATCCAAGCCCTTTTAGTTGGTATTAGACTTCAAATTTAAGGGCAAAATACGTTTCCCCCAAACATGATTGAACTTGGTTTTTGGAGGGGGTGTTAGCCTTGGAATTTTGGACAAATTGATCCTTACTCGACGAGCCACATTTAAATGAGTATTATCCTTAGATTTATAACCTTGTTCATATCGAAGCCCTTTTAGTTGGTATTAGACTTCAAATTTATGGGTAATAGACTTTTCCCCCAAACATGATTGAACTTGGTTTTTTGCGGGGGTTTTTGCCTTGGATTTTCGGAGAAATTGATCCTTACTGGACGTGCCCCATTTAAATGAGTATTAGGTTTAGATTTCTAACCTTGTTCATATCCAAGCCCTTTTAGATGATATTAGACTTCAAATTTATGGGTTATAGGCTTTTCCCCCAAACATGATTGAACTTGGTTTTTGGAGGGGGTGTTAGCCTTGGATTTTCGGACAAATTGATCCTGACTCGACGAGTCCCATTTAAACGAGTATTAGCCTTAGATTGATAACCTTGTTCTTATCCAAGCCATTTTAGTTGGTATTAGACTTCAAATTTATGGGCAATATACTTTTCCCCCAAACATGATTGAACTTGGTTTTTGGGGGGGTGTTAGCCTTGGATTTTCGGACAAATTGATCCTGACTCGATGAGCTTCATTTAAATGAGTATTATCCTTAGATTTCTAACCTTGTTCATATACAAGCCCTTTTAGGTGGTATTAGACTTCAAATTTATGGGTTATAGGCTTTTCCCCCAAACATGATTGAACTTGGTTTTTGGAGGGGGTGTTAGCGTTGGATTTTCGGACAAATTGATCCTAACTCGACGAGCCCCATTTAAATGAGTATTAGCCTTAGATTTCTAACCTTTTTGATATCCAAGCCCTTTTAATTGGTATTAGACTTCAAATTTATGGGTAATAGACTTTTCCCCCAAACATGATTGAACTTGGTTTTTGGAGGGGGTGTTAGCCTTGGATTTTCGGACAAATTGATCCTGACTCGACGAGCCCCATTTAAATGAGTATTAGCCTTAGATTTCTAACCTTGTTCATATCCGAGACCTTTTAGTTTGTATTAGACTTCAAATTTATGGGTAATATCCTTTCCCCCCAAACATGATTGAACTTGGTTTTTGGAGGGGGTGTTAGCCTTGGATTTTCGGACAAATTGATCCTGACTCGACGAGCCCCATTTAAATGAGTATTAACCTTAGATTTCTAACCTTGTTCATATACAAGCCCTTTTAGTTGGTATTAGACTTCAAATTTATGGGCAATATACTTTTCCCCCAAACATGATTCAACTTGGTTTTTGGAGGGGGTGTTAGCCTTGGAATTTCGGACAAATTGATCCTGACTCGATGAGCTTCATTTAAATGAATATTATCCTTAGATGTCTAACCTTGTTCATATCCAAGCCCTTTTAGGTGGTATTAGACTTCAAATTTATGGGTTATAGGCTTTTCCCCCAAACATGATTGAACTTGGTTTTTGGAGGGGGTGTTAGCCTTGGATTTTCGGACAAATTGATCCTGACTCGACGAGCCCCATTTAAATGATTATTAGCCTTAGATTTCTAACCTTTTTAATATCCAAGCCCTTTTAATTGGTATTAGACTTCAAATTTATGGGTAATAGACTTTTCCCCCAAACATGATTGAACTTGGTTTTTGGAGGGGGTGTTAGCCTTGGATTTTCGGACAAATTGATCCTGATTCGACGAGCCCCATTTAAATGAGTATTAGCCTTCCATTTCTAACCTTGTTCATATCCGAGACCTTTTAGTTTGTATTAGACTTCAAATTTATGGGTAATATCCTTTCCCCCCAAACATGATTGAACTTGGTTTTTGGAGGGGGTGTTAGCCTTGGATTTTCGGACAAATTGATCCTGACTCGACGAGCCCCATTTAAATAAGTATTAACCTTAGATTTCTAACCTTGTTCATATCCAAGCCCTTTTAGTTGGTATTAGACTTCAAATTTATGGGTAATAGGCTTTTCCCCCAAACATGATTGAACTTGGTTTTTGGAGGGGGTGTTAGCCTTGGATTTTCGGACAAATTGATCCTGACTCGATGAGCTTCATTTAAATGAGTATTATCCTTAGATTTCTAACCTTGTTCATATCCAAGCCATTTTAGTTGGTATTAGACTTCAAATTTATGGGTAATAGACTTTTCCCCCAAACATGATTGAACTTGGTTTTTGGAGGGGGTGTTAGCCTTGGATTTTCGGACAAATTGATCCTGACTCGACGAGCCCCATTTAAATGAGTATTAGCCTTAGATTTGTAACCTTGTTCATATCCGAGACCTTTTAGTTTGTATTAGACATCAAATTTATGGGTAATATCCTTTCCCCCCAAACATGATTGAACTTGGTTTTTGCAGGGGGTGTTAGCCTTGGATTTTCGGACAAATTGATCCTGACTCGACGAGCCCCATTTAAATGAGTATTAACCTTAGATTTCTAACCTTGTTCATATCCAAGCCTTTTTAGTTGGTATTAGACTTCAAATTTATGGCTTATAGGCTTTTCCCCCAAACATGATTGAACTTGGTTTTTGGAGGGGGTGTTAGCCTTGGATTTTCGGAAAAATTGATCCTGACTCGACGAGTCCCATTTAAATGAGTATTAACCTTAGATTTCTAACCTTGTTCATATCTAAGCCCTTTTAGTTGGTATTAGACTTCAAATTTATGGGTAATATCCTTTCCCCCCAAACATGATTGAACTTGGTTTTTGGAGGGGGTGTTAGCCTTGGATTTTCGGACAAATTGATCCTGACTCGACGAGCCCCATTTAAATGAGTATTAACCTTAGATTTCTAACCTTGTTCATATCCAAGCCCTTTTAGTTGGTATTAGACTTCAAATTTATGGGTAATAGACTTTTCCCCCAAACATGATTGAACTTGGTTTTTTGCGGGGGGTTTTGCCTTGGATTTTCGGAGAAATTGATCCTGACTCGACGAGCCCCATTTAAATGAGTATTAGGCTTAGATTTCTAACCTTGTTCATATCCAAGCCCTTTTAGATGATATTAGACTTCAGATTTATGGGTTATAGGCTTTTTCCCCAAACATGATTGAACTTGGTTTTTGGAGGGGGTGTTAGCCTTGGATTTTCGGACAAATTGATCCTGACTCGACGAGTCCCATTTAAACGAGTATTAGCCTTAGATTTATAACCTTGTTCATATCCAAGCCATTTTAGTTGGTATTAGACTTCAAATTTATGGGCAATATACTTTTCCCCCAAACATGATTGAACTTGGTTTTTGGAGGGGGTGTTAGCCTTGGATTTTCGGACCAATTGATCATGACTCGAGGAGCCCCATTTAAATGAGTATTAACCTTTGATTTCTAACCTTGTTCATATCCAAGCCCTTTTAGTTGGTATTAGACTTCAAATTTATGGCTTATAGGCTTTTCCCCCAAACATGATTGAACTTGGTTTTTGGAGGGGGTGTTAGCCTTGGATTTTCGGACAAATTGATCCTGACTCGACGAGCCCCATTTAAATGAGTAATAGCCTTAGATTTCTAACCTTGTTCATATCCAAGCCCTTTAAGTTGGTATTAGACTTCAAATTTAATGGCAAAATATGTTTCCTCCAAACATGATTGAACTTGGTTTTTGGAGGGGGTGTTAGCCTTGGAATTTTGGACAAATTGATCCTTACTCGACGAGCCACATTTAAATGAGTATTATCCTTAGATTTATAACCTTGTTCATATCGAAGCCCTTTTAGTTGGTATTAGACTTCAAATTTATGGGTAATAGACTTTTCCCCCAAACATGATTGAACTTGGTTTTTTGCGGGGGTTTTTGCCTTGGATTTTCGGAGAAATTGATCCTGACTGGACGTGCCCCATTTAAATGAGTATTAGGCTTAGATTTCTAACCTTGTTCATATCCAAGCCCTTTTAGATGATATTAGACTTCAAATTTATGGGTTATAGGCTTTTCCCCCAAACATGATTGAACTTGGTTTTTGGAGGGGGTGTTAGCCTTGGATTTTCGGACAAATTGATCCTGACTCGACGAGTCCCATTTAAACGAGTATTAGCCTTAGATTGATAACCTTGTTCTTATCCAAGCCATTTTAGTTGGTATTAGACTTCAAATTTATGGGCAATATACTTTTCCCCCAAACATGATTGAACTTGGTTTTTGGGGGGGTGTTAGCCTTGGATTTTCGGACAAATTGATCCTGACTCGATGAGCTTCATTTAAATGAGTATTATCCTTAGATTTCTAACCTTGTTCATATACAAGCCCTTTTAGGTGGTATTAGACTTCAAATTTCTGGGTTATAGGCTTTTCCCCCAAACATGATTGAACTTGGTTTTTGGAGGGGGTGTTAGCGTTGGATTTTCGGACAAATTGATCCTAACTCGACGAGCCCCATTTAAATGAGTATTAGCCTTAGATTTCTAACCTTTTTGATATCCAAGCCCTTTTAATTGGTATTAGACTTCAAATTTATGGGTAATAGACTTTTCCCCCAAACATGATTGAACTTGGTTTTTGGAGGGGGTGTTAGCCTTGGATTTTCGGACAAATTGATCCTGACTCGACGAGCCCCATTTAAATGAGTATTAGCCTTAGATTTCTAACTTTGTTCATATACGAGACCTTTTAGTTTGTATTAGACTTCAAATTTATGGGTAATATCCTTTCCCCCCAAACATGATTGAACTTGGTTTTTGGAGGGGGTGTTAGCCTTGGATTTTCGGACAAATTGATCCTGACTCGACGAGCCCCATTTAAATGAGTATTAACCTTAGATTTCTAACCTTGTTCATATACAAGCCCTTTTAGTTGGTATTAGACTTCAAATTTATGGGCAATATACTTTTCCCCCAAACATGATTCAACTTGGTTTTTGGAGGGGGTGTTAGCCTTGGAATTTCGGACAAATTGATCCTGACTCGATGAGCTTCATTTAAATGAATATTATCCTTAGATTTCTAACCTTGTTCATATCCAAGCCCTTTTAGGTGGTATTAGACTTCAAATTTATGGGTTATAGGCTTTTCCCCCAAACATGATTGAACTTGGTTTTTGGAGGGGGTGTTAGCCTTGGATTTTCGGACAAATTGATCCTGACTCGACGAGCCCCATTTAAATGAGTATTAGCCTTAGATTTCTAACCTTTTTAATATCCAAGCCCTTTTAATTGGTATTGGACTTCAAATTTATGGGTAATAGACTTTTCCCCCAAACATGATTGAACTTGGTTTTTGGAGGGGGTGTTAGCCTTGGATTTTCGGACAAATTGATCCTGATTCGACGAGCCCCATTTAAATGAGTATTAGCCTTCCATTTCTAACCTTGTTCATATCCGAGACCTTTTAGTTTGTATTAGACTTCAAATTTATGGGTAATATCCTTTCCCCCCAAACATGATTGAACTTGGTTTTTGGAGGGGGTGTTAGCCTTGGATTTTCGGACAAATTGATCCTGACTCGACGAGCCCCATTTAAATAAGTATTAACCTTAGATTTCTAACCTTGTTCATATCCAAGCCCTTTTAGTTGGTATTAGACTTCAAATTTATGGGTAATAGGCTTTTCCCCCAAACATGATTGAACTTGGTTTTTGGAGGGGGTGTTAGCCTTGGATTTTCGGACAAATTGATCCTGACTCGATGAGCTTCATTTAAATGAGTATTATCCTTAGATTTCTAACCTTGTTCATATCCAAGCCATTTTAGTTGGTATTAGACTTCAAATTTATGGGTAATAGACTTTTCCCCCAAACATGATTGAACTTGGTTTTTGGAGGGGGTGTTAGCCTTGGATTTTCGGACAAATTGATCCTGACTCGACGAGCCCCATTTAAATGAGTATTAGCCTTAGATTTGTAACCTTGTTCATATCCGAGTCCTTTTAGTTTGTATTAGACATCAAATTTATGGGTAATATCCTTTCCCCCCAAACATGATTGAACTTGGTTTTTGCAGGGGGTGTTAGCCTTGGATTTTCGGACAAATTGATCCTGACTCGACGAGCCCCATTTAAATGAGTATTAACCTTAGATTTCTAACCTTGTTCATATCCAAGCCTTTTTAGTTGGTATTAGACTTCAAATTTATGGCTTATAGGCTTTTCCCCCAAACATGATTGAACTTGGTTTTTGGAGGGGGTGTTAGCCTTGGATTTTCGGAAAAATTGATCCTGACTCGACGAGTCCCATTTAAATGAGTATTAACCTTAGATTTCTAACCTTGTTCATATCTAAGCCCTTTTAGTTGGTATTAGACTTCAAATTTATGGGCAATATACTTTTCCCCCAAACATGATTGAACTTGGTTTTTGGAGGGGGTGTTAGCCTTGGAATTTCGGACAAATTGATCCTGACTCGACGAGCCACATTTAAATGAGTATTATCCTTAGATTTATAACCTTGTTCATATCGAAGCCCTTTTAGTTGGTATTAGACTTCAAATTTATGGGTAATAGACTTTTCCCCCAAACATGATTGAACTTGGTTTTTTGCAGGGGTTTTTGCCTTGGATTTTCGGAGAAATTAATCCTGACTCGACGAGCCCCATTTAAATGAGTATTAGGCTTAGATTTCTAACCTTGTTCATATCCAAGCCCTTTTAGATGATATTAGACTTCAAATTTATGGGTTATAGGCTTTTCCCCCAAACATGATTGAACTTGGTTTTTGGAGGGGGTGTTAGCCTTGGATTTTCGGACAAATTGATCCTGACTCGACGAGTCCCATTTAAACGAGTATTAGCCTTAGATTTATAACCTTGTTCATATCCAAGCCATTTTAGTTGGTATTAGACTTCAAATTTATGGGCAATATACTTTTCCCCCAAACATGATTGAACTTGGCTTTTGGAGGGGGTGTTAGCCTTGGATTTTCGGACAAATTGATCCTGACTCGATGAGCTTCATTTAAATGAGTATTATCCTTAGATTTCTAACCTTGTTCATATCCAAGCCCTTTTACGTGGTATTAGACTTCAAATTTATGGGTTATAGGCTTTTCCCCCAAACATGATTGAACTTGGTTTTTGGAGGGGGTGTTAGCCTTGGATTTTCGGACAAATTGATCCTGACTCGACGAGCCCCATTTAAATGAGTATTAGCCTTAGATTTCTAACCTTTTTCATATCCAAGCCCTTTTAATTGGTATTAGACTTCAAATTTATGGGTAATAGACTTTACCCCCAAACATGATTGAACTTGGTTTTTGGAGGGGGTGTTAGCCTTGGATTTTCGGACAAATTGATCCTGACTCGACGAGTCCCATTTAAATGAGTATTAGCCTTAGATTTCTAACCTTGTTCATATCCGAGACCTTTTAGTTTGTATTAGACTTCAAATTTATGGGTAATATCCTTTCCCCCCAAACATGATTGAACTTGGTTTTTGGAGGGGGTGTTAGCCTTGGATTTTCGGACAAATTGATCATGACTCGAGGAGCCCCATTTAAATGAGTATTAACCTTAGATTTCTAACCTTGTTCATATCCAAGCCCTTTTAGTTGGTATTAGACTTCAAATTTATGGCTTATAGGCTTTTTCCCCAAACATGATTGAACTTGGTTTTTGGAGGGGGTGTTAGCCTTGGATTTTCGGACAAATTGATCCTGACTCGACGAGCCCCATTTAAATGTGTATTAGCCTTAGATTTCTAACCTTGTTCATATCCAAGCCCTTTTAGTTGGTATTAGACTTCAAATTTATGGGCAATATACTTTTCCCCCAAACATGATTGAACTTGGTTTTTGGAGGGGGTGTTAGCCTTGGAATTTCGGACAAATTGATCCTTACTCGACGAGCCACATTTAAATGAGTATTATCCTTAGATTTATAACCTTGTTCATATCGAAGCCCTTTTAGTTGGTATTAGACTTCAAATTTATGGGTAATAGACTTTTCCCCCAAACATGATTGAACTTGGTTTTTTGCGGGGGTTTTTGCCTTGGATTTTCGGAGAAATTGATCCTGACTGGACGTGCCCCATTTAAATGAGTATTAGGCTTAGATTTCTAACCTTGTTCATATCCAAGCCCTTTTAGATGATATTAGACTTCAAATTTATGGGTAATAGGCTTTTCCCCCAAACATGATTGAACTTGGTTTTTGGAGGGGGTGTTAGCATTGGATTTTCGGACAAATTGATCCTGACTCGACGAGTCCCATTTAAATGAGTATTAGCCTTAGATTTCTAACCTTGTTCATATCCGAGACCTTTTAGTTTGTATTAGACTTCAAATTTATGGGTAATATCCTTTCCCCCCAAACATGATTGAACTTGGTTTTTGGAGGGGGTGTTAGCCTTGGATTTTCGGACAAATTGATCCTGACTCGATGAGCTTCATTTAAATGAGTATTATCCTTAGATTTCTAACCTTGTTCATATCCAAGCCCTTTTAGGTGGTATTAGACTTCAAATTTATGGGTAATAGACTTTTCCCCTAAACATGATTGAACTTGGTTTTTGGAGGGGGTGTTAGCCTTGGATTTTCGGACAAATTGATCCTGACTCGACGAGCCCCATTTAAATGAGTATTAGCCTTAGATTTCTAACCTTGTTCATATCCGAGACCTTTTAGTTTGTATTAGACTTCAAATTTATGGGTAATATCCTTTCCCCCCAAAGATGATTGAACTTGGTTTTTGGAGGGGGTGTTAGCCTTGGATTTTCGGACAAATTGATCCTAACTCGACGAGCCCCATTTAAATGAGTATTAACCTTAGATTTCTAACCTGGGTCATATCCAAGCCCTTTTAGTTGGTATTAGACTTCAAATTTATGGGTAATAGACTTTTCCCCCAAACATGATTGAACTTGGTTTTTTGCGGGGGTTTTTTCCTTGGATTTTCGGAGAAATTGATCCTGACTGGACGTGCCCCATTTAAATGAGTATTAGGCTTAGATTTCTAACCTTGTTCATATCCAAGCCCTTTTAGATGATATTAGACTTCAAATTTATGGGTTATAGGCTTTTCCCCCAAACATGATTGAACTTGGTTTTTGGAGGGGGTGTTAGCCTTGGATTTTCGGACAAATTGATCCTGACTCGACGAGTCCCATTTAAACGAGTATTAGCCTTAGATTTATAACCTTGTTCATATCCAAGCCATTTTAGTTGGTATTAGACTTCAAATTTATGGGCAATATACTTTTCCACCAAACATGATTGAACTTGGTTTTTGGAGGGGGTGTTAGCCTTGGATTTTCGGACAAATTGATCCTGACTCGACGAGCCCCATTTAAATGAGTATTAACCTTAGATTTCTAACCTTGTTCATATCCAAGCCCTTTTAGTTGGTATTAGACTTCAAATTTATGGGTAATAGGCTTTTCCCCCAAACATGATTGAACTTGGTTTTTGGAGGGGGTGTTAGCATTGGATTTTCGGACAAATTGATCCTGACTCGACGAGCCCCATTTAAATGAGTATTAGCCTTAGATTTCTAACCTTGTTCATATCCAAGCCCTTTTAGTTGGTATTAGACTTCAAATTTATGGGCAATATACTTCTCCCCCAAACATGATTGAACTTGGTTTTTGGAGGGGGTGTTAGCCTTGGAATTTCGGACAAATTGATCCTGACTCGACGAGCCACAATTAAATGAGTATTATCCTTACATTTATAACCTTGTTCATATCCAAGCTGTTTTAGTTGGTATTAGACTTCAAATTTATGGGTAATAGACTTTTCCCCCAAACATGATTGAACTTTGTTTTTTGCGGGGGTGTTTGCCTTGGATTTTCGGACAAATTGATCCTGACTCGACGAGCCCCATTTAAATGATTATTAGCTTTATATTTCTATCCTTGTTCATATCCAAGCCCTTTTTAGTTTGTATTAGACTTCAAATTTATGGGTAATAGACTTTCCCCCCAAACATGATTGAACTTGGTTTTTAGAGGGGGAGTTAGCCTTGGATTTTCGGACAAATTGATCCTGACTTGACGATCCCCATTTAAATGAGTATTAGCCTTAGATTTCTAACCTTGTTCATATCCAAGCCCTTTTTAGTTGGTATTAGACTTCAAATTTAGTGTTAATAGATTTTCCCCCCAAACATCATTGAACTTGGTTTTTGGAGGGGGTGTTAGCCTTGGATTTTCGGACAAATTGATCCTGACTCGACAATCCCTATTTAAATGACTATTATCCTTAGATTTCTAACCTTGTTCATATCCAAGCCCTTTTAGGTGGTATTAGACTTCAAATTTATGGGTTATAGGCTTTTCCCCCAAACATGATTGAACTTGGTTTTTGGAGGGGGTGTTAGCCTTGGATTTTCGGACAAATTGATCCTGACTCGACGAGCCCCATTTAAATGAGTATTAGCCTTAGATTTCTAACCTTTTTCATATCCAAGCCCTTTTAAATGGTATTAGACTTCAAATTTATGGGTAATAGAGTTTTCCCCCAAACATGATTGAACTTGGTTTTTGGAGGGGGTGTTAGCCTTGGATTTTCGGACAAATTGATCCTGACTCGACGAGCCCCATTTAAATGAGTATTAGCCTTAGATTTCTAACCTTGTTCATATCGAAGCCCTTTTAGTTGGTATTAGACTTCAAATTTATAGGTAATAGACTTTTCCCCCAAACATGATTGAACTTGGTTTTTTGAGGGGGTGTTAGCCTTGGATTTTCGGACAAATTGATCCTGACTCGACGAGCCCCATTTAAATGAGTATTAGGCTTAGATTTCTAACCTTGTTCATATCCAAGCCCTTTTAGATGATATTAGACTTCAAATTTATGGGTTATAGGCTTTTCCCCCAAACATGATTGAACTTGGTTTTTGGAGGGGGTCTTAGCCTTGGATTTTCGGACAAATTGATCCTGACTCGACGAGTCCCATTTAAACGAGTATTAGCCTTAGATTTATAACCTTGTTCATATCCAAGCCATTTTAGTTGGTATTAGACTTCAAATTTATGGGCAATATACTTTTCCCCCAAACATGATTGAACTTGGTTTTTGGAGGGGGTGTTAGCCTTGGATTTTCGGACAAATTGATCCTGACTCGATGAGCTTCATTTCAATGAGTATTATCCTTAGATTTCTAACCTTGTTCATATCCAAGCCCTTTTAGGTGGTATTAGACTTCAAATTTATGGGTTATAGGCTTTTCCCCCAAACATGATTGAACTTGGTTTTTGGAGGGGGTGTTAGCCTTGGATTTTCGGACAAATTGATCCTGACTCGACGAGCCCCATTTAAATGAATATTAGCCTTAGATTTCTAACCTTTTTCATATCCAAGCCCTTTTAATTGGTATTAGACTTCAAATTTATGGGTAATAGACTTTTCCCCCAAACATGATTGAACTTGGTTTTTGGGGGGGTGTTAGCCTTGGATTTTCGGACAAATTGATCCTGACTCGACGAGCCCCATTTAAATGAGTATTAGCCTTAGATTTCTAACCTTGTTCATATCTGAGACCTTTTAGTTTGTATTAGACTTGAAATTTATGGGTAATATCCTTTCCCCCCAAACATGATTGAATTTGGTTTTTGAAGGGGGTGTTAGCCTTGGATTTTCGGACAAATTGATCCTGACTCGACGAGCCCCATTTAAATGAGTATTAACCTTAGATTTCTAACCTTGTTCATATCCAAGCCCTTTTAGTTGGTATTAGACTTCAAATTTATGGGTAATAGGCTTTTCCCCCAAACATGATTGAACTTGGTTTTTGGAGGGGGTGTTAGCCATGGATTTTCGGACAAATTGATCCTGACTCGACGAGCCCCATTTAAATGAGTATTAGCCTTAGATTTCTAACCTTGTTCATATCCAAGCCCTTTTAGTTGGTATTAGACTTCAAATTTATGGGCAATATACTTCTCCCCCAAACATGATTGAACTTGGTTTTTGGAGGGGGTGTTAGCCTTGGAATTTCGGACAAATTGATCCTTACTCGACGAGCCACATTTAAATGAGTATTATCCTTAGATTTATAACCTTGTTCATATCGAAGCCCTTTTAGTTGGTATTAGATTTCAAATTTATGGGTAATAGACTTTTCCCCCAAACATGATTGAACTTGGTTTTTTGCGGGGGTTTTTGCCTTGGATTTTCGGAGAAATTGATCCTGACTGGACGTGCCCCATTTAAATGAGTATTAGGCTTAGATTTCTAAACTTGTTCATATCCAAGCCCTTTTAGATGATATTAGACTTCAAATTTATGGGTTATAGGCTTTTCCCCCAAACATGATTGAACTTGGTTTTTGGAGGGGGTGTTAGCCTTGGAATTTCGGACAAATTGATCCTGACTCGACGAGCCACAATTAAATGAGTATTATCCTTAGATTTATAACCTTGTTCATATCTAAGCTGTTTTAGTTGGTATTAGACTTCAAATTTATGGGTAATAGACTTTTCCCCCAAACATGATTGAACTTTGTTTTTTGCGGGGGTGTTTGCCTTGGATTTTCGGACAAATTGATCCTGACTCGACGAGCCCCATTTAAATGATTATTAGCCTTAGATTTCTAACCTTGTTCATATCCAAGCCCTTTTTAGTTTGTATTAGACTTAAAATTTATGGGTAATAGACTTTCCCCCCAAACATGATTGAACTTGGTTTTTAGAGGGGGAGTTAGCCTTGGATTTTCGGACAAATTGATCCTGACTTGACGATCCCCATTTAAATGAGTATTAGCCTTAGATTTCTAACCTTGTTCATATCCAAACCCTTTTTAGTTGGTATTAGACTTCAAATTTAGTGTTAATAGACTTTCCCCCCAAACATCATTGAACTTGGTTTTTGGAGGGGGTGTTAGCCTTGGATTTTCGGACAAATTGATCCTGACTCGACAATCCCTATTTAAATGACTATTATCCTTAGATTTCTAACCTTGTTCATATCCAAGCCTTTTTAGGTGATATTAGACTTCAAATTTATGGGTTATAGGCTTTTCCCCCAAACATGATTGAACTTGGTTTTTGGAGGGGGTGTTAGCCTTGGATTTTCGGACAAATTGATCCTGACTCGACGAGCCCCATTTAAATGAGTATTAGCCTTAGATTTCTAACCTTTTTCATATCCAAGCCCTTTTAATTGGTATTAGACTTCAAATTTATGGGTAATAGACTTTTCCCCCAAACATGATTGAACTTGGTTTTTGGAGGGGGTGTTAGCCTTGGATTTTCGGACAAATTGATCCTGACTCGACGAGCCCCATTTAAATGAGTATTAGGCTTAGATTTCTAACCTTGTTCATATCCAAGCCCTTTTAGTTGGTATTAGACTTCAAATTTATAGGTAATAGACTTTTCCCCCAAACATGATTGAACTTGGTTTTTGGAGGGGGTGTTAGCCTTGGATTTTCGTACAAATTGATCCTGACTCGACGAGTCCCATTTAAATGAGTATTAGCCTTAGATTTGTAACCTTGTTCATATCCGAGACCTTTTAGTTTGTATTAGACATCAAATTTATGGGTAATATCCTTTCCCCCCAAACATGATTGAACTTGGTTTTTGAAGGGGGTGTTAGCCTTGGAATTTCGGACAAATTGATCCTGACTCGACGAGCCACAATTAAATGAGTATTATCCTTACATTTATAACCTTTTTCATATCCAAGCCGTTTTAGTTGGTATTAGACTTCAAATTTATGGGTAATAGACTTTTCCCCCAAACATGATTGAACTTTGTTTTTTGCGGGGGTGTTTGCCTTGGATTTTCGGACAAATTGATCCTGACTCGACGAGCCCCATTTAAATGAGTATTAGCCTTAGATTTCTAACCTTTTTCATATCCAAGCCCTTTTAATTGGTATTACACTTCAAATTTATGGGTTATAGACTTTTCCCCCAAACATGATTGAACTTGGTTTTCGGAGGGGGTGTTATCCTTGGATTTTCGGACAAATTGATCCTGACTCGACGAGCCCCATTTAAATGAGTATTAGCCTTAGATTTCTAAACTTGTTCATATCCGAGACCTTTTAGTTTGTATTAGACTTCAAATTTAGGGGTAATATCCTTTCCCCCCAAACATGATTGAACTTGGTTTTCGGAGGGGGTGTTAGCCTCGGATTTTCGGACAAATTGATCCTGACTCGACGAGCCCCATTTAAATGAGTATTAACCTTAGATTTCTAACCTTGTTCATATCCAAGCCCTTTTAGTTGGTATTAGACTTCAAATTTATGGGTAATAGGCTTTTCCCCCAAACATGATTGAACTTGGTTTTTGGAGGGGGTGTTAGCCTTGGATTTTCGGACAAATTGATCCTGACTCGACGAGCCCCATTTAAATGATTATTAGCCTTAGATTTCTAACCTTGTTCATATCCGAGACCTTTTAGTTTGTATTAGACTTCAAATTTATGGGTAATATCCTTTCCCCCCAAACATGATTGAACTTGGTTTTTGGAGGGGGTGTTAGCCTTGGATTTTCGGACAAATTGATCCTGACTCGACGAGCCCCATTTAAATGAGTATTAACCTTAGATTTATAACCTTGTTCATATCCAAGCCCTTTTAGTTGGTATTAGACTTCAAATTTATGGGTAATAGACTTTTCCCTCAAACATGATTGAACTTGGTTTTTGGAGCGGGTGTTAGCCTTGGATTTTCGGACAAATCGATCCTGACTCGACGAGCCCCATTTAAATGAGTATTAGGCTTAGATTTCTAACCTTGTTCATATCCAAGCCCTTTTAGATGGTATTAGACTTCAAATTTATGGGTTATAGGATTTTCCCCCAAACATGATTGAACTTGGTTTTTGGAGGGGGTGTTAGCCTTGGATTTTCGGACAAATTGATCCTGACTCGACGAGCCCCATTTAAATGAGTATTAGCCTTAGATTTCTAACCTTGTTCATATCCAAGACCTTTTAGTTTGTATTAGACTTCAAATTTATGGGTAATATCCTTTCCCCCCAAACATGATTGAACTTGGTTTTTGGAGGGGGTGTTAGCCTTGGATTTTCGGACAAATTGATCCTGACTCGACGAGCCCCATTTAAATGAGTATTAACCTTAGATTTATAACCTTGTTCATATCCAAGCCCTTTTAGTTGGTATTAGACTTCAAATTTGTGGGTAATAGGCTTTTCCCCCAAACATGATTGAACTTGGTTTTTGGAGGGGGTGTTAGCCTTGGATTTTCGGACAAATTGATCCTGACTCGACGAGCCCCATTTAAATGAGTATTAGCCTTAGATTTCTAACCTTGTTCATATCCAAGCCCTTTTAGTTGGTATTAGACTTCAAATTTATGGGCAATATACTTCTCCCCCAAACATGATTGAACTTGGTTTTTGGAGGGGGTGTTAGCCTTGGAATTTCGGACAAATTGATCCTTACTCGACGAGCCACATTTAAATGAGTATTATCCTTAGATTTATAACCTTGTTCATATCGAAGCCCTTTTAGTTGGTATTAGACTTCAAATTTATGGGTAATAGACTTTTCCCCCAAACATGATTGAACTTGGTTTTTTGCGGGGGTTTTTGCCTTGGATTTTCGGCGAAATTGATCCTGACTGGACGTGCCCCATTTAAATGAGTATTAGGCTTAGATTTCTAACCTTGTTCATATCCAAGCCCTTTTAGATGATATTAGACTTCAAATATATGGGTTATAGGCTTTTCCCCCAAACATGATTGAACTTGGTTTTTGGAGGGGGTGTTAGCCTTGGATTTTCGGACAAATTGATCCTGACTCGACGAGCCCCATTTAAATGAGTATTAGCCTTAGATTTCTAACCTTGTTCATATCCAAGACCTTTTAGTTTGTATTAGACTTCAAATTTATGGGTAATATCCTTTCCCCCCAAACATGATTGAACTTGGTTTTCGGAGGGGGTGTTAGCCTTGGATTTTCGGACAAATTGATCCTGACTCGACGAGCCCCATTTAAATGAGTATTAACCTTAGATTTATAACCTTGTTCATATCCAAGCCCTTTTAGTTGGTATTAGACTTCAAATTTATGGGTAATAGGCTTTTCCCCCAAACATGATTGAACTTGGTTTTTGGAGGGGGTGTTAGCCTTGGATTTTCGGACAAATTGATCCTGACTCGACGAGCCCCATTTAAATGAGTATTAGCCTTAGATTTCTAACCTTGTTCATATCCGAGACCTTTTAGTTTGTATTAGACTTCAAATTTATGGGTAATATCCTTTCCCCCCAAACATGATTGAACTTGGTTTTTGGAGGGGGTGTTAGCCTTGGATTTTCGGACAAATTGATCCTGACTCGACGAGCCCCATTTAAATGAGTATTAACCTTAGATTTCTAACCTTGTTCATATCCAAGCCCTTTTAGTTGGTATTAGACTTCAAATTTATGGGTAATAGACTTTTCCCTCAAACATGATTGAACTTGGTTTTTGGAGCGGGTGTTAGCCTTGGATTTTCGGACAAATCGATCCTGACTCGACGAGCCCCATTTAAATGAGTATTAGGCTTAGATTTCTAACCTTGTTCATATCCAAGCCCTTTTAGATGGTATTAGACTTCAAATTTATGGGTTATAGGATTTTCCCCCAAACATGATTGAACTTGGTTTTTGGAGGGGGTGTTAGCCTTGGATTTTCGGACAAATTGATCCTGACTCGACGAGCCCCATTTAAATGAGTATTAGCCTTAGATTTCTAACCTTGTTCATATCCAAGACCTTTTAGTTTGTATTAGACTTCAAATTTATGGGTAATATCCTTTCCCCCCAAACATGATTGAACTTGGTTTTTGGAGGGGGTGTTAGCCTTGGATTTTCGGACAAATTGATCCTGACTCGACGAGCCCCATTTAAATGAGTATTAACCTTAGATTTATAACCTTGTTCATATCCAAGCCCTTTTAGTTGGTATTAGACTTCAAATTTATGGGTAATAGGCTTTTCCCCCAAACATGATTGAACTTGGTTTTTGGAGGGGGTGTTAGCCTTGGATTTTCGGACAAATTGATCCTGACTCGACGAGCCCCATTTAAATGAGTATTAGCCTTAGATTTCTAACCTTGTTCATATCCAAGCCCTTTTAGTTGGTATTAGACTTCAAATTTATGGGCAATATACTTCTCCCCCAAACATGATTGAACTTGGTTTTTGGAGGGGGTGTTAGCCTTGGAATTTCGGACAAATTGATCCTTACTCGACGAGCCACATTTAAATGAGTATTATCCTTAGATTTATAACCTTGTTCATATCGAAGCCCTTTTAGTTGGTATTAGACTTCAAATTTATGGGTAATAGACTTTTCCCCCAAACATGATTGAACTTGGTTTTTGGAGGGGGTGTTAGCCTTGGATTTTCGGACAAATTGATCCTGACTCGACGAGTCCCATTTAAACGAGTATTAGCCTTAGATTTATAACCTTGTTCATATCCAAGCCATTTTAGTTGGTATTAGACTTCAAATTTATGGGTAATAGACTTTTCCCCCAAACATGATTGAACTTGGTTTTTGGAGGGGGTGTTAGCCTTGGATTTTCGGACAAATTGATCCTGACTCGACGAGCCCCATTTAAATGAGTATTAGCCTTAGATTTCTAACCTTGTTCATATCCGAGACCTTTTAGTTTGTATTAGACTTCAAATTTATGGGTAATATCCTTTCCCCCCAAACATGATTGAACTTGGTTTTTGGAGGGGGTGTTAGCCTTGGATTTTCGGACAAATTGATCCTGACTCGACGAGCCCCATTTAAATGAGTATTAACCTTAGATTTATAACCTTGTTCATATCCAATCCCTTTTAGTTGGTATTAGACTTCAAATTTATGGGTAATAGGCTTTTCCCCCAAACATGATTGAACTTGGTTTTTGGAGGGGGTGTTAGCCTTGGATTTTCGGACAAATTGATCCTGACTCGACGAGCCCCATTTAAATGAGTATTAGCCTTAGATTTCTAACCTTGTTCATATCCAAGCCCTTTTAGTTGGTATTAGACTTCAAATTTATGGGCAATATACTTCTCCCCCAAACATGATTGAACTTGGTTTTTGGAGGGGGTGTTAGCCTTGGAATTACGGACAAATTGATCCTGACTCGACGAGCCACAATTAAATGAGTATTATCCTTAGATTTATAACCTTGTTCATATCCTAGCCCTTTTAGTTGGTATTAGACTTCAAATTTATGGGTAATAGACTTTTCCCCCAAACATGATTGAACTTTGTTTTTTGCGGGGGTGTTTGCCTTGGATTTTCGGACAAATTGATCCTGACTCGACGAGCCCCATTTAAATGAGGATTAGGCTTAGATTTCTAACCTTGTTCATATACAAGCCCTTTTAGATGATATTAGACTTCAAATTTATGGGTTATAGGCTTTTCCCCCAAACATGATTGAACTTGGTTTTTGGAGGGGGTGTTAGCCTTGGATTGTCGGACAAATTGATCCTGACTCGACGAGCCCCATTTAAATGAGTATTAGCCTTAGATTTCTAACCTTGTTCATATCCAAGACCTTTTAGTTTGTATTAGACTTCAAATTTATGGGTAATATCCTTTCCCCCCAAACATGATTGAACTTGGTTTTTGGAGGGGGTGTTAGCCTTGGACTTTCAGACAAATTGATCCTGGCTCGACGAATCCCATTTAAATGAGTATTAGCCTTAGATTTCTAACCTTGTTCATTTCCAAGCCCTTTTAGTTGGTATTAGACTTCAAATTTATGGGCAATATACTTTTCCCCCAAACATGATTGAACTTGGTTTTTGGAGGGGGTGTTAGCCTTGGAATTTCGGACAAATTGATCCTGACTCGACGAGCCCCATTTAAATGATTATTAGCCTTAGATTTATAACCTTGTTCATATCCTAGCCCTTTTAGGTGGTATTAGACTTCAAATTTATGGGTAATAGACTTTTCCCCCAAACATGATTGAACTTGGTTTTTTGCGGGGGGTTTTGCCTTGGATTTTCGGAGAAATTGATCCTGACTCGACAAGCCCCATTTAAATGAGTATTAGCCTTAGATTTCTAACCTTTTTCATATCCAAGCCCTTTTATTTGGTATTAGACTTCAAATTTATGGGTTATAGGCTTTTCCCCCAAACATGATTGAACTTGGTTTTTGGAGGGGGTGTTAGCCTTGGAATTTCGGACAAATTGATCCTGACTCGACGAGCCCCATTTAAATGAGTATTAGCCTTAGACTTCTAAACTTGTTCATATCCAAGCCCTTTTAGCTGGTATTAGACTTCAAATTTATGGGTAATAGACATTTCCCTTAAACATGATTGAACTTGGTTTTTGGAGGGGGTGTTAGCGTTGGATTTTCAGACAAATTGATCCTGACTCGACGAGCCCCATTTAAATGAGTATTAGCCTTAGATTTCTAACCTTGTTCATATCCAAGACCTTTTAGTTTGTATTAGACTTCAAATTTATGGGTAATATCCTTTCCCCCCAAACATGATTGAACTTGGTTTTTGGAGGGGGTGTTAGCCTTGGATTTTCGGACAAATTGACCCTGACTCGACGAGCCCCATTTAAATGAGGATTAGGCTTAGATTTCTAACCTTGTTCATATACAAGCCCTTTTAGATGATATTAGACTTCAAATTTATGGGTTATAGGCTTTTCCCCCAAACATGATTGAACTTGGTTTTTGGAGGGGGTGTTAGCCTTGGATTTTCGGACAAATTGACCCTGACTCGACGAGCCCCATTTAAATGAGTATTAGCCTTAGATTTCTAACCTTTTTCATATCCAAGCCCTTTTATTTGGTATTAGACTTCAAATTTATGGGCAATATACTTTTCCCCCAAACATGATTGAACTTGGTTTTTTGCGGGGGTTTTTGCCTTGGATTTTTGGAGAAATTGATCCTGACTCGACGAGCCCCATTTAAATGAGTATTATCCTTAGATTTCTAACCTTGTTCATATCCAAGCCCTTTTAGTTGGTATTAGACTTCAAATTTATGGGCAATATACTTCTCCCCCAAACATGATTGAACTTGGTTTTTGGAGGGGGTGTTAGCCTTGGATTTTCGGACAAATTGATCCTGACTCGACGAGCCCCATTTAAATGAGTATTAGGCTTAGATTTCTAACCTTGTTCATATCCGAGCCCTTTTAGATGGTATTAGACTTCAAATTTATGGGTTATAGGCTTGTCCCCCAAACATGATTGAACTTGGTTTTTGGAGGGGGTGTTAGACTTGGATTTTCGGACAAATTGATCCTGACTCGACGAGTCCCATTTAAATGAGTATTAGCCTTAGATTTCTAACCTTGTTCATATCCAAGACCTTTTAGTTTGTATTAGACTTCAAATTTATGGGTAATATCCTTTCCCCCCAAACATGATTGAACTTGGTTTTTGGAGGGGGTGTTGGCCTTGGATTTTCGGACAAATTGACCCTGACTCGACGAGCCCCATTTAAATGAGTATTAGCCTTAGATTTCTAACCTTTTTCATATCCAAGCCCTTTTATTTGGTATTAGACTTCAAATTTATGGGCAATATACTTTTCCCCCAAACATGATTGAACTTGGTTTTTTGCGGGGGTTTTTGCCTTGGATTTTTGGAGAAATTGATCCTGACTCGACGAGCCCCATTTAAATGAGTATTAGCCTTAGATTTCTAACCTTGTTCATATCCAAGCCCTTTTAGTTGGTATTAGACTTCAAATTTATGGGCAATATACTTCTCCCCCAAACATGATTGAACTTGGTTTTTGGAGGGGGTGTTAGCCTTGGATTTTCGGACAAATTGATCCTGACTCGACGAGCCCCATTTAAATGAGTATTAGGCTTAGATTTCTAACCTTGTTCATATCCGAGCCCTTTTAGATGGTATTAGACTTCAAATTTATGGGTTATAGGCTTGTCCCCCAAACATGATTGAACTTGGTTTTTGGAGGGGGTGTTAGACTTGGATTTTCGGACAAATTGATCCTGACTCGACGAGTCCCATTTAAATGAGTATTAGCCTTAGATTTCTAACCTTGTTCATATCCAAGACCTTTTAGTTTGTATTAGACTTCAAATTTATGGGTAATATCCTTTCCCCCCAAACATGATTGAACTTGGTTTTTGGAGGGGGTGTTGGCCTTGGATTTTCGGACAAATTGACCCTGACTCGACGAGCCCCATTTAAATGAGTATTAGCCTTAGATTTCTAACCTTTTTCATATCCAAGCCCTTTTATTTGGTATTAGACTTCAAATTTATGGGCAATATACTTTTCCCCCAAACATGATTGAACTTGGTTTTTTGCGGGGGTGTTTGCATTGGATTTTCGGACAAATTGATCCTGACTCGACGAGCCCCATTTAAATGAGTATTAGCCTTAGATTTCTAACCTTTTTCATATCCAAGCCCTTTTATTTGGTATTAGACTTCAAATTTATGGGTTATACGCTTTTCCCCCAAACATGATTGAACTTGGTTTTTGGAGGGGGTGTTAGCCTTGGATTTTCAGACAAATTGATCCTGACTCGACGAGCCCCATTTAAATGAGTATTAGCCTTAGATTTCTAACCTTGTTCATATCCAAGACCTTTTAGTTTGTATTAGACTTCAAATTTTGGGTAATATCCTTTTCCCCCAAACATGATTGAACTTCATTTTTGGAGGGGGTGTTAGCCTAGGATTTTCGGACAAATTGATCCTGACTCGATGAGCTTCATTTAAATGAGTATTATCCTTAGATTTCTAACCTTGTTCATATCCAAGCCGTTTTAGTTGGTATTAGACTTCAAATTTATGGGTAGTAGACTTTTCCCCCAAACATGATTGAACTTGGTTTTTGGAGGGGGTGTTAGCCTTGGATTTTCGGACAAATTGATCCTGACTCGACGAGCCCCATTTAAATGAGTATTAGCCTTAGATTTCTAACCTTGTTCATATCCGAGACCTTTTAGTTTGTATTAGACTTCAAATTTATGGGTTATAGGCTTTTCCCCCAAACATGATTGAACTTGGTTTTTGGAGGGGGTGTTAGCCTTGGATTTTCGGACAAATTGACCCTGACTCGACGAGCCCCATTTAAATGAGTATTAGCCTTAGATTTCTAACCTTTTTCATATCCAAGCCCTTTTATGTGGTATTAGACTTTAAATTTATGGGCAATATACTTTTCCCCCAAACATGATTGAACTTGGTTTTTTGCGGGGGTGTTTGCCTTGGATTTTCGGACAAATTGATCCTGACTCGACGAGCCCCATTTAAATGAGTATTAGCCTTAGATTTCTAACCTTTTTCATATCCAAGCCCTTTTATTTGGTATTAGACTTCAAATTTATGGGTTATACGCTTCTCCCCCAAACATGATTGAACTTGGTTTTTGGAGGGGGTGTTAGCCTTGGATTTTCGGACAAATTGATCCTGACTCGACGAGCCCCATTTAAATGAGTATTAGCCTTAGATTTCTATCCTTGTTCATATCCAATATCTTTTAGATGGTATTAGACTTCAAATTTATGGGTTATAGGCTTTTCCCCCAAACATGATTGAACTTGGTTTTTGGAGGGGGTGTTAGCCTTGGATTTTCGGACAAATTGATCCTGACTCGATGATCCCTATTTAAATGAGTATTAGCCTTAGATTTCTAACCTTGTTCATATCCAATCCCTTTTAGATGGTATTAGACTTCAAATTTATGGGTAATATCCTTTTCCCCCAAACATGATTGAACTTGGTTTTTGGAGGGGGTGTTAGCCTTCGATTTTCGGACAAATTGATCCTTACTCAACGAGCCCCATTTAAACAAGTATTATCCTTAGATTTATAACCTTGTTCATATCCAAGCCATTTTAGTTGGTATTAGACTTCAAATTTTGGGTAATATCCTTTTCCCCCAAACATGATTGAACTTCATTTTTGGAGGGGGTGTTAGCCTAGGATTTTCGGACAAATTGATCCTGACTCGATGAGCTTCATTTAAATGAGTATTATCCTTAGATTTCTAACCTTGTTCATATCCAAGCCGTTTTAGTTGGTATTAGACTTCAAATTTATGGGTAGTAGACTTTTCCCCCAAACATGATTGAACTTGGTTTTTGGAGGGGGTGTTAGCCTTGGATTTTCGGACAAATTGATCCTGACTCGACGAGCCCCATTTAAATGAGTATTAGCCTTAGATTTCTAACCTTGTTCATATCCGAGACCTTTTAGTTTGTATTAGACTTCAAATTTATGGGTTATAGGCTTTTCCCCCAAACATGATTGAACTTGGTTTTTGGAGGGGGTGTTAGCCTTGGATTTTCGGACAAATTGACCCTGACTCGACGAGCCCCATTTAAATGAGTATTAGCCTTAGATTTCTAACCTTTTTCATATCCAAGCCCTTTTATTTGGTATTAGACTTTAAATTTATGGGCAATATACTTTTCCCCCAAACATGATTGAACTTGGTTTTTTGCGGGGGTGTTTGCCTTGGATTTTCGGACAAATTGATCCTGACTCGACGAGCCCTATTTAAATGAGTATTAGCCTTAGATTTCTAACCTTTTTCATATCCAAGCCCTTTTATTTGGTATTAGACTTCAAATTTATGGGTTATAGGCTTTTCCCCCAAACATGATTGAACTTGGTTTTTGGAGGGGGTGTTAGGCTTGGATTTTCGGACAAATTGATCCTGACTCGACGAGCCCCATTTAAATGAGTATTACCTTAGATTTCTAACCTTGTACATATCCAAGCGCTTTTAGATGGTATTAGACTTCAAATTTATGGGTTATAGGTTTTTCCTCCAAACATGATTGAACTTGGTTTTTGGAGGCGGTGTTAGCCTTGGATTTTCGGACACATTGATCCTGACTCGACGAGCCCCATTTAAATGAGTATTAGCCTTAGATTTCTAACCTTGTTCATATCCAACCCCTTTTAGTTGGTATTAGACTTCAAATTTGTGGGCAATATACTTTTCCCCCAAACATGATTGAACTTGGTTTTTGGAGGGGGTGTTAGCCTTGGAATTTCGGACAAATTGATCATGACTCGACGAACCCCATTTAAATGAGTATTATCCTTAGATTTCTAATCTTGTTCATATCCAAGCCCTTTTAGATGGTATTAGACTTCAAATTTATTGGTTATAGGCTTTTCCCCCAAACATGATTGAACTTGGTTTTTGGAGGGGGTGTTAGCCTTGGATTTTCGGACAAATTGATCCTGACTCGACGAGCCCCATTTAAATGAGTATTACCCTTAGATTTCTAACCTTGTTCATATCCAAGCCCTTTTAGTTGGTATTAGACTTCAAATTTGTGGGCAATATACTTTTCCCCCAAACATGATTGAACTTGGTTTTTGGAGGGGGTTTTAGCCTTGGATTTTCGGACAAATTGATCCTGACTCGACGAGCCCCATTTAAATGAGTATTAGCCTTAGATTTCTAACCTTGTTCATATCCAAGCTCTTTTAGTTGGTATTAGACTTCAAATTTATGGGCAATATACTTTTCCCCCAAACATGATTGATTTTGGTTTTTGGAGGGGGTGTTAGTCTTGGATTTTCGGACAAATTGATCCTGACTCGACGAGCCCCATTTAAATGAGTATTAACCTTAGATTTCTAACCTTGTTCATATCCAATCCCTTTTAGTTGGTATTAGACTTCAAATTTATGGGTAATAGACTTTTCCTCCAAACACGATTGAACTTGGTTTTTGGAGGGGGTGTTAGCCTTGGATTTTCGGACAAATTGATCCTGACTCGACGAGCCCTATTTAAATGAGTATTAGCCTTAGATTTCTAACCTTGTTCATATCCAAAGCTCTTTTAGTTTGTATTAGACTTCAAATTTTTGGGTAATAGACTTTTCCCCCAAACATGATTGAACTTGGTTTTTGGAGGGGGTGTTAGCCTTAGATTTTCGGACAAATTGATCCTGACTCGACGAACCCCATTTAAATGAGTATTATCCTTAGATTTCTAATCTTGTTCATATCCAAGCCCTTTTAGATGGTATTAGACTTCAAATTTATGGGTTATAGGCTTTTCCCCCAAACATGATTGAACTTGGTTTTTGGAGGCGGTGTTAGCCTTGGATTTTCGGACACATTGATCCTGACTCGACGAGCCCCATTTAAATGAGTATTAGCCTTAGATTTCTAACCTTGTTCATATCCAAACCCTTTTAGTTGGTATTAGACTTCAAATTTGTGGGCAATATACTTTTCCCCCAAACATGATTGAACTTGGTTTTTGGAGGGGGTGTTAGCCTTGGAATTTCGGACAAATTGATCATAACTCGACGAACCCCATTTAAATGAGTATTATCCTTAGATTTCTAATCTTGTTCATATCCAAGCCCTTTTAGATGGTATTAGACTTCAAATTTATGGGTTATAGGTTTTTCCCCCAAACATGATTGAACTTGGTTTTTGGAGGCGGTGTTAGCCTTGGATTTTCGGACACATTGATCCTGACTCGACGAGCCCCATTTAAATGAGTATTAGCCTTAGATTTCTAACCTTGTTCATATCCAAACCCTTTTAGTTGGTATTAGACTTCAAATTTGTGGGCAATATACTTTTCCCCCAAACATGATTGAACTTGGTTTTTGGAGGGGGTGTTAGCCTTGGAATTTCGGACAAATTGATCATGACTCGACGAACCCCATTTAAATAAGTATTATCCTTAGATTTCTAATCTTGTTCATATCCAAGCCCTTTTAGATGGTATTAGACTTCAAATTTATTGGTTATAGGCTTTTCCCCCAAACATGATTGAACTTGGTTTTTGGAGGGGGTGTTAGCCTTGGATTTTCGGACAAATTGATCCTGACTCGACGAGCCCCATTTAAATGAGTATTAGCCTTAGATTTCTAACCTTGTTCATATCCAAGACCTTTTAGTTTGTATTAGACTTCAAATTTATGGGTAATATCCTTTCCCCCCAAACATGATTGAACTTGGTTTTTGGAGGGGGTGTTGGCCTTGGATTTTCGGACAAATTGACCCTGACTCGACGAGCCCCATTTAAATGAGTATTAGCCTTAGATTTCTAACCTTTTTCATATCCAAGCCCTTTTATTTGGTATTAGACTTCAAATTTATGGGCAATATACTTTTCCCCCAAACATGATTGAACTTGGTTTTTTGCGGGGGTGTTTGCATTGGATTTTCGGACAAATTGATCCTGACACGACGAGCCCCATTTAAATGAGTATTAGCCTTAGATTTCTAACCTTTTTCATATCCAAGCCCTTTTATTTGGTATTAGACTTCAAATTTATGGCTTATACGCTTTTCCCCCAAACATGATTGAACTTGGTTTTTGGAGGGGGTGTTAGCCTTGGATTTTCGGACAAATTGATCCTGACTCGACGAGCCCCATTTAAATGAGTATTAGCCTTAGATTTCTAACCTTGTTCATATCCAATCCCTTTTAGATGGTATTAGACTTCAAATTTATGGGTAATATCCTTTTCCCCCAAACATGATTGAACTTGGTTTTTGGAGGGGGTGTTAGCCTTCGAT
Organism: Salix caprea; assembly: GCA_964035475.1. Classification (NCBI taxonomy): domain Eukaryota; kingdom Viridiplantae; phylum Streptophyta; class Magnoliopsida; order Malpighiales; family Salicaceae; genus Salix; species Salix caprea. The sequence goes on along the minus strand of OZ037748.1, from coordinate 2,320,411 downwards.
TTTCGGACAAATTGATCCTTACTCGACGAGCCCCATTTAAACAAGTATTATCCTTAGATTTATAACCTTGTTCATATCCGAGCCCTTTTAGATGGTATTAGACTTCAAATTTATGGGTTATAGGCTTGTCCCCCAAACATGATTGAACTTGGTTTTTGGAGGGGGTGTTAGACTTGGATTTTCGGACAAATTGATCCTGACTCGACGAGTCCCATTTAAATGAGTATTAGCCTTAGATTTCTAACCTTGTTCACATCCAAGACCTTTTAGTTTGTATTAGACTTCAAATTTATGGGTAATATCCTTTCCCCCCAAACATGATTGAACTTGGTTTTTGGAGGGGGTGTTGGCCTTGGATTTTTGGACAAATTGACCCTGACTCGACGAGCCCCATTTAAATGAGTATTAGCCTTAGATTTCTAGCCTTGTTCATATCCAATATCTTTTAGATGGTATTAGACTTCAAATTTATGGGTTATAGGCTTTTCCCCCAAACATGATTGAACTTGGTTTTTGGAGGGGGTGTTAGCCTTGGATTTTCGGACAAATTGATCCTGACTCGACGATCCCCATTTAAATGAGTATTAGCCTTATATTTCTAACCTTGTTCATATCCAATCCCTTTTAGATGGTATTAGACTTCAAATTTATGGGTAATATCCTTTTCCCCCAAACATGATTGAACTTGGTTTTTGGAGGGGGTGTTAGCCTTCGATTTTCGGACAAATTGATCCTTACTCGACGAGCCCCATTTAAACAAGTATTATCCTTAGATTTATAACCTTGTTCATATCCAAGCCATTTTAGTTGGTATTAGACTTCAAATTTTGGGTAATATCCTTTTCCCCCAAACATGATTGAACTTCATTTTTGGAGGGGGTGTTAGCCTAGGATTTTCGGACAAATTGATCCTGACTCGATGAGCTTCATTTAAATGAGTATTATCCTTAGATTTCTTAGCTTGTTCATATCCAAGCCGTTTTAGTTGGTATTAGACTTCAAATTTATGGGTAGAAGACTTTTCCCCCAAACATGATTGAACTTGGTTTTTGGAGGGGGTGTTAGCCTTGGATTTTCGGACAAATTGATCCTGACTCGACGAGCCCCATTTAAATGAGTATTAGCCTTAGATTTCTAACCTTGTTCATATCCGAGACCTTTTAGTTTGTATTAGACTTCAAATTTATGGGTAATATCCTTTCCCCCCAAACATGATTGAACTTGGTTTTTGGAGGGGGTGTTAGGCTTGGATTTTCGGACAAATTGACCCTGACTCGACGAGCCCCATTTAAATGAGTATTAGCCTTAGATTTCTAAACTTTTTCATATCCAAGCCCTTTTATTTGGTATTAGACTTTAAATTTATGGGCAATATACTTTTCCCTCAAACATGATTGAACTTGGTTTTTTGCGGGGGTGTTTGCCTTGGATTTTCGGACAAATTGATCCTGACTCGACGAGCCCCATTTAAATGAGTATTAGCCTTAGATTTCTAACCTTTTTCATATCCAAGCCCTTTTATTTGGTATTAGACTTCAAATTTATGGGTTATAGGCTTTTCCCCCAAACATGATTGAACTTGGTTTTTGGAGGGGGTGTTAGCCTTGGATTTTCAGACAAATTGATCCTGACTCGACGAGTCCCATTTAAATGAGTATTAGCCTTAGATTTCTAACCTTGTTCATATCCAAGACCTTTTAGTTTGTATTAGACTTCAAATTTAGGGGTAATATCCTTTCCCCCCAAACATGATTGAACTTGGTTTTTGGAGGGGGTGTTAGCCTTGGATTTTTGGATAAATTGATCCTAGCTCGACGAGCCCTATTTAAATGAGTATTAGACTTAGATTTCTAACCTTGTTCATATCCAAGCCCTTTTAGTTGGTATTAGACTTCAAATTTATGGGCAATATACTTTTCCCCCAAACATGATTGAACTTGGTTTTTGGAGGGGGTGTTAGCCTTGGAATTTCGGACAAATTGATCCTGACTCGACGAGCCCCATTTAAATGAGTATTAGCCTTAGATTTCTAACCTTTTTAATATCCAAGGCCTTTTAGTTGGTATTAGACTTCAAATTTATGGGTAATAGACTTTTCCCCCAAACATGATTGAACTTGGTTTTTGGAGGGGGTGTTAGCCTTGGATTTTCGGACAAATTCATCCTGACTCAACGAGCCCCATTTAAATGAGTTTTAGCCTTAGATTTCTAACCTTGTTCATATCCAAGCCCTTTTAGCTGGTATTAGACTTCAAATTTATGGGTAATAGACATTTCCCTTAAACATGATTGAACTTGGTTTTTGGAGGGGGTGTTAGCCTTGGATTTTCGGACAAATTGATCCTGACTCGACGAGTCCCATTTAAATGAGTATTAGCCTTAGATTTCTAACCTTGTTCATATCCAAGACCTTTTAGTTTGTATTAGACTTCAAATTTATGGGTAATATCCTTTCCCCCCAAACATGATTGAACTTGGTTTTTGGAGGGGGTGTTAGCCTTGGATTTTCGGACAAATTGATCCTGACTCGACGAGCTCCATTTAAATGAGTATTAGCCTTAGATTTCTAACCTTTTTCATATCCAAGCCCTTTTATTTGGTATTAGACTTCAAATTTATGGGCAATATACTTTTCCCCCAAACATGATTGAACTTGGTTTTTTGCGGGGGTGTTTGCCTTGGATTTTCGGACAAATTGATCCTGACTCGACGAGCCCCATTTAAATGAGTATTAGCCTTAGATTTCTAACCTTTTTCATATCCAAGCCCCTTTATTTGGTACTAGACTTCAAATTTATGGGTTATAGGCTTTTCCCCCAAACATGATTGAACTTGGTTTTTGGAGGGGTGTTAGCCTTGGATTTTCGGACAAATTGATCCTGACTCGACGAGCCCCATTTAAATGAGTATTAGCCTTATATTTCTAACCTTGTTCATATCCAATCCCTTTTAGATGGTATTAGACTTCAAATTTATGGGTTATAGGCTTTTCCCCCAAACATGATTGAACTTGGTTTTTGGAGGGGGTGTTAGCCTTGGAATTTCGGACAAATTGATCCTGACTCGACGAGCCCCATTTAAATGAGTATTAGCCTTAGATTTCTAACCTTTTTCATATCCAAGCCCTTTTATTTGGTATTAGACTTCAAATTTATGGGCAATATACTTTTCCCCCAAACATGATTGAACTTGGTTTTTTGCGGGGGTTTTTGCCTTGGATTTTTTGAGAAATTGATCCTGACTCGACGAGCCCCATTTAAATGAGTATTAGCCTTAGATTTCTAACCTAGTTCATATCCAAGCCCTTTTAGTTGGTATTAGACTTCAAATTTATGGGCAATATACTTCTCCCCCAAACATGATTGAACTTGGTTTTTGGAGGGGGTGTTAGCCTTGGATTTTCGGACAAATTGATCCTGACTCGACGAGCCCCATTTAAATGAGTATTAGGCTTAGATTTCTAACCTTGTTCATATCCGAGCCCTTTTAGATGGTATTAGACTTCAAATTTATGGGTTATAGGCTTTTCCCCCAAACATGATTGAACTTGGTTTTTGGAGGGGGTGTTAGCCTTGGATTTTCGGACAAATTGATCCTGACTCGACGAGTCCCATTTAAATGAGTATTAGCCTTATATTTCTAACCTTGTTCATATCCAAGACCTTTTAGTTTGTATTAGACTTCAAATTTATGGGTAATATCCTTTCCCCCCAACCATGATTGAACTTGGTTTTTGGAGGGGGTGTTAGCCTTGGATTTTCGGACAAATTGATCCTGACTCGACGAGCCCCATTTAAATGAGTATTAGCCTTAGATTTCTAACCTTGTTCATATCCAAGACCTTTTAGTTTGTATTAGACTTCAAATTTATGGGTAATATCCTTTCCCCCCAACCATGATTGAACTTGGTTTTTGGAGGGGGTGTTAGCCTTGGATTTTCGGACAAATTGACCCTGACTCGACGAGCCCCATTTAAATGAGTATTAGCCTTAGATTTCTAACCTTTTTCATATCCAAGCCCTTTTATTTGGTATTAGACTTCAAATTTATGGGCAATATACTTTTCCCCCAAACATGATTGAACTTGGTTTTTTGCGGGGGTGTTTGCCTTGGATTTTCGGACAAATTGATCCTGACTCGACGAGCCCCATTTAAATGAGTATTAGCCTTAGATTTCTAACCTTTTTCATATCCAAGCCCTTTTATTTGGTATTAGACTTCAAATTTATGGGTTATACGCTTTTCGCCCAAACATGATTGAACTTGGTTTTTGGAGGGGGTGTTAGCCTTGGATTTTCGGACAAATTGATCCTGACTCGACGAGCCCCATTTAAATGAGTATTAGCCTTAGATTTCTAACCTTGTTCATATCCAATCCCTTTTAGATGGTATTAGACTTCAAATTTATGGGTAGTAGACTTTTCCCCCAAACATGATTGAACTTGGTTTTTGGAGGGGGTGTTAGCCTTGGATTTTCGGACAAATTGATCCTGACTCGACGAGCCCCATTTAAATGAGTATTAGCCTTAGATTTCTAACCTTGTTCATATCCGAGACCTTTTAGTTTGTATTAGACTTCAAATTTATGGGTAATATCCTTTCCCCCCAAACATGATTGAACTTGGTTTTTGGAGGGGGTGTTAGCCTTGGATTTTCGGACAAATTGATCCTGACTCGACAAGCCCCATTTAAATGAGTATTAACCTTAGATTTCTAACCTTGTTCATATCCAAGCCCTTGTAGTTGGTATTAGACTTCAAATTTATGGCTTATAGGCTTTTCCCCCAAACATGATTGAACTTGGTTTTTGGAGGGGGTGTTAGCCTTGGATTTTTGGACAAATTGATCCTGACTCGACGAGCCCCATTTAAATGAGTATTAGCCTTAGATTTCTAACCTTGTTCATATCCAAGCCCTTTTAGTTGGTATTAGACTTCAAATTTATCGGCAATATACTTGTCCCCCAAACATGATTGAACTTGGTTTTGGAGGGGGTGTTAGCCTTGGAATTTCGGACAAATTGATCCTGACTTGACGAGCCACATTTAAATGAGTATTATCCTTAGATTTATAACCTTGTTCATATCGAAGCCCTTTTAGTTGGTATTAGACTTCAAATTTATGGGTAATAGACTTTTCCCCCAAACATGATTGAACTTGGTTTTTTGCGGGGGTTTTTGCCTTGGATTTTCGGAGAAATTGATCCTGACTCGACGAGCCCTATTTAAATGAGTATTAGACTTAGATTTCTAACCTTGTTCATATCCAAGCCCTTTTAGATGATATTAGACTTCAAATTTATGGGTTATAGGCTTTTCCCCCAAACATGATTGAACTTGGTTTTTGGAGGGGGTGTTAGCCTTGGATTTTCGGACAAATTGATCCTGACTCGACGAGTCCCATTTAAACGAGTATTAGCCTTAGATTTATAACCTTGTTCATATCCAAGCCATTTTAGTTGGTATTAGACTTCAAATTTATGGGCAATATACTTTTCCCCCAAACATGATTGAACTTGGTTTTTGGAGGGGGTGTTAGCCTTGGATTTTCGGACTAATTGATCCTGACTCGATGAGCTTCATTTAAATGAGTATTATCCTTAGATTTCTAACCTTGTTCATATCCAAGCCCTTTTAGGTGGTATTAGACTTCAAGTTTATGGGTTATAGGCTTTTTCCCCAAACATGATTGAACTTGGTTTTTGGAGGGGGTGTTAGACTTGGATTTTCGGACAAATTGACCCTGACTCGACGAGCTCCATTTAAATGAGTATTAGCCTTAGATTTCTAACCTTTTTCATATCCAAGCCCTTTTATTTGGTATTAGACTTCAAATTTATGGGCAATATACTTTTCCCCCAAACATGATTGAACTTGGTTTTTTGCGGGGGTGTTTGCATTGGATTTTCGGACAAATTGATCCTGACTCGACGAGCCCCATTTAAATGAGTATTAGCCTTAGATTTCTAACCTTGTTCATATCCAAGCCCTTTTAGTTGGTATTAGACTTCAAATTTATGGGCAATATACTTTTCCCCCAAACATGATTGAACTTGGTTTTTGGAGGGGGTGTTAGCCTTGGAATTTCGGACAAATTGATACTGACTCGACGAGCCACAATTAAATGAGTATTATCCTTAGATTTATAACCTTGTTCGTATCCAAGCCCTTTTAGTTGGTATTAGACTTCAAATTTACGGGTAATAGACTTTTCCCCCAAACATGATTGAACTTGGTTTTTTGCGGGGGTGTTTGGCTTGGATTTTTGGACAAATTGATCCTGACTCGACGACCCCCATTTAAATGAGTATTAGGCTTAGATTTCTAACCTTGTTCATATCCAAGACCTTTTAGATGATATTAGACTTCAAATTTATGGGTTATAGGCTTTTCCCCCAAACATGATTGAACTTGGTTTTTGGAGGGGGTGTTAGCCTTGGATTTTCGGACAAATTGATCCTGACTTGACGAGCCCCATTTAAATGAGTATTAGCCTTAGATTTCTAACCTTGTTCATATCCAAGACCTTTTAGTTTGTATTAGACTTCAAATTTATGGGTAATATCCTTTCCCCCAAACATGATTGAACTTGATTTTTGGAGGGGGTGTTAGCCTTGGAATTTCGGACAAATTGATCCTGACTCGACGAGCCCCATTTAAATGAGTATTAGCCTTAGATTTCTAAACTTGTTCATATCCAAGCCCTTTTAGCTGGTATTAGACTTCAAATTTATGGGTAATAGACATTTCCCTTAAACATGATTGAACTTGGTTTTTGGAGGGGGTGTTAGCCTTGGATTTTCAGACAAATTGATCCTGACTCGACGAGCCCCATTGAAATGAGTATTATCCTTAGATTTCTAACCTTGTTCATATCCAAGCCCTTTTAGTTGGTATTAGACTTCAAATTTATGGGTTATAGGCTTTTCCCCCAACACATGATTGAACTTGGTTTTTGGAGGGGGTGTTAGCCTTGGATTTTTGGACATATTGATCGTGGCTCGACGAGCCCCATTTAAGTGAGTATTAGTCTTAGATTTCTAACCTTGGTCATATCCAAGACCTTTTAGTTGGTATTAGACTTCAAATTTATGGGTAATATCCTTTTCCCCCAAACATGATTGAACTTGGATTTTGGAGGGGGTGTTAGCCTTGGATTTTCGGACAAATTGATCCAGACTCGACGAGCCCCATTTAAATGAGTATTAGCCTTAGATTTATAACCTTGTTCATATCCTAGCCCTTTTAGGTGGTATTAGACTTCAAATTTATGGGTAATAGACTTTTCCCCCAAACATGATTGAACTTGGTTTTTGGAGGGGGTGTTAGCCTTGGATTTTCGGACAAATTGACCCTGACTCGACGAGCCCCATTTAAATGAGGATTAGGCTTAGATTTCTAACCTTGTTCATATACAAGCCCTTTTAGATGATATTAGACTTCAAATTTATGGGTTATAGGCTTTTCCCCCAAACATGATTGAACTTGGTTTTTGGAGGGGGTGTTAGCCTTGGATTTTCGGACAAATTGACCCTGACTCGACGAGCCCCATTTAAATGAGTATTAGCCTTAGATTTCTAACCTTTTTCATATCCTAGCCCTTTTATTTGGTATTAGACTTCAAATTTATGGGCAATATACTTTTCCCCCAAACATGATTGAACTTGGTTTTTTGCTGGGGTTTTTGCCTTGGATTTTGGGAGAAATTGATCCTGACTCGACGAGCCCCATTTAAATGAGTATTAGCCTTAGATTTCTAACCTTGTTCATATCCAAGCCCTTTTAGTTGGTATTAGACTTCAAATTTATGGGCAATATACTTCTCCCCCAAACATGATTGAACTTGGTTTTTGGAGGGGGTGTTAGCCTTGGATTTTCGGACAAATTGATCCTGACTCGACGAGCCCCATTTAAATGAGTATTAGGCTTAGATTTCTAACCTTGTTCATATCCGAGCCCTTTTAGATGGTATTAGACTTCAAATTTATGGGTTATAGGCTTGTCCCCCAAACATGATTGAACTTGGTTTTTGGAGGGGGTGTTAGACTTGGCTTTTCGGACAAATTGATCCTGACTCGACGAGTCCCATTTAAATGAGTATTAGCCTTAGATTTCTAACCTTGTTCATATCCAAGACCTTTTAGTTTGTATTAGACTTCAAATTTATGGGTAATATCCTTTCCCCCCAAACATGATTGAACTTGGTTTTTGGAGGGGGTGTTAGCCTTGGATTTTCGGACAAATTGACCCTGACTCGACGAGCCCCATTTAAATGAGTATTAGCCTTAGATTTCTAACCTTTTTCATATCCAAGCCCTTTTATTTGGTATTAGACTTCAAATTTATGGGCAATATACTTTTCCCCCAAACATGATTGAACTTGGTTTTTTGCGGGGGTGTTTGCATTGGATTTTCGGACAAATTGATCCTGACTCGACGAGCCCCATTTAAATGAGTATTAGCCTTAGATTTCTAACCTTTTTCATATCCAAGCCCTTTTATTTGGTATTAGACTTCAAATTTATGGGTTATACGCTTTTCCCCCAAACATGATTGAACTTGGTTTTTGGAGGGGGTGTTAGCCTTGGATTTTCGGACAAATTGATCCTGACTCGACGAGCCCCATTTAAATGAGTATTAGCCTTAGATTTCTAGCCTTGTTCATATCCAATATCTTTTAGATGGTATTAGACTTCAAATTTATGGGTTATAGGCTTTTCCCCCAAACATGATTGAACTTGGTTTTTGGAGGGGGTGTTAGCCTTGGATTTTCGGACAAATTGATCCTGACTCGACGATCCCCATTTAAATAAGTATTAGCCTTAGATTTCTAACCTTGTTCATATCCAATCCCTTTTAGATGGTATTAGACTTCAAATTTATGGGTAATATCCTTTTCCCCCAAACATGATTGAACTTGGTTTTTGGAGGGGGTGTTAGCCTTCGATTTTCGGACAAATTGATCCTTACTCGACGAGCCCCATTTAAACAAGTATTATCCTTAGATTTATAACCTTGTTCATATCCAAGCCATTTTAGTTGGTATTAGACTTCAAATTTTGGGTAATATCCTTTTCCCCCAAACATGATTGAACTTCATTTTTGGAGGGGGTGTTAGCCTAGGATTTTCGGACAAATTGATCCTGACTCGACGAGTCCCATTTAAATGAGTATTAGCCTTAGATTTCTAACCTTGTTCATATCCAAGACCTTTTAGTTTGTATTAGACTTCAAATTTATGGGTAATATCCTTTCCCCCCAAACATGATTGAACTTGGTTTTTGGAGGGGGTGTTGGCCTTGGATTTTCGGACAAATTGACCCTGACTCGACGAGCCCCATTTAAATGAGGATTAGGCTTAGATTTCTAACCTTGTTCATATACAAGCCCTTTTAGATGGTATTAGACTTCAAATTTATGGGTTATAGGCTTTTCCCCCAAACATGATTGAACTTGGTTTTTGGAGGGGGTGTTAGCCTTGGATTTTCGGACAAATTGATCCTGACTCGACGAGCCCCATTTAAATGAGTATTAGCCTTAGATTTCTAACCTTTTTCATATCCAAGCCCCTTTATTTGGTACTAGACTTCAAATTTATGGGTTATAGGCTTTTCCCCCAAACAAGATTGAACTTGGTTTTTGGAGGGGTGTTAGCCTTGGATTTTCGGACAAATTGATCCTGACTCGACGAGCCCCATTTAAATGAGTATTAGCCTTATATTTCTAACCTTGTTCATATCCAATCCCTTTTAGATGGTATTAGACTTCAAATTTATGGGTTATAGGCTTTTCCCCCAAACATGATTGAACTTGGTTTTTGGAGGGGGTGTTAGCCTTGGAATTTCGGACAAATTGATCCTGACTCGACGAGCCCCATTTAAATGAGTATTAGCCTTAGATTTCTAACCTTTTTCATATCCAAGCCCTTTTATTTGGTATTAGACTTCTAATTTATGGGCAATATACTTTTCCCCCAAACATGATTGAACTTGGTTTTTTGCGGGGGTTTTTGCCTTGGATTTTTTGAGAAATTGATCCTGACTCGACGAGCCCCATTTAAATGAGTATTAGCCTTAGATTTCTAACCTTGTTCATATCCAAGCCCTTTTAGTTGGTATTAGACTTCAAATTTATGGGCAATATACTTCTCCCCCAAACATGATTGAACTTGGTTTTTGGAGGGGGTGTTAGCCTTGGATTTTCGGACAAATTGATCCTTACTCGACGAGCCCCATTTAAATGAGTATTAGGCTTAGATTTCTAACCTTGTTCATATCCGAGCCCTTTTAGATGGTATTAGACTTCAAATTTATGGGTTATAGGCTTTTCCCCCAAACATGATTGAACTTGGTTTTTGGAGGGGGTGTTAGCCTTGGATTTTCGGACAAATTGATCCTGACTCGACGAGTCCCATTTAAATGAGTATTAGCCTTAGATTTCTAACCTTGTTCATATCCAAGACCTTTTAGTTTGTATTAGACTTCAAATTTATGGGTAATATCCTTTCCCCCCAACCATGATTGAACTTGGTTTTTGGAGGGGGTGTTAGCCTTGGATTTTCGGACAAATTGACCCTGACTCGACGAGCCCCATTTTAATGAGTATTAGCCTTAGATTTCTAACCTTGTTCATATCCAAGACCTTTTAGTTTGTATTAGACTTCAAATTTATGGGTAATATCCTTTCCCCCCAAACATGATTGAACTTGGTTTTTGGAGGGGGTGTTAGCCTTGGATTTTCGGACAAATTGACCCTGACTCGACGAGCCCCATTTAAATGAGTATTAGCCTTAGATTTCTAACCTTTTTCATATCCAAGCCCTTTTATTTGGTATTAGACTTCAAATTTATGGGCAATATACTTTTCCCCCAAACATGATTGAACTTGGTTTTTTGCGGGGGTGTTTGCATTGGATTTTCGGACAAATTGATCCTGACTCGACGAGCCCCATTTAAATGAGTATTAGCCTTAGATTTCTAACCTTTTTCATATCCAAGCCCTTTTATTTGGTATTAGACTTCAAATTTATGGGTTATACGCTTTTCCCCCAAACATGATTGAACTTGGTTTTTGGAGGGGGTGTTAGCCTTGGATTTTCGGACAAATTGATCCTGACTCGACGAGCCCCATTTAAATGAGTATTAGCCTTAGATTTCTAGCCTTGTTCATATCCAATATCTTTTAGATGGTATTAGACTTCAAATTTATGGGTTATAGGCTTTTCCCCCAAACATGATTGAACTTGGTTTTTGGAGGGGGTGTTAGCCTTGGATTTTCGGACAAATTGATCCTGACTCGACGATCCCCATTTAAATGAGTATTAGCCTTAGATTTCTAACCTTGTTCATATCCAATCCCTTTTAGATGGTATTAGACTTCAAATTTATGGGTAATATCCTTTTCCCCCAAACATGATTGAACTTGGTTTTTGGAGGGGGTGTTAGCCTTCGATTTTCGGACAAATTGATCCTTACTCGACGAGCCCCATTTAAACAAGTATTATCCTTAGATTTATAACCTTGTTCATATCCAAGCCATTTTAGTTGGTATTAGACTTCAAATTTTGGGTAATATCCTTTTCCCCCAAACATGATTGAACTTCATTTTTGGAGGGGGTGTTAGCCTAGGATTTTCGGACAAATTGATCCTGACTCGACGAGTCCCATTTAAATGAGTATTAGCCTTAGATTTCTAACCTTGTTCATATCCAAGACCTTTTAGTTTGTATTAGACTTCAAATTTATGGGTAATATCCTTTCCCCCCAAACATGATTGAACTTGGTTTTTGGAGGGGGTGTTAGCCTTGGATTTTCGGACAAATTGACCCTGACTCGACGAGCCCCATTTAAACGAGTATTAGCCTTAGATTTATAACCTTGTTCATATCCTAGCCCTTTTAGGTGGTATTAGACTTCAAATTTATGGGTTATAGGCTTTTCCCCCAAACATGATTGAACTTGGTTTTTGGAGGGGGTGTTAGCCTTGGATTTTCGGACAAATTGATCCTGACTCGACGAGCCCCATTTAAATGAGTATTAGCCTTAGATTTCTAACCTTTTTCATATCCAAGCCCCTTTATTTGGTACTAGACTTCAAATTTATGGGTTATAGGCTTTTCCCCCAAACATGATTGAACTTGGTTTTTGGAGGGGGTGTTAGCCTTGGATTTTCGGACAAATTGATCCTGACTCGACGAGCTCCATTTAAATGAGTATTAGCCTTAGATTTCTAACCTTTTTCATATCCAAGCCCTTTTATTTGGTATTAGACTTCAAATTTATGGGCAATATACTTTTCCCCCAAACATGATTGAACTTGGTTTTTTGCGGGGGTGTTTGCCTTGGATTTTCGGACAAATTGATCCTGACTCGACGAGCCCCATTTAAATGAGTATTAGCCTTAGATTTCTAACCTTTTTCATATCCAAGCCCCTTTATTTGGTACTAGACTTCAAATTTATGGGTTATAGGCTTTTCCCCCAAACATGATTGAACTTGGTTTTTGGAGGGGTGTTAGCCTTGGATTTTCGGACAAATTGATCCTGACTCGACGAGCCCCATTTAAATGAGTATTAGCCTTATATTTCTAACCTTGTTCATATCCAATCCCTTTTAGATGGTATTAGACTTCAAATTTATGGGTTATAGGCTTTTCCCCCAAACATGATTGAACTTGGTTTTTGGAGGGGGTGTTAGCCTTGGAATTTCGGACAAATTGATCCTGACTCGACGAGCCCCATTTAAATGAGTATTAGCCTTAGATTTCTAACCTTTTTCATATCCAAGCCCTTTTATTTGGTATTAGACTTCAAATTTATGGGCAATATACTTTTCCCCCAAACATGATTGAACTTGGTTTTTTGCGGGGGTTTTTGCCTTGGATTTTTTGAGAAATTGATCCTGACTCGACGAGCCCCATTTAAATGAGTATTAGCCTTAGATTTCTAACCTTGTTCATATCCAAGCCCTTTTAGTTGGTATTAGACTTCAAATTTATGGGCAATATACTTCTCCCCCAAACATGATTGAACTTGGTTTTTGGAGGGGGTGTTAGCCTTGGATTTTCGGACAAATTGATCCTGACTCGACGAGCCCCATTTAAATGAGTATTAGGCTTAGATTTCTAACCTTGTTCATATCCGAGCCCTTTTAGATGGTATTAGACTTCAAATTTATGGGTTATAGGCTTTTCCCCCAAACATGATTGAACTTGGTTTTTGGAGGGGGTGTTAGCCTTGGATTTTCGGACAAATTGATCCTGACTCGACGAGTCCCATTTAAATGAGTATTAGCCTTAGATTTCTAACCTTGTTCATATCCAAGACCTTTTAGTTTGTATTAGACTTCAAATTTATGGGTAATATCCTTTCCCCCCAACCATGATTGAACTTGGTTTTTGGAGGGGGTGTTAGCCTTGGATTTTCGGACAAATTGACCCTGACTCGACGAGCCCCATTTAAATGAGTATTAGGCTTAGATTTCTAACCTTTTTCATATCCAAGCCCTTTTATTTGGTATTAGACTTCAAATTTATGGGCAATATACTTTTCCCCCAAACATGATTGAACTTGGTTTTTTGCGGGGGTGTTTGCCTTGGATTTTCGGACAAATTGATCCTGACTCGACGAGCCCCATTTAAATGAGTATTAGCCTTAGATTTCTAACCTTTTTCATATCCAAGCCCTTTTATTTTGTATTAGACTTCAAATTTATGGGCAATATACTTTTCCCCCAAACATGATTGAACTTGGTTTTTTGCGGGGGTGTTTGCCTTGGATTTTCGGACAAATTGATCCTGACTCGACGAGCCCCATTTAAATGCGTATTAGCCTTAGATTTCTAACCTTTTTCATATCCAAGACCTTTTATTTGGTATTAGACTTCAAATTTATGGGTTATACGCTTTTCCCCCAAACATGATTGAACTTGGTTTTTGGAGGGGGTGTTAGCCTTGGATTTTCGGACAAATTGATCCTGACTCGACGAGCCCCATTTAAATGAGTATTAGCCTTAGATTTCTAACCTTGTTCATATCCAATCCCTTTTAGATGGTATTAGACTTCAAATTTATGGGTAGTAGACTTTTCCCCCAAACATGATTGAACTTGGTTTTTGGAGGGGGTGTTAGCCTTGGATTTTCGGACAAATTGATCCTGACTCGACGAGCCCCATTTAAATGAGTATTAGCCTTAGATTTCTAACCTTGTTCATATCCGAGACCTTTTAGTTTGTATTAGACTTCAAATTTATGGGTAATATCCTTTCCCCCCAAACATGATTGAACTTGGTTTTTGGAGGGGGTGTTAGCCTTGGATTTTCGGACAAATTGATCCTGACTCGACGAGCCCCATTTAAATGAGTATTAGCCTTAGATTTCTAACCTTGTTCATATCCGAGACCTTTTAGTTTGTATTAGACTTCAAATTTATGGGTAATATCCTTTCCCCCCAAACATGATTGAACTTGGTTTTTGGAGGGGGTGTTAGCCTTGGATTTTCGGACAAATTGATCCTGACTCGACAAGCCCCATTTAAATGAGTATTAACCTTAGATTTCTAACCTTGTTCATATCCAAGCCCTTTTAGTTGGTATTAGACTTCAAATTTATGGCTTATAGGCTTTTCCCCCAAACATGATTGAACTTGGTTTTTGGAGGGGGTGTTAGCCTTGGATTTTTGGACAAATTGATCCTGACTCGACGAGCCCCATTTAAATGAGTATTAGCCTTAGATTTCTAACCTTGTTCATATCCAAGCCCTTTTAGTTGGTATTAGACTTCAAATTTATCGGCAATATACTTGTCCCCCAAACATGATTGAACTTGGTTTTGGAGGGGGTGTTAGCCTTGGAATTTCGGACAAATTGATCCTGACTTGACGAGCCACATTTAAATGAGTATTATCCTTAGATTTATAACCTTGTTCATATCGAAGCCCTTTTAGTTGGTATTAGACTTCAAATTTATGGGTAATAGACTTTTCCCCCAAACATGATTGAACTTGGTTTTTTGCGGGGGTTTTTGCCTTGGATTTTCGGAGAAATTGATCCTGACTCGACGAGCCCTATTTAAATGAGTATTAGACTTAGATTTCTAACCTTGTTCATATCCAAGCCCTTTTAGATGATATTAGACTTCAAATTTATGGGTTATAGGCTTTTCCCCCAAACATGATTGAACTTGGTTTTTGGAGGGGGTGTAAACCTTGGATTTTCGGACAAATTGATCCTGACTCGACGAGTCCCATTTAAACGAGTATTAGCCTTAGATTTATAACCTTGTTCATATCCAAGCCATTTTAGTTGGTATTAGACTTCAAATTTATGGGCAATATACTTTCCCCCCAAACATGATTGAACTTGGTTTTTGGAGGGGGTGTTAGCCTTGGATTTTCGGACTAATTGATCCTGACTCGATGAGCTTCATTTAAATGAGTATTATCCTTAGATTTCTAACCTTGTTCATATCCAAGCCCTTTTAGGTGGTATTAGACTTCAAGTTTATGGGTTATAGGCTTTTCCCCCAAACATGATTGAACTTGGTTTTTGGAGGGGGTGTTAGCCTTGGATTTTCGGACAAATTGATCCTGACTCGACGAGCCCCATTTAAATGAGTATTAGCCTTAGATTTCTAACCTTGTTCATATCCAAGCCCTTTTAGTTGGTATTAGACTTCAAATTTATGGGCAATATACTTTTCCCCCAAACATGATTGAACTTGGTTTTTGGAGGGGGTGTTAGCCTTGGAATTTCGGACAAATTGATACTGACTCGACGAGCCACAATTAAATGAGTATTATCCTTAGATTTATAACCTTGTTCGTATCCAAGCCCTTTTAGTTGGTATTAGACTTCAAATTTACGGGTAATAGACTTTTCCCCCAAACATGATTGAACTTGGTTTTTTGCGGGGGTGTTTGGCTTGGATTTTCGGACAAATTGATCCTGACTCGACGACCCCCATTTAAATGAGTATTAGGCTTAGATTTCTAACCTTGTTCATATCCAAGACCTTTTAGATGATATTAGACTTCAAATTTATGGGTTATAGGCTTTTCCCCCAAACATGATTGAACTTGGTTTTTGGAGGGGGTGTTAGCCTTGGATTTTCGGACAAATTGATCCTGACTCGACGAGCCCCATTTAAATGAGTATTAGCCTTAGATTTCTAACCTTGTTCATATCCAAGACCTTTTAGTTTGTATTAGACTTGAAATTTATGGGTAATATCCTTTCCCCCAAACATGATTGAACTTGATTTTTGGAGGGGGTGTTAGCCTTGGAATTTCGGACAAATTGATCCTGACTCGACGAGCCCCATTTAAATGAGTATTAGCCTTAGATTTCTAAACTTGTTCATATCCAATCCCTTTTAGCTGGTATTAGACTTCAAATTTATGGGTAATAGACATTTCCCTTAAACATGATTGAACTTGGTTTTTGGAGGGGGTGTTAGCCTTGGATTTTCAGACAAATTGATCCTGACTCAACGAGCCCCATTTAAACGAGTATTAGCCTTAGATTTATAACCTTGTTCATATCCTAGCCCTTTTAGGTGGTATTAGACTTCAAATTTATGGGTAATAGACTTTTCCCCCAAACATGATTGAACTTGGTTTTTGGAGGGGGTGTTAGCCTTGGATTTTCAGACAAATTGACCCTGACTCGACGAGCCCCATTTAAATGAGGATTAGGCTTAGATTTCTAACCTTGTTCATATACAAGCCCTTTTAGATGATATTAGACTTCAAATTTATGGGTTATAGGCTTTTCCCCCAAACATGATTGAACTTGGTTTTTGGAGGGGGTGTTAGCCTTGGATTTTCGGACAAATTGACCCTGACTCGACGAGCCCCATTTAAATGAGTATTAGCCTTAGATTTCTAACCTTTTTCATATCCAAGCCCTTTTATTTGGTATTAGACTTCAAATTTATGGGCAATATACTTTTCCCCCAAACATGATTGAACTTGGTTTTTTGCGGGGGGTTTTGCCTTGGATTTTGGGAGAAATTGATCCTGACTCGACGAGCCCCATTTAAATGAGTATTAGCCTTAGATTTCTAACCTTGTTCATATCCAAGCCCTTTTAGTTGGTATTAGACTTCAAATTTATGGGCAATATACTTCTCCCCCAAACATGATTGAACTTGGTTTTTGGAGGGGGTGTTAGCCTTGGATTTTCGGACAAATTGATCCTGACTCGACGAGCCCCATTTAAATGAGTATTAGGCTTAGATTTCTAACCTTGTTCATATCCGAGCCCTTTTAGATGGTATTAGACTTCAAATTTATGGGTTATAGGCTTGTCCCCCAAACATGATTGAACTTGGTTTTTGGAGGGGGTGTTAGACTTGGATTTTCGGACAAATTGATCCTGACTCGACGAGTCCCATTTAAATGAGTATTAGCCTTAGATTTCTAACCTTGTTCATATCCAAGACCTTTTAGTTTGTATTAGACTTCAAATTTATGGGTAATATCCTTTCCCCCCAAACATGATTGAACTTGGTTTTTGGAGGGGGTGTTAGCCTTGGATTTTCGGACAAATTGACCCTGACTCGACGAGCCCCATGTAAATGAGTATTAGCCTTAGATTTCTAACCTTTTTCATATCCAAGCCCTTTTATTTGGTATTAGACTTCAAATTTATGGGTTATACGCTTTTCCCCCAAACATGATTGAACTTGGTTTTTGGAGGGGGTGTTAGCCTTGGATTTTCGGACAAATTGATCCTGACTCGACGAGCCCCATTTAAATGAGTATTAGCCTTAGATTTCTAGCCTTGTTCATATCCAATATCTTTTAGATGGTATTAGACTTCAAATTTATGGGTTATAGGCTTTTCCCCCAAACATGATTGAACTTGGTTTTTGGAGGGGGTGTTAGCCTTGGATTTTCGGACAAATTGATCTTGACTCGACGATCCCCATTTAAATGAGTATTAGCCTTAGATTTCTAACCTTGTTCATATCCAATCCCTTTTAGATGGTATTAGACTTCAAATTTATGGGTAATATCCTTTTCCCCCAAACATGATTGAACTTGGTTTTTGGAGGGGGTGTTAGCCTTCGATTTTCGGACAAATTGATCCTTACTCGACGAGCCCCATTTAAACAAGTATTATCCTTAGATTTATAACCTTGTTCATATCCAAGCTATTTTAGTTGGTATTAGACTTCAAATTTTGGGTAATATCCTTTTCCCCCAAACATGATTGAACTTCGTTTTTGGAGGGGGTGTTAGCCTAGGATTTTCGGACAAATTGATCCTGACTCGATGAGCTTCATTTAAATGAGTATTATCCTTAGATTTCTAACCTTGTTCATATCCAAGCCGTTTTAGTTGGTATTAGACTTCAAATTTATGGGTAGTAGACTTTTCCCCCAAACATGATTGAACTTGGTTTTTGGAGGGGGTGTTAGTCTTGGATTTTCGGACAAATTGATCCTGACTCGACGAGCCCCATTTAAATGAGTATTAGCCTTAGATTTCTAACCTTGTTCATATCCGAGACCTTTTAGTTTGTATTAGACTTCAAATTTATGGGTAATATCCTTTCCCCCCAAACATGATTGAACTTGGTTTTTGGAGGGGGTGTTAGCCTTGGATTTTCGGACAAATTGACCCTGACTCGACGAGCCCCATTTAAATGAGTATTAGCCTTAGATTTCTAACCTTTTTCATATCCAAGCCCTTTTATTTGGTATTAGACTTTAAATTTATGGGCAATATACTTTTCCCCCAAACATGATTGAACTTGGTTTTTTGCGGGGGTGTTTGCCTTGGATTTTCGGACAAATTGATCCTGACTCGACGAGCCCCATTTAAATGAGTATTAGCCTTAGATTTCTAACCTTTTTCATATCCAAGCCCTTTTATTTGGTATTAGACTTCAAATTTATGGGTTATAGGCTTTTCCCCCAAACATAATTGAACTTGGTTTTTGGAGGGGGTGTTAGCCTTGGATTTTCGGACAAATTGATCCTGACTCGACGAGTCCCATTTAAATGAGTATTAGCCTTAGATTTCTAACCTTGTTCATATCCAAGACCTTTTAGTTTGTATTAGACTTCAAATTTATGGGTAATATCCTTTCCCCCCAAACATGATTGAACTTGGTTTTTGGAGGGGGTGTTAGCCTTGGATTTTTGGATAAATTGATCCTAGCTTGACGAGCCCTATTTAAATGAGTATTAGACTTAGATTTCTAACCTTGTTCATATCCAAGCCATTTTAGTTGGTATTAGACTTCAAATTTATGGGCAATATACTTTTCCCCCAAACATGATTGAACGTGGTTTTTGGAGGGGGTGTTAGCCTTGGAATTTCGGACAAATTGATCCTGACTCGACGAACCCCATTTAAATGAGTATTAGCCTTAGATTTCTAACCTTTTTAATATCCAAGACCTTTTAGTTGGTATTAGATTTCAAATTTATGGGTAATAGACTTTTCCCCCAAACATGATTGAACTTGGTTTTTGGAGGGGGTGTTAGCCTTGGATTTTCGGACAAATTCATCCTGACTCAACGAGCCCCATTTAAATGAGTTTTAGCCTTAGATTTCTAACCTTGTTCATATCCAAGCCCTTTTAGCTGGTATTAGACTTCAAATTTATGGGTAATAGACATTTCCCTTAAACATGATTGAACTTGGTTTTTGGAGGGGGTGTTAGCCTTGGATTTTCGGACAAATTGATCCTGACTCGACGAGTCCCATTTAAATGAGTATTAGCCTTAGATTTCTAACCTTGTTCATATCCAAGACCTTTTAGTTTGTATTAGACTTCAAATTTATGGGTAGTATCCTTTCCCCCCAAACATGATTGAACTTGGTTTTTGGAGGGGGTGTTAGCCTTGGATTTTCGGACAAATTGATCCTGACTCGACGAGCTCCATTTAAATGAGTATTAGCCTTAGATTTCTAACCTTTTTCATATCCAAGCCCTTTTATTTGGTATTAGACTTCAAATTTATGGGCAATATACTTTTCCCCCAAACATGATTGAACTTGGTTTTTTGCGGGGGTGTTTGCCTTGGATTTTCGGACAAATTGATCCTGACTCGACGAGCCCCATTTAAATGAGTATTAGCCTTAGATTTCTAACCTTTTTCATATCCAAGCCCCTTTATTTGGTACTAGACTTCAAATTTATGGGTTATAGGCTTTTCCCCCAAACATGATTGAACTTGGTTTTTGGAGGGGTGTTAGCCTTGGATTTTCGGACAAATTGATCCTGACTCGACGAGCCCCATTTAAATGAGTATTAGCCTTATATTTCTAACCTTGTTCATATCCAATCCCTTTTAGATGGTATTAGACTTCAAATTTATGGGTTATAGGCTTTTCCCCCAAACATGATTGAACTTGGTTTTTGGAGGGGGTGTTAGCCTTGGAATTTCGGACAAATTGATCCTGACTCGACGAGCCCCATTTAAATGAGTATTAGCCTTAGATTTCTAACCTTTTTCATATCCAAGCCCTTTTTTTTGGTATTAGACTTCAAATTTATGGGCAATATACTTTTCCCCCAAACATGATTGAACTTGGTTTTTTGCGGGGGTTTTTGCCTTGGATTTTTGGAGAAATTGATCCTGACTCGACGAGCCCCATTTAAATGAGTATTAGCCTTAGATTTCTAACCTTGTTCATATCCAAGCCCTTTTAGTTGGTATTAGACTTCAAATTTATGGGCAATATACTTCTCCCCCAAACATGATTGAACTTGGTTTTTGGAGGGGGTGTTAGCCTTGGATTTTCGGACAAATTGATCCTGACTCGACGAGCCCCATTTAAATGAGTATTAGGCTTAGATTTCTAACCTTGTTCATATCCGAGCCCTTTTAGATGGTATTAGACTTCAAATTTATGGGTTATAGGCTTTTCCCCAAAACATGATTGAACTTGGTTTTTGGAGGGGGTGTTAGCCTTGGATTTTCGGACAAATTGATCCTGACTCGACGAGTCCCATTTAAATGAGTATTAGCCTTAGATTTCTAACCTTGTTCATATCCAAGACCTTTTAGTTTGTATTAGACTTCAAATTTATGGGTAATATCCTTTCCCCCCAACCATGATTGAACTTGGTTTTTGGAGGGGGTGTTAGCCTTGGATTTTCGGACAAATTGACCCTGACTCGACGAGCCCCATTTTAATGAGTATTAGCCTTAGATTTCTAACCTTGTTCATATCCAAGACCTTTTAGTTTGTATTAGACTTCAAATTTATGGGTAATATCCTTTCCCCCCAAACATGATTGAACTTGGTTTTTGGAGGGGGTGTTAGCCTTGGATTTTCGGACAAATTGACCCTGACTCGACGAGCCCCATTTAAATGAGTATTAGCCTTAGATTTCTAACCTTTTTCATATCCAAGCCCTTTTATTTGGTATTAGACTTCAAATTTATGGGCAATATACTTTTCCCCCAAACATGATTGAACTTGGTTTTTTGCGGGGGTGTTTGCATTGGATTTTCAGACAAATTGATCCTGACTCGACGAGCCCCATTTAAATGAGTATTAGCCTTAGATTTCTAACCTTTTTCATATCCAAGCCCTTTTATTTGGTATTAGACTTCAAATTTATGGGTTATACGCTTTTCCCCCAAACATGATTGAACTTGGTTTTTGGAGGGGGTGTTAGCCTTGGATTTTCGGACAAATTGATCCTGACTCGACGAGCCCCATTTAAATGAGTATTAGCCTTAGATTTCTAGCCTTGTTCATATCCAATATCTTTTAGATGGTATTAGACTTCAAATTTATGGGTTATAGGCTTTTCCCCCAAACATGATTGAACTTGGTTTTTGGAGGGGGTGTTAGCCTTGGATTTTCGGACAAATTGATCCTGACTCGACGATCCCCATTTAAATGAGTATTAGCCTTAGATTTCTAACCTTGTTCATATCCAATCCCTTTTAGATGGTATTAGACTTCAAATTTATGGGTAATATCCTTTTCCCCCAAACATGATTGAACTTGGTTTTTGGAGGGGGTCTTAGCCTTCGATTTTCGGACAAATTGATCCTTACTCGACGAGCCCCATTTAAACAAGTATTATCCTTAGATTTATAACCTTGTTCATATCCAAGCCATTTTAGTTGGTATTAGACTTCAAATTTTGGGTAATATCCTTTTCCCCCAAACATGATTGAACTTCATTTTTGGAGGGGGTGTTAGCCTAGGATTTTCGGACAAATTGATCCTGACTCGACGAGTCCCATTTAAATGAGTATTAGCCTTAGATTTCTAACCTTGTTCATATCCAAGACCTTTTAGTTTGTATTAGACTTCAAATTTATGGGTAATATCCTTTCCCCCTAAACATGATTGAACTTGGTTTTTGGAGGGGGTGTTGGCCTTGGATTTTCGGACAAATTGACCCTGACTCGACGAGCCCCATTTAAATGAGGATTAGGCTTAGATTTCTAACCTTGTTCATATACAAGCCCTTTTAGATGGTATTAGACTTCAAATTTATGGGTTATAGGCTTTTCCCCCAAACATGATTGAACTTGGTTTTTGGAGGGGGTGTTAGCCTTGGATTTTCGGACAAATTGATCCTGACTCGACGAGCCCCATTTAAATGAGTATTAGCCTTAGATTTCTAACCTTTTTCATATCCAAGCCCCTTTATTTGGTACTAGACTTCAAATTTATGGGTTATAGGCTTTTCCCCCAAACATGATTGAACTTGGTTTTTGGAGGGGTGTTAGCCTTGGATTTTCGGACAAATTGATCCTGACTCGACGAGCCCCATTTAAATGAGTATTAGCCTTATATTTCTAACCTTGTTCATATCCAATCCCTTTTAGATGGTATTAGACTTCAAATTTATGGGTTATAGGCTTTTCCCCCAAACATGATTGAACTTGGTTTTTGGAGGGGGTGTTAGCCTTGGAATTTCGGACAAATTGATCCTGACTCGACGAGCCCCATTTAAATGAGTATTAGCCTTAGATTTCTAACCTTTTTCATATCCAAGCCCTTTTATTTGGTATTAGACTTCTAATTTATGGGCAATATACTTTTCCCCCAAACATGATTGAACTTGGTTTTTTGCGGGGGTTTTTGCCTTGGATTTTTGGAGAAATTGATCCTGACTCGACGAGCCCCATTTAAATGAGTATTAGCCTTAGATTTCTAACCTTGTTCATATCCAAGCCCTTTTAGTTGGTATTAGACTTCAAATTTATGGGCAATATACTTCTCCCCCAAACATGATTGAACTTGGTTTTTGGAGGGGGTGTTAGCCTTGGATTTTCGGACAAATTGATCCTGACTCGACGAGCCCCATTTAAATGAGTATTAGGCTTAGATTTCTAACCTTGTTCATATCCGAGCCCTTTTAGATGGTATTAGACTTCAAATTTATGGGTTATAGGCTTTTCCCCCAAACATGATTGAACTTGGTTTTTGGAGGGGGTGTTAGCCTTGGATTTTCGGACAAATTGATCCTGACTCGACGAGTCCCATTTAAATGAGTATTAGCCTTAGATTTCTAACCTTGTTCATATCCAAGACCTTTTAGTTTGTATTAGACTTCAAATTTATGGGTAATATCCTTTCCCCCCAACCATGATTGAACTTGGTTTTTGGAGGGGGTGTTAGCCTTGGATTTTCGGACAAATTGACCCTGACTCGACGAGCCCCATTTAAATGAGTATTAGCCTTAGATTTCTAACCTTTTTCATATCCAAGCCCTTTTATTTGGTATTAGACTTCAAATTTATGGGCAATATACTTTTCCCCCAAACATGATTGAACTTGGTTTTTTGCGGGGGTGTTTGCCTTGGATTTTCGGACAAATTGATCCTGACTCGACGAGCCCCATTTAAATGAGTATTAGCCTTAGATTTCTAACCTTTTTCATATCCAAGCCCTTTTATTTTGTATTAGACTTCAAATTTATGGGCAATATACTTTTCCCCCAAACATGATTGAACTTGGTTTTTTGCGGGGGTGTTTGCCTTGGATTTTCGGACAAATTGATCCTGACTCGACGAGCCCTATTTAAATGAGTATTAGCCTTAGATTTCTAACCTTTTTCATATCCAAGCCCTTTTATTTGGTATTAGACTTCAAATTTTTGGGTTATACGCTTTTCCCCCAAACATGATTGAACTTGGTTTTTGGAGGGGGTGTTAGCCTTGGATTTTCGGACAAATTGATCCTGACTCGACGAGCCCCATTTAAATGAGTATTAGCCTTAGATTTCTAACCTTGTTCATATCCAATCCCTTTTAGATGGTATTAGACTTCAAATTTATGGGTAGTAGACTTTTCCCCCAAACATGATTGAACTTGGTTTTTGGAGGGGGTGTTAGCCTTGGATTTTCGGACAAATTGATCCTGACTCGACGAGCCCCATTTAAATGAGTATTAGCCTTAGATTTCTAACCTTGTTCATATCCGAGACCTTTTAGTTTGTATTAGACTTCAAATTTATGGGTAATATCCTTTCCCCCCAAACATGATTGAACTTGGTTTTTGGAGGGGGTGTTAGCCTTGGATTTTCGGACAAATTGATCCTGACTCGACAAGCCCCATTTAAATGAGTATTAACCTTAGATTTCTAACCTTGTTCATATCCAAGCCCTTTTAGTTGGTATTAGACTTCAAATTTATGGCTTATAGGCTTTTCCCCCAAACATGATTGAACTTGGTTTTTGGAGGGGGTGTTAGCCTTGGATTTTTGGACAAATTGATCCTGACTCGACGAGCCCCATTTAAATGAGTATTAGCCTTAGATTTCTAACCTTGTTCATATCCAAGCCCTTTTAGTTGGTATTAGACTTCAAATTTATCGGCAATATACTTGTCCCCCAAACATGATTGAACTTGGTTTTGGAGGGGGTGTTAGCCTTGGAATTTCGGACAAATTGATCCTGACTGGACGAGCCACATTTAAATGAGTATTATCCTTAGATTTATAACCTTGTTCATATCGAAGCCCTTTTAGTTGGTATTAGACTTCAAATTTATGGGTAATAGACTTTTCCCCCAAACATGATTGAACTTGGTTTTTTGCGGGGGTTTTTGCCTTGGATTTTCGGAGAAATTGATCCTGACTCGACGAGCACTATTTAAATGAGTATTAGACTTAGATTTCTAACCTTGTTCATATCCAAGCCCTTTTAGATGATATTAGACTTCAAATTTATGGGTTATAGGCTTTTCCCCCAAACATGATTGAACTTGGTTTTTGGAGGGGGTGTTAGCCTTGGATTTTCGGACAAATTGATCCTGACTCGACGAGTCCCATTTAAACGAGTATTAGCCTTAGATTTATAACCTTGTTCATATCCAAGCCATTTTAGTTGGTATTAGACTTCAAATTTATGGGCAATATACTTTTCCCCCAAACATGATTGAACTTGGTTTTTGGAGGGGGTGTTAGCCTTGGATTTTCGGACTAATTGATCCTGACTCGATGAGCTTCATTTAAATGAGTATTATCCTTAGATTTCTAACCTTGTTCATATCCAAGCCCTTTTAGGTGGTATTAGACTTCAAGTTTATGGGTTATAGGCTTTTCCCCCAAACATGATTGAACTTGGTTTTTGGAGGGGGTGTTAGCCTTGGATTTTCGGACAAATTGATCCTGACTCGACGAGCCCCATTTAAATGAGTATTAGCCTTAGATTTCTAACCTTGTTCATATCCAAGCCCTTTTAGTTGGTATTAGACTTCAAATTTATGGGCAATATACTTTTCCCCCAAACATGATTGAACTTGGTTTTTGGAGGGGGTGTTAGCCTTGGAATTTCGGACAAATTGATACTGACTCGACGAGCCACAATTAAATGAGTATTATCCTTAGATTTATAACCTTGTTCGTATCCAAGCCCTTTTAGTTGGTATTAGACTTCAAATTTACGGGTAATAGACTTTTCCCCCAAACATGATTGAACTTGGTTTTTGGAGGGGGTGTTAGCCTTGGATTTTCGGACAAATTGATCCTGACTCGACGAGCCCCATTTAAATGAGTATTAGCCTTAGATTTCTAACCTTGTTCATATCCAAGACCTTTTAGTTTGTATTAGACTTGAAATTTATGGGTAATATCCTTTCCCCCAAACATGATTGAACTTGATTTTTGGAGGGGGTGTTAGCCTTGGAATTTCGGACAAATTGATCCTGACTAGACGAGCCACATTTAAATGAGTATTATCCTTAGATTTATAACCTTGTTCATATCGAAGCCCTTTTAGTTGGTATTAGACTTCAAATTTATGGGTAATAGACTTTTCCCCCAAACATGATTGAACTTGGTTTTTTGCGGGGGTTTTTGCCTTGGATTTTCGGAGAAATTGATCCTGACTCGACGAGCACTATTTAAATGAGTATTAGACTTAGATTTCTAACCTTGTTCATATCCAAGCCCTTTTAGATGATATTAGACTTCAAATTTATGGGTTATAGGCTTTTCCCCCAAACATGATTGAACTTGGTTTTTGGAGGGGGTGTTAGCCTTGGATTTTCGGACAAATTGATCCTGACTCGACGAGTCCCATTTAAACGAGTATTAGCCTTAGATTTATAACCTTGTTCATATCCAAGCCATTTTAGTTGGTATTAGACTTCAAATTTATGGGCAATATACTTTTCCCCCAAACATGATTGAACTTGGTTTTTGGAGGGGGTGTTAGCCTTGGATTTTCGGACTAATTGATCCTGACTCGACGACCCCCATTTAAATGAGTATTAGGCTTAGATTTCTAACCTTGTTCATATCCAAGATCTTTTCGATGATATTAGACTTCAAATTTATGGGTTATAGGCTTTTCCCCCAAACATGATTGAACTTGGTTTTTGGAGGGGGTGTTAGCCTTGGATTTTCGGAGAAATTGATCCTGACTCGACGAGTCCCATTTAAACGAGTATTAGCCTTAGATTTATAACCTTGTTCATATCCAAGCCATTTTAGTTGGTATTAGACTTCAAATTTATGGGCAATATACTTTTCCCCCAAACATGATTGAACTTGGTTTTTGGAGGGGGTGTTAGCCTTGGATTTTCGGACAAATTGATCCTGACTCGACGACCCCCATTTAAATGAGTATTAGGCTTAGATTTCTAACCTTGTTCATATCCAAGATCTTTTCGATGATATTAGACTTCAAATTTATGGGTTATAGGCTTTTCCCCCAAACATGATTGAACTTGGTTTTTGGAGGGGGTGTTAGCCTTGGATTTTCGGACAAATTGATCCTGACTCGACGAGCCCCATTTAAATGAGTATTAGCCTTAGATTTCTAACCTTGTTCATATCCAAGACCTTTTAGTTTGTATTAGACTTGAAATTTATGGGTAATATCCTTTCCCCCAAACATGATTGAACTTGATTTTTGGAGGGGGTGTTAGCCTTGGAATTTCGGACAAATTGATCCTGACTCGACGAGCCCCATTTAAATGAGTATTAGCCTTAGATTTCTAAACTTGTTCATATCCAAGCCCTTTTAGCTGGTATTAGACTTCAAATTTATGGGTAATAGACATTTCCCTTAAACATGATTGAACTTGGTTTTTGGAGGGGGTGTTAGCCTTGGATTTTCAGACAAATTGATCCTGACTCGACGAGCCCCATTTAAACGAGTATTAGCCTTAGATTTATAACCTTGTTCATATCCTAGCCCTTTTAGGTGGTATTAGACTTCAAATTTATGGGTAATAGACTTTTCCCCCAAACATGATTGAACTTGGTTTTTGGAGGGGGTGTTAGCCTTGGATTTTCGGACAAATTGATCTTGACTCGACGATCCCCATTTAAATGAGTATTAGCCTTATATTTCTAACCTTGTTCATATCCAATCCCTTTTAGATGGTATTAGACTTCAAATTTATGGGTTATAGGCTTTTCCCCCAAACATGATTGAACTTGGTTTTTGGAGGGGGTGTTAGCCTTGGAATTTCGGACAAATTGATCCTGACTCGACGAGCCCCATTTAAATGAGTATTAGCCTTAGATTTCTAACCTTGTTCATATCCAAGCCCTTTTAGTTGGTATTAGACTTCAAATTTATGGGCAATATACTTCTCCCCCAAACATGATTGAACTTGGTTTTTGGAGGGGGTGTTAGCCTTGGATTTTCGGACAAATTGATCCTGACTCGACGAGCCCCATTTAAATGAGTATTAGGCTTAGATTTCTAACCTTGTTCATATCCGAGCCCTTTTAGATGGTATTAGACTTCAAATTTATGGGTTATAGGCTTGTCCCCCAAACATGATTGAACTTGGTTTTTGGAGGGGGTGTTAGACTTGGATTTTCGGACAAATTGATCCTGACTCGACGAGTCCCATTTAAATGAGTATTAGCCTTAGATTTCTAACCTTGTTCATATCCAAGACCTTTTAGTTTGTATTAGACTTCAAATTTATGGGTAATATCCTTTCCCCCCAAACATGATTGAACTTGGTTTTTGGAGGGGGTGTTAGCCTTGGATTTTCGGACAAATTGACCCTGACTCGACGAGCCCCATGTAAATGAGTATTAGCCTTAGATTTCTAACCTTTTTCATATCCAAGCCCTTTTATTTGGTATTAGACTTCAAATTTATGGGTTATACGCTTTTCCCCCAAACATGATTGAACTTGGTTTTTGGAGGGGGTGTTAGCCTTGGATTTTCGGACAAATTGATCCTGACTCGACGAGCCCCATTTAAATGAGTATTAGCCTTAGATTTCTAGCCTTGTTCATATCCAATATCTTTTAGATGGTATTAGACTTCAAATTTATGGGTTATAGGCTTTTCCCCCAAACATGATTGAACTTGGTTTTTGGAGGGGGTGTTAGCCTTGGATTTTCGGACAAATTGATCTTGACTCGACGATCCCCATTTAAATGAGTATTAGCCTTAGATTTCTAACCTTGTTCATATCCAATCCCTTTTAGATGGTATTAGACTTCAAATTTATGGGTAATATCCTTTTCCCCCAAACATGATTGAACTTGGTTTTTGGAGGGGGTGTTAGCCTTCGATTTTCGGATAAATTGATCCTTACTCGACGAGCCCCATTTAAACAAGTATTATCCTTAGATTTATAACCTTGTTCATATCCAAGCCATTTTAGTTGGTATTAGACTTCAAATTTTGGGTAATATCCTTTTCCCCCAAACATGATTGAACTTCGTTTTTGGAGGGGGTGTTAGCCTAGGATTTTCGGACAAATTGATCCTGACTCGATGAGCTTCATTTAAATGAGTATTATCCTTAGATTTCTAACCTTGTTCATATCCAAGCCGTTTTAGTTGGTATTAGACTTCAAATTTATGGGTAGTAGACTTTTCCCCCAAACATGATTGAACTTGGTTTTTGGAGGGGGTGTTAGCCTTGGATTTTCGGACAAATTGATCCTGACTCGACGAGCCCCATTTAAATGAGTATTAGCCTTAGATTTCTAACCTTGTTCATATCCGAGACCTTTTAGTTTGTATTAGACTTCAAATTTATGGGTAATATCCTTTCCCCCCAAACATGATTGAACTTGGTTTTTGGAGGGGGTGTTAGCCTTGGATTTTCGGACAAATTGACCCTGACTCGACGAGCCCCATTTAAATGAGTATTAGCCTTAGATTTCTAACCTTTTTCATATCCAAGCCCTTTTATTTGGTATTAGACTTTAAATTTATGGGCAATATACTTTTCCCCCAAACATGATTGAACTTGGTTTTTTGCGGGGGTGTTTGCCTTGGATTTTCGGACAAATTGATCCTGACTCGACGAGCCCCATTTAAATGAGTATTAGCCTTAGATTTCTAACCTTTTTCATATCCAAGCCCTTTTATTTGGTATTAGACTTCAAATTTATGGGTTATAGGCTTTTCCCCCAAACATAATTGAACTTGGTTTTTGGAGGGGGTGTTAGCCTTGGATTTTCGGACAAATTGATCCTGACTCGACGAGTCCCATTTAAATGAGTATTAGCCTTAGATTTCTAACCTTGTTCATATCCAAGACCTTTTAGTTTGTATTAGACTTCAAATTTATGGGTAATATCCTTTCCCCCCAAACATGATTGAACTTGGTTTTTGGAGGGGGTGTTAGCCTTGGATTTTTGGATAAATTGATCCTAGCTTGACGAGCCCTATTTAAATGAGTATTAGACTTAGATTTCTAACCTTGTTCATATCCAAGCCATTTTAGTTGGTATTAGACTTCAAATTTATGGGCAATATACTTTTCCCCCAAACATGATTGAACTTGGTTTTTGGAGGAGGTGTTAGCCTTGGAATTTCGGACAAATTGATCCTGACTCGACGAGCCCCATTTAAATGAGTATTAGCCTTAGATTTCTAACCTTTTTAATATCCAAGGCCTTTTAGTTGGTATTAGATTTCAAATTTATGGGTAATAGACTTTTCCCCCAAACATGATTGAACTTGGTTTTTGGAGGGGGTGTTAGCCTTGGATTTTCGGACAAATTCATCCTGACTCAACGAGCCCCATTTAAATGAGTTTTAGCCTTAGATTTCTAACCTTGTTCATATCCAAGCCCTTTTAGCTGGTATTAGACTTCAAATTTATGGGTAATATCCTTTCCCCCCAAACATGATTGAACTTGGTTTTTGGAGGGGGTGTTAGCCTTGGATTTTCGGACAAATTGATCCTGACTCGACGAGTCCCATTTAAATGAGTATTAGCCTTAGATTTCTAAACTTGTTCATATCCAAGACCTTTTAGTTTGTATTAGACTTCAAATTTATGGGTAATATCCTTTCCCCCCAAACATGATTGAACTTGGTTTTTGGAGGGGGTGTTAGCCTTGGATTTTCGGACAAATTGATCCTGACTCGACGAGCTCCATTTAAATGAGTATTAGCCTTAGATTTCTAACCTTTTTCATATCCAAGCCCTTTTATTTGGTATTAGACTTCAAATTTATGGGCAATATACTTTTCCCCCAAACATGATTGAACTTGGTTTTTTGCGGGGGTGTTTGCCTTGGATTTTCGGACAAATTGATCCTGACTCGACGAGCCCCATTTAAATGAGTATTAGCCTTAGATTTCTAACCTTTTTCATATCCAAGCCCCTTTATTTGGTACTAGACTTCAAATTTATGGGTTATAGGCTTTTCCCCCAAACATGATTGAACTTGGTTTTTGGAGGGGTGTTAGCCTTGGATTTTCGGACAAATTGATCCTGACTCGACGAGCCCCATTTAAATGAGTATTAGCCTTATATTTCTAACCTTGTTCATATCCAATCCCTTTTAGATGGTATTAGACTTCAAATTTATGGGTTATAGGCTTTTCCCCCAAACATGATTGAACTTGGTTTTTGGAGGGGGTGTTAGCCTTGGAATTTCGGACAAATTGATCCTGACTCGACGAGCCCCATTTAAATGAGTATTAGCCTTATATTTCTAACCTTGTTCATATCCAATCCCTTTTAGATGGTATTAGACTTCAAATTTATGGGTTATAGGCTTTTCCCCCAAACATGATTGAACTTGGTTTTTGGAGGGGGTGTTAGCCTTGGAATTTCGGACAAATTGATCCTGACTCGACGAGCCCCATTTAAATGAGTATTAGCCTTAGATTTCTAACCTTTTTCATATCCACGCCCTTTTATTTGGTATTAGACTTCAAATTTATGGGCAATATACTTTTCCCCCAAACATGATTGAACTTGGTTTTTTGCGGGGGTGTTTGCCTTGGATTTTCGGACAAATTGATCCTGACTCGACGAGCCCCATTTAAATGAGTATTAGCCTTACATTTCTAACCTTGTTCATATCCAATCCCTGTTAGATGGTATTAGACTTCAAATTTATGGGTTATATACTTTTCCCCCAAACATGATTGAACTTGGTTTTTGGAGGGGGTGTTAGCCTTGGAATTTCGGACAAATTGATCCTGACTCGACGAGCCCCATTTAAATGAGTATTAGCCTTAGATTTCTAACCTTTTTAATATCCAAGGCCTTTTAGTTGGTATTAGATTTCAAATTTATGGGTAATAGACTTTTCCCCCAAACATGATTGAACTTGGTTTTTGGAGGGGGTGTTAGCCTTGGATTTTCGGACAAATTCATCCTGACTCAACGAACCCCATTTAAATGAGTTTTAGCCTTAGATTTCTAACCTTGTTCATATCCAAGCCCTTTTAGCTGGTATTAGACTTCAAATTTATGGGTAATAGACATTTCCCTTAAACATGATTGAACTTGGTTTTTGGAGGGGGTGTTAGCCTTGGATTTTCGGACAAATTGATCCTGACTCGACGAGTCCCATTTAAAAGAGTATTAGCCTTAGATTTCTAACCTTGTTCATATCCAAGACCTTTTAGTTTGTATTAGACTTCAAATTTATGGGTAATATCCTTTCCCCCCAAACATGATTGAACTTGGTTTTTGGAGGGGGTGTTAGCCTTGGATTTTCGGACAAATTGATCCTGACTCGACGAGCTCCATTTAAATGAGTATTAGCCTTAGATTTCTAACCTTGTTCATATCCGAGACCTTTTAGTTTGTATTAGACTTCAAATTTATGGGTAATATCCTTTCCCCCCAAACATGATTGAACTTGGTTTTTGGAGGGGGTGTTAGCCTTGGATTTTCGGACAAATTGATCCTGACTCGACAAGCCCCATTTAAATGAGTATTAACCTTAGATTTCTAACCTTGTTCATATCCAAGCCCTTTTAGTTGGTATTAGACTTCAAATTTATGGGTTATAGGCTTTTCCCCCAAACATGATTGAACTTGGTTTTTGGAGGGGGTGTTAGCCTTGGATTTTTGGACAAATTGATCCTGACTCGACGAGCCCCATTTAAATGAGTATTAGCCTTAGATTTCTAACCTTGTTCATATCCGAGACCTTTTAGTTTGTATTAGACTTCAAATTTATGGGTAATATCCTTTCCCCCCAAACATGATTGAACTTGGTTTTTGGAGGGGGTGTTAGCCTTGGATTTTCGGACAAATTGATCCTGACTCGACAAGCCCCATTTAAATGAGTATTAACCTTAGATTTCTAACCTTGTTCATATCCAAGCCCTTTTAGTTGGTATTAGACTTCAAATTTATGGGTTATAGGCTTTTCCCCCAAACATGATTGAACTTGGTTTTTGGAGGGGGTGTTAGCCTTGGATTTTTGGACAAATTGATCCTGACTCGACGAGCCCCATTTAAATGAGTATTAGCCTTAGATTTCTAACCTTGTTCATATCCAAGCCCTTTTAGTTGGTATTAGACTTCAAATTTATCGGCAATATACTTGTCCCCCAAACATGATTGAACTTGGTTTTGGAGGGGGTGTTAGCCTTGGAATTTCGGACAAATTGATCCTGACTCGACGAGCCACATTTAAATGAGTATTATCCTTAGATTTATAACCTTGTTCATATCGAAGCCCTTTTAGTTGGTATTAGACTTCAAATTTATGGGTAATAGACTTTTCCCCCAAACATGATTGAACTTGGTTTTTTGCGGGGGTTTTTGCCTTGGATTTTCGGAGAAATTGATCCTGACTCGACGAGCCCTATTTAAATGAGTATTAGCCTTAGATTTCTAACCTTGTTCATATCCAAGCCCTTTTAGGTGGTATTAGACTTCAAGTTTATGGGTTATAGGCTTTTCCCCCAAACATGATTGAACTTGGTTTTTGGAGGGGGTGTTAGCCTTGGATTTTCGGACAAATTGATCCTGACTCGACGAGCCCCATTTAAATGAGTATTAGCCTTAGATTTCTAACCTTGTTCATATCCAAGCCCTTTTAGTTGGTATTAGACTTCAAATTTATGGGCAATATACTTTTCCCCCAAACATTATTGAACTTGGTTTTTGGAGGGGGTGTTAGCCTTGGAATTTCGGACAAATTGATACTGACTCGACGAGCCACAATTAAATGAGTATTATCCTTAGATTTATAACCTTGTTCATATCCAAGCCCTTTTAGTTGGTATTAGACTTCAAATTTACGGGTAATAGACTTTTCCCCCAAACATGATTGAACTTGGTTTTTTGCGGGGGTGTTTGGCTTGGATTTTCGGACAAATTGATCCTGACCCGACGACCCCCATTTAAATGAGTATTAGGCTTAGATTTCTAACCTTGTTCATATCCAAGACCTTTTAGTTTGTATTAGACTTCAAATTTATGGGTAATATCCTTTCCCCCCAAACATGATTGAACTTGGTTTTTGGAGGGGGTGTTAGCCTGGGATTTTCGGACAAATTGATCCTGACTCGACAAGCCCCATTTAAATGAGTATTAACCTTAGATTTCTAACCTTGTTCATATCCAAGCCCTTTTAGTTGGTATTAGACTTCAAATTTATGGCTTATAGGCTTTTCCCCCAAACATGATTGAACTTGGTTTTTGGAGGGGGTGTTAGCCTTGGATTTTTGGACAAATTGATCCTGACTCGACGAGCCCCATTTAAATGAGTATTAGCCTTAGATTTCTAACCTTGTTCATATCCAAGCCCTTTTAGTTGGTATTAGACTTCAAATTTATGGGCAATATACTTGTCCCCCAAACATGATTGAACTTGGTTTTGGAGGGGGTGTTAGCCTTGGAATTTCGGACAAATCGATCCAGACTCGACGAGCCACATTTAAATGAGTATTATCCTTAGATTTATAACCTTGTTCATATCGAAGCCCTTTTAGTTGGTATTAGACTTCAAATTTATGGGTAATAGACTTTTCCCCCAAACATGATTGAACTTGGTTTTTTGCGGGGGTTTTTGCCTTGGATTTTCGGAGAAATTGATCCTGACTCGACGAGCCCTATTTAAATGAGTATTAGACTTAGATTTCTAACCTTGTTCATATCCAAGCCCTTTTAGATGATATTAGACTTCAAATTTATGGGTTATAGGCTTTTCCCCCAAACATGATTGAACTTGGTTTTTGGAGGGGGTGTTAGCCTTGGAATTTCAGACAAATTGATCCTGACTCGACGAGCCCCATTTAAATGAGTATTAGCCTTAGATTTCTAAACTTGTTCATATCCAAGCCCTTTTAGCTAGTATTAGACTTCAAATTTATGGGTAATAGACATTTCCCTAAAACATGATTGAACTTGGTTTTTGGAGGGGGTGTTAGCCTTGGAATTTCGGACAAATTGATCCTGACTCGATGAGCTTCATTTAAATAAGTATTATCCTTAGATTTATAACCTTGTTCATATCCAAGCCATTTTAGTTGGTATTAGACTTCAAATTTATGGGCAATATACTTTTCCCCCAAACATGATTGAACTTGGTTTTTGGAGGGGGTGTTAGCCTTGGATTTTCGGACTAATTGATCCTGACTCGATGAGCTTCATTTAAATAAGTATTATCCTTAGATTTATAACCTTGTTCATATCCAAGCCCTTTTAGGTGGTATTAGACTTCAAGTTTATGGGTTATAGGCTTTTCCC
This sequence comes from Salix caprea, assembly GCA_964035475.1. NCBI lineage: Eukaryota > Viridiplantae > Streptophyta > Magnoliopsida > Malpighiales > Salicaceae > Salix > Salix caprea. The sequence goes on along the minus strand of OZ037748.1, from coordinate 2,285,036 downwards.
CCAAACATGATTGAACTTGGTTTTTGGAGGGGGTGTTAGCCTTGGATTTTCGGACAAATTGATCCTGACTCGACGAGCCCCATTTAAATGAGTATTAGCCTTAGATTTCTAACCTTGTTCATATCCAAGCCCTTTTAGTTGGTATTAGACTTCAAATTTATGGGCAATATACTTTTCCCCCAAACATTATTGAACTTGGTTTTTGGAGGGGGTGTTAGCCTTGGAATTTCGGACAAATTGATACTGACTCGACGAGCCACAATTAAATGAGTATTATCCTTAGATTTATAACCTTGTTCATATCCAAGCCCTTTTAGTTGGTATTAGACTTCAAATTTACGGGTAATAGACTTTTCCCCCAAACATGATTGAACTTGGTTTTTTGCGGGGGTGTTTGGCTTGGATTTTCGGACAAATTGATCCTGACTCGACGACCCCCATTTAAATGAGTATTAGGCTTAGATTTCTAACCTTGTTCATATCCAAGACCTTTTAGATGTTATTAGACTTCAAATTTATGGGTTATAGGCTTTTCCCTTAAACATGATTGAACTTGGTTTTTGGAGGGGTTGTTAGCCTTGGATTTTCGGACAAATTGATCCTGACTCGACGAGCCCCATTTAAATGAGTATTAGCCTTAGATTTCTAACCTTGTTCATATCCAAGACCTTTTAGTTTGTATTAGACTTCAAATTTATGGGTAATATCCTTTCCCCCAAACATGATTGAACTTGATTTTTGGAGGGGGTGTTAGCCTTGGAATTTCGGACAAATTGATCCTGACTTGACGAGCCCCATTTAAATGAGTATTAGCCTTAGATTTCTAAACTTGTTCATATCCAAGCCCTTTTAGCTGGTATTAGACTTCAAATTTATGGGTAATAGACATTTCCCTTAAACATGATTGAACTTGGTTTTTGGAGGGGGTGTTAGCCTTGGATTTTCAGACAAATTGATCCTGACTCGACGAGCCCCATTTAAACGAGTATTAGCCTTAGATTTATAACCTTGTTCATATCCTAGCCCTTTTAGGTGGTATTAGACTTCAAATTTATGGGTAATAGACTTTTCCCCCAAACATGATTGAACTTGGTTTTTGGAGGGGGTGTTAGCCTTGGATTTTCGGACAAATTGATCCTGACTCGACGAGCCCCATTTAAATGAGTATTAGGCTTAGATTTCTAACCTTGTTCATATCCAAGCCCTTTTAGATGGTATTAGACTTCAAATTTATGGGTTATAGGCTTTTCCCCCAAACATGATTGAACTTGGTTTTTGGAGGGGGTGTTAGCCTTGGATTTTCGGACAAATTGATCCTGACTCGACGAGTCCCATTTAAATGAGTATTAGCCTTAGATTTCTAACCTTGTTCATATCCAAGACCTTTTAGTTTGTATTAGACTTCAAATTTATGGGTAATATCCTTTCCCCCCAACCATGATTGAACTTGGTTTTTGGAGGGGGTGTTAGCCTTGGATTTTCGGACAAATTGATCCTGACTCGACGAGCTCCATTTAAATGAGTATTAGCCTTAGATTTCTAACCTTTTTCATATCCAAGCCCTTTTATATGGTATTAGACTTCAAATTTATGGGCAATATACTTTTCCCCCAAACATGATTGAACTTGGTTTTTTGCGGGGGTGTTTGCCTTGGATTTTCGGACAAATTGATCCTGACTCGACGAGCCCCATTTAAATGAGTATTAGCCTTAGATTTCTAACCTTTTTCATATCCAAGCCCCTTTATTTGGTATTAGACTTCAAATTTATGGGTTATAGGCTTTTCCCCCAAACATGATTGAACTTGGTTTTTTGCGGGGGTGTTAGCCTTGGATTTTCGGACAAATTGATCCTGACTCGACGAGCCCCATTTAAATGAGTATTAGCCTTAGATTTCTAACCTTGTTCATATCCAATCCCATTTAGATGGTATTAGACTTCAAATTTATGGGTTATAGGCTTTTCCCCCAAACATGATTGAACTTGGTTTTTGGAGGGGGTGTTAGCCTTGGAATTTCGGACAAATTGATCCTGACTCGACGAGCCCCATTTAAATGAGTATTAGCCTTAGATTTATAAACTTGTTAATATCCAAGCCCTTTTAGCTAGTATTAGACTTCAAATTTATGGGTAATAGACATTTCCCTAAAACATGATTGAACTTGGTTTTTGGAGGGGGTGTTAGCCTTGGATTTTCGGACAAATTGATCCTGACTCGACGAGCCCCATTTAAAAGAGTATTAGCCTTAGATTTATAACCTTGTTCATATCCTAGCCCTTTTACGTGGTATTAGACTTCAAATTTATGGGTAATAGACTTTTCCCCCAAACATGATTCAACTTGGTTTTTGGAGGGGGTGTTAGCCTTGGATTTTCGGACAAATTGATCCTGACTCGACGAGCCCTATTTAAATGAGTATTAGGCTTAGATTTCTAACCTTGTTCATATCCAAGCCCTTTTAGATGGTATTAGACTTCAAATTTATGGGTTATAGGCTTTTCCCCCAAACATGATTGAACTTAGTTTTTGGAGGGGGTGTTAGCCTTGGATTTTCGGACAAATTGATCCTGACTCGACGAGTCCCATTTAAATGAGTATTACCTTAGATTTCTAACCTTGTTCATATCCAAGACCTTTTAGTTTGTATTAGACTTCAAATTTATGGGTAATATCCTTTCCCCCCAACCATGATTGAACTTGGTTTTTGGAGGGGGTGTTAGCCTTGGATTTTCGGACAAATTGACCCTGACTCGACGAGCCCCATTTAAATGAGTATTAGCCTTAGATTTCTAACCTTTTTCATATCCAAGCCCTTTTATTTGGTATTAGACTTCAAATTTATGGGTTATAGGCTTTTCCCCCAAACATGATTGAACTTGGTTTTTGGAGGGGGAGTTAGCCTTGGAATTTCGGACAAATTGATCCTGACTCGACGAGCCCCATTTAAATGAGTATTAGGCTTAGATTTCTAACCTTGTTCATATCCAAGACCTTTTAGATAGTATTAGACTTCAAATTTATGGGTTATAGGCTTTTCCCCCAAACATGATTGAACTTGGTTTTTGGAGGGGGTGTTAGCCTTGGATTTTCGGACAAATTTATCCTGACTCGACGAGTCCCATTTAAATGAGTATTAGCCTTAGATTTCTAACCTTGTTCATATCCAAGACCTTTTAGTTTGTATTAGACTTCAAATTTATGGGTAATATCCTTTCCCCCCAAACATGATTGAACTTGGTTTTTGGAGGGGGTGTTAGCCTTGGATTTTCGGACAAATTGACCCTGACTCGACGAGCCCCATTTAAATGAGTATTAGTCTTAGATTTCTAACCTTTTTCATATCCAAGCCCTTTTATTTGGTATTAGACTTCAAATTTATGGGCAATATACTTTTCCCCCAAACATGATTGAACTTGGTTTTTTGCGGGGGTGTTTGCCTTGGATTTTCGGACAAATTGATCCTGACTCGACGAGCCCAATTTAAATGTGTATTAGCCTTAGATTTCTAACCTTTTTCAAATCCAAGCCCTTTTAGTTGGTATTAGACTTCAAATTTATGGGTTATAGGCTTTTCCCCCAAATATGATTGAACTTGGTTTTTGGAGGGGGTGTTAGCCTTGGATTTTCGGACAAATTGATCCTGACTCGACGAGTCCCATTTAAATGAGTATTAGCCTTAGATTTCTAACCTTGTTCATATCCAAGACCTTTTAGTTTGTATTAGACTTCAAATTTATGGGTAATATCCTTTCCCCCCAAACATGATTGAACTTGGTTTTTGGAGAGGGTGTTAGCCTTGGATTTTCGGACAAATTGACCCTGACTCGACGAGCCCCATTTAAATGAGTATTAGCCTTAGATTTCTAACCTTTTTCATATCCAAGCCCTTTTATTTGGTATTAGACTTCAAATTTATGGGTTATAGGCTTTTCCCCCAAACATGATTGAACTTGGTTTTTGGAGGGGGTGTTAGCCTTGGATTTTCGGACAAATTGATCCTGACTCGAAGAGTCCCATTTAAATGAGTATTAGCCTTAGATTTCTAACCTTGTTCATATCCAAGACCTTTTAGTTTGTATTAGACTTCAAATTTATGGGTAATATCCTTTCCCCCCAAACGTGATTGAACTTGGTTTTTGGAGGGGGTGTTAGCCTTGGAATTTCGGACAAATTGATCCTGACTCGACGAGCCCCATTTAAATGAGTATTAGCCTTAGATTTCTAAACTTGTTAATATCCAAGCCCTTTTAGCTAGTATTAGACTTCAAATTTATGGGTAATAGACATTTCCCTAAAACATGATTGAACTTGGTTTTTGGAGGGGGTGTTAGCCTTGGATTTTCGGACAAATTGATCCTGACTCGACGAGCCGCATTTAAAAGAGTATTAGCCTTAGATTTATAACCTTGTTCATATCCTAGCCCTTTTACGTGGTATTAGACTTCAAATTTATGGGTAATAGACTTTTCCCCCAAACATGATTCAACTTGGTTTTTGGAGGGGGTGTTAGCCTTGGATTTTCGGACAAATTGATCCTGACTCGACGAGCCCTATTTAAATGAGTATTAGGCTTAGATTTCTAACCTTGTTCATATCCAAGCCCTTTTAGATGGTATTAGACTTCAAATTTATGGGTTATAGGCTTTTCCCCCAAACATGATTGAACTTGGTTTTTGGAGGGGGTGTTAGCCTTGGATTTTCGGACAAATTGATCCTGACTCGACGAGTCCCATTTAAATGAGTATTAGCCTTAGATTTCTAACCTTTTTCATATCCAAGACCTTTTAGTTTGTATTAGACTTCAAATTTATGGGTAATATCCTTTCCCCCCAACCATGATTGAACTTGGTTTTTGGAGGGGGTGTTAGCCTTGGATTTTCGGACAAATTGACCCTGACTCGACGAGCCCCATTTAAATGAGTATTAGCCTTAGATTTCTAACCTTTTTCATATCCAAGCCCTTTTATTTGGTATTAGACTTCAAATTTATGGGTTATAGGCTTTTCCCCCAAACATGATTGAACTTGGTTTTTGGAGGGGGAGTTAGCCTTGGAATTTCGGACAAATTGATCCTGACTCGACGAGCCCCATTTAAATGAGTATTAGGCTTAGATTTCTAACCTTGTTCATATCCAAGCCCTTTTAGATAGTATTAGACTTCAAATTTATGGGTTATAGGCTTTTCCCCCAAACATGATTGAACTTGGTTTTTGGAGGGGGTGTTAGCCTTGGATTTTCGGACAAATTTATCCTGACTCGACGAGTCCCATTTAAATGAGTATTAGCCTTAGATTTCTAACCTTGTTCATATCCAAGACCTTTTAGTTTGTATTAGACTTCAAATTTATGGGTAATATCCTTTCCCCCCAAACATGATTGAACTTGGTTTTTGGAGAGGGTGTTAGCCTTGGATTTTCGGACAAATTGACCCTGACTCGACGAGCCCCATTTAAATGAGTATTAGCCTTAGATTTCTAACCTTGTTCATATCCAAGCCCTTTTAGATAGTATTAGACTTCAAATTTATGGGTTATAGGCTTTTCCCCCAAACATGATTGAACTTGGTTTTTGGAGGGGGTGTTAGCCTTGGATTTTCGGACAAATTTATCCTGACTCGACGAGTCCCATTTAAATGAGTATTAGCCTTAGATTTCTAACCTTGTTCATATCCAAGACCTTTTAGTTTGTATTAGACTTCAAATTTATGGGTAATATTCTTTCCCCCCAAACATGATTGAACTTGGTTTTTGGAGAGGGTGTTAGCCTTGGATTTTCGGACAAATTGACCCTGACTCGACGAGCCCCATTTAAATGAGTATTAGCCTTAGATTTCTAACCTTTTTCATATCCAAGCCCTTTTATTTGGTATTAGACTTCAAATTTATGGGCAATATACTTTTCCCCCAAACATGATTGAACTTGGTTTTTTGCGGGGGTGTATGCCTTGGATTTTCGGACAAATTGATCCTGACTCGACGAGCCCCATTTAAATGAGTATTAGCCTTAGATTTCTAACCTTTTTCATATCCAAGCCCTTTTATTTGGTATTAGACTTCAAATTTATGGGTTATAGGCTTTTCCCCCAAACATGATTGAACTTGGTTTTTGGAGGGGGTGTTAGCCTTGGATTTTCGGACAAATTGATCCTGACTCGAAGAGTCCCATTTAAATGAGTATTAGCCTTAGATTTCTAACCTTGTTCATATCCAAGACCTTTTAGTTTGTATTAGACTTCAAATTTATGGGTAATATCCTTTCCCCCCAAACGTGCTTGAACTTGGTTTTTGGAGGGGGTGTTAGCCTTGGATTTTCGGACAAATTGACCCTGACTCGACGAGCCCCATTTAAATGAGTATTAGCCTTAGATTTCTAACCTTTTTCATATCCAAGCCCTTTTATTTGGTATTAGACTTCAAATTTATGGGCAATATACTTTTCCCCCAAACATGATTGAACTTGGTTTTTTGCGGGGGTGTTTGCCTTGGATTTTCGGACAAATTGATCCTGACTCGACGAGCCCCATTTAAATGAGTATTAGCCTTAGATTTCTAACCTTGTTCATATCCAATCTCTTTTAGTTGGTATTAGACTTCAAATTTATGGGTTATAGGCTTTTCCCCCAAACATGATTGAACTTGGTTTTTGGAGGGGGTGTTAGCCTTGGAATTTCGGACAAATTGATCCTGACTCGACGAGCCCCATTTAAATGAGTATTAGCCTTAGATTTCTAAACTTGTTCATATCCAAGCCCTTTTAGCTAGTATTAGACTTCAAATTTATGGGTAATAGACATTTCCCTAAAACATGATTGAACTTGGTTTTTGGAGGGGGTGTTAGCCTTGGAATTTCGGACAAATTGATCCTGACTCGACGAGCCCCATTTAAATGAGTTTTAGCCTTAGATTTCTAACCTTGTTCATATCCAAGCCCTTTTAGCTGGTATTAGACTTCAAATTTATGTGTAATAGACATTTCCATTAAACATGATTGAACTTGGTTTTTGGAGGGGGTGTTAGCCTTGGATTTTCGGACAAATTGATCCTGACTCGACGAGTCCCATTTAAATGAGTATTAGCCTTAGATTTCTAACCTTGTTCATATCCAAGACCTTTTAGTTTGTATTAGACTTCAAATTTATGGGTAATATCCTTTCCCCCCAAACATGATTGAACTTGGTTTTTGGAGAGGGTGTTAGCCTTGGATTTTCGGACAAATTGACCCTGACTCGACGAGCCCCATTTAAATGAGTATTAGCCTTAGATTTCTAACCTTTTTCATATCCAAGCCCTTTTATTTGGTATTAGACTTCAAATTTATGGGCAATATACTTTTCCCCCAAACATGATTGAACTTGGTTTTTTGCGGGGGTGTTTGCCTTGGATTTTCGGTCAAATTGATCCTGACTCGACGAGCCCCATTTAAATGTGTATTAGCCTTAGATTTCTAACCTTTTTCAAATCCAAGCCCTTTTAGTTGGTATTAGACTTCAAATTTATGGGTTATAGGCTTTTCCCCCAAACATGATTGAACTTGGTTTTTGGAGGGGGTGTTAGCCTTGGATTTTCGGACAAATTGATCCTGACTCGACGAGTCCCATTTAAATGAGTATTAGCCTTAGATTTCTAACCTTGTTCATATCCAAGACCTTTTAGTATGTATTAGACTTCAAATTTATGGGTAATATCCTTTCCCCCCAAACATGATTGAACTTGGTTTTTGGAGGGGGTGTTAGCCTTGGATTTTCGGACAAATTGACCCTGACTCGACAAGCCCCATTTAAATGAGTATTAGCCTTAGATTTCTAACCTTTTTCATATCCAAGCCCTTTTATTTGGTATTAGACTTCAAATTTATGGGCAATATACTTTTCCCCCAAACATGATTGAACTTGGTTTTTTGCGGGGGTGTATGCCTTGGATTTTCGGACAAATTGATCCTGACTCGACGAGCCCCATTTAAATGAGTATTAGCCTTAGATTTCTAACCTTTTTCATATCCAAGCCCTTTTATTTGGTATTAGACTTCAAATTTATGGGTTATAGGCTTTTCCCCCAAACATGATTGAACTTGGTTTTTGGAAGGGGTGTTAGCCTTGGATTTTCGGACAAATTGATCCTGACTCGAAGAGTCCCATTTAAATGAGTATTAGCCTTAGATTTCTAACCTTGTTCATATCCAAGACCTTTTAGTTTGTATTAGACTTCAAATTTATGGGTAATATCCTTTCCCCCCAAACGTGCTTGAACTTGGTTTTTGGAGGGGGTGTTAGCCTTGGATTTTCGGACAAATTGACCCTGACTCGACGAGCCCCATTTAAATGAGTATAAGCCTTAGATTTCTAACCTTTTTCATATCCAAGCCCTTTTATTTGGTATTAGACTTCAAATTTATGGGCAATATACTTTTCCCCCAAACATGATTGAACTTGGTTTTTTGCGGGGGTGTTTGCCTTGGATTTTCGGACAAATTGATCCTGACTCGACGAGCCCCATTTAAATGAGTATTAGCCTTAGATTTCTAACCTTGTTCATATCCAATCTCTTTTAGTTGGTATTAGACTTCAAATTTATGGGTTATAGGCTTTTCCCCCAAACATGATTGAACTTGGTTTTTGGAGGGGGTGTTAGCCTTGGAATTTCGGACAAATTGATCCTGACTCGACGAGCCCCATTTAAATGAGTATTAGCCTTAGATTTCTAAACTTGTTCATATCCAAGCCCTTTTAGCTAGTATTAGACTTCAAATTTATGGGTAATAGACATTTCCCTAAAACATGATTGAACTTGGTTTTTGGAGGGGGTGTTAGCCTTGGAATTTCGGACAAATTGATCCTGACTCGACGAGCCCCATTTAAATGAGTTTTAGCCTTAGATTTCTAACCTTGTTCATATCCAAGCCCTTTTAGCTGGTATTAGACTTCAAATTTATGGGTAATAGACATTTCCATTAAACATGATTGAACTTGGTTTTTGGAGGGGGTGTTAGCCTTGGATTTTCGGACAAATTGATCCTGACTCGACGAGTCCCATTTAAATGAGTATTAGCCTTAGATTTCTAACCTTGTTCATATCCAAGACCTTTTAGTTTGTATTAGACTTCAAATTTATGGGTAATATCCTTTCCCCCCAAACATGATTGAACTTGGTTTTTGGAGGGGGTGTTAGCCTTGGATTTTCGGACAAATTGATCCTGACACGACGAGCCCCATTTAAATGAGTATTAGCCTTAGATTTCTAACCTTGTTCATATCCAATCTCTTTTAGTTGGTATTAGACTTCAAATTTATGGGTTATAGGCTTTTCCCCCAAACATGATTGAACTTGGTTTTTGGAGGGGGTGTTAGCCTTGGAATTTCGGACAAATTGATCCTGACTCGACGAGCCCCATTTAAATGAGTATTAGCCTTAGATTTCTAAACTTGTTCATATCCAAGCCCTTTTAGCTAGTATTAGACTTCAAATTTATGGGTAATAGACATTTCCCTAAAACATGATTGAACTTGGTTTTTGGAGGGGGTGTTAGCCTTGGAATTTCGGACAAATTGATCCTGACTCGACGAGCCCCATTTAAATGAGTTTTAGCCTTAGATTTCTAACCTTGTTCATATCCAAGCCCTTTTAGCTGGTATTAGACTTCAAATTTATGGGTAATAGACATTTCCATTAAACATGATTGAACTTGGTTTTTGGAGGGGGTGTTAGCCTTGGATTTTCGGACAAATTGATCCTGACTCGACGAGTCCCATTTAAATGAGTATTAGCCTTAGATTTCTAACCTTGTTCATATCCAAGACCTTTTAGTTTGTATTAGACTTCAAATTTATGGGTAATATCCTTTCCCCCCAAACATGATTGAACTTGGTTTTTGGAGGGGGTGTTAGCCTTGGATTTTCGGACAAATTGATCCTGACTCGACGAGCCCCATTTAAATGAGTATTAGCCTTAGATTTCTAACCTTGTTCATATCCAATCTCTTTTAGTTGGTATTAGACTTCAAATTTATGGGTTATAGGCTTTTCCCCCAAACATGATTGAACTTGGTTTTTGGAGGGGGTGTTAGCCTTGGAATTTCAGACAAATTGATCCTGACTCGACGAGCCCCATTTAAATGAGTATTAGCCTTAGATTTCTAAACTTGTTCATATCCAAGCCCTTTTAGCTAGTATTAGACTTCAAATTTATGGGTAATAGACATTTCCCTAAAACATGATTGAACTTGGTTTTTGGAGGGGGTGTTAGCCTTGGAATTTCGGACAAATTGATCCTGACTCGACGAGCCCCATTTAAATGAGTATTAGCCTTAGATTTCTAACCTTTTTAATATCCAAGGCCTTTTAGTTGGTATTAGACTTCAAATTTATGGGTAATAGACTTTTCCCCCAAACATGATTGAACTTGGTTTTTGGAGGGGGTGTTAGCCTTGGATTTTCGGACAAATTCATCCTGACTCGACGAGCCCCATTTAAATGAGTTTTAGCCTTAGATTTCTAACCTTGTTCATATCCAAGCCCTTTTAGCTGGTATTAGACTTCAAATTTATGGGTAATAGACATTTCCATTAAACATGATTGAACTTGGTTTTTGGAGGGGGTGTTAGCCTTGGATTTTCGGACAAATTGATCCTGACTCGACGAGTCCCATTTAAATGAGTATTAGCCTTAGATTTCTAACCTTGTTCATATCCAAGACCTTTTAGTTTGTATTAGACTTCAAATTTATGGGTAATATCCTTTCCCCCCAAACATGATTGAACTTGGTTTTTGGAGGGGGTGTTAGCCTTGGATTATCGGACAAATTGATCCTGACTCGACGAGCCCCATTTAAATGAGTATTAGCCTTAGATTTCTAACCTTGTTCATATCCAATCTCTTTTAGTTGGTATTAGACTTCAAATTTATGGGTTATAGGCTTTTCCCCCAAACATGATTGAACTTGGTTTTTGGAGGGGGTGTTAGCCTTGGAATTTCGGACAAATTGATCCTGACACGACGAGCCCCCTTTAAATGAGTATTAGCCTTAGATTTCTAAACTTGTTCATATCCAAGCCCTTTTAGCTAGTATTAGACTTCAAATTTATGGGTAATAGACATTTCCCTAAAACATGATTGAACTTGGTTTTTGGAGGGGGTGTTAGCCTTAGAATTTCGGACAAATTGATCCTGACTCGACGAGCCCCATTTAAATGAGTATTAGCCTTAGATTTCTAACCTTTTTAATATCCAAGGCCTTTTAGTTGGTATTAGACTTCAAATTTATGGGTAATAGACTTTTCCCCCAAACATGATTGAACTTGGTTTTTGGAGGGGGTGTTAGCCTTGGATTTTCGGACAAATTCATCCTGACTCGACGAGCCCCATTTAAATGAGTTTTAGCCTTAGATTTCTAACCTTGTTCATATCCAAGCCCTTTTAGCTGGTATTAGACTTCAAATTTATGGGTAATAGACATTTCCATTAAACATGATTGAACTTGGTTTTTGGAGGGGGTGTTAGCCTTGGATTTTCGGACAAATTGATCCTGACTCGACGAGTCCCATTTAAATGAGTATTAGCCTTAGATTTCTAACCTTGTTCATATCCAAGACCTTTTAGTTTGTATTAGACTTCAAATTTATGGGTAATATCCTTTCCCCCCAAACATGATTGAACTTGGTTTTTGGAGGGGGTGTTAGCCTTGGATTTTCGGACAAATTGATCCTGACTCGACGAGCCCCATTTAAATGAGTATTAGCCTTAGATTTCTAACCTTGTTCATATCCAATCTCTTTTAGTTGGTATTAGACTTCAAATTTATGGGTTATAGGCTTTTCCCCCAAACATGATTGAACTTGGTTTTTGGAGGGGGTGTTAGCCTTGGAATTTCAGACAAATTGATCCTGACTCGACGAGCCCCATTTAAATGAGTATTAGCCTTAGATTTCTAAACTTGTTCATATCCAAGCCCTTTTAGCTAGTATTAGACTTCAAATTTATGGGTAATAGACATTTCCCTAAAACATGATTGAACTTGGTTTTTGGAGGGGGTGTTAGCCTTGGAATTTCGGACAAATTGATCCTGACTCGACGAGCCCCATTTAAATGAGTATTAGACTTAGATTTCTAACCTTTTTAATATCCAAGGCCTTTTAGTTGGTATTAGACTTCAAACTTATGGGTAATAGACTTTTCCCCCAAACATGATTGAACTTGGTTTTTGGAGGGGGTGTTAGCCTTGGAATTTCAGACAAATTGATCCTGACTCGACGAGCCCCATTTAAATGAGTATTAGCCTTAGATTTCTAAACTTGTTCATATCCAAGCCCTTTTAGCTAGTATTAGACTTCAAATTTATGGGTAATAGACATTTCCCTAAAACATGATTGAACTTGGTTTTTGGAGGGGGTGTTAGCCTTGGAATTTCGGACAAATTGATCCTGACTCGACGAGCCCCATTTAAATGAGTATTAGCCTTAGATTTCTAACCTTTTTAATATCCAAGGACTTTTAGTTGGTATTAGACTTCAAATTTATGGGTAATAGACTTTTCCCCCAAACATGATTGAACTTGGTTTTTGGAGGGGGTGTTAGCCTTGGATTTTCGGACAAATTGATCCTGACTCGACGAGCCCCATTTAAATGAGTATTAGCCTTAGATTTCTAACCTTTTTCATATCCAAGCCCCTTTATTTGGTACTAGACTTCAAATTTATGGGTTATAGGCTTTTCCCCCAAACATGATTGAACTTGGTTTTTGGAGGGGTGTTAGCCTTGGATTTTCGGACAAATTGATCCTGACTCGACGAGCCCCATTTAAATGAGTATTAGCCTTATATTTCTAACCTTGTTCATATCCAATCCCTTTTAGATGGTATTAGACTTCAAATTTATGGGTTATAGGCTTTTCCCCCAAACATGATTGAACTTGGTTTTTGGAGGGGGTGTTAGCCTTGGAATTTCGGACAAATTGATCCTGACTCGACGAGCCCCATTTAAATGAGTATTAGCCTTAGATTTCTAACCTTTTTCATATCCAAGCCCTTTTATTTGGTATTAGACTTCTAATTTATGGGCAATATACTTTTCCCCCAAACATGATTGAACTTGGTTTTTTGCGGGGGTTTTTGCCTTGGATTTTTTGAGAAATTGATCCTGACTCGACGAGCCCCATTTAAATGAGTATTAGCCTTAGATTTCTAACCTTGTTCATATCCAAGCCCTTTTAGTTGGTATTAGACTTCAAATTTATGGGCAATATACTTCTCCCCCAAACATGATTGAACTTGGTTTTTGGAGGGGGTGTTAGCCTTGGATTTTCGGACAAATTGATCCTGACTCGACGAGCCCCATTTAAATGAGTATTAGGCTTAGATTTCTAACCTTGTTCATATCCGAGCCCTTTTAGATGGTATTAGACTTCAAATTTATGGGTTATAGGCTTTTCCCCCAAACATGATTGAACTTGGTTTTTGGAGGGGGTGTTAGCCTTGGATTTTCGGACAAATTGATCCTGACTCGACGAGTCCCATTTAAATGAGTATTAGCCTTAGATTTCTAACCTTGTTCATATCCAAGACCTTTTAGTTTGTATTAGACTTCAAATTTATGGGTAATATCCTTTCCCCCCAACCATGATTGAACTTGGTTTTTGGAGGGGGTGTTAGCCTTGGATTTTCGGACAAATTGACCCTGACTCGACGAGCCCCATTTAAATGAGTATTAGCCTTAGATTTCTAACCTTTTTCATATCCAAGCCCTTTTATTTGGTATTAGACTTCAAATTTATGGGCAATATACTTTTCCCCCAAACATGATTGAACTTGGTTTTTTGCGGGGGTGTTTGCCTTGGATTTTCGGACAAATTGATCCTGACTCGACGAGCCCCATTTAAATGAGTATTAGCCTTAGATTTCTAACCTTTTTCATATCCAAGCCCTTTTATTTTGTATTAGACTTCAAATTTATGGGCAATATACTTTTCCCCCAAACATGATTGAACTTGGTTTTTTGCGGGGGTGTTTGCCTTGGATTTTCGGACAAATTGATCCTGACTCGACGAGCCCCATTTAAATGAGTATTAGCCTTAGATTTCTAACCTTTTTCATATCCAAGCCCTTTTATTTGGTATTAGACTTCAAATTTATGGGTTATACGCTTTTCCCCCAAACATGATTGAACTTGGTTTTTGGAGGGGGTGTTAGCCTTGGATTTTCGGACAAATTGATCCTGACTCGACGAGCCCCATTTAAATGAGTATTAGCCTTAGATTTCTAACCTTGTTCATATCCAATCCCTTTTAGATGGTATTAGACTTCAAATTTATGGGTAGTAGACTTTTCCCCCAAACATGATTGAACTTGGTTTTTGGAGGGGGTGTTAGCCTTGGATTTTCGGACAAATTGATCCTGACTCGACGAGCCCCATTTAAATGAGTATTAGCCTTAGATTTCTAACCTTGTTCATATCCGAGACCTTTTAGTTTGTATTAGACTTCAAATTTATGGGTAATATCCTTTCCCCCCAAACATGATTGAACTTGGTTTTTGGAGGGGGTGTTAGCCTTGGATTTTCGGACAAATTGATCCTGACTCGACAAGCCCCATTTAAATGAGTATTAACCTTAGATTTCTAACCTTGTTCATATCCAAGCCCTTTTAGTTGGTATTAGACTTCAAATTTATGGCTTATAGGCTTTTCCCCCAAACATGATTGAACTTGGTTTTTGGAGGGGGTGTTAGCCTTGGATTTTCGGACAAATTGATCCTGACTCGACGAGCCCCATTTAAATGAGTATTAGCCTTAGATTTCTAACCTTGTTCATATCCAAGCCCTTTTAGTTGGTATTAGACTTCAAATTTATCGGCAATATACTTGTCCCCCAAACATGATTGAACTTGGTTTTGGAGGGGGTGTTAGCCTTGGAATTTCGGACAAATTGATCCTGACTTGACGAGCCACATTTAAATGAGTATTATCCTTAGATTTATAACCTTGTTCATATCGAAGCCCTTTTAGTTGGTATTAGACTTCAAATTTATGGGTAATAGACTTTTCCCCCAAACATGATTGAACTTGGTTTTTTGCGGGGGTTTTTGCCTTGGATTTTCGGAGAAATTGATCCTGACTCGACGAGCCCTATTTAAATGAGTATTAGACTTAGATTTCTAACCTTGTTCATATCCAAGCCCTTTTAGATGATATTAGACTTCAAATTTATGGGTTATAGGCTTTTCCCCCAAACATGATTGAACTTGGTTTTTGGAGGGGGTGTTAGCCTTGGATTTTCGGACAAATTGATCCTGACTCGACGAGTCCCATTTAAACGAGTATTAGCCTTAGATTTATAACCTTGTTCATATCCAAGCCATTTTAGTTGGTATTAGACTTCAAATTTATGGGCAATATACTTTTCCCCCAAACATGATTGAACTTGGTTTTTGGAGGGGGTGTTAGCCTTGGATTTTCGGACTAATTGATCCTGACTCGATGAGCTTCATTTAAATGAGTATTATCCTTAGATTTCTAACCTTGTTCATATCCAAGCCCTTTTAGGTGGTATTAGACTTCAAGTTTATGGGTTATAGGCTTTTCCCCCAAACATGATTGAACTTGGTTTTTGGAGGGGGTGTTAGCCTTGGATTTTCGGACAAATTGATCCTGACTCGACGAGCCCCATTTAAATGAGTATTAGCCTTAGATTTCTAACCTTGTTCATATCCAAGCCCTTTTAGTTGGTATTAGACTTCAAATTTATGGGCAATATACTTTTCCCCCAAACATGATTGAACTTGGTTTTTGGAGGGGGTGTTAGCCTTGGAATTTCGGACAAATTGATACTGACTCGACGAGCCACAATTAAATGAGTATTATCCTTAGATTTATAACCTTGTTCATATCCAAGCCCTTTTAGTTGGTATTAGACTTCAAATTTATGGGTAATAGACTTTTCCCCCAAACATGATTGAACTTGGTTTTTTGCGGGGGAATTTGGCTTGGATTTTCGGACAAATTGATCCTGACTCGACGACCCCCATTTAAATGAGTATTAGGCTTAGATTTCTAACCTTGTTCATATCCAAGACCTTTTAGATGATATTAGACTTCAAATTTATGGGTTATAGGCTTTTCCCCCAAACATGATTGAACTTGGTTTTTGGAGGGGGTGTTAGCCTTGGATTTTCGGACAAATTGATCCTGACTCGACGAGCCCCATTTAAATGAGTATTAGCCTTAGATTTCTAACCTTGTTCATATCCAAGACCTTTTAGTTTGTATTAGACTTGAAATTTATGGGTAATATCCTTTCCCCCAAACATGATTGAACTTGATTTTTGGAGGGGGTGTTAGCCTTGGAATTTCGGACAAATTGATCCTGACTCGACGAGCCCCATTTAAATGAGTATTAGCCTTAGATTTCTAAACTTGTTCATATCCAAGCCCTTTTAGCTGGTATTAGACTTCAAATTTATGGGCAATATACTTTTCCCCCAAACATGATTGAACTTGGTTTTTTGCGGGGGTGTTTGCCTTGGATTTTCGGACAAATTGATCCTGACTCGACGAGCCCCATTTAAATGAGTATTAGCCTTAGATTTCTAACCTTTTTCATATCCAAGCCCCTTTATTTGGTACTAGACTTCAAATTTATGGGTTATAGGCTTTTCCCCCAAACATGATTGAACTTGGTTTTTGGAGGGGTGTTAGCCTTGGATTTTCGGACAAATTGACCCTGACTCGACGAGTCCCATTTAAATGAGTATTAGCCTTAGATTTCTAACCTTGTTCATATCCAAGCCCTTTTAGTTGGTATTAGACTTCAAATTTATGGGCAATATACTTCTCCCCCAAACATGATTGAACTTGGTTTTTGGAGGGGGTGTTAGCCTTGGATTTTCGGACAAATTGATCCTGACTCGACGAGCCCCATTTAAATGAGTATTAGGCTTAGATTTCTAACCTTGTTCATATCCAAGCCCTTTTAGATGGTATTAGACTTCAAATTTATGGGTTATAGGCTTTTCCCCCAAACATGATTGAACTTGGTTTTTGGAGGGGGTGTTAGCCTTGGATTTTCGGACAAATTGACCCTGACTCGACGAGTCCCATTTAAATGAGTATTAGCCTTAGATTTCTAACCTTTTTCATATCCAAGCCCTTTTATTTGGTATTAGACTTCAAATTTATGGGCAATATACTTTTCCCCCAAACATGATTGAACTTGGTTTTTTGCGGGGGGTTTTGCCTTGGATTTTGGGAGAAATTGATCCTGACTCGACGAGCCCCATTTAAATGAGTATTAGCCTTAGATTTCTAACCTTGTTCATATCCAAGCCCTTTTAGTTGGTATTAGACTTCAAATTTATGGGCAATATACTTCTCCCCCAAACATGATTGAACTTGGTTTTTGGAGGGGGTGTTAGCCTTGGATTTTCGGACAAATTGATCCTGACTCGACGAGCCCCCTTTAAATGAGTATTAGGCTTAGATTTCTAACCTTGTTCATATCCGAGCCCTTTTAGATGGTATTAGACTTCAAATTTATGGGTTATAGGCTTGTCCCCCAAACATGATTGAACTTGGTTTTTGGAGGGGGTGTTAGCCTTGGATTTTCGGACAAATTGACCCTGACTCGACGAGTCCAATTTAAATGAGTATTAGCCTTAGATTTCTAACCTTTTTCATATCCAAGCCCTTTTATTTGGTATTAGACTTCAAATTTATGGGCAATATACTTTTCCCCCAAACATGATTGAACTTGGTTTTTTGCGGGGGGTTTTGCCTTGGATTTTGGGAGAAATTGATCCTGACTCGACGAGCCCCATTTAAATGAGTATTAGCCTTAGATTTCTAACCTTGTTCATATCCAAGCCCTTTTAGTTGGTATTAGACTTCAAATTTATGGGCAATATACTTCTCCCCCAAACATGATTGAACTTGGTTTTTGGAGGGGGTGTTAGCCTTGGATTTTCGGACAAATTGATCCTGACTCGACGAGCCCCATTTAAATGAGTATTAGGCTTAGATTTCTAACCTTGTTCATATCCGAGCCCTTTTAGATGGTATTAGACTTCAAATTTATGGGTTATAGGCTTTTCCCCCAAACATGATTGAACTTGGTTTTTGGAGGGGGTGTTAGCCTTGGATTTTCGGACAAATTGACCCTGACCCGACGAGTCCCATTTAAATGAGTATTAGCCTTAGATTTCTAACCTTTTTCATATCCAAGCCCTTTTATTTGGTATTAGACTTCAAATTTATGGGCAATATACTTTTCCCCCAAACATGATTGAACTTGGTTTTTTGCGGGGGGTTTTGCCTTGGATTTTGGGAGAAATTGATCCTGACTCGACGAGCCCCATTTAAATGAGTATTAGCCTTAGATTTCTAACCTTGTTCATATCCAAGCCCTTTTAGTTGGTATTAGACTTCAAATTTATGGGCAATATACTTCTCCCCCAAACATGATTGAACTTGGTTTTTGGAGGGGGTGTTAGCCTTGGATTTTCGGACAAATTGATCCTGACTCGACGAGCCCCATTTAAATGAGTATTAGGCTTAGATTTCTAACCTTGTTCATATCCGAGCCCTTTTAGATGGTATTAGACTTCAAATTTATGGGTTATAGGCTTGTCCCCCAAACATGATTGAACTTGGTTTTTGGAGGGGGTGTTAGACTTGGATTTTCGGACAAATTGATCCTGACTCGACGAGTCCCATTTAAATGAGTATTAGCCTTAGATTTCTAACCTTGTTCATATCCAAGACCTTTTAGTTTGTATTAGACTTCAAATTTATGGGTAATATCCTTTCCCCCCAAACATGATTGAACTTGGTTTTTGGAGGGGGTGTTAGCCTTGGATTTTCGGACAAATTGACCCTGACTCGACGAGCCCCATGTAAATGAGTATTAGCCTTAGATTTCTAACCTTTTTCATATCCAAGCCCTTTTATTTGGTATTAGACTTCAAATTTATGGGTTATACGCTTTTCCCCCAAACATGATTGAACTTGGTTTTTGGAGGGGGTGTTAGCCTTGGATTTTCGGACAAATTGATCCTGACTCGACGAGCCCCATTTAAATGAGTATTAGCCTTAGATTTCTAGCCTTGTTCATATCCAATATCTTTTAGATGGTATTAGACTTCAAATTTATGGGTTATAGGCTTTTCCCCCAAACATGATTGAACTTGGTTTTTGGAGGGGGTGTTAGCCTTGGATTTTCGGACAAATTGATCTTGACTCGACGATCCCCATTTAAATGAGTATTAGCCTTAGATTTCTAACCTTGTTCATATCCAATCCCTTTTAGATGGTATTAGACTTCAAATTTATGGGTAATATCCTTTTCCCCCAAACATGATTGAACTTGGTTTTTGGAGGGGGTGTTAGCCTTCGATTTTCGGACAAATTGATCCTTACTCGACGAGCCCCATTTAAACAAGTATTATCCTTAGATTTATAACCTTGTTCATATCCAAGCCATTTTAGTTGGTATTAGACTTCAAATTTTGGGTAATATCCTTTTCCCCCAAACATGATTGAACTTCGTTTTTGGAGGGGGTGTTAGCCTAGGATTTTCGGACAAATTGATCCTGACTCGATGAGCTTCATTTAAATGAGTATTATCCTTAGATTTCTAACCTTGTTCATATCCAAGCCGTTTTAGTTGGTATTAGACTTCAAATTTATGGGTAGTAGACTTTTCCCCCAAACATGATTGAACTTGGTTTTTGGAGGGGGTGTTAGCCTTGGATTTTCGGACAAATTGATCCTGACTCGACGAGCCCCATTTAAATGAGTATTAGCCTTAGATTTCTAACCTTGTTCATATCCGAGACCTTTTAGTTTGTATTAGACTTCAAATTTATGGGTAATATCCTTTCCCCCCAAACATGATTGAACTTGGTTTTTGGAGGGGGTGTTAGCCTTGGATTTTCGGACAAATTGACCCTGACTCGACGAGCCCCATTTAAATGAGTATTAGCCTTAGATTTCTAACCTTTTTCATATCCAAGCCCTTTTATTTGGTATTAGACTTTAAATTTATGGGCAATATACTTTTCCCCCAAACATGATTGAACTTGGTTTTTTGCGGGGGTGTTTGCCTTGGATTTTCGGACAAATTGATCCTGACTCGACGAGCCCCATTTAAATGAGTATTAGCCTTAGATTTCTAACCTTTTTCATATCCAAGCCCTTTTATTTGGTATTAGACTTCAAATTTATGGGTTATAGGCTTTTCCCCCAAACATAATTGAACTTGGTTTTTGGAGGGGGTGTTAGCCTTGGATTTTCGGACAAATTGATCCTGACTCGACGAGTCCCATTTAAATGAGTATTAGCCTTAGATTTCTAACCTTGTTCATATCCAAGACCTTTTAGTTTGTATTAGACTTCAAATTTATGGGTAATATCCTTTCCCGCCAAACATGATTGAACTTGGTTTTTGGAGGGGGTGTTAGCCTTGGATTTTTGGATAAATTGATCCTAGCTTGACGAGCCCTATTTAAATGAGTATTAGACTTAGATTTCTAACCTTGTTCATATCCAAGCCATTTTATTTGGTATTAGACTTCAAATTTATGGGCAATATACTTTTCCCCCAAACATGATTGAACTTGGTTTTTGGAGGGGGTGTTAGCCTTGGAATTTCGGACAAATTGATCCTGACTCGACGAGCCCCATTTAAATGAGTATTAGCCTTAGATTTCTAACCTTTTTAATATCCAAGGCCTTTTAGTTGGTATTAGATTTCAAATTTATGGGTAATAGACTTTTCCCCCAAACATGATTGAACTTGGTTTTTGGAGGGGGTGTTAGCCTTGGATTTTCGGACAAATTCATCCTGACTCAACGAGCCCCATTTAAATGAGTTTTAGCCTTAGATTTCTAACCTTGTTCATATCCAAGCCCTTTTAGCTGGTATTAGACTTCAAATTTATGGTTAATAGACATTTCCCTTAAACATGATTGAACTTGGTTTTTGGAGGGGGTGTTAGCCTTGGATTTTCGGACAAATTGATCCTGACTCGACGAGTCCCATTTAAATGAGTATTAGCCTTAGATTTCTAACCTTGTTCATATCCAAGACCTTTTAGTTTGTATTAGACTTCAAATTTATGGGTAATATCCTTTCCCCCCAAACATGATTGAACTTGGTTTTTGGAGGGGGTGTTAGCCTTGGATTTTCGGACAAATTGATCCTGACTCGACGAGCTCCATTTAAATGAGTATTAGCCTTAGATTTCTAACCTTTTTCATATCCAAGCCCTTTTATTTGGTATTAGACTTCAAATTTATGGGCAATATACTTTTCCCCCAAACATGATTGAACTTGGTTTTTTGCGGGGGTGTTTGCCTTGGATTTTCGGACAAATTGATCCTGACTCGACGAGCCCCATTTAAATGAGTATTAGCCTTAGATTTCTAACCTTTTTCATATCCAAGCCCCTTTATTTGGTACTAGACTTCAAATTTATGGGTTATAGGCTTTTCCCCCAAACATGATTGAACTTGGTTTTTGGAGGGGTGTTAGCCTTGGATTTTCGGACAAATTGATCCTGACTCGACGAGCCCCATTTAAATGAGTATTAGCCTTATATTTCTAACCTTGTTCATATCCAATCCCTTTTAGATGGTATTAGACTTCAAATTTATGGGTTATAGGCTTTTCCCCCAAACATGATTGAACTTGGTTTTTGGAGGGGGTGTTAGCCTTGGAATTTCGGACAAATTGATCCTGACTCGACGAGCCCCATTTAAATGAGTATTAGCCTTAGATTTCTAACCTTTTTCATATCCAAGCCCTTTTATTTGGTATTAGACTTCAAATTTATGGGCAATATACTTTTCCCCCAAACATGATTGAACTTGGTTTTTTGCGGGGGTTTTTGCCTTGGATTTTTGGAGAAATTGATCCTGACTCGACGAGCCCCATTTAAATGAGTATTAGCCTTAGATTTCTAACCTTGTTCATATCCAAGCCCTTTTAGTTGGTATTAGACTTCAAATTTATGGGCAATATACTTCTCCACCAAACATGATTGAACTTGGTTTTTGGAGGGGGTGTTAGCCTTGGATTTTCGGACAAATTGATCCTGACTCGACGAGCCCCATTTAAATGAGTATTAGGCTTAGATTTCTAACCTTGTTCATATCCGAGCCCTTTTAGATGGTATTAGACTTCAAATTTATGGGTTATAGGCTTTTCCCCAAAACATGATTGAACTTGGTTTTTGGAGGGGGTGTTAGCCTTGGATTTTCGGACAAATTGATCCTGACTCGACGAGTCCCATTTAAATGAGTATTAGCCTTAGATTTCTAACCTTGTTCATATCCAAGACCTTTTAGTTTGTATTAGACTTCAAATTTATGGGTAATATCCTTTCCCCCCAACCATGATTGAACTTGGTTTTTGGAGGGGGTGTTAGCCTTGGATTTTCGGACAAATTGACCCTGACTCGACGAGCCCCATTTAAATGAGTATTAGCCTTAGATTTCTAACCTTTTTCATATCCAAGCCCTTTTATTTTGTATTAGACTTCAAATTTATGGGCAATATACTTTTCCCCCAAACATGATTGAACTTGGTTTTTTGCGGGGGTGTTTGCCTTGGATTTTCGGACAAATTGATCCTGACTCGACGAGCCCCATTTAAATGAGTATTAGCCTTAGATTTGTAACCTTTTTCATATCCAAGCCCTTTTATTTTGTATTAGACTTCAAATTTATGGGCAATATACTTTTCCCCCAAACATGATTGAACTTGGTTTTTTGCGGGGGTGTTTGCCTTGGATTTTCGGACAAATTGATCCTGACTCGACGAGCCCCATTTAAATGAGTATTAGCCTTAGATTTCTAACCTTTTTCATATCCAAGCCCTTTTATTTGGTATTAGACTTCAAATTTATGGGTTATACGCTTTTCCCCCAAACATGATTGAACTTGGTTTTTGGAGGGGGTGTTAGCCTTGGATTTTTGGACAAATTGATCCTGACTCGACGAGCCCCATTTAAATGAGTATTAGCCTTAGATTTCTAACCTTGTTCATATCCGAGACCTTTTAGTTTGTATTAGACTTCAAATTTATGGGTAATATCCTTTCCCCCCAAACATGATTGAACTTGGTTTTTGGAGGGGGTGTTAGCCTTGGATTTTCGGACAAATTGATCCTGACTCGACAAGCCCCATTTAAATGAGTATTAACCTTAGATTTCTAACCTTGTTCATATCCAAGCCCTTTTAGTTGGTATTAGACTTCAAATTTATGGGTTATAGGCTTTTCCCCCAAACATGATTGAACTTGGTTTTTGGAGGGGGTGTTAGCCTTGGATTTTTGGACAAATTGATCCTGACTCGACGAGCCCCATTTAAATGAGTATTAGCCTTAGATTTCTAACCTTGTTCATATCCAAGCCCTTTTAGTTGGTATTAGACTTCAAATTTATCGGCAATATACTTGTCCCCCAAACATGATTGAACTTGGTTTTGGAGGGGGTGTTAGCCTTGGAATTTCGGACAAATTGATCCTGACTCGACGAGCCACATTTAAATGAGTATTATCCTTAGATTTATAACCTTGTTCATATCGAAGCCCTTTTAGTTGGTATTAGACTTCAAATTTATGGGTAATAGACTTTTCCCCCAAACATGATTGAACTTGGTTTTTTGCGGGGGTTTTTGCCTTGGATTTTCGGAGAAATTGATCCTGACTCGACGAGCCCTATTTAAATGAGTATTAGCCTTAGATTTCTAACCTTGTTCATATCCAAGCCCTTTTAGGTGGTATTAGACTTCAAGTTTATGGGTTATAGGCTTTTCCCCCAAACATGATTGAACTTGGTTTTTGGAGGGGGTGTTAGCCTTGGATTTTCGGACAAATTGATCCTGACTCGACGAGCCCCATTTAAATGAGTATTAGCCTTAGATTTCTAACCTTGTTCATATCCAAGCCCTTTTAGTTGGTATTAGACTTCAAATTTATGGGCAATATACTTTTCCCCCAAACATGATTGAACTTGGTTTTTGGAGGGGGTGTTAGCCTTGGAATTTCGGACAAATTGATACTGACTCGACGAGCCACAATTAAATGAGTATTATCCTTAGATTTATAACCTTGTTCATATCCAAGCCCTTTTAGTTGGTATTAGACTTCAAATTTATCGGCAATATACTTGTCCCCCAAACATGATTGAACTTGGTTTTGGAGGGGGTGTTAGCCTTGGAATTTCGGACAAATTGATCCTGACTCGACGAGCCACATTTAAATGAGTATTATCCTTAGATTTATAACCTTGTTCATATCGAACCCTTTTAGTTGGTATTAGACTTCAAATTTATGGGTAATAGACTTTTCCCCCAAACATGATTGAACTTGGTTTTTTGCGGGGGTTTTTGCCTTGGATTTTCGGAGAAATTGATCCTGACTCGACGAGCCCTATTTAAATGAGTTTTAGCCTTAGATTTCTAACCTTGTTCATATCCAAGCCCTTTTAGCTGGTATTAGACTTCAAATTTATGGGTAATAGACATTTCCCTTAAACATGATTGAACTTGGTTTTTGGAGGGGGTGTTAGCCTTGGATTTTCGGACAAATTGATCCTGACTCGACGAGTCCCATTTAAATGAGTATTAGCCTTAGATTTCTAACCTTGTTCATATCCAAGACCTTTTAGTTTGTATTAGACTTCAAATTTATGGGTAATATCCTTTCCCCCCAAACATGATTGAACTTGGTTTTTGGAGGGGGTGTTAGCCTGGGATTTTCGGACAAATTGATCCTGACTCGACAAGCCCCATTTAAATGAGTATTAACCTTAGATTTCTAACCTTGTTCATATCCAAGCCCTTTTAGTTGGTATTAGACTTCAAATTTATGGCTTATAGGCTTTTCCCCCAAACATGATTGAACTTGGTTTTTGGAGGGGGTGTTAGCCTTGGATTTTTGGACAAATTGATCCTGACTCGACGAGCCCCATTTAAATGAGTATTAGCCTTAGATTTCTAACCTTGTTCATATCCAAGCCCTTTTAGTTGGTATTAGACTTCAAATTTATGGGCAATATACTTGTCCCCCAAACATGATTGAACTTGGTTTTGGAGGGGGTGTTAGCCTTGGAATTTCGGACAAATCGATCCAGACTCGACGAGCCACATTTAAATGAGTATTATCCTTAGATTTATAACCTTGTTCATATCGAAGCCCTTTTAGTTGGTATTAGACTTCAAATTTATGGGTAATAGACTTTTCCCCCAAACATGATTGAACTTGGTTTTTTGCGGGGGTTTTTGCCTTGGATTTTCGGAGAAATTGATCCTGACTCGACGAGCCCTATTTAAATGAGTATTAGACTTAGATTTCTAACCTTGTTCATATCCAAGCCCTTTTAGATGATATTAGACTTCAAATTTATGGGTTATAGGCTTTTCCCCCAAACATGATTGAACTTGGTTTTTGGAGGGGGTGTTAGCCTTGGAATTTCAGACAAATTGATCCTGACTCAACGAGCCCCATTTAAATGAGTATTAGCCTTAGATTTCTAAACTTGTTCATATCCAAGCCCTTTTAGCTAGTATTAGACTTCAAATTTATGGGTAATAGACATTTCCCTAAAACATGATTGAACTTGGTTTTTGGAGGGGGTGTTAGCCTTGGAATTTCGGACAAATTGATCCTGACTCGATGAGCTTCATTTAAATAAGTATTATCCTTAGATTTATAACCTTGTTCATATCCAAGCCATTTTAGTTGGTATTAGACTTCAAATTTATGGGCAATATACTTTTCCCCCAAACATGATTGAACTTGGTTTTTGGAGGGGGTGTTAGCCTTGGATTTTCGGACTAATTGATCCTGACTCGATGAGCTTCATTTAAATAAGTATTATCCTTAGATTTATAACCTTGTTCATATCCAAGCCCTTTTAGGTGGTATTAGACTTCAAGTTTATGGGTTATAGGCTTTTCCCCCAAACATGATTGAACTTGGTTTTTGGAGGGGGTGTTAGCCTTGGATTTTCGGACAAATTGATCCTGACTCGACGAGCCCCATTTAAATGAGTATTAGCCTTAGATTTCTAACCTTGTTCATATCCAAGCCCTTTTAGTTGGTATTAGACTTCAAATTTATGGGCAATATACTTTTCCCCCAAACATTATTGAACTTGGTTTTTGGAGGGGGTGTTAGCCTTGGAATTTCGGACAAATTGATACTGACTCGACGAGCCACAATTAAATGAGTATTATCCTTAGATTTATAACCTTGTTCATATCCAAGCCCTTTTAGTTGGTATTAGACTTCAAATTTACGGGTAATAGACTTTTCCCCCAAACATGATTGAACTTGGTTTTTTGCGGGGGTGTTTGGCTTGGATTTTCGGACAAATTGATCCTGACTCGACGACCCCCATTTAAATGAGTATTAGGCTTAGATTTCTAACCTTGTTCATATCCAAGACCTTTTAGATGATATTAGACTTCAAATTTATGGGTTATAGGCTTTTCCCCCAAACATGATTGAACTTGGTTTTTGGAGGGGTTGTTAGCCTTGGATTTTCGGACAAATTGATCCTGACTCGACGAGCCCCATTTAAATGAGTATTAGCCTTAGATTTCTAACCTTGTTCATATCCAAGACCTTTTAGTTTGTATTAGACTTCAAATTTATGGGTAATATCCTTTCCCCCAAACATGATTGAACTTGATTTTTGGAGGGGGTGTTAGCCTTGGAATTTCGGACAAATTGATCCTGACTTGACGAGCCCCATTTAAATGAGTATTAGCCTTAGATTTCTAAACTTGTTCATATCCAAGCCCTTTTAGCTGGTATTAGACTTCAAATTTATGGGTAATAGACATTTCCCTTAAACATGATTGAACTTGGTTTTTGGAGGGGGTGTTAGCCTTGGATTTTCAGACAAATTGATCCTGACTCGACGAGCCCCATTTAAACGAGTATTAGCCTTAGATTTATAACCTTGTTCATATCCTAGCCCTTTTAGGTGGTATTAGACTTCAAATTTATGGGTAATAGACTTTTCCCCCAAACATGATTGAACTTGGTTTTTGGAGGGGGTGTTAGCCTTGGATTTTCGGACAAATTGATCCTGACTCGACGAGCCCCATTTAAATGAGTATTAGGCTTAGATTTCTAACCTTGTTCATATCCAAGCCCTTTTAGATGGTATTAGACTTCAAATTTATGGGTTATAGGCTTTTCCCCCAAACATGATTGAACTTGGTTTTTGGAGGGGGTGTTAGCCTTGGATTTTCGGACAAATTGATCCTGACTCGACGAGTCCCATTTAAATGAGTATTAGCCTTAGATTTCTAACCTTGTTCATATCCAAGACCTTTTAGTTTGTATTAGACTTCAAATTTATGGGTAATATCCTTTCCCCCCAACCATGATTGAACTTGGTTTTTGGAGGGGGTGTTAGCCTTGGATTTTCGGACAAATTGATCCTGACTCGACGAGCTCCATTTAAATGAGTATTAGCCTTAGATTTCTAACCTTTTTCATATCCAAGCCCTCTTATATGGTATTAGACTTCAAATTTATGGGCAATATACTTTTCCCCCAAACATGATTGAACTTGGTTTTTTGCGGGGGTGTTTGCCTTGGAATTTCGGACAAATTGATCCTGACTCGACGAGCCCCATTTAAATGAGTATTAGCCTTAGATTTCTAACCTTTTTCATATCCAAGCCCCTTTATTTGGTATTAGACTTCAAATTTATGGGTTATAGGCTTTTCCCCCAAACATGATTGAACTTGGTTTTTTGCGGGGGTGTTAGCCTTGGATTTTCGGACAAATTGATCCTGACTCGACGAGCCCCATTTAAATGAGTATTAGCCTTAGATTTCTAACCTTGTTCATATCCAATCCCTTTTAGATGGTATTAGACTTCAAATTTATGGGTTATAGGCTTTTCCCCCAAACATGATTGAACTTGGTTTTTGGAGGGGGTGTTAGCCTTGGAATTTCGGACAAATTGATCCTGACTCGACGAGCCCCATTTAAATGAGTATTAGCCTTAGATTTCTAAACTTGTTAATATCCAAGCCCTTTTAGCTAGTATTAGACTTCAAATTTATGGGTAATAGACATTTCCCTAAAACATGATTGAACTTGGTTTTTGGAGGGGGTGTTAGCCTTGGATTTTCGGACAAATTGATCCTGACTCGACGAGCCCCATTTAAAAGAGTATTAGCCTTAGATTTATAACCTTGTTCATATCCTAGCCCTTTTACGTGGTATTAGACTTCAAATTTATGGGTAATAGACTTTTCCCCCAAACATGATTCAACTTGGTTTTTGGAGGGGGTGTTAGCCTTGGATTTTCGGACAAATTGATCCTGACTCGACGAGCCCTATTTAAATGAGTATTAGGCTTAGATTTCTAACCTTGTTCATATCCAAGCCCTTTTAGATGGTATTAGACTTCAAATTTATGGGTTATAGGCTTTTCCCCCAAACATGATTGAACTTGGTTTTTGGAGGGGGTGTTAGCCTTGGATTTTCGGACAAATTGATCCTGACTCGACGAGTCACATTTAAATGAGTATTAGCCTTAGATTTCTAACCTTGTTCATATCCAAGACCTTTTAGTTTGTATTAGACTTCAAATTTATGGGTAATATCCTTTCCCCCCAACCATGATTGAACTTGGTTTTTGGAGGGGGTGTTAGCCTTGGATTTTCGGACAAATTGACCCTGACTCGACGAGCCCCATTTAAATGAGTATTAGCCTTAGATTTCTAACCTTTTTCATATCCAAGCCCTTTTATTTGGTATTAGACTTCAAATTTATGGGTTATTGGCTTTTCCCCCAAACATGATTGAACTTGGTTTTTAGAGGGGGAGTTAGCCTTGGAATTTCGGACAAATTGATCCTGACTCGACGAGCCCCATTTAAATGAGTATTAGGCTTAGATTTCTAACCTTGTTCATATCCAAGACCTTTTAGATAGTATTAGACTTCAAATTTATGGGTTATAGGCTTTTCCCCCAAACATGATTGAACTTGGTTTTTGGAGGGGGTGTTAGCCTTGGATTTTCGGACAAATTTATCCTGACTCGACGAGTCCCATTTAAATGAGTATTAGCCTTAGATTTCTAACCTTGTTCATATCCAAGACCTTTTAGTTTGTATTAGACTTCAAATTTATGGGTAATATCCTTTCCCCCCAAACATGATTGAACTTGGTTTTTGGAGGGGGTGTTAGCCTTGGATTTTCGGACAAATTGACCCTGACTCGACGAGCCCCATTTAAATGAGTATTAGCCTTAGATTTCTAACCTTTTTCATATCCAAGCCCTTTTATTTGGTATTAGACTTCAAATTTATGGGCAATATACTTTTCCCCCAAACATGATTGAACTTGGTTTTTTGCGGGGGTGTTTGCCTTGGATTTTCGGACAAATTGATCCTGACTCGACGAGCCCCATTTAAATGTGTATTAGCCTTAGATTTCTAACCTTTTTCAAATCCAAGCCCTTTTAGTTGGTATTAGACTTCAAATTTATGGGTTATAGGCTTTTCCCCCAAATATGATTGAACTTGGTTTTTGGAGGGGGTGTTAGCCTTGGATTTTCGGACAAATTGATCCTGACTCGACGAGTCCCATTTAAATGAGTATTAGCCTTAGATTTCTAACCTTGTTCATATCCAAGACCTTTTAGTTTGTATTAGACTTCAAATTTATGGGTAATATCCTTTCCCCCCAAACATGATTGAACTTGGTTTTTGGAGAGGGTGTTAGCCTTGGATTTTCGGACAAATTGACCCTGACTCGACGAGCCCCATTTAAATGAGTATTAGCCTTAGATTTCTAACCTTTTTCATATCCAAGCCCTTTTATTTGGTATTAGACTTCAAATTTATGGGTTATTGGCTTTTCCCCCAAACATGATTGAACTTGGTTTTTAGAGGGGGAGTTAGCCTTGGAATTTCGGACAAATTGATCCTGACTCGACGAGCCCCATTTAAATGAGTATTAGGCTTAGATTTCTAACCTTGTTCATATCCAAGACCTTTTAGATAGTATTAGACTTCAAATTTATGGGTTATAGGCTTTTCCCCCAAACATGATTGAACTTGGTTTTTGGAGGGGGTGTTAGCCTTGGATTTTCGGACAAATTTATCCTGACTCGACGAGTCCCATTTAAATGAGTATTAGCCTTAGATTTCTAACCTTGTTCATATCCAAGACCTTTTAGTTTGTATTAGACTTCAAATTTATGGGTAATATCCTTTCCCCCCAAACATGATTGAACTTGGTTTTTGGAGGGGGTGTTAGCCTTGGATTTTCGGACAAATTGACCCTGACTCGACGAGCCCCATTTAAATGAGTATTAGCCTTAGATTTCTAACCTTTTTCATATCCAAGCCCTTTTATTTGGTGTTAGACTTCAAATTTATGGGCAATATACTTTTCCCCCAAACATGATTGAACTTGGTTTTTTGCGGGGGTGTTTGCCTTGGATTTTCGGACAAATTGATCCTGACTCGACGAGCCCCATTTAAATGTGTATTAGCCTTAGATTTCTAACCTTTTTCAAATCCAAGCCCTTTTAGTTGGTATTAGACTTCAAATTTATGGGTTATAGGCTTTTCCCCCAAATATGATTGAACTTGGTTTTTGGAGGGGGTGTTAGCCTTGGATTTTCGGACAAATTGATCCTGACTCGACGAGTCCCATTTAAATGAGTATTAGCCTTAGATTTCTAACCTTGTTCATATCCAAGACCTTTTAGTTTGTATTAGACTTCAAATTTATGGGTAATATCCTTTCCCCCCAAACATGATTGAACTTGGTTTTTGGAGAGGGTGTTAGCCTTGGATTTTCGGACAAATTGACCCTGACTCGACGAGCCCCATTTAAATGAGT
Organism: Salix caprea; assembly: GCA_964035475.1. Classification (NCBI taxonomy): domain Eukaryota; kingdom Viridiplantae; phylum Streptophyta; class Magnoliopsida; order Malpighiales; family Salicaceae; genus Salix; species Salix caprea. The sequence goes on along the minus strand of OZ037748.1, from coordinate 2,254,168 downwards.
ATTAGCCTTAGATTTCTAACCTTTTTCATATCCAAGCCCTTTTATTTGGTATTAGACTTCAAATTTATGGGTTATAGGCTTTTCCCCCAAACATGATTGAACTTGGTTTTTGGAGGGGGTGTTAGCCTTGGATTTTCGGACAAATTGATCCTGACTCGAAGAGTCCCATTTAAATGAGTATTAGCCTTAGATTTCTAACCTTGTTCATATCCAAGACCTTTTAGTTTGTACTAGACTTCAAATTTATGGGTAATATCCTTTCCCCCCAAACGTGATTGAACTTGGTTTTTGGAGGGGGTGTTAGCCTTGGAATTTCGGACAAATTGATCCTGACTCGACGAGCCCCATTTAAATGAGTATTAGCCTTAGATTTCTAAACTTGTTAATATCCAAGCCCTTTTAGCTAGTATTAGACTTCAAATTTATGGGTAATAGACATTTCCCTAAAACATGATTGAACTTGGTTTTTGGAGGGGGTGTTAGCCTTGGATTTTCGGACAAATTGATCCTGACTCGACGAGCCCCATTTAAAAGAGTATTAGCCTTAGATTTATAACCTTGTTCATATCCTAGCCCTTTTACGTGGTATTAGACTTCAAATTTATGGGTAATAGACTTTTCCCCCAAACATGATTCAACTTGGTTTTTGGAGGGGGTGTTAGCCTTGGATTTTCGGACAAATTGATCCTGACTCGACGAGCCCTATTTAAATGAGTATTAGGCTTAGATTTCTAACCTTGTTCATATCCAAGCCCTTTTAGATGGTATTAGACTTCAAATTTATGGGTTATAGGCTTTTCCCCCAAACATGATTGAACTTGGTTTTTGGAGGGGGTGTTAGCCTTGGATTTTCGGACAAATTGATCCTGACTCGACGAGTCCCATTTAAATGAGTATTAGCCTTAGATTTCTAACCTTTTTCATATCCAAGACCTTTTAGTTTGTATTAGACTTCAAATTTATGGGTAATATCCTTTCCCCCCAACCATGATTGAACTTGGTTTTTGGAGGGGGTGTTAGCCTTGGATTTTCGGACAAATTGACCCTGACTCGACGAGCCCCATTTAAATGAGTATTAGCCTTAGATTTCTAACCTTTTTCATATCCAAGCCCTTTTATTTGGTATTAGACTTCAAATTTATGGGTTATAGGCTTTTCCCCCAAACATGATTGAACTTGGTTTTTGGAGGGGGAGTTAGCCTTGGAATTTCGGACAAATTGATCCTGACTCGACGAGCCCCATTTAAATGAGTATTAGGCTTAGATTTCTAACCTTGTTCATATCCAAGCCCTTTTAGATAGTATTAGACTTCAAATTTATGGGTTATAGGCTTTTCCCCCAAACATGATTGAACTTGGTTTTTGGAGGGGGTGTTAGCCTTGGATTTTCGGACAAATTTATCCTGACTCGACGAGTCCCATTTAAATGAGTATTAGCCTTAGATTTCTAACCTTGTTCATATCCAAGACCTTTTAGTTTGTATTAGACTTCAAATTTATGGGTAATATCCTTTCCCCCCAAACATGATTGAACTTGGTTTTTGGAGAGGGTGTTAGCCTTGGATTTTCGGACAAATTGACCCTGACTCGACGAGCCCCATTTAAATGAGTATTAGCCTTAGATTTCTAACCTTGTTCATATCCAAGCCCTTTTAGATAGTATTAGACTTCAAATTTATGGGTTATAGGCTTTTCCCCCAAACATGATTGAACTTGGTTTTTGGAGGGGGTGTTAGCCTTGGATTTTCGGACAAATTTATCCTGACTCGACGAGTCCCATTTAAATGAGTATTAGCCTTAGATTTCTAACCTTGTTCATATCCAAGACCTTTTAGTTTGTATTAGACTTCAAATTTATGGGTAATATTCTTTCCCCCCAAACATGATTGAACTTGGTTTTTGGAGAGGGTGTTAGCCTTGGATTTTCGGACAAATTGACCCTGACTCGACGAGCCCCATTTAAATGAGTATTAGCCTTAGATTTCTAACCTTTTTCATATCCAAGCCCTTTTATTTGGTATTAGACTTCAAATTTATGGGCAATATACTTTTCCCCCAAACATGATTGAACTTGGTTTTTTGCGGGGGTGTTTGCCTTGGATTTTCGGACAAATTGATCCTGACTCGACGAGCCCCATTTAAATGTGTATTAGCCTTAGATTTCTAACCTTTTTCAAATCCAAGCCCTTTTAGTTGGTATTAGACTTCAAATTTATGGGTTATAGGCTTTTCCCCCAAACATGATTGAACTTGGTTTTTGGAGGGGGTGTTAGCCTTGGATTTTCGGACAAATTGATCCTGACTCGACGAGTCCCATTTAAATGAGTATTAGCCTTAGATTTCTAACCTTGTTCATATCCAAGACCTTTTAGTTTGTATTAGACTTCAAATTTATGGGTAATATCCTTTCCCCCCAAACATGATTGAACTTGGTTTTTGGAGGGGGTGTTAGCCTTGGATTTTCGGACAAATTGACCCTGACTCGACAAGCCCCATTTAAATGAGTATTAGCCTTAGATTTCTAACCTTTTTCATATCCAAGCCCTTTTATTTGGTATTAGACTTCAAATTTATGGGCAATATACTTTTCCCCCAAACATGATTGAACTTGGTTTTTTGCGGGGGTGTATGCCTTGGATTTTCGGACAAATTGATCCTGACTCGACGAGCCCCATTTAAATGAGTATTAGCCTTAGATTTCTAACCTTTTTCATATCCAAGCCCTTTTATTTGGTATTAGACTTCAAATTTATGGGTTATAGGCTTTTCCCCCAAACATGATTGAACTTGGTTTTTGGAGGGGGTGTTAGCCTTGGATTTTCGGACAAATTGATCCTGACTCGAAGAGTCCCATTTAAATGAGTATTAGCCTTAGATTTCTAACCTTGTTCATATCCAAGACCTTTTAGTTTGTATTAGACTTCAAATTTATGGGTAATATCCTTTCCCCCCAAACGTGCTTGAACTTGGTTTTTGGAGGGGGTGTTAGCCTTGGATTTTCGGACAAATTGACCCTGACTCGACGAGCCCCATTTAAATGAGTATTAGCCTTAGATTTCTAACCTTTTTCATATCCAAGCCCTTTTATTTGGTATTAGACTTCAAATTTATGGGCAATATACTTTTCCCCCAAACATGATTGAACTTGGTTTTTTGCGGGGGTGTTTGCCTTGGATTTTCGGACAAATTGATCCTGACTCGACGAGCCCCATTTAAATGAGTATTAGCCTTAGATTTCTAACCTTGTTCATATCCAATCTCTTTTAGTTGGTATTAGACTTCAAATTTATGGGTTATAGGCTTTTCCCCCAAACATGATTGAACTTGGTTTTTGGAGGGGGTGTTAGCCTTGGAATTTCGGACAAATTGATCCTGACTCGACGAGCCCCATTTAAATGAGTATTAGCCTTAGATTTCTAAACTTGTTCATATCCAAGCCCTTTTAGCTAGTATTAGACTTCAAATTTATGGGTAATAGACATTTCCCTAAAACATGATTGAACTTGGTTTTTGGAGGGGGTGTTAGCCTTGGAATTTCGGACAAATTGATCCTGACTCGACGAGCCCCATTTAAATGAGTTTTAGCCTTAGATTTCTAACCTTGTTCATATCCAAGCCCTTTTAGCTGGTATTAGACTTCAAATTTATGGGTAATAGACATTTCCATTAAACATGATTGAACTTGGTTTTTGGAGGGGGTGTTAGCCTTGGATTTTCGGACAAATTGATCCTGACTCGACGAGTCCCATTTAAATGAGTATTAGCCTTAGATTTCTAACCTTGTTCATATCCAAGACCTTTTAGTTTGTATTAGACTTCAAATTTATGGGTAATATCCTTTCCCCCCAAACATGATTGAACTTGGTTTTTGGAGAGGGTGTTAGCCTTGGATTTTCGGACAAATTGACCCTGACTCGACGAGCCCCATTTAAATGAGTATTAGCCTTAGATTTCTAACCTTTTTCATATCCAAGCCCTTTTATTTGGTATTAGACTTCAAATTTATGGGCAATATACTTTTCCCCCAAACATGATTGAACTTGGTTTTTTGCGGGGGTGTTTGCCTTGGATTTTCGGTCAAATTGATCCTGACTCGACGAGCCCCATTTAAATGTGTATTAGCCTTAGATTTCTAACCTTTTTCAAATCCAAGCCCTTTTAGTTGGTATTAGACTTCAAATTTATGGGTTATAGGCTTTTCCCCCAAACATGATTGAACTTGGTTTTTGGAGGGGGTGTTAGCCTTGGATTTTCGGAGAAATTGATCCTGACTCGACGAGTCCCATTTAAATGAGTATTAGCCTTAGATTTCTAACCTTGTTCATATCCAAGACCTTTTAGTATGTATTAGACTTCAAATTTATGGGTAATATCCTTTCCCCCCAAACATGATTGAACTTGGTTTTTGGAGGGGGTGTTAGCCTTGGATTTTCGGACAAATTGACCCTGACTCGACAAGCCCCATTTAAATGAGTATTAGCCTTAGATTTCTAACCTTTTTCATATCCAAGCCCTTTTATTTGGTATTAGACTTCAAATTTATGGGCAATATACTTTTCCCCCAAACATGATTGAACTTGGTTTTTTGCGGGGGTGTATGCCTTGGATTTTCGGACAAATTGATCCTGACTCGACGAGCCCCATTTAAATGAGTATTAGCCTTAGATTTCTAACCTTTTTCATATCCAAGCCCTTTTATTTGGTATTAGACTTCAAATTTATGGGTTATAGGCTTTTCCCCCAAACATGATTGAACTTGGTTTTTGGAAGGGGTGTTAGCCTTGGATTTTCGGACAAATTGATCCTGACTCGAAGAGTCCCATTTAAATGAGTATTAGCCTTAGATTTCTAACCTTGTTCATATCCAAGACCTTTTAGTTTGTATTAGACTTCAAATTTATGGGTAATATCCTTTCCCCCCAAACGTGCTTGAACTTGGTTTTTGGAGGGGGTGTTAGCCTTGGATTTTCGGACAAATTGACCCTGACTCGACGAGCCCCATTTAAATGAGTATTAGCCTTAGATTTCTAACCTTTTTCATATCCAAGCCCTTTTATTTGGTATTAGACTTCAAATTTATGGGCAATATACTTTTCCCCCAAACATGATTGAACTTGGTTTTTTGCGGGGGTGTTTGCCTTGGATTTTCGGACAAATTGATCCTGACTCGACGAGCCCCATTTAAATGAGTATTAGCCTTAGATTTCTAACCTTGTTCATATCCAATCTCTTTTAGTTGGTATTAGACTTCAAATTTATGGGTTATAGGCTTTTCCCCCAAACATGATTGAACTTGGTTTTTGGAGGGGGTGTTAGCCTTGGAATTTCGGACAAATTGATCCTGACTCGACGAGCCCCATTTAAATGAGTATTAGCCTTAGATTTCTAAACTTGTTCATATCCAAGCCCTTTTAGCTAGTATTAGACTTCAAATTTATGGGTAATAGACATTTCCCTAAAACATGATTGAACTTGGTTTTTGGAGGGGGTGTTAGCCTTGGAATTTCGGACAAATTGATCCTGACTCGACGAGCCCCATTTAAATGAGTTTTAGCCTTAGATTTCTAACCTTGTTCATATCCAAGCCCTTTTAGCTGGTATTAGACTTCAAATTTATGGGTAATAGACATTTCCATTAAACATGATTGAACTTGGTTTTTGGAGGGGGTGTTAGCCTTGGATTTTCGGACAAATTGATCCTGACTCGACGAGTCCCATTTAAATGAGTATTAGCCTTAGATTTCTAACCTTGTTCATATCCAAGACCTTTTAGTTTGTATTAGACTTCAAATTTATGGGTAATATCCTTTCCCCCCAAACATGATTGAACTTGGTTTTTGGAGGGGGTGTTAGCCTTGGATTTTCGGACAAATTGATCCTGACTCGACGAGTCCCATTTAAATGAGTATTAGCCTTAGATTTCTAACCTTGTTCATATCCAAGACCTTTTAGTTTGTATTAGACTTCAAATTTATGGGTAATATCCTTTCCCCCCAAACATGATTGAACTTGGTTTTTGGAGGGGGTGTTAGCCTTGGATTTTCGGACAAATTGATCCTGACTCGACGAGCCCCATTTAAATGAGTATTAGCCTTAGATTTCTAACCTTGTTCATATCCAATCTCTTTTAGTTGGTATTAGACTTCAAATTTATGGGTTATAGGCTTTTCCCCCAAACATGATTGAACTTGGTTTTTGGAGGGGGTGTTAGCCTTGGAATTTCGGACAAATTGATCCTGACTCAACGAGCCCCATTTAAATGAGTATTAGCCTTAGATTTCTAAACTTGTTCATATCCAAGCCCTTTTAGCTAGTATTAGACTTCAAATTTATGGGTAATAGACATTTCCCTAAAACATGATTGAACTTGGTTTTTGGAGGGGGTGTTAGCCTTGGAATTTCGGACAAATTGATCCTGACTCGACGAGCCCCATTTAAATGAGTTTTAGCCTTAGATTTCTAACCTTGTTCATATCCAAGCCCTTTTAGCTGGTATTAGACTTCAAATTTATGGGTAATAGACATTTCCATTAAACATGATTGAACTTGGTTTTTGGAGGGGGTGTTAGCCTTGGATTTTCGGACAAATTGATCCTGACTCGACGAGTCCCATTTAAATGAGTATTAGCCTTAGATTTCTAACCTTGTTCATATCCAAGACCTTTTAGTTTGTATTAGACTTCAAATTTATGGGTAATATCCTTTCCCCCCAAACATGATTGAATTTGGTTTTTGGAGGGGGTGTTAGCCTTGGATTTTCGGACAAATTGATCCTGACTCGACGAGCCCCATTTAAATGAGTATTAGCCTTAAATTTCTAACCTTGTTCATATCCAATCTCTTTTAGTTGGTATTAGACTTCAAATTTATGGGTTATAGGCTTTTCCCCCAAACATGATTGAACTTGGTTTTTGGAGGGGGTGTTAGCCTTGGAATTTCAGACAAATTGATCCTGACTCGACGAGCCCCATTTAAATGAGTATTAGCCTTAGATTTCTAAACTTGTTCATATCCAAGCCCTTTTAGCTAGTATTAGACTTCAAATTTATGGGTAATAGACATTTCCCTAAAACATGATTGAACTTGGTTTTTGGAGGGGGTGTTAGCCTTGGAATTTCGGACAAATTGATCCTGACTCGACGAGCCCCATTTAAATGAGTATTAGCCTTAGATTTCTAACATTTTTAATATCCAAGGCCTTTTAGTTGGTATTAGACTTCAAATTTATGGGTAATAGACTTTTCCCCCAAACATGATTGAACTTGGTTTTTGGAGGGGGTGTTAGCCTTGGATTTTCGGACAAATTGATCCTGACTCGACGAGCCCCATTTAAATGAGTTTTAGCCTTAGATTTCTAACCTTGTTCATATCCAAGCCCTTTTAGCTGGTATTAGACTTCAAATTTATGGGTAATAGAAATTTCCATTAAACATGATTGAACTTGGTTTTTGGAGGGGGTGTTAGCCTTGGATTTTCGGACAAATTGATCCTGACTCGACGAGTCCCATTTAAATGAGTATTAGCCTTAGATTTCTAACCTTGTTCATATCCAAGACCTTTTAGTTTGTAGTAGACTTCAAATTTATGGGTAATATCCTTTCCCCCCAAACATGATTGAACTTGGTTTTTGGAGGGGGTGTTAGCCTTGGATTTTCGGACAAATTGATCCTAACTCGACGAGCCCCATTTAAATGAGTATTAGCCTTAGATTTCTAACCTTGTTCATATCCAATCTCTTTTAGTTGGTATTAGACTTCAAATTTATGGGTTATAGGCTTTTCCCCCAAACATGATTGAACTTGGTTTTTGGAGGGGGTGTTAGCCTTGGAATTTCAGACAAATTGATCCTGACTCGACGAGCCCCATTTAAATGAGTATTAGCCTTAGATTTCTAAACTTGTTCATATCCAAGCCCTTTTAGCTAGTATTAGACTTCAAATTTATGGGTAATAGACATTTCCCTAAAACATGATGGAACTTGGTTTTTGGAGGGAGTGTTAGCCTTGGAATTTCGGACAAATTGATCCTGACTCGACGAGCCCCATTTAAATGAGTATTAGCCTTAGATTTCTAACCTTTTTAATATCCAAGGACTTTTAGTTGGTATTAGACTTCAAATTTATGGGTAATAGACTTTTCCCCCAAACATGATTGAACTTGGTTTTTGGAGGGGGTGTTAGCCTTGGATTTTCGGACAAATTCATCCTGACTCGACGAGCCCCATTTAAATGAGTTTTAGCCTTAGATTTCTAACCTTGTTCATATCCAAGCCCTTTTAGCTGGTATTAGACTTCAAATTTATGGGTAATAGACATTTCCATTAAACATGATTGAACTTGGTTTTTGGAGGGGGTGTTAGCCTTGGATTTTCGGACAAATTGATCCTGACTCGACGAGTCCCATTTAAATGAGTATTAGCCTTAGATTTCTAACCTTGTTCATATCCAAGACCTTTTAGTTTGTATTAGACTTCAAATTTATGGGTAATATCCTTTCCCCCCAAACATGATTGAACTTGGTTTTTGGAGGGGGTGTTAGCCTTGGATTATCGGACAAATTGATCCTGACTCGACGAGCCCCATTTAAATGAGTATTAGCCTTAGATTTCTAACCTTGTTCATATCCAATCTCTTTTAGTTGGTATTAGACTTCAAATTTATGGGTTATAGGCTTTTCCCCCAAACATGATTGAACTTGGTTTTTGGAGGGGGTGTTAGCCTTGGAATTTCGGACAAATTGATCCTGACACGACGAGCCCCATTTAAATGAGTATTAGCCTTAGATTTCTAAACTTGTTCATATCCAAGCCCTTTTAGCTAGTATTAGACTTCAAATTTATGGGTAATAGACATTTCCCTAAAACATGATTGAACTTGGTTTTTGGAGGGGGTGTTAGCCTTAGAATTTCGGACAAATTGATCCTGACTCGACGAGCCCCATTTAAATGAGTATTAGCCTTAGATTTCTAACCTTTTTAATATCCAAGGCCTTTTAGTTGGTATTAGACTTCAAATTTATGGGTAATAGACTTTTCCCCCAAACATGACTGAACTTGGTTTTTGGAGGGGGTGTTAGCCTTGGATTTTCGGACAAATTCATCCTGACTCGACGAGCCCCATTTAAATGAGTTTTAGCCTTAGATTTCTAACCTTGTTCATATCCAAGCCCTTTTAGCTGGTATTAGACTTCAAATTTATGGGTAATAGACATTTCCATTAAACATGATTGAACTTGGTTTTTGGAGGGGGTGTTAGCCTTGGATTTTCGGACAAATTGATCCTGACTCGACGAGTCCCATTTAAATGAGTATTAGCCTTAGATTTCTAACCTTGTTCATATCCAAGACCTTTTAGTTTGTATTAGACTTCAAATTTATGGGTAATATCCTTTCCCCCCAAACATGATTGAACTTGGTTTTTGGAGGGGGTGTTAGCCTTGGATTTTCGGACAAATTGATCCTGACTCGACGAGCCCCATTTAAATGAGTATTAGCCTTAGATTTCTAACCTTGTTCATATCCAATCTCTTTTAGTTGGTATTAGACTTCAAATTTATGGGTTATAGGCTTTTCCCCCAAACATGATTGAACTTGGTTTTTGGAGGGGGTGTTAGCCTTGGAATTTCGGACAAATTGATCCTGACTCGACGAGCCCCATTTAAATGAGTATTAGCCTTAGATTTCTAAACTTGTTCATATCCAAGCCCTTTTAGCTAGTATTAGACTTCAAATTTATGGGTAATAGACATTTCCCTAAAACATGATTGAACTTGGTTTTTGGAGGGGGTGTTAGCCTTGGATTTTCGGACAAATTGATCCTGACTCGACGAGCCCCATTTAAAAGAGTATTAGCCTTATATTTATAACCTTGTTCATATCCTAGCCCTTTTACGTGGTATTAGACTTCAAATTTATGGGTAATAGACTTTTCCCCCAAACATGATTGAACTTGGTTTTTGGAGGGGGTGTTAGCCTTGGATTTTCGGACAAATTGATCCTGACTCGACGAGCCCTATTTAAATGAGTATTAGGCTTAGATTTCTAACCTTGTTCATATCCAATCCCTTTTAGATGGTATTAGACCTCAAATTTATGGGTTATAGGCTTTTCCCCCAAACATGATTGAACTTGGTTTTTGGAGGGGGTGTTAGCCTTGGATTTTCGGACAAATTGATCCTGACTCGACGAGTCCCATTTAAATGAGTATTAGCCTTAGATTTCTAACCTTGTTCATATCCAAGACCTTTTAGTTTGTATTAGACTTCAAATTTATGGGTAATATCCTTTCCCCCAAACATGATTGAACTTAGTTTTTTGAGGGGGTGTTAGCCTTGGATTTTCGGACAAATTGACCCTGACTCGACGAGCCCCATTTAAATGAGTATTAGCCTTAGATTTCTAACCTTTTTCATATCCAAGCCCTTTTATTTGGTATTAGACTTCAAATTTATGGGCAATATACTTTTCCCCCAAACATGATTGAACTTGGTATTTTGCGGGGGTGTTTGCCTTGGATTTTCGGACAAATTGATCCTGACTCGACGAGCCCCATTTAAATGAGTATTAGCCTTAGATTTCTAACCTTTTTCATATCCAAGCCCTTTTATTTGGTATTAGACTTCAAATTTATGGGTTATAGGCTTTTCCCCCAAACATGATTGAACTTGGTTTTTGGAGGGGGTGTTAGCATTGGAATTTCGGACAAATTGATCCTGACTTGACGAGCCCCATTTAAATGAGTATTAGCCTTAGATTTCTAAACTTGTTCATATCCAAGCCCTTTTAGCTGGTATTAGACTTCAAATTTATGGGTTATAGGCTTTTCCCCCAAACATGATTGAACTTGGTTTTTGGAGGGGGTGTTAGCCTTGGATTTTCGGACAAATTGATCCTGACTCGACGAGCCCCATTTAAATGAGTATTAGCCTTAGATTTCTAACCTTTTTCATATCCAAGCCCCTTTATTTGTTATTAGACTTCAAATTTATGGGTTATAGGCTTTTCCCCCAAACATGATTGAACATGGTTTTTGGAGGGGGTGTTAGCCTTGGATTTTCGGACAAATTGATCCTGACTCGACGAGCCCCATTTAAATGAGTATTAGCCTTAGATTTCTAACCTTTTTCATATCCAAGCCCTTTTATTTGGTATTAGACTTCAAATTTATGGGTTATAGGCTTTTCCCCCAAACATGATTGAACTTGGTTTTTGGAGGGGGTGTTAGCCTTGGATTTTCGGACAAATTGATCCTGACTCGACGAGTCCCATTTAAATGAGTATTAGCCTTAGATTTCTAACCTTGTTCATATCCAAGACCTTTTAGTTTGTATTAGACTTCAAATTTATGGGTAATATCCTTTCCCCCCAAACATGATTGAACTTGGTTTTTGGAGGGGGTGTTAGCCTTGGATTTTCGGATAAATTGATCCTAGCTCGACGAGCCCTATTTAAATGAGTATTAGACTTAGATTTCTAACCTTGTTCATATCCAAGCCCTTTTAGTTGGTATTAGACTTCAAATTTATGGGCAATATACTTTTCCCCCAAACATGATTGAACTTGGTTTTTGGAGGGGGTGTTAGCCTTGGAATTTCGGACAAATTGATCCTGACTCGACGAGCCCCATTTAAATGAGTATTAGCCTTAGATTTCTAACCTTTTTAATATCCAAGGCCTTTTAGTTGGTATAAGTCTTCAAATTTATGGGTAATAGACATTTCCCTTAAACATGATTGAACTTGGTTTTTGGAGGGGGTGTTAGCCTTGGATTTTCGGACAAATTGATCCTGACTCGACGAGTCCCATTTAAATGAGTATTAGCCTTAGATTTCTAACCTTGTTCATATCCAAGACCTTTTAGTTTGTTTTAGACTTCAAATTTATGGGTAATATCCTTTCCCCCCAAACATGATTGAACTTGGTTTTTGGAGGGGGTGTTAGCCTTGGATTTTCGGACGAATTGATCCTGACTCGACGAGCTCCATTTAAATGAGTATTAGCCTTAGATTTCTAACCTTTTTCATATCCAAGCCCTTTTATTTGGTATTAGACTTCAAATTAATGGGCAATATACTTTTCCCCCAAACATGATTGAACTTGGTTTTTTGCGGGGGTGTTTGCCTTGGATTTTCGGACAAATTGATCCTGACTCGACGAGCCCCATTTAAATGCGTATTAGCCTTAGATTTCTAACCTTTTTCATATCCAAGCCCCTTTATTTGGTATTATAATTCAAATTTATGGGTTATAGGCTTTTCCCCCAAACATGATTGAACTTTGTTTTTGGAGGGGGTGTTAGCCTTGGATTTTCGGACAAATTGATCCTGACTCGACGAGCCCCATTTAAATGAGTATTAGCCTTAGATTTCTAACCTTGTTCATATCCAATCCCTTTTAGATGGTATTAGACTTCAAACTTATGGGTTATAGGCTTTTCCCCCAAACATGATTGAACTTGGTTTTTGGAGGGGGTGTTAGCCTTGGAATTTCGGACAAATTGATCCTGACTCGACGAGCCCCATTTAAATGAGTATTAGCCTTAGATTTCTAAACTTGTTCATATCCAAGCCCTTTTAGCTAGTATTAGACTTCAAATTTATGGGTAATAGACATTTCCCTTAAACATGATTGAACTTGGTTTTTGGAGGGGTTGTTAGCCTTGGATTTTCGGACAAATTGATCCTGACTCGACGAGTCCCATTTAAATGAGTATTAGCCTTAGATTTCTAACCTTGTTCATATCCAAGACCTTTTAGTTTGTATTAGACTTCAAATTTATGGGTAATATCCTTTCCCCCCAAACATGATTGAACTTGGTTTTTGGAGGGGGTGTTAGCCTTGGATTTTCGGACAAATTGATCCTGACTCGACGAGCTCCATTTAAATGAGTATTAGTCTTAGATTTCTAACCTTTTTCACATCCAAGCCCTTTTATTTGGTATTAGACTTCAAATTTATGGGCAATATACTTTTCCCCCAAACATGATTGAACTTGGTTTTTTGCGGGGGTGTTTGCCTTGCATTTTCGGACAAATTGATCCTGACTCGACGAGCCCCATTTAAATGAGTATTAGCCTTAGATTTCTAACCTTTTTCATATCCAAGCCCCTTTATTTGGTATTAGACTTCAAATTTATGGGTTATAGGCTTTTCCCCCAAACATGATTGAACATGGTTTTTGGAGGGGGTGTTAGCCTTGGATTTTCGGACAAATTGATCCTGACTCGACGAGCACCATTTAAATGAGTATTAGCCTTAGATTTCTAACCTTGTTCATATCCAATCCCTTTTAGATGGTATTAGACTTCAAACTTATGGGTTATAGGCTTTTCACCCAAACATGATTGAACTTGGTTTTTGGAGGGGGTGTTAGCCTTGGAATTTCGGACAAATTGATCCTGACTCGACGAGCCCCATTTAAATGAGTATTAGCCTTAGATTTCTAAACTTGTTCATATCCAAGCCCTTTTAGCTAGTATTAGACTTCAAATTTATGGGTAATAGACATTTCCCTTAAACATGATTGAACTTGGTTTTTGGAGGGGGTGTTAGCCTTGCATTTTCGGACAAATTGATCCTGACTCGACGAGTCCCATTTAAATGAGTATTAGCCTTAGATTTCTAACCTTGTTCATATCCAAGACCTTTTAGTTTGTATTAGACTTCAAATTTATGGGTAATATCCTTTCCCCCCAAACATGATTGAACTTGGTATTTGGAGGGGGTGTTAGCCTTGGATTTTCGGACAAATTGATCCTGACTCGACGAGCTCCATTTAAATGAGTATTAGTCTTAGATTTCTAACCTTTTTCACATCCAAGCCCTTTTATTTGGTATTAGACTTCAAATTTATGGGCAATATACTTTTCCCTTAAACATGATTGAACTTGGTTTTTTGCGGGGGTGTTTGCCTTGGATTTTCGGACAAATTGATCCTGACTCGACGAGCCCCATTTAAATGAGTATTAGCCTTAGATTTCTAACCTTTTTCATATCCAAGCCCCTTTATTTGGTATTAGACTTCAAATTTATGGGTTATAGGCTTTTCCCCCAAACATGATTGAACATGGTTTTTGGAGGGGGTGTTAGCCTTGGAATTTCGGACAAATTGATCCTGACTCGACGAGCCCCATTTAAATGAGTATTAGCCTTAGATTTCTAAACTTGTTCATATCCAAGCCCTTTTAGCTAGTATTAGACTTCAAATTTATGGGTAATATACTTTTCCCCCAAACATGATTGAACTTGGTTTTTGGAGGGGGTGTTAGCCTTGCATTTTCGGACAAATTGATCCTGACTCGACGAGCCCCATTTAAATGAGTATTAGCCTTAGATTTCTAACCTTGTTCATATCCAATCCCTTTTAGATGGTATTAGACTTCAAACTTATGGGTTATAGGCTTTTCCCCCAAACATGATTGAACTTGGTTTTTGGAGGGGGTGTTAGCCTTGGAATTTCGGACAAATTGATCCTGACTCGACGAGCCCCATTTAAATGAGTATTAGCCTTAGATTTCTAAACTTGTTCATATCCAAGCCCTTTTAGCTATTATTAGACTTCAAATTTATGGGTAATAGACATTTCCCTTAAACATGATTGAACTTGGTTTTTGGAGGGGGTGTTAGCCTTGGATTTTCGGACAAATTGATCCTGACTCGACGAGTCCCATTTAAATGAGTATTAGCCTTAGATTTCTAACCTTGTTCATATCCAAGACCTTTTAGTTTGTATTAGACTTTAAATTTATGGGTAATATCCTTTCCCCCCAAACATGATTGAACTTGGTTTTTGGAGGGGGTGTTAGCCTTGGATTTTCGGACAAATTGATCCTGACTCGACGAGCTCCATTTAAATGAGTATTAGTCTTAGATTTCTAACCTTTTTCACATCCAAGCCCTTTTATTTGGTATTAGACTTCAAATTTATGGGCAATATACTTTTCCCCCAAACATGATTGAACTTGGTTTTTTGCGGGGGTGTTTGCCTTGGATTTTCGGACAAATTGATCCTGACTCGACGAGCCCCATTTAAATGAGTATTAGCCTTAGATTTGTAACCTTTTTCATATCCAAGCCCCTTTATTTGGTATTAGACTTCAAATTTATGGGTTATAGGCTTTTCCCCCAAACATGATTGAACATGGTTTTTGGAGGGGGTGTTAGCCTTGGATTTTCGGACAAATTGATCCTGACTCGACGAGCGCCATTTAAATGAGTATTAGCCTTAGATTTCTAACCTTGTTCATATCCAATCCCTTTTAGATGGTATTAGACTTCAAATTTATGGGTTATAGGCTTTTCACCCAAACATGATTGAACTTGGTTTTTGGAGGGGGTGTTAGCCTTGGAATTTCGGACAAATTGATCCTGACTCGACGAGCCCCATTTAAATGAGTATTAGCCTTAGATTTCTAAACATGTTCATATCCAAGCCCTTTTAGCTAGTATTAGACTTCAAATTTATGGGTAATAGACATTTCCCTTAAACATGATTGAACTTGGTTTTTGGAGGGGGTGTTAGCCTTGGATTTTCGGACAAATTGATCCTGACTCGACGAGTCCCATTTAAATGAGTATTAGCCTTAGATTTCTAACCTTGTTCATATCCAAGACCTTTTAGTTTGTATTAGACTTCAAATTTATGGGTAATATCCTTTCCCCCCAAACATGATTGAACTTGGTTTTTGGAGGGGGCGTTAGCCTTGGATTTTCGGACAAATTGATCCTGACTCGACGAGCTCCATTTAAATGAGTATTAGTCTTAGATTTCTAACCTTTTTCATATCCAAGCCCTTTTATTTGGTATTAGACTTCAAATTTATGGGCAATATACGTTTCCCCCAAACATGATTGAACTTGGTTTTTTGCGGGGGTGTTTGCCTTGGATTTTCGGACAAATTGATCCTGACTCGACGAGCCCCATTTAAATGAGTATTAGCCTTAGATTTCTAACCTTTTTCATATCCAAGCCCCTTTATTTGTTATTAGACTTCAAATTTATGGGTTATAGGCTTTTCCCCCAAACATGATTGAACATGGTTTTTGGAGGGGGTGTTAGCCTTGGATTTTCGGACAAATTGATCCTGACTCGACGAGCCCCATTTAAATGAGTATTAGCCTTAGATTTCTAACCTTTTTCATATCCAAGCCCCTTTATTTGTTATTAGACTTCAAATTTATGGGTTATAGGCTTTTCCCCCAAACATGATTGAACATGGTTTTTGGAGGGGGTGTTAGCCTTGGATTTTCGGACAAATTGATCCTGACTCGACGAGCCCCATTTAAATGAGTATTAGCCTTAGATTTCTAACCTTGTTCATATCCAATCCCTTTTAGATGGTATTAGACTTCAAATTTATGGGTTATAGGCTTTTCCCCCAAACATGATTGAACTTGGTTTTTGGAGGGGGTGTTAGCCTTGGAATTTCGGACAAATTGATCCTGACTCGATGAGCCCCATTTAAATGAGTATTAGCCTTAGATTTCTAAACTTGTTCATATCCAAGCCCTTTTAGCTAGTATTAGACTTCAAATTTATGGGTAATATACATTTCCCTTAAACATGATTGAACTTGGTTTTTGGAGGGGGTGTTAGCCTTGGATTTTCGGACAAATTGATCCTGACTCGATGAGCCCCATTTAAACGAGTATTAGCCTTAGATTTATAACCTTGTTCATATCCTAGCCCTTTTACGTGGTATTAGACTTCAAATTTATGGGTAATAGACTTTTCCCCCAAACATGATTGAACTTGGTTTTTGGAGGGGGAGTTAGGCTTGGATTTTCGGACAAATTGATCCTGACTCAACGAGCCCCATTTAAATGAGTATTAGGCTTAGATTTCTAACCTTGTTCATATCCAAGCCCTTTTAGATGGTATTAGACTTCAAATTTATGGGTTATAGGCTTTTCCCCCAAACATGATTGAACTTGGTTTTTGGAGGGGGTGTTAGCCTTGGATTTTCGGACAAATTGATCCTGACTCGAGGAGTCCCATTTAAATGAGTATTAGCCTTAGATTTCTAACCTTGTTAATATACAAGACCTTTTAGTTTGTATTAGACTTCAAATTTATGGGTAATATCCTTTCCCCCCAAACATGATTGAACTTGGTTTTTTGAGGGGGTGTTAGCCTTGGATTTTCGGACAAATTGACCCTGACTCGACGAGCCCCATTTAAATGAGTATTAGCCTTAGATTTCTAACCTTTTTCATATCCAAGCCCTTTTATTTGGTATTAGACTTCAAATTTATGGGCAATATACTTTTCCCCCAAACATGATTGAACTTGGTATTTTGCGGGGGTGTTTGCCTTGGATTTTCGGACAAATTGATCCTGACTCGACGAGCCCCATTTAAATGAGTATTAGCCTTAGATTTCTAACCTTTTTCATATCCAAGCCCTTTTATTTGGTATTAGACTCCAAATTTATGGGTTATAGGCTTTTCCCCCAAACATGATTGAACTTGGTTTTTGGAGGGGGTGTTAGCCTTGGATTTTCGGACAAATTGATCCTGACTCGACGAGTCCCATTTAAATGAGTATTAGCCTTAGATTTCTAACCTTGTTCATATCCAAGACCTTTTAGTTTGTATTAGACTTCAAATTTATGGGTAATATCCTTTCCCCCTAAACATGATTGAACTTGGTTTTTGGAGGGGGTGTTAGCCTTGGATTTTCGGACAAATTGACCCTGACTCGACGAGCCCCATTTAAATGAGTATTAGCCATAGATTTCTAACCTTTTTCATATCCAAGCCCTTTTATTTGGTATTAGACTTCAAATTTATGGGCAATATACTTTTCCCCCAAACATGATTGAACTTGGTTTTTTGCGGGGGTGTTTGCCTTGGATTTTCGGACAAATTGATCCTTACTCGACGAGCCCCATTTAAATGAGTATTAGCCTTAGATTTCTAACCTTTTTCATATCCAAGCCCTTTTATTTGGTATTAGACTTCAAATTTATGGGTTATAGGCTTTTCCCCCAAACATGATTGAACTTGGTTTTTGGAGGGGGTGTTAGCCTTGGATTTTCGGACAAATTGATCCTGACTCGACGAGTCCCATTTAAATGAGTATTAGCCTTAGATTTCTAACCTTGTTCATATCCAAGACCTTTTAGTTTGTATTAGACTTCAAATTTATGGGTAATATCCTTTCCCCTCAAACATGATTGAACTTGGTTTTTAGAGGGGGTGTTAGCCTTGGATTTTCGGACAAATTGACCCTGACTCGACGAGCCCCATTCAAATGAGTATTAGCCTTAGATTTCTAACCTTTTTCATATCCAAGCCCTTTTATTTGGTATTAGACTTCAAATTTATGGGCAATATACTTTTCCCCCAAACATGATTGAACTTGGTTTTTTGCGGGGGTGTTTGCCTTGGATTTTCGGACAAATTGATCCTTACTCGACGAGCCCCATTTAAATGAGTATTAGCCTTAGATTTCTAACCTTTTTCATATCCAAGCCCTTTTATTTGGTATTAGACTTCAAATTTATGGGTTATAGGCTTTTCCCCCAAACATGATTGAACTTGGTTTTTGGAGGGGGTGTTAGCCTTGGATTTTCGGACAAATTGATCCTGACTCGACGAGTCCCATTTAAATGAGTATTAGCCTTAGATTTCTAACCATGTTCGTATCCAAGACCTTTTAGTTTGTATTAGACTTCAAATTTATGGGTAATATCCTTTCCCCCCAAACATGATTGAACTTGGTTTTTGGAGGGGGTGTTAGCCTTGGATTTTCGGACAAATTGACCCTGACTCGACGAGCCCCATTTAAATGAGTATTAGCCTTAGATTTCTAACCTTTTTCATATCCAAGCCCTTTTATTTGGTATTAGACTTCAAATTTATGGGCAATATACTTTTCCCCCAAACATAATTGAACTTGGTTTTTGGAGGGGGTGTTAGCCTTGGATTTTCTGACAAATTGATCCTGACTCGACAAGCCCCATTTAAATGAGTATTAGCCTTAGATTTCTAACCTTGTTCATATCCAAGCCCTTTTAGTTGGTATTAGACTTCAAATTTATGGGCAATATACTTTTCCCCCAAACATGATTGAACTTGGTTTTTTGCGGAGGTGTTAGCCTTGGATATTCGGACAAATTGATCCCGACTCGACGAGCCCAATTTAAATGAGTATTAGCCTTAGATTTTTAACCTTGTTCATATCCAAGACCTTTTAGTTTGTATTAGACTTCAAATTTATGGGTAATATCCTTTCCCCCCAAACATGATTGAACTTGGTTTTTGGAGGGGGTGTTAGCCTTGGATTTTCGGATAAATTGATCCTAGCTCGACGAGCCCCATTTAAATGAGTACTAGCCTTAGATTTCTAACCTTTTTCATATCCAAGCCCTTTTATTTTGTATTAGACTTCAAATTTATGGGTAATAGACTTTTCCCCCTAACATGATTGAACTTGGTTTTTGGAGGGGGTGTTAGCCTTGGAATTTCGGACAAATTGATCCTGACTCGACGAGCCCCATTTAAATGAGTATTAGCCTAAGATTTCTAACCTTTTTAATATCCAAGGCCTTTTAGTTGGTATTAGACTTCAAATTTATGGGTAATAGACTTTTCCCCCAAACATGATTGAACTTGGTTTTTGAAGGGGGTGTTAGCCTTGGATTTTCGTACAAATTCATCCTGACTCGACGAGCCCCATTTAAATGAGTATTAGCCTTAGATTTCTAACCTTGTTCATATCCAAGCCCTTTTAGTTGGTATTAGACTTCAAATTTATGGGCAATATACTTTTCCCCCAAACATGATTGAAATTTGTTTTTTGCGGGGGTGTTTGCCTTGGATTTTCGGACAAATTGATCCTGACTCGATGAGCCCCATTTAAATGAGTATTAGGCTTAGATTTCTAACCTTGTTCATATCCAATCCCTTTTAGATGATATTAGACTTCAAATTTATGGGTTATAGGCTTTTCCCCCAAACATGATTGAACTTGGTTTTTGGAGGGGGTGTTAGCCTTGGATTTCGGACAAATTGATCCTGACTCGACAAGCCCATTTAAATGAGTATTAGCCTTAGATTTCTAACCTTGTTCATATCCAAGACGTTTTAGTTTGTATTAGACTTCAAATTTATGGGTAATATCCTTTCCCCCCAAACATGATTGAACTTGGTTTTGGGAGGGGGTGTTAGCCTTGGATTTTCGGACAAATTGATCCTGACTCGACGAGCCCCATTTAAATGAGTATTAGGCTTAGATTTCTAACCTTGTTCATATCCAAGCCCTTTTAGATGGTATTAGACTTCAAATTTATGGGTTATAGGCTTTTCCCCCAACACATGATTGAACTTGGTTTTTGGAGGGGGAGTTAGCCTTGGATTTTCGGAAGAATTAATCCTGATTCGACGAGCCCCATTTAAATGAGTACTAGCCTTAGATTTCTAACCTTTTTCATATCCAAGCCCTTTTATTTTGTATTAGACTTCAAATTTATGGGTAATAGACTTTTCCCCCTAACATGATTGAACTTGGTTTTTGGAGGGGGTGTTAGCCTTGGAATTTCGGACAAATTGATCCTGACTCGACGAGCCCCATTTAAATGAGTATTAGCCTAAGATTTCTAACCTTTTTAATATCCAAGGCCTTTTAGTTGGTATTAGACTTCAAATTTATGGGTAATAGACTTTTCCCCCAAACATGATTGAACTTGGTTTTTGAAGGGGGTGTTAGCCTTGGATTTTCGTACAAATTCATCCTGACTCGACGAGCCCCATTTAAATGAGTATTAGCCTTAGATTTCTAACCTTGTTCATATCCAAGCCCTTTTAGTTGGTATTAGACTTCAAATTTATGGGCAATATACTTTTCCCCCAAACATGATTGAAATTTGTTTTTTGCGGGGGTGTTTGCCTTGGATTTTCGGACAAATTGATCCTGACTCGATGAGCCCCATTTAAATGAGTATTAGGCTTAGATTTCTAACCTTGTTCATATCCAATCCCTTTTAGATGATATTAGACTTCAAATTTATGGGTTATAGGCTTTTCCCCCAAACATGATTGAACTTGGTTTTTGGAGGGGGTGTTAGCCTTGGATTTCGGACAAATTGATCCTGACTCGACAAGCCCATTTAAATGAGTATTAGCCTTAGATTTCTAACCTTGTTCATATCCAAGACGTTTTAGTTTGTATTAGACTTCAAATTTATGGGTAATATCCTTTCCCCCCAAACATGATTGAACTTGGTTTTGGGAGGGGGTGTTAGCCTTGGATTTTCGGACAAATTGATCCTGACTCGACGAGCCCCATTTAAATGAGTATTAGGCTTAGATTTCTAACCTTGTTCATATCCAAGCCCTTTTAGATGGTATTAGACTTCAAATTTATGGGTTATAGGCTTTTCCCCCAACACATGATTGAACTTGGTTTTTGGAGGGGGAGTTAGCCTTGGATTTTCGGAAGAATTAATCCTGATTCGACGAGCCCCATTTAAATGAGTACTAGCCTTAGATTTCTAACCTTTTTCATATCCAAGCCCTTTTATTTTGTATTAGACTTCAAATTTATGGGTAATAGACTTTTCCCCCTAACATGATTGAACTTGGTTTTTGGAGGGGGTGTTAGCCTTGGAATTTCGGACAAATTGATCCTGACTCGACGAGCCCCATTTAAATGAGTATTAGCCTAAGATTTCTAACCTTTTTAATATCCAAGGCCTTTTAGTTGGTATTAGACTTCAAATTTATGGGTAATAGACTTTTCCCCCAAACATGATTGAACTTGGTTTTTGAAGGGGGTGTTAGCCTTGGATTTTCGTACAAATTCATCCTGACTCGACGAGCCCCATTTAAATGAGTATTAGCCTTAGATTTCTAACCTTGTTCATATCCAAGCCCTTTTAGTTGGTATTAGACTTCAAATTTATGGGCAATATACTTTTCCCCCAAACATGATTGAAATTTGTTTTTTGCGGGGGTGTTTGCCTTGGATTTTCGGACAAATTGATCCTGACTCGATGAGCCCCATTTAAATGAGTATTAGGCTTAGATTTCTAACCTTGTTCATATCCAATCCCTTTTAGATGATATTAGACTTCAAATTTATGGGTTATAGGCTTTTCCCCCAAACATGATTGAACTTGGTTTTTGGAGGGGGTGTTAGCCTTGGATTTCGGACAAATTGATCCTGACTCGACAAGCCCATTTAAATGAGTATTAGCCTTAGATTTCTAACCTTGTTCATATCCAAGACGTTTTAGTTTGTATTAGACTTCAAATTTATGGGTAATATCCTTTCCCCCCAAACATGATTGAACTTGGTTTTGGGAGGGGGTGTTAGCCTTGGATTTTCGGACAAATTGATCCTGACTCGACGAGCCCCATTTAAATGAGTATTAGGCTTAGATTTCTAACCTTGTTCATATCCAAGCCCTTTTAGATGGTATTAGACTTCAAATTTATGGGTTATAGGCTTTTCCCCCAACACATGATTGAACTTGGTTTTTGGAGGGGGAGTTAGCCTTGGATTTTCGGAAGAATTAATCCTGATTCGACGAGCCCCATTTAAATGAGTACTAGCCTTAGATTTCTAACCTTTTTCATATCCAAGCCCTTTTATTTTGTATTAGACTTCAAATTTATGGGTAATAGACTTTTCCCCCTAACATGATTGAACTTGGTTTTTGGAGGGGGTGTTAGCCTTGGAATTTCGGACAAATTGATCCTGACTCGACGAGCCCCATTTAAATGAGTATTAGCCTAAGATTTCTAACCTTTTTAATATCCAAGGCCTTTTAGTTGGTATTAGACTTCAAATTTATGGGTAATAGACTTTTCCCCCAAACATGATTGAACTTGGTTTTTGAAGGGGGTGTTAGCCTTGGATTTTCGTACAAATTCATCCTGACTCGACGAGCCCCATTTAAATGAGTATTAGCCTTAGATTTCTAACCTTGTTCATATCCAAGCCCTTTTAGTTGGTATTAGACTTCAAATTTATGGGCAATATACTTTTCCCCCAAACATGATTGAAATTTGTTTTTTGCGGGGGTGTTTGCCTTGGATTTTCGGACAAATTGATCCTGACTCGATGAGCCCCATTTAAATGAGTATTAGGCTTAGATTTCTAACCTTGTTCATATCCAATCCCTTTTAGATGATATTAGACTTCAAATTTATGGGTTATAGGCTTTTCCCCCAAACATGATTGAACTTGGTTTTTGGAGGGGGTGTTAGCCTTGGATTTCGGACAAATTGATCCTGACTCGACAAGCCCATTTAAATGAGTATTAGCCTTAGATTTCTAACCTTGTTCATATCCAAGACGTTTTAGTTTGTATTAGACTTCAAATTTATGGGTAATATCCTTTCCCCCCAAACATGATTGAACTTGGTTTTGGGAGGGGGTGTTAGCCTTGGATTTTCGGACAAATTGATCCTGACTCGACGAGCCCCATTTAAATGAGTATTAGCCTTAGATTTCTAACCTTGTTCATATCCAATCCCTTTTAGATGGTATTAGACTTCAAATTTATTGGTTATAGGCTTTTCCCCCAAACATGATTGAACTTGGTTTTTGGAGGGGGTGTTAGCCTTGGATTTTCGGACAAATTGATCCTGACTCGACGAGCCCCATTTAAATGAGTATTAGCCTTAGATTTCTAACCTTTTTCATATCCAAGCCCCTTTATTTGGTATTAGACTTCAAATTTATGGGTTATAGGCTTTTCCCCCAAACATGATTGAACATGGTTTTTGGAGGGGGTGTTAGCCTTGGATTTTCGGACAAATTGATCCTGACTCGACGAGCGCCATTTAAATGAGTATTAGCCTTAGATTTCTAACCTTGTTCATATCCAATCCCTTTTAGATGGTATTAGACTTCAAATTTATGGGTTATAGGCTTTTCACCCAAACATGATTGAACTTGGTTTTTGGAGGGGGTGTTAGCCTTGGAATTTCGGACAAATTGATCCTGACTCGACGAGCCCCATTTAAATGAGTATTAGCCTTAGATTTCTAAACATGTTCATATCCAAGCCCTTTTAGCTAGTATTAGACTTCAAATTTATGGGTAATAGACATTTCCCTTAAACATGATTGAACTTGGTTTTTGGAGGGGGTGTTAGCCTTGGATTTTCGGACAAATTGATCCTGACTCGACGAGTCCCATTTAAATGAGTATTAGCCTTAGATTTCTAACCTTGTTCATATCCAAGACCTTTTAGTTTGTATTAGACTTCGAATTTATGGGTAATATCCTTTCCCCCCAAACATGATTGAACTTGGTTTTTGGAGGGGGCGTTAGCCTTGGATTTTCGGACAAATTGATCCTGACTCGACGAGCTCCATTTAAATGAGTATTAGTCTTAGATTTCTAACCTTTTTGATATCCAAGCCCTTTTATTTGGTATTAGACTTCAAATTTATGGGCAATATACGTTTCCCCCAAACATGATTGAACTTCGTTTTTTGCGGGGGTGTTTGCCTTGGATTTTCGGACAAATTGATCCTGACTCGACGAGCCCCATTTAAATGAGTATTAGCCTTAGATTTCTAACCTTTTTCATATCCAAGCCCCTTTATTTGTTATTAGACTTCAAATTTATGGGTTATAGGCTTTTCCCCCAAACATGATTGAACATGGTTTTTGGAGGGGGTGTTAGCCTTGGATTTTCGGACAAATTGATCCTGACTCGACGAGCCCCATTTAAATGAGTATTAGCCTTAGATTTCTAACCTTGTTCATATCCAATCCCTTTTAGATGGTATTAGACTTCAAATTTATGGGTTATAGGCTTTTCCCCCAAACATGATTGAACTTGGTTTTTGGAGGGGGTGTTAGCCTTGGAATTTCGGACAAATTGATCCTGACTCGATGAGCCCCATTTAAATGAGTATTAGCCTTAGATTTCTAAACTTGTTCATATCCAAGCCCTTTTAGCTAGTATTAGACTTCAAATTTATGGGTAATATACATTTCCCTTAAACATGATTGAACTTGGTTTTTGGAGGGGGTGTTAGCCTTGGATTTTCGGACAAATTGATCCTGACTCGATGAGCCCCATTTAAACGAGTATTAGCCTTAGATTTATAACCTTGTTCATATCCTAGCCCTTTTACGTGGTATTAGACTTCAAATTTATGGGTAATAGACTTTTCCCCCAAACATGATTGAACTTGGTTTTTGGAGGGGGAGTTAGGCTTGGATTTTCGGACAAATTGATCCTGACTCAACGAGCCCCATTTAAATGAGTATTAGGCTTAGATTTCTAACCTTGTTCATATCCAAGCCCTTTTAGATGGTATTAGACTTCAAATTTATGGGTTATAGGCTTTTCCCCCAAACATGATTGAACTTGGTTTTTGGAGGGGGTGTTAGCCTTGGATTTTCGGACAAATTGATCCTGACTCGAGGAGTCCCATTTAAATGAGTATTAGCCTTAGATTTCTAACCTTGTTAATATACAAGACCTTTTAGTTTGTATTAGACTTCAAATTTATGGGTAATATCCTTTCCCCCCAAACATGATTGAACTTGGTTTTTTGAGGGGGTGTTAGCCTTGGATTTTCGGACAAATTGACCCTGACTCGACGAGCCCCATTTAAATGAGTATTAGCCTTAGATTTCTAACCTTTTTCATATCCAAGCCCTTTTATTTGGTATTAGACTTCAAATTTATGGGCAATATACTTTTCCCCCAAACATGATTGAACTTGGTATTTTGCGGGGGTGTTTGCCTTGGATTTTCAGACAAATTGATCCTGACTCGACGAGCCCCATTTAAATGAGTATTAGCCTTAGATTTCTAACCTTTTTCATATCCAAGCCCTTTTATTTGGTATTAGACTTCAAATTTATGGGTTATAGGCTTTTCCCCCAAACATGATTGAACTTGGTTTTTGGAGGGGGTGTTAGCCTTGGATTTTCGGACAAATTGATCCTGACTCGACGAGTCCCATTTAAATGAGTATTAGCCTTAGATTTCTAACCTTGTTCATATCCAAGACCTTTTAGTTTGTATTAGACTTCAAATTTATGGGTAATATCCTTTCCCCCTAAACATGATTGAACTTGGTTTTTGGAGGGGGTGTTAGCCTTGGATTTTCGGACAAATTGACCCTGACTCGACGAGCCCCATTTAAATGAGTATTAGCCATAGATTTCTAACCTTTTTCATATCCAAGCCCTTTTATTTGGTATTAGACTTCAAATTTATGGGCAATATACTTTTCCCCCAAACATGATTGAACTTGGTTTTTTGCGGGGGTGTTTGCCTTGGATTTTCGGACAAATTGATCCTTACTCGACGAGCCCCATTTAAATGAGTATTAGCCTTAGATTTCTAACCTTTTTCATATCCAAGCCCTTTTATTTGGTATTAGACTTCAAATTTATGGGTTATAGGCTTTTCCCCCAAACATGATTGAACTTGGTTTTTGGAGGGGGTGTTAGCCTTGGATTTTCGGACAAATTGATCCTGACTCGACGAGTCCCATTTAAATGAGTATTAGCCTTAGATTTCTAACCTTGTTCATATCCAAGACCTTTTAGTTTGTATTAGACTTCAAATTTATGGGTAATATCCTTTCCCCCTAAACATGATTGAACTTGGTTTTTGGAGGGGGTGTTAGCCTTGGATTTTCGGACAAATTGACCCTGACTCGACGAGCCCCATTTAAATGAGTATTAGCCATAGATTTCTAACCTTTTTCATATCCAAGCCCTTTTATTTGGTATTAGACTTCAAATTTATGGGCAATATACTTTTCCCCCAAACATGATTGAACTTGGTTTTTTGCGGGGGTGTTTGCCTTGGATTTTCGGACAAATTGATCCTTACTCGACGAGCCCCATTTAAATGAGTATTAGCCTTAGATTTCTAACCTTTTTCATATCCAAGCCCTTTTATTTGGTATTAGACTTCAAATTTATGGGTTATAGGCTTTTCCCCCAAACATGATTGAACTTGGTTTTTGGAGGGGGTGTTAGCCTTGGATTTTCGGACAAATTGATCCTGACTCGACGAGTCCCATTTAAATGAGTATTAGCCTTAGATTTCTAACCTTGTTCATATCCAAGACCTTTTAGTTTGTATTAGACTTCAAATTTATGGGTAATATCCTTTCCCCTCAAACATGATTGAACTTGGTTTTTAGAGGGGGTGTTAGCCTTGGATTTTCGGACAAATTGACCCTGACTCGACGAGCCCCATTCAAATGAGTATTAGCCTTAGATTTCTAACCTTTTTCATATCCAAGCCCTTTTATTTGGTATTAGACTTCAAATTTATGGGCAATATACTTTTCCCCCAAACATGATTGAACTTGGTTTTTTGCGGGGGTGTTTGCCTTGGATTTTCGGACAAATTGATCCTTACTCGACGAGCCCCATTTAAATGAGTATTAGCCTTAGATTTCTAACCTTTTTCATATCCAAGCCCTTTTATTTGGTATTAGACTTCAAATTTATGGGTTATAGGCTTTTCCCCCAAACATGATTGAACTTGGTTTTTGGAGGGGGTGTTAGCCTTGGATTTTCGGACAAATTGATCCTGACTCGACGAGTCCCATTTAAATGAGTATTAGCCTTAGATTTCTAACCATGTTCATATCCAAGACCTTTTAGTTTGTATTAGACTTCAAATTTATGGGTAATATCCTTTCCCCCCAAACATGATTGAACTTGGTTTTTGGAGGGGGTGTTAGCCTTGGATTTTCGGACAAATTGACCCTGACTCGACGAGCCCCATTTAAATGAGTATTAGCCTTAGATTTCTAACCTTTTTCATATCCAAGCCCTTTTATTTGGTATTAGACTTCAAATTTATGGGCAATATACTTTTCCCCCAAACATAATTGAACTTGGTTTTTGGAGGGGGTGTTAGCCTTGGATTTTCTGACAAATTGATCCTGACTCGACAAGCCCCATTTAAATGAGTATTAGCCTTAGATTTCTAACCTTGTTCATATCCAAGCCCTTTTAGTTGGTATTAGACTTCAAATTTATGGGCAATATACTTTTCCCCCAAACATGATTGAACTTGGTTTTTTGCGGAGGTGTTAGCCTTGGATATTCGGACAAATTGATCCCGACTCGACGAGCCCAATTTAAATGAGTATTAGCCTTAGATTTTTAACCTTGTTCATATCTAAGACCTTTTAGTTTGTATTATACTTCAAATTTATGGGTAATATCCTTTCCCCCCAAACATGATTGAACTTGGTTTTTGGAGGGGGTGTTAGCCTTGGATTTTCGGATAAATTGTTCCTAGCTCGACGAGCCCCATTTAAATGAGTACTAGCCTTAGATTTCTAACCTTTTTCATATCCAAGCCCTTTTATTTTGTATTAGACTTCAAATTTATGGGTAATAGACTTTTCCCCCTAACATGATTGAACTTGGTTTTTGGAGGGGGTGTTAGCCTTGGAATTTCGGACAAATTGATCCTGACTCGACGAGCCCCATTTAAATGAGTATTAGCCTAAGATTTCTAACCTTTTTAATATCCAAGGCCTTTTAGTTGGTATTAGACTTCAAATTTATGGGTAATAGACTTTTCCCCCAAACATGATTGAACTTGGTTTTTGAAGGGGGTGTTAGCCTTGGATTTTCGTACAAATTGATCCTGACTCGACGAGCCCCATTTAAATGAGTATTAGCCTTAGATTTCTAACCTTGTTCATATCCAAGCCCTTTTAGTTGGTATTAGACTTCAAATTTATGGGCAATATACTTTTCCCCCAAACATGATTGAAATTTGTTTTTTGCGGGGGTGTTTGCCTTGGATTTTCGGACAAATTGATCCTGACTCGATGAGCCCCATTTAAATGAGTATTAGGCTTAGATTTCTAACCTTGTTCATATCCAATCCCTTTTAGATGATATTAGACTTCAAATTTATGGGTTATAGGCTTTTCCCCCAAACATGATTGAACTTGGTTTTTGGAGGGGGTGTTAGCCTTGGATTTCGGACAAATTGATCCTGACTCGACAAGCCCATTTAAATGAGTATTAGCCTTAGATTTCTAACCTTGTTCATATCCAAGACGTTTTAGTTTGTATTAGACTTCAAATTTATGGGTAATATCCTTTCCCCCCAAACATGATTGAACTTGGTTTTGGGAGGGGGTGTTAGCCTTGGATTTTCGGACAAATTGATCCTGACTCGACGAGCCCCATTTAAATGAGTATTAGGCTTAGATTTCTAACCTTGTTCATATCCAAGCCCTTTTAGATGGTATTAGACTTCAAATTTATGGGTTATAGGCTTTTCCCCCAACACATGATTGAACTTGGTTTTTGGAGGGGGAGTTAGCCTTGGATTTTCGGAAGAATTAATCCTGATTCGACGAGCCCCATTTAAATGAGTATTAGCCTTAGATTTTTAACCTTTTTCATATCCAAGCCCTTTTATTTGGTATTAGACTTCAAATTTATGGGTTATAGGCTTTTCCCCCAAACATGATTGAACTTGGTTTTTGGAGGGGGTGTTAGCCTTGGAATTTCGGACAAATTGATCCTGACTCTACGAGCCCCATTTAAATGAGTATTAGCCTTAGATTTCTAAACTTGTTCATATCCAAGCCCTTTTAGCTAGTATTAGACTTCAAATTTATGGGTAATAGACATTTCCCTTAAACATGATTGAACTTGGTTTTTGGAGGGGGTGTTAGCCTTGGATTTTCGGACAAATTGATCCTGACTCGACGAGCCCCATTTAAATGAGTATTAGCCTTAGATTTCTAACCTTGTTCATATCCAAGACCTTTTAGTTTGTATTAGACTTCAAATTTATGGGTAATATCCTTTCCCCTCAAACATGATTGAACTTGGTTTTTAGAGGGGGTGTTAGCCTTGGATTTTCGGACAAATTGACCCTGACTCGACGAGCCCCATTCAAATGAGTATTAGCCTTAGATTTCTAACCTTTTTCATATCCAAGCCCTTTTATTTGGTATTAGACTTCAAATTTATGGGCAATATACTTTTCCCCCAAACATGATTGAACTTGGTTTTTTGCGGGGGTGTTTGCCTTGGATTTTCGGACAAATTGATCCTTACTCGACGAGCCCCATTTAAATGAGTATTAGCCTTAGATTTCTAACCTTTTTCATATCCAAGCCCTTTTATTTGGTATTAGACTTCAAATTTATGGGTTATAGGCTTTTCCCCCAAACATGATTGAACTTGGTTTTTGGAGGGGGTGTTAGCCTTGGATTTTCGGACAAATTGATCCTGACTCGACGAGTCCCATTTAAATGAATATTAGCCTTAGATTTCTAACCATGTTCATATCCAAGACCTTTTAGTTTGTCTTAGACTTCAAATTTATGGGTAATATCCTTTCCCCCCAAACATGATTGAACTTGGTTTTTGGAGGGGGTGTTAGCCTTGGATTTTCGGACAAATTGACCCTGACTCGACGAGCCCCATTTAAATGAGTATTAGCCTTAGATTTCTAACCTTTTTCATATCCAAGCCCTTTTATTTGGTATTAGACTTCAAATTTATGGGCAATATACTTTTCCCCCAAACATAATTGAACTTGGTTTTTGGAGGGGGTGTTAGCCTTGGATTTTCTGACAAATTGATCCTGACTCGACAAGCCCCATTTAAATGAGTATTAGCCTTAGATTTCTAACCTTGTTCATATCCAAGCCCTTTTAGTTGGTATTAGACTTCAAATTTATGGGCAATATACTTTTCCCCCAAACATGATTGAACTTGGTTTTTTGCGGAGGTGTTAGCCTTGGATATTCGGACAAATTGATCCCGACTCGACGAGCCCAATTTAAATGAGTATTAGCCTTAGATTTTTAACCTTGTTCATATCCAAGACCTTTTAGTTTGTATTAGACTTCAAATTTATGGGTAATATCCTTTCCCCCCAAACATGATTGAACTTGGTTTTTGGAGGGGGTGTTAGCCTTGGATTTTCGGATAAATTGATCCTAGCTCGACGAGCCCCATTTAAATGAGTACTAGCCTTAGATTTCTAACCTTTTTCATATCCAAGCCCTTTTATTTTGTATTAGACTTCAAATTTATGGGTAATAGACTTTTCCCCCTAACATGATTGAACTTGGTTTTTGGAGGGGGTGTTAGCCTTGGAATTTCGGACAAATTGATCCTGACTCGACGAGCCCCATTTAAATGAGTATTAGCCTAAGATTTCTAACCTTTTTAATATCCAAGGCCTTTTAGTTGGTATTAGACTTCAAATTTATGGGTAATAGACTTTTCCCCCAAACATGATTGAACTTGGTTTTTGAAGGGGGTGTTAGCCTTGGATTTTCGTACAAATTGATCCTGACTCGACGAGCCCCATTTAAATGAGTATTAGCCTTAGATTTCTAACCTTGTTCATATCCAAGCCCTTTTAGTTGGTATTAGACTTCAAATTTATGGGCAATATACTTTTCCCCCAAACATGATTGAAATTTGTTTTTTGCGGGGGTGTTTGCCTTGGATTTTCGGACAAATTGATCCTGACTCGATGAGCCCCATTTAAATGAGTATTAGGCTTAGATTTCTAACCTTGTTCATATCCAATCCCTTTTAGATGATATTAGACTTCAAATTTATGGGTTATAGGCTTTTCCCCCAAACATGATTGAACTTGGTTTTTGGAGGGGGTGTTAGCCTTGGATTTCGGACAAATTGATCCTGACTCGACAAGCCCATTTAAATGAGTATTAGCCTTAGATTTCTAACCTTGTTCATATCCAAGACGTTTTAGTTTGTATTAGACTTCAAATTTATGGGTAATATCCTTTCCCCCCAAACATGATTGAACTTGGTTTTGGGAGGGGGTGTTAGCCTTGGATTTTCGGACAAATTGACCCTGACTCGACGAGCCCCATTTAAATGAGTATTAGCCTTAGATTTCTAACCTTTTTCATATCCAAGCCCTTTTATTTGGTATTAGACTTCAAATTTATGGGTTATACGCTTTTCCCCGAAACATGATTGAACTTGGTTTTTGGAGGGGGTGTTAGCCTTGGATTTTCGGACAAATTGATCCTGACTCGACGAGCCCTATTTAAATTAGTATTAGCCTTAGATTTCTAACCTTGTTCATATCCAATCCCTTTTAGATGGTATTAGACTTCAAATTTATGGGTTATAGGCTTTTCCCCCTAACATGATTGAACTTGGTTTTGGGAGGGGGTGTTAGCCTTGGATTTTCGGACAAATTGATCCTGACTCGACGAGCCCCATTTAAATGAGTATTAGCATTAGATTTCTAAACTTGTTCATATCCAAGCCCTTTTAGCTGGTATTAGACTTCAAATTTATGGGTAATAGACATTTCCCTTAAACATGATTGAACTTGGTTTTCGGAGGGGGTGTTAGCCTTGGATATTCGGACAAATTGATCCCGACTCGAAGAGCCCCATTTAAATGAGTATTAGCCTTAGATTTCTAACCTTATTCATATCCAAGACCTTTTAGTTTGTATTCGACTTCAAATTTATGGGTAATATCCTTTCCCCCCAAACATGATTGAACTTGGTTTTTGGAGGGGGTGTTAGCCTTGGATTTTCGGATAAATTGATCCTAGCTCGACGAGCCCCATTTAAATGAGTAATAGCCTTAGATTTCTAACCTTTTTAATATCCAAGCTCTTTTAGTTGGTATTAGACTTCAAATTTATGGGTAATAGACTTTTCCCCCTAACATGATTGAACTTGGTTTTTGGAGGGGGTGTTAGCCTTGGAATTTCGGACAAATTGATCCTTACTCGACGAGCCCCATTTAAATGAGTATTAGCCTTAGATTTCTAACCTTTTTAATATCCAAGGCCTTTTAGTTGGTATTAGACTTCAAATTTATGGGTAATAGACTTTTCCCCCAAACATGATTGAACTTGGTTTTTGGAGGGGGTGTTAGCCTTGGATTTTCGGACAAATTGATCCTGACTCGACGAGCCCCATTTAAATGAGTATTAGCCTTAGATTTCTAACCTTGTTCATATCCAAGCCCTTTTAGTTGGTATTAGACTTCAAATTTATGGGCAATATACTTTTCCCCCAAACATGATTGAACTTTGTTTTTTGCGGGGGTGTTTGCCTTGGATTTTCGGACAAATTGATCCTGACTCGACGAGCCCCATTTAAATGAGTATTAGGATTAGATTTCTAACCTTGTTCATATCCAATCCCTTTTAGATGATATTAGACTTCAAATTTATGGGTTATAGGATTTTCCCCCAAACAAGATTGAACTTGGTTTTTGGAGGGGGTGTTAGCCTTGGATTTTCAGACAAATTGATCCTGACTCGACAAGCCCATTTAAATGAGTATTAGCCTTAGATTTCTAACCTTGTTCATATCCAAGACGTTTTAGTTTGTATTAGACTTCAAATTTATGGGTAATATCCTTTCCCCCCAAACATGATTGAACTTGGTTTTGGGAGGGGCTGTTAGCCTTGGATTTTCGGACAAATTGATCCTGACTCGACGAGCCCCATTTAAATGAGTATTAGCATTAGATTTCTAAACTTGTTCATATCCAAGCCCTTTTAGCTGGTATTAGACTTCAAATTTATGGGTAATAGACATTTCCCTTAAACATGATTGAACTTGGTTTTCGGAGGGGGTGTTAGCCTTGGATTTTCGGACAAATTGATCCTGACTCGACGAGCCCCATTTAAATGAGTATTAGCCTTAGATTTCTAACCTTGTTCATATCCAAGCCGTTTTAGTTGGTATTAGACTTCAAATTTATGGGTAATATCCTTTTCCCCCAAACATGATTGAACTTTGTTTTTGGAGGGGGTGTTAGCCTTGGATTTTCGGTCAAATTGATCCTGACTCGATGAGCTTTATTTAAATGAGTATTATCCTTATATTTCTAACCTTGTTCATATCCAAGCCCTTTTAGGTGGTATTAGACTTCAAATTTATGGGTAATAGACTTTTCCCCCAAACATGATTGAACTTGGTTTTTGGAGGGGGTGTTAGCCTTGGATTTTCGGACAAATTGATCCTGACTCGACGAGCCCCATTTAAATGAGTATTAGGCTTAGATTTCTAACCTTGTTCATATCCAAGCCCTTTTAGATGGTATTAGACTTCAAATTTATGGGTTATAGGCTTTTCCCCCAAACATGATTGAACTTGGTTTTTGGAGGGGTGTTAGCCTTGGATTTTCGGACAAATTGATCCTGACTCGACGAGCCCCATTTAAATGAGTATTAGCCTTAGATTTCTAACCTTGTTCATATCCAAGCCCTTTTAGTTTGTATTAGACTACAAATTTATGGGTAATATCCTTTTCCCCCAAACATGATTGAACTTGGTTTTTTGAGGGGGTGTTAGCATTGGATTTTCGGACAAATTGATCCTGACTCGATGAGCCCCATTTAAATGAGTATTAGCCTTAGATTTCTAACCTTGTTCATATGCAAGACGTTTTAGTTTGTATTAGACTTCAAAATTATGGGTAATATGCTTTCCCCACAAACAAGATTGAACTTGGTTTTTGGAGGGGGTGTTAGCCTTGGATTTTCGGACAAATTGATCCTGACTCGACGAGCCCATTTAAATGAGTATTAGCATTAGATTTCTAAACTTGTTCATATCCAAGACGTTTTAGTTTGTATTAGACTTCAAATTTATGGGTAATATCCTTTCCCCCCAAACATGATTGAACTTGGTTTTTGGAGGGGGTGTTAGCCTTGGATTTTCGGACAAATTGATCCTGACTCGACGAGCCCTATTTAAATGAGTATTAGCATTATATTTCTAAACTTGTTCATATCCAAGCCCTTTTAGCTGGTATTAGACTTCAAATTTATGGGTAATAGACATTTCCCTTAAACATGATTGAACTTGGTTTTCGTAGGGGGTGTTAGCCTTGGATTTTCGGACAAATTGATCCTGACTCGACGAGCCCCATTTAAACGAGTATTAGCCTTAGATTTCTAACCTTGTTCATATCCAAGCCGTTTTAGTTGGTATTAGACTTCAAATTTATGGGTAATATCCTTTTTCCCCAAACCTGATTGAACTTCGTTTTTGGAGGGGGTGTTAGCCTTGGATTTTCGGACAAATTGATCCTGACTCGATGAGCTTCATTTAAATGAGTATTATCCTTATATTTCTAACCTTGTTCATATCCAAGCCCTTTTAGGTGGTATTAGACTTCAAATTTATGGGTAATAGACTTTTCCCCCAAACATGATTGAACTTGGTTTTTGGAGGGGGTGTTAGCCTTGGATTTTCGGACAAATTGATCCTGACTCGACGAGCCCCATTTAAATGAGTATTAGGCTTAGATTTCTAACCTTTTTCATATCCAAGCCCTTTTAGATGGTATTAGACTTCAAATTTATGGGTTATAGGCTTTTCCACCAAACATGATTGAATTGGTTTTTGGAGGGGGTGTTAGCCTTGGATTTTCGGACAAATTGATCCTGACTCGATGAGCTTCATTTAAATGAGTATTATCCTTAGATTTCTAACCTTGTTCATATCCAAGCCCTTTTAGTTGGTATTAGACTTCAAATTTATGGGTAATAGACTTTTCCCCCAAACATGATTGAACTTGGTTTTTAGAGGGGGCGTTAGACTTGGATTTTCGGACAAATTGATCCTGACTCGACGAGCCCCATTTAAATGAGTATTAGCCTTAGATTTCTAACCTTGTTCATATCCAATCCCTTTTAGATGGTATTAGACTTCAAATTTATGGGTTATAGGCTTTTCCCCCAAACATGATTGAACTTGGTTTTTGGAGGGGGTGTTAGCCTTGGATTTTCGGACAAATTGATCCTGACTCGACGAGCCCCATTTAAATGAGTATTAGCCTTAGATTTCTAACCTTATCATATCCAATCCCTTTTAGATGGTATTAGACTTCAAATTTATGGGTTATAGGCTTTTCCCCCAAGCATGATTGAACTTGGTTTTTGGAGGGGGTGTTAGCCTTGCATTTTCAGACAAATTGATCCTGAGTCGACGAGCCCTATTTAAATGAGTATTAGGCTTAGATTTCTAACCTTGTTCATATCCAAGCCCTTTTAGATGGTATTAGACTTCAAATTTATGGACAATAGACTTTTCCCCCAAACATGATTGAACTTGGTTTTTGGAGCGGGTGTTAGCCTTGGATTTTCGGACAAATTGATCCTGACTCGACGAGCCCCATTTAAATGAGTATTATCCTTAGATTTATAACCGTGTTCATATCCAAGCCCTTTTAGTTGGTATTAGACTTCAAATTTATGGGTAATAGACTTTTCCCCCAAACATGATTGAACTTGGTTTTTTGAGGAGGTGTTAGCCTTGGATATTCGGACAAATTGATCCCGACTCGACGAGCCTCATTTAAATGAGTATTAGGCTTAGATTTCTAATCTTGTTCATATCCAAGCCCTTTTAGATGGAATTAGACTTCAAATTTATGGGTTATAGGCTTTTCCCCCAACACATGATTGAACTTGGTTTTTGGAGGGGGTGTTAGCCTTGGATTTTCGGACAAATTGATCCTGACTCGACGAGTCCCATTTAAATGAGTATTAGCCTTAGATTTCTAACCTTGTTCATATCCAAGCCCTTTTAGTTCGTATTAGACTTCAAATTTATGGGTTATAGACTTTTCCCCCAAACATGATTGAACTTGGTTTTTGGAGGGGGTGTTAGCCTTGGATTTTCGGGCAAATTGATCCTAACTCGACGAGCCCCATTTAAATGAGTATTAGCCTTAGATTTCTAACCTTGTTCATATCCAAGCCCTTTTAGTTGGTATTAGACTTCAAATTTATGGGTTATAGGCTTTTCCCCCAAACATGATTGAACTTGGTTTTTGGAGGGGGTGTTAGCCTTGGATTTTTGGAC
Source organism: Salix caprea (assembly GCA_964035475.1). NCBI lineage: Eukaryota > Viridiplantae > Streptophyta > Magnoliopsida > Malpighiales > Salicaceae > Salix > Salix caprea. The sequence continues at coordinate 2,217,345 of OZ037748.1, read as the reverse complement.
AAATTGATCCTGACTCGACGAGCCCCATTTAAATGAGTATTAGGCTTATATTTCTAACCTTGTTCATATCCAAGACCTTTTAGATGGTATTAGACTTCAAATTTATAGGTTATAGGCTTTTCCCCCAACACATGATTGAACTTGGTTTTTGGAGGGGGAGTTAGCCTTGGATTTTCGGATAAATTAATCCTGATTCGACGAGCCCCATTTAAATAAGTATTAGCCTTAGATTTCTAACCTTGTTCATATCCAAGCCCTTTTAGTTTGTATTTGACTTCAAATTTATGGGTAATATCCTTTCCCCCCAAACATGATTGAACTTGGTATTTGGAGGGGGTGTTAGCCTTGTATTTTCGGACAAATTGATCCTGACTCGACGAGCCCCATTTAAATGAGTATTAGCCTTAGATTTCCAACCTTGTTCATATCCAAGCCCTTTTAGTTGGTATTAGACTTCAAATTTATGGGTAATATCCTTTTCCCGTAAACATGATTGAACTTGGTTTTTGGAGGGGGTGTTAGCCTTGGATTTTCGGACAAATTGATCCTGACTCGGCGAGCCCCATTTAAATGAGTATTATCCTTAGATTTATAACCTTGTTCATATCCAAGCCCTTTTAGTTGGTATTAGACTTCAAATTTATGGGTAATAGACTTTTCCCCCAAACATGATTGAACTTGGTTTTTGGAGGGGGTGTTAGCCTTGGATTTTCGGACAAATTGATCCTGACTCGACGAGCCCCATTAAAATGAGTATTAGGCTTAGATTTCTAACCTTTTTCATATCCAAGCCCTTTTAGATGGTATTAGACTTCAAATTTATGGGTTATAGGCTTTTCCACCAAACATGATTGAATTGGTTTTTGGAGGGGGTGTTAGCCTTGGATTTTCGGACAAATTGATCCTGACTCGATGAGCTTCATTTAAATGAGTATTATCCTTAGATTTCTAACCTTGTTCATATCCAAGCCCTTTTAGTTGGTATTAGACTTCAAATTCATGGGTAATAGACTTTTCCCCCAAACATGATTGAACTTGGTTTTTAGAGGGGGTGTTAGACTTGGATTTTCGGACAAATTGATCCTGACTCGACGAGCCCCATTTAAATGAGTATTAGCCTTAGATTTCTAACCTTGTTCATATCCAATCCCTTTTAGATGGTATTAGACTTCAAATTTATGGGTTATAGGCTTTTCCCCCAAACATGATTGAACTTGGTTTTTGGAGGGGGTGTTAGCCTTGGATTTTCGGACAAATTGATCCTGACTCGACGAGCCCCATTTAAATGAGTATTAGCCTTAGATTTCTAACCTTATCATATCCAATCCCTTTTAGATGGTATTAGACTTCAAATTTATGGGTTATAGGCTTTTCCCCCAAGCATGATTGAACTTGGTTTTTGGAGGGGGTGTTAGCCTTGCATTTTCAGACAAATTGATCCTGAGTCGACGAGCCCTATTTAAATGAGTATTAGGCTTAGATTTCTAACCTTGTTCATATCCAAGCCCTTTTAGATGGTATTAGACTTCAAATTTATGGACAATAGACTTTTCCCCCAAACATGATTGAACTTGGTTTTTGGAGCGGGTGTTAGCCTTGGATTTTCGGACAAATTGATCCTGACTCGACGAGCCCCATTTAAATGAGTATTATCCTTAGATTTATAACCGTGTTCATATCCAAGCCCTTTTAGTTGGTATTAGACTTCAAATTTATGGGTAATAGACTTTTCCCCCAAACATGATTGAACTTGGTTTTTTGAGGAGGTGTTAGCCTTGGATATTCGGACAAATTGATCCCGACTCGACGAGCCTCATTTAAATGAGTATTAGGCTTAGATTTCTAATCTTGTTCATATCCAAGCCTTTTTAGATGGAATTAGACTTCAAATTTATGGGTTATAGGCTTTTCCCCCAACACATGCTTGAACTTGGTTTTTGGAGGGGGTGTTAGCCTTGGATTTTCGGACAAATTGATCCTGACTCGACGAGTCCCATTTAAATGAGTATTAGCCTTAGATTTCTAACCTTGTTCATATCCAAACCCTTTTAGTTCGTATTAGACTTCAAATTTATGGGTTATAGACTTTTCCCCCAAACATGATTGAACTTGGTTTTTGGAGGGGGTGTTAGCATTGGATTTTCGGGCAAATTGATCCTAACTCGACGAGCCCCATTTAAATGAGTATTAGCCTTAGATTTCTAACCTTGTTCATATCCAAGCCCTTTTAGTTGGTATTAGACTTCAAATTTATGGGTTATAGGCTTTTCCCCCAAACATGATTGAACTTGGTTTTTGGAGGGGGTGTTAGCCTTGGATTTTTGGACAAATTGATCCTGACTCGACGAACCCCATTTAAATGAGTATTAGGCTTATATTTCTAACCTTGTTCATATCCAAGACCTTTTAGATGGTATTAGACTTCAAATTTATAGGTTATAGGCTTTTCCCCCAACACATGATTGAACTTGGTTTTTGGAGGGGGAGTTAGCCTTGGATTTTCGGATAAATTAATCCTGATTCGACGAGCCCCATTTAAATAAGTATTAGCCTTAGATTTCTAACCTTGTTCATATCCAAGCCCTTTTAGTTTGTATTTGACTTCAAATTTATGGGTAATATCCTTTCCCCCCAAACATGATTGAACTTGGTATTTGGAGGGGGTGTTAGGCTTGTATTTTCGGACAAATTGATCCTGACTCGACGAGCCCCATTTAAATGAGTATTAGCCTTAGATTTCCAACCTTGTTCATATCCAAGCCCTTTTAGTTGGTATTAGACTTCAAATTTATGGGTAATATCCTTTTCCCGTAAACATGATTGAACTTGGTTTTTGGAGGGGGTGTTAGCCTTGGATTTTCGGACAAATTGATCCTGACTCGGCGAGCCCCATTTAAATGAGTATTATCCTTAGATTTATAACCTTGTTCATATCCAAGCCCTTTTAGTTGGTATTAGACTTCAAATTAATGGGTAATAGACTTTTCCCCCAAACATGATTGAACTTGGTTTTTTGAGGAGGTGTTAGCCTTGGATATTCGGACAAATTGATCCCGACTCGACGAGCCTCATTTAAATGAGTATTAGGCTTAGATTTCTAACCTTGTTCATATCCAAGCCCTTTTAGATGGAATTAGACTTCAAATTTATGGGTTATAGGCTTTTCCCCCAACACATGATTGAACTTGGTTTTTGGAGGGGGTGTTAGCCTTGGATTTTCGGACAAATTGATCCTGACTCGACGAGCCCCATTTAAATGAGTATTAGCCTTAGATTTCTAACCTTGTTCATATCCAAGCCCTTTTAGTTCGTGTTAGACTTCAAATATATGGGTTATAGACTTTTCCACCAAACATGATTGAACTTGGTTTTTGGAGGGGGTGTTAGCCTTGGATTTTCGGGCAAATTGATCCTAACTCGACGAGCCCCATTTAAATGAGTATTAGCCTTAGATTTCTAACCTTGTTCATATCCAAGCCCTTTTAGTTGGTATTAGACTTCAAATTTATGGGTTATAGGCTTTTCCCCCAAACATGATTGAACTTGGTTTTTGGAGGGGGTGTTAGCCTTGGATTTTCGGACAAATTGATCCTAACTCGATGAGCCCCATTTAAATGAGTATTAGCCTTAGATTTCTAACCTTGTTCATATCCAAGCCCTTTTAGATGGTATTAGACTTCAAATTTATGGGCTATAGGCTTTTCCCCCAAACATGATTGAACTTGGTTTTTGGAGGGGGTGTTAGCCTTGGATTTTTGGACAAATTGATCCTGATTCGACGAGCCCCATTTAAATGAGTATTATGCTTAGATTTCTAACCTTGTTCATATCCAAGCCCTTTTAGATGGTATTAGACTTCAAATTTATGGGTTATAGGCTTTTCCCCCAACACATGATTGAACTTGGTTTTTGGAGGGGGAGTTAGCCTTGGATTTTCGGAAGAATTAATCCTGATTCGACGAGCCCCATTTAAATGAGTATTAGCCTTAGATTTTTAACCTTTTTCATATCCAAGCCCTTTTAGTTGGTATTAGACTTCAAATTTATGGGTAATATCCTTTCCCCCCAAACATGATTGAACTTGGTATTTGGAGGGGGTGTTAGCCTTGTATTTTGGGACAAATTGATCCTGACTCGACAAGCCCCATTTAAATGAGTATTAGCCTTAGATTTCTAACCTTTCATATCCAAGCCTTTTTAGTTGGTATTAGACTTCAAATTTATGTCTAATAGACTTTTCCCCCAAACATGATTGAACTTCGTTTTTGGAGGGGGTGTTAGCCTTGGATTTTCGGACAAATTGATCCTAACTCGACGAGCCCCATTTAAGTGAGTATTAGCCTTAGATTTCTAATCTTGGTCATATCCAAGCCCTTTTAGTTGGTATTAGACTTCAAATTTATGGGTAATATCCTTTTCCCCCAAACAAGATTGAACTTGGTTTTTGGAGGGGGTGTTAGCCTTGGATTTTCGGACAAATTGATCCTGACTCGACGAGCCCCATTGAAATGAGTATTAGCCTTAGATTTCCAACCTTGTTCATATCCAAGCTGTTTTAGTTGGTATTAGACTTCAAATTTATGGGTAATATCCTTTTCCCGTAAACATGATTGAACTTGGTTTTTGGAGGGGGTGTTAGCCTTGGATTTTCGGACAAATTGATCCTGACTCGACGAGCCCCATTTAAATGAATATTATCCGTAGATTTATAACCTTGTTCATATCCAAGCCCTTTTAGTTGGTATTAGACTTCAAATTTATGGGTAATAGACTTTTCCCCCAAACATGATTGAACTTTGTTTTTTGAGGAGGTGTTAGCCTTGGATATTCGGACAAATTGATCCCGACTCGACGAGCCTCATTTAAATGAGTATTAGGCTTAGATTTCTAACCTTGTTCATATCCAAGCCCTTTTAGATGGAATTAGACTTCAAATTTATGGGTTATAGGCTTTTCCCCAAACACATGATTGAACTTGGTTTTTGGAGGGGGTGTTAGCCTTGGATTTTCGGACAAATTGATCCTGACTCGACGAGCCCCATTTAAATGAGTATTAGCCTTAGATTTCTAACCTTGTTCATATCCAAGCCCTTTTAGTTCGTATTAGACTTCAAATTTATGGGTTATAGACTTTTCCCCCAAACATGATTGAACTTGGTTTTTGGAGGGGGTGTTAGCCTTGGATTTTCGGGCAAATTGATCCTAACTCGACGAGCCCCATTTAAATGAGTATTAGCCTTAGATTTCTAACCTTGTTCATATCCATGCCCTTTTAGTTGGTATTAGAGTTCAAATTTATGGGTTATAGGCTTTTCCCCCAAACATGATTGAACTTGGTTTTTGGAGGGGGTGTTAGCCTTGGATTTTTGGACAAATTGATCCTGACTCGACGAGCCCCATTTAAATGAGTATTAGCCTTAGATTTCTAACCTTGTTCATATCCAAGACCTTTTAGTTTGTATTAGACTTCAAATTTATGGGTAATATCCTTTCCCCCCAAACATGATTGAACTTGGTTTTTGGAGGGGGTGTTAGCCTTGGATTTTCGGACAAATTGATCCTGACTCGACGAGTCCCATTTAAATGAGTATTAGCCTTAGATTTCTAACCTTGTTCATATCCAAGCCCTTTTAGTTCGTATTAGACTTCAAATTTATGGGTTATAGACTTTTCCCCCAAACATGATTGAACTTGGTTTTTGGAGGGGGTGTTAGCCTTGGATTTTCGGGCAAATTGATCCTAACTCGACGAGCCCCATTTAAATGAGTATTAGCCTTAGATTTCTAACCTTGTTCATATCCAAGCCCTTTTAGTTGGTATTAGACTTCAAATTTATGGGTTATAGGCTTTTCCCCCAAACATGATTGAACTTGGTTTTTGGAGGGGGTGTTAGCCTTGGATTTTCGGACAAATTGATCCTGACTCGACGAGCCCCATTTAAATGAGTATTAGCCTTAGATTTCCAACCTTGTTCATATCCAAGCCGTTTTAGTTGGTATTAGACTTCAAATTTATGGGTTATAGGCTTTTCCCCCAAACATGATTGAACTTGGTATTTGGAGGGGGTGTTAGCCTTGTATTTTCGGACAAATTGATCCTGACTCAACGAGCCCCATTTAAATGAGTATTAGCTTTAGATTTCTAACCTTGTTCATATCCAAGCCCTTTTAGTTGGTATTAGACTTCAAATTTATGGGTAATATCCTTTTCCCACAAACAAGATTGAACTTGGTTTTTGGAGGGGGTGTTAGCCTTGGATTTTCGGACAAATTGATCCTGACTCGACGAGCCCCATTGAAATGAGTATTAGCCTTAGATTTCCAACCTTGTTCATATCCAAGCCCTTTTAGTTGGTATTAGACTTCAAATTTATGGGTTATAGGCTTTTCCCCCAAACATGATTGAACTTGGTTTTTGGAGGGGGTGTTAGCCTTGGATTTTCGGACAAATTGATCCTGACTCGACGAGCCCCATTTAAATGAGTATTAGCCTTAGATTTCTAACCTTGTTCATATACAAGCCCTTTTAGTTGGTATTAGACTTCAAATTTATGGGTAATAGACTTTTCCCCCAAACATGATTGAACTTGGTTTTTGGAGGGGGTGTTAGACTTGGATTTTCGGACAAATTGATCCTGACTCGACGAGCCCCATTTAAATGAGTATTAGCCTTAGATTTCTAACCTTGTTCATATCAAATCCCTTTTAGATGGTATTAGACTTCAAATTTATGGGTTATAGGCTTTTCCCCCAAACATGATTGAACTAGGTTTTTGGAGGGGGTGTTAGCCTTGGATTTTCGGACAAATTGATCCTGACTCGACGAGCCCCATTTAAATTAGTATTAGCCTTAGATTTCTAACCTTGTTCATATCCAATCCCTTTTAGATGGTATTAGACTTCAAATTTATGGGTTATAGGCTTTTCCCCCAAACATGATTGAACTTGGTTTTTGGAGGGGGTGTTAGCCTTGCATTTTCGGACAAATTGATCCTGACTCGACAAGCCCCATATAAATGAGTATTAGGCTTATATTTCTAACCTTGTTCATATCCAAGCCCTTTTAGATGGTATTAGACTTCAAATTTATGGGCAATAGACTTTTCCCCCAAACATGATTGAACTTGGTTTTTGGAGGGGGTGTTAGCCTTGGATTTTCGGACAAATTGATCCTGACTCGACGAGCCCCATTTAAATAAGTATTAGCCTTGGATTTCTAACCTTGTTCATATCCAAGCCCTTTTTAGTTGGTATTAGACTTCAATTTATGGGTAATAGACTTTTCCCCCAAGCATGATTGAACTTTGTTTTTGGAGGGCGTGTTAGCCTTGGATTTTCGGACAAATTGATCCTGACTCGACGAGCCCCATTTAAATAAGTATTATCCTTAGATTTCTAACCTTGTTCATATCCAAGCCCTTTTTAGTTGGTATTAGACTTCAATTTATGGGTAATAGACTTTTCCCCCAAGCATGATTGAACTTTGTTTTTGGAGGGCGTGTTAGCCTTGGATTTTCGGACAAATTGATCCTGACTCGACGAGCCCCATTTAAATAAGTATTATCCTTAGATTTCTAACCTTGTTCATATCCAAGCCCTTTTTAGTTGGTATTAGACTTCAATTTTATGGGTAATAGACTTTCCCCCAAGCATGATTGAACTTGGTTTTTGGAGGGGGTGTTAGCCTTGGATTTTCAGACAAATTGATCCTGACTCGACGAGCCCCATTTAATTGAGTATTAGCCTTAGATTTCTAAACTTGTTTATATCCAAGCCCTTTATAGTTAGTGTTAGACTTCAATTTATGGGTTATAGACTTTTCCCCCAAGCATGATTGAACTTGGTTTTTGGAGGGGGTGTTAGCCTTGGATTTTCGGACAAATTGATCCGGACTCGACGAGCCCCATTTAAATGAGTATTAGCCTTAGATTTCTAACCTTGTTCATATCCAAGCCCATTTTAGTTGGTATTAGACTTCAATTTTATGGGTAATAGACTTTTCCCCCAAGCATGATTGAACTTGGTTTTTGGAGGGGGTGTTAGCCTTGGATTTTCAGACAAATTGATCCTGACTCGACGAGCCCCATTTAAATGAGTATCAGCTTTAGATTTCTAACCTCCTTCATATCCAAGCCCTTTTTAGTTGGTATTACACTTCACTTTTATGGTTAATAGAATTTCCCCCAAGCATGATTGAACTTTGTTTTTGGAGGGGATTTTAGCATTGGATTTTCGGACAAATTGATCCTGACTCGACAAGCCCCATTTAAATGAGTATAAGCTTTAGATTTCTAACCTTGTTCATATCCAAGCCCTTTTTAGTTGGTACTAGACTTCAATTTATGGATAATAGACTTTCCCCCAAGCATGATTGAACTTGGTTTTTGGAGGGGGTGTTAGCCTTGGATTTTCGGACAAATTGATCGTGACTCGACGAGCCCCATTTAAATGAGTATTACCCTTAGATTTCTAAACTTGTTCATATCCAAGGCGTTTTTAGTTGGTATTAGACTTCAATTTTATGGGTAATAGATTTTCCCCCAAGCATGATTGAACTTGGTTTTTGGAGGGGGTGTTAGCCTTGGATTTTCGGACAAATTGATCCTGACTCGACGAGCCCCATTTAAATGAGTACTAGCCTTAGATTTCTAACCTTGTTCATCTTTTAATATCCAAGCCCTTTTTAGTTGGTATTAGACTTCATTTTATGGGTAATAGACTTTTCCCCCAAGCATGATTGAACTTGGTTTTTGGAGTGGGTGTTAGCCTTGGATTTTCGGACAAATTGATCCTGACTCGACTAGCCCCATTTAAATGAGTATTAGCCTTAGACTTCTAACCTTGTTCGTCTTTTAATATCCAAGCCCTTTTTAGTAGGTATTCGATTTCAATTTATGGGTAATAGACTTTCCCCCAAGAATGATTGAACTTGGTTTTTGGAGGGGGTGTTAGCCTTGGATTTTCGGACAAATTGATCCTGACTCGATGAGCCCCATTTAAATGAGTATTAGCCTTAGATTTCTAACCTTGTTCATATCCAAGTCCTTTTTAGTTGGTATTAGACTTTAATTTTATGGGTAATAGACTTTTTCCCCAAGCATGATTGAACTTGGTTTTTGGAGGGGGTGTTAGCCTTTGATTTTCAGACAAATTGATCCTGACTCGACAAGCCCCATTTAAATAGGTATAAGCCTTAGATTTCTAACCTTGTTCATATCCAAGCCCTTTTTAGTTGGTATTAGATTTCAATTTATGGGTAATAGACTTTTCCCCCAAGCATGATTGAACTTTGTTTTTGGAGGGCGTGTTAGCCTTGGATTTTCGGACAAATTGATCCTGACTCGACGAGCCCCATTTAAATGAGTATTATCGTTAGATTTCTAACCTTGTTCATATCCAAGCCCTTTTTAGTTGGTATTATACTTCAATTTTATGGGTAATAGACTTTCCCCCAAGCATGATTGAACTTGGTTTTTGGAGGGGGTGTTAGCCTTGGATTTTCAGACAAATTGATCCTGACTCGACGAGCCCCATTTAAATGAGTACTAGCCTTAGATTTCTAAACTTGTTTATATCCAAGCCCTTTATAGTTAGTGTTAGACTTCAATTTATGGGTTATAGACTTTTCCCCCAAGCATGATTGAACTTGGTTTTTGGAGGGGGTGTTAGCCTTGGATTTTTGGACAAATTGATCCTGACTCGACGAGCCCTATTTAAATGAGTATTAGCCTTAGATTTCTAACCTTGTTCATATCCAAGCCCTTTTTAGTTGGTATTAGACTTCAATTTTATGGGTAATAGATTTTTCCCCCAAGCATGATTGAACTTGGTTTTTAGAGGGGTGTTATCCTTGGATTTTCAGACAAATTGATCCTGACTCGACGAGCCCCATTTAAATGAGTATTAGCATTAGATTTCTAACCTTGTTCATATCCAAGCCCTTTTTAGTTGGTATTAGACTTCAATTTTATGGGTAATAGACTTTTCCCCCAAGCATGATTGAACTTGGTTTTTGGAGGGGTGTTAGCCTTGGATTTTCAGACAAATTGATCCTGACTCGACGAGCCCCATTTAATTGAGTATTAGCCTTAGATTTCTAAACTTGTTTATATCCAAGCCCTTTATAGTTAGTGTTAGACTTCAATTTATGGGTTATAGACTTTTCCCCCAAGCATGATTGAACTTGGTTTTTGGAGGGGGTGTTAGCCTTGGATTTTCGGACAAATTGATCCGGACTCGACGAGCCCCATTTAAATGAGTATTAGCCTTAGATTTCTAACCTTGTTCATATCCAAGCCCATTTTAGTTGGTATTAGACTTCAATTTTATGGGTAATAGACTTTTCCCCCAAGCATGATTGAACTTGGTTTTTGGAGGGGGTGTTAGCCTTGGATTTTCAGACAAATTGATCCTGACTCGACGAGCCCCATTTAAATGAGTATCAACTTTAGATTTCTAACCTCCTTCATATCCAAGCCCTTTTTAGTTGGTATTACACTTCACTTTTATGGTTAATAGAATTTCCCCCAAGCATGATTGAACTTTGTTTTTGGAGGGGATTTTAGCATTGGATTTTCGGACAAATTGATCCTGACTCGACAAGCCCCATTTAAATGAGTATAAGCTTTAGATTTCTAACCTTGTTCATATCCAAGCCCTTTTTAGTTGGTACTAGACTTCAATTTATGGATAATAGACTTTCCCCCAAGCATGATTGAACTTGGTTTTTGGAGGGGGTGTTAGCCTTGGATTTTCGGACAAATTGATCGTGACTCGACGAGCCCCATTTAAATGAGTATTACCCTTAGATTTCTAAACTTGTTCATATCCAAGGCGTTTTTAGTTGGTATTAGACTTCAATTTTATGGGTAATAGATTTTCCCCCAAGCATGATTGAACTTGGTTTTTGGAGGGGGTGTTAGCCTTGGATTTTCGGACAAATTGATCCTGACTCGACGAGCCCCATTTAAATGAGTACTAGCCTTAGATTTCTAACCTTGTTCATCTTTTAATATCCAAGCCCTTTTTAGTTGGTATTAGACTTCATTTTATGGGTAATAGACTTTTCCCCCAAGCATGATTGAACTTGGTTTTTGGAGTGGGTGTTAGCCTTGGATTTTTGGACAAATTGATCCTGACTCGACTAGCCCCATTTAAATGAGTATTAGCCTTAGACTTCTAACCTTGTTCGTCTTTTAATATCCAAGCCCTTTTTAGTAGGTATTCGATTTCAATTTATGGGTAATAGACTTTCCCCCAAGAATGATTGAACTTGGTTTTTGGAGGGGGTGTTAGCCTTGGATTTTCGGACAAATTGATCCTGACTCGATGAGCCCCATTTAAATGAGTATTAGCCTTAGATTTCTAACCTTGTTCATATCCAAGTCCTTTTTAGTTGGTATTAGACTTTAATTTTATGGGTAATAGACTTTTTCCCCAAGCATGATTGAACTTGGTTTTTGGAGGGGGTGTTAGCCTTTGATTTTCAGACAAATTGATCCTGACTCGACAAGCCCCATTTAAATAGGTATAAGCCTTAGATTTCTAACCTTGTTCATATCCAAGCCCTTTTTAGTTGGTATTAGATTTCAATTTATGGGTAATAGACTTTTCCCCCAAGCATGATTGAACTTTGTTTTTGGAGGGCGTGTTAGCCTTGGATTTTCGGACAAATTGATCCTGACTCGACGAGCCCCATTTAAATGAGTATTATCGTTAGATTTCTAACCTTGTTCATATCCAAGCCCTTTTTAGTTGGTATTATACTTCAATTTTATGGGTAATAGACTTTCCCCCAAGCATGATTGAACTTGGTTTTTGGAGGGGGTGTTAGCCTTGGATTTTCAGACAAATTGATCCTGACTCGACGAGCCCCATTTAAATGAGTATTAGCCTTAGATTTCTAAACTTGTTTATATCCAAGCCCTTTATAGTTAGTGTTAGACTTCAATTTATGGGTTATAGACTTTTCCCCCAAGCATGATTGAACTTGGTTTTTGGAGGGGGTGTTAGCCTTGGATTTTTGGACAAATTGATCCTGACTCGACGAGCCCTATTTAAATGAGTATTAGCCTTAGATTTCTAACCTTGTTCATATCCAAGCCCTTTTTAGTTGGTATTAGACTTCAATTTTATGGGTAATAGATTTTTCCCCCAAGCATGATTGAACTTGGTTTTTAGAGGGGTGTTATCCTTGGATTTTCAGACAAATTGATCCTGACTCGACGAGCCCCATTTAAATGAGTATTAGCATTAGATTTCTAACCTTGTTCATATCCAAGCCCTTTTTAGTTGGTATTAGACTTCAATTTTATGGGTAATAGACTTTTCCCCCAAGCATGATTGAACTTGGTTTTTGGAGGGGTGTTAGCCTTGGATTTTCAGACAAATTGATCCTGACTCGGCGAGCCCCATTTAAATGAGTATTAGCCTTAGATTTCTAACCTTGTTCATATCCAAGCCCTTTTTAGTTTGTATTACACTTCAATTTTATGGGTAATAGACTTTTTTCCCAAGCATCATTGAACTTGGTTTTTGGAGGGGGTGTTAGCCTTGGATTTTCAGACCAATTGATCATGACTCGACAAGCCCAGTTTAAATGGGTATAAGCCTTAGATTTCTAACCTTGTTCGTCTTTTCTTATCCAAGCCCTTTTTAGTTGGTATTAGACTTTAATTAATGGGTAATAGACTTTTCCCCCAAGCATGATTGAACTTAGTTTTTGGTGGGGGTGTTAGCCTTGGATTTTCGGACAAATTGATCCTGACTCGACTAGGCCCATTTAAATGAGTATTAGCCTTAGATTTCTAACCTTGTTCGTCTTTTCATATCCAAGCCCTTTTTAGTTGGTATTGCACTTCAATTTATGGGTAATAGACTTTTCCCCCAAGCATGATTGAACTTGGTTTTTGGAGGGGGTGTTAGCCTTGGATTTTCGGACAAATTTATCCTGACTCGACTAACCCCATTTAAATGAGTATTAGCCTTAGATTTCTAACCTTGTTCGACTTTTAATAACCAAGACCTTTTTAGTTGGTATTAGACTTCAAATTTATGGGTAATAAACTTTTCCCCCAAAAATGGTTGAACTTGGTTTTTGGAGGGGGTGTTAGCCTTGGATTTTCGGACAAATTGATCCTGACTCGACGAGCCCCATTTAAATGAGTATTATCCTTAGATATCTAACCTTGTTCATCTCCAAGCCCTTTTTAGTTGGTATTAGACTTCAATTTTATGGGTAATAGACTTTTCCCCCAAACATGATTGAACTTCATGTTTGGAGGCGGTGTTAGCCTTGGATTTTCAGACAAATTGATCCTGACTCGACGAGCCCCATTTAAATGAGTATCAGCTTTAGATTTCTAACCTCCTTCATATCCAAGCCCTTTTTAGTTGGTATTACACTTCAATTTTATGGTTAATAGAATTTCCCCCATGCATGATTGAACTTGGTTTTTGGAGGGGGCGTTAGCCTTGGATTTTCGGACAAATTGATCCTGACTCGTCGAGCCCCATTTAAATGAGTATTAGTCTTAGATTTCTAACCTTGTAATATCCAAGCCCTTTTTAGTTGGTATTAGACTTCAATTTTATGGGTAATAGAATTTCCCCCAAGCATGATTGAACTTGGTTTTTGGAGGGGGTGTTAGCATTGGATTTTCGTACAAATTGATCCTGACTCGACGAGCCCCATTTAAATGAGTATCAGCTTTAGATTTCTAACCTTGTTCATATCCAAACCGTTTTTAGTTGGTATTAGACTTCAATTTTATGGGTAATAGACTTTTCCCCCAAGCATGATTGAACTTGGTTTTTGCAGTGGGTGTTAGCCTTGGATTTTCGGAAAAATTGATCCTGACTCGACTAGCCCCATTTAAATGAGTATTAGCCTTAGATTTCTAACCTTGTTCATATCCAAGCCCTTTTTAGTTGGTATTAGACTTCAATTTATGGGTAATAGACTTTTCCCCCAAGCATGATTGAACTTGGTTTTTGGAGGGGGTGTTAGCCTTGGATTTTCTGACAAATTGATCCTAACTCGACTAGCCCCATTTAAATGAGTATTAGCCTTAGATTTCTAACCTTGTTCGTCTTTTCATATCCAAGCCCTTTTTAGTTGGTATTGCACTTCAATTTATGGGTAATAGACTTTCCCCCAAGCATGATTGAACTTGGTTTTTGGAGGGGGTGTTAGCCTTTGATTTTCGGACAAATTGATCCTGACTCGACTAGCCCCATTTAAATGAGTATTAGCCTTAGATTTCTAATCTTTTTCATCTTTTAATATCCAAGCCCTTTTTAGTTGGTGTTAGACTTCAATTTATGGGTAATAGACTTTCCCCCAAGAATGATTGAACTTGGTTTTTGCAGGGGGTGTTAGCCTTGGATTTTCAGACAAATTGATCCTGACTCGACTAGCCCCATTTAAATGAGTATTAGCCTTAGATTTCTAACCTTGTTCGTCTTTTAATATCCAAGCCCTTTTTAGTAGGTATTAGACTTCAATTTATGGGTAATAGACTTTCCCCCAAATATGATTGAACTTGGTTTTTGGAGGGGGTGTTAGCCTTGGATTTTCGGACAAATTGATCCTGACTCGACTAGCCCCATTTAAATGAGTATTAGCCGTAGATTTCTTACCTTGTTCATATCCAAGCCCTTTTTAGTTGGTATTAGACTTCAATTTTATGGGTAATAGACTTTTCCCCCAAGCATGATTGAACTTGGTTTTTGGAGGGGGTCTTACCCTTGGATTTTTGGCCATATTGATCCTGACTTGACTATCCCCATTTCAATGAGTAATAGCCTTGGTCTTGTCATATCCAACACCATTTTAGTTGGTATTAGACTTAAATTTTATGGGTACTAAACTTTTCCCCCAAACATGATTGAACTGGCTTGTTGGAGGGAGCATTAGCCTTGGATTTTCGGCCATATTGATCCTTACTCGACTAGCCCCATTTCAATGGGTATTAGCCTTAGATTTCTGACCTTGTTGGTCTTGTCATATCCAACCCTATTTTAGTTAGTATTAGACTTAAATTTTATGGGTATAGACTTTTCCTCCAAACATGATTGAACTGGCTTGTTGGAGGAAGCATTAGCCTTGGATTTTCGGCCATATTGATCTTGACTCGACTAGCCCCATTTCAATGGGTATTAGCCTTAGATTTATGACCTTGTTGGTCTTGTCATATCCAACCCCATTTTAGTTGGTATTA
The DNA here is from genome assembly GCA_964035475.1 of Salix caprea. Taxonomy (NCBI): domain Eukaryota; kingdom Viridiplantae; phylum Streptophyta; class Magnoliopsida; order Malpighiales; family Salicaceae; genus Salix; species Salix caprea. The sequence goes on along the minus strand of OZ037748.1, from coordinate 2,202,125 downwards.
GTCTTAAATTTTATGGGTAATAGACTTTTTCCCCAAACATGATTGAACTGGCTTGTTGGAGGGAGCATTAGCCTTGGAATTTCGGCCATATTGATCCTGACTCGACTAGCCCCATTTCAATGGGTATTAGCCTTAGATTTCGGACCTTGTTGGTCTTGTTATATCCAACCCCATTTTAGTTGGTATTAGACTTAAATTTTATGGGTAATAGACTTTTCCTCCAAACATGATTGAACTGGCTTGTTGGAGGGAGCATTAGCCTTGGATTTTCATTCATATTAATCCTCACTCGACTAGCCCCATTTCAATGGGTATTATCCTTAGATTTCTGACCTTGTTGGTCTTGTTATATCCAACCCCATTTTAGTTGGTATTAGACTTAAATTTTATGGGTAATAGACTTTTCCCCCAAACATGATTGAAGTGGCTTGTTGGACGGAGCATTAGCCTTGGATTTTCGGACATATTGATCCTGATTCGACTAGCGCCATTTCAATGGGTATTAGACTTAGATTTCAGATCTTGTTGGTCTTGTCATATCCAAACCAATTTTAGTTGGTATTAGACTTAAATTTTATGGGAAATAGACTTTTCCCCCAAACATGATTGAAATGGCTTGTTGGAGGGAGCATTAGCCTTGGATTTTTGACCATAGTGATCCTGACTCGACTAGCCCCATTTCAATGGGTATTAGCCTTAGATTTCTTACCTTGTTGGTCTTGTCATATCCAACCCTATTTTAGATGGTATTAGATTTAAATTTTATTGGTAATAGACTTTTCCCCCAAACATGATTGAACTAGCTTGTTGGAGGGGGCATTAGCCTTGGATTTTCGGACATATTGATCCATACTCGACTAACCCCATTTCAATGGGTATTAGCCTTAGATTTATGACCTTGTTGGTCTTGTCATATCCAACCCCATTTTAGTTGGTATTAGACTTAAATTTTATGGGTAATAGACTTTTCCCCCAAACATGATTGAAATGCCTTGTTGAAGGGAGCATTAGCCTTGGATTTTCGGCCATATTGATCCTGACTCGACTAGCCCCATTTCAATGAGTACTAGCCTTAAATTTCTAACCTTGTTGGTCTTGTCATATCCAACCCTATCTTAGATGGTATTAGATTTAAATTTTATAGGTAATAGACTTTCCCTCCAAACATGATTCAAATGGCTTGTTGGAGGGAGCATTAGCCTTGGATTTTCGGCCATATTGATCCTGACTCGACTAGCCCCATTTAAATGAGTATTAGCCTTAGATTTCTAACCTTATTCGTCTTTTCATATCCAAGCCTTTTTTAGTTGGTACTAGACTTCAATTTATGGGTAATAGACTTTCCCCCAAGTATGATTGAACTTGGTTTTTGGAGGGGGTTTTAGCCTTGGATTTTAAGACAAATTGATCCTGACTCGACGAGCCCCATTTAAATGAGTATTAGCCTTAGATTTCTAAACTTGTTTATATCCAAGCCCTTTATAGTTAGTGTTAGACTTCAATTTATGGATAATAGACTTTTCCCCCAAGCATGATTGAACTTGGTTTTTGGAGGGGGTGTTAGCCTTGGATTTTCGGACAAATTGATCCTGACTCGACGAGCCCCATTTAAATGAGTATTAGCCTTAGATTTCTAACCTTGTTCATATCCAAGCCCTTTTTAGTTGGTATTAGACTTCAATTTTGTGGATAATAGACTTTTCCCCCAAGCATGATTGAACTTGGTTTTTGGAGAGCGTGTTAGCCTTTGATTTTCGGACAAATTGATCCTGACTCGACAACCCCCATTTAAATGTGTATAAGCCTTAGATTTCTAACCTTGTTCATATCCAAGCCCTTTTTAGTTGGTATTAGACTTCAATTTATGGGTAATAGACTTTTCCCCCAAGCATGATTGAACTTGGTTTTTGGAGGGGGTGTTAGCCTTGGATTTTCGGACAAATTGATCCTGACTCGACGATCCCCATTTAAATGAGCATTATCCTTAGATTTCTAACCTTGTTCATATCCAAGCCCTGATTAGTTGGTATTGGACTTCAATTTTATGGGTAATAGACTTTTCCCCCAAGCATGATTGAACTTGGTTTTTGGAGGGGGTGTTAGCCTTGGATTTTCAGACAAATTGATCCTGACTCGACTAGCCCCATTTAAATGAGTATTAGCCTTAGATTTCTAACCTTGTTCGTCTTTTAATATCCAAGCCCTTTTTAGTTGGTATTAGACTTCAATTTATGGGTAATAGACTTTCCCCCAAGCATGATTGAACTTGGTTTTTGGAGGGGGTGTTAGCCTTGGATTTTCAGACAAATTGATCCTGACTCGACTAGCCCCATTTAAATGAGTATTAGCCTTAGATTTCTAACCTTGTTCGTCTTTTAATATCCAATCCTTTTTAGTTGGTATTAGACTTCAATTTATGGGTAATAGACTTTCCCCCAAGCATGATTGAACTTGGTTTTTGGAGGGGGTGTTAGCCTTGGATTTTCGGACATATTGATCCTGACTCGACTAGCCTCATTTCAATGGGTAATAGCCTTGGTCTTGTCATATCCAACCCCATTTTAGTTGGTATTAGACTTAAATTTTATGGGTAATAGACTTTTCCCCCAAACATGATTGAACTGTCTTGTTGGAGGGAGCATTAGCCTTGGATTTTCGGCCATATTGATCCTTACTTGACTAGCCCCATTTCAATGGGTATTAGCCTTAGATTTCTGACCTTATTGGTCTTGTCATATCCAACCCCATTTTAGTTGGTATTAGACTTAAATTTTATGGGTAATAGACTTTTTCCCCAAACATGATTGAACTGGCTTGTTGGAGGGAGCATTAGCCTTGGATTTTCGGCCATATTGATCCTGACTCGACTAGCCCCATTTCAATGGGTATTAGCCTTAGATTTCGGACCTTGTTGGTCTTGTTATATCCAACCCCATTTTAGTTGGTATTAGACTTAAATTTTATGGGTAATAGACTTTTCCCCCAAACATGATTGAATTTGCTTGTTGGACGGAGCATTAGCCTTGGATTTTCGGACATATTGATCCTGATTCGACTAGCCCCATTTCAATGGGTATTAGCCTTAGATTTCTGATCTTGTTGGTCTTGTCATATCCAACCCAATTTTAGTTGGTAATAGACTTAAATTTTATGGGTAATAGACTTTTCCCCCAAACATGATTGAAATGGCTTGTTGGAGGGAGCATTAGCCTTGGATTTTCGGCCATATTGATCCTGACTCGACTAGCCCCATTTCAATAGGTATTAGCCTTAGATTTCTTACCTTGTTGGTCTTGTCATATCCAACCCTATTTTAGATGGTATTAGATTTAAATTTTATAGGTAATAGACTTTTTCCCCAAACATGATTGAACTGGCTTGTTGGAGGGGGCATTAGCCTTGGATTTTCGGACATATTGATCCTGACTCGACTAACCCCATTTCAATGGGTATTAGCCTTAGATTTATGACCTTGTTGGTCTTGTCATATCCAACCCCATTTTAGTTGGTATTAGACTTAAATTTTATGGGTAATAGACTTTTCCCCCAACATGATTGAACTGGCTTGTTGGACGGGGCATTATCCTTGGATTTTCAGAAATATTGATCCTGACTCGACTAGTCCCATTTCAATGGGTAGTAGCCTTAGATTTCTGACCTTGTTTGTCTTGTCATATCCAACCCCATTTTAGTTGGTATTAGACTTAAATTTTATTGGTAATAGACTTTTCCCCCAAACATGATTGAACTGGCTTGTTGGAGGGGGCATAAGCCTTGGATTTTCGGAAGCTTAAATAGTTTAATTAATAGTAGGTTGCATGACACTCCGTTTCAAAAGTATTTTGAATTAAAAAATATAAATAATTTTTTTTTATTTGTTATTTTAATTTAATATTTTTGTATTTTTAAATTATTTTTATATGCTGATGTCAAACATTATTTTTTAAAAATCAAAAAAATCATGTTGATGTATTTCTAAGAAAAAAATATTTTTAAAAACAACTTCAATTATATTCACAATCAACCTTTATATATGCCAGGAGTATACGAAGAATGGAGAGATTTTAGAAAAATATTAAATTTCATTTAATACTCAAAACCCAACTATTTAATGTTTTATTAATAAACAACTTTTACTAATCTTGGCCAAAATGTAAAAATAACTATTCTTATTTTCATATATGCTATACATAAAATAAGGAAAGGTTAAAAATTGGGCCTCTCGTATACCTTAACCCTTTGCATGCCTGGGTCTCTAAATTTGTTTTTTTCTTACATCTTGGTATCTCACTTTTATTTTATTTGTTTCTTTAACATTGTCTTTATAATTACTTTTATGTCTACGATATAACCTTGTGGCATTAATGGAGTATTTTGTAATTCGATCTACACTTAATTTAGAAAAATCAAATTCAATTTTAGTAATTTAAGAGAATTAGAAATCCGGGACGTAGAATGAAGATTAAACAAATACTCCATTCTTCTTTTTGATAGCATCATGAATGATTTGCATAGCCAAGGAAATATTATATTGGTAATCTAGATTGATATTTATTTGTTTTTAAATTTTTTAGATTATATTTTTTTCAATTTTATTCTTCAACATTAAATCGTGATTTTATTAGCTTTCTTTCTATGATATTATCCAAGTCTTATGACTTAAAGAAATAAGAATAATACTTTCATTTATTTTTCAATGGAAAACAAGCACTAAGAAATAAATCAATAAAAAATACTTTACAAAATAATGTTAATTTAGAGAAAACATTTTAACCTCATACAAGAAAAAAATTTATTTTGACAATATCAACTTATTATTATTATTAGTAGTAGTAGTATTATTATTATCACATCACCATCATCACCTATAATTGTAACTCATTTTCACAACCATTATTTTATCACCGCATATATTGTAACAACTATTATTTTATTATTAATGTAATTATTATTTTATCATCATTTTACCATAACCCGTAACAATCATCACCATATAAGAGCACTATCATCAACGCTATATTGCCACCGCCAACTGCCCACCACCATCAACCACCATCTAATTAATAATAATAATATATATATATATATATATATATATATATATATATATATATATATATATATATATCATTTTATCATCATTTCTATTATACAAATACAATTATCACTTCATCACCACCACAATTATTTTTATCACAAATATGTAATTTTCTCATTTATACAATTATCACTTCAAATAAAGTATATTTTTTAAAACACATCAAAAAAGCTAAAATCCCTCCCTTGTAGCAAATTTTTTAACAAAAATAAAACTGAGAAATATATATATATATATATATATATATATATATATATATATATATTTGCTTAGCATACTTGCAATGCAATGAAGGTGTGGGTTATTTGTATATATGTCCTTTTCTTTGCTTGTGATATATATTATAATTTGATTTGATTTTATGGACCTAGCCACAGAATTCTTGTCAAGCTTTATTCATTAATGTCACGGGTCTCTTCTCTTAGGATGCTGTTGGTTGTTCGATTCACAACACATACCTAATTCTGAAAAATTTATCCAACTTTTGATCCATATTCAACGCAGTTTATCTCTTACAGAATCCTGTCTCTGACTTCAGAACTCCGAGGAAAAGTGACGGTGAGTTCAACGGCAGGGACGATGGTCTTATGCGTCCTTGTCGATGGTCTGAGAATGCCATGTGGGTGTAAAACAAAAAAGAAAAAGAAAATTCTTACAAACACTCGATTTTCTTAATTGAGCCTCCCCCAGTTGAAATTACTTCGCTGTCAGTTTCATGCCCATTTACACCACCCCTTCAATTTTGATTAATTTAATTTCATTTATATGATCTCTTATTCTTACACGAGGTTCCTGGTTTGGACTAAGGACCTGACTGATCAAGTATGGAAAATTAAGGCTGTACTTAGTTAGTGTTTCTTTGCAGAAAACATTGGTTTAAAAGAGATAAAAGGATAGTGGTTGAAGAGATAAAGATGAAAATATAAAATAAATCGATTTGGAAACAATTTTTGAGTGAAATTATACTTTCAAAACAGGGAGTACAGGAAAACATTCTTTTTATCTCCATTGTACTCGTCCTTTATGTTTCAAAACAGTAACCGAACATTACTTAAATGATAAATTACATTTATAAACAGTAACAGGTTACCATGTTTTAGTAATTAGTGTTTCAATAATCATTGTTCTTATAGAAATTTAGAAGGTAGGGATGACAATATTGCAGCAAATTAGAAACTGTAAACGCGATACAGGGACATACAGATTCAAGGACTGAAGTATATATAGAGAGAGCATTTTGCAAACTAAAGAAGGAGAGTAAGCTCTATTATCCAGCAAGTCTCATATCAGCCCAGCTCAGGAGATTGATCACTCTTCTGGGGATAATTAACAGTACTGTGTCCTAATTAACAGTCAAGAGGATTCGAAATTTTCTTGAAAGAGAATTTCAAATTCATCAACCATAACCACATGCACCTTCGACATGCATTCGAATGCAAAGCCATTACAGCTTCTCCATGCCTGAATTCTAGCTATTTATAATCGCAAACGGCTGTACAACGATGACAGGCTACGGCGGCTGAAATGAAGAGGGACTTCTTGGAAGTTCATGAGAAGCCACGGCTAGCTAATGAGAAGCCACAGCTAAGCGGATTTCCCCCTCTTCTGGAACAAAACTCACTCGTTTCTGCACATGATCAGACCAAAAATGTCAATAAACAGCGTCCAAAAGTCGTAAGAAATTATTTGCATGGGTTTTTTTATTCTAAGGCAACTAGTTAGGGCATAATGAGTGAAGGATCTGTAGCTTTCAATCCATCAATTCGGAGAGAGAGAGCTAGAAAACGGAGACTAATTACTAGTTAATGTCAACGAAAGCACACAGGACTATAAACCAGACAAGGATCAACAACTTGCACTATCTCTGGTGGTTGGATCAGCCGAGAAATTTATTACAGGGTTGATTCCTGAGGTATGTGGCCCTACAGTAGCTATCAGTTTTTATATTATCATTTATTTCTTAAATCCTTGAAAAAATCTATCACAGAAAACATTGTGCCACTAGTGAGTCTTCAAATTCAATTTAGGCTCCACTCCCTCTGGGGACTGGTGTGTTTTTTTAAGGTCGACGGGGTTAGGCAGCATGCCGTCTTTTTGTTTGCTGTCCACTTTTCTTTCTCATCTTTTTATAATTAGAAAGAATCACAGATAAATTATAATTAAGCAATATTATTCTTCAAAGATGACCACTGATATTCTAAGTAATTTCAGAGTTTTATGGACCATGTAGTGTTCTTTCTGTGGACTAAGATTGCTTTTTATTTCCCTTTTCTTTTGCTTTTTCCCCCTTCACCTCTCACCTCTACTTGTCGGTGTCAACGGGGCGTGGTTTCTCTAATGCTTTTCCGAAGAATCGGATTAAAAAAAAAAATACGACGTTAAAAGTCAATTATTTGGTTTTGAAAATTTTGAGTGGATTTTAAAGTATATCCTAAATTAAAATGAATGGAAGAGAAGACTAAGCATACACTCTGTAGCTCAATTATTGAATAAGCAGAGCCCACTTTAAAATTATAAAAAGAAAAATGGAAGGAAATTATCAATGGTCGACAAGATATCACAATTATCGAAATTGTTTAGTTGGAATAAAGAATTAATTTAACTAATATTGCTCTACGTTTTCCCTGATTTGCCGTGTCACTGTCTCTTAATTAGTCTCTTAAAACTAATTTAGATATGATCACAGGAGATTCACAAGATCAATAGCACCAAAGCGAAGGCAATGCACATGCATGGAATGGAAATTAATTAAATTATAAGATTGCTAATTCCACACGCACCTCAGTTGCCTTGAAACTCTCCGTAATGCTACCAAGCTCCGGCTGCCAATTCCGGTTGGGATCATGCTCGCCTTTAACCTCACCGGAATTGTCCATGTAAATACCAATAATCTTCTCAGCCACCTCCACTTGATTCTTGCTCTCCTCCACCAATTTCTGCACCTGTGCCTTAGGCAGCCTCACCTTCACCCGAACCGAGTTCGTCCCGTCGGACGTTTGGCCCGGAGCTGATCTAACCATCGGAAGGTCAGAAACTGATCTCCGAGACAACATCAAGCACTCGAGCCGGTCTTTGGCGCTCATATTTATGCTTGACCGAACCCTCCTGGTATTCCTAGGATCTTTTTCCTCGGGAAGCTTCGGCAACTCTACCAGGAAATAAACTTTCTTGGCCTTCAACTCCTGCTGAGGCTCCAATGGTTTGGCACGGATTCCAAAATGTTTTACAGCTTCGGAATCCAATAACACATAGCCTGGATAATCCTTCACTACGTCGCCGGCTCTTGCCGGAGTCTTCAACTTGAATGTTTCGCCATTGATCTTCATCACCTTCGCTTTCCTTCCTCCTCCTAGATTGTTTCCCATCTCTTGCCGTGGATTGTGCTGCTATCATGAAACGTGACAATCTTTATATATATGCCTCCTTCGAAGATGTTAGAGAACAACAGTTAGTAACAGTACGTTTGAAAATTCGGTGTGGTGTGAATTTGTGGAAATTATCTCGAAAAGTCAAAACCAGCATGTGAACCGAAGTTGGAAAACTCAAATCCATCACGATTAAGATTGTGTGTTTTTTTTAATGTTTTTTAAAATCTTTTTGATATAGAAACATATTAAAATAATGTCTTTTAAGTCTAAAAAATCTAAAAAAGTAATTTATTATTTATTAAGAAATTAATATCCTCGGTCTCACTTGCAATTCAAACCCTAAACAACTAAGTAAGTGTCTATTTAATACTGTGACAATAATTGTTTATTTAGAAATAAATTTACATAATATTATTTTAGCTTTTAAAATCCGTGTATCAAAATATCTAGAAATATTAAATAAATAAAGACAAAAATGTTTTTCTACTAAAGAAACAACCGGGCTGTGGGTCAGGAATTCATTCGCCGAAGCCTCCAAAAATGGTGTTGCTGTCAACTTTTGAGAGCCCATCGATCAAAGGTGATGGGAAAGCAGATTCCTTTCCCATCTTTTCAGTCACAGAGCCAAGTATAGTTCTGGGGATAAACTTGGAGTGTGCAATCTTGGACTACATTCTTTTTTCTTTCTTTTTTTAATTGGATTATTCGGATTAGTTTATGCGCACCACAACTAATTTCCAGACTTATTGAATATCCTGCAAGTCTAATGAACAGATAAGACATTACAAGAGTGACAGACATGCCCGATAAAGCTTGAACCCAAATAACTATAAGGAACAAGCGCTTCATTGACAGTTCATCTTGGACTCCATTCTTGTATATAATTATAGTTTAAATTATTTTTTTAGTTAAAAATATACTGAAATAATATTTGTTATTTTTTGAAATTATTTTTTATATTAATATTTTAGAAATAATATTAAAATACCAAAAAAAATCAATTAATTAGCGGTATCTCCAGCAAGTCACTGCTCTCAGTACGACGAAACTTGTTTTTTTTAAAAAAACTTTAATATATTAAGATGATTTTAAAAAATAATATATATAAAAAATTCAATACTGTTTAAAAAATACATTTCAACAGCAATCTTAAACACTCCTTAACCGGAAAATAGCACCCGTCCAGATTTTTCAACGTTTCAAATTCAACCCTGCTCGGATAAATTAGTTTCATCTTTATTCGGTGAAAACGACATATAATTCTTTTTTTTTAATTGTTAGGAATTTTTTTAAAAAAAGTGAGTGCGAAAGAAAAAGGTTTTATGTCTAAATTATTTTACTTTTTATTAAAATAAAAAATAAAATGATATTGTTTTGATTTTTTAGGAAATAATCCATTAATATATTAGATTGTCCCCATCCAATCCATAAATTGAATCCGGGTCAATTCTAGTCCAGGCTAGACCCCTTGCCATGTCTTGTAACTCTAATTATATGACTATTTGGAAAATGAACGTGACCTGATAAAATTATGGAAACTGGCTTGACAGCTCACAACTTGGAATTTAAGCCAAGCCTACTGGAGAAACTTGGAATTTAAGCCAAGCCAAGCCAAGCCAAGCCTAGTAATGGTCATGTTATTAGACTTTTAATTTCCAGTTTGGTATTACATTTTAAAAATATTTAATTTTTTTTATTTTAAATTAAAATTCTTTACTGATTTTACATTATATTTCTAAGAAAAAACATTTTAAAAATCAAAGTAAAATACAGTCTAACTCTCCTTGTAATGCGCCGCTGATTTAGCAAAGAGAAGGCGAGCATATGGCAATGATTACAAAATTATTTTTTTAACATATATATATATATAATTTTATTATTTTTTTAAATTCGATGCGCAGGAGGTCTGAATCCGATGAGGGCTACCAGTTCGTACTATTTACATCGACACTGTTTCTGATTGGTCAACAAGGAGACGAGTAACTCTTGTCGTTTCATGGCCCTCCATCCTTTTGTTTTTTTTCTTAAAATTCATATTTCCCATTGACTGAATTACTGTACAGTAAAACTACGAGAATACAGTTTTGTTTTTCTTTTTTTGTTGGTTAATGCATATTTACCTAAATTTATTATTGTTAATGCCAACGTTAAATAAACGGTGATGTTTTTTTAGTTACCCTTATATATTTTTTAATGGTATTTTATATGTTGATTTTTTTTTTATGTGCACATGCTTGTTGATAAATTTTAAAATGAGTCCAGTTTAATGAAATGCGATTTAAATTTATAGTATAAAAAACAATTAAAAGAAGGACTAGATTGAAACCAAAAATAAAACAGGGATTTATATGGTTAGGTCGTAAAAAAAGGTAGTCATTTTGTCCCATTTCAACTGCAATAATATTTATCCTATATTAATATATTTATCTTAATAAAAAAAAAAAAGGTATAATCGAGGTGCTTTGAATTTTATCCTTGGCTAATTTTTTTTGTTATTTTTGGATTTAATTCTGTATTTTTTACCGATTAAATAATATTTTAAGATTAAAAATGGGTTAAATAAAAAAATTTAAATGTTTTTTTTTAGTATTCTCAAGTGAAAAGTATTATTAACCAGTAATGCAGATGATGAATTTATAAAAAACAAGAAGGGTAGGCTTTGTAGGCCCACTCTGTCTAGCCTTCTTTCTATGAGGTCGGCATTCAAGTTCAATGTCCCAAGAATCAACTCTTTCTAATTTCTATAGCTATTTAGTATTTGTTTTCCAAAAATTGTTTTATTTTTTTTAGATTTTTATTAATATTCACTATATTACAATAATATTTTATTTTTTTCATGGTTTTAAAATAATACGGTAGATTCTAATGCCTATATTAAATTGCGTGTGTGCATGTGTGTTTTTAGTATTGTTCTGGAGTGCAAGATATTTTTCAAAATAGCTTTTTATTTTTAAATGTATTAAGATATTTTTTAATTTTTAATATCAATATATTAGAATTATTAAGAAACATTAAAAAAATGATTTTATATTTTTTTTCTATCTAAATACATTTTAAAAATAGAAAAATAAATTCCCTAAAAATAATAACTAAAACTTAAACATAGAAGTACCTTTTCATATCCTAGCCTCTAGGTTCATGACATGGGTGGGAGGGTGGTTAAAATTGTTTATCAAAATATTTTTTTATTTAAAAATATATTAAAATAATATTTTATTTTTATTTTTTAAAATTATTTTTAACATCAGTCTATCCAAAATAATTTGAGAAAGTGAAATAAATAAATAAATAATAAAATTGTTTTTATAATATTTTTAAAAGCAAAGTATCAATCAATCACTTAATCTTGCCGATTCCTCGGCTAACTCTATGGCTCCCCTCCTCCTCAGCAAGCATATAAAAATGAAAAGATCAGAAAAAAAAAGGGTAATTCTGTGATTGAAAATGTGGTTAAGGTTATGTTTAAGAGTGTTTTTTATTCAAAAATATATTAAATAATATTTTTTATTTTTTTTTAAGAAAAATTGACATTAAAATATAAAAATAATCTAAAAGTATTAAAAAAATTAAAATTATTTTAAAAAAAAAAATTCTAAAAATATTTTTGAAAATAAGTACGAATAACTTTCTCCGAAAGAATTGTAAGAAGATGATGTCGGTTGTGCTCCACGCAAGGCAAGGCTGGACACGTTCATTGCCCGAGGTCTCCGGCCTGAGTTTGTTTTAAATATATTAATATTAAAAAAAAATATATATCAATATATTAATATAAAAAATATTTTAAGAAAACAATAGAAAACTTTTATTTAAAGCTCACTAAGAGGGTGTTTAGTAGTGTGGTTGTGGTTGCTTTTGAAAATATTTTTTGTTTAGAAATACATCAAAATAATATTTTTTTTATTTTTTTAAAAATCATTTTTGACATTAGCACATCAAGATGGTCTAAAAATATAATTTTTTTTATTTATAATAAAAAAAAATTAAAAATTTAGCCAAACAGCGGTTCAACCGCTTAGCTAAGCAGGCATTAATTCGTTGATGTATACTATAGATCCGTGAATGCATCTTCCAGATCAAGAATTGAATCTGACATGAACTTTTAATGACTGAAAAGGGACAACCTCGTTCGATCCACTGTAAGAAAAACCCTACAGTGTACTTTGGCTCACTGCTGTCAAGCACATCACGGTGAGTTGAAAATTTGGTTTAACTGTTTCCTCGTCAACTCAGTCAGGCTTGACTCATTCAAAACTCGATCTTGAATTTATTAATTATTGACACTGCAGCTATATTACTTGACCCTAAATCTAGCACTCTCTGAGTTTCAAACTTGGGCACTTCGCTGGTTGATGGCTGTTTCCATAATCAACCTCTTTTATCTATCAATTAAATTGCTAATATAAATCCCCAAACTCTTAAAGCTGTGCAATCAAGTCCTAGTCTTTGATGCTCTAATAATCAACCAAACTTATGTTATTTTAGCCTCAGAGTTGGATATAATATTATTTTGATGTAAATTTAAATGAAAAACACTTTAAAAAACAATTTCAATCATACTCTCAAACAGGCACAATGATGTGGCCAATGTCTATAAACATTGAAGCAGAAAAATAGCTAATTTTAGAAGCAATTCAAACTTCACACACAGAACTTACACTATTCATAGATATATTGAGCTAATGTTTTTCCATTCAATGTATCCTATTTCTTTCTTCACACACAGAACTTATCGGTTTAAATATTAGAGATTTTTTTGTTCAGACAAAATACTTATTTTGCAAAAGCGTTGTTCCAAGAAAGAACAGCCTTTATTCAAGCCTAGCCTGAAATGTAGTTGTGGAGAAATCTGTGTTGTCTGAAGTTTTCACAAATTTACAGGTTCCATTTTGATCTTAAGCATCATTTCAGGGATGGGAAATGAAATTTTCAACGGGCCAAGCAATAAAATATGGCCATGTTCCCCTTCCCAAATCGGGCAGTACTCTACGTCCCAATTTTTTAAACAATCTTACTGATTATTCCGTGACTGTACGTGCTGGTAAAAATATTTCTGACAGGATTAATATTTTTAATAATCAGTCAGTAAAATATAAAAACCTTTTAAATTTTTGGATATTGGATAATATGCATGGATAAGTGCTCGAATATATCGATGGAGTGGATTATACATATAAACAGTAACCATTGTCGCTCTACAGTTCAATTAGTCTGGCCATTACCAGTAGGTAGATCAAAGATCCATTGACCAGGAATAAATTAGAAATTAAATGTTAATTTAATATGTGCTCTGAGGGTACAAGTTGTTAATACTTAATTAGACTATAATTAATCCTAGCTACATATGTGTGCACATGAAGAAGCTGAAAACCCTAGTTAATTTATTTAAGTAGGAGCTAGATTAGGGCCTGTTTGGGAGGGCGGTTGCGGTTGTTTTTTAAAGTGTTTTTCATTTAAAAATACATCAAAATGATATTTTTTTATTTTTTAAAAATCATTTTTGATATCAGCACATCAAAATGATTTAAAAACACCAAAAACAATTCATTCAAAATGAAAAGAAAAAAAATAAATTTTGAGGAAACGACGGTACAACCGTCATCCCAAACAGGCCCTTAATTAGCCATCCATCCACTTTTCTTATTACCTAAATGCAACAAAAGTAGGTTACATTAAATTAATTTCTAACTATTCAACAATAAAGATGGTAATAATTATCGACAAATAATTCTCCTTCTAGTTAGCTAGCTGGAAAAAGAAAAAGGAAACTAGCTAGCAACATATTAATCAGCTGATTTTCCACGAACATCAGGTAATTAACTAACTAAATTCATTGCTCGGCAAGGCTGGTAAGGAATTGCCTCATCTAAAAAGAGATAGAGTAGGCAATGATGTTGGCTCACTCTCGACGTGGCAAGTTTTGCCCCAATTGCAATTTTGCTGCTTGTTTCCAAAAATGGTCTTATGACCAGGAGAAGCTGGAGCTGCAATGGTGAGATCAAGATTAATATTCGAGGAGCCAGAAGTAGCAACCTGCGGCGTCACCGAAGATTTGTAATCATCTTCAAGACAACTGGCTGTGTCAGAAACCCCATCACTGTCATCATTTGATGATTTCTTGGGTTCGCTTGCTGTAATAATATTGTTCTTAGACCCCGTAGTAGTTGATGTAGCAAGAACAGGAGCAGGCTCAGCTTGAGGACGAGGAAGAATTTGGTTCAACCGATGATTATTTGGGTCTATTCCCATGTTTATCAGCTTTTTTTTCAAATGGGAGTTCCAGTAGTTCTTCACCTCATTATCTGTTCTTCCTGGTAATCTTCCTGCTATCAATGACCACCTACAGCACACCACACAAATTATATTAAACTGTTTTCATCTAGCTAGCCATAAAAGGAATCCTCCAAGCCTGTATTTTTCCTCTATTTAGAGATAGATCGTACCTATTTCCCAGGAGGGCGTGGAGCTTAATAATGAGGTCCTCTTCATCCTGACCAAAGTTACCACGTTTTATGTCTGGCCGGAGATAGTTTATCCATCTCAGCCTGCAACTTTTGCCACAGCGGTGCAAACCTGACGAGAAGAATTCCACAGATTTCTTCAGCATGTGTATATAGATAGATTGAAAGTTGCTAAACATATTGAAAATATATATATACCTGCAGCCACAGGGAGAGATCGCCAGCAACCTTCACCGTGAGTTTTAATATAATCAATGAGCTTCTGATCTTCTTGCACGGACCAAGCTCCCTTGTTATTTCCTTGTTTATCACAGCAAGGTTTTCTCATGGCTCTGGTAATGAATCTCCCTTCTCCGACTCCAATAATTCTAGCAGGAGAGATCGAGAGAGACGATGAAATATTGGGTGTGGGTGAAACCAGGAGGCGAGTCGATGGCAGGAGAGATAAGCATATATTTATAGAAGTAGTTGAAAGGGAAGGGCGTGAATCACTTGGAGGGTTGACTTGGACGGTTGGACTGGTGGTTTTGGGTGTTTAGGTAGGTGATCAGAATGTCCTACAGTTGAGAGTGGATAAGCTATTTCCATTGGCGCTAGCTCTTGTTGCTTGCCGTTCAGTACCTATCACTTTCGTTGCTTAGGTGTTTTTTTGGTAACGTGAATAATAAGTTGATTTATCTTACTATAAAAATTTGATTTTTAATGGCATTTGTTCAAAGAAATTGCTAAAGCAAATGTTATTGTTGGTTCACATTATTGTATATTTTTTCTTGCATTGATTTTTCTTAATATTAAATGTGAGTGTTGTATATTTTTACTTACATTGTATATAAAAAAAATCATTTGTTTTAATTGCTAGTTGCATTTGAAATAAAAGATTTTATATTCAATGTTGACAGATTTATGTGTTAGTAAAATTCAAGCATGTCTGAAACAATAATCTAACCTAAAATTCAAGCCAGAAATTAAGTTAAATAATGAGATAAATCTAAATTGATTTTGTTTTTTTAAAACAAATCAAATCATATTTTGCTTGAGATGTGATCGTATCATAAGTTGATTTGTCAAATGAACTGATTTTGATTTGATCATGTTTCACATGGTTCAATATAAAACTCAAGTCAAGATGGATCAAGTTTAATAACATTGATAAAATTCATTCAAATATGTTTTAATTCATATAAATATCATTAATTATATTTATAATAAAGAAAAAAATGTTAAATTTAAAAACGATAATCTTAATTAACTTTTAATATCTTGTATTGAATTCACAATGTGGTATAACCAAGGTATCCCAGGCTTCGCCTGGACTAATCCCTTCGCTCCGAATGGCAAGAGCTCCCCAAGAGACCGGCTGCAGACGAAGAGAGGGGTCGAACCCCAGACCTCGTAAGCGACGAGAGCGCGCCTAACCGCTCTGCCAGGACCTCATGGGTACAATGTGGTGCAAATGTTATAGCAATAACTTGGATGGTGATATATTTTTTATTGATATGAATTTGCTTATACATGTGTATGTATATTGCATTGTTACATGCATGCATGTAACAAAATTTATAGGTGATAGAGAATCATCATTCATAGTTATGAGTATAAAAGTTTGTATATTTTTAGAAAATGATAAATTTATTCTTTTTAAAGTCAAAACCCTAGTCAATATTTTGTTTTAATGTCTCTAGGTAATGTCCAAGGTCTCCTGATCAGACATATGAGTTGTGCACTCCTCTAATCGAAGATGAGAAATAAACTTCTTATTTTCCACACTAGGGACCCCCCCCCCCCCCCCCCCCCCCCCCCAAGGACTTTCTATAGGTTCTTATAAATTGTAGAAAGTAAAACAAATGATAGAAGCAAGAATGATTAGGGTTATAAAAATTCATTTTTTTTTCTATAAACATTTATGTACATTCAGAATTCATCTTGATGAAATCATTGATAAAATATGTGAAGAGTTGGACGTAATTGATTAGAAGAATGTTAGTTTTCACTATTGATTGCAGTGTTTGGAGCTCTTGGTGGTGATCATCAATGGCGCATTGACTAAAAACACTATTTTCAATGAAGAAGATTTTTTATTTGCATGCAATTAATGCGGTGCGTTTTGCACTAAATTCATTGGCTAAAATGAGTCGCCGACAACTTTTTTAGTCGTTTATAGCAACATATAACTGCAGTGCGGTGACTGGCTCAAAACAATTCTGAAAGAGAACACATAATTTATTCTGTATTTGGAGATCCTTCGCCATCACAGCACCAAAACGGCAAAGAAAATTCTTTATAAGCATGGGGCATCACCACAGGACTTGATTTTTTTATTTTTTTTGGTGAACTTGGCCGAGAGTGGTGGGTGAATATAGTTACCTAGCAACCCGATTGGAGGATCGGGTTTGGGTTTGAGCACAAATTGGTGGGACTTGACCTAGCATGGACAAGTTGATTTGCAAGTGTATTTGTGATTTTGTGTATCCACAAAAGTATGGGTTGGTTTTAAAAGAAAATACTAAAAACAGCATTGATTTTACTTTTTTATATGAAAAATATCGAATCAATGACTTTTGAATTGTTCAAAAGATAAATGATCATATAGTCAAAGCTAAAGCTGTAAAAACAAATGGCAAGAAAAGCTAACGAGGCATTGCTTGGCCCGTTGAAAACTTCATTTCCCAGCCCTGAAATGATGCTTAAGAATCCTTAAAATATGTTTTTTAAATTGAAAAATTGTTTTTTCGGTTGGAGACCTATTATATTTAAAAAGAAAATTATAGTTTTTTTTTTTTTTTTACTTCAAGTAAAGTATTATTTATTATAATCCCTAGGGTTGCACTCCTCACGGGTGAAATATCATATAGTCCAAATTGTTCTTACCCCAATCCGAGTAAAGCTAATTCAACAAACAAGAACCCTTAAAAACACACACACAGGGGGAGAGAGGGGGAGAGAACTACCACCAACTTGTAAACTTGCTGCTGCCTACTCCAAATTTTCCCTACTTACCACAGTTGGGGAAATAAATATGAGAGTATAAAATGTTTAAATATATTTATTGCTTAAAATTAGAAGACAACATGCTGTCAAATCGTTGAAGAAAACGCATTGCTTATTGGAAGAAGAGATAATGCAGGATGGGCTGCAGAAAAAAGGTCGCATTGTAATTATATACCGCACAGAGTTTCACCATGAATTTTCCCACTTCCTGTTCCTGGCTTTCAAATATATTTTATGGTCTGGCCTCTGAAAGCACCACCACCGCCACCGCCATTAGAATCTCATGTATAATCTGTTGGCGCGTGGTTTGACAAAACTATATATATATAGACTGGTTGGTTTATGGAATCTCTACCATCTAACAGTCCTTCATGCTTCTTCTACAAGAACTTTTTCATATCGATCAAGAACGGTTGATTCTCATCCTTTCATGCCGACAGCAAACAGTCCTACCGAGTTAGACAGATTCAGCATTGATTTTTCATAGCTGCTATTCAAGAACCCTCCACCCTAGCTATGCCTGAACTATATACGAGATCTTGTAAGCTCAACTTCCATGAAACCTTCCAATGAATGGATTAACATGTTTAGTATATTGATGACCTTGAAATTTGACCAGCAGTTGGCTGTCCAACGGTCTAATATTTTTGTTTTATCCTTAAGAGACTTCCTTAGTTGTTGCTTTTCCAATGAAATAAGAATTAACTACAATTTAGCTCACAACTCCGAGGAGCACAACTGTTTTCTTGGACATTAATTGATTGACCGGTGTCTATCCATTATCCTACCTGTGAAAGAGCCAACTATCTCAGTTTCCTAGTTTTGTATTTCTGAATAACAAGTATTATTTTGACTGCGAGATTACCATCGATCACAGGGTTTATAATTACAGAAATCTGCTTGCAAAGCAGGTTAATTAGGGCTTCGGAGTCAGATTCGAATCTTGTCCTTTCCATCTTATGAACATAAAGAAGCAGATAGAAGATGAGAGGAACGGTTAGTGGGACAAATTCGAACATTAGTTATATTAGATAATAATATAAATCATATTCCGGAGTCTCACATGATAGTTTAAGTTTTGAGATGAGATGATTTCTTAACATGGTATCAGAGCATTGTTGACCCAGCGGTCACGAATTCGAATCTCGGCACTCTCATTCTATTTGATAAAAATCAAGCACAAAGAGTATGAGCGTGTGCAATTTTCAAACCCAAAGAGTTTTCACTTGAGGGTGTGTGTTAAAAAATAATATAAATTATATTTTGAGACTTTACCTAACCATTTTAACTTTTAGGTGAGATGAAGGTTGATTGTGAAGATCTACTAATTGTGAATTTGTCTCTAGTTTGTGATCACCTGCCCAGCTTTATACTTACAGATGTCAACAGTTATTGATTGGTTCGGCTACCAGGCTACTAGGAGAGTTTTGATTATTTTTTTTATCACAGGACATGGTGGAATTAAAGGCTTTTAGTGATCATACATGAAATAATTAGAGGCCTTCGACAAGAATATTTTAAGTTCATGGATCTTTTACTAGAATTTTTATAAGAGTTCAGAAAAGTAAGTAATTTATGAGGTATTTTTAGATGTTTATGGGGATGATGGCAGGTGCCTAACTTTCCAAGAATATGGGTTGAATGAAACATTTACTTGCATAATATATGCCAAATAATAATCTAATATATAATTTATATTATCATATAATATATAAATTACTCCTTCACTATTAACTAGCTAGCTACAACTATTCTACAAGGAGCTAGAAGGCCAATTTTGATCGAAGACGTGGATCCACGACTGCCTGACTCGGATAGTTTTGGAATAATGCAGTGTTTGTTTGGCATTGCGGTCAAACCGGTGTTTGGCTAAAACTAATTTTTTTTATTTTAAATAAAAATTTTAGTGTTTTTAGATTATTTTAATGTGTTAATGTCAAAAATATTTTTTTAAAAATAAAAAAATATCATTTTAATATATTTTTAAATAAAAAATATTTTAAAAAATAATTGGAACTACCCTCCCAAACAGCCCTAAGTGTGCATATAAAGTGTGGAATTTGCTTCTATAAAAGTGGTCCATTGTTGTTGTTTTCTTTTCTTATTTTTCTAGGTATAAACCGTACGCATTCTTGTCACTTGAGACAGCACTGAAGTTACTACAGCGACAACTCTCATGATTATAAAGATCATCATTTTTTTTGTTATTTTTCTTTATTATTTTTTCTATTTAAATTAGGACATTGGATTTAAAAGAATTTTAGGAGTGATAATGTTTTTATTTATTTATTTAAACAGCATTGTAAATTATTTTTCAGAATAAAATTTATAAATTAAAAATCTTTCAAAATATAAAGTCTGATTGGGAGTGTAGTTAAAGTTACTTTTCAAAGTGTTTTTTGTTTAAAATAGATTATTTTTTACATCAACACATAAAAATACATCTAAAAACACATCAAAATACTTTTTAAGACACAATATCAAACAATCATATATTATATTTTCTCTTGGCTTTAAAACCCTAATTTTATTTTTTCTATAGTTAGAACAATAATAAAACTTTAGAAATTGAAAAAAAACCTAACCAAACTAAACTTGCATCACAATTCAGCGACAAGTTTACGATAGGAATTGTAGTTTTTTTTTTATTAAAATAGATATTCGAGTCAGTTTGAATACATCTTAATTAATTTTATAAATCTTAAAATTAACAATTATAAATTTTCAAAATTATTATATTAACAATTACATAATTCAAATTTAAAATCACACATAAACACGTCAAGTCACCTACTAGATTGTTGGAATGGTTGTTTTAGGCGTTTGGGTTGCTACTGTTAGATTGGATAAGGGACATCACTATCCTTGCCCGTGCCGGTTTAAGCTTGCCAGGTCAGCAATATTCAATTTAATGATTTATCTACTAAACAAAAGCATAGTGGAGCCGGTAGGTGATTCACTGCATTCGCAGTAGGTCCACCAATAAAAAGAAATTATTCGCTTTGTTGTTACTGTGTAGATTTTATTTTCCAGATAATTTTTTAAAACAAATTCATTTAAAAAAATTAAATTAATGTATTTTATATGATTTTGATGTATTTATATTTTAAAAATAAGAAATACATATAATTTCAATTAAAAAAACACGTTTGAAAAATACTCTACTTCATAATACAAAAGATACAAATAATAGAAATAGAGTCGAAAACTCAGTAGAATTATAATCAATATTACTAATTTTGTGTTTGTTTTTGCGTTTAAAAATCACTGTTAAATTTGTTTTAATTATATATATATATATATATATATATATATGTTAATGCTAAAATAAATTTTAAATATATATATATATATTATTTTAAAATAATTGTCTTAAAAAAACTATAATCACAGCTTTAAAGACTTCCTAAAAGTCATATCCTTGAACGTGCAAAATTCTCTACCTTTCAAATTTCAACCCAACAAGTTTTGACTTTTGGAATTTAAATTGGCTTTTTTACAGGGACATTGCTTGACATTCATGCAAATTATAAATAAAATAATCTCTGACATGATAGCAAGTAACTAAGCAACTTATTATACATTAAAACACAAATTATTATTCATTATCATAGGTTAGTTGTAAATTTACTTACGATGCACTAAGTTTTATGATAAAGTTATTAACAAAAGAGCTAAAAGAGTTCGGTATAGGTACTGTAGCGCCTGACTCAGATGCACTGTGGAGTGGATATTTGTCCGCCGTGTGTCACGCGAGTTTGTGCACTTTTTTTTTTCCTCCTATGAACAGTGTAGTGGTGATTTTATCCCCGGTAATAAGACAAAAACACGTTTCGACTGAGGGGTACGGGCGTAATTGCGCGCGTACGGACCGGTCCGGTCCGCCGCAACCTTTTTTTTTTAATATTTTTTAAATGGCTAAAGACGGTTCTAGTCCCTAATAAGACAAAATTTATTTATTAAGGTCAGGGACATAACGGTAACTGACCATTATTATTTATATATTTTTCAAAATCTGTTAGGCGCGTGCGGTTCACGCATTCGACGATGTCCCCCCTGACGCCCCTTTCAAGTGGCGCGTGCGGTATGCTATGGTGGCCGGAAATGTGCTACGGGCGTCTAATCCGGTGCGCCTCCTCTTGGTCTTCTTCCCGGTGCGGCACGTTTTTTCACACGGTGGCCGTGGACGCGGCGGTGGCCGGTTAAAGCCGGTTGCACCGTTTCTCTCTCTCCTGCACGTAAAAGTGCAGAACAGCCCCCCGAGTTTTGTATACTTTCATTTCGGTCCCTTGACTTTTAATTGTGTATATAACCCTGATTTCAGTTATATAAGTTTTGATTTTGTTCGATTGGGTCCTTCGATTGCAATTAATGAAATGTTAATGTTTCACTTCGGTCCTCCATCTTTTAATTTTCGGATTGGGTTGAAAAGGCTGAATATATTCGGTACAGAAGTTTCAATTTTTGCAAATTTGTCCTTTAATTGAAAATGTTAATAAATCTTACTTTCATTTCAGCCCTTAAACTTTTAATTTTTTATTTTCATCCCTTTATATTTTATTTTGATTTCAGCCCTTATACTTTTATTTTTTAAAATTTCTAATATAATCCCTACTTTTGTCATGTATATATAAGTGTGTTTAACACAATAATAATAATAATAATAATAATAATAATTCTTTTTCTTACTTGCTTCTTTGATAAAAAAAAATTCCTTCGGATAATTTGATAATTTTTATTTTTTTGGCAGTAATAGCAATGATAATTTTTATTTTTCTTTTTATATTATGTCTTTGTTTTATCTTTTGTTAAAGTTTCTAGCATTTTTTTAGTCTTTCTTTTAGTTTTTTTTTTCTTTCATAATAATAATAATAATAATAATAATAATAATAATAATAATAATAATTTAATTGTTTCTCTTACTTACTCTTTTGTTAATGTTTTTGAGTGTTTTTTTTTTAGGATTATTTGAAAAATTTTATTATTTTAATAGTAAGAGCAATGATAATTTTAGATTTTTAAACTTTTATTTTTCTATTGTTATACTAGGGGGTGTTGAGCTATTTTATTATATTAAATTTCGCATAAATAAAAATTAAATTTCACATAAGTGTCAAATATTTTGCCTGTTTTGACTACACTGTTCTTTTTAGACGGCAAATAAATAATTATAGCATGCAAAAAAATTATATTTCTGTTTTTCAAAAAATTTGCAATATTTGTATTTATAATATGTCATATCTAATATTACTAGGGAAAACAGGCAACTCATATTTTTTTTTTTACAAATTTATCTAGGTTATCTACAATTAAAAAACTCACTATATATTATGTGAGACTAAGTATATGTGTTGAATATTTATTTAATATTATCGCCTAAAAATATATAAACAGAGAAAAAAAAATGACCTGTGATTTCTTGCAAAAAAAAATTAATATCGGTATTTTTAAATATATTTAATATAATAATATGATGAATAAATCTTATAAAAAAAAAGATTTAAACGGTTACCTTTTTTTCACATGTATTTTTTTATTTTTTACTGTCCAAGTCAGTTGTTCTTTTTTAACCGATTTTCTTTTTTTGTGGTTTTCTTTAAACCAGAGTATCCATGACAACAAATTCCTAATGAAAAATTTCACCTTCTAAGCAAATTTTTTAACAAATTTTATCAAAAGTTTTTGAGCAATAACAATATTCAATCACATTTTAGTTCAAATAAATCATTTTTAACAATTTTATCAATTACAATGATACTAATTAAATATTAAAATTACAAAATACAACATTTATAAAATCAATTAATTTTCTACATAGATAAAAAAAACCCAGCAAAGCGGGCAAATCAGCTCGTTTTTTTTTACTATATCACGATTGTATTTTTTTAATTTATAAGGATTAGATAAATAATTTTATTTTATTTTAAACAGTAAAATTACTAATTTAACTCTATAATAAAATAGTTTAATGTATAATAATCAAGGATTTCTTTTTTATTTTCAATTGTTTTTAGAATATCATAATTATTTTGATGCCCTTGAAAACAAAATCAATTAAACTCTCATCTAGAAGCTTTCTTTTTCATTTCATATTTATTTTTTGTAATTTTTAACGGTTCAAAGGCATTGTTGTCAATTATATTTATTAAACATAATTAAAAAAACATGTTGGTGCAATTACAACAAACACTAACATGTGGATTGCCCATATATTTATGATAATTTGTCGTCGATAAGCATTTATTTCCTCTCTTTTACTCTATTTTTCTACTTAGATTTTCGTTTTGGCCCCTTAAAAATTCAATAACAATTTTTAAATTTGTTGGTTCTTCTTATTTGGTTACTTTTTTCTTATTATGATTTTTTTTAGTCTTGAATAATTAATAAAAAAACATAATTTTAATGCATTTTTAAATAAAAAAAATATCAAAATGATATATTTTTTTAAAACTAATTTTTGACATCTAAAAACATCAAACAAACTTAATTTAAAGTTTTTTTTTTTTCAAAAACGCTTTCAAACATAATTCCAAACAATCACTAAATATTGTGCCAAATCACTCCTATTTCTGTACGAATTTGTAATGATATTATTTCCAGCTTTAATTGAACAACGGTATGCTTGAGCACAACCCTATCCACATAAATAGCAATTTAAATTCCCATTTTTTTTTATTTCCGCCCTATCTTTGAATTTGTTTTTCTTATGGGACCACAATAAATTTCCTTTCCATCTTGGAAACAAATTCTACCCTCCAAATCAGTCCCCAGACTCTTCCAGGGCTCAAATCTCCAGCTTAGACTTTACCCCACCAGTGCACCGATTTCTTCAAACTGCCATCACCTTCTCTTGTCGGCGGTACACATGGGTAAACTCTATTTTAGCTCCGATAAATCCCACATCATTCTACTTCAGTCCTTCATAGTTTATTTTTCTTTATAATTTCTCCATGTTGCAGAGTTTTAGTTATTCGCCGCCTCGGGGTGTTTGAGAGAGTGATAATTATTATTTTTTAAAGTGTTTTTTCTATTCAAATATGAATTAAAATACTATTTTTTATTTTTAAAAAATTATTATTGACATAAACATATCAAAATGATATGAAAACATAAAAAAAATTAAAAATTAAAAATATTTTTTAAGGTGGTGCCTGTATGATAGTGATTGATGTTGCTTTTAAAAGTGTTTTTTATTCAGAAATGCATCAAAATTATATTTTTTTTATTTTTAAAAATAATTTTTGATATCAGCACATGAAAATGATTTAAAATCACCAAAAAAAACTTAATTTAAAATAAAAAAATAAATATTCAATTTTTTTTAAGCACAGTACCAAACATTTCTAAGAGTGTCTGTTTAAATATTTAAAATAAATTTAAAAAAATATTTTATTTTATTTTAAATATTTAGTAAACTCAACTGCTTGCAAACTATAAAGTGTCTGGTTGGTAGTATATTTAAAAAATATTTTTTAAATATATTATTTTAATAGGTTAATTTAAAAATTAAACTTTAAAAAATATATATATTTTTATTTAATATGTTTACAAAGTTAAAGCATATGAAAATACCTTTCATGCACTCATCACAGGCCCTAATTATAAATACACCACACACAAATCTCACGCTATCTCCAGCTGCTATATATAATATCTAATAATTCTTCTCTTTCCATGCTGCTTCGCTCTTGCCGTGTAATCACTCGAGAAACTCATCGCATTTTCATTTCCAGGTAATTCATTACACTTTTATCGAGTATTAGAAATCCAATTCCATTTTTTCTTCTGTATCTGAATTCTCTTCCACGGAACCCAAAGATCGATCAGTTCGAGAAAGTTCGAAATGGCGCCTCCGATTTTGTCATTGGCTCTTCCTTCAGAGACCGGTCGCGTTCTCAGCATTCAATCGCACACTGTTCAGGTATTTGTTTCTTTCTCTGTAGAGAATCTGATGTTTTGATTTTCGTTTCCTGTTTGGTTCTCGAGAAAATTGATTGTGAACGTGAAAGGAGGCGAAGTGAGAGTTGAGACTTTTATGGTCAAAGTGTTGACTTTTGTGCCACCTTAAGTTTATACAGTATCAATAGTGCGCTTGCTTGCTTGCTTTATGATAGTTGTGTTTGGTTGTGATTTGTGAAAAAAATTAATTATTTTAGTGATTATGATAACTAGTTTGAAAATTTATGTGAAATGTTTAATAGGAGGCTGTGATAATAATCTGTAAAGGTTGGAGGTGTTATTGGTTTTGGAATAATGTGCTGTGTGGTTTGCGAATTGTTGCATTTGCTTTTTGCTGTAAATGTTGGATGGTGATAAAAAGGGACGAGTTAGGTGATCGGTGAAACCAGGAGGGTGGAGTGATGATGTGATTAATGAATGATTGGTTTAGATTGGTTATAAATGGATGAAATTTTCAAATGTTGTATCTTTGTTTTGATTTTAACATTTGTGGGTGTCACTTTGGGTGTGTGTGGAGCGGGTTTAACTGCGGTATGTGCTTTTTTATGATGGTGATGTGGCAGATGTTTGTTTGTCTTTTATAGTATGCTGGCCTACTGCTAACTGTGAACTGAATCTTCTTAAATTATTAAGAGACTAATATAAATATAAATGAATTTCGGAATGTCCTCAATTCAGCTTAATCATGTCAAGATTAAGTTTCATCATCGTAATCCATGGACAAAAAGGATATGCAGTGCCTTCTTGTTTAGTGATTTTCTTTATGAAAGAACATATTTTGCAAACAGAGGAAAAAGACACTCTTAGTGGGAGGGTTGGATATTATACTTTTGGTTCACATGTCTTAGTACAGTCCAAACATTACTGATATATGTTCAAGCTGAATCTATCATATAGAACCTAATGTATCATTCCATTAAGGTTATGATGTCATGGTCCTATGGCTCATGTAGGTCAGGGATATCATGTTGTTCATCCAGGTAGTTACACATGCCATGGTGTCTGTAATTTTCAAATGCAATCTTAATGTGCACTGTTGGCATGATTTTGGATTTGGTAGATTCTATTCCCATATTAACATTCGTATTGTCTATTTTCATTTAGGGATATGTTGGCAATAAATCAGCTGTCTTTCCTCTCCAACTATTGGGCTATGATGTGGATCCAGTCAATTCAGTACAGTTCTCAAATCACACAGGCAAGCTGCTTATACTACTTCACTCAATCAGTCTCAGATATACGGTGCGATGCTTGTCAATCTATATAATTCAGGCATGGTCCCCTAGCCAAATTATGGCCCAGTTAATGTTCAGTGGATCTGAAAATTGAACAGGATATCCAACCTTTAAAGGACAAGTTTTAAATGGACATCAACTATGGGAGCTAATGGAAGGCCTCCAAGCAAATGACTTGCTGTATTATACTCATTTATTAACAGGCATGCCAAGTGAATTGCTGCGATATTTTATTTATTTAATTAATGAGAAAATAATTCTTCTGTTTATTTGAATTAGTTCTTGCTGTTATTTTGCAGGTTATATTGGTTCTGTTTCATTCTTGAACACTGTGTTGGAAGTTGTCAAGAAGCTTCGTTCTATAAATCCAAAACTTACATATGGTGAGTAGATTATTCCAGCATATTTGTTCTTGCTTCCTCCTAACTCCAGAATAAACCTGTGGATTTTCAACTACCTGAATTGACTGACTTCAGTGTGTGCCTCTTATTAAAGAACATCACCTTTATACCACATGTGCATGTGAGCGCAAAGGTTACGTGATATACTTATGCATGACTAGTAAAGCTGAGTGAAGATACCTTTGATTTGGCCAGAAATATTGTTGTATTTGTTAATAATTTTTTTCTATATATAGATCCTTGTCTGCATGTGAGTGATCATGGTGAAACTAAAGCCAGTCATAATATCAACTGAAGAGTTGTAATGGCAATCATTTCTTTTCTATCCATGGTAATTTTAAAAGAAACTGGTCCAATGAATTTTGTGGACTTCAAGCTGGTATTTGTAGTGCTATTAAGGCTTCTAACAAAGTCCTGTCTTGTCTATACATATAGATTCCCTACTCTCTGAGTTTTTCATTTTAGCTCTGCTGTAAAAGTAGAAAGGAGGTCATTGTTACACCATGCATATTTTCCATTTTTTGTCCTCTTTATTCAAATGAAATAAAGAATGTCTGTCCATGATGATGTTATTTTTCTTTCTAGTTTGTGATCCTGTTTTGGGTGATGAAGGGAAGCTTTATGTTCCACCAGAGTTGGTAGCAGTATATCGTGAGAAGGTGAGCAGTTCAAGTCTTACACCTGTGGGCATGCATATGTTTTATTCTGTATTAGAATCTCAGGCAAAGTTTGAAATCTCTGGGCTCTGTGGAAGAAATATGCAAAATTTCGCCCTCATTTGAGTTGGGTGGATTATTTTGATTAAACAAGTTGAGGAGAAATAATTCTTCATTTGATCTAGATAATGGTTTGATTTGCTTGATAATTTTTTGATGCAAAGGTTAGTGATAAATTAAAGTTGATGTAATGATGAAAAAGTGGGTGAACTTCATGTTGCAGGTTGTTCCAGTGGCTTCAATGTTGACCCCTAACCAATTTGAAGCAGAACAATTGACTGGATTCAGGTATTTGTTGATAATGTACAATAGAATGGTGAAGTGAAGATTTTTATTCTATATGTTTCTATCAATTTCTTACTAGTATTCTTAGATTTTTCTTCAAATATATTTTTTCCAAGGGTATGTTAAACAACCTGTGAAACGGAGACTAGGGAATTTATAACAAATTAGTCCATGACTGGTATATGCTAAATGTGCAAAATCAGATCTGCAATTATCTTGTCTACACTTTGGGAATTCTAGCAGGTAATCCTCACATGTTTTTTAACTAAAATGTTTCAAGAAGCTTAAAAAATTATATACACAACCAACTTAAAAAGTCCCAAGTCTATAAATATGATGAAACATCAAGATTTCATTCACAAAAGGTCTTCACCTCTTAATAAGGTTACCAGTACTCAGATTCATACATTCATTTTGCAGTCTTTAAAAACTCTAATTTGTGATGGGGGCATTGCTCTTATTAATTCAAGCTACTTACATCTAGGCATTCTGTTCTTGTATACTTCAAGTGAATATTGCTAAAACGTTGATGTTGCACCTCTTTGTTTTCTGGCTCTCATATATTATTGTGTTTATTCTACTTTCTTGCAGTGTTTCACCTTTTCAGGGGTGAATTTCTCAAAAGATGTAGTTCATATAATATTGTAAAAAATGAGAATGACCTTGCTTGTGCTATTGACTATGGTAGGAAGTTTTAGTGGGTGTTTGACACTGTGTTTCAAAAGTGATTTTGAAAAAAAATAAAATTTTTTTATTTTTATTTCTTAAAATATTTTTTTTTGGTGTTTTTAGATTATTTTCATGTGTTGATGTCAAAAATGATTTTTAAAAAATAAAAAATATATAATTTTGATGCATTTATTAATAGAAAGCATTTTCAAAAGCAACCATAACCATATTCTCAAACAAACAGTTAGTTGTGGACGTATGCATTTCCCACTCTCTATGGATGAGAAAGTAAAAGTTGCATGCTCTGTATCTCTTGAGGAGCATGCTTCATAAGTAGTTAATATGTACAATGACTTCAACCATGCAAATTGACTTGATATCTGCATATCTTCATTATCTTCAATCTGCCTAGGTTTCATCTTTATTCGATATGAAACTTTTGATAATTGACAACTTTAAGTCTGGGTCTTGTAACAACAGGGAATGGCTAATATGTTGTTTCTCTTTGTTATAGCTTCGTCTTTCCTTCAATCTTTGCCTTCTGATGAGATTCTCTATACAGGATTGTATCTGAACATGATGGCCGGGAGGCTTGTAACAAGCTTCATGCTGCTGGACCTGCAAAGGTTTTGCTAAACTACTCTATCTTGAACTTATTTTGAAATCTATTCATCTTCAATGGATTGTGAAATTAGAACTCTCTTTCACTTGGTTTCTTGTTTCAGTGAATTGTATGTCCAATTATTGGGTAGCTTAATTAATAACACAAGGTTTATGATTTGTATGCAAAATTTCTCATTTTCATGGCATGATTGTCATCCCAAGGTAGATTTTTCATTGAGATTACAATTTCTTGTCAATTGCCTCACTTCTCTACAGACATAGAATTTTTTGTAGAAAAAAAAGGGTTCTCTTAGAAAAGATATTTAGCTGCAAAAATCAACCAAAGTCTCTATCTGCCTCGTGTAAGCATATATATATAAAAAATGTGGTTATAAAATGCATGTAATATTGTTTGATGTTGCTTTTGCTTTAATGATATGGTGTAATGTATGAAATTTGATGATTTACAGGTTGTGATAACAAGCATCAATATAGATGGTCACCTTCTTCTTATTGGCAGTCATGAAAAGGAAAAGGTGGGCACCATGTTATGTGATGTAATATGTCAAGGGTTTACATTTTGATTTTGGTTCCAGTTTCATTCCTCCAGAATCCAAGGACTTATGATAGTGTAGAAGTATCACATTTCATGCCATCACATGCTATTATTTAGATACTATTTTTTGGATATTTATGGCCATGAACCAATGAAAACAACTATTTTCTGTGTGTGTTTACTTCTTTGTGGTTCCTAAAATACTTAATTGAATGAATCAACTTTTTTTTTGTCTACACTTTAGTTTCTAGTATCACTAATTTCTTATTTGACACACAAAAATGAAAACCAATATTGGATATAGAGGGAAGGTTGCCATGTTTTCACAGTTAGTGTAAAGTCATGTCTTTGATGAAATAGACTCAAATAGGCATGACAGTTTCACTAGATTTATTGGATATCTAGTGTTACCTGATCACAGAGGATCAGATTTATTATCCAGTTTGATCATGGTCAAAATGAAGTTGGATAAAATCCAACCTAGTTTGACCAGAGTCAGAGTAAGAGTCGGGTGTGGGTAAGTGCTTCACCTGACCAAGACCTCGACTTGACCCCATTAGTCTGCTTACTATTTTTTAAAAATATTTATATAGTTTTATTAAAATATTTTAATTTTCAATGTTAGGCTTGGAATGCAATTTTTATGTTTATAGAGTATTTTAATGATTTTATACATGGATTTGAAGTTTAAACTATACTTGATGGGTTTATGATCCATAGATTTTATCTTTGAAACTTTGATTAAAAAAAAAGGACCTGGTCACTCCAAGGTTTCTGCTCACAGTTGTAATGCTTCTGCCGGTGATTTTTTATAGGGCCAGTCTCCTGATCAATTCAAGATTGTGATACCCAGAATTCCTGCATATTTTACAGTAAGTATTCTTTAATTGTGAGCTTATTTCATTTTTTGACTTGTAATGAACCAAATATGCAAATGGAAATCATTAGGTTATGTTTATGCTTTCACACAAACACTTGCACTTTTTTGGTAATGATTTTTTATTTTAATTTAACTCAAATGTGCTTGAAGAACAAGCTTTTATATGTTAGTATTTGGCATTTTTATCCTTTTTTCAGCTTCGACTTTTAAGTAGGTGTTATCAAGGGTTGCTGGTGCATTGTACTAAATATTTTCTTGTGCTATTTTTGTGAAGGATCGCTTCAGATCATTTGTATGTTATTAGCCTAGTAGTCAACACTATTAGAACATTGTCTTATGAGATAAGAGAAAGTTACTTTCCTTTTCTTACTCTTTTGGTGAATTTCTTACTTTCATCTGAAAGTTTGAGACATAGTTGCATATGGTAATTTCATGATGGGATTGTAGCATCTTAATGAAATAAAAATGGAAGTACAGCAATCACTTGTGGAAATATACAGTGCAATAAGCTTTATCTAGCCCTCAGGGGCAAGATGGCCAAGTGAGTTGTTATCATTAGATTGCTGGAATTCATTTTTCATGCTGCTTCTCTTCTTTTGTTCTTTCCTGTTGCCTTAATTGCATAGATGAATATTGGAGGCGTGGTAAGATGTGCAACCACGTTCAAGGTAAATGATAGACTCTCTTAAACATCAAGTTCTTTTAGTGCAAACTATCTCCATAAAGTGCAAACTACCTATCTGTGAGTGCTGTGTGCTGGGATCAATACTTGATTAGTCCTTGATATGCCCCCATGCATGTTTAATCACTTATATTTTAGCTGCTTTATGCCTAACATCCCCTGCCTTGATATGTCCCAAGCTTTGTATCCCTCCTTATATGCTGTATACAAACCCACCTTTCCCCCTCCTGGTTGGAATATTTTGAATTACCGAGAAAGAAGTCATTGTATCTTTAGCACAAATGTGGTCATAAGAAATTGAATCCCATTTTTCTTCTTAAGAATGGCATAAGATGCTTCATAATAAAATATGATTTTTGCCAATGTTAACCTGTATGTTGCTGAAATTCTTG
Source organism: Salix caprea (assembly GCA_964035475.1). Classification (NCBI taxonomy): domain Eukaryota; kingdom Viridiplantae; phylum Streptophyta; class Magnoliopsida; order Malpighiales; family Salicaceae; genus Salix; species Salix caprea. The sequence goes on along the minus strand of OZ037748.1, from coordinate 2,169,835 downwards.
CTGTGCTAGCATTCCTTACAAGATGCCGCTCATCTACGTTTGTATCTTCTTGTGCTTGTAGGGAACGGGGGATCTAATGACCGCACTCCTGCTTGGATGGAGTAATGTAATATCTCAGTTCTTCTCCAATTTTGAGTCTGTCATTTTCCTTTTCCATATAGTGTTTTATTGCATATCGTATTTTCTCTTCATGCAATCCAGAAATACCGGGATGATCTTGCAAAGGCAGCAGAGCTCGCAGTATCAACCTTGCAGGCATGTTTCTTGCCGATATGATTCATATCATTTTTGTATGCCATGTTCCTTCTTATGAGTGGAAAAAGGGTAGATCGTGGTTAATTAATTTTTTGATGTTTCGACTCCTTGTAGGCACTTCTGCAGAGGACGTTGGATGATTATAAAACAGCTGGGTATGATATCCAGTCAAGCAGTCTGGAAATTAGACTGATCCAAAGCCAGGATGACATTCGCCACCCACAAATTAAATTTAAAGCTGAAAGCTACAACTAAAATGGGTGGAATTTCTGTGCTGGAAATGTGCTTTATTCCTAATTGTTTTAGCAAATAATTGGACACTTGTGGTTTTATCCCACAAGTTATTCCGTTTAGGGCAGTGAAATTTTGCATAAGGAAATGGTAGAAATATTATGTTTTTCTTCTTTAGATATAGAAAAAAAGATCAAATATTTTATATGCAAATAAATGAAGGATAAAGCCTTCTTCTTCTTCTTCTTCTTCTTCATTAAAGTGTAAGGTAAATAATAGTATTTGTAATTGTATATCTTTTCATATTTTTAAATTGTATTATTGTGTTAATATTAAAAATAATATATATTATCTTTATATATTTCTAAATAAAAAAATAACTCTTATCACGTATCTATTCTATGCTACGGCCGCTATGTCATGTCAATAGGTGGTCCATCTTTTCCAAGTTCAGAATCGAAGTAAAGCTATAAGAAAAAAGCTTTCTTTTCCATCCTGATGCTCTCCTTGATGATCCTCATTGACAAGCCAAAATCACAAGTATCAATTTTGAGCCGGAAGAACACAGCAGGGAATAGCTGCCAGTAACTACGGCAAGAAACAAGAGCGCTCTCGAGAAACAGGACATAAATTGAGCTTATAACAGCTCAAACTAGTTTCATCGAAAGCTGACGGTAAAACTGTATTTCTAGGTGTGATGTGATTGCAAATAATTCATAATCTACACGACAAGTTTCGATTTAGAGTTAAAATATATATTTTTTATAAGAGTTTAGAACAACTAAAATTTTACTCGTTCTTGTTAGAGGTGGGTTTCCTCTATGAAAAAAGAAAAGCTGTATCCCTGGTCACATATAGAAAATTTTCCAATTACCAGCCACCATCCTTCTTTGGTTCAGGATACCAGCCCCACTCCCACCTTTAACCTTTCATCCAAATCCCTTTCAACGGAGACCAGCAAGATAACATTTTCTCCAGCTCGCGCAGCAAGTTATATGCTTTGAAGCTTGCCAAGTTTATATCTTTCGAAGATATCTTGTCTTCAATACATCCGAAATGCCGTCAGAGCCTTTTTCACTCAGATTTTTCTGTTTTCCCAAAACATATTGAATTCTAAACTTTTTGTTCGTTGATTGAATGTGCACGTTATAGCTTCAGCTTGTTCCACCGAGGTTGGTGCATCAACAGCGACAGCTCTTCTCTACTGTGGTTTAAAATAATAGATTGATTACTTGTGGTCAGAAAAATCTGAGGATAGATAACAAAATTGTATCCAAGGACTATGTGTGATAATTTATATTTATTCTTTGTCATATTGGATTCCACACTTGGAATCATATCACATAATAAGTCAATCTATTAATAAGCCAATCCGTCTATTGAAATACAGTAGGAACATTCATATTCGCAGAAGTTTTTCCCTCGGGTGTTGGATCCAGGGTACCGATTAGGAAAGGTCATTACAGCACTCGAGACTCAAAACCTGGTTATTATGTTGATTATGTACGGACGAGGATCTGAGAGAAACCCCAATAGATCATGGCCTTTCCAAAGCTGATGGATGAACTGGGATGTTGACGGTGAATAAACTACCCCTTGTCCTGTCACGTTCATTTTCTCCAAATGCAACGCAGCAGCTACCAGTGCACAGGTTTCTATCCATGGCTTGTAAACTCAAGCAAGCAATTAAAATGAACGTTGATCAGATGAGAAAATTACAAGCAATTTGGCATCTTCTTATCTTTGTTTATTTGTATATTTTCAGCGGCACCATAGCTGCTGACAGAACCAGAGAAGTCGCCGGAGGTCATCTCAGATTGCTTGGTGGAGACCAACAGAAGTCCTATTTTATCATTAGTTCCAGGAAAATCAATGAATGAATACATGTCATGAGGGTCCAGATCATGGAAACGCAGAATGCTAATGAAGTTGATGTAGATGGTTTCATCTTTCCTGCTACTCTCTATGTTTGAATATGGACAATTCATGTAAAGCCTAGAGAAATTTTAAATGGCACCATAGTTTTGTGAAGTGTTCTAAAAACGATATGTCTGAGAACTGTGAAACAACAGTGGTTCATCCCATTAATTTAATTATTGAAGGTTCTTATTCAGTGTGGTGTTTTAGTGCTGCTTGCAATGTTCATGTTATTACTCTTAACAGAACCCAAATTCAAGGAATGAATCAAGATCATACAGCATAACACTGACTTACCAAGCTCAATTCAAATGCCTATTGCTATGAAGGTAGTTGATTTGTTCGTTTGGTGGCCATTGTGAGAGAAGCATGCTGAGTTTGCAATTATCCACTTTGAATTACTTCTCTGGATTGCCTCCCTTTTCTAAAGAAGATTCTCTTAATGCATATATCAGACTTTATGCAAGACTGAATATTTTTCAAGGGGAGGCACAGAGGTGTGTGTTGATCTTATCTGAAATTGGATAGGCATTGTTGCAATGTGGCAGAATAGTAAACAGCGAGGCAATAAAACAAAGTGGTAAAATCAATTGGTATGGTACTAAATGCCAATATAGCCGTATCAATTATCCTTATTGAGTGACAAGGCAAGTCTAATCCATTACCATGAACTATTGCCATCTTCAAATTGGGAACGAACCCCTAAGGTCCCCCATAGTTATGGCTTGCTATGCTGGCCTTTATGGACCACAGGTTTTTCTTGTGGCTGCGACTTGTGCTTCCAAACTTTATTTGTTCTGGACCCCTCTAACACCATCTACAGTCCATTTATAACCAATTTTCACTCCAGCTTCTCACTTCTCACCCTCTATGTATGCCAGTGCCCTCTCTCTTCAGGTAAGTTTCACACAGTTTCTTTCACTTTTCTTGCTTTCAAGACTCAAGCTTTGAGTTGTCTTTTTCTTATGTTCTTGCTTTGTGAACTGATTCTAGTTCTTTTGTAATTGTGTTTCACACTTTTCACCATCTGGGCTTCTTTTATTTCTTCTCTTGAAATTTGCCATCAAGTTTATAAAATTGAAGATATCATCTTTTGTTGAATCATGATGAGCGGCTTGGCTTTTGCTTCTTGTAGCCTTTCTTCGCACTGTATTTTTTTTTTTTTTTTAATTGGACTGGAAATAAAAAAAATTAACTCTAATTTGTGGAGGTTGCATTTTCTGATAAACAAAAGGAAATAGATTAGTTTTACTAATTTTTGTCAACGTGTTTCATGATATGGAAGTACTGGGAATGTTTTTCAAGCTCTGAACTTAAAGCCCTAAGTAAAAAATTGTAAAACTACAGGATTCCTAAAGAAAAAACTTCATGCCTAAATGAATAAACCAAGTAGCTTTGTTGCAAAATAAGCTGCATGGCATGTGTGAAACTACGATGAAACCTGAATTGTGGCTTTCTAATCTTAGTTCTGGTGCAAAAATTTACTGTAATATCCTAAACTTTTTAATCCAAGTTTTAGGAACAGGCAGCTCTTAAAGTTGTACCTCCTTAAAAGTGGTAATTCCTCAGAAGGTATGAATTTAAGATTATGGGATTTTGTTAGATGTGTTCAATTACTCATGTTTGGAGATCCAAGGTATCAATCATTTGACACTAATGTTTTAAGATTTTAATAATGCATTTGGTAATCCTATTGGTAAAATGCAGAGAAGACATTGGCCCAGATCATGTCCATTGATTTAAATTTCGTTCTGCAAATTGCTTTTTTTTTATCTGTCATATCATAAATACATATGATTTGTTGGATCGATGCAGACTGAATTCATTGTTTTGTATGTTCATGATTTTGACCATGTGTGTCTTTTAAGAAATCTGAAATGACTGGGATCATAATGTTTTGATATCTCATAATTCACATCTATTTGATTTGAATTTTGACAGTTATGAAGAATAATCCCTTTTTAAGATTGTTCTAATAGTGTTCTTGTTCTCACTTAAGCTTTGATCTGCTGTAAGGGAAATTCTGGTGGTATCATTTTATTCTTGTGTTGATCTTTCCCATGGCACTTCATGCAAGCAAGGTTTCAAGCAGCACTTTTGTGACTCAAAGGAAACCTACTTCTACATCTCATGGAATCATATGCTCTTTTTCCAAGTCATTCCAAAAAACTAAACTACAACCTACTCATCAAGGAACTGAGCTTCAACAACTGAGCTGTAAGCATCTCTTGACAGCAAAATCAGCCTTCTCCGGTGATAGTTTGCAGGGCATACATGGAAAACCAGTTAGTCTCGTCATCTCTCGCAGATCTTCCACATTATGCCAGTCGACAAGAACTCAAAGAACTGAAGAAAAAGAATGCATCAGACCATATGGTGACAGTTCTGATTCATCCAGGTCTGATTACATAATTACTTGTGTTTCACAACTTGAAATCTACCAGACATGTCAAAGACATCCTTACTTTTATCATTGGACTTTGTCTATCTGCCATTTTCACTGTGGCTTAATTTCACTAACATAATCAGTAGCTCTAAGTAATTTATTCCTCCTTGCAACGTTCTTACAGTGCTAATCAGTAGCTCTTACAATGCATATTTCATATGATTTAAGGTAAATAACAATTCATGCTTCTAACATGGAATGTTGGTTTTAGAATTACAAATATTAGCATCTAGGCATGCGGAATCTGATTATTTATGTCAATGTTTGTGTTAAGATATTGTATTGTCAGTATGGTCTGAAGTACATCGCAGGTAATCAAAAAGATAAATGCTGAAGAATACACGATTTCACTTCACTTCCTTTAAAAGGAATTTTGTATTGTAGCTCAGCAATATCTTTTTCCCGATTCATGTGCCACATGTTCTATCACTCTGAATGAAAATTCTCATTCTTAAGTTGGCAAACCAGGGTAACTCGTCAATGGTTCTTTTGTTCTTTGGCTCAACTTTCCAGTTTTGTGTAATAGATTGCCCTATTATTTTTCTCTTTCGTGTCTCTTTCTATTTGAATCTATTTAGCTTTCGGGTTATTGCAACTTTGAATTTACAGTACGAATAAACTGTTGGGTATCAGGGCACAAGTCGGAGAAAAGGAAGATGAGCATCAACTCATGCCTGGGAGAACTATTCACTCATGTCATGCTTTAGCTGAAGCATGTAAATTTGTTTATAATGATGCCAAGTTTGTAAATGAAAGGGCTCGTAACGACATTGTTTTGCTTTCACGGTAACATACTGTACCATATCTATGTGCTATTTCATGGGAAACTTTGCTAGGAGTGTTGGAATACTTCCCAGTTTTGATGAATGACAATGAATGCATGTTGTGGGAAACTTCTAGGCAAACTAAACAAAACGAGCTATAACTTCAGTTCTTTTGAGAGAAAATATGATGCGCTGAAATGTTTCAATTTAGTTATGTTTAAAGTATTTATAGATGTTTACTCTGATGCAAATGTTTTGATTTCATGTCCTTAATTAGTATATATTACCTCCACGGAGAGAAAGAACTTTGCTCATTATTTTCTAATTTTCTTAAGTGGGATATCAAGGCTGGATGCTCGTGCACGTAAAGATGTTGCGATTCTTGGGTCTGGGTTTCTTAAACTCGATGGTATATTCTCTGATCTTTCTGGCCAACATCTCTCAAAAACTATTAAACCAATCAATTTCATACCACTAAAATGCCATGCTTTGTCAATGTTGAGAACTAGATTAGATCTATCGATTTCATAATGTTGAACATGTAGACGAATCCATTATATTGCATTTATGTTGATCTTTGCTCATGGAAATAGCTTTACTTTTGTATTTTCAGATGGTTCCTTCCTATCATATTTTAAGGCACTGCCTTTTTTATTTCTTTTTGTATTTTTGGTGGGGCTTGAATAAATGTGATAGGAAGCAACATTGAAAGTATATACTTTCTGTGTGATGACCTTAAAGTCTCTGGTTTAAGTTTCCCCAGATTCTACTGTTTCATGTATCGATCTTCTACCTTGCAGCCCGAGCAAGGGAGGACACTGAGAAAATTGACCGTGATGTGAAGGAAAAGGCTGAGCGTCTTCATCACATCGCTACTGTATGTCAATATAGAAGATAATTTTTTGGTTTCTAAAAGATAAAGGATATTTCTTTCTCTTGCGTCTAAATATTTTTTTGAATACTATACTTTGCTGCAGATCATAAAGGACAGAGCTCAAACCAAATTGAAAACTGCTGCTGACAAGCATTGGAGTGATGGAGCCTTGGAGGTACCTGCCTCCTGTTCTCCTTCACTGACTTCATGTATTCTTTATTCAATGAATGCAACAATAAAAGTATAAATGCATCTATCCTAGTGATGCATATCTGATATGTTTCTCCTTGGTGGAATCTTTGGAAAACTTTTTCAGGCTGATTTGCGTCTTGCCGATTTCCGTGCCAAGCAACGTGCAATGGAAGATGCTCTAATGGCGTTGGAGGTGAGCTGATTGCCAATTCTTTATTAATATGTAATACCGATGTTCTTCAGACAAGGTTGTGAGATATCTTGTAAGATCATCTCATTATCATAGTTTTTCATGCCCAGTAGCACATTACTTGCTTTGTTTTTGTATTTGCTGTAACTATCCAAATATAATGTGTAAGATTTTACTATCCTGTGCCCCTTGGAAAGAATGATGAATTTATCTGTGGTCACAGTTTGTCAAAAATATCCATGACTTGATGGTGAGCAAGATGAACAAATTGTGAGTTCTTTTGTTGGTAGCTTGTCTCCTTTGTATATTGATTTCCATCTTTCCCCTCATTATACAAAACCACTCATCCCTGAATCGCTATTTCCTGACGTGCTTTTGGCTATCAGCCCACCGTGTAAGGAGGAAGATTCACTAACTGCTAATGGCATGCTGGGAAATATAAGGCTTGAGAAAAATGGTAGGACACTGGACTTCTTCCCTGGAGAAGTATCGACGGATCGCATTACTGCTATTCAGGTCCTTTTTAACTGTCATCATATTATATATTGTCATCATATTATCTTGGTGAAAGCATCCTCGTCAGTTGTTTCAGCAAGTGTAAATCTAATTTCGTTTCATCTGATAAGAAACAGGAAGCTTACTGGAGTATGGCATCCGCGCTCTCTGAAGCTGATGGAATTGACTATACAGATCCTGAAGAGGTCTGAATCTGCACTGATATTTCTTTATGATCAGGCAATAAATATGATTCTTGGTTTCAATGTGTTCTTATTCACCTGTTTTTTCCTGTCTGGAGCAGCTCGAGCTGTTGGTCACAACTCTTATAGATCTTGATGCAATGGATGGTAAGAGTAGTGTATCGTTATTGGCAGAATGTTCAAATTCTCCAGATGTTAACACAAGGTAAGCTTCTTGAGATACAATAACCCAATAAACACACTTTTTTCTACTCTTCAACTACATTTTATACGAAGATGTTTGTGTTTTTCTCTAGAAGAGGAATTTATTACCCTCCTTTATTCTAGAAATTCCAGTAACGTAACCCTAGTTACTGGATTAATTTATGACCTCAATGCATTTGAGTGTTCTTAGTGCATCTCCCCATGGACACTGTTTTGTGAGTGCATGAACAGTACTAGCTACAGTGAAAAACTCAAGCCTTTTAACTTTATACTTAATTTTTTATAGCTCATAATTGACGATTTATTAAGTAATTGCTTAGTTGTATTTATTGAAAATAATGTTTATGATGGTATATAAAATGAGAAAGTCGAAAAATATTTTTAAAATATGAAAATACACAGAGAACAGTTATAAGGATCATTAATCCATATATTTATCTTTTATTCACACGGAAAAATGTGATAAATGACAATCTTTTAATATAATGATATTAATTCTTATTTCTTCCATGCATGTTACTCTCACTGGCCAAAATTTCTGACTCTGCTACTTTGTTGTTGTTCTTAACAAAACTTTAAAACATGTGGTTAAATCACACCCACACCCACAAGACACTATTCAAATTGTTTTTATCTTTTAATATTAGATTATTTTGGGAATTATGCTATGGAATTTTTTTTATGTCATAGTTACAGACCATGCTCCATCAGAATTCTGAATGAAGTGGACAATGTTGACAGAGCATCACCATGGAAACCTCTAAGATCCTGCATCTTCTTCCTTCCCTTTTCTCGTTTATAGCTCAATTAATTTTGTGGTGCAGACAAGCACTGGCCAATGCGCTGGCAGCAGCCCCATCCATGTGGACTCTCGGAAATGCAGGCATGGGAGCCTTACAGGTACTTCAATTTTATTTAAAAAAATGCTAAATCTATTTACTTAATGGCATTAATTATGAATTAAAAACCTCCCTGCAGAGACTGGCAGAAGATAAAAACCCAGCCATTGCCGCCGCAGCATCCAAAACCATCCATGAGCTGAAGAAACAGTGGGAAATACAGGAAGGAGATAGCTGGAGGTTTATGATGAATCAAAAACCAGTTGAAGAAGTAGATAGCCAAGAAGACAACAATGACGCAGACTCAGGCTGACAAGTACTCAGACACATATACTGTAGATATCTACATGTAGGTTTTAATAGTTGCAGGTTAACCCTTATCACCAGAAAGTGATGGGTGCTGTTGCAATATAAAAGGCTGTGCCTTGTTTTATCATGTCTAAGCTGTGCTTAACTTCACAAATATCTATGAAAATTCAAAGACAAAGGTGGTCTTAATCTGTAAAGGCAGTGCATGCTAACATGGAATAATGCTAGAGATACTTGAATTGTTACTAACATGAAGTTATGAACTACTTTAGTTGTTCTTAATCAGGTGGTCCAATGTTACTGCAGCAAGAAAACTAGTCATCTTCTCAATCTTTACTATCTCGAAGTTATGTCAGAGATGCACTATTTTTTTTAATTCACTTGAATGTCGGTCAGCTTACAGATACCTTAATTAACTCTACAAACTCTAAAATTAATAATTATATAAGCTTTTAATAACTATAATATAAATTATTGAAAAAATAAACTTCTTAATTCTAATTTCTTACCAGTAGCCCACCTTTTAGTTGATTTGTCAGAGGCGCACCATTGATAACTTGCGTGAATGCATCGTCTAGTAGCTCAAGAACATCCACATCTCCCTCCTCCATGAGGTCTTGGTTTGTCGACTCTCCCGTGTAATAAAAAACAAAAATGCATGTCTAGATATCGAAAAGATCCACGTTATAAATTAAAATTGAAAATAAAATAGAAAAGGAACCCCCTTTTCGTTGGTTTTGTTAGTAAACACCGTGGATAATAATGTTCATTCTATCGTTTCCTTTTCTTTTTATCGACTTTCATTTTTTCTTCGTTCTTGTTTTTGTTATTTCATCTCCACACCTCATGTTTGCATTGATTTATATCGCATGCTCTGTCTCTGGAAGTGTTTTTTTGAAAAATTCTGTTTGGGTTCTAAAATGCATTTTGTTTGTGTTTGGTTCTTGTGTGTAGGAAGCATAGAGAAAAACATAAAAGGACGAAAGCTTGAAAAAGGACTTGGGAACCTGTTTCCTGTATGAACAATGAAGCTCATGCAACGTCAAAGTGCTAGGATTCGAGCGTGCGAATTTGACAATCCAATCCGTATGAACATGTAATTAGCTGCAATAGATCTTTCCATATATAAAAAGGATATGAACTAGGGTTTAGGAGTTCTTAACAGATAAGAGAAATTAAAACCCTAGCTATACCTTAAACTTTAACTTTATATCAGAACATGCAAAATGCTCCATGATGAGAGCATCAAAAAAACTCTACTGCTGCAGATCTGGTGCGTTCAAGTTCTAAATGCCAGACAAACTATGAACATCCCACATGATGCCAATATACTTTGCAAAATCCAGATGGATTGAATTTAGGTGGAGGTTCAGCATTGGAGCTTAATCATCGTACGGGCTAGCTTCATTACATCATAAATTCACATGACAGCAGCCGATCCTCATCCATATCCCATAACTAGGACCTAATTCCTTCAAGAAATGGCAAAAAACACGTAAAGGGCCCTCCCCTCTTGTTAATAATAATGATAATTTCTCTGCACTAATCCACTTCTGGAACCTGGTGGGGTAGGGTTTGTGAGCACAAGAAAAAGAAAAGAAATCTTCGAGGTCAAGTGTGATTAGATTCCTTGATTAACAGTGCTCATGCTACTTAATTCCAGGGATTAACTTTTCAAAAGTAAAAGAAAACAAAGGCACCAGAAAAAGCTAAAGCAAGGAAAGAGAGGGGCCAGATCTTACCATACCAGTCACAGCTTTACTCACAGAAAGGCTCTTTGGTCACCATCACAATGCCCTAATTTCATCATCTCCCCCTCTCTTTTTCCACTCACTTTTTCTTTCTTCCCATGATTCCTGCCACTTTTTCCCACCAATGTTTCATCATTCCTCCCTCCTTTCACTTTTATTTTAAAAATAGTATCCCAAGTTTTTCTTCCTCTTATTCTCCTTTCTGTAGAGTGAATGAACTTGAAATGTACAGTTGATTTTGATCTTATAGCTAAAACATCTCAGTTATAGCTGACAGAAAATCTCATGTATGTTTATGGCAACCTTATCTACATGCAAAATTGTGAAGTTGTTTAATGTTGATGTTTTTTGAGGTTAATTTTGGTTACAATTTCAAGTCTAATAAAAAAAAAATCTGGGAAAGATAATCAAGATATAACATAGAATGAGAGGCCTTTTTTTTCAATCTCCTGATTTATGAGGGATTTTTTTAAAATATTCTGAGTGAAATTATAATATTAATGTGGGATCCGAAGGCTTATGATGGATGTTGTTTTTAATTTTCTTATTAGGATCCGAAGGCTTATGATGGATGTTGTTTTTAATTTTCTTATTAGGAAATAAAATTATTTTAATGTGTATATATTAAAGAAAATTAATCTCCAGTCATTTGGTTAAACACTAAATTATTTCTTAATGAGGCAGTTTGTGATTTTTATTTATTTATTACCTACATACTTTATTAGGATAAAATGGGAGTGGGAAAAAAAAAACTATGTGGGTTGAATTTTTCAGTGTTGTTTGAGCAATTTTCCGTTCACATTTAAAATATATATAAAAAAATCAACTACTAAAATAATAACAGTAGGAGGAGTGTAATAATAATAATAATAATAATAATAATAATAATAATAATAATAAATGCTAAAGAGAGCGCCTATCGTACTGTGCTGTAGCAGGTGGGCCAATCCATTGACAAAACCTTTGGCCCACCAGCTCAATTCATGAGGAGGAATGTGGGCCACACCTTCCGCATGGTGTATCCAAAATCAATTCAAGTGGGGGCCACATGGCCAATCTACAAGTGTTTGTTTGGCTACAATCATAATCGTATCCTCATTTATACTTTCTGAAAAATGCGAGGTGCTTGATTATGCCAAAAATGAAAAATGTATTTGACAGTCCAATTCGTATGAGCATGCAAAATGCTAACGACATATTAATACTGAAGTAATTATGTGAGTTGATATCATAATTATCAAATCTGATCTAGTATATATTTATTTTTTTATTTTTTATTAACGTAGATGTCCAGGTTAGCTTATGCACACCTTGACTAATCCAACGGGTTCTAAAATTAACGATCATGTAAACCTCCAATGACCATCATATTAATAATCACAAAGCTCAAACATGAAACCACATGAGAAGCAAACTCCTTAGTCTCAAGTTTTTATCATTATATAAATTTATTTTTAAATTACTTGAAGAGTTAACCTAGTTAAATTTGGATAACCTAACATATTAACTAACAACCTGGGTTAGATTTATCTAACATATTTTTAATTTAAAATAATATTGTTTTGTTAAAGAAAACAATAAGCTAAAATAAACTAACAACCCAAGTTTTACTCTAAGTCGCGAGTTAGATTAAATATTATAACTATGATTGATATCATATATGTGTTGTTATTGATTTGTCTTTTGTTTGTAGTATCTATAAAATTACAAAATGATTCTAAATTAAAAGAAATATTAAGAATTATATATATGTTACACATTTTACCATACATATATTGTATTCAAGATGAAGTTTTTTTTAAAAAAATAAAATAAAATCTCATAGACACATGGAGCTATTCATGGAAATAGTTTAATTACTTCTTTTTTTAATTTTAGCAAAATAAATTTAAGGTTGTTTTGGGTATTTTTATTCTTTTCTTTTGACCAATTTATCGGTGTAAATAGATATTATCTTTTAGATGCATAGTAAAATTACTTCTAAACCTTTAAAAGCAAAAAAACATTAAGGGTGGTTAGGGACAATTTGATCTTTAAACCTTTCAAATGCACAAAAAAATAACTTAAATTACCCTTAAATGCATAAAATAAAATAATTAAAGGAATGGTTGTGGTCATTTTGGTCTTTCTATTTTTATTATAGGACAAAATGAAGACAATTATACCCTAAAAAAGTAACATATAAGGAGCATTATTATTCTTTTAAAAAAAGTTGGTTTTACCTGTAATTAACATATATGTCAAGGATAATCTGGTTTTTTTTATTAATTAGAATATTAATTAAATAAAAAGAGCTTGTTAGTTAGCGAGTGTGCAACGTCACTAACAACCGTGACATAGTGATTGCACCTATCTAGTTAATATACAAATGTAATACAAGAGATTCATTAGTTTGGGATTTGATGTGATGAATTTCTTATTTAAAACCAATTATCATAAATTAAAATGATTTTTTTGGTAGATTATAAAAAATATATGGCAAGATTTTATCCCATGATTGAGCAAGCATCACCTTTGTTAGTGCCATAAACATGAGTCACATGACCTCTTATTAATATCACAGCTCATCATATTATGAGATATAATTAAAATAAAATAAAAATCTGAAAAAGCATTACTGCTTCTCTTCGCTGTACAACTCATTCTTTGTAGCCTTGTCAAAACAACAGTAACTTTCTGCATCCCCTCCTTTTTTAACATCTCTCTCTCTCTCTCTCTCTGGCCACTGAGAGTAAGAATAGACAGCAGCAGGAAACCATGGCAGGCAACAAGTTTGCAACCATGCTACAAAGAAACACACACAAACTCACTGTAATTCTAGTATATGCAGTTCTTGAATGGATTTTGATCTTTCTCCTACTTCTCAACTCTTTATTCACCTATCTGATAACCAAATTTGCCGAGTACTTTGGCCTTAAAAATCCTTGCCCTTGGTGTTCCAGGATTGATCATATGTTAGAGCCTGGAAAAAACACCTACTCTTGTAGAGATCTTGTGTGTGAGCGCCATGCAACTGAGATTTCCAAACTGGGTTATTGTTCAAATCATCAAAAACTAGCTGAAACACAGAATATGTGCATGGACTGCTTGGCTTCTCGGCCAAATCACAGTGATCAGTCTGCTGGGATGACAAGGAGGATAGCTTTCTTTACTTGGGTGAGCAAGGATGCAATTGAAAACGGTGAAAATATTGTCAGGTGTTCTTGCTGCAATGAGAACATAAACAGCAATGTCTACCCTCCTTATTTGCTGTTCAAGCCTTCCTGGGATTCTTTGAAGTACAGCAAGAAAGGAGATTTGATCGTAGGAGAGATGGATGGCGAAAAAAATGGAATTTACTGCAAGGAAATAAGCAAACCTGGTATCTTGGCACATTATGCTGACCATGAAGACAGCAATGAGATTGAAAGAGATGATGGAGAAGGAAAACAGGATCGTGAAGAGGCTGCTGATGAACAGCAAATGCTATCTGATGCTGGAAGTTTTGGCCTCAAAGATGCAGTGGAGTGTTCACGGTCTGAAACAAACTTTCAATGTGATGAAAAGGAAGCTTATATCATGGAGCGGGAGTCGTATGGTATGAATTCTATTTATCAAGGTTTTGATGACAGTATGATTGAATATTGTTTTGGAAAAGACAATTCCATTGAAATCATCAATCTGCATTCGGAGAGAAACCTTGGCTGTGACTTTAATCGTTTAATCCCTGTTGAATTGATTGATTCATCAACCACCGCAAATTACGAATCCTGGAGCTTAAAGGAAGATCTTGCCGAGGGAATTCATCAAAATGGAACAACCGATTCTGCATCACATATCGAAATGAATAGTGAAGAACAGACAAGTTATGCAGAAGTTGAGAGCGTGGATATAGCAATGGATTGCTGTGAAAAATCTTTAGTTTCGAATTGCACAGAGATGAAAGAAGATTCGGACAGCATGGAACGCAAACAAGTTATGTCTCTAGAAGAAGCTCAAACATTATTCCTTGCTGGAAACAATGTGGATATGGTGGAAACCAAAGAGCCGGATGAGTTTCCAGGTACGGCATAACTATTCATTTATGGGAATCTCAGTCATTGCATTTATTTTTTCCTCCCTTGTCTGATCTACTTTTTTCTTGAACATTATTTGCTTAACCAACATTGTGCAATTAACTAATTTGAAACCAGCTCATGAGGAAGAAAATAATGAATCCAACTTGCTGGCTGAGCAAACCAAATCCAAAGACTTCGTAGAGCTCTCTGATTTTGCAGTCAATCAACCACAGGCTCAAGAATCAACAATATCGCCGTGCCCCCAAGAAGATCACTCTTCTGTAAATGGCAATGAAGCAGAAGCTCTCGATGCCCCTGAAAGAAATGGATTTGGTAAGCAGAATTCGATTTCTGACCTACTCTAATATCGCTAACATCTCACCTAAAAATTTAAGTTGTTAGCTGAGGCCTTAAAATATGATTTATATTATTCTCTAACATCTCCCTCGAGTGAAAACCTTTTGGGCTTGAAACTTACATAAATCCACGTTACCTTATGCTTGATTTTTATCAAATAAAATGGGGGTGGTGAGAATCGAACTCATGACCGCTGGGTCAACAAGGCTCAAATACTTTGTTAAGGAATCATTTTACCTAAAAACTTGTACTATTATTTGCTGAGGATCATAATATAATTTATATTATTCTAAAACAAGTTTAATTACAATGGCCGGCCAAATAAGGGGTACATCTAATGTGATTTTGCTACACTAGGTCCAAACAGCAGAGAAACGACTACAGTGGAAGAAAAGCTTGTGTCAGCTGATAATAACCAAGAAGGCATAAACCATGATTTATCTTCGCATTTGGAGTCTACTGAAACTGAGGAGGAAAAGTTTCCTGAGACACCTACTTCTGTTGAAAGTGCTCACTATTTGCATAAGAAGCTTTTGCTATTTGAGAAACGAGAGTCAGGGAACGAGGAATCTTTAGACGGAAGTGTGGTAAGTGAGACGGATTCCGGTGATCCAGTTCTTACGATTGAACGGCTGAAAACAAATCTTAAGGCTGAAAGAAAAGCTTTTGGAGCATTGTATACAGAGCTAGAGGAAGAGAGGAGCGCCTCTGCAATAGCTGCAAACCAGACTATGGCTATGATAAACAGGCTTCAAGAAGAGAAGGCAGCAATGCAAATGGAAGCTTTGCAATACCAGAGGATGATGGAAGAACAGTCTGAATATGACCAGGAAGCCTTACAACTTCTAAACGAGCTCATGATCAAGAGAGAAAGGGAGAAGCAGGATCTTGAGAAAGAGCTGGAAGTGTATCGCAAGAAGGTTTTGGACTACGAAGCTAAAGAAAAACTGAGAATGATGAGAAGAATAAAAAATGGAAGTACAAGAAGTACAACTTCTTCTGCTACATGCAGCAATGCCGAGGATCTTGATGAGCTATCTATTGATCTTAATCGTGAAGCGAAGGATGAAGATGGTAGCAGCAGTATCGAAAACCAAGAAGGTGGTAGCAATAATACTTCTAGTGATGGAGTTATAAATTTGCAGGAAATAGCACTGGATTATGTGAAGCAGATAAGTGCTCTTGATGATCCCCTGGCTGAATTTGAAGAAGAGAGGCTGTCTATTTTAGATCAGCTCAAGGCATTGGAGGAGAAGCTACAGAATTTGGATGCTAATGAGGATATGCATTCGGAAGAGCAGTCCTCAAAGTATAATGCCAGAGGATTCGATGAAAGCTTTGAAATGAGCACCCCAGAAGAAAACGGGATTTTAAATGAATTGTCAAAGATAGGAGATTATCCTGAGAGGAAAACGGTGAGTTCCATGGCAAAGAACCTCCTTCCTCTTCTGGATGCTGCTGAAAATGAAACTGAAGAAGGGTTTGTATTGAATGAAAATGTTGAATCTGAATTTATTGGAATGGAAAACTCATTGGCTCCCAAATTTGATCTAGACGGCAAAAAACTAGCCATTGAAGAGGAGGTAGATCATGTTTATGAGAGACTACAGGCTCTTGAAGTAGACAGGGAATTTCTAAACCATTGTATGAGCTCAATGCAGATGGGAGACAAGGGGACGAATCTTCTCCAGGAAATCTTGAAACATCTTCGTGATCTTAGAGGGGTGGAACTCCGAGTAGGGAACACGAGTGAGGAACCTCTGGAGTGAAGTTACGCATACCAACCATGAAAGAGGAGATGAGGTAATTTTCTTTTCTTTTCTTGGTAATCATTCCAAGTTTTTCCACATTAAAATCCCAGTTGACAGATATCAAAACAGCTCATTGTTTGGCAATCCAGATCCCTTTCTCATGGATGAGAAGGAAAGCTTGCTCCGCATCAAGAGCAGCTCAGAAAGCTCGAGGAACTGTGTTTTCTGCAAAATGCCAGGAAATCTCCTGATGGAGCAGAGGATTCCCGGCCCTTAGTTTGTTTCCGTCAGTGAATGACACGACACACAAACACACGCCAAAAAAAACAAAAACACTCTTTTGGGTTTTACTGAAAAGGAGTAATGCCCAAAATTTTGCAGCATCTCATCTTAGCAGCCTTTTCCCAGGCAAAGGAGAAGGACCACTAGGATTGCACGAGTATACCTGGTTTGATTGTGTAGGTTAGGTTCTTGCAAGTAGACTAAGGTTTGTATTTACCTTTTCCGGATCATACTCTTTTGTTTCAGACAGGGAAGTGGGAGGGGGATTAAGCCTTCCTTCTAGTTTTTGCATCGGTTAAGTCATATGAGTTGAAGTGCTCTGTCAAGATTGTGAGTGGTGGTTATCGTTAATGTTTTTTTGTTGCTTTTAACGACAATATTGTAATTTGGACAGATTTCCATACTGAAAGAAGAATTGCTACCGTGTTCTGTTAATTTCATCTATAGTAAAAATTATTGGTAACAATCTCCTATGAATCTGTCCTGTCGATGTATTGGATGTCAAACCATAGAATTTTCTCATGCTGAGTGGAGTATCGGTCCTGAATTTAGAAAAAAATTATGATGGTAACTGGTTTATGAAAACAATTGCAGAAAACTCATCCATGGTGGAATCTATTTTCTCAGGCATATTAGCCACCTATGAAACTAAATTATCTCAACTCAGTTCTTAGTTCTTCCAAAGAAAACTTGCATGATACAAGGATCACATTCTATGTGAAGGCATTGTCCTAGAGAGGTCGTGTGATCCGATCAGCAGACAACCTTGGGATAGGAAAGATTATCAAAGTACAGACACTCAACGACTACAATATTTTCCATAGATGCACAGCAAATATAAAAGCAGCGAAATAAGAATCCAGGAGATTGATTGAATCCGATAAATATGGAAGAATGTTTGATTAAGCTGGCAAATCTATCTGTCATGCAATGTGCTCTGCTGCACTAGATTTGGTAATCTCATAAGAACTTTCAAGGTTTTCACAACCATTAAACCAGTTCGCCAAACAATTTGACGACAGTGAATTTATCTGCAGTCTGAAAGTCAACAAAAGTATGAAATTTCACTTATTCTCTTTTAGAGTTCTGTCATACCATCCAACTTCAATGAAATCTTATGATCCAACTCCCAAAACAAATAAATTACTCTGCTGAAAACTCAAACAACATTGAGTGCTTGTACTTGTCTCCAGGTTGAACAACAATGGAAGGGAAGTTTCGCTGGTTAATGGCATTTGGAAATCCTTGGGTCTCCAAGCATAATCCTGAATGTTTATCATAAACAGCCTTATCTTTCCCAGCAACACCATTCACATAGTTAGCAGTGTAGAACTGCACACCAGGAGAATCTGTCCACAAGTTCAGAACCCTAGAGCTTGCAGGGTCCTTCACTTTGGCTACATGTTTCAATCCTTCCTTCTTTTCCCCAGAATCAAGAACATAGTTATGGTCATACCCCAGGCCAGGGACTTCCCTGATCGAGCTTCCAACTTTCTTTTCTGAAGTGAAGTCAAAAGCAGTGTCTTTAACTGGCAGGAGCTCACCTGTTGGGATTGAATTCTCGTCCACAGGTGTAATTTGAGATCCTGATATCTGAACCAAATGCTCAAGAACATTCCCAGAGTTGTGGCCTGCTAAATTCCAGTAGGTATGTTGTGCTAGATTAATAGGAGTGATCTTATTCTTAGGCACTGCTTCCATATCCAACCTCATGGTTTTGCTTGAAGTAAGAATGTAAGTAGCGGTCACAATAACGTCCCCTGGGTATCCTGATGACAGAAAAAAATCTGTAAATTGATCTGTAAATGATAGAAATGAAAAGGAAAACATTATAGCAGAAAAAGAGCTAACCTTCCTCCCCATCATGACTTTCATACTTGAAGGTAATCGATGGTTTTTCACCATCTTTCCGCTCCACAACACTCCAAACCACTTTGTCAAAGCCCTTGTTCCCACCTGAAAAGTATTCCAATAAGCTAGTCGTCATAACTAGAAACACTCGATCCAGAAAAGTTCTGCAACAATAAATTCCTCGCAGTACTATTAATTCGAAATGTTCAAGCCACAACCTTTTTTTTTTCAATATATCCCTTTTCAACTACTATGAAATCTTAATCAAAAGAAAACACGATTGTTCCATATAAGTGCATAACTGATTGGCAATGATTCATGGATGATTGAAATATTAGGAGTTTGATTCTATCATACCATGAAGACTGTTTGGCCCATTATTTATAGGCAAAGTGTATTCTTCCCCGTTGAGATTGAATTTCCCCTCTTTAATCCTGTTTGCAACTCGACCCACAATGCAACCAAAATAAGGCGCATTGTTTTTCTGCTCAAACACAGACCAGGAGATGGAAAAAAATCACATCATTAGTAACCCTAATATGCTAGAACACGGCATATTTCAACTTCATCTTTCAGAAATTAATCTTCGTAGAGGAATCGAGAACAAGCAATCCCCAACAAAGAAGGAAAGAGAAAAACGGGAAAAAGAAATCAGTCCTCAAGTTCACCAAACTTCTGTATTTTCCCAGGAACCAAACAAAACTTTCCAATGAAAACCGTGTCAAAGCCACAACTTTTTGCAGCCGAAGCAACCAACGAGGACAATCTCACTGCAAAACAAAAAGGGTCAATGAAACTCACCACATACGCTTCAATCGTGTCAAAACCAAGGACAACATCAGCAACGTTCCCTACAAACCAAACAAAAACGCAATCATTACATCAACCATCCCTCATTCACATAAGAAAGAGTCCAAGAAACTAAGCTCCAAAATATACTGAAACATATGCTGAGAAAGAGAAAGGAAAAGAACCATGCTTGTCAGGGACATAGAGAGAGGTGATGGCGGCGCCGTAGTTGGTGAGAGTTACACGTATGGTTCCATTGTCGAGCTCAAACTTTTCAGCTTTAGGATCAGCAGCACCAGTACTCATGGCTGGTTGTTTTGTCTCTTTTGCAGTGTCAGAGAACAAAATCATCAAAACAGGTTTGATTATAGAGGAAACACAAGAGGGCTTTGCGGTTGGTTGGGTTGCAGAGAATCTGAAGGATTGATGATTTGCAGATTTTTCGGATTTGGATAAAATATTTCTTTTTGGAGACCTGATCAATCTATAGATAGGGTCATAGGAGGGTGTGATTGCTTATGGAATGGAATGGACTTCAACAATAATTCCTGTACGACGTTGTGTTTTCCATGGTTATAAAATCCCATCCAGTCAGCCCGAAGCAAGCTTATAACTAGCAGGTCTGAGTCACGGGTCAACATGGATTAGTTAAAAAAAAACCAACTTCTTATTATAACTGGATTTTTTTTCTATATTATCTTTTATTTTAATTTTAACTTGGAAAGATTCAATTCCTAAATAAATTAATTTTTTGTTTGATTTAACGGTCAGTTCCAGATTTTATGACAACAACTAGTTTACTAATAAGTTCTTTGTTTGATAGCAGATAGGTGCCTTCAAAGAGACATTTATATTGAAACAAGTAAATTCCTAAAAAAAAAAAAAATATATATATATATATATATATATATATAGCTTTCCATGGAGGAGATGCTAAAGTATCCGGAGGGTTATCTAAGTTAATGTGTTTTCAACCACTCTTTCATGCCTATTGTATTCATCCACTTGATTGAGGAGAGGAGCCAAAGAGTACAGCCATATGGTTAACCTTCAAAAATAATATACATTTATATAAACATATATTATTATTTTTATAGTTTCTAGTTAATATCTAGGTTTTCATCTTCTTTTTCTTCTTCTTCAAATCCATGTATTTTCACAAGTGTCACATTTCTTGATTATCATATAAAGTTGAAATTAACTGAAAGACATTTTTCTTACCATAGACAAATAAAAATAAAACTCAAGGGCTAAATTCAGTTTAACCTAAAGTTCAGGGCAATTTATAATTTAACAATTATTTTCCCCGTAGTTTATATATGTCCTCCAAAAAAAAATATTGTAGCGAAGGGATCCTTTCCATCCAAATTTGGCGCACCTCCTTTGATACATGTATTTTTAGCCTATTTTCTTTCAATTTTTAAGTTGTTCACATTAAAAAAATGAACTTTATGATAACTACTTAATTAAAGTATAAATAATTAAAAAAGGTATTTCAGTATTTATCAGCCGATACATCGCAAAAACTTCTTCTACAAAGAGAAATGTATTTATGTATTCATAATTCTTCAAGCGTAATCCCTAAATGAATTTAATTTGATTGAAGACAATTATGGTGATAAAGTTTAAAGAAATCAAGTAAATCTTTTTGATTATTTGAATCTTCAATCAGCAAAAGATGAATGAAAAAGTAATTTTACTAAACTTTAATGTAACTTTTCCTTAAAAATATAATATTTTTCAATGAAAAAATAAACTAAACTTTTCAAAGATTTCAAATTGTCACCCCTATATTGAGGAGTTGATTTTCAATAATATAGTAGTAAATTTCATAATCTAAAATAAATAAAATGACATGTAATTCTAAAACTTGTAGACCACTCCAAAGCCTTGGAGAAATTACAAGGGCTAAAATGCAAGTTCCATAAACACAGGGGTAAAGTTTAATTCATTTGAACTCTCATGAACTAAAGTTGAGATTTTTTTTAAAAAGAGGATTAAAGTGTGGTTTGGAGAAAATCTTGAAAGATTTATTCCTATTAGTTTATTAAAAAGAAAAAACTTTTGAACAAAACAATATATAAAATGTCTAGATTCTAACCATTGTTTTCTGGGAAGGTAGGGGAGGGGGACCATGCCCTTCCACCTATTTCTTTAGTGCAAGAGGGCCATTATCCATGCCAAGATGATGAAGATGATAACAAAATAAAAACCAATCTCAAATAATGGATAATAAAAAAGAGTAAATTTTAAAAAAATATATGAAAAATACTCACCAACATGACACGTCATCAATCTAAGTCACATCCTGATGACACGTTCTCATCCATCAGATCATCATCCAGCAAACAGTCCTAGCCATCCATCCATTTTCTCAAATAATAATAAAAAAATGAAGTAAAAAACCCTTGTTGCATATCCTTTTTTAACAGAATAGATCAAGAAACAGTGATTCCTTGCAAGATTTTGAAACAAAGCAGCTGTTGTTGTTAGAGCTTCTTTTGTGGGACTCACTCAGTTCACTTCGGTGAAGAGTTTGGACATTTAAGTTTCAAACTTTCTCTCTCTCGTTTATTCTGTTGGAAATTTAATGGCAGCTGAGGAGATAAATAAGCCTCCATCACTCCCTCCTTACCCTGAGGTACTTCACTTGAACAACTATTTTCCTTGCCTCTACAAGAAAATTGAAAAAAGAGGAAGGAAAAGCTACTGTCTTTTATTTTTGTAGTTGATCTTAAGTTTTCCATAGTTCATTGCTGAGCTTTACATCACTGAGTGTTTTTTTTTTTAGAATTTGTTGGGGTTGGTGCTTGAAATGGAAAAGATGGTCTCTGGGGAAGAAGTTGCTTGAAAGGGAAAAGATGGGCTCCGGGGAAGATGTTAAAGACTCATTTTTTATTTGATTGAGTTTTGTTTATTGAGATTGAGATTTTTTTTAAGCTTGGCTTTTAATTTTTTGCCGCTGTTTCTGCTCGAATTTCGTATTAAATGGAAAAAAAAAAATAGAACTTTATATGGAGGATTCAATTTTCTTTAAATCATTCTTCAAATTTTGTCATGAAAAAATAGTTTTTTCTCTCACTGACTTGGTTTATGCTTGTTGAAAAATCAAAGTTTGAATTGTTTTTTCACCCTTTTTACGCCTTGTTTTTGTTGAATCACTTTATGCTACCTGTACTTAATTTGGGGTTATTGAATTCATTTCGCATGTTTTTCATTTTATAATATCCAGAAATTCTGACAGTACCTTATCTGCTTGTAAGAACCGCTTCAGTTCGGTGTTCCTGAGATGAGTTTTAACAGCCCCTGGGGCATCGTGGTTGAATCTCCAGCAGATATGTGCTTAACTATTTATTAAGAAAACTGGGAACTTTGCACAAATCTAAGACAAAGCCATGTGCTTGTATTCCACATCTTGCATTTTCCTTATCAGAGTCAAGATTCAATGCATTTGAATGTCTTAAATTCTACACCTTCATTTTCCCAAGAAAATAGAGAAGGGATGTTTTTTATAGTTTTTTTAAAACAAATTACTGAGGTCTTCATTGATTGTATTTCTCAAAAAACAAGCTTTCCAGTTGTTTTTGCAAGGAATTTCTTTCTGTATTGTTGATTGATCTAGATCTCCTGGTGCTATCAGATGATTTTGTCAGCCATTGAAGCATTGAACGAGGGAAATGGCTCTAACAAGACGTCAATATCGAAATACATTGAATCAAATTACGGGGACTTGCCAGCTGGCCACATTGCGCTCCTCTCACACCACCTCAATCGGATGAAGGATACCGGAGAGATAGTGTTTTGGAAAAACAACTACTCGAAGCCAGATCCCAATGCTCCTCCAAGGCGTGGTCGTGGTCGCCCCCCTAAGCCCAAAGACCCACTGTCACCGGCCTCATCAGAAATGGCCCCTGCCAGACCGAGAGGTCGTCCGCCGAAGGATCCCAATGCACCCCCGAAGCCAGTGAAGCCAAAGGCGGCGACCGCAGGAAGTGGAAGGCCAAGAGGGAGGCCGCGCAAGATGGCGCGACCCGCAGGAGGAATAACCACCGGAACTGCTGCAACAACCTCAGCAGCTCCGATGACAGCAGGTAGTGGACGGCCAAGGGGGCGGCCTCCAAAGGTGAAGGCTGCATCTATGACCGAAGTGAGTGTTCAGAATTAATCTCCGATCCCATTAGAGGTAGTAGCAGCAGTCGACAGACTATGTTGTTTCTACATCTCTGTAGAATTGGTCAGCTGTGTGTGTTAGTAGTTAACAGTGGCGTGTGTTCCTCGTATGGCAACATAGTATGTATTTCTGTGCATGCAAATGTGTCGTGTCGTCTTGTATAATTGGATGATTATATTTGTTGCAACCGAGCTTTCTTACTATACTGTAGTTTTCGTAGAGAATTATGTTTGTAATTGCATCTTCTTCTGATGTTACTGCTCTTGACTGGGGACCATTCAAATTGCTGACTTCCTGTATGTGATGTTTATTCTAGAGCTGTGGAAAATGGCATTCTTGAACATAGTTCTGCGAGGCTAACACCTAACAGGCTGAAGCTTTTATTGTTAAAACTCATAAGATGGACAAAGCGGTTGAATCTTTCCCCCAACTGTGGAGAATAGATAACTCTGATGGATTCTGACAGGAGGAGATGAGTTGTCTGCTGGAATGGCAGGGACCTCGTACGGGGTTCTAGGTGATTTCATTGGACAAGACTTGTAAGTACAAATCTTTGTTTCATAGTTTCTGATCTCTTGGTCTGTTCGTGTTGTCATTGTTGGGTGAGCATTTTGTCCCCCTCTCGCATTAACGATCTGACTGGTGACTTCATGTGGGTCAGAGAGAGAGGTGGGGGTGGGGGTGGCGGGTGGGGGTGGGGGTGGGGGTGGCGGGTTGCAATCAGTTTTCAAGTTGGGCCAAGAGAGTTGAAAGTGACGACAAATACCAAGGCCTTGTTTGTAATTTCGGTTCAGAAGAAAAATAAACTTTTTTTATTTTTATTTTCCATTTTAAATTAAAAAAATTTTGTTTTTAGATTATTTTTATGTTAATATCAAAAATAATTTTTAAAAAATAAAAAAATTATTTAAATGTATTTTTAAATAAAAAACACTTTTAAAAACAATATTAAATGTACTCTCAAACATGCCCTAAATTCACATATAATGTTTAGTCAAAGGTGCTTTTAGTCTAATATGATTAATGGTATTGCGGTTTAATTTTTATTTTATTTTTTCCTGTTTTATTTATATATATATATATATATATATATATATATATATATTAATTATTTTGATGTGTTGATATTTACAATAAAATTTAAAAAAATATTATTTGAATATATTTTTTAAACAAAAAAAATGCAAAAATCAATCAATAAATAATAAAATCCTAAACTTAAATGATGGGGTGAGGTCCTATACAGCCTCCATGTAGGGTGATTACTATAGGTTGAAAAGTTTGATTAGATTAAATATTTTATCGATTTGATATCTAAAATACTGACTTTCTCAGATTTATATACGAATTAACAACTATTAAATTAAATAATTTATTTGAATTACTAGTATTTCTAAATTAATTACTAAAAAGTCAATACAACTACGATTTGAGCGGTGGGATATTGACTCGTGAGAAGAAAAAAAAAAGATGGAGAAGAAGATGATGCTATCCTTTGTGTCTGTCGATAGAATCAGGCTTCTGTACGTGGACTGAGGAAGCAAGGACCACAACAATTTAGATATGCTTTCAGGTGGAAGGCTGAAGCAGACATCATATTTTACGAGGTGTATTTTTTATTTATTTAAAAATACATTATAAGACAAATAATTTTTTTATTCAAATTTTTTTTATTGCTTTTTTTTTTAAAAAAAAAATTGTTTTAATATATTTTGAAGCTGTAAATATTTTAAAAAGCAAATCGCCTTCCGATTCATATTTGTCTAGAAAAAAACATATGGAGATGGCCTTATCTTGAAGCATGATATTCAAACCACTAGCTAGAAAATAAAATAAAATTACTCCTACCTTCTGAAAGTCAATTCTGGCTACTGCTTTTAAGTGATTGATAATATTTCACAGAAGTTTCATGATTAAAAAAAAGAAAAAAAAGGTTCCTTCACAAAACACGGGCGATGACAAGAAGGGATGCCACGTCATTGTCGAGAAATAGTTGGGAGCAGCTGTAGAAACTAGAAAGGGATGGTGTAAGAGGGTTCTCAGAATACGGTGGAGGAGACCTCAGCAGCACTGTGACACTCAAAGCGTCAGCTTAAATAATTGTTTTTTTATTTGAAGATTTAAATATATTTTTTTATATTTAATATAATACATCAAAATTTTAAAAAATATATATTGACTTAAACTAAAAAAAAAAAATAAGACTTTAAAAAGCAAAGTTAAATAGCAATATTAAATGGTGTAGAGTATTACTATTAAATGTCATTTTTTTTTTCATATAGTATATCAAAATTAAATATATATATATATATATATATATATATATATGTATGTATATATTGATTTAAAACTAAAAAATTAAGACTTTAAAAAGCAAAGTTAAATAGCAATATTAAATGGTGTTGAAAAATATTTATAAACAGAAAAAATATTTTTTTTTCTAAAAATACTTTCAAGACACAAAATCAACCCTATGCCCTAAATTAAATGTCAATGTAAAACCCTCTAAAAATCTGATTACAAATGTGAAATTATTTTTAAAAATAATTTTTATTTAAAAATACATTAAAATAATATTTTTTTTTTAAATTATTTTTAACATCAGTAAAAATATCTAAGAATATAAAAAAAATTAATTTAAAATAAAAAATAAAAAAATTTCAAAAGTAATTTAAACGCAAATTTAAACACCCACTAAACCTGTCTCACACAGGGATGGATTCTCGACACCAAAACCAGACAACGTTAAAAGTTCGGAACATGTGCAATCATTTGACTCCGATGAAAAAATTTCATCAGAGCAGCTCTTGGAAACATGAAAAGGGCCAGATTAGAGAAATCAGAGGGATCCAAGAACGAAAGCATAAATTAGATAATTATACATAACAGCGCACAGAATTTGCAAAGCCCTGGCAAATATAGCATCAAGAAACATGGAGAATTCACTGGAAACAACTTCATCTCCTTTTAACTAAACCTAAACTCCCTACCAAAGGCACATCAACTGGAGTTGTTTCTTCGGCCAGCTCACCAAATCCCATGATGTTAGCCTGGATCATATCATTTATCCTTCCATAGCCATCCAATGAAGCATCACATCTCTCTTGACCCCCTTCTCCTACCTTCATCGAGCTTGATGATTGTGATTGAACATTAAAATCTTTCAAATCCTTCAACTGATCGGCATACACCGGAGACTTCCCTACCTTATGACTATTTACATCAGCATCCATCAAGGATGAAGAATCCTTGTTTAAAACCTTAGAACCTACAATGTTGATCCTAAACATGAGTGAAAGATGAGACAGGCTCAGGCATAAGAGCCTCTTTGAAAGCACGTAAAGCGTAGAACTAGCAATTGCGTTTCTGACATCGAAGTAACACATCGGTATTAGACTCGCCGGAATGATTAGGCAATGCTTCCATGTCTTGCAGAAATGAAGGGGTCTGACGCCTTCCTGTCTACAAATTTGGGTTAGCAACAGGGTCCAAGGTGATTGATCTTGTGGAAGACAATATGAATATTATTAACACTTACATTGGGGATAGCATAAGGGCGAATTGCAAACCCGGTGGCTAAGCCAAACAAACATGAAAGCACCAGTCCAAGGACCCAGAATTTAACTGCTCCAAGTTCTGTAAATTTAAAAACATAAGCCTTGCTTTCAGTTCATGATAAATTGTGCCTACCATTTCCATTTAGCTCTAACAGAACCTAAAATAAGAGAGTGTACAATGTTTCAGATTCTCACCAGATCGAGAGCCTGTTATACAATCCTCTTGCTTAAGGTCAACCTGGCGAAGCAGTTGATTGCCGTGATCTGAAATTAGTAAAGCGCATAATTGAGGAACAAAAAGCACCTCAAAATCACTGGAGAACCTGTCTGGGATTAATTACCAGCAATGGTGGTGGTCATGCCTTAAAAAAAGAAAAAGAAAATAAACAGTGAAACTAAGCAAAGAGAACCCAAAATTTGTTGTAAATATTTGCAATTAAAAATTTAGAAGCACCTGAGCTGCTTATCTTTCTTACAACATGGTTTAGTTGATCAGCCACATAAACATTCCCTCCAAGATCAGCTGTGAAACTCTTTGGTTTATTGAACTGAGCCAGACCTGGTTCTCCATCTATGTATATCCTTTATCCCCACTTCCAGATAACCGATTTACCATTACACCATCTGCAATTTTGATAATATAAATAACCAAGTTAATGAATCAGGTGCTATAACTAACAACCTTCTCTGAATCCAATGATTTGGTAAGAAAGCGCTCAATTCAACTATAAAGTTTAATTCTTGTATTTAGAAAGCTAAGAAAAATATCAGTCAACAAGTTCAATTTAGACTCTCATTTCCATTAAAAAAACAAATCCAACCTCAAGGGGTCAGAATTTCACATGAATGATAATTAACATTCAAACTTTAACCTTGGCAAAGATTGGACACTGCCATAAAAAAAAAGGTAGCTCCCACTTTCCAATTTACAACTTTTATCCACGGCATTCATCACTATAAGTACGGGAAAAAATGATAAAAGGGAAACCATGCTTCAATATAAAGGAGCAAAAGATGAAAAGGCACGAAGATGATGATGCTAAAGAACACAAATGTTTTTGCATTAAATAACACGAACAAAAACAATAGCAGCAGTTGTAATTACTTTCATTCAACTTTTTGACTTCTTTATTTTCTAACTGTCCATTCCAAACCAATCTATCTCCTTGCACGAGTTTGTGGCACAAATCATAACACAAAATCCTGTTCACCTTTGATATGATGAGGCCCACGACCCAGTTCAGTACCTTTGTTCCCAAACAAGCTACAATTTTTTTTCTTTCAAATTCGACACATAGGATTCAACTTTTATAAAAAGAAATAAACTTTACTAATAGCTCGAAATGAAATTTATTACCCTGAGAAATGGGAAATGTTAGTGTGTAAGAAACACTCTTAGAAGAATCAAGGACTACAAGATCAGAAGATCTGAGTTGAACTGCGCGTGGGTTTACATTTAATTTGTGGCCATCCATCACTGTAGTTACCATGTACCCATCTTCTAACATGATCTGGTCCCCTGTCATTGGAAAACGGTACACTGTATCACAACTTTCTTTAAAAAACAAAATAATTGTAAGAACGCATGTGGTGAAAATGAAAATTTACCATGAGTTGAAGCCAGGTTGAAGAGGAAGAAGACGAGCAGAAAGAGTTGAGAAGCCATGAGCTGAGAGTGCTTGCGAGTTAAGGAGTGAAGTAGTCTTGGTTCTTTATGGTGTTTTAACCTGGTACGAGGATGAAGTAGTCCGATGAGAATAAGATTTTCAAAATATTCGGCGAGTCCCACAGAGACTTTGCTCCTAAGATTTTCACGAGATCATTTTTTTAATTTATTTTTATTTAGTTTTATGATGATTAAAATAAAAAATATGGAAGGATTTTAACCATTCAAATTAAAAGAAAAAATAATTCTTAAGTTAAAATCTACTTTCTTATTCATATATATTTTTAATTTTATAAAAATAACTTTTTTTATTAGTAAAAAAAACTTAAAAATAAAATGTTCATTAGAATTCCAATGATTTAGATTAAGAAGGAAAAAAGTAAAGTTGTTTAATCAAGTTGTTTAAGAAGGAAACGCCCAACCATTAAGTTTTAATTTTTTTTCAAATAAAAAATAGTGGCTGAGATGTTTTGAGCTTCGTTATATGTCATGAATTTCAATTCTTTCAATATATATATATATATATATATATATATATATATATATATATATATATAAAATATTCTTAGACATTATTAATGATCTTGATTGTTGGGCAATTAAGCAAGTTTATATTAATTTTTTATTTTTTATTTGCAATTTTTTCTAAAACTTCTTTAAAAAATCTAAAAGATGCATGAGAATTTTGAAACTTTTTTGCTTGAGAATTTAAGTTTTTTAATGAAAACAATTTGGAAAATCTTGATTTTCTTCATGGAAAATTTTAAAAATCTTAATGGTTGACGATTTCATTAGAATTTACATATTTTATTCTATATTTTAAAGAAACTTGTCGCGTATTATTTTATTCTATATTTAGATATTTTATTTCATCCTGACTCATGATGTAATAGGCTGTCATCCTTATCTTGGACATTCATCAAGATTTGGCTTTTTTTTCTAGAAAGAAGTTCGATTTTTCAACCCATATGATGAGAGCAATTTCACCATTTTCTTTTTTTCTGTGATATTCTCTAAGCTCCCGCACTCAGTTACCAAGTAATCGAACTCTTCCATGGTGATATCTCCATTGAAGTTAGTATATTTTTCCTCGATCAGAATTCATCATTGTTTCAGAATAGTATTGCCTTCCAGGTATTTGTTTTCATAATCTGCAAAACCCTTATAACCTTCCTCAACTCCGATCATACCGAGCTCCTCCAATGGAGTTTTTCTTGCCTCGGTGAGTAATCGAGACGCAGTGGAAGGTACCATTGGGGGCAGAACCACAGCAATGATCAGAATTCATCATTGTTTCAGAATAGTATTGCCTTCCAGGTATTGGTTGTCATAATCCGCAAAACCCTTATAACCTTCCTCAACTCCGATCATACCGAGCTCCTCCAATGGAGTTTTTCTTGCCTCGGTGAGTAATCGAGACGCAGTGGAAGGTACCATTGGGGGCAGAACCACAGCAATGATCAGAATTCATCATTGTTTCAGAATAGTATTGCCTTCCAGGTATTGGTTGTCATAATCCGCAAAACCCTTATAACCTTCCTCAACTCCGATCATACCGAGCTCCTCCAATGGAGTTTTTCTTACCTCGGTGAGTAATCGAGACACAGTGGAAGGTACCATCGGGGGCAGAACCACAGCAATGATCGGAAGAGTAACCATAATGGCTTTGTCGACTGAGTTGATTTATGCGACAATGGCGATTAACTATCGACTCAAATTAACGAGTTACTTGGTAATGGCCAGGCGTCGACACCCTAACTCGTTCAACTTGATGATGGCTTTATATATGTCACCCTGTAACTGATCCTCATCTTTCCATGGCTGGAGCTTTTAGTTTACTCACTAACAATGTCACTAATTTAGCCAAATCCGAGATAGATATTTGGTCATTGAAGGTACCTTAAATTCTCTCTCTCTCTCTTGGGAGTGCGATGATTCTTGAAGTGAAATTTTTTTGTGTTTGAAACTTATTAACTTGTATTTAATTTTTATTAAATAGAATGAGAATGGTAAGGATTCAAACTCGTGGTTGTTGATCAATAAAACTTCAATACCATGTCAAAGAACTATCTTTTTTAAAAACTTAAGATATTAGATGAGATCCCAAGATATAATTTATATTATTCTTTAACACACACCCTCAAGTAAAAGTTCTTTGAACTTGAAATTTGCATAAGTTTATACTATTTTATATTTGATTTTTATTAAATAGAATAAAAATACTAAAATTCAAACTCATAACTGAATCAACAAAACTCTAATATTATATTAAAAATTTATTTCATTTAAAAAGTTAAACCCTCGGTGAAAATGAGTAAGTAATATAATTTTTGTTCTCGACAACACACGTAGAGGGGAGTCTTTCATTCTCTCTCTTCGTCAAAATCTCTCAACGATACAAAAATATGGCCACAAAAAGTCATGTGCTCTGCCTTTCACTCTCTCTCTTCGTCAAAATCTGAACTGGATAACGTTTCGGCAACACCAAGAAGAGAAGAAGGGAATAGAGCTCTGAAAGTTTCCATCAATTTCTAGTCTTCACCTCAGTTTAGCCAACTAATGAAGCAATGGTAGAATCGTTCATCCATCCTTTCTTTAGCCTTCTCAGCTGAGCCCTAATCTCTTGATGCATAACCCAGCAGATGGTCGTATAGGAGCTGAGAGGATTAAGGATGGCATCAAGAACATTGGTCTCAATTCAAAATGTACCCCACAATTCTCCAATATTCACTTGCTGCCTAAAACCCACCTTTCAATCCAAGGGTCCTATGCCCCACAAGGTCCTGGGGTCTGAAATAAGTAGAAGAACAGGAGCAATAGCAGCAGTGACAGCAATTGTATTGGTAAAGGAAGCTATGTTTGGTCAAGATATTGCAAATGGACAAGAGTTCAGGTTTGCAACTCCTGATCAAAGATCTGTCGAAGAAGCTGAGAGTGGAGCCAGAGACTATGCACAATCTTTGCTGCAACTAAAAGACCTGTTAGAATCACAATCGTGGAAAGAAGCGCAGAAATTGCTTAGAAGACGCTCTTCAAATTTGAAGCTGGATCTTTATGCTGTGATTGAGAGCAAACCTGGAAAGGACAGGCCTCAACTGAGGACCCTGTATTCCAATCTCTTCAACAATGTAACCAAAGTAAGTACTTTTAATGCACTGTTTTCCATGTATTGAGGATCTTTTCTTGGATTATTTTTGTGACGCCGTTATTAGATTTTCATGAGCTTAGTGGTGACAATTGGGTTGTTCAGCTGGACGCCTTGAACATTGATTACTACAAATTTTTTAGCTAATTTGTTAGCCACAAACACCATATTATCTTATATAAATTGTCCTAGGTTATGTCATTGATACAAGTATCCTTGATCATGACTGACATCCGTATTATACTCTTTTTTCAGTAGAAAGAATATTGTTCCTGGTGCTGACAATGTTAAATTTAATGGAAATTTTGCAGCTAGACTATGCAGTGAGAGATAGAGATGTTTCAATTGTGTGGCAATGCTACGAAAATATTGTTGCGACCTATGATCTTATCTTGTCCAGGATATGATCAACAAATGGTACCCTGACCCACCTCCCTGTTGATTAAAGCAGCTGAGATCATGAACTCGGTGTATCATGTCGTAGGCCTTTTACGTCTTACATTGATTAGAACTTCAGCCATTTTTCAATGCATGGTTTCATTTGCTAGTTTGCAACCATCATTTAATAAAAAAAAATTGGTTCAGATTACTGCCATAGACACAACTGAAACATCAGCAGCATGTAAGCTCTGAGAACGTCACTTGCCTAGATTTCTTCAAGTCTATTGTGTTTTTATCCTCCCCGCATACAAGAGATTCTAGGGTGGTTTATTTTACAGGATTTCCAAAACCTTTCCAAATTTAAATCAAAACTATGCCCTATCTGATAAAAAGTCAAGAAGTGGTGATTATACAAAATTTGAACACTTCCAGAATCTCACTTGCAGAAACTCTAGAAGGAAATTGCCTATATTGGCCGTACGAAAATTCACCAATTTGTCTTTCCCAGGAAACCATGGTTGTTCCAAGAATGATGAGATTAAGGTCAGTTGGTCATCCCAATATTTCTGATATTTTGTTGAAGACATCCATAACCTGCAAGGAGAAGAAAACATCCCAAGTTCAAAGTTCAGATATTTAAGAGAGCTATTGATTTGATGCAACTTGAAGCCTATTGTTTGGAGTTGTGGTTAGCTTGGTTAAAAAAAAGAAGTTATCAGCAACTATTTTGGAAAACTATCTGAGGTCTTCAAGGAAATTAGCCTTGAAATAGTCCATGTCGATGAGATACTTGCTGGGCACAAATACAGTACAACACATAATAATAGACCAAAAGGCAATGTAGTCCTCCAGGAAGAAGGTTGACATTTCGAAAGACCAAAAGTGGAATAATAATGTAATTACAGCAACAATTTTCTATAATTGATGAAGCATGTCTGAGATAAGAGAGAGGCTATACCTCCTTGTCATTCTGATATTTGGCAATGCTTAGTGGGTTCTGTGAACACTGCAAAATGGCCAAAATATTACAAAGATGGTTTATAGATTTCATGAACTTAATTGTAAGTCAGTTGCAATATACCTCCATAATGGCTTGTTGAACTCTAGGATTTTGAAATGCCCGGGCAACATCGGGATTGGCCATGATTTTTGAGATGACTTCTTCAGGTGTAAGGCCAATCTGATCTGCAAAACATAAATGACCAGAAAACCACAGGATATGAAAACAAAAGCTGATTTCATATTATCGTTATCAAATGTAAAATTAGAATCTGAAAACAAAAGTTGAACAAGTTTCAAGTACATCCAGCACAAATCATGCAGCAGTTTTGGGTAAGCTGAATCCTGAACATAAGTGGATTTATAAACCTTAACATCTTAACCATTGATTCACCAACAATAGGCACTCCCAGAAATCATAACCCAGATATTTTACAAGAGCACAAAAACCTCATGATAGAGCCAAAACTCTCGTTAATCATGAAATGTTCTTTCCGCATTATTTATCTATTCCTAATCCAAACATTTCATTATGCAATCAATTCAATCTGGAAAAAACCTCTGTTAAATGCAAATTTAGAGATAGTCTGTTGCGTCCCACTGAAATGAACAATCAAGTTCAGGACAATACCAATTCATTTCAAGCTCGAGTAGGAGAGAGTAATACAGTGATGAGTTGAAAAAAGAAAGTGAGGTAAAAGAAGTAGTAAAAATTCGTGGAATAAGTTTATGATATCATTTATGAAATTATTGGAGAACATCAAAATTCATTAAATCACTCTTCATTGAGCAGATCAAGCTAAGAGAATGTGTTGGGCCCAAAATGAGCAGATCAAGCCTACATCTGCCAGCAGAGCAGAGCAGCCAAAAGACTTTTAGCAACCAAGTTTATAAAATCCCTTGTAAGAAGAAAGAAATAAAAGAATGGCAGCAAGAAGGCAAGCAACAATCCAATAACGTAATGTTCTCAAATTATAATCATAAACATTTAGAAGATAAAACACAGCAGAAACAATCAATGCCAAACTCACCAAATTGCTGCTTAACCTCAGGACTGCTGAGATCAAAATTTTTTAAGGAATCAACCATCCGGCTGTCCCATTCACTGCTTCCACTCATATTATTTCTGGAAAAAAAAAAAAAAAAAACAGCAAATGAAGATAGATCCATGAAAAACTGGCTCTTCATTGGGCAATGCTTATTATAAAACTTATAAGTAGAGAAGTACCAAGTTGAACATTAAGAAAAAAAGAAAAAGATATATAATAACAAAACATCCAATACAACTGGAAAAATAACTTCACACAAACTATTGACACGTATCTGATGTGAAGGGACTGCATGCAGACATTTCTGATATCAAAGCATAAAGCAAACGGGTTTAAAATATCATTCGCAAACCTGAACGAAAATGCATTGAAATCCCCAATCCAAATAGATTTGAGAAATAAGTGAGAAAAAAATAGAAATTAGCACAATTGCATCTCATAATGGTTAATGAAGTATTCATAAATCTCCTCAGCACACCATGCTTTCATATACTGTGAAAGAATCAAAACATAAGGCTCAAATATCCTCAAGCTCAAACATGATGTCAACATTAAGCATCATAAAAAAAAATTAACTGCAAAAGAGCTGGAACAGGAGCTTACAGCATTTCTTCCAATTGTTGACGGTATTGTGGATTTTGCAGCATCCCTATTACATTGTCATAGTGCACAGCACAGAAAACCATAATGTGTCAAAAGATATCCACATTTATTTTAGAGTTGATAAAATTAATGAATTTTGCATTTGGATAGGAAAAATAAACCCAAGCTATTGGCTGAATCAACAAAAGTAATAACAAAATAGCAGTGAACCATGAAGGAAGAAACCCAACTCAAGATCCCCTGAAAAAAAAAACTCAAAAACAAAACAAAGCAATGCAAACATCTAAATTGAAAATACATTACATGCGAAATGATTGGCCTGATAATGATAGCAACTAATATCCACAAAGAAAGGACATGCAAAGGACTGAATTCCCACTAACTACTCAAATTGTGAACTACATATTTAAGCAATCACTCATGATTTTGATACCATGTTAAACAACAAAAAATTATGGTCTATAATGCAATATATTTACAAGATTTCTCAAATACTACATCCAAAGTAAGCCTTCTTAAGAGAATATACATTAATGAAGGTTTGACTTACATTTGAAGGTGGTAGGGTTCCTCATTTCCTCGGGTAAATACCTGCAAGGATATGAGATGAACTGAAATGTTAAAAGAAAACATGAAACAGGACATCTGGATTTACAGGGTAATTAACCATAAATAATTCAAACAAACAAAAAAGGAAGTAAGGCCCAACATATGTTTATATGAAAGAAGAGCAAGAAGAGAACTAACATGGTCAGTGAAGTTAATTGCAAATAAAGAAATACCAGGAGAATGGAAAAGTAGCACAATCAATTTACGATACTAAGGAAAGCATGAAATGATTGTTATGAGGAAAAGAAGCTATATTACGGATAGACCATCTTTTGCACTGTTGGATCGTCCATCATTTTCTCTAAAGCTTCCACGGATAAGAAAGATCCTGCCTTTTCTGTCCATGAATAAATATCAACTCAGTAAGCTCCTTTTTTTTGTAGTAAGGCCATAAATAGTAATCAAGCTCACAATGTAAAGTGGGAAAAATCAAAGGGCACAGAACATCAAATTAGCACATGCTTCCGTGTTCCCACCTGAAATTATACTTAAACTACAACTTCATACAGTTGGATGTGAATTTCCATGTTTCCACACTGAGTGAAAAACATCTTCATTCATCACTTATTAAGAGCATGTGACATGATGAGCTAATACAGTTGGATGTAAATGGATGATTCTCTACATAACAATCATATCACTTATCAATAACAATGTGACATAATGAGCTAATACAGTTGGGTGTCAATGGATGATTCACTACACAACTGTTAGATCTGAATGGACGATTCCCTATACACATGCAGGTAGCAATACCATGGCAATGCAAGCAGTTACATTATATGCAACTGAAAATCATCAACGCACTAAAACGAACAATGAAATCCCTCAGAGGTTAATCATGAATAGTCACACTACATGTTCAAACAGGCTTTAAAAGCCTACTATCATCTGCTAAGAGTTACTAGTTGCATATTTCCTTTTAAAAATAGATTTGATCTTTGCATCATAAATGCTTCTAAGTTTTGTATCTTCTGCTAGCCTATTATCCAACCTAGTCTCCTATTTTCTTCTAGCAAACATTTCTGAAGGCCCTCTAAAAGAACCAGAATACCAAAGCACTGATAAATATTACAGGTCAACTTCATAAGTCCATGAATTCCTGGTTTCAAAAGTAACTAAAAACACATAAAAGCAACATGTGTGAGCTACATAGAAGAAATGACAAGATATATCGTGTATCTCAATGCACGAGACAATGAGTAGTTTTAGTTGTCTTTTTTACTTACGACTAGATTGAGAACCCTCGGAAGCACCTGGTCCCGGCTTAAAAGCAGCTCCATTTTGAGAGGCCTGCACACAGCATTGAAATAATTACATCTGAACATGTTTAATATAGAATAAAGACGCTAAGTTTCAGCAATAAAGACTTACTTCCTTCGCAAACTGAACATCCTTGGATGAGCTTGTATCATTGACATCTTCGACACTTGAAAAAGGAGTGTTCAGTGAGGTTTCTTCAGGAGAAACATCCACAAAAGCTGCAAGTAGGAGCTACATTACACTTTCTTATGGAGAACATTTCTACAAACCCTATAAGCAGGTGCCCAACACTAAAATGAGCAACAGAAGTTTAGCATTTCTTAAGTTATGTTCAGTTTTGAAGTTATAGTTGTGCACGAGTGAAGCATCAAGAAAAATTGAAAGTGCTGACGCAAACAGAGAAGGGAATAGAGGAACAGGAAAGGAAAAAAGAAGGAAAGGAAATAGAAATAGCAGGGAAATTCAATACATCTCAGTAACCAGTTATCAGTCATCTATAAGCCAAAAAGCAACCCCTAAACAGCATAAGAGCTCACAGCCAAAGATTCTGTCATACCGTATTTCTTTGGCTCCTCCTTTATCTCTCTTTCCTCTAGAATATCAGTTTCCTTTTCCTTTATAGCATCAGTTACTGGAGCTGCTTCTACTTTTGTAGCAGGAATATCTACTGTGACTGCAGGTTGAGAAGCAGCTCGAAAAGGTGAGGTTGCAGGCTGTGATGCTGGTGGTGGAGAAAATGGAAAAGGTGACCTTGCAGAAAATGCGGGATTGAATTGGTTATTTTGTGTATTCATCTGCTCAGTCAAAGATTTGAAAGCTTGTTGCATGGCATAATTCTGAAAGAAAAGATGAGCATAAAGAAATAACTGAAGTTAAATACAAAATGTTTCTATCTATCTCTGAACAAAGAGGTGAGACTTGAACTGATAAAGATGCATGCAAAATAGATTGGAATGACTAGTTAAATTATTAGCAAAGCTAATTGATTGAACCACAGAGATCATATTGTTTGCCTGAAATGATATATGTCAAGCTAAAATGTTGTGTATACAAGGAAGGAGCAGTTGTCTTGAAATAATGCAAAGAAGTTTAGAAAGAAGCAAGTGAAGGTAGAATGTAAAGCATGCCACTAGTAGAATTGAGGTCGAAGGTAGAATGTGAAGGTCCTCTAAATGAGGTCAGATTATACCACTAGTTTCAATGGAAATGCCCACATTGAGGTCAAAGGTCCTCTAGTTTTTGAAAAGTAGATCCCGTAAGATGCAGTTATTTTTATAACTGTCTCTCCTCTAGGAACTGAGAAACATGATTCCTATATCAGGCAGTAGGTACTAATAAAAACTAACTCACCAGAAGCTTCACTTATCCATGAAAAATGAATCAAGTCAAATTTAATTACTTGAAATATTTGAAACTACAAATTGGTGCAAATCATTGACAAATACAAATTAGAAGAAAACACTGGGTTGAGAAATTTGAAAAATTTGGTGGACAAATTCTCCATCTACAAAAAGAAAGCATCAACCCTTAACTATTGTTAGATCAAGCAATGTGGTTCAGAATGAGTAAGAGTCATTTAATTTAAAGTTGGAATAATGAGCCTTCATTAGAGTTGAAATGAGAAGGAATAGTGCAGAGGACCTCAATCCAAACAAATCAATCCTCACAGAAGGAAAATAAATGTCATTAAGTTTCAAAAAACCATACAAAATTCAATTACATTGATGGATATGTAGAAGGCTTTCTTGAAAGACTAAGGGAATGAAATATACAAGCATCAAATTAATGGATTAAACAAAACAAAAAGGTGAAAAGGAAAAAACTTTGTGAGCAGTATGAAATAGGGAAAAAAATAGGACGGACTGAAGCTGCAGGGGCACTGAGGAGAAAACAGGGCAGACTATTAAGAGAAAACAGAATAAGGAAAGAAGCATCTGCAAATTTATGAGAGACAGAGACATGAATTTGTCACTGACCTTAAGGAAGAAACTGTAGAATGAGAAAGGAAACAATTATTCCATCTATCACCACACCAAATATACACATAAATTATTAGCCCGAAACTCTAGAAACCTTTAAACCTCAACCTTGACTCTAAATCCCAATTCTATGGCACATAAATTGACAGGTAGTTAGGGGAAAAAAATCAAATGTTTGACTTAGCAAAAATTTGAACGTATTAACCATGAAGTTATAAGCCACAACTCTACAAGGAATAAGAGTCAGTGACTTGCCACTTTCCACACCTTAAATTTTAGAAGCTCCTGACTACGAATTTCTTTATATAAATGAAACATCAAATGGTGATGGCATTGAAATTCTATATAAATAAAAACTAACAAGTAATATACGATAAAAAAAATACTCGGTCGTCATTCTATTGCATAGTTGTTCAGCAAGATGACCAGAAAATTCAGCAAAATACAGACATTTGTACCTTGCAGGACATAAGAACTCACCTTTAACCTTGTAGCCACCTGTACGTTTGATAAAAAAAAAAATGTTAATACAACAAAGCACAAAAAAATAACAAATGGATAAAAGTACATATAAAACAGTGCTTCTCACCCATGAAAAAATTGCTGACAACGCAACACCAACTCCAACCCAAAACAGTGGCGATCCTCTACAAACACACAATCAAGAAACAAAATAAAAATCCATCCACACATGCAAACAAAGAACACACATATAACTAGGGTAAGCCAGTGCCTAGCTAGCTAAAAATTTGAAATGCTACGAGCTAGAAAGAGAATTTTATTACATTTGTGATGGCGGTGGCGACACTGACTGTGGATTTACTCCAACAGAAGCCGTCTGTTGTCCACTTGATGACGCAATGCTAGCAAAATATTCACTCCCTAATTTCCGTATCACGTTATAACACAGAATTAGTAAAAACCCAACAACCAAAATCATTTAAAGAAACAAACTTTAACACAAAATATAAATAACCCTTCAAATAAAATCACAAAGGAAGAGATTTTGAAGCAAGTAGTAACCGAGGGACTGGAAGTTACCATTTTTTGAGGTTCTACGGGGACCGTGGGATTGGGAAAGGGCAGAGATGGAAATTCTTGAAGTATGAGGGACAGTTTTGGAAGTTATGTGAGGGAAAGGAAGTGAGGGTCTGGTTGTGGATATGGAGAATTTAGGGGTGGTAGGATTTTTTAGTAAAGTTGGGTATCCCATAACTAGTTTTGGTGAAGATGAAGAAAGTAGGGACAATCTAGGGCTTTCCATGTTTCAGGTTTGGATTTTGATTTCTAAAACCCTGAACCAGAGAATTAAAGCATGAAGTAGGAGAAGTGATTTCACACTGGTCTGTGTGGTTTCAACCATGAGAGGAAGAGAGGAGTGGAAAACGAAGCTAATTTTGTCAAACCTGGCCCGGTTTGGGCTGAGCCCAGGCTAGTTAAATTGGTTTGATCCAGAACCGGGACTTAGAAAACCTATTAAGAACGTGTTAGCTTCTGTTTTTATTGTTTTTTTAATGTATTAAATTAATATCTATCGGCTATCGCAAAAATTTTAAAAAAAAACATATTTTTAAAAGACATATTATAAATCCTCATTATTAATGACATCAACATGACATGTGGATTAATAAAAACTATTTTTCGAAAATGATATATATATATATATATTGCAAGTCTTAACAAGTAAAAAAATCATGAAACTCAATTTTTAATAAATTAAACACTAGATGGTGAAACTAAAAAAACAACACAATGCACAAAATATAATTAAATAAACGAGGTTGAGAGTCAAAATCATTTAAATAAATAAATAAATTAGAGGGCATAAAAAAACATTAGAGTTAAATTGAAAAAATAACAGCATAAATTTTAACTTAATGATGAAATTAAAAATAATGAAATTTCAATAAAAAAGTTAGGGGGGAAAATAGAGAAATAAAAGGAAAGCATGCCTACACTTTTGGTGGGATAGAAAGATAAAAAGCAAGAAAAAAACAAAAGAAATTATTATCAATGACAAAATGTATTATCTGCTTTTTAATTTAAAAAATAATTAATTAGACCAAAATGTCCAAAACACTCCTTGTAATCCTTGCATTTAACAAAAAAATATTTTCACATTAAAAGATAAAAATACCCCTGCACTTTTTTTATATTGTTTTGGATTATAAGGGTAAGAAAGTCCTTTTGCAATCTTGAAAAAAATGCAAAGACATGAATACTCACATAACGAGCAATTCATTTTTTTTTTCTTGAGAGCAAATAAGTAATTATATTATTAAAAATGAAATTACCATAATAACTCCTAACAATCTTTTAATGACCAATTAATATCTCTAAAAAAAAGATAAAATTACTATCATAATAAAACAACAAAATATTTTATATTTTTTTTAGTGTACACACATATCAATGATTTTCTTACATGTTTCAAGGTTAATGCCAAAATAAAATATTATTATTTCTATGCATCTTACAAATATATTTAAATACTACTTACTGCTATATTATATTTTTAATAGTTTTTTTATACTGCAATATTATATTTTTAATAGTTTTTTTAAATATATATTTTTATTTGTTTGTTTTTATTATATTATTCAAATTTTATGACTCATTCTATAAAATTTACAAGTTTAATTGAGTTGACTTGGGCTTTTTTTTAATTTATTTCTTTTAACTTTTTAAATTAATACCAAGTTGATTATTGTTTAACTTATTAGTAAAAGAGCTAAAACAGCTCGGGATTTTACTGTTCCCCAACTGTTCACGTACTCTCATTTCTACTGTGGACTGGATATATGGTTCTCTGCTTCGCTGCCTCGCTGCCTCGCTGCCTGCTTCTCAAAAATTTCAATTCATTTCATTCCACCTCATTAAATCTCATTGGCAGCTGCTCATGCTAATTAATTAGCATGAGTAGCTGGCAGCTCACGCCTTCATTTACTTTTTTTTGCACACGCAAATGCCAACGTGTCACCTAATTATCATTGACAGTTGGTAAAGCCTGCTCACACAAATCTTCTTTTGAGGCTAGCAGGGTGTCCGACGCATGCTAATTAATTTGTATGGACAAAACTTGAAGGCGGCAACGCACGGGTTTTCTTGAGGGAAACTGGAATTGGTTTTCAACCAAACCTGGTTGAGAGATGCAGAGTGAAATCTGTCACCATGCAAACACCATCTCCCCTGCTGATCAAGACTCAACTGGAAACAATCTTCTGTTGTTGGCTGTGTCCGGTCCATGCATTCCTTGGGTTCTATTCAGCGCGCAGGGGTTCGAGCCTCTTAGCCTTCGTTTTCCAGTTTAAAGGAAAAGCAACTGGAAAGTTGCTTCTGTTTTTCAAAAATCAATTTTATTTGCTTTCCTTTTTTTTTTTTTTTTCTGTAATCCGTTTTTTTTTAAAAAAAGCAATTGCTTTCCCTTTTTTTTTATTATTATTCTTCTTATTATTATTTTTAAACTATTGTGTTTTTGTTTTTTTCTTCTACAGTCCTGATTTTAAAAATGATTGTCTGGAAAATTTGCTTTCCCTTTTATTTTATTTTTGTATTATTCTTATTATTATTCTTTTAAACTAGGATATCAATGACAGTTTACGCGTACCATGACTAATCTCCGGATCCATTTTTTTTCCCTTTTTTGGTTCAACTTATATATTTTTTTCCAT
Organism: Salix caprea; assembly: GCA_964035475.1. Taxonomy (NCBI): domain Eukaryota; kingdom Viridiplantae; phylum Streptophyta; class Magnoliopsida; order Malpighiales; family Salicaceae; genus Salix; species Salix caprea. The sequence continues at coordinate 2,127,005 of OZ037748.1, read as the reverse complement.
TTTTTTGTTTCCGCTTTTTTTTTTCCCGTGACCGGGGTGTCTAGGTTAACTTATGCACACCACAATTTTTTTCTCATTACTGATTTTTTATTATTCTTATTATTATTTTTGTAAACTAGGATATCAATGGCAATTTACGCGTGCCATGACTAATCTCCGGATCTATTTTTCTTTCCCTTTTTTGGTTCAACTTATATTTTTTTTTCTATTTTTTTGTTTCCGCTTATTTTTTTTCCCGTGACTGGGGTGTCCAGGTTAACTTATGCGCACCATAATTTTTTAAAAAGGTGAATTCCCCTTGCACTTTTTTTTAATAACCGTGCTTCTTCTTTTTTTTCCCTTTTTTGGTTCAACTTATACATTTTTTTCTTTTCGCTTATTTTTTTTCCCGTTACTAGGGTGTCCAGGTGAACTTATGCGCACCACAATTTTTTTTCTCATTATTGTTTAAAAAGATGATTTCCCCTTGCACTTTTTTTTATAACCGTGCTTCTACTTTTATTTTTTGATTGGTTTCAATTTCATCCTTCCATGCAAATTTATTATAAATCCTTAATATTTTCGGTACCAAAGTTTGATTTCTTTCAATTTCATCCTTCTATGCAAGTTAATTATAGATTTCAGTTTAATTCCGGTCCCAAAGCTTTTAATTCCAGGTTTTATTTTAAATTATTTAATTTTCATTTTTTTATTTACTGCAATTTTATCCTTTAAATTAAATATATTATTTAAAATATTTCAAATTAATTATATATTTATATATTTATGTCAAATTAAAATATGTGAAACCAATTATATGTTTTAATATTTATTTAATATTATCGCCTCAGAATTTATATATAGAGAAAAAAAATGGCCTAAGATTGTCATTTAAATTAAATATATTATTGAAAGTATGTCAAATTAATTATATATTTGTATATTTATGTCAAATTAAAGTATGTGAAACTAATTATATGTTTGAATATTTATTGAATATTATCGCCTAAAAATATATAAAGAGAGAGAAAAAATGAATTGGGATTTTTTGAAGGGCAAAAATTCATATCAGTATTCTTAAATACATTTAATATAATAATATGATGAATAAATCTTATATAAAAAAAATTTGGCTTCAAAATTTAATTTTGTGCTCTTTTATTTAAGTTTATTTCTTTACAAAAAATTTCAGTTTTTTGATTTTTAATATTGTAGATCTGATATTACTGGAAAAAAAATACATCTCAAAAAAAAAAGTTGACAAATTTACCTACATCATCTACAATTAAAATATATACGAGTCACTTCTCGTTAAGTTAACTAAATCCTATCAGATTATTAAAATAATTATATATCAAATATATTAAAACTTTTAATAAAACTTTTAACCATATATATAACTATTTTTATACTAATTTTCCTCTTCAAAATACAATATGCCAATGGAGATGCTCTAAAGTCTAAACGCGTAAACTTGCTCTCCAATCTGTTCCTCCTTCATCTCCTCTATAAATACCCCGCCTTCTTCGTAACGCATCACTCAGCCCCTCAAAATTAAATCCCTAGAAAAAATCCCTGGTTCTCACCCTCGATAAAAATCTCCCAGCTAAACCCTAAATCCCCAATATCTACCCCTCCCTCTCTCCGGATCTCACTCCCATCTGTGATTCTCTCCAGGTACTCACCCTCTCATCCTATTTCGGTGGTGTTTTTAGGGTTCGAATTTTATAGGGATGTTGACTTGTGTTTGTTGGCTGATGTATTGAGTTCAGTGGCTTTTATGCCTTTAGGGATTTATGAGATTTCTTTTCTTTTCTGGTTTTTTGTTCTGTTTCATCTCAGAGGCTCTGTTTGTTTGTATTTTTAGGGATTTGAAACTGGTTTTTTTTTTTTTGAAAATATTAGATTCGTAGTAGCAGCAATTGAGGATTATTTTGTCGCCTCATGCATGATTCGGATCTAATATTCTTGATGAGGAATCTTCGTGTATTGACGAGAAATTGAATTGAACAATAAAAAATCAAAATTTAAGGTTTTTTTGTCGTTTTTGAATGGTCAACGTGTTAGTCTGAGTGCTCGAACTTCTGAAATTACATTTTATAACTATTTGAAGTTGTTTCTTGATGTTTTTCTGTTGTAAAGCTATTTTTTTCTAGCTCCTTTCCGATTAGAATTAGGAGTTTCAGAATGCTAGTTAAATTTGTTTGTTTTATGTTGTTGACTGAGCATTTTGGTAAATTGTTGGGTTTTTTGTGACTTTTTTTGAGATATTGAGTGTGAATTCTATTACTGAGGGATAAAGTTACGACATTTAAGATCCAGCGCACCATTGCCTGCTTATATATGGCTTCTGTTGAAAATCATATCAGTGGTGGAGACATTAACAATATCGATCGTTACAGTGTGCTTTCTAATGGTTGTTTTTTTAAAGGACTGCTGGTGAATGTTGACCAAACATGTATTATTTCTGATGCCAATGTTTTGATACTGATCATTGCATTGTTTTTTCCTTTGTAACCTCTCATTGCAGGTTTACTTACTGCTCATTTTCTCAAAAAAGTTTGTGCTGTTGCTGCAATTTCAATGGCTGCAACTATGGATATGTCTCTTGATGACATTATAAAGAAAAACAGGGAGAGAGGTAGAGGACGAGGTAGGGCCAGCCGTGGACGTGGACGTGGACCTGCTAGGTCCTTTAATAATGGAAGGATGTCAGGGCCAGTTCGTAGAGGCCCTCTCTCAGTGAATGCTCGCCCATCAAAATACTCCACTGCTAAGGCAAGCTCAAATCTATGGATGGTATATGCATACGATTCAGAACCTTCTAGGTTTATGAAATCCAAATGGAAGGGATCTCAATTATGCTAAAAGTCAAAATACAGTGGATCTTAATATTATTTTGTTCATGGCGAAGCTCATTTGGCCTCATCCACTAAAGCATTACTGTCCGTTTCATATATCATTATCTTGGGATTTAGCTGTACTTTTGGGTTATTGGGTCTATATACTGGGGATTTTCTACAGATCTGATATGACGTGAGTGTGCAGAAGTTTTTCTGGTCCTCAGTCAGTTATTATGCTACTTCATGGCATTTTTCCAGGGCTTCATTAGGTGGAAATTTGGAAAGGGTCTCACACCAGTAGCATAATGTCAGTTAACAATTAGTCCTCTATATAATCCATATTATACAGTTCTAGCATTTGATGTATCACTTGTTTAGACGGAAAGATTATGATGGATCCTCCAGTTATTTGCGGAATTTCTTCGGTGCGAGAACTCGTCTCTCCTAGTTCATGGTGTTTTTGCAAAGGAGTTCCTTCGCTTAACTTCAGAACTGGAGCTCCCACCTATATCATCTCACTGGTTTTCACATGCAGTGGGTCGAATCCCTTACTCCCATCTGCCATCTATTAATTCAACCTCCTGAAGTTTGGAGACATGGTTACTTGAGCTTTTTACTAAACTGCAGTTGCTTTTTATCTTTTGGGAAATTCCTCATCTGAGATTGATATTGGAGATGGTGAACTTGTTATGGAAATAAGCTGATGTGTTCTATTTGATGTCATCAGCCTTCTCGCAGAGTTAGGAGTTTGCCCTGGCAGCATGATTTGCTTGAGGATAGCATTAGAGCTGCAGGAATAACAGGAGTAGAAGTTGGAACCAAGATATATGTTTCAAACTTGGATTATGGAGTGACCAACGAAGACATAAGGGTACAACTTAAGCTATATGTTTTCATCATAGATGCTCTGTGTGCTGTAATGGCTTTCTAAAATAAGTTTTCTGGGAACCTCAGGAGCTCTTCGCAGAGATTGGAGACCTGAAACGATATGCTGTTCACTATGACAAAGATGGCCGCTCCAGTGTAAGCTTAATTTTTTAATACCTGAACTTATTCATGTTAAGTGCTGCTACCAGGTGGTTGGATCTTGACTATCATTTGATTCTCTCTGAAAGTTTGGATTTATATCATTTAATAATTATGAGTTGCATGTTAAAGGGCTGGGAGGTTTCACCAATCATGTGTTAACTATAAGGAAGAGTAATTGTTTGCATTTAACTGCATTTACAAGGACATGATATCTAGTGAAATCATGTCTGGACGTGTTTGCTGCTAGATGAAAATTAGGGGTGAATTGTCAATGGTAAGGGAGAAAATAATATCTATATTTTTAGTAATTATTCATGTACACTTACAAAAAACGAAAGGAAAAATGAAAGAAGGTATTGAATATCACTGGAGTAACAATTACTCCCCACTACACAAGGGAAACAAGTACCCCAATTTCACGGGGAGTTGTTAACTCCATGATTGTTACAAGGGTAATGATTGCAGTCCATTATCCCTCTCCAAACACAGTCTTAGTGTTATTAAGATAGTTCTCCCAGCTGTGTAATATTTTTCTTTAATCAATGGAAGGGTGTAGATTGTTTAATCATAGGTATGCTGACTGTTATATATTACGCTCCAAGATATTGACACCTTTGCTCTTAAACACTGACTTGGCAAGGAGAAGGGAAAAAAAATCCTATCTGCATATCATTATTAAGTTTTTGGTTAGATGCTAATTGTAAAATATCTGCTTTGATGTTATTGCCTTTCATTTCAGCCATTGGTTCCGCACTCACACTTCTGCATGCGCCTATGAGTTATTTGCAGAAGGGCATATAAATTAGATGAATATCCAACATGCTACAGTAAAACATCTGCTGTTTTCATAAATAAATAGATATCTACAGCTCTCTTGTGGTTCATGTGTCTTAGGTTGTTAGTCATTGCTTTTTCTTTAATAAGTTGATTGGCTTTGTTTAAACTTGCCATTTACTGTTTTGTTTCTAAGTGTTCTCTCTGGATAGGAAACTTCTAATGTTGATAGCTTGGTAACAGGGCTCCGCTGAAGTTCTGTATACAAGAAGAAGTGATGCATTTGGTGCCTTTAAGAAGTATAACAATGTTCTGTTGGATGGAAAGCCCATGAAGATTGAGATTGTGGGTGCCAATCCAGTGGTGCCTATTTCAGCTCGAATGAATGTTACTGGAGCAAATGGAAAGAAGAAGAGAGCGTTTGCTATGATGTATGTGGTTTTGTTGCTCGTCTTTCTTCTTATTATTTGACTTGATGGTGCATTCTTTATCTGAATCTGTCAATCTATTGGGAATTTTTCTCGTCAACTATCAAATGTTTTGCATTTGCTTTAGAATATTTTAACCTTTACATGGGTAGCTAGCTTCCCTTGTATGCGTGAAGGTGGAATCCAAGCGCGCAAGAGTTTGTACTGAACGAATCACAGTGCTTGTTGTCTGGGGTTGTAGTTTGATTTCCTTTGTCTGTTTAGTTATGGCTGATTTTGTTGTTCAATAGGAAGGGATCAAGACCTTCAGTTTTTCAACTAGAAAATTAGCTTTTTATTCATACTTGTTAACTGGATGTTTGGCTGGAGTCCTGGCAAACATGAAGATTGCATCTTTCACATTATGTCAGTCTCTTGAACACTGTCATCTGTTTGAAGGTGTGATGGAGAAAACATTACTTGAAAGTTTTTTCCTGAAGATGTTAATTGTATTTTTAGAACACTTCCATTCATAGTTTGAAAATTATGCAGACCTGGATTAGGTGGTGGAAGAGGTGCTGCTGTGAATAATCGTGGTTTTGGGTAAGCTTTTTTTTCTGCATGTGTGATTGTTTTGCTTGTCGGTTTTAACTCCTTAAACAGTCTTGTTTCTGCCTGTTCTTTGTTTAGTAGTATTAATGTTAGGTTGGCCAAAACTCCTGTCTCCCTTTTCTTCTCATGTTAGATTTGTTTTTTACATCCCTTATGATCTGCTTGATTCGTTTTTTTTTTCCCTTCAGTGTGCACGGTCGTCGTCAGGGAGGTGGGGATATAAGTAATGGTACAAGGAATGGCCGTGGTCGTGCTCCTGGCCGTGGACGTGGTCGAGGACGTGGTCGTGGGAAGAATCAACCAGGTGAAAAGTCAGTAGATGAGCTGGACAAGGAATTGGAAAGTTACCATGCTGAAGCCATGCAAACTTAATTTCAAAAGTTGTTCCCCACTAGACAGCATCAGTTTGTGTTCATCTTGTTAGCTCCCCAAAACTTGTGCTACCTGCAGCGATAGCAGTAGTTCCTTTTTTCGCATAGTAACTCTTAACACTAGCCTTGGACGCACGATTGTAACAAAGGATGGTTGTTGTCCTTCCAACTCAAAATCGCCTTTATATTTTCTTGATTCTCTATATATTTTGTTTGTATATAGTGTTATGAAGAGGCTAATATGACATATGCTAAACGCATCTTTGTTTTAACATGTGGTGTTATTACATATTATATACTTAGAATGATTGTAAATCTTAACAAGGAAAATGACTCTTGATTTCTAGTTTGATCTCTTTGGAATTAGTGTGCTTAACCAGCTGGTATTAAAAATGATAATATCCAATTGAGAATCATTTGCTTATTCTTAAAATTTTAGCGTTGTTTTGGATTTTTATTTCAAAAAAACAATACGAGTGGAATCGAGGAAAATGGTAACGCGAGTTTTCAGAGTTCGTATTTTTTCACTGAAAGGGTCAGGTGGAGGTGGGATGCACAAGGCTTGGACAGGGATCTGGTCCTTGTCAAGTTTTGGATGCTTGGAGGTCAGGCTGGGATCCGAGGGATGAGGCGAGTATTAGTTGAGATGCCGTTTAAGTAGGATTCTTAAATCTTAAGTGGAATCGAGAATTGAGACGGAACAGAATGAAGAATTAAATCTTCGAATAATATTATCATTACTATGAATATCAGACGAAGATTAAGTGCATGTTCTGAAAAAAGAAGTTCGAAACAAAAACTTTCAAAAATAAAAATAGATGACGAAAAAAGAACAAACCACCCCAAAGCTTCTTCTTTCCTGTACGTGTTTGCTGTAATTGTTTGATGTCATCCTCCAACTTTGTAGCACAGGAGCGTGGTTAGGATGACATTTTATGTAATAATTTCTCCACATTGTAAGCCATATTAAGCATTCATGCACAAGCAGTACGATTCTTTAAACGATTACCCCTCATTCAGGTTGCAGTCTTGCTCCATGTAATTGTGAGATGTCAACCAAAAACTTGGAATTCTTTAACGCGACTAACCACCCCTTACTTGAGCTAGCACTAGTAAGGATGAGGATACAACATGGAATATTTGAAGGAGTTAATGAGCTCAGTTGATCCTGGTACAATTTCAAAGCTGAGCTGATGCAATGTTCGCACGAGGGTTTTCTTTTTCATCCTGGCCTTTTTTGTACTGCAGGCAAGATCTTGCACCCAAGAATGACAAATAGCACGAACAAAATAGAACATAGCCACCGGATCCAACGAAAAATCTCTTCCAAGCGAGTCGAACACCCAAAGAACAAAAGTGACTATAAAGACGAAGGGCAGGGGTTTATTTCTGTGCCGGTTCCCCATCTTCTCCCATAGCTGCAAACCATGGGTTGTATGGCATCTTAGCTGGTGTTTTACACAATATATACACACTTTCAGTTAACTAAAAGGTCTCATGAAAGAATAAATTGTATTCATGAAGGTTGATCAATAGAAATGTTGTGATTTGGAGCAGATACTTCTTTGTTTAAAACAAGGTTTCCTGACTCGCTCTTCTTGAAAAGTTTTTTAACCACTTCATCCCAGTTTGTCTTTCTGCCAGTGGAGGTTGATTCGGTTTGTGAGGCTTGGTCACCTTCGGACAGGGAAGGCTCTGTCGCATTATCCTTCAAGGGTTCTACATCTGGGGTGGTCACAGCATGAGGAATATTTAAACTGACAGCTCTTTCCAATGCGTCCTTGAGTTCTTGTTCAATTGTCCGCATCCTTTCCAATTTCTGTACTTTCGGAGGAGTTGTAATGGTTCCAGAATCAATTTCCTTCATTTTCTGTGGAAAATCAATAGCATTAACCGTCAGTAAACTGTTCAACAAATAAAGAAGTTGAGCCCTGGAAATTAAAGGGCAAAATAAAAAATATCTCCCTCTGGTGTTACTTCTTGTGATAAGGAAGCAATTTTATGTTAATCTTGGTGGGTTGCTTTAGTCAGCTGATAGTAAAGAACTACTATAGAATAGCAGTATTTAAGTTGGACTGATGAAAAAGGGATTAAAATATCAATGCCCTGTGGGGCAAGAAGCATATATCAGTGAGGGAGAAAGAAAGAGAGACAAAACACATCACCAAATCCAAATGCTTGATCCAAACGACCTTTGATTGGGAAAAAAGAGGGCATGTACTCAACTAAATGGGTAGAAAAACTTTTGCAGAGTGATACTAAAAGGTAAGACTATTTATTTTCTGTTGTTCTATAAAACGCTAGTGAAGAGACCAAGCTTTTACTGCTCTAACTTGCTAGATGATTATAAATGAAATGGAACATAAACATACTATCAAAAGGAAAAACTTGCCTGCAAGGCTTTCTCTGATTCCCTTTCTATCCAAACAATTCCATGATCAGATGTGGCATTACATGATAAGACAATGTGTTCAAATCTTCCATCTACAGGGATGGCAGTTCTGACCTCTGGAGGAAACCTCCCACATCTGTGACAGCAAGAATAAGGAAAGATTCTCAGGACATGTGATAAGGGAACATATGGCATATATATTTTGAGTCATTCCTGCTTTATTTTAGAGGGTTTAGTTGGATTTTTAGCAAGTTGTCTAGAGTTTTAGGTATTTTTGAGAATTATTCACTTCTTGAAGATTCAATGTATTTTCAGGTATTTAATATGCTGAATTTAAGATCATATGAAGAAACAAACAATGAGATGAGCTTAGAATTCAACACAGGTTGGTTTGCCCAGACAAGCCTGGGCACTGATTGATTTGGGAAGTATAACGAGAGTTATACAACACCATTTAATTATTTGCTTGTTTGTTTTAATTATTTTTAGTTCCATAATCTGTCATAATTAAATCATCAAATAGATAGAGATTTAGTAATTTTGGTACTTATTGATAACTTTTGCAAATCCTCGTAACTCATCCCTTTATTACTTGTTAAGATTCGTGAACTTGCGATTTTTACAAACAACATGCACGATAATTTTGAGTGGGAATTATACCATCAATTTTCTCAAGGGAGAGAAGAGATTACTATGAATCAAATGCCAAATTAAGGAGAATATACTTATTTTCAAGCCCAAATTTAACACAAACATGATAAACCTCACTTTGTTAAAAAAAAAAAAAAAGTGGTGCTAGATAGCTGAATGATTAAAAAGCCTTCTTATCATTTTATGATCAATAATTGGGCAACTGAATGGATTATAAGTTAATGAAAGAGCATCTTGAAGCAGGCCATCTAATGGTTGGTTTGTGTGAATGTTGTCGAGAGATAGAATAAGGAGGGATGAGCAATAATAGAAGATAATATATTATAAAGCTAAGACCTATTTTATCAATTACAGGATGTCAAATGCAAACTATGGCCTATAAATTTGATCAAAATTGTAAATTACGCATGTGAATGCTTTGCAATAAATGTTTTTGCTAGTTTTGTATAATGCTTAGGGCCATGGTAGGCTAATGCATTTTGTTAACAAAGCTGATAAATTGAACATGTCACCTGCAAAATCTTCTCTCTACAATATGATACATTCGTCCAGGGGCATAAAATCTTCTTGAATCTCTAAGCTTTCTACCTTCTGGAATGAAGGTATCTCTCAAACAAACCAAAAGCAACAAGCAGGGCAAGCTGTACAGAGGACCAACACCTGGTTTAAGAGATAATAATAGCAACCCACTCCACTAAGTTTACGAGGGTGAGGATTTGTGTGACAAGATGAAAGGCAAAGATAGCCTCTACAATGACATGGACATAAGAATACCAACCAGAAGATTGACTTGAAGACATCTTCCAATGGTGTAGCTGTTCTTGGCAGGAAATCATCCTGGATAAGAGAAATAAGTTTACATCAAGGTAGTGCCTTTAACACTGAAATAGAGTGATCTAAGTAAATCACAACATTATTACAATGCAGATTCAAAAAAGAAAAAGAAAAATCAAGTACTGGCATCTTAATTACTTTCACGTAAATATGTTTGATTATGACATGCACACTCTCAAAGAATGCTGATTTGTTTCATTTTATTTAGCTGGGAGGCGAGTTACTAACTGCACCATTTATCAATCAATTACGTCCAAAATTCTGCCCGTCAAAGAATACGAAACACGGATCAATTAGCTTCTGCAGCAACCAGGCATTTATACTATGAAAGCACCATAGTTAAAATGATATATCCAGCACCTTTTTAAACGACGGTTAACTGCAAAGTCCTACAATTTCCTTAAAAAAACAATTCAACCCCGAAAGATCTTATCAGAAAATTCAACATAAATCAAAATTTTGACCAATAAGCATCAGAGAACAATACACAACAGTAAAAAATAGTAGCTTTCTTTGGAATCACAGATCAAACAAAATCCAGACCCAAATAAATCAATAAATACCAAACAGCAAAATAGTACAAACCATCAACAGAACTAACCTGCAAGATAACAGAGTGAATAACATCAGCATACTTAACAGCCAAATTAAGAGACATGCACCTTGCCGGAGCCATAGCATAGCACCTAATCTTCTCTCTAGGAACCCCACCTAACTTATCTCTATGATTAGCCACAATAACAGTTAACAAAGACACTACACCAGACCCTAAAGAATGTCCAGCAAAAACCATACCATACTCTTTCCCACTCTCCTCCCACAACCTCTTCAATGTCTCCCCTTCTGCATTCAATAACCAAACAGCAGACTTCAACAACCCATGATGCACAAAACCTCCATCAAACATCTGCATTCCTAACCTATTATCTAACAACGTTTTATAATCACTTTCTTTGTATAAATTCAATCCCCTGACCGCCAAAACAATCTCTTTATGCTCATGGTCTGTGTAAATCAAATAAGGAGGAGCACGCCCATGTGTTTGTTCATACGTTACACGTTTGATAACCCAATCAGGGTTTAATCGGTAACCATGTTGAGGACTGAATTGAGGGTTGTGAAGGTCTGTTTCGTAGACAGCAAGGACTAAACGACACATACGAGGGATTGGTTCAAACTCTCCTGGTGCTACTAATGTCCAGTTTGCACTGTCATTGCCACTAATGTGTGCGCAACGTTTCCAAACCCAGCGAGCAAAGCCTATTATAACTACACATTCTACTCCACAACAGAGAGACATCTTTTTCGAGTGGTTTTAGGTTTGGAAAGGGATTTGTGAAGTGGGGCCTCAATAGAATTGGAAAAGACTGGAGCTTTCAAGAGAAAGGTGTGATCTTCGGGCAGAAAAAACTAGAGAGATACAGATTTTGAAGAGAAAGGAGAGCTTTTTTAGAGGCAAATAGCTGCAACTTACACAGACAGACACTCACAGAGAGGGAGAGGTAGAGAGAAGAGATTTTGAGGGGAAAAAATATAAGCTTGAGAGAGGTAAATAAATGGGTGTGTGTAGAGAGAGAGGGAGGGGGAGAACCGGAGAAGGGCTAATTAACTGCTTGGATTTTATGAGAAGATTTTGGAGAGAGAGGAGGAGAAATGGAGAGGAAAGTTGTCTGAGAGTGGAAAGTTTGAAGAAGAAGAGAGAGTGAGAAGGTGGGAAAGGTTCAGATTCATTGGAAACAACTATATATTAGCTCAAATGAAAAAAGGAAGTTTGGTGTTAGCCATAAACTACTGTGAAGAAAGGAGGATACCATTTTATGGAGAGAGAAGAGGGTGGAGGAAGGAAGGGATGTAAAAAGGAAGAGGAAAGGAAGTTCATCTGGTTGGAGGAGGGAAAGGGAAGGAAAGTGATGGATGGGTGTGAATAGTGTAGTGTCTTTTTGTGTTTTATATTATTTGCTTAAATGTGAAGGAAGTTCACTGTGAGCTGGTGAAGATGCTGAGTGCATGCATGTCTTCATGCTTGTGCACAGCTGGAGGAAGGATGTGAAGAGATTAATTAATCTATTTATTTATGCTCTAATATTTTTGGATTTTTTTTATAAAGCTTTATTGCATGTTAGGATAGGTTTAAAAATGGGGAATAAAATGCTCTGTATACACTTTTTTTTTAAAAAAAAAAACTCAATAAAAAAATACCTAGAGATTTTATGGTGTTCATTTGTAACTAATAAATAGATAAAGTCAAATAGTAGAGAGAGAAATTAAAAAAAATATTTTAAAAATAAAAAAAAGATTATTATCCCTTCTTAGAGAAATGGTGTGATTTTCTCTCTCCTATATTTATAGCATGAATATCATAAAACACTTAAAAATACTAGTGATAATAGCAAGACAGTTAAGAGTATTTTAGCATGAATATCACTTTATGTTTTTTCTGAGTGTGTTTGATTTATAAGAATATTAAATTGATATTTTTATAGTATTTTTTTATATTTTAATATGTTGATATAAATATAAAACAAAAAAATAAAATTATTTTAATATATTGTCAAAAATACATAGTATATCACAACACCACACACATGTAAAATAAAAAAGAAAATTTAAGAAAGCATTAAAAAAAACTCTCGCTAAGTTGATTTGATGAAATAATATATATTTTAAGCATGAAATAACAGTTAAACTCTTATATTTTTGGTGTAGATTAAAACAATAAATGTGACCATGAGAGTTTAATCAAAATCAAGCAATGCCCTTGTTTTCTTGTTGGTGAGAACGATGATCTCTTCATTGGATTAACCTACGAGGAGGAGGAGAGTATTAAATTAATTTTTTTCCTCTTCCCCTCCAAAATTAAATATATTTAAATTATCGATCTCAACATTTCTATGTAGAAGAAGAAATCTGCTCCAATTCCATAAAATTTGGTAAATGCATGCAACTTCCCTTCAAGGGTTTTGCCCATACATGTTTTTCACCCAAAACTTAATGACATTACACAACATTTCTATGTAGAAATTAAATTCAATGTTATCTGTTTTTATGCGAAAAAAATCTTATCCATTGGAAAAATCACTTATTAAATATAAAAAAATGAATAAAATCTTAGCTATTTCATATTTTTATAAAAAATACACGTTTTGATTTTAATTTGAGATTTACTGTGTATATCATAAATTTTATGTTATCACACTACGCCCCTACATTAACTCAAGATCTAGTTAAATTGCAATTTGGTTAAGTTAGGTTTTAAATAAAACTAAATAGAAAATCTGAACCGTTAACTCGTAATCTAATTCAAATTGAGGTAGATTTTTTTTTAAAAAAAAAAAAACACTCTGTTTTAATTGAGTTATATCCATTTGAATTAACCTATTCAATTCATAATATGATCCGGGCTCGATTACAGGGACAAGAGTATCTCATCACGTTGTCCCAAAATAAAATAAAAATAAAAAACATGGGAGGATAAATGCAAAGGTGTGGAAAAGGCAAAAGGCTCAAGATTCGAGCCGGATGCCATCCCTTGAAGATTTCCAGCTGTCCAGCTGCAATCCCCTCACCGTCTAAAGAATTTTTAACAAATTATTTTCTTATAGGGTCCACGAGAAATTTAATAAATCATGCCTAGTTTATTAGCCCATAAAAAAACAAGCAAATAAAAAACAGGAAATGAATCGACAAAGAAGAAATGGTACAAGAGAGGGGGGCAGTTGAACGACTACCATGTTAAGAGACACCTATGAATTCATTTCCATAATTTTTTTTCTTACAATTGATTTTGTTGGATCCATTGTTGTTTTGCAAAAATAACATGTCGACTTGCTAACTACGTGGGTAGGATATGTGTGGATTTGTAAATGCATGTATTTTTTTTCATTTTATATTAATCCCTATGTCTTTTTTTTTGGATTCGAGTAAGATACATCCCGGAAAGAGTACTTTGTGAATCTAGATGAGCAAATAAAATTTTAATTGTTCCAGACTCTTACAAGAATTGTACATCCTGACTCGAACTCGAGATTTATTATGCGAATCTCTAACCTTTTAGTCATCTCATCACGTTTCTTAGAGATCCTTTGTACAAGTTTCAACTCATATACATTTCTGTTGAAAAATCCATTCTAGAATTAAAGACAGATAATAATAATAATAATAATAATAATAATAATAATAAAGTCTTCCATGCTTCATACATTGCATCATTCTAGTTATACTTTGCCTAAGCTATGTACACAACTGCTTAAAGCTTCCAGAATGTAAGTAGTTATGATGGAAATGGTTTCAACCAAAGTCATTGCCATTGTCTGTACCTACTACTAATTAAGTTGAACTTTAAATTTAAAATGATAATGTCACAAGTTTACTTTTTTTATAAAAAAATAAAAAGTACTTTTAAAAAAAATATATTTTTTTTCTGAAACAAAATCAAATTAATTTTTTTATTACGTTATACATTAAATCATCTTTTGATTATATATGATTAAGTCAACTTTAATCTATATGGGATTGTTCAAGTTCTATATCGATTTATTTTCAGTTAATTAGGCTCTCCTTTGTATCACGGTTCAATTATGCTTTGGAAAAATTAGATTTTTTTTAGTTTTAAATTAATATATTAGGTGTTTTTAGATCAGTTTAATATGTTAATATTAAAAAAAATATTTTAATAAATTTCTATACAAAAATCACTTTAAAAAACAAACTAAAACATACAAATTACTATTCTTTTGCCCATTTAAGCTCTTACATCACCTGAGCTAGACACCACTCTGAGAATTATTTTAACTACTTTCAACTCACAATCACTATCTGTGAAGATTTGTTCATCTACTGCCAAAACCAACCTCCCTGACATCTCATTTCAACGTTCTAGTCTTGATTTCAATCAAGATGGAAAAAACGCACCCCCAACTTTCTATGAAGAACACTGTATTTTGCATGAAAAAGGAAGGGGATCATGCCGGTGATGTTTGTTGAAGTGTTTAGTCGAGTAAATCTGCGAACAGTGCCATTGTTACCAAGATCAAAAACCTAACAAAACTAATTCTGCTGATACAGTAAGACGAGTTGGCCAACTGCTAGAAGAGGACACCACCCTCCCAAAACTGAAAAAGTTTTCACTTAGTAACCCTCCATGCACAGAATATCTCCAATGGTTTTGAAATCAATCACCTAATATCTGAAAACTTGTGGAATTAGGCATGACTAAACACACCGAGCCCAGTATAAATCCATGCCAGTGATTCTCCACTCCTGAAGCAAGCTCAAGCGAGTGGAAATTGGCAGACAATGGCAATACTAGTTCTGGCTATGGCTGCGTTCATTCTTGCAGCAGAGGCAGCAGCAATGGCATCAGCTGCTTCACTGGTCACATTTGTTTTTGGCGACTCGTTGACAGAGGTTGGAAACAACAAGTATCTTCAATATTCTCTTGCAAGGTCTGATTATCCGTGGTATGGGATCGATTTTCCTGGTGGAAAGGCAACAGGAAGGTTCACAAATGGGAGGACTATTGGTGACATGATCTGTAATACTGCTGCTAATTATCTTACAAATCAAATGCAAAACTTATTAGAGTTGTAAGAATGAATGCTTATTGGACTGACTTTTGTTTTCCTTGCTGGTTTTTGTGGAATTTGAAGCTGAAAAACTTGGGATTCCCTCACCTCCACCTTACCTTTCTTTGTCAAAATATGATGATGCATTACTTACGGGGGTTAATTATGCATCTGGTGGAGCAGGAATTCTCAATGAGACAGGATTATATTTTGTATGTTTGTTTTCTCTGCAGAAGAATCTATTTTGCTTACAAGTTCTCTAATGGCAACATAACCACACGTGTAGTATTTAACCCTTTTTGGGTTTTTTATGTTAATTTTCTGTGTTGCAGATTCAGAGATTATCCTTTTATGATCAGATAGACTGCTTTAAGAAGACTAAGGAATCAATCAAAGCTAAAATTGGAGAAGTTGCCGCCAACAAACTTTGCAACGAGGCCATGTACTTCATTGGACTTGGTAGGCATGCTTTGACATGTGAATGTATTGGTGATTCATGTTAGAATATCAATCATATTCTGGAATCTCATCTAATAATTTAAGGTTTTTGATGAGATGATTTCTTGACAGTTCAGACCCTTTTGCTAGGACAAAAAACTAGGGATGACAATTTATCTTTGGGGTATCTTTGCAGGCAGTAATGACTATGTCAACAACTATTTACAGCCCTTTTTAGCAGATGGTCAGCAGTACACATCAGATGAGTTTGTCGAACTCTTGATATCTACCCTGGAAAAACAGCTTTCGGTAAAGAACACATTCTCTAGTTGTCTTTTCTTAAAATTTCTGCTGTGTTTTTGGTAGGTTTTAACAAGAACTCTCCAAGCAATAAGCCATGTCTCATCAAACTTGATTATGATCAGATGCTATACCAACTGGGTGCCAGAAAGGTTGTCTTTCACGGGCTTGGCCCTCTCGGCTGCATTCCTTCTCAGAGGGTGAAGTCAAAGACTGGTCAATGCTTGAAGAGAGTCAATGAATATGTGTTAGAATTCAACTCCAGAGTTAAGAAGCTGATTGCCACTCTAAACCGACGATTCCCAAGAGCAAAGCTAACATTTGCAGATACTTACGGAGATGTTTTGGACTTGATTGACTATCCCACTGCTTACGGCAAGTTCTGTCATTTAATCGTTCTTCCGACGGAAAATTAGCTCTTTCCCTGAGCAATTCTTGTTTTATTTTCCAGGATTCAAGATCTCCAACACTTCATGCTGCAACGTGGACACCACCATAGGCGGCTTATGCTTGCCCAACTCAAAACTATGCAGCAACCGGAAGGACTACGTTTTCTGGGACGCGTTCCATCCTTCTGATGCGGCTAATGCAGTACTCGCAGAGAAGTTCTTTTCCACCCTCTTCTCCGGCCAGCCGTCTGTGGCACCAAAGCCTTCTCCTTGATTTATGCCTCTGAGAACACAAAAGCTGAATCCATGGAGCTGCCGCCCAGGCTTGTTAATTCCGTTCCGTTCCGTTCCGGCCGGAATGGCCGGAACGTTCCGTGTCATTAAAAAAACCGAGATGAAACGGCGTCGTTTTTGTCTTGGTTTTAATTCCGGCCCGTTCCGGAAATTCAAGCTAAATTCCGGCATGAACGTCTCGGTACCGTTCCGGCTCAAAATCATAATATTTCTTTTATTTTAGAATATTTTACTATCATAATATTTTGGAATTTTAGAGATGTTTCTAATTTTGAGATTATGTTTGTTTGACTTTGTGTTTGTATTGTATAATTTAAAGTTAATTTATCTTGAGTTTAAATTATACTTGTTAAATTAATATTTTAATTTTTATATATATATATATAATTAATTATATATGAACAGTACAACCCCAAAACAGCACGCCAAAATACTCTAAAACCAAAACGTTCCGTTCTAATAAAAAAACTGGAACGACCACAGGAACAATATTAACAAACCTTTGCCGCCACCCCTGCAAAGCGAACAAGGGCTCGCACATCTATCGATATTAGGTTTTTTGATGAAGAGACAAACACTATGTTCCATACAAATATTTGGATGAAACATTTCCCTTGTGAGAAAATGTAGTTCTGAAAATTAATTCCAAAATAAAAACATGTTTGTTTGGTGATATGGCGTAGCATGTTGTTATATAAAAAAAATAATTGAATATATATTAAAAAATATATATATATTTTTTATATTAGCTTGTCACTTTGTTTATAAATTGAGAACTCAAGACATTGAGAAAATATTTCGTTATTTGGTTAGAGTTTGATTTTGTAAAATGAAATTCTATATTAATAGTTAACAACTTGAGAATTGAATTTAAAACTTTGAAAATTATTGACCCACTTTAATTTTATAATTTTTGGGCTCCTAGTTTTTTTTAATAATTAACTTGATACAAATTTTTTATTCTATAATCTTTTATGAAATTTAAAATTATTTTCAATTTCAACCTTTAATGATTTTTTTAAGGTTACCCTCTTACTTTATTTTTCAAATTTGATCTATATTTTTTTTTATTGTCTTTTATAATTTTGTCATTCAATAAAAAAAATACACATAATTCATCCTCGTTTGTTGTCATTTCAAATGTGGGCCTTTTATAGGATTCATTTACATTATTATTTTTTTTTACTTTAACCCAAGATCAATTTTAATGTCATTTTTTTTTTAAGTTTTATCCCTGCTTTTTTATTAATTCACTTCTTTCCAATTTCATTTTTCTTTATTTTGTTTTGAATTAAAATTTATCATTTTCTAGTATCATAATCTAAAATAAAAATTTAGAGTTATTTTAAATTCTTTACAGTGGAGTTATTTTACATTCTTTACAGTGAATCAGTTTCCAATTTGTTTTACATTTAAAAAACATTCGAATTTTGTTTTCGATTTTTTTCATGTTTTAAAATTACTTAAAATATTAATATAAAAATAAATCTTAGAGAATAAAAGAATATTATCCTCTTATATTTTACATAAAAAATCATTTAAAAAACACACGGCATCTCAAACTGCCTGAATTTTTCAAATAAATCCAAAATTCCTTTAATGAATTAATCAATCCTAAGCAACATCACAAGAACAGATTGCTCTCAGTCAAAGGCCAAGGTTGTCCACATGAGAGAACTCAAGAGAAGGGGCAATCCTGCTTTTGTTTAAGCCAGAGAGAGACTTGTTTGTAATCCTTGACAGGAGCCTTCTTCTTTGCTCTATGAAAGGACAGATCAAAAGACAACCTCCACTCTCATAGAACAGAGAATCATCAAGCACTCATCAATGAGAACAACCAATAATCATTCTTTGGATTAAACAAAAGGAAGTTTGTTTTTAAACCCATAATCTCTCAAGCCTCTTTGTTTCAGTGTGGTTAAAGCAAAATCTATCATCATTGAGCAATCTTCACAAATTAAACCACCAAAATGATAAAATCAATCAAATTAAACAAAGGGGTGTTTCATAAAGAAGGATCTTCAACGCCGAAGTCTCATTAGACTGTAAAAATCATAAGAACAGTGAGAGAAGACAAAAGGGTAATGAGAAATGCGGTGAAAAACAGAACCTTTGAACCCAGAAACCTCTAAAATCTCATTCTTTCACTCATTGAATAAGAAAAAATGGTAAAAATAGCAAATTAGAGAAAAGAGGAGGCAGGGAACTTGAAAATAAAATGCGGGGCTCACGAGAAATCTGCTTGTCCAAAAAGTACCACGTTGATTTTGCACCATCTCGTATTCTATGTGATATTATGTGAGTTAAATTACAGAGAATATGCTTTGGTAAATTGAAAATCAGCAAAAAGTATAGAGAAATTAGACAAAGGGTAGGGGGATAAAGAACTTTACGCGTGCAGAGAAAGATGAGGAATCAGGCTCGGTGGCTGAAGATGGATTACAGGTATATTTATAGTGAAGCAACTAGGGATTAGGGTTCTACAGAACGCACCGTTTTTCCTTTCATTTTTCTTTCTTTCTTATTTTCCTTTTAAGACGAGGTTATCAAACCCACGGTTAACCTGGCTGTTCGCACTGCATTTCAAAAAAACAGTTATTTTTTTTAATTTAAAATTAAATTTTTTATGTATTTAGATAATTATAGTAATATCAAACAATAATTTTTAAAAAATAATAAAATTATTTTTTTTCAAAAATATTATTTTAATACAGTTCTAAATAAAAAGAACTTTCAAATACAAATTCATCCACACTCTCAAAAAATTATTTAGATATTAATTACTTGAGTTTGCTTTTGAAATAAATTAAGAGCTGGTTAGACCAAATTTACATAATAGGTCAATCTACAATTTTATTGATGAGCTAAATCTAGGTGAGATTTGTCGGCTTTAATTTTATTTTTTAAACTCCTTTTTGTTTGAAATAATATTGTTTTTAGTTTTGTAATTTCGTTTTGTCTTACAATCTAGTTTTATTTAAGAAAATAAAATAATTTAATTTATGATAATTCAAATTAACCTAGTAAATTCACAATCGGACTAATTTTAAGGTATTTGAACCATTTAGGGAGCAATTGGGTTATTCTCCTTGCGTATGTTTGTCCCTTAATTTTAGCTTCTTTTTTTTCCTTTTAATATAATTTGTATTTTTTTATATATAGATTCTATCCTTCTATTATACATGTTAATTGTTATAGATGTTTCTTTAGTGTTCTCAACCTTTCATTCAATTATCTTAAATCATATAGCACATGTAAAAAATATATACATCGATAAGATTTTGAAAAAAAAAAGAATAAAAATTACAAACCAATGGAACTTTCTTACAAAATTGAAAAAAAAGTGAGAATTTATTTATTTTTAAAAAAATATCACATGAATGAAATCACAAAAAAAAAAAAAAAATGGTTGTGGCTTGGTGACATAGAAGATCAGTTTGTTATTGACTTTAGAGTTTGTATTTATAAGAAGATTTTAGAGGCTGATTCATTGATTCTCCGATTCATCAAATCCTTGCCAAATTGTCCATGTATCTAATTTCCCACAAGTAGGAAGATCTCGTAGCTTAATCAACACTCTAAGTCAAATACAGCCAAAACATTCCAGTTTCATTACTCCATTCTGTTTCGGCCAAATAATAGTTTTTAAATAATAAATAATTTTATTATCTCTTAATCCGACCATTAGATTGAAATGAAATTTTACAAGGAGTTTTTTGATATATTTATATATATTATGTTAAAATTTCAGAGCAATCAGAGAATGTAATGATCTTACGAGATTGATAATGATTTTCTCGTAATATTATACATGTTCATAATTTTATTCAAAAAAATCATTTTATTATATTTTTTTAGATTAAATTGCACAATTCTAAATAATTTTATTTTTTAATTTGAACATTTTTTTTTTGTTTTTGAATTAATATATTTAATTATATATACACACACACATAAACAGTACAACCCTGAAACAACGCACCAAAACGCTCCAAAACCAAAATATTCCTTTCCAATTGAAAAGACAAAACACTAACCGAAACAGAATTGACAAGCTTAGTTTGACCCTTTCTCTTGCGACAAAAGAAAAGTTTGGAGATGTAGATCAATTAACTACATTCTGCCATACCCAACTAGAATTTCCACCAAAAAAGAGGTTTGCTAACAATAGTTGCCGGTTAATGATAATCAGAAGGATATATATCACATCTTTGCATTATAAAGAATAATAATCCAGTTGATGCCAAAACAAATTCAGGCTCTTCTCCAGTTTCTTTTGTACAATAACTCGATGCCCCAATTCCCCCTAAAACCCTAAACCTCCACCAAGACAAAGGAAACACTCCCACAACCTAGTACAATACTCTGTCACAAAATTTTCAGGGCTGCAAAAGATTTCAGCACATACCAGTTTACAAGAAAACTATGCTACAGATGAGAACTCTGAGGAGCAAGAAGCTCATAGAACCGAGGTTGTAATACAGATTTCGGACAGGAGGAGCTGAACTCGTGGAGTTCATTGATGGGGCTGTAATGTTTCCAACACTATTCATCTTGCCGGTGCTGCAAGCAAGGATCAATTAAACATTATTAGAAGCATGCCTAACTGGTAATCTCATGTCTGTAAACGAAGAAAAAGGGTATTCAAATGTTAGTGACTCCGAAAGGGCATTTAGCATACCTTCCAGGGAATATACAGGTACCATGACCTGCCATTTTATCAAACAGGGCATTAGAACTTCAGGAATGGTTTTTTCATGAAGCATGACATTAACTCGGCCAATAGATAAAAAGAATAGAAACAGAAATAATCACACATTAGAGAACAAATGTTGAAATTGAGGAAGCAGAATCTCACTCGGGTTTGTAGTAGTGATAGCAGCCACGCCATTGAAGTCGCATGTCCCAGGAGCCTTCCCCATCCGATTATAGTAGCTGTTAAATGCATAAGTTGCGTGTGCAATCACATTGTCTGGTTCGTAACATGCCTCTCCCTGCAACATAGCACTACAATTAACCTTGCCAGGTCCACAAGCCCAATCCAGAGCAGCTTGCAGCATCTTCGGGTCAGCGCCTTCCTTTGCAGCGCAGTAAGTTTGGTTCGTAGTGTCATTGGCTAGAACCAAGCCAGCCCCAGTCAGATGCAATATGTAAATAGGTTCCCCGTTTGCATTAAACAATCCCCAATTCTTCTCTGAGACTGGCCCGGGTTTCAAATCTTCATTATACAGCTCATAAATGTATGTACTAACAGCAATTCCAGGGTGATTGGGGGTTCCAGTCTTGTTCAGCACATGCCTGATCAGATTACTGTTGTAAGTGTTGGCATTATCTAGAGTTGCATCCGGCTCATTAGTATCACCTTTAGATGGCCAGCCAGATTCAGTCACCATGACAGGGATGTTAGTGAAGTTCAGAAAAGCCATGGCGAAGTACGAGGCATCAACCATGGCATCAAAGACATTAGAATAGTGAACAAGTGTGTTAGCATCTACAGCTTCCTTGGTTGGAGCAAGAGGCTTCATGAGTGCATAATCTAATGGAATCACACCATTTGATTGCATATAGTCATAGTAAGGGTATATATTGAGCATCAAGTGTGACCCTGTAGACTGCAGGAAATTGAGCATGGGAATCAAAACTGGATTCCATGAGCGGTTAAAGAAGGCTTGGGATGGCGGGAAGGAATCAAGGATAACAGATGAAGAAAGGGGTGTTGAAACTTTGATTTGGCGATCTAGATTGGATGCAACAAGGGCTGAATGAATGTACTTCATGGCACTGACAAGGACTGGCGCTGTATTGGGTGTGGAGGTGAAAACCTCAGAACCTACACAAATGCCTGTGATGTTTGTAGCTGGGTAATGAGCCACAACATTATGTGAAACCCAATTAGCAGCAGTTGAATTCGATTGACCAATTCCCAGAAGCTGTTCATTGGGAACGGAGATCATGACCTGAATGCCTGTATCTGCTAGTGCAACTAGCATGCCGCGGTCAGCATCGTAGAGGCGGACATGCCTGATTTGCTGAGCCTTGAGGAGGGCTACTGCTTGAGTTGGGTGAGGCATGTCAGAAAGGTCTGTTCCTATGTTAACACCAATGAATGCTTCTGCAGGAAACACAAAATGAACATTGTAATATTGCATCTACGCCAAAAATGTATCACCAACAAGTGGAAAAATGCAATTATGCAAAAGCAAGTGTCCCGTGAGGGAATATAACAGAGCAATACAAGCTCACAAACCACTAGCTCAGATGATTCAGTACAGAAAACGCAAGCCATCAGGAAGAGGACAGCTAAAATACAATTCAATTAATTACCACATGATTAGCTTTTTACAAAGGAAAGAGGATCATGGTCACCTAAGACACATGAGAACAAGTCCACTGCACTTATACGGCAGCGGCTTCCTCCAACCAGGAAGGAAAGGCATTCGGTGAAGAGCTTTCTTTGGATTTAGAGGGTTTGAAGACTCCTAACTCATTATAGGAGATATTTCATAACAGCGCCAAGGCAGCTATCTCTTCAATCTTAGTATGTAAGAGCAAATATAATTTGTTGACGAGACTTTAGCAGTGAACCGGCAAGATGGTCTTCTTTTTATCTTTCAAGTTTAAGTTTTTGTAAGATTTCATGTTCTTACTTGAATTACCTCCATTAGCTGCCTCCTCTTCACTAGTCTCACTCTTTTTTTTTTTTCAAGCATAAGATGTCTCTCTCTATTCTTGTGTTTTATGCAAACAAGTGAGAATTGGCTTCTCAAAAGATTAGTTCCTTGATCAGCCATGTCCTAATAAATTATGGTTGGATGGTACTATGGGCAATTTAGATGGCTCAACTCAAAAGTTTGTGACAAATTATTCACGGACCAGCTATTCTTGCTTCAGTAATTTTATGATGCCCAAGCTGTAACCAGTGACTTATTACAGCATGGGCCCACCTACCACCTAGTATTGCTGGCAAGAGTTCAGCTATAGTTAAGTGACTTTGGGAATGTTTGTCTTTTGAAAGTATTTTTTTATTTGAAATATATTAAAATGATATATTTTTATTTATATTAGTATATGAAAATAATTTAAAAACACTAAAAACAATTTATTTAAAATAAAAAATAAAAAAAAATCAAATTTTTTTAAAACATTTTTAAAACACATTGATAAACACTCAGTAACAAAAGCAATGTTGACAAGAATGGTGGGTGAACTCACGCTTTAATTAGTGGGATATACACCATTCAAAACTCAAGTACGATAGATTGCTTTGTTTTTTCCTTTTAATTAGGATTGAATCCTAACTCGAATATGAGAAACTCAACACTACGAGAGACTATTGTATGTCAGGCTTAAGAGCATCATGATTTACTATGTTGAATCAGACTAAATTGTGGAAACGTGATGCCCTACAAAGATAATTTGTTGAATCAAATTAACTGAACTAACCATGTTGTCGTTAGAATCATATCCTTAGAACCACATTGTAGGCAATACTCTCTCCAAACGAAACCATCATAAAACTGGTGCATAATAACTTATTTGACATGATTAAGGAGACATAATCTACAACTTGTTGGCATTGATACTCAAAGTCTCCGAAGCAACCTCAAGTGAAGCTGAGAGAAAATGAGAAAGAAAGCAATGTGCTGGATGATGCATCTATTTTTAAGCTAACTTCACTATTTTTCTTATTCTCTATGGGATTTGAAGTCATTCCATTTGCATAAACACTTATAGATACTTAAGAACCAAAACCCTTATTCTACCTTAAACCTTACTTGTCTTGGTAATAACTTAAATGCAGGAAGAAACTACACAGTAGACAACACCCCCGAAAAGAATAACTTGTAGGTATTGCACTTTTGTTTTGCTTGCATTGCTTCATTCAAAAGATTTGACATCCTATTCTGCACAAAACCTTCTATTTATGTGACCTTGGTAGTTTGATCCATTGCTACCTAGATTTTGATCTCATGGTCCAATACTTGCCTTCATCACTAGCATGTTTAGCTTAAAAATATGGATAATTTTCAGCTAATTGAAAACGTCCAACATATAATGATCTCTTAAAGGCCCACTTGTCGTTGTAGTGGAGATGCTTCCCACCACACCGACATACAGGTATAGCGTAGGAATGGGATTGGTTCTTTTCTTTTTGAGTTCTTTTATACTTGTTGTGACAAGAAAGAAAACTGCAGTGTTATATATATATACATTGATACACACGCACATACCATATTGATGCTTCCAATGTAATGGTTTAATAGGCCAAAAAAAAAGAAGAGAAAGAAAAACAAACATAAATTTATTTACTAATGCATGCACAAATTCTCGGTAGAGTGATGGGGATGGACTCCTGCAATTTGAGATGCTAGAATGAAGCATGGGTGAAAGAGGAAGGATATTGCAAATGGATAAAGGGATAAAACAAACAAAATAAAAAAGAAAGTAGCATGGTGATTCCCAACGATGCCTGGCCCAGGTTTCAAGTCCTAGAAGAGGGGCTTTAACTCTCTAAACTTTGACCAGTTGCACTGCCCAAGGCAGAACCATATTCCTATACGAAAGAACAAGAGGGTAAAAAACGAAAAAAAACTATGAGCTGGTGGATAATGTAGTAGGCTGATAGAATCTTGGAGGTCACAAAACTCCCTTACCTATTTACTCAATCGTGAAGAAGGAAGTGGGCATTTAAGAGATTTGCATGGAGTGAGGGCCAGGTTTTCAACAAGGTCATGTTCTGAAACAGTAGCCAGGATGAGGACCCAGAGGAAAACAAAATCTAGAACCAGCTGGCCTCCACAATATACAAACATTTATCTCAGAATGTTAAAGAACAGAAATGAAACCCTTTTCTTCCATTTAATTACAGAACATTCAGCATAAATCGAGGAACATTAAATTAAAGCCCCCAGGTCTCAACTTCCCCTCTGTTATTCCTTTATGTTTTAATTTTTTAATATTTAACCAGCTAAACCTCACACACAAGCAAGCACCGATGCAACAACAAAGACACTGCCTACAATCTTTACAGCTTTTTTCACAAAACCACTTAACATTTTGCTTTACCTTCAATTGCAACACAAAAGTTTACTTGAAGATCAAATCATTTCAAAGCTTTTAATGCAGGGAAGAACAGGTAAACTATCTGAAACCATCAGATAACTATAATATAGAAGCCAGTGGAAAAAAGAAAAGAAGAATGAAAGCAAAACAAGAGGTGGAAAAAGAAAGCAAGAGACCCTTACCATCATCAGCAGCAACAAAAGAAACTTCTGCTACTAAGACCAGAAGTGTAAGAACAAACACAGACTCCATCTTCCAGAACATTATTTAAAGAAACTAAGAATTGAAATCCCAAGAGTGTGTAGAGAGAAAGAGAGCGAGAGAGTGAGTGTGAAAATGGTGTTAACAAAGAAGACTAATGTGATCAAGTGGGTCAAAAAACAAGAAAATAAGGGAGGTAGAGAGAGAAGGTCAGAGAATAAACGGTGAAGATATCATCTGCAACACAGTAGACAAGACAAAGCAGTGTTTAAAGTCCAACGTAAAAAGCGTTGTTGTGTTAAGAAACCAAAGCCTGGGCAAGCTTTAGTTGTTTGGCGGTGTTCTGTTTTGCTGTTGGTAACCGTAAAATTGCTATAAATCATTTTTATATGGTCCTTGTATTTTTATATAATTGATGAAATGAACCCTTTAGTTTAAATTTGATCAATAAACTTTCTTTGCTTTTTTAATCTTACACAACATTTATCTTGCTAGGTAAAATTAGAAAGGTTTTGCATTTATTTTGGCTTTACAACTTACTGCAAGAACCCAACTAAGTAAGGAAATCTACAGGCTGTCTCCTTTCAATTATTCCTTTTTATATTTTATTCTCACAAATAAAATCATGCGTTCTTAAAAGAATTTTTCATGGTTATAAGAATAAATTAAGAGTTGGACTAGTTAACTTAGTTTAATCTTAGTCAATCAAAATGTATTTTAGTTTTTTCTTTTAAAAAAAATAAGTCATGTCTCATCTAGATTTTAGTCAACTAGTTCAACATGTTTAGATCTCACCTAGTTTGATATAAAATCAAACTCAAGTCTGGTCTGGAACAAACAAGTTACGAGGTGACTCGTAAAGTCTATTTGGAATTAGAGTGTGATTACGGTTGTTTTTTAAAGTGTTTTTTTAAAAGAAATGCATTAAAATTATGGTTTTTTAAAGTGTTTTTGAAACGCAGTGTCAAACACCTCTTTAATATATCTATGTTGAGTCAATAATTCATGACTAATGATTAGAGGGTTTGGAGTCATCATCATCTTCTTTAACTGGAAGTGAAGGATTGGTTTGATAATTGATATATCTTTAATGGCGTAAAAGTGAAAGGATCATGGAAATGGCTTAGCCCAGTAAATTTTTGTTACCGTTAAGAGATCTTCATATAGATCAGATCAGAGGTCTTTTTGCAGTTTGTGTGGATGCGAGTGTCTTGAGTGCTGTGAAATTTGATGCTGTCATTTCTGTGCTGGTGACTAGGAGAGAAACGTGGGACAAGTTCTCCATGGAGGATACCCAACGGTCCAATTTGTTTTTTGTCTTTTTTAATTATTAATATTGTTCTTTTTTATTTGGATCCCTTGCTTTTTCTGTCAATAATTGGGAATATCATTTCATGTCGTCAACTTTTTGTTAAAGAAATTGCACTTATTAGGAGATAGAATTAGCATTTCAAGAATTCTTTGAGCTCAAGCATTTTAAGACAAACGATACTGATCTAACTAACAGACTTTCCCATGTAAAAGTTTTGAATCATTAGATTTTGATTTCTTTTAAACTGACCCATGCAAATTTTTTTATTTTGAAACATATCACATCGAAGTAGCAAAGTTAATGAATTGTTGTTGGAACAATGCAGCCCATGAGATCACACTGCTGATGAGACATGAGTGGCCAAATATTTTTGTCAAGTTTGCGATGATTCCATTAGTGCAGCCTTCACAAGTTTTTTTTTATATATATATTCAATAGGTCATGATGTATATGAAAGGGTAGAGAATAATATAAATTATATTTTAGGATCTCGTTTAATAACTTAAATTTTTAAATGAAATGATTCATTAACATAGTATCAGAACCTTATTGATCCAACAATAATGAGTTTAAATCTCACTACCTATATTCTATATTATGAAAAACCAAATACAAGGTAACGTGGGTTTGTTTAAATTTCAAGCCTGAAAAGTTTTCACTTACAAAGTGTTAGAGAATGATATAAATCATATTATGAAATCTCATCTAATAATTTAAAGTTTGAGGTGAGATGATTATTTAACAGGGAAATGAATAAAAATCAAGATGTCTCGCGTATCCTTATCTAATATAAGATTGGATCTTTCATGTATGATTATAGATACTTGTTAAAATTAAATTCTAGTTGTCATCATAGATGCTGATTTGAGAGCACTAGAACAGATAAGATCAATAACTTTGCTAGGGAATACAAATTCACATAGCAAACATAAGAGAAACTTTGATATAAATTTTATCTTCAATATTAAAAAGGATGTTAAGCTCTTTGAGAGGATGCATCAATATTTTAGAAAGAGTGAAAGACTTTGTCAATTGAGCCAGATGCATGAATAAATTTTTTTTGGATCAAAACCCTATTATTTAGAAAACACATAGGTTCGAGTGAGTGAATAAAACCTTAATTATTCTAAGTTTTACAAGAAAACACTGACTTGAATTTGAGATCTACTGTTCAGAACATAAATTTTTTGTCATCACGTCATGTTTTTTATACCATAAATCACCTTATTGGGTTTGACTTTCAATTAGTAGAAAAAAAACATTTTTATATCGCGGGTCATCAAGAAATTAGAAATCCATCAATCATGAAGATCAAGTGATCACCATAAATAGTCTTATATTTTTTTATAGAAGACAATAAATAGATACAAAGAACACTTTGAGAGGAAAAAAACCCGTCTATTTTTATCGACTTCATTAAATTCATCAGCGGAAGAAACATTTTTTTCAATAAAGATGTTAGAAATAGAAAGATCACCAGGTTCTTTCAATTCTTGTAATGGGATTCCAATGATTGGATAACATTCACACGCCATTTACAAGTGAAAAAGAATGTAAAAACAACACCTCAAATAAACATGTTCCTTCTCTAAGGTCGGGTCTATAATGCTTCAAAACATTCTCAGTCCATTCCTAATACCTACCTTGGAGTGTACTCAAGCAGATTGCAAAACAATTCTTGCAAGTACGTAGCACCATCAGCATGTTTGTGGTAGTTTAGTGGCTACAAATCAACCAGAAAAGATTTTGAATGTGAAAAATAAGACTGTCACTAACACATTTAGGTTAGTTTAGTGACTGCAAATCAACCAGAAAAGATTCTGAATGTGAAAACCAGGATCGAGATCGTAAAACTTGAACCATCATAGTCTGTAAAGTCCACAGAAAGTCTCTGTAAAACTGTAGGCAGATGCTGGATAGGAAAATCCAGGTCTGAGACCTGCAGT
The DNA here is from genome assembly GCA_964035475.1 of Salix caprea. Lineage (NCBI taxonomy): Eukaryota > Viridiplantae > Streptophyta > Magnoliopsida > Malpighiales > Salicaceae > Salix > Salix caprea. Next base: position 2,097,606 of record OZ037748.1, on the reverse strand, counting down.
GGACTGTAAAACTGTAAGAAGATGCTGGATAGGAAAATCATGATCGGCTCATCACTTTGATCGGCAGAGTATGATTTCTAGGCTCTGCATGATTGCAGACTCTCTGGGCCAAACCAACTCAAAGAGTTGAAATGATGAACAGCTGCTGGTACAGTGATGGAGCTGGGTTTGGGTAGTTTGAACTTTGAACATCATCAAGTTTTGTTTTTGGATTCAAAGAGTTAGGTTGTGGGATAACTTAGTCCCTCTTCATTGTATTTTTACATATTAATGTTAAAAATAATTTTCAAAAAATAAAAAAAAAATTATTTTGATGCATTTTTGAATAAAAAATATTTTTAAAAGTAAACACAATCACACTCTCAAACAGACATTTAACCACGAAACAAGAATGAATAATAGTTTATTTATAGATATTTTCTTTTCATGCAAAAATCTATTTTTCAACAACTTCAACTAAACACATATTTTTTTCTTCAAAGAAAACTAACACATGAAAAAAATAAAAATAAAACTAGGTTTAAAATCGAGTGAGATCTTGGAATTTTGGAGCTTCGGCCTGATTAGCATTTCACTAGGCCCAGCCCATGTCATTGAGCCTCACTAGGCTAGGTGGACGTGCTGCATTTGGGCTCTAGCCTTGGTTCCGGACCTCACCGGCCCAATCACAGTGTGAAAGTTGCGTTGACGGCAGGAGTACAGTACAGATTCTTCCATTGTCAATCTTGGCTTCCAGCACTTTTCAATCATAAAAAATATACTTTCTGAAGTCGATGGTGACACCCACCGAGCATTTCTTAATCATATCCTCCTTTAATTTCTCACAAAATACATGCTTAATCACTTCAATATTTCCTCCCATGGTGTATTTAATCAGATCCATGATTGCTGATAAGGGATTACTAAGCTTTTTGTTTGTTTAATCGCAGGCACTAATTCTTCAGCAAGAGGCCCACACCCTCAATTATTCGATAATACACAAAATTATAGTCGATGAAGTAAAGTTTAATTACAGTCAGATATATAATCGATGAAGTGTAGTTGCCATTTTAGAAATAAAAAAGTATATGTCTTGTTTATATATCTTATCTAATTGTATTGAAGAATAAAAATCTCCCTTTACAAAGATCTTCTATCCTAACTCTCCGTCCACATATGTTTTGCTTAATCGTCCCAAGTAAAGTTGTCAATTCCGTTCCGGTCGCTGTTCTGGTTTTTTTATTGGAACGGAATGCTCCGGTTTCGGATCATTTCGGCGTGCTGTTTCGGGGTTGTAATATTCATATATAATTAATTATATATATATAAATTAAAATATTAATTTAACAAATATAATTAAAATTCAATATAAATTAACTTTAAATTATACAATATAAACACAAAGTCAAACAAATATAATCTCAAAATTAGAAAAAAAAATCACAAGTTAATCAAAATAAAGAGGATTTTAAGGCCGGAACGGCACACCCAGAATGGTACCGAGACGTTCCGACCGGAATTTCCGGAACGGGCCGGAATTAAAACCAAGACAAAAACGACGCCATTTCATCTTATTTTTTTAACGGAAACGGAAAATTCCGGCTGTTCCAGCTGAAACGGAACAAAATTGACAACTTGTTCCCAAGCCCCCGCCCCCCAGCCAGCAGCCTGTTAGAGTATAATATAATCATATTCTGGGACCTCACCTATAAGATTAAACTTTTAGGTGAGATGGTTCCTTAACAGAGTCATGGCTCCTAGGTTTGAAAGAAAAAGTGAAGTCACAATCATCTCTCGCCATGCACACGTTAGAATGACATCAATTATAGAGAAATAAGACCAGTAGAAGTATATAATAAAGATTTAAATGAGTTCCGGGTAACTCATTCCTTGACCAGTGGTGCCAATCTCTCTCTAGAAGTAGCCATATTTTGCCAAAATAGTTACATCAGTAGACTTTGAAAGTGGAATATTAGCTGTTTGAGCTGAGAAAACACAGGCTGAGAAGCAATATTCCAAGCAAAAACTGAAAGACTTTGTTTAAAGTTGTGATTGTGCCAAAAAACTTACTGTCCTTAGCTGTTGAAGTCCAAACAAAGTTTGCAGCGAAAATGGAGTCTTGAGAGGGACAGAACGAGTAGCCCCACCACCCCGAGGGAGCTACAATAAAAATACAGATGCATGGACTCTTGGAATTGAATGACGCGGTTTTGGTGTGTGAAAGGAAGAAGATTCCTGCATCATAACATAAACCTATTGAGATTTTTTTTTTACGATGAAATTTTATTTTCTGGAAAATGTATTTTATGAATTCAAGTGAATGAGTAATATTCTGGTTGTCCCAGATTTTTATAAAGAATACACGTCTTGACTCAAATTTGAAATTTACTGTACATATCACAAGTTCTTTGTCATCACATCACACTCCCCGAGAAAAAACCCCATGAGTGCATGCAAGCACAGTCCAAATATTTGTAGATTAACGTGTCAATATTGGAGTTGCTTCATTCCATTTCGTTGGATATCATCGAAGGGATGTTTATATATATATATATATATATATATATATATATATTTGATCAAATCTAGATTGAAATTGAATGAATGAATTAAATTATAAAATAATTTGGATCGCTAAGATTTAACCGAGTTAATAATTTTTAGTTTAAATTCAAACTTGAGTTGGGATCTTAGATTGCGAGTTTCTCGAGTAAATCCATTAGACTAAATTTAAAAACTATGAATCTCATTGTTTTTTATGCTTTTTCATCATTAATTTTTGGATTTTAAGCCATATAAATTAGTTATTTTCTATTTCCAAGATCTCACGCCAGCTCTTACAAAAATATTAAAAATGTGATCTTCGGATAGAAATCTAAATTTTAACCGTTGAATTATTTCTATCGAGCTGTATCATAAAAGCTGTATATATATGCACAACACGTTTCATTCTCTAACATATATTTGCATAATTTAAAGTGATCATTACTTGTTTCTTAATGTCAGCTTTTACGTAGATTTGTGTTAAAGAACCATCTCACCTAAAAATTTAAGCTTGTAAATGAGGTCTCATAATATGATTTATATTATTCTCTAATACACCCCTCAAGTGAAAGCCATTTGGGCTTGAAACTTGCACAGACCCACATCACCTTGTGCTTGATTTTTATCAAATAGAATGAGGGTGGTGAGATTTGAACTCGTGACCGCTGGGTCAATAAAGCTCTGATACCATGTTAAGAAACCATCTCACCTAAAAGCTCAATCTGTTAGGTGAGGCTCCAGAATATGATTTATATTATTCTTTAACACTTCCCCTCAAGTGAAAGCCCTCTAGGCTTTAAACTTGCACAGGCCCATATCACCTTGTGCTTGGTTTTTTTATCAAATAGAATGGGGGTGGTGAGATTCGAACTCGTGACCGCTGGGTCAACAAGACTTTGATACCATGTTAATGAACCATCTCACCTAAAAGCTTAAACTTGTAAGTGAGGTCCCATAATATGATTTATATTATTCTCTAACGTATAATTTGATACGCAAAACTTGGACATGGATAAAACAAAAACAATAAAAATACCTCTATAACCCAATACATAGAATTTACGAGGGAGAGCACGTGATTCATGGGATCAAGATTTCACTTGCAGGGAGATCTGAGCTCTTGTTACCGGTCGACGGTCCACAAAATATAATGGTTAGGAGCATAGTGGTCGGTATAACATAAATCTAGCCGCCTCCCTTTTTCAACCTGTCCATAATTATTCAGCCACACTAACTTGGACAGCTATAATTTATAGAGATGTAATTAACACTTAACCCTAATTAATCATTTTGTTTCAGGAAAAGGATAGGGAAGGATACAAAAAATCAAAAAAGAGAGAAAAAAAAAAGAGGCAGAAAGAACGAGGGAGGGAGAGAAAACAAGGGGTAAAAGACAAGATAGAGCTCAGTGCGCATCTTACAATATTGAAAATAAAAATAAATAAATAATTTTCCGAGTATTTGAACGTATAATTGCTGCTGCATGGTCAGGCCAGCAACTCGATCGACCTTTTATATGTAATTTTTGACGGAAAGTGAGCTGACTTTGAACGCAATCTTCTCTTTGTTGACCGCCTGTTTGCATAATTACAGATAGAATTGAAAATAAAATAAAATATGTGGGAGTTGCTATATATCCCCCAATCGTTTTAAATTTTGGAGATATTTATATTTCAATTTTATAAGAGGCTTTGTATTATACAATGAGATTAATGGTCATCCTTCACGAAATTATAATAATTGAAGAACTACAATTCTTAGTAATTATTAATACGGAACCTTTGATTTTTTTGTATCAAATTATTTATAAAGTAGAATATTAAGTATGTTTGTATTTTTTATTTTGCACTCAATGTCATGGATCCTTCCTAGTTCCTATTAAACTCGAATAATCCCTTTTAATCTTCATGCCATCCATTCAAGCCCTAAGGTGCGAGTCAAATTCGTTTCATTTTGATTAACTGAGATGATATAAAATAAAAGGTGAGTATCAATTCAAAGAGTTCAGTTTGAATAAAACCAAATTGATTGTTTTTTTCTTTCAATATTTCGAACCAAATTAAATGAAAATAAAAATGATAGGCTCATTTTGATTCGATTCGATTCGATTTTACTTTTATCAAAACCGAATAAGTTCGAATGAGTTAAAAATAAAAAATAAGATGTTTTCATTTGTTTTATATCGATCATTATCGAATCAATGGTTGAACCAGGCAAAACCTCTAATTAGAGAAACTATATACATTGATCAAGAAGTATTGGCTGGATTGAACTAAATTATATTTTTTTTACTGGGTCTGTAAGGACTTAATCAAGGGGACTATATTAAAACAAGTTGTCCAACTAAATGTAACTTTCACTTACCTTTCAATAGGAGTTTAAAATATTTGTGTCAAATGTCAACTTAATGTCGAGTCTATGGTGGTTGTGGAACTAATTTTTTATTTTTTTTATGTCTGCATGAAATATATTTATCGTCCAGTTAGCCACCTACATTATCTTCATGTAACACAGTCATGTCTTGTAAAAAACATCCATGTTTTTCCTTGAGTTCATCCACCAAACATACTTGGCTCGTAAGGTTCGAGAGGGAACAGGTTTTAAATGCAAGTTCTACGATTGCTACCTTCAAAAACCTCGTATATATCTTTAGCCCACGACAATTTTCATGGGAATTATGATGCAAGAAAGATCTTCATGAAGTCCCATCGTGTTTAGATTCTTAAACTCTATACATATATGATGTCTCGAGAAAAGATCGATGAGGACAATAGAAATAAACAAAACACGATCTCTTCTATTTTTTGTTTTTAAAATAAACAAATTTCAATCTAAACTTATCTTGGAAATAAAATTATTTTATATTTTTATCTTTTCTACATGTATCATTTATGTTGGTTTAATATGCACCAATATTTAATCGAGAGATTATAAGTTTCGCACACAGGAAAAAAGATGGCCATTTTCCCGCCCAGCAAGGAGCAAAACTAGGATCAGATTAAGACAAGATTGTCAGGATCGACCGTTAATTATTACATTTCTCGATCTCTTTCGAGAAACACAATGTCTTTTATGTGGGCCTAATTATGTAATATATATATATATATATTGGATGGTGCTGTTTTGAAGAAATAAAAGGTAATAATCAAGTAAATTGTAGAATGGTGATGAATAATCAACTTAGCTAATTTTCGTGTATAAAAAAGAACATTCAACTTAGCTTGATGAGATGAATATATAAACAAACATTTAAAGTGTGGAATTTAAAGTTTATTCAGCTTGAATATTAATTATGAGTTGTTATTTTGGTTTGTTTTTCCTAAGAAGAGCTGTATAAGTTGGATCGTATATAAGATTTGGTGAGAGCTCAGAGTCGTGGAGGACTATTTTTATGCATGTGATGACTAATCAATTGTATTTATATATAATAACACAAATTTAAAGAAACACAAGACCAAAAATCATTAACTTATTATTTAATTGATAAGTTAACAATTTATTAATTCATCAAGGTATTTTTATTTCTTAAGCAGTGAACTTAATGATACATACATGGTGTATCATGATTATAAGAATATTACCTAATTATAAATTGCAAAGTATTATTATTATTATTTTATATATTTATTTAATCAGAATAAGTTCATGAATGTGGTTCATCTTATTAAATAGATGGATCTATATATTTTTGGATCAAACTAAAATTACACTCAATGTATACTTAATTAATCTATTTTATGAGCATTAAATCAAGCAAAAACATCTCAAAAATGAAAAATTGTATCATAAATGTTGAAACTAAATACAATGGTTTTTCATCTTAAAGGTGTAAGAAAATCAACAATAACATATGAAATAAATAAAGTATCATGAGAATTCAACATAGAAAAGCCAACACTTATCCTATGAGAAAGTATAAGATTATAAAGTATCATACAAAATTGCTCTTTCACCCAAAATCTCAAGAGTAACCTAAAACCATCTTGTCTCTCATCTCTTTAGCCTCCAAAACATAGATAATGAAAACATTCATAGATAAGCCTTAACCCTAGAATATAACAACTTTACATTTTTATATATGAACTAAGCACATATATACCTATCTTCTCACATATGACTACAATTTAAGACAAACCCAATGATGATAATGTTTTTCTTTTTATAATATACATTATATTGCGTGGTATACGATGAATTCATTGACACTTCAAATGGTTTCTAGACCTTTCACGATTGCAAATGGGAAGATGTGGTGGTGGGATTTTATGATTGAAAAAGATGTAGACTTGTTTTCTTCATTGTTCCTGGAAAACAACTCGACCATGTTTTATCTGGATCAGGTAAGATGAGTGGTTAACTCGGCCATGAATATTTAATATTATAGTGTACACATAATTGCAGAATGGAATTTATAATAATGAATTCATAAGGATTTGGTCTAGGAGAACCAAGTCTTCCGTCCAGCCTAACTCAATTATATCAAAAGAATGAACAAGTTGAGTTATGATTAGTTGAGGTTAGGCACAGGATAAAGTCCAACCCACTGCCGCCCTATATTTACTATTACGTTGAATTATTTTTTTTAACTTTTACTCTTGACTCGGAGCTGTGAGAGCATATTTCCAACGCTGGATTATAAAGTTGATTAGTGTTAGAGAATAATATAAATTATATTATGAAATTTTATTTATAAGTTTAAGTTTTTAGGTTAAATGATTCCTTAATATGGTATCAGAGCCTTGTTGACCTAGCGGTCATGGGTTCGAATCTCACCACCCCAATTCTATTTGATAAAAATCAAGCACAAGGTGATGTGGGTCTGTGCAAGTTTCAAGTTCAAAGGGCTTTCACATGAAGGAGTGTATTAGAGAATAATATAAATCATATTATGGGACATCACTTATAAGCTTAAGCTTTTAAGTGAGATGGTTCCTTATCAATTAGGGGTAAAATTTGGTTAATCTAAATTGTTTTTTTTAAATAATTAAAATAGTTTTGATATATATAAAAATTAAATGAAAAGTGTTTAATTCTTGATTGAATTAATAACATATCAATTTTTTTTCATAACCTTGACCAATCAAATACCTGTGTAGTACAGATTTTAAACGTATGTGTGGAAGTGGGGGCGGAGGAGGTTGTTTTTCTTTTACTCATGCTTGAAACTGAAGGAAAGAAAGGTTTGATGAGAGAGAGCTATCCGACGAAGACAATTGCACGTGCGCTACGCGTTCTCTTGAGCATTAACACGTGTACACTATCCTAGCGATGAAAAACTCAGCCAAAAATATTAAATTAAATATGAGAAAGGAAAAAAAAAACCATGTTGAGTTGTGTATAAATAAGTAGGTAGTTCCCATTAGAATTATGCCTTGTTATCTCTGGGTATCTTTCAAAGAGGAAGAGTCTCTCATTTCAAGCTTCCTCTCTCTGTCCCTGAGTTGTTAATCAGGTGATTCATAGAATTTGGTGTCTGCGAAAGATGGGAAGGCAACCATGCTGTGACAAAGTTGGGTTGAAGAAAGGGCCATGGACTTCTGACGAGGATACGAAGCTTATCAACTTCATCCTCGCGAATGGCCAATGTTGCTGGAGATCTGTTCCTAAGCTTGCAGGTCTCTTCCCGATTCATATACCTAAATGTTTTTCGTTTTAGCTGCTGCTGTCTCTTCTTTTCTTCGGAGATCAGTGGCTGCCATGGTTTCTTGGATTTAGAAAGAGGATAATATATATCTTGATGAACCATTAAAAAGATTTTGTTTAACTCTGTCGTTGCAGGATTGTTGAGGTGTGGGAAGAGTTGCAGGCTGAGATGGACGAACTATCTGAGGCCAGATTTGAAGAGAGGTCTTCTGTCAGAATATGAAGAGAAGATGGTGATTGATCTCCACGCTCAACTTGGCAACAGGTTGTCCATCTTTTTCAGTCTCCACTAACTCTTTACTTACAATCATTCTTCTGCATCAGGATTTCTTAAATACCATTTTTTGTAAAGTTTTGTTCAGTACAATCCATGAAAGCTTGGAGCTAACTCCATGTTCAAAAGATTAATTTCCCATCATTAATTTACCACGAGAATAATAGCATCCCATGAGTCAGGATTAGTATTCATCTTATTTTGTTTTTTCCCGCACTGCAAAAATGTCAAAATGTTGGCCTAGATTCCATTTGCATTATTCAATGGAATACTTGCCATCATGAATTGTCAGCTTCTTCAGGCTGTTAATGGAGATTGTCAACCACAACCACAACCACTGTTCCTTTATATATATATATATATATATATATATATATATATATATATATATATATAAAAGAATTGGAAAACATTACAAGAAGAATGATGTTCTTATGTAATTATTGCGCAAGCAATGAGCTTGCCGCTCGGACCATTCATTTATAGTTGGTGTTTGGTGGTCATAAGAAGGCACAATGCTTTGCAGTGGTCCCTAATACAACCTTATAATAAAACTTAATACCACAACTTTTCCTTAATTTCCTTACCTTTTCTTTTTAAATTAATCTTTTGATCATTTGATAGGGTCTAAGACTTATTTATTTCTGCTCAACAGATGGTCCAAGATTGCCTCACATCTACCTGGCAGAACTGATAATGAAATCAAGAACCATTGGAATACTCACATCAAGAAAAAGTTGAAGAAAATGGGAATCGATCCTCTAACTCACAAGCCACTCTCCACCGTTGAAACACCACCACCACCACCGCAGCAAGAAGTTCAAGTACTGCCGGAGAATATAGAGCAGCAAGCTGTGCTACAGTCTTGCTCTACTAGTATCATGTCTGAATTGGACCAAAACAAGGACCCTGAGACATTATTACAATTAACAGTAACTGATCAGGAAGAAGAGAATAACATGGGAAGAACATATGACACGACGTCGGAGCTAACGAATGGTTTCTGCGTCGATGAAGTTCCATTAATTGAACCTCACGGAATCTTCGTCCCTTGTGGACCTTCTCCTTCATCATCGTCAACGCCATCGACATCTTCATCTTCTTCTTCATATGGTTCAGACAATATCCTTGAAGACCTGCTACTGCCAGATTTTGAGTGCGCTATCAATAATGTTGACTTTGACTTGTGGGATGATTACTTGAACGGTTGGGATGAGCTGATCAGTGACGTTGTCAGTGACAGGAAGCAAACAGCAATGTTTGATCCTCCTCCCAATCAGTGCTCAAGAATGATTTTGGATCAAGATTGTTGGGCAAATGGGCTCTTTTGATCATTTGGAAAATTTAAAAAATATAATCATGAGGGGCTTGTTCGTAGTTTGTTCATTAGCTGTGACGACAGAGAAAATAAATAAGCCAAGAATCCAGGGAAATCCCATCTTTGATTTAGGCTTATTTATTTTATTTAATATTTTAGCTAAATAATAATAATTACAAAATCAATATTGGACTTTTGTATGTGTATGGTATATTTTGGGGTGTCATTCCTCCTCCCCCTGTGTACTATGTGGACTTCATTGTGCCTTTATTAATTAATGTTAAAAAAACTCCCAAAAAAAATCGTTTTATGTACTATTGTTGAGATGTTGTTAGCAATGCTAGTTAATTAATATAGTGAAGAAAAATTCTAGGCAGCGCGCATTAGGATAGTGATGACAATAAAAATATATATAATTTTAAAAATACTTTCAAATTACTCCAAGTTTATTTATATTTCTACCCCTTTTTTTTTTTAATAAACGTATAACAAAATATATTGTTATTATTATTATTTTTTTGGTAATGATCGGGGCTTTACACCCTTCTAAATTAAATGAGGAATAGTAGACTCAATCAGGTCATAGTACAGCAAAGTGTAAATCCCTGTCAGAGGATCAGTTATAACATCCGACCCCTGTCTATCAAATCTCTAGTTAGCCCAAAATTAGCTAATCAATCGGCCACACAATTAGTCTCCCTATAAACATGTAATGTTGTTGTTGTTGTTATTATTATATCATGTACCATTAACTAAATGCAAGTACCAAGTGGAACGCAAGTCATATTGGTGGCCGGATGACTAAAATGTTGTTAATTAAATAACTCGAACACACCAGCTGGTCCATTTTTTTTATACTAATCAATATGTTCTTGGTAATCATTTGCTTCCTCATAAAAGCACTTTCATGGGGGAGGTGTGGTGGCATATCTTGTCCTTGCATGTGGATTCCGTCAATGATTTAAGCCGGCGGTGGTGCCAAGATTCTACGTTTGAATGAGCCCGTATTAATTTAATCTCACAACCATTGAGACTGTTTATTGAGCATTAATTTAATTAAATCCTAAGAAAACCGTTTATGACTATGTTTTTTTAATTAGTTAATTATATATTGAGTTTATAAATGTAAAAATGTCATGTCAGTCGACAAAGAAAAAGGAAAGTCTGTACTGGACAGAAGAAGAAATCACGTCTCACTTTCCTTGCAAATTTTAAAATCAATCTCCAATGCAAGAATGTATCAAACTATTAGGGTTTCGAACAATTATTATAATGTTGCTTAATTATAATTATTTTCTAATTTTTTTTTATGAATGTCAACTCTTGCACCAATTGTGAGGAAATGTTCCTACATACAGCGAAAAACCATTGACTGTTTAAACTCTAATTTAATTTTCTTAAGTGATGGTGCTCCCTATCGGTATACGTACTTGCCTTCACTTTTTTAAAATAAATAAATAAGATTCCTTAATTTACTTGGCAAGGATTCTAAAGATTGCTTTGTCGTGTAAGTTAAAATCGTATATATATATATATATATATATATATATATATGAATTAAAACAATATAGGATGGATATTCCCTGCTGCATAGAAGGAAAGAAGAGATCCATAGGAATATATAAATATATAAATCAAATAATACGCACATATATATATATATTCTAAGTTTCATGAAATATATAAAAATAAAATGTTAAATAATATTGTTAAGGTATTGAATCAATTAATGAGTGCACGTCTATTTCTCGCCATTGTCATTAAGCCTTCAGAGAAAGTTTCTTGTATTTAGTATTGCGGTGAAGATATTTTTTTAATTTTTAATATTAGTGTATTAAAACTATTAGAGTTTATTTAAAAATAATGTTATATTATTTTAAAATTAAATACACTTTTAAAATGCATCCAAGCTACATATTAAAAGGCAAACACCCCATGTCAGCGACCATATGAAAGCTGGATTACTATATAATTGTTAGGAGTAGATTCAATCTCCAAGGACTGAAACTTGACAATGTCTCTCATATTTGAAAAGGTAAATATTGAATGGATCAATTCGCTGCTTAAATCTAGGTTAAACACATGAAAATATCATATTTTAATATTTAATTTAACCTATAATATCAATAAATCATCTCATCTAAAAATTTAAGATATATTTTATATTATTCTCTGAAACATCTTCTCAATTGAAACCCATTTGAGTTTTACACTTGCACAGACCCACACTATCTTTTACTTGATTTTTATCAAATAGAATGAGGTGGTGAGATTCGAATTCGTGACCATTAGGTTAATAAGACTCTGATATCATGTCAATGAGTCATCTTACCTAAAAACTTAAATTATTAGGTGAGACCTCGATGTATAATTTATATTATTCTATTACATATAATATGATATAAGATTTGAATCATAAGGTAGACAAGTTAACCTCGATTGACAATAATTTGTTAATTTTTATTTAATTTATCAACTTCACAAACAATTAAGAATCGATAATCGGCACAGTAAAACAGCCGAGTCAGTGGGTTAACTGGCCACCCACTAATCAAGCCGGGTTTGATAAATAATAGACAAACCAGCACTGTTCAATTAGACCGATAATATGAATTGTTAGAAAATAATATAAATCATATTCTGGGACCTCACCTATAAACTTAAGCTTTTAGGTGAGATGGTTCCTTAACATGAATGTCCAGTAAATCTTATTGCGAGCTATATTTGTTTCCAAATTATCCACTCTGTTCTGGCAAAAGAAACCAGTTACACTTACATCGGGTAGTTGACCCTAGATTTGTTTCATTGCAAGCTAAGGGACAGAAGCTGTTCAATATGTTTTTATTTTATTTCCCTTTGACCGGACAAAATAGGCGACTCGATGTTCATAAAGAAAACGTTAATTTTATTGAAAACATGGTTCATCGTCTTGGGAATTGTGCAGAAAATAATCTCTCTCTCTTTTTTTTAATCAATTGATGTGCAAAGTTACCAGATTTTGGATTTTTTCTTTGCTGGACGGGGTAGGATTTTCCTTTTCTAGCTCCACCAATTTCTTTTTTTATACTAAAAAACTTCGCTGTACAAAAAATATATTTTATAAATTCAGATAAACGAATAAAATTTTAGTTATTCTAGATTATTAAAAAAATATATATTCTAACTCGAATTTAAGATTTATTATGTAAACTTCTCTAATTTCTTGATCAGTTTCTGCTATAAGTATATTTCATTTGAAATAAGTTTTTTTTTTCTAAATCCAAAAAAAGAAGATTGCATTATGGAATTTAAATTTTAAAATCAATCAGAACTCTATTTGCAATCAATTTTAATTAATAATATTGACCATCTACTCATTTTACTTTAACATAATTTCTTCCTATCATATCTTGTTTTCTCACTTGTTGACTGTGAATAAAACATTCACACTAGCAAGCAATTATGGATGTAATTGATCAAAATTAAAGTACATGTTGAACATTGACTTTTTGATACCATAGCAATGACTTTTGTTTTTCTTATAAAGAAAAATTAAAAAAGAATTTATTTTCTTCTTTTGATATTTTTACACACGTGTGATTGATTTTTCTTAGACGAGAATATACTGCTACGATCAAGTATATTTTTCGTAAACAAGGATTAATCAAGATAAAATTATTTGTTAGTCAAATAGGTACACATCACGGTCAATGGATGGCTAGATTAGAACAGACAAAAAAACACGGGCCCACATGAAAATGACAGTGAAAACGCGGTTAGACCAATCTTCATCAGCAACTTGAAAGTAAAAATACCATCCAATCAAATCCTCTGAATATATTTTTAAATAGGATTGCTAAGATATAGTCCACCAACTCAGTGGAAATGGAATCACAGCTTTGAAGTCCAATCCCTTCTCTTTCTCACATGATGTGTAACCGTGTTAGAATGACGTAATTTTCAAAATTGTTTTCGAAAAAAAAAAGATTTTTTAAAATTTTAAATTAAATTATTTTGGTATTTTTAGATTATTTTTATATGTTGATGTCAAAAATAATTTTTAAAAAATAAAAATATTATTTTGATGTATTTCTAAATAAAAATACTTTTAAAAACAACTTCAAGTACATTCCCGAACAGTCATTGTCTTCTTGCTTCATGCTTATCCACACACTAACTTAGGTGATCATTATTTTCAGTTTGGTTTGATTTTATTTATAAAAATAATCAAATTATTATTAAAATTAAAAAAATCAAAACCAGTTTAAATTGAACAGTTTCGGTTTGGTTTTTTATGTGAAAAAACCAAAAAATAGTACATTGTTTTTTTTTTACTTCAATCAATTCTTTCTCTTCTTCCATTTCACCAAAATGGAATGAGATCAAAAAATTTAAATCAAATTAGAAGAATAGAAAGTGTTTTATAATGTATTTTTTTTAAACCAGTTCGGTTTTAGTTTACCAGTTTTTTTAATCTTCATAAAAAACACTATTTTTTACACATATTATTATTATTCCTGATTAAAAAATAATAATAAGATTCGGAACGCATAATATTTTTGAAAAGTACTGTTAAGTTCAGGAAATAAATATAATTCAAAGGTTTTATAAAATAAAAAAGCACATCCTTTAATTCTTGAGTAGCTAAAAATAATTATATTAAACACTTGATAGATTATATCATAAAGTGAAAGTTTATGTGCAATGTTAATTATAAAAAAATAATTCAATAAATAAAAAATTAAAATTAATAACATTTCAGATTGATAAAGAGTGCTTTTCGAATTGACGAGTGAAAACAATTAAAATTATATCGATGAGATTCATGATTATGAATGGTTTTATTGTGTTTAATTAATTGTTTTTTGTATTTATTTCAATTATTTATAAAAGGAAGATACATCTAGTTTTTGTAAGTTATATCTTAAAAAAGGAAGACACATACTTTATTTCTACGTTTATTCTAACAATTAATTTTTCAATATATAATTGCAGATGCAAATATTGAATATTTATTTATTTATTTATTTATTTATTATTGGTTGGGTTTTATGATGTGACACGGGCTAGAGTTGATGATAATTATCTAACCTAATTCACTGTTTTATCTCCGACTTTTGTTTCACATCCTCGTTTCAAACCCGAACACAGTTAGTCATTATTTCTAATTGTGTTTTAAAAATATTTAAAAAATTGATTTTTTATGATTTTAGATTATTTTTTGTGCCGATATCACAATTAAATTTTAAAAATTAAAAAAAATATCATTTTGATATATTTTTGGATAAAAATTACTTTAAAAAATAACTTCAATCACACTCACATACAATTAATAAATATCTTCGAGAATTAATTGCATTTACAAATAAGTCTGACATCTTTTATTTTCCAAAACCATCTAATCTCTTTTTTGAGCTGGTCCAAAACTAGGGAAATGCAGCAAATTGGTTATTGTTCGTGATCAAATTGCATGCAAAGTCATCTTCATACTGGCATTTTCAATATAGAGATAACGTGCAATATGCCAGCGTGATACGCTGAGTTTTTTTTTATCTATATAAGAAATTAATTGATTTTATGTGTATTGTAATTTGTTATTTTAATATCTAATTAATAAAATTATAATTGATAAAATCTATTAGAAATAGATGTTTTTTTCCCATTAAAAAGTGATTGAATGTTGTTATTGCCAAAACTCTTTTGATAAATTTTGTAAAAAAAAAATTACAACAAAACAAAAGCAATCAATTTTGCTGTCTGAGGACTCTAAGCGGTTCGAACTCGCGCACGCCGATGCTGGCAACGCGCGGACAACCGCTCGGCCACAGCCACTCCTTTATCATTTCCACCATAACAACTACAAATTTCCACCATAATATGTCTAGTCCATATTACACATGAGTGTACATAAACAGTGCTGACCGATCTACTTTAGGTTATTTGTAATTATAACCTGCACTGCATACTTTACAGGTGTGTGCGTGTGTGTATAAAACAGTCGTTCACAGTGTTAAATTTAGTATCTAGAATGTATTTTAAAAATGTTTTTAAAAAAATCATTATATATAAAAATTATTTTGATGTATATTTAAATAAAAAATATTTTAAAAATAAACTCAGTTATACTCGAACATGCTTAATCTTTAAAAATGTAATTATTTTAAATTAATAAAATTGAGTTTTATTCTATCAAATCAAGTATTACACAATATCTAGACAGTTCTTGAGACCACAAGAACCTCGTATCAAGTAAGTGAAAACAAATTATCAAGTTTAATCTCAAATTAATTTAATTTGAAATAATCAAATAAAAAAGTTAAATGATAGAAAAAAATCTTGTGAGTAACCATTACAATCTATAATGTTATCTGTTTTTCTAATATATTGCATTTTTGTTTTAATTTTGAATTAGACCCCTACAAAAAGTTTAATTGTTTTAAATCAATAAAAGTAATTTTTTCCCCTAAACTAAGCATCATAATTTCCCTCTCGACACCATGAAAAGTGAAGTAATCAAATTAAAATAAGAAGTCTAACAATAAAAAAAAACAATTCAGTAATTCAATATACAACACTATTACAATCAAGGGAGATTTTTTTTTATCTTTATTAAATTTAATGATTCAATGTGGTCTTTCCTCTTCTTCTTTTTTTTTTTTCCAGATGATTCTCATAAAATAAAAGTGTAAAAATGCAGATTAAAATGGTTACATTTAATTGTCGGCTATTAGTTCCAAAAGCCAATCATTTTAAGGATGTCGGCCTACGTGACACTGTTAATTGGCAATTCAAAACGGTTGCATTTCATTTAGATTGGATTACTAACTACATTTCAACAGAAACAAATACATGTTCATCGTTCTCCATGTCTGCAACCTTCAACACACATCAAATTGACACAATTCCAGCCATGTATTAGATTGGGATCCGAGGATTTGTTTCTCCTGTAGTTTTAGATTTGAACTAAGTAGTTGTTAATATGATAACTAATAAAACTTTATATAATCGTTAACTGCAGAGTTAGTAAAATTAGTCGAGGTGTGTTATTAACTTTAAGGTCCATAAAATTAATTAAAATATACGCAGACTGAACTGAATAACAATATTAATAAAATATTTTGCCACAATTCCACTATTAAAAGATAAAATGACAAGTCAAAACAGAGACCACCAAAACCCTAAAATGATTTGGGTTTGTGCGTGGGATCAAAATGGAGGTGTCGCCCTTACCCTACCACCATGATTCTTTGACAATGGTCTGCTTGTAGAATGTTGTGTATGCTAGCTGTTCTTTTGATTAACGTGACATGCTTATCTTTGAATCTCAAAAATCCTAAAGAATTTTTTTTTTTATTAACATGAGATACTCACCTTGAATCTCACAAATTCTAAAATTTCATATAACTTAACTAAATTGGCTGTTTGTTCATCAAAATAATAGTTATTGGTGCTCTTGTTTGAGAGTCGTATTTATTTTTGTATTATATTTCAAATATTTATATAAAATAATTAATAACTCCGTTATATTTGCGCTAAATATCAATCCAAATTTGTTGGCATTAGCAAAGTTATTAAATAATTAATTTGTATTATAATAATTAAAAAGAATAAATTGTATTAACGAAATCCTCAGCTACTTTGGAGCATGTTAAGTATCTTATCTCTTATAGTTTATTATGTATCGTAAATATTATATTCAAACATCTTGATTAAAAAATATAAATAGATTGAGTTTAAAAGAAATCCATATACAATCTAATTTACATGCGTCAAAACCACAATTCAACCCCACCCCCGTTGGATTGAATTTTATTGGATATCCAACGAGACACGCAGTTTTTACATTCATAGTTTTTTACATTCACCTGTCAAATAATCATTTCATCTAAAATTTTAATATTTTATATTATTTCTTAACACATTTTTAAAATGAAAATCTTTTGAGTTTGAAACTTGCACAAATCAACACTACCTTGTGCTTGATTTTTATCAAATAAAATGAGAGTTATGAGATTCGAACTCATGACCTCTAAGACAACAAGACTCCAATATTATATGAAGAAATCATTTCACTTACAAGCTTAAATCTTTTAAGTGAAGTCTCGGAATACAATTTATATTATTCTCTAACACGGATCAATTTTACTGATTTTACACGAGTCAAGTCAAGTGTGATTTTACTAGTTTTCAAGTTTAATTTGATTTAAAATATAAATACATGTTGACTTGTAAAATCATAAAATTTCAAGAGTCTAACTTGTTTATTTTGACCATTTTGGTGTTATCCATGAAAAATAAAAAGAAGAAAAATAATTGATTGGCTGACTGCAATAATGGAGTACCTTTTTTGGATACCAATAGTCAGCAAACGCGTATGAGAACGCGGAGAGAATAATAGGAGTGCAATGCAGCGTACAAAATCCAATTTGAATATGTCAATTAAGTTCCTTTATCCATTATCACTCTCAATTTCAGCCCCTTAAAGTCAAAACAACTTGATATTTACTCCACTAGGCCGCAATAATTGACTTGTTTTCCTACCCATTTTGTCACCATTTTTTTTCTTTTTACGTTTATTTTTTTTCATTTTTTTTTATGTTTTTTTTATTATTTTAATGTGCGATATTATTACCAAAGCAAGATTTGGATCACTAATTCCATTTTATAATACTTTTCTCGGGCACAATTTTAGGTGAAATCGGACTATTAAGTAAAAAAATGTGTTTTTTATTATATTTTTATTGAGTCAATAAATATCTTTTCCCTTTAGAGTCAATCGTCATGCTTTTTTTTATAATCTGATCTTTATTTTTCTTTTTCTTTTTTGTTTTTTTGATGACAATGATTTAATATGAGCTTTTATCAAAATCTTGGTTTTCATGTATGCATCATAATAAGGCAAATCAACTTTGAATTATATTCTTAAATTACACCTCCCATTAACATCTGATTAAACAATTACAAGCCTGTTTAATATTGTAGTAATAATTGTATTTAAAAAATATATATTTTTTAATATTTACTTATAAAAAATAAAAATATAAAAAAGCAAAAACAAAAAAGATTTCAAATATTTTCAAAGATACTTTTACATAAATAAAAAAACAGTGCATTCATGATGTGGGGTTTCATTTGTGCTTCTGTAGAGCTCCGTCGCCCCACAAATATAGTTTACACATAAATTATCAATGCGCGTGTCAGCATGTAAGGCACCATCACCAGCAATGATTAAACCTATCTTTGATGTAATCATAGAAATAATTTATGTTGTTTCAAAATAAAATATAAAAAACATGTATATTTTGTTTTTATTATCTCGAAATATTAAACAAACCCTATCTAATTATTGAATATAAATATTTATTTGATTAATTAAAATACTCCATGTCTGTGATCCAAAAAAACCCAAATCTTGCATGCCTCTAATTCATACCTCTAGAAAAAAAAAAAAACTAGATAATAACTTATTACCATGTCACAATATAATATAATGTAGGATTCACCAGAGATGGATGTGAAATCAAGAAAGAAAAAGGATAGACTATAAACCAAATGATAAACCCTAAAAAATGCAAATGCAAATGCGCCCTTAACAATTCTTGGCTCGAAATAAAAATTCTTACTTTTGGGACGAATAGAATAGTATAAAGAATGCTGGGAAAGTTATATATATATATGCTGGGAAAGTTATATATATATATATATATATATATATATATATATATATATATATAAAGAAGATAAGCTATATAAAGAAGATAAGCTATTTGGGTATGGTAAGGCATGCATGATTTGGCAGCTACCTTTTGTTCTTCCTGATCAGATAAGGAATGTGGCAGTGAACAAGGGCACGATTGCTCATACATGAAATGAAGAATACTATATATGATACTGGGGCGGTTGCCGACGCATAGGCCGGTGTCTCCCCCGTGCGCTCCTCCTCTTTCGGGGGCGTTTTAGTGGACTTTGGGACCCCCTCCGAGCATGAACATGCGGCGATGTTTTCTGTTTTTTCATAATGAATCACGCGAATCAATGCTCCAATGAGTGTATATTCGTTCTTCCTCAAAGTTCGAAAGACTTGATCCATTCATAGATTAATTTAACGATTGTTAACACACTACACCTCATCGTTTTCGCAATGCTTCTGTCAATATCCATTCATCTTAAATGGTGCTAAAAAAGTTGCACCCACGTTGCTGGAATCTTGTTGACAAACAAAAAGTTCAAATGGCTTGCTTTCTAGTAATCAATCATCTCATTTAAGAGTTTAAACTATGAGGTCAGGATCTAGAATATAATTCATATTATTCTCTAAACACATCCCATCAAGTGAAAAGCTCTTTAACCTTGAAACTTGTACATGTCTATATTACCTTGCGTTTAATTATTTGAACAAAATTCTGATACCATTCTAACCTATTCTCTAACACCTTTTGCCTATTTTTGGATAAAGTGACTTAAAATATTCAGGCCCATATCGAATTCTCTGTACTCGCAGAGTCATAACAAGTATATTCTTGAGTGGAGCTAGCAGCAAGGAGTTGTTCAATGCTCATGGGACCAAAACATGGCAAGCTTTGCTTGCCACCATAACAAAAGAAAAAGGGTGGATAGGAATTAGGTCACTTTCTTTTCAACATAACCCAACAAAGACACCAGATTCAGCAGCGCTTTTGAAATACCATCTTCCCTGTTTTTTATTCAGCTCACTTTCTCTCCTGATAATTACAGGTATCTGGTTTTATATTATTAATTTCCTCATAGAAATGGCCTGTCTACTGTTTTTTTTAGAAACCTTTTTTTTTAGAAACCTTATCTTCTGCAACAAATATGCTTTCTGCACTGTTCTTGGAGTGCATGTGTCTAAAGGTAGTGTACTGTGCCAATGAATTCGGGGCCAATGAAGGAAGACGATATGATCGTTCGTTAGCTCCATTTAACAAAATATTTACTAATTGCATAAATCGTAAGAATATACACAGAGATTGTGTTTGGTTAGTGTTTCATGATAAACAAAAGAGATAGAACTATGTTTCGTTACAGATCGAGACATTAAGTAAATCTATCCTTAGAATATTTTAAAACAAATTTATGTTTGTTCAAAATAAATAAATAAAACAGGGAGATATATATATGTATTTATAGCTATTTCCATGTTTTTTTATTTCAAAATATTAACCAAATTGTTTATATTGATTAGGTGGCAAGTCTATTTATATATATTAATCAAAGGGTAACACATGATCAGTTTTATATCTTTTCTTAGATTTATAATGCTTTTATTATTATTATTATTTGGAGTTGGTTAGCAGTGAAGCACTTAGGTGCATGTCTACCACTCTTTTACAAAAACTTCAAATGTCAATAATTTAAAAATAGAAGAATAATTGGAGGCTGATTTGCTTCGAAATCATTTGCTGGGTGTGGTTGGTGAAGCCTTTGAAAGATTATTTAATTATTGTGACGCTGCCCTTCACACACGTAATGAGTTCATGTTGTCATCTCTTGTTAGATTAATTTTTGAAAGTATTCGTAGTTTTGGCGAAGCCTTTGAAAGATTATTTAATTATTAATTACCATTCCCTAATATTTTTTTTTCTTTTTTTTTTTAAAAAGAAGAAAACCCTATGTATTCTTGTTTTTAAATTAGAAAAATGTGACCCTCCAATTAAGAAATTTACTAATCCACGCGATATCCTTATAAACAACATTAGCAAAATTAATTTCACAAATCTAAGATCAAATTGTGAAAAACACAAAATTCATGAATCCGCTATCTAATATAGACAGTACGCATGCATTCGATCGAAAAATATAAATGAAACTTAGTATACAAAAGTTAATTCAAGAATATCTTTTAGCTACATAATCAAATAATAGTTCTAATAACAATTTCACAAAACTATGAGCTCTTAAAACATTATTGGAGTCATATTTACGTTAGTCGGTGTCATCCATACGTAATGGTTTCAAGACACATATGATTTGATATTGGGTTTCAATCTTTATGGGACCTTGTTGTCGACAAATTATGGAGCTTGTGGTTACTGTTCTTGCACTTAGGTTAATAGCAATAATTGGGGTTCTCTTTTTAGGAAGAAAGTGTAGGCTTCGATTTAGTTATATGTTCAAGAGAACATCCTTGTAGTGAATGGGACATCAGATTCAAGAAATCAATAATAAAAAAAATGGTGCATGTAAACTATTGGAAGACAATAACATGTGAAGATTCCTTGAATGCAAACAAAAATATAATGATAACAGATAACCAAATTAGTGGAGAAGGAGAGAATTTAGGGTTCTTCATATTTCAAATGGTCTCTATCTAATCTTACGTAGGATCACTTTGAATGTTCTTCTTCCTTTTCTAATTTTTTTGTTTGATTGCCACTTTCATAATTTGATGTAATGGTGGTTATATTTAGTTCAAGGATGATGAGGGATTGATAAGTTAATTTATACATCATTAGATTAATTATTTTTATTAAAATAATAACATTTTTTTTTTTAAGATATTGACATAGCTAGATATGTCCAGGTCAACAAAATTACAAAGAATCATGCCATTGTAATCTCAAATTATAAAAGCCTGGCTATATTCTTTTCATTATTTATTGCGAATTAAAAATAAATTCTTTTAATTCTTGGCCAACATTATTAATACTTTGTAAGTAGTTAATCCACAAAACAATAGTACAAGTTAAAAATACATGAAGCTATGAAATAACGAAATGAACTTTCATGCATGTTATCTATATTTAACTAAACATAATTATTGTAATTTCAAAATGATTAATTAGTCTTTGTTTCATTCTTTCCATTTTATTTAGTTCTTATCATCTCAATTTCAACTCAATACTTTACATAAAAAGGATTTTCAAACTTAAAAATCATGATCATATCAAGTAACCTGTTCTTAGAAATATTTGTTTTAATGTTTTAAGAAGATCCATATATCAGTTTTTGAATTTAGGATTTAATCAATTATTTTCAAAATCCTTTCTTGAATCGCTCTGTGTTGGGAAGAACATCAATTTCTGATATGAATCCCACAAAATCAATCATGGGAGTTGTTTTTCGAGTTTCTTTAGCTTTCTACTTAGGAAACACTGTAAGGTTTGGCCCAGGATACTAAAATAGAATTCTAGGCTTCGGGTAGCTGAAGCTGTAGCCCGATTGGTTGCATCTTTTCCTCTCTTTGACTTTTTTGAGACGATCCTGTATTTCACCACACTTTTTTATGTTAAATACAGAAACGATATCAAACAAAAGGGATCAAATTCTAGCGGATCCTGGATAATTTTTTTTTTGCAGACCTATGACAACTTTATCAATATCAAATTCTTAATGTCATGTCCTGTTCCATGTCTAGCACAGAGCTCATCATTCATAAAATGAGACTACTTTGGCAGGATCAACAAGGCAGTTCTCATTCAAGTTATGGGGAGATGCATCACAATTTGCTGCATTTTCACAAGGTAACACCACAATATGCAAGAAAGAAAAGCAAACTTCAGCTATGAGTAACAACACCTAAATCACAACAATCAGTATTCTAGGGTTCTATGATTTGTATGTAGTTAGCTGCACAAAAGCCTACTGACAGTTTCATCTATCTAAATATTTATACATTTTGGATACGGCAAGAGACTGAAGGAGTAATTGGGATTTTGGAAGCAATGGAACACTACAGTCTTGATGCATTTCTGTGTAAATAAATTGCAGACCCGCACAGGCCACATCATAGGATGACACGACTAAAGCTCCATCTTAATTTGTGGGCTCTCAGCACTTGTATGTTGTCTAAGCTCTGTCTCGTTATTGTTTGAAACAATACTTCCACCATTATAACCATTCATCAACAATTTCCCTATTTTTGATCTCCACTCTGAGCTATCCTTCTCATTCTTCCTGTCATGAAAAACTCTGTCACGGTAGTTTAGCATGGTTCCTAAGCCACTATTAGGTCTCCAACCATAGTGCATCAACACCTGTGCCTCCCCTTCAGTTATGTCTTCACCAACCTAAATCAAAGATTTCGAAGCATCAGACAGACAAATCAATTTGATGGAAGCCTTCAAAACAAATAAATTTATCAAATTCAGCACAAGAATCTCCTGAAGGGGTGGGGTAATCTGCCTAACCATTACCCTTAGATATAAGTGCAAAAATGACTTAGGTTAGGTCAGTTGGTATTTTTACCCCCACAAACAAACCTAGCTCGACCTAGAGTATCGCTGTTCCATGTCATGCACTGCCCAGTTCACATGGACTAAGACAAAACAACTCTCCTGCCAACTCTGGACCAGTCAGCAGACTAATATGTGGTGATATCAAAGCCCATTTAGCTACTGATCAAATGATGTCAAAATAAGTACCAGTAGTCAGCCAAGGAAAAAAGATTTAAGTTCTTACTGATAATGGTCTGTTCTCAACCACACTAATCCTGCCACAGTTGGTAAGTTTCATGGCAGTCACCAGGCGCATAATCTGCCAATCAATGGATATGGAATCTACCAGCTCAAAGAAATATGTCGCATAGCCATATTCAGGGCGTTCCAGCACTATTCTGTATTCAAGTGAAACTGAACAACATCACTTTCCAGTACAATATGAAGATAATACTAACTTAGAAGAATAATTTCTCTTGTAGAATTACCTGTTATGCTTTTTAAAGACAAATACAAATGACTGGAGATCTCGGCACCAACCCCATTCAGCTGGCCAATTACGGAACCGAAGATACCGTGTCTAAAGAAGGCAGGCCATAAATATTAATTCTAAAGTGTTTGATAAAAGGTACAACTCTATCAACAACCACAAGTCCTCTGTTCCCCATAATTTTTACAATAAACTCGTTACCTGCTCTACAAGGGAGAAGAGACACTCCAAACAATAACTAGGTCTTGAGGCCTTTGCACATTGTATGGGAGCAAGCTTTAGTAAAGAGCTACGCTGGAAAAGTAGCTGTAGTAATGAGAAAGAAAGAGACTAGCATCAGAACAAATATGAATTTGCAAAGCACAACATGACTTGATTTGGAAACATAAAAAATACATTTCTAATTCTTCTTTTTCCTAGTTAATTAGAAGGTCAGAAGACGATGATGCCATGTTAAAAACTGGAACCAAAGGCCAATAGGAAGGAAGAAAAAAATGAATCCCTAAATTTTGTTTTAGTCACAAATATCTACAAATTATAGATATCACAATCTCAGAAAATCAGACGACCTTTGACATAACAGCTTCAAGCTCTCCAAATCCATCTTCAATAAATGATTCGTCTATGGCTTCATCATCATCTGCCTCTCCATAAAGCTTGATTTCTTCAAGAGATATCCCTTGTTCAACTAACACCTGCCAAATGATATTTTTAGCGAAAACTGAACACGAGTTTCGTGGAAAAGGGGCAAGAAAGTTGCATGCATTACCTGCAGAAGCCCAGGAGCATCTTCCTCCAGTGCTGTTTCAACAGAATCCCTGAAATTCCACAATCAATGGATCCAAAAAATGAGGTTTTACTTAGAATAATGGGTGAATCATAGACACAAGTCCAGTTTAAGGGAGGGCAAGACATACGTGGCAGTTTTCTTCCTTTTCCGTGGTTTGATGAACCTTATTGGGTCTGGAACAGTCGAACCATACTCAACATCAGAAAGGATGGCTTTACCCGATTTTTCAGAATTCCCTGAAATCTTTGATTCAGAACTCTTCCATTTGGTCAGCATTTTGATGCGATCTTGCAATTGCATATGATCCAACTTGTCTTCGTACAGTTTATTGGGGATTTCAAGTTCAGTCTTCACTGGCACCTTGTTAATGAAGAAGTTAGGGACATTGGTTCTGTCCGAGTTGTGCAATTCATTGTTATCCAATGGTTCAGCCTTGACATTGATCATGGTTGATAAACTTGAGGTAGCCATACTATCAGCTGTTATAGGCACAGAGCACAGTTTCTTACATGAATTTGACTCCACATTCAATCCCTGAAGTTAGCATATTCAGTCACTTTCTTTCAGTAGAAAGGCAACAAGATGTAATTTCTCTGACAGAATAAATTTCATATTGACCTCATAGTATAAAATATATAAACCCCCTTAATTTTCCTTTTCCCAATGTTCCCATAAAGCATATGCTCTATATTCTCCACCTACATGTACAAAAAGTCGAGAGAACAATTTATCCACCAGCCCCTCAATAATCATTTGGCATGTTAACTCGCATTTCATAATCCAATCTGAACTCAGATAACTATGCACAGGAAATATATTGTACACGCCACTTGTATCATTGAGCATAAAAAGAGAAACAAGGAGAAATAAATACAAAGTAATGACTCTAAAATAGGCTTCAAGAAAAAGAAAAAAAAACACTTAATTTGCTTTTCAAAACCACTCCTCTGATCTTTTGCAAGAGCACAACCAAGTGTTGAAAGAATTACAAAAATGTGACACACAAATTGCTGGGAGGGGAAAAAATGCATAACATAGCTTTATCAATTATCTAGCAAAAGTCACACCATTTTATGACTTGTGTTTTAAACACCACAGAAAGCCATGAAAGCATATAAAGAAAAAGGTTTCTCAGATGGCCACTCAGGCCAACATACATATGTCGAACACCAAAATGCTCAACCAACAAAAAAATATATAAATATATTATAACAAACTATAGCCAAGTCTAAATTTTTTACAACATGAACAGTTCATAAATACTCCAAGAAATTCAACTATAACAAGAGAAGAGTAAAAGGTCATTGCAAAACAAAATTTGTAAGGAAATATAACAAAGATGTTTTCTAATGTGAACGGCTGCATGATGTAAATGCCCACACCTTAAATATTCTAGCAGTCTTCAACAATTGACACAATATTACACATCAGCAATAAAATTAAAACAACAACAAATTACCTCCAAGTTTGTCTTTTCCAATCTCAACATTTTCCTGGAAAGTAACACGAAAACAGAAGAGTTAATTGTTGTAGGAAAAAAAGGGCACAGGGGCACAAGGGCAGTGCTACAACTTGTGGTGAGGGGCCCATGGCCCCTCAAATGTTTTTACAGGTTAAGTTCAACCCTGACTTTTGAGGATTCATTCAATCAGGCCCCTCCAAAAGTTTGCATATTTTATTTATGACCAAGTTATTTTAGATTAATTTTATGTCCATACTTTGTTTTCTTTATCGATCCTCATTTACTTTACTCTAGCTCTACCACTGCAGAGAAATGAGAGCAAGGACATCAAAACTTTAAACGATAACTCCATCAGAAGACATACAAACAACACCTTGATAGCAGCATCCTTTGCCGAACTCTCAATACAACATGATCAAGGTCATCTGCACAGTGATCAGGACTATTACTCTTGACCTTAATTGTTTGCAAATCAGCACCCGCAGAAACAGTCATGCTATCTCCTAATGTAATCTGGACATTATTATCTGAACTGTCGACCTTTGCTTCAGCAGGTTGACTCTGCATCATAGAATTCTGGGTTAAAGTGCAAACAACAGTCAACTTTCTCAATTCCGACACCACTACCAGCAACTTCTGAAAACATTACCTGATCCAAACAAACACTTGCATTTACTTTACTCCCCTGCCTACTGCAATCTCCCGACTTACCCAAGTCTTGCCCACCAATGCCATTCTGCAAACACTGATTTACTGTAACTTTGCTACCTTCTCTCACATTAGCAAAAGAGCCACTCACAGAAACTTCCTGCAGATCCCACATAAACGCGAGAAGAAAGAATATCATATCATATGTATAAGCACTCGCGTGAATTTAATTCAAGAAATGTAATCATTCAAACAACAATTTACAAAAAATAACACTAAATAAAAAGACCCACAGCACCATATTTCCCACAAATGCAAAAAAAATAAAAATAAAAAAATTACACTGGGCGCGAAAGAAGCCTACCTTGGAATCCTCGTACTCCTTTTTAACAATAACATCAACATTGAACCTATACAAGAAATCAATCATCAAAACAAAAAAGCGCAAGGAAAAACACATAAGGAATTGCCCCTTACAAGAAAAAAACGAAACTTCAAATAAAAATAAAAATAAAATAAACATAATCACATAAAAATGAAAACTTTATGAAACGAAATTGACTCACTCACGTTGTATTTGGTTTCTCTGACAGTAATAATTTACGACGTTGTAGTAAAGTAAGATGGTCGAGCTCGTTGGACCAATCACCAATGTCATTGAGTTCTTGCTCGGATCTTATGGAAATGACTTTTGAACCATTCAATTGCGCCATTTTTCTTCTTTTCCGAGCTTCCTATTCACTCACACAATCCACTTCCATGAAACCAGAACTGTCTCTTTATCTATGAAATTTAAATAAAACGGATAATAATAGAAATGATTTCATTTCTTGATTACGGTTTTGAGTTTTGGTTTCGATTTGGGAAATTAGGGATTTTGAAATATTGAAATGGAGGGGAAGGGCAGGGGGGGTGTTTGGGGGAGCTAAATGGCGCGGGGGATGTGGGAGTGGAATTAAATTAATTATTTTCTTTTCTAGGTTTAAGAGAAGGAGAGGATAAGATGTAAAAATGTTAAATTATTTTTTATCTCTCTGACGTTTTGATTTTTTAATTCCATCTCTTAAAAAATTAATTTGTTGATATGACCCTTGTATTTCATGATTGGTGTTAATATAAATTTTCCATCCCACATATTGTAATGGACATCTTGGTTAATTAAGTTTTTTTTTTAAAAAGTAATTAAAGAGTGATTATTCTATAAAGAAGATATAAATCACTATAAAATATTATCTTGACAAATGTATTTTTTATTTAAATATATTTCTATTTCTTCTCACTAGTAATTCTATTTTGAGACACAAGCCTCATGCAATTTAGGAGATTCCAACTAATTTTATTATTTTCTTACAATAAACTTCTATTTTCTTAAAAAAAAAATCAGATGCAAAAGAAAGTCTGACTAGATTATTTTTTTAATACCGACAAAAAAATCACAGCAAAAACATTTTTTTGTTTTTGTAAATAAATAAACATTTTTAATCCATTAAAACACACTTGAATTAATTTAAAAGTGATTTTGTTAGGAATGTTTGATTTTTGTTCGGTTTGATTTTTGTTTATAAAAAACAATTAAATTAAAAAAATAAAAAAATAAAAAATAAAAATCAAACCAAAATTGGTTTAAATTTACTGTTTTTGGTTCAGTTTTTTAGAGTTTTTTTTAACTTTAACCAACTTTTTTCCTTCGTTCATTTCATTAAAATAAAATAAAACAAAAAAATTAAATCAAACTAAAAAAAATATTATATATATTTTTTTAATTTAAACAAATTCGATTCCATTCAGTTCAGCTTATTAGTTTTAGTTTTACAAAGACAAAACTATACTGGAAGATTTTTAAAAAATATAACCGGTTTAATCAATTTTGTTAATTATTCAATTTTTTTCTATTAAGTTTTTTCAATTTTTTCAATTTAAATGATTTTTGAGTTTTTTTGTTTTATCATGGTGTCACGATTGCTATGACAACAAAGATCACGATAACTATTACAACAAAGACAAGAAAGTTGTTCGCAACTCCAGCAGGCCGACATATACGATATACTGTCGGCGAAGTTTCCTTCTCCTCTTTCTCACTTTACTTCCCTTCGTTCTCCCGTTTCCTTTCCTTCCCCCTCAGGAGACAAAGGATTTATAGTCTAAAAATCTCTCCTTTCAAGATAAAATTTCCTCTTTTCTGCAAATGGGTCTCTTGGATTCCCTTCTAAACTGGCTCAGGAGGTAAATTCCCCTCACTTTTTTTTTTCGGTATTTTTTTATTTTGTTGGTTGTGTTTTCTCTTTCAGTTTTGTTTGGATGATGAGAAAGTTGTGGAAAAAGATGTGATGTTATATATCATATATGCTGATTAATTGAACTAGATTTAATTTGTTAAGTTGCTGCTCGGGTGTTGCTATATTAGTATGTTCGATATAATTTGGTTTGTTTCTGATTTTGAGGTAGTAAAGTTTAAATATTGATAGTCGAAAAGTATACTAAATTAAGAAATAATGTATTCAACATAAAATTATTCAAAGGGAAAAGAAAACTGTGGACATAATTTGTATGTCTGTGATGGGATGATATGTGGATTGTAAACCTGACAATATTCGTTTTAGCTCTCTCAAGACTAATATTCGAGAGACATGAATTAGTCATGAGAAGGTTTTCGTTGCATAGTTTCTTTTAAGCGTTTCGTTTAGTTCTTTTATGCAAGATTTTCATGAAAAAAGAGGTGCGTTTGGAAGTGGTTATCTTTAAGCTGTGCCTAGATGTTGATAGAGAATACACATGAACAAAACAGACAAGTAATGTTGTTGTGAGAAATTGGATTAATATAAACGAATAAAGGATTGAGCTTTGTGCTTGAGCATATAAAAGGGAAGTGTGTGTATGTGTATATATATATATAAAACAGAGGCCATATTTTGGTAATTTCATATAATTTGCTGGATATGAAGGAAAGAGATGTACCCTTTCACATTGTGTTACTTCATGAATTAGGAGTAGATAGTCATTGCATCATAGAGTTTTGGCTGCTGTTCAAATGGGTAGGTGCTGTTGTTCTGTGGTTAATGATATTGGGATTTATCAAGACAATTAAGAGTAGCTGCACTGAAGATTAAACATATGCATAAAAATACTGCATGGCCGTGGTGGAGTTAAAATCGGTATAATTTTCTGTGAGAATGTCATTGCTTGTCTTCCATATTTGTGTGAGAATGCGGTGGAGTTAGATTATCGTCTCATGAACCTGACCAAATCTGGAAGCCATTGTATTAAGAGGATGGTGGGGGGTCATTTCAATTCATTCTTGTTCTCTGATGCATACTCTTTTGGCAATAGTAGTAGAAATGATCTTTTTGATTGATGTCATAACATTTTTGGCTTACAAAGAGCCAAACAGCTTCCCTGGTATGAGAAAGCAACTGTGGTCAAATGATGTGATGAACCTCCGGAAAGTTGATTCACATTCTCTTGGGACGTTGTTGTCTTACCAAAGTGTACAACTTTTTTTATTCGTAATGTTATTTTTAATCTGCTTTTCTATTTACTGTAATAACCAATGCACATTACTTTTTCCATTGATTATGCTTCTGCTTCTGACATGCTATCAGCTTATTCTTTAAACAAGAAATGGAGCTATCCCTTGTAGGCCTTCAGAATGCTGGAAAGACATCACTTGTTAATTCCATTGCTGTAAGTTGACACATACCCGACACATATTTGTGGGCTTTAGTGAGTGGCTCCCTTTTAACATTTTTCCTTTTATGTTTACCAGACAGGTGGCTACAGCGAGGACATGATTCCAACTGTATGTATCTTTTCCTTGAAAAAATCCCAAATAAAGCATTTGATAATGTTTAAAAGATAAAGAGTTTTCATACTATGAAAACCAGGTTGGATTCAATATGCGAAAAGTTACAAAAGGCAATGTGACAATAAAGCTTTGGGATCTCGGAGGGCAGCGGAGGTTTCGTACAATGTGGGAGCGTTATTGTCGTGGGGTCTCTGCGATTCTGTAATACCACCCATTCTCTTATTCATCTTTGTTATGCCATTATCGTTTCTTTATATTTTTATATTATTAGAATGCACTCCTAAGAAACACTATCTTTTAGTTCCAAGATGATAAGTCAGAGTCAGACCGGACCTCGTAATCCCCATATATCATAAAAAAAACTCCATGAAAACTCTTATTAACTCTTCTCTAGATCTTTGAACTATGTTTTTTTTTAATGCTATTGAAATTTGCCCCAATACAGCTTTGGCTTGTGTTAGCTCAATCGATGATGTTGTTTGAAATAGGTATGGGTGTAGGCTATATTTGGCTTTTCTCAATTTCTATAGTGAAGTACCCATAAAGCCTCAACTCTTGTTTTTCTTTGTTGATTGTTCACACGCATCCATATATTTAACTGAATGTAAAGGAGGAGGTCTTTTACACTTATCTTTTCCCACAAGAAAAAAAAGCACTGATAATAGAACATATACCTAGTCACATCCGAAATGCTTTCTCTTGCTGCATACGAAAGCATCAACCGCCAAAAGAGAGAAGAAATGTTATCATACTGAATGAATACCTAGTCATACAGTTTATTGTTATGCAAGACAATTCATTTTCTCAAATTAAATATGCATTAAGAAGTCATGTCACTTTCAGTAATGGAAAATAAGGGAAGATGACAATAATTTTGTTGACTTGGAATAGTTGTCCCAATCCTTACTCTTGCAGGTTCCGTGTTTTCTTTTTATATTTCCTTCACTCTAGTTTGCTTGAGCATTAGTGGATGATATCGGATTTTGTTTTCTCCGTGGTGTCAGTTTAATGGACTAACTCTGTTGTTTGCCGTATTTGATGCCAAGACAGATATGTAGTTGATGCAGCTGATAGGGACGGTGTTTCCATATCTAGAAGTGAGTTACATGACCTCCTAACCAAACCTTCCTTAAGCGGAATCCCTTTGCTTATTCTTGGCAACAAAATTGACAAGTCAGAAGCTTTGTCCAAGCAAGCTTTGGTGGATCAGCTGTGAGTTTAGTCCTATTATATGATGTTGATTTTGTTTCAAAAATCTTCCTCGAGAATTAAAAGTAGAATTTTTCTTATTTATTTTTTTGGACGGTTTCAGAGGTCTTGAATCAATCACAGATAGAGAGGTTTGCTGCTATATGATCTCATGCAAGGACTCCATAAACATAGACATTGTCATTGATTGGCTTATCAAGCACTCAAAAACAGCAACAGCAACAGCAACGGCAACGGCACCGGCAAAAGCAACATGATCTGTAGTCTGGCCTTCTCCTAGTCAATACTTTCTTTTACAATAAATAAAAGGTGAAGAACCAAGCCTAGAAGCACAGAGTAGCCAATACACTTCCCGCTGGAATTTGTTTATTGGTTTTTCGAACTTGGTTTCATTCTATATGTTTTGTTTTGTACACTGTACAGTACACCATAATGCTTGCAGCGAGTTGTTTGTTTTCTATTAATTTATCTCCTCGTGTATTTGAGCCTGTCTGCTTATTTTGCTAGTTTTCTTCTATTTGCTAATGTCTACTAAGGTGCGTATATTGATAAAAGTTATGATGATCAATCTCCAAATGAGACCAAAGCAGCATTTTTACTGGGGGGACCAAGGGATTCTGTAATTTAAGCTTCTGTATTTCACGTTTCATTGGAGATTTGCAGAAAGTTCAAATTAAAAGAATTTTCCAACACCTCTCCTTTTGAAGGAAGGAGCATGAAATTCGTTTTCCTTTCTGCATTTCTTCTAGCCACAAGGAAATGCTTTACTGATAACAGTCTTGATCTCCAACCCCCGGGATCGCTAAGAACACCCTCAATAATTGCAATTCGTTGTCTTAATTTATGCCTGTAAACCTAGATGCTGAACGTAGGCTTGGATTGCAGAAAGGTGAAAGCTCTTAACAGGGAAAACAGTAAAAAAAAAATTGGATTCAAGGAAACTATATCCTGGAAAGCGCACTTTGTAGGTACAAGTGAGTAAATAAAACTCCGGTTGTCTTAAATTTTTATAAAAAATACACGTTCTAACTCAACTTGAGATATGTTGTGCAGATCTCAAACCATTTAACATCACGCCATACTCCCGGAAACAGGGAAAACAGTCAATGGTGTCAGCTAATGTGCAGATAGCAGAAAACTTATTAGCCTGAAGTTTGGTAACTATAGGGCCTTTGTTCCAGAGTAAGTATTGTTCCAGAGTAAGTAATGAGGCTGTCATTTCCATGAGTGCCAAATAGGTTTTCTTTTTTCTTATATTGGTTAA
Organism: Salix caprea; assembly: GCA_964035475.1. Taxonomy (NCBI): domain Eukaryota; kingdom Viridiplantae; phylum Streptophyta; class Magnoliopsida; order Malpighiales; family Salicaceae; genus Salix; species Salix caprea. The sequence goes on along the minus strand of OZ037748.1, from coordinate 2,064,030 downwards.
TAATTAATTAATAAATGCAAATAATGCACCCCATAATTGGATGTGCTGACCATGTCATCATACCCTATCAAATTGCCAACTAGGTTATCACGCTCTAAATAATCGAACTTGCCACCACATTAGCACCTGCACTAATCATGGCTGACACTCTGCATTGAAGAGCCAGCAGATGGTGGACAAGATCAGTGGGGATTACGTTAATGGCAAGCCTAGAAGATTTTCTGTCGAGATTTGTCAACCAATAATTACAACAATAGTGAAAGATCCCATGCCATTTCACCACGCAGTTCGTGCTCATGGTGGTGGTTCCAGTTTCCACTCAATTCCCATCAAAAAACAGGGAGAAAATATTAAACAAACATTGAAAGTACAAAATTGTTGTCCTGTACAGGTTGTTTCCACGTTAATTCTAGCTCATCAGGACATGTTAGGTAGATCCCTTTCTTGAGTGACTTTTAAGGTTGAATAATTGGTCTCAGTTGTGTGTATTTCAAACAAGAATTTTTTTTTTAGAAAGAATCAACAAATTTCTCTCGTTAGTTTCAACAAAAATATGTTCTTGGTCAAGCCTATATGGATATGGTTCACCCTTTCTTTTGCTAGGTCTTTTTCTGCTTTACAGCACTGGATTTCATCTTCTAAAAAACTTTCTTCACAGGAATATTGGATTCATTTTCCAATCAACAACCTTAACTATTGTTAATTTAGATAGATAATAAGGTAATGGATCTTGTCATGGACAGCACTTAAGAGTCAAAGAATGATGCCAAGGATAATTGTGTGTTTATGGCAACTGCTCTCCTTATTTATGAACCACAACAACGCATGTGAACATATATTACAGAAATATGAAAGGTCATACTCATAGTTATTAAACTCACATGAGTTGGACTTGTCGTAATGCTTGATTAATGGGTAATTCAAGTTAATAGTTTTTTTTTTTTAAATAATCAAAACAATACTATTGTCAATAGGGTTTTGACTGAATTGACTTGTTAATGTAGCTGAGCTAATAGAAAGTGAGAGTTCTTAGAAGTAAAGTGAGGATTTGCCATAGCTAGATGGGGATTTATCACAAATAGACCATTTGAATGGCTAAACATATTTTTTTTTATGATTTTTAGCTATCTTTCTTTTTGATTTTTTCTATTTTATTAAGATTTATTTTTATTTTGTTAAGATAAGTTTCAGGTCTATATAAAGACTTATAAATCTTATAGGGGGAAGAACTTATCAAGATTAATATTTTAGAAATAAAATAAAATTTTAGAGTGTTTTCTTGCAAAGCATCTGCCTATATCATTGGGTCAAACCGAGTCAACTCAACAATAAATTGTTTTAACACTCGACTCGGGCTAGAGACGGGTCGATCACTGGACCAAACCTGGTTTGGTAATAGTGCTCATAGTAGTTGCCGAGTTTAACTCAAGGTGATTATCATTTCTTTTACTAAAATCTAAACTTTCACGAAAATCATTTTCAAACATTGTAAAAGCTATTAGTTTCTGAGCATCAAAGCAATGACTTCTGACCTAACATATTAACTCAGTTATGGATATCATATTGTCTTAACTTAGCATCAAGTGGTACCAGAAAGAGAAGGGTGATATGGATCTGAGCTGAAGATCTATAAATGACAAACCCCAGAAGGGTCCTCCTCATGAAACCAACCAATACAACTCAGTTCGAACAAATTAGATTTGTGCCCGAAGCAAAAGCAAAAGGAGAAATCAATTCGAAAATCGAAGGGGACTTTATTAGGTAATACAACTCAGTTTCAACAAACTCAAACTGATCCACTAGAAGCAAAGACTCAGGATTATTTAAATTTGTTTGAAGACAATAAATAAGCTGTGGTAGTGCTGTCCATTTGCTGAAAAAGAAAAGGGAACGCTCGAGTTTCCCTATGTATATTTTCTCAAAAAGGAAAAAAAGAAGCAGATAATTCTCTGAGAAAGTACTAAAGAAAAGGAGGATGCATCTTTGAATTTTGAAAGAAAGTTGAAGAATTCCAAGAATAAGTGGTCACTTTTTAGTCAAATCATTGGTTCAATGCTATAAAACCTTTTTCCAGCTACTAATGGATTGGGAGATGCAAAAGCATGGAAAACCAGGGTTGTAAGTTTTTTTTCCCTGCAAAATGTTTTATACCAATTAAAAAAATAAGATAAAACAGTGTCATTTTTATCCCGGTTTAAATTCCAACCCATTCTGGATTTCTCGGCTAAATACCGGCGGAAACGTTCCGGTTTCGTTTTGCCCGTTCTGTTTCCGCCAAATATTTTTTTTTAATAATGAATAATCTTACAATATCAATCATATCTCTTAATCCGACCATTAGATTGAGATTAAATTTTACGGGGATTCTCTTGATATATTTATATATATTATTTAAAGTTTCAGAGAATGTAATGACTTTGCAAGATTGATGATGATATTCTCGTAATATTATACATGTTCATAATTTTGTTCAGAAAAATTATTTTATTGTCTTTTTTTAGATTAAATTGCACAATTCTAAATAATTTTATTTTTGAATTTGAAAAAGAAATTGAATTAATATATTTAATTATATATATACATAAACAGTACAACCCCGAAACGGCACGCCGAAACACATCGAAATCAAAATATTTCATTCCACTTGAAAAACAAGATACCAACCGAAACAGAATCGAGAAGATTGTGGAAATCACAAAGAAGATAAAATCATATCCCATGAGGAAACATACCATATTGTTGATTGCCAAGAAATAATGATAGAAAGTGACTGATATTAAATCTAATACTTAATTACGAAGAGATTGTGTTGAAACTAATCACCGAGGAGAGAGAGAGATAGAGAGAGGAAATCTCTGTAACCTCAAGTAGGATGTTTCTGTCTTGATCGATACGTCACAGTGAGAAAGGCAAGACCAAGTCTTTGTCCAGATCAAACTATGGATGGACAAGACCCTTAATTGATAATCAAAATTGACATAGCACCAGCCTCTCAAATCATGATTGCTTATTGCATAATAATACCTTGATTATTCATCTCCTATGGAAAATGCTTATAAAAAACAGACAAAGAAAGCATTCATACTTGTAAATCTAACAAAAATCAAGTACAAGGTAATGTGGAACTGCACAAGTTTCAAGCCCAAAAGGTTTTCACTTAAAGAGGTGTGTTAAAGAATAATATAAATTATATTCTGAAACCTCAACTAATAACTTAAATTTTTAGATAAGATGATTCACGTCCCAAAAGCTTAACATCCAGACCAAAAGAGTATAAAGGAAAAGCACCAAAGGAAAAGTTGAAGATGTTAGAAGAATTACAGGATCATGTACTCAACTGAAATAACTTGCTAGTTATTCACACTTACACACAGCCAAGTACAGATAATAATAATAATGTTGGAGTTCTCCTATGAAATACGACATGAAAGGTAAAACAAAATGCAGAGGTAAACTGCAGCTACGAAAACAGGTAAAGGGAAATGGACAGGAGGAATCGAAAAGGAAGAGTTCAGAAATGAAATGAACCCAAGAATAAACAAACAAATGAAGTACAGCAGTAAACAATGTATGAAACACCAGGAAACATTGATAGATTGCTGATGTCTCCTTGTCCTTTGAGAAGATGGTGGTGCATCTGAATCAACTCAAAAAGTATGTTAAGAGGGCTTATCATCTACAATGTCGTGTTCTTGAGAGCTAGAGCGGCAGAGGTCCTCAATTTGGCCTCTCACCTTGGACATTGAAGGGCGGTTATCAGGATACTGAGCAGTGCAGTCGATTGCGAGCTGCAAGAGCTGAACCATATCTTCCTCTACCGTCTGATGTTGAAGAAGCTCCTGATCGAACACCTCGGCGGTCCATTCTTCCTTGACGACAGACTGGACCCATCTTGGAAGGTCTACACCCTCATCATTCGATTGTGAATGTGTTGGAGCCTTTCCGGTGAGCAATTCCAGCAGCAATATACCGAAGCTGTAGACATCGGCCTTTTGGGATACTTTGCGAGCATCCGTCACTTCCGGTGCACGATAGCCATCGATACGGTTCGGAGTGGCCGTAGGACCGGCAAGGTGCGCGAGGCCGAAGTCGGAGACGCGGGCTTCAAATGAAGTAGTGAGGAGGATATTTGATGACTTGATGTTTCCATGAGAGATAGCAGGGCCTTGAGAATGGACGTATGCAATTCCTCTGGCAGCTCCAAGGGCAATGCCAGACCTTATTTCCCAATTCAATGGAGTCCTGCCAGACCCTTTATTTCCTGCACTTGAAACCAAATGTAATAAGAAACAAAACCAACTTTCCAAAAGTTATGTTTATCTTCTGCTCAATGAATCTCAGCATAATCCAATGATTCATGCAAATCATGCCAGTGCTAATATTTAGACACAAAACAATGATTGGATACTTTCAAAATAATATACTGCAAAAGTTTTGAGGTTTCCAGTAGTATGCCGAAGAATCAACAAAACTATTACATTACATGAAACGAGCATGTCAGAAAACCCAAATCAAGTAATGAATTTAGAAAGATAACAGAATCATCTACTAGACATAAGAAAAATCCAACAATAAAGGTGATCAGGAAAGAAAGAACAATTATAACAAAAGAACCAAAAGGAATAAATCATGATGCAAAAGAAGAAAATGCTCACCATGCAAAAATGCAGATAAGCTTCCCATGGGCATGTAATCATGAACAAGAAGCTTTTCATCCTGGCTGTAATAATAAGCCCTTAATAGAACCAAATTCTCATGATTCATCTTTCCAACCCCTTCAATCTTCTCCCTGAATTCCTTCTCCGGTACCGTTACTTCCTTCAGCCTCTTCACAGCCACCACCAACCCCGCATCCAAAGTGGCCTTATAGGCGGTGCCAAAAGTCCCCTTACCCAGAACCTCTGCAGAAGCTTTCAACAAGTCCTCCAAACCAAATGATCTCGCCGTGTTCCCAAAGAACACCAAGTTTTTATTTCCAGTACTCTTAGCTTCACTTTTCACCACCGCCACAGCATGCCCTGCGCTTACATTACCACCTTCCCCAGCCGGCTTCCCATTGGGGATCTCAACTGCCACCTCCTTTGGCAGCTCAACATCTTTAGACACTACTGTTTTGTCTCTCTTTCGTCGACACAAGAAGATCAAGATCATCAAAAGTAACAAAAATCCAACCACACATCCAACAACAATACCAGCAATTGCTCCACCAGACAACTTATCATCATTACTATTCCCATTTGAAGTACCATTGCAAGAAACCAAAGGTTTCCCACAAAGCAAGGTCCCTTGAAAAGAACTTACGGGCTTGTTAGACAACTTCAGAGGAACAGGACCAGTCAAATTGTTAAAAGAAACATTGAACTGATCAAGTGGCAAATTCAAGTCAGGAATAGAACCAGTAAGCTGGTTCTCCTCCAAATACAAGGTATCCAACCTTGTCAAATTATTAAAACTTGGAGAGATCACACCTGAGAAGTTGTTATTAGCCAAGTTTAACCTTACCAAGTTCTGCAACCTGAATAAGAATTCAGGAATCTCCCCAGAAAAAAAGTTCCCTTGCAAATAAAGATTACGTAGAGAAACAATATTGCCTATATCAGCAGGAATTGGCCCTGAAAGTGCATTGAATCTTACAGACAGCGTTTGCAAACTTGTTAAATTTCCAAGAGCAACCGGCAACTGCCCTGAAAGTCCCATGCCAGGTAACCTTAATTCAACAACTGTGGTTCTCTTTTGATCACAAAACACTCCCACCCATTGACATGGATTATCTGAAAGATTCCACAAGAGTGATCTGCCTCCAACTGCATCACGCAGAGTAACCAAAGCTGCCCTCTCTGAAGCTAGATCTGACTCCACAGTAGAGAAAGAATTCAGTGAAAGAAACACAAAGAAAGTTATCAATAGCAAAAGGTTTCGTTTTGGCTTCATTTTTGTGGCAAAACCAAAAATGCACCACAAACGAAAACCAACCCAGTAGAGTTAACTAGCTGTTATTAAGGTTGTCTTTGGTTTCTTCAAGTTCAGAACAGAATCAAGATAGTTTATATTGGGATTTGAGGGTCCTCAAAAATGGAGATGGGGTGGTATGAATTCTTAAATTTTGTTGTAGCAACAGATGTGAATGTGTTTATGACCTCTTTTAACTCCTAGATGGCTGTGACCCCAGTGGGGGCGAGAGAGAGAGAGACGCAGAGACAGAGACAGACAGAAATTGTTGTTGCTGTTTGCTCATTGCTGTTAAAAGTCAAGCCAGTGTAGGGTAGAACTCGCTGCATTTGCTGAGTTGGCTATTGCTGAGTTGGCTATTGCATTTGCTGTTAAGAAATTCCGGCAATGACTCTGGGATAGTGATGAAGATTTGGGGTTTGGGAGACGAAATTTGCCATACATGATTCATCTCAACACCGTAGTTGTTCACCTAAATTTAACTCGTCAGGTTAGAAAATTTACGATTTGGAGCTTAATTCGAATTGAATTCTAAAGTTAAATAGAAAATAGAAATCGATTAAGTGAAGTTTGGTTGATTTAGAGAGGTTTTTAATGACTTAGATGAAGCAAGTGAAAATAAAAATTAGATTTTTCTGAGATTTATTTTTATGGTATTAGATTTTTGGTGTGTTTTTAATGTTTCTTTCTATCTCTATCTATTTAATATATTTTTTTGGGAAGAAAATTACTATTTTAAATAGAAAAAAAACCATAAAAAATATGTTTTTTAATAATAATAACATGTACACATTGTGTTATTTCACTATTTTTTAATAATAATTGTACTTGAGATTACTTTTAAAAGTATTTTTTATTTAGAAATATATCAAAATAATATATATTTTTTATTTTAAAAAAATTATTTTTGATATTTTTTTTTTAAAAATCACTTTTAAAACACAATGTCAAACACCTTCTAATATATAGATATATCTAATAAGGGAATGTCTTAAAAGAGTTTGAGTAAATTTTTCCTTTATTTTAAAGTAAAATAAATCCTAATAAAATTCTATATTGTGAATCAAACATCAATAATTTGTTGTTAAGAGAGAAATTGAAGAAGATTTGTGTATATTATTGTTTAGATTGAAAATAAATAAAAAAAATCAATTTAGTATTTGATTTGATTTATCAATAAGATCCAGTCAAATCAAATTAATTTTATTTATATCAGAAGATAAAAGGTTCGTCCACATATAATTGAGAAAGGGATTATATATATATATATATATATATATAATTTGGCACAAGCATCTTACCTCGTATATATTCATGTCTTTTTGGCTAATTTTTTATGTATTGTATTATTGCTTGTACAGTTGTACTTCACGTTTGTATCTCTACAGCAACTGCACCGACAAATCAAATACAAGGAAATGGCCTGGTCCTTACTCATAAAATAATTAATTTTTTAATCTATTTTTAACTGTGTTGATTTAATCTTTTACATAAAATATTCTTTTCAATATATTGTTTTTTTTCTATTTTTTTCATCCAAGCTAATAGAATAATAGCATGACTTCTGCATGAATTTATTTTATTTTTTATGTCCTGAATATTTCTTGCATTGAATGACTAAGAGCTCATCGATGATGCCTTTGCTGATTCCATGTATTAAATATATAATGTTTTTAGTCTTAGTTACATGTCAAATATATCACTTTATTATAACATGCTATTCAAATTTACTATATCTTAAATTTAAATTTTAAAATCAAAAGATTCTCCTCTTAATAACTAAAAAAATGAAAGAAAAATGCTTCTATTTATTTATTTATTTATTTATTGTATGCTTTATTAATACACACACACACACACAATTAATATTAAATACTAAAGAATACATGTTTGTTTCATGTTTTAAAGATATCATATGTTTTTTTTAAATAGCTGAATTATGATATATTATTCAAATTTACTACATGTTTTCAATAGAATTTCATTTGAATACTTAGTTTAGTTTTTATATGAACTACCCCAGGGGTGAAGATTTTTTATTCGGTTTGATTTTTAAACCCCCCCCCCCCCCCCCCCCCACTTTAACCATGTTTTCCCTTTCCATTTAATCAAAATGAAAGCAAATTAAAAAATTTGAACTGAACTAGTTGAATTTAAACCGGTTCAGTTTGGTTTTGGTTTACCGGTTTTTTACTTAAAAAAAAAAATTGGACCGAATTTAAAAAAAAATCTAATTGGTTTAATCTCTTTTTTCCCTTTTTTCTCATTTTTCTTTTTCGGTTTTGCTGGTTTAGTCAGTTTCGGTTATTTTGCTAACCCCTAACCCTTTGATATCTTACTTAAAACCAAGGATATATAATAATAATAATAAAAGCCATGTAAAGATTTCAATTCTATAATTGCGAAGATTGTTCTCAATGAAGCATCTTTTGATTAAATTATTAAAAAGCAAGGTGAATAGAAAATTTCAACCAAGCTGTCTTCTTTTACTTTATGTTGTTTAATAAACCAGCTCGTATTTAATAATTTATTGGACAGATCATGAAATTAAAGCAGCAAGAAGTAGCTGCATCGTTGTCTATCATCAACTTGTCGCACCAAGATTTATTTTTATTTTTTTATTTTTCACTTAGCGCCGATCGATTCCAGGTGGACTTCTGACTTTTTTTCATATCAAGATCCCACAACAAACTCCAATAAATTACTTGAGAGTTTTATAATAAGTTAATGAAAATAAGTTTGCGTGCAATTATGCTTTCGTTGAACATTAATTAATCGAGCTCTTTCTTGGAAAGATTAAAACAACTGGAGATGATTCTCTTACTTTCACGCCATTAATTTAAGAGCAGATGGTTTTGATTCTCAGGCTAAAAAAAAAATTGGATAGATGATTTTAAAGTCCAGTGATTTGATTGGTAGGTTGACATGTTTTTTCAAGAGTTTTATACATTAATTCTTTTATTTTGGAATGTGATTTTTAAAGTGTTTTTCATTAAAAAATATATTAAAAATATATTTTTTTATTTTTTTTTAATATCAGTACATGAAAATAATATAAAAATACCAAATTTTTTTATTTAAAATAAAAAATAAAAATAAAAATAAAAGTAATTATTTTAAAAAAAATATTTTTAAAATACAATATTTTTAAAAATATTTGGAAAGATTATAAGCAATTTATTTTGTATATAGGGTCTAAGGATATATTATTACTTTACTGCTCACGCTTACTTTCTCTTTTGTTAAAAAAATGAAAAAGAAAAAGAAAAAGAAATGAATGAAAATATCGCCTCGTATTCATGAACTAGCTGTCTGCCAGCAAGTTATTTTAATGTGTTTTTATATAAAAATTATAAATAGAAGTTAAAAAGTTTATGCAAGCATTTATATAAACAAAAATAAAGTTGTCAATAATAATCAAAAGAAATAAAATAGGGACCAATATAAACCAAGATATTCAATTATATCAAATGAGATATTTCTCTAAATATGTTTATTGAACTTATTTAAATTAATAAAAAATAAATTTACACGATAAGAAATTTGTGACTTTAAACATAAACACATATAAAACTATTAGATATACTCACATCCTAAAAAATTATGACGCAAGGTTGAACAAATTAGAAAATATTATTTAAAAAAAAATATTTTGAAAAATAAAGTTCATTTGTATATAAAAAAATATAAATGAGTTATAATAATATCTTAAAAAATCAAACAAGCAATTTTTTTAAAAAAACTTATATTCTAAAAAGACATGCAAAACTTGTGATGTAAGTCACAAAACCAAGATAAATTCATAAGAAAAATTAACAATTAAAATAAAAAAAAAAATATCATATATTTTTTTAAAAAATATCAATGCAAAATGACAAGATTAAACGAAGCTGAATTCTTAACAAAATAAATATTGAAAGATGAAATTAGAAGAAAAAAAATCACACAAAAAAATATCCAAAATGAACGAGGGTAAAAATAAAAAAAAGAATTAGAGAGCAAACAAAAACTTTCAATTAGAGGGTTAAATTGAATTGGAAAATTGCTTTAACAAAAATATTAAACCTAAATCCCTAAACATGTTCAAAATCTCAAGCATTTAACTTGAAATTATGGTTGTTTAACTTAATTTGATTAGATAAGTTTCAAAAAACATATTTTTAATTTTATTGAATCAAAATGTCCATATATTAATAAAACAACTGCCTCAATAATTAGCATGATAACTTGATTATTTTGGACTCATAAATCATTTTTTAAGTTTTTATTATTTATTTACTCTTCTTAGGTTTAGTAGGAGTCAGTCTTTCTCAAGAATAGTGCCTTCAGTTCAGGCATATGGCTCACCATTTGAGTTCTGTATGAACTATGAAGCACAATTATTTTTGTATTTGTTTGATTTACTAAATATTTTTAATATGTTAATATCAAAACAGAAAAATAAATTATTTTAATATATTTTTAAATAAAATATTTCTTGAAATATATTTTGCACTATAGTAATGAACAAACACTAATATCACATGCTTTCATGATTTTATGGACCTGATGGTTATGGACGATGATGATTATGCTTCAATGACTTAAGGATTATTTAATAGCGTCTTGATTTGTTTTACACACTCTCACTTACTTTCAAGTATTTGTTTTTAAAAATATATGTATAAATTCATAGTTTAATCATTAAAAAATTAATATTATTACAGCCAATTATACCAAATTTAAAACTTAAACTGAAGGAATGATGGACATTGACTTACATCCCATTTGTTCTTATAGCTGGAAAGCGTTTTTTTTTTATATATATTATTTTAAATTAATTTTCTTAATGTTATTTTATGTCATTTTGATGTTTTGCTATAAAGATTATTTTTTTTAAAATAATTTTTTAATATATTTTTATTTGAAAAGTAATTTTGAAAAACTATCAATACTATAATGCCAAACATATTCTTACTTTCCTAGATACTAAGATGCCATTTGGAATTGCATTCTAAACATGGTTTATGAAAATTAAAATTTTATTTTTGTTTGAAATGAATTTTTTAAAATTGTTTTAATACGTTGATGTAAAAAATATATTTTAAAAAATAAAAAGTATTATTTTAATATATTATCAAATAAAAAATATTATAAAAAAAAAACAATTTTACAATGGGGCGTCTACTGTCAATTTTCTTTGAAATAAGTAAATAATGTATGAAGAGTTGAATATTCCTTAACAACCATTAATGATCGCATACCAGGTATAGACTCGCCAGCACTTGTTCGTTGTTAAGAGTTCAGTGTCAAAAAGCCACCATTGGCCGGTCACTCTGCAAAAATTATACTTTAAGGACCTATCACTGTAAATACATTGTTTTTATTTTATTATTTATTTGTTTTGACTTTTTTGGGTTATTACATGGCAAGTTGGCGATTTGACGTGGCAACAGCTGGCTGGACAAGTGTCACGGTTTCGTGGTGCTGTATGATTTTGACTGGGTTCAAACTTCAAAGGATTTATGCCTTCCAGAGACCACTTGGTCCACAGGATAGTCATGGAATGATTAGACTATGAGAGTGTAGCTATAGTATGGGTGCACCCTCACACTACTCTTCGTGTTCTCCTTAATTTAAGGATTCCCTCCTTTCCTTTTATATTAAAACTAATTAATAGGAAATCTTTTCTGATTTATTTTTTTATTTGTATACTATTAGAGAAATTCATTTTTTTTTCTCGGATAAATACACTTTTGAAAAGTTGTAAAAATTCAAGAATATTCTATCATTTATTGATTATATCAAATTTGATTTTTTATATTTTAATTGTTTTTTAATTATATTTTGAATCTTTTTTCTATTTTTATCCCTTAGAGTTTGATTTAATTAGATTTTTGTATCAACTTTGATTCTCATTTTTTACCATTATTTTTTTTCACTTATTAATTCTTAATTGCATTTTTTTTAATTATCATATTTGGTTCTCATTCATTTGATTGGCTTTTGTTTTATTTGAAAACATTTATAAAATTAGTTTTTTTTTCAATTTTATTTGTTTTGATCTTTTTACTAGCTCAATTTAGTCCTCATTCTTTTAATTTTTATTTGATTTATTTGAGATATTTATAAAACAAGATTTTTTTAAAAGAATCTAAATTAAACACTTGATTTTGTTAAAGATATTTAGATTGTGCTTGATTTATATTTAAGATAAAAAAAAATATTTGATTTAAAAGACAAAAACATATAAAAAAATTGTTTATACCACAATTTTGAAACGAGTTTCTCTCTTTTCAAAGCATAGAATACAATAAAATATATACTATCTGTCTTCGTTACTTATTTATGTATTTAGAAAGTATATGAAAAAATCCATAACGGTTCTTTTTTAAAGTATAATTTATTTATAAATGCATCAATTCTTTTAAAATGCTATTAAAATTAAAAACCAATCAAACTCTTGAAAATAAAAAGATAATGTGTGTGAGTTGTATTTTATTTGTAAAAATATAATGAAAAAGAAAGAAAAAAGAGAATGTGTGTGTGTGTGTGTTGCGTTGTGTTGTGTTTACTCAATTTCATGTTTGTTTTGATAAAGACAAAAAGGAATATAAAATGAAATAAAAAATATGTTTTCTTTGCATACGGCCAATACACTAGCATATATTTTAAAATTCTTTTTCTTTCAAAAAAAAATATATATTATCTTGGAGTTTGAAGAGAAAATGTATTTTAGCATGGATTCCGCAAAGAAAATCATTTCTTGCATTTTGAGATTTTACAACATGTTTGTAAAAATCCAAAGGGTATTGGCCAATATTTCAAAAATATAAAATTTTATTTTTGGGAATTTATTATTCATTGTCGGTATTCGGATAAATAAATCCTAAGGGGTTAATATCCAAAATATTCGGCGGGGATGATATGCTATTATTCACTGTCGGTGTTTGGATAAATAAATTCTAAGGGGTTAATATCCAAAATATTCGGCGGGGATGATATGCTATTATTCACTGTTGGTGTTTGGATAAATAAATTCTAAGGAGTTAATATCCAAAATATTCGGTGGGGATGATAATAATCAATAAAATTCACCGGATTATTCTGAGCGGTGACTGATTTCTTTTTCAATCGAAATATTTTTCTTGTGAATAAATACGATCCATTGAAGCATTCAAAATCACATTAAAATCGACAATGCAGCTTACCTCAGGTAAGGCGTACTAGGGGTGTTAATACCTTCCCTTTACGCAACCAGTCCCCTACCATTGAATCTCTGACCAGACCAGTGCAACCGGGTGTTCCTAGCGACCCTTAACAGCCAGGTGGCGACTCCTTCTCAACTCCATTGCGAGAGTCAGGATCCCTCCCGGGACGCCGCGCGACGACGTGCGACAATAATAATGAAATATAATTAATAATTAAAGTAAATTAGACACTCATTTTTATTCTCCCATCAAATTACTTCCAATTACGCCTCTGTCACTTATTCTACACCACTTTCATCAGAGTTGATCTCTATTTACATAATTTTTTATTTTTTTAAAATATAATTTCTATATATTTTTTTTTTAAAAATTGGACTGGGCCTGTCCCAAACTAAATGGGCCGGCCCAACCAAGGTGGGCCAAAAGCCCAGCGCAGCCCAGCCCAGCCTAATTGTTCAAAAAAAGGCACAAAACAGTGTGTTTTTCCTTTCGTTTTTGCATGAATTATTCTGCAATGTTACTGTTCATGTATTGTTCACGTGAACAGTAACATGGCCGACTGTGACTAGAGGGTAAACGGCCGGTACCAACGGGTAGAGGAGGTCGAGGTGGTTCTCCCTGTCGTGGTGGCGTTGAAAATGACTGTCTGTGGTTGCCGGAGGAGGCTTCTAAAGGTGACGGGGCTCATGTTGCAGCTGCTGCAACCGTGGCTGTTGCCTCGCCGGAGAGTGTGGTTAGGTTACTAGTGTGTAGGGGAAGTTCAAGGTGGTTATAAGGGTGATGTTGGTTGGCCTCTAACGGTGGAGAGAGAGAGAGCTCGACAGAGCTGATTTTAGAGAGAGAGAGCACCTGCAAACCGAGAGAGAGAGAGAGCACCTGGTTGGATGATGGTGTGCTTTTTGTGTGATATTTCCTTGTTTTTTGCTTGTTTTTCTTTGCTAAAATTTCTTTAAACTTCCCCAGAATTTCTTGTTTCTGTGTTCGTTTGTTTATGTTCACGTACATGGCAGTAGAAATGAAAGCATGCATGGGTGAACTCATCTTTTATTTTCAACATTCTTCTGTTTATTAACCTGCGTTTGTTTGAAAAGCATAAAAATATGCTTTTCAAAACGCGTCCTAACAGCTGAAAATTTAGTGGGACCCATAGAAAAAATCTGGGGTCCCGTTTGGTATTAGTGGCGTTCCGCTCCGCGTTAAACGTAAACGCAGCGTGAAACGCGGAGCCAAACAACCACTAAGACCCAACTCGTGTATGCCTCTCCTCCAGATATAAACTTGATGCTGAACAACAATTTCACTAGCTTTTTACAAATGGCAGACTATTATTCAAGCTCTATATTATGATATTGTGGAAATCAAAGTTTATATTCCAAAATTATAATCATGGAGATGGATATATCTATTTGATGGTCCGATTCTTGCTCATGCTTTCGCACCGATGACTGATGGATGGTTTACACATGGATGCCAGAGACTTAAACTCATTATTGCAAGCCCAGAGACATTTTATTTTATTATTTAATCATAGAGAAAAATGATGATAGATGAATTCTTGTTCACTTTCATTAAAGCTTTGATAGCATTTCCAATAATTATCTCAGTCTAAAAATCCCAATGAGTGTTTTTCTATTATTCTATAAGAATTTGGAACTACAATAATGGTGGATTTCAATCCAATTCTTTCCTCCATGTTATACGCATGATTTTATGAAATTAGACCTTATTAATTATTATTTTTAGATTGCATATACTCATTGGACAAGTTTATTTTAATAAATTTAAAAAGATTAACTTGGTGGTTGAAGAAAGCACTTAATCTTGAGTTTGAATCTTAAAATTAATAATTGTAGAAACTTAGTTTCTCTCAATGCATTAATTAAGCTAATATAGAAAGTGCATTATCAAAAAAAACTTGAAGATTTAATTTTGATGAACAGAAAATCCTCTTATAATCAATCATATATCAAAAAGTTTATTTCAACACATTGGACCGCTGACAAAATTCTATACTTCAACCATCATTCTCGTTAAAATGAAGCTTTTGATTTAATCATTTTTATCCTCATTTTGTTTACTTATTATCAATTTATTAAAAATGGTTATGAAAGGAAAACATTCAGCAAGGGTTGTCAATACCGTTCCGTTCTGCCCGGAATGGTCGGAACGTTCCGTCCCATTAAAAAAACCGAGACAAAGCGGCGGCGTTTTTGTCTCGGTTTTAATTCCGGTCTGTTCTGGAAATACCGGCTAAATTCCGTTCGGAACGTCTCGGTACCGTGCCGGGTGTGCCGTTCTGGCCTTAAAATCCTCCTTATTTTGATTAACTTGTGATTGTGTTTTTAATTTTGAGATTATGTTTGTTTGACGTTGTGTTTATATTGTATAATTTAAAGTTAATTTATCTTGAATTTTAATTATACTTGTTAAATTAATATTTTATTTTTTTTCATATATATATATATATGAACAGTACAACCCCGAAACAGCACGCCGAAATACTCCGAAACTAAAACGTTCCGTACCAATAGAAAAACCGGAACGACGACCGGAACAGTATTGATAACCTTGTGCAAGAGAGAACCAAAGTGTGAAATAAGGAGAAATTATATGGTCAATCTCAAATCCACTAGAAAACGCTCTGTTCAGTCCACTCTCTTTCCTTTTTCATGCTTTGCAATCCTTTTAGTTTTTGAAGTTTTAATTTTGATCAAAAAAATTACTCTCTTAACATTTTAGTCCTTAAGTTTAAATGAGGAAGAGAAAATTTCATGAGAAATGTTGAAGGAGAGAGAAAGTTGTCGAATGACTACTTTTAACTATAAACTTGTCATTTTTTTATGTCAATGAATTCCATTTCAACGAGAAGGGTTCTTTGGTGGTAGTTTTTTTTATTATGAATATTCATGAAAAGGTAGATAGATTTTAATTTCTATTTTTTATTCGATTGATTTTTATTTTTTGAGTGGTTTTCTGGTACTTTGGATTCATTAATCTTTTGTGAGGTATTAAGAGTGTTTATTAAGTGTTTCAAGGTAAAAATAAATTGAAAAATGAGTTTTTAGACAAGACAATTTCTCTTGTAGGATGCTAATTCTTAAGGGATGCTCTTTTGGATTATCATGTGCTCCACCTTGTTAGACACTACACTATAGTTAGTAATGCACTGTTTTTTTTTTAATTATTATTGTTTAATTTGAATGGATACACGTTTGCAGTTATGAGTTGCAAATTGAAAGTTGGATTTAAATGAATTAGGTTCGGACTTTCTTAGCTCTATATTTATTTATTTTTGTTTGGATCAGCAATCAAATCGATGCAGGTAACCTCTTGTTTGAGTGACCCAGGGTGCAATTAATGTTGTTTATTGGAACAAAACTCTTTTTGATTCAACTAATATCTTCAAATCATGGTGGCTAAATGTTTGTGCTGCAGGATCTTGACCAATGGTGGTAGGGGATTCATTAGTTGGATGAAACACAAGAAAAAAAAAGATCAAACATGGTCACACCTTTTGTTTTGATATCCATCCTACTCACAAATAAATATTTCCATGGTTCATTAGAGAGACTACTACCAATAATATTTCATACGTGGTGTTGGTTGGTGAAGAAAAGAATTGAGAGTGATTATTATTGTATCAATATCTCTATTACACGTAATTATAGTAAGATCATATACATATAATTGTTCTTGAACTACAATTAAGATAGCAGGTTTGCAATTATACATTCAAATCTCCTAATTATAGGAAGATCATATTACATCTGAAAAATATGGCAAGTATATTTGTCATCATCTCCAAATAATCTGTTGCATGAATATGACAAATAATCTTCAAGTATATCTACTGCATAAATATGGAATGTAATCTCTTAAGCAATTTTCTCCCAAGTGATCTGCAACAATCTGTCGTATCTTCTATAGGTACCATGAAGTGATAAACTCTTCCAATAGTTGAGGTTCTCATGGCTTATTGGGGATGGTGGTCTCCACAATCATGGAAATCACAACATATGGATCCATGTTTGAAGTAACCCTTCTGTCCTCAAACTACTCCTTTCCTTCTTTCTCCCTGTCACGACCAACAAGAATGAAAGCCCTGTGATTAACAACTCCCTTTCAATCCTATTCGAGAATTATACAAAAGCGTAGATTACTATCTAGGTACAGGAAAAACAACATACTGGCAAGATCACTGAAGCAGGATGGATAAGATGACTTATTGTCAAGAACACATAAGAAGATCTGTGATGGGATGAATTTACTGCACAAGTAGGAAGTATTCATGTTACACTGAAGAAGAAGTCGGGTGATTAGTAGGGAAGCAAAATCCATACAATCTACTGATAATTTCTTTTAATTGTATAAGAAATTGAAATTACATCGTGTAATCAAATACGAGAATTACATAAAAAGATATTCAGTGATAAAATTATAGAAGGAAAAAATAATTAAAATTTTAGAGGGACACCAAATACTTAAAAACAAGGATAGTTAGATCTGAGAAAGTATATGGGCGAGAAACATACTTTCAAAAGTACCTCCATCATCCTCTGAACAATCCAAGTATCATTGGAATGCTTTCTTGTTGATCGTAATGTTAGGGATATGAGATATCTTGGGCCAGTCCTCTCCATTTTTCTTGCACCTCATCTCCAATTTTGGACATTTGTTGATTATCAACTGCTTGAGGTTACTGAGACTCTCTACCCCATCTGGAAATGACACCAAATTAGGGCAATGCCGAATCTCCAAGTGTGAAAGGGATGTGAGATAACCAATCTAATCTGGCAAAGAAGTTAGTCTCATGCAATCAACTATAGCTAGAGATTGGAGAGAACTGAGATGTTGGATGCTCTCTGTCAATGAATTAAGCTTTGGACATCCACCAAGGTATAAATGTTCAAGTGTCGTCAGATGTAGCATTCCCTCAGTTAAAGATGCAAGATTATAACAAAAGGCAATCGATAAGCGACGAAGAGAAGATAAGCCACAAAGCCCATTCATCGAAGGAGAATTTAATCTTCCACAATAATCGTCCAAAGAAGATAGGATACCTTCCTCTGGCAATCTTTTGAGTGCATCACAACCAGATATCGACAAGCTTTTAAGACCAGGAAGGTTATCAAATACCTTATTTGACAAAAACTGCAAATCTCCCAGCTCATAAATTTCTAAGCTCTCAAGGAGCTTATGATTTTGCAAAAACCCTTCGGGAAGCTCCCTCGCATCGGCAACATCTTCAATACAAAGGGAGGTGAGAGAAGTGAGATTACTAATTGACGTCAGCAAAGAAATATTCACTCTCTGGATGTATAATCTTTTGACGAAGGGTATAGATGGTATTTTGTTCAGCACAGGGCAATCAACTATGTTCAGTTCTTGAAGGCGAGGAAAACGACACGCATCCCATTTCTCTAATCTTTGCATTTCACGAATAGACAACTTCTCCAAGGATGGGAATGAACTTTGGCCATCTCCATACACGTGGCTGTCAATACACTTCACACCAGCCATTCCCTGTAATACAAGACTCTTGAGAAACTGCAACTTCCCAAATGGTGGAAGTTGTTCACAGTTGGGACATGCTATTATATACATCTCCACTAGATTTGGTAGCATCAAGCTCAAGCTCATCATCCAATTACTTGGAAATTTTAAACCACAATATCCACTTACCATCAACTTCTTCAGATTTGAATGAGGTTGAAGCCCACCAAGGACCTCCTCCTCATTATGTGGTAGTGAACGCATGCCAGGAGTCCAGTCCAGTCCGTCATATTGTCCATTCCTATGCCATGATAAAGTCAGTGATAGAAGACCTGTCTTCAACTTCACATTGGCACTTTTGGCATCTGTTAAATTCTTAACATTCACAAGATCCATGATTTTCAATTCACCAACGAGATTATTCAGCCTTTCCAACTCCCCTATGTGATGACCCTCTTCCTTACCCACAATGAACAGGCTAAGTTTTCACAAGCACATCAATTGTCCCATTCCACGAGGCATGAATTGAAGTGAATAGCAACCTGTGATGTCAAGATAGACAAGACTTTTCATCTGCTTCATATGTTTTGGTAATTGGATGAGACTCCTGCATTTTCTCAGATCTAGTGTCTGGAGGTTTTGGAGAGAGGTTATACCTTCAGGAAGTGTTATGAAGGAGGAGCGTGACACATCTAGATACCTTAGATGTTTCAAATCACAAATTGACTCTGTCAATTTCTTCACGGTGAATCCTCTTAAACTCAAGGCTTTATGTTTTGGAGTAGAAGAGCTCTCTCCCCAGCACTTTTGAATCCAATCGTAATCCACCGAAAGACATGTGCGCAGTGAATGGACATTGATAAGTTTTCCTTTTGGAGAAGCTAGTGGGTTGTATCTAAAATTTACATGACAAACAGTCTTAGGAACTTCCAACTCCTCTTGACCTTCGTTGTTATAGCATTCTTGTACTACAATGGATTGTGCAAGATCATGCATAAGATCATGCATTTTACATGTTATGTTGCCAAACCCATCAGCCTCGACCTCTTGCAGAAATGATCTTCCCACCAGCTCATTGAATATCTCAATACCCTTGACGTGCAAATCCATTTCTCTTCTGCAACCAATAAAGCCATTTGCCATCCACAAAGCAACCAGCTCCTCCCTCCTCATCACGTGATCTTTCAGAAATATAGCACAAAAAGCAAAGCATTGCTTCAAATGTGGTGATAGATTAGTGTAACTCAACCTCAAAGCAGGTAAAATCTTGCTTGCTTCTTCTCTTAGATCCCAAATCTCACTTTCTTTGATAGCCATCCACTGATCTTTAGTATCTTTTAGCCGCATTAGGTTCCCGAGTGCCTTTAAAGCTAAAGGAACACCACCACACTTCTCCACTATTGATACTCCAATGTCTTTCAGGTGTGCCCACTCCTCTGTCCTTCTCATCCCAAATGCAAGCCGTTGAAACAAATGCCAAGAATCTTCTTCAAGCAATCCTTTAATGTGCTGGATAAAAGATGTTGTCATTCCACGAGCAACCATCTCCATACGTGTAGTTACTAACACAGCACTACCTTTAGCTCCGGACCTTAATACCTCATTCAATTTATTCCACCTATCATTATAATCATCCACACATCATCCAATACAAGCAAAAACTTTTTTCCAGTTAACTTCTGTTGGAGGAATTGCTGCAAGGGATCCAGTTCTTGAAGATCACAAAAAGCACCATCAATGGACTCTATGATGGCTCTTGTTAATCTTTTTATGTTGAAATCAGTAGATACACACACCCAGATCCTCAAACCGAATTGTTGTTTAACCCTTTCTTCATTGTAGACTAATTGAGCAAGTGTTGTTTTCTCGAGCCCCCCCATTCCCCACATAGCATGAATAGAGAGATCGTCTGCATTAGTGAGCAGGTTTTTGATTAGTTCCTCTTTCTCCTTGCCTCTTCCGAGAATTTCTGATTCATTCATGAGTGAGCTAGTAAGCCGCCAATCGTAGGTTTGATCAGCTGCTATGTCCCAAACTCCTGATGCCAAATCTAACTTGTTCTTGTCATTAGTTATGGCATCCAATTTTTCTCTCATATTTTTCAATTTATTCGCCATTCTTGATCGAAAAACAAGTGGATTATGAGTGATAGAAAAGAAGGATCCAAGCCTATTTTTGAGACCACTTCGTTGTTGTTGCCAGTGAGCTTCAATGGAAAACTCATCTAGCAAATCATCAACTTCATAAGCTACATCCTTGAGGTGCCCGAGCCACACCTTTGTAGCCTCGTCCTTCCACTGCTTCACCTCTGCATCTTGGAGCACAGCTTGAGTAGTTAGGAACGTGCGCCCGAGATGTTCAAGGTCAGTCTCTAGGCTCTCGGCAAGCCCAAGCTCTTGAAAAATTAGGGAAGTCAAGTTCCCCATGATTTCACTCACGAGAGTAGAAACAATTGCATCAGCCATAGCTTGTTTAGTAATGGATGTTGAAGGAATAAAAAAGGTGAAAGGAAAACTAAAAGCAGGGGATGTGAGCAAGAAATGGGAGGTAAATATTGAGAAAACAGAGAGCAGTGCGAGATGAGAAATGGAAAAGGTCGAAGTGTATTGGCTCACCGGATGGGCTCCACACGGTGTGCAGGGTTGGCTACCTATATTTTAAGCTCATATCTCTGGTAAGTAAACGCGTATTTCTCTCTCGTCAACTATGAAAACATGCATTCACGGTGGCATTCAACCCTACGTTCGATCCACTACATGAAGCTTCACGTGAGGCAACCCCATTAAAAATTCACACCAAAAGATCTCTCTTTCTTTCCCTATCCCCGACTTCATTGTTTTCACCACCTGTATTTCCATTATTAGAAGAGTAGAGAATCTTGTAAGGGGTTTCTTATAGGAAGGGGAAGGTTTTACTGAGTTAATCAGGATAAGGGGTGCATCATTGGACAAGGGGTTCTAAGTAAGCTTTTTCTCCTTAAGAGGATTAAGGACTTCATTTAATTTCTTTTAATTGTTTTCAGAACCTTAACCACTCTAGAAGACTTTGTAACTTGTGCTTAATAATTGATTTTATTTAATTTTTCAGGAATCAGGGATTGATGTGCGTCTATGTGATGTTGGTGCTGCCATCGAAGAGGTCATGGAATCATACGAGGTTGAAATGAATGGAAAGGTGTTTCAAGGTATGATGTTTATTTGATGCTGTTGTTTCAGTTGTTATTTGGTGCACTGTGATTGTGTGTGTATTTGATTGTCTTTTGTATCATCGTTCCACATAATGCAAGAGTACAACCAAAGATAGTTTTGTTAGTACCTGTTTGCTGTTGTGGTTGAGTAATTGAGTTTGCAAAAAGCAGGTTGAGTCAGAATTAGGTATGCAGGTGTTTGGTAACCCTTTCATAACCATGGTTTCGAAAACTCAATAAACTGTTTTCTTGCAGAAATTACAAAGAAAAAGAAGAAAAAAAAAAAGCGAGGATATATTCCTGTAATCCTGCAATCCTGCAGGAGGAAAAAGGAATTTCCGAAGCAGACCCACAATTCCTGTCATGGATCTCTTCCCTTCTGGTGAGTTTCCTGAAGGTGAAATCCAGCAATACAAAGACGAGTGAGTTTATGTTGTTATTTCTATTCTTTTGCCAATCTCTTGATTTCAATGCTTACACTTGTGAATATCTGTGGACTATTGGATTCACTGCCTGCCAAGATTATAGTGCAACAGTATAGGCTCAAATACTTCTGAAATTTGGCAAAAATCTTTAGCAGTCATGATATACCAAAAGACAATGCATGCATTATACTTTTATTTGTTAAATGTGGAGTGATATATGTTTTTTTAAGTTTCAGATTTATAATTTTGAGTAATGAAAAGTTAAATTGTTTATCAAATGTATTTGTGTATCCTATAAGCATCTCGTTTTGTATTTTTTTCTACTTGACCAGTTCTGATTATTTCTTATCTTTTTTCCTGTCCATGGGAACTGGTCTTTTAGTAATTTGTGGAGGATTACATCTGAAGAGAAAAGAGCATTGGAACGTCTTGAAAAGCCTATGTACAATTCAGTTCGCCAGGCAGCTGAAGTTCATCGCCAGGTTGCTAATACATCTTTTGTATAACTTTATTCCTGCTGCGTTTGGTGTCATCTTCTTGAAATTCTGTCTGCTTGTTTTTAGGTCCGGAAGTATATGAAAAGCACTTTGAAGCTTGGAATGTTAATGACTGATCCCTGTGATTGCATTTCCTACTGGATGCTCTCTGAACTGGTAAATACCACCTTTATATAATTCGTATTCCTTTTTTTTCCTTCTTTACATGGTTGTATGTTTATTTGATTTCTTTTCCATTGTTAGGGTTGCTGCTCATTGGACCCCAAATACAGGGGACAAGAAGAAATTGTTAGGATTGTGTAATTGATGAAGAATAATAAGAGAGAAAATAGAGGAGAGAGAACAGAGGAGAGGGTGAAAAGAGAATTTGAATTTTATTATATTTGTCACACCAATTGTGTGTTACAACAACCACTATTTATACACTTTGTATAATCTCTATTGTATACTCTAATAACCCCCTAAACCAAACATGAGATTGCAACAATGAAAACGAAATACATGAGTACTGGATCTTTTTTGACAGAAATCACTATGTAAAAGAAAGATGAGTTTGAATACGATTGACAAGGAAAAAAAAAAATGCTCAAATGGCAAAGAAGATAGAAGAGAGAGAAAACACATTTCATATGTCTATTTCTTGATTGAAATTTCCTTTGTCTACTCCAGTTTTTCTGAAGTTTTTCTTTTGTCTACTTCAGTTTTTCTGAAGTTTTTCATCTTTGAGAAGAGAGGGATGAGAAGAAAAAAATTGGAGGTAAGAGAGGTGATAGAATGAGTTTGAATTTCATTTGTCTACTTCAGTTTTTCTGAAGTTTTTCATTTGGCTACTTCAGTTTTTCTGAATTTTTTCATTTGCCAATAAATTTCTTAATCTGTGTAAGAATTCATTTTGTAATTCTCAATAATATTGATTTTTTTTTTTATTTTTTTTCTTCTTCTTCTTCTTTTTTTCTCAACAAAACGACACCGTACAATAAACCACACAATAACAACGCATAAAAGGAAGGAAATAAAAGATAAAGAAAGGCATAAAGGAGCCCTGGCTCAATGGCAAAGAATGCTTGTCCACCGCTTCAACAATCTCTACCAGAACTAGAATCCCTGCTTCTTCAACAACTGCGGTTTTCGCTTCAGGAACCGTGACCAACATGCTCAAAACAAATGCTGACTTGTCCACCATGTTTGACCCCAAAATCAGCCATCAGTTCCACCAGTGGCTTCATGATCCCAGCTTGGACGACCCTGATTTTTTTCTCCTTAATCGAGCATAGCAAATATAAAGCAGCTGCTGAATCTTTTTTTTCTTCGAAATCCTCCAGTTTCGAGCAGGCATACCAATAGAGGAATCACTCATGACAGGCTGATTGCGACTTTATTCTCTTCCAATTGTGATAAACGAAGTAAAGCTCATGCAGCGTTCTCTTTCGCCGTCGATGTCCCTGTTTTCAGAGCCCTAGCCAATGGCTTGATCACGCCTGATGAAGCTATCAGTCCTTTATTCTCATCACAGAGTGATAAATTAAAAATAGCAGTGACGCCGTACTCTTGAAGCTGAGAATTAGACGATGAAATTAACGAAATTAAAGGCTTAATTGCACCAGCTTTAGCGATTTTGAGGCGATTCTCTAGTCTGTTCTTGGCGAGGAGTCTGATCTCCATGGCAACTTGTTTTTGTTCGTCAATCGAACAAGACTCAAGATCCGCTACCAGTTGGCGATGACGAAAACACCAGCGCTCAGGTTGCTCCGATCATCGAGAGACGAAGGTTTTTGTTTTTTTTAGCAACTCACTGTAAGAGCAGATTACGGAAGCAAGAAATTTGAATTCATGTGTATGCGTGAGCATTTGAAAGTTCTGATACCATGTTAAGGAACCAACTCACCTAAAAACTTAAGCTTGCAAGTGAGGCCCCATAATATGATTTATATTATTCTCTAACACACACCCTCAAGTGAAAGCCCTTTGGGCTTGAAACTTGCACATGCCCACATCACCTTGTGCTTGGTTTTTATCAAATAGAATGGGGGTGGTGAGATTCGAACTCGTGACCGCTGGGTCAACAAGGCTCTGATATCATGTTAGGATTGTGTAATTGATGAAGAATAATAAGAGAGAAAATAGAGGAGAGAGAACAGAGGAGAGGGTGAAAAGAGAATTTGAATTTTATTATATTTTTCACACCAATTGTGTGTTACAACAACCACTATTTATACACTTTGTATACTCTCTATTGTATACTCTAATAGAAATAAGAGAGGCTGGTGAAATGTAGTGGGGGGATGACTGGTAGGGATGGTTTTCTTGGCTTAATGGATGGTCGTTGAATGCAGAGGGGAGGAGGGGGCGGCTGGTAGGGTTAGGAATTTAGGAAAGAATAAGAAAGTTTGAAACAATTATATTTGTAGTACATTTTTTTTTTAATTCGTACTAGTTTGGTTCGGTTTTAGTTTACCGGTTTTAGCCTTAAAAAATCAAAACTGGACCGGACAGGAAAATTAAAAAAAAACCCTAATCGATTTAATCATGTTTTTTTAATTGTTCGATTTTCTCGGCTGATTTTTTTCGGTTTTCTCGGTTAATCAATTTTGTGATTTTTTTCCTCACCCCTAATTTTTACTGTTTTTTTTTAAATTGAAAAATCAGAAATACTCTCATTGGAAACATTATGTTTTTGTCCCATCGAAGGCTGCGATGGTGATTTAACTATTCATCAGCAATGTGAATAATAAAAAATACCCTTGTCTAGTCAGTGTTTATTTGTTTGTTGACAAGGGTAAAAAGATAGTTCTATTGTTCAAAATACATAAATAAAAAAAACACAAACACCCCCAAACAATCAGATAATGACAAAAGGTATAGTGAAAAAATCTAAAATACCCCCGAGCTCAAGAGTTAATTTTTATGAATTGAAGAGTAAAACGATAATTACATTATTAAAATCCACAGTAAACTATGTCTAGAGCTATAATGATTGCTTTACATGGTATAACTTCTTTTTTAATATGTGTGTGTGTGTGTGTGAACATGGGATGTTGGCAAAATGAATGAATGATATGATCATCATTAAAAATATGATCTTGGCCTCTAGGATGACAAATCTTTAGAATGTATTCATATGCCCCTCTTTGCTTAAAAACTTTTAGTTTTGTTCAAAATTCTTTATCTTCTTAGAAAGGAAACGATGAAGCTGGTCATGCCCCATAGGTGTTTTCGACTTCAAGTGTTTGCAGGAAAGAGTTGGTTATTTACAAATATTGTTTTCTTCTAAGACTTTTGGGATATTTCTTTATAGGTGGGAGTAACACCGCAGGAAAGAAAAAAAAAAGTTGGTTATACCATGAATCATCGGATGCAATCGGTAATTGGTGTTCAGGTGCTAACCTGTAGTCGATAGATATGGCAATGACATTGGCCTGGGTGGCTAGGGTTGAAAGAAAAAATCTGAAGGCAGCGGTGAATGGTGAGCCTTTGCAAAAGCACCACCATGATAGTGGACAAGGGAGGGAGCTTTTTAGCTGGGCCGTTGATTTTGGGAGGAAAATACGGGCCGTTGATTTTGGGAGGAAAATACGGGCCGTTGATTTTGGGAGGAAAATACGAGCCGTTGATTTTGGGATATTTCTGTATTGGCAGTGGACATTGCGAGTTTTAGTGGTCTTTTTGTGAAATGACTGTTGGCTATCTAAAAGATAATGGTTGTGAAGCTGAAAATCAAAGGGCAATTAAATTAAACCTGAGACTTAGTGATAGTGTATCTCGTGGAAGTCTCCAATGCTGACCTGCATGGATGCGCTTGGTAATAAAAATAAAAATAATTTGTTTGTTTGGATGGATTAGATTTCGATTTTCCAGTTTGTTTGTTTCCAGTCTAATACATTAAAATTAAATAAAAATATTACAAATAATTTGTTTGTTTTCGATTTTATATGCTTTGATTCCAAAAACATGTCGTGATACAGCACAAGAAATGAATCTTTGTTAATTCCACTTTCCTTGAGATTTACGCCGGCAGCAGTAGTTAGTGATACAAACAAAGTACATATAACCAGTCTCGATCCAAGATTCAATCAACGAGCACCTCTTGTTGAATATTATTAGTTTTGATTAATTAGGTAAAATTACATCTCGAGCTCATTCTTCATCAAGGAAGACAGAGATTTGGGTACAGAGGAAAAGAAAACAGAGAGAGAAGACCAAAGGGTCAGTAGCATTCAACAAGGGAAATCTGAAATCTAGATTTGCCATGGATGGATGAAACACAAGAACAAATGAAAGGCACTTTCTCTTGTAGGATGCTAATTCTTAAGGGATTTGCCATGAACGGGTACTCGTTTGCCATCAAACATGGCTACACTTTTCGTTTTCATAAGGTGCACGACACCTACAAACTGTAGAATCACGATGCAGGCAAGCAAAGCAATAATATCAGTTGTTGCCTCGCATATAAAGGGAAACAAATTGAAAGATATCCATCCTACTCACACAAATAAATCTTTCTGTGGTTCATTGGAGAGACTACTACCAATAATATTTCTTACGTGGTGTTGATTGGTGAAGAAAAGAATTGAGAGTGATTATTATTAAAACAGTATCTCTATTACACGTAATTATAGGAAGATCATATATATAGGATTGTTCTTGAACTGCAATTAAGTAGCAAGTCTGCAATTATACATTCAAATCTCTTAATTATAGGAACATCATA
This sequence comes from Salix caprea, assembly GCA_964035475.1. Lineage (NCBI taxonomy): Eukaryota > Viridiplantae > Streptophyta > Magnoliopsida > Malpighiales > Salicaceae > Salix > Salix caprea. Next base: position 2,036,581 of record OZ037748.1, on the reverse strand, counting down.
TTACATCTGCAAAATATGGCAAGCATATCTGTCAGCATCTCCAAATAATTTGCTGCATGAATATGGCAAATAATCTTCAAGCATATCTACTGCATAAATATGGCATGTAATCTCTTAAGCAATCTGCATGTGCAGCAATCTGCTGTATCTTCTGTAGCTACCATGAAGTGATAAACTGATACTTCTGCCAATAGTTGGGGTTCTCATGGCTTACAGGGGATGGTGGTCTCTGCAATCATGAAAATCACAACATATGGATCCATGTTTGAAGCAACCCTTCTGTCCTCAAACTACTCCTTTCCTTCTTTCTCCCTGCCACGGCCAACAAGAATGAAAGCCCTGTGATTAGCAACACCCTGTTAATCCTATTCGAGAATTAAACAAAAGCATAGATTACTTTCTTGGTACATAAAAAACAACTTATATTTTAATTCTAAGGATTTATCCAAAAAGAGCTTATCAACTGATAAAAGGAGATGTTCTTAGACATTGTATCCACCATAGCACTAAGTTCAAAATACCTGACAGGAGCACTGAGGCAGCTGATGGACAAGATGACTTAATGTCAAGAACACACAAGAAGATCTGTGAAGGGATGAATTTACTGCACAAGTAGGAAGTATTCATGTTACACCGAAGAAGAAGTCAGATGATTAGCAGGGAAGCAACATTCATACAATCTACTGATCATTTATTTTAATTGTACAATAAAGTGGAACTACATCGTATAATCAAATCGAGAATTACGTAACAAGATATTCACTGATAAAATTATAGAGGGAAAAAATAATTAAGACTTTAGAGGGAAACCAAATATTTAAAAAACAAGGAAAGTTTGAAAGTAGATCTGAGAAAGTATACGAGTGAGAAGCATACTTTTAGAAGTACCGTCATTGGATTGGTTTGTTGTTGATCGTAATGTCAGGGATGTGAGATATCTTGGACCAGTCCTCTCCTTTCTCTTTCTTGCACCTCTTCGCCAATTCTGGACAATTGTTGATTTTCAGATAGCTGAGGTTACTGAGACTCTGTACCCCATCTGGCAATGACACCAAATTAGGGCAATCGTGAATAGACAAGCCTAAAAGGGACGTGAGATAAGCAATCTGATTTGGCAAAGAAGCTAGTCCATTGCAATCACTTATAGTTAGATATCGGAGAGAAGTGAGATGTTGGATACTCTCTGGCAATGAATTCAGCTCTGGGCATCGAAAGAGGTTCAAATGTTCAAGTGTCGTCAGATGTCGCAGTACCTCAGTTAAAGATTCAAGATTAGCATAATAGCTAATCGATAAGAAGCGAAGAGAAGATAAGACCCCGACCCCATTCATTGGCATAGAATTTAATCTTCCACAATTAGATAAAATTAAATCCTCCAAAGAAGTGAGGTTCCGAAGACCTTCCTCTGGCAAGCTTTCAAGTTCACGACAGCAAAATATCCCCAAGCTTTTAAGAGCAGAAAGGTTATCAAATACCTTATTTGACAAAGACTGCAGATCTCTCATCCTAGAAATTTCTAACCTTTCAAGGAGTGTATGATTTTGCAAAAACCCTTCGGGAAGCTCCCTCGCAGTGTCAACATCTTCAATCTTAAGGGAGGTGATGGAAGTGAATTTACTCACCGACATCAGTAAAGAAACGTGCACTCCTTTGATGACTAATTTCTTGACGGAGGGTATAATTGGTATTACGCTCAACACAGGGCACTCAACTATTTTCAATTGTTGAAGGCAAGGAAAACGACACGCAGCCCATTGCTCTAATCTCTCCATTTGATCAATAGACAACTTCTCCAAGGATGGGAGTGGATTTTGGGCATCTCCATACACGTGGCTGTCAATACACTTCACACCATCCATTCCCTTTAATACAAGTCTCTTGAGGAACTGCAGCTTCCCAAACGGTGGAAGTTGTTCACAGTTAGGACATTCTGTTATCTCCATCTCCACTAGATTTGGTAGCATCAAGTTCAAGTTCATCATCCAATTACTTGGAAATTTTGAACCACCATATCCAATTAACTTCAACTTCTTCAGATTTGAATGAGGTTCAAGTGCACCAAGTACCTCCTCCGCCTCATTATTTGGTATGGAAGTAATACTGTCAGATTGTCCATTCCCATGCCAAGATAAAGTCAGTGATAGAAGAGCTGTCTTCGACGTCAAATTGGCTCTTCTAGCATCTGTTAAGCTCTTAACATTAACAAGACCCATGATTCTCAATTCATCAGCGAGATTGTTCAGCCTTCCCAGCTCCCCTATGTGACGACCCTCCTCCTTTCCCACAATGAACAAGGTAAGTTTTCGCAGGCACATCAATTGCCCCATTCCACGAGGCATAAATCGAAGTGAGTTGCAACCCGTGATGTCAAGATAGACGAGGCTTTTCATCTGCTTCATACCTTTCGGTAATTGGATGAGTCTATAGCAATTTCTCAGATCTAGTGTCTGGAGATTTTGGAGAGAGGTTATACCTTCAGGCAGTGTTATGACCTGGGAGCGTGACACATCTAGATACCTTAGATGTTTCAAATCACAAATTGACTTTCTCAATTTCTCCACGTCGAATCCTCTTAAACTCAAGGCTTTATGTTTTGGAGTAGAGGAGCTCTCTCCCCAGCGCTTTTGAATCCAATCGTAATCCACTGAAAGACATGTGCGCAGTGAATGGACATTGATAAGTTTTTCTTTTGGAGAAGCTAGTTGGCTGTAGCCAAAATTTACATGACGGACGGTTTTAGGAACTTGTGACTCCTCATGGACTTCGGTGTTATAGCATTCTTGTACTGCAATGGACTGTGCAAGATCATGCATAAGATCGTGCATTTTACATCTTATGTTGCCAAACCCATCATCCTCGACCTCTTGCAGAAATGACCTTCCCACCAGTTCATCGAATATCTCAATACCCTTGACATGCAAATCCATTTCTCTTCTGCAAACAATAAAGCCATTTGCCATCCACAAAGCAACCAGCACCTCCCTCCTCATCACGTGATCTTTTTGAAATACAGCGCAAAAAGCAAAGCACTGCTTCAAATGTGGTGATAGATGAGTGTAGCTCAACCTCAAAGCAGGTAAAATCTCGCTTGCTTCTTCTCTTAGATCCCAAATCTCACTTTCTTTGACAGCCATCCACTGATCTTCACTATCTTTTAGCCGCATTAGGTTCCCGAGTGACTTTAAAGCTAAAGGAACACCACAACACTTCTTCACTATAGATGCTCCAATGGCTTCCAGTTGTACCCACTCCTCTTTCCTTCTCATCCCAATTGCAAGCCGGTGAAACAATTCCCAAGAATGTTCTCCAGACAATCTCTCCATGTTCTTGATAAAAGTTACTGCCATTATACGAGCAACCCTCTCCTCACGGGTAGTTACTATTACAGCACTACCTTTAGCTCCACTCCTTAAGACCTCCTTCAATTTACTCCACCAACTCCACCTATCACCACAATCATCCCACACATCATCCAATACAAGCAAAAACTTTTTTCCAGTTAACTTCTGTTGGAGGCGTTGCTGCATGGGATCTAGTTCTTGAAGATCACATGAGGCATCATCAATGGACTCTATGATGGCTCTTGTTAATCTTTTTATGTCGAAATCAGTAGATACACACACCCAGATCCTCAAACCGAATTGTTGTTTAACCCTTTCTTCATTGTAGACCAATTGAGCAAGTGTTGTTTTCCCGAGTCCTCCTATTCCGCATATAGCATAAATAGGGATGTCGCCGGCATCAGAGAGCAGGATGTTGACTACTTCTTCCTTTTCCTTTCCTCTTCCGAGAATTTCTGATTCATTCACGAGTGAGCTGGTAAGCCGCCAATCGTAGGTATGATCAGCTGCTATGTCCCCGACACTTGGTGTTAAAGTGAACTTGTTCTTGTCATCAGCTATGGCATCCAATTTTTCTCTCATATTTTTCAATTTATGCGCCATTCTTGATCGAAAAACAAGTGGATTATGACTGATAGAAAAGAAAGATCTTAGCCGATTTTTTAGACCTCTTCGCTGCTGTTGCCACTGAGCTTCAATTGCAAACTCATCCAGTGCATCATCAACAACATAAGCTGCATCCTTGAGGTCGTTGAGCCACACCTTGATAGCCTCCTCCTTCCACTGCTTCACCTCTGCATCCTGGAGCACAGCTTGAATGGTTCTGAACGTGCGCTTGAGATTTTCAAGCTCGGTCTTTAGGCCCCCGGCAAGTCCAAGCTCTTGAAGAATTAGGGAACTCAAGTTCCTCATGATTGTACTCGCGAGAGCAGAAACAATTGCATCAGCCATAGCTTGTTTAGCAATGGATGTTGAGGAATAGAAAAGGTTAAAGGAAAACTAAAAGCAGGGGATGTGAGGAAGAAATGGGAAGTAAATATTGAGAAAACAGAGAGCAGTATGAGATGAGAAATGGAGGTTGCAGTGTCAGCTAGTTCTCGATCAATATTTACTACTGTGGAGTTGAATCATGGAGGGAGGTTTATGTTAATAAAAGAGGTTGTGTCTTCGGGTGGAAACGAGAAGGAAAGAAGGTGATGGTCTGGTCAAAAGTGATCGTCGGTGGCCGATCAAAACTGATTGGCCGACCGCATGGGCTCCACACGGTGCGCAGTCTTGACTAACTTTGTTTTAAGATCATCTCGCTGGTAAGTAAACCTGTATTTCTCTCTCATCAATTATGAAAACGGACTTTTAAGTCAGTTTTTGGAGTAGATTGTGCTTTTATAATTATTTAGTGGGAAGCTGAATTTGTTTGGTAGTACCTGTTTGCTATTGTGGTTGGGTAATCGAGTTTGCAAAAAGCAGGTTGAGTCAGAATTAGTTATGTAGGTGTTTGGTTTTGAAAACTCGATAAACTTAAAACCTTGGTTTTGGTAAAGCTGAAATTTGATGCTTTTTTAATGCCATGGTTTTAGATGCTAACCATGGTTTTGAAAACTCAATCCCTGTCAGCCTTGGGCAAGTAAAGTTTCAAAAGTTGCTGAATTATTCAAGAGTTTGATAGAACTGGGAACATCGAATTTGCTGATTGACAAGTAAATCTTTTGTATAGCGTTATTCCTGCTGCGTTTGGTGTCATCTTCTTGAAATTCTGTCTGCTTGTTTTTAGGTCCGGAAGTATATGAAAAGCATTTTGAAGCCTGGAATGTTAATGACTGATCCCTGTGAGAACACTGTTCGTAAGCTAATATCAGAGAATGGTCTACAAGCTGGCATTGCATTTCCTACTGGATGCCCTGACTAGAATATATGGTGGAAACGAGAAGGAAAGAAGGTGATGGTCTGGTCGAAAGTGATCGTCGGCGGCCTCATTGGCTTAAATTAAAATTTAAAACTGTATTGGCCGACCGCATGGGCTCCACACTGTGCGCAGCCTTGAGTTGCTATATTTTAAGCTCGTCTCGCTGGTAAGTAAACCTGTATTTCTCTCTCATCAATTATGAAAACGGACTTTGAAGTCATTTTTTGGATAATTATTTAGTGGGTAGCTGAATTTGTTTTTAAAGTATTTTTTATTTAAAAATAAATTAAAGTTATATGTGCTTTGTTTGTATCACTAACTACTGCTGCCGGCGTAAATCTCAAGGAAAATGGAATTCACAAAGATTCATTTCTTGTGCTGTATCACGACATGCTTGTGGAAGCAAAGCATATAAAATCGAAAACAAACAAATTATTTTTATATAATTTTAATGTATTAGAAACAAACTGGAAAATCGAAATCTAATCCATCCAAACAAACAAATTATTTTTATTTTTATTACCAAGCATCCATAATTGATGAGAGAGAAATACACGTTTACTAACGAGAGAGATGAGCTTAAAATATAGCTTAAATTTTATCCATCCATATTTCTTATTTTTATTTTTCAAATTTGTAGAAAATCAAAATATTACTTTCATATTTTTACAATCCAAGAAACAGAGTACACCCCCACATCGATCAATTAAGGAAAGAGTTTCTTGTCTCGAGAGGCTGAGCAGAGAGATCAGATGGTCAAGCTAATAAAATTTATCATAGTGTTATATCATCCCCATCTTCAAACAGCTTCAGAAACCGAGCTTGATCTTGCTCCCTCTTCTTCTTTTGCCAGTACTTGTATGATGCTACTACTCCAAGAACAAACACAGTTAAAAAAATACTATATTTTAAAAAAAAATTCGCTCTTGTAAGTCTCGCTGCTGTCAATGGATTAGAAGTTAAATGAAGATTGACATGCAGATGGGAAATCGTCTCCGGGATTCACTTGACAATTGTTCAGATCGTGTTTGGAGGGATCAATATCGGTAAGCAACTGCTACCCTAATGCTCATGTCATCGTTGATAAACAGCTTGTAGACGATACTGATCCCTCCAAACACGATCTGAACAAATACCATGGCAATATCTTGGATTGTGGTCATGCAATCAGAGGAAAAATGGAATTGCTATAGAAAAAGGAAGTTATATATAGACTCATACATTCAGCAGCTAAATACTGAGGGGATAGACTCACACGATTGTTGTAGACTGCATCAGGGGTTGCTAATACAATCCAATCAGGGGTTTATTTGTAGGACTGCATGCAGCATGATACCGCATGTCAGTTGAAGAAAGAGTCAACAACTTTCCTACGCTACATGCAAGTTTCCAAGCTTGAACGTCTCTAATTTGGAGAGCTGCAAGAGACCTGGATCATTGAAGTCAGTTCCATCAGATCTAGATTATGCAAGGTCTGACGTCCATAGCCATTCGTAGGTGTCTTCCACAAGCGACGATCGAGCAAGCTCAGATGAGGACGAATCCGAAGAAAGAGTCAAGGACCCGTTAATTTCTTTGCGTGCAATTGGCGGCTGCCAATTGTCAAGTGAAGCCCGGAGACGAGGAATGGTACATGAGTCTTCACTATCATTGAGATCATCAAGTTAGGTTCTGCTGGTTTCCTTTCCAATATTGCGGCTAAATTCGGTTCTATTTCCTGGATTGTTATGATGATTTAAAATAACAAAAATTCATTTCAAAATTATTCTAGAAAGAAACTTATATTTGTATTTTATTGTTTCTATATTTGTTTTTTCTCTCTCGATGAAATACCAAGCAAATGCAATCTAAGAGAGCAACAGTAGTCCTCTGTCAACGAATTAAAGACATTCAAAGGAGGCGACTACTTGCAATTCCATCAGCAATCTAGCATAGATGCTGGAGATGGCACTTCCGTGGTTGTGCCCCACCCTGATGGGCAAACCTAAAACATTCCACCTATAAAGTGAGGCTAGTGGTGGGATATCACAAAAGCAGATTGGGAAAAAGATCGGTGGAGGAGAGAGAGATGATGAAAAAAATAATAGTCGATAGTGAGTATGATCCTCTCTTATTTTGAGACTGTGGAGTCTGATGCTGCTGATTGCCATGACGGTTGGATCACTGGATGCTTTCAACCTAACACAGGCTTATGCAGCGATGTGAGATCAAGTGCAGGATTCGATGTGATCCTTTCAGTTTATTTATATTGGATTTCCCTTTTGTTTTTCCCTAGGATCAGGAACTGAACGTAACATGTAATGAAACCATAATGATTTTATTAGACGCAGACTCCTTTCTAACTCACAAGGGGGATTTCATGGGTTTTGAAGTTATTTTCTGTTAAAAAAAGAGGAAAAGGAAAGCACTTCTCATCACATAAAGCTGATTTTAATATGAAATGAGTGAGTAGTAGAAATCAACCACCAACTATATATTGAATGAATGGCCATTGCTATGTTCCACTCATTAACAATTTTGACTATACTTGATTCATTGCACTAAAGGGGTATATATTTTGATACTCAAATTCTTGCATTTTTTCTTCTGATAGAATGGTCTTTGAGCTTGTGCGGCCAATTAGAGAAATCTTCAATCGTAATTTTGCAGATATTGTATTGGATCATCACATTGGTTGAGGTCTGCAAGACAAAGGCTGAGCTCCTATCTATTTATGGAATATTGTGAGAAAGGAAGGAAGAAATTGAGATATCAATCAAATATAGAGCTTGAATCCAAACTCTTCTTTATGTTATGTTACTCAGATTGATATTGTCATGGTAAAGATGGGGGGGGGGGGGGGGGGGGGACCAAATGAAAGACTGATGTGGCCCATTTTATAACCATTTATTTTGTTATTTGTTTTTTTTTTTAATACTATGAATTATAACTCAAGTGTAATTAGCATAGTTCAGGATTGACATGGAAAAAGCCGTCATAATATAAATTTTCTTTTCCCGGTACTAACTCAAGTTTGATGAGATCAATTTGATAGGGATAATAAGTCTTATTTGGGTAATATATTTTGTTTCAACTTGAAACACGATCCTAGTAAAAGAGGTTGTCTTCGGGTGGAAACGAGAAGGAAAGAAGGTGATGGTCTGGTCAAAAGTGATGGGCGGTGGCCTCATTGGATTAAATTAAAACTGTATTGGCCGACCGCATGGGCTTGAGTAGCTATATTTTAAGCTCGTCTCTCTAGTAAGCAAACGTGTATTTCTCTCTCATTAACTATGAGAACGTGCATTCACGGTGGCATTCAACCCTATGTTCGATCCACTACTTGAAGCTTCACGTGAGGCAACCAACACGGGTATCAAGGTGCTGACCTTTGATCTTGGCTCTATTGCTTCCCCATTAAAAATTCACACCAAAGTATCTCTCTTTCTTTCCCTATCCTCTGTTTATTTGATGCTGTTGTTATTTGGTGCACTGTGATTGGGTGTGTATTTGATTGTCTTTTGTATCGTCACTCCACATAATCAGCCTTAGGCAAGTAAAGTTTCAAAAGTTGCTGAATTATTCAAGAGTTTGATAGAACTGGGAACAACGAATTTGTTGATTGACAGTTTTAGATGTAAAATTTTTGATGCTGGCCATATCCCATTGAGGTTGCCAAGAGCAAAGCAACTGCTAGCGACAATCAATAAGAATTTCTCCACTTTAGCCTTTTGTACAAGGTATTTGATCGATTGGGCGAGGCTAAATATTTAATCTGTGTGATTCTGACATTGTTCAGGTATTTTATGCGAGCTGATATGGTTGAGGTAATATGTTTTTGGTCAAGTAATCAGCTTCCAACTCAGGATCCCAAATCCTCCCAGGTCATTATAGTCTGTTTGCACCACTCTAGACTACAGATAAGGGGGGCTTGTGTTTAATAGAAAAAACATATTCAGATGAATTTTGCTGTTGCTAGAAACTCATGATTGCCAGAAAATGTAAAGTGTCATCCACACTGCAGTTAACAGTAAGAGATTCAGTTGAATGTGTAGTTTATTTATCTTCGTTGTCTGTTTTGCTACCGCCTCGTTTAGCAAACGAACAGCATTATAATGGCAAAAAAGAATTGGAATATCTATCACAAATAATGGAGACATCATCTTGACTTGGAAATTCCATCTGAAGAAAGCCGAAAGACCTTGATTCTTAAGCGCCTTTGGATTTCGCTAATTCTTGGAAATCATGTGTATCGATGAGCTGCTATTCTTGGATCTTCGCTAGTTCCGCTCTATGCACTCCACAATTCCCATTGTTGTTTTTGTTGCTGATTGTGGACTGGCACGGTGGAAAACTTACTTTGAGAAGGAGCCCTGTGACAAAAATAAACAGTGACAAAGGAATTGACTGCTTTATAAGAAAAACATATGAAAGTAATATTTTGATTTTCTAAAAATTTGATGTGATTTTCTGTTCAAATGCAACAATTTTCTAGGAGAAGGGTCTGTTCGCATGAGTTTTCCATTTAATTCTCTCGCAAGTTCATGCTCTATGATGAATTAGATCTCAGGAACTGCAATATATACAGAGGAAGAATCAATTTCCATGAACATGCTATGTAGATATTTATTTATTGTGTGTATGTAATGTTGTTTTTAAAAAATATATTTCGGTTGAAAATATATTAAAATAATTTTTTATTTTAGATTATTTTAATATTAATACATTAAAATAAAAAAATCCAAAAAAAACCTATCAATTTTGATATTTCTTGAAATAAAATATATATTTAAAACTTATATATAAAAAAAGAATTAACTCATTCATAATGAGAAGGGCAAATAAAAGTGCTGGAAAATCTGAAAATTAATGAAATAAATAAATAGGGATGAGATTGTAGTTTGATATTCTTTTCTGTGGACGGAATAGAATTTCATTTTTGAGGATATGATTGAGCCACAAGATCTCATCCTATGGTTACGAGAATGCCATATCAGCGAGCTTATCATTGTGTTGACAATTCCTGAACTCAGTCAATCAATCTTCCTTTTTTAAAGCATTCCTGCTTCCCACCACGTCATGCCCTGCCAACCTTTATTCCAATGTCGAAGCAAACCCCACCTTTTACAGCGCGTCTAGTGCACTGCCGAACATTGAACTTCCAAATTACACCATTAATTTTTTAAAATTAATTGTTTTGATATTAAAAATAAAGAATATATATTTTTAATATATTACCAAGTAAAAAGCACTTTAAAAAATAATTATTTCTACAATTTAAATATACTATTAAGTGTTTTAATCATATAACAATTTCAAGAAATTATTTGATATCACCCATCCATTTTTTAAAATAAGGTTAAGATAAACAATAAAATATCTCGAAATACTTTTTTTCCCCATCCATTTTACCCGCATGCTCACCCTAAATAAAAGTATATTTGGCTGATCAATTTGAGACCTCATGAACCCACTTCTTAGCCAAGGCCAGCTCTCAAAAAAGTCAGTTTAGAATTGAGTAATAAAAACTAATTTTTTATATATAAAAATATTATTTAACTGTTTTTTTACTCGAGTTAAAATAATATTATTATAACCGTTTATATCAAAACGCGGGTTTGTTAAAATAAGTTTCTTGATTTATCGTCTTTGTACTGCATTGTAGCATAGTAAAAGGTTTTATCTCTAGGAGTAAGTCTCGATAGAACTGACTCCTGAGAGTGAAAATACAACTTATCAGCGGAGCTAGGCATTTATAGAATTTGTCGTTCTTCTATATGCTTGTTAATTTAGCTTTGAGAATAAAGACACTGGTCACATTATCAATGTTGGGGAATCCATCAATTCATTGTTGTATATCGGAGTTTTGCGAGATATCAATAAAAACCTGATGGTATTTTCATCTAAATTGAGATTATTTGATTTGGTAATGGTGCTGGCATATGATATTGTGAGCATTTGGAAATTGTTTTCTTGCAGAAATTACAAAGAAAAAGAAGAAAAACAAAAGCAAGTGAGGACATATTCCTGTAATCCTGCAGGAGAAAAAAGGAATTTCCAAAGCAGACTGATCCACCCACTATTCCTGTCATGGATCTCTTCCCTTCTGGTGAGTTTCCTGAAGGTGAAATCAAGCAATACAAAGACGAATGAATTTATGTTGTTATTATTTCTATTCTTTTGCCAATCTCTTGATTTCAATGCTTACACTTGTGAATATCTGTGGACTACTGGATTCACTGCCTGCCAAGATTATATTGCTCTTTTTTCAAAGCTTGACTAGTAGTGCAACAGTATAGGCTCAAATACTTCTGAAAATTTGGACAAATTGATCCTGACTCGACGAGCCCCATTTATAAGAGTATTACCCTTAGATTTCTAACCTTGTTCACATCCAAGCTGTTTTTAGTTGGTATTAGACTTCAATTTTATGGGTAATAGACTTTTCGCCAAACATGATTGAACTTGGTTTTTGGAGGGGGTGTTAGCCTTGGATTTTCGGACAAATTGATCCTGACTCGACGAGCCCCATTTAAATGAGTATTAGTCTTAGATTTATAACCTTATTCATATCCAAGCCCTTTTTAGTTGGTATTAGACTTCAATTTTATGGGTAATAGACTTTTCCCCCAACCATGATTGAACTTGGTTTTTGGAGGGGTGTTAGCCTTGGATTTTCAGACAAATTGATCCTGACTCGACTAGGCCCATTTAAATGAGTATTAGCCTTAGATTTCTAACCTTGTTCGTCTTTTCATATCCAAGCCCTTTGTAGTTTGTATTAGACTTAAATTTTATGGGTAATAGACTTTTCCCCCAAGCATGATTGAACTTGGTTTATGGAGGGGTGTTAGCCTTGGATTTTCGTACAAATTGATCCTGACTCGACGAGCCCTATTTAAATGAGTATTAGCCTTAGATTTCTAACCTTGTTCATATCCAAGCCCTTTTTAGTTGGTATTAGACTTCAATTTTATGGGTAATAGACTTTTCCCCCAAGCATGATTGAACTTGGTTTTTGGAGGGGTGTTAGCCTTGGATTTTCGTACAAATTGATCCTGACTCGACTAGCCCCATTTAAATGAGTATTAGCCTTAGATTTCTAATCTTGTTTGTCTTTTCATATCCAAGCCCTTTTTAGTTTGTATTAGACTTCAATTTTATGGATAATAGACTTTTCCCCCAAGCATGATTGAACTTGGTTTTTAGAGGGGGTGTTAGCCTTGGATTTTTGGACAAATTGAACCTGACTCGACGAGCCCCATTTAAATGAGTATTAGACTTAGATTTCTTACCTTGTTCATATCCAAACCCTTTTTAGTTGGTATTAGACTTCAAATTTAAGGGTAATAGACTTTTCCCCCAAATATGATTGAACTTGGTTTTTGGAGGGGAGTTAGCCTTAGATTTTTGGACAAATTGATCCTGACTCGATAAGCCCCATTTAAATGAGTATTAGCCTTAGATTTCTAACCTTGTTCATATCCAAGCCCTTTTTAGTTGGTATTAGACTTCAATTTTATGGGTAATAGACTTTTCCCCCAAGCATGATTGAACTTGGTTTTTGGAGGGGTGTTAGCCTTGGATTTTCATACAAATTGATCCTGACTCGACTAGCCCCATTTAAATGAGTATTAGCCTTAGATTTCTAACCTTGTTCGTCTCTTCATATCCAAGCCCTTTTTAGTTTGTATTAGACTTCAATTTTATGGGTAATAGACTTTTCCCCCAAGCATGATTGAACTTCGTTTTTGGAGGGGGTGTTAGCCTTGGATTTTCGGACAAATTGATCCTGACTCGACTAGCCCCATTTAAATAAGTATTAGCCTTAGATTTCTAACCTTGTTCGTCTTTTCATATCCAAGCCCTTTTTAGTTTGTATTAGACTTCAATTTTATGGATAATAGATTTTTCCCCCAAGCATGATTGAACTTGGTTTTTGGAGGGGGTGTTAGCCTTGGATTTTCGGACAAATTGATCCTGACTCGACGAGCCCCATTTAAATGAGTATTAGACTTAGATTTCTTACCTTGTTCATATCCAAACCCTTTTTAGTTGGTATTAGACTTCAAAATTATGGGTAATAGACTTTTCCCCCAAACATGATTGAACTTGGTTTTTGGAGGGGGTGTTACCCTTGGATTTTAGGACAAATTGATCCTGACTCGACGAGCCCCATTTAAATGAGTATTAGCCTTAGATTTCTAACCTTGTTCATATCCAAGCCCTTTTTAGTCGGTATTAGACTTCAATTTTATGGGTAATAGACTTTTCCCCCAAGTATGATTGAACTTGGTTTTTGGAGGCGGTGTTAGCCTTGGATTTTCGGACAAATTGATCCTGACTCGACGAGCCCCTTTTAATTGAGTATTAGCCTTAGATTTCTAACCTTGTTCATATCCAAGCCGTTTTTAGTTGGTATTAGACTTCAATTCTATGGGTAATAAACTTTTCCAGCAAGCATGATTGAACTTGGTTTTTGGAGGGGGCGTTAGCCTTGGATTTTTGGACAGTTGATCCTGACTCGACGACCCCATTTAAATGAGTATTAGCCATAGATTTCTAACCTTGTTCGTCTTTTCAAATCCAAGCCCTTTTTAGTTGGTATTAGACTTCAATTTATGGGTAATAGACTTTTCCCCCAAGCATGATTGAACTTGGTTTTTGGAGGGGGTGTTAGCCTTCGATTTTCGGACAAATTGATCTTGACTCGACGAGCCCCCTTTAAATGAGTATTAGCCTTAGATTTCTAACCTTGTTCATATCCAAGCCCTTTTTAGTTCATATTAGACTTCAATTTTATGGGTAATAGACTTTTCCAGCAAGCATGATTGAACTTGGATTTTGGAGGGGGCGTTAGCCTTGGATTTTTGGACAGTTGATCCTAACTCGACGACCCCATTTAAATAAGTATTAGCCATAGATTTCTAACCTTGTTCATCTTTTCATATCCAAGCCCTTTTTAGTTGGTATTAGACTTCAATTTATGGGTAATAGACTTTTCCCCCAAGCATGATTGAACTTGGTTTTTGGAGGGGGTGTTAGCCTTGGATTTTCGGACAAATTGATCCTGACTCGACTAGCCCCATTTAAATGAGTATTAGCCTTAGATTTCTAACCTTGTTCGTCTTTTCATATCCAAGCCCTTTTTAGTTTGTATTAGACTTCAAATTTATGGGTAATAGACTTTTCCCCCAAGCATGATTGAAGTTGTTTTTTGGAGGGGGTGTTAGCCATGGATTTTCGGACAAATTGATCCTGACTCGATAAGCCCCATTTAAATGAGTATTAGCCTTAGATTTCTAACCTTCTTCATATCCAAGCCCTTTTTAGTTGGTATTAGACTTCAATTTTATGTGTAATAGACTTTTCCCCCAAACATGATTGAACTTGGTTTTTGGAGGGGGTGTTAGCCTTGGATTTTCAGACAAATTGATCCTGAATCGATGAGCCCCATTTAAAAGAGTATTAGCCTTAGATTTCTAACCTTGTTCATATACAAGACCTTTTTAGTTGGTATTACACTTCACTTTTATGGGTAATAGACTTTTCGCCCAAGCAGGATTGAACTTGGTTTTTGGAGGGGGTGTTAGCCTTTGATTTTCGGACAAATTGATCCTAACTCGACGAGCCCCCTTTAAATGAGTATTAGCTTTAGATTTCTAATCTTGTTCATATCCAAGCCCTTTTTAGTTGGTATTAGACTTTAAATTTATGGGTAATAGACTTTTCCCCCAAACATGATTGAAGTTGGTTTTTGGAGGGGGTGTTAACCTTGGATTTTCGGACAAATTGATCCTGACTCGACGAGCCCCATTTAAATGAGTATTAGCCGTAGATTTATAACCTTGTTCATATCCAAGCTCTTTTTAGTTTGTATTAGACTTCAACTTTATGGGTAATAGACTTTTCCCCCAAGCATGATTGAACTTTGTTTTTGGAGGGGGTGTTAGCCTTGGATTTTCGGACAAATTGATCATGACTCGACGAGCCCCATTTAAATGAGTATTAGCCTTAGATTTCTAACCTTGTTCATATCCAAGCCCTTTTTAGTTGGTATTAGACTTCAATTTTATGGATAATAGACTTTTCCCCCAAACATGATTGAACTTGGTTTTTGGAGGGGGTGTTAGCCTTGGATTTTTGGACAAATTGATCCTGACTAGACAAGCCCCATTTAAATGAGTATTAGCCTTAGATTTATAACCTTGTTCGACTTTACATATCCAAGCCCTTTTTAGTTGGTATTAGACTTCAATTTTATGGGTAATAGACTTTTCCCCCAAACATGATTGAAGTTGGTTTTTGGAGGGGGTGTTAGCCTTGGATTTTCGGACAAATTGATCCTGACTCGACGAGCCCCATTTAATTGAGTATTAGCCGTAGATTTATAACCTTGTTCATATCCAAGCTCTTTTTAGTTTGTATTAGACTTCAACTTTATGGGTAATAGACTTTTCCCCCAAGCATGATTGAACTTTGTTTTTGGAGGGGGTGTTAGCCTTGGATTTTCGGACAAATTGATCATGACTCGACGAGCCCCATTTAAATGAGTATTAGCCTTAGATTTGTAACCTTGTTCATATCCAAGCCCTTTTTAGTTGGTATTAGACTTCAATTTTATGGGTAATAGACTTTTCCCCCAAGCATGATTGAACTTGGTTTTTGGAGGGGGTGTTAGCCTTGGATTTTCGGACAAATTGATCTTGACTCGAGGAGCCCCATTTAAATGAGTATTAGCCTTAGATTTCTAACCTTGTTCGACTTTTCATATCCAAGCCCTTTTTAGTTGGTATTAGACTTCAATTTTATGGGTAATAGACTTTTCCCCCAAGCATGATTGAACTTGGTTTTTGGAGGGGGTGTTAGCCTTGGATTTTTGGACAAATTGATCCTGACTCGACGAGCCCCCTTTAAATGAGTATTAGCCTTAGATTTCTAACCTTGTTCATATCCAAGCCCTTTTTAGTTGGTATTAGACTTCAAATTTATGGGTAATAGACTTTTCCCCTAAACATGATTGAAGTTGGTTTTTGGAGGGGGTGTTAGCCTTGGATT
The DNA here is from genome assembly GCA_964035475.1 of Salix caprea. Classification (NCBI taxonomy): domain Eukaryota; kingdom Viridiplantae; phylum Streptophyta; class Magnoliopsida; order Malpighiales; family Salicaceae; genus Salix; species Salix caprea. The sequence goes on along the minus strand of OZ037748.1, from coordinate 2,020,300 downwards.
TTCGGACAAATTGTTCCTGACTCGACGAGCCCCATTTAAATGAGTATTAGCCTTAGATTTATAACCTTGTTCATATCCAAGCCCTTTTTAGTTTGTATTAGACTTCAAATTTATGGGTAATAGACTTTTCCCCCAAGCATGATTGAACTTCGTTTTTGGAGGGGGTGTTAGCCTTGGATTTTCGGACAAATTGATCCTGACTCGACGACCCCATTTAAATGAGTATTAGCCTTAGATTTATAACCTTGTTCATATCCAAACCCTTTTTAGTTTGTATTAGACTTCAAATTTATGGGTAATAGACTTTTCCCCCAAGCATGATTGAACTGCGTTTTTGGAGGGGGTGTTAGCCTTGGATTTTCGGACAAATTGATCCTGACTCGACGACCCCATTTAAATGAGTATTAGCCTTAGATTTCTAACCTTGTTCATATCCATGCCCTTTTTAGTTGGTATTAGACTTCAAATTTTATGGGTAATAGACTTTTCCCCCAAATATGATTGAACTTGGTTTTTGGAGGGGGTGTTAGCCTTGGATTTTCGGACAAATTGATCCTGACTCGACGAGCCCCATTTAAATTATTATTAGCCTTAGATTTATAACTTTGTTCATATCCAAGCCCTTTTTAGTTGGTATTAGACTTCAAATTTATGGGTAATAGACTTTTCCCCCAAGCATGATTGAACTTGGTTTTTGGAGGGGGTGTTAGCCTTGGATTTTCGGACAAATTGATCCTGACTCAACGAGCCCCATTTAAATGAGTATTAGACTTAGAGTTCTAACCTTGTTCATATCCAAACCCTTTTTAGTTGGTATTAGACTTCAAATTTATGGGTAATAGACTTTTCCCCCAAACATGATTGAACTTGGTTTTTGGAGGGGGCGTTAGCCGTGGATTTTTGGACAGTTGATCCTGACTCGACGACCCCATTTAAATGAGTATTAGCCATAGATTTCTAACCTTGTTCATCTTTTCATATCCAAGCCCTTTTTAGTTGGTATTAGACTTCAATTTATTGGTAATAGACTTTTCCCCCAAGCATGATTGAACTTCGTTTTTGGAGGGGGTGTTAGCCTTCGATTTTCGGACAAATTGATCCTGACTCGACGAGCCCCATTTAAATGAGTATTAGCGTTAGATTTGTAACCTTGTTCATATCCAAGCCCTTTTTAGTTGGTATTAGACTTCAATTTTATGGGTAATAGAGTTTTCCCCCAAGCATGATTAAACTTGGTTTTTGGAGGGGGTGTTAGCCTTGGATTTTCGGACAAATTGATCTTGACTCGAGGAGCCCCATTTAAATGAGTATTAGCCTTAGATTTCTAACCTTGTTCGACTTTTCATATCCAAGCCCTTTTTAGTTGGTATTAGACTTCAATTTTATGGGTAATAGACTTTTCCCCCAAACATGATTGAACTTGGTTTTTGGAGGGGGTGTTAGCCTTGGATTTTCGGACAAATTGATCCTGACTCGACGAGCCCCCTTTAAATGAGTATTAGCCTTAGATTTCTAACCTTGTTTATATCCAAGCCCTTTTTAGTTGGTATTAGACTTCAAATTTATGGGTAATAGACTTTTCCCCCAAACATGATTGAAGTTGGTTTTTGGAGGGGGTGTTAGCCTTGGATTTTCGGACAAATTGTTCCTGACTCGACGAGCCCCATTTAAATGCGTATTAGGCTTATATTTATAACCTTGTTCATATCCAAGCCCTTTTTAGTTTGTATTAGACTTCAAATTTATGGGTAATAGACTTTTCCCCCAAGCATGATTGAACTTCGTTTTTGGAGGGGGTGTTAGCCTTGGATTTTCGGACAAATTGATCCTGACTCGACGACCCCATTTAAATGAGTATTAGCCTTAGATTTATAACCTTGTTCATATCCAATTGCTTTTTAGTTTGTATTAGACTTCAAATTTATGGGTAATAGACTTTTCCCCCAAGCATGATTGAACTGCGTTTTTGGAGGGGGTGTTAGCCTTGGATTTTCGAACAAATTGATCCTGACTCGACGACCCCATTTAAATGAGTATTAGCCTTAGATTTCTAACCTTGTTCATATCCATGCCCTTTTTAGTTGGTATTAGACTTCAAATTTATGGGTAATAGACTTTTACCCCAAACATGATTGAACTTGGTTTTTCGAGGGGGTGTTAGCCTTGGATTTTCGGACAAATTGATCCTGACTCGACGAGCCCCATTTAAATGAGTATTAGCCTTAGATTTCTAACCTTGTTCATATCCAAGCCCTTTTTAGTTGATATTAGACTTCAATTTTATGGGTAATAGACTTTTCCCCCAAGCATGATTGAACTTTGTTTTTGGAGGGGGTGTTAGCCTTGGATTTTTGGACAAATTGATCCTGACTCGACGAGCCCCCTTTAAATGAGTATTAGCCTTAGATTTCTAACCTTGTTCATATCCAAGACCTTTTAGTTGGTATTAGACTTCAAATTTATGGGTAATAGACTTTTCCCCCAAACATGATTGAACTTGGTTTTTGGAGGGAGTGTTAGCCTTGGTTTTTAGGACAAATTGATACTGACTCGACGAGCCCCTTTGAAATGAGTATTAGCCTTAGATTTCTAACCTTGTTCATATCCAAGCCCTTTTAGTTGGTATTAGACTTCAAATTTATGGGTAATATACTTTTCCCCCAAACATGATTGAACTTGGTTTTTGGAGGGGGTGTTAGCCTTGGATTTTCGTACAAATTGATACTGACTCGACGAGCCCCTTTTAAATGAGTATTACCCTTAGATTTCTAACCGTGATCATATCCAAGCCCTTTTAGTTGGTATTAGACTTCAAATTTATGGGTAATAGACTTTTCCCCCAAACATGATTGAACTTTGTTTTTCGAAGGTGTGTTAGCCTTGGATTTTCGGACAAATTGATCCTGACTCGACGAGCCCCTTTTAAATGAGTATTAGCCTTAGATTTCTAACCTTGTTCATATCCAAGCCCTTTTAGTTGGTATTAGACTTCAAATTTATAGTTAATAGACTTTTCCCCCAAACATGATTGAACTTGGTTTTTCGAAGGTGTGTTAGCCTTGGATTTTCGGACAAATTGATCCTGACTCGACGAGCCCCTTTTAAATGAGTATTAGCCTTAGATTTATAGATTTGTTCATATCCAAGCCCTTTTAGTTGGATTTAGACTTCAAATTTATGGGTAATAGACTTTTCCCCCAAACATGATTGAACTTGGTTTTTCGAGGGGGTGTTAGCCTTGGATTTTCGGACAAATTGATCCTGACTCGACGATCCCCTTTTAAATAAGTATTAGCCTTAGATTTCTAACCTTGTTCATATCCAAGCCCTTTTAGTTGGTATTAGACTTCAAATTTATGGGTAATATACTTTTCCCCCAAACATGATTGAACTTGGTTTTTGGAGGGGGTGTTAGCCTTGGATTTTCGTACAAATTGATACTGACTCGACGAGCCCCTTTTAAATGAGTATTAGCCTTAGATTTCTAACCGTGATCATATCCAAGCCATTTTAGTTGGTATTAGACTTCAAATTTATGGGTAATAGACTTTTCCCCCAAACATGATTGAACTTGGTTTTTCGAGGGGGTGTTAGCCTTGGATTTTCGGACAAATTGATCCTGAATCGACGAGCCCCTTTTAAATGAGTATTAGCATTAGATTTCTAACCTTGTTCATATCCAAGCCCTTTTAGTTGGTATTAGACTTCAAAATTTATGGGTAATAGACTTTTCCCCCAAACATGATTGAACTTGGTTTTTCGAGGGGGTGTTATCCTCGGATTTTCGGACAAATTGATCCTGACTCGACGAGCTCCTTTGAAATGAGTATTAGCCTTAGATTTCTAACCTTGTTCATATCCAAGACCTTTTAGTTGGTATTAGACTTCAAATTTATGGGTAATAGACTTTTCCCCCAAACATGATTGAACTTGGTTTTTGGAGGGGGTGTTAGCCTTGGTTTTTCGGACAAATTGATACTGACTCGACGAACCCCTTTTAAATGAGTATTAGCCTTAGATTTATAACCTTGTTCATATCCAAGCCCTTTTAGTTGGAATTAGACTTCAAATTTATGGGTAATATACTTTTCCCCCAAACATGATTGAACTTGGTTTTTGGAGGGGGTGTTAGCCTTGGATTTTCGTACAAATTGATACTGACTCGACGAGCCCCTTTTAAATGAGTATTAGCCTTAGATTTCTAACCGTGATCATAACCAAGCCCTTTTAGTTGGTATTAGACTTCAAATTTATGGGTAATAGACTTTTCCCCCAAACATGATTGAACTTTGTTTTTCGAAGGTGTGTTAGCCTTGGATTTTCGGACAAATTGATCCTGACTCGACGAGCCCCTTTTAAATGAGTATTAGCCTTAGATTTATAACCTTGTTCATATCCAAGCCCTTTTAGTTGGTATTAGACTTCAAATTTATGGGTAATATACTTTTCCCCCAAACATGATTGACTTGGTTTTTCGAGGGGGTGTTAGCCTTGGATTTTCGGACAAATTGATCCTGACTCGACGAGCCCCTTTGAAATAAGTATTAGCCTTAGATTTCTAACCTTGTTCATATCCAAGACCTTTTAGTTGGTATTAGACATCAAATTTATGGGTAATAGACTTTTCCCCCAAACATATTGAACTTGGTTTTTGGAGGGGGTGTTAGCCTTGGATTTTCGGACAAATTGATACTGACTCGACGAGCTTCTTTTAAATGAGTATTAGCCTTAGATTTATAAACTTGTTCATATCCAAGCTCTTTTAGTTGGTATTAGACTTCAAATTTATGGGTAATAGACTTTTCCCCCAAACATGATTGAACTTGGTTTTTGGAGGGGGTGTTAGCCTTGGATTTTCGTACAAATTGATACTGACTCGACGAGCCCCTTTTAAATGAGTATTAGCCTTAGATTTCTAAACTTCTTCATATCCAAGCCCTTTTAATTGGTATTAGACTTCAAATTTATGGGTAATAGACTTTTCCCCCAAACATGATTGAACTTGGTTTTTCGAGGGGGTGTTAGCCTTGGATTTTCGGACAAATTGATCCTGAATCGACGAGCCCCATTTAAATCAGTATTAGCATTAGATTTCTAACCTTGTTCATATCCAAGCCCTTTTAGTTGGTATTAGACTTCAAATTTATGGGTAATAGACTTTTCCCCCAAACATGATTGAACTTGGCTTTTGGAGGGGGTGTTAGCCTCGGATTTTCGGACAAATTGATCCTGACTCGACGAGCCCCTTTGAAATGAGTATTAGCCTTAGATTTCTAACCTTGTTCATATCCAAGACCTTTTAGTTGGTATTAGACTTCAAATTTATGGGTAATAGACTTTTCCCCCAAACATGATTGAACTTGGTTTTTGGAGGGGGTGTTAGCCTTGGATTTTCGTACAAATTGATACTGACTCGACGAGCCCCTTTTAAATGAGTATTAGCCTTAGATTTCTAACCTTCTTCATATCCAAGCCCTTTTAATTGGTATTAGACTTCAAATTTATGGGTAATAGACTTTTCCCCCAAACATGATTGAACTTGGTTTTTCGAGGGGGTGTTAGCCTTGGATTTTCGGACAAATTGATCCTGAATCGACGAGCCCCTTTTAAATGAGTATTAGCATTAGATTTCTAACCTTGTTCATATCCAAGCCCTTTTAGTTGGTATTAGACTTCAAATTTATGGGTAATAGACTTTTCCCCCAAACATGATTGAACTTGGTTTTTCGAGGGGGTGTTAACCTCGGATTTTCGGACAAATTGATCCTGACTCGACGAGCCCTATTGAAATGAGTATTAGCCTTAGATTTCTAACCTTGTTCATATCCAAGCCCTTTTAGTTGGTATTAGACTTCAAATTTATGGGTAATAGACTTTTCCCCCAAACATGATTGAACTTGGTTTTTGGAGGGGGTGTTAGCCTTGGTTTTTCGGACAAATTGATACTGACTCGACGAGCCCCTTTTAAATGAGTATTAGCCTTAGATTTCTAACCGTGATCATATCCAAGCCCTTTTAGTTGGTATTAGACTTCAAATTTATGGGTAATATACTTTTCCCCCAAACATGATTGACTTGGTTTTTCGAGGGGGTGTTAGCCTTGGATTTTCGGACAAATTGATCCTGACTCGACGAGCCCCTTTGAAATAAGTATTAGCCTTAGATTTCTAACCTTGTTCATATCCAAGACCTTTTAGTTGGTATTAGACATCAAATTTATGGGTAATAGACTTTTCCCCCAAACATATTGAACTTGGTTTTTGGAGGGGGTGTTAGCCTTGGATTTTCGGACAAATTGATACTGACTCGACGAGCTTCTTTTAAATGAGTATTAGCCTTAGATTTATAAACTTGTTCATATCCAAGCTCTTTTAGTTGGTATTAGACTTCAAATTTATGGGTAATAGACTTTTCCCCCAAACATGATTGAACTTGGTTTTTGGAGGGGGTGTTAGCCTTGGATTTTCGTACAAATTGATACTGACTCGACGAGCCCCTTTTAAATGAGTATTAGCCTTAGATTTCTAACCTTCTTCATATCCAAGCCCTTTTAATTGGTATTAGACTTCAAATTTATGGGTAATAGACTTTTCCCCCAAACATGATTGAACTTGGTTTTTCGAGGGGGTGTTAGCCTTGGATTTTCGGACAAATTGATCCTGAATCGACAAGCCCCTTTTAAATGAGTATTAGCATTAGATTTCTAACCTTCTTCATATCCAAGCCCTTTTAGTTGGTATTAGACTTCAAATTTATGGGTAATAGACTTTTCCCCCAAACATGATTGAACTTGGCTTTTGGAGGGGGTGTTAGCCTCGGATTTTCGGACAAATTGATCCTGACTCGACGAGCCCCTTTGAAATGAGTATTAGCCTTAGATTTCTAACCTTGTTCATATCCAAGACCTTTTAGTTGGTATTAGACTTCAAAATTTATGGGTAATAGACTTTTCCCCCAAACATGATTGAACTTGGTTTTTCGAGGGGGTCTTATCCTCGGATTTTCGGACAAATTGATCCTGACTCGACGAGCCCCTTTGAAATGAGTATTAGCCTTAGATTTCTAACCTTGTTCATATCCAAGACCTTTTAGTTGGCATTAGACTTCAAATTTATGGGTAATAGACTTTTCCCCCAAACATGATTGAACTTGGTTTTTGGAGGGGGTGTTAGCCTTGGTTTTTCGGACAAATTGATACTGACTCGACGAACCCCTTTTAAATGAGTATTAGCCTTAGATTTCTAACCTTGTTCATATCCAAGCCCTTTTAGTTGGTATTAGACTTCAAATTTATGGGTAATATACTTTTCCCCCAAACATGATTGAACTTGGTTTTTGGAGGGGGTGTTAGCCTTGGATTTTCGTACAAATTGATACTGACTCGACGAGCCCCTTTTAAATGAGTATTAGCCTTAGATTTCTAACCGTGATCATATCCAAGCCCTTTTAGTTGGTATTAGACTTCAAATTTATGGGTAATAGACTTTTCCCCCAAACATGATTGAACTTGGTTTTTCGAGGGGGTGTTAGCCTTGGATTTTCGGACAAATTGATCCTGAATCGACGAGCCCCTTTTAAATGAGTATTAGCATTAGATTTCTAACCTTGTTCATATCCAAGCCCTTTTAGTTGGTATTAGACTTCAAAATTTATGGGTAATAGACTTTTCCCCCAAACATGATTGAACTTGGTTTTTCGAGGGGGTGTTATCCTCGGATTTTCGGACAAATTGATCCTGACTCGACGAGCCCCTTTGAAATGAGTATTAGCCTTAGATTTCTAACCTTGTTCATATCCAAGACCTTTTAGTTGGTATTAGACTTCAAATTTATGGGTAATAGACTTTTCCCCCAAACATGATTGAACTTGGTTTTTGGAGGGGGTGTTAGCCTTGGTTTTTCGGACAAATTGATACTGACTCGACGAGCCCCTTTTAAATGAGTATTAGCCTTAGATTTCTAACCGTGATCATATCCAAGCCCTTTTAGTTTGTATTAGACTTCAAATTTATGGGTAATATACTTTTCCCCCAAACATGATTGAACTTGGTTTTTCGAGGGGGTGTTAGCCTTGGATTTTCGGACAAATTGATCCTGACTCGACGAGCCCCTTTGAAATAAGTATTAGCCTTAGATTTCTAACCTTGTTCATATCCAAGACCTTTTAGTTGGTATTAGACATCAAATTTATGGGTAATAGACTTTTCCCCCAAACATATTGAACTTGGTTTTTGGAGGGGGTGTTAGCCTTGGATTTTCGGACAAATTGATACTGACTCGACGAGCTTCTTTTAAATGAGTATTAGCCTTAGATTTATAAACTTGTTCATATCCAAGCTCTTTTAGTTGGTATTAGACTTCAAATTTATGGGTAATAGACTTTTCCCCCAAACATGATTGAACTTGGTTTTTGGAGGGGGTGTTAGCCTTGGATTTTCGTACAAATTGATACTGACTCGACGAGCCCCTTTTAAATGAGTATTAGCCTTAGATTTCTAACCTTCTTCATATCCAAGCCCTTTTAATTGGTATTAGACTTCAAATTTATGGGTAATAGACTTTTCCCCCAAACATGATTGAACTTGGTTTTTCGAGGGGGTGTTAGCCTTGGATTTTCGGACAAATTGATCCTGAATCGACGAGCCCCATTTAAATCAGTATTAGCATTAGATTTCTAACCTTGTTCATATCCAAGCCCTTTTAGTTGGTATTAGACTTCAAATTTATGGGTAATAGACTTTTCCCCCAAACATGATTGAACTTGGCTTTTGGAGGGGGTGTTAGCCTCGGATTTTCGGACAAATTGATCCTGACTCGACGAGCCCCTTTGAAATGAGTATTAGCCTTAGATTTCTAACCTTGTTCATATCCAAGACCTTTTAGTTGGTATTAGACTTCAAAATTTATGGGTAATAGACTTTTCCCCCAAACATGATTGAACTTGGTTTTTCGAGGGGGTGTTATCCTCGGATTTTCGGACAAATTGATCCTGACTCGACGAGCCCCTTTGAAATGAGTATTAGCCTTAGATTTCTAACCTTGTTCATATCCAAGACCTTTTAGTTGGTATTAGACTTCAAATTTATGGGTAATAGACTTTCCCCCAAACATGATTGAACTTGGTTTTTGGAGGGGGTGTTAGCCTTGGATTTTTGTACAAATTGATACTGACTCGACGAGCCCCTTTTAAATGAGTATTAGCCTTAGATTTCTAACCTTCTTCATATCCAAGCCCTTTTAATTGGTATTAGACTTCAAATTTATGGGTAATAGACTTTTCCCCCAAACATGATTGAACTTGGTTTTTCGAGGGGGTGTTAGCCTTGGATTTTCGGACAAATTGATCCTGAATCGACGAGCCCCTTTTAAATGAGTATTAGCATTAGATTTCTAACCTTCTTCATATCCAAGCCCTTTTAGTTGGTATTAGACTTCAAATTTATGGGTAATAGACTTTTCCCCCAAACATGATTGAACTTGGTTTTTCGAGGGGGTGTTAGCCTCGGATTTTCGGACAAATTGATCCTGACTCGACGAGCCCTATTGAAATGAGTATTAGCCTTAGATTTCTAACCTTGTTCATATCCAAGACCTTTTAGTAGGTATTAGACTTCAAATTTATGGGTAATAGACTTTTCCCCCAAACATGATTGAACTTGGTTTTTCGAGGGGGTGTTAGCCTTGGTTTTTCGGACAAATTGATACTGACTCGACGAACCCCTTTTAAATGAGTATTAGCCTTAGATTTCTAACCTTGTTCATATCCAAGACCTTTTAGTTGGTATTAGACTTCAAATTTATGGGTAATAGACTTTTCCCCCAAACATGATTGAACTTGGTTTTTCGAGGGGGTGTTAGCCTTGGATTTTCGGACAAATTGATCCTGAATCGACGAGCCCCTTTTAAATGAGTATTAGTATTAGATTTCTAACCTTGTTCATATCCAAGCCCTTTTAGTTGGTATTAGACTTCAAATTTATGGGTAATATACTTTTCCCCCAAACATGATTGAACTTGGTTTTTGGAGGGGGTGTTAGCCTTGGATTTTCGTACAAATTGATACTGACTCGACGAGCCCCTTTTAAATGAGTATTAGCCTTAGATTTATAACCGTGATCATATCCAAGCCCTTTTAGTTGGTATTAGACTTCAAATTTATGGGTAATAGACTTTTCCCCCAAACATGATTGAACTTGGTTTTTCGAGGGGGTGTTAGCCTTGGATTTTCGGACAAATTGATCCTGAATCGACGAGCCCCTTTTAAATGAGTATTAGCATTAGATTTCTAACCTTGTTCATATCCAAGCCCTTTTAGTTGGTATTAGACTTCAAAATTTATGGGTAATAGACTTTTCCCCCAAACATGATTGAACTTGGTTTTTCGAGGGGGTGTTATCCTCGGATTTTCGGACAAATTGATCCTGACTTGACGAGCCCCTTTGAAATGAGTATTAGCCTTAGATTTCTAACCTTGTTCATATCCAAGACCTTTTAGTTGGTATTAGACTTCAAATTTATGGGTAATAAACTTTTCCCCCAAACATGATTGAACTTGGTTTTTGGAGGGGGTGTTAGCCTTGGTTTTTCGGACAAATTGATACTGACTCGACGAACCCCTTTTAAATGAGTATTAGCCTTAGATTTATAACCTTGTTCATATCCAAGCCCTTTTAGTTGGAATTAGACTTCAAATTTATGGGTAATATACTTTTCCCCCAAACATGATTGAACTTGGTTTTTGGAGGGGGTGTTAGCCTTGGATTTTCGTACAAATTGATACTGACTCGACGAGCCCCTTTTAAATGAGTATTAGCATTAGATTTCTAACCTTCTTCATATCCAAGCCCTTTTAGTTGGTATTAGACTTCAAATTTATGGGTAATAGACTTTTCCCCCAAACATGATTGAACTTGGTTTTTCGAGGGGGTGTTAGCCTCGGATTTTCGGACAAATTGATCCTGACTCGACGAGCCCTATTGAAATGAGTATTAGCCTTAGATTTCTAACCTTGTTCATATCCAAGACCTTTTAGTTGGTATTAGACTTCAAATTTATGGGTAATAGACTTTTCCCCCAAACATGATTGAACTTGGTTTTTGGAGGGGTGTTAGCCTTGGTTTTTCGGACAAATTGATACTGACTCGACGAACCCCTTTTAAATGAGTATTAGCCTTAGATTTCTAACCTTGTTCATATCCAAGACCTTTTAGTTGGTATTAGACTTCAAATTTATGGGTAATAGACTTTTCCCCCAAACATGATTGAACTTGGTTTTTCGAGGGGGTGTTAGCCTTGGATTTTCGGACAAATTGATCCTGAATCGACGAGCCCCTTTTAAATGAGTATTAGTATTAGATTTCTAACCTTGTTCATATCCAAGCCCTTTTAGTTGGTATTAGACTTCAAATTTATGGGTAATATACTTTTCCCCCAAATATGATTGAACTTGGTTTTTGGAGGGGGTGTTAGCCTTGGATTTTCGTACAAATTGATACTGACTCGACGAGCCCCTTTTAAATGAGTATTAGCCTTAGATTTATAACCGTGATCATATCCAAGCCCTTTTAGTTGGTATTAGACTTCAAATTTATGGGTAATAGACTTTTCCCCCAAACATGATTGAACTTGGTTTTTCGAGGGGGTGTTAGCCTTGGATTTTCGGACAAATTGATCCTGAATCGACGAGCCCCTTTTAAATGAGTATTAGCATTAGATTTCTAACCTTGTTCATATCCAAGCCCTTTTAGTTGGTATTAGACTTCAAAATTTATGGGTAATAGACTTTTCCCCCAAACATGATTGAACTTGGTTTTTCGAGGGGGTGTTAGCCTTGGATATTCGTACAAATTGATACTGACTCGACGAGCCCCTTTTAAATGAGTATTAGCCTTAGATTTCTAACCGTGATCATAACCAAGCCCTTTTAGTTGGTATTAGACTTCAAATTTATGGGTAATAGACTTTTCCCCCAAACATGATTGAACTTTGTTTTTCGAAGGTGTGTTAGCCTTGGATTTTCGGACAAATTGATCCTGACTCGACGAGCCCCTTTTAAATGAGTATTAGCCTTAGATTTATAACCTTGTTCATATCCAAGCCCTTTTAGTTGGTATTAAACTTCAAATTTATGGGTAATATACTTTTCCCCAAAACATGATTGACTTGGTTTTTCGAGGGGGTGTTAGCCTTGGATTTTCGGACAAATTGATCCTGACTCGACGAGCCCCTTTGAAATAAGTATTAGCCTTAGATTTCTAACCTTGTTCATATCCAAGACCTTTTAGTTGGTATTAGACATCAAATTTATGGGTACTAGACTTTTCCCCCAAACATATTGAACTTGGTTTTTGGAGGGGGTGTTAGCCTTGGATTTTGGGACAAATTGATACTGACTCGACGAGCTTCTTTTAAATGAGTATTAGCCTTAGATTTATAAACTTGTTCATATCCAAGCTCTTTTAGTTGGTATTAGACTTCAAATTTATGGGTAATAGACTTTTCCCCCAAACATGATTGAACTTGGTTTTTGGAGGGGGTGTTAGCCTTGGATTTTCGTACAAATTGATACTGACTCGACGAGCCCCTTTTAAATGAGTATTAGCCTTAGATTTCTAACCTTCTTCATATCCAAGCCCTTTAAGTTGGTATTAGACTTCAAATTTATGTGTAATAGACTTTTCCCCCAAACATGATTGAACTTGGTTTTTCGAGGGGGTGTTAGCCTTGCATTTTCGGACAAATTGATCCTGACTCGACGAGCCCCTTTTAAATTAGTATTAGCCTTAGATTTCTAACCTTGTTCATATCCAAGCCCTTTTAGTTGGTATTAGACTTCAAATTTATGGGTAATAGACTTTTCCCCCAAACATGATTGAACTTGGCTTTTGGAGGGGGTGTTAGCCTTGGATTTTCGGACAAATTGATCCTGACTCGACGAGCCCCTTTTAAATAAGTATTAGCCTTAGATTTCTAACCTTGTTCATATCCAAGCCCTTTTAGTTGGATTTAGACTTCAAATTTATGGGTAATAGACTTTTCCCCCAAACATGATTGAACTTGGCTTTTGGAGGGGGTGTTAGCCTTGGATTTTCGGACAAATTGATCCTGACTCGACGAGCCCCTTTTAAATAAGTATTAGCCTTAGATTTCTAACCTTGTTCATATCCAAGCCCTTTTAGTTGGATTTAGACTTCAAATTTATGGGTAATAGACTTTCCCCCCAAACATGATTGAACTTGGTTTTTCGAGGGGGTGTTAGCCTTGGATTTTCGGACAAATTGATCCTGACTCGACGATCCCCTTTTAAATAAGTATTAGCCTTAGATTTCTAACCTTGTTCATATCCAAGCCCTTTTAGTTGGATTTAGACTTCAAATTTATGGGTAATAGACTTTTCCCCCAAACATGATTGACTTGGTTTTTCGAGGGGGTGTTAGCCTTGGATTTTCGGAGAAATTGATCCTGACTCGACGAGCCCCTTTTAAATGAGTATTAGCCTTAGATTTCTAACCTTGTTCATATCCAAGCCCTTTTAGTTGGTATTAGACTTCAAATTTATGGGTAATAGACTTTTCCCCCAAACATGATTGAACTTGGTTTTTAGAGGGGGTGTTAGCCTTGGATTTTCGGACAAATTGATCCTGACTCGACGAGCCCCTTTTAAATGAGTATTAGCCTTAGATTTCTAACCTTGTTCATATCCAAGCCCTTTTAGTGGGTATTAGACTTCAAATTTATAGTTAATAGAATTTTCCCCCAAACATGATTGAACTTGGTTTTTCGAGGGGGTGTTAGTCTTGGATTTTCGGACAAATTGATCCTGACTCGACGAGCCCCTTTTAAATGAGTATTAGCCTTAGATTTCTAACCTTGTTCATATCCAAGCCCTTTTAGTTGGTATTAGACTTCAAATTTATGGGTAATATACTTTTCCCCCAAACATGATTGACTTGGTTTTTGGAGGGGGTGTTAGCCTTGGATTTTCGGACAAATTGATCCTGACTCGACGAGCCCCTTTGAAATAAGTATTAGCCTTAGATTTCTAACCTTGTTCATATCCAAGCCCTTTTAGTTGGTATTAGACTTCAAATTTATGGGTAATAGACTTTTCCCCCAAACATGATTGAACTTTGTTTTTCGAAGGTGTGTTAGCCTTGGATTTTCGGACAAATTGATCCTGACTCGACGAGCCCCTTTTAAATGAGTATTAGCCTTAGATTTCTAACCTTGTTCATATCCAAGCCCTTTTAGTTGGTATTAGACTTCAAATTTATGGGTAATATACTTTTCCCCCAAACATGATTGACTTGGTTTTTCGAGGGGGTGTTAGCCTTGGATTTTCGGACAAATTGATCCTGACTCGACGAGCCCCTTTGAAATAAGTATTAGCCTTAGATTTCTAACCTTGTTCATATCCAAGACCTTTTAGTTGGTATTAGACATCAAATTTATGGGTAATAGACTTTTCCCCCAAACATATTGAACTTGGTTTTTGGAGGGGGTGTTAGCCTTGGATTTTGGGACAAATTGATTCTGAATCTACGAGCCCCATTTAAATGAGTATTAGCCTTAGATTTCTAAACTTGTTCATATCCAAGCCCTTTTTAGTTGGTATTAGACTTCAAATTTATGGGTAATATACTTTTCCCCCAAACATGATTGAACTTGGTTTTTGGAGGGGGAGTTAGCCTTGGATTTTCATACAAATTGATACTGACTCGACGAGCCCCTTTTAAATGAGTATTAGCCTTAGATTTCTAACCGTGATCATATCCAAGCCCTTTTAATTGGTATTAGACTTCAAATTTATGGGTAATAGACTTTTCCCCAAAACATGATTGAACTTGGCTTTTGGAGGGGGTGTTAGCCTTGGATTTTCGGACAAATTGATCCTGACTCGACGAGCCCCTTTGAAATAAGTATTAGCCTTAGATTTCTAACCTTGTTCATATCCAAGACCTTTTAGTTGGTATTAGACATCAAATTTATGGGTACTAGACTTTTCCCCCAAACATATTGAACTTGGTTTTTGGAGGGGGTGTTAGCCTTGGATTTTGGGACAAATTGATACTGACTCGACGAGCTTCTTTTAAATGAGTATTAGCCTTAGATTTATAAACTTGTTCATATCCAAGCTCTTTTAGTTGGTATTAGACTTCAAATTTATGGGTAATAGACTTTTCCCCCAAACATGATTGAACTTGGTTTTTCGAGGGGGTGTTAGCCTTGGATTTTCGGACAAATTGATCCTGAATCGACGAGCCCCTTTTAAATGAGTATTAGCATTAGATTTCTAACCTTGTTCATATCCAAGCCCTTTTAGTTGGTATTAGACTTCAAAATTTATGGGTAATAGACTTTTCCCCCAAACATGATTGAACTTGGTTTTTCGAGGGGGTGTTATCCTCGGATTTTCGGACAAATTGATCCTGACTTGACGAGCCCCTTTGAAATGAGTATTAGCCTTAGATTTCTAACCTTGTTCATATCCAAGACCTTTTAGTTGGTATTAGACTTCAAATTTATGGGTAATAAACTTTTCCCCCAAACATGATTGAACTCGGTTTTTGGAGGGGGTGTTAGCCTTGGTTTTTCGGACAAATTGATACTGACTCGACGAACCCCTTTTAAATGAGTATTAGCCTTAGATTTATAACCTTGTTCATATCCAAGCCCTTTTAGTTGGAATTAGACTTCAAATTTATGGGTAATATACTTTTCCCCCAAACATGATTGAACTTGGTTTTTGGAGGGGGTGTTAGCCTTGGATTTTCGTACAAATTGATACTGACTCGACGAGCCCCTTTTAAATGAGTATTAGCCTTAGATTTCTAACCGTGATCATAACCAAGCCCTTTTAGTTGGTATTAGACTTCAAATTTATGGGTAATAGACTTTTCCCCCAAACATGATTGAACTTTGTTTTTCGAAGGTGTGTTAGCCTTGGATTTTCGGACAAATTGATCCTGACTCGACGAGCCCCTTTTAAATGAGTATTAGCCTTAGATTTATAACCTTGTTCATATCCAAGCCCTTTTAGTTGGTATTAGACTTCAAATTTATGGGTAATATACTTTTCCCCAAAACATGATTGACTTGGTTTTTCGAGGGGGTGTTAGCCTTGGATTTTCGGACAAATTGATCCTGACTCGACGAGCCCCTTTGAAATAAGTATTAGCCTTAGATTTCTAACCTTGTTCATATCCAAGACCTTTTAGTTGGTATTAGACATCAAATTTATGGGTACTAGACTTTTCCCCCAAACATATTGAACTTGGTTTTTGGAGGGGGTGTTAGCCTTGGATTTTGGGACAAATTGATACTGACTCGACGAGCTTCTTTTAAATGAGTATTAGCCTTAGATTTATAAACTTGTTCATATCCAAGCTCTTTTAGTTGGTATTAGACTTCAAATTTATGGGTAATAGACTTTTCCCCCAAACATGATTGAACTTGGTTTTTGGAGGGGGTGTTAGCCTTGGATTTTCGTACAAATTGATACTGACTCGACGAGCCCCTTTTAAATGAGTATTAGCATTAGATTTCTAACCTTCTTCATATCCAAGCCCTTTTAGTTGGTATTAGACTTCAAATTTATGGGTAATAGACTTTTCCCCCAAACATGATTGAACTTGGTTTTTCGAGGGGGTGTTAGCCTCGGATTTTCGGACAAATTGATCCTGACTCGACGAGCCCTATTGAAATGAGTATTAGCCTTAGATTTCTAACCTTGTTCATATCCAAGACCTTTTAGTTGGTATTAGACTTCAAATTTATGGGTAATAGACTTTTCCCCCAAACATGATTGAACTTGGTTTTTGGAGGGGTGTTAGCCTTGGTTTTTCGGACAAATTGATACTGACTCGACGAACCCCTTTGAAATAAGTATTAGCCTTAGATTTCTAACCTTGTTCATATCCAAGCCCTTTTAGTTGGATTTAGACTTCAAATTTATGGGTAATAGACTTTCCCCCCAAACATGATTGAACTTGGTTTTTCGAGGGGGTGTTAGCCTTGGATTTTCGGACAAATTGATCCTGACTCGACGATCCCCTTTTAAATAAGTATTAGCCTTAGATTTCTAACCTTGTTCATATCCAAGCCCTTTTAGTTGGATTTAGACTTCAAATTTATGGGTAATAGACTTTTCCCCCAAACATGATTGACTTGGTTTTTCGAGGGGGTGTTAGCCTTGGATTTTCGGAGAAATTGATCCTGACTCGACGAGCCCCTTTTAAATGAGTATTAGCCTTAGATTTCTAACCTTGTTCATATCCAAGCCCTTTTAGTTGGTATTAGACTTCAAATTTATGGGTAATAGACTTTTCCCCCAAACATGATTGAACTTGGTTTTTAAAGGGGGTGTTAGCCTTGGATTTTCGGACAAATTGATCCTGACTCGACGAGCCCCTTTTAAATGAGTATTAGCCTTAGATTTCTAACCTTGTTCATATCCAAGCCCTTTTAGTTGGTATTAGACTTCAAATTTATAGTTAATAGACTTTTCCCCTAAACATGATTGAACTTGGTTTTTCGAGGGGGTGTTAGTCTTGGATTTTCGGACAAATTGATCCTGACTCGACGAGCCCCTTTTAAATGAGTATTAGCCTTAGATTTCTAACCTTGTTCATATCCAAGCCCTTTTAGTTGGTATTAGACTTCAAATTTATGGGTAATATACTTTTCCCCCAAACATGATTGACTTGGTTTTTGGAGGGGGTGTTAGCCTTGGATTTTCGGACAAATTGATCCTGACTCGACGAGCCCCTTTGAAATAAGTATTAGCCTTAGATTTCTAACCTTGTTCATATCCAAGCCCTTTTAGTTGGTATTAGACTTCAAATTTATGGGTAATAGACTTTTCCCCCAAACATGATTGAACTTTGTTTTTCGAAGGTGTGTTAGCCTTGGATTTTCGGACAAATTGATCCTGACTCGACGAGCCCCTTTTAAATGAGTATTAGCCTTAGATTTCTAACCTTGTTCATATCCAAGCCCTTTTAGTTGGTATTAGACTTCAAATTTATGGGTAATATACTTTTCCCCCAAACATGATTGACTTGGTTTTTCGAGGGGGTGTTAGCCTTGGATTTTCGGACAAATTGATCCTGACTCGACGAGCCCCTTTGAAATAAGTATTAGCCTTAGATTTCTAACCTTGTTCATATCCAAGACCTTTTAGTTGGTATTAGACATCAAATTTATGGGTAATAGACTTTTCCCCCAAACATATTGAACTTGGTTTTTGGAGGGGGTGTTAGCCTTGGATTTTGGGACAAATTGATTCTGAATCTACGAGCCCCATTTAAATGAGTATTAGCCTTAGATTTCTAAACTTGTTCATATCCAAGCCCTTTTTAGTTGGTATTAGACTTCAAATTTATGGGTAATATACTTTTCCCCCAAACATGATTGAACTTGGTTTTTGGAGGGGGAGTTAGCCTTGGATTTTCATACAAATTGATACTGACTCGACGAGCCCCTTTTAAATGAGTATTAGCCTTAGATTTCTAACCGTGATCATATCCAAGCCCTTTTAATTGGTATTAGACTTCAAATTTATGGGTAATAGACTTTTCCCCCAAACATGATTGAACTTGGTTTTTCGAGGGGGTGTTAGCCTTGGATTTTCGGACAAATTGATCCTGAATCGATGAGCCCCATTTAAATGAGTATTAGCCTTAGATTTATAACCTTGTTCATATCCAAGCGCTTTTTAGTTGGTATTAGACTTCAAATTTATGGGTAATAGACTTTTCCTCCAAGCATGATTGAACTTGGTTTTTGGAGGGGGTGTTAGCCTTGGATTTTCGGACAAATTGATCCTGACTCGACGAGCCCCATTTAAATGAGTATTAGCCTTAGATTTCAAACCTTGTTCATATCCAAGCGCTTTTTAGTTGGTATTAGACTTCAAATTTATGGGTATTAGACTTTTTCCCCAAGCATGATTGAACTTAGTTTTTGGAGGGGGTGTTAGCCTTGGATTTTGGGACAAATTGATTCTGATTCTACGAGCCCCATTTAAATGAGTATTAGCCTTAGATTTCTAAACCTTGTTCATATCCAAGCCCTTTTTAGTTGGTATTAGACTTCAAATTTATGGGTAATAGACTTTTCCCCCAAACATGATTGAACTTGGTTTTTGGAGGGGGTGTTAGCCTTGGATTTTGGGACAATTTAATCCTGACTCGACGAGCCCCATTTAAATGAGTATTAGCCTTAGATTTATAACCTTGTTCATATCCAAGCGCTTTTTAGTTGGTATTAGACTTCAAATTTATGGGTAATAGACTTTTCCCCCAAACATGATTGAACTTGGTTTTTGGAGGGGGTGTTAGCCTTGGTTTTTCGGACAAATTGATACTGACTCGACGACCCCTTTTAAATGAGTATTAGCCTTAGATTTCTAACCTTGTTCATATCCAAGCCCTTTTAGTTGGTATTAGACTTCAAATTTATGGGTAATAGACTTTTCCCCCAAACATGATTGAACTTGGTTTTTGGAGGGGGTGTTAGCCTTGGATTTTCATACAAATTGATACTGACTCGACGAGCCCCTTTTAAATGAGTATTAGCCTTAGATTTCTAACCGTGATCATATCCAAGCCCTTTTAGTTGGTATTACACTTCAAATTTATGGGTAATAGACTTTTCCCCCAAACATGATTGAACTTGGTTTTTCGAGGGGGTGTTAGCCTCGGATTTTCGGACAAATTGATCCTGACTCGACGAGCCCCTTTGAAATGAGTATTAGCCTTAGATTTCTAACCTTGTTCATATCCAAGACCTTTTAGTTGGTATTAGACTTCAAATTTATGGGTAATAGACTTTCCCCCCAAACATGATTGAACTTGGTTTTTGGAGGGGGTGTTAGCCTTGGTTTTTCGGACAAATTGATACTGACTCGACGACCCCTTTTAAATGAGTATTAGCCTTAGATTTCTAACCTTGTTCATATCCAAGCCCTTTTAGTTGGAATTAGACTTCAAATTTATGGGTAATAGACTTTTCCCCCAAATATGATTGAACTTGGTTTTTGGAGGGGGTGTTAGCCTTGGATTATGGGACAATTTAATCCTGACTCGACGAGCCCATATTTAAATGAGTATTAGCCTTAGATTTATAACCTTGTTCATATCCAAGCGCTTTTTAGTTGGTATTAGACTTCAAATTTATGGGTAATAGACTTTTCCCCCAAACATGATTGAACTTTGTTTTTCGAAGGTGTGTTAGCCTTGGATTTTCGGACAAATTGATCCTGAATCGACGAGCCCCTTTTAAATAATTGTTAGCCTTAGATTTCTAACTTTGTTCATATCCAAGCCCTTTTAGTTGGTATTAGACTTCAAATTTATGGGTAATAGACTTTTGCCCCAAACATGATTGAACTTGGTTTTTCGAGGGGGTGTTAGCCTCGGATTTTCGGACAAATTGATCCTGACTCGACGAGCCCCTTTGAAATGAGTATTAGCCTTAGATTTCTAACCTTGTTCATATCCAAGACCTTGTAGTTGGTATTAGACTTCAAATTTATGGGTAATAGACTTTTCACCCAAACATGATTGAACTTGGTTTTTGGAGGGGGTGTTAGCCTTGGTTTTTCGGACAAATTGATACTGACTCGACGACCCCTTTTAAATGAGTATTAGCCTTAGATTTCTAACCTTGTTCATATCCAAGCCCTTTTAGTTGGTATTAGACTTCAAATTTATGGGTAATATACTTTTCCCCGAAACATGATTGAACTTGGTTTTTGGAGGGGGTGTTAGCCTTGGATTTTCATACAAATTGATACTGACTCGACGAGCCCCTTTTAAATGAGTATTAGCCTTAGATTTCTAACCGTGATCATATCCAAGCCCTTTTAGTTGGTATTAGACTTCAAATTTATGGGTAATAGACTTTTCCCCCAAACATGATTGAACTTGGTTTTTCAACGGTGTGTTAGCCTTGGATTTTCGGACAAATTGATCCTGAATCGACGAGCCCCTTTTAAATAATTGTTAGCCTTAGATTTCTAACTTTGTTCATATCCAAGCCCTTTTAGTTGGTATTAGACTTCAAATTTATGGGTAATAGACTTTTCCCCCAAACATGATTGAACTTGGTTTTTGGAGGGGGTGTTAGCCTTGGATTTTCGTACAAATTGATACTGACTCGACGAGCCCCTTTTAAATGAGTATTAGCCTTAGATTTCTAACCGTGATCATATCCAAGCCCTTTTAGTTGGTATTAGACTTCAAATTTATGGGTAATAGACTTTTCCCCCAAACATGATTGAACTTGGTTTTTCGAGGGGGTGTTAGCCTTGGATTTTCGGACAAATTGATCCTGAATCGACGAGCCCCTTTTAAATGAGTATTAGCATTAGATTTCTAACCTTGTTCATATCCAAGCCCTTTTAGTTGGTATTAGACTTCAAAATTTATGGGTAATAGACTTTTCCCACAAACATGATTGAACTTGGTTTTTCGAGGGGGTGTTAGCCTCGGATTTTCGGACAAATTGATCCTGACTCGACGAGCCCCTTTGAAATGAGTATTAGCCTTAGATTTCTAACCTTGTTCATATCCAAGACCTTTTAGTTGGTATTAGACTTCAAATTTATGGGTAATAGACTTTTCCCCCAAACATGATTGAACTTGGTTTTTGGAGGGGGTGTTAGCCTTGGTTTTTCGGAAAAATTGATACTGACTCGACGAACCCCTTTTAAATGAGTATTAGCCTTAGATTTCTAACCTTGTTCATATCCAAGCCCTTTTAGTTGGAATTAGACTTCAAATTTATGGGTAATATACGTTTCCCCCAAACATGATTGAACTTGGTTTTTGGAGGGGGTGTTAGCCTTGGATTTTCGTACTAATTGATACTGACTCGACGAGCCCCTTTTAAATGAGTATTAGCCTTAGATTTCTAACCGTGATCATATCCAAGCCCTTTTAGTTGGTATTAGACTTCAAATTTATGGGTAATAGACTTTTCCCCCAAACATGATTGAACTTTGTTTTTCGAAGGTGTGTTAGCCTTGGATTTTCGGACAAATTGATCCTGACTCGACGAGCCCCTTTTAAATGAGTATTAGCCTTAGATTTCTAACCTTGTTCATATCCAAGCCCTTTTAGTTGGTATTGGACTTCAAATTTATGGGTAATATACTTTTCCCCCAAACATGATTGACTTGGTTTTTCGAGGGGGTGTTAGCCTTGGATTTTCGGACAAATTGATCCTGACTCGACGAGCCCCTTTGAAATAAGTATTAGCCTTAGATTTCTAACCTTGTTCATATCCAAGACCTTTTAGTTGGTATTAGACATCAAATTTATGGGTAATAGACTTTTCCCCCAAACATATTGAACTTGGTTTTTGGAGGGGGTGTTAGCCTTGGATTTTGGGACAAATTGATTCTGATTCTACGAGCCCCATTTAAATGACTATTAGCCTTAGATTTCAAACCTTGTTCATATCCAAGCCCTTTTTAGTTGGTATTAGACTTCAAATTTATGGGTAATATACTTTTCCCCCAAACATGATTGAACTTGGTTTTTGGAGGGGGTGTTAGCCTTGGATTTTCATACAAATTGATACTGACTCGACGAGCCCCTTTTAAATGAGTATTAGCCTTAGATTTCTAACCGTGATCATATCCAAGCCCTTTTAATTGGTATTAGACTTCAAATTTATGGGTAATAGACTTTTCCCCCAAACATGATTGAACTTGGTTTTTCGAGGGGGTGTTAGCCTTGGATTTTCGGACAAATTGATCCTGAATCGATGAGCCCCATTTAAATGAGTATTAGCCTTAGATTTATAACCTTGTTCATATCCAAGCGCTTTTTAGTTGGTATTAGACTTCAAATTTATGGGTAATAGACTTTTCCTCCAAGCATGATTGAACTTGGTTTTTGGAGGGGGTGTTAGCCTTGGATTTTCGGACAAATTGATCCTGACTCGACGAGCCCCATTTAAATGAGTATTAGCCTTAGATTTCAAACCTTGTTCATATCCAAGCGCTTTTTAGTTGGTATTAGACTTCAAATTTATGGGTATTAGACTTTTTCCCCAAGCATGATTGAACTTAGTTTTTGGAGGGGGTGTTAGCCTTGGATTTTGGGACAAATTGATTCTGATTCTACGAGCCCCATTTAAATGAGTATTAGCCTTAGATTTCTAAACCTTGTTCATATCCAAGCCCTTTTTAGTTGGTATTAGACTTCAAATTTATGGGTAATAGACTTTTCCCCCAAACATGATTGAACTTGGTTTTTGGAGGGGGTGTTAGCCTTGGATTTTGGGACAATTTAATCCTGACTCGACGAGCCCCATTTAAATGAGTATTAGCCTTAGATTTATAACCTTGTTCATATCCAAGCGCTTTTTAGTTGGTATTAGACTTCAAATTTATGGGTAATAGACTTTTCCCCCAAACATGATTGAACTTTGTTTTTCGAAGGTGTGTTAGCCTTGGATTTTCGGACAAATTGATCCTGAATCGACGAGCCCCTTTTAAATAATTGTTAGCCTTAGATTTCTAACTTTGTTCATATCCAAGCCCTTTTAGTTGGTATTAGACTTCAAATTTATGGGTAATAGACTTTTCCCCCAAACATGAGTGAACTTGGTTTTTCGAGGGGGTGTTAGCCTCGGATTTTCGGACAAATTGATCCTGACTCGACGAGCCCCTTTGAAATGAGTATTAGCCTTAGATTTCTAACCTTGTTCATATCCAAGACCTTTTAGTTGGTATTAGACTTCAAATTTATGGGTAATAGACTTTTCCCCCAAACATGATTGAACTTGGTTTTTGGAGGGGGTGTTAGCCTTGGTTTTTCGGACAAATTGATACTGACTCGACGACCCCTTTTAAATGAGTATTAGCCTTAGATTTCTAACCTTGTTCATATCCAAGCCCTTTTAGTTGGTATTAGACTTCAAATTTATGGGTAATAGACTTTTCCCCCAAACATGATTGAACTTTGTTTTTCAACGGTGTGTTAGCCTTGGATTTTCGGACAAATTGATCCTGAATCGACGAGCCCCTTTTAAATAATTGTTAGCCTTAGATTTCTAACTTTGTTCATATCCAAGCCCTTTTAGTTGGTATTAGACTTCAAATTTATGGGTAATAGACTTTTCCCCCAAACATGATTGAACTTGGTTTTTCGAGGGGGTGTTAGCCTCGGATTTTCGGACAAATTGATCCTGACTCGACGAGCCCCTTTGAAATGAGTATTAGCCTTAGATTTCTAACCTTGTTCATATCCAAGACCTTTTAGTTGGTATTAGACTTCAAATTTATGGGTAATAGACTTTTCCCCCAAACATGATTGAACTTGGTTTTTGGAGGGGGTGTTAGCCTTGGTTTTTCGGACAAATTGATACTGACTCGACGACCCCTTTTAAATGAGTATTAGCCTTAGATTTCTAACCTTGTTCATATCCAAGCCCTTTTAGTTGGTATTAGACTTCAAATTTATGGGTAATATACTTTTCCCCCAAACATGATTGAACTTGGTTTTTGGAGGGGGTGTTAGCCTTGGATTTTCATACAAATTGATACTGACTCGACGAGCCCCTTTTAAATGAGTATTAGCCTTAGATTTCTAACCGTGATCATATCCAAGCCCTTTTAGTTGGTATTACACTTCAAATTTATGGGTAATAGACTTTTCCCCCAAACATGATTGAACTTGGTTTTTCGAGGGGGTGTTAGCCTCGGATTTTCGGACAAATTGATCCTGACTCGACGAGCCCCTTTGAAATGAGTATTAGCCTTAGATTTCTAACCTTGTTCATATCCAAGACCTTTTAGTTGGTATTAGACTTTAAATTTATGGGTAATAGACTTTTCCCCCAAACATGATTGAACTTGGTTTTTGGAGGTGGTGTTAGCCTTGGTTTTTCGGACAAATTGATACTGACTCGACGACCCCTTTTAAATGAGTATTAGCCTTAGATTTCTAACCTTGTTCATATCCAAGCCCTTTTAGTTGGAATTAGACTTCAAATTTATGGGTAATAGACTTTTCCCCCAAACATGATTGAACTTGGTTTTTGGAGGGTGTGTTAGCCTTGGATTTTGGGACAATTTAATCCTGACTCGACGAGCCCCATTTAAATGAGTATTAGCCTTAGATTTATAACCTTGTTCATATCCAAGCGCTTTTTAGTTGGTATTAGACTTCAAATTTATGGGTAATAGACTTTTCCCCCAAACATGATTGAACTTTGTTTTTCGAAGGTGTGTTAGCCTTGGATTTTCGGACAAATTGATCCTGAATCTACGAGCCCCTTTTAAATAATTGTTAGCCTTAGATTTCTAACTTTATTCATATCCAAGCCCTTTTAGTTGGTATTAGACTTCAAATTTATGGGTAATAGACTTTTCCCGCAAACATGATTGAACTTGGTTTTTCGAGGGGGTGTTAGCCTCGGATTTTCGGACAAATTGATCCTGACTCGACGAGCCCCTTTGAAATGAGTATTAGCCTTAGATTTCTAACCTTGTTCATATGCAAGACCTTTTAGTTGGTATTAGACTTCAAATTTATGGGTAATAGACTTTTCCCCCAAACATGATTGAACTTGGTTTTTGGAGGGGGTGTTAGACTTGGTTTTTCGGACAAATTGATACTGACTCGACGACCCCTTGTAAATGAGTATTAGCCTTAGATTTCTAACCTTGTTCATATCCAAGCCCTTTTAGTTGGTATTAGACTTCAAATTTATGGGTAATATACTTTTCCCCCAAACATGATTGAACTTGGTTTTTGGAGGGGGTGTTAGCCTTGGATTTTCATACAAATTGATACTGACTCGACGAGCCCCTTTTAAATGAGTATTAGCCTTAGATTTCTAACCGTGATCATATCCAAGCCCTTTTAGTTGGTATTAGACTTCAAATTTATGGGTAATAGACTTTTCCCCCAAACATGATTGAACTTTGTTTTTCAACGGTGTGTTAGCCTTGGATTTTCGGACAAATTGATCCTGAATCGACGAGCCCCATTTAAATAATTGTTAGCCTTAGATTTCTAACTTTGTTCATATCCAAGCCCTTTTAGTTGGTATTAGACTTCAAATTTATGGGTAATATACTTTTCCCCCAAACATGATTGACTTGGTTTTTCGAGGGGGTGTTAGCCTTGGATTTTTGGACAAATTGATCCTGACTTGACGAGCCCCTTTTAAATGAGTATTAGCCTTAGATTTCTAACCTTGTTCATATCCAAGCCCTTTTAGTTGGTATTAGACTTCAAATTTATGGGTAATATACTTTTCCCCCAAACATGATTGAACTTGGTTTTTGGAGGGGGTGTTAGCCTTGGATTTTCGTACAAATTTGTACTGACTCGACGAGCCCCTTTTAAATGAGTATTAGCCTTAGATTTCTAACCGTGATCATATCCAAGCCCTTTTAATTGGTATTAGACTTCAAATTTATGGGTAATAGACTTTTCCCCCAAACATGATTGAACTTGGTTTTTCGAGGGGGTGTTAGACTTTTTAGATTTATAACCTTGTTCATATCCAAGCCCTTTTTAGTTGGTATTAGACTTCAAATTTATGGGTAATAGACTTTTCCCCCAAACATGATTGAACTTGGTTTTTGGAGGGGGTGTTAGCCTTGGATTTTGGGACAATTTAATCCTGACCCGACGAGCCCCATTTAAATGAGTATTAGCCTTAGATTTATAACCTTGTTCATATCCAAGCGCTTTTTAGTTGGTATTTGACTTCAAATTTATGGGTAATAGACTTTTCCTCCAAGCATGATTGAACTTGGTTTTTGGAGGGGGTGTTAGCCTTGGATTTTCGGACAAATTGATAATGACTCGACGAGCCCCATTTAAATGAGTATTAGCCTTAGATTTCAAACCTTGTTCATATCCAAGCGCTTTTTAGTTGGTATTAGACTTCAAATTTATGGGTAATAGACTTTTTCCCCAAGCATGATTGAACTTCGTTTTTGGAGGGGGTGTTAGCCTTGGATTTTGGGACCAATTGATTCTGATTCTACGAGCACCATTTAAATGAGTATTAGCCTTAGATTTCTAACCTTGTTCATATCCAAGCCCTTTTTAGTTGGTATTAGACTTCAATTTTATGGGTAATAGACTTTTCCCCCAAGCATGATTGAACTTGGTTTTTGGAGGGGGTTTTAGCCTTGGATTTTCGGTCAAATTGATCCTGACTGGACGAGCCCCATTTAAATGAGTATTAGCCTTAGATTTCAAACCTTGTTCATATCCAAGCGCTTTTTAGTTGGTATTAGACTTCAAATTTATGGCTAATAGACTTTTCCCCCAAGCATGATTGAACTTGGTTTTTGGAGGGGGTGTTGGCCTTGGATTTTCTGACAAATTGATCCTGACTCGACGAGCCCCATTTAAATGAGTATTAGCCTTAGATTTCTAACCTTGTTCATATCCAAGAGCTTTTTAGTTGGTATTAGACTTCAAATTTATGGGTAATAGACTTTTCCCCCAAGCGTGATTGAACTTGGTTTTTGGAATGGGTGTTAGCCTTGGATTTTGGGACAAATTGATCCTGAGTCGACGAGCCCCATTTAAATGAGTATTAGCCTTAGATTTCTAACCTTGTTCATATCCAAGCCCTTTTTAGTTGGTATTAGACTTCAATTTTATGGGTAATAGACGTTTCCCCCAAGCATGATTGAACTTGGTTTTTGGAGGTTGTGTTAGCCTTGGATTTTCGGACAAATTGATCCTGACTCGACGAGCCCCATTTAAATGAGTATTAGCCTTAGATTTATAACCTTGTTCATATCCAAGCCCTTTTTAGTTGGTATTAGACTTCAAATTTATGGGTAATAGACTTTTCCCCCAAACATGATTGAACTTGGTTTTTCGAGGGGGTGTTAGCCTCGGATTTTCGGACAAATTGATCCTGACTCGACGAGCCCCATTTAAATAATTGTTAGCCTTAGATTTCTAACTTTGTTCATATCCAAGCCCTTTTAGTTGGTATTAGACTTCAAATTTATGGCTAATATACTTTTCCCCCAAACATGATTGACTTGGTTTTTCGAGGGGGTGTTAGCCTTGGATTTTCGGACAAATTGATCCTGACTCGACGAGCCCCTTTTAAATGAGTATTAGCCTTAGATTTCTAACCTTGTTCATATCCAAGCCCTTTTAGTTGGTATTAGACTTCAAATTTATGGGTAATATACTTTTCCCCCAAACATGATTGAACTTGGTTTTTGGAGGGGGAGTTAGCCTTGGATTTTGGGACAAATTGATCCTGAGTCGACGAGCCCCATTTAAATGAGTATTAGCCTTAGATTTCTAACCTTGTTCATATCCAAGCCCTTTTTAGTTGGTATTAGACTTCAATTTTATGGGTAATAGACGTTTCCCCCAAGCATGATTGAACTTGGTTTTTGGAGGTTGTGTTAGCCTTGGATTTTCGGACAAATTGATCCTGACTCGACGAGCCCCATTTAAATGAGTATTAGCCTTAGATTTATAACCTTGTTCATATCCAAGCCCTTTTTAGTTGGTATTAGACTTCAAATTTATGGGTAATAGACTTTTCCCCCAAACATGATTGAACTTGGTTTTTGGAGGGGGTGTTATCCTTGGATTTTCAGACAAATTGATCCTAACTCGACGAACCCCATTTAAATGAGTATTATTCTTAGATTTCTAACCTTGTTCATATCCAAGTCCTTTTTAGTTGGTATTAGACTTAAAATTTATGGGTAATAGACTTTTCCCCCAAACATGATTGAACTTGGGTTTTGGAGGGGGAGTTAGCCTTGGATTTTGGGACAAATTGATCCTGACTCGACGAGCCCCATTTAAATGAGTATTAGCCTTAGATTTATAACCTTGTTCATATCCAAGCGCTTTTTAGTTGGTATTAGACTTCAAATTTATGGCTAATAGACTTTTCCCCCAAGCATGATTGAACTTGGTTTTTGGAGGGGGTGTTGGCCTTGGATTTTCTGACAAATTGATCCTGACTCGACGAGCCCCATTTAAATGAGTATTAGCCTTAGATTTATAACCTTGTTCATATCCAAGCCCTTTTTAGTTGGTATTAGACTTCAAATTTATGGGTAATAGACGTTTCCCCCAAGCATGATTGAACTTGGTTTTTGGAGGTTGTGTTAGCCTTGGATTTTCGGACAAATTGATCCTGACTCGACGAGCCCCATTTAAATGAGTATTAGCCTTAGATTTATAACCTTGTTCATATCCAAGCCCTTTTTAGTTGGTATTAGACTTCAAATTTATGGGTAATAGACTTTTCCCCCAAACATGATTGAACTTGGTTTTTGGAGGGGGTGTTATCCTTGGATTTTCAGACAAATTGATCCTAACTCGACGAACCCCATTTAAATGAGTATTAGCCTTAGATTTCTAACCTTGTTTATATCCAAGTCCTTTTTAGTTGGTATTAGACTTAAAATTTATGGGTAATAGACTTTTCCCCCAAACATGATTGAACTTGGGTTTTGGAGGGGGAGTTAGCCTTGGATTTTGGGACAAATTGATCCTGACTCGACGAGCCCCATTTAAATGAGTATTAGCCTTAGATTTATAACCTTGTTCATATCCAAGCCCTTTTTAGTTGGTATTAGACTTCAAATTTATGGGTAATAGACTTTTCCCCCAAACATGATTGAACTTGGTTTTTGGAGGGGGTGTTAGCCTTGGATTTTCAGACAAATTGATCCTGATTGGACGAGCCCGATTTAAATGAGTATTAGCCTTAGATTTCTAACCTTGTTCATATCCAAGTCCTTTTTAGTTGGTATTAGACTTAAAATTTATGGGTAATAGACTTTTCCCCCAAACATGATTGAACTTGGTTTTTGGAGGGGGTGTTAGCCTTGGATTTTTGGACAAATTGATCCTAACTTGACGAACCCCATTTAAATGAGTATTAGCCTTAGGTTTCTAACCTTGTTCATATCCAAGTCCTTTTTAGTTGGTATTAGACTTCAAATATATGGGTAATAGACTTTTCCCCCAAACATGATTGAACTTGGTTTTTGGAGGGGGTGTTAGCCTTGGATTTTGGGACAAATTGATCCTGACTCGACGAGCCCCATTTAAATGAGTATTAGCCTTAGATTTCAAACCTTGTTCATATCCAAGCACTTTTTAGTTGGTATTAGACTTCAATTTTATGGGTCATAGACGTTTCCCCCAAGCAAGATTGAACTTGGTTTTTGGAGGGGGTGTTAGCCTTGGATTTTCGGACAAATTGATCCTGACTCGACGAGCCCCATTTAAATGAGTATTAGCCTTAGATTTCAAACCTTGTTCATATCCAAGCACTTTTTAGTTGGTATTAGACTTCAATTTTATGGGTCATAGACGTTTCCCCCAAGCATGATTGAACTTGGTTTTTGGAGGGGGTGTTAGCCTTGGATTTTCGGACAAATTGATCCTGACTCGACGAGCCCCATTTAAATGAGTATTAGCCTTAGATTTCAAACGTTGTTCATATCCAAGCACTTTTTAGTTGTTATTAGACTTCAATTTTATGGGTAATAGACGTTTCCCCCAAGCATGATTGAACTTGGTTTTTGGAGGGGGTGTTAGCCTTGGATTTTCGGACAAATTGATCCTGAATCGACGAGCCCCATTTAAATGAGTATTAGCCTTAGATTTATAACCTTGTTCATATCCAAGCCCTTTTTAGTTGGTATTAGACTTCAAATTTATGGGTAATAGACTTTTCCCCCAAACATGATTGAACTTGGTTTTTGGAGGGGGTGTTAGCCTTGGATTTTCGGACAAATTGATCCTCACTCGACGAGCCCCATTTAAATGAGTATTAGCCTTAGATTTCAAACCTTGTTCATATCCAAGCACTTTTTAGTTGGTATTAGACTTCAATTTTATGGGTAATAGACGTTTCCCCCAAGCATGATTGAACTTGGTTTTTGGAGGGGGTGTTAGCCTTGGATTTTCGGACAAATTGATCCTGAATCGACGAGACCCATTTAAATGAGTATTAGCCTTAGATTTATAACCTTGTTCATATCCAAGCCCTTTTTAGTTGGTATTAGACTTCAAATTTATGGGTAATAGACTTTTCCCCCAAACATGATTGAACTTGGTTTTTGGAGGGGGTGTTATCCTTGGATTTTCGGACAAATTGATCCTGAATCGACGAGCCCCATTTAAATGAGTATTAGCCTTAGATTTATAACCTTGTTCATATCCAAGCCCTTTTTAGTTGGTATTAGACTTCAAATTTATGGGTAATAGACTTTTCCCCCAAACATGATTGAACTTGGTTTTTGGAGGGGGTGTTAGCCTTGGATTTTCGGACAAATTGATCCTCACTCGACGAGCCCCATTTAAATGAGTATTAGCCTTAGATTTCTAACCTTGTTCGACTTTTCATATCCAAGCCCTTTTTAGTTGGTATTAGACTTCAATTTTATGGGTAATAGACTTTTCCCCGAAGCATGAGTGAACTTGGTTTTTGGAGGGGGTGTTAGCCTTGGATTTTGGGACAAATTGATCCTGAGTCGACGAGCCCCATTTAAATGAGTATTAGCCTTAGATTTATAACCTTGTTCATATCCAAGCCCTTTCTAGTTGGTATTAGACTTCAATTTTATGGGTAATAGACTTTTCCCCCAAACATGATTGAACTTGGTTTTTGGAGGGGGTGTTAGCCTTGGATTTTGGGACAAATTGATCCTGACTCGACGAGCCCCATTTAAATGAGTATTACCCTTAGATTTCTAACCATGTTCATATCCAAGCGCTTTTTAGTTGGTATTAGACTTCAAATTTATGGGTAATAGAATTTTCCCCCAAGCATGATTGAACTTGGTTTTTGGAGGGGGTGTTAGCCTTGGATTTTGGGACAAATTGATCCTGACTCGACGAGCCCCATTTAAATGAGTATTAGCCTTAGATTTCTAACCTTGTTCATATCCAAACCCTTTTTAGTTGGTATTAGACTTAAATTTTATGGGTAATAGACTTTTCCCTCAAACATGATTGAACTTGGTTTTTGGAGGGGGTGTTAGCCTTGGATTTTCGGACAAATTGATCCTGACTCGTCGAGCTCCATTTAAATGAGTATTAGCCTTAGATTTCAAACCTTGTTCATATCCAAGCGCTTTTTAGTTGGTATTAGACTTCAAATTTATGGGTAATAGACTTTTCCCCCAAGCATGATTGAACTTGGTTTTTGGGTGGGTGTTAGCCTTGGATTTTGGGACAAATTGATCCTGACTCGACGAGCCCCATTTAAATGTGTATTAGCCTTAGATTTCAAACATTGTTCATATCCAAGTCCTTTTTAGTTGGTATTAGACTTCAAATTTATGGGTAATAGACTTTTCCCCCAAACATGATTGAACTTGGTTTTTGGAGGGGGTGTTAGCCTTGGATATTGGGACAAATTGATCCTGACTCGACGAGCCCCATTTAAATGAGTATTAGCCTTAAATTTCTAACCTTGTTCATATCCAAGCCCTTTTTAGTTGGTATTAGACTTCAAATTTATGGGTAATAGACTTTACCCCAACCATGATTGAACTTCGTTTTTGGAGGGGGTGTTAGCCTTGGATTTTGGGACAATTTGATCCTGACTCGACGAGCCCCATTTAAATGAGTATTAGCCTTAGATTTCTAACATTGTTCATATCCAAGTGCTTTTTAGTTGGTATTAGACTTCAATTTTATGGGTAATAGACTTTTCCCCCAAACATGATTGAACTTGGTTTTTGGAGGGGGTGTTAGCCTTGGATTTTCGGACAAATTGATCCTGACTCGACGAGCCCCATTTAAATGAGTATTAGTCTTAGATTTCAAACCTTGTTCATATCCAAGCGCTTTTTAGTTGGTATTAGACTTCAAATTTATGGGTAATAGACTTTTCCCCCAAGCGCGATTGAACTTGGTTTTTGGAGGGGGTGTTAGCCTTGGATTTTGGGACAAATTGATCCTGAGTCAACGAGCCCCATTTAAATGAGTATTAGCCTTAGATTTCTAACCTTGTTCATATCCAAGTCCTTTTTAGTTGGTATTAGACTTCAAATTTATGGGTAGTAGACTTTGCCCCCAAACATGATTGAACATGGTTTTTGGAGGGGGTGTTAGCCTTGGATATTGGGACAAATTGATCCTGACTCGACGAGCCCCATTTAAATGAGTATTAGCCTTAGATTTCAAACCTTGTTCATATCCAAGCACTTTTTAGTTGGTATTAGACTTCAATTTTATGGGTAATAGACGTTTCCCCCAAGCATGATTGAACTTGGTTTTTGGAGGGGGTGTTAACCTTGGATTTTCGGACAATTTGATCCTGACTCGACGAGCCCCATTTAAATGAGTATTCGCCTTAGATTTCTAACCTTGTTCATATCCAAGTCCTTTTTAGTTGGTATTAGACTTCAAATTTATGGGTAATAGAGTTTTCCCCCAAACATGATTAAACTTGGTTTTTGGAGGGGGTGTTAGCCTTGGATATTGGGACAAATTTATCCTGACTCGACGAGCCCCATTTAAATGAGTATTAGCCTTAGATTTCAAACCTTGTTCATATCCAAGCACTTTTTAGTTGGTACTAGACTTCAATTTTATGGGTAATAGACGTTTCCACCAAACATGATTGAACTTGGTTTTTGGAGGGGGTGTTACCTTGGATTTTCGGACAAATTGATCCTGACTCGACGAGCCCCATTTAAATGAGTATTAGCCTTAGATTTATAACCTTGTTCATATCCAAGCCCTTTTTAGTTGGTATTAGACTTCAAATTTTTGGGTAATAGACTTTTCCCCCAAACATGATTGAACTTGGTTTTTGGAGGGAGTGTTAGCCTTGGATTTTCGGACAAATTGATACTCACTCAACGAGCCCCATTTAAATGAGTATTAGCCTTAGATTTCTAACCTTGTTCGACTTTTCATATCCAAGCCCTTTTTAGCTGGTATTAGACTTCAATTTTATGGGTAATAGACTTTTCCCCGAAGCATGATTGAACTTGGTTTTTGGAGGGGGTGTTAGCCTTGGATTTTGGGACAAATTGATCCTGACTCGACGAGCCCCATTTAAATGAGTATAAGCCTTAGATTCCTTGTTCATATCCAAGCGCATTGTAGTTGGTATTAGACTTCAAATTTATAGGTAATAGACTTTTCCCCCAAGCATGATTGAACTTGGTTTTTGGAGGGGGTGTTAACCTTGGATTTTGGGACAAATTGATCCTGATTCTACGAGCCCCATTTAAATGAGTATTAGCCTTAGATTTATAACCTTGTTCATATCCAAGCCCTTTCTAGTTGGTATTAGACTTCAATTTTATGGGTAATAGACTTTTCCCCCAAGCATGATTGAACTTGGTTTTTGGAGGGGGTGTTAGCCTTGGATTTTGGGACAAATTGATCCTGATTCTACGAGCCCCATTTAAATGAGTATTAGCCTTAGATTTATAACCTTGTTCATATCCAAGCCCTTTCTAGTTGGTATTAGACTTCAATTTTATGGGTAATAGACTTTTCCCCCAAACATGATTGAACTTGGTTTTTGGAGGGGGTGTTAGCCTTGGATATTGGGACAAATTGATCCTGACTCGACGAGCCCCATTTAAATGAGTATTAGCCTTAAATTTCTAACCTTGTTCATATCCAAGCCCTTTTTAGTTGGTATTAGACTTCAAATTTATGGGTAATAGACTTTACCCCAACCATGATTGAACTTCGTTTTTGGAGGGGGTGTTAGCCTTGGATTTTGGGACAATTTGATCCTGACTCGACGAGCCCCATTTAAATGAGTATTAGCCTTAGATTTCTAACATTGTTCATATCCAAGTGCTTTTTAGTTGGTATTAGACTTCAATTTTATGGGTAATAGACTTTTCCCCCAAACATGATTGAACTTGGTTTTTGGAGGGGGTGTTAGCCTTGGATTTTCGGACAAATTGATCCTGACTCGACGAGCCCCATTTAAATGAGTATTAGTCTTAGATTTCAAACCTTGTTCATATCCAAGCGCTTTTTAGTTGGTATTAGACTTCAAATTTATGGGTAATAGACTTTTCCCCCAAGCGCGATTGAACTTGGTTTTTGGAGGGGGTGTTAGCCTTGGATTTTGGGACAAATTGATCCTGAGTCAACGAGCCCCATTTAAATGAGTATTAGCCTTAGATTTCTAACCTTGTTCATATCCAAGTCCTTTTTAGTTGGTATTAGACTTCAAATTTATGGGTAGTAGACTTTGCCCCCAAACATGATTGAACATGGTTTTTGGAGGGGGTGTTAGCCTTGGATATTGGGACAAATTGATCCTGACTCGACGAGCCCCATTTAAATGAGTATTAGCCTTAGATTTCAAACCTTGTTCATATCCAAGCACTTTTTAGTTGGTATTAGACTTCAATTTTATGGGTAATAGACGTTTCCCCCAAGCATGATTGAACTTGGTTTTTGGAGGGGGTGTTAACCTTGGATTTTCGGACAATTTGATCCTGACTCGACGAGCCCCATTTAAATGAGTATTCGCCTTAGATTTCTAACCTTGTTCATATCCAAGTCCTTTTTAGTTGGTATTAGACTTCAAATTTATGGGTAATAGAGTTTTCCCCCAAACATGATTAAACTTGGTTTTTGGAGGGGGTGTTAGCCTTGGATATTGGGACAAATTTATCCTGACTCGACGAGCCCCATTTAAATGAGTATTAGCCTTAGATTTCAAACCTTGTTCATATCCAAGCACTTTTTAGTTGGTACTAGACTTCAATTTTATGGGTAATAGACGTTTCCACCAAACATGATTGAACTTGGTTTTTGGAGGGGGTGTTACCTTGGATTTTCGGACAAATTGATCCTGACTCGACGAGCCCCATTTAAATGAGTATTAGCCTTAGATTTATAACCTTGTTCATATCCAAGCCCTTTTTAGTTGGTATTAGACTTCAAATTTTTGGGTAATAGACTTTTCCCCCAAACATGATTGAACTTGGTTTTTGGAGGGAGTGTTAGCCTTGGATTTTCGGACAAATTGATACTCACTCAACGAGCCCCATTTAAATGAGTATTAGCCTTAGATTTCTAACCTTGTTCGACTTTTCATATCCAAGCCCTTTTTAGCTGGTATTAGACTTCAATTTTATGGGTAATAGACTTTTCCCCGAAGCATGATTGAACTTGGTTTTTGGAGGGGGTGTTAGCCTTGGATTTTGGGACAAATTGATCCTGACTCGACGAGCCCCATTTAAATGAGTATAAGCCTTAGATTCCTTGTTCATATCCAAGCGCATTGTAGTTGGTATTAGACTTCAAATTTATAGGTAATAGACTTTTCCCCCAAGCATGATTGAACTTGGTTTTTGGAGGGGGTGTTAACCTTGGATTTTGGGACAAATTGATCCTGATTCTACGAGCCCCATTTAAATGAGTATTAGCCTTAGATTTATAACCTTGTTCATATCCAAGCCCTTTCTAGTTGGTATTAGACTTCAATTTTATGGGTAATAGACTTTTCCCCCAAGCATGATTGAACTTGGTTTTTGGAGGGGGTGTTAGCCTTGGATTTTGGGACAAATTGATCCTGATTCTACGAGCCCCATTTAAATGAGTATTAGCCTTAGATTTATAACCTTGTTCATATCCAAGCCCTTTCTAGTTGGTATTAGACTTCAATTTTATGGGTAATAGACTTTTCCCCCAAACATGATTGAACTTGGTTTTTGGAGGGGGTGTTAGCCTTGGATTTTGGGACAAATTGATCCTGACTCGACG
Source organism: Salix caprea (assembly GCA_964035475.1). Taxonomy (NCBI): domain Eukaryota; kingdom Viridiplantae; phylum Streptophyta; class Magnoliopsida; order Malpighiales; family Salicaceae; genus Salix; species Salix caprea. Next base: position 1,983,555 of record OZ037748.1, on the reverse strand, counting down.
AGCCCCATTTAAATGAGTATTACCCTTAGATTTCTAACCATGTTCATATCCAAGCGCTTTTTAGTTGGTATTAGACTTCAAATTTATGGGTAATAGAATTTTCCCCCAAGCATGATTGAACTTGGTTTTTGGAGGGGGTGTTAGCCTTGGATTTTGGGACAAATTGATCCTGAATCGACGAGCCCCATTTAAATGAGTATTAGCCTTAGATTTATAACCTTGTTCATATCCAAGCCCTTTTTAGTTGGTATTAGACTTCAAATTTATGGGTAATAGACTTTTCCCCCAAACATGATTGAACTTGGTTTTTGGAGGGGGTGTTAGCCTTGGATTTTCGGACAAATTGATCCTCACTCGACGAGCCCCATTTAAATGAGTATTAGCCTTAGATTTCTAACCTTGTTCGACTTTTCATATCCAAGCCCTTTTTAGTTGGTATTAGACTTCAATTTTATGGGTAATAGACTTTTCCCCGAAGCATGAGTGAACTTGGTTTTTGGAGGGGGTGTTAGCCTTGGATTTTGGGACAAATTGATCCTGAGTCGACGAGCCCCATTTAAATGAGTATTAGCCTTAGATTTATAACCTTGTTCATATCCAAGCCCTTTCTAGTTGGTATTAGACTTCAATTTTATGGGTAATAGACTTTTCCCCCAAACATGATTGAACTTGGTTTTTGGAGGGGGTGTTAGCCTTGGATTTTGGGACAAATTGATCCTGACTCGACGAGCCCCATTTAAATGAGTATTACCCTTAGATTTCTAACCATGTTCATATCCAAGCGCTTTTTAGTTGGTATTAGACTTCAAATTTATGGGTAATAGAATTTTCCCCCAAGCATGATTGAACTTGGTTTTTGGAGGGGGTGTTAGCCTTGGATTATGGGACAAATTGATCCTGACTCGACGAGCCCCATTTAAATGAGTATTAGCCTTAGATTTCTAACCTTGTTCATATCCAAACCCTTTTTAGTTGGTATTAGACTTAAATTTTATGGGTAATAGACTTTTCCCTCAAACATGATTGAACTTGGTTTTTGGAGGGGGTGTTAGCCTTGGATTTTCGGACAAATTGATCCTGACTCGTCGAGCTCCATTTAAATGAGTATTAGCCTTAGATTTCAAACCTTGTTCATATCCAAGCGCTTTTTAGTTGGTATTAGACTTCAAATTTATGGGTAATAGACTTTTCCCCCAAGCATGATTGAACTTGGTTTTTGGGTGGGTGTTAGCCTTGGATTTTGGGACAAATTGATCCTGACTCGACGAGCCCCATTTAAATGTGTATTAGCCTTAGATTTCAAACATTGTTCATATCCAAGTCCTTTTTAGTTGGTATTAGACTTCAAATTTATGGGTAATAGACTTTTCCCCCAAACATGATTGAACTTGGTTTTTGGAGGGGGTGTTAGCCTTGGATATTGGGACAAATTGATCCTGACTCGACGAGCCCCATTTAAATGAGTATTAGCCTTAAATTTCTAACCTTGTTCATATCCAAGCCCTTTTTAGTTGGTATTAGACTTCAAATTTATGGGTAATAGACTTTACCCCAACCATGATTGAACTTCGTTTTTGGAGGGGGTGTTAGCCTTGGATTTTGGGACAATTTGATCCTGACTCGACGAGCCCCATTTAAATGAGTATTAGCCTTAGATTTCTAACATTGTTCATATCCAAGTGCTTTTTAGTTGGTATTAGACTTCAATTTTATGGGTAATAGACTTTTCCCCCAAACATGATTGAACTTGGTTTTTGGAGGGGGTGTTAGCCTTGGATTTTCGGACAAATTGATCCTGACTCGACGAGCCCCATTTAAATGAGTATTAGTCTTAGATTTCAAACCTTGTTCATATCCAAGCGCTTTTTAGTTGGTATTAGACTTCAAATTTATGGGTAATAGACTTTTCCCCCAAGCGCGATTGAACTTGGTTTTTGGAGGGGGTGTTAGCCTTGGATTTTGGGACAAATTGATCCTGAGTCAACGAGCCCCATTTAAATGAGTATTAGCCTTAGATTTCTAACCTTGTTCATATCCAAGTCCTTTTTAGTTGGTATTAGACTTCAAATTTATGGGTAGTAGACTTTGCCCCCAAACATGATTGAACATGGTTTTTGGAGGGGGTGTTAGCCTTGGATATTGGGACAAATTGATCCTGACTCGACGAGCCCCATTTAAATGAGTATTAGCCTTAGATTTCAAACCTTGTTCATATCCAAGCACTTTTTAGTTGGTATTAGACTTCAATTTTATGGGTAATAGACGTTTCCCCCAAGCATGATTGAACTTGGTTTTTGGAGGGGGTGTTAACCTTGGATTTTCGGACAATTTGATCCTGACTCGACGAGCCCCATTTAAATGAGTATTCGCCTTAGATTTCTAACCTTGTTCATATCCAAGTCCTTTTTAGTTGGTATTAGACTTCAAATTTATGGGTAATAGAGTTTTCCCCCAAACATGATTAAACTTGGTTTTTGGAGGGGGTGTTAGCCTTGGATATTGGGACAAATTTATCCTGACTCGACGAGCCCCATTTAAATGAGTATTAGCCTTAGATTTCAAACCTTGTTCATATCCAAGCACTTTTTAGTTGGTACTAGACTTCAATTTTATGGGTAATAGACGTTTCCACCAAACATGATTGAACTTGGTTTTTGGAGGGGGTGTTACCTTGGATTTCCGGACAAATTGATCCTGACTCGACGAGCCCCATTTAAATGAGTATTAGCCTTAGATTTATAACCTTGTTCATATCCAAGCCCTTTTTAGTTGGTATTAGACTTCAAATTTTTGGGTAATAGACTTTTCCCCCAAACATGATTGAACTTGGTTTTTGGAGGGAGTGTTAGCCTTGGATTTTCGGACAAATTGATACTCACTCAACGAGCCCCATTTAAATGAGTATTAGCCTTAGATTTCTAACCTTGTTCGACTTTTCATATCCAAGCCCTTTTTAGCTGGTATTAGACTTCAATTTTATGGGTAATAGACTTTTCCCCGAAGCATGATTGAACTTGGTTTTTGGAGGGGGTGTTAGCCTTGGATTTTGGGACAAATTGATCCTGACTCGACGAGCCCCATTTAAATGAGTATAAGCCTTAGATTCCTTGTTCATATCCAAGCGCATTGTAGTTGGTATTAGACTTCAAATTTATAGGTAATAGACTTTTCCCCCAAGCATGATTGAACTTGGTTTTTGGAGGGGGTGTTAACCTTGGATTTTGGGACAAATTGATCCTGATTCTACGAGCCCCATTTAAATGAGTATTAGCCTTAGATTTATAACCTTGTTCATATCCAAGCCCTTTCTAGTTGGTATTAGACTTCAATTTTATGGGTAATAGACTTTTCCCCCAAGCATGATTGAACTTGGTTTTTGGAGGGGGTGTTAGCCTTGGATTTTGGGACAAATTGATCCTGATTCTACGAGCCCCATTTAAATGAGTATTAGCCTTAGATTTATAACCTTGTTCATATCCAAGCCCTTTCTAGTTGGTATTAGACTTCAATTTTATGGGTAATAGACTTTTCCCCCAAACATGATTGAACTTGGTTTTTGGAGGGGGTGTTAGCCTTGGATTTTGGGACAAATTGATCCTGACTCGACGAGCCCCATTTAAATGAGTATTACCCTTAGATTTCTAACCATGTTCATATCCAAGCGCTTTTTAGTTGGTATTAGACTTCAAATTTATGGGTAATAGAATTTTCCCCCAAGCATGATTGAACTTGGTTTTTGGAGGGGGTGTTAGCCTTGGATTTTGGGACAAATTGATCCTGACTCGACGAGCCCCATTTAAATGAGTATTAGCCTTAGATTTCTAACCTTGTTCATATCCAAACCCTTTTTAGTTGGTATTAGACTTAAATTTTATGGGTAATAGACTTTTCCCTCAAACATGATTGAACTTGGTTTTTGGAGGGGGTGTTAGCCTTGGATTTTCGGACAAATTGATCCTGACTCGACGAGCTCCATTTAAATGAGTATTAGCCTTAGATTTCAAACCTTGTTCATATCCAAGCGCTTTTTAGTTGGTATTAGACTTCAAATTTATGGGTAATAGACTTTTCCCCCAAGCATGATTGAACTTGGTTTTTGGGTGGGTGTTAGCCTTGGATTTTGGGACAAATTGATCCTGACTCGACGAGCCCCATTTAAATGTGTATTAGCCTTAGATTTCAAACATTGTTCATATCCAAGTCCTTTTTAGTTGGTATTAGACTTCAAATTTATGGGTAATAGACTTTTCCCCCAAACATGATTGAACTTGGTTTTTGGAGGGGGTGTTAGCCTTGGATATTGGGACAAATTGATCCTGACTCGACGAGCCCCATTTAAATGAGTATTAGCCTTAAATTTCTAACCTTGTTCATATCCAAGCCCTTTTTAGTTGGTATTAGACTTCAAATTTATGGGTAATAGACTTTACCCCAACCATGATTGAACTTCGTTTTTGGAGGGGGTGTTAGCCTTGGATTTTGGGACAATTTGATCCTGACTCGACGAGCCCCATTTAAATGAGTATTAGCCTTAGATTTCTAACATTGTTCATATCCAAGTGCTTTTTAGTTGGTATTAGACTTCAATTTTATGGGTAATAGACATTTCCCCCAAACATGATTGAACTTGGTTTTTGGAGGGGGTGTTAGCCTTGGATTTTGGGACAAATTGATCCTGACTCGACGAGCCCCATTTAAATGAGTATTAGTCTTAGATTTCAAACCTTGTTCATATCCAAGCGCTTTTTAGTTGGTATTAGACTTCAAATTTATGGGTAATAGACTTTTCCCCCAAGCGCGATTGAACTTGGTTTTTGGAGGGGGTGTTAGCCTTGGATTTTGGGACAAATTGATCCTGAGTCAACGAGCCCCATTTAAATGAGTATTAGCCTTAGATTTCTAACCTTGTTCATATCCAAGTCCTTTTTAGTTGGTATTAGACTTCAAATTTATGGGTAGTAGACTTTGCCCCCAAACATGATTGAACATGGTTTTTGGAGGGGGTGTTAGCCTTGGATATTGGGACAAATTGATCCTGACTCGACGAGCCCCATTTAAATGAGTATTAGCCTTAGATTTCAAACCTTGTTCATATCCAAGCACTTTTTAGTTGGTATTAGACTTCAATTTTATGGGTAATAGACGTTTCCCCCAAGCATGATTGAACTTGGTTTTTGGAGGGGGTGTTAACCTTGGATTTTCGGACAATTTGATCCTGACTCGACGAGCCCCATTTAAATGAGTATTCGCCTTAGATTTCTAACCTTGTTCATATCCAAGTCCTTTTTAGTTGGTATTAGACTTCAAATTTATGGGTAATAGAGTTTTCCCCCAAACATGATTAAACTTGGTTTTTGGAGGGGGTGTTAGCCTTGGATATTGGGACAAATTTATCCTGACTCGACGAGCCCCATTTAAATGAGTATTAGCCTTAGATTTCAAACCTTGTTCATATCCAAGCACTTTTTAGTTGGTACTAGACTTCAATTTTATGGGTAATAGACGTTTCCACCAAACATGATTGAACTTGGTTTTTGGAGGGGGTGTTACCTTGGATTTTCGGACAAATTGATCCTGACTCGACGAGCCCCATTTAAATGAGTATTAGCCTTAGATTTATAACCTTGTTCATATCCAAGCCCTTTTTAGTTGGTATTAGACTTCAAATTTTTAGGTAATAGACTTTTCCCCCAAACATGATTGAACTTGGTTTTTGGAGGGAGTGTTAGCCTTGGATTTTCGGACAAATTGATACTCACTCAACGAGCCCCATTTAAATGAGTATTAGCCTTAGATTTCTAACCTTGTTCGACTTTTCATATCCAAGCCCTTTTTAGCTGGTATTGGACTTCAATTTTATGGGTAATAGACTTTTCCCCGAAGCATGATTGAACTTGGTTTTTGGAGGGGGTGTTAGCCTTGGATTTTGGGACAAATTGATCCTGACTCGACGTGCCCCATTTAAATGAGTATAAGCCTTAGATTCCTTGTTCATATCCAAGCGCATTGTAGTTGGTATTAGACTTCAAATTTATAGGTAATAGACTTTTCCCCCAAGCATGATTGAACTTGGTTTTTGGAGGGGGTGTTAACCTTGGATTTTGGGACAAATTGATCCTGATTCTACGAGCCCCATTTAAATGAGTATTAGCCTTAGATTTATAACCTTGTTCATATCCAAGCCCTTTCTAGTTGGTATTAGACTTCAATTTTATGGGTAATAGACTTTTCCCCCAAGCATGATTGAACTTGGTTTTTGGAGGGGGTGTTAGCCTTGGATTTTGGGACAAATTGATCCTGATTCTACGAGCCCCATTTAAATGAGTATTAGCCTTAGATTTATAACCTTGTTCATATCCAAGCCCTTTCTAGTTGGTATTAGACTTCAATTTTATGGGTAATAGACTTTTCCCCCAAACATGATTGAACTTGGTTTTTGGAGGGGGTGTTAGCCTTGGATTTTGGGACAAATTGATCCTGACTCGACGAGCCCCATTTAAATGAGTATTACCCTTAGATTTCTAACCATGTTCATATCCAAGCGCTTTTTAGTTGGTATTAGACTTCAAATTTATGGGTAATAGAATTTTCCCCCAAGCATGATTGAACTTGGTTTTTGGAGGGGGTGTTAGCCTTGGATTTTGGGACAAATTGATCCTGACTCGACGAGCCCCATTTAAATGAGTATTAGCCTTAGATTTCTAACCTTGTTCATATCCAAACCCTTTTTAGTTGGTATTAGACTTAAATTTTATGGGTAATAGACTTTTCCCTCAAACATGATTGAACTTGGTTTTTGGAGGGGGTGTTAGCCTTGGATTTTCGGACAAATTGATCCTGACTCGACGAGCTCCATTTAAATGAGTATTAGCCTTAGATTTCAAACCTTGTTCATATCCAAGCGCTTTTTAGTTGGTATTAGACTTCAAATTTATGGGTAATAGACTTTTCCCCCAAGCATGATTGAACTTGGTTTTTGGAGGTTGTGTTAGCCTTGGATTTTCGGACAAATTGATCCTGACTCGACGAGCCCCATTTAAATGAGTATTAGCCTTAGATTTATAACCTTGTTCATATCCAAGCCCTTTTTAGTTGGTATTAGACTTCAAATTTATGGGTAATAGACTTTTCCCCCAAACATGATTGAACTTGGTTTTTGGAGGGGGTGTTATCCTTGGATTTTGGGACAAATTGATCCTGATTCTACGAGCCCCATTTAAATGAGTATTAGCCTTAGATTTATAACCTTGTTCATATCCAAGCCCTTTCTAGTTGGTATTAGACTTCAATTTTATGGGTAATAGACTTTTCCCCCAAGCATGATTGAACTTGGTTTTTGGAGGGGGTGTTAGCCTTGGATTTTGGGACAAATTGATCCTGATTCTACGAGCCCCATTTAAATGAGTATTAGCCTTAGATTTATAACCTTGTTCATATCCAAGCCCTTTTAGTTGGTATTAGACTTCAATTTTATGGGTAATAGACTTTTCCCCCAAGCATGATTGAACTTGGTTTTTCGAGGGGGTATTAGCCTTGGATTTTCGGACAAATTGATCCTGATTGGATGAGCCCCATTTAAATGAGTATTAGCCTTAGATTTCAAACCTTGTTCATATCCAAGCCCTTTTTAGTTGGTATTAGACTTCAAATTTATGGGTAATAGACTTTTCCCCCAAACATGATTGAACTTGGTTTTTGGAGGGGGTGTTATCCTAGGATTTTCGGACAAATTGATCCTGAATCGACGAGCCCCATTTAAATGAGTATTAGCCTTAGATTTATAACCTTGTTCATATCCAAGCCCTTTTTAGTTGGTATTAGACTTCAAATTTATGGGTAATAGACTTTTCCCCCAAGCATGATTGAACTTGGTTTTTGGAGGGGGTGTTAGCCTTGGTTTTTCGGACAAATTGATCCTGACTAGACGAGCGCCATTTAAATCAGTATTAGCCTTAGATTTCTAACCTTGTTCATATCCAAGCGCTTTTTAGTTGGTATTAGACTTCAATTTTATGGGTAATAGACTTTTCCCCCAAGCATGATTGAACTTGGTTTTTGGAGGGGGTGTTAGCCTTAGATTTTGGGACAAATTGATCCTGAATCGACGATCCTCATTTAAATGAGAATTAGCCTTAGATTTCTAACCTTGTTCATATCCAAGCCCTTTTTAGTTGGTATTAGACTTCAAATTTATGGGTAATAGACTTTTCCCCCAAGCATGATTGAACTTGGTTTTTGGAGGGGGTGTTAGCCTTGGATTTTTGGACAAATTGATCCTGACTCGACGAGCCCCATTTAAATGAGTATTAGCCTTAGATTTCTAACCTTTTCCACTTTTCATATCAAAGCGCTTTTTAGTTGGTATTAGACTTCAAATTTATGGGTAATAGACTTTTCCCCCAAGCATGATTGAACTTGATTTTTGGAGGGGGTGTTAGCCTTGGATTTTGGGACAAATTGATCCTGACTCTACGAGCCTCATTTAAATGAGTATTAGCCTTAAATTTATAACCTTGTTCATATCCAAGCCCTTTTTATTTGGTATTAGACTTCAATTTTATGGGTAATAGACTTTTCCCCCAAGCATGATTGAACTTGGTTTTTGAAGGGGGTGTTAGCCTTAGATTTTCGGACAAATTGATCCTGACTCGACGAGGCCCATTTAAATGAGTATTAGCCTTAGATTTCTAACCTTGTTCATATCCAAGCGCTTTTTAGGTAGTATTAGACTTTAAATTTATGGGTAATAGACTTTTCCCCCAACCATGATTGAACTTGGTTTTTGGAGGGGGTGTTAGCCTTGGATTTTGGGACAAATTGATCCTGACTCGACGAGCCCCATTTAAATAAGTATTAGCCTTAGATTTCTAACCTTGTTCATATCCAAGCCCTATTTAGTTGGTATTAGACTTCCTTAGATTTCTAACCTTGTTCATATCCAAGCCCTATTTAGTTGGTATTAGACTTCAAATTTATGGGTAATAGACTTTTCACCCAAACATGATTGACCTTGGTTTTTGGAGGGGGTGTTAGCCTTGGATTTTCGGACAAATTGATCCTGACTCAACGAGCCCCATTTAAATGAGTATTAGCCTTAGATTTCTAACCTTGTTCATATCCAAGCCCTTTTTAGTTGGTATTAGACTTCAAATTTATGGGTAAGAGACTTTACCCCCAAACATGATTGAAATTGGTTTTTGGAGGGGGTGTTAGCCTTGGATTTTCGGACAAATTGATCCTGACTCGACGAGCCCCATTTAAATGAGTATTAGCCTTATATTTCTAACCTTGTTCATATCCAAGACCTTTTAGTTGGTATTAGACTTCAAATTTATGGGTATTAGACTTTTCCCCCAAACATGCTTGAACTTGGTTTTTTGAGGGGGTGTTAGCCTTGGATTTTCGTACAAATTGATCCTGACTCGACGAGCGCCATTTAAATGAGTATTAACCTTAGATTTCTAACCTTGTTCATATCTAAGCCCTTTTTAGTTGGTATTAGACTTTAAATTTATGGGTAATAGACTTTTCCCCCAAACATGGTTGAACTTGGTTTTTGGAGGGGGTGTTAGCCTTGGATTTTCGGACAAATTGATCCTGACTCGACAGCCCCATTTAAATGAGTATTAGCCTTAGATTTCTAACCTTGTTCTACTTTTCATATCCAAGCCCTTTTTAGTTGGTATTAGACTTCAATTTTATGGGTAATAGACTTTTCTCCCAAACATGATTGAACTTGGTTTTTGGAGGGGGTGTTAGCATTGGATTTTGGGACAAATTAATCCTGACTCGATGAGCCCCATTTAAATGAGTATTAGCCTTAGATTTCTAACCTTGTTCATATCCAAGACCTTTTTAGTTGGTATTAGACTTCAAATTTATGGGTAATAGACTTTTCCCCCAAGCATGATTGAACTTGATTTTTGGAGGGGGTGTTAGCCTTGGATTTTGGGACAAATTGATCCTGACTCTACGAGCCCCATTTAAATAAGTATTAGCCTTATATTTATAACCTTGTTCATATCCAAGCCCTTTTTAGTTGGTATTAGACTTCAAATTTATGGGTAATAGACTTTTCCCCCAAACATGATTTAACTTGGTTTTTGGAGGGGGTGTTAGCCATGGATTTTCGGACAAATTGATCCTCACTCGACGAGCCCCATTTAAATGAGTATTAGCCTTAGATTTCTAACCTTGTTCGACTTTTCATATCCAAGCCCTTTTTAGTTGGTATTAGACTTCAATTTTATGGGTAATAGACTTTTCCCCGAAGCATGATTGAACTTGGTTTTTGGAGGGGGTGTTAGCCTTGGATTTTGGGACAAATTGATCCTGACTCGACGAGCCCCATTTAAATGAGTATTAGCCTTAGATTCCTTGTTCATATCCAAGCGCATTTTAGTTGGTATTAGACTTCAAATTTATAGGTAATAGACTTTTCCCCCAAGCATGATTGAACTTGGTTTTTGGAGGGGGTGTTAGCCTTGGATTTTGGGACAAATTGATCCTGATTCTACGAGCCCCATTTAAATGAGTATTAGCCTTAGATTTATAACCTTGTTCATATCCAAGCCCTTTCTAGTTGGTATTAGACTTCAATTTTATGGGTAATAGACTTTTCCCCCAAGCATGATTGAACTTGGTTTTTGGAGGGGGTGTTAGCCTTGGATTTTCTGACAAATTGATCCTGACTCGACGAGTCCCATTTAAATGAGTATTAGCCTTAGATTTCTAACCTTGTTCATATCCAAGCGCTTATTAGTTGGTATTAGACTTCAAATTTATGGGTAATAGACTTTTCCTCCAAGCGTGATTGAACTTGCTTTTTGGAGGGGGTGTTAGCCTTGGATTTTGGGACAAATTGATCCTGAGTCGACGAGCCCCATTTAAATGAGTATTAGCCTTAGATTTCTAACCTTGTTCATATCCAAGCCCTTTTTATTTGCTATTAGACTTCAATTTTATGGGTAATAGACTTTTCCCCCAAGCATGATTGAACTTGGTTTTTGGAGGGGGTGTTAGCCTTAGATTTTCGGACAAATTGATCCTGACTCGACGAGGCCCATTTAAATGAGTATTAGCCTTAGATTTCTAACCTTGTTCATATCCAAGCGCTTTTTAGTTGGTATTAGACTTTAAATTTATGGGTAATAGACTTTTCCCCCAACCATGATTGAACTTGGTTTTTTGAGGGGGTGTTAGCCTTGGATTTTGGGACAAATTGATCCTGACTCGACGAGCCGCATTTAAATGAGTATTAGCCTTAGATTTCTAACCTTGTTCATATCCAAGCCCTATTTAGTTGGTATTAGACTTCCTTAGATTTCTAACCTTGTTCATATCCAAGCCCTATTTAGTTGGTATTAGACTTCAAATTTATGGGTAATAGACTTTTCCCCCAAACATGATTGACCTTGGTTTTTGAAGGGGGTGTTAGCCTTGGATTTTTGGACAAATTGATCCTGACTCAACGAGCCCCATTTAAATGAGTATTAGCCTTAGATTTCTAACCTTGTTCATATCCAAGCCCTTTTTAGTTGGTATTAGACTTCAAATTTATGGGTAAGAGACTTTTCCCCCAAACATGATTGAACTTGGTTTTTGGAGGGGGTGTTAGCCTTGGATTTTGGGACAAATTGATCCTGATTCTACGAGCCCCATTTAAATGAGTATTAGCCTTAGATTTATAACCTTGTTCATATCCAAGCCCTTTCTAGTTGGTATTAGACTTCAATTTTATGGGTAATAGACTTTTCCCCCAAGCATGATTGAACTTGGTTTTTGGAGGGGGTGTTAGCCTTGGATTTTCTGACAAATTGATCCTGACTCGACGAGTCCCATTTAAATGAGTATTAGCCTTAGATTTCTAACCTTGTTCATATCCAAGCGCTTATTAGTTGGTATTAGACTTCAAATTTATGGGTAATAGACTTTTCCCCCAAGCATGATTGAACTTGGTTTTTGGAGGGGGTGTTAGCCTTAGATTTTCGGACAAATTGATCCTGACTCGACGAGGCCCATTTAAATGAGTATTAGCCTTAGATTTCTAACCTTGTTCATATCCAAGCGCTTTTTAGTTGGTATTAGACTTTAAATTTATGGGTAATAGACTTTTCCCCCAACCATGATTGAACTTGGTTTTTTGAGGGGGTGTTAGCCTTGGATTTTGGGACAAATTGATCCTGACTCGACGAGCCGCATTTAAATGAGTATTAGCCTTAGATTTCTAACCTTGTTCATATCCAAGCCCTATTTAGTTGGTATTAGACTTCCTTAGATTTCTAACCTTGTTCATATCCAAGCCCTATTTAGTTGGTATTAGACTTCAAATTTATGGGTAATAGACTTTTCCCCCAAACATGATTGACCTTGGTTTTTGAAGGGGGTGTTAGCCTTGGATTTTTGGACAAATTGATCCTGACTCAACGAGCCCCATTTAAATGAGTATTAGCCTTAGATTTCTAACCTTGTTCATATCCAAGCCCTTTTTAGTTGGTATTAGACTTCAAATTTATGGGTAAGAGACTTTTCCCCCAAACATGATTGAACTTGGTTTTTGGAGGGGGTGTTAGCCTTGGATTTTGGGACAAATTGATCCTGATTCTACGAGCCCCATTTAAATGAGTATTAGCCTTAGATTTATAACCTTGTTCATATCCAAGCCCTTTCTAGTTGGTATTAGACTTCAATTTTATGGGTAATAGACTTTTCCCCCAAGCATGATTGAACTTGGTTTTTGGAGGGGGTGTTAGCCTTGGATTTTCTGACAAATTGATCCTGACTCGACGAGTCCCATTTAAATGAGTATTAGCCTTAGATTTCTAACCTTGTTCATATCCAAGCGCTTTTTAGTTGGTATTAGACTTCAAATTTATGGGTAATAGACTTTTCCTCCAAGCGTGATTGAACTTGCTTTTTGGAGGGGGTGTTAGCCTTGGATTTTGGGACAAATTGATCCTGAGTCGACGAGCCCCATTTAAATGAGTATTAGCCTTAGATTTCTAACCTTGTTCATATCCAAGCCCTTTTTATTTGCTATTAGACTTCAATTTTATGGGTAATAGACTTTTCCCCCAAGCATGATTGAACTTGGTTTTTGGAGGGGGTGTTAGCCTTAGATTTTCGGACAAATTGATCCTGACTCGACGAGGCCCATTTAAATGAGTATTAGCCTTAGATTTCTAACCTTGTTCATATCCAAGCGCTTTTTAGTTGGTATTAGACTTTAAATTTATGGGTAATAGACTTTTCCCCCAACCATGATTGAACTTGGTTTTTTGAGGGGGTGTTAGCCTTGGATTTTGGGACAAATTGATCCTGACTCGACGAGCCGCATTTAAATGAGTATTAGCCTTAGATTTCTAACCTTGTTCATATCCAAGCCCTATTTAGTTGGTATTAGACTTCCTTAGATTTCTAACCTTGTTCATATCCAAGCCCTATTTAGTTGGTATTAGACTTCAAATTTATGGGTAATAGACTTTTCCCCCAAACATGATTGACCTTGGTTTTTGGAGGGGGTGTTAGCCTTGGATTTTTGGACAAATTGATCCTGACTCAACGAGCCCCATTTAAATGAGTATTAGCCTTAGATTTCTAACCTTGTTCATATCCAAGCCCTTTTTAGTTGGTATTAGACTTCAAATTTATGGGTAAGAGACTTTTCCCCCAAACATGATTGAACTTGGTTTTTGGAGGGGGTGTTAGCCTTAGATTTTCGGACAAATTGATCCTGACTCGACGAGGCCCATTTAAATGAGTATTAGCCTTAGATTTCTAACCTTGTTCATATCCCAGCGCTTTTTAGTTGGTATTAGACTTTAAATTTATGGGTAATAGACTTTTCCCCCAACCATGATTGAACTTGGTTTTTTGAGGGGGTGTTAGCCTTGGATTTTGGGACAAATTGATCCTGACTCGACGAGCCGCATTTAAATGAGTATTAGCCTTAGATTTCTAACCTTGTTCATATCCAAGCCCTATTTAGTTGGTATTAGACTTCCTTAGATTTCTAACCTTGTTCATATCCAAGCCCTATTTAGTTGGTATTAGACTTCAAATTTATGGGTAATAGACTTTTCCCCCAAACATGATTGACCTTGGTTTTTGGAGGGGGTGTTAGCCTTGGATTTTTGGACAAATTGATCCTGACTCAACGAGCCCCATTTAAATGAGTATTAGCCTTAGATTTCTAACCTTGTTCATATCCAAGCCCTTTTTAGTTGGTATTAGACTTCAAATTTATGGGTAAGAGACTTTACCCCCAAACATGATTGAACTTGGTTTTTGGAGGGGGTGTTAGCCTTGGATTTTCGGACAAATTGATCCTGACTCGACGAGCCCCATTTAAATGAGTATTAGCCCTATATTTCTAACCTTGTTCATATCCAAGACCTTTTAGTTGGTATTAGACTTCAAATTTATGGGTAATAGACTTTTCCCCCAAACATGCTTGAACTTGGTTTTTTGAGGGGGTGTTAGCCTTGGATTTTCGTACAAATTGATCCTGACTCGACGAGCCCCATTTAAATGAGTATTAACCTTAGATTTCTAACGTTGTTCATATCCAAGCCCTTTTTAGTTGGTATTAGACTTTAAATTTATGGGTAATAGACTTTTCCCCCAAACATGGTTGAACTTGGTTTTTGGAGGGGGTGTTAGCCTTGGATTTTGGGACAAATTGATCCTGACTCGACGAGCCCCATTTAAATGAGTATTAGCCTTAGATTCCTTGTTCATATCCAAGCGCATTTTAGTTGGTATTAGACTTCAAATTTATAGGTAATAGACTTTTCCCCCAAGCATGATTGAACTTGGTTTTTGGAGGGGGTGTTAGCCTTGGATTTTGGGACAAATTGATCCTGATTCTACGAGCCCCATTTAAATGAGTATTAGCCTTAGATTTATAACCTTGTTCATATCCAAGCCCTTTCTAGTTGGTATTAGACTTCAATTTTATGGGTAATAGACTTTTCCCCCAAGCATGATTGAACTTGGTTTTTGGAGGGGGTGTTAGCCTTGGATTTTCGGACAAATTGATCTTGACTCGACGAGCCCCATTTAAATGAGTATTAGCCTTAGATTTCTAACCTTGTTCGACTTTTCATATCCAAGCCCTCTTTAGTTGGTATTAGACTTCAATTTTATGGGTAATATACTTTTCCCCCAATCATGATTGAACTTGGTTTTTGGAGGGGGTGTTAGCCTTGGATTTTGGGACAAATTGATCCTGACTCGACGAGCCCCATTTAAATGAGTATTAGCCTTAGATTTCTAACCTTGTTCGTCTTTTCATATCCAATCCCTTTTTAGTTGGTATTAGACTTCAATTTACTGGTAATAGACTTTTCCTCCAAGCGTGATTGAACTTGCTTTTTGGAGGGGGTGTTAGCCTTGGATTTTGGGACAAATTGATCCTGAGTCGACGAGCCCCATTTAAATGAGTATTAGCCTTAGATTTCTAACCTTGTTCATATCCAAGCCCTTTTTATTTGGTATTAGACTTCAATTTTATGGGTAATAGACTTTTCCCCCAAGCATGATTGAACTTGGTTTTTGGAGGGGGTGTTAGCCTTAGATTTTCGGACAAATTGATCCTGACTCGACGAGGCCCATTTAAATGAGTATTTGCCTTAGATTTCTAACCTTGTTCATATCCAAGCGCTTTTTAGTTGGTATTAGACTTTAAATTTATGGGTAATAGACTTTTCCCCCAACCATGATTGAACTTGGTTTTTGGAGGGGGTGTTAGCCTTGGATTTTGGGACAAATTGATCCTGACTCGACGAGCCCCATTTAAATGAGTATTAGCCTTAGATTTCTAACCTTGTTCATATCCAAGCCCTATTTAGTTGGTATTAGACTTCCTTAGATTTCTAACCTTGTTCATATCCAAGCCCTATTTAGTTGGTATTAGACTTCAAATTTATGGGTAATAGACTTTTCCCCCAAACATGATTGACCTTGGTTTTTGGAGGGGGTGTTAGCCTTGGATTTTCGGACAAATTGATCCTGACTCAACGAGCCCCATTTAAATGAGTATTAGCCTTAGATTTATAACCTTGTTCATATCCAAGCCCTTTCTAGTTGGTATTAGACTTCAATTTTATGGGTAATAGACTTTTCCCCCAAGCATGATTGAACTTGGTTTTTGGAGGGGGTGTTAGCCTTGGATTTTCGGACAAATTGATCCTGACTCGACGAGTCCCATTTAAATGAGTATTAGCCTTAGATTTCTAACCTTGTTCATATCCAAGCGCTTTTTAGTTGGTATTAGACTTCAATTTTATGGGTAATAGACTTTTCCCCCAAGCATGATTGAACTTGGTTTTTGGAGGGGGTGTTAGCCTTGGATTTTGGGACAAATTGATCCTGAGTCGACGAGCCCCATTTAAATGAGTATTAGCCTTAGATTTCTAACCTTGTTCATATCCAAGCCCTTTTTATTTGCTATTAGACTTCAATTTTATGGGTAATAGACTTTTCCCCCAAGCATGATTGAACTTGGTTTTTGGAGGGGGTGTTAGCCTTAGATTTTCGGACAAATTGATCCTGACTCGACGAGGCCCATTTAAATGAGTATTAGCCTTAGATTTCTAACCTTGTTCATATCCAAGCGCTTTTTAGTTGGTATTAGACTTTAAATTTATGGGTAATAGACTTTTCCCCCAACCATGATTGAACTTGGTTTTTTGAGGGGGTGTTAGCCTTGGATTTTGGGACAAATTGATCCTGACTCGACGAGCCCCATTTAAATGAGTATTAGCCTTAGATTTCTAACCTTGTTCGTCTTTTCATATCCAATCCCTTTTTAGTTGGTATTAGACTTCAATTTACTGGTAATAGACTTTTCCTCCAAGCGTGATTGAACTTGCTTTTTGGAGGGGGTGTTAGCCTTGGATTTTGGGACAAATTGATCCTGAGTCGACGAGCCCCATTTAAATGAGTATTAGCCTTAGATTTCTAACCTTGTTCATATCCAAGCCCTTTTTATTTGCTATTAGACTTCAATTTTATGGGTAATAGACTTTTCCCCCAAGCATGATTGAACTTGGTTTTTGGAGGGGGTGTTAGCCTTAGATTTTCGGACAAATTGATCCTGACTCGACGAGGCCCATTTAAATGAGTATTAGCCTTAGATTTCTAACCTTGTTCATATCCAAGCGCTTTTTAGTTGGTATTAGACTTTAAATTTATGGGTAATAGACTTTTCCCCCAACCATGATTGAACTTGGTTTTTTGAGGGGGTGTTAGCCTTGGATTTTGGGACAAATTGATCCTGACTCGACGAGCCGCATTTAAATGAGTATTAGCCTTAGATTTCTAACCTTGTTCATATCCAAGCCCTATTTAGTTGGTATTAGACTTCCTTAGATTTCTAACCTTGTTCATATCCAAGCCCTATTTAGTTGGTATTAGACTTCAAATTTATGGGTAATAGACTTTTCCCCCAAACATGATTGACCTTGGTTTTTGGAGGGGGTGTTAGCCTTGGATTTTTGGACAAATTGATCCTGACTCAACGAGCCCCATTTAAATGAGTATTAGCCTTAGATTTCTAACCTTGTTCATATCCAAGCCCTTTTTAGTTGGTATTAGACTTCAAATTTATGGGTAAGAGACTTTTCCCCCAAACATGATTGAACTTGGTTTTTGGAGGGGGTGTTAGCCTTAGATTTTCGGACAAATTGATCCTGACTCGACGAGGCCCATTTAAATGAGTATTAGCCTTAGATTTCTAACCTTGTTCATATCCAAGCGCTTTTTAGTTGGTATTAGACTTTAAATTTATGGGTAATAGACTTTTCCCCCAACCATGATTGAACTTGGTTTTTTGAGGGGGTGTTAGCCTTGGATTTTGGGACAAATTGATCCTGACTCGACGAGCCGCATTTAAATGAGTATTAGCCTTAGATTTCTAACCTTGTTCATATCCAAGCCCTATTTAGTTGGTATTAGACTTCCTTAGATTTCTAACCTTGTTCATATCCAAGCCCTATTTAGTTGGTATTAGACTTCAAATTTATGGGTAATAGACTTTTCCCCCAAACATGATTGACCTTGGTTTTTGGGGGGGGTGTTAGCCTTGGATTTTTGGACAAATTGATCCTGACTCAACGAGCCCCATTTAAATGAGTATTAGCCTTAGATTTCTAACCTTGTTCATATCCAAGCCCTTTTTAGTTGGTATTAGACTTCAAATTTATGGGTAAGAGACTTTACCCCCAAACATGATTGAACTTGGTTTTTGGAGGGGGTGTTAGCCTTGGATTTTCGGACAAATTGATCCTGACTCGACGAGCCCCATTTAAATGAGTATTAGCCCTATATTTCTAACCTTGTTCATATCCAAGACCTTTTAGTTGGTATTAGACTTCAAATTTATGGGTAATAGACTTTTCCCCCAAACATGCTTGAACTTGGTTTTTTGAGGGGGTGTTAGCCTTGGATTTTCGTACAAATTGATCCTGACTCGACGAGCCCCATTTAAATGAGTATTAACCTTAGATTTCTAACGTTGTTCATATCCAAGCCCTTTTTAGTTGGTATTAGACTTTAAATTTATGGGTAATAGACTTTTCCCCCAAACATGGTTGAACTTGGTTTTTGGAGGGGGTGTTAGCCTTGGATTTTGGGACAAATTGATCCTGACTCGACGAGCCCCATTTAAATGAGTATTAGCCTTAGATTCCTTGTTCATATCCAAGCGCATTTTAGTTGGTATTAGACTTCAAATTTATAGGTAATAGACTTTTCCCCCAAGCATGATTGAACTTGGTTTTTGGAGGGGGTGTTAGCCTTGGATTTTGGGACAAATTGATCCTGATTCTACGAGCCCCATTTAAATGAGTATTAGCCTTAGATTTATAACCTTGTTCATATCCAAGCCCTTTCTAGTTGGTATTAGACTTCAATTTTATGGGTAATAGACTTTTCCCCCAAGCATGATTGAACTTGGTTTTTGGAGGGGGTGTTAGCCTTGGATTTTCGGACAAATTGATCTTGACTCGACGAGCCCCATTTAAATGAGTATTAGCCTTAGATTTCTAACCTTGTTCGACTTTTCATATCCAAGCCCTCTTTAGTTGGTATTAGACTTCAATTTTATGGGTAATATACTTTTCCCCCAATCATGATTGAACTTGGTTTTTGGAGGGGGTGTTAGCCTTGGATTTTGGGACAAATTGATCCTGACTCGACGAGCCCCATTTAAATGAGTATTAGCCTTAGATTTCTAACCTTGTTCGTCTTTTCATATCCAATCCCTTTTTAGTTGGTATTAGACTTCAATTTACTGGTAATAGACTTTTCCTCCAAGCGTGATTGAACTTGCTTTTTGGAGGGGGTGTTAGCCTTGGATTTTGGGACAAATTGATCCTGAGTCGACGAGCCCCATTTAAATGAGTATTAGCCTTAGATTTCTAACCTTGTTCATATCCAAGCCCTTTTTATTTGGTATTAGACTTCAATTTTATGGGTAATAGACTTTTCCCCCAAGCATGATTGAACTTGGTTTTTGGAGGGGGTGTTAGCCTTAGATTTTCGGACAAATTGATCCTGACTCGACGAGGCCCATTTAAATGAGTATTTGCCTTAGATTTCTAACCTTGTTCATATCCAAGCGCTTTTTAGTTGGTATTAGACTTTAAATTTATGGGTAATAGACTTTTCCCCCAACCATGATTGAACTTGGTTTTTGGAGGGGGTGTTAGCCTTGGATTTTGGGACAAATTGATCCTGACTCGACGAGCCCCATTTAAATGAGTATTAGCCTTAGATTTCTAACCTTGTTCATATCCAAGCCCTATTTAGTTGGTATTAGACTTCCTTAGATTTCTAACCTTGTTCATATCCAAGCCCTATTTAGTTGGTATTAGACTTCAAATTTATGGGTAATAGACTTTTCCCCCAAACATGATTGACCTTGGTTTTTGGAGGGGGTGTTAGCCTTGGATTTTCGGACAAATTGATCCTGACTCAACGAGCCCCATTTAAATGAGTATTAGCCTTAGATTTATAACCTTGTTCATATCCAAGCCCTTTCTAGTTGGTATTAGACTTCAATTTTATGGGTAATAGACTTTTCCCCCAAGCATGATTGAACTTGGTTTTTGGAGGGGGTGTTAGCCTTGGATTTTCGGACAAATTGATCCTGACTCGACGAGTCCCATTTAAATGAGTATTAGCCTTAGATTTCTAACCTTGTTCATATCCAAGCGCTTTTTAGTTGGTATTAGACTTCAATTTTATGGGTAATAGACTTTTCCCCCAAGCATGATTGAACTTGGTTTTTGGAGGGGGTGTTAGCCTTGGATTTTGGGACAAATTGATCCTGAGTCGACGAGCCCCATTTAAATGAGTATTAGCCTTAGATTTCTAACCTTGTTCATATCCAAGCCCTTTTTATTTGCTATTAGACTTCAATTTTATGGGTAATAGACTTTTCCCCCAAGCATGATTGAACTTGGTTTTTGGAGGGGGTGTTAGCCTTAGATTTTCGGACAAATTGATCCTGACTCGACGAGGCCCATTTAAATGAGTATTAGCCTTAGATTTCTAACCTTGTTCATATCCAAGCGCTTTTTAGTTGGTATTAGACTTTAAATTTATGGGTAATAGACTTTTCCCCCAACCATGATTGAACTTGGTTTTTTGAGGGGGTGTTAGCCTTGGATTTTGGGACAAATTGATCCTGACTCGACAAGCCCCATTTAAATGAGTATTAGCCTTAGATTTCTAACCTTGTTCGTCTTTTCATATCCAATCCCTTTTTAGTTGGTATTAGACTTCAATTTACTGGTAATAGACTTTTCCTCCAAGCGTGATTGAACTTGCTTTTTGGAGGGGGTGTTAGCCTTGGATTTTGGGACAAATTGATCCTGAGTCGACGAGCCCCATTTAAATGAGTATTAGCCTTAGATTTCTAACCTTGTTCATATCCAAGCCCTTTTTATTTGCTATTAGACTTCAATTTTATGGGTAATAGACTTTTCCCCCAAGCATGATTGAACTTGGTTTTTGGAGGGGGTGTTAGCCTTAGATTTTCGGACAAATTGATCCTGACTCGACGAGGCCCATTTAAATGAGTATTAGCCTTAGATTTCTAACCTTGTTCATATCCAAGCGCTTTTTAGTTGGTATTAGACTTTAAATTTATGGGTAATAGACTTTTCCCCCAACCATGATTGAACTTGGTTTTTTGAGGGGGTGTTAGCCTTGGATTTTGGGACAAATTGATCCTGACTCGACGAGCCGCATTTAAATGAGTATTAGCCTTAGATTTCTAACCTTGTTCATATCCAAGCCCTATTTAGTTGGTATTAGACTTCCTTAGATTTCTAACCTTGTTCATATCCAAGCCCTATTTAGTTGGTATTAGACTTCAAATTTATGGGTAATAGACTTTTCCCCCAAACATGATTGACCTTGGTTTTTGGAGGGGGTGTTAGCCTTGGATTTTTGGACAAATTGATCCTGACTCAACGAGCCCCATTTAAATGAGTATTAGCCTTAGATTTCTAACCTTGTTCATATCCAAGCCCTTTTTAGTTGGTATTAGACTTCAAATTTATGGGTAAGAGACTTTTCCCCCAAACATGATTGAACTTGGTTTTTGGAGGGGGTGTTAGCCTTAGATTTTCGGACAAATTGATCCTGACTCGACGAGGCCCATTTAAATGAGTATTAGCCTTAGATTTCTAACCTTGTTCATATCCAAGCGCTTTTTAGTTGGTATTAGACTTTAGATTTATGGGTAATAGACTTTTCCCCCAACCATGATTGAACTTGGTTTTTTGAGGGGGTGTTAGCCTTGGATTTTGGGACAAATTGATCCTGACTCGACGAGCCGCATTTAAATGAGTATTAGCCTTAGATTTCTAACCTTGTTCATATCCAAGCCCTATTTAGTTGGTATTAGACTTCCTTAGATTTCTAACCTTGTTCATATCCAAGCCCTATTTAGTTGGTATTAGACTTCAAATTTATGGGTAATAGACTTTTCCCCCAAACATGATTGACCTTGGTTTTTGGAGGGGGTGTTAGCCTTGGATTTTTGGACAAATTGATCCTGACTCAACGAGCCCCATTTAAATGAGTATTAGCCTTAGATTTCTAACCTTGTTCATATCCAAGCCCTTTTTAGTTGGTATTAGACTTCAAATTTATGGGTAAGAGACTTTACCCCCAAACATGATTGAACTTGGTTTTTGGAGGGGGTGTTAGCCTTGGATTTTCGGACAAATTGATCCTGACTCGACGAGCCCCATTTAAATGAGTATTAGCCCTATATTTCTAACCTTGTTCATATCCAAGACCTTTTAGTTGGTATTAGACTTCAAATTTATGGGTAATAGACTTTTCCCCCAAACATGCTTGAACTTGGTTTTTTGAGGGGGTGTTAGCCTTGGATTTTCGTACAAATTGATCCTGACTCGACGAGCCCCATTTAAATGAGTATTAACCTTAGATTTCTAACCTTGTTCATATCCAAGCCCTTTTTAGTTGGTATTAGACTTTAAATTTATGGGTAATAGACTTTTCCCCCAAACATGGTTGAACTTGGTTTTTGGAGGGGGTGTTAGCCTTGGATTTTGGGACAAATTGATCCTGACTCGACGAGCCCCATTTAAATGAGTATTAGCCTTAGATTCCTTGTTCATATCCAAGCGCATTTTAGTTGGTATTAGACTTCAAATTTATAGGTAATAGACTTTTCCCCCAAGCATGATTGAACTTGGTTTTTGGAGGGGGTGTTAGCCTTGGATTTTGGGACAAATTGATCCTGATTCTACGAGCCCCATTTAAATGAGTATTAGCCTTAGATTTATAACCTTGTTCATATCCAAGCCCTTTCTAGTTGGTATTAGACTTCAATTTTATGGGTAATAGACTTTTCCCCCAAGCATGATTGAACTTGGTTTTTGGAGGGGGTGTTAGCCTTGGATTTTCGGACAAATTGATCTTGACTCGACGAGCCCCATTTAAATGAGTATTAGCCTTAGATTTCTAACCTTGTTCGACTTTTCATATCCAAGCCCTCTTTAGTTGGTATTAGACTTCAATTTTATGGGTAATATACTTTTCCCCCAATCATGATTGAACTTGGTTTTTGGAGGGGGTGTTAGCCTTGGATTTTGGGACAAATTGATCCTGACTCGACGAGCCCCATTTAAATGAGTATTAGCCTTAGATTTCTAACCTTGTTCGTCTTTTCATATCCAATCCCTTTTTAGTTGGTATTAGACTTCAATTTACTGGTAATAGACTTTTCCTCCAAGCGTGATTGAACTTGCTTTTTGGAGGGGGTGTTAGCCTTGGATTTTGGGACAAATTGATCCTGAGTCGACGAGCCCCATTTAAATGAGTATTAGCCTTAGATTTCTAACCTTGTTCATATCCAAGCGCTTTTTAGTTGGTATTAGACTTTAAATTTATGGGTAATAGACTTTTCCCCCAACCATGCTTGAACTTGGTTTTTTGAGGGGGTGTTAGCCTTGGATTTTCGTACAAATTGATCCTGACTCGACGAGCCCCATTTAAATGAGTATTAACCTTAGATTTCTAACCTTGTTCATATCCAAGCCCTTTTTAGTTGGTATTAGACTTCAAATTTATGGGTAATAGACTTTTCCCCCAAACATGGTTGAACTTGGTTTTTGGAGGGGGTGTTAGCCTTGGATTTTGGGACAAATTGATCCTGACTCGACGAGCCCCATTTAAATGAGTATTAGCCTTAGATTCCTTGTTCATATCCAAGCGCATTTTAGTTGGTATTAGACTTCAAATTTATAGGTAATAGACTTTTCCCCCAAGCATGATTGAACTTGGTTTTTGGAGGGGGTGTTAGCCTTGGATTTTGGGACAAATTGATCCTGATTCTACGAGCCCCATTTAAATGAGTATTAGCCTTAGATTTATAACCTTGTTCATGTCCAAGCCCTTTCTAGTTGGTATTAGACTTCAATTTTATGGGTAATAGACTTTTCCCCCAAGCATGATTGAACTTGGTTTTTGGAGGGGGTGTTAGCCTTGGATTTTCGGACAAATTGATCTTGACTCGACGAGCCCCATTTAAATGAGTATTAGCCTTAGATTTCTAACCTTGTTCGACTTTTCATATCCAAGCCCTCTTTAGTTGGTATTAGACTTCAATTTTATGGGTAATATACTTTTCCCCCAATCATGATTGAACTTGGTTTTTGGAGGGGGTGTTAGCCTTGGATTTTGGGACAAATTGATCCTGACTCGACGAGCCCCATTTAAATGAGTATTAGCCTTAGATTTCTAACCTTGTTCGTCTTTTCATATCCAATCCCTTTTTAGTTGGTATTAGACTTCAATTTATGGGTAATAGACTTTTCCTCCAAGCGTGATTGAACTTGCTTTTTGGAGGGGGTGTTAGCCTTGGATTTTGGGACAAATTGATCCTGAGTCGACGAGCCCCATTTAAATGAGTATTAGCCTTAGATTTCTAACCTTGTTCATATCCAAGCCCTTTTTATTTGGTATTAGACTTCAATTTTATGGGTAATAGACTTTTCCCCCAAGCATGATTGAACTTGGTTTTTGGAGGGGGTGTTAGCCTTAGATTTTTGGACAAATTGATCCTGACTCGACGAGGCCCATTTAAATGAGTATTAGCCTTAGATTTCTAACCTTGTTCATATCCAAGCGCTTTTTAGTTGGTATTAGACTTTAAATTTATGGGTAATAGACTTTTCCCCCAAACATGCTTGAACTTGGTTTTTTGAGGGGGTGTTAGCCTTGGATTTTCGTACAAATTGATCCTGACTCGACGAGCCCCATTTAAATGAGTATTAACCTTAGATTTCTAACCTTGTTCATATCCAAGCCCTTTTTAGTTGGTATTAGACTTCAAATTTATGGGTAATAGACTTTTCCCCCAAACATGGTTGAACTTGGTTTTTGGAGGGGGTGTTAGCCTTGGATTTTGGGACAAATTGATCCTGACTCGACGAGCCCCATTTAAATGAGTATTAGCCTTACATTCCTTGTTCATATCCAAGCGCATTTTAGTTGGTATTAGACTTCAAATTTATAGGTAATAGACTTTTCCCCCAAACATGATTGAACTTGGTTTTTGGAGGGGGTGTTAGCCTTGGATTTTGGGACAAATTGATCCTGATTCTACGAGCCCCATTTAAATGAGTATTAGCCTTAGATTTATAACCTTGTTCATATCCAAGCCCTTTCTAGTTGGTATTAGACTTCAATTTTATGGGTAATAGACTTTCCCCCCAAGCATGATTGAACTTGGTTTTTGGAGGGGGTGTTAGCCTTGGATTTTCGGACAAATTGATCTTGACTCGACGAGCCCCATTTAAATGAGTATTAGCCTTAGATTTCTAACCTTGTTCGACTTTTCATATCCAAGCCCTCTTTAGTTGGTATTAGACTTCAATTTTATGGGTAATATACTTTTCCCCCAATCATGATTGAACTTGGTTTTTGGAGGGGGTGTTAGCCTTGGATTTTGGGACAAATTGTTCCTGACTCGACGAGCCCCATTTAAATGAATATTAGCCTTAGATTTCTAACCTTGTTCGTCTTTTCATATCCAATCCCTTTTTAGTTGGTATTAGACTTCAATTTATGGGTAATAGACTTTTCCCCCTAGCATGATTGAACTTGGTTTTTGGAGGGGGTGTTAGCCTTGGATTTTCAGACAAATTGATCCTGACTCGACGAGCCCCATTTAAATGAGTATTAGCCTTAGATTTCTAACCTTGTTCATATCCAAGTCCTTTTTAGTTGGTATTAGACTTCAAATTTATGGGTAATAGACTTTTCCCCCAAACGTGATTGAACTTGGTTTTTGGAGGGGGTGTTAGCCTTGGATTTTGGGACAAATTGATCCTGACTCGACGAGCCCCATTTAAATGAGTATTAGCCTTAGATTTCAAACCTTGTTCATATCCATGCACTTTTTAGTTGGTATTAGACTTCAATTTTATGGGTAATAGACGTTTCCCCCAAGCATGATTGAACTTGGTTTTTGGAGGGGGTGTTAGCCTTGGATTTTCGGACAAATTGATCCTGACTCGACGAGCCCCATTTAAATAAGTATTAGCCTTAGATTTATAACCTTGTTCATATCCAAGCCCTTTTTAGTTGGTATTAGACTTCAAATTTATGGGTAATAGACTTTTCCCTCAAACATGATTTAACTTGGTTTTTGGAGGGGGTGTTAGCCTTGGATTTTCGGACAAATTGATCCTCACTCGACGAGCCCCATTTAAATGAGTATTAGCCTTAGATTTCTAACCTTGTTCGACTTTTCATATCCAAGCCCTTTTTAGTTGGTATTAGACTTCAATTTTATGGGTAATAGACTTTTCCCCGAAGCATGATTGAACTTGGTTTTTGGAAGGTGTGTTAGCCTTGGATTTTGGGACAAATTGATCCTGACTCGACGAGCCCCATTTAAATGAGTATTAGCCTTAGATTCCTTGTTCATATCCAAGCGCATTTTAGTTGGTATTAGACTTCAAATTTATAGGTAATAGACTTTTCCCCCAAGCATGATTGAACTTGGTTTTTGGAGGGGGTGTTAGCCTTGGATTTTGGGACAAATTGATCCTGATTCTACGAGCCCCATTTAAATGAGTATTAGCCTTAGATTTATAACCTTGTTCATATCCAAGCCCTTTCTAGTTGGTATTAGACTTCAATTTTATGGGTAATATACTTTCCCCCCAAGCATGATTGAACTTGGTTTTTGGAGGGGGTGTTAGCCTTGGATTTTCGGACAAATTGATCTTGACTCGACGAGCCCCATTTAAATGAGTATTAGCCTTAGATTTCTAACCTTGTTCGACTTTTCATATCCAAGCCCTCTTTAGTTGGTATTAGACTTCAATTTTATGGGTAATATACTTTTCCCCCAATCATGATTGAACTTGGTTTTTGGAGGGGGTGTTAGCCTTGGATTTTGGGACAAATTGATCCTGACTCGACGAGCCCCATTTAAATGAGTATTAGCCTTAGATTTCTAACCTTGTTCGTCTTTTCATATCCAATCCCTTTTTAGTTGGTATTAGACTTCAATTTATGGGTAATAGACTTTTCCCCCTAGCATGATTGAATTTGGTTTTTAGAGGGGGTGTTAGCCTTGGATTTTCAGACAAATTGATCCTGACTCGACGAGCCCCATTTAAATGAGTATTAGCCTTAGATTTCTAACCTTGTTCATATCCAAGTCCTTTTTAGTTGGTATTAGACTTCAAATTTATGGGTAATAGACTTTTCCCCCAAACGTGATTGAACTTGGTTTTTGGAGGGGGTGTTAGCCTTGGATTTTGGGACAAATTGATCCTGACTCGACGAGCCCCATTTAAATGAGTATTAGCCTTAGATTTCAAACCTTGTTCATATCCATGCACTTTTTCGTTGGTATTAGACTTCAATTTTATGGGTAATAGACGTTTCCCCCAAGCATGATTGAACTTGGTTTTTGGAGGGGGTGTTAGCCTTGGATTTTCGGACAAATTGATCCTGACTCGACGAGCCCCATTTAAATAAGTATTAGCCTTAGATTTATAACCTTGTTCATATCCAAGCCCTTTTTAGTTGGTATTAGACTTCAAATTTATGGGTAATAGACTTTTCCCCCAAACATGATTTAACTTGGTTTTTGGAGGGGGTGTTAGCCTTGGATTTTCAGACAAATTGATCCTCACTCGACGAGCCCCATTTAAATGAGTATTAGCCTTAGATTTCTAACCTTCTTCGACTTTTCATATCCAAGCCCTTTTTAGTTGGTATTAGACTTCAATTTTATGGGTAATAGACTTTTCCCCGAAGCATGATTGAACTTGGTTTTTGGAAGGGGTGTTAGCCTTGGATTTTGGGACAAATTGATCCTGACTCGACGAGCCCCATTTAAATGAGTATTAGCCTTAGATTCCTTGTTCATATCCAAGCGCATTTTAGTTGGTATTAGACTTCAAATTTATAGGTAATAGACTTTTCCCCCAAGCATGATTGAACTTGGTTTTTGGAGGGGGTGTTAGCCTTGGATTTTGGGACAAATTGATCCTGATTCTACGAGCCCCATTTAAATGAGTATTAGCCTTAGATTTCTAACCTTTTCCACTTTTCATATCAAAGCGCTTTTTAGTTGGTATTAGACTTCAAATTTATGGGTAATAGACTTTTCCCCCAAGCATGATTGAACTTGATTTTTGGAGGGGGTGTTAGCCTTGGATTTTGGGACAAATTGATCCTGACTCTACGAGCCTCATTTAAATGAGTATTAGCCTTAAATTTATAACCTTGTTCATATCCAAGCCCTTTTTATTTGGTATTAGACTTCAATTTTATGGGAAATAGACTTTTCCCCCAAGCATGATTGAACTTGGTTTTTGGAGGGGGTGTTAGCCTTAGATTTTCGGACAAATTGATCCTGACTCGACGAGGCCCATTTAAATGAGTATTAGCCTTAGATTTCTAACCTTGTTCATATCCAAGCGCTTTTTAGGTAGTATTAGACTTTAAATTTATGGGTAATAGACTTTTCCCCCAACCATGATTGAACTTGGTTTTTGGAGGGGGTGTTAGCCTTGGATTTTGGGACAAATTGATCCTGACTCGACGAGCCCCATTTAAATAAGTATTAGCCTTAGATTTCTAACCTTGTTCATATCCAAGCCCTATTTAGTTGGTATTAGACTTCCTTAGATTTCTAACCTTGTTCATATCCAAGCCCTATTTAGTTGGTATTTGACTTCAAATTTATGGGTAATAGACTTTTCACCCAAACATGATTGACCTTGGTTTTTGGAGGGGGTGTTAGCCTTGGATTTTCGGACAAATTGATCCTGACTCAACGAGCCCCATTTAAATGAGTATTAGCCTTAGATTTCTAACCTTGTTCATATCCAAGCCCTTTTTAGTTGGTATTAGACTTCAAATTTATGGGTAAGAGACTTTACCCCCAAACATGATTGAAATTGGTTTTTGGAGGGGGTGTTAGCCTTGGATTTTCGGACAAATTGATCCTGACTCGACGAGCCCCATTTAAATGAGTATTAGCCTTATATTTCTAACCTTGTTCATATCCAAGACCTTTTAGTTGGTATTAGACTTCAAATTTATGGGTATTAGACTTTTCCCCCAAACATGCTTGAACTTGGTTTTTTGAGGGGGTGTTAGCCTTGGATTTTCGTACAAATTGATCCTGACTCGACGAGCGCCATTTAAATGAGTATTAACCTTAGATTTCTAACCTTGTTCATATCTAAGCCCTTTTTAGTTGGTATTAGACTTTAAATTTATGGGTAATAGACTTTTCCCCCAAACATGGTTGAACTTGGTTTTTGGAGGGGGTGTTAGCCTTGGATTTTCGGACAAATTGATCCTCACTCGACGAGCCCCATTTAAATGAGTATTAGCCTTAGATTTCTAACCTTGTTCGACTTTTCATATCCAAGCCCTTTTTAGTTGGTATTAGACTTCAATTTTATGGGTAATAGACTTTTCCCCGAAGCATGATTGAACTTGGTTTTTGGAGGGGGTGTTAGCCTTGGATTTTGGGACAAATTGATCCTGACTCGACGAGCCCCATTTAAATGAGTATTAGCCTTAGATTCCTTGTTCATATCCAAGCGCATTTTAGTTGGTATTAGACTTCAAATTTATAGGTAATAGACTTTTCCCCCAAGCATGATTGAACTTGGTTTTTGGAGGGGGTGTTAGCCTTGGATTTTGGGACAAATTGATCCTGATTCTACGAGCCCCATTTAAATGATTATTAGTCTTAGATTTATAACCTTGTTCATATCCAAGCCCTTTCTAGTTGGTATTAGACTTCAATTTTATGGGTAATAGACTTTTCCCCCAAGCATGATTGAACTTGGTTTTTGGAGGGGGTGTTAGCCTTGGATTTTCTGACAAATTGATCCTGACTCGACGAGTCCCATTTAAATGAGTATTAGCCTTAGATTTCTAACCTTGTTCATATCCAAGCGCTTTTTAGTTGGTATTAGACTTCAAATTTATGGGTAATAGACTTTTCCTCCAAGCGTGATTGAACTTGCTTTTTGGAGGGGGTGTTAGCCTTGGATTTTGGGACAAATTGATCCTGACTCGACGAGGCCCATTTAAATGAGTATTAGCCTTGGATTTCTAACCTTGTTCATATCCAAGCACTTTTTATTTGCTATTAGACTTCAATTTTATGGGTAATAGACTTTTCCCCCAACCATGATTGAACTTGGTTTTTTGAGGGGGTGTTAGCCTTGGATTTTGGGACAAATTGATCCTGACTCGACGAGCCGCATTTAAATGAGTATTAGCCTTAGATTTCTAACCTTGTTCATATCCAAGCCCTATTTAGTTGGTATTAGACTTCCTTAGATTTCTAACCTTGTTCATATCCAAGCCCTATTTAGTTGGTATTAGACTTCAAATTTATGGGTAATAGACTTTTCCCCCAAACATGATTGACCTTGGTTTTTGGAGGGGGTGTTAGCCTTGGATTTTTGGACAAATTGATCCTGACTCAACGAGCCCCATTTAAATGAGTATTAGCCTTAGATTTCTAACCTTGTTCATATCCAAGCCCTTTTTAGTTGGTATTAGACTTCAAATTTATGGGTAAGAGACTTTTCCCCCAAACATGATTGAACTTGGTTTTTGGAGGGGGTGTTAGCCTTAGATTTTCGGACAAATTGATCCTGACTCGACGAGGCCCATTTAAATGAGTATTAGCCTTAGATTTCTAACCTTGTTCATATCCAAGCCCTTTTTAGTTGGTATTAGACTTCAAATTTATGGGTAATAGACTTTTCCCCCAAGCATGATTGAACTTGATTTTTGGAGGGGGTGTTAGCCTTGGATTTTGGGACAAATTGATCCTGACTCTACGAGCCCCATTTAAATAAGTATTAGCCTTAGATTTCTAACCTTGTTCGACTTTTCATATCCAAGCCCTCTTTAGTTGGTATTAGACTTCAATTTTATGGGTAATATAGTTTTCCCCCAATCATGATTGAACTTGGTTTTTGGAGGGGGTGTTAGCCTTGGATTTTGGGACAAATTGATCCTGACTCGACGAGCCCCATTTAAATGAATATTAGCCTTAGATTTCTAACCTTGTTCGTCTTTTCATATCCAATCCCTTTTTAGTTGGTATTAGACTTCAATTTATGGGTAATAGACTTTTCCCCCTAGCATGATTGAACTTGGTTTTTGGAGGGGGTGTTAGCCTTGGATTTTCAGACAAATTGATCCTGACTCGACGAGCCCCATTTAAATGAGTATTAGCCTTAGATTTCTAACCTTGTTCATATCCAAGTCCTTTTTAGTTGGTATTAGACTTCAAATTTATGGGTAATAGACTTTTCCCCCAAACGTGATTGAACTTGGTTTTTGGAGGGGGTGTTAGCCTTGGATTTTGGGACAAATTGATCCTGACTCGACGAGCCCCATTTAAATGAGTATTAGCCTTAGATTTCAAACCTTGTTCATATCCATGCACTTTTTAGTTGGTATTAGACTTCAATTTTATGGGTAATAGACGTTTCCCCCAAGCATGATTGAACTTGGTTTTTGGAGGGGGTGTTAGCCTTGGATTTTCGGACAAATTGATCCTGACTCGACGAGCCCCATTTAAATAAGTATTAGCCTTAGATTTATAACCTTGTTCATATCCAAGCCCTTTTTAGTTGGTATTAGACTTCAAATTTATGGGTAATAGACTTTTCCCCCAAACATGATTTAACTTGGTTTTTGGAGGGGGTGTTAGCCTTGGATTTTCGGACAAATTGATCCTCACTCGACGAGCCCCATTTAAATGAGTATTAGCCTTAGATTTCTAACCTTGTTCGACTTTTCATATCCAAGCCCTTTTTAGTTGGTATTAGACTTCAATTTTATGGGTAATAGACTTTTCCCCGAAGCATGATTGAACTTGGTTTTTGGAAGGTGTGTTAGCCTTGGATTTTGGGACAAATTGATCCTGACTCGACGAGCCCCATTTAAATGAGTATTAGCCTTAGATTCCTTGTTCATATCCAAGCGCATTTTAGTTGGTATTAGACTTCAAATTTATAGGTAATAGACTTTTCCCCCAAGCATGATTGAACTTGGTTTTTGGAGGGGGTGTTAGCCTTGGATTTTGGGACAAATTGATCCTGATTCTACAAGCCCCATTTAAATGAGTATTAGCCTTAGATTTATAACCTTGTTCATATCCAAGCCCTTTCTAGTTGGTATTAGACTTCAATTTTATGGGTAATATACTTTCCCCCCAAGCATGATTGAACTTGGTTTTTGGAGGTGGTGTTAGCCTTGGATTTTCGGACAAATTGATCTTGACTCGACGAGGCCCATTTAAATGAGTATTAGCCTTAGATTTCTAACCTTGTTCGACTTTTCATATCCAAGCCCTCTTTAGTTGGTATTAGACTTCAATTTTATGGGTAATATACTTTTCCCCCAATCATGATTGAACTTGGTTTTTGGAGGGGGTGTTAGCCTTGGATTTTGGGACAAATTGATCCTGACTCGACGAGCCCCATTTAAATGAGTATTAGCCTTAGATTTCTAACCTTGTTCGTCTTTTCATATCCAATCCCTTTTTAGTTGGTATTAGACTTCAATTTATGGGTAATAGACTTTTCCCCCTAGCATGATTGAACTTGGTTTTTGGAGGGGGTGTTAGCCTTGGATTTTCAGACAAATTGATCCTGACTCGACGAGCCCCATTTAAATGAGTATTAGCCTTAGATTTCTAACCTTGTTCATATCCAAGTCCTTTTTAGTTGGTATTAGACTTCAAATTTATGGGTAATAGACTTTTCCCCCAAACGTGATTGAACTTGGTTTTTGGAGGGGGTGTTAGCCTTGGATTTTGGGACAAATTGATCCTGACTCGACGAGCCCCATTTAAATGAGTATTAGCCTTAGATTTCAAACCTTGTTCATATCCATGCACTTTTTAGTTGGTATTAGACTTCAATTTTATGGGTAATAGACGTTTCCCCCAAGCATGATTGAACTTGGTTTTTGGAGGGGGTGTTAGCCTTGGATTTTCGGACAAATTGATCCTGACTCGACGAGCCCCATTTAAATAAGTATTAGCCTTAGATTTATAACCTTGTTCATATCCAAGCCCTTTTTAGTTGGTATTAGACTTCAAATTTATGGGTAATAGACTTTTCCCCCAAACATGATTTAACTTAGTTTTTGGAGGGGGTGTTAGCCGTGGATTTTCGGACAAATTGATCCTCACTCGACGAGCCCCATTTAAATGAGTATTAGCCTTAGATTTCTAACCTTGTTCGACTTTTCATATCCAAGCCCTTTTTAGTTGGTATTAGACTTCAATTTTATGGGTAATAGACTTTTCCCCGAAGCATGATTGAACTTGGTTTTTGGAAGGGGTGTTAGCCTTGGATTTTGGGATAAATTGATCCTGACTCGACGAGCCCCATTTAAATGAGTATTAGCCTTAGATTCCTTGTTCATATCCAAGCGCATTTTAGTTGGTATTAGACTTCAAATTTATAGGTAATAGACTTTTCCCCCAAGAATGATTGAACTTGGTTTTTGGAGGGGGTGTTAGCCTTGGATTTTGGGACAAATTGATCCTGATTCTACGAGCCCCATTTAAATGAGTATTAGCCTTAGATTTATAACCTTGTTCATATCCAAGCCCTTTCTAGTTGGTATTAGACTTCAATTTTATGGGTAATAGACTTTTCCCCCAAACATGATTGAACTTGGTTTTTGGAGGGGGTGTTAGCCTTGGATTTTTGGACAAATTGATCCTGACTCGACGATCCCCATTTAAATGAGTATTAGCCTTAGATTTCTAACCTTGTTCTACTTTTCATATCCAAGCCCTTTTTAGTTGGTATTAGACTTTAATTTTATGGGTAATAGACTTTTCCCCCAAACATGATTGAACTTGGTTTTTGGAGGGGGTGTTAGCCTTGGATTTTTGGACAAATTGATCCTGACTCGACGAGCCCCATTTAAATGAGTATTAGCCTTAGATTTCTAACCTTGTTCTACTTTTCATATCCAAGCCCTTTTTAGTTGGTATTAGACTTTAATTTTATGGGTAATAGACTTTTCCCCCAAACATGATTGAACTTGGTTTTTGGAGGGGGTGTTAGCCTTGGATTTTCGGACAAATTGATCCTGACTCGACGAGCACCATTTAAATGAGTATTAGCCTTAGATTTCAAACCTTGTTCATATCCAAGCGCTTTTTAGTTGGTATTAGGCTTAAAATTTATGGCTAATAGACTTTTCCCCCAAGCATGATTGA
The DNA here is from genome assembly GCA_964035475.1 of Salix caprea. Taxonomy (NCBI): domain Eukaryota; kingdom Viridiplantae; phylum Streptophyta; class Magnoliopsida; order Malpighiales; family Salicaceae; genus Salix; species Salix caprea. The sequence continues at coordinate 1,949,255 of OZ037748.1, read as the reverse complement.
ACTTGGTTTTTGGAGGGGGTGTTAGCCTTGGATTTTCTGACAAATTGATCCTGACTCGACGAGTCCCATTTAAATGAGTATTAGCCTTAGATTTCTAACCTTGTTTATATCCAAGCGCTTTTTAGTTGGTATTAGCTTCAAATTTATGGGTAATAGACTTTTCCTCCAAGCGTGATTGAACTTGCTTTTTGGAAGGGGTGTTAGCCTTGGATTTTGGGACAAATTGATCCTGACTCGACGAGCCCCATTTAAATGAGTATTAGCCTTAGATTTCTAACCTTGTTCGACGTTTCATATCCAAGCCCTTTTTAGTAGGTATTAGACTTCAATTTTATGGGTAACAGACTTTTCCCCCAAGCATGATTGAACTTGGTTTTTGGAGGGGGTGTTAGCCTTGGATTTTCGGATAAATCGATCCTGACTCGACGAGCCCCATTTAAATGAGTATTAGCCTTAGATTTCTAACCTTCATATCCAAGCGCTTTTTAGTTGGTATTAGACTTCAAATTTATGGGTAATAGACTTTTCCCCCAAGCATGATTGAACTTTGTTTTTGGAGGGGGTGTTATCCTTGGATTTTCGGACAAATTGATCTTGACTCGACGAGCCCCATTTAAATGAGTATTAGCCTTAGATTTCTAACCTTGTTCATATCCAAGCCCTTTTTAGTTGGTATTAGACTTCAAATTTATGGGTAATAGACTTTTCTCCCAAACATGATTGAACTTGGTTTTTGGAGGGGGTGTTAGCGTTGGATTTTGGGACAAATTGATCCTGACTCGACGAGCCCCATTTAAATAAGTATTAGCCTTAGATTTATAACCTTGTTCATATCCAACCCTTTTTAGTTGGTATTAGACTTCAATTTTGTGGGTAATGGACTTTTCCCCCACGCATGATTGAACTTGGTTTTTGGAGGGGGTGTTAGCCTTGGATTTTCGGACAAATTGATCCTGACTCGACGAGCCCCATTTAAATGAGTATTAGCCTTAGATTTCTAACCTTGTTCATATCCAAGCCCTTTTTTGTTGGTATTAGACTTCAAATTTATGGGTAATAGACTTTTCCCCCAAACATGATTGAACTTGGTTTTTGGCGGGGGTGTTAGCCTTGGATTTTTGGACAAATTGATCCTGACTCGACGAGCCCCATTTAAATGAGTATTAGCCTTAGATTTCTAACCTTGTTCTACTTTTCATATCCAAGCCCTTTTTAGTTGGTATTAGACTTTAATTTTATGGGTAATAGACTTTTCCCCCAAACATGATTGAACTTGGTTTTTGGAGGGGGTGTTAGCCTTGGATTTTTGGACAAATTGATCCTGACTCGACGAGCCCCATTTAAATGAGTATTAGCCTTAGATTTCTAACCTTGTTCTACTTTTCATATCCAAGCCCTTTTTAGTTGGTATTAGACTTTAATTTTATGGGTAATAGACTTTTCCCCCAAACATGATTGAACTTGGTTTTTGGAGGGGGTGTTAGCCTTGGATTTTCGGACAAATTGATCCTGACTCGACGAGCACCATTTAAATGAGTATTAGCCTTAGATTTCAAACATTGTTCATATCCAAGCGCTTTTTAGTTGGTATTAGACTTCAAATTTATGGGTAATAGACTTCTCCCCCAAACATGATTAAACTTGGTTTTTGGAGGGGGTGTTAGCCTTGGATTTTCGGACAAATTGATCCTGACTCGACGAGCCCCATTTAAATGAGTATTAGCCTTAGATTTCTAACCTTGTTCATATCCAAGCCCTTTTTAGTTGGTATTAGACTTCAAATTTATGGGTAATAGACTTTCCCCCCAAACATGATTGAACTTCGTTTTTGGAGGGGGTGTTAGCCTTGGATTTTGGGACAAATTGATCCTGACTCGACGAGTCCCATTTAAATGAGTATTAGCCTTAGATTTCTAACCTTGTTCATATCCAAGCCCTTTTTAGTTGGTATTAGACTTCAATTTTATGGGTAATAGACTTTTCCCCCAACCATGATTGAACTTGGTTTTTGGAGGGGGTCTTAGCCTTGGATTTTCGGACAAATTGATCCTGACTCGACGAGCCCCATTTAAATGAGTATTAGCCTTAGATTTCTAACCATATTCATATCCAAGCACTTTTTAGTTGGTATTAGACTTCAAATTTATGGGTAATAGAATTTTCCCCCAAGCATGATTGAACTTGGTTTTTGGAGGGGGTGTTAGCCTTGGATTTTCGGACAAATTGATCCTGACTCGACGAGCCCCATTTAAATGAGTATTAGCCTTAGATTTCTAACCTTGTTCATATCCAAGCCCTTTTTAGTTGGTATTAGACTTCAAATTTATGGGTAATAGACTTTCCCCCCAAACATGATTGAACTTCGTTTTTGGAGGGGGTGTTAGCCTTGGATTTTGGGACAAATTGATCCTGACTCGACGAGTCCCATTTAAATGAGTATTAGCCTTAGATTTCTAACCTTGTTCATATCCAAGCCCTTTTTAGTTGGTATTAGACTTCAATTTTATGGGTAATAGACTTTTCCCCCAACCATGATTGAACTTGGTTTTTGGAGGGGGTCTTAGCCTTGGATTTTTGGACAAATTGATCCTGACTCGACGAGCCCCATTTAAATGAGTATTAGCCTTAGATTTCTTACCTTGTTCGACTTTTCATATCAAAGCCCTTTTTAGTTGGTATTAGACTTTAATTTTATGGGTAATAGACTTTTCCCCCAAGCATGATTGAACTTGGTTTTTGGAGGGGGTGTTAGCCTTGGATTTTGGGACAAATTGATCCTGACTCGATGAGCCCCATTTAAATGAGTATTACCCTGAGATTTCTAACCATGTTCATATCCAAGCCCTTTTTAGTTGGTATTAGACTTCAAATTTATGGGTAATAGACTTTTCCCCCAAACATGATTGAACTTGGGTTTTGGAGGGGGTGCTAGCCTTGGATTTTGGGAAAAATTGATCCTGACTCGACGAGCCCCATTTAAATGAGTATTATCCTTAGATATCTAACCTTTTTCATATCCAAGCCCTTTTTAGTTGGTATTAGACTTCAAATTTATGGGTAATAGACTTTTCCCCCAAACATGATTGAACTTGGTTTTTGGAGGGGGTGTTAGCCTTGGATTTTCGGACAAATTGATCCTGACTCGACGAGCCCCATTTAAATGAGTATTAGCCTTAGATTTCTAACCTTGTTCATATCCAAGCCCTTTTTAGTTGGTATTAGACTTCAAATTTATGGGTAATAGACTTTCCCCCCAAACATGATTGAACTTCGTTTTTGGAGGGGGTGTTAGCCTTGGATTTTGGGACAAATTGGTCCTGACTTGACGAGCCCTATTTAAATGAGTATTAGCCTTAGATTTCTAACCTTGTTCATATCCAAGCCCTTTTTAGTTGGTATTAGACTTCAATTTTATGGGTAATAGACTTTTCCCCCAACCATGATTGAACTTGGTTTTTGGAGGGGGTGTTAGCCTTGGATTTTTGGACAAATTGATCCTGACTCGACGAGCCCCATTTAAATGAGTATTAGCCTTAGATTTCTAACCTTGTTCGACTTTTCATATCCAAGCCCTTTTTAGTTGGTATTAGACTTCAATTTTAAGGGTAATAGACTTTTCCCCAAACATGATTGAACTTGGTTTTTGGAGGGGGTGTTAGCCTTGGATTTTGGGACAAATTGATCCTGACTCGACGAGCCCCATTTAATTGAGTATTAGCCTTACATTTATAACCTTGTTCATATCCAAGCCCTTTTTAGTTGGTAGTAGACTTCAATTTTATGGGTAATAGACTTTTCCCCCAAGCATGATTGAACTTGGTTTTTGGAGGGGGTGTTAGCCTTGGATTTTCGGACAAATTAATCCTGACTCGACGAGCCCTATTTAAATGATTATTAGCCTTAGATTTCTAACCTTATTCATATCCAAGCCCTTTTTAGTTGGTATTAGACTTCAAATTTATGGGTAATAGACTTTTCCCCCAAACATGATTGAACTTGGTTTTTGGAGGGGGTGTTAGCCTTGGATATTTGGACAAATTGATCCTGACTCGACGAGCCCCATTTAAATGAGTATTAGCCTTAGATTTATAACATTGTTCATATCCAAGGCCATTTTAGTTGGTATTAGACTTCAATTTTATGAGTAATAGACTTTTCCCCCAAGCATGATTGAACTTGGTTTTTGGAGGGGGTGTTAGCCTTGGATTTTCGGACAAATTGATCCTGACTCGACGAGCCCCATTTAAATGAGTATTAGCCTTAGATTTCTAACCATGTTCATATCCAAGCACTTTTTAGTTGGTATTAGACTTCAAATTTATGGGTAATAGAATTTTCCCCCAAGCATGATTGAACTTGGTTTTTGGAGGGGGTGTTAGCCTTGGATTTTCGGACAAATTGATCCTTACTTGACGAGCCCCATTTAAATGAGTATTAGCCTTAGATTTCTAACCTTGTTCATATCCAAGCCCTTTTTAGTTGGTATTAGACTTCAATTTTATGGGTAATAGACTTTTCCCCCAAACATGATTGAACTTGGTATTTGGAGGGGGTGTTAGCCTTGGATTTTCGGACAAATTGATCCTGACTCGACGAGCCCCATTTAAATGAGTATTAGACTTAGATTTCTAACCTTGTTCATATCCAAGGCCTTTTCAGTTGGTATTAGACTTCAAATTTATGGGTAATAGACTTTTCCCCCAAACATGATTGAACTTGGTGGTGTTAGGCTTGGATTTTGGGACAAATTGATCATGACTCGACGAGCCCCATTTAAATGAGTATTAGCCTTAGATTTATAACCATGTTCAAATCCAAGCCCTTTTTAGTTGGTATTAGACTTCAAATTTATGGGTAATAGACTTTCCCCCCAAACATGATTGCACTTGGTTTTTGGAGTGGGTGTTAGCCTTGAATTTTCGGATAAATTGATCCTGACTCGACGAACCCCATTTAAATGAGTATTAGCCTTAGATTTATAACCTTGTTCATATCCAAGCCCTTTTTAGTTGGTATTAGACATCAATTTTATGGGTAATAGACTTTTCCCCCAAGCATGATTGAACTTGGTTTTTGGAGGGGGTGTTAGCCTTGGATTTTCAGACAAATTGATCCTGACTCGACGAGACCCATTTATATGAGTATTAGCCTTAGATTTCTAACCTTGTTCATATCCAAGCCCTTTTTAGTTGGTATTAGACTTCAAATTTATGGGTAATAGACTTTCCCCCCAAACATGATTGAACTTGGTTTTTGGAGGGGGTGTTAGCCTTGGATTTTCAGACAAATTGATCCTGACTCGACCAGACCCATTTATATGAGTATTAGCCTTAGATTTCTAACCTTGTTCATATCCAAGCCCTTTTTAGTTGGTATTAGACTTCAAATTTATGGGTAATAGACTTTCCCCCCAAACATGATTGAACTTGGTTTTTGGAGGGGGTGTTAGCCTTGGATTTTGGGACACATTGATCCTGACTCGATGAGCCCCATTTAAATGAGTATTAGCCTCAGATTTATAACCTTGTTCATATCCAAGCCCTTTTTAGTTGGTATTAGACTTTAATTTTATGGCTAATAGACTTTTCCCCCAAACATGATTGAACTTGGTTTTTGGAGGGGGTGTTAGCCTTGGATTTTGGGACAAATTGATCCTGACTCGACGAGCCCCATTTAAATGAGTATTAGCCTGAGATTTATAACCTTGTTCATATCCAAGCCCTTTTTAGTTGGTATTAGACAACAATTTTATGAGTAATAGACCTTTCCCCCGAGCATGATTGAACTTGGTTTATGGAGGGGGTGTTAGCCTTGGATTTTCGGACAAATTGATCCTGACTCGACGAGCCCCATTTAAATGAGTATTACCCTCAGATTTATAACCTTGTTCATATCCAAGCCTTTTTTAGTTAGTAGTAGACTTAAAATTTATGGGTAATAGACTTTTCCCCCAAACATGATTGAACTTTGGTTTTGGAGGGGTGTTAGCCTTGGATTTTGGGACAAATTGATCCTAACTCGATGAGACCCATTTATATGAGTATTAGCCTTAGATTTCTAACCTTGTTCATATCCAAGCCCTTTTTAGTTGGTATTAGACTTCAAATTTATGGGTAATAGACTTTCCCCCCAAACATGATTGAACTTGGTTTTTGGAGGGGGTGTTAGCCTTGGATTTTGGGACACATTGATCCTGACTCGACGAGCCCCATTTAAATGAATATTAGCCTCAGATTTATAACCTTGTTCATATCCAAGCCCTTTTTAGTTGGTATTAGACTTTAATTTTATGGCTAATAGACTTTTCCCCCAAACATGATTGAACTTGGTTTTTGGAGGGGGTGTTAGCCTTGGATCTTGGGACAAATTGATCCTGACTCGACGAGCCCCATTTAAATGAGTATTAGCCTTAGATTTATAACCTTGTTCATATCCAAGCCCTTTTTAGTTGGTATTAGACTTCAATTTTATGAGTAATAGACCTTTCCCCCAAGCATGATTGAACTTGGTTTTTGGAGGGGGTGTTAGCCTTGGATTTTCGGACAAATTAATCCTGACTCGACAAGCCCCATTTAAATGAGTATTACCCTTAGATATCTAACCATGTTCATATCCAAGCGCTTTTTAGTTGGTATTAGACTTCAAATTTATGGGTAATAGAATTTTCCCCCAAGCATGATTGAACTTGGTTTTTGGAGGGGGTGTTAGCCTTGGATTTTCGGACAAATTGATCCTGACTCGACGAGCCCCATTTAAGTGAGTATTAGCGTTAGATTTATAACCTTGTTCATATCCAAGCCCTTTTTAGTTAGTAGTAGACTTAAAATTTATGGGTAATAGACTTTTCCCTCAAACATGATTGAAATTGGGTTTTGGAGGGGGTGTTAGCCTTGGATTTTGGGACAAATTGATCCTGACTCGACGAGCCCCATCTAAATGAGTATTAGCCTTAAATTTCTAACCTTGTTCCTATCCAAGCCCTTTTTAGTTGGTATTAGACTTCAAATTTATGGGTAATAGACTTTTCCCCCAAACATGATTGGACTTGGTTTTTGGAGGGGGTGTTAGCCTTGGATTTTCGGACAAATTGATCCTGACTCGACGAGCCCCATTTAAGTGAGTATTAGCGTTAGATTTATAACCTTGTTCATATCCAAGCCCTTTTTAGTTAGTAGTAGACTTAAAATTTATGGGTAATAGACTTTTCCCCCAAACATGATTGAACTTGGGTTTTGGAGGGGGTGTTAGCCTTGGATTTTGGGACAAATTGATCCTGACTCGACGAGCCCCATCTAAATGAGTATTAGCCTTAGATTTCTAACCTTGTTCATATCCAAGCCCTTTTTAGTTGGTATTAGACTTCAAATTTATGGGTAATAGACTTTTCCCCCAAACATGATTGAACTTGGTTTTTGGAGGGGGTGTTAGCCTTGGATTTTGGGACAAATTGATCCTGACTCGACGAGCCCCATTTAAATGAGTATTAGCCTTAGATTTATAACCTTGTTCATATCCGAGCCCTTTTTAGTTGGTATTAGACTTCAATTTTATGAGTAATAGACCTTTCCCCCAAGCATGATTGAACTTGGTTTTTGGAGGGGGTGTTAGCCTTGGATTTTCAGACAAATTGATCCTGACTCGACGAGCCCCATTTAAATGAGTATTACCCTTAGATTTCTAACCATGTTCATATCCAAGCGCTTTTTAGTTAGTATTAGACTTCAAATTTATGGGTAATAGAATTTTCCCCCAAGCATGATTGAACTTGGTTTTTGGAGGGGGTGTTAGCCTTGGATTTTCGGACAAATTGATCCTGACTCGACGAGCCCCATTTAAGTGAGTATTAGCGTTAGATTTATAACCTTGTTCATATCCAAGGCCTTTTTAGTTAGTAGTAGACTTAAAATTTATGGGTAATAGACTTTTCCCCCAAACATGATTGAACTTGGGTTTTGCAGGGGGTGTTAGCCTTGGATTTTGGGACAAATTGATCCTGACTCGACGAGCCCCATCTAAATGAGTATTAGCCTTAGATTTCTAACCTTGTTCATATCCAAGCCCTTTTTAGTTGGTATTAGACTTCAAATTTATGGGTAATAGACTTTCCCCCCAAACATGATTGAAGTTGGTTTTTGGAGGGGGTGTTAGCCTTGGATTTTGGGACACATTGATCCTGACTCGACGAGCCCCATTTAAATGAGTATTAGCCTTAGATTTATAACCATGTTCATATCCAAGCCCTTTTTAGTTGGTATTAGACTTCAAATTTATGGGTAATAGACTTTCCCCCCAAACATGATTGCACTTGGTTTTTGGAGTGGGTGTTAGCCTTGAATTTTCGGATAAATTGATCCTGACTCGACGAACCCCATTTAAATGAGTATTAGCCTTAGATTTATAACCTTGTTCATATCCAAGCCCTTTTTAGTTGGTATTAGACATCAATTTTATGGGTAATAGACTTTTCCCCCAAGCATGATTGAACTTGGTTTTTGGAGGGGGTGTTAGCCTTGGATTTTCAGACAAATTGATCCTGACTCGACGAGACCCATTTATATGAGTATTAGCCTTAGATTTCTAACCTTGTTCATATCCAAGCCCTTTTTAGTTGGTATTAGACTTCAAATTTATGGGTAATAGACTTTCCCCCCAAACATGATTGAACTTGGTTTTTGGAGGGGGTGTTAGCCTTGGATTTTCAGACAAATTGATCCTGACTCGACCAGACCCATTTATATGAGTATTAGCCTTAGATTTCTAACCTTGTTCATATCCAAGCCCTTTTTAGTTGGTATTAGACTTCAAATTTATGGGTAATAGACTTTCCCCCCAAACATGATTGAACTTGGTTTTTGGAGGGGGTGTTAGCCTTGGATTTTGGGACACATTGATCCTGACTCGATGAGCCCCATTTAAATGAGTATTAGCCTCAGATTTATAACCTTGTTCATATCCAAGCCCTTTTTAGTTGGTATTAGACTTTAATTTTATGGCTAATAGACTTTTCCCCCAAACATGATTGAACTTGGTTTTTGGAGGGGGTGTTAGCCTTGGATTTTGGGACAAATTGATCCTGACTCGACGAGCCCCATTTAAATGAGTATTAGCCTGAGATTTATAACCTTGTTCATATCCAAGCCCTTTTTAGTTGGTATTAGACAACAATTTTATGAGTAATAGACCTTTCCCCCGAGCATGATTGAACTTGGTTTATGGAGGGGGTGTTAGCCTTGGATTTTCGGACAAATTGATCCTGACTCGACGAGCCCCATTTAAATGAGTATTACCCTCAGATTTATAACCTTGTTCATATCCAAGCCTTTTTTAGTTAGTAGTAGACTTAAAATTTATGGGTAATAGACTTTTCCCCCAAACATGATTGAACTTTGGTTTTGGAGGGGGTGTTAGCCTTGGATTTTGGGACAAATTGATCCTGACTCGATGAGACCCATTTATATGAGTATTAGCCTTAGATTTCTAACCTTGTTCATATCCAAGCCCTTTTTAGTTGGTATTAGACTTCAAATTTATGGGTAATAGACTTTCCCCCCAAACATGATTGAACTTGGTTTTTGGAGGGGGTGTTAGCCTTGGATTTTGGGACACATTGATCCTGACTCGACGAGCCCCATTTAAATGAGTATTAGCCTCAGATTTATAACCTTGTTCATATCCAAGCCCTTTTTAGTTGGTATTAGACTTTAATTTTATGGCTAATAGACTTTTCCCCCAAACATGATTGAACTTGGTTTTTGGAGGGGGTGTTAGCCTTGGATCTTGGGACAAATTGATCCTGACTCGACGAGCCCCATTTAAATGAGTATTAGCCTTAGATTTATAACCTTGTTCATATCCAAGCCCTTTTTAGTTGGTATTAGACTTCAATTTTATGAGTAATAGACCTTTCCCCCAAGCATGATTGAACTTGGTTTTTGGAGGGGGTGTTAGCCTTGGATTTTCGGACAAATTAATCCTGACTCGACAAGCCCCATTTAAATGAGTATTACCCTTAGATATCTAACCATGTTCATATCCAAGCGCTTTTTAGTTGGTATTAGACTTCAAATTTATGGGTAATAGAATTTTCCCCCAAGCATGATTGAACTTGGTTTTTGGAGGGGGTGTTAGCCTTGGATTTTCGGACAAATTGATCCTGACTCGACGAGCCCCATTTAAGTGAGTATTAGCGTTAGATTTATAACCTTGTTCATATCCAAGCCCTTTTTAGTTAGTAGTAGACTTAAAATTTATGGGTAATAGACTTTTCCCTCAAACATGATTGAAATTGGGTTTTGGAGGGGGTGTTAGCCTTGGATTTTGGGACAAATTGATCCTGACTCAACGAGCCCCATCTAAATGAGTATTAGCCTTAAATTTCTAACCTTGTTCCTATCCAAGCCCTTTTTAGTTGGTATTAGACTTCAAATTTATGGGTAATAGACTTTTCCCCCAAACATGATTGGACTTGGTTTTTGGAGGGGGTGTTAGCCTTGGATTTTCGGACAAATTGATCCTGACTCGACGAGCCCCATTTAAGTGAGTATTAGCGTTAGATTTATAACCTTGTTCATATCCAAGCCCTTTTTAGTTAGTAGTAGACTTAAAATTTATGGGTAATAGACTTTTCCCCCAAACATGATTGAACTTGGGTTTTGGAGGGGGTGTTAGCCTTGGATTTTGGGACAAATTGATCCTGACTCGACGAGCCCCATCTAAATGAGTATTAGCCTTAGATTTCTAACCTTGTTCATATCCAAGCCCTTTTTAGTTGGTATTAGACTTCAAATTTATGGGTAATAGACTTTTCCCCCAAACATGATTGAACTTGGTTTTTGGAGGGGGTGTTAGCCTTGGATTTTGGGACAAATTGATCCTGACTCGACGAGCACCATTTAAATGAGTATTAGCCTTAGATTTATAACCTTGTTCATATTCGAGCCCTTTTTAGTTGGTATTAGACTTCAATTTTATGAGTAATAGACCTTTCCCCCAAGCATGATTGAACTTGGTTTTTGGAGGGGGTGTTAGCCTTGGATTTTCAGACAAATTGATCCTGACTCGACGAGCCCCATTTAAATGAGTATTACCCTTAGATTTCTAACCATGTTCATATCCAAGCGCTTTTTAGTTGGTATTAGACTTCAAATTTATGGGTAATAGAATTTTCCCCCAAGCATGATTGAACTTGGTTTTTGGAGGGGGTGTTAGCCTTGGATTTTCGGACAAATTGATCCTGACTCGACGAGCCCCATTTAAGTGAGTATTAGCGTTAGATTTATAACCTTGTTCATATCCAAGGCCTTTTTAGTTAGTAGTAGACTTAAAATTTATGGGTAATAGACTTTTCCCCCAAACATGATTGAACTTGGGTTTTGCAGGGGGTGTTAGCCTTGGATTTTGGGACAAATTGATCCTGACTCGACGAGCCCCATCTAAATGAGTATTAGCCTTAGATTTCTAACCTTGTTCATATCCAAGCCCTTTTTAGTTGGTATTAGACTTCAAATTTATGGGTAATAGACTTTCCCCCCAAACATGATTGAAGTTGGTTTTTGGAGGGGGTGTTAGCCTTGGATTTTGGGACACATTGATCCTGACTCGACGAGCCCCATTTAAATGAGTATTAGCCTCAGATTTATAACCTTGTTCATATCCAAGCCCTTTTTAGTTGGTATTAGACTTTAATTTTATGGGTAATAGACTTTTCCCCCAAACATGATTGAACTTGGTTTTTGGAGGGGGTGTTAGCCTTGGATTTTGGGACAAATTGATCCTGACTCGACGAGCCCCATTTAAATGAGTATTAGCCTTAGATTTATAACCTTGTTCATATCCAAGCCCTTTTTAGTTGGTATTAGACTTCAATTTTATGAGTAATAGACCTTTCCCCCAAGCATGATTGAACTTAGTTTTTGGAGGGGGTGTTAGCCTTGGATTTTGGGACAAATTGATCCTGACTCGACGTGCCCCATTTAAATGAGTATTAGCCTTAGATTTATAACCTTGTTCATATCGAAGCGCTTTTTATTTGGTATTAGACTTAAAATTTATGGGTAATAGACTTTTCCCCCAAACATGATTGAACTTGGTTTTTGGAGGGGGTGTTAGCCTTGAATTTTCGGACAAATTGATCCTGACTCGACGAACCCCATTTAAATGAGTATTAGCCTTAGATTTATAACCTTGTTCATATCCAAGCCCTTTTTAGTTGGTATTAGACATCAATTTTATGTGTAATAGACTTTTCCCTCAAGCATGATTGAACTTGGTTTTTGGAGGGGTTGTTAGCCTTGGATTTTCGGACAAATTGATCCTTACTCGACGAGCCCAATTTAAATGAGTATTAGCCTTAGATTTCTAACCTTGTTCGACTTTTCATATCCAAGCCCTTTTTAGTTGGTATTAGACTTCAATTTTATGGGTAATAGACTTTTCCCCCAAACATGATTGAACTTGGTATTTGGAGGGGGTGTTAGCCTTGGATTTTCGGACAAATTGATCCTGACTCGACGAGCCCCATTTAAATGAGTATTAGACTTAGATTTCTAACCTTGTTCATATCCAAGGCCTTTTCAGTTGGTATTAGACTTCAAATTTATGGGTAATAGACTTTTCCCCCAAACATGATTGAACTTGGTGGTGTTAGGCTTGGATTTTGGGACAAATTGATCATGACTCGACGAGCCCCATTTAAATGAGTATTAGCCTTAGATTTATAACCATGTTCATATCCAAGCCCTTTTTAGTTGGTATTAGACTTCAAATTTATGGGTAATAGACTTTCCCCCCAAACATGATTGCACTTGGTTTTTGGAGTGGGTGTTAGCCTTGAATTTTCGGATAAATTGATCCTGACTCGACGAACCCCATTTAAATGAGTATTAGCCTTAGATTTATAACCTTGTTCATATCCAAGCCCTTTTTAGTTGGTATTAGACATCAATTTTATGGGTAATAGACTTTTCCCCCAAGCATGATTGAATTTGGTTTTTGGAGGGGGTGTTAGCCTTGGATTTTCGGACAAATTGATCCTTACTCGATCGAGCCCCATTTAAATGATTATTAGCCTTAGATTTCTAACCTTGTTCGACTTTTCATATCCAAGCCCTTTTTAGTTGGTATTAGACTTCAATTTTATGGGTAATAGACTTTTCCCCCAAATATGATTGAACTTGGTTTTTGGAGGGGGTGTTAGACTTGGATTTTCGGACAAATTGATCTTGACTCGACGAGCCCCATTTAAATGAGTATTAGACTTAGATTTCTAACCTTGTTCATATCCAAGCCCTTTTTAGTTGGTATTAGACTTCAAATTTATGGGTAATAGACTTTTCCCCCAAGCATGATTGAACTTAGTTTTTGGAGGGGGTGTTAGCCTTGGATTTTGGGACAAATTGATCCTGACTTGACGAGCCCCATTTAAATGAGTATTAGCCTTAGATTTATAACCTTGTTCATATCGAAGCGCTTTTTAGTTGGTATTACACTTATAATTTATGGGTAATAGACTTTTCCCCCAAACATGATTGAACTTGGGTTTTGGAGGGGGCGTTAGCCTTGGATTTTGGGACAAATTGATCCTGACTCGACGAGCCCCATCTAAATGAGTATTAGCCTTAGATTTCTAACCTTGTTCATATCCAAGCCCTTTTTAGTTGGTATTAGACTTCAAATTTATGGGTAATAGACTTTCCCCCCAAACATGATTGAACTTGGTTTTTGGATGGGGTGTTAGCCTTGGATTTTGGGACACATTGATCCTGACTCGACGAGCCCCATTTAAATGAGTATTAGCCTCAGATTTATAACCTTGTTCATATCCAAGCCCTTTTTAGTTGGTATTAGACTTTAATTTTATGGGTAATACACTTTTCCCCCAAACATGATTGAACTTGGTTTTTGGAGGGGGTGTTAGCCTTGGATTTTGGGACAAATTGATCCTGACTCGACGAGCCCCATTTAAATGAGTATTAGCCTTAGATTTATAACCTTGTTCATATCCAAGCCCTTTTTAGTTGGTATTAGACTTCAATTTTATGAGTAATAGACCTTTCCCCCAAGCATGATTGAACATAGTTTTTGGAGGGGGTGTTAGCCTTGGATTTTGGGACAAATTGATCCTGACTCGACGTGCCCCATTTAAATGAGTATTAGCCTTAGATTTATAACCTTGTTCATATCGAAGTGCTTTTTAGTTGGTATTAGACTTAAAATTTATGGGTAATAGACTTTTCCCCCAAACATGATTGAACTTGGGTTTTGGAGGGGGTGTTAGCCTTGGATTTTGGGACAAATTGATCCTGACTCGACGAGCCCCATCTAAATGAGTATTAGCCTTAGATTTCTAACCTTGTTCATATGCAAGCCCTTTTTAGTTGGTATTAGACTTCAAATTTATGGGTAATAGACTTTCCCCCCAAACATGATTGCACTTGGTTATTGGAGTGGGTGTTAGCCTTGAATTTTCGGACAAATTGATCCTGACTCGACGAACCCCATTTAAATGAGTATTAGCCTTAGATTTATAACCTTGTTCATATCCAAGCCCTTTTTAGTTGGTATTAGACAACAATTTTATGGGTAATAGACTTTTCCCTCAAGCATGATTGAACTTGGTTTTTGGAGGGGGTGTTAGCCTTGGATTTTGGGACAAATTGATCCTGACTCGACGAGCCCCATCTAAATGAGTATTAGCCTTAGATTTCTAACCTTGTTCATATCCAAGCCCTTTTTAGTTGGTATTAGACTTCAAATTTATGGGTAATAGACTTTCCCCCCAAACATGATTGAACTTGGTTTTTGGAGGGGGTGTTAGCCTTGGATTTTGGGACACATTGATCCTGACTCGACGAGCCCCATTTAAATGAGTATTAGCCTCAGATTTATAACCTTGTTCATATCCAAGCCCTTTTTAGTTGGTATTAGACTTTAATTTTATGGGTAATAGACTTTTCCCCCAAACATGATTGAACTTGGTTTTTGGAGGGGGTGTTAGCCTTGGATTTTGGGACAAATTGATCCTGACTCGACGAGCCCCATTTAAATGAGTATTAGCCTTAGATTTATAACCTTGTTCATATCGAAGCGCTTTTTAGTTGGTATTAGACTTAAAATTTATGGGTAATAGACTTTTCCCCCAAACATGATTGAACTTGGGTTTTGGAGGGGGTGTTAGCCTTGAATTTTCGGACAAATTGATCCTGACTCGACGAGCCCCATTTAAATGAGTATTAGCCTTAGATTTATAACATTTTTCATATCCAAGCCCTTTTTAGTTAATACTAGACTTCAAATTTATGAGTAATAGACCTTTCCCCCAAGCATGATTGAACTTAGTTTTTGGAGGGGGTGTTAGCCTTGGATTTTGGGACAAATTGATCCTGACTCGACGTGCCCCATTTAAATGAGTATTAGCCTTAGATTTATAACCTTGTTCATATCGAAGCGCTTTTTAGTTGGTATTAGACTTAAAATTTATGGGTAATAGACTTTTCCCCCAAACATGATTGAACTTGGGTTTTGGAGGGGGTGTGAGCCTTGGATTTTGGGACAAATTGATCCTGACTCGACGAGCCCCATCTAAATGAGTATTAGCCTTAGATTTCTAACCTTGTTCATATGCAAGCCCTTTTTAGTTGGTATTAGACTTCAAATTTATGGGTAATAGACTTTCCCCCCAAACATGATTGCACTTGGTTATTGGAGTGGGTGTTAGCCTTGAATTTTCGGACAAATTGATCCTGACTCGACGAACCCCATTTAAATGAGTATTAGCCTTAGATTTATAACCTTGTTCATATCCAAGCCCTTTTTAGTTGGTATTAGACATCAATTTTATGGGTAATAGACTTTTCCCTCAAGCATGATTGAACTTGGTTTTTGGAGGGGGTGTTAGCCTTGGATTTTCGGACAAATTGATCCTTACTCGACGAGCCCCATGTAAATGAGTATTAGCCTTAGATTTATAACCTTGTTCATATCGAAGCGCTTTTTAGTTGGTATTAGACTTAAAATTTATGGGTAATAGACTTTTCCCCCAAACATGATTGAACTTGGGTTTTGGAGGGGGTGTTAGCCTTGAATTTTCGGACAAATTGATCCTGACTCGACGAACCCCATTTAAATGAGTATTAGCCTTAGATTTCTAACCTTGTTCATATGCAAGCCCTTTTTAGTTGGTATTAGACATCAATTTTATGGGTAATAGACTTTTCCCCCAAACATGATTGAACTTGGGTTTTGGAGGGGGTGTTAGCCTTGGATTTTGGGACAAATTGATCCTGACTCGACGAGCCCCATCTAAATGAGTATTAGCCTTAGATTTCTAACCTTGTTCATATGCAAGCCCTTTTTAGTTGGTATTAGACTTCAAATTTATGGGTAATAGACTTTCCCCCCAAACATGATTGCACTTGGTTATTGGAGTGGGTGTTAGCCTTGAATTTTCGGACAAATTGATCCTGACTCGACGAACCCCATTTAAATGAGTATTAGCCTTAGATTTATAACCTTGTTCATATCCAAGCCCTTTTTATTTGGTATTAGACATCAATTTTATGGGTAATAGACTTTTCCCTCAAGCATGATTGAACTTGGTTTTTGGAGGGGGTGTTAGCCTTGGATTTTCGGACAAATTGATCCTTACTCGACGAGCCCCATTTAAATGAGTATTAGCCTTATATTTCTAACCTTGTTCGACTTTTCATATCCAAGCCTTTTTAGTTGGTATTAGACTTCAATTTTATGGGTAATAGACTTTTCCCCCAAACATGATTGAACTTGGTATTTGGAGGGGGTGTTAGCCTTGGATTTTCAGACAAATTGATCCTGACTCGACGAGCCCCATTTAAATGAGTATTAGACTTAGATTTCTAACCTCGTTCATATCCAAGGCCTTTTCAGTTGGTATTAGACTTCAAATTTATGGGTAATAGACTTTTCCCCCAAACTTGATTGAACTTGGTGGTGTTAGGCTTGGATTTTGGGACAAATTGATCCTGACTCGACGAGCCCCATTTAAATGAGTATTAGTCTTAGATTTCTAACCTTGTTCATATCCAAGCCCTTTTTAGTTGGTATTAGACTTTCATTTTATGGGTAATAGATTTTTCACCCAAGCATGATTGAACTTGGTGTTTAGAGGGGGTGTTAGCCTTGGATTTTGGGACAAATTGATCCTGACTCGACGAGCCCCATTTAAATGAGTATTAGCCTTAGATTTATAACCTTGTTCATATCCAAGCCCTTTTTAGTTGGTATTAGACTTCAATTTTATGAGTAATAGACCTTTCCCCCAAGCATGATTGAACATAGTTTTTGGAGGGGGTGTTAGCGTTGGATTTTGGGACAAATTGATCCTGATTCGACGTGCCCCATTTAAATGAGTATTAGCCTTAGATTTATAACCTTGTTCATATCGAAGTGCTTTTTAGTTGGTATTAGACTTAAAATTTATGGGTAATAGACTTTTCCCCCAAACATGATTGAACTTGGGTTTTGGAGGGGGTGTTAGCCTTGGATTTTGGGACAAATTGATCCTGACTCGACGAGCCCCATCTAAATGAGTATTAGCCTTAGATTTCTAACCTTGTTCATATGCAAGCCCTTTTTAGTTGGTATTAGACATCAATTTTATGGGTAATAGACTTTTCCCTCAAGCATGATTGAACTTGGTTTTTGGAGGGGGTGTTAGCCTTGGATTTTGGGACAAATTGATCCTGACTCGACGAGCCCCATCTAAATGAGTATTAGCCTTAGATTTCTAACCTTGTTCATATCCAAGCCCTTTTTAGTTGGTATTAGACTTCAAATTTATGGGTAATAGACTTTCCCCCCAAACATGATTGAACTTGGTTTTTGGAGGGGGTGTTAGCCTTGGATTTTGGGACACATTGATCCTGACTCGACGAGCCCCATTTAAATGAGTATTAGCCTCAGATTTATAACCTTGTTCATATCCAAGCCCTTTTTAGTTGGTATTAGACTTTAATTTTATGGGTAATAGACTTTTCCCTCAAGCATGATTGAACTTGGTTTTTGGAGGGGGTGTTAGCCTTGGATTTTCGGACAAATTGATCCTTACTCGACGAGCCCCATTTAAATGAGTATTAGCCTTAGATTTATAACATTTTTCATATCCAAGCCCTTTTTAGTTAATACTAGACTTCAAATTTATGAGTAATAGACCTTTCCCCCAAGCATGATTGAACTTAGTTTTTGGAGGGGGTGTTAGCCTTGGATTTTGGGACAAATCGATCCTGACTCGACGAGCCCCATCTAAATGAGTATTAGCCTTAGATTTATAACCTTGTTCATATCGAAGCGCTTTTTAGTTGGTATTAGACTTAAATTTTATGGGTAATAGACTTTTCCCCCAAACATGATTGAACTTGGGTTTTGGAGGGGGTGTTAGCCTTGAAATTTCGGACAAATTGATCCTGACTCGACGAGCCCCATTTAAATGAGTATTAGCCTTAGATTTATAACATTTTTCATATCCAAGCCCTTTTTAGTTGGTATTAGACTTCAAATTTATGGGTAATAGACTTTCCCCCCAAACATGATTGAACTTGGTTTTTGGAGGGGGTGTTAGCCTTGGATTTTGGGACACATTGATCCTGACTCGACGAGCCCCATTTAAATGAGTATTAGCCTCAGATTTATAACCTTGTTCATATCCAAGCCCTTTTTAGTTGGTATTAGACTTTAATTTTATGGGTAATAGACTTTTCCCCCAAACATGATTGAACTTGGTTTTTGGAGGGGGTGTTAGCCTTGGATTTTGGGACAAATTGATCCTGACTCGACGAGCCCCATTTAAATGAGTATTAGCCTTAGATTTATAACCTTGTTCATATCAAAGCGCTTTTTAGTTGGTATTAGACTTAAAATTTATGGGTAATAGACTTTTCCCCCAATCATGATTGAACTTGGGTTTTGGAGGGGGTGTTAGCCTTGAATTTTCGGACAAATTGATCCTGACTCGACGAGCCCCATTTAAATGAGTATTAGCCTTAGATTTATAACATTTTTCATATCCAAGCCCTTTTTAGTTAATACTAGACTTCAAATTTATGAGTAATAGACCTTTCCCCCAAGCATGATTGAACTTAGTTTTTGGAGGGGGTGTTAGCCTTGGATTTTGGGACAAATTGATCCTGACTCGACGTGCCCCATTTAAATGAGTATTAGCCTTAGATTTATAACCTTGTTCATATCCAAGCCCTTTTTAGTTGGTATTAGACTTCAAATTTATGGGCAATAGACTTTCCCCCCAAACATGATTGAACTTGGTTTTTGGAGGGGGTGTTAGCCTTGGATTTTGGGACACATTGATCCTGACTCGACGAGCCCCATTTAAATGAGTATTAGCCTCAGATTTATAACCTTGTTCATATCCAAGCCCTTTTTAGTTGGTATTAGACTTTAATTTTATGGGTAATAGACTTTTCCCTCAAGCATGATTGAACTTGGTTTTTGGAGGGGGTGTTAGCCTTGGATTTTCGGACAAATTGATCCTTACTCGACGAGCCCCATTTAAATGAGTATTAGCCTTAGATTTATAACATTTTTCATATCCAAGCCCTTTTTAGTTAATACTAGACTTCAAATTTATGAGTAATAGACCTTTCCCCCAAGCATGATTGAACTTCGTTTTTGGAGGGGGTGTTAGCCTTGGATTTTGGGACAAATTGATCCTGACTCGACGAGCCCCATCTAAATGAGTATTAGCCTTAGATTTATAACCTTGTTCATATCGAAGCGCTTTTTAGTTGGTATTAGACTTAAAATTTATGGGTAATAGACTTTTCCCCCAAACATGATTGAACTTGGGTTTTGGAGGGGGTGTTAGCCTTGCATTTTCGGACAAATTGATCCTGACTCGACGAGCCCTATTTAAATGAGTATTAGCCTTAGATTTATAACATTTTTCATATCCAAGCCCTTTTTAGTTGGTATTAGACTTCAAATTTATGGGTAATAGACTTTCCCCCCAAACATGATTGAACTTGGTTTTTGGAGGGGGTGTTAGCCTTGGATTTTGGGACACATTGATCCTGACTTGACGAGCCCCATTTAAATGAGTATTAGCCTCAGATTTATAACCTTGTTCATATCCAAGCCCTTTTTAGTTGGTATTAGACTTTAATTTTATGGGTAATAGACTTTTCCCCCAAACATGATTGAACTTGGTTTTTGGAGGGGGTGTTAGCCTTGGATTTTCAGACAAATTGATCCTGACTCGACGAGCCCCATTTAAATGAGTATTAGACTTAGATTTCTAACCTCATTCATATCCAAGGCCTTTTCAGTTGGTATTAGACTTCAAATTTATGGGTAATAGACTTTTCCCCCAAACTTGATTGAACTTGGTGGTGTTAGGCTTGGATTTTGGGACAAATTGATCCTGACTCGACGAGCCCCATTTAAATGAGTATTAGTCTTAGATTTCTAACCTTGTTCATATCCAAGCCCTTTTTAGTTGGTATTAGACTTTAATTTTATGGGTAATAGATTTTTCACCCAAGCATGATTGAACTTGGTGTTTAGAGGGGGTGTTAGCCTTGGATTTTCGGACAAATTGATCCTGACTCGGCGAACCCCATTTAAATGAGTATTAGCCTTAGATTTCTAAACTTGTTCATATCCAAGCCCTTTTTTGTTGGTTTTAGATTTCAAATTTATGGGTAATAGACTTTTCCCCCAAACATGATTGAACTTGGTTTTTGGAGTGGGTGTTAGCCTTGGATTTTTGGACAAATTGATCCTGACTCGACGAGCCCCATTTAAATGAGTATTAGCCTTAGATTTCTAACCTTGTTCATATCCAAGCCCTTTTTAGTTGGTATTAGACTTCAATTTTATGGGTAATAAACTTTTCCCCCAAGCATAATTGAACTTGGTTTTTGAAAGGGGTGTTAGCCTTGGTTTTTGGGAGAAATTGATCCTGACTCGACAAGCCCCATTTAAATGAGTATTAACCTTGTTCATATCCAAGCCCTTTTTAGTTTATATTAGACTTGAAATTTATGGGTAATAGACTTTCCCCCTAAACATGATTGAACTTGGTTTTTGGAGGGGTGTTAGCCTTGGATTTTCGGACAAATGGATCCTTACTCGACAAGCCCCATTTAAATGAGTATTAGCCTTAGATTTCTAACCTTGTTCGACTTTTCATATCCAAGCCCTTTTTAGATGGTATTAGACTTTAAATTTATGGGTAATAGACTTTTCCCCCAAACATGATTGAACTTGGTTTTTGGAGGGGGTGTTAGCCTTGGATTTTCGGACAAATTGATCCTGACTCGACGAGCCCCATTTAAATCAGTATTAACCTTAGATTTATAACCTTGTTCATATCTAATTCCTTTTTAGTTTGTATTAGACATCAATTTTATGGGTAATAGACTTTTCCCCCAAGCATGATTGAACTTGGTTTTTGGAGGGGGTGTTAGCCTTGGATTTTCGGACAAATGGATCCTTACTCGACGAGCCCCATTTAAATGAGTACTAGCCTTAGATTTCTAACCTTGTTCGACTTTTCACATCCAAGCCCTTTTTATTTGGTATTAGACTTCAATTTTATGGGTAATAGACTTTTCCCCCAAATATGATTGAACTTGGTTTTTGGACGGGGTGTTAGACTTGGATTTTCGGACAAATTGATCCTGACTCGACGAGCCCCATTTAAATAAGTATTAGACTTAGATTTCTAACCTTGTTCATATCCAAGCCCTTTTTAGTTGGTATTAGACTTCAAATTTATGGGTAATAGACTTTCCCCCCAAACATGATTGAACTTGGTTTTTGGAGGGGTGTTAGCCTTGGATTTTCGGACAAATTGATCCTGACTCGACGAGCCCCATTTAAATGAGTATTAGCCTTAGATTTCTAACCTTGTTCATATCCAAGCCCTTTTTAGATGGTATTAGACTTTAAATTTATGGGTAATAGACTTTTCCCCCAAGCATGATTGAACTTGGTTTTTGGAGGGGGTGTTAGCCTTGGATTTTGGGACAAATTGATCCTGACTCGACGAGCCCCATTTAAATGAGTATTAGCCTTAGATTTATAACCTTGTTCATATCCAAGCCCTTTTTAGTTAGTATTATACTTCAAATTTATGGGTAATAGACTTTCCCCCCAAACATGATTGAACTTGGTTTTTGGAGGGGGTGTTAGCCTTGGATTTTCGGACAAATTGATCCTGACTCGACGAGCCCCATTTAAATGAGTATTAGCCTTAGATTTCTAACCTTGTTCATATCCAAGCCCTTTTTAGTTGGTATTAGACTTCAAATTTATGGGTAATAGACTTTTCCCCCAAACATGATTGAACTTGGTTTTTGGAGGGGGTGTTAGCCTTGGATTTTCGGACAAATTGATCCTGACTCGACGAGCCCCATTTAAATGAGTATTAGCCTTAGATTTCTAACCTTGTTCATATCCAAGCCCTATTTAGTTAGTATTAGACTTCAATTTTATGGGTAATAGACTTTTCACCCAAGCATGATTGAACTTGGTTTTTGGAGGGGGTGTTAGCCTTGGATTTTGGGACAAATTGATCCTGACTCGACGAGCCCCATTTAAATGAGTATTAGCCTTAGATTTCTAAACTTGTTCATATCCAAGCCCTTTTTAGTTGGTATTAGATTTCAAATTTATGGGTAATAGACTTTTCCCCCAAACATGATTGAACTTGGTTTTTGGAGTGGGTGTTTGCCTTCGATTTTTGGACAAATTGATCCTAACTCGACGAGCCCCATTTAAATTAGTATTAGCCTTAGATTTCTAACCTTGTTCATATCCAAGCCCTTTTTAGTTGGTATTAGACTTCAATTTTATTGGTAATAGACTTTTCCCCCAAGCATGATTGAACTTGGTTTTTGGAGGGGGTGTTAGCCTTGAATTTTGGGACAAATTGATCCTGACTCGACGAGCCCCATTTAAATGAGTATTAGCCTTAGATTTCTAACCTTGTTCGACTTTTCATATCCAAGCCCTTTTTTGTTGGTATTCGACTTTAATTTTATGGGTAATAGACTTTTCCCCCAATCATGATTGAACTTGGTTTTTGGAGGGGGTGTTAGCCTTGGATTTTCGGATAAATTGATCCTGACTCGACGAGCCCCATTTAAATGAGTATTAGCCTTAGATTTCTAACCTTGTTCATATCCAAGCCCTTTTTAGTTGGTATTAGACTTCAATTTTATGGGTAATAGACTTTTCCCCCAAACATGATTGAACTTGGTTTTTGGAGGGGGTGTTAGCCTTGGATTTTGGGACAAATTGATCCTGACTCGACGAGCCCCATTTAATTGAGTATTAACCTTGTTCATATCCAAGCCCTTTTTAGTTTATATTAGACTTGAAATTTATGGATAATAGACTTTCCCCCTAAACATGATTGAACTTGGTTTTTGGAGGGGTGTTAGCCTTGGATTTTTGGACAAATTGATCCTGACTCGACGAGCCCCATTTAAATTAGTATTCGCCTTAGATTTCTAACCTTGTTCATATCCAAGCCCTTTTTAGTTGGTATTAGACTTCAATTTTATTGGTAATAGACTTTTCCCCCAAGCATGATTGAACTTGGTTTTTGGAGGGGGTGTTAGCCTTGAATTTTGGGACAAATTGATCCTGACTCGACGAGCCCCATGTAAATGAGTATTAGCATTAGATTTCTAACCTTGTTCATATCCAAGCCGTTTTTAGTTGGTATTAGACTTCAATTTTATGGGTAATAGACTTTTCCCCCAAGCATGATTGAACATGGTTTTTGGAGGGGGTATTAGCCTTGGATTTTGGGACAAATTGATCCTAACTCGACGAGCCCCATTTGAATGAGTATTAGCCTTAGATTTCTAACCTTGTTCATATCCAAGCCCTTTTTAGTTGGTATTAGACTTCAAATTTATGGGTAATAGACTTTTCTCCCAAACATGATTGAACTTGGTTTTTGAAGGGGGTGTTAGGCTTGGATTTTCTGACAAATTGATCCTGACTCGACGAGCCCGATTTAAATGAGTATTAGCCTTAGATTTCTAACCTTGTTCGACTTTTCATATCCAAGCCCTTTTTAGTTGGTATTAGACTTCAATTTTATGGGTAATAGACTTTTCCCCCAAACATGATTGAACTTGGTTTTTGGAGGGGGTGTTACCCTTGGATTTTGGGACAAATTGATCCTGACTCGACGAGCCCCATTTAAATGAGTATTAACCTTGTTCATATCCAAGCCCTTTTTAGTTGATATTAGACTTCAAATTTATGGGTAATAGACTTTCCCCCCAAACATGATTGAACTTGGTTTTTGGAGGGGGTGTTAGCCTTGGATTTTCGGACAAATTGATCCTGACTCGACGAGCCCCATTTAAATGAGTATTAGCCTTACATTTATAACCTTGTTCATATCTAATCCCTTTTTAGTTTGTATTAGACATCAATTTTATGGGTAATAGACTTTTCCCCCAAGCATGATTGAACTTGGTTTTTTGAGGGGGTGTTAGCCTTGGATTTTCGGACAAATGGATCCTTACTCGACGAGCCCCATTTAAATGAGTACTAGCCTTAGATTTCTAACCTTGTTCGACTTTTCATATCCAAGCCCTTTTTAGTTGGTATTAGACTTCAATTTTATGGGTAATAGACTTTTCCCCCAAATATGATTGAACTTGGTTTTTGGAGGGGGTGTTTGACTTGGATTTTCGGACAAATTGATCCTGACTCGACGAGCCCCATTTAAATGAGTATTAGACTTAGATTTCTAACCTTGTTCATATCCAAGCCCTTTTTAGTTGTATTAGACTTCAAATTTATGGGTAATAGACTTTTCCCCCAAGCATGATTGAACTTGGTTTTTGAAGGGGGTGTTAGCCTTGGATTTTGTGACAAATTGATCCTGACTCGACGAGCCCAATTTAAATGAGTATTAGCCTTAGATTTCTAACCTTGTTGATATCCAAGCCCTTTTTAGATGGTATTAGACTTTAAATTTATGGGTAATAGACTTTCCCCCCAAACATGATTGAACTTGGTTTTTGGAGTGGGTGTTAGCCTTGGATTTTCGGAAAAATTGATCCTGACTCGACGAGCCCCATTTAAATGAGTATTAGCCTTAGATTTCTAACCTTGTTCATATCCAAGCCGTTTTTAGTTGGTATTAGACTTCAAATTTATGGGTAATAGACTTTTCCCCCATAACATGATTGAACTTGGTTTTTGGAGGGGGTGTTAGGCTTGGATTTTGGGACAAATTGATCCTGACTCGACGAGCCCCATTTAAATGAGTATTAGCCTTAGATTTCTAACCTTGTTCATATCCAAGCCCTTTTTAGTTAGTATTAGACTTCAATTTTATGGGTAATAGACTTTTCACCCAAGCATGATTGAACTTGGTTTTTGGAGGGGGTGTTAGCCTTGGATTTTCGGACAAATTGATCCTGACTCGACGAGCCCCATTTAAATGAGTATTAGCCTTAGATTTCTAAACTTGTTCATATCCAAGCCCTTTTTAGTTGGTATTAGATTTCAAATTTATGGGTAATAGACTTTTCCCCCAAACATGATTGAACTTGGTTTTTGGAGTGGGTGTTAGCCTTGGATTTTTGGACAAATTGATCCTGACTCGACGAGCCCCATTTAAATGAGTATTAGCCTTAGATTTCTAAACTTGTTCATATCCAAGCCCTTTTTAGTTGGTATTAGATTTCAAATTTATGGGTAATAGACTTTCCCCCCAAACATGATTGAACTTGGTTTTTGGAGTGGGTGTTAGCCTTGGATTTTTGGACAAATTGATCCTGACTCGACGAGCCCCATTTAAATTAGTATTCGCCTTAGATTTCTAACCTTGTTCATATCCAAGCCCTTTTTAGTTGGTATTAGACTTCAATTTTATTGGTAATAGACTTTTCCCCCAAGCATGATTGAACTTGGTTTTTGGAGGGGGTGTTAGCCTTGAATTTTGGGACAAATTGATCCTGACTCGACGAGCCCCATGTAAATGAGTATTAGCCTTAGATTTCTAACCTTGTTCATATCCAAGCCCTTTTTAGTTGGTATTAGACTTCAAATTTATGGGTAATAGACTTTTCTCCCAAACATGATTGAACTTGGTTTTTGAAGGGGGTGTTAGCCTTGGATTTTCTGACAAATTGATCCTGACTCGACGAGCCCGATTTAAATGAGTATTAGCCTTAGATTTCTAACCTTGTTCGACTTTTCATATCCAAGCCCTTTTTAGTTGGTATTAGACTTCAATTTTATGGGTAATAGACTTTTCCCCCAAACATGATTGAACTTGGTTTTTGGAGGGGGTGTTACCCTTGGATTTTGGGACAAATTTATCCTGACTCGACGAGCCCCATTTAAATGAGTATTAACCTTGTTCATATCCAAGCCCTTTTTAGTTGATATTAGACTTCAAATTTATGGGTAATAGACTTTCCCCCCAAACATGATTGAACTTGGTTTTTGGAGGGGGTGTTAGCCTTGGATTTTCGGACAAATTGATCCTGACTCGACGAACCCCATTTAAATGAGTATTAGCCTTACATTTATAACCTTGTTCATATCTAATCCCTTTTTAGTTTGTATTAGACATCAATTTTATGGGTAATAGACTTTTCCCCCAAGCATGATTGAACTTGGTTTTTTGAGGGGGTGTTAGCCTTGGATTTTCGGACAAATGGATCCTTACTCGACGAGCCCCATTTAAATGAGTGCTAGCCTTAGATTTCTAACCTTGTTCGACTTTTCATATCCAAGCCCTTTTTAGTTGGTATTAGACTTCAATTTTATGGGTAAAAGACTTTTCCCCCAAATATGATTGAACTTGGTTTTTGGAGGGGGTGTTTGACTTGGATTTTCGGACAAATTGATCCTGACTCGACGAGCCCCATTTAAATGAGTATTAGACTTAGATTTCTAACCTTGTTCATATCCAAGCCCTTTTTAGTTGTATTAGACTTCAAATTTATGGGTAATAGACTTTTCCCCCAAGCATGATTGAACTTGGTTTTTGAAGGGGGTGTTAGCCTTGGATTTTGTGACAAATTGATCCTGACTCGACGAGCCCAATTTAAATGAGTATTAGCCTTAGATTTCTAACCTTGTTGATATCCAAGCCCTTTTTAGATGGTATTAGACTTTAAATTTATGGGTAATAGACTTTCTCCCCAAACATGATTGAACTTGGTTTTTGGAGTGGGTGTTAGCCTTGGATTTTCGGACAAATTGATCCTGACTCGACGAGCCCCATTTAAATGAGTATTAGCCTTAGATTTCTAACCTTGTTCATATCCAAGCCGTTTTTAGTTGGTATTAGACTTCAAATTTATGGGTAATAGACTTTTCCCCCATAACATGATTGAACTTGGTTTTTGGAGGGGGTGTTAGGCTTGGATTTTGGGACAAATTGATCCTGACTCGACGAGCCCCATTTAAATGAGTATTAGCCTTAGATTTCTAACCTTGTTCATATCCAAGCCCTTTTTAGTTAGTATTAGACTTCAATTTTATGGGTAATAGACTTTTCACCCAAGCATGATTGAACTTGGTTTTTGGAGGGGGTGTTAGCCTTGGATTTTCGGACAAATTGATCCTGACTCGACGAGCCCCATTTAAATGAGTATTAGCCTTAGATTTCTAAACTTGTTCATATCCAAGCCCTTTTTAGTTGGTATTAGATTTCAAATTTATGGGTAATAGACTTTTCCCCCAAACATGATTGAACTTGGTTTTTGGAGTGGGTGTTAGCCTTGGATTTTTGGACAAATTGATCCTGACTCGACGAGCCCCATTTAAATGAGTATTAGCCTTAGATTTCTAAACTTGTTCATATCCAAGCCCTTTTTAGTTGGTATTAGATTTCAAATTTATGGGTAATAGACTTTCCCCCCAAACATGATTGAACTTGGTTTTTGGAGTGGGTGTTAGCCTTGGATTTTTGGACAAATTGATCCTGACTCGACGAGCCCCATTTAAATTAGTATTCGCCTTAGATTTCTAACCTTGTTCATATCCAAGCCCTTTTTAGTTGGTATTAGACTTCAATTTTATTGGTAATAGACTTTTCCCCCAAGCATGATTGAACTTGGTTTTTGGAGGGGGTGTTAGCCTTGAATTTTGGGACAAATTGATCCTGACTCGACGAGCCCCATGTAAATGAGTATTAGCCTTAGATTTCTAACCTTGTTCATATCCAAGCCCTTTTTAGTTGGTATTAGACTTCAAATTTATGGGTAATAGACTTTTCTCCCAAACATGATTGAACTTGGTTTTTGAAGGGGGTGTTAGCCTTGGATTTTCTGACAAATTGATCCTGACTCGACGAGCCCCATTTAAATGAGTATTAGCCTTAGATTTCTAACCTTGTTCGACTTTTCATATCCAAGCCCTTTTTAGTTGGTATTAGACTTCAATTTTATGGGTAATAGACTTTTCCCCCAAACATGATTGAACTTGGTTTTTGGAGGGGGTGTTACCCTTGGATTTTGGGACAAATTGATCCTGACTCGACGAGCCCCATTTAAATGAGTATTAACCTTGTTCATATCCAAGCCCTTTTTAGTTGATATTAGACTTCAAATTTATGGGTAATAGACTTTCCCCCCAAACATGATTGAACTTGGTTTTTGGAGGGGGTGTTAGCCTTGGATTTTCGGACAAATTGATCCTGACTCGACGAGCCCCATTTAAATGAGTATTAGCCTTACATTTATAACCTTGTTCATATCTAATCCCTTTTTAGTTTGTATTAGACATCAATTTTATGGGTAATAGACTTTTCCCCCAAGCATGATTGAACTTGGTTTTTTGAGGGGGTGTTAGCCTTGGATTTTCGGACAAATGGATCCTTACTCGACGAGCCCCATTTAAATGAGTGCTAGCCTTAGATTTCTAACCTTGTTCGACTTTTCATATCCAAGCCCTTTTTAGTTGGTATTAGACTTCAATTTTATGGGTAAAAGACTTTTCCCCCAAATATGATTGAACTTGGTTTTTGGAGGGGGTGTTTGACTTGGATTTTCGGACAAATTGATCCTGACTCGACGAGTCCCATTTAAATGAGTATTAGACTTAGATTTCTAACCTTGTTCATATCCAAGCCCTTTTTAGTTCTATTAGACTTCAAATTTATGGGTAATAGACTTTTCCCCCAAGCATGATTGAACTTGGTTTTTGAAGGGGGTGTTAGCCTTGGATTTTGTGACAAATTGATCCTGACTGGACGAGCCCAATTTAAATGAGTATTAGCCTTAGATTTCTAACCTTGTTGATATCCAAGCCCTTTTTAGATGGTATTAGACTTTAAATTTATGGGTAATAGACTTTCCCCCCAAACATGATTGAACTTGGTTTTTGGAGTGGGTGTTAGCCTTGGATTTTCGGACAAATTGATCCTGACTCGACGAGCCCCATTTAAATGAGTATTAGCCTTAGATTTCTAACCTTGTTCATATCCAAGCCGTTTTTAGTTGGTATTAGACTTCAAATTTATGGGTAATAGACTTTTCCCCCATAACATGATTGAACTTGGTTTTTGGAGGGGGTGTTAGGCTTGGATTTTGGGACAAATTGATCCTGACTCGACGAGCCCCATTTAAATGAGTATTAGCCTTAGATTTCTAACCTTGTTCATATCCAAGCCCTTTTTAGTTAGTATTAGACTTCAATTTTATGGGTAATAGACTTTTCACCCAAGCATGATTGAACTTGGTTTTTGGAGGGGGTGTTAGCCTTGGATTTTCGGACAAATTGATCCTGACTCGACGAGCCCCATTTAAATGAGTATTAGCCTTAGATTTCTAAACTTGTTCATATCCAAGCCCTTTTTAGTTGGTATTAGATTTCAAATTTATGGGTAATAGACTTTTCCCCCAAACATGATTGAACTTGGTTTTTGGAGTGGGTGTTAGCCTTGGATTTTTGGACAAATTGATCCTGACTCGACGAGCCCCATTTAAATGAGTATTAGCCTTAGATTTCTAAACTTGTTCATATCCAAGCCCTTTTTAGTTGGTATTAGATTTCAAATTTATGGGTAATAGACTTTCCCCCCAAACATGATTGAACTTGGTTTTTGGAGTGGGTGTTAGCCTTGGATTTTTGGACAAATTGATCCTGACTCGACGAGCCCCATTTAAATTAGTATTCGCCTTAGATTTCTAACCTTGTTCATATCCAAGCCCTTTTTAGTTGGTATTAGACTTCAATTTTATTGGTAATAGACTTTTCCCCCAAGCATGATTGAACTTGGTTTTTGGAGGGGGTGTTAGCCTTGAATTTTGGGACAAATTGATCCTGACTCGACGAGCCCCATGTAAATGAGTATTAGCCTTAGATTTCTAACCTTGTTCATATCCAAGCCCTTTTTAGTTGGTATTAGACTTCAAATTTATGGGTAATAGACTTTTCTCCCAAACATGATTGAACTTGGTTTTTGAAGGGGGTGTTAGCCTTGGATTTTCTGACAAATTGATCCTGACTCGACGAGCCCCATTTAAATGAGTATTAGCCTTAGATTTCTAACCTTGTTCGACTTTTCATATCCAAGCCCTTTTTAGTTGGTATTAGACTTCAATTTTATGGGTAATAGACTTTTCCCCCAAACATGATTGAACTTGGTTTTTGGAGGGGGTGTTACCCTTGGATTTTGGGACAAATTGATCCTGACTCGACGAGCCCCATTTAAATGAGTATTAACCTTGTTCATATCCAAGCCCTTTTTAGTTGATATTAGACTTCAAATTTATGGGTAATAGACTTTCCCCCCAAACATGATTGAACTTGGTTTTTGGAGGGGGTGTTAGCCTTGGATTTTCGGACAAATTGATCCTGACTCGACGAGCCCCATTTAAATGAGTATTAGCCTTACATTTATAACCTTGTTCATATCTAATCCCTTTTTAGTTTGTATTAGACATCAATTTTATGGGTAATAGACTTTTCCCCCAAGCATGATTGAACTTGGTTTTTTGAGGGGGTGTTAGCCTTGGATTTTCGGACAAATGGATCCTTACTCGACGAGCCCCATTTAAATGAGTGCTAGCCTTAGATTTCTAACCTTGTTCGACTTTTCATATCCAAGCCCTTTTTAGTTGGTATTAGACTTCAATTTTATGGGTAAAAGACTTTTCCCCCAAATATGATTGAACTTGGTTTTTGGAGGGGGTGTTTGACTTGGATTTTCGGACAAATTGATCCTGACTCGACGAGTCCCATTTAAATGAGTATTAGACTTAGATTTCTAACCTTGTTCATATCCAAGCCCTTTTTAGTTCTATTAGACTTCAAATTTATGGGTAATAGACTTTTCCCCCAAGCATGATTGAACTTGGTTTTTGAAGGGGGTGTTAGCCTTGGATTTTGTGACAAATTGATCCTGACTGGACGAGCCCAATTTAAATGAGTATTAGCCTTAGATTTCTAACCTTGTTGATATCCAAGCCCTTTTTAGATGGTATTAGACTTTAAATTTATGGGTAATAGACTTTCCCCCCAAACATGATTGAACTTGGTTTTTGGAGTGGGTGTTAGCCTTGGATTTTCGGACAAATTGATCCTGACTCGACGAGCCCCATTTAAATGAGTATTAGCCTTAGATTTCTAACCTTGTTCATATCCAAGCCGTTTTTAGTTGGTATTAGACTTCAAATTTATGGGTAATAGACTTTTCCCCCATAACATGATTGAACTTGGTTTTTGGAGGGGGTGTTAGGCTTGGATTTTGGGACAAATTGATCCTGACTCGACGAGCCCCATTTAAATGAGTATTAGCCTTAGATTTCTAACCTTGTTCATATCCAAGCCCTTTTTAGTTAGTATTAGACTTCAATTTTATGGGTAATAGACTTTTCACCCAAGCATGATTGAACTTGGTTTTTGGAGGGGGTGTTAGCCTTGGATTTTCGGACAAATTGATCCTGACTCGACGAGCCCCATTTAAATGAGTATTAGCCTTAGATTTCTAAACTTGTTCATATCCAAGCCCTTTTTAGTTGGTATTAGATTTCAAATTTATGGGTAATAGACTTTTCCCCCAAACATGATTGAACTTGGTTTTTGGAGTGGGTGTTAGCCTTGGATTTTTGGACAAATTGATCCTGACTCGACGAGCCCCATTTAAATGAGTATTAGCCTTAGATTTCTAAACTTGTTCATATCCAAGCCCTTTTTAGTTGGTATTAGATTTCAAATTTATGGGTAATAGACTTTCCCCCCAAACATGATTGAACTTGGTTTTTGGAGTGGGTGTTAGCCTTGGATTTTTGGACAAATTGATCCTGACTCGACGAGCCCCATTTAAATTAGTATTCGCCTTAGATTTCTAACCTTGTTCATATCCAAGCCCTTTTTAGTTGGTATTAGACTTCAATTTTATTGGTAATAGACTTTTCCCCCAAGCATGATTGAACTTGGTTTTTGGAGGGGGTGTTAGCCTTGAATTTTGGGACAAATTGATCCTGACTCGACGAGCCCCATGTAAATGAGTATTACCCTTAGATTTCTAACCTTGTTCATATCCAAGCCGTTTTTAGTTGGTATTAGACTTCAATTTTATGGGTAATAGACTTTTCCCCCAAGCATGATTGAACTTGGTTTTTGGAGGGGGTATTAGCCTTGGATTTTGGGACAAATTGATCCTAACTCGACGAGCCCCATTTAAATGAGTATTAGCCTTAGATTTCTAACCTTGTTCATATCCAAGCCCTTTTTAGTTGGTATTAGACTTCAAATTTATGGGTAATAGACTTTTCTCCCAAACATGATTGAACTTGGTTTTTGAAGGGGGTGTTAGCCTTGGATTTTCTGACAAATTGATCCTGACTCGACGAGCCCCATTTAAATGAGTATTAGCCTTAGATTTCTAACCTTGTTCGACTTTTCATATCCAAGCCCTTTTTAGTTGGTATTAGACTTCAATTTTATGGGTAATAGACTTTTCCCCCAAACATGATTGAACTTGGTTTTTGGAGGGGGTGTTACCCTTGGATTTTGGGACAAATTGATCCTGACTCGACGAGCCCCATTTAAATGAGTATTAACCTTGTTCATATCCAAGCCGTTTTTAGTTGGTATTAGACTTCAAATTTATGGGTAATAGACTTTTCCCCCATAACATGATTGAACTTGGTTTTTGGAGGGGGTGTTAGGCTTGGATTTTGGGACAAATTGATCCTGACTCGACGAGCCCCATTTAAATGAGTATTAGCCTTACATTTATAACCTTGTTCATATCTAATCCCTTTTTAGTTTGTATTAGACATCAATTTTATGGGTAATAGACTTTTCCCCCAAGCATGATTGAACTTGGTTTTTTGAGGGGGTGTTAGCCTTGGATTTTCGGACAAATGGATCCTTACTCGACGAGCCCCATTTAAATGAGTGCTAGCCTTAGATTTCTAACCTTGTTCGACTTTTCATATCCAAGCCCTTTTTAGTTGGTATTAGACTTCAATTTTATGGGTAAAAGACTTTTCCCCCAAATATGATTGAACTTGGTTTTTGGAGGGGGTGTTTGACTTGGATTTTCGGACAAATTGATCCTGACTCGACGAGCCCCATTTAAATGAGTATTAGACTTAGATTTCTAACCTTGTTCATATCCAAGCCCTTTTTAGTTGTATTAGACTTCAAATTTATGGGTAATAGACTTTTCCCCCAAGCATGATTGAACTTGGTTTTTGAAGGGGGTGTTAGCCTTGGATTTTGTGACAAATTGATCCTGACTCGACGAGCCCAATTTAAATGAGTATTAGCCTTAGATTTCTAACCTTGTTGATATCCAAGCCCTTTTTAGATGGTATTAGACTTTAAATTTATGGGTAATAGACTTTCCCCCCAAACATGATTGAACTTGGTTTTTGGAGTGGGTGTTAGCCTTGGATTTTCGGACAAATTGATCCTGACTCGACGAGCCCCATTTAAATGAGTATTAGCCTTAGATTTCTAACCTTGTTCATATCCAAGCCGTTTTTAGTTGGTATTAGACTTCAAATTTATGGGTAATAGACTTTTCCCCCATAACATGATTGAACTAGGTTTTTGGAGGGGGTGTTAGGCTTGGATTTTGGGACAAATTGATCCTGACTCGACGAGCCCCATTTAAATGAGTATTAGCCTTAGATTTCTAACCTTGTTCATATCCAAGCCCTTTTTAGTTAGTATTAGACTTCAATTTTATGGGTAATAGACTTTTCACCCAAGCATGATTGAACTTGGTTTTTGGAGGGGGTGTTAGCCTTGGATTTTCGGACAAATTGATCCTGACTCGACGAGCCCCATTTAAATGAGTATTAGCCTTTGATTTCTAAACTTGTTCATATCCAAGCCCTTTTTAGTTGGTATTAGATTTCAAATTTATGGGTAATAGACTTTTCCCCCAAACATGATTGAACTTGGTTTATGGAGTGGGTGTTAGCCTTGGATTTTTGGACAAATTGATCCTGACTCGACGAGCCCCATTTAAATGAGTATTAGCCTTAGATTTCTAAACTTGTTCATATCCAAGCCCTTTTTAGTTGGTATTAGATTTCAAATTTATGGGTAATAGACTTTCCCCCCAAACATGATTGAACTTGGTTTTTGGAGTGGGTGTTAGCCTTGGATTTTTGGACAAATTGATCCTGACTCGACGAGCCCCATTTAAATTAGTATTCGCCTTAGATTTCTAACCTTGTTCATATCCAAGCCCTTTTTAGTTGGTATTAGACTTCAATTTTATTGGTAATAGACGTTTCCCCCAAGCATGATTGAACTTGGTTTTTGGAGGGGGTGTTAGCCTTGAATTTTGGGACAAATTGATCCTGACTCGACGAGCCCCATGTAAATGAGTATTAGCCTTAGATTTCTAACCTTGTTCATATCCAAGCCATTTTTAGTTGGTATTAGACTTCAATTTTATGGGTAATAGACTTTTCCCCCAAGCATGATTGAACTTGGTTTTTGGAGGGGGTATTAGCCTTGGATTTTGGGACAAATTGATCCTAACTCGACGAGCCCCATTTAAATGAGTATTAGCCTTAGATTTCTAACCTTGTTCATATCCAAGCCCTTTTTAGTTGGTATTAGACTTCAAATTTATGGGTAATAGACTTTTCTCCCAAACATGATTGAACTTGGTTTTTGAAGGGGGTGTTAGCCTTGGATTTTCTGACAAATTGATCCTGACTCGACGAGCCCCATTTAAATGAGTATTAGCCTTAGATTTCTAACCTTGTTCGACTTTTCATATCCAAGCCCTTTTTAGTTGGTATTAGACTTCAATTTTATGGGTAATAGACTTTTCCCCCAAACATGATTGAACTTGGTTTTTGGAGGGGGTGTTACCCTTGGATTTTGGGACAAATTGATCCTGACTCGACGAGCCCCATTTAAATGAGTATTAACCTTGTTCATATCCAAGCCCTTTTTAGTTGATATTAGACTTCAAATTTATGGGTAATAGACTTTCCCCCCAAACATGATTGAACTTGGTTTTTGGAGGGGGTGTTAGCCTTGGATTTTTGGACAAATTGATCCTGACTCGACGAACCCCATTTAAATGAGTATTAGCCTTACATTTATAACCTTGTTCATATCTAATCCCTTTTTAGTATGTATTAGACATCAATTTTATGGGTAATAGACTTTTCCCCCAAGCATGATTGAACTTGGTTTTTTGAGGGGGTGTTAGCCTTGGATTTTCGGACAAATGGATCCTTACTCGACGAGCCCCATTTAAATGAGTACTAGCCTTAGATTTCTAACCTTGTTCGACTTTTCACATCCAAACTCTTTTTAGTTGGTATTAGACTTCAATTTTATGGGTAATAGACTTTTCCCCCAAATATGATTGAACTTGGTTTTTGGAGGGGGTGTTAGACTTGGATTTTCGGACAAATTGATCCTGACTCGACGAGCCCCATTTAAATGAGTATTAGACTTAGATTTCTAACCTTGTTCATATCCAAGCCCTTTTTAGTTGGTATTAGACTTCAAATTTTTGGGTAATAGACTTTTCCCCCAAGCATGATTGAACTTGGTTTTTGAAGGGGGTGTTAGCCTTGGATTTTGTGACAAATTGATCCTGACTCGACGAGCCCCATTTAAATGAGTATTAGCCTTAGATTTCTAACCTTGTTCATATCCAAGCCCTTTTTAGATGGTATTAGACTTTAAATTTATGGGTAATAGACTTTTCCCCCAAACATGATTGAACTTAGTTTTTGGAGGGGGTGTTAGCCTTGGATTTTGGGACAAATTGATCCTGACTCGACGAGCCCCATTAAAATGAGTATTAGCCTTAAATTTCTAACCTTGTTCATATCCAAGCCCTTTTTAGTTAGTATTAGACTTCAATTTTATGGGTAATAGACTTTCCACCCAAGCATGATTGAACTTGGTTTTTGGAGGGGGTGTTAGCCTTGGATTTTTGGACAAATTGATCCTGACTCGACGAGCCCCATTTAAATGAGTATTAGCCTTAGATTTCTAAACTTGTTCATATCCAAGCCCTTTTTAGTTTGTATTAGATTTCAAATTTATGGGTAATAGACTTTTCCCCCAACCATGATTGAACTTGGTTTTTGGAGTGGGTGTTAGCCTTGGATTTTCGGACAAATTGATCCTGACTCGACGAGCCCCATTTAAATGAGTATTAGCCTTAGATTTCTAACCTTGTTCATATCCAAGCCGTTTTTAGTTGGTATTAGACTTCAAATTTACGGGTAATAGACTTTTCCCCCATAACATGATTGAACTTGGTTTCTGGAGGGGGTGTTAGGCTTGGATTTTGGGACAAATTGATCCTGACTCGACGTGCCCCATTTAAATGAGTATTAGCCTTAGATTTCTAACCTTGTTCATATCCAAGCCCTTTTTAGTTAGTATTAGACTTCAATTTTATGGGTAATAGACTTTTCACCCAAGCATGATTGAACTTGGTTTTTGGAGGGGGTGTTACCCTTGGATTTTCGGACAAATTGATCCTGACTCGACGAGCCCCATTTAAATGAGTATTAGCCTTAGATTTCTAAACTTGTTCATATCCAAGCCCTTTTTAGTTGGTATTAGATTTCAAATTTATGGGTAATAGACTTTTCCCCCAAACATGATTGAACTTGGTTTTTGGAGTGGGTGTTAGCCTTGGATTTTCGGACAAATTGATCCTGACTCGACGAGCCCCATTTAAATGAGTATTAGCCTTAGATTTCTAAACTTGTTCATATCCAAGCCCTTTTTAGTTGGTATTAGATTTCAAATTTATGGGTAATAGACTTTTCCCCCAAACATGATTGAACTTGGTTTTTGGAGTGGGTGTTAGCCTTGGATTTTCGAACAAATTGATCCTGACTCGACGAGCCCCATTTAAATGAGTATTAGCCTTAGATTTCTAACCTTGTTCATATCCAAGCCGTTTTTAGTTGGTGTTAGACTTCAATTTTAAGGGTAATAGACTTTTCCCCCAAGCATGATTGAACTTGGTTTTTGGAGGGGGTATTAGCCTTGGATTTTGGGACAAATTGATCCTGACTCGACGAACCCCATTTAAATGAGTATTAGCCTTAGATTTCTAACCTTGTTCGACTTTTCATATCCAAGCCCTTTTTTGTTTGTATTCGACTTCAATTTTATGGGTAATAGACTTTTCCCCCAATCATGATTGAACTTGGTTTTTGGAGGGGGTGTTAGCCTTGGATTTTCGGACAAATTGATCCTGACTCGACGAGCCCCATTTAAATGAGTATTAGCCTTAGATTTCTAACCTTGTTCATATCCAAGGCCTTTTTAGTTGGTATTAGATTTCAAATTTATGGGTAATAGACTTTTCCCCCAAACATGATTGAACTTGGTTTTTGGAGGGGGTGTTAGGCTTGGATTTTGGGACAAATTGATCCTGACTCGACGAGCCCCATTTAAATGAGTATTAGCCTTACATTTCTAACCTTGTTCATATCCAAGCCCTTTTTAGTTAGTATTAGACTTCAATTTTATGGGTAATAGACTTTTCACCCAAGCATGATTGAACTTGGTTTTTGGAGGGGGTGTTAGCCTTGGATTTTTGGGCAAATTGATCCTGACTCGACGAGCCCCATTTAAATGAGTATTAGCCTTAGATTTCTAACCTTGTTCCGCTTTTCATATCCAAGCCCTTTTTAGTTGGTATTAGACTTTAATTTTATGGGTAATAGACTTTTCCCCCAAGCATGATTGAACTTGGGTTTTGGAGGGGGAGTTAGCCTTGGATTTTCGGACAAATTGATCCTGACTCGACGAGCCCCATTTAAATGAGTATTAGCCTTAGATTTCTAACCTTGTTCATATCCAAGTCCTTTTTAGTTGGTATTAGATTTCTAATTTATAGGTAATAGACCTTTCCCCCAAACACGATTGAACTTGGGTTTTGGAGGGGTTGTTAGCCTTGGATTTTCGGATAAATTGATCCTGACTCGACTAGCCCCATTTAAATGAGTATTAGCCTTAGATTTCTAACCTTGTTCGACTTTTCATATCCAAGCCCTTTTTAGTTGGTATTAGACTTCAATTTTATGGGTAATAGACTTTTCCCCCAAGCATGATTGAACTTGGTTTTTGGAGGGGGTGTTAGCCTTGGATTTTCGGACAAATTGATCCTGACTCGACTAGCCCCATTTAAATGAGTATTAGTCTTAGATTTCTAACCTTGTTCGTCTTTTCATCTCCAAGCCCTTTTTAGTTGGTATTAGACTTCAATTTATGGGTAATAGACTTTTCCCCCAAGCATGATTGAACTTGGTTTTTGGAGGGGGTGTTAGCCTTGGATTTTCGGACAAATTGATCCTGACTCGACGAGCCCCATTTAAATGAGTATTAGCCTTAGATTTCTAACCTTGTTCATACCCAAGCCCTTTTTAGTTGGTATTAGACTTCAAATTTATGGGTAATAGACTTTTCCCCCAAGCATGATTGAACTTGGTTTTTGGAGGGGGTGTTAGCCTTGGATTTTCGGACAAATTAATCAAACAAAAACAAAAATTATCATTGTTATTACTGTCAAAACAATAAAAATTATCAAATTATCCCGAGATAAAAAAAAACCTAAAAACATTAACAAAAGAGTAAGTAAGAAAAAAAAATTATTATTATTATTATTATGTTAATAATGGAAAAAATAAAATAAATGAAAGATTAAAAATATCGTAAAAACTTTAACAAAAGATCAAACAAAAAAATAAAATAAAAATTATCAAGTAAAAAAAAGTCATCGGATATAAAAATAAAAAAATGAATAAAAAACTAGAAGAAAGAACAAATGGAAAAAAAAAAACACAAATATCAATTTTTAAATGATCATAGATACAAAATAAAATTTAAGAGCTATTTTTTTTGGAAAAAATATCACCTCAACAAATAAGAAAATAAAAAAAATTAAAAATCAAAGCTAAGAGCACGCTTATATATACATGAACAAAAGTAGAGATTATTCTAGAAATAAAAAGAAATAAAGGGATTAAAATAAAAAATTAAAAGTATAAGGGCCAAAATAAAAATCAAATATAAAGGGATTAAAATCCTAAATTAAAAGTATAAGGGCCGAAATGAAAATTAAATATATTATTAATTTTAATAAAAGGATCAAATTGAAGAGATTGAAACTTCTGTACCGTATTTATTGAGTTATTTAAGCCCAATCAGGAAATTAAAAGAAGGAGGACCGAAGTGAAAAATGGACATTCAATCAATTCCAATTGGAGGACCCAATCGCACTAAATCAAAACTTATATAACAAAAATCAGGACTAAAAACAAAATTGAAAGTAAAGGGACCGAAGTGAAAAGTAACAAAACATGGGGGACTCTCCTGCACTTTTACGTGCAGGAGAGAGAGAAACGTGTCCAGCGACTTTAACAGACCGCCACCGTGTCCACGGACATTTTCAGGTAAAACGCACCGCCTAGGGAGGAAGAGCACGCACAGGCGCATCGGGATAGACTCCAGAAACCCATCTTCGGCCACCGTGTGACGCCTCACACGCCACCTAAACAGGGCGTGGGGCGGAAAACCGTGTGGCGCGTGCCCATCACGCTCTGACAGTTACTGAAAGAAATAAAAAAAAATGAGGTCAATTACTGTCCTGCCCCTGATCCCAAAGCACCATTTTTGTCTTATTATGGGCTAAAACCATATGTAGCCAATTTCGAAAATTAATAAAATAAGCAGAAGATCAGCGGGGCGGACCAGACCGAGTCGGTCCGATGTGCGTAATGACAACGGAGCCCCTGATTCTGACGACGTTTTTTGTCGTTTTCGAGGGGCGTTTTGGTTAATACACTGTTCATACACATGTTCAAATGCTAAAATATAATTATCCCAGACAGAATTCGACCTTCCATATCATCGTAATACCCTTGTCCCACTTTATCGGTGCCTCTCTCAACCTACAAGACGCAGGATACAAGCTAAGAGAAAGGGTGATGAGGTCGCATCAACTGATATCTATTTAACGGAAAACAGTCTCCTCTGAATAAAACAGTTAAAATGAAGAAATTCATCAGCACATGCTCCGTTTATATCTTAAACATTATCAGTATAGTGCGCAGTGAACAAAACACTGCAGATGAAGGAGACAGGCAAAGCGCAAATGATCATGCTATCAGACCTCAAAAATTTGTACGTTCAATGAATTTAATTCTGACCAAGATAATAATGCTTACACTGTTTCAATCACATGTAACCAGAAGAACATTTTATTCCTAGCAGGCAATAACAACCTTCAAACAAGATTGAGTCTCAAAACAAACAGCAACCAACATCGCCATGGATCCTTACTTGATGAAATATGAATTGGATAGTGATCAAAGGGCTCGGCGCATCCCTTTTTTGGGCTTCTTCACAAAACTCAATCTAATCTGCTTAAGCCGCCTCCTCTTCCTTGCCATTTTCTCTGGCAATGTCTCCCTCCTCTTCTCTTTCTTTACAGCCTTCGGTTTTTTCATAAACTTCTTATCCACCCTATACTCTTTGGGTGTCACTGTCACCCCATTGCTCAATGCTTCGTTATAAAGAACATTTGCTTTATCAAGACGATTATGTGCACACCACTTCCCCATCAACAAATCGCAAGTCTTGATCCCAGGCTTGCAACCATCTGCCTTCATCATCTCAAACACACTCATAGCATGCTCAAGCCTCTCGATCCCACACAAAATCTTCAAAAATCCATAATAAGCCTTCGTATCCAGCATATTGTTAGCAGTAACACCAGCTCACATACAGCAAATGAGAGAATCAAGGATGTAAATCCCACAGGAAAAGATCAAGGACACGAAGATCAGGCAATCACCATCAATGGTGTAACGGCTTGATATTATTATAGAATGTACATATTTCATTCCTTTTATAGATTATAGCATTTACTTGTTTACTGTAAATCTTCTCTATATAATGAAATACAAACAGCATCCACCAGTGTGCTGGATAATCAATTTACTGGTTTACAAAACCTTACATGGTATCAGAGCTATACGATTAACATCATTTGATCCTATGGCCTCAGAAAACACTTCCACTACTCTTTCTTTCAACACAATGGTCCACATGATCACTGTCAAATTATCTTCCACCAATTTTCTTCTTTGGCGCAGTCAAGTGATTCCACTACTGCAATGCCAGAAATTGTATGGCTATGTTGATGGTATCAGAGCCTTGTTGACCCAGCGGTCACGAGTTCAAATCTCACCACTCTCATTCTATTTGATAAAAAAAAATCAAGCACAAGGTAATGGGGGCCTGTGCAAGTTTCAAGCCCAAAGGGCTTTCACTTGAGGGGGTGTGTTAGAGTATAATATAATCATATTCTGGAGCCTCACCTATCAGCTTAAGCTTTAGGTGAGATGGTTCCTTAACATGGTATTCCTGACATCCAGTCACCACCATCTGCAGAAATTCCACCTTCACCAGCACCTATTCAGAATGTGCATCCTATGATAACTCGTGGAAAGGCAGGCATTTCTAAGCCAAAACAATACAGCTATGTATGTCAGCTGCCCTCGTCACCACTGATGTCTTCTCTGTTAGCCAGCACAACACCAAAGGGCTTTAAGAGTGCTGCCAAATCTCCAGATTGGCTTGCTACCATGGATGATGAAATCAAGGCACTTCAACTCAATCGCACATGGAGCTTAGTTCCCAGACCACCTGACATCAATGTTGTTGGTTCTAAATGGATCTTTCGCACAAAATATCATCCAAATGGTTCAATTGACAGGCTGAAGGCACGCCTTGTTACCAAAGGATACACCCAACACTATGGCCTTGATTTCAATGACACATTCAGCCTAGTGGTTCGAGCTTCCACAGTGCGTATTGTACTCTCAATTGCAATTTCTCGCGGCTGGCATCTACGTCAACTTGACGTTAAAAATGCTTTCCTACACGGGGTCTTACAAGAAACCGTATACATGGAACAACCACCAGGATATGTTAATCATTCCTTTCCAAATCATGTTTGTCATCTTCACAAGGCACTTTATGGCCTTAAGCAAGCCCCGAGAGCATGGTTTCATAGATTTAGCAATTTTCTATTCACTGTTGGCTTTACTTGCAGCATGTCTGATCCCAGCCTATTTGTATATTCTAACACACATGGAATGATCTATTTGTTACTCTATGTCGATGACATCATAATAACAGGTAGCGCTGCAGCTCTCGTGGACAAGCTCATTAAGCAACTCAATTCAGAATTCTCCATGAAAGACCTCGGCTCCCTTCACTACTTCTTGGGACTTGAAGTAACTCATTTATCCAATGGTTTATACTTAAGTCAAGTGAAGTATGCTACAGATCTTCTTGCTCGAGCTGAACTCCTTGCACCAAAACCAGTTGGCACTCCCATGATAGTCTCCCAACATCTATCAGCTGCAGGAACTTCATTTCCATCCGTTACTACCTATCGGTCATTGGTGGGTGCACTTCAATATCTGACCATCACCAGGCCAGACATCACGCATGCTGTCAACTCGGTTTGTCAATTTATGCACGCACCCAAAACACATCATTTCCAAGCAGTGAAACGAATTCTTAGATATGTAAAAGGCACTCTGCACCTTGGTCTTCTTATCAGCCCTTCCACCAACTTCAATGTCTCAGCATTCTCTGATGTAGACTGGGCTGGATGCCCTGACACCAGCCGTTCAACCTCAGGTTATGCCATCTTCCTTGGTGACAATCTAGTCTTATGGACCTCAAAGAAGCAGCCCACTGTCTCTCGATCCTCTGCTGAATCGGAATATAGAGCATTGGCTCTCACTGCAGCTGAGGTTAAATGGCTATTAAACCTCCTCAAAGACTTGCACATTCAGCTTCCATCAAGTCCCACTCTCCTCTGTGACAACACTAGTGCCATCTTTATGGCTCGCAATCCAGTATCTCAAAAGAGGTCTAGACATATCGACATTGACATTCACTTTGTCCGTGAACTTGTGACCAATGGCTCTCTGCAAATTCAACATGTGCCATCCACTCTGCAAATTGCTGATGTCTTCACTAAAAGTCTGTCAGTCTCTTCATTCAAACTCTTTCGGTCCAAGCTTCGCGAGTTCCCTACCACGCTCAGCTTGCGGGGGGTGTTAGCAGTAACACCAGCTCACATACAGCAAATGAGAGAATCAAGGATGTAAATCCCACAGGAAAAGATCAAGGACACGAAGATCAAGCAATCACCATCAATGGTGTAACGACTTGATATTATTATAGAATGTACATATTTCATTCCTTTTATAGATTATACCATTTACTTGTTTACTGTAAATCTTCTCTATATAATGAAATACAAACAGCATCCACCAGTGTGCTGGATAATCAATTTACTGGTTTACAAAACCTTACACATATCACCATACCCTGCACTCTTCATTCTGTCAATCATCTCATCCCCCTCTCCAACTCTTGCTGCCTGGTACAAGCTCCTAATCAAAACAAGAAATGTAGTCTCATCTGGACAACAACCCCATTCCCCAATCCTAGAATACAACTTCATTGCATCCTCAGTTCTCCTTACCTTACACAGATTACTAATCAACACATTAAAAGTCTCCACATTTCGTGGAACTCCACGAATATCCATTAAATAGACTCTATATTTATTTATTTATTTTTGTTTGGATCAGCAATCAAACCGATGCAGGTAACCTCTTGTTGGAGTGACCCAGGTGCCATTAATGTTGTTTATTGGAACAAAACA
This sequence comes from Salix caprea, assembly GCA_964035475.1. NCBI lineage: Eukaryota > Viridiplantae > Streptophyta > Magnoliopsida > Malpighiales > Salicaceae > Salix > Salix caprea. The sequence goes on along the minus strand of OZ037748.1, from coordinate 1,905,049 downwards.
CTTTTTGATTCAACTCCTATCTTCAAATCATGGTGGCTAAAAGTTTGTGCTGCCGGATCTTGACCAATGGTGGTAGGGGATTCATTAGTTGGATGAAACGCAAGAAAAAATTGATCAAACATGGTTACACTTTTTGTTTTGATAACCATCCTACTCACACAAATAAATCTTTCTATGGTTCATTGGAGAGACTACTACCAATAATATTTCGTACGTGGTGTTGGTTGGTGAAGAAAAGAATTGAGAGTGATTATTATTATATCAGTTTCTCTATTACACGTAATTATAGGAAGATCATATATATAGGATTGTTCTTGAACTACAATTAAGATAGCAGGTCTGCAATTATACATTCAAATCTTTTAATTATAGGAAGATCATATTACATCTGCAAAATATGGGAAGCATATCTGTCAGCATCTCTAAATAATCTGCTGCATGAATATGGCAAATAATCGTCAAGCATATTTGCTGCATAAATATGGCATGTAATCTCTTAAGCAATCTGCATGTGCACAATCTGCTGTATCTTATGTAGCTACCATGAAGTGATAAACTGATACTTCTGCCAATAGTTGGGGTTCTCATGGCTTACAAGGGATGGTGGTCTCTGCAATCACGAAAATCAAAACATATGGATCCATGTTTGAAGCAACCCTTATGTCCTCAAACTACTCCTTTCCTTCTTTCTCCCTGTAACGACCAACAAGAATGAAACCCTGTGATTAGCAACACCCTGTCAATCCTATTCGAGAATTAAAAAAAAATCGTAGATTACTATCTTGGTACAAGAAAAAACAACTTATATTCTAATTCTAAGGATTTATCCAAAAAGAGCTTATCAACTGATAAAAGGAGATGTTCTTAGACATTGTATCCACCATAGCACCAAGTTCAAAATACCTGACAGGAGCACTGAGGCAGCTGATGGAAAAGATGACTTACTGTCAAGAACACCCAAGAAGATCTATGATGGGATGAATTTACTGCACAAGTAGGAAGTATTCATGTTACACCGAAGAAGAAGTCAAATGATTAGCAGGGAAGCAAACTTCATACAATCTATTGATCATTTCTTTTAATTGTACAATAAATTGGATTACATCTTATAATCAAATATGAGAATTACGTAACAAGATATTCACTGATAAAATTATAGAAGGAAAAATAATAAGATTTTAGAGGGAAACCAAATATTTAAAAAACAAGGAAAGTTTGAAAGTAGATCTGAAAAAGTATATGGGTGAGAAGCATACTTTCAAAAGTACCGCCATCATCCTTCGATCCTAATGTGAGTGATGTGAGATATCTTGGGCCAGTCCTCTCCTTCCTCTTTCTTGCACCTCTTCACTAATTCTGGACAGTTGTGGATTGTCAGCTGGCTGAGGTTACTTAGACTCTGTACCCCATCTGGCAATGACACCAAATTAGGGCAATCTCGAATCACCAAGGCTGAAAGGGACGTGAGATAACCAATCTGATTTGGCAGAGAAGATAGTCCCTTGCAATCAAGTATCGTTAGATATTGGAGAGAAGTGAGATGTTGGATACTCTCTGGCAATGAATTCAGCTCTGGACATTCATCGAGGACCAGATGTTCAAGTGCCGTCAGATGTCGCACTCCCTCAGTTAAAGATGCAAGATTAGCACAACCTCTAATCAGTAAGGAACGAAGAGAAGTTAAGCCATAGAGCCCATTCATTGGTAGAGAATTTAATCTTCTACAATGAATTATTTCTAAACCCTCCAAAGAAGTGAGGTTCCGAAGACCTTCCTCTGGCAAGCTTTCGAGTGCATGACAATTATGTATCCTCAAGCTTTTAAGAGTAGAAAGGTTATCAAATACCCTATTTGACAAAGACTGCAAATCTCTTATCGAGTCAATATTTAATATTTCAAGGAGCGTATGATTTTGCAATAACCCTTCGGGAAGCTCCCTCATGTTGAAAACATATTCAATAGAAAGGGAGGTAAGAGAAGTGAGATTACTAACTGACATCAACAAAGAAGCATTTACTCCCATGATGTGTAATTCTTTGATGGAGGGTATTATTGGTATTCTGCTCAACACAGGGCAATAATTTATATTCAATTCTTGAAGGCGAGGAAAATGACACGCAACCCATTGCTCTAATCTGTCCATTTCAGCAATAGATAGTGTCTCCAAGGATGGGAATGGATTTTGGCCATCTCCATACACGTGGCTGTCAATACACTTCACACCATTCATTCCCTCTAATTCAAGACTCTTGAGGAACTGCAGCTTCCCAAATGGTGGAAGTTGTTCACAGTTGGGACATTCTTTTAGTCGCATCTCCACTAGATTCGGTAGCATCAAGTTCAAGTTCATCATCCAATTTCTTGGGAATTTTGAACCACAATATCCAATTAACTTCAACTTCTTTAGATTTGAATGAGGTTGAAGCGCACCAAGTACCTCCTCTACGTCATTAATTGGTATGGAAATAATACTGTTAGATCCTCTATTCCCATGCCAAGATAAAGTCAGTGATAGAAGAGTTGTCTTCAAATTCAAATTGGCACTTCTAGCATCTGTTAAGCTCTTAACATTAAAAAGATCTGTGATTCTCAATTCACCAGCGAGATTATTCAGCCTTTCCAGCTCCCCTATGTGACAACCCTCCTCCTTACCCACAATGAACAGGGTAAGTTTTCGCAGGCACATCAATTGCCCCATTCCACGAGGCATGAATTGAAGTGAATTGCAATCCGTGATGTCAATATAGACAAGACTTTTCATATGCTTCATACCTTTTGGTAATTGGATGAGACGATAGCAATTTCTCAGATCTAGTGTCTGGAGATTTTGGAGAGAGGTTATACCTTCAGGCAGTGTTATGACCGAGGAGCGTGACACATCTAGATACCTTAGATGTTTCAAATCACAAATTGACTTTGTCAATTTCTCCACGTTGGATTCTCTTAAACTCAAGGCCTTATGTTTTGGAGTAGAGGAGCTCTCTCCCCAGCGCTTTTGAATCCAATCGTAATCCACCGAAAGACATGTGCGCAGTGAATGGACATTGATAAGTTTTTCTTCTGGAGAAGCTAGTCGGCTGTAGTTAAAATTTACATGACAGATGGTTTTAGGAACTTCTGACTCCTCATGGACTTCGGTGTTATAGCATTCTTGTATTGCAATGGACTGTGCAAGATCATGCATAAGATCGTGCATTTTACATGTTATGTTGCCAAACCCATCATCCTGGACCTCTTGCAGAAATGACCTTCCCACCAGTTCATCGAATATCTCAATACCCTTGACGTGCAAATCCATTTCTCTTCTGCAACCAATAAAGCCATTCGCCATCCACAAAGCAACCAACTCCTCCCTACTCATCTCGTGATCTTTTGGAAATATAGAGCAAAATGCAAAGCATTGCTTCAAAAGTGGTGATAGATTAGTGTAACTTAACCTCAAAGCAGGTATAATCTGGCTTGCTTCTTCTCTTAGATCCCAAATCTCACTTTCTTTGATAGCCATCCACTGATCTTCACTATCTTTAAGCTGCATTACGTTCCCGAGTGCCTTTAAAGCTAAAGGAACACCACCACACTTCTTCACTATTGATACTCCAATGTCTTCCAGGTGTGCCCACTCCTCTTTTCTTCTCATCCCAAATGCAAGCCGTTGAAAAAAATGCCAAGAATCTTCTTCAGACAATCTCCCCATGTGATGGACAAAAGTTGTTGCCATTTTTTCGGCAACCATCTTAATACGCGTAGTTACTATTACAGCACTACCCTTAGCTCCACACCTTAATACCTCCTTCAATTTACTCCACCTATCAGTATAATCTTCCCACACATCATCCAATACAAGCAAAAACTTCTTTCCAACTAACTTTTGTTGGAGGCGTTGTTGCAAGGGATCCAATTCTTGAATTTCACATGAAGCACCATCAATGGACTCTATGATCGCTCTTGTTAATCTTCTTATGTCAAAATCAGTAGACACACACACCCAGATCCTTAAACCGAATTGTTGTTTCACCTTTTCTTCATTGTAGACCAATTGAGCAAGTGTTGTCTTCCCGAGTCCCCCCATTCCGCATATAGCATAAATAGAGAGATCATCTGCTTTAGTGACCAGGATGTTGACTAGTTCTTCCTTTTCCTTTCCTCTTCCGTGAGTTTCTGATTCATTCACGAGTGAGCTGGTAAGCCGCCCATCGTAGGTATCAGCTGCTGTGTCCCCAACACCTGGAGTTAAATTGAACTTGTTTTTCTCATTGGCTATGGCATCCAGTTTTTCTCTCACATTTTTCAACTTACGCGCCATTTTCAATCGAAAAACCAGTGGATTATGACCAAGAGAAAAGAAGGATCTAAGTCCGTTTTTCGGATCTCTTTGCAGCCGGTGCCTTTGAGCTTCAATTGCAAACTCATCTAGCAAATCATCAACATCATAAGTTGCATCCTTGAGGTCGCTGAGCCACACCTTGATAGGCTCACTCTTCCACTGCTTCTCCTCTGCATCCTGGAGCACAGCTTGAATGGTTCTGAACGTGCGCTTGAGATTTTCAAGCTCGGTCTTTAGGCCCCCGGCAAGTCCAAGCTCTTGAAGAATTAGGGAACTCAAGTTCCTCATGATTGTACTCGCGAGAGCAGAAACAATTGCATCAGCCATAGCTTGTTTAGCAATGGATGTTGAGGAATAGAAAAGGTGAAAGGAAAACTAAAAGCAGGGGATGTGAGGAAGAAATGGGAAGTAAATATTGAGAAAACAGAGAGCAGTATGAGATGAGAAATGGAGGTTGCAGTGTCACTGTCAGGTAGTTCTCGATCAATATTTACTACTGTGGAGTTGAATCATGGAGGGAGGTTTATGTTAGTAAAAGAGGTTGTGTCTTCGGGTGGAAACGAGAAGGAAAGAAGGTGATGGTCGGTGGCCTCATTGGCTTAAATTAAAACTGACTTGCCGACCGCATGGGCTCCACACGGTGCGCAGGCTTGAGTTGCTATATTTTAAGCTCGTCTCTCTAGTAAGCAAACGTGTATTTCTCTCTCATTAACTATGAGAACGTGCATTCACGGTGGCATTCAACCCTATGTTTGATCCACTACTTGAAGCTTCACGTATCAAGGTGCTGACCTTTGATCTTTAAAAATTATTTTTCATCTTGTCATTACCAAGTTGACCGTTTAGTTTTTCTTCAGTGAGATTCAAGTTTTCATTCAAAAAAGGCAAGTTTTGTGCTCTATTGCTTCCCCATTAAAAATTCACACCAAAGTATCTCTCTTTCTTTCCCTATCCTCTGTTTATTTGATGCTGTTGTTATTTGGTGCACTGTGATTGGGTGTGTATTTGATTGTCTTTTGTATCATCACTCCACATTATTATTTGATTGTCTTTTGCTATTGTGGTTGAGTCAGAATTAGGCATGTAGGTGTTTGGTAACCCTTTCAAAACCATGGTTTTGAAAACTCAATAAACTTAAAACCTTGGTTTTGGTAAAGCTGAAATTTGAAGCTTTTTTAATGCCATGGTTTTAGATGCTAACCATGGTTTTGAAAACTCAATCCCTGTCAGCCTTAAATTGCTGAATTATTCAAGAGTTTGATAGAATTTGCTGATTGACAGTTTTATGAACAATTCCATGTAATCTTTAAGGATTGTGACTCTGTTGGGAATGAATGAGTAGCTTGGAAGCTAGTCTTACAACAGTTTTGTTCTTATTTTCCCATCTAGAGCTTCTGGGTGTACAAGGGGGTCTGAAAGTATTTGTGCAGAATAGGTGAAAATTGAAACAGAGAGATGACAGAATTTGATCTCAACAGTAACTGTTTGTTACTGTAGATAATCACCAGAATTTTGAATGTGAACAGTAGCTGTTTATTACGTAAAACTGGAATTCGAAGAACTTGATTGCATAACTTTACTGCAATCTATTACATTTATTTATAGAATGGAAACAAACGGAAACACTGATTTTTAGCAACACAGAGTGCCACGTTCAGCTAACAAATAGCAACAACTAACAAACTCCTAAGGAGGCAACATCTTCAATAGGGTCCTCAGCTGCTCCAGTTCTAAATTTTGCCGGTCCATTTTACCCATATTTGATTTATCATTATTTGACTGTTCAAGCTTGACTCGATGCAAATATTGTGTTTCAAAAATAGCTTTGTATATGACCTTGCATATTCTGAATCAGTGAATGTATTTTTAACATAAGGAAATGGCCTGGTCCTTACTTATAAAATAATTAATTTTTTAATCTATTTTTAACTGTGTTGATTTAATCCTTTACATAAAATATTCTTTTCAATATGTTGTTTTTTTTTCTTTTTTTTTTCCATCCAAGCTAATAGAATAATAGCATGACTTTTGCATGAATTTATTTTATTTTTTATGTCCTGAATATTTCTTGCATTGAATGAGTAAGAGCTCATCGATGATGCCTTTGCTGATTCCTTGTATATAAATATATAATGTTTTTAGTCTTAGTTACATGTCAAATATATCACTTTATTATAACATAGTATTCAAATTTACTATATCTTAAATTTAAATTTTAAAATCAAAAGATTCTCCTCTTAATAACTAAAAAAATGAAAGAAAAATGCTTCAATTTATTTATTTATTGTATGCTTTATTAATACACACACATACAATTAATATTAAATACTAAAGAATACGTGTTTGTTTCATCTTTTAAAGATATCATTTTTTTTTTAAATAGCTGAATTATGTTATATTATTAAAATTTACTACATGTTTTCAAGAGAATTTCATATGAATACTTAGTTTAGTTTTAATATGAACTACCCCAGCGGTGAAGATTTTTTATTCGGTTTGATTTTTTATTCGGTTTGATTTTTATCATTTAAAACAAAAAAAATCAAAACAAAAATCAGACCTAGTTTAAACCGACTAGTTTCAATTCGAGTCTTTTAACAAAAAGAATTGAAAAAAAAAATCAGTTGAACTGGAAGAATAAAAAAATATATAGCATATTTTTGTTTAATTTGAAACGGTTCGATTCGGTTTTAGTTTACCGATTTTTTACTTTAAAAAACAAAACTGGACCGGATTTAAAAAAAAAAAAATCTTATTGGTTTAATCCGTTTTTTTTCTCCTTTTTCCTCATTTTTCTTTTTCAGTTTTCTTGGTTTAGTCAGTTTCGGTTATTTTGCTCACTCCTAAACTATCCTCCCTTTGATATCTTACTTAAAACCAAAGATATATAATAATAATAATAATAATAATAATAATAAAAAGCCATTTCAATTCTATAATTGCGAAGATTGTTCTCAATGAAGCATCTTTTGATTAAATTATTAAAAAGCAAGGTGAATAGAAAACTTCAACCAAGCTGTCTTCTTTTACTTTATGTTGTTTAATAAGTTTAGAAACGAGCTCGTATTTAATAATTTATTGGACAGTTCATGAAATTAAAGCAGCAAGAAGTAGCTGCATCGTTGTCTATCATCAACTTGTCGCACCAAGTTTTTTATTTATTTATTTATTTTTCTTTTAGCGCCGATCGATTCCAGGTGGACTTCTGACTTTTTTCATATCAAGATCGCACAACAAACTCCAATAAATTACTTGAGAGTTTTATAACAAGTTAATGAAAATAAGGTAGCGTGCAATTATGTTTCGTTGGACATTAATTAATCGAGCCCTTTCTTGGAAAGATTAAAACAACTGGAGATGATTCTCTTGCTTTCACGCCATTAATTTAAGAGCAGATGGTTTTGATTCTCGAGTTAAAAAAAAAAAAGATAGATGATTTTAAAGTCTAGTGATTTGATTGGTAGGTTGGCATGTTTTTTCAAGAGATTATACATTAATTTTTTTTAGTGTGATTGAGATTGTTTTTTAAATTGGACTCCATTTCTGTATCAACGTCTACTGAAACAAAGGTAAGATCATGTTTATTAAAAGTGTTTTTGAAAAATATTGATTTTTATTTATTTTTTATTTAGAATTAAATATTTTTGGTATTTTTTGATATTTTCATGTACAGATGTCAAAAATATTTTTTAAAAATTTAAAAAAATATATTTTTTATTATTCTGTAATACAATAATTTTTTTGATATTTTCATGTACACAATTCAAGTAAAAACCGTGAGACTTAAACTCATTATTGCCTTACATTTTATTTTATTACTTAATCATAGTGAAAAAGGATGATAGATGAATTCTTGTTCACTTTCATTAAAGCTTTGATAGCATTTCCAATAATTATCTCAGTCTAAAAATCCCAATGAGTGTTTTTCTATTATTCTGTAAAAATTTGGAACTACAATAATGGTGGATTTCAATCCAATTCTTCCCTCCATGCTATACGCATGATTTTATGAAATTAACCCTTATTAATTATTATTTTTAGTTTGCATATCATCATTGGACAAGTTTATTTTAATAAATTTAAAAAGATTAACTTGGTGGTTGAAGAAAGCACTTAATCTTGACTTTGAATCTTAAAATTAATAATTGTAAGAACTTAGTTTCTTTTAATGCATTAATTAAGCTAATATAGAAAGTGCATTATAAAAAAAAATGAAGATTTAATTTTGATGCACAGAAAATCCTCTTATAATCAATCACATAACAAAAAGTTTATTTCAACACATTGGACCGTTGACAAAAGTCTATACTTCAACTATCATTCTCATGAAAATGAAGCTTTTGATCTGATCCAGCTTCATATCCCATCTCATCTACAAACATTGTATGGGCCATGATCTTCCTCTTTATCATCCTCATCCTCTTATGTGCAAGATGTTCTTTGAGCATGAAAAAATGATCACTTCCTTAACATTGAAGCTGGCCCAAAGCGAGAAGTGCAGTTGAGTTGTAACCCTAAGAAAACAAAGGTTCAAATAAGTTTAGAATCCACCCTGGGCTATATGTTAAACCCAACAAGCTCACCCTACAAAAGAAGGGTTAACTTTTATTATTATATCCTTGAAGATTCATTGATATCACACTCTACTTGTATATATTTCCCAATTATAATATGCTAATAAATATTATAATTATAACAAATACTCAAAAGCCTATTAATCTACAATATTTTTTTAATCATTTTTATCCTTATTTTTTAATTTTTTTACCTATTATCAATTTATTAAAAATGGTTATGAAAGGAAAAACATTCCGCAAGAGAGAGCCAAAGTGTGAAATAAGGAGAAGTTCTATGGTCAATCCCAAATCCACTAGAAAACATTATGTTCAATCCACTCTCTTTCCTTTTTCATGCTTTGCAATCCTTTTAGTTTTTGAAGTTTTAATTTTGATCAAAAAATTTATTCTCTTAACATATTAGTCCTTAAGTTTGAGTGAGTAGAGAGAAAATTTCCTGAGAAATGTTGTAGGAGAGCGAAAATTGATGTATGACTACTTTTAACTATAAACTTGTCGTTTTTTATGTCAGTAAATTCTATTTTGATGGGAAGAGTTCTTTGGTGGTATTTTTTTTTCTTATGAATATTCATGAATAGGTAGATAGATTTTAATTTATATTTTTTATTTGATTGATTTTGTTTTGAATGATTTTATGGTATTTTGGGTTCATAAATCTTTTGTGAGGCACTAAAAGTGTTTATTAGGTGTTTCAAGGTAAAAATAAATTAAAGAATGATTTTTTAGACAAGACAATGCCCTTATTTTCAGCAACAAATAAGTTGAAAAATGAATTTTTAGAAAGAAAAAAAAACAATGTCCTATTTTTTTCAGCAACCGTTATTGTGGTTGAGTTTTCAGTAGGCAAATAACACGTTGTTTGCTGTTTTGTTTTTTAATCAAAGGGTGGATGACAAGTCATCCAACCCTTTACAAAAAAATAAAAAAGGTGATGAAGGTTTTCTCCATGAATATTTTCATAAATCTTTGAAAGAAATTCATGGAGAAAAACTTTGGTTGTTTTCATCTTTTGTGATTCCAACTATTCCTTGAAGTTTTTCTTGAATGGAGTTCCTTGTTGGATACCAAGAGATAATATTTATGCTTTTGATTTAGCCAAGAGAAACATTACCACATGTAGGAGTCAAGTTTTCATCCTTTTCAAAGACCATTAAAAAATGAGGCATTGTTACTCTAAACACATTGCATTATAGACAAGAATAATGTTTTTACAATATTGCCCTTGAAAAAAAACATTTGGGTAACAATAAAGGGTGGAATTATTTGTGCAATAAGAATGTTTTGACTTTTTAAATTGATTGAGGGCAAGGCAAATATTTTAATTTTAAGTTGCGTAATAAAATATCATAAATACCCTTAAGAGTCATAAATTGTTAAATGCCATTAAGGAATAAGTTTGTTAATTAGAATGTGCACTATAAAATAACCTATTTGCCCTTACAAATAAAAAACTTTGGAAGCCAATGAGGGTTGTTATTATCTTTTTCTTTTTATAAGCACCATGAAAATACATCCTTACCCTTGAAGTTTAATTCCTAATACCATAGGTTGAAGGGTATTTTTCTCATTGCATATTGTTTTTTTTTTTATATTATTGGGTTAAGCTAGGGAAAATTCTTTCTTTCAATAAATTTATATTTTCTTACAAAAAATATTGATGTCCTGCATCATCCACTTCAACATCTTTGAATGACATGGACAACTAATTTTAGTAATCAAACATGTCGTTTCATGATATCTTTAGATTTGTCCCGACACCTTCTCTATGTGGAGGTGGCGTGTGCACCAATCAACCTTTTGGTTTGGCTTTGATGACCATCTCTTTTTTTTTCTTCTCTGTTTTCTATCTTTTCTTTGATGTTTGTGTCATAGCCTTGTAATTTTTTAAATTAGCCTCCCAGCCTCTATTTCTTTTCAATTTAGTTCATGATTTTTTAGTTGAAATTTATTTTATTTGAAATAATTTATGAGATTATAAATTTATTTCCATTTCATCCTTATTTGTTTTTTTTATTTGTCAAATTCGATCCGTTTTTCTTTCAATTGCTATTTATGTTGTTTCAAATCATTTTTATAATTAGATTTTTTTTCTAGTGGTTTCACACCCCCCCCCCCCCCCCATCATATTTTTTGGATTTATCCAAAAAAAGCTTATCAGCTGATAAAAGAAGATGTTCTTAGAGGGTGTTTGTTTTTGTTGCGCAACTAGAGATTGCAAAAAAGTTGAGGGATTGAGTGTTTGGTTAATTTTTGAGAAGCAAAAATTTGATATGGGACACACCTATTTATATTTGCAATCGGAGTTTCATGGAAAATAGCAAATTGTTGTTTTCCGTGCATTGCGGTTTGGGGGGCCGGGGTAGATATTTTAGTTTATTATTTATTATATTTTTATTTTAGTTTATTTATTATATTTTCTTATAAAAATATATTTTTAATATTAAAATATTTTAAAAATTAATTACAATAAATAAATATATTAAAAGGAGATTACAATATAATTTTTGTCTCACAATCCTAATTTTGTTTCAGATGATATTTTAGTATATGTTGTTCAGGGATTGTAGAGGCCTTCACGTATGGATTTATATTTCGTGATGAAATTACAAGTAGTTTGATGGGAGAATAAAAACAAGTGTCTAATTTACTTGAATTATTAATTATATTATATTATTATAATAATTAAATACACACACACACACACACACACACACACACTCACTTTAAAGTAATTTCACAAGTTGAAAGCAATATGAAAAGCTTGGTAACCAAACACTTGAAACTGCTTTTCATTAACCTCAAACTCAACCACAGTTTTAACCAAACACTTTAAAAATTATTTTGAACCGCAACTAAAATGCTTTTCATGAAAATATTTTTTTAAAACCTCAACCACAAAAGCAAAAACAATATCAAACACCTCAAACATTGTATCCACCATAGCACTAAGTTCAAAATACCTAACAGGAGCACTGAGGCAGCTGATGGACAAGATGACTTTTTGTCAAGAAGATCTGTGAAGGTATGGATTTACTGCATAAGTAGGAAGTATTCATGTTACACTGAAGAAGACGTTAGATGATTAGCAAGGAAGCAACATTCATACAATCTACTGATCATTTCTTTTAATTGTACAATAAATTGGAATTACATCGTATAATCAAATCAAGAATTACATAACAAGATATTCACTGATAAAATTATAGAAGGAAAAAATAATAAAACTTTAGGAAACCAAATATTTAAAAAACAAGGAAAGTTGGATCTGAGAAAGTATCATTGGGTGAGAAGCATACTTTCAAAAGTACTGCCATCATGCTTTGATTGTATTGGTTTCTCGTTGATCGTAATGTGAGGGATGTGAGATATCTTAGGCCAATCCTCTCCTTCCTCTTTCTTGCACCTTTTCTCCAATTTTGGACATTTGTCAATTATCAACTCGCTGAGGTTACGGAGACTCTGTACCCCATCTGGCAATGACACCAAATTAGGGCAAACCTGAATCTTCAAGCTTGAAAGGGACGTGAGATAACCAATCTGATTCGGCAAAGAAGCTAGTCCCTTGCAAACACATATCCTTAGAGATTGGAGAGAAGTGAGATGTTGGATACTCTCTGGCAATGAATTCAGCTTTGGACATCTATAGAGGAGCAAATCTTCAAGTGCCGTCAGATGTCGCACTCCCTCAGTTAAAGATGCAAGATTATCACAACCTTGAATCATTAAGATACGAAGAGAAGATAAGCCACAGAGCCCATTCACTGGCAGAGAATTTAATCTTCCACAACGAATTATGTTTAAATACTCCAAAGAAGTGAGGTTCCGGAGACCTTCCTCTGGCAAGCTTTCCAGTGCATAACAACTAAATATCTCCAAGTGTTTAAGAGCAGAAAGGTTATCAAATACCTTATTTGACAAAGACTGCAGATCACTCATCACACGAATAGTTAAGTTTTCAAGGAGTGTATGATTTTCCAAAAACCCTTCGGGAAGCTCCCTCACATCGGCAACATATTCAATACAAAGGGAGGTGAGAGAAGTGAGATTCCTCACTGACATCAGCGACAAAACATTCACTCCCTTGATGTGTAATTCCTTGACGGAGGGTATAATTGGTATTCCGCTCAACTCAGGGCAGTCAACTATATTCAATTCTCGAAGGCGAGGAAAACGACACGCAACCCATTCCTCTAATCTTTCCATTGAATCAAAAGTCAACATCTCCAAAGATGGGAATGGATTTTGGCCATCTCCATACACGTGGCTGTCAATACACTTCACACCATCCATTGCATGTAATACAAGACTCTTGAGGAACTGGAGCTTCCCAAACGGTGGAAGTTGTTCACAGTTGGGACATTTTGTTATCTCCATCTCCACTAGATTTGGTAGCATCAAGTTCATCATCCAATTACTTGGAAATTTTGAGCCACAATATCCAATTAAAGTCAACTTCTTCAGATTTGAATGAGGTTGAAGCGCACCAAGTACCTCCTCCGCCTTATTATTTGGTATGGAAGTAATACTGTCAGTACCAAGTACCTCCTCCGCCTCATTATTTTGTTGTGAACGGATTTGCCAAGGAATCCAGGCAGATTGTCCATTCCTTTGCCAAGATAAAGTCAGAGATAGAAGAGTTGTCTTCAACTTCAAATTGGCACTTCTGGCATCTGTTAAGTTCTTAACATTATCAAGATTCATGATTTTCAATTCACCAGCGAGATTATCCAGCCTTTCCAGCTCCCCTATGTGATGACCCTCCTCCTTACCCACAATGAACAGGCTAAGTTTTCGCAGGCACGTCAATTGCCCCATTCCAGAAGGCATAAATCGAAGTGCATCGCAACCCGTGATGTCAAGATAGACGAGACTATTCATCTGCCTCATGCCTTCTGGTAATTGGATGAGTTTCCTGCATTTTCTTAGATCTAGTGTCTGGAGGTTTTGGAGAGAGGTTATACCTTCAGGCAATTTTTGGATGGAGGAATGAGAGACATCTAGATACCTTAGATGTTTCAAATCACAAATTGATTTTGGCAATGTATTAGTTGTGCTTAGACAAGACATATACAAGGCTCTTAGATGCTTTTGTTGAGTGAAACAGAGAAGAAGATCATCATCACTCACATGGCTTTGGTAACAAGAAAGCAAAATTGATCGCAGCGACCGGGATTTGATATCCTTGTCTTCTGGAGCATAGGATAATGTCCCGTAAGCACCCACATGCCGAACTGTTTTAGAAATTTGGAACTTTATATCGTCCTCAATCAAAAAACATTCCCTACTCATAATGGACTGTGCAAGATCATGCATAAGATCATGCATTTTGCATGTTATGTTGCCAAACCCATCATCCTGGACCTCTTGCAGAAATGACCTTCCCACCAGTTCATTGAATATCTCAATACCCATGACGTGCAAATCCATTTCTCTTCTGCAACAAATGAAGCCATTTGCCATCCACAAAGCAACCAGCTTCTCCCTCTGCATCACGTGATCTTTGGGAAATATAGAGCAAAATGCAAAGCATTGCTTCAAATGTGGTGATAGATTAGTGTAACTCAACCTCAAAGCAGGTAAAATCTCGCTTGCTTCTTCTGTTAGATCCCAAATCTCACTTTCTTTGACTGCCATCCACTGATCTTCAGTATCTTTTAGCCGCATGAGGTTCCCGAGTGCCTTTAAAGCTAAAGGAACACCACCACACTTCTTCACTATAGATGCTCCAATGGCTTCCAGTTGTGCCCACTCCCTTTTCCTTTTCATCCCAAATGCAAGCCGTTGAAAAAAATGCCAAGAATCTTCTTCAGACAATCTCCCCATGTGATGGACAAAAGTTGTTGCCATTTTTTCGGCAACCATCTTAATACGCGTAGTTACTATTACAGCACTACCCTTAGCTCCACACCTTAATACCTCCTTCAATTTACTCCACCTATCAGTATAATCTTCCCACACATCATCCAATACAAGCAAAAACTTCTTTCCAACTAACTTTTGTTGGAGGCGCTGTTGCAAGGGATCCAATTCTTGAATTTCACATGAGGCACCATCAATGGACTCTATGATCGCTCTTGTTAATCTTCTTATGTCAAAATCAGTAGACACACACACCCAGATCCTTAAACCGAATTGTTGTTTCACCTTTTCTTCATTGTAGACCAATTGAGCAAGTGTTGTCTTCCCGAGTCCCCCCATTCCGCATATAGCATAAATAGAGAGATCGTCTTCTTTAGTGAGTAGGATGTTGACTAGTTCTTCCTTTTCCTTTCCTCTTCCCTGAATTTCTGATTCAGTCACGAGTGAGCTGGTAAGCCGCCCATCGGAGGTATCAGCTGCTATGTCCCCAACACTTGGTGTTAAATTGAACTTGTTTTTCTCATTGGCTATGGCATCCAGTTTTTCTCTCACATTTGTCAACTTACGCGCCATTTTGAATCGAAAAAGCAGTGGATTATGACCAAGAGAAAAGAAGGATCTAAGTCCGTTTTGGGGATCTCTTTGCAGCCTTTGAGCTTCAATTGCAAACTCATCCAGTACATCATCAACAACATAAGCTGCATCCTTGAGGTCGCTGAGCCACACCTTGATAGCCTCGTTATTCCACTGCTTCACGTCTGCATCCCGGAGCACAGCTTGAATGGTTGTGAACGTGCGCCTGAGATGTTCAAGGTCAGCCTCTAGGCTCTTGGCAAGCCCAAGATCTTGAAGAATTGAGGAATTCAAATACTCCATGATTGTACTGGAGAGAGCAGAAACAATTGCATCAGCCATAGCTTGTCTAGTAATGGATGTTGAGGAATAGAAAAGGTGAAAGGAAAACTAAAAGCAGGGGATGTGAGCCAGAAATGGGAAGTAAATATTGAGAAAACAGAGAGCAGAATGAGATGAGAAATGGTAAAAGTTGATGTTGGGAAGTTGTTGTTGAAGAGGTTATGATGAGGGAGGTTGCAGTGTCAGGTAGTTCTCGATCAATATTTAGTACTGTGGAGTTGAATCATGGAGGGAGGTTTATGTTAGTAAAAGAGGTTGTGTCTTCGGGTGGAAACGAGAAGGAAAGAAGGTGATGGTCGGTGGCCTCATTGGCTTAAATTAAAACTGTATTGGCCGACCGCATGGGCTCCACACGGTGCGCAGGCTTGAGTAGCTATATTTTAAGCTCGTCTCTCTGGTATGTAAACGCGTATTTCTCTCTCATTAACTATGAGAACGTGCATTCACGTTGGCATTCAACCCTATGTTTGATCCACTACTTGAAGCTTCACGTGACTAACACGGGTATCAAGGTGCTGACCTTTGATCTTGGCTCTATTGTTTCCCCATTAAAAATTCACACCAAAGTATCTCTCTTTCTTTCCCTATCCTCTGTTTATTTGATGCCGTTGTTATTTGGTGCACTGTGATTGGGTGTGTATTTGATTGTCTTTTGTATCATCACTCCACATAATTATTTGATTGTCTTTTGCTATTGTGGTTGAGTCAGAATTAGGTATGAAGGTGATTGGGTGTGTATTTGATTGTCTTTTGTATCATCACTCTACATAATTATTTGATTGTCTTTTTTTTTTTTTTTTTTTTTTGATAACCGGGGTGTCCGGGCCAGCTTGCGCGCACCTCGACTATTCCCCGAGCTCATTGAACACCCTGCAAGCCCAATGAGCAAGTAAGGCACCGCAGGGGTGACAGGCGTACCAAGCAGAGCGAACCAGGGTGCCACACAAGGAGGCACACCCCCAAGGATCAGCTGGGACGCTCGAACCTGGCTCCCGAGGAAGGGGGGTACCCTCCTCAACCACTGGGCCAGCACCTGCTCGGTATTATTTGATTGTCTTTTGCTATTGTGGTTGAGTCAGAATTAGGTATGAAGGTGATTGGGTGTGTATTTGATTGTCTTTTGTATCATAACTCCACATAATTATTTGATTGTCTTTTACTATTGTGGTTGAGTCAGAATTAGGTATGAAGGTGATTGAGTGTGTATTTGATTGTCTTTTGTATCATCACTCCACATAATTATTTGATTGTCTTTTGCTATTGTGGTTGAGTCAGAATTAGGTATGAAGGTGTTTGGTAACCCTTTCAAAACCATGGTTTTGAAAACTCAATAAACTTAAAACCTTGGTTTTAGTAAAGCTGAAATTTGATGCCATGGTTTTAATGCCATGGTTTTAGATGCTAACCATGGTTTTGAAAACTCAATCCTTGGTTGAGAGAGTTTGATAGAACTGGGACCAACGAATTTGCTGATTGACAGTTTTATGAACAATTCTACGTAATCTTTAAGGATTGTGACTCTGTTGGGAATGAATGAGTAGCTTGGAAGCTAGTCTCACAAAAGTTTTGTTCTTATTTTCCCATCTAGAGCTTCTGGGTGTACAAGGGGGTCCTCAGCTGCTCCAGTTCAGAAAATTTCAACCAAGCTGTCTTCTTTTACTTTATGTTGTTTAATAAGTTTAGAAACCAGCTCGTATTTAATAATTTATTTGACAGATCATGAAATTAAAGCAGCAAGAAGTAGCTGCATGGTTGTCTATCATCAACTTGTCGCACCAAATTTTTTATTTATTTATTTATTTATTTTTCTCTTAGCGCCGATCGATTCCAGGTGGACTTCTGACTTTTTTCATATCAAGATCCCTCAACAAACTCCAATAAATTACTTGAGAGTTTTATAATAAGTTAATGAAAATAAGTTTGCGTGCAATTATGTTTTCGTTGAACATTAATTAATCTAGCTCTTTCTTGGAAAGATTAAAACAATTGGAGATGATTCTCTTACTTTCACGCCATTAATTTTAGAGCAGATGGTTTTAATTCTCGAGTGAAAAAAAAAAAGATAACCTGAAGGCATTCGAAATCATCGAAATGTTTTGTACCAGTTAATAAAACAAGATAAAATAACGTTGTTTTTATTTTGATTTAAATTTTTCAGCTATATACTAGCTGAAACATGCCAGTATTACTTCGTTTAATCATCTAATCTAGCAGCATGAAATATATATAATACTTGATTTTTCCACCTAATCATCTCTCGCCAAGGATAGATGATTTTAAAGTTTTATTGATTTAGAGGTAAAAGAATATTTCTTTGAATGACCAATATATCATTGAAAAAAACCAAGGCATCGTCACTCTTAAGGCTTTTTTTTTCTACATTCAATGACAAATAAATAATTTCAATATAGCAATTCACAACCAATCATAATTTCACATGATATTTTGTTAATATTTGTTAAATATAAATCTTGAATTTTATATGTGCAAAGAATTTAATAGACTCTGGGTTATAAGAAAAATAATTATTTTTATTTAATATTTTAATCTATGATCCTCTCATAATATGAAAATTAAAACTAAATCCTTAAACATGTTGAAAATCTCAAAGTGTTTTACTTGAAATTATAGTTGTTAAATTTAATTTGATTCGATAAGTTTCAAAAAATATATTTTTAATTTTATTGAATCAAAACGCTAAAACAACTGACTCAATAATAAGAGTGATAACCTAATTATTTTGGCCTCATAAATCATTTTTTAGGTTTTTATTATTTATTTAGTCTCCTTGGTTCTAGCAAGCGCCAATCTATCTGAGTCATAGAGAACTTAAGCTTTGTTGATGCGTTGGTGCCATCAACCACAAAATCACCAGCATGGCAGAGGTTCCATTTCCCAGGATCATCAAGGCGTAATTTTGCGCGCAGCTGCGTGGTTAGGAGTTTGACAGGAGGCTTCGTGACATCTCCTGACCATGCACATTGAACTGAGCTGAAATTTGATGTTTTTTTAATGCCATGGTTTTAGATGCTAACAATTGGTGACCTTACATATTCTGAATCAGTGAAAGTGATTATACTTTTGGTTGTCCAATGTATTTTTCTTAATTGATAATGAATTTGCACCTGATTTCATGGATTTAATATAAAATCACCTGTGAATACATATTTGTGAGTGACACTGACTTCAAATGTCATCGGCAGTTAAGAGTATCCGGAGCTTGATTCATGCTGGAAGATCTGTTCCCATTGTTAAAAGTGGGGAGCAGAGATTTTGCAATTGAAACGTTTGCATCTACAGGTAATAGGTGTTTCATATTGCAAAATCACCCATCCATTTTTTAAAATAAGGTTAAGATAAACAATAAAATGTCTCGAAATACTTGTGAGCATTTGGAAACTGTTTTCTTGCAGAAATTACAAAGAAAAAGAAGAAAAACAAAAGCAAGTGAGGATATATTACTGTCATGGATCTTTTCCCTTCTGGTGAGTTTCCTGAAGGAGAAATCCAGCAACACAAAGACGAGTGAGTTTATGTTGTTATTATTTCTATTCCTTTGACATTCTCTTGATTTCAATGCTTACACTGTTCGTAAGCTAATATCAGAGAATGGTCTACAAGCTGGCATTGCATTTCCTATTGGATGCTCTCTGTACTGCTAAATACCAAATTTATACCTGGATTTAGTAATTCGTAGTCCTTTGTTTCTTCTTTACATGGTTTATATGTTTATTTGATTTCTTTTCCATTGTTAGGGTTGCTGCTCATTGGACCCCAAATACAGGGGACGAGAAGAAATAAGAGAGGCCGGTGAATTGTAACTGATATTATTTTTAAAAATATTTTTGTTTAGAAATATATCAAAATAATTTTTTTTTTTTAAAAAAAAAATTATTTTTGATATTTTTTTTTCAAAAACATTTTTAAAACACAATATCAAACACCTTCTAATATATTAGATATATTTAATAAAGAAATGTCTTAAAAGAGTTTGTGGAAATTCTTCCTTTATTTTAAAGTAAAATAAATCCTAATAAAATTCTATAGTGTGACTCAAACATCAATAATTTGTTGTTAAGAGAGAAATCGAAGAAGATTTGTGTATATTATTGTTTAGATTGAAAAAAAAAATCAATTTAGTATTTGATTTGATTTATCAATAAGATCCAGTCAAATCAATTTAATTTTATTTATAAAATTTAAAATATATTTTTTTTAATTGAACCGGTAAACCACACCCATGAATTAAGTTTTATATCAGAAGATAAAAGGTTAGTCCACATATAATTGAGAATGGGATATATATATATATATATATATATATAATTTGGCACAAGCATCTTAGCCCGTATATATTCATGTCTTTTTGGCTAATTTTTTATGTATTGTATTATTGCTTCTACAGTTGTACTTCACGTTTGTATCTCTACAGCAACTACACCGACAAATCAAATACAAGGAAATGGCCTGGTCCTTACTCATAAAATAATTAATTTTTTAATCTATTTTTAACTGTGTTGATTTAATCCCTTACATAAAATATTCTTTTCAATATGTTGTTTTTTTTCTTCTTTTTTTTCCATCCAAGCTAATAGAATAATAGCATGACTTTTGCATGAATTTATTTTATTTTTTATGTCCTGAATATTTCTTGCATTGAATGAGTAAGAGCTCATCGATGATGCCTTTGCTGATTCCTTGTATATAAATATATAATGTTTTTAGTCTTAGTTACATGTCAAATATATCACTTTATTATAACATACTATTCAAATTTACTATATCTTAAATTTAAATTTTAAAATCAAAAGATTCTCCTCTTAATAACTAAAAAAATGAAAGAAAATGCTTTTATTTATTTATTTATTTATTTATTTATTGTATGCTTTATTAATACACAAACACACAAAATTAATATTAAATACTAAAGAATACATGTTTGTTTCATGTTTTAAAGATATAATATGTTTTTTTTAAAATAGCTGAATTATGATATATTATTCAAATTTACTACATGTTTTCAAGAGAATTTCATATGAATACTTAGTTTAGTTTTTATATGAACTACCCCAGGGGTGAAGATTTAAACCAACTAGTTTCAATTCGGGTCTTTTAACAAAAAAAAAATAGAAAAAAATAAATTCAGCTTTCCCCTCTCCCATTTAATCAAAATGAAAACAAATTAAAAAATTTGAACAGAACTGGAAAAATAAAAAAATATATAGCATATTATTTAATTTGAACCGGTTCGGTTTTAATTTATCAGTTTTTTACTTTAAAAAACAAAACTGGACCAGACTTTAAAAAAAATCTAATTGGTCTAATCCATTTTTTTTCTCCTTTTTGTTTTTCATTTTTCTTGGTTTAGTCGGTTTCAGTTATTTTGCTCACCCATAAACTACCCTCCCTTTGATATCTTACTTAAAACCAAGGATATATTATTATTATTATTATTATTATACTAATAATAATAAGCCATGTAAAGATTTCAATTCTATAATTGCGAAGATTGTTCTCAATGAAGCATCTTTTGATTAAATTATTAAAAAGCAAGGTGAATAGAAAACTTCAACCAAGCTGTCTTCTTTTACTTTATGTTGTTTAATAAACCAGCTCGTATTTAATAATTTATTGGACAGATCATGAAATTAAAGCAGCAAGAAGTAGCTGCATCGTTGTCTATCATCAACTTGTCGCACCAAGATTTATTTTTATTTATTTATTTTTCTTTTAGCGCAGATCGATTCCAAGTGAACTTTTGACTTTTTTCATATCAAGATCCCACAACAAACTCCAATAAATTACTTGAGAGTTTTATAATAAGTTAATGAAAATAAGGTAGCGTTCAATTATGTTTCGTTGAACATTAATTAATCGAGCTCTTTCTTGGAAAGATTAAAATAACTGGAGATGATTCTCTTACTTTCACGCCATTAATTTAAGAGCAGATGGTTTTGATTCTCGAATGAAAAAAAAAAGGATAGATGATTTTAAAGTCTAGTAATTTGATTGGTAGGTTGGCATGTTTTTTCAAGAGATTTATACATTAATTCCTTCTTTTAAGGTGTGATTGAGGTTATTTTTTAAAGTATTTTTTATTCAAAAATATATTAAAATTATGTATTTTTATTTTTTTAAAATAATTTTTAATATGAGTACATGAAAATGATTCAAAAATACCAAAAATTCTTATTTAAAATAAAAAATAAAAATAAAAATATTTATTTTTTTAAAAAAATATATTTTTAAAACACAATGTCAAACATGAATTAGGAAAGATTGTAAGCAATTTTTTTTATAAGTGCATTAATTGAGATATGAATAATTTACTTATCAAGGTGCTTAAACTGATTCAAAATTGCTCTTCCTACTAAAACAAATATTTCATACTATTTAACATAGTTTTAATTACATGCATTGAATTTAAAAATTCAGTAGTATCCAAAACAAAAGATACTAAAAAATAAAAGAAATATATGGAATTCCTCGTAATAAAACGACACTCTGTATATTAGGTCTAAGGATATATTATTACTTCACGGCTCACGCTTACTTTCTCTCTTGTTAAAAAAAAAAAGAAAAAGAAAAAGAAATGAATGAAAAGATCGCCTCGTATTCATGAACTAGTTGTCTGCCAGCATTGGTTTTTCTTTATATATATAAAAATATTGAGTATATAAGTTATTTTAATGTGTTTTTATATAAAAAAATTTAAATAGAAGTTAAAAAGTTTATGCAAGCATCTATATAAAAAAAATAAAGTTGTCAATAATAATCAAAAGAAAGTAAATAGGGATCAATATAAACCAAGTATGGGCGATGATGATTATGCTTTAATGATTTAAAGATTATTTAATAGCGTCTTGATTTGTTTTTACACTCTCTCACTTACTTTCAAGTATTTGTTTTTTAAAAAATATGTATAAATTCATAGTTTAATCATTAAAAAATTAATATTATTACAGCCAATTATACCAAATTTAAAACTTAAACTGAAGGAATGATGGACATTGACTTACATCCTATTTGTTCTTATAGCTGGAAAGCGTTTTTATAAAAAAAAAAAATATTTTTTTTTGTTTTAAATTAATTTTCTTAATGTTTTTTATGTCATTTTGATGTTTTGCTATCAAAGATTAGTTTTTTAAAACATATCTTTTTAATATATTTTTATATGAAAAGTAATTTTGAAAATATCAATACTATAATGCCAAACATATTCGTACTTTCCTAGATACTGAGATGCCATTTGGAATTGCATTCTAAACATGGTTTATGAAAATTAAAATTTTATTTTTGTTTGCAATGATTTTTTAAAAATCGTTTTAATACGTTGATGTAAAAATTACATTTTAAAAAATAAAAAAATATTATTTTAATATATTATCAAATGAAAAATATTATAAAAAAAACAATTTTACAATGGGCGTCTACTGTCAATTTTCTTTGAAATAAGTAAATAATGTATGAAGAGTTGAATATTCCTTGCCAACTGTTAATGATCGCATACCATGTAGAGATTCGCTAGCACTTCTTCGTTGGTAAGAGTTCAGTGTCAAAAAGCCACCATTGGTCGGTCACCCTGCCAAAATTATACTTTAAGGACCTATCAATCTAAATACATTGTTTTTATTTTATTATTTATTTGTTCTGACTTTTTTGTGTAATTACATGGCAAGCTGGCGATTTGACGTGGCAGCAGCTGGCTGGACAAGTGTCACGGTTTCGTGGTGCTGTATGATTTTGACTGGGTTCAAACTTCAAAGGATTTATGCCTTCCAGAGACCACTTGGTCCACAGGATAGTCATGCAATGATTAGACTATGAGAGTGTAGCTATAGTATGGGTGCACCCTCACACTACTCTTCGTGTTCTCCTTAATTTAAGGATTCCCTCCTTTCCTTTTATATTAAAACTAATTAATAGGAAATCTCATATTAGGGCAGTTAAAGTTATATTATTTTCTTTACTCTTCCCAAAAATATCAATTTCCGATTTATTTCTTTATTTGTATACTATTAGAGAAATTCATTTTTTTCTTTTATTCTGGATAAATACACTTTTGAAAAGTTGTAAATATTCAAGAAAATTATATCATTTATTGATTATATCAAATTTGATTTTTTATATTTTAATTGTTTTTTTTATCATATTTTGAATCTTTTTTCTATTTTATTCCTTAGAATTTGATTTAATTAGATTTTTGTATCAACTTTGATTCTCATTTTTACTATTATGTTTCTCACTTATTAATTCTTAATTGCATTTTTTAATCATCATATTTGGTTCCCATTCATTTGATTGACTTTTGTTTTATTTGAAATCAATTATAAAATTAGATTTTTTTTTTTAATTTCATTCTATTTTATCTTGATACTTATTCAAATTTGGTCCTCATTCTTTTCATTTCTATTTGTTCTGTTTAAGATATTTATGAAACATGATTTTTTTTTAAATAAAACTATTCTCCTTTTTTTTCAGATTTGCCCCCTAATCTTTTGAATTTTATTTGTTTTACTTGAAATAATTTATGAAATTGGACGTTTTTTTTTAAAAAAAAATTATCCTCATTCAACTTTTTTAATTTGTCAGATATGATCCTTATTATTTTTAAAAAAACTTGAAAAAATAAATTAAAATATTAATAATTTATTTCTTAACTTATTTTTGACAATAATATATTTCATGACAGTGCCATTTATCAGAAAATAATCTATTTTTTTTTTTTTTATGAAAATCACTTTCCATAAAAAATCACTTCCCAGCAATTAAAGAAAGCCTGAATGATGGGAGACAACATATATTAATCACGAAGGTTTTTTTTTTTTTTTTTTTAAAGTCATGGTTATTAATTTATTCGAAGATCAAGCTTTAATTTTTCAATTTTACAAAAAAAAAAAAAATTAAGGAAAATTTAACAAATAAAGAAGTGTATTGATATAGAATCTGAAATGAAATTGTTATAAAGGGAAAAATATTAATTACCATAATCTCATCAACATAATAAACTTTACTTGCATGCTTGACAATATTACAAGTCATGCTTAGCTAAGTCCTAAAATAAGATATTGTGGTGTGCTAGCATTCAACATTTATCATGATTTTTCCCTTTTTGCTTAATATATACTCAATTATTACCATATTGTTTTTGGCATTTATTATTAAATTTCCTTTGATGTCTTTGATTATGTTTCCTTTTTTTAATAAAACAGTTTACCAAAATATAGTAACACTAAAGAGAAATTATCATTATTGATTGTAATAGTAAATTAATGATTTTGTCTTTTATAAAATCAACCTAAAAAACTAAGTTTAAAAAAGTGTAAAATGATCTTTTCCATGTGACCCATTGTCATTTTCACTTTCAATAAGGGTATAAAAAGCTTTTCACCTTTTTTTAGAGCAATGGAAAACCTTCGCTACCCTTTAAATCAAAATTCAGATAATTAGTTGCTAGGGAATTTCTTGAGATCTCACAGTTTTTAGCATAATAAAATTACTAAATTATCCTTGATATCATAATTAATTCCGTCTTGCTATGGCAGTATATTTTATATGGGTTTGTGATATAACCATTTTAGTAAAAGGATTAACTAATCTTTTATATTAATTATTAAATATTAAATTTTGGAATTTGTTGGATGCTTGCCACGCACACAGAAGCGCATGGTAGGTGTCATCGTGTTTAAATCATCTTTCTTCGTGTCATTAGATTTCTCGTAGCTTCATCTTCCTCTCCTGTTAGCATGTGTGTGGTTTTTCTAGATAGGTTGTCGCAAGAGTTGCTTTTTTTCTCTTTTGCCTTGAGATTTGCGCTTAAAAATTATAATTTTAGGATAATCTTCTTAGTTGAGGATATTTAATTATTAATCCTTATTTATTTTTCTCATTGACCCTCTTATAAGTTTTTTTTTATTTCATTATTTAATCTATTTTTTTTTCTCGAATTTTGTTTTTTCTCTTCATTATTTTTCTTAGCAGTTTTATAAACTTTCAATTGTTTTTAATTTCATACTTTAATAAAAATACTTAGTTAATTTTTTATATTAAATGTGGTACTTATTTTTTTTGATTTTTTGTCTTAATTCTTTTGTGAAATTGATTTTTCTTTTGCCATCATTTTTCTCCCTTTCCTTTCTCCTTTAGTTGTTTCGAGTGCCAAAAACCCATCTCCCTCTGAGCTTCTGAAAGATCTGCAGCGATGCAAGTAGCTCGGGAGACAAGGCAAAGGCATTGCTAAGCTAGAAGGGTACCTTAAACAATCCGGTTATTCGATCCACACCCATTCATACAACCAGTTCAAGGCCACTGCTGCACCCGATGATGATTATTTTGATGAAGTTATGGATTTAGCAATCAAAGTTTATCAGCAGAATTATAATCTTGTGGCAACTGGGATTTTTGTTTACAAATATATGAAAATAATATATTTTTTTATTTTTTAAAAATTAATTTTGATACTAAAAATACCAATTTTTTAATTTAAAATATTTTTGAAAATATTTTCAAAAACATTGATTTTAAATTTTTTTTTTTTATAAATATATCAAAATAATTTTTTTTATTTTTATTTTTAAAAAAATATTTTTGATATTAACACATTAAAATAATCTAAATAAAGCACTTAATCTTGACTTTGAATCTTAAAATTAATAATTGTAAGAACTTAGTTTCTTTTAATGCATTAATTAAGCTAATATAGAAAGTGCATTATAAAAAAAATGAAGATTTAATTTTGATGCACAGAAAATTCCTCATTAAGGTTCTATAATTTTTTTATGGTGCTGAGCTGATGCAGGGTATGTTCTCACCATCCCTAGGGGAGATGATTCCTTGATTTCGTTTGTGGATTCTTTTTCAGGCTCTCTTTGTTTCACAATGCGTGCCCATCTAGATATCTGCTGTTCAGAGATGGTTTTTGTGCATCTGGGCAGAGTACCGCTGCAATTTCATATGGATTCAGTTACTGTCATTTTATATGTTTGTGCTGCTGAAACTTTTATTGATTCATTATACAGTTTCATGCCTACTCAGTTGCAATAGATGCCAGGAAATGGAATCAAATTAGTGGCAGTAATTGTAGACAATGCCTTAACACAGAAAGAAAAAGATAGTTTAATTAGTACATCACAAGGCACAGCGAGGAAAGTCCAGCAATTATTTATGCACACAGAACCTTGAGCCAATTCCAGAGCAGACTAAACTCTAGATTTATTCATCTCAAAGCTTGCTAGTGATATTGAAGTTCCTAACTTTAGATTGCTTTGTGTTGGTATCCTTTGGCACAACAATAGTGAGAACACCATTTTCAAATTGAGCTTTGATTTGATCCAGCTTCACATCTTCTACTTCACCTCTGCATCCTGGAGCACAGCTTGAATGGTTGTGAGCGTGCGCCCGAGATGTTCAAGGTCAGTCTCTAGGCTCCCAGCAAGCCTAAGCTCTTGAAGAATTGAGGAATTCAAATTCCCCATGATTGTACTCGCGAGAGCAGAAAGAACTGCTTCAGCCATAGCTTGTTTAGTAATGGATGTTGTTGAGAAATAGAAAAGGTGAAAGGAAAACTAAAAGCAGGGGATGTGAGGAAGAAATGGGAAGTAAATATTGAGAAAACAGAGAGCAGTATGGGATGATGTTGGGAAGCTGTTGTTGAAGAGGTTATGATGAGGGAGGTTGCAGTGTGAGCTACTTCTCGATCAATATTTACTACTGTGGAGTTGAATCATGGAGGCTACTCAATCTCTAGACTACAGATAAGGGGGCTTGTGTTTAATAGAAAAGACATATTCAGATGAATTTTGCTATTGCTAGAAATTCATGATTGCCAGAAAATGTAAAATGTAGAACACACTGCAGTTAACAGTAAAAGATTCAGTTGAATGTGTAGTTTATTTATCTTCGTTGTCTGTTTTGCTATCGCCTGGTGTAGCAAACGAACAACATTATAATGGCAAAAAAGAATTGGAATATCTATCACAAATATGATATTAACATGGAAATGTTGGCCACAAGGACGCAAAATGGAGACATCATCTGATAGGTCCCAGAAATTAAGGATAATTTGTAACACAAGTATTTCTCTTAGGGTGAGAAATAAACCATGGATGCAATGAATAATTCTCTGCTCCATTCCTCATTCTTGGTTGCTTTAAATAAGCAAGACCCACGTACAATTATGCAGCAGTTTTAGGGAATTCAAATAACATGTAACTGAAATACTTAATGAAGGAAATAACGTGCAGTAAAGGAAATGTAACCGAAATACATAATAAGGAAATTAACATGCAATAAAGAATTAACGTTAACATGACACGTAAGACTTCCACTTCGCACGATCCATTTAGTTGTGCGATCTTCTCGTCCCCTGCTCCTTCTCTGCTCACGTCTGTGATGTCCACTATACCATATACTTGGGATTTGGCCTTATGCTCCTTGTTGAACGTGGTCTTGTAACAATAGTACGTGGTGATCTCGTAACATCATCTTGACTTGGAAATTTCCTTCTGAAGAAAGCCGAAAGACCTTGATTCTTAAGCGCCTTTGGATTTCGCTAATTCCTGGAAATCATGTGTATCGATGAGCTGCTATTCTTGGATCTTCGCTAGTTCCGCTCTATGCACTCCACAATTCCCATCGATGTTTTTGTTGCTGATAGTGGACTGGCACGGTGGAAAACTTACTTTGAGAAGGAGCCCTGTGACAAAAATAAATAGTGACAAAGGAATTGACTGCTTTATAAGAAAAACATATGAAAGTGATATTTTGATTTTCTAAAAATTTGATGTGATTCAAGGCAAAACAGAATTTTCTGTTCAAATGCAACATTTTTCTAGGAGAAGGGTCTATTTGCATGAGTTTTCCATTTAATTCTCTCGCAAATCCATGCTCTATGATGAATTAGATCTAAGGAACTGCAATATATACAGAGGAAGAATCAATTTCCAGTGTTATTTGTCAAGGTTTCTTGTCTTAATATCAATCTTATACATTAAAATAATTTTTTACTTTTTTTTCTTTTTTTAATGCAATTTTTTTATATTTATATTTTTTAAAAAATATATATTTAGACTGAGTTTGAACCAACTAAATGGGTCAGCCTAGTCACGGTGGCCCATTATGACCTAACAACCTTCTCAGATTGGGCTGGACATTGCGTCCAGCCATGAACAATAGAACATAAATTAATACAATGAGCATATAATTTCTTTTAATTGTACAATAAATTGGAATTACATCGTATAATCAAATACGAGAATTACATAACAAGATATTCACTGATAAAATTATAGAGGGAAAAAATAATTAAGACTTTAGAGGGAAACCAAATATTTAAAAAACAAGGAAAGTTTGAAAGTAGATTTGAGAAAGTATCATTGGGTGAGAAGCTTCATTGGAAGCATGAAAATGAAAATTGCGCTATCGATGGCACATATCTACAGTTAGCAGACTGGAATGCTTCATTGTTGATCGTAATGTGAGGGATGTGAGATATCTTGGGCCAGTCCTCTCCTTTCTCTTTCTTGCACCTCTTCGCCAATTCTGGACACTTGCCGATTGTCAGCTGGCTGAGGTTATTGAGACTCTGTACCCCATCTGGCAATGACACCAAATTAAGGCAATCCCGAATCTCCAAGCGTGAAAGGGACGTGAGATAACCAATCTGATTCGGCAAAGAAGCTAGTCCCTTGCAATACCATATACTTAGAGATTGGAGAGAAGTGAGATGTTGGATACTCTCTGGCAATGAATTCAGCTTTGGACATCCATTGAGGAGCAAATCTTCAAGTGCCGTCAGATGTCGCACTCCCTCAGTTAAAGATGCAAGATTAGCACAACCCTGAATCCATAAGCGACGAAGAGAAGATAAGCCATAGAGCCCATTCACTGGCAGAGAATTTAATCTTCCACAATCAGTTATGTCTAAATCCTCCAAAGAATTGAGGTTCCGAAGACCTTCCTCTGGCAAGCTTTCAAGTGCATCACAACCAAGTATGTCCAAGCTTTTAAGAGCAGAAAGGTTATCAAATACCTTATTTGACAAAGACTGCAGATCTCCCAGCACAGAAATTCGTAACCTTTCAAGGAGTGTATGATTTTGCAAAAACCCTTCGGGGAGCTCCCTCACATTGTAAAAACCTATAATTTGAAGGGAGGTGAGAGAAGTGAGATTACTAACTGACATCAATAAAGAAACGTTCTCTCCTTCGATGTATAAATTTTTGACTGAGGGTATAACTGGTATTTCGGTC
The DNA here is from genome assembly GCA_964035475.1 of Salix caprea. NCBI lineage: Eukaryota > Viridiplantae > Streptophyta > Magnoliopsida > Malpighiales > Salicaceae > Salix > Salix caprea. Next base: position 1,875,125 of record OZ037748.1, on the reverse strand, counting down.
AACAAAGGGCAGTAACTGACATGTAATTCTTGAAGGCGAGGAAAACGACACGTAGCCCATTGCTCAAATCTCTTCATTCCTCGAATAACCAGCTTCTCTAAGGATGGGAATGGATTTTGGCCATCTCCATACACGTGGCTGTCAATACACTTCACACCATCCATTCCATGTATTTTAAGACTCTTGAGAAACTGCAGCTTCCCAAACGGTGGAAGTTGTTCACAGTTGGGACATGCTCCTAGCTTTATCTTCACTAGATTTGGTAGCATCAAGTTCAAGTTCATCATCCAATTTCTTGGGAATTTTGAACCACAATATCCATCTAGCATCAACTTCTTCAGATTTGAATGAGGTTGAAGCGCATCAAGTACCTCCTCCTCATTATTTGGTAGTGAACGCATGCCAGGAATCCTATCCCGTACATTCCCTTCCCAAGATAAAGTCAGTGATACAAGAGCTGTCTTCGACTTCAACTTGGCACTTCTGGCATCTGTTAAGCTCTTAACATTAACAAGATCCATGATTCTCAATTCACCAGCGAGATTATTCAGCCCTTCCAGCTCCCCTATGTGACGACCCTCCTCCTTACCCACAATGAACAAGGTAAGTTTTCGCAGGCACATCAATTGCCCCATTCCACGAGGCATAAATCGAAGTGAACTGCAACCCGTGATGTCAAGATAGACGAGGCTTTTCATCTGCTTCATACCTTTCGGTAATTGGATGAGACTCCTGCAATTTCTCAGATCTAGTGTCTGGAGATTTTGGAGAGAGGTGATTGATTCGGGCAAATTTTGGATGGAGGAATTAGAGACATCTAGAAACCGTAGATGTTTCAAAACACAAATTGATTTTGGCAATGTATTAATTGTTCTACTACCTATACCCAAGGCTCTTAGATGCTTTTGTTGAGTGAAACAGAGAAGAAGAGCATCATCACTCACAGGGCTTTTATAACTAGAAAGCAAAATTGATCGCAGCGACCGAGATTTGATATCCTTGTCTTCTGGAGCATAGGATAATCTCCTGTAAACACCCACATGACGAACTGTTTTAGAAATTTGGAACTTTATATCGCCCTCAATCAAAGTACATTCTCTACTCATGATGGATTGTGCAAGATCATGCATAAGATCGTGCATTTTACATGTTATGTTGCCAAACTCATCATCCTGGACCTCTTGCAGAAATGACCTTCCCACCAGTTCATCGAATATCTCAATACCCTTGACGTGCAAATCCATTTCTCTTCTGCAACCAATAAAGCCATTTGCCATCCACAAAGCAACCAGCTCCTCCCTCCTCATCACGTGATCTTTTGGAAATACAGCGCAAAAAGCAAAGCATTGCTTCAAATGTGGTGATAGATGAGTGTAACTCAACCTCAAAGCAGGTAAAATCTCGCTTGCTTCTTCTCTTAGATCCCAAATCTCACTTTCTTTGACAGCCATCCACTGATCTTCACTATCTTTTAGCCGCATTAGGTTCCCGAGTGACTTTAAAGCTAAAGGAACACCACAACACTTCTTCACTATAGATGCTCCAATGGCTTCCAATTGTACCCACTCCTCTTTCCTTCTCATCCCAATTGCAAGCCGGTGAAACAATTCCCAAGAATGTTCTCCAGACAATCTCTCCATGTTCTTGATAAAAGTTGCTGCCATTATACGAGCAACCCTCTCATCACGGGTAGTTACTATTACAGCACTACCTTTAGCTCCACTCCTTAAGACCTCCTTCAATTTACTCCACCAACTCCACCTATCACCACAATCATCCCACACATCATCCAATACAAGCAAAAACTTTTTTCCAGTTAACTTCTGTTGGAGGCGTTGCTGCAAGGGATCCAGTTCTTGAAGATCACAAGAGGCATCATCAATGGACTCTATGATGGCTCTTGTTAATCTTTTTATGTCGAAATCAGTAGATACACACACCCAGATCCTCAAACCGAATTGTTGTTTAACCCTTTCTTCATTGTAGACCAATTGAGCAAGTGTTGTTTTCCCGAGTCCCCCTATTCCGCATATAGCATAAATAGGGATGTCGCCGGCATCAGAGAGCAGGATGTTGACTAGTTCTTCCTTTTCCTTTCCTCTTCCGAAAATTTCTGATTCATTCACGAGTGAGCTGGTAAGCCGCCAATCGTAGGTATGATCAGCTGCTATGTCCCCGACTCTTGATGCCAAATCGAACTTGTTCTTGTCATTAGCTATGGCATCCAACTTTTCTCTCATATTTTTCAATTTATGCGTCATTCTTGATCGAAAAACAAGTGGATTATGACTGATAGAAAAGAAGGATCTTAGCCGATTTTTGAGGCCTCTTCGCTGTTGTTGCCACTGAGCTTCAAAGGCAAACTCATCTAGCAAATCATCAACATCATAAGCTGCATCCTTGAGGTGTCTGAGCCACACCTTGATAGCCTCGTCCTTCCACTGCTTCACCTCTGCATCCTGGAGCACAGCTTGAATGGTTGTGAGCGTGCGCCCGAGATGTTCAAGGTCCGTCTCTAGGCTCTCGGCAAGCCCAAGCTCTAGAAGAATTGAGGAATCCAAAATCCCCATGATTGTACTCGCGAGAGCAGAAACAATTGCTTCAGCCATAGCTTGTTTAGCAATGGATGTTGAGGAATAGAAAAGGTGAAAGGAAAACTAAAAGCAGGGGATGTGAGGAAGAAATGGGAAGTAAATATTGAGAAGATAGAGAGCAGTATGAGATGAGAAATGGAGGTTGCAGGGTCAGCTAGTTCTCGATCAATATTTACTACTGTGGAGTTGAATCATGGAAGGAGAGTTGGGTCTATGTTAGTAAAAGATAGAGATTTGTTGGCTAGAAAAGGAGAGGGATGGATTGCCCTGACTAGAATATGTGGTGGAAACGAGAAGGAAAGCAGGTATTTCTCTCTCATCAATTATGAAACGGGCTCCACACGGTGCCTTTCTCTGAGCTTGTGCTTTCAAATTCAACACGGTTAGGTTGCCTTATGGTTGAATTGTATGCTATCAACAGGCTCGTAAAAAACCTATCCTTATCTTACCACAAAGAAGATACTGAATTGGATCATCACATAGGTTGAGGTCTGCAAGACTGAGGCTGAGCTCCTATCTATTTATGGAATATTGTAACTCTTTAAAATCTCTTATCTTTTTCTTTTTTCCGACAGAAAGCTGATAGTCTGTTTGTTTGTACCAGAGGTGAGAAAGGAAGGAAGAAATTGAGATATCAATCAAATATGGAGCTTGAATCCAAACTCTTCTTTATGTTATGTTACTCAGATTGATATTGTCATGGTAAAGATGGGGGAAAATAAATGAAAGACTGATGTGGCCCATTTTATAACCATATTATTCCGTTATTTGTTTTTTTAATACTATGAATTATATAGCTCAAGTGTAGTTAGCATAGTTCAGGATTGACAAGGAAAAAAGGCTTAGATTATTGTCATAATATAAATTTTCTTTTCCCGGTATTAACTGAAGTTTGATGAGATCAATTTGATCGCGGGTTAATAAGTTTTACTTGGATTTTTTTTTTGTTTCAACTTGAATCCGACCCTAGTTTGCTAATTTTCCAGCTTAACCCACCAAATTGAGTTTAACAGTTATTATATTGTTCTTCTTGAATTTATTTATTTAAAAAAAAAACTCGAATAATTTGGATAGGTTTATGTAAGTTTTTTCTCAATCCATTATAAGCAAAATATCCCATCTTCCACTCAAGCACCTCATGTTCTCTTTGCTAAATCCACTGGACACCTCATGTCCTCGAGATCCACTCAAGAAAGAAGAAAACCCTCTCAGCTTCTCAACCTGACAAACCGAATGAAGCATATGTCTGATTTGGAGATTTCTTTCTCCAGACTTTGAAATAATGTTAAAAGTTGAATGTTGAAAGCCAAAAGGATACGGTTGAAGAGAAATTTATTTGGGCTTGGGAAGTAGCAGAGTAGTTTCCAATCTTTCACATCTTCAGAATTCCCACTCCTTCAAGCATGATATCCCTCATTAAGGTTTTATAATCTAGCTTAAAAGTTTTTAAGTGAAATTATTCGACGACGGTTTTGCTTGTGGATTCTTTATCAGGCTCTCTTTGTTTCACAATGCGTGCCATCTAGATATCTGCTGTTCAGAGATGGTTTTTGTGCATCTGGGCAGAGTACCGCTGCAATATCATATGGGTTCAGTTACTGTCATTTTATATGTTTGTGCTGCTGAAACTTTTATTGATTTCATTATACAGTTTCATGCCTACTCAGTTGCAATAGATGCCAGGAAATGGAATCAAATTAGTGGCAGTAATTGAAGACAATGCCTTAACACAGAAAAAAAAAGATAGTTTAATTAGTACATCACAAGGCACAGCGAGGAAAGTCCAGCAATTATTTATTCACACAGAACCTTGAGCCAATTCCAGAACAGACTAAACTCTAGATTTATTCATTTCAAAGCTTGCTACTGATATTGATGTTCCTAACTTTAGATTGCTTTGTGTTGGTATCCTTCGGCACAACAATAGTGAGAACACCATTTTCAACTTGAGCTTTGATTTGATCCAGCTTCACATCTTCTGGGAGCTCAATTTCTCTAGAAAAGCCCCTCTTTCTTGTCCCTCTCTCAGCTACATGCAAAACTGTGTCTTTCTCATGGCTTTCCTCTTTGCCACCCTCACCTTTTATGTGCAAAATATTCCCTTCTCCCACTTGAACCTTTATGTCCTCTTTGTTAAATCCTTCTCACAAACAAGAATCAGTGAGAAATCAGGAAAGGGAAAAACCCATTACAATTCAAATCTCAGAAAGTCAAAATCTTTTGAACTAACATAAATTACTTAATCAACTAAAATTAATCAGTTAAATTTCAACTCAAGAAAACTCTATAGAAGTTTGAATGGAATAGCAAAAAGACTCAGTCTTTCAATACAATTACCCTTGAACTAAAACAACCCATCAAATTTCACCTCTTAAAGACTACAACTTCAAAAACAAAAGACTAATTCAAGAAAATTTCAAGCATCGAGTATCATTATTGCCTAATTCAAGAAAAAATATTTACCTGGTACATTGACTTTAAAAATATGGGCAGTTGGGGATTCAAGCCAGTCCATGAGAGCAGTTGGTCCAGACCATTCATTGTATACTGGAGGGCTCAAGAACAAGCGCCTAAAAGGGTACCCAAAGAAGCCATCAGCCATTGTTGAGGACCAATGAAAGAAGAAAGTGAGCTTTGTTATGGATTTTTTTGGTGTGCTGTAGTGTAAGATAAAGGAAGGGGTTTGGGTTGGCTTTATGTCAGTTTGTTGTGCAAGAAAGTCCAGAAGGTTCTGTGGGGTTCTTGAGCTATGTAATCCATTGCAGTAATGTCCTCACTACTAGTCTCTTGGAGGAACTTCGAGACGATGAGATATGGCATTTATTGATTTTTTTTTTTTTTGTATAAACCATCCGGTACTCCGGCCACTGCCGACTAATCCGGATTCGAGCCGGGTAGGACCCTTAAGGGCGGCAAAGCTCTCCCAAGCGAGTTTTAAAGCAGCTGCATACCCAAGGCTCGAACTCGAGACCTTGGTTAAGCTGGGACAACCCCCTACCAGTCGACCCACGCCCCCGTTGGTTATGGCATTTATTGATAACAAAGATACTGTTTGCCATTAAACATTTCAAAGTTACTTTTTTTAGTATTTTTAAATTATTTTTTACTTGATAACAAAAAAGTGTTTTTTAAATTAGTTTATATATTAATCAAGATTAAAGCTTTGGTTTTAAAGATTATTTTCAAATAATATATAAAAGAATCCAATAACCTTTTTGATTTTATAATATCAAAAAATTTAAAAAAAAGAGAGAGAATATTGTTTTATAATATCATAGCAAGGCAATTCTTAATTATTAGGGTAATTTTTTAATAAATGTTTTGAATAAAATAAAAAAATAAAAAAAGACCATGTTTTTTAACCAAAATAATACAGAAAATGAAGATTCTGGTGTATCCACCAAAAGCCCATAATAATATTTCATAATTGCTAGCAGGGCCTTTCTGAGAACCCGACCGGCTCTTCAAGTTCCTTCCTCCACAGGTTTTGGATGTCCAATTTTGATGATGAATGGGCTTCATTCTGGATCACCATGTCCACAATTTACATGCCAAACCATCTAACAACTTTCTTAGGTCAGTGTTGTAAATTGGATTTTAAAGTTTCTTTTATTTGAAAATAAATTATTATTTTAATATAAATAAATTAAAATAATTCAAATACATATTAAAATTAATTCGAAGCTAAATAGAAAATTCAAAACTTTTCAGAAATACAGTCCAACCACAATCCCTAACGGACACTAAGAGGTGAATTATTTTATAAGAAAATAATATAAAAATAAATTTTATTTCTGTATTTTTGGATTATTTTGATGTGCTGATATAAAAAATAAAATTTTATTAATATATTTATACATATATATTATTTTGATTTATTTTCAAGCAATATTTTTGAATAAATATCTGATAGATATATATTATTAGCAAATTTGATTAGATAGAAAACGGGGTGGGGTCAAATTATAAAACTACCTAAAAGAGGACGGGAATTCACTGTGGACTGTGAGTGAAAACACTGTGGATTTCAATAGTGTTTTTTTTTTTCGTTTTTGAACAGTGCATTAACGAAAAAGCCCCCCGAAAACGGCAAAAAACGCCGCCAGACCGAGGGGCTCCGTCGTCATTGCGCACGTCTGACCCGGACCGCTCCGGTCCGGCCAGTCGGTCTGCTGCTTATTATATTATTTTTTGAAATTGGCTAAATACGGTTTTAGCCCCTAATAAGACAAAAACATTGCCTTTCGGGACAGGGGCAGGACAATAATTGACCTCCTTTTTTATTATTTCTTCCCGTTGCTGTCAGTGCGTGCTGGGAACGCGCCAGCCGGTGTCCCGCGTTTAGGTGGCGCGTGCGGCCTATTACGGTGGACGGAGACGAGTTTTCTGAGTCTCTAACGGTGCGTCTCCTCCTGGTCTTCCTCCACACGCAGCGCGTTTCACCCAAAACCGTCCGTGGACGCGGCGGCGGTCGGTTAAAGCGGCTGGACACATTTCTCTCTCTCCTGCACGTACAAGTGCAGGAGAGTCCCCCTTATTTGCGCTCTTTTCACTTCAGTCCCTTATGTTTCAATTTCGTTTCTGGTCCTGATTTCTGATATATAAGTTTTGATTTAGTTCGATTGGGTCCTCCGATTGGAATTGATTCAATGTCCATTTTTCAATTCGGTCCTCCTTCTTTTAATTTCCGGATTGGATTGAAAAAGATGAATTAATTAGGTACAGTAGTTTTAATTTCTTCAGTTTTGTCCTTTGATTAAAATTGATAATATATTTGATTTTCATTTCGGCCCTTATACTTTTAATTTTGGATTTTAATCCCTTTATATTTCATGTTCATTTCAGCCCTATTACTTTTAATTTTTTATTTTAATCCCTTTATTTCTTTTTATTTCAAGAATAATCCTTACTTTTGTCCATATATATATATAAGTGTGCTTAGCTTTGATTTTTAATTTTTGTTATTTTCTTATTTGTTGGGGCGGTATATTTTTTTCAAAAAAAATAGTTCTTAAATTTTATTTTATATCTATGATCATTTGGAAATTGAATTTTTTTTTTGTTATTTCTTTTAGCTTTTTATTCATTTTTTATTTTTATTTTTATGTCATATGACTTTTTTTACCTGATAGTTTTTATTTTTTTGTTTGATCTTTTGTTAAAGTTTTTATGATTTTTTTAGTCTTTTATTTTTTTTCATAATAATAATAATAATAATAATAATAATAATTTAATGTTTTTCTCTTACTTACTCATTTGTTAATGTTTTTTAGGGTTTTTTTTTCTCTCGGGATAATGTGATAATTTTTATTCTTTTAACAGTTATACAAACTTTTTACTCAGCCTGCAACGTAGTGTGATATTTTTTTATATAAATTTTCAGGTCAAATAATTTTTTTTCCAGTCAATAATTTTTATTGTTTTTTTCATTTATTTTATTTTTTCATTTGCTCTTTTGTTAATGTTTTTAGGTTTTTTTTAAGCCTTTGATTTAATTTTGTTTTCTTCCCGTTATTAAAACAATAATAATATTAAAATTAAGAATAATAATAATAATTTTAGTTTTTGTTCTGACGTGCTTTTTTATTAATATTTTTTTTTCTCTGGGATTTGTTGAATAATGTTTATTGTTTTGACAGTGATGGTGATGATAATTTAAGAAGTTAAGACTTTAATTTACTATTATTATAATAAAGGATGTTGATCTTTTTCATTATATCAAATTTTACATACTGAAATATTATATTTTAATCTCAACAGTTATAAAAATTATTTGTTCCGCCCGCACTACGCCCGCAACGTAGTGCGGGCAATCCAACTAGTTGAAAAAGAAAAAAGAAAGCTTCACTGTTCATTCCACAAAGTTTAGTTATAAAGTTTATGAATATGAAACCCATGATCGCATAAAGAATAAAAAGTTTGTCTGAAGGCTTCGCTAGCTTACATTATATCAATCCATACTTTCTACGAGAAGACTAATCGAAGTCCCATCTACCGCTTAAAGAACCAGAAAGAAAGATGGATGTCAGTATATACTCCATGATTCTTGCTTTTGCCTGTCTCCAAGTTCTGCCAACATGTAATCCACTACAATGCTAGCTAGCTACCATACATTACAGAGCTAAAGAAGAAAAATCTGTGATTGAAGTTCTCCCTACGATTTCGTATCCATTAATCCCTCAGTACTGTAGCTGATAATGATATGAACTTGAACAGAATTCTCTTCAAAACTTGAAGGGCTTGACCAATATTTTCTGATCCCGTCAGGATTCTGTCGTACAGAGCCGAGGGGAAGAAAAATGTAAAATTATTTTTAAAGCTTCACCAAATAACACGAGTTTTTCTTAGTTTAGATGGTTATTAATATGGTATAAGGTACGTTGAAAGCTTTTCTTACGAGTACAGGGGAGTGATTTAAGATATATTTTTCTCCACCTTTTCTTACAAGCTCTTTAAAGTTTCTTTAGCTTGAAGAAAGAGGCGAAAGCTTTAAGATCTAGATCCAATTTCCCCAAGATCACACAGCAAAACTCTTCTTTCTATGGCATCACTGGTGTGAATTGAAAAGTAAAGAGACAAGGATTTGAAAAGAAGAGCCAGGTCTACAAAAGAATGACGCACACACCATGACTTGCCATAAGGTATGGCATCCAACAAGCACTTCTGTAACATGTACAGCATGGTGAACAGATTGCTTAGGAGACGGGACAGAGAGAAAGTAAGAATAGTTTCTGGGTGCATGTCGATAGATAGCTCTGTTATATTGATATGAAATAAATGAGTTTTATTTTGTTAGATTGCCTTCAAACTTCAAGGAGCACCTCATGTGGAAATTGAGCAATTAGTGCCTGAGTTGGTGAAGAGTTGCGATGCTTACTGAGGGTATGCTCTGTTATTTGAAGAGAAGCGTTTAACATGTAATCATGCTTGAAAAGAGTTATATATATATATAAGTATCGGGAATGGAATCTACACGTTCCATCTTGGGCTAGTGCCTTGTTAGTCAACTGGAAAATCTTTTGCTATCAATTTCACTCCAAAATTAGTTAATATTGACATACACACACCTTCCTTTTCTTGTTTTTTTTTTTTTTGATAGCTCAGCTAAGAAGAAGAATCTTAACTGCAGCTAATTGTTTCTTGAGTCTTAAGAACAGGGCTCAAACTTTGTGTTCCAAGTCGAGCATGAACATAGTGTTTTCTTTCTTATGCATGAAACAGAGGAAAGTCGAGCAAATGAAGGAGACTTGCGCTTCACTGATAGACAGACACAGAAAAAGAAATTCAAGAAAAAGACATGTTCAAAGTAGATGGTCACCTCAAAAAAGAAACATAATTAATTGCAGCTTTACAGAAAGAATACGCCAGTTTTTCACATCTGGACAACACAACTTTATCGAGTGGGAGATGACTGTGGAGAGTGGAATCTTAGCTTCTGTTCTACTCTGTTTCCTAGCTTTATTTCCATCTTCCTTTTGAGGGTAAAATTAGAGAAAATCTTGAAAGATAAACAGAGGAAAGTTGACGCCATGGATGATGGAAAGGGAAGCTAAAGAACCACCAAAAGCAGAGCACTTTAGCAGGCTGAGATTGGAGGGCTATGCCGAGGCCTTTGAAAAAGCTGGGAATAGTTTATTTACCTGCTGCATGCATGAGAAACAATATTGGCAGTCAGAAATCACTATAAACAGATATGAAAGAAGATTAATCAAGGCAAGAAAACCTGGGATTTTACCATTTCCTCGAAAAACCTTTCCCAGGAAAGCAAGAAAAATGATGACCAATGCTACTCCAGCGAATAGCCCGATAATAATTGCAAATGTCTTCTCACCATCATTAGTATTTTTATCTGGATTTTGAGAGAGAGAGAGTTAGCAAAAACAACTTATCATGATGAAATGACAACCCAATTATTTCTCTTCTTCCAAAACATTCTATTAATCTTAGAACGAATTCATCACTCTAATTAGAAGATAAAAAAACTAACAAACTCATCACAATTTGAAAGCATGGCTTACCACTGTGAGCCTTGGAATAAGCACGAGGCCCGCCGGTGGTGTACTGAGCATAGCACTTAGCTAAGAACATATCACCATAATCCGCAGTGCCGCAGTCTGATTTCAGCCGTGCGATCGCCTCCGACAAACAATCCTGACATTCTTCGACGCTCAAGTCACCTACACACTGAGCCACCCCCTGGACATTACCTGACCCACCGACCCGATAAGGCCCACCGGTTCTAGCCAAGCTCCCTAACACTGCATCCCTGAGGTTCATAGCATCCATGTCATAACCAACCGAAGGTCCACATTTCTTCAACACCACAGTCTTATCTTCCACACCCAAAAACGTTGTATTATCGTACTTCACATAGCATCCTTGTAGCTGCAGTGCTCCACCACAAGTCTGAGCACATAAAACACCTAGCTGACTCACTGCTTGAGCAACACAGGTGGCACAATCCGGCATTGACAAGTCACCACGGCACTGGTAAAGCCCATAAACAACATCTTGTGTGCTTGAGCCCATGATGGTGTAGTTGTTGTAAGAAGAGTAAGTGGCTGAGTTGACAAGAGAAGTAAGGAGAGAGTTAATGTTGGACTCATAAGGTGAGTCTTGTACATATTTTTCTTGAGTACAGCCTCCAAAGACAAACGCGTCTGTTGAATCTGAAAGTGAAGGACTAGGGAGAGATGACATGGAGAAGATGAATGTGAAGGTTAAGAGAAGTGCTGAACTTGCTGTTCTTGCCATGTCTGCACAAGTTTCAGACAGGTAGAGAGAGAGAGAGAGAGAGAGAGAGAGAGAGAGGATAAAGAGGCAGATCTAAGCCGTCGGTTGTGAAATTAACGTGAATACAAGACTCTTGTGTCTCTCATCTCCACCAGCTAGTCTTTGTATGGCTCCTCCTTTCAATGTACGTGGGAGAATAGGCCTTTATATATTCATCACCCAAAACACATTTAGTGGGATCGTTCGTCATGAAAGGGTTGGTATAGTAGATTGATATATATATATATATATATATATATATATATATATATATATATATATATATATATATATATACATACTGAATCTACTACTGAATTAACGTGGGTATTAATTGGTAATTAAGCTTGCTCATAATCAATAATGGAGAATTAAGTGGTGACTCTTCTTCTTCATCATCATTTTTATAGTATTCTTCATTTTATCATCTTCTCTTATGAAACAATTTGCACTGGCATTTACGACTAGAACAACTCAACAAAAGGGTGTTTTTGCTCTTTTTGATTTTTTATCCCATAATACACATAGCTTTTTAAAGTGAAGACACACAAACCACTGTACCAGTTGCACTTCATCACCCACACTATACTTTAAGGCACTTTGGTAGGAGGGGAAGCAACCTACATCGTTTCCTTAGCGAAAAGGGAACTTAAGAAATAGAAAAAAAAATGGTTTTCTCATCAAAGAAATGTTCATATATCAAAAAAAAGTTAAGAGAAATATTATATTCTAAACTTTTGAGAGCCAAATCGAGTCATAAGAATTCTGTTCTTGATCGCCAAACAAAACAGAGAAATGATCAGACTGCTTGCTCACTGTAGATTTAACTAGTGTAAAGTTTTTCAGTCACATTTTGAAAAGAAAAATTTTAAACTCATCATATAAAAACATTTTCTAGATTTATTGCATGCACTCGAACTATCTGCACGCAATGACACGAGCACAAAAAACAATTGCACCATATATTTTCCTGTATTTTAATAGATTCCCAATTGAAAGTCATCCTCCACCGTCAAAGTTCATGCAGATAAATATATCTTTTGGGAAATGATTGGATAACACATTGCCTGCAAAAAAGTGTAGTTCATACGTGTGGCTTAGAATGATGAGGTGTGATATTTACTATTTAGTTAAATCATGACCATAGCTAAAAAATTTCAATATGCATAACAAAAACCTAGTAATATTTACAGAAGAAAAATAAAATAAATATATGGAGGATAGGGAAGCATGAGACATAGAATTGAAGAAGAAGAAACAAGTGAGAGAATTATTATTATTTGTGTTTATTTTTTCCCTATACTATAAGTATTGATAAATATAGCTTAAAAACCATAAAATTCTTCACATTAATATAAAAACTTTATTTTTAAGACTAAAACGTGTTTTTTTTTTATTCTCCCTTTCTCAATAAATCTAAATGCTGAAAAATAATTCATTTATCAATACAAACATTTATGATTTTCCCCCTCAGGCACTACCTATTTATTGCAGCCAAGCATGAAGAATTTTCCTACTATATACACTCAGGTGTGTTAATTAAGAGGTGAAAATATTACCAGTAGGGGTCTATCCCAGCGGTAGTTGGAGGGCGCCTCCCTTCAAGGGACCGTGATTCGAGTGTCCCAGCAGTATCTGAAGGGTGCCCCTCTTCATGACACCCTGGTTCGATCTCTGCCCGGTACGCCTTCCACCACCGCGGTGCCTTACATGCTCACTGGACTTACAAGATGTTCAGTGGATCCAGGGAATAGTCGAGGTGTGCACAAGCCGGCCCGACCACCCCGGTTACCAAAAAAAAACGGTGAAAATATTTAATAAATAACGCCTTTCGTTTGTATTGATATATAACATAAGAACTCATGTTGTTTGAGCTGTGGGGTATAATTTTCCTTACTTTTCATCTGTAAATTTGAGATTTAAAAATTACAAAATTAAAAACACATTAATTTAAGAAATTATAGTCTATTTGTTCCAAAATTTCTAAGCTGCGCCCACAGATTAAAGGGTGTGGGGCATTTGGAAATTAATGCTCCATAGTTTTTGCTCTCACTTCCAAACAGAAAACTTCAAAGGTATTGTCTCTCTCTCTCTCTCACTCACACGCAAATCTGTACACACTCCATCACATGCAGCTCTTGATGGCTGCATCGAGATTGAGGCACCATGAACTAGGGTTTGGTTGTTTCTCTCGAGGAAAAAGAAGAAGGTAGATGGAAGATGTCATATTCAACAATGTCGTTTAAGATTTATGGCTGTTTGTCTTCATATCTCAATTTTCCAACACTGCAGTTGTGGTGTAACACTCTGCCAACTGATCATGTCTGGCGGCCATTGTACTCCCTCCCTGGATAACAATTTCTCGTGAGCAGAACATTTTTTTTTTAATTAATGTGGATATTAGATTTTTTTTTTTTTAATTCCTGCTTGAATAGCGTTTTATCAATTTGGTTCTTGAAATTCTTTGATTAGGTTATGATTTCCGACAATATTACAAGCTCTAATGAACTCCGTCTGGTGTTTATAAGCGATGTTATGCTTTAAGAACATGTAGATTGGTTTTAAGAGCTACCCTTTTGGATTATCATCCGGACCTAATCAAGGTTGTAAGAGTAAATAATTTTTTTTATGTCTTACATAATTAAAAAAAAAATTGAAATTTTTTTTTGGATATTATTTCTAATAAGTATAACCTTACGATGTTATTTTTTCCTTTGGTGTTATTTGATTAATTTGATTTGTATGTCTATTTTTACAATTATTTGATTAAATAAAAATAATTTTAATAAGCAGAGTGGTTAAACATAATTGGATAAATGACTTGTGTTGAAAGATAAAATATTTTGATTCATATCCATTTCTTGATTTTTCTAGATAAGTATTTAATTATCATCGGTTATTATTTATTGATACAGATCATTTTCAATTTATTTAATTATATACCTATATATATTTAGTATTTTGGTATCTATACAAGAAACATATTGAAAAATTTGCATTTTTTTTTTTAATTGAAAAAGAAAACACAGGAATTTAAGAAAAGAAAACCGATGAGATTTTGGAATAGTAATGTGATCGATTAGAATTGCATCTACGGTGTAAGATGGAACATGTGCAATAAAATTAACAGCGAAAGCAGAAAAATGTAATATAATTCAATTGATGAGCTGTTTTTAAAATATTTTTTATATTTTTAAAATTTTATTTTTAACTTCCTATATCAAAACAATTAAAAAATATATTTTTTTTTGTAAAAAATCACGTTCAATCTCGATTACCAACGGTCACCAAGTCTCAATATTCCACACCAGCAACTCACAAGGCAAGAAGGAAAGGCAAAAAGAAAAGGCTGGGTTTCCTCTGTTGGGTTAGATTCCGCCTAGGAGAGAAGCAAGCTGGTCTTCTTTTCTTTCAGGTTAATTAATGCTCTTACTTTTCCTCGTCTTTCGTGTACGTAAAAGTTCTTAAGCTTCATTTAATGTTAATATGATTATTACCCTGAAATTGCTTTCTCCTCTGTTTTGGTGATCTGGGAAAGACTGTATTGGTAAAAGGAATTGTTAGCCTGGGAGTTGGTTGCTTGGCATTTGCCTTTCACCAAACACTTTGTAGGCTGTTTTCATGCCTGCCTTTTGTTGCAGTGGTCATGTTAATTCCAATGTCGTAGTGGGTGTTTGCACAATTTTTCCTCCTTTCTACACTGATAATGTGCAGTGGCATGACAAAAAAGAAGAAGTTTACACCTGATGTTACCATATCTGGCCAAATATCAGGATTTTAATCACAAGTGAAGACGAAAACGAAGTGCTAAAAGAAGATGTGCCCTAGTTCTTAATTCTGGGATTTTACTTTCACAGGTTGCACCATGAATATTGTACAAGCAATGCTGCTGCATGGATCACTTTTCACTGCCTTTTCCAACAAGAGTCTGAGGTAAACCTCTTTTGACTCTATACCTGCCTTCATTCCATTGATTACATGATGAGTGTAGTCTAAGATATCCTATCCCTTCTCATCATTCTTCTAGTCCTTGTTTTCTCCAGGCTATCATATTCTTCCAAGTCCAACATTCTTTCCTATCCTTTACCGTGCCTCGTCCTTCTTTCCTTTGGTTTGCTCTCTTCTTTATAAAAACAAAACCCTTTTTATTCTTTAACCAAGGAAGATAATGGCAGAAGCTGTTATCTCCAATGTTGTTGGCACAATCACCACAGAGTTGGCATCCCTGATTCAGCAACGAATTGAACTAGCATGTGGAGTTGAAGAACAGCTTGAAAAGCTTAAAAACACATTATCTACAATTAACTCTGTAATTCATGCTGCAGAGGAGGAATATGACAAAAACGAGGAGGTTAGGGTATGGTTGGGAAAGCTTAAAGAAGCAGTCTACGATGCGGATGACGTGATTGATGAATACCAGACTGACAATGTGCAAAGGCAGGTCCTGGTGTGTAGGAGCTTGATAAAGAAGGTATGCACCTTTTGTTCGCTTTCAAACCCTATCTTGTTTCGTTGTCAATTGGGTAAAAAGTTAAAGCAAATTAGAGAGAACATAGATGAAATTGCAAAAGACAGGTCCAACTTCCACTATACGGTACCAAGTGAGAGAGTAGGCAAAGTTGTTCCATCAAAAAGGGAACAAACTGTCTCAGATGTTTCATCAGAGGTTATAGGAAGGGAAGATGATAAGGAGGCGATAATCAAATTGTTGCTGTCCTCCAATGAGAAAGAAAATGTTACCATAATTCCTATCTTTGGAAAGGCTGGTTTAGGAAAGACTACACTTGCTCAATTGGTCTTCAATGACGATAGAGTTGCATCTCATTTTGAATATCGTCGAATATGGATGTCTGTCTCTGATGACTTTAATCTGCCATTGCTTTCACTAAGAATTGCTAAAAAATTGGATATTAAAAACTATGGCCGCTTGGATCTTGATTTGTTGCAAAACCTCCTTAAGCAAAAACTGAGCACTAATAAGTATTTACTAGTCCTGGATGATGTTTGGAATGGGGATCGAGTAAAATGGTTGCGCTTAAAAGATTTGTTGATGAGCGATGCCAGGGGGAGTAAAGTCTTAGTAACCACACGTGATGGGAGGATTGCATCAATGGTGGCCACTGACACACGCTATAAACATGAGTTGAGTGGTCTTCCAGATGATAAGTGTTTGGATTTGTTTCTGTCATGGGCATTTGATAGAGTTCCAGATCAAAACCTGGTAGCAATTGGAAAGGGGATAGTTAGTAGTAAATGTGGAGGGCTTCCTCTTGCTGCAAGAACGTTGGGTTGCTTCTTATACGGGAAGGATGAAGATGAATGGTTGTTTGTAAAGGATAGTGAGTTATGGAAACTACCTCAGAAGGAATATGATATTCTGCCTGTTTTAAGATTGACGTATGATCAAATGCCACATTACTTGAAACCATGCTTTGCCTTTTGCTCTTTGTTTCCAAAAAATCATTTGATCGATAAGGAAACACTGATCCACATGTGGATGGCTCAAGGTTTCCTTCAATCAAATGATGGAAGTCCACTTGAGAAGATTGGCAACAGGTATTTATTGTTAAAGAATCTCTAGCTAAAGAAAATGATATGATTGATTACCTTAGTGGGATTTGTTTTAATTGTCTGAAAGAATGAATAAACGAATTTTTCAATTATATCAACTAACATACCATATTTATATGAATCTCTCGTGAGAAAATATGCATTTCGTGGGATTAATTAATATAAATAATCATCAAGTGAATGGGAAAATGTTGCTATTTGAACATTAACAAATAATTATCCTACTCTTCCTTAAACCATGCTATCATATCTAGACTTTTTATATGTTAATCTTTCAGTGTTTTGGTGTTTCATTTTTATTTTTTTCACAGGTATGTTAATGAACTCTTGTCATTGTCTCTCCAGATGAACTTAAAGATCATGAAGATGAAGCAAGACACTGTAAAATGCATGATATTATTCATGATCTTGCACAGCTGGTTGGTGGAACAGAGTGCTCAATCATCACTACTCATCCCAAATTTTCCAACGAAAAATTTCGAGAAAAAATTCGACATGTGTCTGTTTTTCGATCTGTTTTGCCTGAAAATTTTACATCAAAGATCAAGGTTCAAATTTCAGAATTTTTATGCAACACAAAAAAGCTGCGGACTCTCTACTCTCATCTACCAGTGGAGCGAAAAGAGACTGTAATTGATCTTCTTGCAAATCTCAAATACTTGCGCATCCTCATTCTAAGTGAATCAGAATTTGAAGGTTTGCCAAGTTCCATCGGTAGCTTGCTGCATTTGAGATACCTTGATCTCTCTATGAACCGTCTCATTAGAAGACTTCCACGTTCTATATGCAAATTGCAAAATTTGTGTAGTATTTTGAAAATTTTAAAAAGGAAAATACATGAATGCCCTTAGTGGGTTAGAATTAGGCTAAGAGTGTTGTAGTAATTGTACAAGCTAGTAAATATAAATAGAAAAGGAAAGGAAAAGAAAAGAAAAAGAGAAGTAATCTGAAATTTGAGAGAGAGAATCGGGAAGAGAGGAAGAAAGAAGAAGAAGAGAAAAGAGAAGAGGAAGAGAAAGGAAGAAGGAGAAATAAGTTGTCAAGGTAATGTGTGTGTTTTATTATGTATAAATGTGATTATTAGCTATGATTTTGCTTGTATGGGTTGTTAGGGTTTGAGAATTTTATTTGGGTTTGATTGATGAATTAAGAGAGATGTTAAGGGTTGAATGTGTTGGGTAATAGTTTAATTAGTTTGATTGTAGATGATTTTGAAGTTTTGAGATGTTTGGTTTAAGAAAATATTGAGAAAAATGGTGAATAATGTTGATAAATTTCGAAATCCCTTGCTGGAAATTCTGGGTTGAGGTTGAAGATGACAAAAATTCATTTTGGTCCTTTTGGTGAAAATTACAGTTTAGTCCCCGAACTTTGGAAAAATTACAGTTTGGTCCCTGGGGTGAAATTGGAGATTCTGGACAGGATTGAGGATGAATTATGGACAAGATTTTAGGATAGCTATGAATTTATGAAGTGTTCAATTTAGTCCTTCAATTTGATAAAATTACAATTTGACCCTAAAAATATAAGAAAATTTCAGAATGGTCCCTAAGAGAAATATTAGTATTTCTGATTGGTTTGATGGATAATTGAAGCTCATTTGATGGATTAATATCAATTTTACGAATTGTGTATTTTGGAATTAGATTTCGGAAGAAACCTTTGTTTTAGGTTTTTGCGGAAAAAAATGGATATGTTATTAAACTTATTTTACTTCTTTTGAGTCATTTGTGAGTATATATTCTTTTATATATATAATCAGATAATCCCGATATTCAACCCGCGGGACATCAGTAGGATTTCGTCAACACTCTGCTTCTGAACCTTGTTTGCTCTTAAGTCAGGTGAGTGGATAACATTTAATATGCATGAGAAATAGTATAAATATTTGAATTTGCTAGTATGAATTGGATTATGCTTTTTGATAATATATACCTTGATTATATTCTTGATACGATAAAACATAATCATTTGTTGAATATACGTTCTTGATATGAGCCTATATCTGTTTGTGAATTGATAGCTCCTCATTTGATTGATACCATGAGTTGAGCCTTGAGATATGAACATGTTTGTTTGATTATAAGAGATACCTATGGTATGTCAGTCAGAATACCCATGCTAACAGGGTAGTGTTAGCCTTTGTGCACATCGTATCTGAAACCCTAGTTGGTCGGGGGAGTCACCAACCTGTGTGGACTGATCATCCCACAGTACGGAGCCTCATGCTCATTGCATTCTGATTTTCTAACGAGCTTTACCTATACATTCTTGTTATGACCTATTTGAGAAACTTGTTGTAAGAACTTTGAGCCGATTCGATAATATACTTCTCATTGCTATATTATCTCGTATGTGTATATTGGATATTATCTACTCACTGAGTTGTTGAACTTTGAAGTTGAATGATAAGTTTGTGTATAAGTTTGGGTTCGCATAGGTGTGGAACCTTGGAGGGGGACCATGCCTATGTGCCGGTCACGGATCCGGGAATTGGGTCGTGACAGAGATGGTATCAGAGCCTGGTTTTTATAAAATGAATAAAAGTAAAAGAGTGAGTGACAAAACATAATGACATAGCTTCAATTCATGAAATAATAGTAAAGTTAGGATTCGTATTGTGGAGCATTAAGATCCGTTTTGTCTTGTCTGTTATCCTTGAAATTCTGAATTCTCATCAAGCATGTCTTCTTGATTCCTTTGTCTTGTTTGTTATCCTTGAAATTCTGAATTCTCATCAAGCATGTCTTCTTGATTCCTTTTGTCTTGTTTGTTATCCTTGAAATTCTGAATTCTCATCAAGCATATCTTCCTGATTCTTTATGTCTTCTATAGATATGCTTTCCGATAATTATTTGATAACTATTGTGCTATTGTTCTGGAATGATAAGAGTGTGTTATTTCTTCTAGGATATGTCGAGGAATAGACGTGTAGCTGATAATATTAGAGTAGGTGACGATCAGGATGATGTCCCTATTGTACAATTGAGAAATACTAGGCAAAGAAGAGGAGGTGCACCAGCGCCTCAATATGTTGAAGAGATACCTCCATCAGTAGAGGAGGAGTCTTATGAGGTTGAAGAGGAAAATGAGGTTGATGAAACAGGTGCAGGAGAGGCTGCCACTGAAATAATGACAGAGTTGCGGCAGCTTAGCAGGACTATGCGAACTTGGATGGAATTTAATATGGGGAGAGATAGGAGAAGGGATAGAGATGTGCCATCATCATCTCATACTGTTCAAGGAGTTAATGTGCCATTGAATGATTTCATGAAGTTGGCACCTCCTACCTTCACTGGATGAATAGTTCAGAGGATCCTCAAAGGTTCCTTGATGATATATGGCGTCGATGTGAAATTTTGGGATGTACAGACCATCAGGCCGTAAGTTTGGCTTCATTTAGGTTGGAGGGAGATGTGGCAATTTCTTGGTTTGAGTCTAGGAAGAGGGCAAGACCAACAGAGGCTCAGTGGACATGGAATGAGTTTAGCACCATGTTTTTAGACAGATTTCTCCCTCAGAGTGTTAGAGATGCTCGGCTTTATGAATTTGAGAGGTTATCTCAAGGGAGTATGACGGTTGATGAATATGATCTAAAGTTTACCCAGTTGTCTAGATATGCTGAATATCTTCTACCTACGGAAGAGTGGAGAGTCAAAAGGTTCATAAGAGGGCTTAAATCCTCTATATTTATAGCGATGGTGTCCCAGGTGTTTCCATCGTACTCCTCAGCTGTTGACTGCGCCAGACAGATAGAGGCGCGAGAATTTGAGGATGTAGTTACAAGTCAGCCTAAAAGGTCTAGAGAGGAGGGTCAGTCCTCTAGACAATCAGGAGGATCAAGTGCGGGTCCATTTAGGGGACGGAGTGGTCGTCAAGATTCTGGGGTTCAGAGGAGGTTCAGACCGAGAACAACAGTTAGTGGCTCGGGTAATCAAAGTGGTAGTAGTGATGCTCGGAGTTATGGCCAAAGTCCAGTTCAAACTGCACCCCGTAGCTCATTTGT
Source organism: Salix caprea (assembly GCA_964035475.1). Taxonomy (NCBI): domain Eukaryota; kingdom Viridiplantae; phylum Streptophyta; class Magnoliopsida; order Malpighiales; family Salicaceae; genus Salix; species Salix caprea. The sequence continues at coordinate 1,854,182 of OZ037748.1, read as the reverse complement.
TCCATCTGGGGACAATTCTTTATGCCAGTACTGTGGAGGAGGTCATACTGGTGCAGAATGTTATAGAATGATCGGAGCTTGTTTTAACTGCGGCCAGCTAGGCCATAAGATTAGGGAGTGCCCTAGGAGACAAGCATCAGCTTCAGGGGCATCTAGTTCAGCTCAACGTCCTATTCAGTCACCATCAACGGGTCAGTCTATAGCTCATGGTGGAAGAGGTTTTGGTGGACGTGGTCAGAGGGGCCGAGGGGGCAGAGGTCAGAGGCAATAGGATCAGAGGCATGCTAGAGTCTTTACCTTGACTCAACAGGATGCTCAGACATCCAACACTGTTGTCTCAGGTATTCTTCCTGTTTGCTCTTTTGAAGCAAAAGTTTTATTTGATACTGGTGCCACCCATTCATTTGTGTCTCTATATTTTGCCATGAGGTTAGATAGACAACCAACTCTATTAGAATTTCCCATTTCAGTTTCTACTCCTTTGGATGAATTAATATTGGTGAAGTATGTGTATCAAAATTGTGAGATAGAGATTGGAAATAAGATCCTTATGGGAGACTTGAATGTTTTAGATATGATTGATTTTGATGTGATTTTGGGAATGGATTGGTTGTCAAAGCATAGGGCTTTAGTAAATTGTTGGGGTAAGGAGGTAGTATTTGAATTAGATGGAGAAACAGGCTTAGTATTTCGAGGAGATAAATTGTGTCTTCATCAATTATGTTGTCGACTATCACGAGGAAAATGGCACGAAAAGGGGTACAATGTTACCTAGCACACATAGTGGATGTAGATAAGGAAATTCCCCAATTGGACCAAGTCCCTATAGCTAAGTAGTTCATTGATGTATTTCCTGATGAGTTACCTGGATTGCCTCCGTATAGGGAGATTGATTTTTCTAATGATTTGGTTTCGGGTACCGAACCAATATCAATGGCACCATATAGAATGGCACCAGTAGAATTGAGAGAGCTAAAGGAACAATTGCAGGATTTATTAGATAAAAAGTTCATTCGGTCAAGTGTGTCTCCTTGGGGAGCCCCAGTGTTGTTTGTGAAGAAGAAAGATGAGTCATTGAGGTTATGTATAGATTATAGACAACTAAATCGAGTGACAATTCGAAATAGATACCCACTCCCTCGAATAGATGACTTGTTTGATCAGTTGCAGGGAGCTCAATTCTTTTCTAAGATTGATCTTCGATCTGAGTATCATCAGTTGAGGATAAGGAAGGAAGACATTCCAAAAACCGCCTTTAGAACTCGGTATGGTCACTATGAGTTCTTGGTGATGTCTTTTGGATTAACGAATGCGCCAGTAGCTTTTATGGACTTGATGAACAGAGTGTTTAAACAGTTTATTGATCAATTTGTGATAGTTTTTATTGATGATATTTTGATTTATTCAAAGTCTAGAGAGGAACATGAGCAACACTTGAGGATTGTGCTTCAAACTCTGCGGGATCATCAATTGTATGGTAAATTCTCAAAAAGTGAGTTCTGGCTGGAGAGGGTAGCATTTCTTGGACATGTAGTGTCAAGAAATGGGATTGAGGTTGATCCTTAAAAGATTGAATCAGTAAAGCAATGGCTTAGGCCTACTTCAGCAACAGAAATTAGGAGTTTATTGGGTTTGGCTGGATACTATAGGAGGTTTGTGGAGAACTTTTCTTGGATTTCTGCACCATTGACTAAGTTAACACAGAAAAATGTTAAGTTTCAGTGGTCTGAAGCTTGTGAGAAAAGCTTCTTGGAATTGAAGCAGAGATTGACTACAGCTCCTGTTCTAGTAGTACCATCGGGTTCTGGTGGTTACACAGTTTATTGTGATGCCTCGAGAGTAGGGTTAGGATGTGTTTTAATGCAAAATGGCAAGGTTATTGCTTATGCTTCGCGGCAGCTGAAGAAGCATGAACAAAACTACCCTACACATGATTTAGAGATGGCCGCTGTAGTTTTTCCTTTGAAGATTTGGAGGCATTACCTATATGGAGAAACTTGCAAAATCTTTACGGATCATAAAAGTTTGAAGTACATCTTTCAGCAGAGAGATCTGAATATGAGGCAAAGGAGATGGATGGAACTGTTGAAAGATTATGATTGTACTATACAGTATCACCCAGGCAAGGCAAATGTAGTTGCCGATGCTTTGAGTAGGAAATCATCAGGGAGCCTAGCTCATATTCAAGAGGTACGAAGGCCTTTGATTAAGGAGTTGCATGAATTAGTGGATGAAAGAGTTAAATTTAACCTTAGCAAAGGTAGAGCAATGATTGCTCACTTTCAGATTAAGTCAGACTTGTTTGAGAGGATAAAAGCAGCTCGGAAGGAAGATGATTCACTACTCAGGATTAGAAGTGAGGTTGAGCAGGGTAAAACTGCAGGTTTTGTGATTAGTGATGATGATGTGTTGAGATTTGGGGATAGACTTTGTGTACCTGATCTTGATGATCTGAAGAGAGAACTGATGACAAAGGCACATCAGACAGTCTATACAGTGCATCCGGGTTTCACCAAGATGTATAAAGATCTTAAGGTGTGCTATTGGTGGAATAGGATTGTAGCAGACTTTGTTTCTAGGTGTTTGACCTGTCAAAGGGTAAAAGGTGAACATCAAAGACCTCCTGGATTGCTGCAACCATTATTGATACCAGAATGGAAGTGGGAAAGGATCACAATGGACTTTGTGACTGGGTTGCCTAGGAGTTAGGAGGGTTATGATTCGATATGGGTGATTGTTGATAGATTGACAAAATCAGCCCATTTTCTACCAGTTAAGATTACTTATGGGTATGCAAAGTTGGTAGAATTGTTTATTAGCGAGATTGTACGATTGCATGGAGTGCCAATCTCGATAATTTCAGATAGAGGTCCACAATTCACATCGCGATTTTGGGTGAAGTTTCAGGAAGCGATGGGTACTAAAGTGCAGTTGAGCACAACTTTTCACCCTCAGACTGATGGTCAGTCTGAAAGGACTATTCAGATATTGGAGGATATGTTGAGAGCCTGTGTTATGGATTTTGGGGTTGGTTGGAGTAAGTTCCTATCATTAGTGGAATTTGCATACAACAATAGTTATCAGGCTAGCATAGAGATGGCACCTTATAAGGCTTTGTACGGACGAAAATGTAGATCACCAGTTTGTTGGTTTGAGGTTGGTGAAAAAAGGCTAATGGGACCTGAGTTGATTCAAATTACCTTAGAGAAGATAGAGGTGATCAGAAAGAGGCTTCAGACAGCTCAAAGTAGGCAGAAAAGTTACGCGGATAAAAGGAGGCGTGACTTAGAGTTTTCAGTGGGTGATTGTGTGTTCTTAAAGGTCTCACCGACCAAAGAAGTATTCAGGTTTGGAAAGAAAGGCAAGCTAAGTCCTCGATTTATTGGGCCGTATGAGATTTTGGAGAGAATTGGAGCAGTTGCTTATAGGTTGGCCTTACCGTCAAATTTGTCGGCTATACATCCTGTATTTCATGTTTCTATGCTACGGAAGTATATACCGGATCCATCTCATGTGTTAGAAGTGCATCCAGTTGAGTTAAGAGATGATGTGACTTATGAGGTGCAACCAGAAACTATAGTGGACCGACAAGTGAGAAAGCTAAGGTCGAAGGATATAGCTTCGGTGAAGGTGAAGTGGAAAGGTCATTCTATTGAAGAAGCGACATGGGAACTTGAGGATAAGATGCGTGAGGAATATCCTCATCTTTTTTATAATCTTGGTACGTATTCAAACATTTATTTAGTTTCGAGGACGAAACTTTTATAAGGTGGGGAGATTGTAGTATTTTGAAAATTTTAAAAAGGAAAATACATGAATGCCCTTAGTGGGTTAGAATTAGGCTAAGGGTGTTGTAGTAATTGTACAAGCTAGTAAATATAAATAGAAAAGGAAAGGAAAAGAAAAGAAAAAGAGAAGTAATCTGAAATTTGAGAGAGAGAATCGGGAAGAGAGGAAGAAAGAAGAAGAAGAAGAGAAAAGAGGGAAAGAGAAGACGAAGAGAAGGAAGAAGGAGAAATAAGTTGTCAAGGTAATGTGTGTGTTTTATTATGTATAAATGTGATTATTAGCTATGATTTTGCTTGTATGGGTTGTTAGGGTTTGAGAATTTTATTTGGGTTTGATTGATGAATTAAGAGAGATGTTAAGGGTTGAATGTGTTGGGAAATAGTTTAATTAGTTTGATTGTAGATGATTTTGAAGTTTTGAGATGTTTGGTTTAAGAAAATATTGAGAAAAATGGTGACTAATGTTGATAAATTTCGAAATCCCTTGCTGGAAATTCTGGGTTGAGGTTGAAGATGACAAAAATTCATTTTGGTCCTTTTGGTGAAAATTACAGTTTAGTCCCCGAACTTTGGAAAAATTACAGTTTGGTCCCTGGGGTGAAATTGGAGATTCTGGACAGGATTGAGGATGAATTATGGACAAGATTTTAGGATAGCTATGAATTTATGAAGTGTTCAATTTAGTCCTTCAATTTGATAAAATTACAATTTGACCCTAAAAATATAAGAAAATTTCAGAATGGTCCCTAAGAGAAATATTAGTATTTCTGATTGGTTTGATGGATAATTGAAGCTCATTTGATGGATTAATATCAATTTTACGAATTGTGTATTTTGGAATTAGATTTCGGAAGAAACCTTTGTTTTAGGTTTTTGCGGAAAAAATGGATATGTTATTAAACTTATTTTACTTCTTTTGAGTCATTTGTGAGTATATATTCTTTTATATATAATCAGATAATCCCGATATTCAACCCGCGGGACATCAGTAGGATTTCGTCAACACTCTGCTTCTGAACCTTGTTTGCTCTTAAGTCAGGTGAGTGGATAACATTTAATATGCATGAGAAATAGTATAAATATTTGAATTTGCTAGTATGAATTGGATTATGCTTTTTGATAATATATACCTTGATTATATTCTTGATACGATAAAGCATAATCATTTGTTGAATATACGTTCTTGATATGAGCCTATATCTGTTTGTGAATTGATAGCTCCTCATTTGATTGATACCATGAGTTGAGCCTTGAGATATGAACATGTTTGTTTGATTATAAGAGATACCTATGGTATGTCAGTCAGAATACCCATGCTAACAGGGTAGTGTTAGCCTTTGTGCACATCGTATCTGAAACCCTAGTTGGTCGGGGGAGTCACCAACCTGTGTGGACTGATCATCCCACAGTACGGAGCCTCATGCTCATTGCATTCTGATTTTCTAACGAGCTTTACCTATACATTCTTGTTATGACCTATTTGAGAAACTTGTTGTAAGAACTTTGAGCCGATTCGATAATATACTTCTCATTGCTATATTATCTCGTATGTGTATATTGGATATTATCTACTCACTGAGTTGTTGAACTTTGAAGTTGAATGATAAGTTTATGTATAAGTTTGGGTTCGCATAGGTGTGGAACCTTGGAGGGGGACCATGCCTATGTGCCGGTCACGGATCCGGGAATCTTGTAAAACCCCCTTGTGACTTCTGATTTGGGCTTATGATGGGTGGTCGTCCCAAGAGGCCGACTGAAGTACTGGTGTTGTTTTTCTGGTGTGTTAGGACATCGTCTGTTTGGAGAAATGGAGTAAATCTTTTCTGCAACTGGATTCGGTCCTCCACCAACCTTGCCACTCCAATCGCGTCCAATAGAGTGCTCGGCTGTTTAACCTTGACATCCAGCCGGATTTCATCTCGCAAGCCTGCGATTAAACACCCAACCAAATAATTTTCTGGTAATCCATCAATGCGTTGGGACAGTTTCTCAAACTCAGTCTGGTAGGTGTTGACAGTGGCAGTTTGTCTGAGGTGAGTGAGGGCTTCTGAGGGGTCTTCGTAGTCGGTTAGCCCGAAACGGTGTAGCACAGCTTGGGAGAATTCTGCCCAAGTGAGATGTCCCCGGAATTTACTCAACCAACGATGCCATTGGAGAGCATCTTCTTCCAAGTGGAAGGAAGCTAGTTACACCTTATGTCGCTGATTGACATTTTTGAATTCAAAATACTGCTCAGCTTTATATAGCCATCCTGTTGGGTCTAACCCATTGAATCTTGGGAAGGACAACTTGAGCTGTGTGTAGTTTCGGTCTGCTATTTGGGTGGAATGGAAGGTGTCTGTTTGTGAAGGGTTCTGAATAACAGGTTGGGTGGATGGGTTAAAATCTGGTGGGTTGGAATTTCGGTGGGTCGTTGTTTCGGCTTGGGAAAATGGGCTTACCTCTCTTTCCGTGGAATTTTGAGAGTGTGCGTGACGAAGGGCCTGTAACTCAGCCACCACCGTTAGCAGTGTTGCATTCATTTGATCGATGCTGTGATTGGCCTGGGTGATGTTGTTATTGGCTTGGTCAATCCCCGCTTCGTGACGAGCTAGAGTTTCATTCACCTCGTTTCGAAATTCCGTATTTGTTTTAGTTCGCGTCTCCATGATCAAACCAGGCTCTGATACCAATTGTTGTGTACTTAACACAACAGAATTTGAGAGAAAGGGATAGGGAAGAAGATTTTAAAGAAGAACAGTTTATTTCATGCTATCTTCTCTCCCGTAGGCCACAGCTTTATAGGCCTTTGGTTCTGGGAGTTACAAGCAGATTAAAAGCAATAAAAAAGAGGAATATGTGCCACTATGTGATCATGGCTGTCCCACTTCACACGTGGTCATGAATGCCCATGAATTCCCCGCATAACAGACATCTAAAAGTAACTGCAACTAATTAATTTCTTCTACAACCCACGCCACTTTGCAATTGCATGGCTCATGGATGCATGGCTCATGGATGCATGATGGGCTGTTTGTGCATATCACATTTCCTCCGAAAACCTTTCCCAGGACAGCAAGAAAAATGATGACCAACGCTACTCCAGCCAATAGCCCAATAATAATTGCAAATGTCTTCTCACCAACATTGGTATTTTTATCTGGATTTTGAGATAGAGTTAGCAAGAACAACTTATCATGATGAAATGACAACCCAATTATTTCTCTTCTTCCAAAACATTCTATTAATCTTAGAACAAATTCATCACTCTAATTAGAAGAAGAAGAAGAAACTAAAAACTCATCACAATTTGAAAGCATGGCTTACCACTATGAGCCTTGGAATAAGCACGAGGCCCGCCGGTGCTGTACCTAGCATAGCACTTAGCTAAGAACATATCACCATAATCCGCAGTGCCGCAGTCTGATTTCAGCCGTGCGATCGCCTCCGACAAACAATCCTGGCATTCTTCGACGCTCAAGTCACCGACACACTGAGCCACCCCCTGGACATTACCTGACCCACCCACCCGATAAGGCCCACCGGTTCTAGCCAAGCTCCCTAACACTGCATCCCTGAGGTTCATAGCATCCATGTCATACCCAACCGAAGGTCCACATTTCTTCAACACCACAGTCTTATCTTCCTCACACAAAAACGTTGTATTATCGTACTTCACATAACATCCTTGTAGCTGCAGTGCTCCACCACAAGTCTGAGCACATAAAACACCTAGTTGACTCACTGCTCGAGCAACACAAGTGGCACAATCCGGCATTGACAAGTCACCACGGCACTGGTAAAGCCCATAAACAACATCTTGTGTGCTTGAGCCCATGATGGTATAGTTGTTGTAAGAAGAGTAAGTGGCTGAGTTGACAAGAGAAGTAAGGAGAGAGTTAATGTTGGACTCATAAGGTGAGTCTTGTACATATTTTTCTTGAGTACAGCCTCCAAAGACAAACGCGTCTGTTGAATCTGAAAGTGAAGGACTAGGGAGAGATGACATGGAGAAGATGAATGTGAAGGTTAAGAGAAGTGCTGAACTTGTTGTTCTTGCCATGTCTACACAAGTTTCAGACAGGTAGAGAGAGAGAGAGAGAGAGAGGATAAAGAGGCAGATCTAAGCCGTCGGTTGTGAAAATTAACGTGACCTTAATGCAAGACTCTTGTGTCTCTCATCTCCACCAGCTAGTCTTTGTATGGCTCCTTCTTTCAATGTACGTGGGAGAATAGGCCTTTATATATTAATCACCCAAAAAACATTTAGTGGGATCATTCGTCATGAAAGGGTTGGTATAGTAGATTGATATATATATATATATATATATACATACTGAATCTACTACTGAATTAACGTGGGTATTAATTGGTAATTAAGCTTGCTCATAATCAATAATGGAGAATTAAGTGTTGGCTCTTCTTCTTCATCATCATTTTTATAGTATTCTTCATCTTATCATCTTCTCTTATGAAACAATTTGCACTGGCATTTACGACTAGACAACTCAATAAAAGGGTGTTTTTGCTCTTTTTGATTTTTTATCCCATAATACACATAGCTTTTTCAAGTGAAGACACACAAACCACTGTACCAGTTGCACTTCATCACCCACACTCTACTTTAAGGCACTTTGGTAGGAGGGAAAGCAACCTATACAAATTCCTTAGCGAAAAGGGAACTTAAGAAATAGAAAAAAAAAATGATAATTTTGTACCTTTCTTAGTGTACCTTTCTTAGTGTTGACAGCAATGGTGCTCAAGAAAAATAGATAATCACCAAACAGTTCGACTTCTTGCCTTCAAAAAAAACATGATTCAATAGTTTTGTACCTTTCTTAGTGTTGACAGCAATGGTGCCTCTCCCCCTTGCCTGAACAATATCACCATTGCCAAGCTTGACCTTTGGCTGTATTGTAACATCAATTGATGAGAAAATCTCCAAATACTTGGTCATATGACTAGTACATCCACTGTCAATGAGCCAAACATTGAAACCATGTGAATTTGAGGTTTGTGAAGCCATGAACAGATGCTCATCCTCCTCCTTTTCTGCTTCTTTTATGAGTGCTTGTTGCTGAATAGGTTCCTGAGATGGTTTCTTCTTTGCTCTGCAGAATTTCTCATTGTGGCCGAGAAAATTGCAGAAATTGCATTTGACAGCAGGCTTGTTCTTATACCAACAATCCTTTTCATCATGATTGGTTCTCTTGTAGTGAGAACAAGGTATGAAGACTTGTCCCTGTGTAAGCCTTTCGGTTTTAGCCTCTGCATGTTTGAAAGGTCTTTTGATCACCATATTAGCAGAGTTTTTCTCCCTGTATTTTGCTTGAAAAGCACCTTCAATCTCTTCTTCATCCCTCATCTGAATCCTTTGCTCTTGAACAAGTAATTTACTTGTTAATTCTGCAATTGAGAGTCTGTTTAAATCACAAGACTCTTCAATAGCAGAAATTTTTGCTTCAAATTTCTGCGGCAAGGAAACCATGATCTTTTCCACCACCTTTTGCTCTTCAACCACATCTCCAAGTAACCTCATTTGATTCACAGTATCCATCAGCCTCCCAGAGTAGTTTTTGACAGTTTCAGCATCCTTCATTTTCATCAATTCGAACTCCCTTTTTAAGGCAAGAAGTCGAACTGTTTTAACTCGAATGCTGCCTTCAAATTCTCCTTAAAGCTTGTCCCATACAAGCTTTGGTGATTCCAAATCCATAATTTTGGTAAAGATGTGATCAGCTAGGCCTGAATGCAAACAGGTAATGGCCTTGTCCTTCTTTAATTTTTCTTCCTCATGTGCTTTTATTTGAGCAAGGGTTGGGTCTGCTGATAAAGGAGTTGGATCAGCATTAGTCAAAACTACATTCCACAGCCCTTGAGATCTCAAATAAAACCTCATTTTGACAGCCCAAATATGATAATTTTCCCCTGAGAACAAAGGAATTGCAGAAACATTGTTGCTCGAAGAAGACATTTTGAAGGAAAATAACTCACTTGTTTTTCACTCAATTCACCCCGTGTTTAGCACTTACCCTCTCTGTGTTTCACTCAATAAATTCCCCACAGTCCCGTAGAACCAAAATGCTATGATACCACTGTTGAATTTTATGATCTGAATAGTAATTGTTTAGAACAGTTACTGTTCAGATTGAAGAATAAAATTGGCAGAATTCTTGACAGGTTGAACACTGAAATTGGGATCAAAAATCACATAATATTTATTGAATTTGAAATGCCTATATATAGGCTTACAATGCAAATAAATTGAAAACCATAAATCTCTCAACAATCCGAGAGATTTGGATAAAACGGATTTTGAAATTCAAAATCTGTTAAGAACAATAGTTCTAGCTAAACACAAACACTACAGCTAATACATTTTGAAATCCTACAGCTAATATGAAATCTTCTTATCCAAAGCTGATCTCACTGGAAATCTAACAACCACTGTACCAGTTGCACTTCACCCACACTCTACTTTAAGGCACTTTGGTAGGAGGGAAAACAACCTATACAATTTCCTTAGCGAAAAGGGAACTTAAGAAATAGAAAAAAAAATGGTTTTCTCATCTAAGAAATTTTCATATATCAAAACAAGTTAAGAGAAATATTACATTCTAAACTTTTGAGGGCCAAATCGATCGAGTCATAAGAATTCTGTGCTTGATCGCCAAACAAAACAGAGAAATGATCAGACTGCTTCCTCACTGTAGATCTAACTAGTGTAAAGTTTTTCAGTCATCACATTTTGAAAAGAAAAATTTTAAACTCATCCTATGAAAACATTTTCTAGATTTATTGCATGCACTCGAACTATCTGCACGCAATGACACGAGCACAAAAAACAATTGCACCATATATTTTCCTCTATTTTAATAGAATCCCAATTGAAAGTCATCCTCCACCGTCAAAGTTCATGCAGATAAATATATCTTTTGCATGCAGATAAATTTTCAATGATTGGATAACACATTGCCTGCAAAAAAGTGTAGTTCATACGTGTGGCTTAGAATGATGAGGTGTGATATTTACTATTTAGTTAAATTCACCTTACTTTTCATCTGTAAATTTGAGATTTAAAAATTACAAAATTAAAAAAAACATTAATTCAAGGAAATTATAGTGTATTTGCTCCAAAATTTCTAAGCTGCTGCCCCCACAGATTAAAGGGTGTGGGGCATTTGGAAATTAATGCTCATCTGTAAATTTGAGATTTAAAAATTACAAAATTAAAAAAACATTAATTCAAGGAAATTATAGTGTATTTGCTCCAAAATTTCCAAGCTGCTGCCCCACAGATTAAAGGGTGTGGGGCATTTGGAAATTAATGCTCCATAGTTTTTGCTCTCACTTCCAAACAGAACACTTCAAAGGTATTGTCTCTCTCGCTCTCTCACTCACACGCAAATCTGTACACACTCCATCACATGCAGCTCTTGATGGCTGCATCGAGATTGAGGCACCATGAACTAGGGTTTGGTTGTTTCTCTCGAGGAAAAAGAAGAAGGTAGATGGAAGATGTCATATTCAATAATGTCGTTTAAGATTTATGGCAGTTTGACTTCATATCTCAATTTTCCAACACTGCAGTTGTGGTGTAACACTCTACCAACTGATGTCTGACGGCCATTGTACTCCCTCCCTGGATAACAATTTCTCGTGAGCAGAACCTTTTTTTTTTTATTAATGTAAATGTTCGAATCATCTTTTTTTTAATTTTTGAAATTCTTTGATTAGGTTATGATTTTCGACAATATTATAAGCTTATGAACTCTGTCCGGTGTTTATAAGCGATTATGCTTTAAGAACATGTGAAATATTGATTTTAACAGCTACCCTTTAGATTATCATCTGGACCTAATCAAGGTAAGAATAAATAAATTTTCATTAACATCTAAATAAACTCTCGATGTTATGCTTTAAGATTTTGTAAAGGTGTTTAGTTTTTGAAGAGATTGTTATAATTCATATATAATTATTTTGTGTGTTTAAATAAGTGAGCTGTATTTTTTAAAATTATTTATTTCTAATAAGTATAACCTTGTGATATTATTTTTTTTCCTTTGGTTTTATTTAATCAATTTGATTAGTATGTCTATTTTTACAATTATTTGATTAAATAAAAATAATTTTAATAAGCAGGGTCATTAAACATAATCAAATAACAGTCGGATAAATGACTTGTGTTGTTTTGATTCATATCCATTTCTTGATTTTTCTAGATAAGTATTTAATTAATATCAGTTATTATTTATTTATTGATACAGATATTATCAATTTATTTAATTATATACCTTTATAAACTTTTCTATTTATATTTAGTATTTTGATATCTATATAAGAAATATATTGAGAAAAAAATTTGCATGCTCATTTTTTAATTGAAAAAGAAAACACAAGAATTTAAGAAAACCGATGAGATTTTGGAATAATAATGTGATCAATTAGAATTGCATCTACGGTGTACGATGACACACGAGCAATAAAATTAACAGCGAAAATGCAAAGTTGTTAATTTTGTTTATGTTGTTGCTTTGTTTTTTCAATTGAAATAGAATATTTTGGTTTCGGATTGTTTTGAAGCGTAGTTTCGGGGTTGTATTATATATATATATATATATATATATATATATTAATTCAAAAAAAAATTAGTTCAAATCCAAAAGTAAAATTATTTAGAATTGTGTAATTTAATCTAAAAAAGACAAAATAACATGATTTTTCTGAACAAAATTATAAACATGTATAATATTACGAGAATATTATCATCTACCTCGCAATGTCGTTATATTTTCTGATTATTCTGAAATTTTAACATAATATATATAAATATATCAAGAGAATCCTCGTAAAATTATGATTGATATTGTAAAATTATTCATTATTTAAAAAAATATATTATTTGGCCACTGACACGCGCTATAAAATTTCAACTAGTCCTAGATGATGTTTGGGATGGGGATAGAGTAAAATGGTTGCGCTTAAGAGATGAATGGTTGTTTGTAAAGGATAGTGAGTTCTGGAAACTACCTCAGAAGGAACATGATATTCTGCCTGTTTTAAGATTGACGTATGATCAAATGCCACATTACTTGAAACAGTGCTTTGCATTTTGCTCTTTGTTTCCAAAAAATCATTTGATCGATAAGGAAACACTGATCCACCTGTGGATGGCTCAAGGTTTCCTTCAATCATATGATGGAAGTCCACTTGAGAAGATTGGCAACAGGTATTTATTGTTAAAGAATCTCTAGCTAAAGAAAATGATATGATTGATTACCTTAGTGGGATTTGTTTTAATTGTCTGAAAGAATGAATAAACGAATTTTTCAATTATATCAACTAACATACCATATTTATATGAATCTCTCGTGAGAAAATATGCATTTCGTGGGATTAATTAATATAAATAATCATCAAGTGAATGAGAAAATGTTGCTATTTGAACATTAACAAATAATTATCCTACTCTTCCTTAAACCATGCTATCATATCCAGACTTTTTATATGTTAATCTTTCAGTGTTTTGGTGTTTCATTTTTATTTTTTTCACAGGTATGTTAATGAACTCTTGTCATTGTCTCTCCTGGAAGATGAACTTAAAGATCATGAAGATGAAGCAAGACACTGTAAAATGCATGATATTATTCATGATCTTGCACAGCTTGTTGGTGGAACAGAGTGCTCAATCATCACTACTCATCCCAAATTTTCCAACGAAAAAGTTCGAGAAAAATTTCGACATGTGTCTGTTTTTCGATCCGTTTTGCCTCAAAATCTTACGTCAAAGATGAAGGTTCAAATTTCAGAATTTTTATGGAACACAAAAAAGCTGCGGACTCTCTACTCTCATCTACCAGTGGAGCGAAAAGAGACTGTAAATGATCTCCTTGCAAACATCAAATACTTGCGCATCCTCATTCTAAGTGAATCAGAATTTGATGGTTTGCCAAGTTCCGTTGGTAGCTTGCTGCATTTGAGATACCTTGATCTCTCTATGAACTGTCTCATTAGAAGACTTCCACGTTCTATATGCAAATTGCAAAATTTGCAGACGTTGAGACTATATGCTAGCGTGCAGCTTGAGGAGTTGCCAAAAGATACTTGGAAGATTGCTACCCTACGACATTTGGAAATAACCTCCAAGCAAGAGTTCTTGCCAAAGAAAGGGATAGAGTGCTTGACTTCGCTTCGTTCATTGTCCATTCACAAGTGTTTGTTAGAATTCTAATGTGAGATTAGCTTTGGATAAGAAGATTTAGTTGTAGGATTTATCATTAGCTGTAGTCTTTTAGTCTAACTAAAACAAGTTTAAACTTTCAAATTTATGTTTATCCGATTATCTCTCAAATTGTTGAGAGTTTTATGTTTTTCAATTCATTAGCATTGTAAGCCTATATATAGGCTATTTCAATTCAATAAAGTTTATGTGATTTGTTCCAAATTTCAATTTTTCTAAGTATTTTTCCTTGATTTTCCTGCCCGGAATTTAGTTCTTCATCTGTTCTTAATTCTCGGCAATTTTCCAGATTTTGATCTGAACAGTGCTTGTTACTAACAACTACTGTTCAGATCATAATTTTCCAACAAGTGGTATCAGAGCACGTTTTCTTGCGAGATCTGTGGGGTTCTTTTTTGAGAGACAAACATAGAGAGTTAGAGTTTAATTGAGTGTAAACACTAGTGAGCTTTTTACTTTCAAAAATCATGTCAACCTCCAACAATAATGCTGCTGCAATTCCAGTTTTTTCTGGAGAAAATTATCACATCTGGGCTATCAAGATGAAGTTTTTTCTGCGATCCCAAGGGTTATGGAATGTTGTGGAGACAGATACTGATTCCAGACCATTAAATGAAGACCCTACAATTGCGCAGATGAAAGTTTTTGAAGAAGAAAAAATGAAAAAGGACAGGGCTATTACCTGTCTTCATTCTGGAATTTCAGATCACGTCTTCACCAAAGTAATGGACTTGGAAAACCCAAAGAAGATATGGGACAAACTCCAAGTTGAGTTTGAAGGCAGTAGCAGGGACAAAAACATGAGGTTGCTGGCATTTAAAAGAGAGTTTGAGCTGATCAAAATGAAGGACAATGAGTCTGTCAAAGACTATTCTGGCAGGTTGATAAACATTGTCAATCAAATCAGGCTTTTGGGGCAGACGTTTGAGGATCATAAAGTTGTTGAAAAGCTTATGATGTCTCTTCCACAGAAGTTTGAATCCAAAATATCTGCTATAGAAGAGTCTTGCGATTTGCAAACTCTCTCTACTGCAGAATTGATTAGCAAACTTCACATCCAAGAACAAAGGGTGCTAATGAGAGATGAAGAGGTTATGGAGGGTGCCTTCCAAGCCAGCACTATGGGAAGAAATTCAGGAAATATGCAGAGAAAGAACCATTTAAAATCCACTCAATGGAAAACTGAAATGATCGCAGGTAAACAAATTTACTCACCTTGCACTCATTGCAGAAGAACCAACCATGCTGAGAAGGATTGCTGGTACAAAAACAAACCTTCCTTCAAATGTTCTTTTTGCAATAATCTCGGTCATAGTGAGAAGTTTTGCAGAGCTAAGAACAGCCAACCCCATCAGCCTATTCAACAGCAAGTAAATGTGACCGAAGAAGAAAAGGAGGAGGATGAACAATTGTTTATGGCATCACAGGATATCAACACACATGGAGCAAAGGTTTGGATGATTGACAGTGGCTGCACAAGCCACATGACCAAGCATTTGGCAATTTTCTCTTCCCTTGATGAATCTGTTCAACCGAGAATCAAATTGGGAAATGGTGATGTTGTGCAAGCTAAAGGGAAAGGGACAATTGCTGTCAACACTAAAAGAGGTACTAAGATTGTTCACAATGTTCTTTACATTCCAGAACTAGACCAAAACTTGCTTAGTGTTGCACAAATGTTGAAGAATGGATATGAAGTTTCTTTCAAAGGAAAGACTTGTCTCATTTCTGACAGATATGGAACAAAGTTAGCAAGAGTTGAAATGAATGGTAATAGTTTTTACTTAAAACTGGATGCGATTGAAAGGAATGCTATTAGTGTCATGACTGATGAGAGTGTATTATGGCATAATCATGTTAACCTTAATTCATTAAAGGTAATGCATAATAGTGGCATGATTAATGATGGTGCTCAGCTTTGCAAAAGGCTGCAAATATGTGACAAAGATGGGAAAATCAGAGATGGTGATATGTATAGCATGAAATCCAATAATGGTTATGTGAACAATTCGGCTGAATCCACAACACATGAAGGCTTGAAAGATGTTCTTACTGATCATGAAGAAATTGATAATGCTGTGATGGTGAGGGATTCTGAGGAAAAATCAAAATGTTTTGAAATTGTGAACTTTGAAAAGGCTGAGGATGCTGCCGAAACTGTCAAGATTCTTAATGGCAAAGAAATTAATGTTGAGGAATGTTATGTTAGAGAATGGTACATGAATACAGGAGGAGCAACATGTGAAGGAAATCTTGATGGTGATGTAGGCCAAAACAGGGCTGATATAAGTCAAGTTCATCATGACTTGAAGACCAAGATAATTCCAGTAGCAAGTCTGGAATTTATGAAGATGAAGTTGGGATTGCCCAAAGCAAATCTCAAGGAGGAGTGTTAGAATTCTAATGTGAGATTAGCTTTGGATAAGAAGATTTAGCTGTAGGATTTATCATTAACTGTAGTCTTTTAGTCTAACTAAAACAAGTTTAAACTTTCAATTTTATGTTTATCCGATTATCTCTCAAATTGTTGAGAGTTTTATGTTTTTCAATTCATTAGCATTGTAAGCCTATATATAGGCTATTTCAATTCAATAAAGTTTATGTGATTTGTTCCAAATTTCAATTTTTCTAAGTATTTTTCCTTGATTTTCCTGCCCGGAATTTAGTTCTTCATCTGTTCTTCATTCTCGGCAATTTTCCAGATTTTGATCTGAACAGTGCTTGTTACTAACAACTACTGTTCAGATCATAATTTTCCAACAGTGTTATCGTCTTTCAACTCTGGTTCCAGGAATGCAACACTGGACTGCTCTTCAAAAATTAAGTTTGATTGATTGCCCCCGTCTCAGTTCTTTGGAGTTTGATTTGAATTCCCTCATTTCCCTTGAGACTCTGGAGATTTGTAACTGCAGTGTTCTTGATTTGAGTGGACGCCTGAAGAAGAAAGACGAAGACAGCTTGAAAGGGCGTAGGAGCCTTCTATCACTAATTGCAGGTGTTAATTACAGAAAAGAGGATAAAAGAGAGCAAAATGAGGATAAACATCATCAATATTTATTTACTGGTTCTTAACACTTTAGTTTTTCTCTTTTATTGCTTGTCATTGCCTTCATTATCATGTTATATTTTCGTAATCAATCGAGATTTAGCAGATGAATTGAAGTAGCTAGTACAAAAGAAAACCTTGTACAGAGCAAATACTGTTGATTTGGATGTGCTTACCGAAGAACGTTCAAGCCTGAATGAGTTCTAGAAGAGCAATTCAAAGCTGCTGCAAATATGGCCATGTTTCACCAAAACATCTCCGCAATAAGATCTCCCTCGTGTCCATCGTGTATAGTTTAACTCTATTGTTTTTAAGGCCTGTGAATTTAGTTGTGATGACAATATTATTATCATTATCATCGTCATCATTATCTAGAGCATGGTGGAAGAGGAAATTCTTCTACCCCATTTTGCAGGTCAAGTGTAATAGACCTCTCATTAAATTAGAAAATAAAAGGAAAAAGAAGAAACTTTCCGCATTTTCCTGTTTGAAAACGATAGATTACAGCTTTCAAAGCCCTTAAATTAATTGCAAATAATCAAATTTCCAGAAATAAAAAAAGCTGTCGTGCTCTGCAATCCTGATGAAGTTCAATGACAGTTGGCGATTTTGTTTTCTTTCCAGAACATAATTTTCATTAATTCCTCTCCGATTACAGACCATGTTCAGTCTTCGTAGTAAAATTTTCTGATGTTCCCACTAACATTCTACTAACAAGAAAGTGAGCAGGATTGAAAACTCAAGAAAGGGACAACAAAATAAACACAAAATCGCCTAATTCTTGCTTCTTGTCCATCCTTTCTTGCTTGTTCAATTCCTGCTACGGCTCTCACTGTATTCCTCAACAATTTTCTCTATTTACAAGTTGGATTTGGCCTGGTGGCTTGCAGAACAAGATCCCATTTCTTCCTCACCAAGTTGTTGCCGACCTGCAAGACGGTCAACTAATACATCCAAGGCTTCCTTCATCCACCCACGCTGACAGCATTCTCTTGCTTCATCCACACTCACCTATACATAGCAAAAAGGCAACTTAATATCAGCAACTGCACCGACAATTGCAATAGAGTCCAAATATAGATGAAAAATGTTAGAAATGTAGCGTGTGCATACCCATAATCTCTGCCGATTGTTTTTCTCTGGCCAGAAATCTAATACCTCGGTAACACGTAAAGGGAACAAGTATCCATCATAATCAGTGCCATGAGCTCTGCTCTGGAAGGTCCAGTTACCTAACTGGGGCTGCAAAAAAAAGGTTAAACATCAATAAACTGAGTGATTAAATATGGGGAAAATGAACTTAAATTGAGCTGCGACCACACCATTAAAGAAAATTAAGACAACTACCTCAACATTGCCTTTCACCCCGGCTTCCTCGTATGTCTCTCGAGAAGCTGCTTGTGTTATGGTTTCATCCAGTTCCCAACCTCCCTGGTAATCAATAAAGCATATTGGTTAGGTTTTGTTACAGATCAATGATCTACACTCTACGCTCTACATTGAGTTATCAAGTTCTAATTTCATTTGAAATTAGGTACCTTAGGAAACAACTTCCCCTTTCCTTTCTGTGAGCTAATGACAAGAACTTCTAGCTCATCTTCAACCTCCGAAGCATTTGAGTTCCCGTTCTTGTATCTGTATGGTATACATCTGCAATATATGAAACAAGAATACAGAAAATTTAGCAACCAAGAAGCTTAAAAGTAATCAAATTGGGTTAAGAGCTGGACTAGTTAGAATCAAATCATCAATTGAATCATTACTTCTACGTGCTGAATACCAACAAAGATGGACAACAGTTTACTGGCTAATCAAACAGAGAGCAGGACTGAAATATTGTATTTCCCCTTCTCCTCGAGAAGATTTAGGAAAAGATATGGACAATTATTCATGCACGTGAGCCAATCTCGTCCACCCATCATGGATAAGCCCACAATGATGGACTAGCAACTGGCCTCGAGTTCCCGTAAGAAACCATACATCACATTCATTATACCAGAACAACCTCGCAAACCAGAATCAAGTTCTGCTTTTCTAACATGTCAAGAAATCATTTCTGACGAATCTGGTTTGATAAAAAGACAAAGCAAAACTTAACAAAACCTTAAACAGCTAATGATTACTTAGCCCATCAAATCTGCAGCCCTAATAGGACAAACAATCGTTCCCCACAATGCAAAATCAAGAAAACTCAGCTAGTTAACTGATGAAAAAAATAAAAACAGTAGAGACAAGGATAAGGAAGAACCAACCCACCCAACAACTTGACGACGACCCTTCTCATAACGCTGCAAATGCCTCCCTGTACGAGACACCAAAGAAGCTACAACATTTTCTTGAGAAACCAAAGCAGTGGCCATTTCTTCTCTCCTGTCAACACACTTTTCTCAAGAAAACTTTAATGGGGATTCTTGAAACAAGAAACTGGTTCCTTTTTATTACAAGAATCTAACTAACAAGCTAGAGAAGGCAGGAAATATTAGGTAGATGGTGTAAAATATGTGATGACAAGGGAACTGACAAATCCTCTAAGGTATCTGTTTCTGTTAGTAGTTATGACAAGAGAAAAGACGAGCTATAAATAATTGCAGGAGAGAGAGAGAGGGAGAGGGCTTTCATGGCAGGGCCCCCCGTTTCTTGGACGACGTGTTTGCGACGCGTCAACGGCTTTTTCCTCCTCACCGTCGTTTTTTAATGAGTGGGAGGAGAATTTTCTTACAAAAACTTAATTAAATTTTTATTATTGTTAGAATCAACAATCGCGATCCACGCCGTTAAATGGAGGGAAATTTGTTAGAGTTATAACAGTAAATATTAAGAATAATTAAAATTAATTAAATCTTGACACAACTTTAAATTGTGAATTTCATACCAATATACTATATGTGTATATAGTTTAATAATTATGAATTTCTTGATCCAACATTGGGAAGTGAAATTAATTATTAATCAAAAATTGTTTGACACTATAATACAAAAATTGAAATACTATATAATTATCTCCTTATTAATAGTTTTTAAACCATGATTGTTGAACCACTTTAGCACTACTCACGTTACAAGTTTTTTTACTGGTTAACTCTAATTTTATCAAAATAATATTATTTTTATAATAAATAAATAATGAATTACAATTAAAAATTTCAGGTTAATTGGATCATCGAGTCAACCCAAAATGGAGGGTGACAAAAAATTCAAAAAAAGAAAGAAAGAGTATTATAAAATACTTTCCTGATAAAATAAAACAATAATAATAATAAATCATATATTAAAATGGTAAAGCCAATTATTGTGCGAGTGAAATAATTGTTGTCGTTATAATTTGCTACTAACAACGGGTTGATTTGGTAGTTAAGAATCTTAAGATACCTAAGGGTTATTTTATACTTGGATTCAAATTGTGTCACCATCATCGCTCAACTTTTTGTGAGAACATGAGATTTACTCATGATTTTATTAAAATTAGGTTTGAATTTAGCAATTGATGTTAGACGGAGGAAATAAAACGACATAATAGATCAAGTCATTTTTTATGTTATAATCATGTCTGCTTAGTTTGGATTTAGTACATGTTCGACACTGCGTTCTAAAATGTTTTAAAAAAAATGTTTTTTTATTTTTATTTTTTAAAATTTGTTAAAAAAATAGTGTTTTTAGATTATGTTGACGTGTTAATATCAAAAATATTTTAAAAAAAAATAAATATCATTTTGATATATTTCTGAACATAAAACACTTAAAAAAAACAACTTCAACTACACTGTCATTTAAGCAATTAATGATTATAACAGAATATAACATAAAAAAAAACTTGAAAGTATCTCAATTCAAATGAAATGCCCCCCAGTAGTGCATCAAAACACAATATATAAATAGTTAGTGTTAGGTTTTCTGCAATTTTTTAATTTCCATGGATAATAATTGACTTGCTAGAACCTTTTTGATGAAGACAAAGAGAGACGACTTCGTATTGTTAACGGAACATTTATTTTCATGGAATCTTTCAATGTTCTTCATTTTATAGGAGGTGGAATGAGGGGCCCTTTTCATCATTATTGTTTTTGGAAATCAAAAGAATGACATTTCGGGTGTAATTTCCCTCTTTGTTAATTCATTCTCTCAATTTTTAGGGTTAACAACTCTAGGTTTAGTTTGATAATTTGATCATATTGTTGACTTTTACTATGGTGGTAACTGTTGCTTTGCTGGAGTTATGGATGGAATTGTTGTTTTTTATATATGGTTGGTAAAAATAATTATAAAGAAATATTACACAATTAAATATAGTCGGGATTATTGACTATAACAATAAAAAACAAGCATTTTAAAACTAATGAGATATATTTTTTTTAATTCAAATCTTAGGAATAAAATCTATAGAAATCAATTAAATTAATTCACATATTGCTGTAGACAAATTTACAGTTGAGAGTGAGAGGAAGGACGTATAATCTAGATTAACGTATAAATTAACATGAAAATTGAATTAAAAAACTTGCAAATACATAATCTATCTTTCTATGCGCATTATCTTTCCATTAATTAAAAAAATTTAAAAAAAATGCAGGCAGACATGAATTGCGGTGGAGGAGACCATCCCACCCCACTCGATCATATTTTTTTACACTATTTTAGGTTCTGTGGGCAGCTCCATTAAAGTAAGTGCATTTCTTGTGGGATAGCCAGGGGATCATGTCTCCACAATCGGGCTTTCGTAAGACATTGCACTAGCAATGCTCGCCCTTCCATCATATTTATGTCAAAATCAAACGTTAAATTATTTATCAAAAAATTATTACATGAGCACATTTCATTTTTTAAGGTTATGGATCAAGCCAAAAAAATATTACGCGTCCTTAATTTGATTAGCATCATTTTGTAACCATGCATGCATTATTGATTTTGTCATCTCATAAATATGGTTATGCTATTAAATATAAAAGACTCATGTTCTAATTAAGTGTTATTAACTGAATTTATTATTTGTATGAATTTAATAATTTATAAGAGTTTTAGTGATTGATTCATGATGATATTTATATATAATGTTCAACTCTTACGAAGGGTGCATGCTCTAACTCGAACTCGAGACTTGCTGTGTAGATCGCAAGTTATTTGTCATCACGCTACGCCTCTTGAGGATAACCGAAGTTTTACTTGCTCACCTGATCCCACAAAATACGCTTTCCGAGAGGTGAGGTTTCCTCACATAATTTTTTATATATATAATTATGAGATAGATATGATAATTTAAAAGCATATAAAAACTAAGTCTTTTTATTCGTAACTTAAGATGATTATTTCCATCCCAATTGATACATTTATTTATTTTTTTTACAATTTCTCTTCTAGTTCAAATCATAATAATAAAAAAGAACAAATATTACCTATAGCCTGGTTGAATCTCCAACAAATCAATCAATTTTTTTTGTGATTCGAGGAAACTTCATTCGCCGGAAAACGTACTTTGTGGATTCAGGTGAGGGAGTAAAATCCTGGTTGCCCCACGCTCTTACAAGAAATGCACGTCCTGACTCGAACTCGAGACCTGCTATGCAAATCTCAATTTCTTTATCATCACGCCACGTTCTCTGCGGACTATTGTTATTATGCATAACACACCTATTTCTGGAGATTCTTTGGTTAGCAAAGGGTGAAATTAACCTCTCATTCTTTGTTCAGAACCATGCTTGCACATACCTTTGGTAATTTTCTCCCTTCTCTCAACGAAAAAAAAAAAAAAAAACTTCAAGCGGGACGCAAAAAATAAAATAAAATATGTTATACGTTTCACGTTTATTTTGCGTATAAATACTGTTACTCTCAGTACTTGTTTGACAAAAAAAAAAAAGTTTGAGTTGGAATGTCAACACGGTGCATAATTAAGAAAAGCTAAACATTCCTTGTATTTGGCCTGAAGGGTTTTTCATGTGTTAGATTTGTATATTCATGCATGTAATCCCGTGTAAGTTCTTGCTCATTGCCTTGCTAGCATCGATCTACGCTGCTTTGAATTCTCAGCACAATGTTTTTGAAGGCTTCTCGATGACCCTTGTGAAGCTTTAACTTAATTGACAAAAATATTAATATGATAAAATTCAATTAACTAGATTAAATTAATCAGTAAGCTGATTAATTTAAGTAAACCCACTTAGATTAATTTGATTAGAATAATATTAAAAAAGAACTTGGCAAGTTCGGATAAGTTTTCGAGCACATTGTAACCCTACAATGGCTATCATTAGTTTGACCCAACTAATTAACATATATATAAGATAGTTTGACCCAGCTCATAATAAAATGTTTCGGATATTCAACGGTTTCATCTTCCCCCCCCCCCCCCCCTCAATTAACTTTATTTCCATGGACAGAAAAAAATATTTTGTGGTAAGAAAATAATTTTTGTGACAAAGAAAAAGCATTTGTGTTAGATGATTTTGTTTTTGGATATCATGTTTTTCTATATATATTATTTTTATCAGATATTTTTTTTATATAATTTTATCAGAATAAGTGATTTTTTACAGTGAGCCTCTTGATTTATGATTATGATTATTTTATATATAAAAATATATTAATGATGCATGATTTTTTTAATTTATTATTTGTTTTTTCTGTCATAAAAACATAAAAAACACAATCATTTTTATTTTATTCTTACTAAAAAACAATATTATTTACATGAGTAGTTTAGACTAAAACCAGTCATCACTACGCGGTTAAGATTGACAAAAGCTTTTTTTTATATATATATATATATATTGGTATACCAAAATCATTTAAAAATATTTTTTAAAAAAAAATAAAAAATGAAACTCGTTTTCCATGGCTATCCGAGATGGGATGTCATCAATTTGATTACCTACATAAATTACTTTTGATGGCGTTTATACGTAGAATACGACATGACAACACTTTTTTATAATATATTTCGTAAGAATCCATGGAAAATCAAACTTCATCTACTTATCACCCACCATGAAGACAAAAAAAGAAAAGAAAAAAGGCACTTTAGGTCATAGCCTAGCAGAGAAAAGTTCATTTTCTTTGCGTGCGGGTTTGATTTTCTTTGTATATATCTATTATACTCATGATATTTTATCTATTTTTTAAATTTGTAGGATATTCGGTGAATCTATAAATTAGTCATGACACGTATAAACTGGCTCAAACATACCGATTATAAAAAAAATATTTGAAAAAATTGACAATACACTCACCTCTTCTTGAATATTGATTATATTATTATAATTATTATTTACATGGACAGATCTACGTAGATTTAATTCTATATAAATAATCTTGAATTTTAATACAAGTTATAAATCATAAATTACTAGGAGGAAAATAATTTGTTTATTTTTTCTCCTCTCCTTATACATGCAATTAAACACGCAAATGCACGGCCCACGAGACATTTAAATTTTGATTTAGACGTTGGAGCGTCCTGAAAACTTTATAGGTATTCTAAATGTTCACACCCAATTTTCCACGTCTTCAAACTATTATAACTTTATACGAATCATAATCTTTAAGAATTTACATTTCTTATATTATGAAAAGGAATCAATTGCAATTTTCACGCATCATGGCCATTGTTTGGGTGCACGCGCAAGATGTAAACTCTCTTCAAATTCTCTCCTTTTTATTTTATTTGCTTTTGGTTCACATTTGCTAAAATAAAATAAATATAATTGGAATTAATAGGCTTTTCATTGGTCTATTTTTGGTATGATTAGATTAATAAATCTTTTATTTTTTTTACCTGTTTTAATAAAATAACGGGTTAAATTAGGTTTATTGCATAGTTATTGATCCCGTCCCGGTCCCGGTTCCGGATTTGTGTTTGGAACGGGACGTCCCGGTTTCGGTACCGTTCCGGGTACCGTTCCGGTTTTGTACTGTTCATTTTTATTTAATTATATATATGAAAACAATAAAATATTAATTTAACAAGTATAATTTAAATTCAAGATAAATGAAATTTAAATTATACAATACAAACATAATCTCAAAATTAGAAACATCTTTGAAATTCCAAAATATTATGAAAGTAAAATGTTCTAAAATAAAAGAAAAATACATCAAACATCCTCTACATCATTAATATAAAAGTAAGGATCTTGATCTGGCTGTGGAACATAAGGAAAGTCGTCAACAAGACAATGTTATCAAGGCTAATGGGATCTAAAGCATCTCTTGTTCTGCTCATATTCCTACAAAGAATAAACACGAAAGAAATTAAAAAATTAATAGCAATGTAATAGAAAATAATTACTAATATAATAATATTGATATTTTACTTACCTCTGTTTAATCTTTAGATTATAGCGAACAAATACTAAATCGTTTAATCTCTTGTGCTCAAGCCTATTTCGCTTTTTTGAATGGATGTTCATATTTATTTAATTATATATATGAAAAAAATAAAATATTAAGGTTCATGCATGATTCAAAATACTAAATATTTTGTTGATGTAAAATATAAATTAATTAATGTTATTTATTATCTTAAATTAATAGGATTTTTAAAAAAATATTTTTTATGCTAACTATTTTTTATGCTAATTATTATTATTATTATTATTATTATAAACCCCTTATTATTATTATTATTATTACCCCTCCCCCGTATAAACCTACTTTATTATTATTATTATTATTATTATTATTATTAATAATAATAATTTATAATTTTATATAACCCCAGAAACCTACCTTCTTCTTTTTTTTCTTTTTTTATTATTATTATAATAACTAAGTATAAAAGCCCCTAACAACTAACATAACCCTAAATCCCAATTTCCTTCTCCCACGCCGCCGCTTTCTCTTTGAGCTGTGTATTTTCACGCTGAAGATCAGCATCCTTGGCACCGGCCGCCTGTCAGCAAGAGAAAGAAAATAGTCAATCATGGTTCATGAGCAGCGGTGGATCGGAGATTTTTCGCTGCATCAGGCTCAGGCGGTCCTTGTTCACCTCCCAAGTTTCTGCGACGTGATTGGCGTCTTCATCTTCTGCCGAGCTGCTTCCCACTTCACCGGTGAAATCGGACCCGGAACTTGAAACGACGTCGTTTTGCCTTGAACCGGAACGGAACGACCGGTACGGAACCGGGTCATTCCGGCCGGAATTCGCCCGGTTTTTCCGGGACAGGCCGGGATTCTACCCGGGACAAAAACGTCGCCGTTTTGTCCCGGATTTTGCAACGGGACGGGGCGTCCCGCCCGTTCCGGCCGGAACGGGACGGGATCAATAACTTTGGTTTATTGTAATTAAAATGATTTCATGTTTCTTATTTAAAATCATATTAATTAATATGAGTAATCAAATATGAATCAACTCCTACAACCTAACTCTGAAAAACCCAACCCGAAACTAGTTCTCCCAATTCCCATTTATCATAATTCTTTTAATTCATAATTAAATGCAAAACAAACTTGAAAAATCCAAAAATCCAAAACCAACGACATAGAGGTTTCCTACTACACCAAGAATTACATCCATTCATTGCATATGATGTCGACGAGCTGCCCAATCTAGCAAATTCAACTCTATAAATATGTATTTATTTATTTCAAACTATTAAAGTACGTAATGATTTCGTTGAGTTTTTTTTTTTCCTTACTTAGGGTTTGATAAAATTTGTGCATATTTTTAAGAGGACTTGGTCGATTACTTTAAGGTTTTTATTTTAAAAAAAAACATCGTAACCTTACTTGATAGATAAAACTTGAATCTACATGATATCATGCACCTAATTAATGATCACACGACATGTGCTCCACTAACCCCCTCAGGTTTTTTTTTTTGTTCATAGTTTAGGTTGCACCAAACGTTATATCTTATTATTATTATTCATTTTCTTATAAGGTTACTAAAATTGGATTTCGTATATCACACAGCCACGTGGCATGTTCCCACCTAATTCAAGTCGATCGCTATGAGACAATGTAAAAAAAACACTATTCTGGCCGACAACGAAGTATAAACACTCGAACCTTCCAATATCTAAAAAAAGATTCCATTTATTAATTTGTCTTTTCAATCGATGAGAAGGTCTGACAAACTTAATGCTTTATGTGGAAAATCAAAACCATATATATATATATAAAAAAAAAAAACTAGACATGGTCGTGATACGTCACGAGCAGCAGATCGTATTTATTTTAAAAATGATGTTTAGATTATGCAAACATATAATAGAGACATGAGATTGGATTAGAAAAAGAAGAAAAAAATGGACCAGGTCAACAGACACAAAAAGGGTAAAAATAAAAATAAAAATTTAAATAATAAGGGTGAAAAATGAAATAAAAAATAAATTAGAGGAAACTAAACTATATTTTTTCAATTTAAAGATTTAATTGAAAAGAAAATAGCTCAAACAAAAAAATAAAAAAAATAAAAGAATGATAAAAAAATTGAAAAAACAACACACCTTAAAGTTGGATCAAATTTAAATGTATGATATATCACATATTGGAATCAAAAGACTGAATTGAAAAGAAATAGAACTCTTATTAAAGTGTTAAGGACAAGAATAAAAAATCAAAAGAAAAAGGATCAAAGTACATATACCAAAAACAAACAAGATCAATAAACAATTTTTGAGGAGGAGAAAGAAAATAAAATAAAATAAAAGGATCATTAGTCACCATAATAGCTAAAAGTATGTGCCACCTAATATTCGTAGGCACCTCCCATATTATGGTGTTTGTAACGTACATGCCAATAACCTTTTAAATCATCAAATCAACTATTCATGCCAATGACTCAACCAGATCGAATTATATTTTTTTATTAAATTTATCATGCGCCTAAATAAAAATAAACAGACCAGGAAAAAATATTAAAAAAGGGTCGGGTTTATATGTATTTTTTCCCAGATTTTGATTACCATAATAGTAATATAAAAATCAAGACAAATGTTCCCCCCCCCCCAAACCCTATTTTTCTTAATCATTTCAACAAAATAAAAAACTAGCTCTAAATTAAATCGGGTTAGATTTTGGGGCTGTTGGTTGCTTTTGAAAGTATTTTTCATTTAGAAATACATCAAAATGATATTTTTTTACTTTTTAAAAATTATTTTTAAATCAGCACATCAAAATGATTTAAAAACACCAAAACAATTTCATTTAAAATAAAAATAAAATCAAATTTTGAGAAACGGCGGTACCACAACCGTCCCAAATAGCCTCTTTGTAACCGTTGAAACACACCCTCGCATTATTGTGTGTCTGTGTGTATATAAACATATATTTTACATGTCCAGTCGTATAATATATAGTCTAAAGTCTTCTGGTGTCTTTGCCTACCTCTTTTCAAATGTGTTCAATATATTCTTGTTATATATACTAATTATACGTGGCAGTGGATGGGGACTCTCACATCATTAAGCCCCACCTCTTTTCCAGAAGTTGACCTTTTTTTTGTATTGGTCGGTCACATGGCGGTTATGAGTTTTTTTGACTTTTGTGCCTACTACTTTATATTTTTATTTAAAAATATATTAAAATAATATTTTGTTTTTATTAATATATATATATATATATAATATTAAAATATATTAGCTTAGATATTCGAGTATTGATATTTCTATTTAATAAATGAATTTTACAAGCCTATCATGGAGGATTAATTAACAATACTCTGTAAGGATTTCCATCCCTGAAACAATATTCTAAATAAATACAAGTTCCACACACAATTTCATGAACTATTTTCAGTGGTGAATTATAAGAATGTATCAGGTGAGCATCCACTGCTGCTCATTAAAGAGCCCGTTTGGCACTGCGGCCAAATCGCTGTTTTGCTGAAATTCATTTTTTTTTAAATAAATATATTTTGGTATTTTTAGATTATTTTGATGTGCTAATGTCAAAAATAATTTTTTAAAAATAAAAAAATATCATTTTAATATATTTCAGCATGAAAAACACTTTAAAAAACTATCACAACTACTCTCCTAAACAGCCCAAACAGCTGATGATCCGACCATTCGGCATGTGGAAACATGTGAACATGTTTCTGAATCATAAACAGGTTTGTGGTATGAAAACAAACAGTGGGATCTTTGAAGCATGATACTCTTCATCTTCTTTCATGTGGGTTCTGACATCCAAAGTAATTTCATGTTGAAAAAAGAACACCTGCTAGGTCAGACGTGATCATTTCTTTTTCATGAATTACACTGAAATGTCTCTATTACTCTCTCTTTTTTAATACAAGAAACCCCACCTGCTAGGCCTGCCTTGCACGTCTAGAAAAACTATTAAAATTCTAATTATTCCAGGTAATTATGATAGTTTTTTAAAATATTTTTCATGTTGAAATACATTAAAATAATATTTTTTTATTTTTTTAAAATTATTTTTGACATCAGCACATCAAAATGATCTAAAAACATCAAAATATATTCATTTAAAATGAAAAAAAAATTGAATTTCAGCAAAACGGTGGTTTGGCCGCAGTGCCAAACGGGCTCTAAATATGTATGTTTTAACTCGAACTTGAGATTTAATTTGCAAAGCTCAATCTCTTTGCCACCACACCATGCTTCTTGATATTCTTTTTATGTCATCTGTTACGTGAAGATCTAATTTTATTTATGTTTTTTTATTTTTTAAAAATTATTTTTAATATCACCGTATTAAAATAAACTAAAAACATTAAAAACAAATTATTTATTTAAATAAATATATTCAAAAACGTTTTATTTCTCAAACAACCCTAACCTTAGCTCGTGTGCACATGCATGCCCACCAAGCAAGGTGATTACATGACAAAAACCATTGGCAACCTTGAAAGCTTTGATTCCGAGCTGGTTACCATGATACGATGATGGATAGTATCTCTAATCACAACTTCAATAAAATTAAAAAATCATGTTGTTTCTAGTTTGCGTTTTATTTTTTAATTGTAACAATATATTTTAACGTATCATTGTGAGATTATATTGTTCATATACACACACTAGATCTGCTTGAATTAACTTTTTAAATGCATAATCTACATCATAAAATCATAATAATCTCAAGTAAAACAAAACAAAACACGAAGATTAATTATTATATTTATATATGACGAGAGAGTGGTCACTGTTCATAATTAAAGACTGGACAGGTGACCACTGAGCATGCTTCGCAGAGAGTACAAGCCCCACAAGCTCTAGCAAATTGGAGACCACACAACACAAGGCAGCTTTCGCAAAGGTCAAGATAATGCATTAATTTGATGAATTGACAGAAACGATGAGAAGACAGGAGGGGAAGATGGTGGGGCCGGGTTGTTTTTCTACACAAATAATGAAGCCTGTGAAAGCCAAGTTTGTGCTTATCATCCTTCCGGCGGGTTTCCGGAGAGAGAGAGGCGACATGCCCTTCACTTTCATATTCATTGATTGCAGAAAATACGATCAAAATCGCGATGCAGTTTTTTATGACTCCTTCCTTCTTTTACACCTTCACGTACTTGAAAATTTGGATCTTCTTCTTTGTTTTATCCCATGGATGGATGGTCCCAGTTGGCATTTTGTTTCCAATATACTGTGGGTGAGGCTTGTTTTCACTGCTTTATAGAAAGTTTGCGGCTAAAGTTTACGGGCGTGGGTTAAGATTTCTCTGCTGGACCATCAAAAGATAGATCCAAAGGGATGATAATGCAACATTCAGAAGTTTTTTCCACGATCCCCAGAGGTTTATTCCACGATCCAGAGGGATAGATCCAAAGGGATGATAATGCAACATTCAGAAGTTGACTTCAGAAATGAGAAGTTCAGCCACGATCCCTTGCACTAACCAGACCCTATGCACAGAGAAATAGAATATGCTTATGATTAAGTTGACTTCAGAAATGAGAAGTTCAGCCACGATCCCTTGCACTAACCTGACCCTTTGTACTGAGAAACATAACGAGATTATAATTAAATTGAAATTGAATTCAGAGATGAAGATTAGGGAGCAGTACAGACCTGGAAAACTCGTGAGAATTTAGGTCAATCTCATAGATGAATTAGGATTCATACAAGTAGTTTAGAGCTGGTTTTACTGGCGGTATGTCCAACCCCCTTGAAGCAAAATGCAACAACAAAAAGCTGACGAACTAGACAATATCTATACAAAACCCCAGGATTTCAGGATTTCCAAAAAGAAGCACACAACAGATTATAGTGCTGAGAAAGCACAATATTTGCAAGGATAAACTGTAAAATGATCATTCAGCATAATGGAAAGAGTCATCAGAATCTTCCTCTGATGTCACCTCATACTCGTCTTCTTCACCATCATCATATTCATCATTCCTAAATGCTGCAGTCTTGCTAGTCTGCGCAGAGTAGTCTACACAACAGTGGTTGATGACTCTCCTTCATCAGAAGAGTTTTCATGCCTACCCCGTCTTCTAGAACGAGATGGTCTAGTAGATTGCACTGGGGCTGGTGTTTTTGGCATTGCAGCAGGGCTATTAACATCAAAGTTGCTATCATTCCCATGCCTCTGCAATAGATGACATAAGTTAGCTAGGGAAAAGATGAGGAAGAAGACGGAAAATCAAAACTACCTCTAAAATTTAATGGTGATTATGCTCCATCATGTATTAGCTACTAAAAATAATCCTGAAACTTTCTAGTGTCTAATGCAATTCATTTACTATATCATAACGAGCACTGACAGATCACTGAAAGCGACTGATCCTTCTTTCTAGCATCTGTAGTTTAGAATATATAAATACAATTTCATGTTTCAGCTTCTCCGAATTTTCTTTGTTTGCATTGTAATTGGTTACTAATATATCTAGCAAACTGCCATTGAAGATGCAGATCGTTCAGGAATTTCCTAGGAAAAGAAGAAAATTACCAGAAATAAATTTCGCTCTATGCTCCAATAGCTCCTCTTCTGGTTGCTCGTCTACTGACTCGAGACGTTCAGCCATCTGTTTGAACTCCTTAACAAGGCCTTTCTCTACTGATACAGTTGATTGTGTGCTACCATTTTCACCCTCATTTTCCATCAGTTTAGCATACAAGGGGGCCTGAATCATCTGCAACATAAATCATGAAGCTTGAACTGCACGCTTATGAATATTAGACACCACATCTGCAGAACCTCCAGCATTACCATAGATGCTTGGCTACATAGAGCACAAGAAGAATGAAGGCCTTCGACAAATACTTCTGCACTTACGTAGTCGAAATCCTTGTGAATCTAACAGGCGTACACAAAACAATAATAATAATAATAATAATAATAATAATAATAACAATAATAATAATAATAATAATAATAATTATTATTATTATTATAATCCTAAAACATGTATAAAACATATCAAATTTCAAAGGCTTTCCATATGGTTTGCTGAGAGTGAAGGGTAATGTTCAAAGAGCACAGACAGGCATTGTTTCAAACTGCAAACAAGTTAACAAAAACCAAGTTCAGGCAACAATCCTTGTAGAGGACACTAATGATTGAAAGAAAAAACAGGTACAACACAGGTCCTTTGTTTCATTTCTGAAATACAATATAATGGGATTAGCTATGAGGGGCATAATGCAGTTAGTATGCTTGGATAATTCTCACTAAGGATAAGAGTCCTACCAAAACCCTCACCGAGGGCAGCTTACACCGTCTCATTTTCTTCAGTGTCATCATCTCCCCAATCATTTGTATCAAAGCCAGAATATAGGAAGTCAAGCAATTCCATATTTTTCTCACCAGCATCAGTAAAGTCCACAAGATCAAATGCCTTCAGTAAAGTCTTCTTGATATTAAAATACAAACCCATATTTTTTCTCAGCAACCATTCAAGTAGAAAACTTTAAAAACAGGAGGAAAAAATAGCCTTCAAAAGAAAGAGAGAGCTCACTACATCTATGGGATAAATTGCCTTCATATTGAGTTTCTTGCCAAAAGCAGTATTGTAGTGCTTATCCTGGCATACCAACCACTTCAAAGGAATGTATACATGCTTCTAAAGTTCAGAATGTCTTGCCATGAAATCTTTGCCTTGTCAACAACATATATATATATATATATATATATATATATATATATATATTTATTATTATTATTATTATTTCATGCTCAAACATCTTCTATCAGGCAGAATATAAAGCCAATAAGCTCCAGAACAAGACACATGAATTCTGGACAGATTTTGACAGTGTTGCATTCTCCACTGATCCGTGACTATCTCTGACCCCATGCAACAGTAAAAGGAATATTCAGAGGTTGATGCAAAAGCACAAAAACAATGACAGGTATTGAGAAACTAGAATGATAACTAACAGGATCATTGAGGGACCGGATGAGGATGGATAAAGTGTATTGACTGCTTAAAGTTTCTGCCAGATAACATTTGTTTATAGTAGTGTTGTGCTGGTTTCTTCCCATCAACAGTTTCTTCCATGCCTGATATATAAAGATACAATGTAGCATTATAAATTAATCAGAGCTTAATATAAAAAAAATGAAAACAATCACAATGTCTGAAAAAGCATACTGCCTTATTGGAGTAGTAAAGGATGATGAGATTGCGATGGTTATGGGCAACAAAAGGGACTACAGTTAGAGATTTTTGAGGAGATGAGTTCGTGGCAGAAATAGGAAATACTATGATCAGTACAGATATCCTTGAAATGAAGATATTTATGAATTATAAAACAAGACAGCAAGTGCAAGCAAAGACAGCATTATGCAGAATTTCAATCACAGGTTAACATTAACTTAATGTTGAAGTGGTCTGAGCTGTTGCAATTGAAAAGGAAAAGAAAAGAGAAGGTATGGATACTAATTTCACCGACAGAAAATATGAGTGGGAAGAAAATTACCGTGAAACATTTATACGAATACATGCGATGCCAGAAAAAGGTCCAATTGTTGTAATCTATCACAATCTTCAAGGTCCCCATCATTCCAATGTTCATTCGTCATCAGAGGATCCTTGGATTGCTTTCCAGTCGATTATGATGTTAGGGATGTGAGCTATCTTAGGCCAGTCCTCTCCTCTCTCTTTCTTGCACCTCTTCTTCAAATCTGGACATTTAGCCATTATCAACTTGCTGAGGTTGTCGAGGCTCTGTACCCCATCGGGCAAAGACGCCAAATTAGGGCAATGCAGAATCTCCAGGCGTGAAAGGGACGTGAGATATCCAATCTGATTTGGCAAAGAAGTTAATCCCTTGCATTTACAGAGTCTGAGAGATCGGAGAGAAGTAAGATATTGGATACTCTCCGGCAATGAATTCAGCTCCGGGCAACAATGAAGCTCCAAATCCTCAAGTGCCGTCAGATGTCGCACTCCATCAGAAAGAGACTCAAATTTATCACAATACTTGACAGATAACTTGCGAAGAGAAGATAAACCGCACAGCCCATTCACTGGCAGAGAATTCAATCTTCCACAACTCAATATCTCTAAAACCTCCAAGGAAGTGAGGTTCCGAAGACCTTCCTCCGGCAAGCTTTCAAGTTCATCACTCCACCCAATCTTCAAGCTCTTGAGAGCAGAAAGGTTATCCAATATCTTATTAGACAACGTCTCCAGATGTTGCAACCAACCGATCCGTGAGTCCGGATGGTTTTGCACGAACCCATCGGGAAGCTCCCTGAAATCGGGAATCCTTTCAATAACAAGAGAAGTGATGGAGGTGAAATTCCTAACTGACATTAGCAACGAAAGACTGCCGCCTGAGATGAGTAATGTTTTGACTGAGGGTATAATCGGTATTTCGTTCAGCATTGGGCAATGAACTATCTTCAACTCTCGAAGGCGAGGAAAACTATGCGGAGCCCATTGCTGGAATCTCTCCATTGAATCAAGAGTCAGTTTCTCCAGAGATGGGAATGGATTTTGCGCGTCTCCGTACACATGTCTGTCAATACACTTCACGCCACCCATTCCACGTAATTCGAGATTGTTGAGGAACGGTAGTTTCCCAAATGGTGGAAGTTGCTCACAGTTGGGACAATCTGCCAGCCCAATCTGCACTAGATTTGGCAGCATCGAGCTCAAGTTCATCATCCAATTTGGAAATCTTGAACTCCCATATCCAATTAATCTCATCCTCTTCAGATTTGAATGAGGTTGGAGCCCATCAAGGACCTCCTCCTCAATATTTTCCCGTATAACACTCCTCCCTGGTAGTAATTCTAGAGATCGGTCTGCTAATGAATCAAGAAGGTAAGATCCATTCCCATGCCAAGATAAAGTCAGTGATAGAAGAGCTGTCTTCAGCTTCAAATTGGCACTTCTGGCATCTGCCATGTCCATGACATTAACAAGATCTGTGATGCTCAACTCACCGGCGAGATTATTCAGCCTTTCCAGCTCCCCTATGTGACGACCATCCTCCTTGCCAACAATGAACAGGGTAAGTTTTCGCAGGCTTATCAAATGCCCCATTCCACAGGGAAGAAATCGAAGTGAATAACAATCCGTGATGTCAAGATAGACGAGACTTTTCATGCGCCTCATGCCTTTTGGTAATTTGACGAGTTCGAAGCAACGTCTTAGATTCAGCGTCTGCAGGTTTTGGAGGGAGGTGGTTGATTCAGGCAATTTCTGGATGCTGGAACCGGAGACATCTAGAAACCTTAGATGTTTCAAATTACAGATTGACTTTGGTAATGTATTGGTGATGTTATGATCATCTATACAGTAAGCTCGTAGATACTTTTGTTGAGCGAAACAGAGATGAAAACCATCACTTACAGTGCCTTTGTGATAACGAACTCTAGAAAGCAGAATCGTGCGCAGAGACAGATATTTGAAATCCTTTTCTTCAAGAGAAAGCTGTGGTATTTTGTAAGCACCCACCAGACGAACTGTTCTAGGAATCTGCAACTTTTCTTTGCCCTGAATCAAACAACATTCTCTCTTCATAATGGACTGTGCAAGATCATGGATAAGATCATGCATTTTACAGGTTATGTAGCCCACCCCATCATCCTTAACTTCTTGAAAAAGTGACCGCCCAACTAGCTCGTGGAAGATCAACTCACCCTTATCATGCAAATCCATTTGCCCATTGCAAGAAATGAAGCCATTTGCCATCCACAGAGCTACCAACTGCTCCTTCCAGATGACATAATTTTTGGGGAAGATTGAGCAAAACGCAAAGCATTGCTTCTCAGGTGGCTTCAGGTTCATATAACTCAAACTCAAGGCAGGTAAAATCTGTCTCCCTTCATTCTGCAGATCCCAAATCTCACTATCTCTGACAGAAAGCCATTCACTTTCAGTTTTCTTCGATCGCATCAGGCTCCCAACTGCTCTTATCGCCAAGGGAACTCCGCCACACTTCTTAACTATGGCTGCTCCAATCTCTTCCAAGTGACCGTACTCCTCTCTACTCCTTATCTCAAATGCAAAGTGCTCAAATAAAAGCCAGGAATCCTCACCTGACAATGTTTCTATCTTCTGAACAGAAGCTGTGGCCACGTTTTCAGCAACATTTCGCAAACGAGTAGTTACAATAACTGCACTTCCTCTAGCTCCACAACTCAACGCATCTTTCAATATGCTCCAGTCATCGTGGTCATCTTCCCACACATCATCCAATATGAGCAAGAACTTCTTGCCACCTAACGTTTCCTGGAGGCATCGTAGAAGAGCATCCAACTGTTGGAAATTTGGAGAGGTGCGTTGAATGGACTCGATGATGGCTGTTATCAATCTTCTTATGCTGAAATCAACTGATACGCACACCCAAATCCGCAAATCAAAATGCCCTTCTATTCTTCCGTCGTTGTAGACTAATTGAGCAATTGTTGTTTTACCAAGCCCCCCCATTCCACATATAGCATGAATAGAGAGATCATCTGAGCTGGTGAGCAGCATGTTGATCACATATTCTTTCTCCCTGCCCCTTCCATAAACTTCTGATTCATTCACCCATGACCAAGTCTGACGCCAATCAGAACTCTCTGCTTCTATCTCCACAGCCTCCTCTAGGCGGAACTCTTGTCTCTCCATGGAAATGGCGTCTAGTTTCTCTCTAACACTCTTCAATTTATGCACCATTCTTTGTCGAAAAACAAGTGGATTATGATTGATAGAAAACAAGGATCTTACTCGTTTTTTGAAATCTCTTGGCTGCTGATGCCACTGAGCTTCAATTGCAAACTCATCTAGCAAATCATCACCATCATAAGCAGCATCCTTGAGTTGTCCGAGCCACACCTTTATAGCCTTGTTCTTCCACTGCTTCACCTCTGCATCCTGGAGCACAGCTTGAGTAGTTCTGAGCGAGTGCTCGAGATTTTCGAGGTCAGTCTCTAAGCTCTCGGCAAGTCCATGCTCTTGCAGAATTGATGAACTCAAGATCCCCGTGATTGTACTCACGAGAGCAGAAACAATTGCTTCAGCCATAGCTTGTTTTGGAATGGAAAAGAAATGGTTGTTTGCAAGAAGAAGTAGAAGAGCTGTGATTTGAAGACAATGCTTCTCAACTGAAAACACAAGATTGGTTACGGAGATGAGAAGGGATTGCTGATTTTCTTAAGGTGAGCAGGAAACTTTAATTGGAACACAAGATTGGTTTAGGAAATGAGAAATGCTGAATGACTTTAAAAGGGAGCAGGAAATTTCAATGGAAACACAAGATTGGTTAAGGAATCAGAAATGCAGAAGGACCAAACAATCTCTCATCCTCTCGAATAAAGAATATTCTGAAGAACATTGAAAGAAGAGAAGAACATAACTTTGACTTCGAACAGAGGAAGCAAGAATTTGTTCCTGGCTCATTCTCGCAGTACATAATTTGGACAACTCAGAGCCTTGTAATATTGTTCTTGGGTTTTAACCTTTTCATGTAAGACAAATTGTAACACAAGGTAAGTTCAAGCATTGATTCCCTCTCCTTCTTTTCCACAGAATAACAGGAGGAGGATAAACTTTCAAACGCCAATGCAAAGTGTTTGATATATCGTGGTAAAAAAACAACTTTTTAAAATGTTTTTTTTTTAAATTATTTTTGATATTATCATATCAAAATATATGAAAACATAAAAATATTAATTTAAAATAAAAATATTAATTTTTTAAAAAATATATTTTTAAAATGAACTCCCAATCATTCCTAACTTTTCTTACCACGACAAAGTTCTTGTATTTTTCTAATCCTTTCAATGATCTATTGGTTTGTTAAAGCTTATTTGATATTATAATAACAGTTAAAATTTATAAAGTGTTTTTGATTTAAAAATATATTAAAATAATATTTATTTTATTTTTTATATCACCACATCAAAATAATTTAAAATACCAAAAAATTAATTAAAAATAAAAGAAAAAAAATAAATCTCTTAAGAACATTTTTGAAATGAAATAACAATCAAGCTCTTAAAGCTTGATGTATTGATTATTATGGAATGAAATAATCAATAATATTATTTAACAGTCGGCATCAGAGCATATAAAGATACTTTCACCTTGATATCTATATTGACATAAAGTTTTTTAATGTCAATTGATATTTTATTCAGTCATATTTTATTTGTCCTAAAGATCTAAGGAGCAATCTTGGTTCCCAAATTGAATCAATGATTAACTCGACTTTATGGCTAAAAAATTAGTACTAAATTAATCAACCTTGGCCCTTAAAGATTTGTTTGGGAAACACTTTTACACTTTTAAAAAATTTGAATTTTTATTTTTTGTTTTAAATAAAAAAAGTAGTATTTTTAAATTATTTTAATATGTTATATCAAAAATTATTTTATTATATTTCTAAGTGAAATTATTTTGAAAAGCAACTATAAACACGTGGAAAATATAATAATTATTGAGTATATTAGTATCTAAATTGATGATAGTTGAACAAAGGCATGTCACTGCTTAAATTGAAAGATCATGTGGTGAAAATGAGACCCGGTTCGAATGTAATTTTTGGTGTACAAACTATATAGGGAGCTGAAGATTGGCGGGAAAGTTAGTTATCGTTGGAGTTCTTTCTCTTTTATCTTAGGGAAAACTTCATATTAGTCCCTCATCTATTATTTTATGTATATCATGGTCCCCAGACTGAACTTTCTTTCAAGTGGATCTCTAATTTTTTTTTTTTTTTTATCAAATGGAGTTATATAATGATATATAAAATAAAGTTTCTAGACAATAAAGCTACAAGAGAAAAAAATCAATGTTGAGAGAATTTATTTGTTATACATTGGCATTTTACATATATAAGAAATTAAAATATGCTTAAAAAGTAGGTATACAGTAAGATACTATATATGACCCTGTTGGCAATATGTTTCAAATTTAAAAAAAAAAAAATTGATTTTTTTATTATTTATTTTTAATTAAATATTTTTGGTGTTTTTATATCATTTTTATGTGCTGATGTCAAAAATAATTTTTAAAAAATAAAAAAAATATTATTTTGATGCATTTCTAAATAAAAAACAGTTTAAAAAACAACTTCAACAACACTTCCAAACAAACACTATATATATACTTGGAAACAAAAATAGTATTATTAGATTATGAATGTAATAAAATAGAGTATTTATGCTGATTTTTTAAACATACTGTCTTCTATATGTGGTATATATGTTGATGGATGGCCTATGTTCAAATCATGGAAGACACTGAAAATACTCCTAGAGCCATTAAAGTAGCTAAATAGAATTTTCTATGGTGGTGAAGGTCATACAGACAAGTGAAGATTCGAGAAAACCTTATCGTCCATAAAAGATACTTTATGGACTCAGGTGAGCGAGTAAAATCCGGTTGTCCCAGACTCTTACAAGAAGTGCGTATCCTGACTCGAATTCAAGACCTGCTATGCAGATCTTCAGCTCTTTATCATCACGCCATACTCCATGGTGACTATCTCTTCTTTCTGCATATATATATATATATATATATATATATATATATATATATATATATGACTTCCGGGGAATTTGTTTTCCGGCGAAAGTCCAGGGTGACGTGGGTACAAGAAGGAGATCAGAAGACAGGCAAGAATATTTTGGAGTTGAAGTGAAGATCATGAGTCGAAGAAAAGAACATAATATGAGTTTGAACGGAGAAGGCAAGAATCTCTTTAAAATTTCAAACTTTTCAAGCGAAAAGATTCTGATCAAGCTGGAACGTAAGGCAAGTTCAAGCATCGATTCCCTCCATAGACAAGAATCTTACAGTACTTCATTCGTCGTATTATACAAGAAACAACGAAGAAGCCACCCCCTTTTCACACCAGAAAAGATCTAAATACATTTCCCCTTCAATGAAGAAGAAGCTGAAAGGGTATGATAGAAATTGGGCTGAGTTCAAGCTATCAATTCCATCGACTTAGATGAACTCTTGAGCCCAGTTCAAACTGAAAAACTTGATATAATTTAGTTCATAATTTGGGAAATGAATCCAGTAATGAAGAGATTATGAAAGAAACTAGTGTTAAGATGATGAATTTTTACACATAGATGAACTACATTAGCAAGGGATTTCATCATCAAGATCTCGATTACACAGAAAGTAACCTTTGGGGCGGAAAGGCGGGAATGAAGATTGGCGGGAAAGTTAGTTAGAGAGTGTTCGTTATTGTTTGGCTGGGCCAAGAAGTTCAAAGTAAGGCGTGAGGTCCAGGAAGGCGAAGCCCGCCCTGGCACGCAAATTGATTAGGAATTTAATTTTGTTTTATTTTAGGGCAACACCGACACGTCATATGTCAAATTATATATTCAGTTTAAAATAGTCATCACTACATGACGTCGGGAATCTTTGATTGATTGTCTAAATAAAGTCAAGCAAAATCCATCCATCCATGAGTCGGTATTGATTGTTATCAAGTTTTTTTTTTTAATTTGGTCCTCAAAAAGCTGTTGATTAAAAAATTAAGAAATCAAACTACATCTAATTAATCAACTAAATTAATCATATGTTATTAAGTCTCAATTAAAAAAAACAGGAAATGAAACTACAGATTTGGCAGTGATCAAGGAGAAATCTAAACCTTTATAAATCAATATATAGTTTATTTTAGAGCAAGATAAAATCTTGCTCTACATTACATCAAATCAAAATCTTTTCAACCCATTTCCAGTCTCTGGAAATCTGGATATCCATAAAAGTGATTGAAACCAAGCATAACATTATTCAACAGAAAATGCAGAATCACAAGGCAGGCAGGCAGGCAATGCAAGAACATCACCTGCTACCTCGAATACAAAGTGAGACGAATTGAAAGACATCCATTTTACTGACGTAGATCCTTCCATGACTCCTTGAAATGACTACTAAGAACAGCAGTATTTTGTATGAGAGCTTGGTTGAGGTTTTCATGGCTTCCACAGGATGGTGGTTTCTGCAATCATGGAAGTCACGACGTATGGATCCATGTTTGAAGCAGGCCTTCTGTCCTCAAAATACCCCTTCCCATCTTTCTCCGTGTCTCGGCCAACACGAATGGAAGCCCCGCGATTAGCAACACCCTGTCAATCGAACAAGATGATGTAAGGAAACTAGTCTGAGACATCTTGTAATCAGAGAACTTAAAGCAGCAAGGAAATTGTTCCTCTTTTTTCCTCTTACCCATTTGAAAGTATTAATGTCAGCTGTTTCGTGCTTTCCGGTGAGTCTCCGCTCGTTCCCTTCTCCATAGGCTGCAATGTGTTCTTTATGCTTCAGACCAAGCTTCTCAATTGCTTTCTTGATGATTTCATAACCTCCTTCATTTCTCATGGACTTGGTACTGCAAATGTGAATAATTTTCAAGTTTGAGACAGGAAAATAAAAATATTAAAGAGAGTGGACTAAAGAAGCAAATAGATTATGCAAATTGTACCTGTAATTTGTGTGTGCCCCTGCTCCATTCCAGTCTCCCTGGCAAAACAGCAGTCAAAATTCTTGAGAGCTCAAAAGATAAAAGTACTGAAAAAATGCAAACTTGCAGCACCCAGATTGAATAGTAAAAAGGGTGCAATGAAATGAAAACTGACCTCAATTGGCTTAGGATCCAATGAAAGCACAACTCCAGCAACCTCAGTAATCCTCTATTAAGATAAATATAGACAGTTGAGAAAATAAAAGAAACTGGAATGGCTGTATCATCTTCTATAATCAAGTGCACTAAACCTACCTCCAAAATGTACCGAGCAGCCCATAATTCATCTGCGGCGGAGATACCGACGGAAGGTCCAACTTGAAATTCCCACTACATGAAAATGAAATCGGTTCGATGTCAAGATCAGAAGGGTTCTAAGCTAGAACTCGAGATCAAAATGGTACAAGAGAAATGCTAGTTCTTCTATTTTACCTGGCCTGGCATCACTTCTCCATTGATACCACTAATGTTGATGCCTGCATAGAGGCATGCCTTGTAATGTGCATCGACAATGTCGCGGCCAAATGCTTTGTCGACACCAGCACCGCAGTAGTAAGGTCCCTGCGGGCCAGGATAGCCACCAATAGGCCAGCCAAGTGGCCATTTTACATCTTTCTGCAACAAGGTGTATTCTTGCTCAAGGCCATACCTGGTTTTTTCATCAGATTGCTCGTTAACACAGTTGAAAAATGACTTTGCAAATAG
This sequence comes from Salix caprea, assembly GCA_964035475.1. Lineage (NCBI taxonomy): Eukaryota > Viridiplantae > Streptophyta > Magnoliopsida > Malpighiales > Salicaceae > Salix > Salix caprea. The sequence continues at coordinate 1,811,594 of OZ037748.1, read as the reverse complement.
AGTGAAGCTGGGGGGAAACAAATACCAGGTAACCTCGGCGGCAACATCAGGATGGCTGAAAATCTTAGCAGCCCTGCATCTCTTGTTTGTTGGAATCGGCTCGCCGGCAGGAGTGTAAGCATCGCATATGACCTATCCAATCGACATAAATGTTAGAGAGAATGAGTTGGGTGCATCAAGAGGCAAGATACAGGGGGACGAAATTGAACTCACAAGGATATTACTGCCCCTCCTGAATGGATCCCTGAAAATAGCTTGTGGGCTGTTTCATTGCACAAAGGAGAGTGCGTTCAGAAATATTTGAAAAGTTAAAAAAAAAAAAAAAAAAAAAAAAAAAAAAAAAACAAGAAGAGGAAATGGAAGCTTACTATAGAATCACTTCACTGTCTTCTCCAGGAGCCTGGCCTGTGCTGGAACCGTCATAGTTCCACTTGGGAAGCTTTGAAGGATCGCTAACCGGACCGGAAAGAGTCTTCACATAAAAATATGATATTTACATCAGAATTACTAATTAGAAAGCTTAGATTAGAACAACAACGACGACCTTCAAAGTATAAAATTATATACCCTTGCTTTGCTCCTCACATCCATTCCAGTTCCACCAACCCTGTTCAAGAATTAAACAAAACCATAGATTACTTGCTTGTTTGGTTAAAAAACAAGGCAAACCAAACCATATCCATTAACAAAAAGCAACAAGAACAGAGCTAAGCCATGTTTAACCACAACAAAACTTGACTCGATCCTAGCCTCCAAAGGAAAATCAAGAACATGGGATCATTTCAGAAACTACATTAATCCCTTTTGTTTTTAATTGAAAAACCAAAGATAAACTTACTGACTAGAAACAAACAGAATTCAATTAAATATCAAGCCTGGATTTTCATTATTAATGACCAGAAAAAAACTGAAACTATTTAAGGAAATTCGCCTTGAAATATGAGAGTTTCTCCACAGGAAAATGTCTGTTTAAGCAGACCGTAAGATTGAAGATCTTATTGTGTCAGCCATCCATCACGACATGAAAAACTGGAGCAGGGCATAGTCTCGTGCTCTGTTTTCTGAAAATAATCTAGTGAGCTACGTGTGGCTGATACACAAGCGTTGGTTCATGTCAGATGGCTGAATCAGTGACATTACTTGTAAGGTTAATAGTTCAAAATCACAATAAAAAAACACAGAATAAAGCAAAACCATTCAAGACTAATTATGGACAGCTGCAGCAGGGGACTGGCAATAAGTGCAGAAGGAGAAGTGAATTAAGCTTCTCAGGAGGGTTCTTGTAAACTTTTGAACAAAAAATATGACTCTAAAGGAGCAAAATAATATATTTGATCCTTCATGGTATAAGAGTTACAAAAACAAGAAAACAGAGAAATCCTGTAACCCCAGAAAGGATAGGTTTCAAGACAGCATCAAACAAGTAAGCCATAAAAATGCAAACCCTTAACAAAAACGTGTAACTACACATATATGCATTCAAATATCTATAAATTCATGTACAAATGAAGAAGAAGAGGTGTGTAAGAAAGTAAAGAAGGCAGTACCATATGTACTCAGCAATAATTTTCTCAGTAGAGTCGGAGAGGTTGAGGTTAATAAGATCTGAAAGCGACGACATGGCTCAAAAAACAAAATGCAATGAAGCTTCTCTTCTTTGTTTTCTGAGTTCAATGTCTGTAGATGTGAGCATGGAGGGACTTCGGTTGTGCTGCTTTTAAAGTGCGGATTGATGTTGAAGATATAAAAGAATTCTTAAAAAATAGTGGAATTTTTTTATTGGATATTACTTTTAAAATATCTGGTAATTGAGAACAACTTATTTGATTAAATATTGAAAAAAAATATTTTTTTTTCTGAAATAAAATAAATGGATTGGCCGTTTCAGCAGCTAAGTTGGATTAGGGGAGTCATGGTTTATATTTGAAGGGAATCTAATCAGACCGATCCATTTTTTACCTCGATGGCAAACTGCTCTACCGGTTGCAATCTCCTTTAAGTTTTTTATTATTATTATTATTTTAATTGATGAAGTTTGTCAACAGACTGAAAACTATAATGAAGGTTACAGCCATATTCTTGTAATATAGATAAAATTCCAATTAGATTTTTTTTATATATAATTTGATTAATAATAAAATTTGTATTTATAAAAACTAAAAATAATGTGGGTTCAATATTTTAAAAAAAAAAACAAGTTTTAATAGGATTATAAATTGACTCGTTAAATTATACAAGTTTGATTTGATAGATTTTCATAAAAAAAAAAAAAAACGCAATCTCAATTAGATACCACATTAATTTACTAAATTAGAAAAAGTTTTAATAATATGTTAGCTATTTATTTTATGAAAAACTTATCTGTTTAAATTTTTTTATTTAATTATCATATTGAAATTTATGTAATGATGTGAATTGAGCAAACAAACATCAATTTAACAAAAGACCGTAATTTGGCAAAAGATACAAATAAACAAAGCAAAAGGTAATGTTTGATTGATGGCCACATCAACTCAATTTATTGAACAAAAAGTAGAAATAATTGATTTGTAAGAAAAAAAAAGTAGTTTCGTATTGGTATGTAATTGTTGAGTGTCGTGTGTAAAATGATGGACTCATACGTGCAAAGGGAAAAGGAAGGCCGAACTCACTTTTTTTCATTATCCTGATTGTCTGGTCAGTTTATATTTTTTTTATTATTTGATTGTTTGTTAGTTTATATGTAGTTCGGCTAATTTTATATATTTTAAAATTAATAATTATATAAATTTTTAATAATTATTATATTAATGATTATATGATTCAAACTTGAAATTACATAAAAATAAATTCATTAATTCTAAATTTTATTATTGAACCAATTAATAGATAGTTTAGGCTGAGCTCACTTTGCATGAGGGGAGGTGATAGAGGTAATCCTTCGTGCAAGTAGTGCCATTGATGGCTACGGTAGCCAGAATTCTTTGTTGTACCAATTTTTTTTTTAAAAATTATTTTTATGAATGCCTTTTAAATTGTCTTTTAAAAAATACAATTTTAATGGAATATAACTCTCTCTTTATCACCTTTTTCAGCTTTACATAGGAAAGTAAGTAAAAAGAAATATAAATATTATTTATTATTTACATTAAAAATGGAAGAGAGCTAGCGTGCCACGTTATTTGGGAAAAGGAAGCGGTTAGACGGTGAAGCCAGGAGATTGAAGGGGATGAAATCACCGCCACGTGTTCTTCCAATACGAAAGTCAACGAGTCTTCTATTGGCTTGAGCCCACAGGCTCCTCACTTTTAATTTGCTTGTGCTAAGGACAAACTTTTTATTTATTTATTTACTGGTATATATATTTTTTTATAAATGAAAAGGACTAGACGGAGGTTTTATTATGCGCCTTTTTTTGGGGTACGAAAATCGAAATTCATCTAGAGTAAAATAAATATATATTAGAAAATAAAATAAAAGGTAAAAACAAATACACTTTTGGTAGATCAATTTAATATTAGATCGACCTGATCTTTTTGGATTTTTTTAAAATTTAATTAAGAATTATAATAAATGACTTGTCAAATCTTAACTTAATTTAAAAAAATTCTTAAAAATGTATTTTAAAAGGATTTTATTTTGAGTTAACTTTAATCAACATAAACCAACTTTATTTAATTCATGACTCAAACTAAACGTGGTTTGATTGATATATACATATTTTTTTTAAATTATTTTCTTACAAAACCCTTCGAGGCGATGGAAACTACCTTCAGCCATTCGACATTCGAAATGACAGTCGTCTGCAAAACCAAAGAAAAATATCAACGACTCAAAATTACTCCATTCTGGTGATGGAAGTTACTGTATTGACCTCTGCACATGGATGACATGATTGCCTTCCTGGCAAAACCATAGGCTGAAAACCCAGTGTTACCATCCAAGTAATTAAGACAGTTTTTTTTAAAAAATAATACACAATTTTTTTTAAATGCAAAAACTCATATTTTTTTATTTAAAAATATATTTCTAACATCATCGTTTCTGTCTGCCCCGCCCATTTAAATAGAATAACTAATTTGGATAATATTCTCAATTCAATAATCCAGCATAGAATATATGAATTACACAATAATTAAATAGTTTTAGGAACCTGTTTGGGCACAACTAACAAAATAAATTATAGTATTAACGTCTGAAATCAATTGATTGCTTGAATAATGGAAGTCAACCATCTTCATGGGACATGAGAGGGCACAGATGCAGCTGACGTCACTCCTTGATTATAACCTTTCAGCCTTTTTTTTAATCGCAAGCTGTATCCTGAGCCCTCCCTTTGACTCGCTATGGGGCAAGATATGTGTACAAAATAAGTCTACTGATCATATATGTTTGTGTAATTATGATATTATATTAGGGTTTTTTATTTTAATAATGCTAATTGATGTGCAAGATATTATTTTTATTCGAATGAAGAAGTCAGAATAATTAGATTATCATGAAAAGGCAAATCTGAGATTGATTTCATTTCTGAGATTGTTTTCATTTAGAGTTTTTAAACTTGGTGTCTTAGTTGACCCGACTCAAAGCTTGTATCACGGGTTTTAACCCGATCAGGAGGTTATTTCAAGCTGTTTTTAATCGAGCCACAACAATTTTTATATTCTCTTATGTGTTTTTTTTTTTTAAATCAAGCCCGGTTCTAGCTCCGGTTCAGCTGAATATGGTTTTAAGACTGTGATTAATAAATGATTTGTGCTGCTGGAGAAATTTGAATATTTTTCTTATACAGCCGAGTTATAATTAGCAGCTCAATTGCCATTAGTTTAATGGAGGACAAATTGATCACGAAAACGTCCTGCTCACCCAATAATAATATTCTTCAAAAAGCATTAATGAATTAAATATTTCATTTTATTTATAATTTATGTTGATGAACCATCTCACCTAAAAGTTTAAGCTGTTAGGTAAGGTTCCAGAATATGATTTATATTATTCTCTAACACATACCCTCAAGTGAAAGCCCTTTAGACTTGAAACTTGCACAGACCAACATTACCTTGTGTTTGATTTTTATCAAATAGAATGGAGATGGTGAGATTTGAACTTGTGACCGGGGTCAACAAGGCTCTGATACCAAGTCAATAAATCATTTCATATAAAAGTTTAAGCTGCTAGGTGAGACTCCAGAATATGATTTATATTATTTTCTAACACCCCCCTCAAGTGAAAGCCCTTTGGGTTTGAAACTTGCACCGGCCCACACTACCTTCTGCTTAATTTTTATCATATAGAATGAGGGTGGTGAAATTCGAACTCATGACCACTGGGTCAACAAAGCTCTAATATCATGTTAAAGAACCATTTCACCTAAAAACTTAAGCTATCAAGAGAGATCTCAGAATATAATTTATATTATTCTCTAACACACACCCTCAAGTGAAAACCATTTGGGCTTGAAACTTGTATAGGCCCCACATTACTTTGTGCTTGATTTTTTTTTTTTATCAAATAGAATGAGAGTGGTGAGATTCGAATTTATGACCGTTGAGTCAATAGGACTCTGATACCATATTAAAAAATCATCTCACCTAAAATTTAAATTCTTAGGTAAGATTACAGAGTATGATTTATAGAATTAGTAACAATTTCAACTCAAATTCAAACTTCTTAACGAATAGATGCTCAATTTGCCATGTCTAATCTTGACATCTGATTCTCTGCGTGCTATGATAGAAATTCTTCTGTTTGCTCAAGCTGGCTGACAGCGACGACAACAGCAAACAACAATAATGATCTTTCTGAATCGAGTAATTTCGACAGTTAAAGCAAGATTCTCTTCAAAGTCTCAGTGATCAGTAATATTAATGGAGGTTTGAAAACCCATTTCCTGGACAAAAATATAATCTTTTTGGATGATTTATACAAGTTATTGTCGGGAACTCGGGGAAATAGAGGAATATGGTGGTGATTGGCCTTAATTTAGCAGTCTTGTTGTCCACTCATGTCTCTCTCCAGCCATTGATGGTGGCATCAGGTTCCGAAATGGCAAGGCTTCATGATTCTGTAAATCCTTATCTCCAAATATTGGATTGATTGATGAAGGTTTATCTTCAGAAACCCATTAGATGGTCATCGATTGGAATATTAGGAAGAACATATTCTACGCACAAGTTTTGAAGGCATCTTTATCCAAAACCAATGCTATATGATGAGGGTTTTTCTTTTTCTTTTATTATTTCTTAAGAAAAAATCACACATTTTCTTATATTTTAAAATTAATCTCTTGCGATTTTTTAAACTCTCGTAGTTGGAAAGTGCGACTATTTTCTAAAATACATTAAAACTGGCTTTACAAACTCCATTAAGAGAGAGAGAACACAGAAAAATAAATAAATCTAGAGTTTGATGATGATATTTTTAGTATCATTAAAGAAAATCTCAATGAGATAAATTTAAGGGTATCACAAAAATTACAGGTAATAGTCAAAGTACATTACACACGCCAACCAAATACAAGCTTGAATGTGTGATTAGTAATATGATTGAAAATATTTTATTAATTATTTTTATGTAAAAAAATATCAAAACAATACCCTTTTAAGAGTTTTCTTTAATGATTTTGACATAAATCATAAAAGATATGTTTAAATCAAGGTTATCAATTCCATTTTGGTTAGTATTTTGTTTTTTCAATTGGAATAAAATATTCCAGTTTTGAAGTATTTTGGGATTGTATTGTTTATGCTTTTATATGTATATAATTAAAGATGTTAATTCATCAAATAAAATTTTAGTTCAAATCCAAAATTAAAATTATTTGAAATTGTGTATTTTTAAATTTCAAATATAAGTAAAAAAAAATAAGAGTTGAACCACTATAACTCGATCGACTTGATGAGTCCAAAACTAACATGAAAAATTGTTAAAAATATAGTTTAACTAAAAACAATCAAGTTGGCATCTTAAAAAAAAAAATAGTGAAACGATAATATATTGAATCAATTAGGGTCAACGTAGGTTAACCTTTCAAATGTGTGACCTGGGTTATAGACCATAATAACCTTAAATACAACAAATCAAAGCAAATTATAAAGTTCAATTCCTAATAAACTCGTTGTTGAATAATGAAATTGAGAAAAATATAATATAAAAAAACAACACATTAAAATGATTTTTCTGAATAAAATTATAAACCTAGATAATAAGAATTGAGATTAAACATGAAATTATAAATTATAAATTTTGTTTTATGGTTTTAACATGAAATCATGAAACAAAACACCCAAATAAGCATTGGGGTTTTAAGAACATAGTAATCCTTGAATTGTTTTGGAAACTAGAGTAAGAAGAAGGAAAATTAAAAACTTTCTACTTAAATGCAATATTTTACCCTTTGGGAAGAACATTCCTTCTTGAACTAGCATTTTCCATTGCTTCAGGCGTGTAATCAACAATCACTAAATTCTTAATATGTATCCAAACAACATCTTCACCTCTTCTCTGGTCATTCATTGACTAACTTTGTCCACTAAACTCCTAGTGCGTGTCCTAACAGCGTCTTTCACATCTTCTTTATTCATTTTATGAGTGACTTCAAAGCTTTATTTTCTTTGAATATGCCCAGAATTGCACTATCCGCATGTTCCACTTTGTTTATAGACCATTTGCTTTTAAAGTTAGCATCACAGAAGTCAAAATCTTGGTTCAGGACGGCAGTTTTGAAATCTGATTGCCGATAATATAAGGGTATTATCATCATTTTTAATGGCGATTATGTTTTGTCTATCGTTGTTAGTGTTACAGTTGAGAATATTTTATTAATTATTTCTTGTCTGAAACATTATCAAAATTATGTCCTTTAAGAGCTCTAATTTTATGGTTTTGAAATGAAATCATAAAAGAAAAAAAAACACTTTAAATAGTAGCTTTGAAATCATTTTTTTTTATGCATGAGGAGTAAGGGGTGAGAACAGATCTAAGATCTTTGAATATGATCGACTGGACTTGGCTGTAATGAGTAATATGCATTATGCTTTGGTTTTAGCCTTCATAAGTGAAATCTTGAATGATCTTTTCTAGTGGTCAGCTTGTCAATTTCTTTGTTGTAATTCAAATCTATCACTCCAAGGCTTTCATCTATGATTGATAGAAAATTATGTGTTTTAATGTCTGGCCATGGTTGTTGCTAGGGTTGATCATGCATTTATTATTCCTTCCTCACTGGGCTTCTCTTTTTGTTGGTTTGACAGCATTAAAGCTCAGGGCAGTAATTGCAGAGAGAGGACTTGCTGCTAGGGTTGATCATGCATTTATTATTCCTCACTGGGCTTCTCGTTTTGTTGGTTTGACAGCATTAAGCTCAGGGCAGTAATTGCAGAGAGAGGACTTGCTTATCATTCTGCAGCTGATTCATAAGAATGTTTAAAGTTAATGAGAGATGAGTGGCTTTCCAAGTGCTGCTCCGGTGATCCTTTACAACTTCTAGTAGATATTTGCTAAGTGGGTGTTTGTTCTGCGGTGATTTCTGTGGTTGAGGCTCACCTATAACAGAGATTATTTAAAAAAATTGATATTGCAAACGACCTTGCATGATCATGTGTTGCAAGCATATTTTTTTTATGTTTTCTTTTGATTATACTTCTAAATGAGCTGTCAAACTAAAAACTTTTCTGTAATTAGTGTCTACAAGATATATCTAATGAGCTTTTCAGGGTTTCATTTCTTCATAGTTTACGTGGTTACTTTGCCATTTGTTCCATCCTTAAGGTTTCCTGTTTCAATGACAGAAGAACCCGAAAGCTTCTCTTCAAGCATTAAGCTAATGGAACCAGAGTTTGCTCTTTATCGGAAAACTGTGTACAGGCACTTGCAGACAGAAGCGCAGGCAAATCTCGTTTCACTCTCATTGTTTTCTTTTCCTTCTTTCTTCTTTTGGCATATGTTATTTTTTGGTTTACTTATTTTATATTGTGTTATTTGGATAAATATATTACTTTTCTATCTTTACCTTATATGATGGCAATTATTTCTCCTCCTCTCCCAGTCTTACTGGGAAATGAGAGATAATCATGGCTTCAAAGTTCAATTTTCTGAACATAATCAACAGGTAAGTGACTTGTCGGCTTAAGCAAACCTGGTTTTTGCAAATTTTCGGGTTTTCAATAAGCTACCAAGCTGAATTAGTCTTACTGCAATCGTGTTTATGAACTTCGTTTAGTTCTATAACTAGAAGTTAGTTCCTAATTCTTCAAATAAACTGTCCTGAGGTAACCTTTTGCCAAGAACCGAAACCTTATGCTAATCCCAGTCCTTAAATGAATTGATAGTATTAACAGGATGTGAATTTCTCAAGAACTATATATAACTTTTGGCCTTTCAGGATGATCCTTCACGTTATATTATTTTTGGAAAGTCATCATGCGTGTAGATATTGATATCATATCTATGCCCTCTGATCATAAAATGTCTATGAAAAGGTAAACGGCTCTGATGCTGGAACTCCAATGGGCACTGAAGCTGAATTTTTTGCAGCTGAAGCTTCAGACAGCAATGACCTTCGATTTAGGATGAAAATGGCAGCACACAATTAACTGAAATTGTAGATGGCTCTTTGCAACCTTCGATTGAATGTTCAGACGAGGAACTTGGTATTCGCAAAGCTGCAGAGGTAACCTTTTACAAGCGAAGCTTTAATATTGTCCTCTAACAATGTTCTCTGAAAAGGCTACTTTTGTTCTGATGCCACTTTAGATTCATATTCATGTATTTCGTTCGCACCTTTTCAAGTCATATATGACAAGGACAGTGATATATCATGGAAAATCCTAGATGGTCGGTGCTCGAAGTTGCATTGATCCTCGGATTTACATGGTTTCTTAGGTACCTGTTTCTTTTCAGACTCTGTTTGGATACCAGAATAAGGAGTAGCTTAGCTACACAGATGAGCAATCAGTTTTGGGAAGCAAATTAGAGCAAAAGCATTTTTCAAATGAAAGGAAGAGCTAACCAAAATTTCATGGTTTTATATGAATGGCATTATAAGCTTTCTAGTTTACAATTAGTCCCATTGCTTGAACAAATATATATCAATTCGTACCAAAATGGGGAGAAAATAAAATGTAAAAACAAAACATTGGATTCCCAAAACAAAAGGACATGAAAGGAAATTTGCCAAAACTCATAGGAAAAATTGACAAAAAAAAACATAGTGGCTAATTTTTATTTTTATTTTTTAGAATAAGGTTGTCTTCTTTCTTTATTTTTTACATTCAAATTTTGTCCGTTTAATTTTTAATGTCATATAACCAATAAAATCAAATAGGTTTTATGTAATTAGGAATCATTTCAATTTAATGCTTAGGACAAACAAAGAGGAACAAATTAGAAAAAACTGATTTTAGATAAATATAATAATAAAGATCAAAATAAAAAAAAGGACAAAAAAACAAATATCAACCCAAATCACTGCTTTGTGAGGGAATCCAATAAATTGTAGTGTTTTTTATAATGCAATTGTAGTTTCGTAATGTAATGGGCGCACAAGACTCCATGATGTTATTATACACGTGGGCCTCATCAGATTCATCATAAGAAATTGTTAAGAGCAGGACAAGCAAGGGTTCAGTAATGTATTTTAAAAATAATATAATAATATTAAAAATAATTTTTTAAAAATAAAAAATATTATTTTAATATATTCTTGAAATAAAAAAAAATTCAACCACACTCTTAAATATATAATAATAATAAACACTTAGTGCATGTTTCAGAGGGATTATAATTGTTTTTGAAAGTGTTTTTGTTTTGAAATGCGTCAAAATTATATAATTTTATATTTTTTAAAAATTATTTTTGACATCAACATATTAAAATATCTAAAAACAAAAAAAAATTGAAAAAAAATAATTGAAACTCAATGTAAAACCCACGAGTGAAAATGGTACACATTCGCAAGTCATGGCAGCAAACTACTCCTCTTGAGGACCCCATCTTCTACCTAATACAAGGCTTCTTGTAGGGACAGTGCCTCGAACGATCGCGTGATATAACCTTCCACATTTTCTTCCATTACAAATCCCCAATGCCTTCTCTCAGTCCCTTCAAGATTTTCATGGAGAGGAAGAAACCTAAAAGTGGTGGCAGAACTGATGAATTTGTCCATGTAAAAGCAGCTGCATGGGCATGGTACCACCATGGCTCAGGATCAGAAGGAAAGCCAGTGTGTGAAGTGCTCGATGTTTCAAGAACTCGTCAAGCTCCTGCGAGACCGTCGAGATACAGGCTAGAAGCTATGAGATCGACAGGGAAGGAAGATTCCATGGATGGCTCAGAAACACCTATTCCAATCCGAAAAGATGATTCTCTGCTTGATAACTATGAGGTAGAGAGCATTTCAAAGCACCTTGACTATCTTATACAGTCAAGCAGCAAGAGATTTTATGGCGTCGAGATCTTCGATAGAGATGATCTTCTTCATCACAGAAAAAGTATTTCATTGCTGGACAGTGATCGGACCTGTGGAATGAAGCAGCAGAAGAACAAGAAGAAATTTCTCTTACTAGGTTTTTGGCGAAGACACTCGGTTCTTTGCGGCTCAAGGGAAGATGTGAACACAGGAGCTTTAGTGCGTTGCCGGAAAGGCATATTCCAGTAGCTGGGTGGTTACCGGTTGACCCACAAGAACAGTCCATGCTGGGTGAATGTACTGCAACTTCTTAAACTGTTACCTCCACAAACTCTAGTGCTAGAAATGGCACTCCAGCTTTAGATAGACGTAATTGGCATGTGATTATCTCTTCTATGATTTTGTTTTTTTTGCCGACGGAAACACTCAATCACACTACGAAACATGAATAACTTTCCCTTTATTTGATCTCATATTGTTAAATATTTAATTTTATAAAGAGGGATAGAGTACATTTTACTGGAAAAAACTAGCTAATTGTTATCCTTATGGCACTTGTTAGGCTAATATATATGTAAAACAAATTTGAAATATTTTCTTAGAGTCACCCTTAAATTTGGAGCTTGATAGTGTAAAACAAATTTATTTGCCATACAATCGTGTTAGAAGATCTGATGAAGGCGCCTTGAAGAAAAGGACAAGAACAGTAGTTGGAGAGATTAATGATAACAAACATCGATCGATCATCAATCAACATCACGATTCTTCTTCTTCTGAGGCCACGAGACAAAACAAAACCACTAGCACTGAGTGCTCCTCCTGGCTCTTTAATGCAGTTTGTCGAGGGCAGGGGATGCTTCAAGCTTAGCTGCATTACTGGTTGGGTGAGGAAATTGAGATAAGATAGGAATGGTTATTAATCTTTATTTATTTTTATAGATCAAGAAAACTCCAAATATAAATTCTGATTTAATTTATGTGATTTTTGTTGAATCGAGTTAGACATTAATCTATGATACTTAGTTAATTTGAATGGATTTTTAATGACTAGGTTATTTTGATCAAATCTATTATTTTAATTGAGTCATTATCAAGAAATATTTTTTAAAAAATAATGAATAAAATAATATTATTTTAATAATAAATAATCGGTTTAAATTAATAAAATCACGTGTGAATAAACAATAACTCAATAGTAATTTTTATCTTCGTCTTCAAGAGACATGACATGATGATAAAAAACTTACGATTTGTATCGCAAGTTTCAAGTTAAAGTCAAAGTGTGCATCTCTCGTACGATTCAGGAACAGTCAAGGTTTTACTCGCTCACCTACATCTACAAAAATTTATTTTTCAAAAAGTAGAGTTTCCTCTCATCGAAAACAAATTATCTTCAAATTAATCTCTAAATGGACATGATAACTAGGATGAAAAAATCTCCTCTCAGTTAATGAACAATCCATGAGCTAATTAACTCGATAACTCAATAGTAACTATTTTCAAATTAATTCCAAAATTAACATAATTAAAATGGTAAAAACCACCGTAGACAGAAGAAATTCGTCCTCCAATTGTGAAAATGAAGAATGACCGGACAATGCAAGTAAGGTCTTGACTTAGCGGTTGAAGAGACATGTTTCTTTCCTTTGCATCAGGGTTCAAGTCCCACCATGCACGCCTGTCACTTCCGTGATGCCCTATATGCTCACTGGGTTTGCAGGATATTCAGTGAGTCCGGAGATTAGTTATGGTGCACGTAAGCTGGTCCGGAGACCCTGATTAAAAAAAAAAAAAAGAGAGAGAGAATGACTGGACAACAATTTGAGAAGCTTCTCATGATTAATGACATCCGGTCCACACCTACAAATTAGAGCAGGAAAAATAGGGGTAAAGGATATCAAATTTCACTCCAAGTCTTATCTTAACTTTATCTGTAAAGAAAACATGGGAGGAAAATAGGATAGAGTGAAACACAAAAATGCAAAGGTGCCCCTTTTGTTTTTGTTTTTTTTTAATTTGACCCTTATTTGGATATTTCTGTTTAGCTTTCAGTTCGTCTTTGACCATTAAATAGAATGTGAAGAACTAATCCTCTTTTCTTTATATTTGAAAAGGCTGAGGACCTTTTTTTGAAGGTTGTGAGATTCAGTTCACAGTTTATTAAACAAATTATTTTATTTTATAATTTTTCTAGAAAATTAGAAATATTAGGTTTAATATTAAAAGTCTGATCAAGACTGTGTTTGATATTGAAATTCAAATTATTTTTTCATTAAAAATTAAATTTTTATTTTAAATTATTTTTTAAAATGTTTTGGATCGTTTTTGATGGATTCATATTAAAAATAAATTGAAAGATATTATTTTAATATATTTATAATTAAAAAAACAATTTAAATATAAGATTTCAAAAATTTAATGTTTGGTAATTTGGTTGAAGTTGTTTTTTTAAGTGATTTTTGTTCAAAAATATATTAAAATGATATTTATTTTATTTTTAAAAAAAATAATATTTTTAATATCAGCATATCAAAGTAATATAAAAATACTAAAATATTAATTTTTAAAAAATTCATTTTTAAAAAATAAAAATGAGAAACACCACTGTAAAAAAAAACACAACAACAATAAATACATAAATAAAACCCATGGTTCAACAAAGATAGGAAGGCAGCAACAAACCAAGAAACAAATGAAATGGGCACCTTCAAGCTCCCTAAAACCCACCTCTCTCCTCCTCAAAAAACCCTCTGCGCCTTCTCTACTTGGTACTCACCACCACCACAAACCCCGACAAGACATTGGCCGCCGCCGCCGCCGCCACCACCACACCATGAATCTCCAATTCTCACAACAATCTCTGAAGCAATAAAAAACATTGAAACAAAACCACTTCACATTTCTCTCAAAAAAATCCTACCTTCATTCAAAGCTCATCACTTTATTAGCCTCGTTAACCAAAATCCTTACTTTCTACCTCCAAAATCCCTCCTTTCTTTCTTTAACTTTCTCTCTTTATACCCCACCTTTAGCCACACAGTTCAGTCTTATTGCAGTATGGTTCATTTCCTCACTGCACATCGAATGAACCAACAAGCCGAGTCTTTGCTTCATTTTGTTGTTTCACGTAAAGGGAAAGGCTCAGCTTCTTCAGTTTTTGCTTCAATTCTTGAAACTAAAGGTACCCTTTTGTCAAGTTTTGTTTTCGATGCTTTAATGAGTGTTTATACTGAATGTGGTTACTTGGCTGATGCTATTCAGTGTTTTAGATTGACAAAGAAGCATAATTTGAAAATCCCATTTAATGGCTGCAAATGTTTGCTTGAAAGAATGATTAAAATGAGCTCTCCTATGGTAGCTTTGGAGTTTTATTTGGAGATTTTGGATTCTGGGTATCCACCAAATGTGTATAGTTTTAATGTTTTAATGAATAGATTGTGTAAAGAAGGTAAAGTTAAGGATGCTCAATTGATTTTTGATGAAATTTGGAAGACAGGTCTGCAGCCCACTGCTGTTAGTTTTAATACTTTGATTAATGGTTATTATAAATCAGGAAATTTAGAGGAGGGCTTTAGGTTGAAGATGGTAATGGAGGAGTTTAGGGTTTTCCCTGATGTTTTTACTTATAGTGCTTTGATTGATGGATTGTGTAAGGAGTGTCGGTTGGATGATGCGAGTCGTTTGTTTAATGAAATGTGTGATAGAGGGTTGGTTCCTAATGGTGTCACTTTTACCACATTGATTAATGGGCAGTGCAAGAATGGGAGAGTTGATTTGGCCTTGAAAATTTATCAGCAAATGGTTACTAAAGCTTTGAAAGCTGATTTGGTTTTGTACAATACACTCGTCAATGGCTTTTGTAAGGGTGGATATTTTAGGGAATCAAGGAAGCTTGTGGGCGAGATGACTAAGAGAGGTTTGAGACCTGATAAATTTACGTATACTACACTTCTAGATGGCAGTTGCAAGGAGGGAGATTTAGAATTGGGTTTGGAGATGAAGAAGGAAATGGAAAAGGAAGGTATTCAGCTCGATAATGTAGCCTTCACGGCCATTATTTCTGGATTGTGTAGAGATGGAAAGATAGTAGATGCAGAGAGAACATTGAGGGAGATGTTGAGAGCGGGTTTGAAACCAGATGATGGTACATATACCATGGTCATGGATGGTTTCTGTAAGAAGGGTGATGTGAAGATGGGATTTAAGTTGCTCAAAGAGATGCAGAGCGATGGACATATACCAGGAGTGATCACTTACAACGTGCTTATGAATGGACTCTGCAAGCAAGGCCAAATGAAAAATGCTGATATGCTTTTGAATGCAATGCTCAATTTGGGTGTAGTTCCAGATGACATTACTTACAACATTTTATTAGAAGGGCATTGCAGACATGGGAAACTAGGAGACTTCCATAATGTCAAGACTGAAATGGGGCTTGTTTCTGACTATGCATCTTACATATCACTACTTAATGAGTTGAGCAAAGCTTCAAAAATCGTCAAAAGAGATGATTTCTGACGGTTGCATGTTCATGTACAGACCTTTGATAGTTGTTAAACTTGGATTTGACCTCTCAGTTGATCAAAGCTAAGGTAAGATCTTTTAGCAAACTGGCTAATTGATTCACTTGACTTTAGATTTCTGGACACAAAACAGAGTTTATAGCACTTGTAACCTACTGTCATATGTCAAGGATTGAACTGTATAAATACATACCTTGTAACAAGTAGAACGACTCATTTATCCAAAAATAAAATAATCAATAAGAAAAATAAGATCTCTAAAGTTTTCTTGTCATCAAGAGTAGCATAGCTTTTAATGGAGGGTATCAGCCATATACTGTTTATTCACTTCTTTTTGCACTCCCTTGCTCTGTCTTTAATTTCAATTTATGACCTTTTTTTTAATAAAGGGAATGCAATATCTAATGGATTTTGCTATATACTGCAATCATACCTTAACATCTTTTGAGACCGTAGTTCTTGTTGCCATTAATGCATGCTATAAACTTTTCATAAGCTTAGACTCTACTAACCCAACTCATCTGGTTTAAGTCCAGAAATAGTAGAGTCAGCTGATCATCTTAGTTGATACAATAATAATAATAATAATAATAATAATAATAATAATAATAATAATAATAATAATAATAACAACAACAACAACAATAACTTACTGCTGTTTCATTTATTTATTGTGTCATGCCTCGCACAAAGTACTGCTCTTCGCAGCCAATCATAGTATCATCTACTCTTACTTGTAACATCGTTTAAACATTGTTTTTGCAAATGTAACAATTACTTGCTACTATAAGAATGCCATCTGTTTTCAGGAAGCATCATCTTTAATGTCATATCCTTACTACTATCCTATTGCCATATATGTGTAATGCACAGACATTTCAAAGCAATATTGAAGAGCTCATTCTGTGAGCATAGGTGTAAACTTGGTCTTGGGCTTAAGTTGGTTTGATGAATGAAATCACTTTTTTGTCCTTATTCCTTGTGAAGTGTTTGAAATCCTTAGCTCGAAGATGCTTTGCAAAGTTTTCTTAGCTAAATGCTGTTTGTATTTTGCCGGTTGGATTCACTTAGATCGTCGACTGAAGGCATATAATGTGATTGAACCTCAAATCTCGACTACACAAACAAAATTTTAGCTTCAAAACTTCAATTCTGGTTCTTCCCTGGTCCATGTAATGATTTATTGGTGATTTGTTTTTTTTTCCTATGGTATAAGAGGATAAGAAGCAAGGCTAGCTCCTCAAGAAACGAACACCACAGCATCACCATGTAATGCTTGCAGAACTCGCAAATAAGCGAAGACTTTAGGGGGAGAGACTACTAGCTCATTAATATTAGAACCAGAGGCACTTAACTTTGCCATTCTGTCAGCACAGCCTTTACCCTCTCCAAAGAACGAGTAGTTTTGCAGGACAGGTGCTGTTGTATGGATGAAATAAAGAATTGCCCTTCCTAACTATACGAAAGGCTTCCTGAGAGGCAACCTTAAGAAATCATATTTCTAAATCCCAAGCTCCCAAGTATGATGTAAAATTGTAAACCTTGCTTCATAGCTTGAAGTGCAGTTCAGCCACCGTGCTTGTGGCTAGACCAATAAACCTTTATAAATTATTCATACCAAAAGATTTTATCCGATATATATATATATATAATTAGCCCATATGTAGAAAATCTCAAAAAATGAATGATGACAATAGACATAAACATGTTGGTTCTCTATTTTTTAATAATAAATTTAAGTATTTATATTATATTTATCGGATATCTATTATTTAAAATTATTGTATATATATTATGTGTTTTTTTACCCCATTGATATATGCACAACATTAATGTTATATATACTATTTATAATTTTATCATGAACTTGGATTGGATTATAGATTGGATTATATTTATATCGTAGTAATGATATTTATCGGATCTGAATGGAACAGCGTCGTTTCTGGCGATTGCGCATGGATACATAGTTTTTGAACAGTGAAAAGCAAACCACGAATCAGTTTCTGTCGGGAAGAATCAAAGAGACACGGGAGAAGAGAATGCAAGAAATGGGGAAGCATCAAACTCTGATTTTGATCCAAAAAATGGTGAAAATCCCTCCTCTTCAAGCATTGTCACTCTTCAACTGCTCGACTCAACAAGGCTTCCAACACACTCACCACTCCATTTCTTTCCTTCTCCAACACCTTCTTGACCATCACAAACTACCCCATGCACAATCTCTCCTCCTCCAAATACTTTCCAGCAAAATTTCCTCTCCCCTTTTCACTGTCTCGTCTCTTCTCCACCATTTAACACAAAACCAAAACCCATCAATGACTACTGCTCTTCTCTATGAATCAATAATCAATGCCCATCTTAAATCTCAATTACTTGATGAAGCTCTCATCTTTTTCAATGAAATGGTTGATAAAGGCCTTGTCTATCGACCTAACATTTTTAATAGTCTCTTGGGTTCTCTAGTGACATCAAATTGTTTTGAGAAAGCTTGGATGGTCTTTAATAACTTGAAAGAGAGGGTTAAGTTTGATGTTTATAGTTTTGGGATAATGATCAAGGGTTGTTGTGAAAATGGTAATTTGGATAAAAGCTTTCAACTCTTAGGTCTATTACAAGACATGGGTCTCTCTCCTAACGTTGTCATATACACTACTTTGATTGATGGTTGCTGTAAGAATGGTGATATTGAAAGAGCTAGGTTGTTGTTTGAAAAGATGGGAGAGATGGGTTTGGTTGCTAATCAGTATACTTTTACGGTATTGATTAATGGATTGTTTAAGAAAGGACTTAAGAAAGACGGGTTTGATTTGTTTGAGAAGATGAAGATCAATGGGCTGTTCCCCAATTTGTATACTTATAATTGTTTGATCAATGAGTATTGCAGTGAAGGAAAAATATGCAGAGCTTTTGACTTGTTTGATGAAATGCGTGAGAGAGGTGTAGAAGCAAATGTTGTCACGTATAATACTTTGATCGGTGGCATGTGTAGAGAGGAGAGGGTTTGGGAGGCTGAGAAGTTGGTGGATCAAATGAAGAAGGCTGCTGTTAGTCCTAATTCAATCACATATAACACATTAATAGGTGGATTTTGTGATGCTGGGTATTTGGATAAGGCTTCAAATTTACTCGATCAATTAAAGTCAAATGGTCTGTCTCCATCTTTGGTGACCTATAATATTCTCATTGAAGGGTATTCCAAAGCTGGAAATTGGAAAGGAGTTGCTGATTTAGCAAGGGAGATGGAGGGGAGAGGCATTTCTCCTTCTAAAGTGACATGTACAGTTTTAATTGATGCTTATGTTCGATTGCAAGATATGGAGAAAGCATTTCAAATTTTTTCCTCTATGGAGAGGTTTGGTTTGGTTCCTGATGTCTACGTCTATGGTGTGCTAATACATGGTTTGTGCATGAAAGGTAATATGAAAGAATCATCGAAACTGTTTAGATCAATGGCTGAAATGCACGTGGAACCAAGTGACGTGATATACAATACAATGATCCATGGTTACTGCAAAGAGGATAACTCTTATAGGGCATTGAGTTTGCTTAGAGAAATGGAAGCTAAGGGGTTGGTTCCAAATGTGGCTAGCTACAGCTCTATCATCGGAGCTCTGTGCAAGGATGGGAAGTGGCAAGAATCTGAGGTTTTATTAGACAAGATGATAGAATTGCAATTAAAACCGTCAGCTTCCATCTTAAACATGATCTCCAAAGCCAAAAATTTTACAGAATTGAAGATTTAAAGGACTCTTGGCTAGATGTGGCAAAGCAGAATTCCATGAAAGATGGAGCCCTTGAGATGATGGTAATATTGGTGAAAGAATCAGCTAAGATTTGAAACACTTGCCCACATTTCGGGACAGACTAAACTGAGCCTGCAAGACACTCAGTGTGGAAGAGGGCACTGAAAACGATCCAACCCTGTTGTACATTAACTAATATCAGCAGTTCCGTATGAATGAATCAAGTTTTTTAGCATGGTTAGGCATCTAAAATCTTACTTCTTTGGTCTTTTCAATTTCACTTAGAAATTTGTTTTAAGAAATCACATAGAAATGGAAAATCACACACCCATGTTTTGAGTATCCCCTTGTTCTTCATTGCAAAACATTACTTTTTATGGAAATATATAGTTATGTCCAAAGCATGTACCTTAACAACTAGTTTCAGTATAATGTTATGGCAAAAAATAAATTTGAGGCATCCCAATTGAACAAAACCACACCTGGGTCTTCATATATAGCTTCCTCGCATGTTGCAAGTACCCAAACTTTTCAGAAGTCCATAAATTCCATTTTGTGAGAAGTACAAGACTGCCAAAGTTTTCAAGTCACTAAATTTCATTGAATATATTACTTTTAACACTGGAATTCATATCACCTAACTTCCAATCCTACTAATGCTATTTGGTCACCAAGTAATTGTATGAAGGATAGCAGATTGAACCTACTTGGAATCTTGAATTTTTTAGATTGATTACATAATAAATAACACCACTCAATGTAGCCTAATGACTAGTTATCTCAGCTTAGAACTGTAATAACAATGGATTAAGGATCAAGAATATCTTAGTACAAAAGTGATAATGCAAATACCTTCATCTTTAGCTAAGGATCAGTCACAGGTCACAAAAAGAATCAGAGAAACAACACAAACAAGTTGAAGTGCTGCGTATGGTTTTTATTTCCCTTGATTTTCTTTTCTATTGTCTATACCAGCTGCTACATCAGATTCTGCAACATGGGTGCGAAAATGAGCCTGCCAGCATCACAGGTATGATCGTGAGCTCAATCCACTATTTTCTCTTTGGCACAAAGATTCTATATTCATCATGCTTACTTCTTTGTTTTCATATCCGTTTGTTACTTGATCAGTGGTTCACCCTGTCCCTTGTCATGACAATTTTGTCAAAGTCTCTGTTCCTACATATGGCAGGTTGATGGCTCTGTGTGTTTATGCAATTCATTTGATTAATATCCCATTGATAACTACTTATAATTGAAAAGCTGTTTTCAAGCATTATGAATGTGGTGGTTTTATCAGAACTTTATTTTAATTGCAGTCTGTCAATCAGAATTGAAATCCACTGCTATATCTACTGGTGTGATAACTGGGGAAGAAAGTTTCTGTTTTGTCTCTGTGGAATTACTATGTTCTTATTTCAGGTTATCAGCTCAAATAGAATTTCAGTTTTCGTTTTCCTATTTTGTAGCTTGAAAATAAATTTGCTGGGTCCTTTTCTTTTTCACACAGAACCTTGCGAGTTAGTTTTGTATTAAATAGGCATTTAATGCCAACACATGTACAGATTTTGCTAGCAGCTCTTGTTAATGGAAATTTGGAACATCTGGAGACGTGACTTAAATCTCACATTGGCTTGTTGCCTTGTTCATCTTCTTTGCGAGTTTCGTGGCAATTATGAATTTCTTCATTTACTCCTTTCTTCCCTGAAAAGAACAACATACCGTTACATTTCTTACATTTCGTTCCAATTCAAAAAACAGAGCAAATTCTCAAAATTTTGGTTAGGTCTGGAAATTTTTTTGTTCCGGTCAAATAATGTTTTTTTAAATAATAAATAGTTTTACAATATCAATCATATCTCTTAATTCGACAGTTAGATTGAGATGAAATTTAACGAGGAGTCTCTTGACATATTTATATATATTATGTTAAAATTTTAAAGCAATCGGAGAATGTAACGACCTTGCGAGATTGATGATGATATTCTTGTAATATTATACATGTTCATAATTTTGTTCAGAAAAATTATTTTATTGTATCTTTTTTAGATTATTTTTTTTTCTCAATTTCATTATTCAACAACCATTTTACTACTAATTGAACTTTATAATTTGATTTGATCTGTTTTATTTAAGGTTATCATGGTTTTATAATGGAGATCACACATTTAAAAGGTTAATCTAGATTGACCCGAGTTGATTCAACATATCATTGTTTCAATATATTTTTAAGATGTCAAGTTGTTATTTTTAGTTAAACTATATTTTTATTATTTTTTATGTTTTTTAGTTAAACTATAAATATATTTATCAGTGCAACTCATTTTTTGATCTATATTTGAAATTTAAATTGCACAATTCTAAATAATTTTATTTTTGAATTTGAACTATTTTTTAATTAATACATTTAACTCTCTCTCTCTCTCTCTCTCTCTCTCTCTATATATATATATATATATATATATATACATAAATAGTACAGTCTCAAAATGAAACGTCAAAACACTTTAAAACCAAAACATTCTGTTTTAATTGAAAAAACAAAACATCAACCAAATCAGAATTAATAACTTCTAGCATAGCCGTCTTCCTATCCACTGCACTATAAATGGAATACACAAATTAAATACGAAGCCTACAAATAAATCAATAATTGACACAGACATTATATTAAATTAATAGATTGTTACATAAATGCATGCTCGAAGACTGGACTCAGTCTCTGACACAGCTCAATCAACCCACAAGTTGGCTACTTGAACGTGAAACTCCACCCAGATCAGGTCGATCAGGTTTCGAATCAATAAATTACCAATTTCATCTGATGGGTGGAACATGAATGATTTACAATCCACTAAAAATAGAAAGAATCCAATGGCACGCACCATAGCCAGCCAGGGAATGGTCTACCGTTCACTTTCTACAATTTTAAGTCGCCATTTCCAAAGAAATAGGTTTCTTTCGAAACGCATGATATTCCCTTTCCAGTTTTAGCATGAACAGAGCATAGCGTATAGCATGATTGTCAGTACCTCTACTTAATTCCCTGCTCGCTGTCAGGTTTATTATAATCTGGAAATAACTTTTCATTCAAATTGGAATTTCTTCCCCGGATTTTCTTGGTGTTTTTGGATGTTTTGATATGGGATGTTGACGATATTTTTTTATATTTAAACAAAAAAACAATTATAAAAGTGATTTTTACCCCCATTTAGCCAGAACATAAAGCAGAAAAAGAATGAGACAGGTAAAAGAAAAGCTGGAATGGGCTGCATTGCAACAGGGAAAAAGTGAGGAGAGGAAGGGGCCGGGACCATGTTGAGCAGTCGTGACTCGTGAGAGCTCACATACAAAAGGGATAGATTTCTGCCATGGCCAGCCAGGAAAGCAGATTTCTTTCTTGTGTTAGGTTGCTTTCTTTCCATCATTTATTGATTCAAGGAAAAACTACATAATGGCAATTCACCATCATAGCTAGCTCGCCCTAGGGTTTGGTCATCCATTGCAGAAAGTGAGTGAGATTCTACGGGCGTGCGTGCACTGGCTGCTAATAAACTATCTAGGGTTAGCTTCTCAAGAAATGGCTGAAAGAGATTTCATAATCACAACCTTCATGCCAGCTGTTCTCTCGTCTCATCCCTTCCAAAGTCGTCTTCTTTAACCACCCTTTTCTGCTACCTTCCAAAACGCAGATAACGATGCTCTCACCCTTGTCTTAATCAAGATGAACCACTTTTTAGATCTCTTCAAATGGCTGCCATGGGATCGGACTTTTTAATCCATGTTTTCTTAGTGAGAAATGATTAAAGAAAGCATGGGTGGCGCTACGTAAGTCTGTGATTTGGTGGATTAGGGTGTCCAATGCGATGAGACAAGACTGGCAGTCCCACGGGCTTGGCATTGTTAAGGAAACGAGCTCATCATACTCATGATGGCTTAAGTTAAGCACTATGGGATTCATGGTTAGTGATTTGTCTCTGTCATTGATTTTTTTGCTCCACTTTTTTAATCAATATATATATATATATATATATATATATATATTTAAATAATTGGATAAAAGATGCTTAAATTATAAGCATGACATGTTTTTAAAACAGTCTTCATTAATCTCTGTAAAATAATTTGAAAATATACACTTAATTAGCATAGAAAAAGAAATAAATCGTAAAGAACTCGAATTAATTTCCATGTTGATTCTAATTAATTATTCTCTCGTTGGCTTAAATTTGAGGGTCCCGTCGACTGACAATTGATGCCTCCGATCAGCTTCTATCAGCCAAATAGGTCATGTGTTCTCTTGGACTTCTGCTACGCTATTAATTTAATTGGTGGAAACTGAAGCGCTGCCAAAAATTAATTAAATTCTTCCTTTTTTTTTAATGCAATGGACTAAATTGAAAGCATGAAAGTATATTTAATATTGGAAATACACTCTAAGGATAAAAATAAAATAAAATGCTGTTCACATTAGATTGATTCAATTTAAAATATTTTTATCTCATAAAGGACAGGCAAGGACTAGAAATTGTTCACATCTTCTGCTATAAATAAAACTTTATATTACTCAAACTGTAAGCTCTAAATACTTAAAAAAGAAGAAGAAGAGAGATGGTAAAAAAAATGAGAGAGAGATATAAGAGAATATACCGTATCCCATAGGCGTGCCGTGGTGATAAAAAACTTGCGATATGCATAGCAAGTCTCGAGTTCAAATTAAAACATGAATCTTTTATAAGAGTCTAGGACAATCAAGATTTTACTCACTCACTTGGACTTACAAAATATGTTTTTCAGAGGATAAAATATCCTCATATACAAAAAAAAAAAAAAAAAAAAAGAGATGGGAGAGGATTTTTCTTTTAAAAAAAGATAATTTTTAATGAAAAAAGGAAATTCTTTTTTTTCCTTCATGGAATCGGAAATCATTTTCTATTTTGAATTGATCTCTTTACCGTGTTGTTAATATCAAGGTAGTTGGCGATTGAGTTTTTTCCCGTGATTGTACTCCAAAATAGTGGAAAAAATCAATTTCCATTTAATGAGTTGCTTTTAAAATGGCCTAGATGTGGATCTGGTTCACCCAATATTTATTTTTTTATTTTTAGTTTTCTGTTGATGAAATGAATCATGTGGGGTTTTGTTACAAAATCGATTTAATTGAGATTTAAGTTAAATCGATTTGAGTGCATTTCACCCTTTTTTTTCTTTTAATTAAAGAATTCAATCCACATAAAATTAAAATAAAAAAGCAGGAATTGATTCTCGAAAACAAACACAAGATTGACAGAGATGTTATCTTCCTAATTTTCAGTTAATTTATAATCTAGTCTTTCTGGTTCTATGAAACAAACAATTTAGTCCTTCTAGTTTCAAGACGATTACTTAACTCCTTCAACTCACGGGCCCCAGGCTTAAAAGCAGCCACCGAACACCCATTGATTCCAAAATTCATTTACTAATCGATGCATGTGCAATTAAAGATTTTGAATAATAATAATAATAAAGAATATTACAAACTATAAGGACTAGATTAACCGAAATAACTGAAGATTAATTAATACTTCTGGATTAATTTACCACCAAAGAAACTATATTTTCTCCCGAATTTTGTCACCAAATGGGAAAAAAGGAAATAGGGTTCCAGGCAGGTGTCACACTCTTATGCGTCGATATTCTACGAGCTCATCATGACTGAAACTATTTATTTATTCATTCATTCATTCATTCATGGCATGTAAGAATACTTTGGCAACTTTTCAGGAAAAGAAAAGGAACTGCAATCCAGTTCGAGGAGCAGGAAGGAAATCCATCCATGGTGGAAAGAGTGAAAAATTCGAACCGACAAATCATGATTTACCAATTATAGAGGGTGTAAGTGGGAGGTTTAAAAGTGATAAAGTTTTTTATATTTAATCAAGAAAAAAAAAACATTGCATATTTTAGTCATGTGAGTGTCGGGAATACAAGGATACAATCTTGGTTTGAGTCGGCAAAAGAGTTTGAATAAGCTGTCTTCCACCTGCCATGCACCCAACTGATATGGAGCCCTCCATTACCTTGCAATAAAAATCTTGGCGAAATATCATAAAAATCTTACTCGTTTGCTGGGTCAATTTTGTGATTCATAGTTATCAATATAGTTTGGAAAAGATTTTATTTCAAATTAATTTGTAAGTTGATTGATTTAACTTGTTTAGTTTAAATAAAACTCGATCTAAGTTATAAATTTCGATAATATAAAATATTAAAAAAAATAACTTATATCACTAAAATGGTTATATTTTTTTTTTTTTTGAAACCTTAAATACCATTTTCCTTTTCTTGTCTTTTTTACCCTAACAAATATATTCATATTCACTTACAAATATATTGTTTTTCTCTATTTTGTTAATTAGTGGGACTTCGGACTCGATTGTGTGAACTTGAAAAATTAATACTTTTTTGTTTTTAGAAAACTAAAATCTATTTTAAAATTGATTTAAAAGATTGAATATATTCTTATCCCCACTCTTCATCTTTTCATATAAATCTCTTCCATTTTATAGCATTAACAAAACACAATCTTACCGTCTTCAAGGGGACGTAACGTGATGATAAAAAACTTGCAATCTGAACAGCATGCACACTTTGTAAGAGTCTGAAACAGCTAGAGTTTTACTCGATTGGATTTTCATAACAGTCTTCTGGATTTTAATTTCCTGCACAACAAACATGGAAATAAAAAACAGATGTAGGTGCAGATAGAAATGGAAACAGGCACCATGTGCTCATGTTTCTGGCGTTATGCACCGTCCGAATCTTAGCAAGAGAAAGGTCTCAAATGGCAAGTGTGCTAACAACAGTAGCTTCTTGTCTAGGGATGCAGTTGCTTCGATGCTTTTTCAAGATATATTTGTTTTGGAAATGGTTTTTTTTCTATATAATAATAATAGGGTAATGTCGATCTGATAAGGATCGAGTAATATTGTCAAGTGGGAATAGAAAGTCAATCGATGACTGGTTGTCGATTTTTATTTACGATTGATGGACCCTTTTTCAGCATATTTGACCTAGTAAAAGTCCCTAAATAATTGAATCCTCAATTCTACAACATCAAATCAATCTAGGTTAATATATATATATATATATATATATATATATATATATATATATATATATATATAATTACTTTTTATATATAAATTTTACAAAAAAAAAAACAATTAGTGTATTTATCTCAATATAATTCAATAAATCAAAATTGAGCGGAATTATGATAGTTGGATGGGGGGGAAACCCTACAACAACACGATAATGATGACCATACACCTCATTGAAAAGGACAACAATATCTTTGTATCGTAAGGTTTTTGATTTAACGACACAAGCAAATGAAATGTCGTTCTTGTTCATATCATGGACTGTCTTCTCTCCGGCCAATCGGTGTTATTTTCACTCTCTACTTTTCTCGTCCTCCATGTATTATTTTTGTTTTTTTGCTTTGATAGTGGTTAGACCTATCCTTCCGAGAAGTTTACTTTTCAAATCTATAAATTGGAGTGTGATTTGAGTTAGAGTTTTGGGATTGTTAACTTGAAGTGTGATAATAGGTTGTTTTTTTTAAAATATTTTTATCCATAAATATATCATAATAATAATATATTTTTTTATTTTTAAAATTTACTTTTTACATCATCATGACCGAAAACACAAGAAAATATTAATTGAAAACAAAGAAAGAAATAAAAAAAGTTAAAATTTTTTTTCAAAAATATTTTTAAAATACAAAAACAAATAAACTATTAATTTTAATGTTAACACATTCAAAGTAGATAAAATGATCCAAGATTTAATTAATCTAGTAAAATTTGATTACACATGACCAAGTCAAAACAAAAAAAAAAAATGCAATGACTTTGATTTAAAAAAAAAAAACAGCTTGGAAAAAAAAACATTAAATATTTCATATATATCCTCTATACATATTACACAGTCTCAAGCATTCAACATTTTACCTTACACATACAAACTAGTACAAACATTAAAAAACATTGATACATGGCCAAAATGTTAGTTTGATGTGGGCCACTTGATTAGATCAAATCGAAAAGACCGTACTGATATTTTCTTTTGTACAGTGTTACATTTACTACCTGATTAACTCTCTTGACTCCATATAATCCATAATAATATCATCCAATTACCCGAACCACTTATGTTTTACACTGATCTGCTACAATCAGCCTTACCAAGACCCACTCTACGATTGGCTAGATCAAACTCCACCCATGTATTTTGTTGATGAAAATTTCCTATTATATTGCTAGCAGCACCCAGCATTTCTGACCGTCCCATCCCGACACAATGAACCCCTCCGCCCACATCAGCTAAAACCCTCTCTTTCTCTACTACTATCTCCACACCCTTGTCAAATTCAAACACCATATTGCCTATCAACCGTCCGATCTCGACTGCATTGCCATCGAAACACATGTCAGATACACCACCATACACGTAACCCTTCTTTAACTTTGGTCCCACCAGTCTGACTACCTCCTCCCTCACCTTATTGTAAGCCTCATCCACCAAGTAAGTGAATTCGGACCCGGAGTCAATCATGGTTTGACCCGCGCCGCTGGGACCGGGTCGAAAGGTCGAAATCGGAATGTTCAATTTTTTGTTGCCAATCCTAATTCCTTGCATAGCAACAGTGTAAGCCATAGGGTCCAAATTGGGCATGCGTTGACTTTGAGGAAAAGTCAAAAGACTGATATACTGGAACCCACCTGAATTCGGGTTTTCACCCAGGTAAAAC
The DNA here is from genome assembly GCA_964035475.1 of Salix caprea. Classification (NCBI taxonomy): domain Eukaryota; kingdom Viridiplantae; phylum Streptophyta; class Magnoliopsida; order Malpighiales; family Salicaceae; genus Salix; species Salix caprea. The sequence continues at coordinate 1,783,142 of OZ037748.1, read as the reverse complement.
GACCCTGTTGGGGTAAGCCCGGGCCGAACTTGCCGGGTGGGTACACAGTATGAGAACTTGGTTATTTTAGCCTGGGAAGCGAAGGACAGCCTCCCAAGGTTCATTCCCAGAATACCCTTGTCATCTCTCGATTCCTCAGCACAGCCTAAGATCAAAGGAGGGGTACTCTGGGACCTGGAAAATGTAATCTTTTCTCTTACAAGATTACCTTCCGCTAATGTTCCATCGGCATAGAAGTATGAATAATGACACAGACGATTCTGGTCGCATGAAGTTGGCAGGGTAAAGTCAGGAATTCTGGGCTTGCAAAGAGGATGATTACATGGCAAAACAGAGAATGAAGAGGATAAAGAAGGATCAAACACAGAACTGGGTGGGGGTTTCCTGGGAACCTTTTTGTGACACTGAATCCATGATAACTGGCTGCCCGTGTCCAGAATCATTTGCTGGGTCTGAGGTGGCGTCCCTATCGGGAGAGAGACCAGTAATATCATCGAGTACTTGAATCCTGACCTGTAATTATACGGCGACGAGGAAATGGAAGAACTTTTGAGTGGCGGGGCTTTCTTGTTTTGTGAGATGAAAGAAGAGTAGAAACTCGGAGAGGCTTGTGGGGAGCGACGGAGGGAGGTGAGCGGGAAAGAGAAGGAAAGAGAGCCATTCTTGTGTAGGGTTTCTTGTGCTGAGAGAGAGCAGGAGGTGAGTAGGAGGAAGACGAAGAGGAGAAGCATGGTTTCTTCGAGGAGAGAAGGGGAGGAAGCCATGGAAGAGAGGGTGAAAGAGGGCAGTGTTGAGGTGGTTTTGAGTACAGATTGTGGTGTAGGGTTGTATTTATATGCCATAGAAAGGAAGTGATGGGCTGGGTAAAGCCAAAATAGGAGAATTCGAAAAGAAAAGAAAAATTAAAAATGAATACGCGTTTTCTTCATTGAGTGGTTAGATCTTATAATGACAATAGAATTGATGCTTGCTTAATTGAGTTGCAGAACATATCAGCTGCCCTGGTAGAATCCTGAATATATATATGAGCTGCCCTAGTAGAATCCTGAATATATATATATATATATATATATATATATATATATATATATATGTTTTTTTTAAAGTATTTTTTATCTAAAAATATATTAAAATAATATTTTTAATATATTGTTTTCATTTTATTTTAGTGGAACATATTAAAATGATAAAAACACAAAAATATATGAATTTAAACTTTTATTTTTTTTTTAAAAATGCAACTACACTTTTAGACAAATATATAGAACTCAAAAACAATTAAAACAAATTCCAATTAAACTAAATAATAGTGTTTACACTTTACATAGATTGATCATAATATCATGAAGTTCAATATACATTTATCTATATTATATGTTATGTTTTTAGGATGTCGCTATTATTTTACTTTTTTTTAATAAGTTTAATGAAAATAAATTGATGATATATGTAACGATAATTTCATGCTTAATAAAGTTAAAAAAGTTTAGGAAATATTTTTTTTACAAAAAAAAAAATATAATCAATAATTTTACAAACTATTTTCAAAAAATTACTTGATGTCAAATTAAAAAAAAGTTACAATAAATAGATTCAATTTTAATTTTCTTATTTATTTACAAATCAACACTACTTGATCTACTAAACCACTCTTAAAGAATAAAAAATATTTTCATATTTTTTATTCAATATATACTTTTTTTTATTCTGGATGGTGTTGATTCGTGAATTTTGGCATGATATTTTAATGTAATAATTAATTATATCGACAAACTAAGGTCATCGGCATTTGATGTGGTTCAAAAAATACTTAGGCCATCGGGCTTTTTCCTCGGTATTGACTGTGGACCACTAACACGGACGCTTCACTCCACGCTATCAATATGCTGGCCCCACTAGTTCTTGACCTCCTATGTCACAAAGCCGTGCGCTGCCTGGTTTTTCTTTGCTGCCGTGGAAATACTTGCTGACTTTTATGTCCTCTGATTTATTTCTTTTTTCTTTTTCGTTCAACTAGAAAGCACGTTGTGTCTCATGTCTTTTTTTTTTTTTCATTTTAAATAAATATATTTTGGTTTAGATCATTTTGATGTGATGATATGAAAAATAATTTTTAAAAAATAAAAAAATATATTATTTTAATGTATTTCAGCATGAAAAACACTTTAAAAAACTACTGCAACCGCTCTCCCAAATAGGTTCTATATTGCTCGATGAATATTTTTTCTATTTTTTAATATTAGTATATCAAAATCATAAAAACACTAAACAATATTAATTTAATATTTTTTAATAAAATATTGGATTTTTGTAACTCATAAATTTTATTTATAATATATATATTACTGGAAATATTTACTATTTTAGTTTTTTTTTTATTTTCTATCATGGCCTCTAATTGAATATCAATTAGAAACTTCTAAGACTATAACATTACTAGTTTTCTTTAATCATTGGCCTATCAAGATAAAAGCACAAAAAGTTTGGCCAATTTCAGAGAGAACACTGAACAATCAATTGGGACCCATCCAGTCAAATTAGTCATATAAATTTGATTTTTTTTAACTAAAATATGCAAAAATGAAAATTATATGACGAAATTCTAAGAAATGAATTCTTTCCGCTTGTAAATAGTATATATAAAAGAGTCGGGGGGAGAAAGCAGAAAAAAGTTCTCGAATACAAAAAAAAATAAAAAAAGTATTAGCTGTTGGCCTGTTGATCCCCCCTCATCTAGGTCCCACAGAATATATTACAGAAAATAAAATAAAATAAAAATTATGTGTCCATTAAGACATGCTTTCTTTTCTCGAGTCAATTTTTTTCTTTAACACGATTTCCTACTATTTTTACTTGAGTTTAATTGTTTTCTTATTTTATTTGTTGCCTTCTAAACTGTAAAGTGAAGAATTTATTGCAGCTGGCATATCTAGCGAGGGAACAAATGTCGATTGCTCCTACTTTTTCTTTTTGTGATTATCAAGATGATAATTTTACCAGAAAATTTCAAGTTGAAGATTAGTAGGAGGAGCAAACAATTGTTATTTGGTGATATATTAAAATATTACCTTCTAATCTATTTAAAAATATGATTGAGATTGTTTTTTAAAATAATTTTTGTTTAGTAATGCATCAAAATAATACTTTTTATTTTTAAAAATTATTTTTAATATTAGTACATTAAAATGATCTAGAAATACTAAAAAATAATTTAAAATAAAAAATAAAAAAATTGTTTTCAAAAATATTTTTGAAACACGGTGTCAATCTCCCCAAAATGTAAAAAATAAAAATCATGACTTTTCAAATTTTAAAATTACTACTAAACTATCGACAAAGTTTAATTATTTGATAAAATCTCGATGTTAATAAATTGTATTATTAGTTCATTAAACTTGGAGTACCGTGAAAGACTGTCTTAATGACCACAAAGTGGGTGGTGAGCCGAGACTCGAATTTAACCAGCTGGCCACCATGAGTGCCTGGGTACTCAAAGAACCAGCTCGATCATAGGTAGTAAATTCTAACCACACTACGATGTATTCAATTGGTTAGCCCAATTTAATCCATCTAATTTATATTTTAATAAGTGTAAAATAGACAGTAATTTATGATGTAAATTGACACCGAGCAATAAAAATCAGGTTATAAAATGTAACATTTTTTTAATAGGATTTTCCCTAAAAAAACCCAAATTCAAAGTTTATTTTCTCTATTTGTGAAATGTTTTTAATAAAAATAAAGAGTTATTTTCATTACTTTATTTTTTCTTGAGAACAATTACATATTGGGAGCCGAATGAATTGCAAGAAATATGTGAAATGCAATGGAGAAGTGGGCCAAATTTAATTGAGTCATTATTGCTAGTTTTTTTAAGATCGTGCGTGTATCATATCATAACATAAACATTAAACTCTAATAATTTCTTCCGAAATATATATTATAATTCATCGATTCTTTGCTTCTAGTGAATTTAAAGTAAGAAGAAAAATATAAAGAAATTACGCCATATTAGTTTTTAATTAAAACAAAATAAGCAAAGGGTCAAGATTTTCCCCTTCTAAGGGATTCTAATAAAATAAAGATAAAATAGATAAATTCAAATACTAAATGAGAAAAATATATTGTTTGTGAAACGCTCTTGTTTACTCCTCCAAACTCTCATGTAATAACAATAGCCAAAGAGTATAATCTTTTAAGATCACATGTGAAAGATATATGCAAGTTTAGGGACTAGAATGGATTTCAAGGGATAAAACAGTCGCGGCCCTCTCCCGCTCCATTAGCTCCGCCCCCGCATATACATATACATATATATAAGGTAACAGCAGATAAATTAAAACCATGTTCAAACTATACATAATCAGATCACGGATTATTGTCATAAGAAAAACATCCAAGTCATCAAATTTTTTTGAGATGTTTTTTGTCCTCTCCTGCCCGAGCCGCACCGCACCGCATGAACTTTGGCCAGTAGTAGCAGTTCCCTTCTTGGTTTTCTTGTCTCCGAGCTTGGAACCTGAGTGGTCTGATCCAAGTCTGTGATCATGGGACTCATGGGGAGGACTGAACTTATCATACCAGAAGATGACAAGCAACACTTAGCCAAATTAAAGAGAAAAAGAGAGAGGGAATATTCGTCACCTCGTTAATTCTGCGATTCCTCGATCCCTTTTGTTTTATTTTATGGTTGCTCGACAATTCCTTTTGATTAATCTATTTTTAGTGGAGAGTCTTAATTAAACTTAATATATATGACAATATCTTTAATCATATTGGCATCTGTGATTTAAAAAAAAAATGGATTTGGATTTCTTGCCAAGTTAATCGTTCTAGCTACATTAATTTATTAACATATGTTACCGATAGAAAAAAAAATATTCAAGAAAATGTTTTCATCGCTCGGGCAAGCATGAGTGCTGGGATTCAAGCCTCAATGCTGGGGTAGGCCCGAGCAAACCCCGAGCAAGGGACCTTCGCCGGTACACCGTAAAACCGGGCGCACAAATAATGCAAGAAATATACAAGTCCCAGTAAATACATTTTCTGGAAGTCATGGTCAAACAACTAGGGTGGCACCCTCACTTCGGCCCGACTAATCCTATCTTGACACGTGCCTCTATGCATTTTGTTCAGTTCTCATTATTGTACAGGTATGTAGACGCCCACAGATTCTTTCTACGCAGAGTAGAGATTTTTTTTTTTTATGCTGCACCACTTTTCTACGACCAATGGCACTGCTCATCTAGCAAAGGCCATCTCCATCTCTACCAATAGTATATGAATGACACGCAAACTTTTTAGGATAATGGTGACACCAACATCTCTACCGGTCGTCAATAAGCATCATGTGGTATTAAAGATTTGAGCTTTACATTACATATGTATTTTATAAGAGTTTAAAACAATCAAAATTTTATAAATTCTAAACTCACAAAACATGTTTACGGGTGGAGTTTCTTCACATAAAAATATCTCTATCAATTGTGACCAATTGTGAGAGCATGACACAACAACCTTTCTAGAATAAAAAAGTTTCTCTTTTGGATGAGGTAAGCTTAAAGTTTAGGTGAATAAATCCACTCAGTAGATAAGAAAATCAAGTTATGAGAGTGTTTGATATTGCATTTTAAAACTGCTCCACAATCCATAAACGCAGCCCTAAAAAGCTCAATTCATATTTGAAAATTTCCCAACTTTATCGATCACTCATAAACAATTTTTGATTAAATTTCGTGAAATTGATTGAAGGGGTTTTTGGGGAAATCCCTGTCATTATATTGAATGAAGTTGTATTTACCACTCGAGCAACCAATGGACAGATGTGTTTGTGTTAGAGAAATGGCAACACAACTTCATAAATTAAGAGTAAAATACAAAGACATCGATTGACCCCATGCACATCTATATTAAACTCCCGGCACCGGTGCCGATGTATCAAGCAGAGCACTGTCTTGTTGGTGCATCCTTATCAAGAACGATAAAATAATGAAATATTATAGATTAATCCATAGATATCATAAGCAGACATGCATAAATTACGAGCCTATGCACATAGGTCAGACAAAACACAAAACATTAATTCTAAACCCATGAGTGATCTTGTCTTGCCATCACCAGGCCATGATAATATAAAATTTAAGGAACTCATCGGATCCATGATGAGCTGAAGGAAATTGCTATTCTACAATTAAATTTGATTCTTATGAGTCACTGGTGTGGCCAATTTTCGGTGAGAAAGAAGCTCAAGGAAATAAATCTCTCAACTACCAGTATAGTTGCTATAAATATTTAGGTAATCATCTCATGAGTCAGTGCTTCAACCCATATTTGTTAAACTCAATTTACGGGTTAACTTTGAAAATTCATAATTTAAAACTTTACCTAAATAATGTTCTAGTTTTAACAAAAAGATATATAATCAACCTGATAATCCAACGACACAAGTTTTTTGGTAGATTAACTATCCCTTAATATATATATATATTTAATGTTTGTGTTTAATTTATATATAAATATATATTGTTATATAGTGATTTTTGAAGAAGTTCCATAAACATGGATTAGCATGCTTAGTTTCCAAGACTTGTTTGAAGGGAGGATCATTCATGCAATTTGAGATAAAAAAAAGAAGCCATAATTAAAGTCTAATTAAAGTCCATAGAAATGCGAACAATTATACGTTTTCAACATTTAAAAAAAATGAATAAAACGTTGGTGTTGATATGAAAGCCTATTTTTTTAATCAAGTCCAGCTAGTTTTCAAGAATTAGGTCACGAGTAGATCGATCCAATTTCTCTTGAGTTATCCTCTAATGAATGACATGAATTGTTTTTTGGATTTGAAGAAATCCTACTCTCTTTAGGCATTATTTGTGAATCCGAGTTAAGTAAGTATAATCATGATTGTCCTAAATTTTTATAAGATAATTACGTCCTAACTTGAACTCGAAACCTGTAAGACAAATTTCAAGATTTTTGTCACCACGATATGTCACTTTGAGGACATGAATCATTTCTATGTAACTAGAGATCGATCAGGAAGGTGAATCCAATTTTGAAGCATGCAAACCATGAGAAAACTACATAAGTTTGACTGTAATGATTAAAAAAAGAAGCAATCATAGAGCACCAAACCTCAAGAGATAATGGTAGCTAGGTAGGACAAAACACTTGAGATCATGAGAAAGCCATGGTCAACCAAGTTATATGAATGGACGATGGAGAGTTTCCAAGGTTGGACCCATAACATAGATGCTGCATTCACTGAAAAGGACTACATGCATGGGAAGCAGATGACTGTTCATCAAATCACTGTCACCCATTAAAGAGTTAGGACCTTGTTTCCATCCATTCTTATCGCTCTGCAGCAATTTTCAAATCCATTGTAAAATAATCCCGAGCTGATCGATAAATGAATAAAAGAAAATATTACATAACCTACGAAAATTCTTGCTAAAACTAAAGGATGGAAGTAGATAAATATAGTTGGAAAGTAAGAATTTCTCACGGATTATATATATTACCTTGTAAATGATCACGGGCTGTGAAAATTTTCCACAGTGAAAACACAGCACTTCACATACTTTCTATGATCCATTGCCATAGATATCAAACATTTGGGAGGTTGGGAAGATAAAGGCGACGAACTTTTAGGTCGAAATTAGTGATTGTTTGGAAGTATTGATTGTTTGGAAGTATAGAAGAGATTGTTTTTTAAGATAATTTTTGTTTAAAAATGCATTAAAATGATGTTTTTTTTTTATAAATTTATTTTTGACATCAACACATGAAAATGATCTAAAAACACCAAAAAATTTTAATTTAAAATAAAAAAATAAAAAAATTTTAAATACATTTTTAAAAAGCAGTACCAATCATTTTATAATCGTGGCCATATTTTTTTGGCTAGCTACTGTCCCTGTTTGAGTAGAAGAAGCGACAGCAACATTCCTTCTCATGAGATTACACGTGCACGACTTGCATAAATACTCATTCTTATCGGTAGCAATCTGTCTATAACAATTTGTGTTTTTATATAATTTCAATGAATTACTAGGAAATTATCAAATAACAATTAAATTATAAGTTAATTTATTATTTTTATGATAATAGTGACAAAATATTTTTTTGTTGCAATATTATTCCATGAAATATATATTTAAAGATGGGCTTGAATTATTGGGATTCATTTTATAAATCAATAAAATATTTTTATTTTTGAAATAAAAAACCGGATTATATTGATTTAAAAAAAAAAAACAGATTTTAGCCTTAATATTCCCACGTAGGGTATAGTTTAGTGGATAACAATTCGAATTAATTGATACCTAAACTCCTAAACGCACCACCTAATGTTTTTAATTACTCCATCGTCACCAAGATCACCTTGGCTTCATCATAGACACTGAACTATAAAACGACGACGGGATTTGACCCTTGTTTTCTGGGGAATATCCTCCATCTTTCTAATTCTTTAAAGTATGTTATGTTCTTCATGCTAATAACAAGCACTTATATGACTAATGCATATTAAGTGGAGAATCTTCACTTAATTAATTGATAATAATGGATTATTGATGTTGACTGGTGTGTTTGAAAATTACATTACTTCTACTTCTCATTGCCTTTTGAAATAATTTTTTTTTATAAAAAAAACAATAAATTAATGGTTTTTTTTATAGTTTTGATGTGCTAATTTAAAAAATAAAATAAATTATTTTAGTAAAGCAATACTTGTTACATTAATTTATATGGATTAACAACTTGATTGATGGGATAAGCATGAAGGTATACCACGCACCTTGTAGAATGAATTATTGTGTTGGCCTTTCACTATCCAACGGGAAAGTGTGCTTAATAATTCTACTAATAATCAACTTGAATAGTAGCTTTTGGCCTAAAAAAACTAATGAATTAACCTATAGATACGATTTCATCACCAAAGATTCGGGTAGGTTTGGAAGAGAAGCAAAGAGAAAACAAGGTCAAGAGTGTCGTCACATATTGTATTATTTAATTGATAAATTATATATATATATAAATAAATACATCTCTATCCATAGTTAAAATTGACAGGAAGATTAATATAAGCCTCTAAACCCACCCCATGTCCCATTTGCAAAGGGTCAACTAAAGTATACATCGACTAATCACTTCTTAGAATGGACAGTCGACTTGTTATCAACGTTTGGACCCCAGGCGACCAACAAATCGCGCACACTATAGGATTGACTCTTGAGAAAAATACATAAAATGCACATATATAGTCTTCTAGCCGTGTCAATTCATCTTTCTAGAAGTGACAATAATTGATTTCGTTTCTTTTTGGTTGCGAGTAAATTTTATTTCTTGAAAAGCGTATTTAGATTTAAATGAGCTAATAAAATCTCAATTATTCTAGATTTTTATAAGAATTGACCGTCCTGATTCGAACTTGAAAACTGCTGTACAAATTGAAAATCTTTTAATATCACACCACGCCCACTAGGGACAATAATTGATTTCATACTATGCAAGAAAATGACTTTTCTAATTTTAAATGAACACGTTGAAAGAATCTCCTATATGAAAATTCAATTAGGTCTTAAGCTTATCAATAGACAATCAATCAGATTATTTTATTAATTTTAGTTAACATGATTACTAAGTAGTCACTTCAAATTCATGTTGTTAATTTCTCCTTTTTCAATATTTTTTTCATGAATTTACTAAAATCTCTCATGCTTGAATTTAATGTAATTCAATTAAAGGATTTTAAGGAATTTATGTCTTTATTATGAAAAAAATAAATTACGTTAACTATATTTTTGTAATGAAAAAGATAAATTACGTGATTTTCACATGATTGTCTATAATTTTTTTATCCACGACTACTAAAATACTTAATTATAAAAATTTGTTGACACGTGGAGAATTTCATCAAAATGAAAAATATATCCAACTAGTATAAATGTTGGAAATTTCCTTACTCTCAAGTCGGACTCATGAAAGAGTAGTAGTCGTCTCCCTCAACAGGAACGGATAAGAAACATTGAAACAAAATAATGTTGTTTTTTGGGTTTGCTTTCTACGCAGTCGATCCCTACCTCATGAATCGATCATGAATTTTAAAGTTTAACATGAATTGATTTTAATATTTATTACTTTTTATTATAAAAAAAATATTTTTTTCAATATTATCTTTCCATATCTTATTTTTTTTATAATTAGTGTAAATGGTTTTTTTTTTTTTTTTTTTATATTTTTTATCGTGTTATTCTAATCATATGTCTATGATCATGAGTTTAGTAGGTTATCATAAGATGACTTGGGCCCATCATAGGCTGGGCCAGATTTAATATATTTGCTTTTAATACCTTGACATTTCATGGAAGAGACTTTGCAATCATCAGATTTTTACAGGTATTTTAGGCCCATCATTGGTCCTTCGGCTAAGAGACACAAATGAATCCTATAGAATTTGGCCCAAAAAGAGCCCACACTATGTATACACAAACTTATTCTCAGCAGCTAGGAGAAGCATTTGTTGCGAGGACATGGGGGCTTGAGCAACAGTCCTACAGCCAGCAAAGTTGACTCTCTTCTTTTCCTGGTAAATCCCCTGCTTTTCTCTTCTTAGCCATGTTATTGATAATCTCGTGTTATATCATATGTTGTTTCTCTGTCTGCTAAATTCAGTTCCATGTATTGTGGTTTGGAATTTATAGATACTAAGGATGTTAGTTTATCTTGACAACTAAGTTGGAGTTTAGATCAACTAAGGACTGAGAAAGTGTTTGTGGGCTGGATTCAATCAAGAGGATTTAGAAGGACCAAGGTGGTGATATAGGAGGACTGTTGCTGCTTTCAGGCAATGGAAAGAAATGCATGATCTATTGAAATATGTTTTTAATAAGAAGAAAAAGGATTAGTGTTTGATTGATGCATGCATGATCGGATGCAGGATTGGGATTAGTCATATTAGTTCATAACAGAGGGACTTGTTGTAGCTTCGGTTTCAAAGCTGCTACCAGGTAGCTCCAGTGGGATTTTGAACTGGGGTTTGAAGTTGGGGATCTTTTTTCTAGCTGCTTCAGGTCAGTACAGTAGATTAGTGAATATTTCTTTGAGCGAGATTGGGTGATGGGCATGTCAATAGGTGCAAGGGAGGATGGAGTTTGCTCTCGGAAAAGCACCAGTAATGATTGGAAAGTCTTTAATGTGAGGTAGGTGATGGGTGAAGGAACTTGTTGCGACACGTGTTTGATGTGGTGAAGAAGTAAAAGGTATTGGTATTTTGTTATATTGAGGGTGAAGGGTGGATGGCATGATGGGATTTGACAATTAAATGGTTTCAAATAATTGGGATTTGGATTCATCGAATGCTCTATTGGACAAAATACACCGAAATCTAAGAAAGCTAATGGATTTCTTTCAGCCAAGTGGGTGATGAAGTGTAGTGATAGTAGGTATTGAAAAGTTCTAGGCGAGTTTTGGCGCATCTAAGACCCAAGCATATCTCACTTCTGAATACTTAAAGATGATGAAAACAAGGGCAATAAGACCTCATTTCTCTTTCCATTTTCTCATTTTATTAGTTATTCTCTTATTGTAATAGGTTTTCAATGAAATTTTCTAAAACTTGAACTTTTGTTTAGGCCTGTCGTCTGGACCGGTTTCTTTCTCGTTTCTATTAACCATTTTCCACCTGATATGGCTTAATCAGTTGTTTCTGATGAATTCTCAAAGTTTATCAGAAATTATGCTTCCTTGATGGATGTTATACATAAACACTCAAACCTTTGGCCCGCCATCTTTATTTGTAAGCTTATAAACAGTTTCATATAATATGAATCAGCCTCCTTCCCCTTAGCTACTGAATCGTAATGTAATTTCAAGTGAAAGCAAATTCCATGTTCTCACAATATGGCTCACACCTGCATTTCTCAGGAGAAAGTATTGTAGCTGACACATTTTTCAGTCTTGAGACTCTATTTCTGAATACTTGCTATCCCATCTCTGACTGCTATGTAATGTTTGCATATTGTCAATCCATTGCAGCCACCAGATTCATCCAGGAGAAGCTGCCATTTTCCTTTTACTCTGAAAAACTAGTGCTTTCGTGAATGGAATCAGATATGGTAATGCATCATGGAGGCTGCCATTGCAGGAGAGTAAGGTGGCGAGTCCAGGCACCAAGCAGTGTTGTAGCTTGGAACTGCAACTGTTCTGACTGTTCCATGAGGGGCAACACTCACTTCATTGCCCCTTCTGGAATGTTTGAGCTTCTAGGAGATTCCAGAGAATGTCTCACAACCTACACTTTTGGCACACATACAGCGAAGCACACATTCTGTAAGTTTTGTGGCATAACTTCGTTTTACATTCCGCGATCAAATCCCGACGGGGTTGCCGTTACTTTCAGATGTGTGGACGCAGGGACTCTCACGCATGTTGAGATTAAACACTATGATGGGAGGAACTGGGAAAGCTCATACAATCAGACAGGCATTGCTTCATGCTCCCAAGGTACAGACTGAAGTGTCACTCTTTCTACCACCACTCTTGTCTGCTTCTTTCCCTAAAGAAGCACAACATTTTGTTAAAAACCTCTGTGATATCACTTCTTGGAATGTTCTGAAATTAATAACATTAGCAATGGCTAAGTGTTGTTCTAGGCCAAAACTTCGCCTTGTTTCCTTGTGTTATTTGAACAAAGAAACTAGTTACCCTAATTTTCAGCTCTCATGACTGTATATATGCAGAGCATCACTGTACAGTGATTTGTCATACAAAAACTCTCTTCACATATTTTTATTTTATACAAATCTCATCACCTTTTACATTGAATAACTTAAACATACCGAATAATTTCATGTTTCGATAAACAAATTCTTTTTTTGATGAACACATGTTGAACCAAGGTCAAAACTAGTCAATAGACATGGTCCTGGAAAGCACAATTCCTGTTTGATGTTTACGGAAATTCATAAATTACTTGTCAACAGTTTTTAATGAAACTCAACGAAATTAATTAAAGGAATTTTTGAGAAAATCTTTGTCAATACACACTCATGATCTTTTGATCAAAACTTGAAGTCTTGCTTGATCAGCTTCCACAGCATATAATTGCCCTATCATGATCCCGAGCAATATATCATGTTCCCATTGTGGAGATGTCTTAAAAAAACGCTACATCAATGTTGGTTTTAGCTTCCAGGGGTGTTTGGGATAAAAAAAAATGTTTTTGAAAAAAAAAAGGATCGTATTTTTTTGTATTCTTAGATCATTATGATAAAATGATATTGTCAAGAAACCATCTCACTTAAAAGCTTAAGCTGTTAGATGAGGATTCAGAATATGATTTATATTATTCTCTAACACACCTCCTTAAGTAAAAGTCATTTAAACTTGAAACTTGCACAAATTCACACTACTTTATACTTGATTTTTATCAAATAGAATGAGAGTGGTGAGATTTGAACTCGTGGCTACTAGGTTAATAAGGCTCTGATACCATGTCAATGGACCATCTCACTTAAAAGATTAAAGGTGAGATTCCAAAATATAATTTATATTATTATCTAACAGGTATACAAAATAATTTTTTAAAAATAAAAAAATAGTATTTTAATAAATTTCTAAAAAAATATATTTTAAAAAATAGATTTAATTATACTCTGAACGGGCATTCTTAAAGCTGATTTCTCCCATCGTGACACGAGAATGATCGAAAAAGAATCCATTCCGAAGCTTGTGAGCTGCTTTCCACTGATTTTAAGATTCAATTCATGTTCGTTTTTAATTTATATATTGTTATGTAGTTTTTTTTTTTTTAAATCATTTCCTTATGAAAGCATTTTATTTTTTATATTATCTACTGACCCAATCCTGTTTGGAATATATTTAATATAATCAATCATGTTATTAATTAAAATTTAGGTGGGTCCAAGTAAATATCCTGTTAAATCTAATAAAAAGATTTGCTTGATCAAGTTTAAAATATCTAACCACCATGTTCTAAAAACTTTATTATATAGATCTTTTAATTTTTAATAAATTTGCAAAACTTTATTATATATATTATTCATATTACAGCCTCCGTTTAAGACATTTGGTTTGATTAGAATTTATATCTTTGAAAAGTTGAATTATGATGGTAAAACACTATTCCTTCCTTGACGTTAATGTGAAATTAGGATTACTGACGTCATTCTTGACGTTTTATGGAAGAGCCTAGGCATATGGCCAGGGGTTGTAAAACTTTCCACACATATTCTCAGACAGCCAGAAGCATCATTTGTTGTCAGCTCCTGGGACTTGAGCAACAGTCCTACAGCCAGCAAAGTTGACTCTCTTCTTTTCCTGGTAAATCCCCTGCTTTCTCTTCTCAGCCATGTTATTGATAATCTCGTGTTATATCAGATGTTGTTTCTGTCTGCTAAATTCAGTTCCATGTATTGTGGTTTGGGATTTATAGATACCATGTGTGTTAGTTTATCCTGACAACCATGTTGGAGTTTAGATCAACTAAGCACTGAGAAAGTGTTTGTGGGCTGGATTCAATCAAGAGGATTTAGAAGGACCAAGTTTGTGATATAGGAGGACTGTTGCACCTTTCAGGCAATGGAAAGAAATGCATGATCTATTGAAATATGTTTATAATAATAAGAAAAAGGATCGGTGTTGGTTGATGCATGCATGATCACATGCAGGATGTTAGAGAATAATATAAATCATATTCTAGGACCTCACTTACAAGCTTAAGCTTTTGGGTGAGATGGTTCCATTGATATGGTATCAGAGTCTTGTTGACCCAGCGGTCACGAGTTAGAATCTCACCATCCCCATTCTATTTGATAAAAACCAAGCACAAGGTGATGTGGGCCTGTGCAAGTTTCAAGACCAAAGGGCTTTCACTTGAGGGGATGTCTTAGAGAATAATATAAATCATATTCTAGGACCTCACTTACAAGCTTAAGCTTTTAGGTGAGATGGTTCCTTGATACAGGAGTGGGATTAGTCATATTAGTTCATAACAGAGGGACTTGTTGTAGCTTCGGTTTCAAAGCTGCTACCAGGGATCTCCAGTGGGATTTTGAACTGGGGTTTGATGGTGATCTTTTTTCAAATGATTGTTGAACGAAATAGACTGAAATCTAGAGATGATAATGGATTTCTTTCATCCAATATGAAGCGTGCTAGTAATAGGTATTGAAAAGTTCTAGGTGGATTTTGGCGCATCTAAGATCTAAGCATTTCTCACTTCTGCATTTCCAACGATGCTGAAAACAAAGGCAATTAGACCTCATTTTTCTTTCCATCTTCTCATTTTATTAGTTATTCTCTTATTGTAATCGGTTTTCAATGAAATTTTCAAAAAAACTGGTTGCCTTCTTGTTTCCATTAACCAATTTCCACCCGATCTGGCTTAACCAGTTGTTTCTAATGAATTCTCAATGTTTAGCAGAAAGTATGCTTGCTTGTTGGATATTATACATAAACAGTCAAACTTTGGCCCGCTATCATTATTTGTAAGCTTATAAACAATTTCATATAATTTGAATCAGCCTCCTTCCCCGTAGCAACTGAATCGTGATGTAATTTCAAGTGAAAGTAAATTCCATGCTCTCACAATATGGCTCATACCTGCATTTACAGTATTTCAGCCTACACATTTTCAGTCTTGAGACTCTATTTCTGAATACTCGCTATCCCATCGCTGACTGCTATGTAATGTTTGCGTATTTGTCTATCGATTGGAGCCACCAGATTCATCCAGGAGAAGCTGCCATTTTCCTTCTACCCTGAAAAACGAGTGCTTTCGTGAATGGAATCAGATATGGTAATGCATCATGGAGGATGCCATTGCAGGAGAGTAAGGTGGCGATTCCAAGCACCAAGTAGTGTTGTAGCTTGGAACTGCAACTGTTCTGTCTGTTCCATGAGGGGAATCATTCAGTTCGTTGTCCCTTCTGAAAAGTTTGAGCTTCTAGGAGATTCCAAAGAATGTCTCACAACCTACACTTTCGGCACGCACACAGCAAAACACACATTCTGTAAATTTTGTGGCATAACTTCGTTCTATGTGTCACGAGCATTTCCAGATGGGGTTTCGATTTCTTTCAGATCTGTTGACCCAGGTACTCTCACTCTTGATGAGATTAAGCATTTTGATGGGAGGAATTGGGAAAGCTCATACGAAAAGGAATTTGCTCCACGCTCTCAAGGTGCAGGCTGAAGTGTCACTCTTTCTACCACCGCTATCCTCTGCTTCGCTCCCTCAATAAGAAGTACAACTCTTTGGAAAAACATTTGTGTTATCGCTGTTTGGAACATTCTCAGAGTTGGAAAATAAAATAATTTGCAGTGGTATGTTCGTATTTGATTAGTGTTGATGTAAACATGTTTAATTTTTAATAAAGACTTTATTTATTGTTAATACTAATTAAATATTTGATTAATAAGTGTAGAGTAAAATAAAGCGACTGTTTTTATAAATTAATGTATACAGGATTGTCCTTTCTGTCATACAGTTTTGTCCTTTCCCTTAGAAATCATGCAACATCTGTGAATGTTTTCTTTCCATACCCTCTAATCCATCAAAACTTGTTTACTTCTATCCAAGAGTTCTTTTCCTTGATTTTCTTTCCTTCTTGCTAGAGAGGGACTTGAACATCCATGAATCATTGATATAAGGATTGATTTGCAAGGAATTTTATAATGGTTAAAATGATTAACATTCAGAACTTGGAGGATCATAAAAGTAATTTGCTTGGAAAGAAAATCGACTGCATGGAGCCTCTTTTCTTTTAATTGCATCCACGAAGCTAATGTGCTTCTCATAAGAAAAAAAAGGTGCTCCACCCAATTAATATCAAAAATCACACGTGAACCCTTTTAGTTTAAATAAATGTTTAAGTCAATCTCTATATTTTATTTTTTGATCGGATTGAATCAATTTTCAAATTTGAAATGAAATGAACTCCTTCCAATGCATACCAATTAATTAGCTGCCATATGTTTACACCCAAGTGGAAGGAGGGACACAATCGTTGAGAAACTATAAGAAGAAGAAGGTTCATTTTGAAAACAAAACAAAAGATAGGGATTGACATAATCAAACGCCAATACTTGAGGAACCGAAATACACCATTTTTATCCTTTTCGAAAAGAGTTTTTCTTGATAAGATATCTAATCTCTGTTCTAAGCTACCATTATAAGTTCATTCTGTTTTTTGCCAAAACTGGAAAAAGAGCATTGACATGGTTCGAAGCCTTCAAGACACGGTATCAACAACTTGCTTCAATGTTTAATAAAATATTATTTCTTGGTTTTCTGTGTAAGCCTTCTAGTAATGCCAGCATGCATCCAGGGCTATCAACATGTGGCCCTGTTCATCTTGGGAGATTTTTTTTTTTTTTTATCTCTACACTTCACAGTGAAAGAATGAACAATCCCTTCAAATATCAATTCAAAATTTTCCTGCTTTGTTCGTCAAATAAAAAGTCTATCCTAACTGTCAGGTTCAGGGTATGACTTGTTACAAATTCTTCTATACCCATTTTAATTTTGATTGTTGGAACTTGAATGTGAAGGTTTTAAGATGATAAAAACAATGTTAAGTGTACTTTTTTCCAGATTAGTTAACCCAGAAGCCAAAGCTTCTCTTTAGTCTATTTGACTTGGGAGAAATGACATTAGAGATGAGAGCAGAGTTCTGTTCTTGAGTAGAACACTCACACGAATCAGAAAGATCATATCTTGGTTT
This sequence comes from Salix caprea, assembly GCA_964035475.1. Taxonomy (NCBI): domain Eukaryota; kingdom Viridiplantae; phylum Streptophyta; class Magnoliopsida; order Malpighiales; family Salicaceae; genus Salix; species Salix caprea. Next base: position 1,765,389 of record OZ037748.1, on the reverse strand, counting down.
AGTAATACACTATTTTACGATACACATCTGATCAGCTCCTCAAAATTTAAAAACCCTCTAAAACCTGGTCCCTTTGAAAAGATTCTGGAAGCGACACATACTTTATAATTTTCAACTTTAAATTCCTGCTCAGAATGACAATGAAATACTTGACATAAGGCTTTCTGACAGAAGAGATACTTAAAATTCTGTTTGGAATCAATTGCTGGACCATAGTGCCATCTACACGGGTATTTTTTCACGTACAAAATTGCACTTATCGATTATGACCTCTTTGAAAGGTCGCAAGACCAACACCCTACCTTCAAGATACTAAACAATTTTAGTCCTTCAAGGTTTGGTTCAACTTCACAAGTTAGACATTAAAGAACAAGTTTACATCCTCACGCAGAGAAGCCATTGGCACTAGACTCTCTACAGCCACGTTACAGTAACGAAGGATCAAAGTCAATGACACCTATATTTCTCAGCAAATACGAGCAACAAAGTCTGATCTACCTGTGTGTCTCTTTTCACTGCAGAAAGTGCTGCAGACAGATACAGACTGACTAAAGACATCAAGGGTAGCTGTAGAAGCTCTCTTGTAATGAAGCAGCTAATTGTTAAACCTTAATTCTGACGCAGCATTACAAATTAGATCAAGCAATATGTTCAAGAACTAGTAATCCGGAAATCTTAGTTCAAGGACTACTAGCATTTTGACCCATGGTTCAAGAGAGTTATGTACCTTTTAGCCTTCAATTTATCAGCCTCATTACATTGTTGGTGTGGCCTTTCGTTTGAATTTTCTCATGCTCTGTTGGTATGCTTGACTGGAAATGAAGCTGAACTTCTTGTTAGGCCATGGAAATCAGCCTCAACCTGTCCTCGTTTGAGTTTTGTCTTGGCTTTAGTTTTTGTCAGTCATTCGTCTACAAAGCAATGTAGTCATAAAATGGTGATTTGAAGTTTTTTGTGGGCTAGTCTTGATATGGCTACCTCTTGTAGTTTCGGGCCACTTAGAAAATCAATTGTAATTTTCTCTTTATTGTCAGTATTATCCATGATCCAATAAAAAAAGGGACATGTCAATATTATCAATTTATCAAGGTTGGACATTGGCAGCTTGGACTAATCATTGATATCCATGTTAAGTAAAGCACTGACGGCCAGAGGAATGGGAAGTAATAGAAATGTATTGAAAACTTAAATAAACAGAACAAAAACAGCAATGCTGAGTAGCCATGGTGGGATTTATGTGTATACATATATTGATGTAAAGTAGGGAACATATGCTGATTCATAACATGTATATAGGGTCAAGGACCCCGCAGCTTCACTGAGAATTCATTCATTTCCTGGATGAATGAAGCAAATTTCATTAATTAAAGAACCGAGTAGAAGAAACCTGATCACAAAAGCAGCAATTTATCTAGACTCTTAGGAATTTTGGGGTAAATTTGTATTTTTTTTAAGTAATTTATCTTGGATACAAGGCAGCTGTTAAATTCCAATTCTATTGCCTTTCCATTCAGTTATATACAATCAAATTGATGCTTTAAGTCAATGATTTCATACACAGTAGCAGATTAAAAACAGATACTGTACATTAATGTCCATCTTCAAAATTCTACTAAGAATCGGTTACTGAGCCTCGACAAATTTTTGGTGCTTCAGAACATCTAAGCATCAGTGCTGGTAAGTGTGACTAAATTCTACCACAACTAATGATAGTATGATACCCTAAACTCTCTACCTCTTAACTTGAGATGCTCAAGAATTAATCTCCACATATAGAGCACTATATAGTTCAATGGTTCAACATACTTTGAATTCATCTTCTTTACCAATCATTCTTGGATATGCAGGTTAAGTCGCGAAAGATGTCTGCCGCATGCATGCATCTCTAGATCCATTAGGTAAAGCAGAAGAAAGACATTTAAGAACATTAGTGCTTACCTAATGTTCTTGGTCCACTCAATACTGGTGAGATGCTGAAATTATTGCCATCAACATGGAACGAAGGATGCCCAAGAGGCACTGGTCGATCTGGAATCTGTGGAACTTCAATATCTCCTTCTAACATTTTCAGCGCATCCAGAATGTTTGGCCTTAGAGCCACCATTATATGAGCACACAAAATCCCAACCAGCACAAACCTTTCCATTATCCCCTTCGGGTTTGAGTTTGAAGAATCACTACCTCTCAACAAAGAAGCATCCACAGCCTGATCCACTTTTCCAGCTTTCACCAATGACCAGGCCCAGTCTGTGATCAATAAAGCACGAGGTGTCCCTGAGGAAGACAAATCAAGAGCTTTTCTCCCACTCATTATCTCCAAAACAACCACCCCAAAGCTATAAACATCGCTCTTCTCAGTCAATTGACCATAAAGAGCATATTCGGGTGCTAAGTACCCATGAGTTCCAGCAACCCTTGTAGTAAGATGAGACTGTCCTTCCCTACTTTGCTTTGCCAACCCGAAATCGGCAACTCTTGCTCTCATATCAGCATCTAACAATATATTTGTCCCCTTGATATCTCTATGATATATTCCAGGCTTGACTCCATAGTGCAAATAAGCTAACCCCTTTGCCACATCCAAAATTATGTTCTTTCTTTGAGGCCAACTTAACAATTGCTTTTGAATTTGATTAACCGATGACGGAAATAAATGCTCATCAAGATTCCCATTTGACATGTAATCATAAACAAGATACCTCTGATTGCCCCTCTCATCAGAATTTACATCATCGTCAATCACACAACACCCTCTGAGTGGCACCAAATTCCTGTGCTTCAAGTTGCTAATAATCTCAACCTCATTGCAAAACTCTGCATCACCCTGAAAATCAGATTCTATAACCCTTTTAATAGCCACCACTGTCCCATCAGATAGAACCCCCTTGTAAACAAAACCAAACCCGCCTCTCCCAATAAAATTCTTCTGCGAAAAACCGTCCGTTGCCTTCTCAAGTTCCTGGATTTTAAACCAAATTGACCCAGTATTCGGCCTCAGTTTCGGCGTGGACCCTTGTTCATTCAAATCAAAACCAAACCCTAAACTCCTTTTCCTTCTCCATTTCTTATCATACCAAAGATACAATCCTAACAAACTAGATATTACCAAAATTGCAACACCAGCACCAGTCAAGCCAAAAACAAGAGCAGAATGAGAGTTGCTAGCTGAATCAACACTTGAATTTAATTCCAAACCAAATATACATGAAACAACACCATCGCTTTCAGGACCAAACTCATTAACAATAGCAGCAGCATAAAGAATAGCAAAGTAAAAACAATCTTCAGCATGAGTTTGATTACCATCAGCAGACACCAACAACGACTGTACTTTCCTACCAGCTCCAAGACAAGAACCGCAAGCTGTAAGATCAGTAAGATCAGACCGGCAGTCTGTATCAAGAGAAGTTGACTTACCAAGTTGAGCAACCCAATCTTGAGATGTCTCTATACGGGCACAGATGTTACGCGATGTAACAAACTGTAAAGGGTTAAAGCAGTAAGAGAGAAGATTGTCGGAAAGAGAAAAAGAGTTGAGCTTTGATTGATAATCTCGAAGGCACGAACTAGAGGTGGCTAAGTCTGGAAGTTGAAAAAGAGAGGTTTCTTTGAGATGTTGGGCTAGGGCAACCCCTAAGAGCGAGAGTAAGGCTTGGCAACATGGGAGCTTGGTTGTGGTGTTGGTATTGTCATTTTGAGCAGGAGGATTGAAGTCTTGACAAAGAGTTCTGTTCCATGGGATTCTTAAGACATAGCTAAAGTCCATGGGGCACATGTTTGAAGTGGAGATTTCTGCGGCTGCATAGGAGAGAGAGAAACAGAATGATAGGAAGACAAGAAACCTTGAGAAATCAAGATTAGTGTTGCCCCCCATGCCAAACTTTAGATTTCGCTAAGAATAGGGTTCCTTTGGATTTCTCTATTATCTTGGCTTATGAGCTATGACTTGAACTGCAGACGAAGAGGAAGAAGAAACCATATGGAAGAAGAGAAGAAAGTTCTGGTCAAACAATCACTTCAAGGGTTATCAGGAAGTTCATTTGGTGAGCACCATTCAAACAAAAATAGAAATTTTGATAAAAATAAATAAATATAGTTTCATTAAAATCTAATTAGACATAATCAAACTTAGTCTAAATTCAATTGTTTTTTTTATTATAAAACCGTATTATTTCGATAAAAAAAAAATAATTTCTTGAAATTGTTATGTGATTAAAACTCTTAATAGTATATTTAAATTGTAGAAGTAATTATTTTTTAAAATGCTTTTTACATGGAAATATATTAAAAATATATATTCCTTATTTTTAAAAATTTATTTTTAATATCTAAACAATTAATTTAAAAAATTTAATGATGTCGTAATTTGCAAGTTCAATGTTTGGCAGTGCACTGGATGCGCTGCAAAAGGAAGGTGGGTTTGCTTCGACATTGAAATAAAGGGTGGCAGGGCACGTGGAGGGAAACGGGAATGCTTTTAAAAAGGTATATTGGTTGACTGAGTTCAGGAATTGTCAACACATAGATAAGCTCGCTGACTTGGCAATATCGTAACCATTTGATGAAATCTTGTGGCTCAATCATATCCTCAAAAGTGAAATTCTATTCTGTCCACAGAAAAGAATATCAAACTACAATCTCATCCCTATTTATTTATTTCATTAATTTTCAGATTTTCCAGCACTTTTATTTGCCCTTCTCATTGCTGTTTACGTACATGTTATTGAGATTATTTTTATATAAGTTTTAAATATATATTTTATTTGAAGAAATATTAAATTGATAGTTTTTTTTGGATTATTTATTTTAATATATTAATATTAAAAAGATATAAAATATAAAATTATTTTAATATATTTTCAAGTGAAATATATTTTAAAAAACCAACTTACATCACATTACATTCACACAATAAATAAATATCCATATATTTATTAATACATTAATTCACTACAATAAATATATATTTTCAAATATTGAAGAAAAAGAGTTGGTGATAAATTAGTATAAGATTTAAACTTCAACCAGCAGAACCTAACTTGATGATCTCAATGATAGTGACGACTCATTGACCATTCCTCGTCTCCGGGATTCACTTGACAATTGGCAGCCGCCAGTTGCACGCAAAGAAATTTACGGATTCGTCCTTGGCTCTTTCTTCGGATTCTTCCTCATCTGAGCTTCTGGATAACCTAGATTTGATGGAACTGACTTCAATGATCCAGGTCTCTTGCAGTTGTCCAGAATAGAGACGTTCAAGCTTGGAAGCTTGCATGTAGCGTAGGAAAGTTGTTGCCACTCAGATTTAATGAAGATAAGGCAACCGAGAACACTGGAAATTGATTCTTCCTCTGTATATATTGCAGTTCCTCAGATCGAATTCATCATGGAGCATAAACCTGCGAGAGAAGTAATTGGAAAACTCATGCGAACAGACCCTTCTCCTAGAAAAATGTTGCATTTGAACAGAAAATTCTGTTTTCGCCTGTTCATCACATCAAATTTCTAGAAAATCAAAATATTACTTTCATATTTTTACAATCCAAGAAACAGACACCCCCACATAGATAAAATTAAGGAGAGAAAGAGTTTCTTGTCTCGAGAGATCATGGTTTGTGCTTGCTTCGGCAGTGTTCACCCAGGTTTTGCCATGATATTTGTTCAGATCGTGTTTGGAGGGATCAATATCGTCTACAAGCTGTTTATCAACGATGCCATGAGCATTAGGGTAGCAGTTGCTTACCGATATTGATCCCTCCAAACACGATCTGAACAATTGTCTAGTGAATCCCTTCATTTCTAGCTTGACCATCTGTATAGCACACACTTATTATACATTATTATAGGGCACAAGAAGGCTGCACCAAAGAGCAAGCGGTAAGCAACTGCTACCCTAATGTTCATGGCATCGTTGATAAACAGCTTGTAGACGATATTGATCCCTCCAAACACGATCTGAACAAATATCATGGCAAAACCTGGGTGAACACTGCCGAAGCAAGCACAAGCCATTATCTCTCGAGACAAGAAACTCTTCTCTCCTTAATTTTATCTATGTGGGGGTGTCTGTTTCTTGGATTGTGGTCATGCAATAAGAGGAAAAATGGAATTGCTATAGAAAAGGAAGTCTGTTTATTTTTGCACACACAATACTTCTCTGCACTGAAAAGAAGTTATATATAGACTCATACAATCTTAGTTGTTGCACAAAATAAGGAAAGAAAAAAGATTGCTACTCTATCTACATAAATTCAGCAGCTAAATACTGAGGGGATAGACTCACACGATTGTTGTAGACTGTAGGTTGCTAATCCAATCCAATCAGGGGTTTATTTGTAGGACTGCATGCAGCATGATACCGCATGCCAGTTGAATTACCCTTGATTGCCTTTCAAGATTTAATGAAGATAAGGCAACCGAGAACACTGGAAATTGATTCTTCCTCTGTATATATTACAGTTCCTTGGATCTAATTCATCATAGAAAGTTGTTGCCACTCAGATTTAATGAGGATAGGCAACCGAGAACACTGGAAATTGATTCTTCCTCTGTATATATTGCAGTTCCTTAGATCTAATCATTGTTGCCACTCAGATTTAATGAAGATAAGGCAACCCGAGAACACTGGAAATTGATTCTTCCTCTGTAAATATTGCAGTTCCTCAGATCTAATCATCATAGAGCATGAACTTGCGAGAGAATTAAATGGAAAACTCATGCGAACAGACCCTTCTCCTAGAAAAATGTTGCATTTGAACAGAAAATTCTGTTTTGCCTTTTCATCACATCAATTTTTTAGAAAATCATAATATTACTTTCATATGTTTTTCTTATAATGCAGTCAGTTCCTTTCACTAATTATTTTTGTCACAGGGCTCCTTCTCAAAGTAATTTTTCCACCGTACCAGCCCACAATCAGCAACAAAAACATCAATGGGAATTGTGGAGTGAATAGAGCGGAACAAGCGAAGATCCAAGAATAGCAGCTCATCGATACACATGATTTCCAAGAATTAGCGAAATCCAAAGGCGCTTAAGAATGAAGTTCTTTCGACTTTCTTCAGATGAAAATTTCCAACTCAAGATGGTGTCTCCAGTATGCGTCCTCGTGGCCAACATTTCCATGTTAATATCATATTTGTGATAGATATTCCAATTCTTTTTTGCCATTATAAGGCTGTTCGTTTACTAAACCAGGCAGTAGCAAAACAGACAACGAAGATAAATAAACCACACATTCAACTGAATCTCTTACTGTTAACTGCAGGGTGTACTACATTTTACATTTTCTGGCAATCATGAATTTCTAACAATAGCAAAATTCATCTGAATATGTTTTTTCTATTAAACACAAGCCCCCTTTCTGTACTCTAGAGTGGTGCAAACAGACTATAATGACCTGGGAGGATTTGGGATCCTGAGTTGGAAGCTGATTACTTGACCAAAAACATATTACCTCAACCATATCAGCTCGCATAAAATATCCTTATTTTTTTCTCCCTCTTCTCTGCTCCCCTCTTTTAACAATGGGAACAGATTTTCAAGTGCCCATTCAAGTTCCGGATACTCTTAACTGCCGATAACATTTGAAGTCAGTGTCACTCACAAATATGTATTCATTATCCATTAAGAAAAATACATTGGACCACCAAAAGTATAATCACGTTCACTGATTCACAATATTTGCATCGAGTCAAGCTTGAGCAGTCAAATAATGATAAATCAAATATGGGTAAAATGGACCAGCACAATTTAGAACTGGAGCAGCTGAGGACCCCCTTGTACACCCAGAAGCTCTAGATGGGAAAATAAGAACAAAACTTTTGTAAGACTAGCTTCCAAGCTACTCATTCATTCCCAACAGAGTCACAATCCTTAAAGATTACATGGAATTGTTCATAAAACTGTCAATCAGCAAATTCGTTGTTCCCAGTTATATCAAACTCTTGAATAATTCAGCAACTTTTGAAACTTTACTTGCCCAAGGCTGACAGGGATTGAGTTTTGAAAACCATGGCATTAAAAAAGCATCAAATTTCAGCTTTACCAAAACCAGGTTTTAAGTTTATTGAGTTTTCAAAACCATGGTTTTGAAAGGGTTACCAAACACCTACATACCTAATTCTGACTCAACCAGATTTTTGCAAACTCAATTACTCAACCACAGTAGCAAAAGGTACTAACAGAACTATCTTTGGTTGTACAAAAGACAATCAAATACACCAAATAACAACTGAAACAACAGCATCAAATAAACATCAAACCTTGAAACACCTTTCCAATGATTTCAACCTCGTATGATTCCATGACCTCTTCGATGGCAGCACCAACATGACATAGACGCACATCAATCCCTGATTCCTGAAAAATTAAATAAAATCAATTCTTAAGCACAAGTTACAAAGTCTTCTAGAGTGATTAAGGTTTTGAAAACAATTAAAAGAAACTAAATGAAGTCCTTAATCCTCTTAAGGAGAAAAAGCTTACTTAGAACCCCTTCTCCAATGATGCACCCCTTATCCTGATTAACTCGGTAAAACCTTTCCCTTCCTATAAGAAACCCCTTACAAGATTCTCTACTCTTCTAGCAATGGAAATGACTTAAAAGTACGGTGGTGAAAAGAATGAAGTCGGGCAGGCTACAAACACCACACTTTCGAAGGGAGCAAGCACGGGGATAGGGAAAGAAAGAGAGCTACTTTGGTGTGAATTTTTAAAGGGGTAGCAATAGAGCACAAAACTTGAGATGGACATCACTTTGGCGCATTACATGGTAATGACTTAAAAGTCCGTTTTCATAATTGATGAGAGAGAAATACAGGTTTACTTACCAGCGAGATGAGCTTAAAATAAAGCTAGTCAAGACAGCGCACCGTGTGGAGCCCCTGCGGTCGGCCATTCCATTTCTCATCTCATACTGCTCTCTGTCTTCTCAATATTTACTTTTCATTTCTTGCTCACATCCTCTGCCTTTTTTTTTCCTTTTACCTTTTCTATTCCTCAACATCCTTACTACACAAGCTATGGCTGATGCAATTGTTTCTGCTCTCGCGAGTACAATCATGGGGAATTTGAACTCCTCAATTCTTCAGGAGCTTGGGCTTGCTGGGAGCCTAGAGACTGACCTTGAACATCTCGGGCGCACGTTCACAACTACTCAAGCTGTGCTCCAGGATGCAGAGGTGAAGCAGTGGAAGGACGAGGCTATCAAGGTGTGGCTCGGACACCTCAAGGATGCAGCTTATGATGTTGATGATTTGCTAGATGAGTTTGCCATTGAAGCTCAGTGGCAACAACAGCGAAGAGGCCTCAAAAATCGGTTAAGATCCTTCTTTTCTATCACTCATAATCCACTTGTTTTTCGATCAAGAATGGCGCATAAATTGAAAAATATGAGAGAAAAATTGGATGCCATAGCTAATGACAAGAACAAGTTCGATTTGGCAACAAGAGTCGGGGAAGTAGCAGCTGATCATACCTATGATTGGCGGCTTACCAGCTCACTCGTGAATGAATCAGAAATTCTCGGTAGAGGCAAGGAGAAAGAGGAACTAGTCAACATCCTGCTCACTAATGCGGACGATCTCTCTATTCATGCTGTGTGGGGAATGGGGGGCCTCGGGAAAACAACACTTGCTCAATTAGTATACAACGAAGAAAGGGTTAAACAACAATTCGGTTTGAGGATCTGGGTGTGTGTATCTACTGATTTCGACATAAAAAGATTAACAAGAGCCATCATAGAGTCCATTGATGGTGCCTTTTGTGATCTTCAAGAACTGGATCCCTTGCAGCAACGTCTCCAACAGAGGTTAACTGGAAAAAAGTTTTTGCTTGTACTGGATGATGTGTGGGATGATTATGATGATAGGTGGGATAAATTGAATGAGGTATTAAGGTCAGGAGCTAAAGGTAGTGCTGTGTTAGTAACTACGCGTATGGAGATGGTTGCTCGTAGAATGGCAACAACTTTTGTCCAGCACATGGAAAGATTGTCTGAAGAAGATTCTTGGCATTTGTTTCAACGGCTTGCATTTGGGATGAGAAGGACAGAGGAGTGGGCACACCTGGAAGACATTGGAGTATCAATAGTGAAGAAGTGTGGTGGTGTTCCTTTAGCTATAAAGGCACTCGGGAAACTAATGCGGCTAAAAGATACTGAAGATCAGTGGATGGCTGTCAAAGAAAGTGAGATTTGGGATCTAAGAGAAGAAGCAAGCAAGATTTTACCTGCTTTGAGGCTGAGTTACACTAATCTATCACCACATCTAAAGCAATGCTTTGCATTTTGCTCTATATTTCCAAAAGATCACGTGATGACTAGGGAGAAGCTGGTTGCTTTGTGGATGGCAAATGACTTTATTTGTTGCAGAGGAGAAAAGGATTTGCACTTCAGGGGTATTGATATATTCAATGAACTGGTGGGAAGGTCATTTCTGCAAGAGGTCCAGGATGATGGGTTTGGCAACATAACCTGCAAAATGCACGATCTTATGCATGATCTTGCACAATCCATTATGAGTAGAGAATGTTTTTTGATAGAGGGCAATACAAAGTTCCAAATTTCTAAAACAGTTCGTCATGTGGGTGCTTACGGGAGATTATCCTATGCTCCAGAAGACAAGGATATCAAATCTCGGTCGCTGCGATCAATTTTGCTTTCTAGTTACCGAAGCCCTGTGAGTGATGATGCTCTTCTTCTCTGTTTCACTCAACAAAAGCATCTGAGAGCCTTGTATGTAGGTAATGACACAATTCATACATTGCCAAAATCAATTTGTGATTTGAAACATCTAAGGTATCTAGATGTCTCTAATTCCTCCATCCAAAATTTGCCCGAATCAATCACCTCTCTCCAAAATCTCCAGACACTAGATCTGAGATATTGCTGGAAACTCATTCAATTACCAAAAGATATGAAGCAGATGAAAAGCCTCGTCTATCTTGACATCACGGGTTGCAGTTCACTTCGATTTATGCCTCGTGGAATGGGGCAATTGATGTGCCTGCGAAAACTTAACCTGTTCATTGTGGGAAAGGAGGAGGGTCGTCACATAGGGGAGCTGGAAAGGCTGAACAATCTTACTGGTGAATTGAGAATCATGGATCTTGTTAATGTTAAGAGCTTAACAGATGCCAGAAGTGCCAATTTGAAGTCGAAGACAGCTCTTGTATCACTGACTTTATCTTGGGAAGGGAATGTACGGGATAGGACTCCTGGCATGCGTTCACTACCAAATAATGAGGAGGTACTTGGTGCGCTTCAACCTCATTCAAATCTGAAGAAGTTGATGGTAAGTGGATATTGTGGTTCAAAATTTCCAAGTAATTGGATGATGAACTTGAACTTGATGCTACCAAATCTAGTGGAGATAAAGCTAGGAGCATGTCCCAACTGTGAACAACTTCCACCGTTTGGGAAGCTGCAGCTTCTCAAGAGTCTTAAAATACATGGAATGGATGGTGTGAAGTGTATTGACAGCCACGTGTATGGAGATGGCCAAAATCCATTCCCATCCTTGGAAAAGCTGTCTATTGATAGAATGGAGAGATTAGAGCAATGGGTTGCGTGTTGTTTTCCTCGCCTTCAAAAATTGGATGTAGATGACTGCCCTATGTTGAGCGGAATACCAATTATACCCTCTGTCAAAAATTTAGTCATCCGTGGAGTTAATGTTTCGTCGCTGATGCCAGTTAGTAATTTCACTTCGCTCACCTCCCTTTATATTGCAAATATTCCCAATGTGATGGAGCTTCCAGAAGGGTTTTTACAAAATCATACACTCCTTGAAAGCTTAGATATTTGTGATATGAGTGATCTGCAGTCTTTGTCAAATAAGGTATTTGATAACCTTCCTGCTCTTAAAAGCTTGTCGATAAATGGTTGTCATGCACTTGAAAGCTTGCCAGAGGAAGGTCTGCGGAACCTCACTTCTTTGAAGAGTTTATACATAGGTAATTGTGGAAGATTACGTTCTCTGCCAATGAATGGGCTCTGTGGCTTATCTTCTCTTTTTAGCTTAGTCATTGCCGATTGTGATAATCTTGAATCTTTAACTGAGGGACTGCGACATCTGGCGGCACTTACACATCTGTACCTCTTTAGTTGTCCAGAGCTGAATTCATTGCCAGAGAGTATCCAACATCTCACTTCTCTCCATTCTCTAATCATATCTGATTGCAAGGGACTAGCTTCTTTGCCAAATCAGATTGGTTATCTCACGTCCCTTTCACGCTTGGTGATTCGAGATTGCCCTAATTTGGTGTCATTGCCAGATGGGTTACAGAGTCTCAGTAACCTCAGCGAGCTGATAATCGACAACTGTCCAGAATTGGCGAAGAGGTGCAAGAAAGAGAAAGGAGAGGACTGGCCCAAGATATCTCACATCCCTCACATTAAGATCTACAAGAAAGCAATCCAATGATACTTGTATTGTTCGAAGGATGATGGCGGTACTTTTGAAAGTATACTTTCTCGGATCTACATTCAAACTTTCCTTGTATTTTTAAATATTTGGTTTCCCTCTAAAGTCTTCTTATTATTTCCCTCTATAATCTTATCAGTGAATATCTTGTTACGTAATTCTTGTATTTGATTATAGGATGTAATTCCACTTTATTGTACAATTAAAATAAATGATGAGGAGCTTGTATGAATTTTGCTTCCCTGCTGTAATCATCCGACTTCTTCTTCGGTGTAACATGAATACTTCCTTCTCGTGCAGTAAATTCATCCCTTCACAGATCTTCTTGTGTGTTCTTGATAGTAAGTCATCTTGTCCATCAGCTGCCTCAGTGCTCCTGTCAGGTATTTTGAACTTAGTGCTATGGTGGGTGGATACAATGTCTAAGAACATCTCATTTATCAGTTGATAAGCTCTTTTTGGATAAATCCTTAGAACTAGAATATAAGTTGTTTTTTTTGTACTGAGAAAGTAATCTACGCTTTTGTTTAATTCTCGAATAGGATTGACAGGGTGTTGCTAATCACAGGGCTTTCATTCTTGTTGGCAGTGACAGGGAGAAAGAAGGAAAGGAGTAGTTTGAGGACAGAAAGGTTGCTTCAAACATGGATCCATATGTTGTGATTTTCATGATTGCTGCAGATCACTTGGGAGATGCAACAGATTGCTTAAAAGATTACATGCCATATTTATGCAGTAGATATGCTTGAAGATTATTTGCCATATTCACGCAGCAGATTGCTTGCCATAATTACGTGTAATAGAGATTCTGTTTAATAATAATCACTCTCAATTTCTTTTCTTCACCAACCAACACCACGTACAAAATATTATTGGTAGGAGTCTCTCCAATGAACCACAGAAAGATTTATTTGTGTGAGTAGGATGGATATCTTTCAATTTGTTTCCCTTTATAAGCGAGGCAACAAGTGATATTATTGCTTTTCTTGCCTGCATCGTGCACCTTATCAAAACGAAAAGTGTAACCATTTTTCTTGCGTTTCATCCAACTAATGAATCCCCTACCACCATTGGTCAAGTTCCGGCAGCACAAACTTTTTGCCACCATGATTTGAAGATAGGAGTTGAATCAAAACGTGTTTTGTTCCAATAAACAACATTATTGCACCTGGGTCACTCCAATAAGAGGTTACCTGCATCGGTTTGATTGCTGATCCAGACAAAAATAAATAAATATAGAGCTAAATATATAAAAAAAGTCTGAGCTAATTCATTTTAATCCAACTTCCAATTTGTTATTCTTTATATTAAAAAATAACATTATTTTAGTTTTTTTTTTTTTAAAAAAAATATCTCAAATCAATTTCAGATTTTACAACTCATAATTGCAAACGAGTACCCATTCATGGCAAATCCCTTAAGAATCAGCATCCTACAAGAGAAAGTGCCTTTCATTTTTTCTTGTGTTTCATCCATCCATGGCAAATCCAGATTTCAGATTTCCCTTGTTGAATGCTACTAACCCTTTGGTCTTCTCTCTCTGTTTTCTTTTCCTCTGTACCCAAATCTCTGTCTTCCTTGATGAAGAATGAGCTCGGGATGTAATTTTACTTTATTAATCAAAACTAATAATATTCAACAAGAGATGCTCATTGATTGAGTCTTGCATCGAGACTGGTTATATGTGCTTTGTTTGTATCACTAACTACTGCTGCCGGCGTAAATCTCAAGGAAAATGGAATTAAAAAAGATTCATTTCTTGTGCTGTATCACGACATGTTTTTGGAATCAAAGCATATAAAATCGAAAACAAACAAATTATTTTTAATATTTTTATATAATTTTAATGTATTAGACTGGAAACAAACAAACTGGAAAATCGAAATCTAATCCATCCAAACAAATTATTTTTATTTTTATTACCAAGCATCCATAATTGATGAGAGAGAAATACACGTTTACTTACGAGAGAGATGAGCTTAAAATATAGCAACTCAAGCCTGCGCACCGTGTGGAGCCCATGCGGTGGGCCAATTCAGTTTTATTACCAAGCATCCATGCAGGTCAGCATTGGAGACTTCTACGAGATACACTATCACTAAGTCTCAGGTTTAATTTTTCAGCTTCACAACCATTAGCACTAAAACCCTGTTTAGCATGTATTTATGAAATAAGTGCCTTAAGCTCTCGTTGGCCCAACAGCTGCCCAGCGAATTAATTTTACGCCTTGGCTAGTTATTTGCTTTGGAACAATCAGTGTCTTCGTTGATCTGGGATTGTTGATGGAAACCTGGACGTGAAGAACATCACTGTTGGTTTTCTTCCTTAATTTTTCGAGGATGGTCAAGTCTCTTAAGACGTATGCTAAAACCCAGATCGCAAAAACACAGACGTAGGGCTTCCCTGGGGCGTGTGTATGGGGGTGGGTATATTTGATATTCGTTGGTGGCATTTGTTATCGGGAAATTGCTTGCAAAAATGGTGGGTGCCCTCTTAATCGCCCTTTTCAAATGGGATAGATAAGTAGATAGTAATTAAAAAATAAATAAGTGAAAATTACGTAACCTCGTGCTAAGATTCCTTCTTGAAAATATTCACTTTTTGACGGGAACTCCTCTTTTCTGGGTTTATCAGCCGTTCATTGTTTACGTCTTTTCCTGTTTTCCTGCACAAGTTGAGTTCAGCTAGATTTTCCAGGCCTTTTCAAGGTATACAAAGATGGCCGCATACAGAGATTTTGGAACATTGACTTCGTGAATGTTGTTGAAGTTTTTTTTTAAAGTATTTTTTATTTAAAAATGTATTAAAATGATATTTATTTTTATGTATATTTTTTTTTTAATGTCAGCACATGAAAATGATCTAAAAACACCAAAACTATTTAATTTAAAATAAAAAAGAAAAAAATTTCAGACCTGTTCTGAGCCCAGCCCAGTTGGGGGGCCAGGGTCAACCCAAGTCCAGCAGAGATAGGGCCTTTTGGCCCAACTTGATTGGGCGAGCTAATTAATTGGGTCCGACTTAATTTGATTTTTTTAAAAAAAATATATAAAAATTGTATTTAAAAAACAAATATAAAATTTTTTTGTTTGTTTTTGTGCATACGATCAAATTTCAAGTTTTTTCAAGCATATTTTTTGTAAAACAAATGTAGCATATTTCTCATGTTTTGAAATGAAAATTGGATATCATAATCGGTTTACTATTACCGTTGGACCTTGACCAAAATAACAAAAAACAATTAACAATTATTTTGTTTTAGTTATCGGGGTGTAAAATTATATTATAAAATACATCCGCAGATAATAAAAAAGGGTTTCTAAATGCAGTGTAAGAATTTGAAAACTTTAGAATGATTAGGTTTTCAACTCCCAATGAAGTGGAGACTCTCTCACAAAAGATATCTACTTCGAGCTTTAGAAAAGACCAACAAATAAAAAATCTAACTCCGAAAAAAAATCAAATAACAATGCAACTTACCTTAGATAGGGTGCATTTGAGGTAATGCATCTTCCCCTTATACAATAAAGCCCCTTGCCTAAATTCTCGCAGACCATTAGATTTCTTAGTAACCTTAATATTAGGTGGCGACTCCTAAAAATTTTAATCATAACTTTACGATTGTAACTCTGATATACAACAATGAATTGATGGATTCCCCAGCACTGATAATGTGATCAGTGTCTTTATTCTCAAAGCTAAATTAACAACCAAATAGAAGAACGACAAATTCTATATATGCCTAGCTCCTCTGATAAGTTGTATTTTCACTCTCAGGAGTCAGTTCTGTCGGGACTTACGCCTGGAGATAAAAACCTATCCCTACGCTACAAGGCAGGCACAAAGACGATAAATCAAGAAACTTTAAGCATAATCCAACAACAATAAACAATCACCTTTGTTCTCTCCTTCTTCTTCTTCTTTAATTTAGAAAAAAACATCAGAAGATTCACAGTTTTCCTTGCTGACCGAAGCCTCTAAATTCCCATTTTTCTCTTCTTCTTTAGTCCCATTTCCGTTTTCTTCAACCGTAACTTGGGCTTTCAAGTCCTCACTTGCCATTGTTAAGGCCCCTTTACCTCAAAAAACAAAAAAGAAAAAGATTCAGTATTACACTTCTAAATATCTTTTCAAAAAAATTAAGAAATAATTGAATCGCAATATTAATCAAAATTTAAGTGTAACTTCTTTTTAGGACTTAACTGATAATTATGTTTTGTTGAGTTATATATTTTTAAAAACTTTTATTCAAATCAGTCAAGCCTTTTTTAAATATAAATCTTTTCTAATTAGGAACTAAATTATGAATTAAAATTATATTAAGATAATAAATTCAAGGTAAAAATAGATGAAGATTCACCATAAGGATTTGAGGTTGATCACAGATCTGTTTTGACTTTTCCATCACGTGGAGGTTGTAGTTTTTCTATATAATTTGTCTGTAATCATACCCTTGTTCTGTGTTTGAATCACCACATTTTTTGGTCCATTACTATTGATTCTGCTATAAATTCATCAAGGTAAAATCATTTAAAAAAAAATTATTCAAACAAAATCATTTATACAAATCACACGTACAAATTTCTTTGATTTATACAAATTTATTCGACTTCATATAAAGTCTTATTTATAGGGTGTATAGGTTAACTCGAGTAAAAAAAAGTTTTTATTATTCAATTCTAAATTGACTTTTTTGTGAGTTGGCCTTAGCTAAGAAGCGGGTTCATGAGGTCTCAAATTGATCAGCCAAATATACTTTTATTTAGCATGGCAAGGTAAAATGGCTGGTGAAGCATGGCAAGGTAAAATGGATGGGGGGGAAAAGTATTTCGAGACATTTTATTGTTTATCTTAACCTTATTTTAGCAAACCCACGTTGGATTGCAATATTAATTTACAACGTTTTTTAAACAACTTATTAGACGAAGAAAAGTTTAGTTAGGTCCTTGATCTTTTTATCTTTATATTATTCAATCCCTATATTATCTTTATATTTGATTTAATTTTGATTTTTCAGAGAGTGATTTGGACTGGAAAAGAGGTTATAGAGGTGCTTGTAGGTATTTTTAAACGATAAAAATTTAGGATTTAGGTTCAGATTACAGGATTTTCCAGCTAAAATTTGTGACGGTAGACTTGAAGTAAGTAGGAAAAAGAAGGCCGAAGACCCATTAAGACTTTGTTAAGGCTGGCCTACCTCATAAAACAATATGGGCTTGGGTCCAAGACTCCTAGACCCTCACCAAGTCCACAAGGCCATACGTTTTTGAAGTACAGACGCTTTCAGGGTTTATGATCTGAGCTCCTTCCCCACGCTGCTTCTCTCTTCTAACCCCGCAAAATGCCACCTTTAACCTCCCTCCACCTCCGTCATCTCCTCCGCCACTACCACCTCTCCTCTCCACCACCGCCAACAACTTTCTCTTTGTGTTTTACTCCTACCCATCTCCCCCAAACCCCAGCTTTACCCTTCCGTCTCTCCCAAAGACCCTTCTCCTCCTCCCAAACCTTAAACCCTAACAACACTGAAAGCCCGGATCCCGCAATAGCTCAGTCTCTGTCTACTGAGATCTCAAGAGACCCAAACACTGACCCTTTATCAATCTCAGAAAGGCTCCAACTTTCCTTCTCTCACCTAACAAAGAACAACGCTTTAACACCTTCTCTAGTCCTGCAAACCCTCAATCTTTCTCCTGATGCAGGCCGTACAGTTATTGGGTTTCACCATTGGCTTATTAAAGATTCAAACTTTGAGCAAAGTGATGAGTCTCTGGCCATTTTTGTTGACTATTTTGGTAGAAGAAAGGATTTTAAAGCATCCCATGATTTGCTTGTTGAAGGTAAAAGTGTTGCTGGGGTTAAGTGTTTTGAGTCTATGATTGATAGGCTCGTGAGAGCAGGGAGGACAACACAGGTCATTGGGTTTTTTGAGAGAATGGAGAGGGATTATGGGTTTAAGAGAGACAAGAAAAGTCTGACGTTTGTCGTTCAGAAGCTGTGTGAAAATGGGTATGCAAGTTATGCTGAGAAAATGGTGAAGAATTTGGCTAATGAGATATTTCCAGATGATGGTATTTGTGATTTGTTAATTAAAGGTTGGTGTGTTGATGGGAAATTAGAGGAGGCTAAAAGATTAGCAGGGGAGATGTATAGAGGTGGTTTTGAGATTGGTACAATGGCGTTTAATGCAATGCTTGACTGTGTTTGCAAGCTTTGTCGGGAGAAGGATCCTTTTAGGTTGGAGTCGGAGGTGGAGAAGGTATTGATGGAAATGGATATTCGCGGAGTTCCACGAAATGTGGAGACTTTTAATGTGTTGATTAGTAATCTGTGTAAGGTAAGGAGAACTGAGGATGCAATGAAGTTGTATTCTAGGATTGGGGAATGGGGTTGTTGTCCAGATGAGACTACATTTCTTGTTTTGATTAGGAGCTTGTACCAGGCAGCGAGAGTTGGAGAGGGGGATGAGATGATTGATAGAATGAAGAGTGCAGGGTATGGTGATAAGCTGGATACGAAGGCTTATTATGGATTTTTGAAGATTTTGTGTGGGATCGAGAGGCTTGAGCATGCTATGAGTGTGTTTGAGATGATGAAGGCAGATGGTTGCAAGCCTGGGATCAAGACTTACGATTTGTTGATGGGGAAGTGGTGTGCACACAATCGTCTTGATAAAGCAAATGTTCTTTATAACGAAGCATTGAGCAATGGGGTGACAGTGACACCCAAAGAGTATAGGGTGGATACGAAGTTTATGAAAAAACCGAAGGCTGTAAAGAAAGAGAAGAAGAGGGAGACATTGCCAGAGAAAATGGCAAGGAAGAGGAGGCGGCTTAAGCAGATTAGATTGAGTTTTGTGAAGAAGCCCAAAAAAGGGATGCGCCGAGCCCTTTGATCACTATCCAATTCATATTTCATCAAGTAAGGATCTGTGGCGATGTTGGTTGCTGTTTGTTTTGAGACCCAGTCTTGTTTGAAGGTTGTTATTGCCTGCTAGGAATAAAATGTTTCTTCTGGTTACATGTGCTTGAAACAGTGTAAGAAGTATTATCTTGGTCAGAATTAAATTCATTGAACTTACAAATTTTTGCGGTCTGATAGCATGATCATTTGCGCTTTGCCTGTCTCCTTCATCCACAGTGTTTTGTTCACTGCGCACTATACTGATAATGTTTAAGATATAAACGGAGCATGTTCTGATGAATTTCTTCATTTTAACTGTTTTATTCAGAGGAGCCTGTTTTCCGTTAAATAGATATCAGTTGATGCGACCTCATCACCCTTTCTCTTAGCTTGTATCCTGCGTCTTGTAGGTTGAGAGAGGCACCGATAAAGTGGGACAAGGGTATTACGATGATATGGAAGGTCGAATTCTGTCTGGGATAATTATATTTTAGCATTTGAACATGGTTTATATTTTAGTTTAGATTGATGTAATCAATGGACCACCTGATATTATTGTCGTTATTTAAAGAAACACAATAGATTTTCCCCCCTATTAGAAGAATTTATTCTCAATTAATGATTTCATGGTTACCCCTGTTCAATTTATGTTGAGGTTGTATGGCGAGTAATCTGTTAATGCAATAATCTGTTTTATGTTTGACTCTCATACGCAAAGTTTTTCTGTTGTGGATAGCAAGGAAATGCTTTCAAGAATTATAACCAGTATGACCGACCTGATGTTGGTTCTTGTGAGTCTGCGGGAAGCCATGAAACCTGACATTTTCACTTGGACATGGAGGTGGTGACCAGTCAGGAATGAACTGGGGTGTTGGTAAATTATGCCATGTGATATCTGAGGTTTCAAGAACTTGAGGTTGCCCTGAATTATATGTCTGCAAATAATGCATATACAAAGTTTTCATGATGCTAGGATCTGAAGTTACAACTTGCTATCAGTTTGGATCTCTAGTTTAACTGGTTATCTGTTAGATAGTGCAAGTCTTCTCTTGTCCAAACAAAAAGCAAACTTTCTTTATAAAATCTAACCATGGCTCTTCCTTCTGTATTTTTCTTGGGCATCCATCTACAGCTACAGAGCTACGGGTTCTGCACTCATAATGTGTGATCTGCATGTCTTGGTTGTTTGGTGTTGGCGTTGTGATGAGGTGTGGTTGAGTTTTTTTTTTTTTTTTTTTTTTTTTTTTTTTCTATCCATGAAAAACATATATTTTAAACTTTGGGTGAGATGTGATTTGTTCTTAAAAGGATTTCATCTATGAAAAACAATTAACTTCATCACAAGTCTTTATTTATTTGTGTTGAATGCTTGAAGTTATTCGGGTTAATGGACAAAATCTCCTGAATTGTTGATTGCTTTTAACTGATTATGAACTATGAGGTGTTTGGACTGAGACCCAGTTCATTAGGATTTTGGTCATTATTGGTGACGAGAATATCTTCAGAAAAAAGATTTTACCATCATTGAATCGAATTATTATTAAAATAAATGTTAATCTGATATGTATATATTAAAATAGAGCAACTAGAGCTTAAACAGCAGTAATGAATTTGACAGCAATCAAGGAACAGTATGAGGTTTTAACTGATAAAAATCCCTTCTTGAATCTTGAATTGTTAACAGCATACAGTCAGTTTTGGTTCCATGACAGCACAAAAATCTCTGTTTTTGCAATTTGTTGTCTGAGAAACACCACGCAATAGAATTACCACTGTTACTGAGAAGACAATATCATTGATAAGCTAAGGAATAATTATTGAGATGACGAGATGAACATTCCTGACAAGAATTCTTGAGAGAATTATAATTCAAAGTTTACAGTATAATTTTGCCATCAGATACCTGATCCATTAGCATGCTTACCGTGGATGAATACACAGAGATCTTCTATCAGCCATTTCACTGAGATCTTGTACAACATATCGTCATACCATCTTAATCAATGGGCACTGTAAGAGTGAAATACCAGGAGTCAATGTTTCATCACTCATTTCAGCAAAGAGAGGTATTGCTTCATGGACCCTTCTACTCTGGCAATGGCCATTGATCAAGATGTTATGACTATGAAAGTCAGAAGCGTAACCTTTGCTGCCCATTCTATTTGAACTGAATTTTAACCTCATTCACTTGTCTTTGCAAACATTATCCACCCAGTTGTCCTTGGGAAGAATATTCCATCTAGATTTCTTACAAAGCAGTGAAATGCCAAGTTTGAGCGCAAAAAACAGAAAAAAGAAAAATCAAGAGGCAGAAGCAGTTAATCAAGATGTTTAAAGTGTGAACATCGTATATAATTCCTGAGAACTCCATTTGTGTTTCTTTTTTAAAAAAGAAGCTAAATACTGTTTCTTCCACACAATCTAACCCAATAACCAGCCAAATTTCACCATAGATGAGCTAGGGTTCATGCCAGCCATCTGACCAACACTGTTGTGATTGGTATTACCAACAAATACACCGTTTTTTTATAGCAAAAAAAACACTTCTAATGCTAGAAGCAGTGTAAGTTAAGTGTGAGAATTTGAAACTGGAAGATTGAACAGTGAAAAACAAAACAGGGAACAGGGAAGTTAGCAATACCGATTTGTTGTTGAAGGTGAAAAGCGGCGGCAGAATCCCTGAAAACGCTTTTCGCCGCCCTATCATCTCATCTACGAAGGCCTCTCTCATTGTTTCTCTTCAGATCATAGCAATCCGCTCCATCTCTAGTGTCTAGTTTTTAAAGGGGAGAAGGATGCCCTCCCCATGAGTTCATGACGAATCAAAACCCTAAAAGGACTAAAAAGGCTCTCAACTCTTAGAGCATCTCCAGTGGGGAGTGCCATTTTGGAGTGCCAAATCTCCAAAATGGCACTTTGAATAGTGTAAAAATGGTATTTTTGTTGATGTGTGCTCCAGTGGTAAAAGTCATTTTGGAGAGCCATTTTTTTTTATATTATTTTAAATATAGTATAATTATTTTGTATGTAGTTTAATTATGCAATTAATTATACAATTAATAAGAGTAAGTTATGTAATTAAATAAATGATTTTAAAAAACCCTCCAACATTGATTATATAATTAATAAGAGTAAGTTATATAATTATTAATTTTATATATAAATTTTTACTCTCTTGTTAAGGTATTTGTAAATAAAAATAAATATTTTTGATATAATTATATTATTTTCTAATATATATATTACATTTTATATATATATATATATAAAAGGTGGCCCCAAGGTGGGGCCACCTTTTTTAGCTCTATGTCCCGAGCTGCTACAAATAGCAGCTCGGGAAGGGGATGCCATTTTTACATGGGCAAATGGCATCCCCGCTGGAGCGTCTACAGTAACGAAAAAGAGCTAAAAATATATTAATTAATGGATGGCTTCTCATATAGCAGTCCGCGCTGCGGATGCTCTTAAGTTCATCCATGAGCTTGAGCTTTCTGGGGGCCAAGATATCTCACATCCCTCACATTACGATCAACAAGAAAGCATTCCAATGATTAACTAACGATGTCCTTGATGAAGAATGAGCTTGAGATGTAATTTTACTTAATTAATATTCTACAAGAGGTTATATGTGCTTTGTTTGTCTCACTAATTACTGCTGCCGGCGTAAATCTCAAGGAAAATGAAATTAACAAAGATTCATTTCTTGTGCTGTATCACTTTTGGAATCAAAGCATATAAAATCGAAAACAAACAAATTATTTTTAATAGTTTTATATAATTTTAATGTATCAGAAACAAACTGGAATATCGAAATCTAACCCATCCAAACAAACAAATTATTTTTATTTTTATTACCATGCAGGTCAGCATTGGATATTGACTTCGTTTCAGCAGGCGTTGATACAGAAACGGGGTCCAATCCAAAGATGATATATAGGATTGTTCTTGAACTACAATTAAGATAGCAGGTCTGCAATTATACATTCAAATCTCGTAATTATAGAAAGATCATATTACATCTGCAAAATACGACAAGCTTATCTGTCAGCATTCTAATGGTAATGGACCCGAAACATAGATTAATGAATATACGGATCTCCGGCGGGTTATTTTAGCCGGTGAGAGTGCTGGAGGCACCATAGCCCATTTTGTGGCGGTCCAGGCTGGGGCTGCTGTGGCTATAAAAAAGGTTAATGATAGTGCACCCATATTTTTGTGCTAAGGAGCCAGACAAACTTTGCCAGTATAAATGTCCAACATTTTAACTTAATAATTAAGACATGATAAATTTATTTATTTTTAACTAATATATGAAAAATTCTTTGATATGGAAATATATATTATATTAATTAGTCAGGTTTTTTGGCAGTAGCTTCTATATAAAATATTAATTATTATAAAAATGAAAAAGAAAAAGAAAAAAAGAAGACCACATTAGGCTAGGAATTCAGAAAAAAAAATACAACATTTAGAAAAAGATGACAATAATATAAAATATAAAGAAAATTTATGGCTAGCTTCACATTAATTTTATTTTTCATTCTCTAAGAGTTAGAGGAGAGAAAAAAAGGTCGGTCGACACCGGTTACAAAGATAAAAAAAAAATCAATCGATTGACTTTTATTATTCAAGATATGAAACAATTACATCAGATCCCAAATCAGGATACCATGTACATGACATCTTTATTCGAGGGCTATTTTACTAACGAGACAATATAAGTACAATTATTTCTTCCAATTTTATTTCCAAATAATTTATTTTTAAAAAATAAATATTAAAAAACAAACGAATTGCCAGACTATGATCTGTTAATCATGTCCGCTTTGAAGTATTAGCCTTTTAATTTCCACCAGCTGAATTAGCCTCACGAAGATGCTTCTCCCTCGAGAGTAATTTAGCCAACCTACACGCACCAACAGAACAATAAATATAAATAAATAAATACATCATCATGATGACAACAAGAGTATTATTTATACATACTTTCTGAGAGCCTCTTCATTAGTCATCTTATTGATAGGTTCAAACACTCCAGTGGCCAGATTCACTCTTGAAACTGGTTTCTTCAACAATTCCTCACCCACTTTCACAAGATTCTCCAAATTCTCTTTTGTAGCAACATCCACAGATGAAAGTGTTCCGGTCAACGTGTCATCCTGCATTGATTTTTCACACGTATTATAAGGTTAGATTAATTTCCCCACTTTGCTTCGTCAAGAAATACTTTTGGATGATAAACAGGCACCTGAATTCGAAGATAATTTTCCTCACAGTGAAGGGCTTGAAAAACAGTGGAAATATGAAAATCAACCATGTCAGCACTAGCTTGTGTGAAAACATCAACCAACGGAGTAGAATTATCACTAGTCAACCATCCCAAGAGACCCCATTTAGCTGCTTCTTCTGCATCGTACTTTTCTTCTGATTTTGCTGTACCGGTGCCCAGGGACAGGACCAGAAAGCGGCCAAATTCCATTGGGTTCATGCGGACGGAGTCAGGACCCTCCTGATTGATTGCTTTTGAAACTTCACTGATGGCAACTAAAGTCTGGACAAATTACAAAATAAATGAATGATATAAGATTCCTTGGTTATACAAGCTCAAGATGTGTTTGAAGATTGGTAAATGATCATAAACATACTGGATTGTTTGCTGCCACACCACCATCAATAAGATTGAAATCTCTAACTTTGCCGGATGGATCCTTGGTTTCAAAATAATGGGCAGGAAGATAGGTCGGGGCAGCTGAAGTCCCAATGCAGATATCAGACAAAAGGGCATCTGTTGATGGGTTGTTCTTCAAATTATAGGTAGAAAAGATAGTTGGCTGGAGGCGCTTGATGTCAAAAGTAGGGATCACAATATTTGTCAATGTCTGGTTCAACCGCGTATCTTCCAGCTTTTCCTTGACAATACTTCGCAGGAATTTCCCATCATACTTTGGTCCTCTCAAAGTGTTGACGAGATTTCTAGCAGAGGCAAACGGAGAGCTATTGGCAGACAGTGCTTCAATTAGTGTCTTATTGATAAAAATCAGCTGTAATGCAATAATTCACCATCAGCATTAATTATTACCTGTCTTGAGGAAATATTTTAGGGCAGTTCTCAAGGTAGAAGTCATTGATGTCTTTAGCGGAGAACAAAGGGCGGTTTTGCTTATTCGGTGCCGCTAGCATAGCCGTCACGAGGCCGCCAGTGCTAGTCCCTGAAATCACATCAAAGTAGTCTGCTAGCCTTGCATCTGCACCGTCCAGCTTCTGTCAATTTGAATAGAAAAGATAATCAGTGATACAAAGTAGAGATAAAACTCTGCGGGTGTGAAAAATAATCGAACATTACAATTCTATATACACACACATTTATGCATGCAAGATATTTCATGTCAATTTGACATGCATTATCATACGTGCTAAAAGATCTCGTTTTCTTTTCTACCTGAAGCTCAGACTCTAAAAAGGCAAGGATAGTTCCTGGTATAATGCCTCTTATTCCTCCTCCATCGATGCTAAGAACAGTGATCTGGCTTCCATGAGCCGGAAGTTGAAGGGGAGATATTGGAGTTTGCATGATAGGCATATTGAAGAAAAATGGTGAAAATGTAAAGAGGGAATCAAGAACTGGAAGAGTTGTCCTTAGCGTAAACTTTGCGGGAGCTTGATAAAATGCTGTTAAATGCTATAACCTTGCAATCTGCCAAAGGGGGATGGCGAGGTATTTATAGACTTCTAGCCCTTCATGGTGTTTGAAATTTTCAAATTCCCAATATTTGACTCTCCCAAATTTGACCATTTTGTACTTTCTTGGATCCAACCTATCTGTACTTATCACTAACAGTTCTCAGCTTACACGGTTCAAGTTGGACCACTTACAAATTGTGTCCAAGGGTAGAATTAGAATGGTAGGTATTTTGCTGGAACAAAGATCATTAGTGCAAATGGTTGGATTTGAACATTTTATTTTCCCCAATTTGAATCCTAATGGCCAAGTAAGGTGTAGTTTTATGCTTTCTTTTGGTTCAGGACTTGGAGCAACAGGAAACCGAGTACATAGGAGATGGCTAGCAATCAATTATTTCGGAAGAAACAGCTCCTGTTAGAATCAAAATGGGGTTCTGCAAAAGTTATAACCAAAGGCACCGAAGAGTTAACGGAAGAAAAAGTCGTAGGCAAACTGAATGATTTTATATTGGAGTTTAATCACACAAGCTTGAACTTCTTTTTGGTGAATTTACTTTGTCCAGGTCTACTATATCATTGCAATAACCTTTGAGGAAAGGACCTCAGATTTTTAAATTTCTTTTTGGGTGAATGAACCTACAGAATAAAGGAACAGTTAAGCAGAATGAATCCAACTGGTGGTGGCAAAGTTCCAAAGTAGTTGGGACCAGTTATGGCTGCTTCAGCAAGCAGGGTCTTGGCCTAGCTGTCAAGAAGAGATTGTCCTTACCTCTTAACCCAGATTCAAACTCTCTCATGCATGTCTGTCACCCCGTGGTGTTTTACCTGCTCATTGAGTTTACAGGATATTCAATGAACCTGGGGATTGCACAAGCTAGCCCGAACACCTTGGTTATCAAAAAAAAAAAAATTTGGTTGCTTCATGATATGTGACCAGTCAAACAAAACCATGAATATAATATTGCATTTATAGAAAATTAATTTGATTATCAAACTTAGAATGTGCGTGTGATTATCAATTTGATCACTGAGACTTTTCATTACATCGTCACCTTCATTTTGAATGGCGTCTGTTGAACATTTTCTGAACTTCCAAACATACCGTGCCTAAGAGGTAATTTCACTAGACAAACAATAATTTATCTTAAGCAAAGCTTACTTAATATGTGCAGTTTATTCCAATTCGGACAACAAATTTACGTAGATTATTAATGCTTCTATGAATAGAATAATCTGATTTGGAAGTTCAGCCCCATATATATCAGAACTCAATGGAGTAAGGAAAAGAAGAACTGGAAATATATATATATATATGGAATTGATTGAATAGTAATTAGTACTTCATGATTTTCACAACACAGTTTGGTCTAAGAAATTTACCTGCAAAACCAATTTTGAATGTTATTGTTTTTAATATTATGTTTTCTATTGTATGAGATCGTCGCCTATTACGAATTGAAATTCACATAGTTTGAAGCAAGAAGTTTGATTCATTATTTAGGGTTTTAATCAAAGCATACGCCTTTAGTGTGGCTGACTGACAAGAAAGCCAATAGGATGAAGTGGGATATCTATCAAACAGGCCACTATGCTGCATCAGCCAATCAGTCCGAACTATAATTCACGTCAAGTCTCAACTGCAAGTCTTGGAGTATGTATACATTCTTTTTAATTTAACTCGCATTTGGCTTTCTAATTAAATGGATAAGGAAAAGGCAACATGTATGTAGGGTTTAAATGTCAAAATTCTGATGTTCTTCATGATTTTCACAACACATTTTGGTTGATTAAATTTAGTTGCAAAATTGTATTTCTTATAAAAATACAAGGACCAAAAAGACTTCCTAAGTAACCAAATTTGAACCACGAGGAAGAGCCCATCAACTCAAGGTTAACTAGCGATCACAGACTTGCGTGTGGGCTGGGGTGCACAATGGTTCGCGTGATATCACTCATCCTAGTGTTTCTTTAGCCCAAACAAGTTCAACTTCATAGTTCTTACGGAGTCTCGTGCATTAGGCTAGATACACACCTGCTTAGGGGTTGAAATGTCTTCTACATACCTATTATATATATATATATATAAAAAAAACCAATTGAGTCTAGTCTTTTACTATGTATCTAGACACAAAAAAACTACAAATTGGAATAGTATAATTATGATTTTACCTTGCCAAAAAAATTAATCAAGCGTTCAAATGGAGGTAAAAGTGTTTTTTTATAGGATGGGGATTCAAATGGAGGTAAAAGTGTTTTTTTATGGGATGGG
This sequence comes from Salix caprea, assembly GCA_964035475.1. Taxonomy (NCBI): domain Eukaryota; kingdom Viridiplantae; phylum Streptophyta; class Magnoliopsida; order Malpighiales; family Salicaceae; genus Salix; species Salix caprea. Next base: position 1,737,111 of record OZ037748.1, on the reverse strand, counting down.
GACAAATATTCCGTACAATTTTTTTTTGTTATAGTGTAATGATTATTTTTTCTTCGAAAAACAATCTCTATGTAAGGGGTTGTTTTGTCTTTTTCAATATTATTTTCTCTATTGTATGAGACCGTCGCCTTTTACGAATAGAAATTCACATGTTTTGAAGTAGGACATTTGATTCAGTATTTAGAGTCTTAATCAAAGCATATAATTTAAATGTGCTTGATTGACAAGAAAGTGCTTCAATTTAATAAAGAAATATTTTCAATCCAATGGGATGAAGTGAGACTTCTACCAAACAGGCCACTATGTTGCATCACCTAATCTTTCAAAACTATAATTCACGTGAATTCTCAACTGCAAGTCTTGGAGCATATATGCATTCTTTTGGTTCAACAATTCGAGTACGTAGGAGATGACAAGCAATCAATTATTTATAAAAACAACTCATGCTAACTACAAAATGGGATTTTGCAAAAGTTATAACCAAAGGCAACGACGAATTCTTGTATGAAAATGTGTTAGGCAAACTGTAAGAACAAATAATTGAAAAAGAAACAAAATAAACCATGTTAATAGGATTTTTATGGATGTTTAGTGTTGTTCAATTTTGAGTTAATGCACGATAATTTGTTTTGAATTGATATCATGGTTTATTTGCATATTGTCAATCACGGTCTTCTTCTAGTTTTTAATTTTGGGAAGATCAATTAGCAATTAATTTTGAATCCTCTACTTTTTTTCTAACCTTAAATATTTAATATTTGAAATTATGATCTACACGTGAGGTGATTTTTCAGTATTAAATGGTAAAGTCTTTCAAAATACTTTGTTTGCAAAAGTTAACTTCAAAATGGGATTTTGCAAAAGTTATAACCCAAGGCAACGACGAAGGGATGTTAATATATTTCTTTTATGTCATCAATCCCCTTATCCTATACTCCAAGACCAATTATGTTTCTTAGTAACCAAATATTAAATGACGACTTCCTTTTTTTCTACAGTTAAAAGATAAGAATTCAATTTCCTTTTCATCTATTTTATTCCTTGTAATCATGATATGAGAGGATGATTGTCGCGACATCACACACACGTGTAATAATATTTAAAATTTGAATTGTATTGAATAAAATTATATCACACAAGCACGAAGCTCCTTTTGTTGAAAACTCTTAACTTCCATGCATGAAAATCGTTCGTTAAGTTTTTCAAAAAAAAGAGGACACACGATGGTCAAAAGTTTTCTCAGCAGCCTCGCAGAAGGATAGGGTTTGAGGTCTCAATGACGAAGACGCTGGCTTACGATCCCAAAGGCCTTAGTGGATCAAATCGAAGACTGCTTTGTTGGAAATTAAATCTAAATTGGTTTTCTCGGATACATACAATAATACTTTCGAAATCTTTAAGTAGTTTATTAATTCTTTAGTGTTCTCTTTTGTCCTTCTGCACATTTTTCTGTCTGATTTCTCGTCTATGAGGTTTCGTGTTGCCCATTTCTTTTGTTTCTTCTAATTAAGTTTATGGCTGTTCTAAGTTAGACCATCTGTCCTTGAAGATAATCTTAACTGATCGTCGAGTAGAGACCAATAAACAAAAGATTGCTCAAGTTGAAGCAGAGAGTTATGCGAGGAATAGCCTTTGCCAAGAACATTTCAAAACTTTTGAATTTGGGAATCAAACCGTAAAGTCTTTAATCTTCTAGGGATCTCGAGGATTATATAAAATTGACATGCACAATTGTTGCAAGTTGCATTGAAATCAAGCTTAATAATTTAAATTTTAAAATAATTTTATAACTAATATGATTAAGATTTTTAATAATCAAATAAGATAAAAAACAATTAATTATAAATTTCAAACCATTACCGTTCCTCGATCCTTTCATCTTTCTATTTGCGTCATATTGTTCTCCTCATGAAATGGTGGCTCTACTTTTCTAAGGGCAATGCCCTAAGATCATGGGTGTCCTGAACAAGAGCGCGCATGCAAAGAAATTTCCTTCCTTTTCACGTTAATTATATAATTTATAATTATTTGTTGCTAGGCATGCCAAAAAAAGATGCGTGTCTATGGAATTGTTTTGTTCTTCGTGTTTGGGAGACATGCGTTCTTGTCAACGCAGCGTTTCTTTACACAAATCTTGATATTAAGAAAAATCAATTGTCAAAGAGTGTGTTTGTTTGACTTATAAATACTTACAGATTCGTCCCCAAAGTAGTACCCATTACTCAATTGGCTACGCAAGCAAAAACAACTTCCAATTGGGTCCATCGTCTGTTGGCCATGATCACTCAATTAATTCTATCTATAGAATGTTGCCTTTAAAGTCGTAAGAAACACAACCTATTTGTTTAACATGATATCCTTTGTCATGTATTTAATTTAACATAGGAATCTATTGGGTAATATTGTTTGATAATTGGTGATCCAATATTTGGGAAATAGCTTTGCTTGTGGACCCGGTTGAGAATCACATGATAGTTGGGGGATTAACGAATCCTTTATCCAATTATTTTTGAATTTTAAGTCAAATCAATATATAAATATATTTATTCTCAATAAAATAAATTTTAAATGTTATTGAGTAGAGATGAATTAAGTTTTAAATAAGTAAAATAACTACTCTTGCATTTAAAAAGAAAAATTCTTTAAGAAAAATCTAATCAACTTTAATGTTATGCTTATTGGCACAAAATTTATCGGTAAGAAAATATGAAGTAAAGTTACTCACTGAATGTTTCATAGACACAAAGAGAAAAGTAGTTTTAGTAAATATACATTATTCTATATACTTGTATCAATCTTTTAAACCAATTTATGGGTCTTAAATAAAAGAAAAGGCAGGCTCAAGTGCTTATCCATTTAAGATTTCTCTTTTAGCATTTACGAGCTGATTTGCCCGCTTCGCTGGGCTTTTTTATCTATGTAGAAAATTGAATGATTTTATAAATGTTGTATTTTATTATTTTAATATTTAATTAGTATAATTGTAATTGATAAAGTCTGTTAAAAATGATTTTTTTCAACCAAAATGTGATTGAATATTGCTATTGCTAAAAAACTTTTGATAAAATTTGTTAGAAAATTTGCTAAGAAGGTTAAATGATTTATTAGAAATTTGTTGTCACGGATACTCTGGTAAAAAAAAAAAAAAAAAAGAAACCCGGTAAAAAAAGAACAACTGACTTGGACACTAAAAAATAAAAAATACATGTGGAAAAAAGGTCACAGTTTCTGAAAAGGAAAAAAAAGAGTCTAAAATATAAATTTAACTTCAAAGACAAAGTTTTTTTTATAAGATTTATTCATCATATTATTATATTAAATATATTTAAGAATACCGATATTAATTTTTTTTTTCAAGAAATTGTAGGTCACTTATTTTCTCTGTCTATATATTTTTAGGCGAGACTATTAAATAAATATTAAACACATATACTTAGTCTCATATACTATATAGTGTGATCGAAATGGAAAGTGATTTTTATATTTTTTAATTGTAGAAAACCTAAGTAAATTTGTAAAAAAAAAGATTAGTTGCCTTTTTTCCCTAATAATATTAGATCTTACACATTATAAATAAAAATATTGAAATTGTTTTTCAAAAAATAAATATAATTTTTTTGCGTGCTATAATTACTTATTTACCGTCAAAAAAGAACAGTGTAGTTGAAACGGAAAGTGCCTCATATATTTTTTAATTGTAGATAATCTAGGCAAATTTGTTTACCTTTTGTTTTTTTGAGCTGTATTTTTTCCCGGGTAATATTAGATCTTAAATATTAAAAATCCAATTTTTTGATTTTTTTTTAAGAAATAAACTTTAACAAAAGAGCACAAAAGTAAAATTCAAAGCCAATTTTTATTTTATTTTATAAGATTTATTCATCATATTATTATATTAAATTTATTTAAGAATGCTGATATTAATTTTGTTAACCCAAAAAATCCGAGGTCATTTTTTTTTATCTCTTTATATACTTTTAGGCGATAATATGCAATAAATATTAAAACATATAATAATGACTTGTTTGCTGTTTAAAAGGAACAGTGTAATCGAGACAAAAGTGACTTGTATCGTTTTTTAATTGTAGATAACCTAGGTAAATTTGTTTATTTGTTTTTCTTGAGTTGTCTTTTATCTCCAGTAATATTAGATATAAAATGACTATTGCTATTATTGCAAAAACAATTAAAATTATCAAATTATCCCGGAAAAAAAAACACTCATAAACATTAACAAAAGAGTAAGCAAGAAAAAGAATATATTATTATTATTATTATTATTATTATTATTATTATTATTATTATTATTATTATTATTATTATTATTATTATGTTAATAATGGAAAATAAAACACAAATATCAATTTATCAAGGGATGAAAATCAAAAATTAAAACTATAAGGGCCAAAATGAAAATTCAATATATTATCAATTTCAATAACAGGATCCAATTGAAGAAATCGAAACTTATGTACTGTATTTATTGAATAATTTAAACCGAATCTGAAAATTAAAAGAAGGAGGACCGAACTGAAACATTGACATCCAATCAATTCCAATTGGAGGACCCAATCGAACTAAATCAAAACTTATGCAACCAAAATCAGGACAAAAAACAAAATCAAAAGTCAAGGGACTGAAGTAAAAAGCATCATAAAATGGGGGACTCTCCTGCACTTTGACGTGCAGGAGAGAGAGAGAAATGTGGCCGGCGGCTTTAACCGGTCCCCGGCGCGTCCACAGATATATTGATGGTAAACGCGCCACAGCGGGAGGAAGAACACGACTAGAAGAACCGCTCTGGACGTCGGAATCTCGTCTCCGTCCACCGTATGACGTCGCACGTGCCACCTAAACAGGGCGTGGGGCGTGAAACAGGTAGGCGCGTGTGACACACGCTCTGACAATAAACGCGGAAAAAAATAAAAAAATATGGTCAATTACCGGATAGCCCCTGGAACGAAATCTATGTTTTTGTCTTATGCGGGCCTAGAACCGTAATTAGCCATTTTAAATAAATTAAAAAAAAAACATGCGGCGGACCGGACCAGACCGGTCCGGTCCGTACACGTGCAATTACATGAATGACCCTGACCCTCAACGCTTTTTACCCTCACCCCGAGCGCTATTTTGTCTTATTACCGGGGCTGAAATCTTCGGAACACTGTTCATTGAAGAAAAAAAAAAAGGCAGACGAACAGCCACGACGCACGGCCGAAAAATAGCCAGTCCACAGTGAATTGTCTCTATGTCTACAGTACGAACCTGAGCTCTTTTAGCTATTGTGTAATTATTTTTGAACTAGCTAGCAAATGACATGTTGCTTCTATCTTCAATGGCTAAAAAAGTACTCTTGCAATTTTTTGGTCTAAAAAACCCATTTCTACAATTTGACTTGAACATATTAAAAAAAAAACACCTTAAAAATCTAAAAAAATGATATATGAAACCCAAAATAAGAAGAAATAAATTCAAAAACTGAAAGTCAACTCAAAACAAAAACAAAACCTTCATGAACCCAAATCTACTTTCTAATGCAAGATGAAGGAAAATAATATCGGAGAGGGTTCCAATTTAGTACACGTTAGAGGAGAAGAACTTCGAGGAAAAATGATAAATTATTTAGGATTAGCTTACTTGTAAATCAAAATTAAACTTTTTTTAATGATTTTAATAGCATGTCCCGACATCAAAATCAAAATGCTCTTCGTTCCCTATAAGAATAAATAAATAAATTATTATTCTAAAATTGAAAATAAGTGATGTTTATACTATATAGATTATTAATTCAGTTATTATTTGATATTTTATTTTGAAGAACAGAATCTGTTTGCAATTTATTTGATAAAAAAGATTTCCCGATCTGATTCAGAAACTAACAATTTTGATCATCCCCATTTCACTAGGAATCTGACATAAGAAAGTGGGCTCTAGAATCCACTAAAAGTTCTGATCAATTTTGAATATGTCATGAATCACATAATATAGTTGGGATGGTCAGATGTTACATGAAATCAAATTAGATTCAAAGTTTAAATAGGAAGAACAATTTGATATTAGAAAAGAATTGTCACAACAACAAAATCCTAAAGGATTCATCCAACCTTAAAGACTAGATAAAAAAAGAATGACTTTAGCTTTATGAAAATTCATAATTGGTCTAAGAATCCTAACAATTTCGGCAACACAGGAGAAGAATAAGAAAAACAGAAAGTAACAAAGACAGGGTTTGAAAAAATATCAAGTAACGATGAGCTAAACTCATGCATTTTTTTTCAAAGGGGAGTACGCCATTTCCAGCACGTGAGGTCTAGAATGAGTACCAACAACCCCTATATTAACAACAATTTTTATTTTGATCTAAAAGTATTAGTTTTGCATTTTTTGAGAGTTATAGAATAAGAAAAACAGAAAACACAAGACAGGGTTCGAAAAAACAAATATCAATCGATTGAGTTTTATTATTCAAGGTATGAAACAATTACATAAGATCCCAAATCAGGATACCATGTACATGACATCTTTATTCGAAGGCTATTTTACAAAGGAGACAATCAAAGTACAATTATTTCTTCCAATTTTATTTCCAAATAATTTATTTTTAAAAAATAAAAATTAAAAAACAAACGAATTGCCAGACTATGATCTGTTAATCATGTCCGCTTTGAAGTATTAGCCTTTTAATTTCCACCAGCTGAATTAGCCCCACGAAGATGCTTCTCCCTCGAGAGTAATTTAGCCAACCTACACGCACCAACAGAACAATAAATATAAATAAATATATAAATAATCAAGATGAAAGGAAGAGTATTATTTACACATACTTTCTGAGAGCCTCTTCGTTAGTCATCTTATCGATAGGTTCAAAGACTCCAGTGGCCAGATTCACTCTTGAAACTGGTTTCTTCAACAATTCCTCACCCACTTTCACAAGATTCTCCAAATTCTCTTTTGTAGCAACATCCACAGATGAAAGTGTTCCGGTCAACGTGTCATCCTGCATTGATTTTTCACACGTATTATAAGGTTAGATTAGTTTCCCCACTTTGGTTCGTGATTAAATATAGTGGATGATAACATTAGCATGATAAAGAGGCACCTGTATTCGAAGATAATTTTCCTCACAGTTAAGGGCTTGAAAAACAGTGGAAATATGAAAATCAACCATGTCAGCACTAGCTTGTGTGAAAACATCAACCAACGGAGTAGAATTATCACTAGTCAACCATCCCAGGAGGCCCCATTTAGCTGCTTCTTCTGCATCGTACTTTTCTTCTAATTTTGCTGTACCGGTGCCCAGGGACAGGACCAGAAAGCGGCCATATTCCATTGGGTTCATGCGGACGGAGTCAGGACCCTCCTGATTGATTGCTTTTGAAACTTCACTGATGGCAACTAAAGTCTGGACAAATTACAAAATAAATGAATGATGTAAGATTCCTTGGTTATACAAGCTCAAGATGTGTTTGAAGATTGGTAAATGATCATAAACATACTGGATTGTTTGCTGCCACACCACCATCAATAAGATTGAAATCTCTAACTTTGCCGGATGGATCCTTGGTTTCAAAATAATGGGCAGGAAGATAGGTCGGGGCAGCTGAAGTCCCAATGCAGATATCAGACAAAAGGGCATCTGTTGATGGGTTGTTCTTCAAATTATAGGTAGAAAAGATAGTTGGCTGGAGGCGCTTGATGTCAAAAGTAGGGATCACAATATTTGTCAATGTCTGGTTCAACCGCGTATCTTCCAGCTTTTCCTTGACAATACTTCGCAGGAATTTCCCATCATACTTTGGTCCTCTCAAAGTGTTTACGAGTTTTCTAGCAGAGGCAAACGGAGAGCTATTGGCAGACATTACTTCAATTAGTGCCTTTATTGATAAAAATCAGGTGGAATGCAGTAATTCACCATCAGCATTAATTATTACCTGTCTTGAGGAAATATTTTAGGGCAGTTCTCAAGGTAGAAGTCATTGATGTGTTTAGCAGAGAACAAAGGGCGGTTTTGCTTATTCGGTGCCGCTAGCATAGCCGTCACGAGGCCGCCAGTGCTAGTCCCTGAAATCACATCAAAGTAGTCTGCTAGCCTTGCATCTGCACCGTCCAGCTTCTGTCAATTTGAATAGAAAAAATAATCAGTGATACAAAGAAGAGATAAAACTCTGCGCGTGTGAAAAATAATCGAACATTACAATTCTATACACACACACATTGATGCATGCAAGATATTTTATGTCAATTTGACATGCATTATCATACGTGCTAAAAGAGCTCGTTTTCTTTTCTACCTGAAGCTCAGACTCTAAAAAGGCAAGGATAGTTCCTGGTATAATGCCTCTTATTCCTCCTCCATCGATGCTAAGAACAGTGATCTGGCTTCCATGAGCCGGAAGTTGAAGGGGAGATATTGGAGTTTGCATGATAGGCATATTGAAGAAAAATGGTGAAAGTGTAAAGAGGGAATCAAGAACTGGAAGAGATGTCCTTAGCGTAAACTTTCCGGGAGCTTGATAAGATAGCTAGTATACTCAAATATTGCTGTTAAATGCTATAACCTTGCAATCTGCCAAAGGGGGATGGCGAGGTATTTATAGACTTCTAACCCTTCATGGTTTTTGGAATTTTCAAATTCCCAATATTTGACTCTCCCAAATTTGACCATTTTGTACTTTCTTGGATCCAACCTATCTGTACTTATCACTAACAGTTCTTAGCTTACACGGTTCAAGTTGGACCACTTACAAATTGTGTCCAAGGGTAGAATTAGAATGGTAGGTATTTTGCTGGAACAAAGATCATTAGTGCAAATGGTTGGATTTGAACATTTTATTTTCCCCAATTTGATTCCTAATGGCCAAGTAAGGTGTAGTTTTATGCTTTCTTTTGGTTCAGGACTTGAAGCAACAGGAAACCGAGTACATAGGAGATGGCTAGCAATCAATTATTTCTGAGGAAACAGCTCCTGTTAGAATCAAAATGGGGTTCTGCAAAAGTTATAACCAAAGGCACCGAAGAATTCATGGAAGAAAAAGTCGTAGGCAAACTGTATGATTTTATATTGGAGTTTAATCACACAAGCTTGAACTTCTTTTTGATGAATTTACTTTGTCCAGGTCTACTATATCATTGCAATAACCTTTGAGGATAGGACCTCAGATTTTTAAATTTCTGTTTGGGTGAATGAACCTACAGAATAAAGGACCAGTTAAGCAGAATGAATCCCATTGGTGGTGGCAAAGTTCCAAAGTAGTTGGGACCAGTTTGGCTTCCCCTTCCTCATCAATATATGCAATTATGGCTGCTTCATGTTATGTGACCGATCAAACAAAACCATGAATATAATATTGCATTTTTGGAAAATTAATTTGATTATCAACCTTAGAATGTGCGTGTGATTATCAATTTGATCACTGCGACTTTTCATTACATCGTCACCTTCATTTTGAATGGCGTCTGTTGAACATTTTCTGAACTTCCAAACATACCGTGCCTGACTGGCAAGAAAGCCAATAGGATGAAGTGGGATATCTATCAAACGCGCCACTATGTTGCATCAGCCAATCAGTCCGAACTATAATTCACGTGAAGTCTCAACTGCAAGTCTTGGAGTATGTATACATTCATTTGGCTTTGTAATTGAATGGACAAGGAAAAGGCAACATGTATGTAGGGTTTAAATGTCAAAATTCTGAAGTTCATGATTTTCACAACACATTTTGGTTTATTAAATTTACTTGCAAAATTGTAATTCTTATGAAAATACAAGGACAAAAAAGACTTCCTAAGTAACCAAATTTGAACCACGAGGAAGAGCCCGTCAACTCAAGGTTAACTAGGTATCACACACTTGCGTATGGGCTGGGGTGCACAATGATTCGCGTGATATCACTCATCCTAGTGCTTCTCTAGCCCAAACAAGTTCAACTTCATAGTTCTTATGGAGTCTCGTGCATTAGACTGGATACACACGTGGTTAGGGGTTGAAATGTCTTCTACATACTAATTATAAAAAATATGAAACCAATTGAGTCTAGTCTTTTACTATGTATCTATACACAAAAAAACTATAGATTCGAATAATATAATTACAATTTTACATTCCCAAAAAAAAATGATTAAGCATGCAAATAGAGGTAAAAATGTTTGTTATGGGATGGGGACAAATATTCCAAACTTTTTTTTTGTTACAGTGTAATGATTAGTTTTTCTTTGAAAAAAAAATCTATATCTAAGGGGTTGTTGTTAAGGAACCATCTCACCTAAAAGCTTAAGCTTGTAAGTGAGGCCCCATAATATGATTTATATTATTCTCTAACACACCCCCTCAGATGAAAGCTCTTTGGGCTTGAAACTTGCACGGGCCCACGTCACCTTGTGCTTGGTTTTTATCAAATAGAATGGGGGTAGTGAGATTCGAACTCGTGATCGCTGGGTCAACAAGGCTCTGATACCATGCTAAAGAACCATCTCACCTAAAAGTTTAAGCTTGTAAGTGAAGCCCCATAATATGATTTATATTATTCTCTAACAGTTGTTTTGTCTTTTTCAATATTGTTTTTTCTGTTGTATGAGACCGCCGCCTTTTACGAATAGAAATTCACATGTTTTGAAGTAGGACATTTGATTCAATTTTTAGAGTCTTAATCAAAGCATATAATTTAAATGTGCTTGATTGACAAGAAAGTGCTTCAATTTAATAAAGAAATATTTTCAATCCAATGGGATGAAGTGAGACTTCTACCAAACAGGCCACTATGTGGCATCACCTAATCTTTCCAAACTATAATTCTCGTGAAGTCTCAACTGCAAGTCTTGGAGCATATATGCATTCTTTTGGTTTAACAATTCGAGTACGTAGGAGATGACAAGCAATCAATTATTTATAAAAACAACTCATGCTAATTTCAAAATGGGATTTTGCAAAAGTTATAACCAAGGGCAACGACGAATTCTTGTATGAAAATGTGTTAGGCAAACTGTAAGAACAAATAACTGTCATTAGAATAAAACAAAAAAATAATTGAAAAAGAAAACAAAATAAACCATGTTAATAGAATTTTTATGGATGTTTAGTGTTGTTCGATTTTGAGTTAATGCACGATAATTTGTTTTGAATTGATATCATGGTTTATTTGCATATTGTCAATCACGGTCTTCGTCTAGTTTTTAATTTTGGGAAGATCAATTTGCAATTAATTTTGAATCCTCTACTTTTTTTCTAACCTTAAATATTTAATATTTGAAATTATGATCTACACGTGAGGTGATTTTACAGTATTAAATGGTAAAGTCTTTCAAAATACTTTGTTTGCAAAAGTTAACTTCAAAATGGGATTTTGCAAAAGTTATAACCCAAGGCAACGACGAAGGGATGTTAATATATTTCTTTTATGTCATCAATCCCCTTATCCTATACTCCAAGACCAATTATGTTTCTTAATAACCAAATATTAGATGATGACTTCCTTTTTTTTCTACAGTTAAAAGATAAGAATTCAATTTCCTTTTCATCTATTTTATTCCTTGTAATCATGATATGAGAGGATGATTGTCGCGACATCACACACGTGTAATAATATTTAAAATTTGAATTGTATTGAATGAAACTATATCACTCAACCATGAAGCTCCTTTTGTTGAAAACTCTTAACTTCCATGCATGAAAATCGTTCGTTAAGTTTTTTCAAAAAAAAGAGGACACACGATGGTCACAGAAGGATAGGGTTTGAGGTCTCAATGACGAAGACGCTGGCTTTACGATCCCAAAGGCCTTAGTGGATCAAATCGAAGACTGCTTTGTTGGAAAATTAAATCTAAATTGGTTTTCTCGGATACATACAATAATACTTTCGAAATCTTTAATTTCTTTTGTCCTTCTGCACATTTTTCTGTCTAATTTCTCGTCTATGAGGTTTCGTGTTGCCCATTTCTTTTGTTTCTTCTAATTAAGTTTATGGCTTTTCTAAGTTAGACCATCTGTCCTTGAAGATAATCTTAACTGATCGTCGAGTAGAGACCAATTAACAAAAGATTGCTCAAGTTGAAGTAGAGAGTTATGCGAGGAATAGCCTTTGCCAAGAACATTCAAAACTTTTGAATTTGGAAATCAAACCGTAAAGTCTTTAATCTTCTAGGGATCTCGAGGATTACATAAAATTGACATGCACAATTGTTGCAAGTTGCATTGAAATCAAGCTTAATAATTTAAATTTAAAAATAATTTTCTAACTAATATGATTAAGAATTTTAATAATCAAATAAGATAAAAACAATTAATTATAAATTTCAAACCATTACCGTTCCTCCTTTCATCTTTCTATTTGCGTCATATTGTTATCCTCATGAAATGGTGGCTCTACTTTTATAAGGGCAATGCCCTAAGATCATGGGTGTCCTGAACAAGAGCATGCAAAGAAATTTCCTTCCTTTTCACGTTAATTATATAATTTATAATTATTTGTTGCTAGGCATGCCAATTTAAACATGCGTGTGTCTATGGAATTGTTTTGTTCTTCGTGTTTGGGAAACATGCGTTCTTGTCAACGCAGCGTTTCTTTACACAAGTCTTGATATGAAGAAAAATCAATTGTCAAAGAGTGTGTTTGTTTGACTTATAAATACTTACAGATTCGTCCCCCAAGTAGTACTCATTACTCTATTGGCTACGCAAGCAAAAACAACTTCCAATTGGGTCCATCGTCTGTCGGGCATGATCACTCAATTAATTCTATCTATAGAATGTTGCCTTTAAAGTCGTAAGAAACACAACCTATTTGTTTTAAAATAGTAGTTTTAGTAAATATACATTTTACTATATACTTGGAGCGCGCTACGGCATGTATCAATCTTTTAAACCTATTTACGGGTCTTAAATAAAAGAAAAGGCAGGCTCAAGTTCTTATCCATTTAAGATTTCTCTTTTAGCATTTATTATTTTTGAACTAGCTAGCAAATGACATGTTGCTTCTATCTTCAATGGCTAAAAAAGTAATCTTGCATTTTTTTGGTCTAAAATACCCATTTCTACAATTTGACTTGAACATATTAAAAAAAAAAAAAACACCTTAAAAATCTAAAAAAATGATATATGAAACCCAAAATAAGAAGAAATAAATTCAAAAACTGAAAGTCAACTCAAAACAAAAAACAAAACCTTCATGAACCCAAATCTACTTTCTAATGCAAGATGAAGGAAAATAATATCGGAGAGGGTTCCAATTTAGTACACGTTAGAGGAGAAGAACTTCGAGGAAAAAATAATAAATGATTTATGATTAGCTTACTTGTAAATCAAAATTAAACTTTTTTTTAATGATTTTAATAGCATATCCCGACATCAAAATCAAAATGTTCTTTGTTACCTATAAGAATAAATAAATAAATAAAGTATTATTATAAAATTGAAAATAAGTGATGTTTATATTATATAGATTATTAATTAAGTTATTATTTGATATTTTGTTTTGAAGAAGAGAATCTATCCGCAATTTATTTGATAAAAAAAATCTTCCGATCTGATATGAAAACTGACAATGCCGATCATCCCCATTTTCACTAGGAATCTGACAGAAAGAAGTGGGCTCTAGGATCCACTAAAAGTTCAGATCAATTTTGAACATGTCTTGGATCACATAATATAGTTGGGATGGTCAGATGTTGCATGAAATCAAATCAGATTCAAAATTTAAATAGGAAGAACAATTTGGTATTAGAAAAGAATTTTCACAACAACAAAATCCTAAATGATTCATCCAACCTTAAAGATTAGATAAAAAAGAAATGACTTTAGCTTTATGAAAATTCTTAATTGGTCTAAGAATCCTAACAATTTCGGCAGCAAAAAGTGGAGGCAGGATAAGAAAAACAGAAAGCAACAACGACAGGGTTTGAAAAAATATTTTTATTCTCTACTTTGTCCATCATCAAGTAACGATGAGCTAAACTCATGCATTTGTTTTCAAAAAGGTGTACGCCATTTCCAGCACGCAAGGTCTAAAATGAGTAACAACAGCCCCTATATTAACAACAATTTTTATTTTGATTTAAAAGTATTATTTTTGCATTTCTTGAGAGTTATAGAATAAGAAAAACAGAAAACACAAGACAGGGTTCGAAAAAACAAATATCAATTACAACGCTAAAAAAAAAATCAATCGATTGAGTTTTATTATTCAAGGTATGAAACAATTGTATCGGATCCCAAATCAGGATACCATGTACATGACATCTTTATTCGAAGGCTATTTTACAACGTAGACAATATAAGTACAATTATTTCTTCCAATTTTATTTCCAAATAATTTATTACTTAAAAAATAAAAATTAAAAAACAAACGAATTGCCAGACTATGATCTGTTAATCATGTCCGCTTTGAAGTATTAGCCTTTTAATTTCCACCAGCTGAATTAGCCTCACGAAGATGCTTCTCCCTCGAGAGTAATTTAGCCAACCTACACGCACCAACAAAACAATAACTATAAATAAATAAATAAATAAATATATAAATAATCAAGATGAAAGGAAGAGTATTATTTACACATACTTTCTGAGAGCCTCTTCGTTAGTCATCTTATTGATAGGTTCAAACACTCCAGTGGCCAGATTCACTCTTGAAACTGGTTTCTTCAACAATTCCTCACCCACCTTCACAAGATTCTCCAAATTCTCTTTTGTAGCAACATCCACAGATGAAAGTGTTCCGGTCAACGTGTCATCCTGCATTGATTTTTCACACGTATTATAAGGTTAGATTAGTTTCCCCACTTTGCTTCGAGAATAAATATAGTGGATGATAACATTAGCATGATAAACAGGCACCTGAATTCGAAGATAATTTTCCTCACAGCTAAGGGCTTGAAAAACAGTGGAAATATGAAAATCAACCATGTCAGCACTAGCTTGTGTGAAAACATCAACCAACGGAGTAGAATTATCACTAGTCAACCATCCCAAGAGACCCCATTTAGCTGCTTCTTCTGCATCGTACTTTTCTTCTGATTTTGCTGTACCGGTGCCCAGGGACAGGACCAGAAAGCGGCCAAATTCCATTGGGTTCATGCGGACGGAGTCAGGACCCTCCTGATTGATTGCTTTTGAAACTTCACTGATGGCAACTAAAGTCTGGACAAATTACAAAATAAATGAATGATATAAGATTCCTTGGTTATACAAGCTCAAGAAGTATTTGAAGATTGGTAAATGATCATAAACATACTGGATTGTTTGCTGCCACACCACCATCAATAAGATTGAAATCTCTAACTTTGCCGGATGGATCCCTGGTTTCAAAATAATGGGCAGGAAGATAGGTCGGGGCAGCTGAAGTCCCAATGCAGATATCAGACAAAAGGGCATCCGTTGATGGGTTGTTCTTCAAATTATAGCTAGAAAAGATAGTTGGCTGGAGGCGCTTGATGTCAAAAGTAGGGATCACAATATTTGTCAATGTCTGGTTCAACCGCGTATCTTCCAGCTTTTCCTTGACAATACTTCGCAGGAATTTCCCATCATACTTTGGTCCTCTCAAAGTGTTTACGAGTTTTCTAGCAGAGGCAAACGGAGAGCTATTGGCAGACAGTACTTCAATTAGTGTCTTATTGATAAAAATCAGCTGTAATGCAATAATTCACCATCAGCATTAATTATTACCTGTCTTGAGGAAATATTTTAGGGCAGTTCTCAAGGTAGAAGTCATTGATGTCTTTAGCAGAGAACAAAGGGCGGTTTTGCTTATTCGGTGCCGCTAGCATAGCCGTCACGAGGCCGCCAGTGCTAGTCCCTGAAATCACATCAAAGTAGTCTGCTAGCCTTGCATCTGCACCATCCAGCTTCTGTCAATTTGAATAGAAAAGATAATCAGTGATACAAAGAAGAGATAAAACTCTGCGCGTGTGAAAAATAATCGAAAATTACAATTCTATATACACACACATTGATGCATGCAAGATATTTCATGTCAATTTGACATGCATTAATATCGTACGTGCTAAAAGAGCTCGTTTTCTTTTCTACCTGAAGCTCAGACTCTAAAAAGGCAAGGATAGTTCCTGGTATAATGCCTCTTATTGCTCCTCCATCGATGCTAAGAACAGTGATCTGGCTTCCATGAGCCGGAAGTTGAAGGGGAGATATTGGAGTTTGCATGATAGGCATTTTGAAGAAAAATGGTGAAAATGTAAAGAGGGAATCAAGAACTGGAAGAGTTGAAGAGCCTTAGCGTAAACTTTCCGGGAGCTTGATAAGAGATAGCTAGTATACTCAAATATTGCTGTGAAATGCTATAACCTTGCAATCTGCCAAAGTGTATTTATAGACTTCTAACCCTTCATGGTTTTTGGAATTTTCAAATTCTCAATATTTGACTCTACCAAATTTGACCATTTTGTACTTTCTTGGATCCAACCTATCTGTACTTATCACTAACAGTTCTTAGCTTACACGGTTCAAGTTGGACCACTTACAAATTGTGTCCAAGGGTACAATTGAAAATTTCAAATTCTCAAATCAAAGAAAGAAGACGCTAGAATTAGAATGGTAGGTATTTTCCTGGAACAAAGATCATTAGTGCAAGTGGTTGGATTTGAACATTTTATTTTCCCCAATTTGAATCCTAATGGCCAAGTAAGGTGTAGTTTTATGCTTTCTTTTGGTTCAGGACTTGAAGCAACAGGAAACCGAGTTCATAGGAGATGGCTAGCAATCAATTATTTCGGAGGAAACAGCTCCTGTTAGAATCAAAATGGGGTTCTGCAAAAGTTATAACCAAAGGCACCGAAGAATTCACGGAAGAAAAATTCGCAGGCAAACTGTATGATTCTACAGAGGAATTATTGGAGTTTAATCACACAAGCTTGAGCTTCTTTTTGATGAATTTACTTTGTCCAGGTTTACTATATCATTGAAATAACCTTTGAGGATAGGACCTCAGATTTTTAAATTTCTTTTTGGGTGAATGAACCTACAGAATAAAGAACCATCATAAATTGAAGAAAAGATGATCTCCATTACGTGCTTATAGGATGCACCCAGAAATTTGCCAGTTTTCCTCCTTGCACTTTTACGATAGCAAGTTGATGAACGGAGAGCAAATGTCAAACAAATCAGCATCATTTCATGAGATTGGGGTTCTTGGCCCTTATTTATTCTATGACATTACAGACGGCCAGGAGCTTCGCGGTAAAAAAATTCTGGTGCATCAGCTCTTATAATGAACGTGAGGCTGAAGCTGCAGTTGAGCTGCTACGATTTTTCAAAAGGAGGTACTCATCCGAGTTTTGTTGGTGGTAGAATTGGCATCATAACTCCATATAAGTGCCAGCTCTCACTTCTGCGCTCTCGTTTCTCTAGTGCATTTGGATCATCTGTTGTTGCTGATATGGAGTTCAATACTGTTGATGGCTTTCGGGGTCGAGAGGTTGATATACTGATACTTTCCACTGTTAGAGCAGCTGATTTAAGTTCATCTATGAATGGATTGAGCTCCAACGGTATTGGGTTTGTCGCTGATGTAAGACGGATGAATGTTGCCCTGACAAGAGCCAAGCTCTCGCTTTGGATTTTGGGTAATGCGAGGACCTTGCAGACGAACCAGAACTGGGCAGCTCTAGTAAAGGATGCTAAAGAGAGGAATTTGGCCATCTCAGCGAAACAACCATATGAATCCTTGCTTGAAACAGCTCCTAGGGATGCTCGCAAGAGAGAAAGTATTAATAATCATTCAAGACTGTCTAGGCATGCTGAAAATTCTAGAAGCAATGGCAAACTAGGCAAACAAAATGAGTAGAAAGTGCACAGAGATAAAAAACTCTATTCGTTCTGTGACCCGATGCCGTAGTATTGTTGCGGGAGACGGTAATGATTTTTATATCCAAAGTAGCAAAAGAAAAGCAAGAGAGGAACATGATCTTCCAAGGAAAATGGATGTCAAGTCTGTAATTCCAGGGAATCTGTTACTGGTGGTGAAAGCAAGGGAAGAGAAAGAAGCGAGAAGAAATTTGACTCCTGTAAGAAGAAAGATAAATATGCAAATTCAGAGAGTTCTAGGGAGCGTTCTGAACATGAACTAGGTGATGGCCATAAAAATCTGAAATTGAGCAGGGGAATAGAAAAATCTATTGAAGGTAAGACAAGCCAGAAGAATTTGGAGAGTTCTACATCCTCAGATGAAGGCAGCCTCAAAAGCAAAGAGGTCAATGATGCTGATACCAGAAGATAAACCAGCTCATTGCTGCTCAATTGAAGGAGAAATAGATGGAAACCCTTGGTACTACGATATCAATAATTTCATACAAAACCCTGGGGGCATCCAAAAAGAGAAGAAAACCTTGAGGAGGTTAACGATGGATGTTTACCTTGATGGGGAGGTTTTTGTATAAGAGGTCATCTGATGGTACTTTGCTGAGATGCTTAGATGGAGTTGAAGCTAGAAACGCGTTACGAGAAGTCCATGAAAGGATTCGCTCAACCCATACTAATAGGCATGATGGTTAGGAAAATGCAAAGAAATGGTTATTTCTGGATGACATTAGAGAAGGATTGCATCGACTATGTCCGCAAGTGTCATAAGTGTCAAGTCCGTGGTGACAAAAATCAATGCCCCTCCAGCTCTTATGTTCAACTTGATATCT
Organism: Salix caprea; assembly: GCA_964035475.1. Taxonomy (NCBI): domain Eukaryota; kingdom Viridiplantae; phylum Streptophyta; class Magnoliopsida; order Malpighiales; family Salicaceae; genus Salix; species Salix caprea. The sequence continues at coordinate 1,718,481 of OZ037748.1, read as the reverse complement.
CCGTGGATTTTTACATTGTGGGGAATGGATGTGATTGGGCCTATCAACCAAAAGCCATGGTCATAGGTTTATTCTCGTGGCTATCGACTACTTCACAAGATGGGTAGAAGTTGGGTCATTTGCTCATGTAACGCAAAAGGTGTTGAAGAAATTTGTTGAAGGAGATTTGATATGTCGATATGGACCACCAGAAAAGATCATAACTGATAATGCTCAGAACTTCAATGGAAGATTAATGATAGAACTCTGCGCTAAATGGAAAATCAAGCAACCCCACACTTGGGGGCATGGTCAGATTTGGATAAAAGCAAAGATCATCGCAGATAGCCCATAATAAGCAAGGCGCTTGCGTTTGAGTGGTTGAATGAGCCATCCAATCAGAGAAGCCTGCAAAGCTTTGGAGATTAGGCAAAGGCATCCTGTTGATAATGGAGCATCAGAGAAAAGGGCCTATGTTTCTAAAGAAGTAACAAAAGCATGCATTTTATTGTCATAACACTAACCTGACAGGAAAGGTGTGGCGAAAGCTGATGTGATTTTGAGTTTTGGAAAATATGGAGAAGCAGAATCTCAGGTCAGCAAAATCACGGAAGATGAATTGAGATCGATGATGAATGGAAGATCGATGTTGCTCGAGCCGGGTCGGTCACCCAGAAAAATGAGACCACGGGTCGGTCACCCATCAAATGAGACCATGCTAGCCGGGTCGGTCACCCAGAAAAATGAGACCACGGGTCGGTCACCCATCGAATGAGGCCATGCTAACCGGGTCGGTCACCGATCGAATGAGGCCATGCTAACCGGGTCGGTCACCGATCGAATGAGGCCATCCTAACCGGGTCGGTCACCCATCGAATGAGGCCATCCTAACCGGGTCGGTCACCCATCGAATGAGGCCATGCTAACCGGGTCGGTCACCCATCGAATGAGGCCATACTAACCGGGTCGGTCACCCATCCAATGAGGCCATGCTAACCGGGTCGGTCACCCATCGAATGAGGCCATACTAACCGGGTCGGTCACCCATCAAATGAGGCCATGCTAACCGGGTCGGTCACCCAGAAAAATGAGACCACGGGTCGGTCACCCATCAAATGAGGCCATACTAACCGGGTCGGTCACCCATCAAATGAGGCCATGCTAACCGGGTCGGTCACCCAGAAAAATGAGACCTTGCTAACCACTAACCGGGTCGGTCACCCAGAAAAATGAGACCCTTCATATCTAGCTTGGGTAGGTCACCCAGAAAAACGAGACCCATATCCTTCATTTTGTTTTTCTTTACAACGCTTACTATTTAAAGTCTTACAAGACTTCAGTCGTAAGCATTGTAAAGAGGGGGCATCTGTTGCTACCCAATTTTTGACTCTTTATTTTTCGAAAAGAAAAGTATTTCAAAAATAGATTTTGGGTTCAAGGGCGAAATCGGGCAATTTGGAGTTTAATGGCCGATTGAGGGTTAAATCGCGAAAATCAGGAGCCGAGGACCAGTTTAGAAAGTCGCGCAAAGTCAAGGTTGAGATTGAATTTTTGATGGGATTTAATTGCATAAAAAGTTTAAATCCAATTGGGTGCATTTTTAGAATTTTTAAAGGACCAAATCATATTTTTACCTTCTTTTGATTTTTTGAAATATGCATAAAAAAGGAAGCATGCACTGTTCCGGCATGCATTTGCATTGATTTTTTTAGGCGCATTGATCGACAGATCAATCGAAATTTCCTTCCTTTTTCTCAATTTGATTTTCTTCCCAATTCACAGTGATCTCGGCAGATCATTCAAGTCAACCGTGATTTTCTTCCCAAATGTATTTCCAGCGTGATCTCTTTCCCTTTTTATCGATTTGCTTAGCTGTTTTGATACTGCATTTAAACGTGATCACTGCGAACTTGGTTCTTCTCGGCTATAAATAGAGGTCTGCACGGAGAAGAAAGGGGAGGAGAAAGGAGATTTACGTGAGTGAGAAATATAGTGTTAAGGGCGCAGAAAATAGAGAGAATGGCAGAATCACTTACCTAAAAATTTTGAGTCAATCTTCTTCCTGCTCTCCCCATTGTTTTTATCTTGTTTACTCTGCCTCTCTCTCTAAAACCAGGGGAGCATCCGTCTCTCTTTCCCTCTCGGTTCACCAACGCCAGACACCAACTCCAGCCACCTCGCTCCCCTTCGTCGTCAACAGACTTTCCATCACCTCTCCAGCAATTCAGCAATCATCTCAGGCGAAGGTAGAGGCTACATCCACCGTCGCAGCAAGCTCGAACTGTCACCTTCCGACGCAATTTCCGGCCACCACAGGCCACCGTTTCCGACGCCACAACGACCAGAAGAATCACCACGATCTCCTCTACCCAAAGGAGTTAACAGGTACGCTTTTCATTACACTCGAAAATTTGCAAATTTCCTGTTCATCGTCTCTGCAAATTTTGCATGCGGGGAGTGAATTAATTCACTCCCCGCGTGGGCTTGAGAGACCGGGCTTTGCGCCAGGCCTGGCCCTGGAGACGGCCCAAGCGTCTTGGCTGAAACCCAGCCCAGCCCATAGGCGGGCTGGCAGCCCAGCCCCATAGGCTGTGGCAGTCCAGCCCACCCCTATATATATATAAAGATAAAATAAAGAAAAAATAAAAATACAAATTTTCCAAAAATATTTTTATTAAAGAAAAAATGTGTTATTTTCTTGCATACGGCCAATACACTAGCATATTTTTAAAAATTATCTTTCTTTTGAAAAATATATATTATCTTGAGTTTTGAAGAGAAAATGAGTTTTAGCATGGATTTCGCAAAGAAAAAATTCATTTCTTGCATTTTGAGATTTTACAACATGTTTGTAAAATCCAAAGGGTATTGGCCAATATTCAAAAAAATATAAAAATCTTATTTTTTTTCTTTGGGAATTTATTATTCACCATCGGTATTTGGATAAATAAATCCTAAGGGGTTAATATCCAAAATATCCGGCGGGAATGATATGCTATTATTCACCATCGGTATTTGGATAAATAAATCCTAAGGGGTTAGTATCCAAAATATTCGGCGGGAATGATATGATATTATTCACTGGTGGTATTTGGGTAAATAAATCCTAAGGGGTTAATATCCAAAATATTCGGCGGGAATGATATGCTATTATTCACCATCGGTATTTGGATAAATAAATCCTAAGGGGTTAGTATCCAAAATATTCGGCGGGAATGATATGATATTATTCACTGTTGGTATTCGGGTAAATAAATCCTAAGGGGTTAATATTCAAAATATTCGGCGGGAATGATATGCTATTATTCACCATCGGTATTTGGATAAATAAATCCTAAGGGGTTAATATCCAAAATATTCGGCGGGAATGATATGCTATTATTCACCATCGGTATTTGGGTAAATAAATCCTAAGGGGTTAATATCCAAAATATTCGGCGGGAATGATATGTTATTATTCACTGTCGGTATTTGGATAAATAAATCCAAAAGGGGTTGATATCCAAAATACTCGGCGGGAATGATATCCCATCTGCCATTTATTTTAACGTATGTTATTTTCAAAGCCATAGCAAATCATAAGCAAACCAAAACGTCAAGCAGCTTACCTTAGGTAGGGCGTACTAGGGGTGCTAAAACCTTCCCTTTACGCAACCAGTCCCTTACCCTAGAATCTCTGAAAGACCAGTTTTAGGTTTCCTAGTAACCATTAATACTAGGTGGCGACTCCCCTTTTTCACGAAATAGAGAAACCCCCCGACATTTAATCCCCCGCTCACGGGGAAGAGTTGCCACGACGCCGCATTTACTAAATTTTTTGGGGTGCGACAATTACAATTCTGTACACACACACATTGATGCATGTAAAACTATTTAGTGCTAAGCTTACGTCATGCAATCAACTCATTTTTTTTCTTTTCTATTTGACATGCATTATCATACGTGCTAAAAGATCTCGTTTTCTTTTCTACCTGAAGCTCAGACTCTAAAAAGGCAAGGATAGTTCCTGGTATAATGCCTCTTATTCCTCCTCCATCGATGCTAAGAACAGTGATCTGGCTTCCATGAGCCGGAAGTTGAAGGGGAGATATTGGAGTTTGCATGATAGGCATATTGAAGAAAAATGGTGAAAATGTAAAGAGGGAATCGAGAGACGTAGAAGAGGAAGAGGGTTAGCGTAAACTTTCCGGGAGCTTGATGAGAGATAGCTAGTATACTCAAATATTGTAGTTAAGTTCTGTAACCTTGCAATCTGCCAAAGGGGGATGGCGAGGTATTTATAGACTTCTAACCCTTCATGGTTTTTGGAATTTTCAAATTCCCAATATTTGACTCTCCCAAATTTGACCATTTTGTACTTTCTTGGATCCAACCTATCTGTACTTATCACTAACAGTTCTTAGCTTACACGGTTCAAGTTGGACCACTTACAAATTGTGTCCAAGGGTAGAATTAGAATGGTAGGTATTTTGCTGGAACAAAGATCATTAGTGCAAATGGTTGGATTTGAACATGTTATTTTCCCCAATTTGAATCCTAATGGCCAAGTAAGGTGTAGTTTTATGCTTTCTTTTGGTTCAGGACTTGAAGCCACTGGAAATCGAGTACATAGGAGATGGCTAGCAATCAATTATTTCGGAAGAAACAGCTCCTGTTAGAATCAAAATGGGGTTCTGCAAAAGTTATAACCAAAGGCACCGAAGAATTCATGGAAGAAAAAGTCGTAGGCAAACTGTATGATTTTATATTGGAGTTTAATCACACAAGCTTGAACTTCTTTTTGATTAATTTACTTTGTCCAGGTCTACTATATCATTGCAATAACCTTTGAGGATAGGACCTCAGATTTTTAAATTTCTTTTTGGGTGAATGAACCTACAGAATAAAGGACCAGTTAAGCAGAATGAATCCAATTGGTGGTGGCAAAGTTCCAAAGTAGTTGGGACCAGTTTGGCTTCCCCTCCCTCATCGATATATGCAATTATGGCTGCTTCAGCAAGCAGGGTCTTGGTCTAGCTGTCAAGAAGGGATTGTCCTTTTCTCTTAACCCAGGTTCAAGCTCTGTCATGTATGTCTGTCACCTCGTGGTGCTTTACCTGCTCATTGAGTTTACAGGATATTCAATGAACCTGGGGATTGCACAAGCTAGCCGAACACCTTGATTATAAAAAAAAAGTAATTATGGTTGCTTCATGATATGTGACCGATCAAACAAAACCATGAATATAATATTGCATTTATGGAAAATTAATTTGATTATCAAACTTAGAATGTGCGTGTGATTATCAATTTGATCACTGCGACTTTTCATTACATCGTCACCTTCATTTTGAATGGCGTCTGTAGAACATTTTCTGAACGTCGAAAGATACCGTGCCTAAGAGGTGATTTCAATAGAGGAAAACAATAATTAATCTTAAGCAAAGCTTCCTTAATATGTGCAGTTTGTTCCATTCCGGACAAGAAATTTACGTAGATTATTAATGCTTCTATGAATAAGATAATATCATTTGGAAGTTCAGCCCCATATATATCAGAACACAATGGAGTGAGAAAGAAGACCTGGGAATATATATATATATATATATAATAGTAATTTGTTCTTAAGTTCTTCATGATTTTCACAACACAGTATGGTTTATGAAATTTACTTGCAAAACCAATTTTGAATATTATTGTTTTTAATATTATGTTTTCTATTGTATAAGACCGTCGCCTTTTACGAATTGAAATTCACATAGTTTGAAGCAAGAAGTTTGATTTATTATTTATTATTTAGGGTTTTAATCAAAGCATATGCCTTTAGTGTGCCTGACTGGCAAGAAAGCCAATAGGATGAAATGGGATATCTATCAAAGAGGCCACTATGTTGCATCAGCCAATCAGTCCGAACTATAATTCACGTGAAGTCTCAACTGCAAGTCTTGGAGTATGTATACATTCTTTTGGCTTTCTAATTGAATGGATAAGGAAAAGGCAACATTTATCTAGGGTTCTTCATGATTTTCACAACACATTTTGGTTTATTAAATTTACTTGCAAAATTGTAATTCTTATAAAAATACAAGGACAAAAAAGACTTCCTAAGTAACCAAATTTGAACCACGAGGAAGAGCCCATAAACTCAAGGTTAACTAGCGATCACACGAGTGTCAGTGCAAGTTCAATCAAACCTTTCATTGCTTTATCAAAACGAGAGAGAAAAATAGAGAGAAAAATGCTCTGTCTGGAAGGAGAAGAGATTACAACAGAAGAGGCTGATAACAAGATCGAGCAAAAAGGTGAAAATAAGAGATACAAACATCTCAGGAGAAACAAAAGGGAGTAATAGTTGTTGAAATTCTGGAGAAAAACTCAAATTTCAGATATGAACAAGTACTGTTCAAATCTGTACGGACAAGTTGTAAAATTTGTGAAGAACTGTTACTGTAGAGATCAAGAACTGGGAAGGAAAAATTTCCAGAAAATAAGAACTCGAGATTTTTGTCAATTTGATCAGAAAAAACAAACAAACATTGGCAGAATAGTTTCATATGGTTACTGCCATCCCATAACCTTTATTTATAAGCATCAAAACATTACAACGGCTATAATTCTGAAATTAAGAGAAGACTAAGTCAACATAAGACAAAGTCAACCTCTAACAAAGTTTGACTACTTGACTATTACAGAATGAATTAAGAACAGAACAAAATAAACGTGATTACAATGTCTTCGATACTTCAATTCTTCATCTCCTTCAGCTTGTGATCATCTCCTTCAGCTTGTAATAATCTCCTTCAGCTTGTAATCCTGTGCAGGTCTGGAATCATAATTTCCAGATTTCAACACTCCCTCTTGATTCCTGAGCTGCACATTTTCCACCATTCTCCTTAGCTCCTCAAGTCTTTCTTTTGCTGAAGTAATCAAGTCAGTCCACTGTTCTCTTGAGCAGTAATCCTTCATCTCCATTTTACATTGTTTTCTTCCCAAACAATAAGCTAAAAGTCCAAGTTCATTTATTTCGAACTTGCCTTTCATATTGGTTCTAAATTCAGCATCATTGATATCAGCTGCAACTGCAGCACCTTGAGTTTCAGCCATTCTCAGAGGGAAATTTTTCCTAGTATTTCCATGATAATCCAGGACATAGAACAAGCCAAATGAAGTCCCAACAAGAACTAGTTCTCGACTCCTCTTAACTTGTGTTGTATCAAGGTTGAATACACCACTAGGACTGGCAACATATTTCCCAACATCTATATCACCAAGTTCTTTCAAATACTCAGGATCATCATAACACTCATGATCAAAGTAATATGAACTTGTAACACTCATTTCAGCCATTTCCAAATCTCCTTCTTCATATGTTGAATCTAAAACAACAGCATGGTCATCTCTAAATGGGCTTTCTATATTTTCATTTGCATCATAAAACAGAGACTCCAAGCTTTCATCAGGCACTAGAGCCGCTGATGAGATCCCTTTCTTTTCAATTGACTTGCAAGTCTCATCACAATACAAGGAGCCTACATTTTGTAAGCTTAAATCCACAAGATGTGTTTCTCCAAGTTCAACACTCCCCCTAGACACCATGGACTGATAATTTTCATCATCTTTTCCAGCCATTTTCAGAGAGCCTTTCTCTTCAACAGAATCTCTTCCAGTTGAGTTGATTTGGTGTTCTAGTTGTTTCTCAAAACTAAAACATCTATTTGACATTTTTGTACTGAATAAGAGAGTACCTTGATCATCTTTGATCATGCATTTGTCATCTATAAACAACAAAGAGTGTCTATCCTCAAGTAATTGACCTACACTTATCAAATTTTGGTCAATTTTTAGCACATACAACACACACTTAAACTCTCGGATTCCAGCTAGAGTTTTAATCTCAACTTCCCCTTTACCTTCAACACTTACATACTGCCCATTTGCAACTTTAACTCTAGATTTGTAGCTTAAGTCTAGGTTTTTGAATTCACTTGCTGCTGCAGACATGTGGTTTGAACAACCACTATCAATAGACCAAGTTTGTATGTTTACCTCATTTTTGTTGTTGCAATTGTGTGCTTCAGTGGCTGTGAATAGCATTTCCTCTTTGGTCTCCTCCACTTCAGCAACTTGAGCTTGATTTGCATTGTCTTCATTGCAAAAATTTTCAATGTGCCCAAACTTCTTACATTTTCGGCATTGTGCATTCTTGAGCCAACAAGATGACTCAAGATGATTGTTTTTCTGGCAAAACTTGCAGGTGGGAAGTGGCTCTCTTCTTTCCTTCCACCTTGCATTGAAGTTGTTCCCTTGTGTTTGATTGTTTGGCCCATTTCTCCTCTGCCAAGAATTTCCAGAATTGGACTTGTTTTCTGGATTTCTGAAGAACACTTGCTGCTGCCTAGTTCTTCCTCTAAATCCGGCTGCAAAAGCCTCTTCACTTGTGTTTTCTTGCCTAAATGCTTGCCTTTGTTCCACAGCTTGCAATGCATTGATTAGCTCTTGAAGACTCATGGAAGTGAAGTCTTTTGAATCTTCCAAAGAACATATCTTGTTCTCAAATTTTTCGGGTAAGCTTACTAGAACCTTTTCCACAACTCTTGATTCTTGAATTTCTTCTCCAAGTAGAGTCATTTCATTTACAATCTTGGACACACTTGATGAGAATTCTTTGACAGTGTCAGAATCCTTCATCCTTAGCCCTTCAAATTGTCTCTTCAAGTTCAGAATTTGCATCCTCCTTGACTTCTCATCACCTTGAAATTCTGATTTCAGTTTGTCCCATGCATCCTTTGCAGTTTCACAAGCCATTATTCTTGTGAAAATGTCCTCACTTACTGCATTATGAATGCAAGTAAGAGCCTTGAACTTCTTTGCTCTTTGTTCATGGAAGTACTTGAGTTGGGTCAATGTTGGATTGTTGTTTAGGGGAACTACTTCCCTGTCAGTCTCCACATCTTCCCATAGGTCGAAGGCTTTAAGATATATCTTCATCTTCACAGCCCAAACACCATAGTTTACTCCTGTGAAGATTGGTGATTTTGAAGAAAATGATGCATCCATCTCTGCCAAGAACTGTCAGCTTCGTGATTTTACTTTTTCTTGTGATTCTCTTCCAAGACTTTACAATGCAGAGAACAGGGATATCAATTGATGATCAATATCAATTGATTATCCTCTTAAAGAACAAATCAAGTCAAATTTCTTGATTTTCAGAAAATCTGCAAATTCTGGTCAACACTTGCTTCTTTTCTTGATTTCAAAATCTGCCAATACACGAACAAGTTTCCTTTCACTTGTTTCTTGCACTCTTTTCTTCCAGGGATTCCACAGAACAAAGAACACGAACTATAATTGAACAATTCTTCAATTATTAGTCCTTTAAAGAACAAATCAAGCCTTTTCTTGATTGACGAATTCTGGAACTTCTGGAGACAGTGCAACCTTTTTCTTTCAAGGTTTTAATCAATACTTGAATCTCTTTCACTCCCTCTCAAAGACCTAATTCCGCTCTGATACCATGTTGAAATTCTGGAGAAAAACTCAAATTTCAGATATGAACAAGTACTGTTCAAATCTGTACGGACAAGTTGTAAAATTTGTGAAGAACTGTTACTGTAGAGATCAAGAACTGGGAAGGAAAAATTTCCAGAAAATAAGAACTCGAGATTTTTGTCAATTTGATCAGAAAAAACAAACAAACATTGGCAGAATAGTTTCATATGGTTACTGCCATCCCATAACCTTTATTTATAAGCATCAAAACATTACAACGGCTATAATTCTGAAATTAAGAGAAGACTAAGTCAACATAAGACAAAGTCAACCTCTAACAAAGTTTGACTACTTGACTATTACAGAATGAATTAAGAACAGAACAAAATAAACGTGATTACAATGTCTTCGATACTTCAATTCTTCATCTCCTTCAGCTTGTGATCATCTCCTTCAGCTTGTAATCATCTCCTTCAGCTTGTAATCCTGTGCAGGTCTGGAATCATAATTTCCAGATTTCAACAATAGTTACATTGCTTCACTTATGGGGAATTCTTTTATTACACCAAAATCCAATGACAACAGGCATGATACCGATGGTATCTCAGACGATGATGAGGATGAATGTGATGAAGATGACTGTCCAGTGATCAAAATCTCAGCTGAAGAGAAGAAATGTATAAGAGCACCATGGACACAGACCTTGATAATAAAACTTATGGGTCGGAGAGTGGGGTATTCATTCCTCATTCATCGCCTAAAAAGTATGTGGAAGCTACGGGGTGACTTCACCTTAACTGACCTGGGGAATGAGTTTTATTTAGCCAGATTTGCCAATACAGAAGACAGGGATCATGTAATATTTGAAGGGCCTTGGATGGTAGCAGACCATTACCTAACAATTCGAACATGGAACCCTAATTTTGACCCACGGGAAGCATCCATTGACAAGGTGGCTGTATGGGTTAGATTACCAGACTTGGCAATGGAATATTATGATGTTGCAGTGCTGTGGAAGATTGGAAATACAATTGGGAAGACATTGAAGGTTGATCGAGCAACATCGGTTGGTCTGAGGGGAAATTATGCTAGAATATGCGTGGAGGTCGATCTCACAAAGCCATTACTTGCCAAATTTAAACTAAGAAGGAGAATTAGACGCATAATGTACGAAGGACTTCACTCAATCTGTTTTCAGTGTGGACAGTATGGATATAAACAGGAAGTATGCCCGCATAAAGCTCCAACAGAAAACCCAGAGCATGACAATACAAGAGAAATGGAACCAATTGGAGTACCTGAAGTGCCAATAGTCAGACCAGAGGTGGTGGAATCGTTTGGGAACTGGATGATTGCTGAACGGAAAGCTCGCCGGACAAACAAAAAGATGGGGACCGATCAGACCACAATAAATGGAAAGAGAGGAGATCAAGCAAACAATCCGGGCATTTCATCAATTGCAATTAAGAGGACACAAACGATCGTATCTCAACGGTTTAATGCCTTAATGGCCATTGATGATAACACTGATTTGGTGGGAGCGGGATAGAAAGAGGAAGGAAATGAAAATGGAAAGGAAAGAGAGCCAAATAGGGGAGGATCTGTGGAGGCTCGGGGTTTAAAAGACAAGGAAAAAGGAGGGCTGCTAGGCCACAAGAAATCGCGGGCCTCCAATGGCACAAATGAGGTGAAGCTGGGCCGAAGTCCAACAACAAGTGGACCGAGTGAGGGGAAGAGAATAACGCTGACCGAAAGAAAGAAGCCCAAAGATGGGCAGGCTGGGCTGTTACCAGCAAGGAGAGATAAAGGGAAAGAAAAAGTTGAAGGCTATTGTATGGAGTCGGAGAAGACATAAAGTTTTAAAACCGGGACAGAAATTACATGTGTTATTAAACACCCCAAACACATGGAAAACATGTCAAGTGGAGCAGACGGGTCAAACAGGGGAACCCCAATGGTGCATAAAGCAGTGGAGAGGATTTTAAATCCAGAACCCCCAGATGAGGTAATATGGATGGACGAAGGTAAAGAGTTACCTACAGAGAAAGAAAAGGAGGAAGCACAAGCCGTTCACGGGGATGAAAATGCGATGGAAGAAGGGGAGTCCACGGGATTTATTATTGTTTGAAGAGGTAGCTCTTCTGTAAGGTACAATTTAAAGTCATTTTCTTATGAATTTTTTATTTTGGAATTGTAGAGGGGCTGGAAATAATGGATTTTGTGCAGTAATGCATGATTTAAGGGGGTTGTATCGGAATAATATTTTGGCAGTAGTGGAACCGAGGGTCAGTGGTTTGAAGGCTGACAAAATTGTGGAGAAATTGAATTATGAATCTAGTTTTAGAGTGGAAGCGCAAGGAATGTCTGGAGGGATTTGGTTGTTGTGGAATCAGTCACGAGTCAATATAAAAATTCTTGATTCATCGAGAAACTTTATACACGGCTCCGTGAATGAAGGAAACAGTGATGAGTGGATTTTTACGGTGGTGTATGCTAATCCAATTATTACTTTAAAGAAGCAGTGCTTTGAAGAAGTGGCTCATTTGGCTAGAAACATTCAGAAACCGTGGATGGTTATAGGTGATTTTAATGAGATCCTATCGGCGTCAGAAAAAGTAGGGGGCGCTGCTGTTGATAGCCGGAGAATATCTCGTTTTGCTAGATGGGTCCAGGATTGTCAATTGATAGACTTGGGTAGCAAGGGACCAAGATTTACTTGGCGAGGGGGCATCAGAAATGGCTATGAAAGAGTGTATGAAAGATTAGACAGGTGTTTTGGCAATGTGCGGTGAAGGCAATTATTTCAGGATGCAAGTGTGGTAGTTCTTCCAAGGATTAGGTCGGATCATCATCCTATCCTAGTTGAGCTAGAAGAGAAGCAAGACAGGGTTAATGGAGCAGAAAGACCTTTTAGGTTTGAGGCAGCTTGGTTGCAACACAAAGAGTTTAAAGATTTCATTATGAAAAGCTGGGAGGTAGGAATAGAGGTGCCAGAGGCTTTAGAGGATTTATCATCCCATCTTAAAGTATGGAATAAGGAGGTGTACGATAATATTTTTTGGAGGAAAAGACGGGTGTTAAATAGGCTGGTGGGGTCCAAAGAGCTATGACATGTAGAGGTAATCCGTTTTTATACCAGCTAGAAGAGGAATTGTCTTCTGAATATCGGCAGATTCTTAGACAGGAGGAAGTTTACTGGTACCAGAAATCTCGATGCTAGTGGATCTCGTCTGGAGATAGGAATACTGCTTATTTCTACACAAAGACTATTATTAGAAGACAAAGAAATAAAATTAAGGCTTTAAAGAATGAGCAAAATGTTTGGGTCTGGGAGGAAGACATCTTAAAGGTGATGGCCAGGGAATTTTACCAGAATTTATTTTGAGAGGATCATGAGGAGTTGTCGGTTGATAGAAGAATGGATGGTCAGTTCCCTATAATTGATCCCAGTTGCATGGATCAATTGGTAACCTCGGTGCTTGATGAGGAGGTTAAAGCTGCTATATTCGAAATGAAGCCTTATAAAGCCCCCGGGCCAGACGGGTATCAACCAATTTTCTACCAATCTCAACGGCAGGTGGTGGGTCAGTCGATGTGCAGGTACATTAGGGAGGTGTTCGCAGAAAATACAGACCTTGCACGAATAAATCAATCTTATTTGGTTCTGATTCCTAAAGTTCACATGCCTGAAAAATTACAACAATTTCGGCCAATTGGTTTGTGTAATGTGATTTTCAAGGTAGTGACTAAGGTGATCGTTGGGAGGCTAAAGCATTTGATGCCGAATCTAATCAGTGAAGTTCAGAGTAGTTTTGTTCCAGGTCGACAAATTACAGATAATATCATTGTTGCTCAGGAAATTATACATTCTATGCGCAAAATGAAAGGCAGAAGAGGTTTTATGGCCATCAAGGTGGATTTTGAGAAGGCGTATGACCGCCTAAGCTGGAGATTTATTAGAGATACTCTGATTGATGCGAAGATTCCGAGCGAGCTAGTGAGGCTCATCATGGAGTGTATTGAAACTCCATCTCTTAGTGTCCTGTGGAATGGGTGTGCAACTCAGAAGTTTAGTCCCAGTAGAGGTATAAGGTAAGGTGATCCGTTATCTCCGTATATCTTTGTGCTATGTTTACAAAGGTTAACTCAGTTAATAAACAAGAGTGTGGAGGATAATAGGTGGAAGCCCTTCAGTGTGCGGAGAAATGGGATGAAGATATCTCACCTATGCTTTGCGGATGATATGCTCCTGTTTACAGAGGCTAGCACAGAGCAGGTAGAGAGAGTTATTAATTGTCTTGATATGTTTTGCTCCGTTTCGGGTCAGAAAGTGAGCACTGCGAAGACTAGAATTTACTTTTCCAAGAATGTGTCGACAGCCTTGACGGATGAGATAAGCAGGAGGAGTGGTTTTCAGGTCACAAATGACTTGGGGCGTTATCTGGGGGTGCCCTTACTTCATAAAAGAGTTACTAAGCAGACCTATGGTTACTTAGTAGAAAATATACAGAAGAGGTTAGCTGGTTGGAAAGCTAGTCACTTGTCCTTAGCTGGAAAAATTACTTTATGCAAAGCTGTTTTGGCCACTATACCTTTGTATCCTATGCAAGCTGCAGCCATCCCGAAGCATACTTGCAAGGAAATAGAGAAAATATGCAGAAGATTCATTTGGGGTCAGCAGGAGGGTAGGGACAAAATGCATCTTGTTAATTGGAAGACCATGTGTAAGCCTAAGGAGGAGGGTGGTTTGGGACTAAGGGCATGTTTGGGAGAGCGGTTGCGGTTGCGGTTGTGGTTGAAAAAATGGAGTTTTAAAAATGGAGTTTTTAAAAATGGAAAGTGTTTGGTTAAAACTGTGGTTGAGTTGAAGGTTGAAGAAAAAGGAGTTTTGGTGTTTGGTTACCAAACTTTACAAACTGCTTTTAACTTGTGAAATTACTTAAAAGGGTATATATATATATATATATATATATATATAATTTTTTTAAATATTGTAAATTTAATAATGATAATAATATTATGTAATTAATAATTCATGAAAAAACAAATATTATTTTTTATTCTCCCATCAAACTATTTGCAATTTCATCACGAACATATATTTTAATATGTATTTATATTTTAATTAAGTTTTTAGATTTTTATATTATTATTTTAATATTTTAAAAAATATATTATTATTATTTTAATAATATTATTATTTTATTATTTTAATATTACTATTTTTATATTAATATTTTAATATTAAAAACTATTAATATTTTAATATTATTATCTTTTAATATTTGTATCTGCTAACAACCCCCAAACCATTTGCTTTTGCTTCGTCTCCCATCTTCTCCACCCATCTTCGTCTCCCATCTTCTCCACCCATCTGCTCCACACCGGCCTCTCTAAGACCAAGGGCATTCTTTTGTTGTACCAAGTATTCAAGCATATCAACGATCTCTCCTAACTTTGTCTCCATCTCTTCCTTTACTCTCTGAAACGAAAAACGAGTAGATAAAAAGCCTCTCACCTGATCTGCACCAGATTGAGAGCCACCTTCCACCTCCGATCGCAAAGCTTCATAAGACATGGATGGCTATCTCAACTATCTTTCTCTCGAGTATGACTCTGTGTGGGACACCAAGCCATCATGGCAATTCTCTTCTTCTTCTTCAATTCATGTTAGTGTTACTTTATGCTTTTCTTCCCAAAGTGAGAGACGGGAGGAGGCGCAGATGAGAAGGAATATTGATGGTGAGGATATTTTAGGGTTTTTATTTGTAACGGTAATTTTTGTATTTGAAACATTGAATCGGAGTCCCGACCGGCGTTTGAAAAGCACCTCCCAGGTGCTTTTCAAAAAACGCCGTTTGGGTGTTAATTTCGGTAGGTCCCACTACAAAAAAATGGTGTTTGGTTTTTACCAAACACCAAAACACCATCCCGTTTGGCAAATGCCAGACGCACTGGTGCGCCAAACGGGTGCTAAGGAAAATGGATACGACGAATAAAGCCTTTATAATGAAATTGGCTTGGGGTTTGATGCAGGAAAACAGTATGTGGGTGAGATTCCTGAAAGACAAATACATGAACTCGAACAGGGGAGAAGGGCACCCGGTGGCAAACTCTAGAGATTCAGTGTTGTGGAAGTCTATATGTCGGGAATGGGGGGTGGTCAATCAAAATGTCAGCTGGAATTTAGGTAATGGCAGACATATCTTATTTTGGACAGATAAGTGGCTGGAGAACTATGGTCCGTTGAGTACGATAGTAATTCCAGAAGCTCGGGTAGATACACTAAACTACACAGTAGCAGATATGGTGGATAGCGAGAGCAATTGGAGATGGGAGTTGTTTGCGCATTTATTGCCGATACATATTGTGATGAGCATTGCAGGTCACATTCCTCCTATGCAGGATACCATAGAAGACTCAGTGGTATGGGATCATACCTCGGATGGGAGGTTGACAGTGAGAACAGCTTATACAGTTCAGGAGGAGAGGGAGGATATGAATAGAGACCCTTTTGTGGAGAATCATTTGGAAATGGAAAGGAATGGAGCGGATTAGAGTTTTTCTTTGGACCGTAGGCCATAACGCCATTATGACAAATGAAATGAGATGGAGAAGACGGATATCAGATAATAGATATTGCTGTCATTGTGTTAATGTAGTGGAATCCCTAACCCATACATTAAGAGATTGTCCTAAAGCTCGAAAAATATGGGAGGTCTTCATCAAGAGTGAGGAAAGAGGGTTGTTTTTTAGCCAAACCTGGTATGTATGGTTGGTTTCAAACTTGACTCCCAGAAATAGAAGCACTCGCTTTGGGGATTGGCATCTGGTTTTCGGTATAACGTTATGGTATATTTGGAAGGAGAGATGCAACAGAACGTTTGGTGGAGAACAGGTTCATTGGTTTGGGACTATTCTTAATATAAAAAGGATGGTTGCGGATAGTATAAAAGTTCAGAAGAATGGGGTTGAGGACCGAAATAGTATTAGGGAGGTGGATCATATAGGATGGAAATACCCAGCAGATGAGTGGATAAAGCTTAATGTGGATGGCTGCAGTAAGGGAAATCCAGGGATCATCGGTGCCGGAGGAGTGCTTAGAGATCATATGGGGACTTGGATCGGGGGCTTTGCAAGGAATATTAGTATTTGTTCGTCTGTGACTGCGGAATTATGGGCTATCTATGAGGGGCTACTTCTTACTTGGGATAGAGGTTTTAGAAAAGTGGTTTTGGAGTCAGACTCCAGGGTAGCAGTAGGATTTATTACTGGGGATAGTGTGAGAGTTGATAAAAATTATAATTTGATTATGCAAATTAAAAATATGGTGAGTAGAGAGTGGGAGGTTGAAATTTTACATGTTTACAGAGAGGCCAATTGTGTGGCTGACTGGTTGGCAAATTTTGGGTTAACTAGAGAGTTATTAGATAGGGGGGCGGATATCATTACCGATCCTCCGTCAGGGCTCTATTCCTTATTGTACTATGATCTTATTGGGTCTACTATTCCTCGTTTAATTTAGAAGGGCATATGCCCCGATCATTACAAAAAAAAAAAAAAAAAAACTAGCGATCACACACTTGCGTGTGGGCTAGGGTGCATAATGATATCACTCATCCTAGTGCTTCTCTAGCCCAAACAAGCTCAACTTCATAGTTCTTTCGGAGTCTCGTGCATTAGGCTAGATACACACCTGCTTAGGGGTTGAAATGTCTTCTACATACCTATTATATATATATATATATATATAAAACCAATTGAGTCTAGTCTTTTACTATGTATCTAGACACAAAAAATTACAAATTGGAATAGTATAATTATGATTTTACCTTGCCAAAAAAATTGATCAAGTGTTCAAATGGAGGTAAAAGTGTTTTTTTATGGGATGGGGACAAACATTCCATACATTTTTTTTTTGTTATAGTGTAATGATTATTTTTTCTTCGAAAAACAATCTCTATGTAAGGGGTTGTTTTGTCTTTTTCAATATTATTTTCTCTGTTGTATGAGACCGTCGCCTTTTACGAATAGAAATTCACATGTTTTGAAGTAGGACATTTGATTCAGTATTTAGAGTCTTAATCAAAGCATATAATTTAAATGTGCTTGATTGACAAGAAAGTGCTTCAATTTAATAAAGAAATATTTTCAATCCAATGGGATGAAGTGAGACTTCTACCAAACAGGCCACTATGTTGCATCACCTAATCTTTCCATACTATAATTCACGTGAAGTCTCAACTGCAAGTCTTGCAGCATATATGCATTCTTTTGGTTCAACAATTCGAGTACGTAGGAGATGACAAGCAATCAATTATTTATAAAAACAACTCATGCTAACTTCAAAATGGGATTTTGCAAAAGTTATAACCAAGGGCAACGACGAATTCTTGTATGAAAATGTGTTAGGCAAACTGTAAGAACAAATAATTGTCATTAGAATAAAACATAAAAAAATAATTGAAAAAGAAACAAAATAAAACATGTTAATAGAATTTTTATGGATGTATAGTGTTGTTCGATTTTGAGTTAATGCACAATAATTTGGTTTGAATTGATATCATGGTTTATTTGCATATTGTCAATCACGGTCTTCGTCTAGTTTTTAATTTTGGGAAGATCAATTTGCAACTAATTTTGAACCCTCTATTTTTTTCTAACCTTAAATATTTAATATTTGAAATTATGATCTACATGCGAGGTGATTTTTCAATATCAAATGAATCAATTCTCTTCCACAAAAACAAAAACAAAAAATCTTTCTTTCAAAAATACAATTTTTATATTTGAAATTCTGATCTACACGTGAGGTGATTTTTCAGTATTAAATGGCAAAGTCTTTCAAAATACTTTTTTTTGCAAAAGTTAACTTCAAAATGGGATTTTGCAAAAGTTATAACCTAAGGCAACGACGAAAGGATGTTAATATATTTCTTTTATGTCATCAATCCCCTTACCCTATACTCCAAGACCAATTATGTTTCTTAGTAACCAAATATTAGATGATGACTTCCTTTTTTTCTACAGTTAAAAGATAAGAATTCATTTTCCTTTTCATGTATTTTATTCCTTGTAATCATGATATGAGAGGATGATTGTCGCGACATCACACACACGTGTAATAATATTTAAAATTTGAATTGTATTGAATAAAACTATATCACACAAGCATGAAGCTCCTTTTGTTGAAAACTCTTAACTCCATGCATGAAAATCGTTCGTTAAGTTTTTTCAAAAAAAAGAGGACACACGATGGTCAAAAGTTTTCTCAGCAGCCTCACAGAAGGATATGGTTTGAGGTCTCAATGACGAAGACGCTGCCTTACGATCCCAAATGCCTTAGTGGATCAAATCGAAGACTGCTTTGTTGGAAATTAAATCTAAATTGGTTTTCTCGGATACATACAATAATACTTTCGAAATCTTTAAGTAGTTTATTAATTCTTTAGTGTTGTCTTTTGTCCTTGTGCACATTTTTCTGTCTAATTTTTCGTCTATGAGGTTTCATGTTGCCCATTTCTTTTGTTTCTTCTAATTAAGTTTATGGCTGTTCTAAGTTAGACCATCTGTCCTTGAAGATAATCTTAACTGATCGTCGAGTAGAGACCAATTAACAAAAGATTGCTCAAGTTGAAGCAGAGAGTTAAGCGAGGAATAGCCTTTGCCAAGAACATTTCAAAACTTTTGAATTTGGAAATCAAACCGTAAAGTCTTTAATCTTCTAGGGATCTCGAGGTTGCATTGAAATCAAGCTTAATAATTTAAATTTAAAAATAATTTTCTAACTAATATGATTAAGAATTTTAATAATCAAATAAGATAAAAACAATTAATTATAAATTTCAAACCATTACCGCTCCTCCTTTCATCTTTCTATATGCGTCATATTGTTCTCCTCATGAAATGGTGGCTCTACTTTTCTAAGGGCAATGCCCTAAGATCATGGGTGTCCTGAACAAGAGCGCGCATGCAAAGAAATTTCCTTCCTTTTCACGTTAATTATATAATTTATAATTATTTGTTGCTAGGCATGCCAATTTAAACATGCGTGTCTATGGAATTGTTTTGTTCTTCGTGTTTGGGAGACATGCGTTCTTGTCAACGCAGCGTTTCTTTACACAAATCTTGATATTAGGAAAAATCAATTGTCAAAGTGTGTATTTGTTTGACTTATAAATATTTACAGATTCGTCCCCCAAGTAGTATCCATTACTTAGTTGGCTACGCAAGCAAAAACAACTTCCAATTGGGTGCATCGTTTGTTGGGCATGATCACTCAATTAGCTAGCAAATGACATGTTGCTTCTATCTTCAATGGCTAAAAAAGTAATCTTGCAATTTTTTGGTCTTAAAAACCCATTTCTACAATTTGACTTGAACATATTAAAAAAAACACCTTAAAAATCTAAAAAGATGATATATGAAACCCAAAATAAGAAGAAAAAATTCAAAAACTAAAAGTTAAGTCAAAACAAAAAACAAAACCTTCATGAACCCAAATCTACTTTCTAATGCAAGATGAAGGAAAATAATATCGGAGAGGGTTCCAATTTAGTACACGTTAGAGGAGAAGAACTTCGAGGAAAAAATGATAAATTTTTTATGATTAGCTTACTTGTAAATCAAAATTAAACTTTTTTTTTAATGATTTTAATAGCAAGTCCCGACATCAAAATCAAAATGCTCTTTGTTCCCTATAAGAATAAATTAATAAAGTATTATTATAAAATTGAAAATAAGTGATGTTTATATTATATAGATTATTAATTTAGTTATTATTTGATATTTTGTTTTGAAGAATAGAATCTGTCTGCAATTTATTTGATAAAAAAGATCTTCCGGTCTGATTCGGAAACTGACAATGTCGATCATCCCCATTTCACTAGGAATCTGACATATGGAAGTGGGCTCTAGGATCCACTAAATGTTCTGATCAATTTTAAACATGTCATGGATCACATAATATAGTTGGGATGGTCAGATGTTGCATGAAATCAAATCAGATTCAAAGTTTAAATAGGAAGAACGATTTGATATTAAAAAAGAATTGTCACAAGAACAAAATCCTAAAGGATTCATCCAACCTTAAAGACTAGATAAAAAAAAGCATAACTTTAGCTTTATGAAAATTCTTAATTGGTCTAAGAATCCTAACAATTTCGGCAGCAAAGGAGGAGGATAAGAAAAACAGAAAGCAACAAAGACAAGGTTTGAAAAAATATTTTTATTCTCTACTTTGTCCATCATCAAGTAACGATGAGCTAAACTCATGCATTTGTTTTCAAAGGGGAGTACGCCATTTCCAGTGCACGAGGTCTAAAATGAGTAACAACCCCCCCCCCCCCCTATATTAACAACAATTTCTATTTTGATCTAAAAGTATTAATTTTGCTTTTCTTGAGAGTTATAGAATAAGAAAAACAGAAAACACAAGACAGGGTTCGAAAAAACAAATATCAATTACAACGCTAAAAAAATTAAATCGATTGAGTTTTATTATTCAAGATATGAAACAATTACATCAGATCCCAAATTAGGATACCTTGTACATGACATCTTTATTCGAAGGCTATTTTACAAACGAGACAATATAAGTACACTTATTTCTTTCAATTTTATTTTCTTATAATTTATTTTTAAAAAATAAAAATTAAAAAACAAACGAATTCCCAGACTATGATCTGTTAATCATGTCCGCTTTCAAGTATTAGCTTTTTAATTCCCACCAGCTGAATGAGCCTCACGAAGATGCTTCTCCCTCGAGAGTAATTTAGCCAACCTACACGCACCAACAAAACAATAACTATAAATAAATAAATAAATAAATAAATACATAATCATGATGACAACAAGAGTATTATTTATACATACTTTCTGAGAGCCTCTTCATTAGTCATCTTATTGATAGGTTCAAACACTCCAGTGGCCAGATTCACTCTTGAAACTGGTTTCTTCAACAATTCCTCACCCACTTTCACAAGATTCTCCAAATTCTCTTTTGTAGCAACATCCACAGATGAAAGTGTTCCGGTCAACGTGTCATCCTGCATTGATTTTTCACACGTATTATAAGGTTAGATTAGTTTCCCCACTTTGGTTCGTGATTAAATATAGTAGATGATAACATTAGCATGATAAAGAGGCACCTGAATTCGAAGATAATTTTCCTCACAGTTAAGGGCTTGAAAAACAGTGGAAATATGAAAATCAACCATGTCAGCACTAGCTTGTGTGAAAACATCAACCAACGGAGTAGAATTATCACTAGTCAACCATCCCAAGAGACCCCATTTAGCTGCTTCTTCTGCATCGTACTTCTCTTCTAATTTTGCTGTACCAGTGCCCAGGGACAGGACCAGAAAGCGGCCATATTCCATTGGGTTCATGCGGACGGAGTCAGGACCCTCCTGATTGATTGCTTTTGAAACTTCACTGATGGCAACTAAAGTCTGGACAAATTACAAAATAAATGAATGATGTAAGATTCCTTGGTGATACAAGCTCAAGATGTGTTTGAAGATTGGTAAATGATCATAAACATACTGGATTGTTTGCTGCCACACCACCATCAATAAGATTGAAATCTCTAACTTTGCCTGATGGATCCTTGGTTTCAAAATAATGGGCAGGAAGATAGGTCGGGGCAGCTGAAGTCCCAATGCAGATATCAGACAAAAGGGCATCTGTTGATGGGTTGTTCTTCAAATTATAGGTAGAAAAGATAGTTGGCTGGAGGCGCTTGATGTCAAAAGTAGGGATCACAATATTTGTCAATGTCTGGTTCAACCGCGTATCTTCCAGCTTTTCCTTGACAATACTTCGCAGGAATTTCCCATCATACTTTGGTCCTCTCAAAGTGTTGACGAGATTTCTAGCAGAGGCAAACGGAGAGCTATTGGCAGACAGTGCTTCAATTAGTGTCTTATTGATAAAAATCAGCTGTAATGCAATAATTCACCATCAGCATTAATTATTACCTGTCTTGAGGAAATATTTTAGGGCAGTTCTCAAGGTAGAAGTCATTGATGTCTTTAGCGGAGAACAAAGGGCGGTTTTGCTTATTCGGTGCCGCTAGCATAGCCGTCACGAGGCCGCCAGTGCTAGTCCCTGAAATCACATCAAAGTAGTCTGCTAGCCTTGCATCTGCACCGTCCAGCTTCTGTCAATTTGAATAGAAAAGATAATCAGTGATACAAAGTAGAGATAAAACTCTGCGGGTGTGAAAAATAATCGAACATTACAATTCTATATACACACACATTTATGCATGCAAGATATTTCATGTCAATTTGACATGCATTATCATACGTGCTAAAAGATCTCGTTTTCTTTTCTACCTGAAGCTCAGACTCTAAAAAGGCAAGGATAGTTCCTGGTATAATGCCTCTTATTCCTCCTCCATCGATGCTAAGAACAGTGATCTGGCTTCCATGAGCCGGAAGTTGAAGGGGAGATATTGGAGTTTGCATGATAGGCATATTGAAGAAAAATGGTGAAAATGTAAAGAGGGAATCAAGAACTGGAAGAGTTGTCCTTAGCGTAAACTTTGCGGGAGCTTGATAAAATGCTGTTAAATGCTATAACCTTGCAATCTGCCAAAGGGGGATGGCGAGGTATTTATAGACTTCTAGCCCTTCATGGTGTTTGAAATTTTCAAATTCCCAATATTTGACTCTCCCAAATTTGACCATTTTGTACTTTCTTGGATCCAACCTATCTGTACTTATCACTAACAGTTCTCAGCTTACACGGTTCAAGTTGGACCACTTACAAATTGTGTCCAAGGGTAGAATTAGAATGGTAGGTATTTTGCTGGAACAAAGATCATTAGTGCAAATGGTTGGATTTGAACATTTTATTTTCCCCAATTTGAATCCTAATGGCCAAGTAAGGTGTAGTTTTATGCTTTCTTTTGGTTCAGGACTTGGAGCAACAGGAAACCGAGTACATAGGAGATGGCTAGCAATCAATTATTTCGGAAGAAACAGCTCTTGTTAGAATCAAAATGGGGTTCTGCAAAAGTTATAACCAAAGGCACCGAAGAGTTAACGGAAGAAAAATTCGTAGGCAAACTGAATGATTTTATATTGGAGTTTAATCACACAAGCTTGAACTTCTTTTTGGTGAATTTACTTTGTCCAGGTCTACTATATCATTGCAATAACCTTTGAGGATAGGACCTCAGATTTTTAAATTTCTTTTTGGGTGAATGAACCTACAGAATAAAGGACCAGTTAAGCAGAATGAATCCAATTGGTGGTGGCAAAGTTCCAAAGTAGTTGGGACCAGTTATGGCTGCTTCAGCAAGCCGGGTCTTGGCCTAGCTGTCAAGAAGAGATTGTCCTTACCTCTTAACCCAGGTTCAAGCTCTGTCATGCATGTCTGTCATCCCGTGGTGTTTTACCTGCTCATTGAGTTTATAGGATATTCAATGAACCTGGAGATTGCACAAGCTAGCCCGAACACCTTGGTTATCAAAAAAAAAAAAATTATGGTTGCTTCATGATATGTGACCGGTCAAACAAAACCATGAATATAATATTGCATTTATAGAAAATTAATTTGATTATCAAACTTATAATGTGCGTGTGATTATCAATTTGATCACTGAGACTTTTCATTACATCGTCACCTTCATTTTGAATGGCGTCTGTTGAACATTTTCTGAACTTCCAAACATACCGTGCCTATGAGGTAATTTCACTAGACAAACAATAATTTATCTTAAGCAAAGCTTACTTAATATGTGCAGTTTATTCCAATTCGGACAACAAATTTACGTAGATTATTAATGCTTCTATGAATAGAATAATCTGATTTGGAAGTTCAGCCCCATATATATCAGAACTCAATGGAGTAAGGAAAAGAAGAACTGGAAATATATATATATATATATGGAATTGATTGAATAGTAATTAGTACTTCATGATTTTCACAACACAGTTTGGTCTAAGAAATTTACCTGCAAAACCAATTTTGAATGTTATTGTTTTTAATATTATGTTTTCTATTGTATGAGATCGTCGCCTATTACGAATTGAAATTCACATAGTTTGAAGCAAGAAGTTTGATTCATTATTTAGGGTTTTAATCAAAGCATACGCCTTTAGTGTGGCTGACTGACAAGAAAGCCAATAGGATGAAGTGGGATATCTATCAAACAGGCCACTATGCTGCATCAGCCAATCAGTCCGAACTATAATTCACGTCAAGTCTCAACTGCAAGTCTTGGAGTATGTATACATTCTTTTTAATTTAACTCGCATTTGGCTTTCTAATTAAATGGATAAGGAAAAGGCAACATGTATGTAGGGTTTAAATGTCAAAATTCTGATGTTCTTCATGATTTTCACAACACATTTTGGTTGATTAAATTTAGTTGCAAAATTGTATTTCTTATAAAAATACAAGGACCAAAAAGACTTCCTAAGTAACCAAATTTGAACCACGAGGAAGAGCCCATCAACTCAAGGTTAACTAGCGATCACAGACTTGCGTGTGGGCTGGGGTGCACAATGGTTCGCGTGATATC
Organism: Salix caprea; assembly: GCA_964035475.1. Lineage (NCBI taxonomy): Eukaryota > Viridiplantae > Streptophyta > Magnoliopsida > Malpighiales > Salicaceae > Salix > Salix caprea. Next base: position 1,693,499 of record OZ037748.1, on the reverse strand, counting down.
ACTCATCCTAGTGTTTCTGTAGCCCAAACAAGTTCAACTTCATAGTTCTTACGGAGTCTCGTGCATTAGGTTAGATACACACCTGCTTAGGGGTTGAAATGTCTTCTACATACCTATTATATATATATATATATATATATAAAAAAAAAACCAATTGAGTCTAGTCTTTTACTATGTATCTAGACACAAAAAACTACAAATTGGAATAGTATGTTAGAGAATAATATAAATCATATTATGGGGTCTCACCTACTAGCTTAAGTTTTTAGGTGAGATGGTTCCTTAACATGGTATCAGAGCCTTGTTGACCCAGCGGTCACGAGTTCGAATCTCACCACCCCCATTCTATTTGATAAAAATCAAGCACAAGGTGATGTGGGCCTGTGCAAGTTTCAAGCCCAAAGGGCTTTCACTTGAGGAGGTGTATTAGAGAATAATATAAATCATATTATGGGGCCTCACTTACAAGCTTGAGCTTTTAGGTGAGATGGTTCCCATGTTAAGGAACCATCTCACCTAAAAGCTCAAGCTTGTAAGTGAGGCCCCATAATATGATTTATATTATTCTCTAACATAGTATAATTATGATTTTACCTTGCCAAAAAAATTAATCAAGCGTTCAAATGGAGGTAAAAGTGTTTTTTTATGGGATGGGGATTCAAATGGAGGTAAAAGTGTTTTTTTATGGGATGGGGACAAATATTCCATACATTTTTTTTTGTTATAGTGTAATGATTATTTTTTCTTTGAAAAACAATCTCTATGTAAGGGGTTGTTTTGTCTTTTTCAATATTATTTTCTCTATTGTATGAGACCGTCGCCTTTTACGAATAGAAATTCACATGTTTTGAAGTAGGACATTTGATTCAGTATTTAGAGTCTTAATCAAAGCATATAATTTAAATGTGCTTGATTGACAAGAAAGTGCTTCAATTTAATAAAGAAATATTTTCAATCCAATGGGATGAAGTGAGACTTCTACCAAACAGGCCACTATGTTGCATCACCTAATCTTTCAAAACTATAATTCACGTGAATTCTCAACTGCAAGTCTTGGAGCATATATGCATTCTTTTGGTTCAACAATTCGAGTACGTAGGAGATGACAAGCAATCAATTATTTATAAAAACAACTCATGCTAACTACAAAATGGGATTTTGCAAAAGTTATAACCAAAGGCAACGACGAATTCTTGTATGAAAATGTGTTAGGCAAACTGTAAGAACAAATAATTGAAAAAGAAACAAAATAAACCATGTTAATAGGATTTTTATGGATGTTTAGTGTTGTTCAATTTTGAGTTAATGCACGATAATTTGTTTTGAATTGATATCATGGTTTATTTGCATATTGTCAATCACGGTCTTCTTCTAGTTTTTAATTTTGGGAAGATCAATTAGCAATTAATTTTGAATCCTCTACTTTTTTTCTAACCTTAAATATTTAATATTTGAAATTATGATCTACACGTGAGGTGATTTTTCAGTATTAAATGGTAAAGTCTTTCAAAATACTTTGTTTGCAAAAGTTAACTTCAAAATGGGATTTTGCAAAAGTTATAACCCAAGGCAACGACGAAGGGATGTTAATATATTTCTTTTATGTCATCAATCCCCTTACCCTATACTCCAAGACCAATTATGTTTCTTAGTAACCAAATATTAAATGACGACTTCCTTTTTTTCTACAGTTAAAAGATAAGAATTCAATTTCCTTTTCATCTATTTTATTCCTTGTAATCATGATATGAGAGGATGATTGTCGCGACATCACACACACGTGTAATAATATTTAAAATTTGAATTGTATTGAATAAAATTATATCACACAAGCACGAAGCTCCTTTTGTTGAAAACTCTTAACTTCCATGCATGAAAATCGTTCGTTAAGTTTTTCAAAAAAAAGAGGACACACGATGGTCAAAAGTTTTCTCAGCAGCCTCGCAGAAGGATAGGGTTTGAGGTCTCAATGACGAAGACGCTGGCTTACGATCCCAAAGGCCTTAGTGGATCAAATCGAAGACTGCTTTGTTGGAAATTAAATCTAAATTGGTTTTCTCGGATACATACAATAATACTTTCGAAATCTTTAAGTAGTTTATTAATTCTTTAGTGTTCTCTTTTGTCCTTCTGCACATTTTTCTGTCTGATTTCTCGTCTATGAGGTTTCGTGTTGCCCATTTCTTTTGTTTCTTCTAATTAAGTTTATGGCTGTTCTAAGTTAGACCATCTGTCCTTGAAGATAATCTTAACTGATCGTCGAGTAGAGACCAATAAACAAAAGATTGCTCAAGTTGAAGCAGAGAGTTATGCGAGGAATAGCCTTTGCCAAGAACATTTCAAAACTTTTGAATTTGGGAATCAAACCGTAAAGTCTTTAATCTTCTAGGGATCTCGAGGATTATATAAAATTGACATGCACAATTGTTGCAAGTTGCATTGAAATCAAGCTTAATAATTTAAATTTTAAAATAATTTTATAACTAATATGATTAAGATTTTTAATAATCAAATAAGATAAAAAACAATTAATTATAAATTTCAAACCATTACCGTTCCTCGATCCTTTCATCTTTCTATTTGCGTCATATTGTTCTCCTCATGAAATGGTGGCTCTACTTTTCTAAGGGCAATGCCCTAAGATCACGGGTGTCCTGAACAAGAGCGCGCATGCAAAGAAATTTCCTTCCTTTTCACGTTAATTATATAATTTATAATTATTTGTTGCTAGGCATGCCAAAAAAAGATGCGTGTCTATGGAATTGTTTTGTTCTTCGTGTTTGGGAGACATGCGTTCTTGTCAACGCAGCGTTTCTTTACACAAATCTTGATATTAAGAAAAATCAATTGTCAAAGAGTGTGTTTGTTTGACTTATAAATACTTACAGATTCGTCCCCAAAGTAGTACCCATTACTCAATTGGCTACGCAAGCAAAAACAACTTCCAATTGGGTCCATCGTCTGTTGGCCATGATCACTCAATTAATTCTATCTATAGAATGTTGCCTTTAAAGTCGTAAGAAACACAACCTATTTGTTTAACATGATATCCTTTGTCATGTATTTAATTTAACATAGGAATCTATTGGGTAATATTGTTTGATAATTGGTGATCCAATATTTGGGAAATAGCTTTGCTTGTGGACCCGGTTGAGAATCACATGATAGTTGGCGGATTAACGAATCTTTATCCAATTATTTTTGAATTTTAAGTCAAATCAATATATAAATATATTTATTCTCAATAAAATAAATTTTAAATGTTATTGAGTAGAGATGAATTAAGTTTTAAATAAGTAAAATAACTACTCTTGCATTTAAAAAGAAAAATTCTTTAAGAAAAATCTAATCAACTTTAATGTTATGCTTATTGGCACAAAATTTATCGGTAAGAAAATATGAAGTAATGTTACTCACTGAATGTTTCATAGACACAAAGAGAAAAGTAGTTTTAGTAAATATACATTATTCTATATACTTGTATCAATCTTTTAAACCAATTTATGGGTCTTAAATAAAAGAAAAGGCAGGCTCAAGTGCTTATCCATTTAAGATTTCTCTTTTAGCATTTACGAGCTGATTTGCCCGCTTCGCTGGGCTTTTTTATCTATGTAGAAAATTGAATGATTTTATAAATGTTGTATTTTATTATTTTAATATTTAATTAGTATAATTGTAATTGATAAAGTCTGTTAAAAATGATTTTTTTCAACCAAAATGTGATTGAATATTGCTATTGCTAAAAAACTTTTGATAAAATTTGTTAGAAAATTTGCTAAGAAGGTTAAATGATTTATTAGAAATTTGTTGTCACGGATACTCTGGTAAAAAAAAAAAAAAAAAGAAACCCGGTAAAAAAAGAACAACTGACTTGGACACTAAAAAATAAAAAATACATGTGGAAAAAAGGTCACAGTTTCTGAAAAGGAAAAAAAGAGAGTCTAAAATATAAATTTAACTTCAAAGACAAAGTTTTTTTTATAAGATTTATTCATCATATTATTATATTAAATATATTTAAGAATACCGATATTAATTTTTTTTTTCAAGAAATTGTAGGTCACTTATTTTCTCTGTCTATATATTTTTAGGCGAGACTATTAAATAAATATTAAACACATATACTTAGTCTCACATACTATATAGTGTGATCGAAATGGAAAGTGATTTTTATATTTTTTAATTGTAGAAAACCTAAGTAAATTTGTAAAAAAAAAGATTAGTTGCCTTTTTTCCCTAATAATATTAGATCTTACACATTATAAATAAAAATATTGAAATTGTTTTTCAAAAAATAAATATAATTTTTTTGCGTGCTATAATTACTTATTTACCGTAAAAAAAGAACAGTGTAGTTGAAACGGAAAGTGCCTCATATATTTTTTAATTGTAGATAATCTAGGCAAATTTGTTTACCTTTTGGTTTTTTGAGCTGTATTTTTTCCCGGGTAATATTAGATCTTAAATATTAAAAATCCAATTTTTTGATTTTTTTTAAGAAATAAACTTTAACAAAAGAGCACAAAATTAAAATTCAAAGCCAATTTTTATTTTATTTTATAAGATTTATTCATCATATTATTATATTAAATTTATTTAAGAATGCTGATATTAATTTTGTTAACCCAAAAAATCCGAGGTCATTTTTTTTTATCTCTTTATATACTTTTAGGCGATAATATGCAATAAATATTAAAACATATAATAATGACTTGTTTGCCGTTTAAAAGGAACAGTGTAATCGAGACAAAAGTGACTTGTATCGTTTTTTAATTGTAGATAACCTAGGTAAATTTGTTTATTTGTTGTTCTTGAGTTGTCTTTTATCTCCAGTAATATTAGATATAAAATGACTATTGCTATTATTGCAAAAACAATTAAAATTATCAAATTATCCCGGAAAAAAAAACACTCATAAACATTAACAAAAGAGTAAGCAAGAAAAAGAATATATTATTATTATTATTATTATTATTATTATTATTATTATTATTATTATTATTATTATTATTATTATGTTAATAATGGAAAATAAAACACAAATATCAATTTATCAAGGGATGAAAATCAAAAATTAAAACTATAAGGGCCAAAATGAAAATTCAATATATTATCAATTTCAATAACAGGATCCAATTGAAGAAATCGAAACTTATGTACTGTATTTATTGAATAATTTAAACCGAATCCGAAAATTAAAAGAAGGAGGGCCGAACTGAAACATTGACATCCAATCAATTCCAATTGGAGGACCCAATCGAACTAAATCAAAACTTATGCAACCAAAATCAGGACAAAAAACAAAATCAAAAGTCAAGGGACTGAAGTAAAAAGCATCATAAAATGGGGGACTCTCCTGCACTTTGACGTGCAGGAGAGAGAGAGAAACGTGGCCGGCGGCTTTAACCGGTCCCCGGCGCGTCCACGGACATATTGATGGTAAACGCGCCACAGCGGGAGGAAGAACACGACTAGAAGAACCGCTCTGGACGTCGGAATCTCATCTCCGTCCACCGTATGACGTCGCACGCGCCACCTAAACAGGGCGTGGGGCGTGAAACAGGTAGGCGCGTGTGACACACGCTCTGACAATAAACGCGGAAAAAAATAAAAAAATATGGTCAATTACTGGATAGCCCCTGGAACGAAATCTATGTTTTTGTCTTATGTGGGCCTAGAACCGTAATTAGCCATTTTAAATAAATTAAAAAAAAAACATGCGGCGGACCGGACCAGACCGGTCCGGTCCGTACACGTGCAATTACATGAATGACCCTGACCCTCAACGCTTTTTACCCTCACCCCGAGCGCTATTTTGTCTTATTACCGGGGCTGAAATCTTCGGAACACTGTTCATTGAAGAAAAAAAAAAAGGCAGACGAACAGCCACGACGCACGGCCGAAAAATAGCCAGTCCACAGTGAATTGTCTCTATGTCTACAGTACGAACCTGAGCTCTTTTAGTTATTGTGTAATTATTTTTGAACTAGCTAGCAAATGACATGTTGCTTCTATCTTCAATGGCTAAAAAAGTACTCTTGCAATTTTTTGGTCTAAAAAACCCATTTCTACAATTTGACTTGAACATATTAAAAAAAAAACACCTTAAAAATCTAAAAAAATGATATATGAAACCCAAAATAAGAAGAAATAAATTCAAAAACTGAAAGTCAACTCAAAACAAAAACAAAACCTTCATGAACCCAAATCTACTTTCTAATGCAAAATGAAGGAAAATAATATCGGAGAGGGTTCCAATTTAGTACACGTTAGAGGAGAAGAACTTCGAGGAAAAAATGATAAATTATTTAGGATTAGCTTACTTGTAAATCAAAATTAAACTTTTTTTAATGATTTTAATAGCATGTCCCGACATCAAAATCAAAATGCTCTTCGTTCCCTATAAGAATAAATAAATAAATTATTATTCTAAAATTGAAAATAAGTGATGTTTATACTATATAGATTATTAATTCAGTTATTATTTGATATTTTATTTTGAAGAACAGAATCTGTTTGCAATTTATTTGATAAAAAAGATTTTCCGATCTGATTCAGAAACTAACAATTTTGATCATCCCCATTTCACTAGGAATCTGACATAAGAAAGTGGGCTCTAGAATCCACTAAAAGTTCTGATGAATTTTGAATATGTCATGAATCACATAATATAGTTGGGATGGTCAGATGTTACATGAAATCAAATTAGATTCAAAGTTTAAATAGGAAGAACAATTTGGTATTAGAAAAGAATTGTCACAACAACAAAATCCTAAAGGATTCATCCAACCTTAAAGACTAGATAAAAAAAGAATGACTTTAGCTTTATGAAAATTCATAATTGGTCTAAGAATCCTAACAATTTCGGCAACACAGGAGAAGAATAAGAAAAACAGAAAGTAACAAAGACAGGGTTTGAAAAAATATCAAGTAACGATGAGCTAAACTCATGCATTTTTTTTCAAAGGGGAGTACGCCATTTCCAGCACGTGAGGTCTAGAATGAGTACCAACAACCCCTATATTAACAACAATTTTTATTTTGATCTAAAAGTATTAGTTTTGCATTTTTTGAGAGTTATAGAATAAGAAAAACAGAAAACACAAGACAGGGTTCGAAAAAACAAATATCAATCGATTGAGTTTTATTATTCAAGGTATGAAACAATTACATAAGATCCCAAATCAGGATACCATGTACATGACATCTTTATTCGAAGGCTATTTTACAAAGGAGACAATCAAAGTACAATTATTTCTTCCAATTTTATTTCCAAATAATTTATTTTTAAAAAATAAAAATTAAAAAACAAACGAATTGCCAGACTATGATCTGTTAATCATGTCCGCTTTGAAGTATTAGCCTTTTAATTTCCACCAGCTGAATTAGCCCCACGAAGATGCTTCTCCCTCGAGAGTAATTTAGCCAACCTACACGCACCAACAGAACAATAAATATAAATAAATATATAAATAATCAAGATGAAAGGAAGAGTATTATTTACACATACTTTCTGAGAGCCTCTTCGTTAGTCATCTTATCGATAGGTTCAAAGACTCCAGTGGCCAGATTCACTCTTGAAACTGGTTTCTTCAACAATTCCTCACCCACTTTCACAAGATTCTCCAAATTCTCTTTTGTAGCAACATCCACAGATGAAAGTGTTCCGGTCAACGTGTCATCCTGCATTGATTTTTCACACGTATTATAAGGTTAGATTAGTTTCCCCACTTTGGTTCGTGATTAAATATAGTGGATGATAACATTAGCATGATAAAGAGGCACCTGTATTCGAAGATAATTTTCCTCACAGTTAAGGGCTTGAAAAACAGTGGAAATATGAAAATCAACCATGTCAGCACTAGCTTGTGTGAAAACATCAACCAACGGAGTAGAATTATCACTAGTCAACCATCCCAGGAGGCCCCATTTAGCTGCTTCTTCTGCATCGTACTTTTCTTCTAATTTTGCTGTACCGGTGCCCAGGGACAGGACCAGAAAGCGGCCATATTCCATTGGGTTCATGCGGACGGAGTCAGGACCCTCCTGATTGATTGCTTTTGAAACTTCACTGATGGCAACTAAAGTCTGGACAAATTACAAAATAAATGAATGATGTAAGATTCCTTGGTTATACAAGCTCAAGATGTGTTTGAAGATTGGTAAATGATCATAAACATACTGGATTGTTTGCTGCCACACCACCATCAATAAGATTGAAATCTCTAACTTTGCCGGATGGATCCTTGGTTTCAAAATAATGGGCAGGAAGATAGGTCGGGGCAGCTGAAGTCCCAATGCAGATATCAGACAAAAGGGCATCTGTTGATGGGTTGTTCTTCAAATTATAGGTAGAAAAGATAGTTGGCTGGAGGCGCTTGATGTCAAAAGTAGGGATCACAATATTTGTCAATGTCTGGTTCAACCGCGTATCTTCCAGCTTTTCCTTGACAATACTTCGCAGGAATTTCCCATCATACTTTGGTCCTCTCAAAGTGTTTACGAGTTTTCTAGCAGAGGCAAACGGAGAGCTATTGGCAGACATTACTTCAATTAGTGCCTTTATTGATAAAAATCAGGTGGAATGCAATAATTCACCATCAGCATTAATTATTACCTGTCTTGAGGAAATATTTTAGGGCAGTTCTCAAGGTAGAAGTCATTGATGTCTTTAGCAGAGAACAAAGGGCGGTTTTGCTTATTCGGTGCCGCTAGCATAGCCGTCACGAGGCCGCCAGTGCTAGTCCCTGAAATCACATCAAAGTAGTCTGCTAGCCTTGCATCTGCACCGTCCAGCTTCTGTCAATTTGAATAGAAAAGATAATCAGTGATACAAAGAAGAGATAAAACTCTGCGCGTGTGAAAAATAATCGAACATTACAATTCTATATACACACACATTGATGCATGCAAGATATTTTATGTCAATTTGACATGCATTATCATACGTGCTAAAAGAGCTCGTTTTCTTTTCTACCTGAAGCTCAGACTCTAAAAAGGCAAGGATAGTTCCTGGTATAATGCCTCTTATTGCTCCTCCATCGATGCTAAGAACAGTGATCTGGCTTCCATGAGCCGGAAGTTGAAGGGGAGATATTGGAGTTTGCATGATAGGCATATTGAAGAAAAATGGTGAAAGTGTAAAGAGGGAATCAAGAACTGGAAGAGATGTCCTTAGCGTAAACTTTCCGGGAGCTTGATAAGATAGCTAGTATACTCAAATATTGCTGTTAAATGCTATAACCTTGCAATCTGCCAAAGGGGGATGGCGAGGTATTTATAGACTTCTAAACCTTCATGGTTTTTGGAATTTTCAAATTCCCAATATTTGACTCTCCCAAATTTGACCATTTTGTACTTTCTTGGATCCAACCTATCTGTACTTATCACTAACAGTTCTTAGCTTACACGGTTCAAGTTGGACCACTTACAAATTGTGTCCAAGGGTAGAATTAGAATGGTAGGTATTTTGCTGGAACAAAGATCATTAGTGCAAATGGTTGGATTTGAACATTTTATTTTCCCCAATTTGATTCCTAATGGCCAAGTAAGGTGTAGTTTTATGCTTTCTTTTGGTTCAGGACTTGAAGCAACAGGAAACCGAGTACATAGGAGATGGCTAGCAATCAATTATTTCGGAGGAAACAGCTCCTGTTAGAATCAAAATGGGGTTCTGCAAAAGTTATAACCAAAGGCACCGAAGAATTCATGGAAGAAAAAGTCGTAGGCAAACTCAATGATTTTATATTGGAGTTTAATCACACAAGCTTGAACTTCTTTTTGATGAATTTACTTTGTCCAGGTCTACTATATCATTGCAATAACCTTTGAGGATAGGACCTCAGATTTTTAAATTTCTGTTTGGGTGAATGAACCTACAGAATAAAGGACCAGTTAAGCAGAATGAATCCCATTGGTGGTGGCAAAGTTCCAAAGTAGTTGGGACCAGTTTGGCTTCCCCTTCCTCATCAATATATGCAATTATGGCTGCTTCATGTTATGTGACCGATCAAACAAAACCATGAATATAATATTGCATTTCTGGAAAATTAATTTGATTATCAACCTTAGAATGTGCGTGTGATTATCAATTTGATCACTGCGACTTTTCATTACATCGTCACCTTCATTTTGAATGGCGTCTGTTGAACATTTTCTGAACTTCCAAACATACCGTGCCTGACTGGCAAGAAAGCCAATAGGATGAAGTGGGATATCTATCAAACGCGCCACTATGTTGCATCAGCCAATCAGTCCGAACTATAATTCACGTGAAGTCTCAACTGCAAGTCTTGGAGTATGTATACATTCATTTGGCTTTGTAATTGAATGGACAAGGAAAAGGCAACATGTATGTAGGGTTTAAATGTCAAAATTCTGAAGTTCATGATTTTCACAACACATTTTGGTTTATTAAATTTACTTGCAAAATTGTAATTCTTATGAAAATACAAGGACAAAAAAGACTTCCTAAGTAACCAAATTTGAACCACGAGGAAGAGCCCGTCAACTCAAGGTTAACTAGGTATCACACACTTGCGTATGGGCTGGGGTGCACAATGATTCGCGTGATATCACTCATCCTAGTGCTTCTCTAGCCCAAACAAGTTCAACTTCATAGTTCTTATGGAGTCTCGTGCATTAGACTGGATACACACGTGGTTAGGGGTTGAAATGTCTTCTACATACTAATTATAAAAAATATGAAACCAATTGAGTCTAGTCTTTTACTATGTATCTATACACAAAAAAACTATAGATTCGAATAATATAATTACAATTTTACATTCCCAAAAAAAAATGATTAAGCATGCAAATAGAGGTAAAAATGTTTGTTATGGGATGGGGACAAATATTCCAAACTTTTTTTTTGTTACAGTGTAATGATTAGTTTTTCTTTGAAAAAAAAATCTATATCTAAGGGGTTGTTGTTAAGGAACCATCTCACCTAAAAGCTTAAGCTTGTAAGTGAGGCCCCATAATATGATTTATATTATTCTCTAACACACCCCCTCAGATGAAAGCTCTTTGGGCTTGAAACTTGCACGGGCCCACGTCACCTTGTGCTTGGTTTTTATCAAATAGAATGGGGGTAGTGAGATTCGAACTCGTGATCGCTGGGTCAACAAGGCTCTGATACCATGCTAAAGAACCATCTCACCTAAAAGTTTAAGCTTGTAAGTGAAGCCCCATAATATGATTTATATTATTCTCTAACAGTTGTTTTGTCTTTTTCAATATTGTTTTTTCTGTTGTATGAGACCGCCGCCTTTTACGAATAGAAATTCACATGTTTTGAAGTAGGACATTTGATTCAATTTTTAGAGTCTTAATCAAAGCATATAATTTAAATGTGCTTGATTGACAAGAAAGTGCTTCAATTTAATAAAGAAATATTTTCAATCCAATGGGATGAAGTGAGACTTCTACCAAACAGGCCACTATGTTGCATCACCTAATCTTTCCAAACTATAATTCACGTGAAGTCTCAACTGCAAGTCTTGGAGTATATATGCATTCTTTTGGTTCAACAAATAGAGTACTTTCGATATTGCTAACTTGAATGGAGGAGCATTTGACATTATTGTTAAGGAACCATTTTATCTAAAAACTTAAGCTAATAGATAAAACTCCAGAATATAATTTATATTATTCTTTAACACACCCCCCTCAAGTGAAAGCTCTTTGGACTTGAAACTTGCACAGATCCAATTCAGTTGTGATACCATGTTAAAGAATCATTTCATCTAAAAGCTTAAGCTAATAGATGAGGGCTCAAAATATGATTTATATTATTCTCTAACAATTATTACCATTTAACACAACACAACATGTATAAAATTTGAGTTGGAAAATGTTGGAGCATGGAAGCTTTTCCTTAGCTAAGGAATATATCATAACTCTTTTTTTTATTCGAGAAAACCCCACCCCCCAGAAAACATACTTTGTGGGCTCAGGTGAGCGAATAAAACCCCTTCTATCCTAGACTCACTACAAGAAAAGGTGCCTGTTTGCAACGGCAAAAATCCGTTGCACAAATTGCAACGGGGATTTTGTTTAGCAACGGATTTTCCGTTGCTAAACAAATTCCGGAAATAAAAAAAAAACATGGGTTGCAACGGATTTTCCATTGCAATTTAAATTTGCAACGGAAATTCCATTGCAATGTAAATGTCTAATTTCAACTTCTCCAACCTGACTTGCCCTAATTAAAAACAAAAAAAATTCCCGCACGTTTGCTGCAAAAGATTTGAAGGACTCAATCACTTCCCGGTTTACCAGATTTGTTGCTGAAGAAAATGGAGAGCTTTTGGCAGACAGTACTTAAATTAGTATCTTGATAAATAAAAATTATTTGTAATAAAATAATTCATCACCAGCAATACTTATTTCCTGTCTTGAGGAAATATTTTAGGGCAATTCTCAAGGTAAAAGTCATTAATGTCCTTAGCAGCAAGCAAAGGGCGGTTTTGCTTATTCGGTGCAGCTAGCCTAGCAGTCACGAGGCCGCCAGTGCTAGTCCCTGAAATCACATCAAAGTAGTCTGCAAGCCTTGCATCTGCACCATCCAGCTTCAGTAAATTAGAAACCACTACTCCGTGATAAATAAAGGAGATAAAACTCTCTGTTTGTGAAAAATTCTATATGCATTCAGCTTCTTCTTTTTTTTCTTATCTCAGAAACACAAGCATGCAAGATCCCTTAAAAATGTATTAAGGGAATCAAGAGTTAGAGAGATTTAGCCTAAACTTTCTGAGAGCTTGAATGATAGCTAGTATACTCAAATGTAGTTCAGTGTTGAAGGCTTGCAAACTCCCAAGGGGGTCGTGGAGGTATTTATAAACCTTCTTGTAGTTCATGGTGTTTGGGATTTTCATTCTAACATTTTACCCAAATTTGACAATTTTGAAGTTTCTTGGATAGGGAACAATTTTGAATCGATCCAATTTTTCTGTACTTATCACAGCACAGTTCTTAGCTGACACGGTTCAAGTTGGACAGCTTACAAATTGGATCCTACAAGGCACCATAGAAAATTCCAAATTCTCAAATAACAGAGAGATTGCACTAAAATAGGAATTGCAGGTAATTTGCTGGCAGAAAGTTAAATAAATTAGTTGACGAATATCATTAATGCAATTGGATTTGAACAAGTTATTTTTTCCAATTCATGATCTTCTTAATGACCAATAAGTTTAGTTTTATGCATTATTTGGGTTCAACTAACAAGAAATCGAGTACGTTTGAGATGACTAGCAATCAACTCTTTAGAAAGAAACAACTCCCGTTAACATCAGAAAGGCACCGACGAATCCATGTTTGAAAAAGACAGGTGGTAATTTGTATGATTTTTCAAAGGAAATGTTGGAGTCATCAGAGATTATTGACATTTAACACGACATAACATGTGTAAACTTGAAGAAACACGTGCTGGAAAATGTTGCAACATGGAAGTTTCGTCTTAACTATGGATAATAGATAATAGGCTTAAGATAAAACTAGAATGATTAATCTTTTTAAATTAATTTTTACTTTAGTATTTTCAGACTGTTTTGATATCAAAATTATTAAATTATATATCTTTAAATAAAAAATAAATACTATCGCAATTCTAAAATTCATATTATTTAAATTTCCGGCTCAATTCCTTTTTAAGGTATAATAATGACTGAATACTGAGTACCATATCACAAAACCATGCATGAAATTGTTTATTATTTTTTTCAGGATGGTCAAAATTTTGTTCCCAGCAGCCTCGCATCAGGATAGGGTCTGAGGTCTCAAAAGAAACGCTAGCTTACGATATCAAAAGCCGTCAATGGATCAAATCGAAGACTGCTCTGTTGGAGATTCAAATCTCCAAACCAAATAACAAGATTGGCTCATCATCATCTGCAATACGCAGTTGCATTAAAAATTCAGCAAATAAAGATTTCAAAACTAGGAAAGTGGTGATTGATTAATGAAGAAATTCGATTTAACTTAACTTACCCACGTAACTCTAGATTTTATAATGGTTGTTGAATTAGTGGCTCTACTTTTCTAATGGTATTGCCTTAAGATCATGACTGTCCTGGTCAAGAGCACGAAAAGATTTTGTCCAAAATTCCCTCTCTTGTGGAGGTGGAGCATACAATGGCTAGAATGGATTCTGCAGGTTCTTCTTCTGTTTTTAGCCTTCCTTCCTCTTTACAAATATAATACAGTGCTGTATTTTTCATAGATAAAAGAGAAAGTAGTTTATAGGAAACATAAATTATTATTTATGACTCCAAATTGATAATTAATTAATTTGCCTCCAAGTCCAGAGACTACACTCCACCAAATGATATCGCCTTGAACTGTGGCGATGCTTCGGCAATTTATACATTCCTTATCCGGCCAAGTACCAAACACATTTAATTACAGAGTTTTAAGGAAAGAGAATCTAAAAATATAATATTACACCCTTCGAGCACACTTTAACTCTTGAGTTCGGTGGTAGGGTCTAAAGCACAAAATTCAGTCATATTCAAGGTGCAGAACAGGTAATCAAAGTCATCCCCTGTCTGGGAATTTTGTTTTGACTTATTTCTCGAACAGCGTCTTCAGGTTGCAAGGCTTGACGATTTTAGGACTCCCATCCCACATTAGCTTTGCAAATTGATAGTAGGCCTTTTCGGTTGGATGAATTGCATCGAAGAAGAAATATTCGCTAACGTTATCGCACAATTCGTATACTTTCTGGCCGCAAGTATTGTTACCTCTCAAAGGACCACTTCCGCAGCATGCCTTTTTCACCTCTTTGAAACCTTCAAACAAAATGCAAAATTGGAATCAAATAGTCCTAGCATCAAATTAGCAAATAAAGCAAACTCTTTTAGTTAACAGGTTACAGTCTTCACCATATTTCGAAGGGTTATTGAAAATTGCATCTGCTGCAGTGTAGGCGTCAAAAATTGAATAAGTATATCCTTTAAGTTGGCTCTTGAGCTCTTTGAGAGCTTGAGGGAGTGCTCTGTTGTGTAGTTTTGCAAGCACTGTAATTTCTTCCATGCAGCCAGAGCCACCTGAGCGGACTATGTTTAGTGCTCTAGATATTGGTGGACAACCTAAAGGAAGCAACTTTGATAGTCCAAATTTCCTCCCCCCCATGCTATAAATTTCCTGAGACACCAAAACTAGTGCAATCTTAGTTTGATGAACTTGGAGAAGAAAATCAAACGAGAAATTAATTCATATGATCTGAACATGTTGAGTACTTGGATCACGCTTGTTATGTTGCCAATAACCATCTTGACATACTCTTTTTTGGAGTAGGATTGAAACACAGTGGAGTTTGTGATGAAAGGTATCAAGTAGTCGTTAGATCCAATGCTGAACATGTAAACAGCTGTGGATAACAATGTCTTAACTTCTGAAGCTCCTAGTTTTTGCCTTAGCTGCTTCTCCGTATTCTTGAAATTAGTTAATTGAGTTTGAAGGTCCAGCACCTT
This sequence comes from Salix caprea, assembly GCA_964035475.1. NCBI lineage: Eukaryota > Viridiplantae > Streptophyta > Magnoliopsida > Malpighiales > Salicaceae > Salix > Salix caprea. The sequence continues at coordinate 1,678,023 of OZ037748.1, read as the reverse complement.
TGAAGGAACAAACGGGAACAAATGAAAAAAGAAATAGTACATGTAATCATGCAACTTAAGAGATGGATAACTTTATGAGAACTCAGTTTTATGCACACAGATTTATTGAAGCTAAATGAAGTCACAATGAGCAAAATCCAGTCCAAAAGGTTGCAATATTTTAGCAAAACGAGCACATACCAGTCCTTGATTAGTTCCAGCAAGAGCACCAGCGCCCCCTGATGCAAAGTTCATTCCATTTGTGAATTGATGGTTGCCGGGTTTTAAATATGGTGGAATCAATGGTAGCTTTGCAAATTCAGCTGCAACAGAGTTCAAGAATCATTTTGCAAAAAACATATTGTGTCAGTAGTATTAAGCTGTAAGGAACAAACAAAAACTAAATTTGAGTTTAAGGATGCGGTTGGAATTTGAGTTTTGGCATGTAGACCTGCTGTGGAGAAACATCGGCCCACCAAATTTTTCATAAAGCTGAATTTGAGTCTTATAGTTGGTAGTCTTTAAATTAAAAATACAAACAAGGCCCCCAAAACTGTATTCACCTTACTTTGACATAATGTTTTTGTTTTTATTTTCTTATATCATAGTTATAAAACAACTTTACCTGCAGGTTAATCTGATCACTGCTAATATGTGATATGGAAATTCAATATTATATATTTTTTATCCAACAATTCATATCATAAAAGAAAGAAAATAATAGAATTATAAAGGGGGGGAAACAATTGCTAAGTGGTGTACTTACCAATAAAATCTGGAATTAATCGACCATCACTAGCCCTTCCAGTGGGATGCTTAAAATATGTCTCTCCATATGGAAAGATATTGAGTTTGCGAACGTTAGTGTTGAGGTAAATATTATTCCCAGCATCATATAAGGAATCTCCGAAGATAAATAAAGCACCATGAGAGTAACTGTGGCAGCTTGTTGGGACTAGAGAACTTGCACAGAGCACCAAGAAACATAAAATGTTGGACCTTGAACATCCCATTTTTTAGTGCTTCACTTTCTATTAACTCTGATCCTTAATCTCCCCCTTAATAGTTCTGTTGGCTTCTTCTGGTCAGTGGGAAAGAAGAGTTGCTACTGGTTTTGGGTTGATGGTTGCCTGTGGGCAAAATTCGAGCGGAGATGATTTTGCTCGTCGAGGATTAAGGCTCTTGTGGCTGGGTGGTGTTTTGTGGATGAGATGGTTCTGAAGTTTCAATGGCATTTATGGATTCTTGTCAAAGAAAAACGTAAGGAGCGGCTTTTCTGGTTTTTAGTGGATAAGATATTTTTTTTATTGTTTTCTTTCTCTTTTTCTTTTTCCCTTACAAATAAAAATAAAAGGATCAATTTGGAATCCAAATCTATTATTATCTTAAAAGCTAAAACAGCTTGCAAGTCGTTGTCACTGTTCACCAAGAGACAAAGCAATGTGGACTTCAATAGTAGTGCTCAATTTTCTGGTGGATTCGGTTCGGGCGGTCTGCTTTGTTTTTTCTTTTTTGCACAGTGTATTAACAAAATTGTCCCTCGAAAAAGACAAAACAATGCACCTGGGTTGAGGGGTTCCACAATAATTGCACATTTTCGGTCCGGTCCGTTTCGTATGGCTGGATTATTATTTTTTTAATATTTCTTTGCACAGTGAAATCACCTTTTTATCCCTCGAAATGGACAAAATCCAGGTCTAGGAGTGAGGGGCGATCCGGTAATTTGCCTGCTTTATGCGTCTACCACCTGATCTAAAGCTCATGACTTTGAAGCTACTTCCTGCCATTGATGTACCGAGACTGGCATGCGTTAGCTCGAAGATGCAGTGTTTGTGTTCGAACAACGAAATATGGAAACGGTGGTATTTGGAGGAGTTTGAAACAGAAAATTTGCAATTGGAAAAACAGACTTAATTACTATATGGAGATCAGTCGTAGCACAAGCAACTGCTAGATGCTGATGTTTTCTGCTAGATCTTATAGTTGGAAGAAGTCCCATTAGATTACATAAATTTCGATGTTTATTTGTCATATGGTTGGACACCAGCACTTGCTCGTGGCTGTAACTATTTTTATTGTTAATTAATTTTTTCAATAGTTTATGTTCATAATTCAACTATCTTGCAAATCAATAGGGTGCTTGGAGGTTTTTCTCTGTCTATTTTTGTTGGTAAACTTTCGTTTCGAAGATGATAGAGTAGAGCTTGCAAAAAACTTTTGTTTCTGTTGCAGATTTTACTCCCCTAATAATGGTCTCTGCTGGTATATTACTTTATCATGATTATGCCTCTGTTCAAGTACTGAATTGGTGTTTGTGATTTCTCTGAAACGGGGAAGGAAGTTCAAAAATAAATAGGTAATTCGATGACTCCATTACAACGCATTCAGTATACATGCTATCCTTAGACAACGGCCTCTTTCTGTACAGCTACAAGACAATTTCCCGACAGGAACAATACCCACTCACCATTTGTTTAAGGAATAGTAAGTCATAAATTAGTCTTTCTAGTGGCAATTTTATTTCCCAGATCAGGCCTTCTCTGCTGGCATTGAATAAATAGTATAGAGAGAAGGAGACTGTACGCATTGTTTAAGGAATAGTAAGTCATGAATTCTTGAGAGAATTATAATTCAAAGTTTACAGTATAATTTTGCCATCAGATACCAGATCCATTAGCATGCTTACCGTGGATGAATACACAGAGATCTTCTATCAACCATTTATTTCATTGAGATCTTGTACAGCACATGAAGTGCAGTTTTTGAGAAGGAATCCTTTGATAACATATCGTCATACCACCTTAATCAATGGGCACTGTAAGAGTGAAATACCAGGAGTCAATGTTTTATCACTCATTTCAGCAAACAGTGGAATTAAAAAATACCGTTTATTTTGCTTCAAATTAATTCTTTATTATGTCTTCTTACCGTTTTAATATGTTGATATTAAAAAAAAAAAGATGATCGTAACTCTAACTTCATGAAAGAAGATGGATGATGAGCTGCAGGTTGCAAGGTTACGATCGAGCCCAGATCAATAATACCATCATCTTCCCTGGGCTCGGCTGTTTTTTTTCCTCCTGAAAAACAGAGAAACAAGAGGTGTCTAGGAAAGTTGTATTACTTTTTTTTTATAATATTTTATAGTTAAAATTTGATTTTCTTATATAATTAAATATATATTTTAAATTAGTTTGATAAATCAATAAAAAATATAATTTTGAAGATAATCTGTCCTTGAAGATAATCTTAACTGATCGTCGAGTAGAGACCAATTAACAAAAGATTGCTCAAGTTTAAGCAGAGAGCTATGCAAGGAATAGCCTTTGCCAAGAACATTCAAAACTTTTGAATTTGAATAATCAAACCGTAAAATCTTTAATTTTCTAGGGATCTCGAGGATTATATAAAATTGACATGCAGAATTGTTGGGAGTTGCTAAGAAGTTTACTGTAAAATTATTATTGAAATCAAGCTTAATAATTTAAATTTTAAAATAATTTTTAATCAATATGATAATAGAATTTGAATAATCAAATAAGATAAAAATAATTAATCATAAATTTCAAACCCTTACCGCTCCTCCTTTCATCTTTCTATTGGCGTCATATTGTTCTCCTCATGAAATGGTGGCTCTACTTTTCTAATGGTAATGCCCTAGGATCATGGCTGTCCTGAACAAGAGCATGCAAGGAAATTTCCTTCCTTTCCACGTTAATTATATAATTTATAATTATTTGTTGCCAGGCATGCCAATTTAAACATGTGGGTGTCTTTGGACTTGTTTTGTTCTTTGTTTTTGGGAAACATCCGTTCCTGTCAACGCAGTTGCGTTTCCTTACACGAGTCTTGATATTAAGAAAAATCAACTGTCAAAGAGTGTGTTTGTTTGACTTATTATTGGGAAATTTCCTTCCTTTATTTTTCTTTCAAAATAATACTAAGTGGAGTCTTGAGCCATCTTTATTATTTATAATTAAAATATTTTATTAGATGAGGACTATAAATAACTCGTAAATATATTTCATTTATTTTTGTATATTTTTCCATTAAGTGGGGTCTTGATAATGTTCAAGTGGCGTAGCTTAAGCAAAGGCTGGCTGCGAATTCCCGCGACAAAGTTTTTTTCTGTCAATTGATGTTCTTGACATTGATTAATACCAACTAGCCAAGCTAGTTGCTATGTGACAATGCATTGATTAATACCCACTACTCAAGCTAGTTGTTCTTGCCATAAAGTTTTGTCGCTTGGGTTTCATGCAATGGATTTCGATCCATTTTGTTTTACCCGGGGAACCTCTTTTTCCCCCCTTCCATTGAAGTCATATATATATATATATATATATATATATATATATATATATATATATGAAAGGTTGCTATAATTTTAGAAATTAAATGAAAGAATTAATCTTGCTAAAGCTACGTGACATCGAATGTAACATGTAAAAAATCTAGAGCGTGGCTGATGATTTTAAAAAAATATGCTTAGAATATACAAAAAAAAAAAAAATTGTATGTATATTTTAAAAAATATAATGATTTATTTATTTATAACGATGCTAATTTCTTTCATTCAATTTTAGTTTATAAAAAAATTATACAAATAGTTAATTATACATATATATACACCCTGTTGAAGTCTTGCCACCAATAACAGGTATAAAAATCAATCTTGATATTTTAAATACTTACAGATTCGTCGCCCAAGTAGCACCCATTACTCAATTAACTACGCAAACAAAAACAGCTTGCAATTGGGTCCATCATCTGTTCGGCATGATCACTCAAGTAAAATATTTTATAGTCAGCTTTGATTCATACTAAACTACGTGCTTTTAGAATATTTCGTAATCTGTGATCTGCATGTGATGAGGTGTGGTTGAGTTTTAATTTAAGCCAATTAGGCCACCGGCCATCACTTCTGACCAGACCATCACCTTCTTTCCTTTTCTATTTTTATAGTCAAGCCTGCGCACCGTGTGGAGCCCATGCGGATGGCCAATACTGCTCTCACCTTATCTACTTCTCACCCCATATATACTGCTCTCACGTCATCCATTTCTCATCTCATACTGCTCTCTGTCTTTTCAATATTCACTTTCCATTTCTTGCTCTCATCCCCTGCTTTTAGTTTTCCTTTCACCTTTTCTATTCCCCAACATCCATTCCTAAACAAGCTATGGCTGATGCAATTGTTTCTGCTCTCGCCAGTACAATCATGGAGAACTTGAGTTCCCTAATTCTTCAGGAGCTTGCGCTTGCTAGGGGCCTAAAGACCGAGCTTGAAAATCTCAAGCGCACGTTCAGAACCATTCAAGCTGTGCTCCAGGATGCAGAGGTGAAGCAGTGGAAGGAGGAGGCTATCAAGGTGTGGCTCAGCGACCTCAAGGATGCAGCTTTTGATGTTGATGATGTACTGGATGAGTTTGCCATTGAAGCTCAGTGGCAACAACAGCAACGAGGTCTCAAAAATCAGCAAAGATCTCTCTTTTCTATCAGTCATAATCCACTTGTTTTTCGATCAAGAATGGCGCATAAATTGAAAAATATGAGAGAAAAACTGGATGCCATAGCTGATGACATGAACAAGTTCAACTTAACAGTAAGAGTCGGAGACATAACAACTGATCATACCTACGATGATTCGCGGCTTACCAGCTCACTCGTGACTGAATCAGAAATTCTCGGAAGAAGCAAGGAGAAAGAGGAACTAGTCAACATCCTGCTCACTAATGCAGATGATCTCTCTATTGATGCTATGTGGGGAATGGGTGGCATCGGCAAAACAACCCTTGCTCAATTGGTCTACAATGAAGAAAGGGTTAAACATCAATTCAATTTGAGGATCTGGGTGTGTGTATCTACTGATTTCGATATAAAAAGATTAACAAGAGCCATCATAGAGTCCATTGATGGTGACTCTAAAGATCTTCAAGAATTGGATCCCTTGCAGCAACGCCTCCAACAGAAGCTAGCTGGAAAAAAGTTTTTGCTTGTATTGGATGATGTGTGGGATCATTATGATGATAGGTGGGATAAATTGAAGGAGGTCTTAAGGAGTGGAGCTAAAGGTAGTGCTGTAATAGTAACTACGCGTAATGAGATGGTTGCTCGTAGAATGGCAACAGCTCCTGTCAAGAACATGGGGAGATTGTCTGAAGAAGATTCTTGGGAATTGTTTCAACGTCTTGCAATTCGGATGAGAAGGAAAGAGGAGTGGGTACAACTAGAAGACATTGGAGTATCTATAGTGAAGAAGTGTGGTGGTGTTCCTTTAGCTATAAAGGCACTCGGGAAACTAATGCAGCTAAAAGATACTGAAGATCAGTGGATGGCAGTCAAAGAAAGTGAGATTTGGGATCTAACAGAAGAAGCAAGCCAGATTTTACCTGCTTTGAGGTTGAGTTACACTCATCTATCACCACATTTGAAGCAATGCTTTGCATTTTGCTCTATATTTCCAAAAGATCATGTGATGCGCAGGGAGGAGCTGGTTGCTTTGTGGATGGCAAATGGCTTTGTTTGTTGCAGGAGAGAAATGGATTTGCCCGTCAAGGGTATTGAGATATTCAATGAACTGGTGGGAAGGACATTTCTGCAAGAGGTCCAGGATGATGGGTTTGGCAACATAACATGCAAAATGCATGATCTTATGCATGATCTTGCACAGTCCGTGATGAGTAGAGAATGTTTATTGATTGAGGGCAATACAGAGTTCCAAATTTCTGAAAGAGTTCGTTATGTGGGTGCTTACGGGGATTTATCCTATGCTCCAGAAGACAAGGATATCAAATCTCGGTCGCTACGATCAGTTTTGATTTCTAGAACTTTTGATTACCAAAGCCTTGTGATTGATGATGCTCTTCTTCTATGCATCACTCAACAAAAGCATCTAAGAGCCTTGGATATAGGTATTAGAACAGCTCATAAAATACAAGCTCAAGCCTTGAGTTTAACTGGAGACTTGTTGGAGAAATTGCCGAAATCAATTTGTGATTTGAAACATCTAAGGTATCTAGATGTCTCTAATTCCTCCATCCAAAAATTGCCTGAAGGTATAACCTCTCTCCAAAACCTCCAGACACTAGATCTGAGATATTGCAGCAGTCTCATCCAATTACCACAAGGTATGAAGCATATGAAAAGTCTCGTCTATCTTGACATCAGGGGTTGTGATGGACTGCGATTTATGCCTGTTGGAATGGGGCAATTGATGTGCCTGCGAAAACTTAGCCTGTTCATTGTGGGTAAGGAGGAGGGTCGTCATATACGGGAGCTGGAAGGGCTGAATAATCTCACTGGTAAATTGAAAATCACGGATCTTGTGAATGTTAAGAATTTAACAGATGCCAGACGTGCCGAGTTGAAGTCGAAGACAGCTCTTCTATCACTGGCTTTAACTTGGCGAGGGAATGGAGAGGACTGGACTCCTTGCATGCGTTCACTACCAAATAAAGAGGAGGAGGAGGTACTTGGTGCGCTTCAACCTCAGTCAAATCTGAAGAAGTTGAAGTTAATTGGATATTGTGGTTCAAAATTCCCAAGTAATTGGATGATGAGCTTGAACTTGACGCTACCACATCTAGTGAAGATCAAGATAAGAGAATGTCCCAACTGTGAACAACTTCCACCATTTGGGAAGCTACAGTTTCTCAAGAGACTTGAATTATGGGGAATGGATGGTGTGAAGTGTATTGACAGCCACGTGTATGGAGATGGACAAAATCCATTCCCGTCCTTGAAGAAGCTGGTTTTTGATTCAATGAAGAGATTAGAGAAATGGGATGCAAGTCGTTTTCCTTGCCTGCAAAAATTAGATGTACGTGACTGCCCTTTGTTGACCAAAATACCAATTATACCCTCCATCAAAAAATTACGCATCCAAGGAGGGAAAGTTTCTTTACTGATGTCAGTCAGTAATTTCACTTCCCTCACCTCCCTTTGTATTGAAGATGTTGCCAACGTGATGGAGCTCCCAGAAGGGTTTTTGCAAAATCCTACACTCCTTGAAAGCTTACAAATTTATAAGATGAGAGATGTGCAGTCTTTCTCAAATAAGGTATTTGATAACCTTCCTGCTCTTAAAAGTTTGTGGATATTTGGTTGTGATGCACTTGAAAGCTTGCCAGAGGAAGGTTTCCGGAACATGACTTCTTTGGAGGATTTACACATAGATTATTGTGGAAGATTAAATTCTCTCCCAGTGAATGGGCTTTGTGGCTTATCTTCTCTTCGTAGCTTATGGATTAGCGGATGTGATAATCTTGCATCTTTAACTGAGGGAGTGCGACATCTGACGGCACTTGAACAGTTGGTCCTCAATGCATGTCCAGAGCTGAATTCATTGCCAGAGAGTATCCAACATCTCACTTCTCTCCGATCTCTAAGGATAGATGATTGCAAGGGACTAGCTTCTTTGCCAAATCAGATTGGTTATCTCATGTCCCTTTCATACTTGTATATTCAGGATTGCCCTAATTTGGTGTCATTGCCAGATGGGGTACAGAGTCTTAGTAACCTCAATCAGCTGACAATCGACAACTGTCCAAAATTGGCGAAGAGGTGCAAGAAAGAGAAAGGAGAGGACTGGCCCAAGATATCTCACATCCCTCACATTACTATCAACAATCTGGCAATCCAATGAAACTTTTGAAAGTATGCTTCTCACCCATATACTTTCTTAGATCTAACTTTCCTTGTTTTTTAAATATTTGGTTTCCCTCTAAAGTCTTAATCCAATGAATATCTTGTTATGTAATTCTCGATTTGAGTATATGATGTAACTCCAATTTATTGTACAATTAAAAGAAATGATCAGTAGATTGTATGAATTTTTCCAATACTTCCTACTTGTGCAGTAAAGTCATCCCTTCATTGATCTTCTTGTGTGATCCAATATCTGGGAAATATTTTTGCTTGTTGACTTAGTTGAGAATCACATGATAGCTGGGGGATAAATATATTTATAAATATATTTATTCGCAATAAAATAAATTTTATTCGCAATATTTATGCAATTATTTTTCAATTTTTAGGTCAAATCGATTTATAAATATATTTATTCGCAATAAAATAAATTTAAAATGTTATTGAGTTTGAAACAAGTAAAATAATTGCTCTTGCATTTTACAAAGTATCCCAAATCAGGGTACCATGTACATGACATCTTTATTCGAAGGCTATTTTACAACGTAGACCATATAACTACAATTATTTCTTCCAAATTTATTTCCATATAATTTATTTTTAAAAAAATAAAAATTAAAAAACAAACGAATAGCCAGATTATGATCTGGTAATCATGTCTGTTTTGAAGTATTAGCTTTTTAATTTCCACCAGCTGAATTAGCCTCGCGAAGGTGCTTCTCCCTGAGAGTAATTTATGTATTATTTATACATTTAAGTACAGAGAATCTAAAAAATTAAATATTACACCCTTCGATCACCCTGTTAACCTCTGTTTGTATAAAGTCACTAAGAATTTTCGGGAGAAGTTTTCATTTTTTTCGGGGGGTATACAAAAGTAACAGCAGCTCACTCAAAAGTATCTATATAAGATAACTAATTCAAAGATACCTGATCATTAAAAAAAAATTCACAATCATTTCACCACAGAAAATTATATAATTAAAAAAAAAAAAACAAGATTCAAGCACACTTTAATTCTAGAGTTCGGTGGTAGGGTCTAAAGCCTGTATCGAATTGGTTTTGAAGCACAAAATTCAGTCATATTCAAGGTGCAGAACAGGTAATCAAAGTCATCCCCTGTCTGGGAATTTTGTTTTGACTTATTTCTCGAACAGCGTCTTCAGGTTGCAAGGCTTGACGATTTTAGGACTCCCATCCCACATTAGCTTTGCAAATTGATAGTTGGCCTTTTCGGTTGGATGAATTCCATCGAAGAAGAAATATTCGCTAACGTTATCGCACAATTCGTATACTTTCTGGCCGCAAGAACTGTTACCTCTCAAAGGACCACCTCCGCAGCATGCCTTTTTCACCTCTTCGAAACCTTCGAACAAAAATGCAAAATTGGAATCAAATAGTCCTAGCATAAAATTAGCAAACTCTTTTAGTTAACAGGTTACAGTCTTCACCATATTTCGAAGGGTTATTGAAAATGGCATCTGCTGCAGCGTAGGCATCAAAAATTGCATAAGTATATCCTTTTAGCTGGCTCTTGAGCTCTTTGAGAGCTTGAGGGAGTGCTCTGTTGTGTAGTTTTGCAAGCACTGTAATTTCTTCCATGCAGCCAGAGCCACCTGAGCTGACTATTTTTAGTGCTCTAGAGATTGGTGGACAGCCTAAAGGAAGCAGCTTTGATAGTCCAAATTTCCTTCCCCCCATGATATAAATTTCCTGAGACACCAAAACTAGTGCAATCTTAGTTTGATGAACTTGGAGAAGAAAATCAAATAACGAATTAATTCATATGATCTGAACATGTTGATTACTTGGATCACGCTTGTTATGTTGCCAATAACCATCTTGACATACTCTTTCTTGGAGTAGGATTCTAACACAGTGGAGTTTGTGGCGAAAGGTATCATGTAGTCGTTAGTTCCAATGCTGAACATGTAAACAGCAGTGGATAACAATGCCTTAACTTCTGAAGCTCCTAGTTTTTGCGTTAGCTGCTTCTCCATACTCTTGAAATTACTTAATTGAGTTTTAAGGTCCATCACCTATGAAGGAACAAACGGGAAAAATGAAAAAAAGAAGAAGGTATAAGTAATAATGCAACTCAAGAGATTTATTGAAGCTAAATGAGTCACAATGAGCAAAATCCAGTCCAAAAGGTAGCAATATTTTAGCAAAACGAGCACATACCAGTCCTTGATAAGTTCCTGCAAGAGCACCAGCGCCCCCTGATGCAAAGTTCATTCCATTTGTGAATTTATGGTTGCCGGGTTGTAAATATAGTGGAATTAATGGTAGCTTTGCAAATTCAGCTGCAACAAAGTTCAAGAATCATTTTGCAATTAACATATTGTGTCAGTAATATTAAGCTATTACTAGAATATACATTCATTTACACTCTAACATAAAGAACAAACAAAAACTGAATTTGAGTTTAAGGATGCGGTTGGAATTTGAGTTTTGGCATGTAGACCTGCTGTGCAGAAACATCGGCCCACCAAATTTTTCATAAAGCTGAATTTGAGTCTTATAGTTGGAAGTCTTTAAATTAAAAATACAAACCCAAGACTTTATTCATCTTACTTTGACATAATGTTTTTATTTTATTTTATTTTATTATATCATAGTTATAAAACAACTTTACCTGTTTGGGTGAATGAACCTACAGAATAAAGGACCAGTTAAGCAGAATGAATCCCATTGGTGGTGGCAAAGTTCCAAAGTAGTTGGGACCAGTTTGGCTTCCCCTTCCTCATCAATATATGCAATTATGGCTGCTTCATGTTATGTGACCGATCAAACAAAACCATGAATATAATATTGCATTTCTGGAAAATTAATTTGATTATCAACCTTAGAATGTGCGTGTGATTATCAATTTGATCACTGCGACTTTTCATTACATCGTCACCTTCATTTTGAATGGCGTCTGTTGAACATTTTCTGAACTTCCAAACATACCGTGCCTGACTGAAAAGAAAGCCAATAGGATGAAGTGGGATATCTATCAAACGCGCCACTATGTTGCATCAGCCAATCAGTCCGAACTATAATTCACGTGAAGTCTCAACTGCAAGTCTTGGAGTATGTATACATTCATTTGGCTTTGTAATTGAATGGACAAGGAAAAGGCAACATGTATGTAGGGTTTAAATGTCAAAATTCTGAAGTTCTTCATGATTTTCACAACACATTTTGGTTTATTAAATTTACTTGCAAAATTGTAATTCTTATGAAAATACAAGGACAAAAAAGACTTCCTAAGAAACCAAATTTGAACCACGAGGAAGAGCCCGTCAACTCAAGGTTAACTAGGTATCACACACTTGCGTATGGGCTGGGGTGCACAATGATTCGCGTGATATCACTCATCCTAGTGCTTCTCTAGCCCAAACAAGTTCAACTTCATAGTTCTTATGGAGTCTCGTGCATTAGACTGGATACACACGTGGTTAGGGGTTGAAATGTCTTCTACATACTAATTATAAAAAATATGAAACCAATTGAGTCTAGTCTTTTACTATGTATCTATACACAAAAAAACTATAGATTCGAATAATATAATTACAATTTTACATTCCCAAAAAAAAATGATTAAGCATGCAAATAGAGGTAAAAATGTTTGTTATGGGATGGGGACAAATATTCCAAACTTTTTTTTTGTTACAGTGTAATGATTAGTTTTTCTTTGAAAAAAAAATCTATATCTAAGGGGTTGTTGTTAAGGAACCATCTCACCTAAAAGCTTAAGCTTGTAAGTGAGGCCCCATAATATGATTTATATTATTCTCTAACACACCCCCTCAGATGAAAGCTCTTTGGGCTTGAAACTTGCACGGGCCCACGTCACCTTGTGCTTGGTTTTTATCAAATAGAATGGGGGTAGTGAGATTCGAACTCGTGATCGCTGGGTCAACAAGGCTCTGATACCATGCTAAAGAACCATCTCACCTAAAAGTTTAAGCTTGTAAGTGAAGCCCCATAATATGATTTATATTATTTTCTAACAGTTGTTTTATCTTTTTCAATATTGTTTTTTCTGTTGTATGAGACCGCCGCCTTTTACGAATAGAAATTCACATGTTTTGAAGTAGGACATTTGATTCAATTTTTAGAGTCTTAATCAAAGCATATAATTTAAATGTGCTTGATTGACAAGAAAGTGCTTCAATTTAATAAAGAAATATTTTCAATCCAATGGGATGAAGTGAGACTTCTACCAAACAGGCCACTATGTTGCATCACCTAATCTTTCCAAACTATAATTCACGTGAAGTCTCAACTGCAAGTCTTGGAGTATATATGCATTCTTTTGGTTCAACAAATAGAGTACTTTCGATATTGCTAACTTGAATGGAGGAGCATTTGACATTATTGTTAAGGAACCATTTTATCTAAAAACTTAAGCTAATAGATAAAACTCCAGAATATAATTTATATTATTCTTTAACACACCCCCCTCAAGTGAAAGCTCTTTGGACTTGAAACTTGCACAGATCCAATTCAGTTGTGATACCATGTTAAAGAATCATTTCATCTAAAAGCTTAAGCTAATAGATGAGGGCTCAAAATATGATTTATATTATTCTCTAACAATTATTACCATTTAACACAACACAACATGTATAAAATTTGAGTTGGAAAATGTTGGAGCATGGAAGCTTTTCCTTAGCTAAGGAATATATCATAACTCTTTTTTTTATTCGAGAAAACCCCACCCCCCAGAAAACATACTTTGTGGGCTCAGGTGAGCGAATAAAACCCCTTCTATCCTAGACTCACTACAAGAAAAGGTGCCTGTTTGCAACAGATTTTTGCAACGGCAAAAATCCGTTGCACAAATTGCAACGGGGATTTTGTTTAGCAACGGATTTTCCGTTGCTAAACAAATTCCAGAAATAAAAAAAAAACATGGGTTGCAACGGATTTTCCATTGCAATTTAAATTTGCAACGGAAATTCCATTGCAATGTAAATGTCTAATTTCAACTTCTCCAACCTGACTTGCCCTAATTAAAAAAAAAAAAAATTCCCGCACGTTTGCTGCAAAAGATTTGAAGGACTCAATCACTTCCCGGTTTACCAGATTTGTTGCTGAAGAAAATGGAGAGCTTTTGGCAGACAGTACTTAAATTAGTATCTTGATAAATAAAAATTATTTGTAATAAAATAATTCATCACCAGCAATACTTATTTCCTGTCTTGAGGAAATATTTTAGGGCAATTCTCAAGGTAAAAGTCATTAATGTCCTTAGCAGCAAGCAAAGGGCGGTTTTGCTTATTCGGTGCAGCTAGCCTAGCAGTCACGAGGCCGCCAGTGCTAGTCCCTGAAATCACATCAAAGTAGTCTGCAAGCCTTGCATCTGCACCATCCATCTTCAGTAAATTAGAAACCACTACTCCGTGATAAATAAAGGAGATAAAACTCTCTGTTTGTGAAAAATTCTATATGCATTCAGCTTCTTCTTTTTTTTCTTATCTCAGAAACACAAGCATGCAAGATCCCTTAAAAATGTATTAAGGGAATCAAGAGTTAGAGAGATTTAGCCTAAACTTTCTGAGAGCTTGAATGATAGCTAGTATACTCAAATGTAGTTTAGTGTTGAAGGCTTGCAAACTCCCAAGGGGGTCGTGGAGGTATTTATAAACCTTCTTGTAGTTCATGGTGTTTGTGATTTTCATTCTAACATTTTACTCACCCAAATTTGACCATTTTGAAGTTTCTTGGATAGGGAACAATTTTGAATCGATCCAATTTTTCTGTACTTATCACAGCACAGTTCTTAGCTGACACGGTTCAAGTTGGACAGCTTACAAATTGGATCCTACAAGGCACCATAGAAAATTCCAAATTCTCAAATAACAGAGAGATTGCACTAAAATAGGAATTGCAGGTAATTTGCTGGCAGAAAGTTAAATAAATTAGTTGACGAATATCATTAATGCAATTGGATTTGAACAAGTTATTTTTTTCCAATTCAGGATCTTCTTAATGACCAATAAGGTTTAGTTTTATGCATTATTTGGGTTCAACTAACAAGAAATCGAGTACGTTTGAGATGACTAGCAATCAACTCTTTAGAAAGAAACAACTCCCGTTAACATCAGAAAGGCACCGACGAATCCATGTTTGAAAAAGACAGGTGGTAATTTGTATGATTTTTCAAAGGAAATGTTGGAGTCATCTAGAGATTATTGACATTTAACACGACATAACATGTGTAAACTTGAAGAAACACGTGCTGGAAAATGTTGCAACATGGAAGTTTCGTCTTAACTATGGATAATAGGCTTAAGAAAAAACTAGAATGATTAATCTTTTTAAATTAATTTTTACTTTAGTATTTTCAGACTGTTTTGAGATCAAAATTAATTTTTTTTAAATAAAATATGTATTTTTTTATTCCATGTTGATTTACTTATACACGTAATTGTAATTGAATCCTTGTTGTATTATAAATATTTATTTATGGAATATTTATTTCAACTATATTTATTTAGTTCTCAATATTAATAATATTTATGAAAATATTTATTCATAATTAATTAAATAATAAATAAATTCGAAATTGATTAAAAAATTTAATTGTTAATTTGCAACGGACATTCCGTTGCAAATTCATTTTAAACGGATTGAATTTGCTACGAATAATCCGTTGCAAATTCATTTGCTATCACCGAATTGTAACGGAAAACATCCGTTGCAAATTCCGTTGCTAATTAATATTAGCAACGGATTCCTTTGGTGTTTGCAACGGATCCGTCCGTTGCAAACACCCCTCTTTTCTTGTAGTGACATTCATATTATTTAAATTTCCGGCTCAATTCCTTTTTAAGGTATAATAATGACTGAATACTCAGTACCATATCACAAAACCTTGCATGAAAATTGTTTATTGTTTTTTACAGGATGGTCAAAATTTTGTTCCCAGCAGCCTCGCATCAGGATAGGGTCTGAGGTCTCAAAAGAAACGCTAGCTTACGATATCAAAAGCCGTCAATGGATCAAATCGAAGACTGCTCTGTTGGAGATTCAAATCTCCAAACCAAATAACAAGATTGGCTCATCATCATCTGCAATACGCAGTTGCATTAAAAATTCAGCAAATAAAGATTTCAAAACTAGGAAAGTGGTAGTTGATTAACGAAGAAATTCCATCTAACATAACTTACCCACGTAACTCTAGAATTTATAATGGTTTTTGAATTACTGGCTCTACTTTTCTAATGGTATTGCCCTAAGATCATGACTGTCCTGATCAAGAACAAGAAAAGATTTTGTCCAAAATTTCCTCTCTTGTGGAGGTGGAGCATACAATGGCTAGAAAGGATTCTGCAGGTTCTTCTTCTGTTTTTAGCCTTCCTTCCTCTTTACAAATATAATACACTGTATTTTTCATAGATAAAAGAGAGAGTAGTTTATAGGAAACATAAATTATTATTTATGACTCCAAATTGATAATTAATTAATTTGCCTCCAAGTCCAGAGACTACACTCCACCAAATGATATCGCCTTGAACTGTGGCGATGCTTCGGCAATTTATACATTCCTTATCCGGCCAAGTACCAAACACAATATTTAATTACAGAGTTTTAAGGAAAGAGATAAAAATATAATATTACACCCTTCGAGCACCCTTCGAGCACACTTTAACTCTAGAGTTCGGTGGTAGGGTCTAAAGCACAAAATTCAGTCATATTCAAGGTGCAGAACAGGTAATCAAAGTCATCCCCTGTCTGGGAATTTTGTTTTGACTTATTTCTCGAACAGCGTCTTCAGGTTGCAAGGCTTGACGATTTTAGGACTCCCATCCCACATTAGCTTTGCAAATTGATAGTTGGCCTTTTCGGTTGGATGAATTCCATCGAAGAAGAAATATTCGCTAACGTTATCGCACAATTCGTATACTTTCTGGCCGCAAGTACTGTTACCTCTCAGAGGACCACTTCCGCAGCATGCCTTTTTCACCTCTTTGAAACCTTCAAACAAAATGCAAAATTGGAATCAAATAGTCCTAGCATCAAATTAGCAAATAAAGCAAACTTTTTTGGTTAACAAGTTAGAGTCTTCACCATTTTTTGAAGGGTTATTAAAAATTGCATCGGCTACAGTGTAGGCATCAAAAATTGAATAAGTATATCCTTTTAGCTGGCTCTTAAGCTCTTTGAGAGCTTTAGGGAGTGCTCTGTTGTGTAGTTTTGCAAGAACTGTAACTTCTTCCATGCAGCCAGAGCCACCTGTGCGGACAATGTTTAGTGCTCTAAAGATTGGTGCACAACCTAAGGGAAGCAACTTTGATAGTCCAAATTTCCTCCCCCCCATGCTATAAATTTCCTGAGACACCAAAACTGGTGCATTCTTAGTTTGATGAACTTGGAGAAGAAAATCAAACAAGGAATTAATTCATATGATCTGAACATGTTGATTACTTGGATCACGCTTGTTATGTTGCCAATAACCATCTTGACATACTCTTTTTTGGAGTAGGATTGAAACACAGTGGAGTTTCTGATGAAAGGTATCAAGTAGTCGTTAGATCCAATGCTGAACATGTAAACAGCTGTGGATAACAATGCCTTAACTTCTGAAGCTCCTAGTTTTTGCCTTAGCTGCTTCTCCGTATTCTTGAAATTAGTTAATTGAGTTTGAAGGTCCAGCACCTTTGAAGGAACAAACGGGAACAAATGAAAAAAGAAATAGTACAAGTAATCATGCAACTTAAGAGATGGATAACTTTATGAGAACTCAGTTTTATGCACACAGATTTATTGAAGCTAAATGAAGTCACAATGAGCAAAATCCAGTCCAAAAGGTTGCAATATTTTAGCAAAACGAGCACATACCAGTCCTTGATTAGTTCCAGCAAGAGCACCAGCGCCCCCTGATGCAAAGTTCATTCCATTTGTGAATTGATGGTTGCCGGGTTTTAAATATGGTGGAATCAATGGTAGCTTTGCAAATTCAGCTGCAACAAAGTTCAAGAATCATTTTGCAAAAAACATATTGTGTCAGTAGTATTAAGCTGTAAGGAACAAACAAAAACTAAATTTGAGTTTAAGGATGCGGTTGGAATTTGAGTTTTGGCATGTAGACCTGCTGTGGAGAAACATCGGCCCACCAAATTTTTCATAAAGCTGAATTTGAGTCTTATAGTTGGTAGTCTTTAAATTAAAAATACAAACAAGGCCCCCAAAACTGTATTCATCTTACTTTGACATAATGTTTTTGTTTTTATTTTTTTATATCATAGTTATAAAACAACTTTACCTGCAGGTTAATCTGATCACTGCTAATATGTGATATGGAAATTCAATATTATATATTTTTTATCCAACAATTCATACCATAAAAGAAAGAAAATAACAGAATTATAAATGGGGGGAAACAATTGCTAAGTGGTGTACTTACCAATAAAATCTGGAATTAATCGACCATCACTAGCCCTTCCAGTGGGATGCTTAAAATATGTCTCTCCATATGGAAAGATATTGAGTTTGCGAACGTTAGTGTTGAGGTAAATATTATTCCCTGCATCATATAAGGAATCTCCGAAGATAAATAAAGCACCATGAGAGTAACTGTGGCAGCTTGTTGGGACTAGAGAACTTGCACAGAGCACCAAGAAACATAAAATGTTGGACCTTGAACTCCCCATTTTTTAGTGCTTCACTTTCTATTAACTCTGATCCTTAATAGTTTCTGTTGGCTTCTTCTGGTCAGTGGGAAAGAAGAGTTGCTACTGGTTTTGGGTTGCCTGTGGGCAAAATTCGAGCGGAGATGATTTTGCTCGTCGGGGATGAAGGCTCTAGTGGCTGGGTGGTGTTTTGTGGATGAGATGGTTCTGAAGTTTCAATGGCATTTATGGATTCTAGTCAAAGAAAAACGAAAGGTGCGGCTTTTCTGGTTTTTAGTGGATAAGATATATTTTTTATTGTTTTCTTTCTCTTTTTCTTTTTCCCTTACAAACAAAAATAAAAGGATCAATTTGGATTCCAAATCTATTAAATGCTATTGCCAAGACTTTCCTCGAATAATTGCCCCGTCAAACACAAGTTGTCTTGCTCTGGAGTGGCAAACCCACTACCATGAACGCGATCCCAGACTCTTCAAGGCACTCATGAGCACAAATGTAACTATCTAATTGGATAATGCATCTTTTGAAAGCTCAATTAGCTTGCCAATACTGTGTCATAGTCTATACTGGCACCCGCTATAACCCAAGATCTAAAACATAAAAACAGGGCATAAATTATAGGAACTGCAATTGCCCCCTACTCCATGTTGCGGATAAAGTATAAAAATCACGCACAAAAATCACCAACAAAAAGGCATAAAAATCCGATCTTTTCCCACTAAAACCCAAAAAATTATTGGATAATGCATCTTCTTCGACTACAGAGACTCTTGGGCTTCCCAATTCAGGCCTACTATCTCGATTCTGAATAATTGCTATATGGAGAAGGAGATCAGTCGTAGCACAAGCAACTGCAATGCTGATGTTTTCTGCTAGATCTTATTGTTGGAAGAAGTCCCCATTGGATTACATAAATTTCGATGTTTATTTGTCATATGGTTGGACACCAGCACTTGCTCGTGGCTGTAACTACTTTGAGTACTTTATCATGATTATGCCTTAGTTCAAGTACTGAATTAGTGTTTATGATTTCTCTGAAACAGAGAAGGAAGTTCAAAAATGAACAAGTAATTCGATGACTCCATTAAAACGCATGCACATGCTATCCTTAGACTACGGCCTCTTTCTGTATAGCTACAAGACAATTTCCCGTCAGGAACAATACCCACTCACCATTTTTTAAGGAATAGTAAGTCATAAATTAGCCTTTCTAGTGGCAATTTTATTTCCCAGATCAGGCCTTCTCTGCTGGCATTGAATAAATATTATAGAGAGAAGGAAACTGTACGCATAAGTTGTAAAATATCTCAGGTTGAGAAGGAATTGAAAAGCTAAGATGTTTATATATAAGATAGAGCTAATTTCCATCAATGTGTGCAAACTCTTATGAGTGCAAGCCCAATGTGAATGTGGAGGCTAGACATATCTCTAAAAAACTATTATTAGATCTTCAACCTGAGACACGTGGTAATTGCTCTCATTACTTTGTTTGCTTCTCCATAATTGAGCAAACGAGCTAACCTTCAAGCTCTGAATATCCCACTAAAATTATTAAAAGCTTTTGCGGGAAGGACAGTTCATGTGAAGAGTTATTTGTTGGGTATACATGTGAGTGATAAATATTCCACCTTGAAAAGAAATAGAAAAGGTAAAGTGCTTAATTAAAAATGGTATCCATAACTCAGGTTGGAAGTGATATCATTTTATGGAAGTTCTTGTGTCAGCAGGCCTAATGCGAATGTTTTCTTCTAGATAACAGTAGCATTGAAGTCCACTTGAGATTACATCTTGATCTTGATGTTAGTTGAGCATATGGTTTGTCCCAATCTCTACGCTGTAATTTGTTGCTTTCTTTGTTCGATAGTTTATGTTTATAATTCGAATATCATGCAAATTAAAATGATGTCTATTTTCGATTCTTTATTTTTGTTTGAATGATGATCATATATAGAGCAGTGCTTAAAGAAATTTGTGCTTCTGTTGCAGATGTTACTCCGCAATAATGCTTTCTGCTGTCATACTAATTTATGAACAATCACAGGACAGTTCCCTAACATAAACCATGCACTTCACATTCGTTGCAAGAAATGTAATTTGTCACAGGCACCACAGGCGGCAGTGAAAATTACTTGAGTAGTTTCTGCAAGTGTTCCTTAAGCATTCTGTTGAAGGTTGAGACCTAAATGATCCACTGGCTTTGGAAATGAGAAAGAATCCATAATCAAACTATAATCGGTATGAATTAGCAATTGCAGAAAATTGAGAAGCTCCAAAATAATCCTTGTGAAGCTCTTATACACTAACATACAAGCTCAGTCCTTTGCTCAACTTGCTATACAAGAAGAGATAATATCAGAGCACTAGAGCAACATCAAAACTTGAATAAGCCAAGGAAGAACTCTTGAGAAGACAACTCAGATGACGAGATGAAGCTTCTTGGCAAAAATTCTTGAGAGAATTATAATTCAAAGTTTACAGTATAATTTGCCATCAGATACCTGATCCATTAGCTTGCTTACCGTGGATGAATACACAGAGATCTTCTATCAACCATTTATTTCATTGAGATCTTGTACAGCTCATGAAGTGCAGTTTTTGAGAAGAAATCCTTTGATAACATATCTTCATACCATCTTAGTCAATGGGCACT
Source organism: Salix caprea (assembly GCA_964035475.1). Lineage (NCBI taxonomy): Eukaryota > Viridiplantae > Streptophyta > Magnoliopsida > Malpighiales > Salicaceae > Salix > Salix caprea. Next base: position 1,657,116 of record OZ037748.1, on the reverse strand, counting down.
GTAAGAGTGAAATACCAGGAGTCAATGTTTTATCACTCATTTCAGCAAACAGAGGAATTAAAAAATACCTTTTATTTTGCTTCAAATTAATTCTTTATTATGTCTTCTTACCGTTTTAATATGTTGATATTAAGAAAAAAGAGATGATCGTAACTCTAACTTCATGAAAGAAGATGGATGATGAGCTGCAGGTTGCAAGGTTACGATCGAGCCCAGATCAATAATACCATCATCTTCCCTGGCCTCGGCTGTTTTTTTTTTTTTTCCTCCTGAAAAACAGAGAAACAAGAGGTGTCTAGGAAAGTTGTATTACTTTTTTTTAGAATATTTTATAGTTAAACTTTGATTTTCTTATATAATTAAATATATATTTTAAATTAGTTTGATAAATCAATAAAAAATATAATTTTAAAAAATACAAATTATTTTAATTTATTTTTAAATAAAAAATAGCTTAAAAACAAATTGAGTTACCCACTAAATAATTATAAAAGCACAATCTACTCCAAGAAAATGACTTAAAAGTCCGTTTTCATAATTGATGATAGAGAAATACACGTTTGCTTACCACAGGGACGAGCTTAAAATATAGCTTACGTGATACAATTGGTCTATGAGGTTACGTGTTGCCCATCTGTCCTTGAAGATAATCTTAACTGATCGTCGAATAGCCTTTGCCAAGAACATTCAAAACTTTTGAATTTGGAAATCAAACCGTAATTTTAAAATAATTTTTAATCAATATGATATTAGAATTTGAATAATCAAATAAGATAAAAACAATTAATCATAAATTTCAAACCTTTACCGCGCCTCCTTTCATCTTTGTATTTGCGTCATATTGTTCTCCTCATGAAATGGTGGATCTACTTTTCTTATGGTAATGCCCTAGGATCATGGCTGTCCTGAACAAGAGCATGCAAAGAAATTTCCTTCCTTTTCACGTTAATTATATAATTAATTTATAATCATTTGTTGCCAGGCATGCCAGTCTTTGGACTTGTTTTGATCTTTGTTTTTGGGAAACATACGTTCCTGTCAACGCAGTTGCGTTTCCTTACACAAGTATTGATATTAAGAAAAATCAACTGTCAAAGAGTGTGTTTGTTTGACTTATTATTGGGAAATTTCCTTCCTTTTTTCTTTCTTTCAAAATAATACTAAGTGCAGTGGAGTCTTGAGCCATCTTTATTATTTATAATTAAAATATTTTATTAGACGAGGACTATAAATAACTCGTAAATATATTTCTTTTTTTTTTGTATATTTTTCCATTAAGTGGGGTCTTGATAATGTTCAAGTGGCTTAGCTTAAGCAAAGGCTGGCTGCGAATTCCCGTGACAAAGTATTATTCTGTCAATTACAGATGTTCTTGACATTGATTGATACCAACTAGCCAAGCTAGTTGCTCTGTGACAATGCATTGATTAATACCCACTACACAAGCTAGTTGTTCTTGCCATAAAGTTTTGTGTGTATATATATATATATATATATATATATATATATATGAACGGTTGCTATAATTTTAGAAATTAAATGAAAGAATTAATCTTGCTAAAGCTACGTGACATCAAATGTAACATGTAAAAAATCTAGAGCGTGGCTGATGATTTTAAATAAATATGCTTAGAATATACAAAAAAAAACTTGTATGTATATTTTAAAAAATATAATGATTTATTTATTTATAACGATGCTAATTTCTTTCATTCAATTTTAGTTTATAAAAAAAATTATACAAATAGTTAATTATATATATATATATATATATATATAGATATAGATATAGATATAGATATATACACCCTGTTGAAGTCTTGCCACCAATAACAGGTATAATAATTACTCTTGCATTTAAAAAGACAAACAGCTTGCAACTGAATCTCTCATAGACACGAAGAGAAAAGTAGTTTATAGTCAGCTTTGATTCATACTAAACTACGTGCTTTTAGAATATTTCGTAATCTGTGATCTGCATGTGATGAGGTATAATTCAAAGTTTACAGTATAATTTTGGCATCAGATACCAGATCCATTAGCATGCTTACCGTGGATGAATACTCAGAGATCTTCTATCAACCATTTATTTCATTGAGATCTTGTACAGCACATGGGCACTGTAAGAGTGAAATACCAGGAGTCAAAATGTTTTGTCACTCATTTCAGCAAACAGAGGAATTAAAAAATACCTTTTATTTTGATTCAAATTAATTCTTTATTATGTCTTCTTACCGTTTTAATATGTTGATATTAAGAAAAAAGAGATGATCGTAACTCTAACTTCATGAAAGAAGATGGATGATGAGCTGCAGGTTGCAAGGTTACGATCGAGCCCAGATCAATAATACCATCATCTTCCCTGGCCTCGGCTGTTTTTTTTTTTCCTCCTGAAAAACAGAGAAACAAGAGGTGTCTAGGAAGGCTGTATTACTTTTTTATATAATTAAATATATATTTTAAATTAGTTTGATAAATTAATAAAAAATTAAATGAGAAATACTTTATAAACAGATTCAGCTACCCACTAAATAATTATAAAAGCACAATCTACTCCAAAAAATGACTTAAAAGTCCGTTTTCATAATTGATGGCTCTACTTTTCTAATGGTAATGCCCTAGGATCATGGCTGTCCTGAACAAGGTAGTCAAAATCGAGATTTTGACACGAATCGGAAAGGGCTCTGAAAAATCGGATCGTAAAATCGTAGAAAGATCGTACCCGAATATGGCGGTACAAAAATTATTATTTTTAATTATATTTAAATTTAAAAAATGAATTTAAATATAATTAAAAGACCCACAGTATTTGAGATTTGAAATTTAAACTATTTATTTTATGTTTTTCAAGTAATTGTATATTTTTTTTATGGTTGTTGTATTTGAAATTAATTAATGTTATTTATTATCTTAAATTACTAGGATTTTTTTAAATTTATTTTTTATGCTAACTATTTTTTATGCTAATTATTATTATTATTATTATTATAAACCTCCATATTATTATTATTATTATTATTATTATTATTATTATTAATATAATAACCCCTCCCCCGTATATATTATTATTATTATTATTATTATTATTAATTTATAACAACCCCTCCCCCCCGTAGAGTAGAAACTAGAAAGTAGAAACCACCACCTTTTTTTTATTATTATTATTATAAGTATAAAAGGACCAACTAACTTAGTTAACCCTAATTCTCTTCTCTCACTCTCACCATCTCACGCCGCCGCCCACCCTCTTCTTCCTCTGATGGAGATTGTGCGACAATATGCTTCCTCTTCTTCAGTTGCTTATGCCTTTAGTTAACAAGTATTATACTAGTGTCTTGCTTCATATTTGTTAATTAACTTAATTCATTTCTGGTTTACACGACTTCAGGCAGATAAAGGACTCCTGAACAATAGCATGCAAGGAAATTTCCTTCCTTTTTTTTTTATAATTTATAATTATTTGTTACCAATTTAAACATGTGGGTGTCTTTGGACTTGTTTTGGTCTTTGTTTTTGGGAAACATCCGTTCCTGTCAACGCAGTTGCGTTTCCTTACACGAGTCTTGATATTAAGAAAAATCAACTGTCAAAGAGTGTCTTTGTTTGACTTATTATTGGGAAATTTCCTTCCTGTTTTCTTTCTTTCAAAATAATACTAAGTGGAGTCTTGAGCCATCTTTATTATTTATAAGTAAAATATTTTATCAGATGAGGACTATAAATAACTCGTAAATATATTTCATTTTTTTTTGTATATTTTTCCATTAAGTGGGGTCTTGATAATGTTCAAGTGGCTTAGCTTAAGCAAAGGCTGGCTGCGAATTCCCGTGACAAAGTATTATTCTGTCAATTACAGATGTTCTTGACATTGATTGATACCAACTAGCCAAGCTAGTTGCTCTGTGACAATGCATTGATTAATACCCACTACACCAAGCTAGTTGTTCTTGACATAAAGTTTTGTCGCTTGGGTTTCATGCAATGGAATTCGATCCATTTTGTTTTACCCGGGGAACCTTTTTTTTCCCCCTTCCATTGAAGTTATATATATATATATATATGAAAGGTTGCTATAATTTTAGAAATAAAATGAAAGAATTAATCTTGCTAAAGCTACGTGACATCAAATGTAAATGTAACATGTAAAAAATCTAGAGCGTGGCTGATGATTTTAAAAAAATATGCTTAGAATATACAAAAAAAAAAAAAAACTTGTATGTATATTTTAAAAAATATAATGATTTATTTATTTATAACGATGCTAATTTCTTTCATTCAATTTTAGTTTATAAAAAAAAAATTATACAAATAGTTAATTATACATATTACCAACACAATAAACGGCGTGGGAAAAAAACTGTAGCGCCCCTCACAGTCCACTGTGGACTCGAGCAGTGCAGGGGCGCTTTTGGCCCTCGGTCGCGCGGCGTGAGGCGCTGGGCAAGCGGGGCTAAATCCGGTTTTTCCTCTGAATTTTCTTCTTTTTTAAAAAATATTCATTTGTGAACAGTGTATTGACGATTTCGTCCCCGGTAATAGGACAAAAACAGGCATCCGGCTGAGGGGCACCGGCGTAATTGCGCGCGGTCGGACCGGCCCGGTCCGGTCCGGTCCGCCGCAACTTTTGCATTTTTTAATATTTTCTAAAATGGCTAAATACGGTTTTAGCCCCTAATAAGACAAAAACCATGAATTGGGTGCAGGGGTGGAACGGTAATTGTCCCTATTTTTCGAATTTATTAATCGGTGTCTGTCAGGGCGTGAGGCGCACGCGCCATGCGGTGTTCCGCCTCACGCCCTGTTAAGGCGGCGCGTGCGGCCTCATCAGGTGGCCGGAAATTGTATCCCGGAGGACAGAACGATGCGCCGCCGCGTGGTCTTCCTCCCGCGGTGGTGCGTGTAGCCACCAGATGTCCGTGGACGCGGCGGAGGCCGGTTGAAGCCGGCGGCCACGTTTCTCTCTCTCCGGAGTGTCAAAGTTGCACTTCAGTCCTTCTACTTTGAATTTCCGGGTTGGCTGTATAGAACTCAATCAATTCGGTACAAAGGTTCCGATTTTTGCAATTTTGTCCTCTGATTTCAATTGACAATAAATTGAAGTTGCATTTCAGCCCTTTGACTTTTAATTTTTTTAATTTAAGCCCTTGATATTTGATTTTCATTTCAGCCCTTACACTTTTGTTTTTTTTTTATCCCTACTTTTGTCCATGTATATATAAGTGTATTTAACACAATAATAATAATAATAATAATAATAATAATCATGATTTAATTATTTTTCATTCTTGCTCTTTTGTTATTTTTTTTTCCCTCCCGATAATTTGATAAGTTTGTTGATCGTTTTAGATTTAATTGTGTTAAATTATATACAAAAAAATAGCCGCGCCAACGCGCGGGCAATTAGCTATATTCTAAAAAATTTAATCTATGTTTACATGACAAACTCAACTCAAAATTTTAAACATTTTATCTTTTAATCTATAATTTTTATTTACTTATATCATATAAATTTATCGTTGTAGATTTAATTATGTTAAATTATATACAAAAAAATACCCGCGGCAACGCGCGGGCAATTATCTAGTATATATATACACCCTGTTGAAGTCTTGCCACCAATAACAGGTATAAAAATCAATCTTGATATTTTAAATACTTACAGATTCGTCGCCCAAGGAGTACCCATTACTCAATTAACTACGCAAACAAAAACAGCTTGCAATTGGGTCCATCATCTGTTCGGCATGATCACTCAAGTAAAATAATTACTCTTGCATTTAAAAAGAAAAATTCGTTCAGAAAAATCTAATCAACTTTTATGTTATGCTTATTGGCACAAAATTTATCGGTAAAAAATATGAACTCACTGAATCTCTCATAGTCACGAAGAGAAAAGTAGTTTATAGTCAACTTGATTCATACTAAACTACGTACTTTTAGAATATTTCGTAATCTGTGATCTGCATGTGATGAGGTGTGGTTGAGTTTTAATTTAAGCCAATTAGGCCACCGGCCATCACTTCTGACCAGACCATCACCTTCTTTCCTTTTCTATTTTTTAAGTCAAGCCTGCGCACCGTGTGGAGCCCATGCGGATGGCCAATACTGCTCTCACCTTATCTACTTCTCACCCCATATATACTGCTCTCACCTCATCCATTTCTCATCTCATACTGCTCTCTGTCTTTTCAATATTCACTTTCCATTTCTTGCTCTCATCCCCTGCTTTTAGTTTTCCTTTCACCTTTTCTATTCCCCAACATCCATTCCTAAACAAGCTATGGCTGATGCAATTGTTTCTGCTCTCGCCAGTACAATCATGGAGAACTTGAGTTCCCTAATTCTTCAGGAGCTTGCGCTTGCTAGGGGCCTAAAGACCGAGCTTGAAAATCTCAAGCGCACGTTCAGAACCATTCAAGCTGTGCTCCAGGATGCAGAGGTGAAGCAGTGGAAGGAGGAGGCTATCAAGGTGTGGCTCAGCGACCTCAAGGATGCAGCTTTTGATGTTGATGATGTACTGGATGAGTTTGCCATTGAAGCTCAGTGGCAACAACAGCAACGAGGTCTCAAAAATCAGCAAAGATCTCTCTTTTCTATCAGTCATAATCCACTTGTTTTTCGATCAAGAATGGCGCATAAATTGAAAAATATGAGAGAAAAACTGGATGCCATAGCTGATGACATGAACAAGTTCAACTTAACAGTAAGAGTCGGAGACATAACAACTGATCATACCTACGATGATTCGCGGCTTACCAGCTCACTCGTGACTGAATCAGAAATTCTCGGAAGAAGCAAGGAGAAAGAGGAACTAGTCAACATCCTGCTCACTAATGCAGATGATCTCTCTATTGATGCTATGTGGGGAATGGGTGGCATCGGCAAAACAACCCTTGCTCAATTGGTCTACAATGAAGAAAGGGTTAAACATCAATTCAATTTGAGGATCTGGGTGTGTGTATCTACTGATTTCGATATAAAAAGATTAACAAGAGCCATCATAGAGTCCATTGATGGTGACTCTAAAGATCTTCAAGAATTGGATCCCTTGCAGCAACGCCTCCAACAGAAGCTAGCTGGAAAAAAGTTTTTGCTTGTATTGGATGATGTGTGGGATCATTATGATGATAGGTGGGATAAATTGAAGGAGGTCTTAAGGAGTGGAGCTAAAGGTAGTGCTGTAATAGTAACTACGCGTAATGAGATGGTTGCTCGTAGAATGGCAACAGCTCCTGTCAAGAACATGGGGAGATTGTCTGAAGAAGATTCTTGGGAATTGTTTCAACGTCTTGCAATTCGGATGAGAAGGAAAGAGGAGTGGGTACAACTGGAAGACATTGGAGTATCTATAGTGAAGAAGTGTGGTGGTGTTCCTTTAGCTATAAAGGCACTCGGGAAACTAATGCAGCTAAAAGATACTGAAGATCAGTGGATGGCAGTCAAAGAAAGTGAGATTTGGGATCTAACAGAAGAAGCAAGCCAGATTTTACCTGCTTTGAGGTTGAGTTACACTCATCTATCACCACATTTGAAGCAATGCTTTGCATTTTGCTCTATATTTCCAAAAGATCATGTGATGCGCAGGGAGGAGCTGGTTGCTTTGTGGATGGCAAATGGCTTTGTTTGTTGCAGGAGAGAAATGGATTTGCCCGTCAAGGGTATTGAGATATTCAATGAACTGGTGGGAAGGACATTTCTGCAAGAGGTCCAGGATGATGGGTTTGGCAACATAACATGCAAAATGCATGATCTTATGCATGATCTTGCACAGTCCGTGATGAGTAGAGAATGTTTATTGATTGAGGGCAAGACAGAGTTCCAAATTTCTGAAAGAGTTCGTTATGTGGGTGCTTACGGGGATTTATCCTATGCTCCAGAAGACAAGGATATCAAATCTCGGTCGCTACGATCAGTTTTGATTTCTAGAACTTTTGATTACCAAAGCCTTGTGATTGATGATGCTCTTCTTCTATGCATCACTCAACAAAAGCATCTAAGAGCCTTGGATATAGGTATTAGAACAGCTCATAAAATACAAGCTGAAGCCTTGAGTTTAGGTGAAGACTTGCTGGAGAGATTGCCAAAATCAATTTGTGATTTGAAACATCTAAGGTATCTAGATGTCTCTAACTCCTCCATCCAAAAATTGCCTGAAGGTATAACCTCTCTCCAAAACCTCCAGACACTAGATCTGAGATATTGCAGCAGTCTCATCCAATTACCACAAGGTATGAAGCATATGAAAAGTCTCGTCTATCTTGACATCAGGGGTTGTGATGGACTGCGATTTATGCCTGTTGGAATGGGGCAATTGATGTGCCTGCGAAAACTTAGCCTGTTCATTGTGGGTAAGGAGGAGGGTCGTCACATACGGGAGCTGGAAGGGCTGAATAATCTCACTGGTAAATTGAAAATCACGGATCTTGTGAATGTTAAGAATTTAACAGATGCCAGACGTGCCGATTTGAAGTCGAAGACAGCTCTTCTATCACTGGCTTTATCTTGGCGAGGGAATGGAGAGGACTGGACTCCTTGCATGCGTTCACTACCAAATAAAGAGGAGGAGGAGGTACTTGGTGCGCTTCAACCTCATTCAAATCTGAAGAAGTTGAAGTTAATTGGATACTATGGTTCAGAATTTCCAAGTAATTGGATGATGAACTTGAACTTGATGCTGCCACATCTAGTGAAGATCAAGATAAGAGAATGTCCCAACTGTGAACAACTTCCACCATTTGGGAAGCTGCAGTTCCTCAAGAGACTTGAATTATGGGGAATGGATGGTGTGAAGTGTATTGACAGCCACGTGTATGGAGATGGACAAAATCCATTCCCATCCTTGGAGAAGCTGGTTTTTGATTCAATGATGAGATTAGAGCAATGGGATGCATGTCGTTTTCCTTGCCTGCAAGAATTAGATGTACGTGACTGCCCTTTGTTGACCAAACTACCAATTATACCCTCCATCAAAAAATTACGCATCCAAGGAGGGAAAGTTTCTTTACTGATGTCAGTCAGTAATTTCACTTCCCTCACCTCCCTTTGTATTGAAGATGTTGCCAACGTGATGGAGCTCCCCGAAGGGTTTTTGCAAAATCCTACACTCCTCGAAAGCTTACAAATTTATAAGATGAGAGATCTGCAGTCTTTCTCAAATAAGGTATTTGATAACCTTCCTGCTCTTAAAAGCTTGTGGGTATTTGGTTGTGATGCACTTGAAAGCTTGCCAGAGGAAGGTTTCCAGAGCATGACTTCTTTGGAGGATTTACACATAAATTATTGTGGAAGATTAAATTCTCTGCCAGTGAATGGGCTTTGTGGCTTATCTTCTCTTCGTAGCTTATGGATTAGTGGATGTGATAATCTTGCATCTTTAACTGAGGGAGTGCGACATCTGACGGCACTTAAAGATTTGGACCTCCGTGGATGTCCAACGCTGAACTCATTGCCAGAGAGTATCCACCATCTCACTTCTCTCCAATCTCTAAGTATATGTGCTTGCAAGGGACTAGCTTCTTTGCCAAATCAGATTGGTTATCTCATGTCCCTTTCATACTTGTATATTCAGGATTGCCCTAATTTGGTGTCATTGCCAGATGGGGTACAGAGTCTCAGTAACCTCAGCCAGCTGACAATCGACAACTGTCCAGAATTGGCGAAGAGGTGCAAGAAAGAGAAAGGAGAGGACTGGCCCAAGATATCTCACATCCCTCACATTACGATCAACAATCTGGCAATCCAATGAAACTTTTGAAAGTATGCTTCTCACCCATATACTTTCTTAGATCTAACTTTCCTTGTTTTTTAAATATTTGGTTTCCCTCTAAAGTCTTAATCCAATGAATATCTTGTTACGTAATTCTCGATTTGAGTATACGATGTAATTCCAATTTATTGTACAATTAAAAGAAATGATCAGTAGATTGTATGAATTTTTCCAATACTTCCTACTTGTGCAGTAAATTCATCCCTTCTTGTGTGATCCAATCTCTGGAAATATTTTTGCTTGTTGACTCAGTTGAGAATCACATGATAAATATATCCTTCATGCAATTATTTTTCAATTTTTAGGTCAAATCGATTTATAAATATATTTATTCGCAATAAAACAAATTTTAAATGTTATTGAGTTTGAAACAAGTAAAATAATTGCTCTTGCATTTTACAAAGTATCCCAAATCAGAGTACCATGTGCATGACATCTTTATTCGAAGGCTATTTTACAACGTAGACCATATAACTACAATTATTTCTTCCAAATTTATTTCCATATAATTTATTTTAAGAAAATAAAAATTAAAAAACAAACGAATAGCCAGATTATGATCTGCTAATCATGTCTGTTTTGAAGTATTAGCTTTTTAATTTCCACCAGCTGAATTAGCCTCGCGAAGGTGCTTCTCCCTGAGAGTAATTTATGTATTATTTATACATTTAAGTACAGAGAATCTAAAAAATTAAATATTATACCCTTCGATCACCCTGTTAACCTCTGTTTGTATAAAGTCACTAAGAATTTTCGGGAGAAGTTTTCATTTTTGTCAGGGGTAAGGGGTAACAGCAGCTCACTCAAAAGTATCTGTATAAGAAAACTAATTCAAAGATACCTGATCATTAAAAAAAAAATCACAATCATTTCACCACAACAAATTATAAAATTAAAAAACAAAACAAGATTCAAGCACATTTTAATTCTAGAGTTCGGTGGTAGGGTCTAAAGCCTGTATCGAATTGGTTTTGAAGCACAAAATTCAGTCATATTTCTCGAACAGCGTCTGGGAATTTTGTTTTGACTTATTTCTCGAACAGCGTCTTTAGGTTGTAAGGGTTGACGATTTTAGGACTCCCATCCCACATTAGCTTTGCAAATTGATAGTTGGCCTTTTCGGTTGGATGAATTCCATCGAAGAAGAAATATTCGCTAACGTTATCGCACAATTGGTACACTTTCTGGCCGCAAGTAATGGTACCTCTCAAAGGACCACTTCCGCAGCATGCCTTTTTCACCTCTTCGAAACCTTCGAACAAAAATGGAAAATTGGAATCAAATAGTCCTAGAATCAAATTAGCAAATAAAGCAAACTTTTTTGGTTAAAAAGTTAGAGTCTTCACCATTTTTTGAAGGGTTATTGAAAATTGCATCTGCTGCAGTGTAGGCATCGAAAATTGAATAAGTATATCCTTTTAGCTGGCTCTTGAGCTCTTTGAGAGCTTTAGGGAGTGCTCTGTTGTGTAGTTTTGCAAGCACTGTAATTTCTTCCATGCAGCCAGAGCCTCCTGAGCTGACTATTTTTAGTGCTCTAGAGATTGGTGGACAACCTAAAGGAAGCAACTTTGATAGTCCAAATTTCCTCCCCCCCATGCTATAAATTTCCTGAGACACCAAAACTAGTGCAATCTTAGTTTGATGAACTTGGAGAAGAAAATCAAACGAGGAATTAATTCATATGATCTGAACATGTTGATTACTTGGATCACGCTTGTTATGTTGCCAATAACCATCTTGACATACTCTTTTTTGGAGTAGGATTCTAACACAGTGGAGTTTGTGGTGAAAGGTATCATGTAGTCGTTAGTTCCAATGCTGAACATGTAAACTGCTGTGGATAACAATGCCTTAACTTCTGAAGCTCCTAGTTTTTGCCTTAGCTGCTTCTCCATACTCTTGAAATTACTTAATTGAGTTTTAAGGTCCATCACCTATGAAGGAACAAACGGGAAAAATGAAAAAAAGAAGAAGGTATAAGTAATAATGCAACTCAAGAGATTTATTGAAGCTAAATGAAGTCACAATGAGCAAAATCCAGTCCAAAAGGTAGCAATATTTTAGCAAAACGAGCACATACCAGTCCTTGATAAGTTCCTGCAAGAGCACCAGCGCCCCCTGATGCAAAGTTCATTCCATTTGTGAATTGATGGTTGCCGGGTTGTAAATAGAGTGGAATTAATGGTAGCTTTGCAAATTCAGCTGCAACAAAGTGCAGGAATCATTTTGCAAAAAACATATTGTGTCAGTAATATTAAGCTATTACTAGAATATACATTCATTTACACTCTAACATAAAGAACAAACAAAAACAGAATTTGAGTTTAAGGATGCGGTTGTAATTTGAGTTTTGGCATGTAGACCTGCTTTGGAGGAACATTGGCCCACCAAATTTTTCATAAAGCTGAATTTGAGTCTTATAGTTGGAAGTCTTTAAATTAAAAATACAAACCCAAAACTTTATTCATCTTACTTTGACATAATGTTTTTATTTTTATTTTATTATATCATAGTTATAAAACAACTTTACCTGCAGTTTAATCTGATCACCTGCTAATATGTGATATGGAAATTCAATATCATATATATATCCAGCAATTCATATCATAAAAGAAAGAAAAGAATAGAATTAAAAAGGGGGGAAAGAATTGCTAAGTGGTGTACTTACCAATAAAATCTGGAATTAATCGACCATCACTAGCCCTTCCAGTGGGATGCTTAAAATATGTCTCTCCATATGGAAAGATATTGAGTTTGGGAACGTTAGTGTTGAGGTAAATATTATTCCCAGCATCATAAAAGGAATCTCCGTAGATAAATAAAGCACCATGAGAGTAGCTGTGGCAGCTTGTTGGGACTAAAGAACTTGCACAGAGCACCAAGAAACATAAAATGTTGGACCTTGAACTCCCCATTTTTTAGTGCTTCACTTTCTATTAACTCTGATCCTTAATAGTTTCTGTTGGCTTCTTCTGGTCAGTGGGGAAGAAGAGTTGCTACTGGTTTTGGGTTGATGGTTGTCTGTGGGCAAAATTCGAGCGGAGATGATTTTGCTAGTCGGGATTAAGAGTCTAGTGGCTGGGTGGTGTTTTGTGAATGAGTTGGTGTTGAGTGGGGTAGTTGAGGAGCTGTGAGAGGCAGATGGTTCTGAAGTTTCAATGGCATTTATGGATTCTTGTCAAAGAAAAACGAAGGGGGCGGCGTTTCTGGTTTTTAGTGGATATTTTTTTATTGTTTTCTTTTTCTTTTACCCTTACAAATAAAAATAAAAGGATCGATTTGGAATCCAAATCTATTAAATGCCATTGGAAAGAAAATTGTCATAGAATTATAGACTTTCCTCGAAAAATAGACAGTTGAAAAAAAAAAACTGTCGGCAATAATAAAAATAATACCTGCTTTATGCGTCTACCACCTGATCTAAAGCTCATGACTTTGAAGCTACTTCCTGCCACTGATGTACCGAGACTGGCATGCGTTAGCTCGAAGATGCAGAGTTTGTGTTCGAACAACGAAATATGGAAACGGTGGAATTTGGAGGAGTTTGAAACAGAAGATTTGCAATTGGAAAAACAGACTTAAGAAGAACAATACTAAGGAGACAAGACCAGCGTCCTACTTGCAGGATTTTTTTGGGATTCTGAATAATTACTATATGGAGATCAGTCGTAGCACAAGCAACTGCTAGATGCTGATGTTTTCTGCTAGATCTTATAGTTGGAAGAAGTCCCATTAGATTACATAAATTTCGATGTTTATTTGTCATAAGGTTGGACACCAGCACTTGCTCGTGGCTGTAACTATTTTTATTGTCAATTAATTTTTTCAATAGTTTATGTTCATAATTCAACTATCTTGCAAATCAATAGGGTGCTTGGAGGTTTTTCTCTGTCTATTTTCGTTGGTAAACTTTCGTTTCGAAGATGATAGAGTAGAGCTTGCAAAAAACTTTTGTTTCTGCTGCAGATTTTACTCCCCTAATAATGGTCTCTGCTGGTATATTACTTTATCATGATTATGCCTTTGTTCAAGTACTGAATTGGTGTTTGTGATTTCTCTGAAACGGAGAAGGAAGTTCAAAAATGAACAGGTAATTCGATGACTCCATTACAACGCATTCAGTATACATGCTATCCTTAGACAACGGCCTCTTTCTGTACAGCTACAAGACAATTTCCCGACAGGAACAATACCCACTCACCATTTGTTTAAGGAATAGTAAGTCATAAATTAGTCTTTCTAGTGGCAATTTTATTTCCCAGATCAGGCCTTCTATGCTGGCATTGAATAAATAGTATAGAGAGAAGGAGACTGGACGCATTGTTAGAGTATTGACAGCTACCAACAGATCAATTGATGCAGGATCAGGATTGCGAACAGATAAGGAGATTTTGCAGGAAATTTGAATTTCAACATTGTAATCTCTAGTTTATTCTCCTTCAAATACTCAAATATTAGTCTGTGTAGACCTATACTCAAATACGAGAATAAGAAAGATGTAATCAAGGAAAGGTTCCAGCCTTTAATACAAATCTGCAGAATTCTTCTTTGCTTCCTGTTTGTTTAAACTTTCATGGTGGCAACCAGTACCTTATTTAGTTCCAAATCGTTCCCGCACAAAATCTTCCTTATTTTCATCATTCCTGCTATATTCAACAGTTTCCATGACTTCCTCTAATACCACACAGTTTTCCTCTCCATCTACACAACATTTTCAACCATTCTCAACAACAACTTGAAGGACACAATTATTTGACAAGGAGTGTTCAGTTTCAAGTTTTGGATCCATGACAGCACAAAAATCTCTGTTTTTGCAATTTGTTGTCTAAGCATCACCACGCAATAGAATTACCAGTTACTGAAGATAGCCCAAACACCTCTTTGTATCAAGAGCACTAGAACAACATCAAAACTTGAATAAGCCAAGGAAGAATTCTTGAGAAGACAACTCAGATGACGAGATGAAGCTTCCTGACAAGAATTCTTGAGAGAATTATAATTCAAATTTTACAATATAATTTGCCATCAGATACCTGATCCATTAGCTTGCTTACCGTGGATGAATACACAGAGATCTTCTATCAACCATTTCATTGAGATCTTGTACAGCTCATGAAGTGCAGTTGTTGAGAAGAAATCCTTTGATAGCATATCGTCATACCACCTTAATCAATGGGCACTGTAAGAGTGAAATACCAGGAGTCAATGTTTTATCACTCATTTCAGCAAACAGAGGAATTAAAAAATACCTTTTATTTTGCTTCAAATTAATTCTTTATTATGTTTTCTTACCGTTTTAATATGTTGATATTAAAAAAAAAAGGTTGTTCGTAACTCTAACTTCATGAAAGAAGATGGATGATGAGCTGCAGGTTGCAAGGTTACAAGCCCAGATCAATAATACCATCATCTTCCCTGGCCTCGGGTGTTTTTTTTTTCTCCTGAAAAACAGAGAAACAAGAGGTGTCTAGGAAGGCTATATAACTTTTTTAAAAAAATATTTTATAGTTAAAATTTGATTTTTTTATATAATTAAATATATATTTTAAATTAGTATGATAAATTAATAAAAAAGTATATACAATTTTAACTTATTTTTAAATAAAAAATACTTTAAAAACAAATTCAGCTACCCACTAAATAATTATAAAAGCACAATCTACTCCAAAAAATGACTTAAGAATCCGTTTTCATAATTGATGAGAGAGAAATACACGTTTAGCTTAAAATATAGCTAGTCACCTTCTTTCCAGCGCATGTTATTTTTGATGAGAGAGAAATACACGTTTACCCATGCGGTGGGCCAATACAGTTATAATTTAAGCCAATGAGGCCGCCGACCATCACTTTTGACCAGACCATCACCTTCTTTCCTTCTCGTTTCCACCATATATTCATTGTTTGTCAGGGCAACCCATCTCTCCTCACCACACCTAACGACTCACCACACCTAACGAACAATCTCTCTCTTTCACTCCCTCTCCTCACCACACCTAACGACTCACCACACCTAACGACTCACCACACCTAACGAACAATCTCTCTCTTTCACTCCCTCTCCTCACCACACCTAACGACTCACCACACCTAACGAACAATCTCTCTCTTTCACTCCCTCTCCTCACCACACCTAACGAACAATCTCTCTCTTTCACTCCCTCTCCAACAACTTTTTCAATGCCTAAGACCCAACTCTCCGTCCATGATTCAACTCCACAGTAGTAAATATTGATCGAGAACTAGCTCACACTGCAACCTCCATTTCTCATCTCATACTGCTCTCTGTTTTCTCCATATTTACTTCCCATTTCTTCCTCACATCCCCTGCGTTTAGTTTTCCTTTCACCTTTTCTATTTCTCAACATCCATTGCTAAACAAGCTATGGCTGATGCAATTGTTTCTGCTCTCGCGAGTACACTCGTGGGGAATTTGAATTCCTCAATTCTTCAGGAGCTTGGGCTTGCCGGGAGCCTAGAGACTGACCTTGAACATCTCGGGCGCACGTTCACAACCATTCAAGCTGTGCTCCAGGATGCAGAGGTGAAGCAGTGGAAGGACGAGGCTATCAAGGTTTGGCTCAGACACCTCAAGGATGCAGCTTATGATGTTGATGATTTGCTAGATGAGTTTGTCATTGAAGCTCAGTGGCAACAACAGCAAAGAGGTCTCAAATATCGGTTAAGATCCTTCTTTTCTATCAGTCATAATCCACTTGTTTTTCGATCAAGAATAGCGCATAAATTGAAAAGTATGAGAGAAAAATTGGATGCCATAGCTAATGACAAAAACAAGTTTGATTTGGCATCAGGAGCTGGGAACATAGCAGCTGATCATACCTACGATTGGCGGCTTACCAGCTCACTCGTGAATGAATCAGAAATTCACGGAAGAGGCAAGGAGAAAGAGGAACTAGTCAACATCCTGCACACAAATGCAGACGATCTCTCTATTCATGCTATGTGGGGAATGGGGGGCCTCGGGAAAACAACACTTGCTCAATTAGTCTACAAAGAAGAAAAGGTTAAACAACAATTCGATTTGAGGATATGGGTGTGTGTTTCTACTGATTTCGACATAAAAAGATTAACAAGAGCCATCATAGAGTCCATTGATGGTGCCTCTTGTGATCTTCAAGAATTGGATCCCTTGCAGCAACGCCTCCAACAGAAGTTAACTGGAAAAAAGTTTTTTCTTGTATTGGATGATGTGTGGGATGATTATGATGATAGGTGGAATAAATTGAATGAGGTATTAAGGTCCGGAGCTAAAGGTAGTGTTGTGTTAGTAACTACGCGTATGGAGATGGTTGCTCGTAGAATGGCAACAGCTCCTGTCAAGAACTTGGGGAGATTGTCTAAAGAAGATTCTTGGGAATTGTTTCAACGGCTTGCAATTGGGATGAGAAGGAAAGAGGAGTGGGCACACCTGAAAGACATTGGAGTATCAATAGTGAAGAAGTGTGGTGGTGTTCCTTTAGCTTTAAAGGCACTCGGGAACCTAATGCGGCTAAAAGATACTGAAGATCAGTGGATGGCTGTCAAAGAAAGTGAGCTTTGGGATCTAAGAGAAGAAGCAAGCCAGATTTTACCTGCTTTGAGGTTGAGTTACACTAATCTATCACCACATCTAAAGCAATGCTTTGCATTTTGCTCTATATTTCCAAAAGATCACGTGATGAGCAGGGAGGAACTGGTTGCTTTGTGGATGGCAAATGGCTTTATTTGTTGCAGAAGAGAAATAGATTTGCACGTCAAGGGTATTGAGATATTCAATGAACTGGTGGGAAGGTCATTTCTGCAAGAGGTCCAGGATGATGGGTTCGGATACATAAGATGCAAAATGCACGATCTTATGCATGATCTTGCACAGTCCATTATGAGTACAGAATGTCTTTTGATTGAGGGCAATACAAAGTTCCAAATTTCTAAAATAGTTCGTCATGTGGGTGCTTACGGGACATTATCCTATGCTCCAGAAGACAAGGATATCAAATCTCGGTCGCTGCGATCAGCTTTGCTTTCTAGAGCTATTAGTTACCGAAGCCTTGTGAGTGATGATGCTCTTCTTCTCTGTTTCACTCAACAAAAGCATCTAAGAGCCTTGGATATTCATATTAGAACAAATATTACATTGCCAAAATCAATTTGTAATTTGAAACATCTAAGGTTTCTAGATGTCTCTAATTCCTCGATCAAAAAATTGCCCGAATCAATCACCTCTCTCCAAAATCTCCAGACACTAGATCTGAGACATTGCGAACTACTTATCCAATTACCAAAAGGTATCAAGCAAATGAAAAGTCTCGTCTATCTTGACATCACGGGTTGCGATGCACTTCGATTTATGCCTTGTGGAATGGGGCAATTGATGTGCTTGCGAAAACTTAGCCTGTTCATTGTGGGTAAGGAGGAGGGTCGTCACATCGGGGAGCTGGAAAGGCTGAATAATCTCGCTGGTGAATTGAGAATCATGGATCTTGTGAATGTTAAGAACTTAACAGATGCCAGAAGTGCCAATTTGAAGTTGAAGACAGCTCTTCTATCACTGACTTTATCTTGGCATGGGAATGGACAATATGACAATATTACTTCCATACCAAATAATGAGGCAGAGGAGGTACTTGGTGCGCTTCAACCACCTTCAAATCTGAAGAAGTTGACGTTAAGTGGATATTGTGGTTCAAAATTTCCAAGTAATTGGATGATGAACTTGAACTTGATGCTACCAAATGTGGTGGAGATGGAGATAACAGAATGTCCCAACTGTGAACAACTTCCACCATTAGGGAAGTTGCAGTTCCTCAAGAGTCTTGAATTAGGGGGAATGGATGGTGTGAAGTGTATTGACAGCCACGTGTATGGAGATGGCCAAAATCCATTCCCATCCTTGGAGACACTGTCTATTCGTGGAATGGAGAGATTAGAGCAATGGGTTGCGTGTCGTTTTCCTTGCCTTCGAGAATTACATGTGGGTGGCTGCCCTTTGTTGACCGAAATACCATTTATACCCTCCATCAAGAAATTAGGCATCGAAGGAGGGAAGGTTTCTTTACTGATGTCAGTTAGTAATTTCACTTCCATCACCTCCCTTTGTATTGCAAATCTTCCCCACATGATGGAGTTTCCCGAAGGGTTTTTGCAAAAACATACACTCCTTGAAAGCTTAGAAATTTTTATGCTGAGAGATCTGCAATCTTTGTCAAATAAGGTATTTGATAACCTTTCTAATCTTAAAAGGTTGTGGATAAGTGGTTTTGCTGCACTTGAAAGCTTGCCAGATGAAGGTCTTCAGAACCTCGCTTCTTTGGAGTATTTAAAAATATCTCTTTGTGGAAGATTAAATTCTCTGCCAATGAATGGGCTTTGTGGCTTATCTTCTCTTCGTCGCTTATCGATTGATCGTTGTGCTAATCTTGCATCTTTAACTAAGGGAGTGCGACATCTGACGGCACTTGAAGTTTTGTACCTCAGTGGATGTCCAAAGCTGAATTCATTGCTAGAGAGTATCCAACATCTCACTTCTCTCCAATCTCTATGGATATATGATTGCAAGGGACTAGCTTCTTTACCAAATCAGATTGGTTATCTCACGTCCCTTTCATGCTTGGAGATTCGGGATTGCCCTAATTTGGTGTCATTGCCAGATGGGTTACAGAGTCTCCGTAACCTCAGGCAACTGACAATCGACAACTGTCCAGAATTGGCGAAGAGGTGCAAGAAAGAGAAAGGAGAGGACTGGCCCAAGATATCTCACATCCCTCACATTACAGTCAACAATCTGGCAATCCAATGAAACTTTTGAAAGTATGTTTCTCACCCATATACTTTCTCAGATCTAACTTTCCTTGTTTTTTAAGTATTTGGTTTCCCTCTAAAGTCTTAATTATTTTTTCCTTCTATAATTTTAATTCTCGATTTGAGTATACAATGTAATTCCAATTTATTGTACAATTAAAAGAAATGATCAGTAGATTGTATGAATTTTGCCAATACTTCCTACTAGTGCAGTAAATTCATACCTTCATAGATCTTCTTGTGTGATCCAATATCTAGGAAATATTTTTGCTTGTTGACTCAGTTGAGAATCACATGATAGCTGGGGGATAAATAAATCCTTTATGCAATTATTTTTCAATTTTTAGGTCAAATCAATTTATAAATATATTTATTCGCAATAAAATAAATTTAAAATGTTATTGAGTTTGAAACAAGTAAAATAAATGCTCTTGCATTTTACAAAGTATCCCAAATCAGGGTACCATGTACATGACATCTTTATTCGAAGGCTATTTTACAAAGTAGACCATATAACTACAATTATTTCTTCCAAATTTATTTCCATATAATTTATTTTTAAAAAATAAAAATTAAAAAAACAAACGAATAGCCAGATTATGATCTGTTAATCATGTCTGTTTTGAAGTATTAGCCTTTTAATTTCCACCAGCTGAATTAGCCTCACGAAGGTGCTTCTCCCTGAGAGTAATTTATGTATTATTTATATATAATACCTATAAATAAATAAATAACTATAAATAAATAAATAATCAAGATGAAAGCAAGAGTATTATTTATATATACTTTCTGAGAGCCTCTTCATTAGTCATCTTATAGACAGGACTAGAAAGCGGCCATATTCCATTGGGTTCATGCGGAAGGAGTCACGACCCTCCCGATTGATCGCTTTTGAAACTTCACTGATGGCAACTAAAGTGTTTGAAGATTGGTAAATGATCATAAACATACTGGATTGTTTGCTGCCACACCACCATCAATTAATATCGTAGGGAACATAAATTATTATATTGAACTCCCCATTTTTTAGTGCTTCACTTTCTATTAACTCTGATCCTTAATAGTTTCTGTTGGCTTCTTCTGGTCAGTGGGGAAGAAGAGTTGCTACTGGTTTTGGGTTGATGGTTGTCTGTGGGCAAAATTCGAGCGGAGATGATTTTGCTAGTCGGGATCAAGACTCTAGTGGCTGGGTGGTGTTTTGTGAATGAGTTGGTGTTGAGTGGGGTAGTTGAGGAGCTGTGAGAGGCAGATGGTTCTGAAGTTTCAATGTCAAAGAAAAACGAAGGGGGCGGCGTTTCTGGTTTTTAGTGGATATTTTTTTATTGTTTTCTTTTTCTTTTACCCTTACAAATAAAAATAAAAGGATCGATTTGGAATCCAAATCTATTAAATGCCATTGGAAAGAAAATTGTCATAGAATTATAGACTTTCCTCGAAAAATAGACAGTTGAAAAAAAAAAAAACTGTCGGCAATAATAAAAATAATACCTGCTTTATGCGTCTACCACCTGATCTAAAGCTCATGATTTTGAAGCTACTTCCTGCCACTGATGTGCCGAGAATGGCATGCGTTAGCTCGAAGATGAAGAGTTTGTGTTCGAACAACGAAATATGAAATCGATGGAATTTGGAGGAGTTTGAAACAGAAAATTTGCAATTGGAAAAACAGACTTAATTACTATATGGAGATCAGTCGTAGCACAAGCAACTGCTAGATGCTGATGTTTTCTGCTAGATCTTATAGTTGGAAGAAGTCCCATTAGATTACATAAATTTCGATGTTTATTTGTCATAAGGTTGGACACCAGCACTTGCTCGTGGCTGTAACTATTTTTATTGTTAATTAATTTACTCAATAGTTTATGTTCATAATTCAACTATCTTGCAAATCAATAGGGTGCTTGGAAGTTTTTCTCTGTCTATTTTCGTTGGTAAACTTTCGTTGCAAACTCTCATGAGTGCAAGCCCAATGTGAATGTGGAGGCCAGACATCTGTCTAAGAAACTATTATTAGATAGTTTATGTTTATAATTCGAATATCATGCAAATTAAAATGATGTCTATTTTCGATTCTTTATTTTTGTTTGAATGAAATCATATATAGAGCAGTGCTTAAAGAAATTTGTGTTTCTGCTGCAGATTTTACTCCGCGATAATGCTTTCTGCTGTCATACTAATTTATGAACAAGCACAGGACAGTTCCCTAACATAAACCATGCACTTCCCATTCGTTGCGATAAATGTAATTTGTCACAGGCACCACAGGCGGGAGTGAAAATTACTTGAGTAGTTTCTGCAAGTACTGTTCCTTAAGCATTCTGTTGAAGGTTGACACCTAAATGATCCACTGGCATTGGAAATGAGAAAGAATCCATAATCAAACTACAATCGGAATTAATTAGCAATTGCAGAAAATTGAGAAGATCAATCACATAGATATAACAAACACAGAAGCTCCAAAATAATCCTTGTGAAGCTCTTATACAGTGACATACAAGCTCAGCCATGGTCCTTTGCTCAACTTGCTTTACAGGAAGAGATAATATCAGAGAAGGAATACAGCAACCACAGTCCTGAAAGTCTCAAAGTTTTAGTGTGAGATCTGGCGAAGAATCATCGGAGCTCACCAATGGAGTTGCCCCAAAAAAATTCATATTTGAGCTTTGTGCAAGTACAAAACTTTGATGAGCGTCGTCTGCCACAGGTGGCTGTCGAAAACTACCTGGCCATAACAACTCTGCCTCTTCATCCTCCATAAATATTGGCAGACCCACATAACCATGATCAAATCTTGCACTGCTTATCATGTCTTGTGGCCTTACTGGTGGTGCAAAACTTTGGTGAACCGAAGAATGTGCCTTGATTCCCAGAGATCGGAATGAGAAACCATGCATAGGCAACGATGCTAGGCCAGCATACCTTTCCGAGAAAATACCCATTCTTATTGCACGCTTCGCTAATGTCCTTTCTCTCTTGTGAGCATTTTGGTGTCCACCAAGTGCCTGCGAGCTGAAGAATTTGCGCTGACAGTAATTGCAGGAAAAAACTCGTGGTATCGCTTCAGCTGTAGTACGTGATGCAGGATCGTTGCTACTTTCGCTGGTGCTTGACAATGAGAGTCCCACCGAGTCCCTTCCCCCCAACTCATCATTATTGAAGCAAAGTTTTAAGTCAAGGGAAACCGTTTCTGAACCGGATTGAGTTGACATGACATTTTTGAGATAAGAAGAGTTAGTGAGGCTTTCATTTGAGGGACCTGCAGAAGTTTCTTGGTTCGATAAGTTGGAAGCCACTTGGCTGCTAACGTCGGAAACATTTTCTGATGATGCCTCAACTTCAAGATCAATAATAGGTTTCATCTTTGAAGATATTACTTCAAGGAAACACTTCTAATATATAGTTTCCGAGCGGGATTCAGATTGAGACTCTGGAAACTAGATGTTTTCAACCTGCAGAATTCAGCGTAGCAAGTAAATGGTGTTTCAAAGTTAAACTCCTACAAACGGGTAGTGAAAATTAGAGTTATATAGCAAGAAACTTATCAATAAGGCAACCTCCCGTAAAAAGATAGATTGAGAGCAATGGAAACACCCTACTATCCTAGTGATTCATAAACTCTAACAAGTTGACATTTTCCTCACTGATCAAAGGTGAATTCGTAACACAGAATTGAACCCAAGTGAGTTGATGCATTCAAACACAGAAAGATTGGGCCTTTTTGTCCTGCCATCACTCAAGTGGTCCACTGTGAGCTTATTACGAGGCCATATATTATATATAGTGGACAAAGTCAAGGACAATGGAAGAGACAGGACACCTCATTAACTGGTATTCATTTATATCAAGAAAAATGTGGCGACCATAAAATTTACTGAAAGGATATAAAGAGATCAAGCTTCATAATCCAAACAAAATATATAGAAACAAGAAACGATGGAAGTAAGCTACTCTTCAAATCTCATTGAATCCAAACACTCTTACAAAAACAGAACAGGAAGCAGAGATCTTCATGTTACTAAAGCAATATCATGTCCTGAGTCAAAACTTAAGAAGGGGCATAATTAAGTTGAAGGGAAGGAAAGCACAGAGCCCTATCTGATGAAACACAAAAAGGTCAAACCTAAAACTCTGCTAAGATTAGAGACTTATTTGATTCTTTTTGCCTTAAGAAATATGAATATAAACAGGCATTCGAATTTGGTGGAAACAAGTCCAATTAGCTACGAAGAGACCCGGGTTTAGTAAATATGAAGAGCAAGCAGAAGCAGCAGTCTTCCTTGAAGGAAGGGAAGGTTGTGTATCCTTTTATGCAAATCATGAATATTGATCAACATAGAATTCATCACTATTAATTCAGTTCCTTGGTGGTATTTATGAACTCAATCAAGCAAGTAGCCTGCATTCAGCCCTCAAAAAAGGTCCTAAAACTAAGCGTTCTGCCATTTTCCTATTGGAAAAAACAACAAAATTCATGTTTGTAGAACCAGAATCATGTATTGTTACCGAGAAAAACTGAAGAATAAATAATCTAAACTCCCTTTTAAATGTAGGCTGCCTTTTAATGAACTGAATTAGGTAGAGCAACCATCAAAAACACAAGAAAGAGATCCGAACCACAAAAAAGACCAAGATAGAGGTAACGGAAGAACAGGAAAAGTATAGGAACATCAAAGGATACTAATCATCAAGAGCCACACACCTTCTTGGCAATAACAAAAAAAAAAAAGCTAAACAAAAGCTTCTACAAAGAGAATGAATAAGATATCATGTAGAGCTTTACCATCCCGAATAGCAAGTGGAACCAACTGCTGCTACCAAGCTAGCTTCGGGAAATCAAGAAAGAGGATACTGCTTAGAAATTAGAAACATCTGGCTAACTTGCCATCTCTAACTAGTGTTTTACCCCGAATGATTAGTTTATGATCATCACAAGACAAAAGGGGCTTGTGGGTTTCCTAGTTTTCGCAACACAAGTAGAGAAGATGATAATGGGAATGGAAAGAGAGAGAGAGAGATGGTGGGCACTGATGTTTAATTATGGGAAAGCAAAGGCAAGAAGAGAGAGTGGGGGGAAAGATAAGTCAGAGAAAAGGTATTGTTGTGTTTGGACTAATTTTACCAAAATCACAAAATCAAGAAAAAACATGTGTGGCATATGACTTTAAAAGCAAGAAAATCACAGGCATAATAGTCTCCCAACTAAACTGTCACAAAGTCTTGGCCAATGTACTTGGTGATGTTTTTGTTGATTTTTGAGCAACTTCCTATGGCAATCAACTCAGCTGACTGCAAAACACAAGTACTACTCCCTACTACAACTTGGATAAGAACATATCCACAGTTAGAACAAGTAAATCCAGGGTGCATGGGGTCACTCAAGTACCTTCACTTATCAGATTCACCATCTACTTTCCTGCGCAAGCATGTCTAGCTTAACTGTAATAAGTGTGTGATTGGTATTTAGTTTTTGTGATTTCGGTTTTGAATTATAAACTCTTTTTAACTGAAGTTTTAAAATGAAAACGTTTAGTGGAACTTGTATAAAATCATAATATATATTAATTAATTAAATACTTTAAAACTACAGCGGTGAAAAAACACAATATCAACCTTATTTCTCTAGAAAATAATATAAATCATATTCTTGGATATCATCTATTAGCTTGAATTTTTAGGTAAGATGGTTCTTTAATATAGTATCAGAGCCTTATTGACCTAGTGGTCACGAGTTCAAATCCCATCACTTTCATCTTATTTGATAAAAATCAAGTACAAAGTAATGTGAGTTTGTGCAAGTTTCAAGTTCAAATGACTTTCATTTGAGAGAGAGTATTAGAGAATAATATAAATCAAATTATGGGGTCTCACCTAACAGCTTGATCTTTTAAATAAGATGGTTCTTTATATATATATAGAATGCCATGGAAACATGCACTCTCTTTTTTAAAAAATTTCTTTAACTTCTCTAAGACCCTAACCTACAAGAAATCTAAAAGCAAATGTTCCTTGCAACTATGCGTGTTATTCTATTCTGCATTATTGTTCCTTCTTTATATTTTATTTTTTTAGTCTTCCAAAGTGGCTCCTCGGATAGATTTTGTTGATTCCAAAGAGTAGGAGCTGATCAATTGCTATTATAATCATGGTAGGAATCCATTACATGTTGTTTTATGTTCTTGGTACTTTTTGTTAGCTCTACAATTCCTCACTTGCAGGCTATTTTATCCGGGGATGGTATGGTCATTTTAATTTTAGATCGAAGAATTGTTTAATTCTTTTGTTTTCCCACTTCTTGCAAAATATGACTTATCATCACCACCGTTGTCACCCTTGCTGTTTGAACCACAACTTGGTCTTGAGACAACATGTAAGGTTACTTAGTCAACCCAATTTTATTATTTTTAGTGTTTTTAGATCGTTTTGATGTGATAATATCAACAATAATTTTTAAAAAATCAAAAATATAATTTTGATGTATTTCTAAACTAAAAATATTTTTAAAAACAACCTCAATCATACTCTCAAATAGTCATAAAATATGTAACTGTGGATTGTCAATAAAATTTTAAATAAAAGAGAGAGAGATTAACAAATGTAGAAGTAAAGCCAAATGTATATGATGACTTTTTTTTTTTTTACAAAGTGATGACTAACACATTTCTTAGAAAATATAAATTTGAAAATAGAGCCATTGGGTTTTTTTCAAAAATAAAAGTCAAAATTTATCTCTAAAATTAGAAAAACAAATACTAGAAAACATAAAGAAAAACAAAAAGACTAGGAGATACAACATTTATATGTAGAATGTTCCTAAATTTCTTTCCATAACTAACAAAGTCGAGATCATTAGCAGTACTTTCAATCCCACCTTAAAATTGCCTCGAAAGCTACCATGATTTTTACTTAGGGCATCCTAATTAAAGCAGAAACCTAAAGTTTTCCCACTATTTTTGTATGTGAATAATAATAGTCTGTAAAGCAATCATGGCATATGTCTACCTCTACGAGGTAACAAAGCCCGATGCTTATTGGTCACAACTCAGTCAACCAATAAAACAACGACACGGTAGAGCTATTTTTAATAATGCCATCTTCCATGTCTCTATCCTCCACTTGCAGTCCCTTGTTCAATTGAAATGGTATGTTTTAGAATGCTATGAATTTGTTTTTTATTTAAAAATATATTAAAATAATATTTTTTTAAACAATATAAAAACATTAAAAATTATTAAAAAAATTCTAAAACATTTTACAAACATATTACCAAACACCACATAATTTAGATAGCACAGTAATGGTGTGCGCAAAATTCAACAGAGCAATGAAGCTGTTATGAAATTGGGAACAGCATTAAGTGAGTTGAACAATGTGGTTGGAATTGTGGTCCGATGCATTTGTGAGATCCTGCACTGCTGAGGTTGACATGACTCCTCTGGGTCTTTCATGGGGTCCCGAAACGGGGACGAGAGAAAGAAAATATGAGCTTTTATTCCATCCTGCATGTCCCCTTCAAGTTCAGACCGAAAAAAACTAAGAAAATAAAGAGAGCTTTATCCCTTTTCATCACGTATTAATGTTCGGTAAACAATAATATAAATTATATATTAAAATTTTATCTAATAGATTAAGTTTTTACTATTCTATTTAATAAAAAATAAATGATCATTGCTGGACGCTGGTTTATCAAACTTAGAGTCGAGTTTAGAGAACCTTTGGCCATCGTTTTTTCAACGAAGCTCCAAAGCTATAAATTATAACTCATGGAAAGATCGGTAGAATCATGTGTAGAAGAGTTTTTTTTTTTCATAACAGTCTATTATATTTAAAAATTAAAAAAAAAAGTTTTCTTTACTGCCAAATTTATCCATGTACTCAAACCTAAGATCATGGAATAAAGAGAATAAATAAAAGCCTCTAGGCATCGGAATCCTCAGCACAAACTTAGGATACCCTTGTAACTTTATTTTTGCCTTTTATAGAATATAGTTTCACTTGTTTTTTAAAGTATTTTTTGTTTAAAAATATATTAAAATAATTTTTTATTTTTTAAAAATTATTTTTTTAATATCAGCATATGAAAATGATCTAAAAACATAAAAAAAATTAATTTAAAATACACAATAAAAAATCAATATTTTTTAAAAAATACTTTTAAAACGCAGTGCGAAACATCCCTTTTATCGAGCATACGTGGACAATTACACAGCCTCCAACTCAATTAATTAATCTTTTCCTTAAAAAAATCATTTATATATTAAAATATTGCACTGAGTGGCTGGAAATATAGTTTTTTTTTATATTTTAAATTTTATTTTTGATATCAACACATAGAATAATATAAAAAAATTAATATAAAACTAGAATTTAAGTGCATGCGAAGAGGTTAATAAACAATGGAGATAGTACAAGGCACCATCCAAGAAAATTAAACTTGGTAAATCCACAAGATAAGCATCGAGCTTTCTTTTTACAACCCATGCGAGGTAGGCTCATGTTATGCCTATAATCTAGGCTATTAGAAGCCTAAACACATGCTCGTAAAATATTAATATTGTCACTTCCGGTACTTATTAAAGTAGGTAATAAAGTATGGATGGTGATTAAAAGTGAGAGTCCTTCATGACAAACCAATGAAATGCCGACAAATCATCCCGAAGTGATGAGATTGTCAAAAAGATGCTACGAACAAGAAACATTTTCGGTGCCATGATTATTAAAAAAATTGGGGATATCTCAAATTAGATTCTTAGGGATTGTCCTGTTCTCAACTTTATCCAAAAAGAGAAAAATAAAATATTGATTGAGTCCCTGACATCTTAGATTATCATCAATTGGATCCCTGTTCAATGTCCTTTCGTGCTTTTTTAAAACTCGATGCTTGAAATATTATGGATCCATTTCATAGGGGGAATGGTACAAAAAATGATTTATATATATATATATATATATATATATAATGATCATGTATGCATATTAGGCATATATTTAATAGTACGTGGTTAAAGTTGTTTTTGAAAATATTTTTAATTTAGAAATACATTAAAATATTTTTTTTATTTTGTCAAAATTATTTTTAATATCAGCAGTTCAGCACATAAAAGCTATCTTAAAACATTCAAAATTTTTAATTTAAAATAAAAAAAATATTTTTTTTCAAAAATATTTTTGAAACACAGTAACAGCAACTAATCACGGCAGAAATATGGCAAGTTTTGTGAATTTTCCAACTTTTTTTGGCTGCTTTCATGTGGCATTTTCAGAATTTTCTCATATGCTTTTTTTAACTTCAAAAGTTTTGGTTTTTCAATGTCATTCTCGTGTTTCACATTTTCATCCTTTTCTTGTTTCGCAAGTTTCTTCCATCTCACTAGCGTATTCATTGTACATCATTTCATTGTTTATTAGGTATCGATTTTTCCAAATAAAAAACTATAATTATGGTAAAAATAACAATTAAAAAACATGAAAATCAAAATTTACTTTCCAAAAAATAGAACTTCATTTTATATTTTTAACATATCAAGCGTGGAGATCCAGGCATAGAAAGATAAAAAAAACAAAGTAGGTAAAACAAAAAAGATAAAAAATAAAATCAAAATCACTCCTTCCATCCTATTTCACAATTAAAAAAATTACCTGGATGAGATATTTTAAAAATCATTAAAAGTAGTTATTATCGTAGTTTAGAGGAATCACATGATAGACTTCTTTTCATGTTAGCATGTGTTACCCATTCTAAGTATTCTTTTCGCTCTCATTGAATTTAGTCTAGATTTTTGCTATCAAAAAAATTGCATGACCCACTGCAAGAAGTAATAGTGTTTGAAATTGCGTTTTAAAAATATTAAAAAAAATTATTTTTTTTTTATTATTTTCAATTGATTTTTTAGGTGTTTTAAATTATTTTTATATATTAATGTCAAATATATTTTTAAAAAAATATATTTTAATATATTTTTAAATAAAAAACATTTTCAAAACACAACCTCAATCACACCCAGAACAGTAACCCTAACAAATAATGGAGTTCATTAACAATAAAGTCAATTGTAGAAATATGGCAAGTTTTGTAATACCCCATTTTTAATTTTGGCCACTTCTCATATTAATATGAAAATTTAGGGCGTGTATATATATATATATAATCTAACATAACTAATCACATGAACAAGCATTTAATGATACAATCACTTAATTAGCAAAAGTTTCTTAAGCATGGTATTCAAACTTAAGATAAAACTTAATTATTTATCTTGTTTGACATTGCGTTTCAAAAGTGTTTTTAAAAAAATTAAATTTATTTTTAATTTTTATTTTAGACTTAATTTTTGTTGGTGTTTTTAAATTATTTTCATGTGCTGATATTAAAAATAATTTTTTTTAAAATAATTTTTTGATACATTTCTGAACGAAAAACACTTTTAAAAATTATTACTCTACAACCATAAGAGATTCTTTTAGTATAATTTACATCATTCAATATATATAATTTTTATCAACATAA
Source organism: Salix caprea (assembly GCA_964035475.1). Classification (NCBI taxonomy): domain Eukaryota; kingdom Viridiplantae; phylum Streptophyta; class Magnoliopsida; order Malpighiales; family Salicaceae; genus Salix; species Salix caprea. The sequence goes on along the minus strand of OZ037748.1, from coordinate 1,627,051 downwards.
ATATACAAAAAAATAGTATTCCAAAAAGATCTATTGTACTACTAGGAGGGTTCTGAAAATAAAATTAACATTTTATCAAAATAATCACCGAGCGATGAAATGCACCATCTTCCCATCACCACTTCTGGAAGTTGATGTTGTCATTAATGGAGTTGTCTGTGGCATGAAGGTTGCCAATGTTGTTGAAGTTGTCACGTATGACATACCCCCGAGGCCCACCGATCACATCTCTAACAATATGGGCCCAAAGCCCAACATCAGCATGCGATGATGGTAAAACTACAGGCACTGTCACTGGTGGTGGGGGAGGTACGACGGCAGTTATCGCCATTAACAGCACCAATAGAGGTACCACTCTCCGACCCTGCCGGTTTGGACCCCCTTGCCGTGTAGCCTTTCTAGGAATACCATACACTTGTATCTCTTGCGCTTGAGATGCAATATCGTCAACGTAATGTGATGATAAAAAATTTAAAGATTTATTTTGTAGATTTTAAATTTGAATCAAAATATTTATTGATAAGGAATCATCTTATTTAAAAGCTTAAGCTTGTAAGTGAGGCCCCATAATATGATTTATATTATTCTCTAACACCCCCCCTCAAGTGAAAACCCTTTGGGCTTGAAACTTGCACAGGTCCACATCACCTTGTGCTTTATTTTTTTATCAAATAGAATGGGGGTGGTGAGATTCGAACTCGTGACCGCTGGGTCAATAAGGCTCTGATACCATGTTAAGGAACCATCTCACTTAAAAGCTTAAACTTGTAAGTGAGGCCCCATAATATGATTTATATTATTCTCTAACAATGTTTATTTTTTAAATATTTGAGACAGTCGAAATTTTACTTTTTAATTCAGACTCATAAAAAATGCCTAAAATGAATAAAATCTCCTCAAATTCAAAAAAAAAAAAAAAGTAGTATCAATCAGGTGGGTTCTTTTTAAATCTAGCATCAATATGTAATTCTTGACCCCTATCCTGCTCTGGGATTGTTCGATCCTAACTCCCTATCGTGGTAATTATCCTAAAATGTTTCATCATAATTTATATCATTCAATCCATGATACATGTATTTTATTTTCATCAACATAAATATACAAAACGAAAATGTCTAGTATTCCAAACAAGATCTATTGTCCTGCTGGGAGCATTCTGAAAACAAAATTAACATTTTATCAAAATAATCATCAAGCAATGCAATGCACCATCCCTATAACATATATAAATATATATATAATTCATTAATATTTACAGATATATTTTCATCCAATTAATTTTACTCTTAACCCTTTTCACCCAAGCACTCGTCCCTCAACAAGGATGCTAGCCAATCCACGCAACTATGACATACTAGTTCCTCAACAGGGATGCTAGTATAATTACAGGGCACTACTCCCTCAACAGGGATGGTAATCCTACCACCCATTACCACGTAGTAGCCCATCAATAGGGATGTTATTCCATCCATTGACATATATATATATATATATATATATATATGCAAAATTATTAACCATCTAGTTGGGCTAATGGTAAAAGGATAGACTAAGATTTTTGCTCTCTTTGTGTCCTGTGATTATTAATATAATAAAGTTTATATGGCTGCTAATTTTAAAGTTCGTGAGATTAGTTGATATACGTGCAAATTAATTCGAACACTCACGTTAATAAAAAAATATAAAATTATTAATTAGTATTAAGCACGCATGATACTTTGAATACCTAATTATGAAGCATTTACTTTGAAGAATCCAAATAACTTCACGTTTGGGACTAATTCGAGGCTTGGTCTTAAGAATTTGAGGAAGGCAAAAAGATAATCTATTTTATTCCATGGGTAAAGAAAATAGATCGGAAAAATAAGAGAGAGGCTAAAATGTAAAAAAAAAAAAAAAAAAAAAAGAGTCTGCAAGCCAGAAGGTCATATGTAGCTCTCAAGACCAAGACCATTGAAGGAACACCAAAATCTACTTTCCAATCAAAGTCTTTTTTCTTACAAAACATGCATGGGAGCTCGAACCTTAACAGAATAAGCTTGAATCCTAGACCTTTAAATATTTAGGGTCAAATAGAATCCATGTGCCCTAATTATGGCTAAATAGAATCCATGTGCCCTAATTATGGCTAGCTCGCATTAGCAGGACCCTATGTAAAAATTATTAGATAAAGTTTTAGAGTATAATTTATATTATTTTCTAATATATTTTTTTAAGTAATAGTTTTTTGAGTTTGAAATTTACATAGATCTGCTTTACCTTGTGTTTAATTTTTATCAAATAAAATAAGGATGATAATATTCAAACTCGTAACTGCTGGATCAACAAAAATCTAATAATATATCAAAAACCATATTATTTAAAATCTTAAATTATTAAATAAAATTTTAAAATATAATTTATATTATTTATTAAAATAAACTTTTAAAATTCAGTTCAAATAGACAAATTACCTCTTATGTTAAGACAGCTTACAAGCAATGCAAAGATACAAGGCCGTATTTAGATAGAAGACAAGTGACAGTGCCAGCTTATGCAAATCATGCAGTCGCCTTGTGTAGTACCTAAAAGAGGAATCCAAAACTGAAATTATAAGCCACTCTCTTTCAACTGCTACCCTTTTTTAACCTTTGTTGTTGACAGGCTTAAGATTCTTAGATATGTGGACCCCATCTTGCTTGAGCTTTGCCTTTCAATTACAAATTACAGGCTACACCTCCCTCTCTCCCTTCTTGCTTACTCCACTCCCAAGTCCCAACAATGCCACCTCCTCTTCCCTCCCACCTCCCAAGGTTCCCCAATTTGGGTTTTTTCTTCTTTTCTTTTCTTTCCTTCATCTTTTCCCTTGTAACTTATAAGCACATGCATTTTCCTTGAAAAGTTTACTCATTTTGCAGCAAAAAATACAATCCAAAAAAGAGAAAAAAAGAAGAGGAGGAGGAGATTCTCCCCCCCGTCTCTGGTTCTTCAATTCATTAGCTCTTCTTTTTCGTTTCTATGAAGAACTATAAGCCAAAGCATTTCACTTAGAAAGTTTACTTCTTTTGGTTCAAAGAAAGAGAAAAAAGGCACCTTCTTTTGTTTCATCTTCTCTTCTCTGTAAAGATGAAGAGAAGAAGCCATCAAAGAATGGGACTTTTACTAGTTTTCCTTGCTGGGTTTTCTTCAATCTTTCATTTTGCAAACTCTCAAGCAAGCCCAGATGCTGAAGTGATGTTCTCTCTCAAAAAAAGCCTCAACGTGCCAGATTCACTTGGATGGTCCGACCCAGATCCATGCAACTGGAACCATGTAGTATGTTCGGACGAAAAGCGTGTCACCCGAATCCAAATTGGACGCCAAAACCTTCAAGGTACACTCCCTTCAAATCTCCAAAACCTTACTCAACTTGAACGTCTAGAGCTGCAGTATAACAATATTTCCGGTCCTTTGCCAAGTTTAAACGGGTTAAGCTCATTACAAGTGATCCTTCTAAGTGACAATAAGTTCATTTCAGTCCCTAGTGACTTTTTCACTGGTTTATCTTCACTTCAATCTGTGGAGATTGATAACAACCCGTTTTCCAATTGGGTCATACCAGAAAGTATAAAAAATGCTTCTGCTTTGCAGAATTTCTCTGCGAGCTCAGCTAATATATCCGGATCAATACCGGGTTTTTTTGGCCCGGATTCTTTTCCAGGTCTAACCATCTTGAGGTTAGCTTTTAATGATCTTGAAGGTGAGTTGCCTGCAAGTTTTTCAGGGTCACAAATTCAGTCTTTGTGGCTTAATGGGCAGAAACTTAGTGGTGGCATTGATGTTGTTCAGAACATGACTTTGTTAAGAGAAGTTTGGTTGCATTCTAATGGGTTTTCTGGTCCTTTGCCTGACTTCTCGGGTTTGAAAGATTTAGAGAGATTAAGTTTAAGAGATAATTCATTTACCGGCCTTGTTCCTGAGTCTTTGGTTAACCTTGAGTCGTTGAAGGTTGTGAATTTGTCGAATAATTTGCTTCAAGGACCAATGCCTGTGTTTAGGAGCTCGGTTTCTGTGGACATGGTTAAGGATTCGAACAGATTCTGTCTGCCAACTCCTGGTTTGTGTGATTCGCGAGTTAACACATTGCTTTCGATTGTGAAATCAATGGATTATCCGCAAAGGTTGGCGGATAGTTGGAAGGGGAATGATCCATGTACTGAATGGATTGGAATTACTTGTAATAACGGGAACATCACAGTTGTCAACTTTGAGAAGATGGGGCTTACAGGCTCGATTTCTCCATATTTTGCTTCGGTTAAGTCATTGGAAAGATTGGTTCTTGCAAATAATAACCTCACAGGTTCGATTCCACAAGAAATTACTACCTTACCCGGACTTAAAGTGCTTGATGTGTCAAACAATCACCTGCATGGGAGAGTTCCAGCCTTTACCAGTAACGTGATTGTTAACACTAATGGTAATCCAAATATAGGGAAGGATGTGAATAGCTCTACATCTTCGGAATCACCATCTGTAAGTCCATCAGCAAATGCTGGCTCTGGAAGTGGTGGTAGTTCAAGAAAAAGTGGCAAGAAATCTTCAGCTTTGATTTTAGTAATTATGTTTTCGGTAATTGGGGGTGTTTTGCTGCTGTCCTTGATCGGCTTGTTGGTATTCTGTCTATACAAGAAGAAACAAAAGCGGTTTAGCAGAGTACAGAGCCCGAATGAAATGGTGATTCATCCTCGCCATTCTGGGTCTGATAATGAGAGAGTGAAGATTACAGTTGCTGGCTCAAGTGTCAGTGTTGGTGCCATTAGCGAAACGCATACTAATCCTGCTAGTGAACAGGGTGACATTCAAATGGTTGAAGCTGGGAACATGGTCATTTCTATTCAAGTGTTAAGGAATGTTACAAACAATTTCAGTGAAGGAAATATATTGGGAAGGGGAGGTTTTGGAGTGGTCTACAAAGGTGAGTTGCATGATGGTACAAAGATTGCTGTGAAGAGGATGGAATCGGGGGTCATAAGTGGTAAGGGACTAACTGAGTTCAAGTCTGAGATTGCTGTTTTGACTAAGGTTAGGCACCGACATCTGGTTGCTCTTCTTGGGTACTGCTTGGATGGTAATGAGAAGCTTCTTGTGTATGAATATATGCCACAAGGGACACTCAGTAGACATATCTTCAACTGGGCAGAAGAAGGATTGAAACCACTGGAGTGGACAAGGAGGTTGACTATAGCCTTGGATGTGGCTAGAGGTGTTGAGTACCTTCATGGTTTGGCTCATCAAAGCTTTATACACAGGGACTTAAAACCTTCAAACATTCTTCTTGGGGATGATATGAGAGCTAAGGTTTCAGACTTTGGTCTTGTGCGTCTTGCACCAGAGGGTAAAGGCTCTATTGAAACTAGAATTGCTGGAACTTTCGGGTACTTGGCACCGGAATATGCAGGTACCGTTTCCTCTAGTTGCATTATCCTTCAATTAATGTTTAAATTATTTCAAGGCTAACGTGTGTTTGAACTTTGGTAAATGTTCAAGTTCTAGTGTTTCAATAGATATTTAAGGAAACATATCGTGTGGTCACATATTCTTATATATTGACTGCTATTACTCTGAGATTGTTTTCATCATGAACTTCACACAAATGCACAGCAATACTACGTTAACTACAAAAAAAATGGTTCATCAATCTCCTGTTCAAATTGTGTGTTTCTGTTTTGTTGTTTGTGTTTGTATCGAGACTGGTGGAAATTATTCATGTCAATGTTAGTAAGTTCGTTTGGATTAGTTGTCAATGTATAGGGCATCCTTTACCCTATTCTCTGCAAATTCATGTCTTACTCACTTGAGGCATGGCATGGTTCCTTTGTATTTTTAAAATCTATCATTTGATGTTTCACTTTCATGGATCCTGTCCTGTGAGCAATAGGATTTTGCTTTCATTGGACCTCTCTCAATTTAAAAATCTCTATGATTGTTAGCATATTTCTTAGCCTACAATTTCTTGTGTCTTAGCCTGCTTCTTGTTTGCGTCTAACTCATTTGATCTTATGATTTGCCTATCTGATTTCTCTCTTAATTCACCTTTTCTCTTCAACTCCTGTTTTTGGGTGATATGTTTGCAGTTACTGGTCGAGTGACAACCAAAGTTGATGTCTTTAGTTTTGGAGTGATATTGATGGAGCTTATAACGGGTAGAAAAGCTCTTGATGAGAGACAACCTGAAGAGAGCTTGCATCTTGTAACATGGTTCCGCAGAATGTACCTGAACAAGGACACATTCCGGAAGGCCATCGATCCCTCAATTGATCTCAACGAGGAAACACTTGCCAGCATCAGCACTGTTGCAGAGTTGGCAGGTCATTGCTGCGCCAGGGAACCGTATCAAAGGCCAGACATGGGTCATACTGTGAATGTTCTCTCTTCTCTGGTGGAGCTCTGGAAACCAACCGACCAAAGTTCTGAAGACACATATGGTATTGATCTTGAAATGTCCTTGCCGCAGGCACTTAAGAAGTGGCAAGCTTATGAGGGTAGAAGCAACATGGATTCTTCTTCTTCACTCCTTCCCAGCTTAGACAATACTCAGACCAGCATACCTGCACGCCCATCCGGGTTTGCTGAGTCATTTACATCAACTGATGGAAGATGAGTGTGGTATTTGTAAATGGTGGCGGTGGCGGTGTTCAATATTCATTCTATCTGCAGCTTCTTTGCTGTTTTCCTTATAAGCTTTTCTGACTCCTAATTCTTTCATGTTTTAGTCTCATCCCATTCTCTCACGTGTTTTAATGGAAATGTAGTTTGGATGTTCTCCACTTGAATTAGAGGTTTCCAAAATGAAATGAGATAGGTTATAAGAAAAAGTCCAGCTTCAGCTCTTCATCTCAGTTCTCTTAAAACTTCTTGCTAGTTGATGTATAACAAAGCCACTAGTCCAATTTCAGTGTGTAAGTAAGCCCTTCCATTAGATCAGATTCCCTAAAAAATATAAGTGATGCCATCCAGACATTTAGCACATGCAATGTCCTGGTGTTTTTCGATTAGCTGGAGTGGTACTGTTTTTGCTTTTGCCATCTCCATCATATTTGGCTCCTTTCTTTTTCCATTTTTAATTTAGAGGACAGCATCACCTCCTTTATCCTAAAGCTCCAGGCCCCATTTCCAATCAATTACAGTTTGTGATTATGATGGCTTTAATTTTTGGAAAAGACGATCACGATGAACTGAGACGGTAATGAGAATGATCTCGTTTGTAAAATCAAGGCAAGAAAAAAAAAAAAGAGAAGTTACATGCATGGCAGGATAAAGCCTTTTGCAAGAAAAAATGTTGCTTATAGGTTTGTTCCTCGGAAACAGCAACGGTTCTAAAAAGCGTATTGTGATGGCAAAGTGCTAGAGATCTGCACAGCAGGTCTCGAGTTCGAGTCAGGATATGAGTCTCTTATAAGAACCTAGGATAATCAGGATTTTACTCGTTTACCTAGACCCACAAAGTGTGCTAGAGATCTGCATAGCAGGTCTCGAGTTCGATCAGGATGTGAGTCTCTTGTAAGAACCTAGGACAACCAGGATTTTACTCGTTTACCTAGACTCACAAAATACACTTTCCAGAAAATAAAATTTCCTCGAATCCAAAAAAATAAAAATGCAACTCTTAACTTTCTTTGTTTTTCCTACATGCGACAGCTTGCAAACTGAACCTAAAACTTTTGGGATCTGTTCTGTAAAAGTGATCCAGTTATTGTGTCGAGATATTGGCGTGTGTTTGAACGACAAATCATGCAGAAAATATATAGGATGAGTGAAACAAGTAACATGCATAAAAATCAGAAAAATGTTTCCCGATCCATGGAAATAGAGAAACAGGGTACCGAGTGAGGAGTCGTGTCTTTGTTTACAGGGGAAGCATATGCAAGTGCTGCGCTGTAGTTGTCTGCCCTAACATGGGGTTCACGTTACACCTCTCCCAAGGAATCTGTCACTTGTCTGCTGGGTTGGGTTATTTTCATTCTTTATGCCCTAATTTTGTCGATGCAAGAAAATAAATCTATATATTTTAGCTCGGTGAGACAACAAAATCGCAAGATTTCCTCTGAAAAATCACTCGCACGTCATGCAAAAAAAAATAAAAAATATTCTTAATTCTTCTCAGTTTTGTTTAAGAGATGCTACTAACACTAATAAAAAAAGTGGCTATATAATAACGAATTGATACAAAATTTGCATTAAACATTGTTCGATATAAATATATCGTTGTAAAAATAAATCCGTTGTTAAATAGCAATAAAAATTCTGTTGTTGATTTAAATTTCTACTTTTACAATCATAATATCATTAGAATATAAACAAGGTTTATAATAATATTTATATAAGAGAAAAATAAATTAGAATTATTCACAAGTGACAACATTTGTAAAATAAAGAAAATTGATTTTTTTTAAGGAAAAATAGTAAAGCAATCAAATGGTAATTTTTAAAAATATATAAAGAGGGTGCTATAGATATCATGAATTTATTAGAAGATAAACTATATATAAAACTGTTAAATGTTAATGGTCTTAAGAGATTACTACAAAACTTATTGTAATTTGTCTCTCAAAAAAAAATTATATGGCTTTATGCAAAAAATAATTAAATATAGTCCTCCAATCATCTTCAATAATTTTGATTTTTTTTTTCAAAATTGCCTTCTTTACCTTCAAATTTTACAATATTATTTATTTCTCCTTTCTTTTTTCTATCCAAACACTAATACAGAGGGATTAAATATATGTTATCTAAAACAACAAGGACTAATCAATTAAATTCTATTCAACTACAATGTCTAGAAAATAATTTACTCTTCCTCCATCAGAGCTCCATCTGTACAAACCATGAGTGAGGAAAGGTTTATCCATTGTATTGGTTTAAACTTGACCAAACCTAATACGGTTAAACCGTAAACGAGATCGAGATTAGTCTGGTCGAGTTTCAATAAAAATAAAAATAAAAATAAACTAATTTGGTGTTGGATTGACCTAAAATTCGATTAATCTTAGAAGACTAGTTGATTAATTTTTTTATAAAATAAAAAATTAAATTAATCTGAGTTAATTGTATTAGCTCAATTTGATAGGTGATTTAGAGTATATCCGGATCTACATCTAGATGAGGTTTAAAAACTATGGTCCATTGTCATAATATTTATGACTTTAAAATCACGTCGGTCCAACTGCTGCTTAATTTGACTCAGACCCAGCCAGCTATCAGCACTCGGCCTGTAATCCTACCGCCAGATATTTTAAATGCTTTTTACACACTGCTTTCCCACGTTCAAGAGTCAACATTCCAAGTTTCCAAGTCAACAAACCAGCCACACTTTCTTCGTTTTTTGTAGTCTTCTGTCCAGCTCCTACGTAGCTTTGACCGCCAAGAATAATAATGACCACACCAACATATAAATGCATCGCCTCTTCACAAGAACTCTCATCATATTCTGCAGCCCACAAGCAAACTTCAAAACATACCCTAGAGAGCCTGACATAGCGTATACAATGATACTTTCTTGGAGATCAAGAAGAAAGTCGAAGAAAAGCAAGAATCCAGGCCAAGAAATCAATTCAGACATGGAAATCTTGAATCCGAGGCACTTCTGCTGCCCGATTTCTCTTGACCTGATGAAAGATCCCGTTACATTGCCGACAGGAATCACATACGACAGAGAAAGCATTGAAAAATGGATTGAAGAGGGCAACCGAACGTGTCCAGTTACAAACCAGGTGTTAGCAAGCTATGATCAGATACCAAATCATTCCATAAGAAAGATGATTCAAGATTGGTGCGTGGAGAACCGTTCTTATGGCGTCGAGAGGATTCCTACGCCTCGCGTTCCAGTGACACCCTATGAGGTTTCGGAGACTTGTAAGAGGGTTAACGATGCAGCAAAACGTGGGGAGCAAAAGAAGTGTCGAGAATTGGTCAGGAAGATCAAGAACTGGGGTAAAGAGAGTGAGCGCAACAAGAAGTGTATTGTGGAGAATGGGGCTGGTTGTGTCTTATCGGCTTGTTTCGAGTCCTTTGCAAGTGTTTCAAATGAGGATTTGTTGGGAGAGATTTTATCGGTTTTGGTATGGATGTTTCCACTCGGTGAAGAAGGCCAAAGTAAGCTTGGATCGGTTCAGTCTTTGAATCGTTTGGTATGGTTCTTGACGAGTGGAGATCTTTCAGCCAGGCAAAATGCAGTTTTGGTGCTCAAAAATCTTCTTGCTTTGGATCAAAAACATGTGAATGCCTTGGTGGAGATTGAAGGAGTGTTTGCAGGATTGGTTAAGTTAATCAAGGAGCCCATTTGCCCTACTGCTACCAAAGCTTCATTGATGGCAATTTTCTACATGACTTCACCATCAAGCTTCAATGAGAAGATGGTGCCGATGTTCGAGGAGATGGGTTTGGTGTCGGTGATCATAGAGATTCTTGTTGATGGAGATAAAAGCATTTGCGAGAAGGCATTAGGTGTTCTTGACCATATCTGTGATTGCAGAGAAGGGAGAGAAAAGGCCTATGAGAATGCTCTAATTGTTGCTGTTTTGATCAAGAAAATCCTGAGAGTGTCAGATTTGGCATCAGAATTGTCAGTCTCCATTCTTTGGAAGCTTTTCAAGAACTCTAAAGACAGATCAGAGGATGGAGGTGTGGTGGTTGAGGCACTCCAGACGGGTGCTTTTCAGAAATTATTGGTCTTATTGCAAGTGGGTTGTGGTGGAAGCACAAAAGAGAAGCTCAAAGAGTTGCTAAAACTGCTGAATCTTTGTAGAGTTAGGTTAGATTGTTTTGATTCTACAGCAGATTTCAAGTATCTCAAAAGATCATACTGATTTTGTGTTTCTCAAACAGTCTAGGAAAGAAAATTCAAACATATACATAGAAATTTGAATTCATCCAACTGTACAAATTACTCAAAAATCAATAATTAGAATACTGAGATTTTTTTTTATATATATATGCTCTATCCATGCTTGTATTCATGATAACCTGTTAAAGTCATGCTTGGAGTTGAGCTGATGGGACCGAGTTATTGAACTCACACTGGCACCAGGACTTCTTCCATGTGCTTGTGGGGGCAGAGACTGTTTTTGCTATCAATGCTTTTGTCGCATGGCAAGGTATTTTGAAATATTTTGTACCAGTTAAAAAAAAAGTATTGTTTTTATTTTAGTTTAAATTTCAGTCAATTCCAGATTTTTCGGACAAATACCAACCGAAATGTTTTGGTTTCGTTTCACCTATGCCGTTTCAGCCAAATAGTGTTTGTTTTTAAATAATGAATAATTTTATAATATCAATCATATCTCTTAATCCAACCGATAGATTGAGATAAAATTTTACAAGGAGTCTCTTAACACATATATATATATATATATAATATTACAATTTTAGAGTAATCAGATAATATAATTACCTTGCGAGGTTGATGATAACATTCTCGTAATATTATACGTGTTCATAATTTTATTCAGAAAAATCATTTTTTGTTTTTTAGATTAAATTACATAATTTTAAATAATTTTATTCTTAATTTTAAAATAATTTTTTTTTGAATTAATATATTTAATAACCTTAAATGTATATATCAATCTTACCAAAAGAAAGATAGATCGCTCGCTCTGCCGTGTCTTGTACTGATTTTTTAATTTTGTAGGTGGATTCTTGGGTTTCTAATGAAGGCTAAAATCAGGTATCTGGGCTTGCAATCTTTAAAGCTATTCAGCCCTCCATACGTGTTGGATGTAATGGGTCAAAACTTGATTTTAAGCTTGTTTGAGAAGTCCTAGGCTAGATTGGATCGAGCATGCAATTCGATCCATGGTCAAACTCTTCTCTTTACTAGCTACATTTGTTGACTTTGAATGTATCTTGGTAGAGGATTTTCCTAGCTCTATTGCTTCAATCGTGTAAACCAATGTATCTGTTCAGTTTCTATAATAGATATAAATCAAGAGTTAGTTTAATGACCGTTTAAGAATGTAATTAAGATTGTTTTTAAAGTATTTCTCATTAAAAAATATATCAAAATATATTTTTTTAAATAATTTTTGACGTTAATACATAAAAATACCAAAAAATTTTAATTTAAAATAAAAATAAAAAGTTTATTTTTTTCAAAAATATTTTTAAAATGTAATGCCAAATAGGATCTTAATATAGGACATGATGATGAGTTGCCGAGCTGAATCTAAATGATTCAAAATTTATATTTATTTTAAAAAAAAATTAAAATTATGTTTTTAACATAAATTTTTCTTAAAAAGATTTTAATCCAGATTGATAGAGTAGTGAGTTATCTAAGTGTTTAATCGGGTTACTTAGACCCTGAGTCAATCAAATCTTGGATCATTCCTCCATGTTAGCCATTAAAAAAAAATATTTCAATAAAACTATATCCAAACTTCATTTAGATATTCCTTTCACATATTTACTGGAAAAAATGAAGTTATTAATGTTTATTTTCTTGTTTTAAAGTTAAAATCCGATTTAAAAAATATGAGGGTTTTGGTGATGGATTCTTTAAAAAAAACTATATATAATAATAACATTATTCCAAATAAATAAATAAATAAAATGGTCAATTGAACCTGTTGAAATAATTATTTTTTTAGCTTTCCCCACTTCTAGGTAAACTTCAACAAATCCCTAGGTGACGCTCTACCCAACTAGCTAAGCAAAATCGATGAAAAAATAAATCTGGTGTTCATGTAAATCTAGGGTTTTTTCAAATGTCTTTATCTGAACAAGCAGTAAAATGAGTGCAAATTCACTTGCCAAGTTGCTAATTAACTTGTGCTAATGTGGTGAGGAAAAAAGGGCATTAACTACAGTGATTGAATGAGTGAATAGTAAGCAAAGACTTTTAGAATGATTTATGATTTTCTAATCTTTTTTTTTTTTTTTTTATTTCTGACTTTGGAATAAGATTAGATGCACAAGTTTCGGGGATGCATGTGAGTCTTGCCATTGTGCGAGGGCATTCCAATCAACGAAATCATCAGCTGATTCCCAGTAAAAGGATTTCAATATCAGGGTTTGGTACCTTTCTAGCTTTACATCTCCCCAAGCTCTCAAATAATAGTTTATAAGAACCAAACCATCAAACCATCTAGTAGGTGGTGCTTTGGTTTGAGATTTTAATATCAGGGTTTGGAACTAAGAAACTTGCTCATAATATGATATTATGTTCGAGTCCTGTGATTGTTAATCAAAATATTCGTAAACTGAAGTCAAACACTCACACAAATAAGAAAAATAGTTTATAAGAATCAAATCATTTAGTAGGTGATCAGTGGTACGAGATTGGAACTAAGAAGCTTGCTTTTCATGTAATCTCAGGTTTGAGTTTTATGATTACTAATATGATGACTGCTGGAAATTTACATAACTATAAACTTCAGGACTCATGAAATTAATCGAGATGAGCACAGACTGAACTAAAAACATTAATAACAAAAAAAAATTGTTTATAAGAACCAGCAGCACTATGCTATCTCATGGAGTTTGACTTCATAGAGCATCTCTCATTGTTGACATTTCACCTGCTACTGGTTATTTGATTATTGATCCATGCCACAGGAAACCTTATTGTTTATTTATTAGGTCTATCTACTTTTCTTTTTCTTCAAAAAAATAAAAATAAAAAAATCCCCAGGCACATCTAGATAGATTGAAAACACCATGCCCGTTCCCTACTCTATACCTCACTGAAGTCACCACCATTAGCTTCAACAAGAAGTGATTGTGATCTTCATCTAAAGCAAACCAACATGGATTCTACTCATGAACCCAAGTCTGTCTCCACCAATCTCTTCTACCTCTTCCTTCTCTTGTCAACAAATCTCCTCACTCTGTTCCTCTCCTCTACCTTCTACTCCTCTTCCTGCTCCCTCAACCCCATCTCCACTACCACCACATTCACTAAAAGCAGTAGTCGCAGCACTAATGGCTTTGATGGCACAGGAAATCCTGATACCCCACAAGCAACAGTAGACCTCCCATCAGAATTTCTAGCCTTCTCTTCAGGCCAAGTTCTTCCTTTAGGTTTCAACGCAAATTTTGATTCTGACACCTTTCATCCTTCTGTAGGCCAAGCCTGCACTCGGTTTCCTGATGAACTTAGTCGTTTTATGACCTACAAAGTTAATGGATCCTGTCCTGATGATGAACTATCTGCACAAAAACTACTCCTCAAAGGCTGTGAACCTCTCCCTCGCCGCCGTTGCCGCCCTGCTGCTCAGCCTGACTATGTTGAGCCCTACCCGCTTCCAACTAGTCTTTGGACTACCCCACCCAATTCTTCAGTTGTGTGGACAGCTTATACTTGCAAGGACTACACTTGTCTGATCAACAGAAAGAAAACTCAAAAGGGTTTTGATGATTGTAAAGACTGCTTCGATTTACAAGGTAGAGAAAGCAATCGGTGGGCTTCAAGACAAATCATTGAAGGGTCACTTGATTTCACAATCGATGAAGTTCTTGCAGCAAAGAATCCTGGAACAATCAGAATTGGGCTTGACATTGGTGGTGGTGTCGCTACATTTGCTGTAAGAATGAGGGAAAGGAACATCTCCATCGTAACAACTTCAATGAACTTGAACGGTCCATTCAACAACTTCATTGCTTCAAGAGGTGTTGTGCCTCTGTACATAAGCATATCACAAAGGCTACCATTCTTTGACAACACTCTGGATATTGTTCACTCTATGCATGTTTTGAGTAACTGGATTCCTTCAACCTTGCTTCATTTCTTGATGTTTGATATCTATAGAGTGCTTAGGCCTGGCGGGATGTTCTGGCTTGATCATTTCTTCTGCGTTGAAGATCAATTTCTGGATGTTTACAAGCCACTCATTGAGAGCATTGGATTCATTAAGTTGAAATGGGTGGTGGGCAAAAAGCTTGATCGTGGAGCAGAGCTTAGAGAAATGTACCTCTCAGCTTTGCTAGAGAAGCCATTGAAGAATTCTTGGTGATTTGAATTTGCTAGTAATTAAATTTCTTTATTAGTCTTTGTTATTTAAACTTTTCTTTTACATATTTTAATGTGGAGAAATTTAATGAGGGATCTTATCAAATGTTAATGTTAGATTTTTTTTTTGCTTTGATTTTATGCAATATGTTCTGCAGTTCCTTTTCTTTTCGTCACAATATATGTTTGGTTATGCTTACATATTATTGAGGTTGTTCCTGAATCATGAAGGTTTCATACCATCAAATGTTTAAATACCCAAAAATCTTTAACATTGGGAAATGTCAATGGAATGGCCTCACGGCATCCTTAGTGTATGCAGAAACTCAGGATAGCAGCAATGACAAGGTGATAATACCACAGAAATGATGCAGTAGCAACAGGCAACTAAGATCATGTGTGTGTGTTTTCATGGTTGACGACGTAGTCCATAGGTGGTATTGTACGAGTTGGTAGCAAGTAACAGCATTAATATTTCAGAAACAATTAAATGTAACAAGTAATAGGTGAAGGATTTGCGAAAACACAGTCAACATCTCATAATTAACAGAATTAGGTGATTTAGTAGAAGGGGTGGCATTTTACAGGCTATTTAAAAAGCTAACTATAAGAAAGAAGAAGTATCAGATAGATTATGACTGCTCTCCATCTTGAAACAGTGAAGGCATTTACAGAAAGGTAAAAATGTTGACAAAAGAGAATGTTCTTTGCAGCCTGCTCAAATTCCTGGTGTGCATATATCATGAGGAATAACTACTGAAGTGATTATTAAAACTACACATTTATACAAGAAAGAAGCTTTCAGGACTTCAAGAATGAATTATGCAAATGGATTAATAGCTTTCTCTCAGCAATAAATTCGTACAATTGACAGAAAATGTGTAGCAAACAGAAACGGGACTAGGGGCTGTATATACTTCTTTAAGTGTTAAGAGAGGGATTGGATCTATTTCAAAAGAAGCTTGTAACCGCAAAACCTGGAAAACAATGTGTTCAAAAACGTAGCAAACAAAACAGCAGGAATTAAGCTGGTTAGAACTGTTTTTCTGAAAATAAAAGCACCATAAAGTTTTATCAAGGCAAAGACAATCCAGGAGTTGCAGAACTAAATCGGGGGATACCATAATGGACGAAACTCTTATAATTGAAAAAGCACTGTATTGAGTGCTCAAACCTAGCTCAAAATTAGATAGGGCTTGTTAGCTTGTTGGATGCACATGTGAGTGGTAAATATATTCTGCACCTGAATATGCATCTGACAAGAAACACGAATTATACCAGACAATCTGTATTGTTCCCTGCATCAACGGAAAGTTGCAACCATTTTTATGGTTCGACATAATCTGTTTTTGAGTCAGAGATTTGAAAAGAAGGCAATCAAATGTCATCCACAAAAGAACACGTAGCCAATCTCATTAAGTATCCTTAGCATTTTATTTTGTATCATCCACTTACAAATTGTACAAAATCTCTTTCATGTTGTTTGTTTACAAAAATCTTGCAGAGTGGTTCTCAGGTTAAGGTATCAAAAAACAAAGACCATATAAAAGCATGTTCATTGATATGGTTCTCAGGTCCTTACCCAACACTCATTGATCAGTGGCATTCCTTGATGTCTTAAATCGCCTGGGTTGCTGATTGAACCAATTTCTGATTCTGCGTAGTTGAACAGTTCATCCTCATTTATGAAAAACCACATCAGCATAGATTTGAGCTCCAGGCACTAGAGGCTGGCTGGAATATACCTTCCAACACTGTTCATTGATATTTCAGCTCATACCAACCAAAGCGTCATTGTCGAAGCGCATTCAAGCTGCAAACATGATAATATTATCCTTGATTCAATCAATAGTTAATTATAAGTTGAGAAATCTTCAATAGTTGCTTCTTTTTTTGAAAAGTATAGGAACTCTGAGTAAGCATCCTAACAAAGGCACCAGGCCGGTTAGTTATTGAACCACCAAAAATTGACAATTTGATTCTTCCCACTTTTTAATTTTCCCCATAGTTGTGCATTAGGAAGAAAGAAAAATCCAAACTACTCTGTATACCACCAAACTATTGCAGACTCAGAGAACCATAGAAAGAGAGATTTGTACCTTGGAAAAAAAGGCTCTGCAACCTCTGCTCCATATCCAATTGCTGCAGGAATCATCAACAAATCATCAGAACTCTCAAATTTCTGGTGAGTTTCAGTTTTTCCTGGCAGTAGAGAATCACAGCATCCAGAACAAATGAACAATTGTGGTACTATATCAGCATCATGAATTCCATTGCAGCGTGTGTGTTGCCACACCTCACAAATGTCACATTCTACCATTCTCTCCCCATCATCGTCACAAGCCCCACATTCACATCTTACCTTCCAGTTATCTGACCCACCTTCGTACCTCAACTGAGAATTTATGTCCATACCATACCCTTTCACAAAAATCTCTGCACCGGATTCGACTAATTTACACAGCAAGTGCTTGTCATCTAGGTTTTCCATATGTTCTATCTCTATAACAACAAACCTCTCCATCATGCAGTAAGTGTCTCGCAATGCACTTTCCGCTTCTTGCTTTAGTTCCAGCACTGAAGCATGCAATGGAAGCACGATAATCTCACCAGGAGGAGCTTTCCTGTGAGATTTAGCTTCAAGATCATTCCAATTTGGCATCACTTGGCATCTGATACTCAACAACTGATCATTCTCAACCCTAAAAGGCCACTCCTTCACAAAATGCTTGCAGTCTAGAATTGCCTGAGTTGCTACTTCAACCAATTCTGATTCTGGGTAGTTAAACAGCACATTCTCGTATACATAGACCACATCAGCATTAACATCAGCTCCAGGCACATGAGGTTGTGCCAAAACTGTTTCGGATTCTGGTTCAGACTTGACAGGGATAACCCCGTCGCCAAACTCCTCAATTGAGTATTCCAGAATCCTAGTTTTTGGGTTCACTGCCCGCTGGACAACATACTTTCCAACAACCACATTGTTCATTGATTTCAGAACATAATCAAGCAAGCCTGTATCACCAATGTGCATTCGAGCTGCATCTCTGACGTCTTGTCTAGTCATTCCTTCTTGACTGTGTTTATCCTCCTTCTTTGCTTTCAATGCATCCACAATCACATCAGCTGCATATTGCAGTCTTCTCGTAGGCCATCTGCTGTCCATTGTACCAACCAACGAACCAAAATTTCTGTACTTCATACATTTCTCCTTTACAAGCGGCTTTCTCCGGAGAACAATATTGATAGGAGGCTTTGAAGTGGTGGTGGAAGTATTGCTTTGTTTCTTCCATACACAGGGACAGGATCTAATGGTAAGCATAAAACGAAGAAGATCTTTGAATGTGATCAGCTGGATTGGACTCAGGTCTTTGTAGTAGTGAATTATCTGCTTCATGCTTTTGCTTAGGCTTGTGTCACTGAAATCTTGAATGATCTTCTCGAGTTCCATAGCTCTCAGAATTTCAATTGCTCTGATGTATATGAGCTCTGTCACACCAAAACTTCCATGGGAAAACTTGTATCCCCATCTACCAAACCACGGATGTCCATATGCAATCCCATAAAGAAGGCGAAGATCCATAGACCGCTTCTTAGATACATCCTCAACAGTGATTTTCCTACAAAAGAAATGAAATTTCTAGAATTTAGATTCCATTAAGCCACTACTTAACTAAAAAAACCATGAATTTTACGAATTGAGATTACCTAGTTCGAAGATTTGCACAGATACGATCCCAAAGATCCATGATTTCCCGGCCACAAAGATACTTGGAACCCCCTTCTCTCCCTTTTATGCATAGTAAATGACCAAAACCATTACAGTGAATCAACCCATGCAAGAGATGTGTCTGTAGATCACAAACGCCATCCTCCAATTTCTGACTCCACTCACTTTCAACTGGTATTATCACATGATACTTTCTTTTGGAAACAAAATTGTGACTCCAACCTAAACCACATATTGACAATGAATTAAAATCAAACGCAGAAGAATTTTTAATCAGGAAACCACAGTAGCCATAACTGAAGAACCCAGATAAGAATAGCAAAAATTCCATTTTAAGGTACCAGAAATTAAGCAAACAGAAAACCCCAGGTCAGGATTAGCCATTTCAAGCTCCATAGAATAAAAATTCAGCAGAATATTATTAGAAATAAAACATCAATCCCAAAATTAAGATCCAAATACCCAAATTGACCTACCTATTAATCAAAAGATACCATCTTTCTCGATCCATAAACCCAAAAACATAACCCATCATAGAACACAAACTGAATTTCCAAAATCTAACACAGAAACCACTACATTTCTCAAATCCCAAACCCAAAAGCAACAAAACTCCGTTACAAATCTCAACCAAAGAAACTCAATTTCACGGGGAAAAAAACCCAATTCAGAAATCACATAAACAGAAAAAGTAAATAAATAATAATAATAATAATAATAATAATAATAATCAGAATTTACCGTTGCATCTGCACAGATCACAAAAGGGTCTAACTGACTTCTTCACATCTTCTTCAATGGTGTAAAGTGGAACAACAAAGTTTTTACTTTCAATAACAAGAAAAGTACACCAAATGGACATGCCCTCTACTTTATAATCTTCAGGTTCTGCACATTGTTGAAGAAAAAACCGAATATTATCGCGGAACGGACCCGTAGGACTGATGGGGCAATCCGGTTCACAAAATGTGTTGAAATCGTAGAGTTTTGGCCATATTTTCCTCTTCTTGCAATTTTCAAGATTTGGTATCGACATTCTCAAGGAAAACCTAATTTAGTCCTCTCTTTCACTCTCTATCAATGCTTCAGATTCTTGAAGTTTTCTCTCACTAAAAGAGTTCTAGAAAGAGAAACAAGAGGGACTCTCTCAACATAAAGGACTATGGAGAGTGTGTTTGTTATTCCCGCTGGATTTGTTTTTAAAACGTTTATTTAGACGATAATGTCCTTATTGAGGAAAGATCTTACTGTTTGTATGGGTTTTCTGAGTGTTGGGTTAGGGGTATTATGGACATATAAGATTTGGTTTAGTTGGAGATCAGCGGCTGTGAGATAGGTAACGGGTTAAGGGTTAGTCTGGTCTGTTCGATTCCGATTTGACGGTTAAAGTAGTTACAGATGAGAATCTTATGTTGACAAGTCGAACATGGTGTCCTGGTCCTCCTCTGGTTTTGGAGATGGGCTACAGCATGATGGGCCCAAACTTGATATATTCAGACTAATTCTTTCCTTTAGAGTTGTATACAATAATTAATGATCGATTAATATGTTTACAAAAGATTTATTTACATAACATTACATTAGCGGGTATTTTTTTTTTTTTTAAAGCATATTAAGATAAATTTTTTTTTTTTTTTTATATTAGCATATCAAAATTTCCTAACAAATAAAAGAAATTAAGAAAAAAAATCAAAACTTTGCCAGCATTTGGACCATGTTCCCAATTACTCTTTTAATCATGGAAGTATTTTTTTTTATTTTTTTTGGATTAGGAAAATGAGCAATTTTAAGGTGGGGAAATAAAGAAAGGATTTTTGAAATGGTAACTATATTAATTCATGTTATGATAACTTCCTATTAGAGAAGATTGACATGGAAAAAAGAGAATTTCAAGGCCTTTTTATTTACCTATGTATTTTCATTTCTAATTGGTGTAGAATATTTTATTCTTCAAATTATAAATTAATTATTTGTCTAGTTGTTGCACAATATTAATTGAACCGTAAAATCAGTATCTAAAGAAGAAATTGTGACAGTTTGTTAATAGGAAGAGGCAAAAATATCTTTAAAGACTTCGAAATATGTATAAATAAATGCAGAGTATTATGGTAATTGATCAGATAACTTTGTACGTATAAACAGGAGGGTAAAAAAATAGAGAGGAGAAATATGAATTTAGAGAATGAGAAACATGAGAGGGAAAGGAGAAAGATTAAAAAAGGAAGGAAAGATTAAAAAAGGAGACTACAAGTTAGAAGAGAGAAAATGTTTAAACTAATTTTTATGCTTTAATGTATAATTACAATATTTAGCCTTGATTTTTGGTTTGTTAAGGTTTAGGGTTTTGAAATTGTATTTTAGAGATCAATTGATAAATTGGTGGTAATTATTGATATGAGTTTATTGTATAGTTATGATTTTTAATATGAACAATTATGTGTTTTTGAATCACAACTCATTTAATTTATGTCATAAGTTGAATATTAAGATATGAATATTTTTGTTTAAATAATGATATGACTATTTGGTATACAAGTCAAAATACTTATGCTGCTAATAGGATATTAGAACTTCAGTTGGTCAAGCGAGTCATTAACATGTGGTGATTGATCATCCATAGTACATAGTGTTATATTCATTATATTTTAATTTTATGATGAACCTTACCTTATGATATTCTTGTTATGATCTGTTTGTGAAACTTTCTTGTAAGAACCTAAAACCATATATATATATATTCCTCATTGTTGTATTACTTTGTATATGTATATTGAACATTATCTACTAATTGAGTTGTTGAATTCATCCTTTTGTTATTTATCTTTTTTTAGGCTCATAGCTTTGTTAGGGAGTTGTTTTTGTTGGGCTTCCATAACATGCTTTTTTTATTGTATTTTGATACTTTTATTATGTTTAATTAAAGCTTTATAATTTCAAATTTTATTTTTAACTCTTGTATTAAGATAATAATTTTATATTATGAAAATTAAATTCAAATTATATTATTAATGTTGCGTAGAACTCTATCATGTTTATATAAGGGAAAAATATGTATTTAAATTTGAGTTCATGCAAGTATAGAATTTTGAAAAAAAACCTTTTCTATATGTTGGTCATGGATTTGAGAATCAAGTCATTATAATAATTATGTAATAAAATGGATTTTTATTTATATATATTTTATTTCAAAAAAATAAAAATAGAATTGTTATGAATGATTCTAATCTAGTTTATAGTACATTAATGGAATCCGGACCAACAAAAAATGATGGTAGGCAATTTATACCAAAAATTTTTTTATCAAAGATTTTTCTATAAAAAAAATTTAAGGGAAAAATAAAAATATTCTCGATCCCCAACCATTACAGAAAAAATTATATAAACAAATTACATATAAATATACATCTAATTAAATTATCACACATGACATGTCAAAGTGAAAACAATAGATATGATTATCTAACTTCATGGGTAATGATGACATAATCACTATGAAGCCAAAATCTATCCAAAATCTCAAAACAATAAATTATGTGTGTGGTGATCATGTAAACACCAAGCTTGGAAAGAGACATACCTTTAAACAAACATTAAGCTTTGCAAAGATCATGTAAAAATGTGCAACTCATATTGGAGGAAGTCACATTCACTTAATGGTAAAATAATCAAAGCAATTAAAAGAAGGATAAAGTTCATAACCATACAAAATTGACAAAAAATTTATGAAGCTTGTCTTTTGCTCACGTCAAAAAGTAATAATTCAAGCTCCTCTCGACAAGATTTGTTTTATTTACTAATTTCCTTTTTTAATTTCAATTATTTTTTTATCTATCAATTTTGAAAACATAATTGAAATTGCTTTTAAAAATATATTTTATTTAAAAATACATCAAAACAACAATAATAAAAAATTTAAAAATTATTTTTGATATCAGTTACAGTAAAATAATATAAGAACATATACAAGTAAAAGAAAAACAATTTTTTTCTTCTTCTTAAAAATACTTTTTTTTTAGTTCCCAAACAACTCCTAGCAGACAACATACAATGATAAAAAGCTAACAAATGGGAGCTTGCCACATGTACATCCAATGGAAATTTCGAAAACTCTTATGGTGTGGAAGTCAAGTCTTGTGTTTCTTCACTTAAAATCTCTACCTAGTCAGTTTGTGTGGGCTTGAAAATTCTGCAAGAATATTGCGTCTCTTTGTGACTTGATATCCACGCATTGGACTATATATCTATACCTAGGCGATGTTTTGACTCCTTCACTTTAAAACCCTACATCTTTCACTCTCCTCCCACAGTCTTTCTGAGCATTTCGATCAGAACGTCTTTCTCGCTATTCTGGGCACCAGATTCTGATCAGCAAACAAAAGCTATGGTTATGGATGTCAGCCGAGCCGTACAAATTTGTTCTTCTATTCCCCTTTTGGGATGCGTTTTAGGAACTATTTTTCACCTTTTCACATCTTTGGACTCGACATCAGAAAGAGAAACAGTGACTGGTGGTGCTGATCATCAAGCAGCTGCCAGGAACAGAGCAGCCCAGAAACATTTCCAGCAAATTCAACACATCCGTGGAGCATAGCAGATTCTTGTATCTCCATTGAAACTTGTTGAAGATAGCCTAATAGTATCTATTATGGCGGCATCTATGTCGTACTGGTCAAGTAGCCATGTAACCTTGTGAAAGCCAACTTTATATTTCAACCGCCGGTTTAATGTTTTCTTATAGCTTAGGGCGAGAAATAACTTAAGGGTAGTGCATGATCGAGTTTAATACTAAATAGTCAAGTTGAAAGACTTCATTTCAACTGAATCCGTGTAATAAGTTTCTTTAATGTGCTAAGAGTGAAATGGAAAATATGCAGATTGGTTGAACAAGTCGTCGTCTTGTTGTTTTACCACCTAATACTACGTACAAACTTGGACTTGAAGAAGAGCTTTTCTGCTAATTTCCACTACTGATTAAGATGATATTTCTGGGTAGATGGGATAAAATTACTCTTCAATTTGGGCTTTAGCAGCTTTGCACTAGAGTAAGAGGTTCTTATTTGCAGGTGGGGTCTTGGCAATTCCCTTTACTCACCAGGTTCAAGTCCCACTGTGCACGCCTGTCATTCCTGCGATTTCTTACATGCTCACTGGGCTTGCAGAATTTTCAGTGAATTCGGGGATTAGTTGTGGTGCGTGTAAGCTGGCCTAAACACCGCGGTTATAAAAAAAAAAGAGGTTCATATTTTATTTTTCTCATGAGTGACCTGTTTTTTACTTGTTATTAGTGTTCTTAACTGTGTCAGCACCGGTAATGATGTTCTTGAGGATTTTTGGTGCCAACTGTTGTTGAAAGAAGTTTCCAAAGGCTTAAATGTTGCTATTGCCATGTTATTTAGTGTAAACCACAGGGCATATAAAACCACAGGGGATTTATTTATCTTCAATGAACGTAGGCATGCAGCAGGCACAAGAACTCAGATACAGAGATGATACAAAAGTAGGCTACAACACTGTACAGAATTCAAGATAACTGATGTGTTCGATCACTAGTTAGATACAACTTCTGGCCTTCATCAATCATTTTTACATCAAGAATTTTACCTGCATCTTCTGTTAATATACAAGAACCATCAGGAAACTGTAGCTGCTCTGATGCTTCTTTTACAAGCTCTTCCATGGTGTCTGGGACCCATAACACTACTCCAGGTCTTCTCTGTTCTTCTGGACCCCGTGGATGGAAAGGGAAAATTGTACATTTCTTTGGGAGTACTTTTTCTGCAATTGGCAACAGTAGTTGTCATTAACTTTACTAAGACAAAATATATATTTCCTACATTCAGCTACAAAATATATATCATACATTTTAGACCTACCCAATCAAGATATGATTAGAGAAATTATCCCAGTTCAAAATTCAAGTCTGGTCCAGTGCATCTTCATAAAATTAGCATGACAACCTTGAGCAGACCAAACCTTCATGCATAGCCCTCTCCCTTAAATTTGACCACTGTTCTTAAAATTTTCAACTAAATCTTTTCCCTACAGACAGTTCTTTACACTAGTATTACATTAATTATTCTTTTTTTATAATTATTTAATAAATCTATTCTCCACAAACTGTTTGGACTCCATTTTGCCAGCTTTTTGGTCATAGGAATCAAGAAAATTTCAGTTTCTAGGAGCATAATAGAGGCTGTCCACAGAGTTTAGAAATACCTCTGGTCTCATGGGTGCTATAATGGAAGTCCAATTTCTGAGAAGATTTTGCTTCTTCTAGCAGCTTGATCAAATTCTTGCTCCCACACATCCGGCCTTCGTCAAGTGGAGTGTTGCCCCATCTGTGGAGTTGAAGTTAACAAAGAAGAGGTCAGTGATCATAACAATGTGATTGTAATGTGTAAGATAAATAACTGCCCTAGAAAGACAGGGAGAGGAAAGAAAAATCTGAGAAAAAGCTTCAATAAAAGAATCCTTAGTTTTGGTAATTTTCCAAATTCTCTTTTCCTTTCCATTCTACTTCCAGGAAACGCCAGAACTTTGTTTTATTCATCAACTAATAAGCAGGTCTAGTTACGAAATGACTGATGAGCAAAATGAATATCAGGTCTACCTGTCCTTTGAGAAAACACAAGCTCCAGCTTCTATCAGCAGCTTTGCCATCAAATATAATCCTTCTGAAGCAGCTACGTGAAGTGGAGTTCGATGATCGTAGTCTTTAGAGTTTGGATCAATTCCATTGGACAAAACTCTTTTAAGAAAATCTGAATCCCCTCTTGCAACAGCTCTACACAGAACACTACCAGCATCATCTATGTTCAAGATAGCCCCTTGTTTAAAAAGTAGAGACTCAACTCGATCATGTCCATTCTTTATAGCTTCATACAAGGGGGTGTTTCCAAATTTATCTGTAAGAGAATTATATTATAGTAGCGATTTAAATTCGTCAGTAAGACATCAAATCACTAATATAAGCAAATTACCTTTGATGTTAATGTCAACTCCTTCTTGAATAAGGAAAAGTGTGATATCTTCATAACCTCTAGATGCTGCAAGATGCTGTTGGAAACAAGGCTAGTTTCAGATAAAACATTGCTTTCACTTTTTTTATGATTTAGACAGCACAAAAAATGATAAGAAATGAAGTTAAATGAGAGCAATCATATACATGATCAGGGTTTCGCATACCAAGGGTGATCTTCCATCATAATCTGTTTTATTGGGATCAGCACCTGCTCGGATGAAGCCCTTCAGCTGATAAAGGTCTCCATGATAAGCTGCATTATTAACCCTCAAAGCAAGTTCAGCTTCTTGCTTTCCAATATGAAATGTAATATCTGATTCCAGTTGCTTATCTCGAAGATTAGATTCTTTCCCCTGTCAAATTTCCTTGATTTAGACTCTTAATGCACATGCAGAGTATCAATAATCTGATACTGATTTCACAATGATATGGAAGGAAAATAAAAACATGAATGAGTTATAGGAAGGTGAATAATGTTAACTGAGTTGAATTACCTCTAAAAGGTTGTCCAAAATTTTGCGTCCATCGTAAAAGTAAATTTCAAGTATGTTCGAGAAAGATTGTTTATCAATCCGTAGAAGCCGACATAATTCACAAACTCTAACAGTATAAGGCTGGGGGATGTTGCAAAGGATAGAAATTTCTCCAAATGAGCTGTTAGGGGGCAAGAGTTTGACAGTTTCTTCTGATCCATCCTGCCCTATCCCAACCTCTTCCTGCACCAAGGAGAAAAAGGGAAGTGATCATACTTCTGTGTTGAAAACTATGTATCCTGTGAAAACCACTCAAAAGCACAAAACTTGATCCAGTAGCCGAATCATAGAAATAACAGCATATGTCTACAAATGAGAGGCATAATATATTGAATCGTACCAGCACACCATGGCAGACAAAGTAGAATTGATCTACCACATTTCCCTGCTCCATAATGACTTCTCCAGGGAGAAAAAACTCCTCGTGAAGCCTAATGACCTGCAAGAACAAAAGAAAGGTGTGGATCCTTTAATAAATGAGTAGTATTGCAACACAAAACATACAACATTGAGAATAATGTATGAGAATTTTGTCGTGGCACAGAGTGAGAGAAATAACAAGTGTTTGCATATGAGATTGTGACCATCATTGATTGGAAATGAAATCCATGATTTCACTGAAACAAGATGTATCATTTAAAGCTTTACTATTTTATTGTTGCTCCACTATTGGAACTTTCTGGATTTTCTACCATAATTATCATCAATGGAATATATAATGCGATAGAAAAAGGACTCACAATTTGATTAATAAATTCTGCAGAGCAACCCTTAAGTAAGGGAACCTTTTCGATATATTCAGTGTACAAAGTTTGGGAAACCTGCAAAGAATAATCAGCAAATTATTATAAGCTTCAAATTTCTGGACAAACTCTGAACAACTCAGAAGAGTAACCATAGAGATAGTGATTCAACAATTCACATGCATGGCTTGATGTCAAAACTAACCCTTATTTTCGAAACACAAAAAACAAATTTGAACATTTCATCCAGCACCAAACCAGTATCCTAATCATTAGAAAATGGATGTTATCCTCACAAAATCTTCTGCAGAATGGTAGTGCTAGAAAAACAGACAATGTTATCTGTACTCCTCTTTTTGACTAAAGCTCAAAGATCGTATCATCGAAATCCAATACTATAAAGAAAAGCTGAAAAGAAAAGGAAGAAATCTCTCGATGTGTTCTTTACCTTAGCACGAATAGAGATGGGGAGATCCTGCAGAGCAGAAGCCTCAGTGTAGCTACTCTCATACTGTAAGCGTACATGGCCTTTGATCTGATTCCGAATTTCCTTTCCAAGTCTATTTCTATTCATATATTTGATGAGATCTGTCATTTTATCCCTAAACCTTTCTGTCTTCGAACCTTTTACTATTAATGCTGTCATATTTCCGATCAAATAAGCACCAAGAATCATGTCGAAGGACACATAGATCATTACAAATATCATTTCCCTCAAGTTAACAGCATGTATATCTCCATACCCTGTGGCAGAGAGAGCAGACTTATTAGCAGATTTGGAGCAACAACATCATAAAGTCCACAGATCAAAACTATACCTTTTCTCATCAAATATTAATCACCTATTTTTTATGGAAGTGAACGTTGTAATTTTATTTTTTGGATCCGAGGAAGCCCACCCCCTGGAAACCGCACTTTATGAGTCCAGATGAGTGAGTAAAACCTTGGTTGTCTAGACTCTTACAAGAGGTGCACGTCTTGACTCGAACTCGAGACCTGCTATGCAGATCTCAAGCCCTTTGCTATCACATTATGCCTCTTGGGACAACGTTATAATTTGCTAATTCATATAGTCATATAAACAAAATGAGAGAACCATAAAATTCAGGTTGTCTTCAAAGTAAAGAAGCAACTCACCAACAGTTGCCATAGTGATGATGGCAAAATATAAAGATGTTATGTACCGCTTCCAGATATCAATCTCCCTGAAGCTTGTATAGCTATAATCACCCATCTTCAAACTTCCAATCCACGTATACCCTTCTTGAGAAGATGGAAGAGTACTGGCCAAATAATAAAAAATGCAGGCCGCCGTGTGTGTGCAATAGAGTTCTACTACTATAAGCTTTACAATCCTCGTAAAAAGGTAATTAATTCGTATATCCTTCTCCATATTTTGGAAAAAACCAGTTACTTTCCGCACCCTGCTTAGCCTAATCCATAAGAGATACCTCACTTCTTCTTTATGTCCACAAACCTGTGTTAAAGGAAAAATCCCAAGATGATTATGAGACCTAGACTGGATCAGTATTGCAACATTAAAGCCTTCAGATATCCATGATATACAACAAATTATTTTTCAACTAGCTAGTTTCATTCCGCAGATCAACAAAATGTTCTATCATGCTTCTGTGGAAACTATTACCTTGTAGATGATATCCCAAGGCAGGCAGGCAAGCAAATCAATGATAAAATGAGATTTCAAATACCTGAAAAAAGAGAATAAGTGACACACATTAGCAAAATATGCTAGAGAAGCAGAACCAAATCAAGCCAGAAAAAAAGTAGTAGGCTTGTATCTACTTAGGCAGTGAAACAATGTGTATGACAAAGTAAATATGCATAGAAGAAGAGAGAGCTGACCGGAGAGCAATAGGAGCACGCTTATAGACCGTACGATAAGTCTGACTATCTCTGTAGGCAATGAAGAATTGAAAGATGATATCAAGAAGGAAAGCAACCTGTCCAACAATGTCCAATATGAAGAGGTTCTCAGGTAATCCCCTGAAGAAACCGAACTCCAGTGGTGTAAAGAAGGAAGAGTAGACTGCCCATAATAGAATGAATTTTGTCCATGCTCGATACCACCTGCGCAAACACAGTGTTTCATTTTCGGGTGCCTTAGCTTTTGCACGTTATATACAATTAGCAATGTGCTCATCAATATTGTGACCATCAACTGACTGGAAATATATCTTAACATGGTTCGATGAAATTAACATAGTAAATAATTGATTTAGCTCGTGGAGTTGATCTTGCTATTCAGAGCACAACCCCAGCTAAGTTTTAATAGAAACCATTTTTTTTTTATAACTAGGTTGTCCGGGTCAGCTTACGTGTACTATAACTAATTCCCGGATCCACTGAACACCTTGCAAGTCTAGTAAACAGGTAAAACATTGCGAGGGTAACAGACATGCACAAAAAAACTTGAACTGGACACGAAAAAAGAGAACAAGTCCCTTCCCCGCTAGATCAAGACCTTAAGTGCAATAGAAACCATTTTTCATATTGGCTTGGGTGGGATAAGCTTCAACCGAGTTGACCAGACCAAGTCCAATTTAAAGATTAAAACAAAAATATAAAAAAATTGAGAGAATTATTTTAAATAAAATAACAGATCATGATTCATGTTCATCCAAGCGATCCAATAATACATAACTCAAACTTGACAGCTATGTCTATCATTCTGATACATGTTGACAGGCAACGTGTCCAGTTGAAAATGAGGGCAGAGAGGCTGCCTATCCCTCGGTAAACAATTGTATGTGATACGCACATGTTCGGTTTTCAAAATTGCTCAGCAAAGAAAACAAAATATATGCATATAATATATGTATATGTATATAAATAAACAACCTTAACATAAGATTCAATCCTAATAAGAAGGATAGATACGTACACTAATGTTAGCCACTTACATCACAATATGAACTTGGTGAACTGTTGATTATGTATATTTATTTACCCTGTTAAATTATATATTATGTTTGATTATTATTTTAGGATTGGAAAATCGAAGATGATGGAATCAAGAAAACATGTGAGTATAAAGATTCAAAATAAATTTATTTTATATATTTATATTTTTTTTCAACCATATACATTTTTATTTTTTATTCACCTGTGACTTATCAAGAAGCTAACCCAAAGCAAATCATTCGAATGGAACAATAACCGCCTATACATTTCCTCTTTATTCACATCTTAAATGAATATCGTCCATTTTAGCTTAAGTTTTTAATAAATTTAGTTTTTTTAATAACAAAAATCATAGTAATAAAGGAAAAGTTACTATTTATGGAGCACTAGATAAATTAAGGATAGAAAATGACTGACCTATTATCAGGATGGATAACGAAACTGGAGGAGACATACCGAAGACCATTAATAACCGATTCACGACTCAGTTTTCTTCTCCAACTTGTCATCGACGACGACTCAGTATTATTAACGAGTCCAAACTCCTTCTCTATCAAATTAAATCGGCTCCCTCTTGAAGATTTTATCCTATCTTTAAAATCTTGCACTTCATATTCCTCTTCTTCCTCATCATCACCGTCTGATTCTTTCTTGTTTTTCTCTCTGTGACTGACATGACCGTCCATCTTATGACTCACAGCAACCCTTTTGGGCTTTAACCGGAAAAAAGATCCGTGCTCTATATACAGAGGAGAGTTCGAGAGAGAGGGTACGTTGGAGAAAAGGGTGCAAGTTGAGAAGGAAAGAACTGTAAAAGGCGAGCTACTTTTTCAAAGGGATCACGAGGGAAATTTCGAAAGGGATCACGAGGGAAATTTCGAAGCTAAGTTTTTGGATTGAATTGGTGATGGTGATGGTGATGATGATTGGGTTGGTTGATAAAGTTTGAGTGTTATATTGATGGTGTTGAAGAGTTTCTTTTGCCTTGACGTTTCGGGAGTCATGGGTTTTTGTATTGGAGATTAGGCTATTTATAGGCTAAAAGATGACATACATGTCGATCTATTTATCTATATATATATAAAAAAGATAAATATTTAGAATATTTATCAATAAATAACAGATAAAATATAAATATAATACTCGTTGCCATCTCTAGCAATAAGTATGCCGTTCTCATGATAGAGATTAATTTGTTTTCTAGAGGGAAGTAGGTAGTTATTACAAGACATATTGCATAAAGGTGGAAAAAAAGAGGAGTCGAAGTGCCATAGAGAAATGATCAGTGATTCTTCAGCTTCAGCATATCGTAGAATTCCTTCGCATTGTACGTAAATACACCACAGAAGCTGTATCGTAGAAGCAAAGCATATCGTAGAAACAGGGTTTAAGCAATTGGAATTGAAGCTAGGGTTGACTTCAACTCAATTTTGCTGATCATGATGATAAGTACGGGGGATTAATCCTGATTATAATTATTATGACCTAAAACGATGTGTGTATTTGACTAATTCTTTGTTAGAGTTTCATAAACATGGTTCACATGCTCAATTAAGAGGAGAAAATGTGTTACTGGTTCTTAATTCGAGGCATTTGGAAGGAGTTTTTGGTGGAATATTCCAAACACATGCATACTTTTTTTTTAAAATAATTACTACGAGCTTAAGTCAAATCTTGGAATTGTTTTTTCCTTTTTTTATATCTTTTCTCCAGCATCCAGGAGAAAAAAGAAGAAGACTTAGCTGAAACCCCAGTTTTGTCAATTGATGGATCCAATGTTTTTCGATTATATAGAGTCCATTCAACTCCAACAGATAACGTCCATTCAATTAGTACTTTTATTTGAATGCGAGAAAACCCAGTTTACACAAAACATATTTTGTAGATTTGGATGACTGAGAAAAATTTCGGTTGTTCCAGACTCTTATAAGGACTGCATGTCCTTACTCTAATTTGAGACTTGCTAGGATAGCCTTTTCAATACAAGTGAATCCACATGAAAGTGATAAATTAAGTAAATAAGTTAATTAAGAGAAAATTTGAAAAAAAAAACGAAAAAAAAAAAAATTGCTCATAGATTTTTATTAAAATAATTTAGCCAAGTACTGGCCTATAAATGTCAATACAATCTGATTTCTTTGCTTTCTATGGACGAATCTTAGCAAATATTTTTTTTTACAGTAAGAATCCAACTCCTGACGGTGGAAAGAGTTAATTAATAGAAAGTTGGCCTATTGATAACCTAATATTTGAACTAAAATATTGAAATCAAAAACCTTTACAAACACTTAAAGACTTAATCATGATATGAACATTATATATATTTTGACCTTTATAAAGCCAGAGAGTAAAAAAAGAGATTAGGCTCATATGATTTTATATCCCAATGGAGCTTCCATTTTCACAAGTGCACTTCCTTTCCAAGTTTGCCTACCTCCCCTCCTCCTATCAGGTTTCATTTGAGTTTAGTGCCCTCCACCCACTAAGTTAATTTGTCACAGTTGGAGATTAGCACCCAAATTTGTTTTAGTTTCTTATTAACATAATCAAAAAAGCTTAAAGTGAGTAAAGGGAAAAAAATAATCAAATAATTGAAACCCTAGTTTACAGGCATAAAGCTACACTCAGATTAGATAAAAAAGATGAGCATAATAAAAAATATCAAGTTATAGCTCAATAGAACAATGTTGAAATTTTCAAACCCGTATCATTTAAATTTTAAATTAAATCATGTGAAAGTTGATGAAATAAAACTTAATTGACTTGATCAATCAAAAAGCTATTTGACCAATCAGCAAAAAATTTCAATGAAAAAAAAAATCTCCTAACTAAACTCACTGTCTAATCCGAGTTTAAATCGAATCATGTGAGAGTTTTCTTAACATGATCTAGTCATTTTTTTTTTTAGTTTAGAAGAAATCTGATTGACAATCGATAAAAAAAAAACTCTAGATTCAATTTCTTATCTAGCTCAAATTTAAAATTAAATTCTATTGAAGGTGGTTCAATATGATTTAATTAACTTTACCGATCCAAAAACTCCCTAAATGACAATTGAAAACAAAATTAAGGGAAAAAAGGAATAAATTAAAAGAGAAAAGAAAAGGGGAAATGAAAAATGAAGAAAAAAAAAGATGAAATGGAGAAAAAACAGACAGAGTAGAGGGTTGGTAATGAACGGTAAGGAGATAAGGTAATATATAAGTCATTGTGCTTATGCGTTTGGATTATTGTCCTAAAATATGAGATTAAAAATAGTATTTAATTAATCATGAAGGGATTGGCTTCGAAGTTGGTTGCCATGACATTCTCCACCAATTCTCTATCTGACGTGCAATTGATTTATACTGAAATGAATAAATTAAGAGCCACGAGCTTCGTCTGAGCTGGGATTCTGCAGTGTCACAGAGCACAATCAAGTGGCCTGAGGTTCCTGCCCACTTGATTAATTTGCTAATGCTAGCAACAAACTATTATTAATTTATACTTTTTTCCTCATTTTAGCCCATAGATTCAATATTGTTTCCATTTCTAGTCCCTTGTCACTTACGAATTTCTGGTTTAGGCCTTATCCTT
This sequence comes from Salix caprea, assembly GCA_964035475.1. Taxonomy (NCBI): domain Eukaryota; kingdom Viridiplantae; phylum Streptophyta; class Magnoliopsida; order Malpighiales; family Salicaceae; genus Salix; species Salix caprea. Next base: position 1,593,558 of record OZ037748.1, on the reverse strand, counting down.
TTTCTCTTTTTTCTTCTTGAGTGTGTTATGGTGAGTGATGAGGAGGCTTGTGTTTCTTTTATTGAAGTATAAATAGTTTGGTTCATGATTTCTTAAAAATTCACTTAAAGAAATCTCGCATTTCCTTAATCATGAAAAAAAATCTATTAGGTTGAAGCGCAAAATCTATTATTTTAGTTTTTTGTTTTTTATTTTTATGATAAATTGGTTATTAAGTGTCTGTTTAGAAGTGTGACTGAGGTTGTTTGTAAAAGTATTTTTTATTTAAAATATATTAAAATAATATTTTTTAATTTTTAGATGGAGAAATTTGAACCTGCTCTTCGACCCTTACATTAATAATAAAAAGAAAAAAGTAGAACCTCGTACTTTTCTTCTCGATGTCTAAAAGACAGCACAAAGTAAGCCAAAACCTAATAAAAGCAACATGTAAGCACATGAGCCATGAGAAGTCATCAAAATTCAAAAGTGGAAACAGCACTCGTCACCAACATACCTTTACAGTACACCTGTGAACATTAATCTTTTAGGCCCGACATGCCACTGATTCCGTAGTGCTCGAATGATGAGTTTTGTATTCATCTATATCTTCTTCTTTTTTTCTTTTTTTTTTTATCTCAATCCCTTTTTTTAAAAAAAAACTTTAAATTAGTGTTTTAATTCTTGTTGGTTGTTGTCACTCTTTCTCTACCATTCTTACTCAAAGTTATTAAGCTGGCCGAAAACCTCTGGTTCTATAGTGCTCTGGTTCTATCAAAATCTAAATTATTAAACCGATATGTTTGGATAAATAAAAAAACCAAATGGTGCTTCGCCAATGGACTAACATATAGATTTTCAAACATGAAGGACTAAAAAACTTCTGCATGGAGCCAAGTAATTGAGAATAATTTCCTCAGGCCACCACTGATCGGAAGAATAAGGCTTCAGAAGAAGTGTAAGGGCGGACTCCACACTTCGAAACAGCATTATTTGCCTCTGGAGCAGCCTATGCTAGCCCTGACCTGACATGTTAGAATATGGTTAACCTCAATCCTCTCCTCGTACAATCTGACTATCTCAGCTTTGAAGAAAAGTGAATTTGAACAAGTTTTTCTTGAAAAACATATTTGAAAAACTCGCAAATCTAGTGATTCAATTAGAGTTACTGTTATTATTTTTAAAATGTTGTTTCATGTAATTTAGAAGAAAAAAATCTTCGATTTTACAGCTAAATTGATGAAACTGGATGAACTCTGAAGCAATTGGATGTACAGCTAAATTGAAGAAAATACAGGCCACCATTCACTAGTATTTATTTGTTTGAGCACACAGCAAGTTTCCTTGGTCAGACGTTAAGAGCTTGGGAAGTTGAAGCGTGACAAAGCAATGACTCATCTTACTTGGCATATCAACCTGTAATCCATGATCTTGCATATGGTCTACGACAATTTTTTATATTAAAACGAAAAGTAAGAAAATATAAACGTGATTATTTTCATTTGCAATTGAAGAGAGAGTTAGGGTTCAAAGTTTACAGATTTATCTTTGACAGTTGAAATTATGCTGCATTCATATTTGAATTAGTTTGTTTAAAAAACCTAATTGACAATACAATAAATATGGAAAATTTTGCTCCCTGCTAGTGTTGTTAAATTTGGACTCTGTATCTGGAAAGACCAAGTGAGTAGGCTATACTAATATCCACACAATGATCATACAAAGATGAGCACGTAGCAGTCCCCTCCAGCAGGAAATTTTGTAATGTCTCATAAATGCTGAGCTCTCCAATCAACTGCAAAATTTACATCACTGTCATCGTCACTGGATGAATCTTCCTGGCTCGACTCTTTGCTAGCGACCTCGGAACCTTTGCTGCGTTCGGAAGCCCTGGCAGCCATCAGCTCCATTTTCTTTTTTTTCAACAATTCAACTCTTTCTCTGTATGCCCTGGTAAAAAAGAGGTAAAAAATGAACAGAGAAGCAGGAATAATTAGCAACCAAACTAACAATGATGTTATTGAGGACATAAGAAAATGAATTTTGGCCAAAATGAGCTTACTTCTGCTCCAAAGATTCAGCTTCTTCGATATTTTCAGCTGCATCAACCTGAATTTACATGGCAGCATATTAAGGACTTAAGCTTCTTGTATTGGCAAGTATCTAAAAGGAAAATAGAACTAATTCTAAAGTGATTGGTATTAGGAGAGATAACCCCAGACCTCCTCTTCTTCCATGCGGTTATCCACCTCCCGCAGGTCTTCTTGGATCAGCTTTTCAAATTGCTTGTACTCATCACTAACCAGAATTTAACATAAATACAAGGTTACGCTGAATCCCAAATTAGCATAAAAATATAATGGAAAGATTATCAATAACACATTGAAGAGCTATAAGCGGTAACATAACATGCAGCAAGTTCAGAAGGAAGATTCAAGATACTGGAAACTGTTGGGCATCTCAAAATATATATCTACACAAAAGCTTCTAATATACTACAGAATTCCATGAGAGGTGATATTCCAAAGGAAGGAAAGGAAGAAAAGGCACCATCCAAGAAACACACATACAGTCATTTGGTTTGCATACTTTTCTTAGATGACCAGAAGATCAAGACAGAATGAGTGGGGTAACAGAGAGAGTTAATCATGTAGGATATAAAAATTGACCGCTGTTTGAGAATGTTGAAAATTTATGTATACTCATGATATCAAGACTCAGCAGTTTGGTTTAACTAGCAGTTAAAGATTTCAAATCTGCACTGCATAAACAGACACCAAGAAAACTACTTTTAGGAAACAATAGTTTCATTAGTTCCAATTGGTTCTTAACATTCATTCTCATTCTTCTTCATATTTTGCCCGTGACTAGTTTCTTTGTGTTCACTATAAAATGGAAAACTTTGTGCTTTTTCTCTCTCTCACCACCAACTGAATATGCCTATTGTAAACTTGATATCCAGGAAACGGAAGAAATAGATCGCAATGATGAGGCCCATTTAACATCAGTCTAGAGAAACTAGGATTGCCACAAATAAGATATAATATTAGACAACTTACTTGACATCTGGCTTAACAAGCTTAATACCACGAGCACGTAAATCAGCTTCCTTGTTATCAAAGAAGCCTTCAGGAAGAGCTCCTTGTCCTTGCTTGGCTTGTGAGTCAGAAATTTCAGTGGGTGTATTTGTAATCCCCTGGGCATGCTCAGACTTTTTTGTCGGTAGATGATTATCTCTGGCCAATCCACCAGTCTCATCTTCCAAGAGAGATTGTGTTGCCTTAGTTTGAATAGAACCAGCTGGCTTTTTAGATGAATCTAGCTCAGATGGCTTGACAACATCTTCCCCTAAATGAAATATTTTAGTCATAAAGTTCATACTCATCCAACAGCTAGTGCCAAATACTTTTAAGGACAATATATTGAACATGTTGATGAGAATGACAGAAGCACAGGTTCTATGCAAAAATGGAAACAACAATAACATGATGAAAACTAGCATAGACAAAGAAGGGGAACGGGGAACAAAAGGATCTATTTTAGGCTAATGAATTCATCAGGTAAAGCAATTTGAGAGTGCTACTTCAACTACAATTACTGATATGAAGAGCCCAAAAAATTAAATTTGCATGGAAAGCATTACGTGAGTGATTTATCATGTGATAAGTTGTAGGTTATCTTCGCGTGTAAAATCTTTATCAATTTTTAGACAGAAGTTTAATGGGGGAAGGTTGAAGAGGGGACTGTTAAAACAGGCAAAGCATGCAGGTGTAGTCAGGAGGAGGGAAAACATCATGTCATTGGGGGAGTGTTATGTGGTGGAAGAGAGGAATGAAGGCAAAGTTACAATCTATAATGCATAAGATAAAATTGAAGTGCCTAAAAGGTGGCTGGAAATTAAGGAAAGAGGTGCTGGAAACAAATTTGTACATATGAACACATGATGCAGGAGGAAAATGTTAAAAGAGCCTATGTAATCTCGCCTGGAATTCATTCCTAGAAACTGAAAGCTAGGAAACAAATATCAGACCTTCACAAATACCTCAGTTGCTGCAGATGAAATGTAAATATTTCTTTCATTCATTTAAAGTTGCAGGACCATTTAAAAATGATGCTGTTTGAAGAAAGATGCAATACTTGACAAAATTGTTTCAATATTGCTTCTCTATAAAATTGAAAAAGATATTTTCCATCGTAACACTATTCTCACCATTAAACTAAAGCATCATTTTTCTTTATTTTTATTTTCAAAAAGAAATTGAAGCATATCCATGACATACTGGCCACTTGAATTTTATTTTATTTTATTACATTACTTTTTTTGCCTAAGGAGTTTAAATGAACAAAAAAAAAGAAGAAAATTTGGAGTATTGTACCAGTTTTTTGTCTCTTTGCATCTTTATTATCAAAAAAATCTGGAGGAAGTGCAGACTGGGGTTTGGGCAATTGTGTCAATGACTCGGATTTTGCATCTTGCAGCTGAGCATTATCTGCATGTTTGGATCCAGTTGACACTGCAGAGGGCTCAGATTTTGCATTGTTAGCATTCTTTAATCGAGCTGCATTCAATTTGATGTTATTCACTGCCTGTCCAAAACAGCCCAACAGTTAGTGTATGGTCCGTCTGGAAACACAAAAATAAAAACACATGTTGTGATTGGAAATGCATCCTCAAGCAGGAATGACAGCTAGATACCTTGGAGCAGAATGCAATACATATTTAAGAGTATTCCCTGAGGTATTTCGATCACTATTACATTCAAATTTCTATTAGCAAATTTCGCAATTAGAATGAAATAACGCTCTAGTGCCAGGGTTACTTATTTCAAATTGCTATTGAGATGGCTTAAGTTGAAGTTCAACTACAACCACAGCACATTTTCAGGATTTTTCAAGCTTCTAACTAAAGAGCACAGGATGAAGTTCAATTGTCAAGCTCTTTTCCAAGCAGAAGATTCTCACCATAAAGCATTCAGTATCCCAAATTTATTTTGTCTATAGTTACAGCTAATTTCCCAACAGTGTTGTCCAAAAATCATTCGTAACAGAAAAGGAGATTGAGATATCTCTATATTAACATTTGTAAAAGAGAGACTGAGATATCTCTATATTACCTCAATATGTTTACGAGAAGCTTGGTGAGCATCCCACTGGAATTCAGATTTCAAAACAACATCGCAAACCCTACAAACCGGCTGATCCAGTTCATTGTACCTGTATATTGTACAAGAAAGAAATATAGGTAAAAGCTTCATTCTGTCAAGTAAACAAAAGAGTCGCAATAAAAAGATAAAAAAAATGTGCATCTGAAAGTCTCAATTCTCAGATACTAATAACCAAAAACATCATAACACCAAAAGCATAATGCCGAAATTATATATCACAAGTCAATCTCCATTGTTTCTCCATCATATCTACCAAAACGCCAACTACCATTTCTCCATAATACACCAAAGCGCCATATCAATCACAACTAAAACTGACATCACCACAATTATACAAAACAAGTTCATCTTTTTTATATACTCACACAACCCACGATTTCGCTACACCAGCATAACCATCAAATAGCACCATTTTATTTTCAATTGATCAAAACCCTGACTTGAAAATGATTCAAAAAAGTAAGACAAGGTAACCCATGTAATCCCTCAACCTCATTTTGCAGTCTTTATAACTTCAACAACTACTTCAGCAACACCAACCCATCAAACCCACCATCCAAAAATCTAAACAGAAAACCAAAGAAAGCATCATAATATCAAAATGGGTTTCTTAAAACTGCTGATATTCTAGCTTAAAACACTAACCCCATGCTTAGATACTATTATTTCCTACATTCAAAATATACATGGAATCAATTAAGGAAATTTCAAAATGGGTTGTACCTAACAAGAGGCGAATCTATTTTCTTCTCTTTCCTTTGGGCGTTCAGTTTGGATCGAAACAGTGCCTTCTTCTTCGCTGCGTCCATTGGAAAATCGGGCTGGCGTCTTCTTCTTCCTGTTCCTCTCCTCCTCTCTGCTTTGCTCGGACAAAGATTCACTCTTTTAAAAAAATATATATATTTTGCGGATTAAGAATTCAGATTTTTTGAGAATTTTAATTATTTTTATTATCATGGCAATTTTATTTTAATGGGCCTAAACAGCTTCAGCGCGGGGAATTGGATAAGATCCAAGAGGTTGGGATGAAAATTTGGCCCAAGTTAAAAAAAGCAGCCCCCATTAATACCATCTAAAAAACTGCCATGTTTTCATAAAATATGGATTTAACTTGAAATATTAAAGGGACTGAAAATGCGTAAGTTGCAAAGTAAAAGGACTAATATATATCAATTTTGTAAGAAATTTTGAAACGACCACCTAGTTTCTTATCTTGTCTTTTAATTTTGCAAATTAATCGCCCAATAAATTAGAAGTAATTCACCTTTAATTTAGCCACTAAAAATTCAATTGATGATAAAAAAATCTTGATGACCAAAATGAAAAACAATAGCAACATGGATTTATGAGAAAATATCTAGGAGTTTTAGTTTATTTCATTGATCCTGTTTGTCACCACATTTCAAAAGTTTTTTGAAAAATATTTAAATTTTTTTATTTTAAATTAAAAAAAATAATGTTTTTAAATCATTTTGATATACTAATATCAAAATATATATATATCATTTTGATATAACAACAAAAGAGATGAACCCTTACGTTTGAGTGCTACCCTTATCCATTCTTGGTTAATCTCACCAAAAAGGAAAAAAACTTTCAAAGTATGATTTTCTTGTTCTTGCATGATTTCCAATTTTTTAAAATTAAAAATCAAGGTGAAGGGAATGAAGGCAATATATCGACGTCAATCTGATTGTTAGTGATACCACATATATTGTAGATTAGGTGTAAGAGAAAGAAAACCGATTGGTTAGGGGAGCTTAATACATTAATTTCCTCGAAGATGAAGGTATACATACCAGCATACAATTAAATGTTGAATATATTAATTCCCAATAAAGTTTAATGAAATTTATTTAACCTCCAACACCCTCAAATTAGTCAAAAAAACCGAGACAAAACAACATCGTTTTTGTCTCGATTTTAATTCCGGTCCGTTACGGAAATACCGGTCAAATTCCGGCTGAAACGTCTAGGTACCGTTCCGAGTGTGCGGTTCCGGCCTTAAAATCCTCCTTATTTTGATTAACTTGTGATTATGTTTCTAATTTTGAGATTATGTTTGTTTGACTTTGTGGTTATATTATATAATTTAAGTTAATTTATCTTGAATTTTAATTATGCTTGTTAAATTAATATTTTAATTTTTTTTCATATATATATATATATATATATATATAATTAATTAATTATATATGAACAGTACAACCCCGAAACGGCACGCCGAAATGCTCCAAAACCGAAACGTTCCGTACCAATAGAAAACCGGAATGGTATTGACAACCTTGATCAAGATGAGTCCGCCAACATATAAATAAAGCTTTTAGTGTGTTTGGGAGTGTAGTTGAGGTTACTTTTAAAAATATTTTTTATTTAGAAATGTATTAAAATAATGTATTACTTTTAAAAATAATATATTTTGACATCAGCATATGAAAATGATCTAAAAATATAAATTGGTTATATCCAATAAACTTGTAATAGAAATTGAAATTGACATATAATTTATTGAATAAAACAAAACAAAACAAAACAAATATTATACAAGGTTTCACATATTAAAAATAGTATAAAAAATAAACATTAAATCTATATAAATATACAAAAATCATAAATGATTTTTTTTTTAGTTAGTAGCGCAGATGACTCATCCCCCGACACAATTATCTGCAAAAAAACATGTCATCTATGGTGCCAAGAACTTGATCATTGATGTGGCTGAAAAAACAAGTTTTTTTTTTTTTTTTTTTACTTAAAAGCTCATCTTAAATCTATTTTTGACCTAAAACACTTAGAAAATACCTTATAAACCTCGTTAAATCAAATTATAGCCTCAAAAAATACAAAAAAAACTCTCTAAAAACTAAAATCAAACCAAAATCAGAAATCTTCAAGAGCTTAAATCTATTTCTTAGGTGTTCTCAAGGTAAGAAACACATATTCTTAACTTTTATTAAATGGAACCATTTGATATAAAATAGACTATTTCGATGATTGAAATCTTCCCCACAAACAATTTTCTCTCCCTAAGTTGAAATCCAACAGCCTATATTTTCTCCACTAAAAAACGAAGAAGTTTAGTATGAAAATATATTTTTTAATAATTATAGGAACTCATAACTTCGTACACAAATTGCAGGGATACCATTTATTTTAATCGTGTTTTTCACTTCTATTTTCTGTCTTTTAATTCAATCTTCACTTACAATTGAACTCTTATTTGGATTTGTGAAAGAAAAAAAAAATCTTTCTAGAGCAAATAATATTTCACTGTTAAAATACTAAGCTTTTTTAATTTTATAATATAATATAATATAATATAATATAATATAATATAATATAATATAATGACTTTGATTTGATGTAGAGATGCATTGAACCTTGATGGGTGAAAGCTGTCCCGGCTTATAGCAACTAACGTTAAAATAAAATAAAATAATAATGGAAACGAACAGAAAAAAACGAAAGAAAAGAGAGAGGACGTTAGAATTGGCTAGGTAAAGGTTGGTGGGTTCGAAAATCAAGAATTACCTTTGTTTGAATCATTAAAATGAACACATATGATGTGCTTCTTTTCAAGATGAAACCGAGTTTTTTTTGTTAAAATAAAAAAAATATTTAAAATAAAAAATAATTCCAAACAAACTGTTACTTGAACTATCATAGCAAGTGATCAATAATGGAAGGGGGGGCACTCATGGCGGTGGTTCCGAAGTCCATCTCTCTACGTGATGCAATAGTGTGGATGAACATGGAAAATAAAATTGATATGTGTTTTTCCTTTTCTTTTTATGATAATGTGGTAAATAGAGGACTGATTGGAAAGGAAAGAGGAAAAGGACGTAAACCAACAAATATTATCGTTAAAATTTAGTATTTAATCCCTTGTATTTAGTCCTATCAAATCCTATATGTGAGTGTTCATAAGTGTAATAATTTAACAATCTAGGAGGCTAAATAATAATAACTTGAAACTAAAAGGTTTGTTTATTCTGTGAATTTAAGTTTGAATTTTGTGGTTGTTAATATAATAATTACTGGAGACTTACATGGTCGTTAACTTCAGGTCCTACAGGATTAGTCGACCCTATAATTTCAGGTCCGAGCCCGTTAATTGCTAATATGATGGTCACTGGAAGCTTGCATGGTCGTTAACTTCAGGTTCCGTTAAATTAGTTGAAGTACGCGCAAGCTGGATTGGATACTTATGTTAATAAAAAAAATTATAATAATTTTAGTTATTAGGTATTTTTAAAGTATGTTTAATATAAAGAGTAATAATTAATTTTTTTTTTAGTATTTTACAATATTTTTAATTTTCTGATATTGTTTTTTAATAATTTTTTAAATAAAAATTACGGTACATCATATCATACACAAAACATACTATATTAAATTATATAAAAATATCCACAATTAAAGGTGATTTGACATCTTCCAAGTAGAGGTAACTATCGATTATAAAAGATGATGTAAGATTAAAATAAAGAGTGAATTAATAAAAAAAATCAATTGATCTATGGATTCTTTCTCTTTCAATTCTTCGAAAGGCATTAAAAAAATGAGTTCTCTAATTAGAAGAAGATACTTTATCCAATTGAAAATTATAAATTTATTTTGAACAAATTGAAAAAGGGAGATGAGGAGAAATTTAAATTTAAATTAAAGAATAAATTAAGTAAAACTCAATTAATTTATGAATTCTTTTTCTTTCAATCATTTGTCATATATATTTGCTTGCCATTTTGGTTATGGACTACTCAGCTTAAGCTCTCTTTCCTTCATTATTGTATTCCTTTTCATCCTCATCAGATTCCCAATGATCAGTACTGCTGCAAGCATGGAAGTTATGGTTTCCACTGCTTCAAGTTCCTTTGATCCTGAAGATGGATCCATCTATGACAGTGCTAATGACATGAAAGCATTCGATGAATCCAAAGGTGGTGTTAAGGGACTAGCAGACTCTGGTCTGATCAAGATTCCCAGGTTTTTTGTCCACCCACCGGAGAAACCTCAGCAGCCACCATCGAAGTCTAGCAATATCAACCTTCAGGTTCCGATAATAAACTTCGAGGGGTTTGAAAGTTCTCGGCGGAAAGATGTAGTGAATGAGATTCGCAGAGCTTCAGAAAACTGGGGTCTCTTTCAAGTTGTCAATCATGGGATTCCAGAAAACGTCATGGATGATATGTTAGAAGGAGTGAAACGGTTCCATGAGCAACCTCAAGAGGTGAAGACGGAGTTCTACACTCGTGACGCTGATCAACGAGTCAAGTTCTTCACTGGTGCTCTCCTTCTGACAAAAGAACCAGCAATTTGGAGGGATACGGTTGCATTTGATTTCAAGGATGGTAAACTGGATCCTCAACTCTTTCCTGCCATCATGAGGTATTATTGATCAATATGTGGAAGAAGATCCTAATCTATGTATGAGTTCATCAGTTATCTCCGAGATTTTTATGGATTTAACCAGACTTATCTTGCAGGGAAGAGGTCGGCGAATATTTCAGACACGTTACCAAGATCGGCAAGGCGCTATCTGAGCTCTTATCAGAAGCACTCGGGCTTCGAAGAAATTACCTTTCAAGCATAGAATGCATGGAAACAGAATCATTGGTTGGTCACTACTACCCGGCTTGTCCTCAACCAGAGTTGACCTTTGGCACCACCACACATTCAGACCCATCTTTTCTGACCATACTTCTGCAAGACAATAAGGGTGGCCTGCAAGTTCTTCACCAAAATCAATGGGTCGACGTCCCCCCTCTTCAGGGTGCTCTCCTAGTAAATATAGGGGACTTGATGCAGGTAATGAAGATTTAGTTCTCCTATTGATTGCATTTTTCTTTCTGAAAGTGATAGCCATTTAATGTATCCATAATTTCTTTTGATCAGTTTGTCTAATAATATAATTTCTTTTAATGTATCCATCAATGTTTCTGTGTAATATTCATGCTTCCGGGTATCATTTTGGTGTTCCAAAGAAACTATGAAATGCTGATTGATGCACATCCTACAGATCAATGGAGATCAAATAACTAGCAAACAGGACTTCTAGACAAAACACACAGCGTCAATCATAAGCCTCCATTTAAAGAAATAATTCAAGATCCATAAAGATTTGGAAGATAGATTTTCCACTGCAAAATGGAGAATTATAACACCCTTTTCAGGATGTGGCTATATCTATATCTCATTCTGCGAGAAACTGTGTTTTCTGGTGCAAGGATTGATTTTGTTTCTTCATTTTGTAGCTCATCACCAATGACAGGTTCAGAAGTGTGGAGCACAGAGTTCTGGCTGGAGAAGTTGGACCCCGGATATCATTAGCAAGCTTTTTCTTTCCAAGCACAGCAAATACGTTAAAACCCTATGGGGTAATACAGGAGCTTCTATCTGACGACACACCCATCTATAGGGCAACTCATTTGGCAGAATTCATGGGTCAATACATGTCAACTGGATCGTATATCTCCACCCTTTCTCATTTTAAAGTGTCGAGTGGCCAAGCTTGTTCCTCTACAGAAGATACTGATCATTGAAATCAATAAACGGCCTGTAACCTATAGCGTTATCCTCCCCTTGTTGAATTTCTTGGCTGATTTTAACAAGTTATTTTGGCTTTAATTATCTGAACTCATCCTTAATTTATATATGCACACTGCACATTAATTGTTTCCAGCTTCAATATATTCTGCCTTACAATCCAAGGAACCTTTACACTTTTGCAAAAGAAGCTGCTCCTAGAACTTGTTGATACAGTTTTGATGCTTGGGGATAGACAACCTGTGCTCACGTTAATTATAGCAAGTGGACATATAGTGTACTGTGCAAAAAAGGTAATGGTTATAAAGTCCTATTCTTTTTACATCATGCAATCGATAAACGATGGAACATAAAGAGGATTTATTCAGAAATTTGGCAAGTAAAGAGGATTGGTCGGTGAGGAGAGAAGAAAAGGAAGGAAAGCAACCGATATATGCCTGATTGAAAATCGATGATCGTGGTGGTACAGCGTTTCCCAATGTTCTCAATTCTGTTTCGTAGGTATTTTATTTTTTTAATTGGAATATAATGTTTTAGTTTTGGAGTATTTTGATGGGTTGTTTTGGGGTTGTACTGTTTATGTGTGTGTGTGTGTATATATATATATATTAATTAAAAAAAATCAAATTCAAAAATAAAATTATTTAGAATTGTGCAATTTAATCTTAAAAAAGACGCAATAAAATGATTTTTCTGAACAAAATTATAAACATGTATAATATTAATAGAATGTTATCATAATTCGAGCAAGGTCATTACATTCTTTGATTGTACTAAAATTTTAACATGATATATATAAATATGTCAAGAGACTCCTCATCAAATGTCATCTCAATCTAACGGTCGGATTAAAGATATGATTGATATTGTAAAATTATTTATTATTTAAAAAAAAATACTATTCGACCGAAATAGAACGAGCAGAATGAAACCGGAACGTTTCGGCCAGTATTTGACCGAAAAATACAGAATAGGCTGGAATTTTAACTAAGATAAAAATGATACCATTTTATCTTGTTTTTTTAACTAGTACAAAATATTTTTGATTTTTGGGCCGAAACAGACAACCCTGGTGTTTCCGAACAATAAACACACACACCTTTACATGAACGGTGTTGATGTATTTTAATTGCCTGTTTGATACTACATATACTTATATATCGACTAAATTTTATAATTAATATAATATAAGACAATAACAATAACAATGATAATTAATGATTATTAATTAAGTAGTTTCTATTTATATATATGTTTTATAAACATAAAACACATCTTGAATAATTCTTATATAGAACCCTGTTAACCTTTAATGATTTATCAAATAATATAGCTCACAAGTAATCTAATGATATATTTTTAAATTATAAAGTCATAAATATGTTAATATTTTGAATGTGACTCAGAAAAGTAAGATTAGATTCATTATGTGAGGGCATAACAAACATATAATAATAATAAAATTATTCTAAGGATTAAAAGATTTCTTGATAGATTAGGTACCCACCAGATATCCTATAACAGCAGATTAGGTACTCTGCATGAGTCAATGTAAATTAGATAAAAAGTAAGTTAAAACTTAAAAATGATAGCAAGTGGCCAGTGCAAGCTAAATGGGCAATTATGGTGATGCCACAAAAGTCCACTTCTCATAATTATATGATTTTGTGGTATTGATATTAATGAAAAATAAATAGGATTTTTTTTTCAAACAGTGGATTAATTGGAAACGAAAAAAAGGGGATGGAAATAACGCTATTCCTGGCTAAGTGTTTAACAATGTGTTTTAAAAATATTTTAAAAAAAAATTAAAAAAAATTATTTTTAATTTTTATTTTAAATTAAAAATTCTTGGTGTTTTTATATTATTTTCATGTATTAATATCCATAATAATTTTTAAAAAATAAAAAAATAATATTATTTTGATATATTTATTAATGAAAAACATTTTCAAAAATAATCTTAACTACTCCCAAACTGACGCTAAAACTAGAGATGATATTGTGTAGAATTCTTTCTATATTCATAGAAAAATATCTATATTACATTGATTAATTTTTGAAAACTCATTATCCAAGTGATATGAATTATTTAATATAAAATAAAAAAGGTAATATAAATAAATGCGTGTTAATATTTAGCTATGCATATATAATTTTGGATTAAAAAATATAAAATAATATTATATTAGTGTATATATCTCAGATCAGATACAATAATATTCATTACTCATCATATAAAATAACCATATAAAAAAAATCAGACACATGATCAAAGATCAGCAAGACAATATCTGAACTCTTACCTGAAGCAATCGGGCTTCGTTGCCATTACCTTTCATGCATAGAATGGATGAAAACTGAGTCATTGGTGGGTCGTTGTTACCGTAATAATTATGTGTTTGTGTACTATTAAATAAAATGAAACCTAATTAAATTAGATTTTTGATATATCTAATAAGGTATAAACCTTTAATGTGTAAAAATTAAAGAGTGAGAATGCCAAAAGGCATGAATACCAAAAGATATCTTATTACCTATATATATATATATATGATTATGGTCTTCAAATTAGACATCCTGTTTTATTTTCATTCTGACATTCCATCATCAGAGAGAAAACAAATGTTGAAGTAGAGAGAATCAAAAAGTTCTTAAAGGAGAACGTGTTAATCTGGAAGGTCATCCGTATGACTCTAGCGAATGATTTTCAGATATGGATTCAAGTACGCTTCTGCTTTATTATTTATGTATTCTTGATAAGAATATTTCTATATATTATGAAATTCTAGTCCTAACATTGACAACATTGTCCGCAAGACAACATGGATGGCCTCCAAGTTCTTCATCAGAATCAATGGATTGATGTCCCCTCTGCAGTGAGCTCTTCTAATAAATATAGGAGGCCTTAATGGCCTCAGGTACGTAATAGTTTATGCAGCAATAGTTTTATTTGAGTTCGTCAAAGGGAGGCAACCTGGCTGTCTCGGACAAGCTCGAAAGGTCGAATTCCAGCAATGTCTTGCAATGAAACAAAGCATTGATCATATAACACTCTCTCTTAAGAGGATGTACATAACACAAATGTCTGCAATCAAGTCCTCAAGATTGATAGAAATGGATCGAAAATCATAACTCACTAAAACTTGATGTTGCCTAAAATTCGATGCCCTTTTCAGGATGTGGCTATCTTTGTCTCATACATAGATTCATTCTAAATGTAATGACCTAAAAGTTTTGTTTTCTTCATTTTTTTTGCTTATCACCAATGACAAGTTCACTAGAATAACATTCTCATTTCCTTTTTGAAATTGTTAGTTGAGCTTGGATTACACAAAAGACTTAAACCTTGTGGCGAAGGATCCATTTTCAACCTGTTATGTGGCTTCGCGTTTGCACGTTTACTCGATGTGGAATTACTTGCCCGAGACACAGGCTCTTTTATACTTCCTTCTTCAACAGCTTGCTTGAGGGCTTTTTGTTGTTCTTGAACGATTCCGAACACCAATCCAATTACTCTCTACAAAACATTCAATCCAGTAATTAACCTGCTGAATCAGAAACTGCTGACTTGACAAAATGCTTAGGAATTTGAGTTATTGGAAACAACAAGCATAAGCTAATCAAGCCAGCTTAAAATGAGAAAGTGCAGAGGCACTGTCTACTCCTCTAGACTTGACGCAAGCCATAAATTCAGCAATATGAGTTCCTTTATTACTCTCTGCACAGGATGGAAAAAGCAGGCAGCTCATGTCCTGACATCTCGACAAGAACTCTACGCTTCACACTAATGAGCTTGTAATTGGTGATAAGCTACAAAATGGTGAAAACATATTTTTTTAAGAGGATACTGAATTATTTTCTGAAGAAAATGACAAAGTAAACTGTTTCGTTTGATTGATTTAAGAATCTGTTATTTCTGAGCTCTTTCATGCTTTAAAGGGTTTTAATATTTATGATTAAAATGTTGAATCATCGATGGCATGATTCACTTAAAGAAGTTTCAGAACCTGAAATAACTGTGATACATGTAGCAATGCAAGGGTACAAGGGCATCAAACATGTTCTGATTTTAGCATTCGTTGAACTCCACACAATGGGATCCATTAATACTGCATCAGAATATGAAATTATACATATAATAAAAGCACTTAAGATTAGTCTCCAGGAAATGAAACTTTTCCTGCATGAGGTCTCCTATATTTACTGTAAGAGCTCCTGCAGAGGTAGGAGATCAAACCATCGATTGTGATGATGAACTTCTAGGCCGCCATTGTTGTCTTCCAGAAGTATAGCCAGAAAATATATGTAACGGAGCTGAAGGCTGGTATTCTTAGCCTTTGCTGATGAATTCTCCACATTCTCTGGCGATTGGACAAGAAGCCCTGGAATCTAAGTCACACCAGAGTCAACTAGTCCCTTGACACCAGCTTTTGTTTCCTCAAATGCCTCCAGTTCCTTCGCTCTGTATTCTTAGAGTATAATATAAATTATATTCTGGAGTCTTATCTATAAGCTTAAGTTTTTAGGTGAAATAGTTCTCTGATATGGTGTCAAAACCTTGTTGACTTAGCGGTCATGAGTTCAAATTTCACCACTTTCATTTTATTTGATAAAAATCAAGCACAAGGTAAAGTGAGTATATTTGCAAGTTTCAAACCCAAAGAGTTTTTACTTGAGGTGATGTGTTAGAGAATAATATAAATCATATTCTAGAGCCTCACTTAATAGCTTGAGAACCATCTCATCCAAAAACTCAAACTGTTAATTGAGACTCTATAATATAATTTATATTATTCTCTGTCGAATAATAATAGTTGGAATCATCATATTCAGGAATGGAACTTGTAGCATTGGCATTCGTGAAAAACATGAAGAATAAATGGTTCCCTGACAGGATAGATGCCTCTATGCTCCAACTTAAACGAATTTAGAATGGAAATATATTGGAAAAGAGAAATATTTTTTTTTTAGAAAATAAAATTTAACCTCGAACCCCTAACGAAAAGTCAAGTATGACCCGATTTCGTTGATCCACCCCAAACAGACGCGGGTCGGTCAAAACATCCTCCACGTAAACACTTATTCATTAACCATAGCTGACACTGAACACATTCCTTCCTCCTCTCCACCATTTCCCTCTCAGTAAAACTTGAGATCTCAAACCTTGACACCAAATTAACAAAAAATGGGGTTAGGCTTATTAGCTTCAAGGCTCATAAGACCTCAAACTGCAGCCCGGACCCTTCTTCTCCGATCCATCGTGACTAAACCGGAGCTTCAATCACCCGAACCCGCAACCGCCCCACAACCCGACCCAACAACTGGTCTTCCGCCGCGAACACCATTGGGTGGTGCCCGAGTTCACTTTCCGAACCCGGAGGATGCAATCGAAGTGTTTGTTGATGGGTATCCAGTGAAAATCCCGAAAGGGATGACTGTGTTACAAGCTTGTGAAGTTGCTGGTGTTGATATTCCGAGGTTTTGTTATCATAGTCGGTTGTCGATTGCTGGGAACTGTCGTATGTGTCTTGTGGAAGTGGAGAAAAGTCCTAAGCCTGTTGCTTCTTGCGCTATGCCTGCTCTTCCTTGTAGGTTAATTGATTTATTATCATCTGTTTTTTTTTTTTTTTTTGGTTTGGTTTGTCAATTTGGTGGAGTTGAGTGGGATTTGTTTTGATTGTGAGTAAGGATAAACAATTCTTGGTAATTCATGGTTAAGACTTTCCCTTTTGTGATTGTTTTTGTTGAAGTGATTAGTTTTTTAATTTGTTTTGTAGGTAGAAATGAGTGATAATTTATGTCTGTGATTTGGCTGATTTTGGTAATTTTAATTCGAATTTGGAGTTTTGGACTTTTCTTTTTATGGTTTTTGATTTGGATGGTGAATTTGGTGGAAATGAGTGTAAGAAACTTGTAAAATTTTGTCACTAAGTAATCTTCCTATGGTGGTGATCATTGTAATTTGCGTGGATGTTGAGTAAAGATTGAAAATTTTTGTTGTTTATTTGGGGATTTGCTTTAATTGCTCAATTTGTAACTTGTATTTTGAGTTTTTATGACTTCTTTGGGGTTTGATTTTTTAACTGGTTTATTTGGTGTTTAAAATGTAAAAATAAGTGCAATTTTGTCTGATTATTGATTGAAGAACAGAATATTTTTTATAATCGATGGTTTAGGCTTTTGGCTTTTTGTTATTGGGGTTCTTAGTTCTCCAATTTACTCTATTGGTAGAATGACTGCTAACTTTTGATGGTGATTGTGTGATTTCGATGGGCTTAAGTGGTAATTGGTGCTCATGTGGTTTAAATGGGTTTTCAATTTAGTTCTGGATATCCATTTACCAATCGAAAATGGGATTTAATTCTTTATATATGGTGTTATTTTTTGGAAATTGGAATCTTGTAGATCATTTCATTAAAAAAAAATATGATTGTTGGATAAGATTTAATTCGGCATCAGTTTGCTAAATTTGGTATAATAGATTTGGGTCTTGATGCTCGTGTATGAAATGCAATGTAACAGTGTGGTACATTTGTTAGTTCACCTTTTCAAGTTCGCAGGTGATCGTTTTATTATATTATGATTGATTTAATGTTTCTAGTTTTTGCTCTCAATCCAAGAGCTTTATCATTCACATATATATGATTCATCTCGGATTTGATTTATGGCATGCATTGTATATGCAAATGCATTTTGATTTGCTTATATTATCGTAAGAAATGTTGATTTTATGATGCAAGCTCTGTATGAATTTGCATGTTTCCTTAGTTTTTCCCTTATGTTTCATAATTTTATTTAGGATCTTTTGGTTTCTTAATTTGTTGATTGAAGTTTCAGGATTGCATAGTTTATGAATATGTATTCTCTTTTTGCGTCTGTTTTATTTCTTAATGATGTTTCATTTATCAGAGGGTTTATATTATAGGAATGAAGATTAAGACAAACACACCTGTGGCAAAGACAGCACGAGAAGGGGTTATGGAATTTCTGCTGATGAATCGCCCATTGGATTGTCCAATTCGTGTGATCTTCAGGATCAGTCTATGGCATTTGGATCTGATTGTGGCAGGTTCACTGAAGTGAAGCGATCAGTTGTTGATAAAAATCTTGCCCCTTTGGTGAAGACTGTGATGACTCGTTGCATTCAGTGTACAAGGTTTGATTCTGAAACCACTTATTCATGTTATCTGTTATACGAAAATGGTTATTTTGAATCATCAACATTTGTTTTGTGCAAGCAGTGTTGAATATGACAGCATATATGTGCATATTCTTTTGAAGCAACAGTTTGATTTTAGGAGTGCAATGCAATTACTTCTGTTTAGCCTTTTCAATTAGGATAAATTTCATACTTCGGACAAAAAAATTCATGCTGCATAGAGTTACCAGATCTTGTCAGTGTGTCATTTTCTATTATTTCCCCATTGTTATTGATTTTCTGTTTTTGATGAATGATAAACTGAGACCTTTCTAGAGAAACTCATCCTGCAAAGACTTACCAAGAAATCCAATCTTCATTCAATATGAAAATATTCTTTTATTGTTCTGTTTCAAAGATGCGTTCTCCTTTGACATCTTGTAGTTTGCGTTTTCATGCTTTTGTCACCTCTCCCTGTTCTAAATACATTTGAAAGAAATTTATGTGGCATGTCCCACATTGATGAATGGGATAATTCCTAAATTAGTTCTGCATACAATGAAAAAACTTTTATCCTTTACCCCTTCTTATGATTAACTTGTCCAGAAGTAAACAGGTTTTGGTGTTTTTCTTTTTAATCAACTTATTTGGTCTTGGATAAACTTTCTTTTACTTTCTTGTTTAATCCATTTTTTCATTTCATATGTTGTTTCTTTGATTTTTTCTTTTCACTCTAGTGATGTGATGTGATGCAGTTAGGTCATGTGCTATGGGTTACTGCATAAAAATGAATCTTTGATGTAATTGCATGTGCATGCAGCTTTGCCAAATTATTTGTTCCCTAAGCTTTGCTGATGGTTGAAGCTGCAGTTGATGTCTTTGTAATTTTCCATCAACTTGTAATAAATCTTTTAATGCAATTGCATGTGAATGCAGCTTTGCGATATTAGTTGATCTGTAAGCTTTGCTAATGGTTGAAGTAGCAGTTGCAGTTGATGTCTTTGGAATTTGCCAGCTTGTTCTTGTTTTCTGTCAACATGTGTACATCTTGATTATAGTTTTGTGAACACTGTACTATCTTCTGATGTGAACTCAAATGTTCTTTTGGGGTCAACAGGTGTGTGAGGTTTGCAACAGAAATTGCTGGGGTTCAGGATCTTGGCATGTTAGGTCGTGGCAGTGGAGAAGAAATTGGAACTTATGACAAGTGAACTATCTGGAAATGTGATAGATATCTGTCCTTTGGGAGCCCTTAACTTGATTCTTTCAGCAGATTGATTTATGATCTTATTGCTTTGATTTCTTCCAAGTGAATGACTTCGAAGACAATGAGGCTGATTAATTCTGGCTCTTTTGTTTTGTATTTTACATAAATTAATTATGGGGCAAAGCACTTCAATATACTCTGTTTTAAATTTCCTACTATGATCAAATAATGTGGTGTGAAGGAAATGGACCCAGCCCGAATGCTGATCTTCGATCTGGATATATTATGAACTGTGGCATTAATGGTCTTGAGAATGCAGATGTTTTCCTCTTGGTTGGCACCCAGCAATTGTATTGACATTTTCAGTCATTTATAGAATGGAACTCCTATCAGCTGTCCTTTGTGTATGACTTCACAGCCATTAATTTGTCTTCTGTTTGTATGATGTCTTGAATTTGTTCTTTGCACTTGTACACTGTTTCACACTTTGTCATCATCTCATATATTGTTTGATGAATTGTCAGCCAAGGGTAGAAGCTGCCATGGTAAATGCCAGAATCCACAAGGTGTTTATAACATCCGTTTTGTTATTTCTTATTTGTCAGAATAGGTTCATAAAAGCTTCACATATAACCAATCCAATCAACATCAATTTCAGAGAGAATGACTTCAAGCTATTACTATATATCTAAAAGAGGTAGGCCTTTTCAACAGTAATTTTTATTACTATATATCTAAAAGAGGTAGGCCTTTTCAACAGTAATTTTTACTGTTCACGCAGACTGAAAACACTGTGGAGTGGATATTTGTCTCCCTGCTTCGCGCGAGTTTGTGCTCCTTTTTTTTTTTTTTTTTTTTTTACACTGGCACTCTTTTTGTATTTTTTATGGTGGAAATGGACAGATGGGAGGCTTTGGCCGAGCGGTTGTCTCGCGCGCTGCCAACACAGGCGCGCGCGAGCTCGAGACGCTCGGCCACCAAATTGAAAATTCTGATTTCGTTTTTTTTTTTTTTTTTTTTTTTCTCTTCCGGGTGACGTTTTTCTTTTTCTTTTTTCATTTTATTCGTTTCTTGCATTTCTTTAATG
Source organism: Salix caprea (assembly GCA_964035475.1). Taxonomy (NCBI): domain Eukaryota; kingdom Viridiplantae; phylum Streptophyta; class Magnoliopsida; order Malpighiales; family Salicaceae; genus Salix; species Salix caprea. The sequence goes on along the minus strand of OZ037748.1, from coordinate 1,572,433 downwards.
CTTTCTCCTTACTTTTTTTTTTTGTTTTTTTTCTAATTTTTTTTCTTCCCTTTTTTGTTTCTGTTATTATGTTTTTTTCCTAAATTTTTTTCTTCATATTTTCTCATGACATATTTTTTTTGGCTGCTTATACTTTTTTTTCCGACTTATATATATTTATTTTGTATAATAAATGATTTTTAAAAAAAAAATATTGGTTTCTTAATAACTGGTTGTTGTTGTTTTTTATTACAAATCTAATTTGTTTTTTTTTTTAACAATGTTTTTTTTCTGGTTGTTGTTTTTATTTTTTTACAAAAAAAAAAAATTGTACTTTTTGTTAAAAAAAAAATTGCTTTTTTAAAAAAAGGGTTTTTTTCTTAATAACTGGTTGTTATTGTTTTTTATTACAAATCTGATTTGTTTTTTTTTTTTAACAATGTTTTTTTCTGGTTGTTGTTTTTATTTTTTTGCAAAAACAAAATTGTATTTTTTGTTAAAATTTTTTTTTTAATAACTGATTGTTGTTTTTATTTTTTTTTTTTTTAAAATATTTTCTTTTAATAACTAAAGTGTCCAGGGCAACTTACGTGCACCACGACTAATCTCCGGATCCACTTTTTTTATATAATTTTTTTTTTACACAAGGACTCTTTTTGTATTTTTTATGGTTGAAATGACAGATCAGAAGCTTTGGCCGAGCGGTTGTCCGCGCGCTGCCAACACAGGCGCATGCGAGTTCAAACCGCTCGAACACCAAAATGTGATTTTTTTTTTTTTAAGAACTGAAAAAAAAAATTAAAAAATAATTTTTTATTTTTAAAAAAAAAATTATTTTTTAATAACTGGTTTTTGTTGTTTTTTTTTTTTCAAATCTGATTTGTTTGTTTTTTAAGAACTGTTTTTTTTTAAATGTTTTTTTGTTAAAAAATGATTTTTTTTAATAACTGGTTGTTGTTTTTATTTTTTTGTAAAAAAAGAAATTTAAAAAAAAAATGAATTTTTTTAATAACTGGTTGTTGTTTTTATTTTTTTCCAAAAAAAAAGATTTTTTTTTTTAAATAACTAAAGTGTCCAAACCAACTTACGTGCACCACGACTAATCTTTGGATCAATTTTTTTTTTATATTTTTTTCCCTATTTTGTTTTGCTACTTATACATTTTTTTTCTTAACCGAGATGTCCGGGTCAGCTTACACGCACCACGGTTCTTTTTTCCCAAGTTTATTTTTTTTCCTAGCCAACTGAGCGCGCCGCGAATAATCCCTGGGCTCATTATTATTTTTTTTCATTACCTAAAGAGCTAAAACAACTCGATTTTCTACTGTAGCCCGTGACTCATTGTCACTATTCATTGGCAATTTGCTCCGATGCATCGCGGCACACGTCTATCTTTTTTTTTTTTTTCAACAGTGTAATACATTTAATATAATAATACAAAGAATAAATCTTTCAAAAATAAAAAATAAAGTCTTCGAATTTTAATTTTGTGCTCTGTTTTTTAAAGTTTATTTCTTAAAAAATATTTATAATATTTTGGTTTTTAATATTTCATATCTAATATTACTGGGCAAAAAATACAACTAAAAAAAATGACAAATTTACCTAGATTATCTACAATTAAAAAATATTCGAGTCACTTCCCATTTCGATTACACTGTTTGTTTAGATGACAGATAAGTAATTATAGCACGCAAAAAACTTGAGGCTTATTTCTAAAAACAAATTATAATATTTTTATTTATAATGTGTCAGATCTAATATTACAAGAGAAAAAAGACAACTCATAAATTTTTTTTGACAAATTTACCTTAATTATCTACAATTAAAAAATCTACGACCCACTTCCCATTTCGATTACACTATAAAGTGTGTAAGACTGATTATATGTTTCAATATTTATTGAATATTATTGCCTAAAAATATAGAGAGAGAGAAAAAAATGACCTACGATTTCTTGCAAAAAAAAAATTAATATCGGTATTCTTGAATACATTTAATATAATAATATGATTAATAAATCTTATAAATATAACTTTGGCTTTAGCTTTGAATTTAAATTTCTATTTTATACTCTTTTTTTGGTTCTTTTAATAAACGATAACCTTTTTTTCACATTTTTTTTAATTTTTTAATAACCGTCGTGTTCAAGTCTTTTTTTTTTAACCGGTTTCTTTTTTTGTTTTTTTTTTAACCAGAGTTTCCGTGACAACAAGTTTCTAACAAATCATTTAACCTTCTTAGTAAATTTTCTAACAAATTTTATCAAATGTTTTTTAGCAATAGCAATATTCAATCAATTTTTTAGTTGAAAAAAACCATTTTTTACAGATTTTATCAATTACAATTTTACCAATTAAATATTAAAATAACAAAATATAACATTTATAAAATCAATCAATTTTTTATATATATAAAAAAGCCCAGCGGAGCGGGCAAATTCGCTCGTGGGAGCTATATCAAGTGGAAAGATACAAGGGAACAAAATTACACTCACAAGGATGTTACTGGCCCTCCTACATGGATTTCGGAAAATAGCTTGTAGACTGTTTCATTACATAAAAGATGCGTGAATTAAATAATACTTGAAAAATAACAAAAAGAAATAACATTACAAGATGAAAGTACGTGGGGGAAGAAAATTACAATGAAATATTTCTTCCCATACATGCGATGCCAGAGAGACCAATTGGTTGTAATCAGTCACGGTAAGAAGAATCACCGTGTAATTGACAACCCTCATCACAATCCCCACTGTCCCATCATCATTCCAATCTTCATGCGTTCAGTCATCTGCATCAACAGATCTTTGGATTACTTCATAGTCTAACATAATAGTAGGGATGTGAGATATCTTGGGCCAGTCCTCTCCTTCCTCTTTCTTGCATCTCTGCGTCAAATATGGACATTTGTCAATCATCACCAGGCTGAGCTTACTGAGACTCTGTAACCCATCTGGCAATGACACCAAATTAGGGCATTTCCAAATCTCCAAGCGTGAAAGGGACGTGAGATAACCAATCTGATTTGGCAAAGAAGCTAGTCCCTTGCACTCACATATCCTTAGAGATTGGAGAGAAGTGAGATGTTGGATACTCTCCGGCAATGAATTCAGCTCTGGACATTCTGTGAGGTCCAAATGTTCAAGTGCCGTCAGATGTCGCACTCCCTCAGTTAGGTGTGCAAATTGATGACAACTTTGAATTGATAAGTGACGAAGAGAAGATAAGCCACAGATCCCCTTCATTGGCAGAGAACTTAATCTTCCACAACCAGCTATCTCTAAAACCTCCAAAGAAGTGAGGCTCCGAAGACCTTCTTCTGGCAAGCTTTCAAGTGCATCACAATATTGTATCTTCAAGCTTTTAAGAGCAGAAAGGTTATCAAATACCTTATTTGACAAAGACTGCAGATCTCTCATGACACCAATTTCTAAGCTTTCAAGGAGCGTGTGATTTTGCAAAAACCCTTCGGGAAGCTCCCTCACATTGGCAACACCTTTAATATGAAGGGAGGTGAGAGAAGTGAGATTACTAACTGACGTCAGCAAAGAAACATTCACTACCTGGATGCGTAATTTTTTGACGGAGGGTATAATTGGTATTCCACTCAACACAGGGCAGTGAGATACATATAATTCTCGAAGGCGAGGAATACGACTAGCATCCCATTGTTCTAATCTCTTCATTGAATAAAAAACCAGCTTCTCCAAGGATGGGAATGGATTTTGGCCATCGCCATACACGTGGCTGTCAATACACTTCACACCATCCATTCTCCATAATAAAAGACTCTTGAGGAACTGCAGCTTCCCAAATGGTGGAAGTTGTTCACAGTTGGGACATCTCGTTATCTCCATCTCCACTAGATTTGGTAGCATCAAGTTCAAGTTCATCATCCACTTACCTGGAAATTTTGAACCACCATATCTATTTAACGTCAACTTCTTCAGATTTGAAGGAGGTTGAAGCGCACCAAGTACCTCCACCTCATTATTTGGTAGTGAAGGCATGTTCCGAGGAATCCAATCAGATCGTCCATTCCTATTCCAAGGAATCCAATTAGGAATCCAATCAGATCGTCCATTCCTATTCCGAGGAATCCAATCAGATCGTCCATTCCTATTCCAAGTTAAAGTCAGTGATAGAAGAGCTGTCTTCAACTTCAAATTGGCACTTCTGGCATCTGTTACATTCTGAACATTTTCAAGATCTGTGATTCTCAATTCACCAGCGAGATTATTCAGACTTTCCAGGTTCCCTATGTGACGACCGTCCTCCTTACCCACAATGAACAGGCTAAGTTTTCGCAGGCTCATCAATTGCCCCATTCCACGAGGCATTAATCGCAGCGCATCACAACCCGTGATGTCAAGATAGACGAGACTTTTCATATGCCTCATACCTTTTGGTAATTGGATGAGGTATCTGCAATATCTCAAATCTAGTGTCTGGAGGTTTTGGAGAGAGGTTATACCTTCAGGCAATTTTTTGATGGAGGAACCAGAGACATCTAGATACCTTAGATGTTTCAAATCACAAATTGACTTTGGCAATTTCCCCAAGAAGAATCCTCTTAAACTCAAGGCTTTATGTTTTGGAGTAGAAGAGCTCTCTCCCCAGCGTTTTTGAATCCAATCGTAATCCACCGAAAGATATGTGCGCAGTAAATGAACATTGAAAAGTTTTTCTTTTGGAGAATCGTATATAAAATTTACATGACGAACGGTTTTAGGAACCTGTGACTCCATATGGCCTTCGTCGTAATAGCATTCTTGTTTTGCAATGGACTGTGCAAGATCATGCATAAGATCATGCATTTTACATGTTATGTTGCCAAATCCATCATCCTGGACCTCTTGCAGAAATGACCTTCCCACCAGTTCATTGAATATCTCAATACCCCTGAAGTGCAAATCCATTTCTCCTCTGCGACAAATAAAGTCATTTGCCATCCACAAAGCAACCAGCTCCTCCCTCCTCATCACGTGATCTTTTGGAAATATAGAGCAAAATGCAAAGCATTGCTTTAACTGTGGTGATAGATTAGTGTAACTTAACCTCAAAGCAGGTAAAATCTGGCTTGCTTCTTCTCTTAGATCCCAAATCTTACTTTCCTTGACAGCTATCCACTGATATTCATTATCTTTTTGCCGCATTAGGTTCCCAAGTGCCTTTAAAGCTAAAGGAACACCACCACACTTCTTCACTATTGATGCTCCAATGGCTTCCAGTTGTACTCGCTCCTCTTTCCTTCTCATCCCCAATGCAAGCCGGTGAAACAATTCCCAAGAATCTTCTTCAGACAATCTCCCCATGTTCATGACAGGAGTTGTTGCCATTCTACGAGCAACCCTCTCATCACGGGTAGTTACTATTACAGCACTACCTGTAGCTCCACACCTTAATACCTCCTTCAATTTACTCCACCTATCAGTATAATCTTCCCACACATCATCCAGTACAAGCAAAAACTTCTTTCCAGCTAAATTTTGTTGGAGGTATTGTTGCAAGGGATCCAATTCTTGAAAATCACAAGAGGCACCAGGAATGGACTCTATGATGGCTCTTGTTAATCTTATTATGTCAAAATCAGTAGACACACACACCCAGATCCTCAAACCGAATTGTTGTTTCACCTTTTCTTCATTGTAGACCAATTGACCAAGAGTTGTCTTCCCGAGTCCCCCCATTCCGCATACAGCATAAATAGAGAGATCGTCTGCTTGAGTGAGCAGGATGTTGACTAGTTCTTCCTTTTCCTTTCCTCTTCCGTGAATTTCTGATTCATTCACGAGTGAGCTGGTAAGCCGCCCATCGTAGGTATCAGCTGCTATGTCCCCAACACTTGCTGTTAAATTGAACTTGCTTTTCTCATTGGCTATGGCATCCAGTTTTTCTCTCACATTTTTCAACTTACGCGCCATTTTCAATCGAAAAACCAGTGGATTATGAGCAAGAGAAAAGAAGGATCTAAGTCCGTTTTGGGGATCTCTTTGCAGCCGGTGCCTTTGAGCTTCAATTGCAAACTCATCCAATACATCATCAACATCATAAGCTGCATCCTTGAGGTCGCTGAGCCACACCTTGATAGCCTCCTCCTTCCACTGCTTCACCTCTGCATCCTGGAGCACAGCTTGAATGGTTCTGAACGTGCGCTTGAGATTTTCAAGCTCGGTCTTTAGGCCCCCAGCAAGTCCAAGCTCTTGAAGAATTAGGGAATTCAAGTTCCCCATGATTGTACTTGCGAGAGCAGAAACAATTGCATCAGCCATAGCTTGTTTAGCAATGGATGTTGAGGAATACAAAAGGTGAAAGGAAAACTAAAAGCAGGGGATGTGAGCAAGAAATGGGAAGTAAATATTGTGAAGACAGAGAGCAGTATGGGATGAGAAATGGAGGTTGCAGTGTGAGCTAGTTCTCGATCAATATTTACTACTGTGGAGTTGAATCATGGAAGGAGAGTTGGAGAGGGAGGTTTATGTTAGTAAAAGGGAGAGATTTGTTGGTTAGAAAAGGAGAGGGATGGATAATGGACTGCCCTGGCTAGAAAATATGGTGGAAACGACGAAAAGGAAGGAAATTTCTTTGTCTGGTCAAAAGTAATCGTCGGTGGCCTCATTGGCTTAAATTAAAACCGTACTGGCCCACCCCTTGGGCTCCACACGGTGCGCAGGGTTGACTAGCAAGTAAATGTGCATTTCTCTCTCATTGATTGTGAAGACGGACTTTTAAGTCATTTTTTAATAATTGTTTAGAGCGTAGCAGATTTTGTTTTTAAAGTATTTTTATTTAAATAAATTATAATAATATTTAATTATTCAAGAAGATAAGCATCAACGTTAATCCTGCAATATTTAATCCAATGGATTCAGATGCGTCACGCATCCTCTGAATTTCTCATCTTGGAAATTATATATAAGCTGTCAATAATTCCTATAAGAATCAATCATTAGAGACAGGTGGCGTGGTGCTGAAAATCTTAAAAACTAATTGGAAGGAAGAGCAAAAAAGCTTTCTTTCGTAATTTTTACATATTTATCCTTAAATCAACAAACACTCAAAATTAACTTAATCATCGAGTATCCATTGTTCCATGGAGGACTTGTTTTGCAGAAACAACGAAGACCCGGAGGTCGTCGCTAGAAAAGTCCATTTTTGTTTCAAATTTTCCACAACTTCATCATTATTCTATCAACCAAACATTGTTCAATTTTTTATTCCCCAGTCATGGCAGCCATTCAAACGAGAACGTGTCATGAATATGCTAAGCTACCATCAATTCCACCAAATGGGAAGTAAATATTGAGAAAACAGATGATCAGTATTGGCCCACCGTATGGGCTCCACACTGGGCGAAGTGTTGACTAGTTATATTTCACTGTGATGTTGTGTTCCAGGAAATTCATGAGAAAGGAGGAAGGAAATTTGTATTTCCAAAGTCGATCAATTTGGGTTGTTTACCATAGCAGTTCAAATGACTAGCACAGGGTGTTCATCCAACAATCAATTTGCTGACTTTATTAGTTTAAGCGCAAGCAATGTCTTGTATTTGGTATGATTTGATAGACTTAAAAAGTGACGTCTTAGAAATGATTTTTTTAGGTTTCAGCTATATTTGTTAGTTTAATTTGCTCATTTAATTTGTCTTAAAGTCATGTCTTTCTATTGTTTTGTAAGAAAAATTATAAATATTTATTTCAAAACCATAGTAAAAACAAATTTATTTAGCATGGCAAGTTGAAAGAGAATGGAGAAATTCATGTGACCCGCAGGACTACGTGCTGATCAATTTATGATCCATTTAGCAAGCGAGGATTGAAACTGAGAAATTAGCCGAGGATCGATGCCGGGTTGCTATATAAGCTACCATTAACTCCACCATATCTACAAACTGGTAATCATCAGTACATAAATAATGGACTGAAATTTGCATCAGTAGGCCCTGGTGTTCTTGTTCAAACTCAGTTGAGTTATTTCATGAGTGCGGGGAAACAACCAAGGCAGCAATTTGGTGATATTGAAGCTTCTAAATTATTATCCACAGCTGTTCTATGTAGCTTCTGCACCAAATTCTACTACACTCCGTTACACACAAACAAAAAAAGAGAGTAGGTGGGGATGGTTACACGCAATATAACAGCAGTGATCGAAGTTATTCAAAATGCCAATCCTATTTCAATTCTTTTTTTCTCTAATTTCTTTCTTGCGATGCTGCTTATATAATATGATTTCACTTTTGATGTTGTGTTCCGGGAAATGCATGAGAAAGGAGGAAGGAAAATTGTTTCCAAAGTCGATCAATTTGGGCTGTTTACCATAGCAGTTAAAATGACTAGCACGGGGTGTTCATCCACGGTTAAATGAGGTAGATTCCCTGCACTGCAGTGTGTTATTTTCATTATCTTTTCAGATGTATTTTTGGTTGGGCTAACCAAAGCATCAACTTGCTTCCTTCTAAAACAAATTTGTCTTCTGCTTTGAAGGGCTCAAATTTTTTTGTGAATAGGAAATAAGACTATTGTTTCATATTTGGCAGTAACGTTTACCAAGTGGTGTTGGATTTCATCTACCTGCTGGTGTTGACAAGGGTGTTATGAGTTCATTAAATGTTAAACTATACAATGTTCATCAATTTACTAACAGATTCTTTGCTTGAGGGGGTATGAATAGATCAACAGCTTAATTGTAGCATTCTACAAGTAGGCTGCTGTGTTTGTTCTAGTTTCATGCTATGCAATATAAGTTATTGCTCAGTGATGTTAGACTCGTTGTTTCAGTTTGTGAAGGACTACTGGGTCCTCTCAACTTGATTCTTTCAGCAGATTGATTTATGATCTTATTGCTTTGATTTCTTTCAAGTGAATGACTTCCAAGACAATCAGGCTGATTAATTCTGTCTCTTTTGTTTTGTATTTTACATAAATTAATTATGGGGCAAAGCACTTCAATAGACTCTGTTTTAAATTTCCTACTATGATTATAATAGAATAGATAAATAATTTCTGTGTTTATGTCATGGATTTTTATTTGTTTTTTGGTGTACAAGACTGCAAGGCCTGTTCATGATTTTGGACTGGCCTATTCAGGATATAAATGAAGAATGGATGTCAGACAAGACTCGGTTTTGCTATGATGGTCTAAAGAGGCAGAGGCTTAACGATCCCATGATTCGTGGCACAGCTCACTGCTGCTAAAGAAGTGAGTTCTTGATATTTTTTTTGGGCTTTTGGGCTTCATTGAAGCCTGAGGTTAATCAGAAGATGAATTCAACTCCATTCCAGGCTGCTATAGAGAATTTCTGTATAACTGATTCTATTACCAGGGCATCAAAGATAATGGCTCAATGCAGTTCTCTGCTGCTAAAGAAGTGAGTTCTTGATATATTTTTTTTTCTTTCTAAAAAACTCGCAAATTCACTTTTATTTGTAGAATCATTAAAGCCGTGCAAGGCCTTGTTTGGCAAAGGGGCAAGCTTCTGGTACTTTGGAAGTACATCCAATAAGGTTGCTTTTGGATTCTGTTTATTTCACTGTAACATGTCCAATGTAATAGCATTTCCCTGTAACCTTTTTCTGTGTATGACTCTGGACTTCCCTGCTTTTTTTTGGCGCAACTTTATACTACGCTCCAGTTTGCAGCAGCATCTGCTTTTGCTCACCAAATCTATTTAATAAACAAACATCCTAGTGGAGTGAAGTTAACTTTTTAGTTAATGCTTATCCATGGTGGACTGGTGTATTAATTAAAAAAGCAGGCTGTCTCCTCATTACTCGATAAGCTCTTTGTTCACAACTGTTGAAAACCAGTTCCAAGTAACTCAATGCTTGGTCTCTAACCCTCCACGAGTGCAGTTTGCATTTTTCCTATGATTAGCAAAGATACCCAGAATGATCACCAAGAAGAGGATCTGATTAAACAACTGCCTCATCTGCAAGGAAATCCGCGATTATCTTTTCTATTCATGTTTATTATGTTTTACTGAAATGGTAATGGATCATAGTACCCTCTCCCAATAATGGTAAAGAATCATACCATTTTTGTCCGAACAGGTATCCTAGACTAATTTGCATATCAACTGAGATTAAGTTTCCCATTTAGTTTTTTGGTTACTATGAGACAGAAAACATGGAGAAAAGAGGGACAAAAAATGAGATAAAATTGTAGAGAAGAGTAGTGAATATCTTGTATATATATTTTACCTTTACTATAAATTACTGTTAAACTTATATATTTTTAAAAATAATTAGATATTATTTTTGCTTTAATTTATATTGAGTATTGAAATTAATAATAGTATGATAGTTATAACCCTGATCAGCCTAACAGTTAAACAAATTATGCAAGAAACAAATTTACTTTTATATTTTTTATCTTGTAAAACAGAACAAGATTAGAAAGGTTCTAAACTAGAATTGTAAGATCAAAGGGATATGCTCGTTCTTTTATTTTACCTCGCCCGTCATCACTTCTCCGTTCATACCACTAATGTTGATACCGGCATACAGGCATGCCTATTTAACATAGTTCTGCAGCAAGATGTGTTCTTGCTCAAGGTCATTCCTGGTTTTTTATCAGATTACTCATTAATCATAATTATAAAATACTTTGCAGTTATCTTATAAGAAAGAAAAAAAACGAAGAAAGTAAGGGTGGATTACAATGAAATATTTCTTCCCATAGATGAGTCCAATTGGTTGTAATCAGTCACGGTAACAAGAATCACCGTGTAATTGACAACCCTCATCACAATCCCCACCCTCCCATCATCATTCCAATCTTCATGAGTTCAATCATCTACATCCACAGATCATTGGATTACTTCATCGTTTAACATAATGTTAGGAATATGAGCTATCTTCGGCCAGTCCTCTCCTTCCTCTTTCTTGCACCTCTTCGTTAAATTTGGACAGTTGTTGATTATCAAACGGCTGAGGTTACTGAGACTCTGTAACCCATCTGGCAATGACACCAAATTAGGGCAAACCTGAATCTCCAAGCGTGAAAGGGACGTGAAATAACCAATCTGATTTGGCAAAGAAGCTAGTCCTTTGCAATTACATATAATAAGAGATTGGAGAGAAGTGAGATGTTGGATACTCTCTGGCAATGAATTCAGCTCTGGACATGTATGGAGATCCAAATGTTCAAGTGCCGTCAGATGTCGCACTCCCTCAGTTAAAGATGCAAGATTAGCACAACAATCAATCGATAAGCGAAGAAGAGAAGATAAGCCACATAGCCCATTCATTGGCAGAGAACATAATTTTTGACAATAAGATATGCTTAAATGCTCCAAAGAAGTGAGGTTCCGAAGACCTTCCTCTGGCAAGCTTTCGAGTGCATCACAACCAAATATTGACAAGCTTTTAAGAGCAGAAAGGTTATCAAATACCTTATTTGACAAAGACTGCACATCTCTCATCAAAGAAATTTGTAAGCTTTCAAGGAGTGTATGATTTTGCAAAAACCCTTCGGGAAGCTCCCTTGCATTGGCAACATCTTCAATACAAAGGGAGGTGATGGAAGTGAAATTACTAACTGACATCAGTAAAGAAACTTTCACTTCCTGGATGTCTAATTTTTTGACGGAGGGTATAATTGGTATTTCGTTCAACACAGGGCACTGAGCTATATACAATTCTTGAAGGCGAGGAAAACGACACGCAGCCCATTGCTTTAATCTCTCCATTCCACGAATAGACAGTGTCTCCAAAGATGGGAATGGATTTTGGCCATCGCCATACACGTGGCTGTCAATACACTTCACACCATCCATTCCCCGTAATACAAGACTCTTGAGGAACTGCAGCTTCCCAAACGGTGGAAGGTGTTCACAGTGATGACATTCTCTTAGCTCCATCTCCACTAGATTTGGTAGCGTCAAGTTCAAGTTCATCATCCAATTACATGGAAATTTTGATCCACAATATCCAATTAACGTCAACTTCTTCAAATTTGAAGGAGGTTGAAGCGCGACAAGTACCTCCGCCTCATCATTTGGTAGTGAACGGATGCAAGTAATATTGTCAGATTGTCCATTCCCATTCCAAGACAAAGTTAGTGATAGAAGAGCTGTCTTCAACTTCAAATTGGCACTTCTGGCATCTGTTGAGTTCTTAACATTATCAAGATTTGTGATGCTCAATTCACCAGCGAGATTATTCAGCTTTTCCAGCTCCCCCATGTCACGACCCTCCTCCTTACCCACAATGAACAGGCTAAGTTTTCGCAGGCACATCAATTGCCCCATTCCAAAAGGCATGAATTGAAGTGAAGAGCAACCCGTGATTTCAAGATAGAAGAGACTTTTCATTTGCTTCATACCTTTTGGTAATTGGATGAGGTCGCTGCAATATCTCAGATTTAGTGTCTGGAGGTTTTGGAGAGAGGTGATTGATTCAGGCAGTTTTTGGATGGAGGAATTAGAGACATCTAGAAACCTTAGATGTTTCAGATTACAAATTGATTTTGGCAATGTATTAGTTGTGCTAACACCAATATCCAAGGCTCTTAGATGATTTTGTTGAGTGAAACAGAGAAGAAGAGTATCATCACTCACATGGCGTGGGTAACCAATAGTTTTAGAAAGCAAAATTGATCGCAGAGACCGAGATCTGATATCCTTGTTTTCTAGAGCATAGGATAATTTCCCGTAAGCACCCACATGACGAACTGTTTCAAAAACTTGGAACTTTGTATTGCCCTCAATCAAAAAACATTCTCTACTCATAATGGATTGTGCAAGATCATGCATAAGATCGTGCATTTTGCAGGTTATGTAGCCAAACCCATCATCTTGGACCTCTTGCAGAAATGACCTTCCCACCAGCTCATCGAATATCTCATTACCCCTGAAGTGCAAATCCATTTCTCCTCTGCAACAAATAAAGCCATTTGCCATCCACAAAGCAACCAACTCCTCCCTCCGCATCACGTGATCTTTTGGAAATATAGAGCAAAATGCAAAACATTGCTTCAAATGTGGTGATAGATTAGTGTAACTCAACCTTAAAGCAGGTAAAATCTCGCTTACTTCTTCTTTAAGATCCCAAATCTTACTTTTTTTTACTGCTATCCACTTTTCTTCACTATCTTTTAGCCGCATTAGGTTCCCGAGTGCCTTTAAAGCTAAAGGAACACCACCACACTTCTTCACGATAGATACTCCAATGGCTTCCAGTTGTACCCGCTCCTCTTTCCTTCTCATCCCAATTGCAAGCCGTTGAAACAATTCCCAAGAATCTTCTCCAGACAATCTCTCCATGTTCTTGACAAAAGTTGCTGCCATTCTACGAGCAACCATCTCATCACGGGTAGTTACTATTACAGCACTACCTTTAGCTCCACTCCTTAAAACCTCCTTCAATTTACTCCACCAACTCCACCTATCACCACAATCATCCCACACATCATCCAATACAAGCAAAAACTTTTTTCCAGTTAACTTCTGTTGGAGGCGTTGCTGCAAGGGATCCAATTCTTGAAGATCACAAGAGGCACCATCAATGGACTCTATGATGGCTCTTGTTAATCTTTTTATGTCAAAATCAGTAGATACACACACCCAGATCCTCAAATCGAATTTTTGTTTAACCCTTTCTTCATTGTAGACCAATTGAGCAAGTGTTGTTTTCCCGAGTCCCCCTATTCCGCAGATAGCATAAATAGGGATGTTGTCGGCATCAGAGAGCAGGATGCTGACTAGTTCTTCCTTTTCCTTTCCTCTTCCGAGAATTTCTGATTCATTCACGAGTGAGCTGGTAAGCCGCCCATCGTAGGTATGATCAGCTGCTATATCCCCAACTCTTAATGCCAAATCGAACTTGTTTTTGTCATTAGCTATGGCATCCAATTTTTCTCTCATATTTTTCAATTTATGCGCCATTCTTGATCGAAACACAAGTGGATTATGAGTGATAGAAAAGAAGGATCTTAGCTGGTTTTTGAGACCTCTTCGCTGCTGTTGCCACTGAGCTTCAATAGCAAACTCATCTAGCAAATCATCACATCATAAGCTGCATCCTTGAGGTGTCTGAGCCACACCTTGATAGCCTCGTCCTTCCACTGCTTCACCTCTGCATCCTGGAGCACAGCTTGAGTAGTTGTGAACGTGCGCCCGAGATGTTCAAGGTCAGTCTCTAGGCTCTTGGCAAGCCAAAGCTCTTGAAGAGTTGAGGAAATCAAATTTCCCGTGATTTTACTCGCGAGAGCAGAAACAATTGCATCAGCCATAGCTTGTTCAGTAATGGATGTTGAGGAATAGAAAAGGTGAAAGGAAAACTAAAAGCAGGGGATGTGAGCAAGAAATGAAAAGTAAATATTGAGAAAACAGAAAGTAGTTTGAGATGAGAAATGGAAAAGGTCAAAGTGTATTGGCCCACCGCATGGGCGCCGCACGGTGCGCAGGGTTGACTATCAACGGTGATGATCTTGTGGGCCATGACGACCTTGGGCTTTGAGGAATACGTGGAGCCGCTCAAGGTTTATTTGCAGAGGTTTAGAGAGGCGGAAGGGGAGAAGAATACTGTGGGGCTGCTCAATTTATATACATGGGCTCCACACGGTGCGCAGGTAAACGTGTATTTTTCTCTCATCAAAAATAATATGCGCAGGAAAGAAGGTGACTGGCTATATTTTAAGCTCGTCTCTCTCGCAAGTAAACGTGTATTTCTCTCTCATCAATTATGAATACGGACTTTTTAAGTCATTTTTTAATAATTGTTTAGAGCATACCAGATTTTGTTTTTAAAGTATTTTTATTTAAATAAATTCAAATAATATATATTTTTTATTTTTTAAAAAATATTTTTTATACTAGTATATCAAATTATTTTCTTAAAAAATATATTTATATAAAAAAATAAAATTTAAGTTAACAAAAATTACTAATTACTGAAACCTCACCCAATGTTCATAAAATGCTATTTTTCTTTTTCTTTTTGAAAGAATTTTGACTTTCACACTCTCAACCACTCTTAAAACACCCGCTCCCAAACACCCGTTAAATCACCCCCTTATAATGATAAAAGTTTTATTTAATGTTAAGAAAATATTCAAGTGTTCATTTTTGTTTGAAATTTTCCACAACTTCATCATTATTCTATCAAGCTAACATTGTTCAATTTTTTTATTCCCCAATGGCAGCCATTCAAAAGAGAACGTGTCATGAATATGATAAGCTTGATAAGAAACCATCTCATCTAGAAGGTTAAATAATTAGGTAAAATTTCAGAATATGATTTATATTATTTTTTAATATACCCCCTCAAATGAAAGCCTTTTGGGTTTGAAACTTGCACAGACTTACATTATCTTGTGCTTGATTTTTATCAAATAGAATAAGGATAGTGAGATTCAAACTCGTGACCGCTTGGTCAACAAGGCTCTGATATCATATTAAAGAACCATCTCACCTAAAAGCTTAAATTTTTAGATGAGACCTTATAATATAATTTATATTATTCTCTAACAAAGCTACCATTAATTCCACCACCATATCTACAAACTGGTAATCATCAGTACATAAATAATGGAGTGAAATTTGCATCAGTAGGCCCTGGTGTTCTTGTTCAAACTCAGTTGAGTTATTTCATGAGTGCGGGGAAACAACTAAGGCAGCAATTTGGTGATATTAAAGCTTCTAAATTATTATCCACAGCTGTTCTATGTAGCTTCTGCACCAAATTCTACTACACTTCCGTTAAACACAAACAAAAAAAGAGAGTAGGTGGGGATGGTTACAGGCAATATAACAACAGTGATTGAAGTAATTCAAAATGCCAATCCTATTTCAATTATTTTTTTCTCTAATTTCTTTCTTACGATGTTGCTTATATAATATGATTTCACTTTGATGTTGTGTTCCAGGAAATGCATGAGAAAGGAGGAAGGAAATTTGTATTTCCAAAGTCGATCAATTTGGGTTGTTTACCATAGCAATTAAAATGTCTAGCACAGGTTGTTCATCAATTTGCTGACTTTATTAGTTTAAGCGCAAGCAATATCTTGTATTTGGTATAATTTGATAAACTTAAAAAGTGAGGTCTTAGAAATGATTTTTTAGGTTCTGCTATATTTGTGAATTTAATTTGTTCATTTAATTTGTTTTAAAGTCATGTCTTTCTATATTTTTTGTAGGAAAAAGTATAAAAGTTTATTTCAAAACCATAATAAAAACAAAAATATTTAGCATGGCAAGTTGAAAGAGAATGGAGAAATTCATGTGACCCGCAGGACTACGCACTGATCCATTTATGATCCATTTAGCAAGCGGGGATTGAAACTGAGAAATTGGCCGAGGATCGATGCCGGGTTGCTCTAGAAATTAGTCGACAATGTTAATTTCGGAATATATGTCTTAATTTCCGAATCTTGAGTTAATTTCTCAGTCATAACTTACATCACGGAAACTGTTTAATTCTTTATAAAATAATGTTATTTTTATAAGAAAAATATACAATTTTGATTAAAAGAAGAATGAGATGTCTTGAAAATTGATAAAACAAAAAAGATTGAGTGTAAAATTGGACAAACAAATGTCAAATATAAAATGCTTGATAAATAATGGAAGAAAATTAAAAATAATTGTGGCTAGTTGACAAGCCTTAATTGAATAATTAATCAACTCGTTCACGCAATGCACACAAATAAAAAAGTATTTCAGATTCCATCACCCAGAAACCTCCCTCATTTTTTATGGTTTAATTATATAATCAACATCAAACTATTAGGACAATATTCATTTTATATTTAAGCTATTTTATATCAATTTTATTCCTAAACTATTTTAATTTCTCAATTATAGCTTATTTTACAATTACTTAATCAAAACAATTAAATTCTTTATAAAATAACGTTATTTTTATGTATAAAAATGTACAATTGTAATGAAAATATAGATTAAATGCCTTAACAATTGATAAAAGTTTTTAATTGGGACTTTTTAAAATACAACACACCCAGCAAAATGGCATCAAATAGACAAAAAATACAGAGGAGATAACACAGAGAAATAGCAGCAGCCAAGAACTGGTTGCAACCAAGAACCACCCTAATGAACACAGAGCATGAATGCGATGCCACCACTTTATAGAGTTAAAAGGAGCAGAGTCTGTTCTTCTGCAATTTCAGGAGCTAAATAGTTTCCATATATCTGGTGCGCAACCACGCCTGATATCAGTAGATATTCTGAATGAGCTCACCCCAATGCAACAAATTCACAAGTTCTACATACCTCTTTGCGTCTCCATGTGATTCTTAGCTTTGGTTGAAATAATAGACCCCCCATGTGAGAGGAGAGTCAATATGAACAGATTATGATAATACCATGATTTTTAAAAAATATCTATCTTGAAATTTTTATTGAAGTTAAACCGAGTTTTCGTTCATCATTTAGTCTATTTTTAGATCCATCAGTCACACTATATTATATCAACCATAACATGATTTTATGAAAAATCTAAGCTAATCATAGAGTTGGGTAGGGAGATCTCCAAGTTGAGTTGTTTGTACCGGGTTAATGATGCCGTTAAAGAATTCCTTGTAATATGTAATTTAATTTTTTTTAATATTTATTAAATAAATGACATGCAATAAAAAGATAAAATTAAAAATATTAATAAGAGAAGGAAAGATAATAGTAGCAAATTAGTTTGTTTTAATAAAATTTAAATAATTAGTTTTTTTATAAAAAAACTATTGCTATATAATTACATAAAAATAAATGAAGGATCTTTGGAATGCAAGGTCAGAAATCTTAATTTATATTTGTTTGGTAGCATGACAACTTAGTTTTTTTTTAATATTATTGATGTATATAAACTTTAATTTATTTTATTAAATATACACATCAAATTTTAAAAATAAAAGAAAGATTCTTTTTCCAAGTTAAAAAATATATTTTTCCGTATAGATTTTTTGCTTATAATTTGTTTTAGGATATCATGTACACTCGATCGGGTCAATAATATAATGTCACTATATATTTCATCTCACCAAGAAGAAAAGCACCAGCCACTAATATATCTTTATTAACATAAAGCATTATATACGTATTGGTGTTACTGTACATCGGTTACACAATCATTATTGTCTTTTACTAAGTTAAAGTCAACCAATTCAAGTTCTTGCTATGGTGTAGTTTGTTCTCCCACCAACTCACTCACACCAGCTTCAGTGCTAGCCATGTCATCAACAGTTACAGTTACGTCTGTATCAGTTTGGTCATCTTGGTTTTGCTCTGTAAACAAGAGGGCTGAGAGAATCAACAGAGGGTGAGCTCGTGGAGAGATGAGAACTAATTCAATGTCCGATATTAAGAATTGTTTCCTGGTATTTTGTGCAAGCCTTCTGGTTGCAAGAAGCTGCCAGGGTTCTAAGCATGTTGCCTTATTTATCTTTGGAGATTCATTATATGATGCTGGAAACAATAAGTACATCGAAGATGCTCCTATCTTTTCAGATTTCTGGCCATATGGAGAAACCTTCTTCAAGCATCCCACAGGAAGGCCTTGTGATGGGCGATTAATTCCAGATTTTATTGGTAAGATCATTACATGAGTTAAGAATGCTTCATTCTTTTTTTGTTCTTATTTTTATGAAATGTTTTGTGACAGCTGAATATGCAAATTTACCTTTAATTCCGCCATATCTACAACCTGGTAACAATCAATTTATGGAAGGAGAAAACTTCGAATCAAAAGGGGATCGTGTTCTTGCTGAAAATCTTCAAGGAATGGTATGTCTGTCATCTTGTTACTTGGTGTTCTCTGTTCTCCTGTTGTTTTTTCTTAGTGGCGTCTTCAATGCTATCGATACCCAGCACTTTACGTCTTTTATAAATTAATTAATTAAACTCGAGATCTCTTTTAAATCTTTAGAAGAAATAATGATATTCAATGATTTTTTCAAGGTGATAAGCTCTGAAATTCAAGAACATGTACAATCCAGTAATCATCAATTTGTAAATGGAGTGAACTTTGCATCATCTGGAGCTGGTGCTCTTGTTGAAACTCATCAAGGATGGGTATGTCAAGAATACAAAGTTTACTGTCTTAGATATGTTCCATAACTGTTTTTATTTTTTTTGGTTTTTCATTTTTTCCCTTTTCTTGGAAGGTGATCAACCTTAGTACTCAACTAAGCTATTTCAAGAATATGAAAAGGCAGTTAGGGCTCCAACTAGGTGAAGCAGAAGCTCAAAAGCTGCTGTCCACAGCAGTTTACATGTTCAGCATTGGAGGCAATGACTACTTTGAAGCTTTAACACCAATGCACAGTTTGCTTCAATTCTATTCAAGAGAAGAGTATGTTGGGATGGTTATCGGCAATATGACAGCAGTGATTCAAGTAATTTAGAACCTTTCTTTCTATCTTTCTTTCCAAATTGGTCACAGATTATGATTGAGGAAATTTTACTGTTCCAGGAAATATACAAGATAGGAGGGAGGAAATTTGGATTGTCAACGCTGATTGCTTTGGGTTGTCTACCATCCTTGAGAGCAGTTAAACAAGAGCAAACAGGTGTATCAGGTTGCATGGATGAAGCTACAATGTTCGCAAAGCTACACAACAGAGCACTCTCTAAAGCACTCGAAGAGCTTGAGAGACAACTAGAAGGATTTAGATACTCAAATTTTGATGCCTATATTGCAGGAGGGGAAAGAATTAATAACCCTTCAAAATATGGTAATGCCTATATAATTAAAAATCAAGGTCCCTAAATTAAAAAAAAAGTTATTACTTGCACATAGTTTTCCTATCCTTGTTGTGTATTTAAATGTGATTTAACCATTTATGAAGGTTTCAAGGAGGTTCGAGAGGCATGTTGTGGCAACGGTCCTTACAGAAGCTCCACTACTTGTGGTCAGAAAGGATATCAATTATGTGAGAATGCAAGTGAATATTTCTTCTTTGATTCGGCTCATCCAACTGAGAGTGCCAACAATCAATTTGCGAAGCTGATGTGGAGTGGAAATCTTGACATCGTGAAGCCTTACAACCTTAAAACACTGTTCGAGGAATAGCCGAAAATATTACATTAGTTTTCCTATTGGTTCATCAATTTGCCTTTTGATTTTTGGAGAAGTCCAGCTAGCTTTCGTGTTCGGTTGTCGACCATGCATGTCCAAACTTGCTGGCAGTGTTGTATTGGATGGTGGAGTGATTCTTCCTCAGTTTGACAGCAGCAACATGCATTTTCTACTGCTGTAATTAATCCATTGTGCTGCAAAAACTCTTTAGTGTTCAATCTATCAAGAACAGCCAGCCAAGTGAAAAATTATACCTTTTGAAGAGCGGCAGGTTTCCATACATTGAGGATGTTCATTCTGACATGGAAGCAAAAGCCAATCCACAGCAGGGCTTAATTATCATATTAGCTTAATTATCATCCCTAACTTGGTGTAAATATGGTGCTGAAAGCATTGATTGAAGACGAGTTTCATCCTATTTCTCTCATGGATAAAGACCTGGTCCACACTTAATTATCATCCTCGTTTAACACAGAGGAAGTCTTGACAATACCCTCGTTTAACAGCTTACATTCTTCTTCCTAAAGACAACTACTTCCCTGACAACAAGTGCAGTTTGACTTCGAATCTTTTTCAGCACTGGCATCCATGTCTGTAATGTTTTTGGATTTATCCAATCCTAAGCACAAATAAAATCATCTAAGAAACGTTGGGGACACCATACCTAAGACATGATTCCCACACATATCTCCTGCTCTTCTTCCCAGCTTCTTCTTCTTCTCCCCTCTTCTTCCCTAGCTTTTCTTTCTTACTTCTTCTTCTCTTCTTTCTTTCTCTCCCTTTTCCTCAAATCTCTTTTTGTCTGGCATCATTCAAGCCAGAAGTTTATCGATTTGCAAGATCAGCAATTTATGAACATAGACTATTTAAAAAAGAAATTAACAATCCAAGTAGTTACAATCATTGACAAAATCAGTGGACTTCATGCTGCTACAAGATCTAGCAGAAAACATCAATATTTAGAGAATTGATATATTTTCCAGTTGCCAAAACTGTATTTTACCGAACAAGGAGTTCGTAGAACTGTTGAGATGGCAAGGATCTGAAAAAAATATATAATCTAGTCCTAAATGTACTGGTTCTGCTTTGTTTGGTTTCAATTCTGATAATGCAGGGAATAATATGATGTGTGTCTGTTGGGAAGGGAAAGGGTATGGCATCAAATGGACTGTTGAGATTTCTTGAATTACAATCGATCATTTGTAACGTTGAGGTTTAATATTGCAACGTTCTGAAATCTTGGGTTACTTTTATAAGCGAATTAATTAAACGAAAAGGGAAAAAAATCCCTGGTGTAACATGGAAAGGAAAGATTAATGTCGGTCATGGAAGAAGTGACTTTTCGAAACATCATAAATTTTCCAAATTAATCAAAGCATCATGTCGCTTCACTCCACTTTATATATGTGTGTGTGTGTTTGTGTGTGATACCAGCAGCAGCAGCCGGTGATCATTCACAAACAAGTATGTATGCTCTCTCCATCTCTCTTTCACTCGCATTCATTGATTTTCTTTTTTTTCTTTGTTTTGACGTATAATTCCGGTTAAGGTTCCAAGGATAATCGTGTCAAAACACGAAACATGAACATGGCCCGGGTTTTCGTATTTAAAAGGATAAAAAAGGTAGCAGAAGCTTTTGTATGAGAAAAGGAGGGAGGGGTAGCTGGAGAAAAAGTTAAGAAAAGAAATTAAGTAATAGAAGATAAAGAGAGGATCCCTTTTAGCTACATATGGTTTCTTTCTTTCCATTTGTTTAATCTATCATAAAAGTAATTAATTGTAAAATGAAATTAGAAAAGAAAAAAAAAACGGTTAATAGAAACGGTTATGATTTTAAAGAATTTTCTTAATTTTGACTTAATTTTCTTAAAATAGTTGATATGTTGCTAGATTTTATGGGAAGATGACACTATGTCCTGTTTTGATTTCGTTAGAATTTTGAAGTTATCTCATCTTTGATTTAGTGGCGTCTTGTAGAATGATGAAGAGACAATTGGACCATTTCTACTTTATTTTTAGTTTTCAATCTTTGGAAGTCCTCTGTCTCTTTTCTATTTTCTTCTCTGTTAATTTCACTTTCAAACAGTCCTTTTCATGCTAAAAATCATGCCCTTTTCTTTTTCTTGCACTCCAAGTTTCTCCTCCACTTTGTTTATATATAAATATAAGAATATCGTGTGATGCGCTTTGGCATTGGAAGCATCTGCTAATTTTGTTGAACTGTGCACTGCAGGTTTCAGTCTTCTGGTGGAAGATACAGAAAGTAGAGCAACAAAATCAGGAAGAAAAGAAAAATAATTAATGGGTCTTTATAGTCAGATTTTGTTTCTCGTAATATTAATCTCACTTTCATTACGATGCCAATCGTGGGGTTGGTTCTCTTCTACAACAGAAACTCACTCCACTGATAATTCACAAACACATGGTTTGCCCCATGGTTCTGTGGTGGAATTTTCTATGAATGGTCTTAGTGATGAGAAGGGGATGAAACTGGTCGAAAAAGCCAAAAGTAAAATGGTTGGCACGAATTCTTGTTGGCAGAATGCTTACCAGCATCTCTTTGCCGGCTGCTCGCAGATTCTTGCCATCGAGGAGAAGCGGTGGAGATTTGCTTGGCACCTTAGTGATTGCTTTCAAAAAGACTCTGGACGGCCGGCTTTCCCTTATTGTGACACAAAATCCGCCATGGTTAATTGTCTCAAAATGTTGAATGACAATGAGCATAAGGTTTATCTTGAATTCTCACTGGAAACCAATTCTATCTGCTATCAGTTACAGTTAAGTATAGTTTCTTTCACTCTTCTGACCATCCTTCTCTTGTTTTATATGGTGTGACAGAAACTAACAAGGTTTTTATTTTGATGTGCTATTGCCTCCAGGGCCCATGCCTTCAACCATAAAATGGAGAGACTGGTGAATGATCTTAAAAATTCAGCAGAATACACGGAAGAACAGCTAGAAATTATTGAAGGAAAAACACATGTTGTGTTGCAGAGATCAAATCAAATTCAGGATTCATTGAGTTCAATTGATATTCAGGTTGAAAATATAGCGCAGACAACAAAAGATGCAAAGGATCACATGGATGTTTTATCTAAGCATTCTGAAGCTGTTTATAAGCATTCCAAGGAAATTGCACATTCTCAATCAGAGCTGCAAGAGGGACAAGCAAAAATGAATGAAAATTTGAAGGACGGGATGTCGATGCTTCATGATGCTTACACCAATCTGGGACAAGAAGTAGACAATGTGAGAAACGAAGCTGTGGAAATAGAGAAGCAGATTGGCAGAGTTGGAGACACATTGTCTTCAAAGATGCAAACTTTACAAACCTCAGCTGATGACATTGAGAACATGGCTGGGAAGTCCTTGGATAAACAGAAACAACTTCTAGATGGGCAATCCAATGCACTTAAGGGTCTTCAACTCCTAACTCAATTTCAATCAGCAGCGCTAGAAGAGAGCAGGTAAGTAGAAAAACAAAATTAGTGCAATTACAAGTACATAATTAGAGAGCTTAACTGAGATTCTTACCGAATAACAGGAGTATGCTGCAGCACTTTGCTGAATATGGCCATAAACAGCAGGAAGAGCTTCTTCAGAGGCAAGAACAACTTCAAAAGGTCCATGACCACTTGGTTGAAAATTCAAATTCAATATTAGCAACTCAGGTTAGTGTTTTGATTGAGCCTTATGATTTCCATGATAGTTTTTGTTGAGAAAAAGGATTATACGACATGGTTTTCCCATTTTTCAGGAAGCTTTTGAATCAAAGCAAGCAAGCATGTTCATTTCTCTGGAGAAGCTATTTGCTTTGCAAAACGCTATGTTGCTTGAATCACGAATAATTAAAACTTTCGTCCTCTACACTGCATCAATCTTTATCGTTTACATGTTCACGAGTACAAAGCAAACATATACCATAAGAGCGAGGCTTTATGTTGGTACGTGTATTTTGTATTTCTCTTATTTTTTATTTTTTCTTCCTGTTTTTTTGGTATTTAAATCAAGTATTGAAGATTTAAATAGGTTTATTACTAATTTAAATCTGATTTTGGTTCACAGGTCTTGTTGCCACGTTTCTGGCAGAAGTAGCAATGCTTCGGCTCACAACAAATAGTATGGAACGACAAACATGGCTGATTAATGTGTTCAGGTTACTCTATGGGATTCTTGCCTCTATTCAGTTTCTACATGCCATTTTCACATACAGGTTGGTAAAAGTTCGATTTATATCAATTGGGTTTAACAGCATTTAGATTTCCCATATCTAATAGATTCCTTTACAAATATGCAGGGATTATGAAGTTTTGAATCATCACTTGATACTAAGCCTAATGGATAAGATTAATGTCATGCAAAAAAATAGAGAGTTGTCATGGGAAACAGAAAGTGATGTTGACTGGTCTTCATGGATTCAAACTGAGTTAGCAGAAGGGGATGACAATATGGAAGACCCTGACTTTATAGTTCCAGAAGAAGTTGAAGAGAATTCAATTACTGCTTCCATGACAAGAAAGTATGATCTTCGCTGCCGCCAGCGTCGGTGAATCAATTTCTACTAATAGTTCATGACTAATGTTTTTCTTCCCCATCAATTCCTGGTTATTTTTATTCTTTTCTTAACTTTAACACATCTCTGTAAAGATGGTATAATTATGTTGAAGATGTTGGTTAGTATTAGCACCGATAGTGGTACTTTTTTCTTACTGTGGAGCAAGAGGATGCCTAAATGACATTTTATAGGCATCCTCTTGCATCTAAAGAGCAAAGTGAAAGTCCGTTCTGTGCTTCCAAAGACAAGGGGTACACTTTTACATGATTCTAAATATGCGGCTCATTTCTTTCTATTTTGGATTGTTCTAAAACATTCTCATCTAAACTTTCAATTTTTAGCAAGAGAGTTGATCGGTACTCAGATCCAAGCATTTTGAACTACTGTAAAGTTTTGATTATGGCATAAATATAGACTGGGGCTTGTACTAAAAGGGAGGATGGTTCTTAATAAAATGTAAATCAAAATTACTTGGAGCACTAAAGTAATTCTAGAATGGATTTGTAGTATGAAATCATGCCATGGATTCAAAGAATTATGCACTGGCATACTGGTTTCACCAATAATCATTACAAGAACACGCACCTTCTTTAAAATGGTGGAAGCGGTTTGTATCTCTCAAAACAATGACCCTCCCAGTCACTCTTGAAACTATCTTGATCCAAGAGTGACAATCTACACAAACACGAAGGTTCTTTGTGATCCTAATTGGCATTCCAGCAGCAGTATATAAGAGAGAAAAGACAGTTGCTAAGCGCTCACTGTGCCCACACACCCACATTGCCTTTGTTTCTTCATTTACATCATGAAGCACCACATCTGTGTTGGTTACATAACCAACTTCTTCCATGGCTTCCCTCAATTTGTTCCATACCTTCTTATATTCATCAGAATTACGAAACTTGAAACCTCCACCAGCTACAAAAGTGTGGATTTTATTCTTTACCTGTACCCAACTACATCCAGCCTCTTTTCTGATTCTTCTTGTTTGCATCATCTCTCTAACCATATTTACAGAGTCCCACATCCCTGCATTTGCATAAATGTTTGAGAGCATCACATAGTTCCCAGAATTATATGGCTCAATCTCAAACAACCGCTTTGCAATAGCCTCTGCAAGAGGGACCTCACTATGTAGGCGGCATGAGTTGAGCAACGATCCCCATATGCTACCACTCGGCCTCATGGGCATGTTTTTCACCACAACCAATGCATCATCGATTCTTCCAGCTCTTCCCAACATATCCACCAAACAAGCATAATGCTCTAAACTTGGAGTGACCCCAAAATCCATTTCCATTCTATGAAACAATTTTTGCCCATCTTCTGTTAGCCCAGCATGGCTACAACCTGATAGCAGTGCAATAAATGTGACATCATCCGGCCTTATCCCACATGAAATCATCTCAATGAACAAATCCATCGCCACCCCCATATAACCATTGATTCCATATCCAGTTAACATGGTATTCCATGATGTCAAGTCTTTACTTCTCATCCCATCAAACAATCTCCTACCATAATCAAAAACTCCACATTTCACATACATATCCACAAGGGAATTTAGCAGTAGGACATCTGGCCTTCTCGCTGATTTAACAATTTACACATGTATCTCTTTTCCACTACAAAGCGCTGTCACGCGTGCACAAATCAGCAAAACTGTAGTTAGTGTAACCCAACTAAACCCCACTCCCTCTCTTTGCATCCTTCTAAACACATCAAGTGCCTCACCCAATTTATCTTCTTTGACAAAACCAGAAATCAAAGAATTCCAAGAAGCAATATTTCTTTCTGGCATTTGATCAAACACCTTCAAAACTTCATCAAAACATTCGCACTGTGTATACAACCTCAGCAGACTATTATTCACCACTTGATCAGGCCCTTCACTAGACTTTACCACTTGTGCATGAACTCCTCTACCAACCCACAATTCCCTCAAATCCGCACACGCTTTCAACGCTGTGGAGAACGCAAAATTACCCGGCTCCATACAATTCCACAACATCTCAACATAAACAAGCAAAGCCTCTCTCAAGAACCCATTTTTTGAATACCCAATTGCCATTGCCACCCAAACTGACTCCGGCACCCCTTCATTTTCAACCGCATTTTCAAAAATTATGCGTGCCTCATCAAGCTCGCCACATACAGAGAAAAGGGTAATTAGCTTGCTTTTTAAGTTATGATTTTCAAGAAGTTTTTCACTGTCTTCTTGTTTAAGGAGCTGTTTATATACTCTTTGTCCATGATGTAACGATTTTTGGGAAATACAAGAATGTAAGAGCTGACTGTAAGTCTCAGGATCAGTAAATTGGGACGGCGAGGATTCGATCAAACGAATCGCTTCGTCGAGATTGCCAGATTTTGTAAGAAACTTGAGGGTCTGATTGAGATTCCGAGGGTTTTTGGAGGGTGGTTTATGGGATTTAAGGCATGAAATGACAGTTAATTTAGTTGGGATTGAGGTGTTACTTACGACGGAAATGGCGGCAATCATTATCGGAAGCTGGTAGCTGTCGTTTTGCAATTTGGACCTCTAGTGTCTATGTAGTTTTTAGAGAGAGTGAGATCAAAGGGTAGGCTGGGCCACGAGTGGACGGGTTTGATTGAAAGCCGAGCCCAATAAGCCCTGAGTAATAAATTGGATTGATTAGTTCCAAGTGACCCTACGAGACCAGACCAGTCCAGATTTTATAACTGTGCAATAAAAACCTAAAAAATAAAAATAAAAATTGATTAAAATATGAGATTTATTTGTTATAATGATTTTTTATTTTTTATTTTTTGTCGAATTAAAATATTAATTTGACTTTTTCTTAAACCTAGATATACAATTTAACCATTTAAATTCTGAGATCTAAGCCAATATAATTAGAGTTTAGAGAAAAGCCAAGTGATATTTTTAAATGACAGCAGTCAGAAAGAGTCAAGGGACTGACTCACATACTCTGAAATATAAGGGACTAACTTATAACTTCAATCTAAATACAGGGACTACAGCATAATCCACTTCTAATCCATCCGTGATTTGCTCGGATTAAAATTTTGAGAAATTTATCTCAACTTTTAATATGAACATAAACTACTTGAACCAATGGGAAACCAGCATATGTTCCTGCAAATTTTAATTACAATTTATTTGATTTTCCTCGCTCATCTCTAGTAAGATGGCTCAAAAGCCATGAACATATATATATATATATATATATCACAGGTACACAGGTTTGCAATCAAGATCAATAGATTTCTTAATTGCATCCACCACAATTTGAGTCTTTCTACTGATTTCAGGCCATCTATTATCAGGCCGGAACTCGCATTTCTTAATGCCCTGCGCAAGTCTAGCAAGCTCCTGAACCATAAAAGCCTCTTGAGGAAGTTCATTATCCACCACAACTTTTTCAGTCTCCGCATTCCAGCCAGTCTGATCATCCATGAAAGTTGCAGGTGATGCCAAGTCAAAAAAAGCAGAGCCCTCTTGATAGGGAATGGCAAAATCCTTGAGATTCAAGGATCCTTTCGTACCGGTTATCGACAGGTCCATGGATGTGTAAGAGAAGAAAGAGCAGTGAATGACTGCGACTGTCTTGTGATCTTGAACGTAGTTTAAGCAGGCTGTGCATGATAAAACGATTCCAGCTGAGTTCCTGGTCACACCAGCTGGTAAAGCAGATACAACATTTGGTAATTCGTAGTTTTTTGCCCACAAGACTGCTCCAACGCAATACCAGCCCAAATCACCAAGCACACCCAGAGCATCCATATCTTGTTTCACTCTGATATTGTTCTCAAAAAACTCAGGAGGCATTTTAGCTGTTGATGTGCTATGAATCTGGTCAGTACCATGAACACAATTAGAGTCGAATATCTAGTTAACAACGACAAATGGAGGGATGAAATTGAAACCTAGGGGTACTTAGTTCTTAGTTTACACGTCGTTAAAGAATTATCTTACCTAAAAACTTAAACTGTTAGGTGAGATTACAGAATATGATTTATATTATTCTCTAATACACCTTCTCAAGTGAAAACTTTTTGAGCTTAAAACTTACATAGGTTTACACTATTTTGTGCTTGATTTTTATCAAATAGAATAAAATAATAAGATTTGAACTTGTGATCATCAGACCAACAAAACTCTGATACCTTGTTAAGGAACCATCTTACAACTTATGATTTTAGATAAGAACATACAGCAAACCCCAGACCTAATGTCAAACTTGTTGGGAAAAGTCACAGATCCTGTAGCTAAAAACTGGAATCTCTGAAGCATTTTCACTTCAAAAAAGAAATTGATCAAGAAAAAAGAAAGAGATGAACACAACTTACAAAGTCCACATGTCCAACAAGATTGGAGTCAAAGAGTAGCTCCTTCATCCTCATAGTTCTTGGATGATGCAACCACATTGATCCATCCAAGAACTGCACACCATTTGATACACAAGCTTCCAGAATCTTGTCCAAATCCCCCACATCGAGTGCGACTGGCTTCTCTAACAACACATGCTTCTTCTTTTGAGCAGCCAAGACTGTCCACTGAACATGAAGACTAGTAGGCAATGGCAAGTAAACAGCTTCGATGGATGGATCATCAAGTAACTCTTCATAGCTACCATAAATCTTGATTGTCTCTGGCAATCCATTTTGTATAGCAAATTGCTTGGCCTTTTCGAGGGAGCGACTAGCGATAGCATGAAGAATTGAATTGGGTGCTAAGTTTATGGCTCTTGCCAGTTTAATTGCTATTTTGGCGCAGCCTAGGATACCAAAATTTACTAGGTTTTCAGCCATGTGAGGTTTTATATTTGGATTTGGCTGGTGTTCGTCTTCGACAATTTCTTGGAGATGGATATTGCTGTGCTAGGAAATGACGTTTAGAGGAGAAGAAGTCGTGGCATGCTTTAGACCTTAGGTCTTTGGTAAGGCTGAAATTCTTCTCACAAGTGTGATTGACTGTCTGTTCAATTACTTTGAAAATTACGCCCAACTACTCCCAAAATCAACCCGTACTGAATATTTGTTTTTCATTATATTTTAAAAGTCTTTTAAAAAAAAAATTATTTTTTATTTTAAATTTTTAAAAACAATATTTGTAAATTATTTTAATATACTGATGTCAAAAGCCATTTTTTTAAATAAAATAATATTATTTATTATATATTTTAAACAAAAATACTTTTAAAAACAATCTTAACCATACTCTCAAACATATATATATAAACGTAGTTAAAATGTAATACGTAGTGAGAATTAGTAAATAGAGGCACTCCTATCATGTCATATGTTTTTTATTGTCAATTAAATTTAAAAATATAGTATCTTAATTTTCAATTAAATTTGAAAAATTATTGTGAATATTTTGTTGAGCATATACACACTTGTCTGTAAAATTAAATCAAAATTAATGGATATTATGTTAATGGGTATTTTTTTAATTAACTTTTATGTTAATCAATATTAAATGTCCTTTTCAAATAGTCTTAAAAATCATTTAGACACTTTATCACTTTAAATAAATAAATTCATTTTGATTCTACATCTAAGATTTAAACTATAGAAATCAAGGAACAATCTAGGTTTATTTAACAGCAAGATTAATCATTTTAAGTTTTCTAAGAAAAAAAATTATATTTAATGAATCATTATAGTTAGTTCAGGAATATATAAAAATATATATTCTTTGAAAATCTTAGGATTTTTTTGTAACTAGACTTCAAAATTTAATTTAGTCTAAGTTTATTTAACTAGATTGATTCCTGTATAAATTTTCAAAACAAATTATCATTATTGAATTCATAACTTATAAAATAAAATAAAAATAATTACAGTTAACAATTGTAACCTAGGGTTTGAGATACTTCTAGAATATGGAAAAGAAAAAACATTTTGCTAATGTTAGCAAAGCAAACTAGTCAATGTTTGTTTTTGTGATTCAATTTTTTTTTTTTTGAAATATCTTTTTTTATCATTTTAATATCTTGATATCAATAATAAAAATAATATTATTTTAATTTTTTTTAAAATACTTCTATCACAATTCAAAAAACCGTCTAAGTGTTCAGCAATAAAAAAAGAGAAAAAAAAAGTTAATCTCAATCTTCTTTTAACAGGACTGTCTGTCTCCCACAAGAAGCTAGTATCTTGATCAATTAAGATTCCTGATAGAATTCATGAAATTCGTTACCAAATCATCAGGACAAAAGCAAGCCCCAATTCTCTGAAAAGCCCTCTATTTTTTTCTAAATTTCCTAATTTGATCATCTCATTAACGCAAATGTTTTAGTTTAATCCCTGAAATCACTTTCTGCTAAATACAATAACCAACAAACTAAAACAAAACCTGAAAGCCCGCCTTTCCAGTTTCGGTGCTTCCCTTCCTTCTCTCCCTCTCAGAAGATTCACATCACCTCTTCTTTAAGAAACTCCCCGTTTTCAAGAATGGTAACCACCACTACAACATCAGCACCACCGCGTCGAGTTTCAGCTAGGGCGGTACCACCACGCTCCCTTCTGCCTTTGCGCTTTAAGGCCAAACTACTTCCAGGCCGAGGAAACCCGAATAAAGCAAGAAACTGGTCACCGCCATCACCATCAAGACTAGGACCATCATCATTGAGCTCACAGGAGTCACCATTACACTCAGTTGCTCCGCTGCCACGATCATCCCCGTGTTCAACCAGGGATTATCTCAGAAATAAAGCCATAAAAATCCTGGAGTCAGTAGATGCTTTACCTCTTACTTGTTTTCTTAATGAACTTAACTTCCCTGAAAATTCCATTGATTTAATGGATGCCCGAAAACTCTTGAATTACCTGAAAAAGAATTACCTTACTTCCTTCTGTCTCTGCCTTGTTTCTTACTTAAAATTTTGCGCCACTGAATTTGTGATTTGCAAGGAATATGCCTTTGATGTCCTATGCCAGATTCTTACAGAAAATGAGCATGATCTTTGGCAGGAAACCTCCTTCATGAATAAAGAACTCAAATCTGCACTTCTTGATTGTTTGAATACAGAGAGTTCAATAGAGATCTTGCATAAAATTAGCGATTTTGTAGCCACCATTGCTACTAAGGAAGTAAGACTTGGAAATGAATGGCCTGAGCTTCTTGAGTTTGTATATGAATCTATTAGTTCTGATTCTGATTCTGAAGAGAAAGTGAAGTGTGCGATTTCTTTGCTTTTTAAGTTGATCCCACAATGTGCTGTCGAAGATATGGTTATTAGTATTGATTCCTTTTATGAAAGCTTAGTGGATATATTTGATTCTGAAGAAATGAGTTTAGAGGTACAGGTTGAGGCAACTCTGGCCTCAATTCGTTTTCTTTGTCACTGGACGAATCGGTGGGACCATGATAGATATAGTACTGTCCTTTTAGTTGAAATAGTGTTGACCATTTCCACTTTGATCGAGCAAAGATCAGACAAAGATTTACAGGCGCTGGTCGATGAATTGACTGTGTTGGCGAAGGAGAAGCCATGGTCTTTGAGTAGCCAATTTGATTATCTGGTTCTGTCTGTGCTTAGAATCGCGGACGGAGTTGAACTTCAAGACAAAACAAAAATTATTGCACTAGAGTTTGTGGTTGCTTTAGCTGAAAAAAGGGTTGAGGGTCGACGGATGTTGCGAGGATCACAACTTATAATCCCAAAGGTGCTTGAAAAGATTTTGTTTCTGCTTGCAAATTTAGAAGATAACCCAGAAAGGGGAACTGCAGAGACTGACATCCAGAATCTGCCTGTGGTAAGGTGCTTGGCTAGAATTGCAGCTTCCTTAGGTGGGGAAGTTCTTGTGAATAATTTCAGCAAATTATTTGCTATTCATTTTGGTGCTGAAGATTGGCAGAGCCGCCATGCTGCTGTTCTTTTCCTTGGCATTGTTGCAGAGAAATGCTCAAAGCCAGAGGTCTCAGAACTTTTCCTCTTTTTCCATTCTATGTATTTTGTCAATTGGTTCTAGTTCTTGTGGCTTCATTAGATTTCAAAATCATTCCTGAGTTTCTATAATGCAGGAGTTGAAACAAGGCTGGAATCAAATGGCAGGAAGAATTATCAGAAGTGTCGACGAAGACATGCACCCTCATGTGCGTTGGGCAGCATTATATACAATAAAACAATTTTCCAAGCATTTGAAACCTGAATTTCAAGACAAGTATCATGAAAAGGTGATGCCTGTCTTAACCAAAGCCATGGATGATTTCAGTAATCCCCGTGTTCAGGTATTTTGATTCCTGAAAAGATGATTTCAGCAATCCTGACTTACTTTGTAACACCAGTAGCCTGTTACCATCTTTCATCCCTAGACGCTTTATATACTTGATTCTTCTGGTTTTACTAATTATTTCTCCAGGTGCAAGCTTATTTAGCGTTGTTCGACTTCACCTGGAACTGTTCTTCAAGTACTCTGAAACCTTACCTGAAGGAAATTGTCAACAAATTGCTCAAACAATTACAGGTATATTTCCTGCAATACAATTCATGCTAACTATGTATGTACTGTGTGCACCCTTGTTTATAATGCACTTAAACACTACTTTTTATAATGCAGAAAGTAAATCACATGGTCCAGGGTGAAACTTTAAGAGTATTGTCAGCAGTTGCTCATTCATCACGGGTACTACTTGATTATTGATATTCACTTAATCCAAGTTTTTGTTTTCTTAGATATATTCTACCTTCTTTTTTGACACTGCAGGATCACTTTGCAGAGTATTATAGCAGTGTCATGCCTTATCTTAAAGTTATAATGATGACTGCAAATGAAGAACTTGACCACAACCATCTTGCCGATTCCGTGGAGTGCATAACTATGGTTTGGTTGACTGTAGGAAAGGATAAGATCAGATCAGATATTGAAATGGTAATGGTCAATAACAATATTTATAGAAATTTAAATTGGTTGTGGTTGCTGTCAGAATAGACCTCCTGAAGTCATGAGTCCATAACTAAAACCAATTGGATTTATTTCTTAGTTGGAATGGCCAAATGATCTATAATTGTGAGATCATTGTTTTACTAACTGTTTATTATCTCATACAAGGTTGTGCAATTGCTCTTGTCTTTACAAGGATCAAAATTAGAGGAAAATGATCCAATGAGAAGTCAGCTGTTGCAAGTACGTCATTGCTACATTTCCAGATTATTTCAAACATAAAGGCAGCACTTCCCATTTATATCTGCTTTCTATCCAACACAAATCTATAACCATGTTGCAGGCATGGGCCAGACTCGGGAAATGCTTGGGACAAGAATTCAGACCTTATATGAGTGTTGCCATTCCGCTGTTGATTAAATCTGCTAAAATTGGATCATATGTCATTATACCTAAGAATCCTGACGAAGTAGACGAATCGGATGGCAGGTAGAAATATTTTGATAATACGTTATGATAACAATGACCGACATTAGGGTTTTTAGCCCTTTAATTTTGCTGAGGAATATATGATTTTTACAGTGTCAGGGCCCTGATTCTTGGAGATAGAAAGATTTGGATCAAAACTAAGGTCCTGGAGGAGAAACTCAAAGCTTGTGAAGGGCTGTATTTACTTGCTGATGAGTTGAAGGAAGGCCTTTCGGTATGGATCGAAAAGGTTGGTTATGTAACACTGCATATCATTCTCCTTTCTTGAATCTCTTCAAACAAGTTGGAAATAACTTACAATGCAATGATAAATAATAATGTGTAGGTTGCTCGGACTTTAGTTCCACGTCTCAAATTTGAACACAGTGAAGAAATCCGAAGAGTTGCTGCTTCAGGTATTTCTTGACAAAGAAAGCTGAATTCTCCAAGTTAAAACTAATGCTCAGGAGAGATTACAGATTCTCTGATAGCTTTTTATTTATTTTTCCATCTAAGTTTTTTATTTACTAGGAATGCTCATGATCGCGAAAATCACAGTTTTATTTTTGGTGCTTTGACACTAGCCATGCCGGTGCTATTAAAATCATCCAAAGTAGCAACACAAGAAGGGTATCTCGAGCGGTCTGCTGACGAATCTCCTTTTAAGAAGTTATGCTCTTATGTGGTACCAGCTCTGGTTAAAGCTCTAAGTAAGGTAATTTCTACTTGGAAATAAGCTTTTTTTCTCCTCTGGGTTCAAATAAATAACATTTAATTAAGCTGAGCTACTGTAATTCCTAACTTCTATTGGTATGTAGGAATCATTGCCTGAGATTGCGACAGTAATTTTGGACTCATTGGATGAATGCATGAAGGTCTGTCTCGCTTTGGACAAATATTTACTGCTTATATCTGTTTAAGATCCTACTCAAAATGAACATTAACCGCTATTCGAATTCATGTGTCACAGCAAAATGTTATATATTCTTAAATTACCAACCTGCATGCTCTTTTATCTTTCAGGTGTCTGAACATGTACTGGATGAAGACCAGACTGACCTGTTCTTAAAAACGATAATGAATGTTCTGCAAAAGATTTCATCTCTTTCAAGAAGCAGAGTTGGGGCTATTGAAGGAATAAATCAGACATTACCAGATGAGGAAAATGGGGAAGAACAGAAAGTTTATGAAAAAGTTTGCAGTTTTTGTTATCTTTAATTGGAGATGCCTTGCCACTTATTTCAAATTTATTATCTGTAGATGATCCTTGAAATGAGTTATGTTTCTTGCCTTCTGTTCATTTTAATGCAGGCAGCTGATTGTTTGACCACTTTCATCAGAACACACAAGAACACTTTCTCACCATTCATCGGCAAGCTTGCGCCATGCATAGAACTTATGTGGGTGAGTTTAAACATCCTTTTCTGCTCACATTCTGTGATTCCCTGGTGATAACCATAACCTTATAATTTCCAAAAATTCTTAAGTGGTCCATAAAACTGTCGCATGATGGCTGCTACTGGGCTACCCTGATGACTTTCCAATTCCCATCAAATTGTTTTCATTTCCCCCTGGTTCGTTGCCTTCAGGTAAAGGATAGAATAGTCGAAGAGCGAAGAACTGCCCTGCATGTATTTTGTGATGTTGCGAAGCAATTCCAAGAAGAAGCATTTAGGTAGACCACCTCTTTTTTATTGATTGAGCATGCTTTTATAATGTGCTTAATTCAATCTGATAAAACAGGCGGTACAAGATTAGTCTTCTATTTCTGTTTAAAGCATGCAAGGATGAGAATCCCGAAGTTCAAGAGGTTATCTCTCACTCATACCTGTGATATTGCAACACTTCTACGGTGCGTTTCTGACTCAGAAGACTATTTGTTTCAGGTAGCTGCGCAGGCAATTGGTACAGCGGCAGAGTTTGGTGGGTCTGTATTCAAGTCTTCTGTTAAAGGTTATTGCTTGTTATTCTGCTTTCTGCAACTGGAGTTAGTCCTGTGCTATCAGTTTCTGCAATAAATCACATAGTTTTTCTTTTGCAGGGTCTCTTTCTGCTTTGAATGCGGTTATGGGGCATCCTAAAGCATTGGAGATGGAATATGTAATGGCCCATGATACTGCTGTTTCTGCTCTAGGAAAAATCTTGGAGTTCCATCGTGAAAAACTCAAAGCGGAAAAGGTACATGTACTTTTCAGCTTGTATTTCCTTTTAGACTTACCTTTCGGACTGATGTAAGACTGTTCTAGAAGCAAAGCTAGGAATTGATTTTCCTTTTAGAAAGCATATTATGGCCATTCTGTGAAGTTGACTTCTGTATTTAACAGGTTTTGAGGATATGGTTAGGCCATTTGCCACTGAAAAATAATCTAGAGGAGGCCAAAGTTGTTCATCGGCAGCTATGCTCATTGGTTGAAGTGTAGGCCAGATTTTCATCACATGGTTGAAGTATTACTAGAGCCATTCAATTCAATTTTCCACTGATTTTCTTTACCCTGGTTATTTTCATGTTTCATCTCAGGTCGGATGTGGAACTTCTTGGCACCCAAAAGGCTTATCTTTCCGAAATTGTGGCTGTTTACGCCGAGGTGCATTCCATTGTTTGTTTAATTCAGCAAATTGCTTGATCATCTGTGAATTTCACTTATCATAGAATAAGTCCCTTTTCTTTTTCGACAGATCCTGTGGGCAGGTAAGAAATTAGCTACTGAGGAAACTGTAAACCAAATGATCAAGCAATTGAAACTTCACAGAAGGAGGTCACCCCATTCTACCTGGAGATCCATCATGCTCTCCTTGGAACTCCATCTGCAGAAGAAGTTGGAATCCATGTTGTCATCCTAGAATATTTCACTTTAAAACTTGTGTGCTAATCAACAAGTTTGCTCATTGCTGCATGTATATGAACTATTCATATGTGCATTCATCCTGTCACCCCTAACAGTTACTGTAAAACATAAATCGAAGGAATGAATCGCTCATTCAATCACTTGGTTGGGGAGACAAAATGAACAAATACAAATAAGACAGAAACATGTTTGGTTGGATTTGTAGTATGAAATCATGCCATGGATTCAAAGAATTATGCACTAGTATACTGGTTTCACCAGTAATCATTACAAGAACACGCACCTTCTTTAAAATGGTGGAAGCGGTTTGTATCTCTCAAAACAATGACCCTCCCAGTCACTCTTGAAACTATCTTGATCCAAGAGTGACAATCTACACAAACACGAAGGTTCTTTGTGATCCTAATTGGCATTCCAGCAGCAGTATATAAGAGAGAAAAAACAGTTGCTAAGCGCTCACTGTGCCCACACACCCACATTGCCTTTGTTTCTTCATTTACATCATGAAGCACCACATCTGTGTTGGTTACATAACCAACTTCTTCCATGGCTTCCCTCAATTTGTTCCATACCTTCTTATATTCATCAGAATTACGAAACTTGAAACCTCCACCAGCTACAAAAGTGTGGATTTTATTCTTTACCTGTACCCAACTACATCCAGCCTCTTTTCTGATTCTTCTTGTTTGCATCATCTCTCTAACCATATTTACAGAGTCCCACATCCCTGCATTTGCATAAATGTTTGAGAGCATCACATAGTTCCCAGGATTATATGGCTCGATCTCAAACAACCGCTTTGCAATAGCCTCTGCAAGAGGGACCTCACTATGGAGGCGGCATGAGTTGAGCAACGATCCCCATATGCTACCACTCGGCCTCATGGGCATGTTTTTCACCACCACCAATGCATCATCGATTCTTCCAGCTCTGCCTAACATATCCACCAAACAAGCATAATGCTCTAAACTTGGAGTGACCCCAAAATCCATTTCCATTCTATGAAACAATTTTTGCCCATCTTCTGTTAGCCC
This sequence comes from Salix caprea, assembly GCA_964035475.1. NCBI lineage: Eukaryota > Viridiplantae > Streptophyta > Magnoliopsida > Malpighiales > Salicaceae > Salix > Salix caprea. The sequence goes on along the minus strand of OZ037748.1, from coordinate 1,534,642 downwards.
AGCATGGCTACAACCTGATAGCAGTGCAATAAATGTGACATCATCCGGCCTTATCCCGCATGAAACCATCTCATTGAACAAATCCATCGCCACCCCCATATAACCATTGATTCCATATCCAGTCAACATGGTATTCCATGATGTCAAGTCTTTACTTCTCATCCCATCAAACAATCTCCTACCATAATCAAAAACTCCACATTTCACATACATATCCACAAGGGAATTTAGCAGTAGGACATCTGGCCTTCTCGCTGATTTAACAATTTGCACATGTATCTCTTTTCCACTACAAAGCGCTGTCACGCGTGCACAAATCGGCAAAATTGTAGTTAGTGTAACCCAACTAAACCCCACTCCCTCTCTTTGCATCCTTCTAAACACATCAAGTGCCTCACCCAATTTATCTTCTTTGACAAAACCAGAAATCAAAGAATTCCAAGAAGCAATATTTCTTTCTGGCATTTGATCAAACACCTTCAAAACTTCATCAAAACATTCGCACTGTGTATACAACCTCAGCAGACTATTATTCACCACTTGATCAGGCCCTTCACTAGACTTTACGACCTGTGCATGGACTCCTCTACCAACCCACAATTCCTTCAAATCCGCACACGCTTTCAACGCTGTGGAGAACGCAAAATTACCCGGCTCCATACAATTCCACAACATCTCAACATAAACAAGCAAAGCCTCTCTCAAGAACCCATTTTTTGAATACCCAATTGCCATTGCCACCCAAACTGACTCCGGCACCCCTTCATTTTCAACCGCATTTTCAAAAATTATGCGTGCCTCGTCAAGTTCGCCACATACAGAGAAAAGGGTGATTAGCTTGCTTTTTAAGTTATGATTTTCAAGAAGTGTTTCACTGTCTTCTTGTTTAAGGAGCTGTTTATATACTCTTTGTCCATGATGTAAAGATTTTCGGGAAATACAAGAGTGTAAGAGCTGGCTGTAAGTCTCAGGATCAGTAAATTTGGACGGCGAGGATTCGATCAAGCGAATCGCTTCGTCGAGATTGCCAGATTTTGTTAGAAACTTGAGGGTCTGATTGAGATTCCGAGGGTTTTTGGAGGGTGGTTTTTTGGATTTAAGGCATGAAATGACAGTAAAGTTAGTTGGGATTGAGGTGTTACTTACGACGGAAATGGCGGCAAGCATTATCGGAAGCTGGTAGCTGTCGTTTGGCAATTTGGACCTCTAGAGTGTCTATGTAGTTTGTAGAGAGAGTGAGATCAAAGGGTAGGCTGGGCCACGAGTGGACGGCTTTGATTGAAAGCCGAGCCCAATAAGCCCTGAGTTAGGGTAATAAACTGGATTGATTAGTTCCAAGTGACCCTACGAGACCAGACCAGTCCAGATTTTATAACCGTGCAATAAAAACCTAAAAAATAAAAATAAAAATTGATTAAAATATGAGATTTATTTGTTATAATGATTTTTTATTTTTTATTTTTTGTCGAATTAAAATATTTATTTGACTTTTTCTTAAACCTAAATATACAACTTAACCATTTAAATTCTGATATCTAAGCCAATATAATTAGAGTTTAGAGAAAAGCCAAGTGATATTTTTAAATGACAGCAATCAGAAAGAGTCAAGGGACTGACTCACATACTTTGAAATATAAGGGACGAACTTATAACTTCAATCTAAATACAGGGACTAAAGAATAATCCACTTCTAAACTTGTCGATTGTGAGACAGACCTTAATCTCTTAAAGAATCCCCATCCGTGATTTGCTCGGCTTAAAATTTTGAGAAGTTTATCTGAACTTTTAATATGAACTTAAAAATAAACTTAAACTACTTGAACCAATGGGAAACCAACATATGTTCCTGCAAATTTTAATTACAATTTATTTGATTGTTATAACTGGAGAGTACCATCTCTAGTAAGATGGCTCAAAAGCCATGAACATATATCACAGGTACACAGGTTTGCAATCAAGATCAATAGATTTCTTAATTGCATCCACCACAATTTGAGTCTTTCTACTGATTTCAGGCCATCTATTATCAGGCCGGAACTCGCATTTCTTAATGCCCTGCGCAAGTCTAGCAAGCTCCTGAACCATAAAAGCCTCTTGAGGAATTTGGTTATCCACCACAACTTTTTCAGTCTCCGCATTCCAGCCAGTCTGATCATCCATGAAAGTTGCAGGAGATGCCAAGTCAAAAAAAGCAGAGCCCTCTTGATAGGGAATGGCAAAATCCTTTCGTACCGGTTATCGACAGGTCCATGGATGTGTAAGAGAAGAAAGAGCAGTGAATGACTGCGACTGTCTTGTGATCTTGATCGTAGTTTAAGCAGGCTGTGCATGATAAAACGATTCCAGCTGAGTTCCTGGTCACACCAGCTGGTAAAGCAGATACAACATTTGGTAATTCGTAGTTTTTTGCCCACAAGACTGCTCCAACGCAATACCAGCCCAAATCACCAAGCACACCCAGAGCATCCATATCTTGTTTCACTCTGATATTGTTTTCAAAAAACTCAGGAGGCATTTTAGCTGTTGATGTGCTATGAATCTGGTCAGTTTCTGTGATAGCTTTTTATTTATTTTTCCATCTAAGTTTTTTATTTACTAGGAATGCTCATGATCGCGAAAATCACAGTTTTATTTTTGGTGCTTTGACACTAGCCATGCCGGTGCTATTAAAATCATCCAAAGTAGCATCACAAGAAGGGTATCTCGAGCGGTCTGCCGACGAATCTCCTTTTAAGAAGTTATGCTCTTATGTGGTACCAGCTCTGGTTAAAGCTCTAAGTAAGGTAATTTCTACTTGGAAATAAGCTTTTCTTCTGCTTTGGGTTCAAATAAATAACATTTAATTAAGTTAAGCTACTGTAATTCCTAACTTCTATTCGTATGTAGGAATCATTGCCTGAGATTGCGACAGTAATTTTGGACTCATTGGATGAATGCATGAAGGTCTGTCTCGCTTTGGACAAATATTTACTGCTTATATCTGTTTAAGATCCTCCTCAAAAGAACATTAACCTCTTTTTATTCTTTAGCCATATTTTGTTTTCCTCTATGTATCAGTCCAGGGTACTGATTCCGCTAGTCGAATTCATGTGTCACAGCAAAATGCTATATATTCTTAAATTACCAACCTGCATGCTCTTTTATCTTTCAGGTGTCTGAACATGTACTAGATGAAGACCAGACTGGCCTGTTCTTAAAAACGATAATGAATGTTCTGCAAAAGATTTCATCTCTTTCAAAAAGCAGAGTTGGGGCTGTTGAAGGAATAAATCAGACATTACCAGATGAGGAAAATGGGGAAGAACAGAAAGTTTATGACAAAGTTTGCAGTTTTTGTTATCTTTAATTGGAGATGCCTTGCCACTTATTTAAAATTTAATTATCTGGAGATGATCCTTGAAATGAGTTATGTTTCTTGCCTTCTGTTCATTTCAATGCAGGCAGCTGATTGTTTGACCACTTTCATCATAACACACAAGAACACTTTCTCACCATTCATCGGCAAGCTTGCGCCATGCATAGAGCTTATGTGGGTGAGTTTAAACATCCTTTTCTGCTCACATTCTGTGATTCCCTGGTGATAACCACAACCTTATAATTTCCAAAAATTGTTAAGTGGTCCATAATACTGTCGCATGATGGCTGCTACTGGGCTACCCTGATGACTTTCCAATTCCCATCAAATTGTTTTCATTTCCCCCTGGTTCGTTGCCTTCAGGTAAAGGATAGATCAGTCGAAGAGCGAAGAACTGCCCTGCATGTATTTTGTGATGTTGCGAAGCAATTCCAAGAAGAAGCATTTAGGTAGACCACCTCTTTTTTATTGATTGAGCATGCTTTTATAATGTGCTTAATTCAATCTGATAAAACAGGCGGTACAAGATTAGTCTTCTATTTCTGTTTAAAGCATGCAAGGATGAGAATCCCGAAGTTCAAGAGGTTTATCTCTCACTCATACCTGTGATATTGGAACACTTCTATGGTGCGTTTCTGACTCAGAAGACTATTTGTTTCAGGTAGCTGCCCAGGCAATTGGTACAGCGGCAGAGTTTGGTGGGTCTGTATTCAAGTCTTCTGTTAAAGGTTATTGCTTGTTATTCTGCTTTCTGCAACTGGAGTTAGTCCTGTGCTATCAGTTTCTGCAATAAATCACATAGTTTTTCTTTTGCAGGGTCTCTTTCTGCTTTGAATGCGGTTATGGGGCATCCTAAGGCATTGGAGATGGAATATGTAATGGCCCATGATACTGCTGTTTCTGCTCTAGGAAAAATCTTGGAGTTCCATCGTGAAAAACTCAAAGCGGAAAAGGTATATGTACTTTTCAGCTTGTACTTTTCAGCTTGTAAGTCTAGGAAAAATCTTAAACTTACCTTTCGGACTGATGCTCGACTGGAGAGTATGTTAGGCAGTAAAACTGTTCCCGAAGCAAAGCTAGGAATTGATTTTCCTTTTAGGAAGCATATTATGGCCATTCTGTGAAGTTGACTTCTGTATTTAACAGGTTTTGAGGATATGGTTAGGCCATTTGCCACTGAAAAATAATCTAGAGGAGGCCAAAGTTGTTCATCGGCAGCTATGCTCTTTGGTTGAAGTGTAGGCCAGATTTTCATCACATGGTTGAAGTTTTACTAGAACCATTCGATTCAATTTTCCACTGATTTTCTTTACCCTGGTTATTTTCATGTTTCATCTCAGGTCGGATGTGGAACTTCTTGGCACCCAAAAGGCTTATCTTTCCGAAATTGTGGCTGTTTATGCCGAGGTGCATTCCATTGTTTGTTTAATTCAGCAAATTGCTTGATCTTCTATGAATTTCACTTATCATAGAATAAGTCCCTTTTCTTTTTCGACAGATCCTGTGGGCAGGTAAGAAATTAGCTACTGAGGAAACTGTAAACCAAATGATCAAGCAATTGAAACTTCACAGAAGGAGGTCACCCTATTCTACCTGGAGATCCATCATGCTCTCCTTGGAACTCCATCTGCAGAAGAAGTTGGAATCCATGTTGACATCCTAGATTTCTATTTACAATAGGCAATGTTGTCTGTCCCACTTTAAAACTTGTGTGCTAATCAACAAGTTTGCTCATTGCTGCATGTATATGAACTATTCATATGTGCATTCATCCTGTCACCCCTAACAGTTCCTGTAAAACATAAATCGAAGGAATGAATCGCTCATTCAATCACTTGGTTGGGGAGACAAAATGAACAAATACAAATAAGACAGAAACATGTTTGGTTGGAGAGACAAATATAGAATAAATTAGTATATGAGACAGTTTTTGAGTGAGTTTTATTTTGAAAAGGCCTTCCTGTCTTGATTGTCTTCATCTTTTCTGTTCCGATACAGTAATCAAATGCTAACATATACTCATTCTGATATATACATATCTTTGTACAGGATCAACTTGTTTGTATGTTCTACCACCACCAAAATCTTTCATTTCCCGGTTAGCTCAATGTCAATCTATGTATCTTTTACCATAGTGACTAGATGATATAATTGAATCAACTTTGATTTACTTTCCTTGTTTTAAAAATGGAAGGCAGAGTAGGCTGTCGCAAATTCCTGGCAAGTCACATTGCACCTATAGCAGTATGCACACCCACAGCACCATAACTCTGCAGATTTTAGTACAAGTTACTGCTGTACTAAACCTTATTGGCCTAGCCAATAGATATACAGAGCAGAGAATATTTATTATTCTAAGTTTTCTCATATGACCACCTCATTAACGAATGTTTCTTTTGCTTTTGTTTCCAATTTCAGATCAGATGTGGAACTTCTTGGCTATTTTTTACAGAATTGTTGGTGTTGGTATCTCTTACAAAATTTCTATATGAATATAAGAAGCATTTTGGTAAAATTTAATCTCTTTTTTTCATTGAAATTCTTCTTAATTATGATATAATTAAGTTCCAATTGTTTACATTTCTTTCAATTCTACCCCTCAACTTATTATATATCTATTATTATTTTTCTTTTAATTCATTTCTTGAATTTAAATCTAATCCCAATTAATTTCGAGTTAAAAACTATGTTATCCTGAATATTTTTCATGATTTTATATTAAAAATTCATGACTTTTATTTTATTTAAATCCGTATGTGAATTCCTCCACTTTTATTTTCTTCATTTATTTAGTTTATAATATACACCTACACTTATTTTCCAGGATTTAAGTTGCCATTGCATGAAGTCTTTTGTAGTATGTATTTTCATACCCAATGTCTTCTCAATTCTTATCTAAATATGCCTAGAAAATATGGCATGGAAATTGACGAAGACAGTACACAAACAATACTTTCAATGTATCACACACACATACTCCAATAAAAAACAACCCACAATTCCCTCTCTCTCTCTCTCTCTCTCTCTCTCTCTCTCTCATGAAAGAGCCTACTAACTTTCTTGCAATTTTGACTGTCTTGGCCATCATAATGAATTTCTCTAATCTAATCATAATTCATAGCTATAAAACTCATCTAGAGAGGTGGCTCTATCAAAAATCATCGGTTTTCATATTTTTTTAATTTTTTAAACAGAATCATTTTGATTTTAAAAGCAATTAAAAAAATCAATTCATTGAACCTAAGCCAAATTATCATATTTGTAATCCATATTTTTGTATTAGAAAGCTACAATTTAATAACTTTGTTTATATATAGAATGTAAAGGGAAAACAAACATGTGAGGATATAATTGGAATGTTCAAAAGCTTGAATAAACTAAATAAGAAAAAAGTAAAAAGGTGTGGAACTGTAAGGAAAAGAAAACCCAGAATGCTCCACACACACACATTCAAGCCAGCTACTAGGCTTAATAAGACATGCATGCATGCACAATTGCACATGCATATAGTATCATAAACTCATCATAGCCTCATGATGGCTTACTTTGTCTTCACTTTCGTTTTCTTGTCAGCAAGAAAAGAGGGAAAGTTAAATAAAAAGAAAAAAAGAAAGCTTTGAGAGAAGGGAAGTACAGGGGGGCTTTTTCTTACTCTACTTTAATTCGTGTCTTTCTCCCTCTCTCTTACACAAGACTTAGAAGACCTGTGGTGGATCTTAGCTGATATAGTGGTAGTAGTTTTTTATTTTTTTTTAAAAAAGGGAATTTTCTCATCAATCATAAAGCAATCGATTACAAAATCATTTTCTCACCTCTCACATCAGACCATCGTTTCTGTTTCTGCCAAAAAAGTCCTGTATCCTTCTGCCTCCTTTGCATTTATTACTCTCTTTTCGAGGAATGGGCCATCTAGGGTTTACCCCTCCAACCCCCGCTTCTCTCTCTCTCTCCCCCAAACAAATTCATACTCAAATGTCAACTTCAAAGTGTACAACTTTTATCCGAGTGTCAATGTGTAATAAAATTAGTTCAATGAATATTTACTATGATTTCTTACAAGGATTAATGAGATTTTGACTATACAACATGAGGACCTTATACAGTGAAAGAGAGAGAACGATAAAGATTAAGAACGATAATTATCTGAAATGCTTGTGTATTATTGTTGTGCTCTTTATGTTGTGTTATCCGATAGATAATATAATATTAATATTTTTAATTATTTCATTGGTGATTCTATCGATGATAATTAAAAATTCTCTCCTTCACAAAAAAAAATAAAAAAAATCCTCCAAATATTACATACGATTCTCGTGTTAAATCAACAGTTGCAATGGAGAAGAGGAATGATTCTCATGTCTACGTTAAAATACCAATGAAACTAATTCATTAGCAGTACCATATGCAATGTTTCTAATGGATAATTGCAATGGATAGGGGGAGCATATCTTGTGTATACTGAAAAATACCAACATAATTAATTTGTTGGCAAGTCCATGTGCAATGTTCCCAATGATGTTGAACAGTTTCAATCCAAAAGATTTTACTTGTATTTTGTATCTATCCATCCTTCGTATACTTAACATAGTTGAACACATACGCAATTACATTAATAGTAATGTTGGAAACTATATATCTTTATCATTGAATAATAATTTTACATAATTGTCATTACATTGAAATCAATTTGAAACCCATACTGTTATATGTTATTTCGACTTATAACTAACAAGCTATGTCCATTAAAGACAATTTGAACCAATACTGTTATAAGTCCTTCTACCCTATCCATATACTTCAATATGAAACATGTGTCCATTAAAGAAATACCTATTGTACCACTTAACCTTTTGTTCAGGATCCAGACTTAGTAAAAACAAGGTATCATTAACATTTCTTTCTAGTTTATAAACTTGGTACATGATGTATACACATAAACAATTAAGGAAAAAATATGTAATCAAATTAAGTATGCCAAGAGATAAAAATAATTACAAAGTACTAACATGTGTTCTGAATCATATGAAAAATTGTTCATCTTGTAATAAAAAGATTTGAGACTTGGTCAGTTATGGGTTTTGGGACAGTAAAAATTGATGATGTTGTCTACGAGGAATTCAACAATATATCAGTTAAAGTCTAACTTCCATAAAAATATAAGGCAACCTTGAAATGCATATTCCAGCTCTAACTTTTTAGACTTAAGCTCTTGTGTGCCAAGGCCACAATTATTTATATGGAGGTTTACACATTCTTTTAGGGCTTCATATTTTCTTTCCAAATCTTAAAGTCTTGTCTATCTATATTTAATATTTCAATCTTGATAAGATAATTACATTAGTTACTCATAAACTTATTTTCAAATTCAAAAAGGTTCATTGACAAAAAAAACATTTTGATGGAAATTGATGAAGATTTTGATTGAATTAAAACTATTATCATAACAAGATTTGAAAGATATTAGTTTATGGGCTAAATTAAGAAAACTCCTAAAATTCAAGATGTTTAGTAGTTTTCCTTTATTTCATAAATAGATGAAGAACTATTTTCTTTCAATTCCAAATGGGCTTAATTAGCCTATAGCACAAACAAAGACCCAATAAGAGGTCCAACACAGAGCCTAAAGGATCAATGATATAGAGTTAAAATCAAGATCATTTTTAAAAGTAATTAATCACATGTAGTTTAGGTAATTAGGTAAAAATATTTTCTATTCAAAAATCAAATAATTGATTTTTTTTATGTAATATTATTAAAGTCATCGAAATATATTTATAAAAACATTATTTTGATGTTTTATATCTATGAAAACACTTGAAAAAAAAAAAACAATTTCCACCAAGTTCTAACACATATTTTTAATTGAATTGAATCATTCAAACTTTGGAGTTGAAACTAGGGTGACTTGCATAGATTGAGGGTACAACAAGGGAGAGAATAAGGCAGATTTGTACCACATTGTTTCCATTATATGCAATCTCTTGCATTATGTATTGTCATGCACAATGTCTTCTCAATTCTTATCTAAATAGGCCTAGAAAATATGGCATGGAAATTAACAAAGAAAATACGCAAACCATACTTTCGATGTATCATCTCATGATAACACTAAAAATTAACATAAATATGAAAATTTTAAAAAGGCCCACATTAGTATATGAGATAATGTATACGCCAATAAAGTAGTAATAATATAAATATAAAAGTATACAGGATTTACGCCAAGACATAACACCTTTCTTTAAATGTGGGGCAAACAATAAGGGGTTAGACACTTTCATGAAGGACATGGCCAGTCTCTCTCTTAAGGCTCCTTAACTACGACATGATGTGAAAGCTCGTCACACACACATAATCCAATACAAAACAACCCACAATTCTCTCTCTATATCCCTCTCTTTCTCTCTCTTCAATGAAGGAGCATACTAACTTTCTTGCAATTTGGACTGCCTTGTCCATCACAATGAATTTATTTAATCTAATCATAGTTCATAGCTATAAAACCCATCTAATCAGGTGGCTCTATCCAAATTATCGGTTCTCACATTTTTTTTTAATTTTTTAAACAATACCATTTTGATTTTAAAAGCAATTAAAATAAATCAATTCATTGAACCTTAGTAAAATTATCATATTTCTGATCCATATTTTTGTGTCATAAAGCTACAATTTAATAACTTTGTATATATATATATGTAAAGGAAAAACATTATATATATAGGCTTAATAAGACATGCATGCACAATTGCACATGCATATAATATCATAAACTCAGCATAGCCTCATGATGGCTTACTTTGTCTTCACTTTCGTTTTCTTGTCAGCAAGAAAAGAGGGAAAGTTAAATAAAAAGAAAAAAAGAAAGCTTTGAGAGAAGGGAAGTCAAGGGAGTCTTTTTCTTAATCTACTTTAATTCGTGTCTTTCTCCCTCTCTCTTACACAAGACTTGGAAGACCTGTGGCAATGGCTATGCAGGATCTTAGCTGATATAGTGGGAGTAGTTTTTTTTTTTTTTTTTTTAAAGGAATTTTCTCATCAATCATAAAGCAATCGATTACAAAATCATTTTCTCACCTCTCACATCAGACCATCGTTTCTGTTTCTGCCAAAAAAGTCCTGTATCCTTCTGCCTCCTTTGCATTTATTACTCTCTTTTCGAGGAATGGGCCATCTAGGGTTTACCCCTCCAACCCCCGCTTCTCTCTCTCTCTCTCTCTCTCTCTCCAAACAAATTCATATTCAAATGTCAACTTCAAAATGTACAGCTTTTTTCCGAGTGTCAATGTGTAATAAAATTAGTTCAATTAATATTTACTATGATTTCTTACAAGGATTAATGAGATTTTGACTATACAACATGAGCACTTAAGACATTATTGATTTGAATCAAATTTGATTTGGAACCACTTAAACGACAGCAAATAACTTTGAAATTTTAGCTAGATAACACAGCCATAATAATTATTACGACTATCTTTGCCTTTTGCTAAATTGATTGTATTTTAATGGAATCATCTCTATCCTTTTTAAAAAAAAACAATGTTAGTAACTTATAAAATTCTTTTTTTCTAGAGGTTGATGTGTTTGTTTTGTCTTTGTAACAAACAAATGCTAACACATGAGACATCAAAATTGCTGAGCAGAATAAACACATCGTATGCATTGTAAAGTAAAAAAAGGAAAAGGGATAAAAGATCAGGGGATTTGATACAAGATGTTTGTCAAAACACAAACACGTATAACTCATTCTTCTTTGAATTAGAGTGGGAAATAACTAGCCAGTGTCTGGTGTGCATTAAACTATAATGTATTGTCATGTCAAGAAATTTGAATATATATATATATATATATATATATATATATATAAATTGTTTGCCATAATTTATGGATATGTGTAATAATTCAGGTAATTTTCTCCTCTACTTTCACCCTCAAAATATTTGTTTGTCAAAAGGGTACGAATTATTGGAATTAAGTTTCTCAATTATGTCCCACCTCAAAATACTATAGCATGACTTCTCTTTTTCTCACTTTTTCTTTAATGAATGAACTATTTTTTGCCCCACATCCTACACTATTGGGGTTGGAACTAGTTCAATGACGCTATTGTAGCACAACAAAGATAGGGACATGCACAATTAGCGATAACTAGTACTATTAATAGACCGATTAACCCAAACTAATACATATCTTAAACAATTCCAATGCATATGTATGAATGATTTCATCGATATTAGCACCGAGAGAAGTTATTTTTAGAGGTTAGTTTGAGCAACTTTTCACATTATTACTCATAATCTTAATTCTATAGAGATGTGTAAGATGAAAGTTACTCTTGAACGTCTACTCTAAATAAAAATTAATAATCTACTAAATACATTATTAAATGGAAGTAAATTTTGATAGGAAAATATTTTGGGTTTTAAAACATTAAAAAAACTATATTCAATAAGTGCCAACAAGGTTTAGCTAAGTTTGTGATTTCCAAATTCAAGCCATTGATCATGTGGTCCTTACTTTTAATTAAAAGTATACATGAACATGTGATATGTCCTATACTTATACAAGAATTGATCAAACATACTATGAAGGTGATGGCATTGTTAATTATAAAAACGATTGTGTTTAATGATATGTGAATACCATGGATGAGAAATGTTCATCGTTAAAATAATTATCGATAATTTAATTTTTATCGGTGACTTTATTTGGCAGTGCTCTCATTGTCGAAAACACCGATTGTAATTCTATCGATGATGCTGTCATAATATACCATTAGTGATTCCATAATTAACATTCCACTAGCAATTCTATTGGTGTCATTTTGTCGGTATAACCATTGATAATTGTGGTATTTTAGGTGATTTCTTTTAAACTCTCTTAAAAATATCGACAAAATATTCTGTTAGTAGAGCCATCAATAAGAGTGATATTTTAAGTAATTTATGTCTAACTTTCTGGAAAATACCAACATAAATTCTCATTGATAAAGCCATCAATAAGAGTCACATTTTAAATAATTTCTGTACAACAACTCCATTAGTAAATCATTTAGGGATATGAAAGGTGATATGTATCCCAGCAAACAATTAGAATAAAGGAATTACCGTATGGATTTCACTGGTGCAATTCAATGCAAACTTCTAAATAATATCTTTTCTCTAAAGCTTAAATGTTAAAATAATTAATTAATCAACGGCAGTTCTCATGTCTCCAAGAAAGGTTGCAAGGGGGGCCAAAATTGAGGCTCAAATATTAAAATGAACTAACACCACCAACTGTGATCATAAATGAGATTTCTTTTTAAATAACTCCAAGTTACTGTAAAAGATATTCTAACTTGCAAACCCTTGTAGAATTATATTAATTAACATCAAGGGTATTTGACTTTGATCGTATTCAGATCTCTTTTTACCTGGATTTTGAAGATTTGTGCATTGTACCATAAAGGGTGATGGAGAAGCGGAGAAGAAAGGAAGATAAAATACAAAATATTATGGGGGGTGGGTACACGTACGTGCATTACTGCAAGAATATATATATATATATATATATATATATATATATATATATATATATATATATATATATATATATAATGGCACGTGAAAACAAATACTAAGGTCACGGGTTATACAGACATTTCTGCCCTGTTTTCTCTGATTTTTCTGATATATCCTTTCCTATTCTGTCTAAAATGAGAGAGTTCAAGTCTTCAAATTCCTCAGATTGTCCATTGGAGATTACTAGCAAGACAATCAGTCGATACCAAACAAAAAGATAAAGTTATATATATATTAAAAAAAACAAAAAGAAGAAGAAGAAGAAGAATTGTTTATTATTTTCTAAATATATATAACTGTACCAAACAGAAAATAATAGCAAGAGGGTTTGCAGGTTTGAGTTTTAATATATATTAGCAACAAGCATGTATGAGACATACTCATATATAAAATTACATGCCCTCGGTATCCTAATTATAATCCATGTAGTTAATTTCTGGCTTATCAAAAACAAAAAAAAAATAAAACAGCTGAAAGAATAATAATCGGATAGTGTATGTACCTAGAGAATCCAGTCCAAGTCTGAAAGGTTTTTGGCTAAGAATTATAAAAGTATTAAAAGGTATGTAACTATGCATGGTTATGATGTTTTCTCTATATATTACAAATATATATTGTTTTATTATTTAGGTTGGACGTCCTCGACAGAAATTGACAAATTAACTAAAGAAGGAATTGGTGAAGGATATTGCTAACACGTTGGCCTTGTAATTACTCTAATTATATACTTTTTTTATAAAAACAAAATCACACACTGCCAAATTAAATTAATTTGTAGTGAAATTGGATATAAAGATGTAGAGGCTTCCACCTAGATGTGGACTTATAACAACTATCTCTTCCTCACATGACAAACATACATAATTGTAAAGAACAACCATCCAAAACCTTGAGACATGGGTGCTAGCTAGATGATGGTAGGTTATTATATATATACACTGAGAAAGAAGACAATGGCATAGCAACTTTTAATGTCTCAGTCAAATAAGTCGGGTCCATGTTTTTCTAAAAATGAAAGTAAGGCTGGGTTGCACAATTCGTATTGTTTAGGGTATTGTTTAGGGTATGTTTGGCATCGCTTTACGGGAAAAGACACTGAAAATGTCCCTCCATGCAAGAGAGAGTGGGAAAGAAAGTGAGAGGAAGACATGGATAAACTTTAGGTAAAGGTGTTATCTTTACTTTTTTACATGCATATTGTGGTCACACTTTGATGAAAATGAAAGCATTACAAGCAAGTAAGCTTCAGCAATGGCGAAGGAAACATATTCAGAGAAGCATGGGCCTTCCCTAAAAGCTCTCTTGGGTTGTGGGGAATCATGAAAGTTGATATTGATTATTGATGATCGTATCATTTTTCTTTCCAACAATTTTCACAGTTGTTTTCCCTTACAGGGAGGGACACAAGTAGGACCGAAACCAAAAGCTTAAATATTCAGGTGTTTTTAGAGCTTTTACAGCTGGTCTCATCGTATGATGTTGGATTAGACTTATCTCTTCTCCATGTATATCACTGTTCTTCAGTGCAATTCCATTTAATGATGTGGGGTTGGTGTCCTTTTGTTATTGCTACTGTCATATATCTTTACTTTACCATTATGTACGGTTTGTCACATTAACTCATATCGATCAAAATGATATTATTTTAAAATTATTTATTAAAAACTACATTAAAACAACATTATATTATATATATATATATATATATATATATATATATATATATATTAAAAATATCTTTAGATATTGATTTGATTAATTTATGAAGTTAATCAGGTCATATCAAATCAATTTTCATCTAATTTATTGATCTCATTTAAGAGAAACAACAAAAATTTGGAAGGGGATTGAATATAACTCTAATTGAATGTGATTTGGTTCTAGTATTTATCAGGAATGTCAATCTCATTTCGTTTCAGCAGAAACATTTCATACTATTTAAAAAAATGAGATAAAATGACATTGTTTTTATCTCGGGTTAAATTCCGGTGCATTCCGGATTTTTCAGCCAAATTCCAGCAGAAACGCGCCTGAATTATTTCGCTCATGCCATTTCGGCCAAATAATATTTTTTTTTAAATAATGAATAATTTTACAATATCAATCATATCTTTTAATTCGGCAGTTAGATTAAGATGAAATTTTACGAAGAGTCTCTTGATATATATGAATTACATGAAGTAAAAATATAAGTGATAATATTTGCTAGCTAGTTTCATGATATCTTAATTATTAGAAATAAAAAACTGGTATGTCCACGAGGAGTAGATGTAGAGAGAGGAGTCAAAGGAGGATATATGGGCAGAATCAGTGGAGTCTTTCATTCTCCAATATATTCTTTGCATTATTTTTTAGAAGGATTAGAATGATCATGCTTATTGGATTTGCCCACACATGTGGGTATTTTGTAATGAATGTTTATGTACTTATTGTAAAAAAATAATCATTTGTTTTTATTAAAAACTCAATTTCAACTACATCTTTAATAAAATATTAAAAATAGCAGATGTTTGTAGGTAATTTCTAAAGTGGTGTCTGGAAATATTTAAATTCTAATTTAAAGATAGATTTGTTAAAATTAACTCAGCCTAGCCTGTAAACTCAGAAAAAATCGACTTAATAAAACTCAGACAACTTAATAAATTACCCTGTGACTCGATCAACTCGTGACCCGGTCAAGATCCATAATATGATATCATTTTATCTATTTTAAATAAATAAAATCATATCATATTATAGATTTTTTTTACAAAAAATATATTAAAATAATAGTATTTTGAATTGATTCGTATATTTGTCCAACCCATGACCCGACCCGTAGGGTAGATCATCAGCTACGTCGTCATGGTCCAAATAACATTGCTTAACACAAACAAATACACTTCAAAACTGCTCCTGTAAAAATTAAGAACCCTAACAATCACATTTAATGCTGATAAATGTACCTAACTCCAAATTCCAACCCCCTTCGTAAAAATTACACATTCCTTCATGCCAAGCACCACCTCGATTTATTGTCTAGCGATGAGCCACAAATGTAGCTAGCCGCATTAATTGTGGGCACACCACATGCAGAATAGATAAGTGGTAATAGCATATATTTTGAGATTCTACATAACATAGACCTCGATGATATCTCCTACCTCACATGGTCTCCGGGAATCTAGCTTCTCAATCTTAGCTTCAAAACTCCTGCATAATACAAGCAAAAACCAAAAACAGCAAAGAAAACAAACGCACGAGAAAGGACCAAGTCCTTGCCCTATCATTATTCAACTCCCTTTCCCCCCTCACATTCCTATGTTGCAACTCAAATCTCTCTCCCTGAAAACAATATCCCAAGAATATTTTGCATTTTATCTTCCTTTTGACTCGAAACACTAACATTACTTCAATTATTGCTTCAAAGTTCAAGAACCCACAATGGGACAAACGTGGAAAGCACGCAATAGGCGCTCGATGTTTGTTTGAAGTGCCCTTTTGCTTGCTTTGATTCTATCTTTCGAGCCCTTTTCCTTAACACTTGTGGCTCCCAACTTCCCAATTGATCCTTAGTGAAACGTCTCTTTTCTTTGATTTGTGTTATTAAAATTTAATTTCTTCTACTCTTGATGTCTAACATGAGGGGATTAATATGATAATTATCAGACGAATACTGAAAGAAATACTCGTTGGTAAATACCGACAGAAATAATGACGAAAACATTCCGACAATGATATTATAAGCCAAATACCGACATAGTTAAATTGAATTAGCTGATTTTCTGGTAGTGTAAATTCATCCATTTTACAAAAACTATTTTGAGGAGAGCAAATTAATTATGATGATATTAAGTGATATATCATTTTTACAGTAGGTTTGGGATTGTTCTTTCATGCAATTGTACGCTCCATCACTATTTTGTACCGCAAAAGGAAGGACTGTTTCATTTAAGTGGTGCAGCTATAAAGGATGAAGTTCACTGGCAGCTTTTATCAATCACTGCCTTTTAATTTCCATAGAGCATTCAATTTTTCTATCTTGAATTTGGACCACATCCACACACATGATAGTACTAAACAATTTAAATAATGCGCCCAAACATTCTGTTTTCTTTTCCAAAACAAAAAATGTTCAATATTTTGTTTTCACTAAATCTAAAATATTTAAACAAACTAGATGATGCACTTCGTTGTTATAAGACCTAACTCGACCTTTAACTCGATCTAAGCTGTGGATCGTGGGTTGGACAACTCAATTCCTGGGTCAACAAATTGACCCGAGTTTTGATTTTTTTTTAAATTAATTAATACAAGTTTTTTTTGTTTTTTATTTATTTTGTAGATGTTTAATGGATATCATATTGATATACATGTATCGATATTATTTCAAGAGTTATTGTCAAGGAGAGATTTTTTTATAATAAACATCACACTTTTTTAAAGTTTAAATTTAATTGATAAATATCTGATTCAATACCAGTGAATTACTCTAATTTAGCTTCAAATTGTGGGAAGTTCTTGGGAATATTGCAAGACAGTCTCGTAGACATAACGTGATGGTAAAGAATTTTTGATTTACACGGTAAATTTCAGATTTGATTTTACTCGTTTACCTGGATTTATAAGTTACGCCTTTCGCAAAAAAAAAAATGCAAAACAACCCAAATTAAAAATATTTTTGAAAGTAAAAAGAAAAGGATAGTAAAGTTATGGTCTAAAAATTGCAGATGAATTGGGTTACAAGTCATTAAACAAGGCTGGCTTTATATTATTGGATTTGACATTTGTCTATTATGGAGCAAGAATGACCTGACATTTATGATACATCAATGTCTGTGTACGTTGTGGAGAATGGCATGTTGTCAAGAATTTTGGATCATTAACAGCTCTCCATAGTTGACTCTAAGCAAGCTTCTGCCCAAGTACTGCACCGTCCGTTTCTTTAGCCTGCAGATGCAGTATCATCACATGAATTTTACTTTCGAAAAATCAACCCGGCAGCAACATGGCCCTTTTCAAGTCCCTCCCCGATATATTAATTCCACTCTTCAATGCGACAGAAATCAGAATCAAAAGTACCTCCATCGCTAAGAACTCTGTTTTGTATATTGTTTTTTTAAGAGTTAGATAACAAAAAATATTTTCTATTTTCAACAAAACACCTAAAGAATACCCCAAACACCTAACTAAACCTGTTTATACTTTCAAATAACTTGAAAAAAAAAAACGAAATTCATAACTCCTTGATGTCCCAAGAATTTTAAAGTGAAAGAACATCTTAATAAGACTTTATAAATGGAGCTGAGATCAAAATTGATTGTTTTCTTGGTAGAAAATGGGGTCAAGTGAGATTTTATTTCTCTACCGCTAGAATATAATAACTCTTTCTCTTCTCTTGACTGAAAAAATAAAGAAAATAAACTCTTGTAAAAGAATTAAAATTTAAAAAAAAACTACTGGGACTGAAAAGTTGTCATTTGGATAGTAGGAGGACCAATGTAAACTTTTTATGAGAATTTTGAAAAAACCACCTAGTTTCTTCATCGTCTTGACTTTGCGTACACTTATCTCTTCCACGCGATTACACTTTTATCATGGGACGGATATGAAATAAGGAGGATGTTTTTGTGTTTCAAAAGTAATTTTTTTTTAAAATAATTTTTTTATTTTTTTTATTTTAAATTAAAAAATTAGTGTTTTTAGATCATTTTTATGTTTTTATATCAAAAATAATTTTAAAAAATAAAAAAATATTATTTTAATGTATTTTTGAAAGAAAAACACCTTCAAAAACAACCTCAACCACACTTTCAAAGAACACTTAATATAACTAAATTTTTTAGTATAGAGTTGTTGGGAAAATGTAATTAATCCCTCCCCAAATTCATATAAATATTGTGGAGAAGAAATAAATCTACCAACCTGATTTTACCGAAAAATAAAACAAAAAAGCTTAACTTTAATTGTTTGAGTTAAATATGACCTGAATTTTTAGCTGATGGATACTTAAATCTTATTCTCTCTGTATCTCATGAATTAAGACTTCGATTTCTTCGGTGAATCATGAGTGAGTTAAAGCTTTGCTCACCAACTTTGTCCGTACCATTAAACATATCTCGGCGATAGACCGCTGTATCCCTTCAATTATTTTGCCGATCCAACTCTAAATTTAAAAAGGTTTTGGCTTCAACATTTATATCAGGATTTTTTTTTAAAATTCTACTATCAATATCTTTTCTTCTCACGTATTGAAGAGTAGGAACGGATTGTTAGAAGTTAGATAGTATGGTACAGATCTAAAGCACCAGAATGTTAGCATGCCTAATCAGCACCAATAATTGTAAGTGCATGTCGGTTTATGTCACATTTTCATGAATTTAAGTGTTTAAGAGTATAATTGTATTTTTTAAAAAATATTTTTCATTCAGAAATATATCAAAATTATATATTTTTTATTTTTTAAAAATCATTTTTGACATCAGCGTATTAAAATGATTTAAAAACATGAATTTTTTTAAATTATTTTTAAAAACAAAAATAAAAAATTTCAAATTATTTTTAAAACGTTTTTAAAACACAATCACAAACACCCTTTGCTTCGATTACTTTCTCTTAGAAAGAGAATGTTAGAAGCAATGAGAAATTTATCATTCCGTCCCAGCAAGCAAGGTGTCTTCCCGATCGATGGTGACATCTTATGTGTATGATCCTTGTGGTTTTGGCACGCTTAGTGCCTCTTGATTGAAAAATCATACTTAGCTCAATGATTTTTATCGACAATATTGCAAATTCACACAAGGAAATCGAGCACAATCAATAAAATTTCAAATCACACGTAAACATGATCTAATCCAGACGAACTATTACATAATTAAAGTTTTTTATTTAGTTAGTATTTCAGAATAAATAAATATAGAATATTTAAAGTAACAGAGATAAAAACATAAAATAAATACATTATTTTAAAATAAAAATAAGAACATATATACATTATTTACTAATTCGCGTCTTCTATGTCGAAATGATCGTAGAGGTATTCCTATCTCAATGCACATAAATCCATCACTTTTCGACAAATAAGTAACAAGTTTGAGACTTAAAACCTTGGAATAACAAATTATTTTGTTAAATATTAAATAAACACTACATGTGCACTCCTTTGGTAAGGGTTTGTTCAAGTTTCTATAAATAGTTGCGTATGTGCACTCTTTTGTTTCGGGTTTTTTTGAATTTTCAAAATTTTATATATTTTTTTTCTTTTTTTGGTTAAAATATCTCCATCAATAGCTAATTAAACCCTCAAATATACTAATTAAAATGATTTAAGAAACTGAAAATCATAGTAAACAGAAATCCCCCATTACTTTTCATATTTAAGGGATGGAAATGGATAGATTCAAAAAGTACAGTAGCTAGAACAGAAAATCCAAGCAAGGTATAAGCAATGAGGATCATTTAACTTTAATCTTCGTCTCTTACCTTTCTCTTGGAAAAATAAATAAAAATAAAATAAGGGGAGCTGCAAGAGTGGGACCCAAGTTATCAAATGCCTGTCCATTGATGGTGAATGATCATCATTTTGTATGGTATAGAGCTGTACCAAAAATCAAATATTAAGTGTAATGTCACACACAGGCTATTCCATATTCTCCACCATACATTCTTGTCAAAACTGACTACCCATTAATGACATACATGTGGGATATATATTTTTCTGCTCAGATAATGATATATCCCTATGATAATATATATATATATATATATATATATATATGTGGGATTTCTTAATAAGTGTTGTGTTGTCAAAATTCAAGTCTTAACAGTATCCTAAGGTTTCTTGGGGTCCATTTCCAGCCATTCCATGAAGACATGAGGTCCATTTCAACCTTTTGTATAGCAGCAGTAGAGTATATTTAAGGGTTTATTTTTATTTTTTTATCCCATCTGTGTTTGTAGGGAAAGATAGATAGATAGAGATAGAGATAGAGAGAGAGAGAGAGAGAGAGAGTCTGATGTTACATTAGTCCTTGCACTTTCATTTTCATGTCATTTTGGTCCCTCACTCTTATTTCTCGCAATTGAATCCTCTTGCTCTCTATTTTGTCCTTTCGTTGATAAAAGCGTCATTTCTTTCACTTAATAGTAGGATTAGTTGCCTGCTCGATGTACTACTTAATGTTTCACGCTTCAAGTGATGAGTACTTTAACATCAGCATTGTCGTAAGGACCAAATTGAAAAAATAAAGAGCAGAAGAATAACGTTGTTCGAGTAAGAGACTCGGATTCAAAATCATTTGGAATAGAGGGACCAAACGTATCATCAACTCAACAAAAGACAAGAGATGGAAGGATTCCCAGGCGTGCTCAGAATGTAGCTGGGATTGAAGGTGGATCGATTGAGAATCTTGAGTTGACAAGTTCTTCCTCGTGACTTTATTTTTAAAACTAGCTGTCTCCCCATGAATCATGTTTAGGAATAAACAAAACTAATTAAGGATCCAGACGAACCTTTATCACTAGTCTTGATTTGGCTAGCATTGTTTCTCAATTATGGAGGAGACCGAAGATGAAATATAATGAATAAACTGATTTTTTTCTATAAATAAATGAGGAAAAATAATAGCAAGAAGACACAAAACGTGCAACATTAGTTTTTTCCTCTCGGCATATTTCACTAGAAGGCTGCAAAAATGATAATTATCTCGCTCACACATATAAATAATGGATCGAAAATTAAAAACAAAAACAAAAAAAAAAGTTGGATTTAGAGGGCTATAATGAAACTTATTTGCTTAGAGGATGATTGTGTAAGAAAGTTCCATTCATAATAACTTTGAAGAATTTTTATATATTTACAGAAGGTAGCCACGGCCTCGCCGGTTGCTTCTCTCAGCCAATTTGGGATTTACATGCATAAATAAGAGAAAATGGCATTGACTTTAATTTTCAAAGTTAATTAACCTTGAAGAATTACTAAAATAAAGGATTCAGTCACATTGAATTTAAATTATTTTTATTAGAATCTTAAGGATATGGGTATGCTTGAAATAGTTTTCGAGAATCGAATTTAGAATCTATTTGGTCCCTTACTTTTCTAGAAATTGTTATTTTTTTTAAAATATTTTAAAAGTATGTAGTTATAATTTAAAAAAAAAGAGGCTACTTATTTTATTTAAATGATACAAATAACCTTAAATGTTTTTAAAGCAAACTTCAATAGATTTTTTTTACTCTTGAAAATTAACTGATATTTAATTACACAGATAATAATACCAAATATTTTAAAATTAACTTCTCATATATTTTATTTTAACTAATATTTTATATTTAGATGACTGTTTTTTTTTTTTAATCATTTTTGTGTTTTTTAAAATCATTTCTTAGGTAATTCATTTAGTTTTTTTTAGAAATAATATTTAATTTATTAAAGAAGATCTTTAATATAAATTTTCCTTAATAATGATTTTAATTGAAATATTTTTATGGATCACGCATTACAGCGGCTCATTAATTATTAGATAATTTGATGTATTTAATCTCATATCACATCACAGTATGCTTATGAAACATAACACGAACCAAACACACTGTTAAATAACCATCTCACCTAAAAGCTTAAGCTCTTAGGTGAGGCCTCATAATATGATTTATATTATTCTCTAACACACCCCTAAAGTGAAAGCCCTTTGGGCTTGAAACTTGCACACAGGTCCATTCTACCTTGTGTTTGATTTTTATCAAATATATTGGGGGTGGTGAGATTCGAACTCGTGACCGCTAGGTCAATAAGGCTCTGATACCATGTTAAGGAACCATCTCACCTGAAAGCTTAAGCTTATAGGTAATGTCCCATAATATGATTTATATTATTCTCTAACACACACTATCTTAATCTCCGTATAATCGGGTCTTAAGTAGACTTTTTTTAAAAAGATCATACGACTGATATCTTCTATAATCTGAATTTTGAATGTTAATACACAGAACAAACACAAAATCTATAGCAATACAGGACACAGAAACACTAAATCAGGTGCTGCATTGGGCATAATATATACCGTTGATGTAGAATGTGGGAGGTTCTCTTAAGAACTGCTGATGACATCAAATTCTTGGTCATTTTCGGCCTGGCTTCTCTTTTTCTGGTCTTTGCATTCAATGCACCATCCAAACACCACCTATGAATTAGTGTTTTTGTCCTCGGTAATATTGGAGATAGAAGCAAACAGTAGAGCTACAGCATTAGAAAATTCACACCTAATTAAGAGGGGCGCCTGCCTCCCTAGACCAGATTTTTTTTATCTCCAGCAAAAACTTGGCATTAAATGAAAGAGAATAAACAAATAGGGCCAGTGCTCTCCATGATAATTAAAATTAAGAGAGTTAACAATCCCATAATTATAAATTGAGCCTTGATTTAGCCTAGGGTTTTGTGAAACCATAGCAAATATATCTATATATAGTCAATGAACTAGCTAGCTAGAGGAGTTATATTATATATGGTACGTGTATAGTTCATGTGGATGACATAATAATAAAAACCCACAAACTATGCCAGGAGACAAGGTTGTTGAAAGATTATTATTAGAAGGGGAATATTTGGGAGAATGAAAGGGAATTAGAAGGTAATGTAGAATTAGGGTTTACGATGTATCCACATGAAAGCAAACAAACAACCCTTTATGTGGGTCTCTTATTACATATATTAAAAAAAGGTCATTGGGTCTACCCCTATAATACAAAAAATATATGTATTATATATGTAAAATTGGGTCTAATAATGATCTGAATTCTTGAATTTCCATAAAATAAAATAAATATATATATATTTTTTAGTATATAATGTACATACTTTATTGCCAACCAAACCCATTTAAGCATATATATGACAACCCTTCAATATTATTATTTAAGTTTTGCTAAAAAACAATCTTCAAAATAATAAATATGTTGCACAATTTCCATCCAAAGCCATTTTAGCATAGAAATAATACCATAAAATATCTTTAAATTCAAGCCAAAAATTAAAAAAAAAAAGTCTTGGAAATTAGAATATATGTTGCATGGAGAGAGAGAGGGGGGGACGGGGGAGAAAGGCGAAGAGTGTGGGGGAGAAGGAATCCTACAAGGAAGAGTCTTTCTCTTTCTAACATTTGTTATCCCGTTCTCTACGGGGAAGGAAAAACATGGTGATGCAATTTTTTTCATTTTTTTAAGGGTTATCTATTTATATTTTATATTTTTATATTTAGAGATTGGGTTTTGACTAGATAGAGAAAGTCCTCGTGTTCTTCTTCTTCATCTTCTCTCTAGTGTCATTTTCCAAGATATACTCTCGAGGTGTGCAAACCAAAACCCAAATCCTCTCTCTCTATGGCTATCCTTCCTTTCCTTTCAATGCACTTTCAAGATTTCAATTCTTTTATATATAACTTTAATATATAGTAGTTAATTATTTTTATTTTCCTTCTTCTTCTTCTTCTTTTCCTAACAACACACATCCCTCTCTCTCGCTCGCTCTTGTTTTTTTATCTACCTTTCAAACACTCTCTTTCTTGAGCATGTTGGTTTGTTGATGAAGATTTAAAGAGTCTTCTCTTTGCTTCACACCCAACTCTTTCTCCCTTTAAGTCTTTAAAGTATGTATCAATGGTGTGTTCTTTCCAAGCTTTTCATCTGTTCTTTTGTGAAAGCTAGCTAGTTAGCCATATCTATCTCTCTTTAGCTAGCTCTCACATATATTTTCAAGGAGAAGGAAGAGGGAAAAAAGGGTTGAAGACCCACTTGGCCGATTCATTTTACTTGCGCTTTTTTATCAGATTAGTTTATAGCCGGAGAAAAGGTCAGTAAGTTGTAAAGAAAATGCCCTTGGAAGGAGTTTTCATTGAACCCTCTTCAAACCCAGTTCCTGATCTTTCTCTACACATTAGTCCTCCAAATATTTCCTCTCCGTCCTCCATATGTAACAACAACAGTAACATTAGGGATAAACTTGATGCAAGCTTCAATCTTTTGGGCAGACAAGAAGCCATCCGTAAGTCCAACACTGTTAGCTCAATGAGAAGTGATTCTCAAGCTTATATCGAGCTATCTCTAGCACATCCAGCTACTGGACTTGATGAAGAAAGTAGAAGAAATCTATCAAGCGCTAGAGTTGAAGAGCTACCTCACAACCCTTATCGTCAAAAAAGTCACCACCATCAACATCTTCACCGTTCTAATGGTACTACTCATCACTTGAATCATATCAATCATGGGGTTTCTTTGCTTGAAGTATCAGATAGTTTGAGGCCAATTAAAGGGATTCCAGTTTATCACAATCGTTCATTTCCTTTTATGCCTTTAGAACATTCATCAAGAGAGAATAAAGATCCCAAGAGGGGCTTT
Source organism: Salix caprea (assembly GCA_964035475.1). Lineage (NCBI taxonomy): Eukaryota > Viridiplantae > Streptophyta > Magnoliopsida > Malpighiales > Salicaceae > Salix > Salix caprea. Next base: position 1,509,355 of record OZ037748.1, on the reverse strand, counting down.
TACCAAATGCCTTATCCTTCTTCCTCTTTGTGCTCTCCTTCTGTCAATCCTCACTCTTCTTCATCCACTTCTTCACCTTATAGTATTGGAGGAGGAGGTCTAGATCCCATGTCCATGTTAAACTCATCGGGGCCTAATCAAGCTTTGCCAGGTCCTTACAGTAGATTAGCACCTGCAACGAGATTTAATGGGCTATCAATGGATGCTTTCAAATCCCACCATTTGCACCACCACCATAATCAATATGGAGTTGGATCTACAGAGGGTTCTCCCCATGGGTTGATCAGATCAAGATTCTTGCCAAAACTTCCAACAAAGAGGAGCATGAGGGCACCAAGAATGAGATGGACCAGCACTCTTCATGCTAGATTTGTTCACGCTGTTGAACTTCTTGGAGGACATGAAAGTAAGAAAATCAAAATTTTCCTGTCCTCTTTTCCTCTTTTTTTTTTCTACAATAATTTGTGTGTGAACGATTGGTTTTTGAGTTTTGGACATTTCTTAATGTTTTGTCATGTTTTGTTTTGACTTTTAGCACTTATTTTTTTTTTTTCACTGATTGGCTTGTTGTTAATAGGAGCTACTCCCAAGTCAGTTCTTGAACTCATGGATGTCAAAGATCTCACATTAGCTCATGTCAAGAGCCATTTACAGGTGATTAAACTGCAAAACAAACAAATGAATCAACAATCTCTCTCTCTCTCTCTCTCTCTCTCCCCCCCTTTTCCCTCTCTCCCTCTAGAGTCTTGAATGTGAGGATAGAGGTGTGGAAGGTGTATCCCACAGGCACAGTAGCCAAAGAAGGCAGTGAATGGGCGAAGTAAAGAATAATAGAGAAAGGCAAGGAGCCTGAGAAACTTCTGAAAGGTCTCGGGCAGACAAGTTTCTGCTTTCAAAGAAAAAAGAAAACAGAGAGAGAGAATGATACCAGACAAAAGTAGTCATCATTTCTCAATAATACACTCTCTCATTACTATACAACCTAATCAAACATCAACCTCGTGATTAATGAATCGATCCAAGACAAGCACAGAAGCCCACACACACATGTACACACACATATATATATATATATATATAGAGAGAGAGAGAGAGAGAGAGAAAAGGAGCTAGAGATTCATCATATATATATATATAAGAATTTTGAAAAGTGTTTTTCATTTTCTTTTTTGTCTTATATTTTGTTTATCTCTTTCTTTGAATGGTCTTCGTTTTACTACCTATGGATTCCCGTTGGACTTTGCAGATGTATAGAACTGTTAAGACCACTGACAAGCCTGCAGCCTCTTCAGGTAATTCGTATTGCTTAGTCTTCAACTTTTTATTTGTTTGAGGTGTTAGTCCTTCTCTGTTATTAGGTGTTATTTTTAGCTTTTTACTGCCCCAATTTGGATAACTTTGTAACCCAAGTGATTATTTCAGTATATCATGTTAACCACTAAACCCTATTAATAAAAGTTTTTGTTATCCCTTAAGCACAAGTACCATACACATAACGCATGGATGCATGTACTCACACATCTAACACATGCATGCATTCAAGAACATTGTGTATTTTTTTTCCGTGTCTGTATAAAAATGCGTGTGCATATTTTTGGCGGGTATGTGTATTGATTTGTTGGAGGGCCAACAGATGGATCTGGAGAAGAAGATATGTCTCCAATTGGCAGTTTCAGTACTGCAAATGAGCGAGGTGGACTGCAAAGAGTAGTGCAACCAGATGGGCCAATAGTACAACTAGACGTCGACTACCCTCCATCAACTACTTCTGCTGCTACCACTCTTTGGAGTAACTCTTCGAGGTACCTCTTTCTCTCTTTTGTGCGACTCTCTTCAATGTTTTTCTGGAGCACAATTGGCATCCATGCTAGACATCAGAAAACATTATATATAGACACACTCACGTTGTACTCGATCAACTTAGAAATCCAAAACTCACTCACGTTCACGCCAGTTTTTTGAGGAATAAAAAGAGTTCTTCAATTGCATGTAGGCAGGCAGCTTTTGCCTTCTATATTATAGTGTATTATATATATAATGTTCTTCTTTTTCGATCTTTTATGTTTTAGAAGATTTTCTCGCTGACATGAGATTTGTAGCTTTAATGTGTTACGCTATTGTATAAAAGAAAAGTTCCCAAAATGCAATCGAACGCTAACTAGGATAAGAAAGAAAGCAATTCCCACAGCTATATACGTACACTTTTTCTTTTTCTTTTTAGATTAACAATATATTATCATGTTGCTGTTAAACTTCAGCTGGTTCTTATTCCCTTCACGAGGACACATTGCATATAACACCAAAAAGATGATCAGTTCCCATCTTGACTTATTTTGTTCTTTCCTTTTCTTAAATTTCAAATTAAAAATGACAATGTTGTACATTGTTTCATCAATTAGTACTTAATTATAATTCGTACCTACTTCCACTAAATAGCATGTAGATTAATTTATTTTTAATTGGTTTTTTGCTTTCTTTCTTGGGTTTTATCAGTAAGGGTGTTCTTCGGCTAGAAAAGTTTATCTAAATAGAGATGTAAACCAACTGGGACCTTCATTTTGACATGATTCCCCGCTGGAGTTTTAGGTTTTGGGTGCAGTCACTGCATAAATAAATGATTTCCAGCTGCAATTAAAGTTAGACAGAAATAGAGTGACAGGACTAGGAACTAAAATTCTGCCTATAATGGAGTTTTTTTTTATACTAAGTGTAAATGTAAAGGCAATTGGTAGATTTTCACTAGTAATCAAAAGCTTTGATCTTAGATACTGCCCTGTCTAAAATAGAATACTGTATGACTTTTAGGGTCAGTACTTAAATAGCTTGGAATCAACTAACACTATCTGTGATGATATTTCCTCAAATGTCATAGCACTTACGAACATTTCCATCACACACATCTTTCTCCCTGCTGCCTGTAACATCCTTTTCAGGCTGTTCTTAAACACTTAATAGCTTTCGTTGAATTGACGTGCCTTGTATAGGTACAAGGGCTTAGCTTCTGTCTTCATGCATGTATTTATCTCATGATCCCTTCCTCTATAGACTTTGTGCACGTATCAAATGTGACTTATTTTGGACTTTTTGATAAGGGAAAATGAAAGAAATTGACGTCTGTAGGTTAGTGAAAATGAAAGTTGAGCTGCTCTTAATTAGTTTTGAAATAAGAGACAATGTCACCATTCCAGTTAATTGATTAAGCTTCGGCTGATTCAACTATAAAACATGGTTTATCAATTTACTCATCTAAATAATTATATGCATTGGTTTACAGATATTAATATTGTTGCACCATGTCAATATAAATTCAAGCTAATTAAAACTTATGTTACTGTTTCAGTGGTAGAGAAGCATGGTCCCAGGCAAACTCCAACGACATGGATGGGCACAGACAAGAAACATTCCAGCCACAACAAAGATCTGGACAACAAATGGAGGTATCATCCAAAGTCTCTTTTTTTTTTAAATTTGAGTAGATCAAAATTGCCAGAAATAATCTAGCAGAAGGGATAATTAAGAGTTTTACTCACATATTTGAGGTAACGTGAACATGTCTTAATCAATACTGCAGGAATGCAACTCGACTCGGCTGAAAAGCTACTTGGGATCTTCTAATATGGATTGCAAGAACCCCAGCTTGGAGTTCACATTAGGTAGACCAGACTGGCAAGGGAAAGAACATTGCTGATCATGCACAAACTTTTTTCTATATACCATGGTTGTCGTTTTTTGTTCATTTTTTCTTTTATTTAGTTCCTTGAGTCTTGTTTCATAATCATCATGAATGAGAGGGGAGCCATAGATATATATATATAAAAAGGTGGTTGACCGGGAAGGGAAAAGAAGAAGAAGAAGAAGAAGAAGGGTCAGTTAGTTCTAGTTCATTTTCATTTTAAGTCTTTTTTGCTTTAAGAAAATGTGTATGTTTTGTGGTAGAAAAAACAAGAAACCAGGAGGAGAAGAAATGAGGAAAAGAAAAAAAAAAGGAAGTAGGAGTGCTTACCGCTAATTAATTCATTTCATTATGTTGATCATATATGTGTGATTTGTTCTTGAGCCTATGCTCTATTCTAGTTCTGGTTGTAACCTTAGTGACATAAAATGAAGCCTGAAACTATCACTATCAATTAATGCATACAAAGTTAGGCAATGTTATAGCTAACCATGCAGGCAGGCATTATTTCTTTGTGCACGATTGCTTCTGGAGCTGAAACTTGCTGATGAAACTAGCAATCAATTTGATTTGAGAGAAATTTCTTTTTACTGTACTGGCATTGATGTCTGACTTCAATCTGAAACAGGCAAGGCAATAATGCTATCTCAAGAAGACAAAAACTTATCGGTCACATATAGTTCTAGCCTCTGTAGATTGCTCATTTAATTAGAAACCAATCCATTATTGTGGTCCTTATGATATCCCAAATAGGGTTTAATATGAATAGAAAGAAATTCTTCAACTCTGAATCGTTTCAATTTTAAGAGACTAACCATAATTAGTCTAATTTGGATAGCATGCAGTAATTTCAAGATCATTATGAGTTAAGTGCACTATCTATCCTTTTCACGCTAGCTCCACATGCTACTTGCTAGAGTACCTTGCTAGAAGATAAAAGATGAGAGAGAGTTACTCGTTTACGCTAGTCAAGCCTGCGCACCGTATGGAGTCCATGCGGTCGGCCAATACACTTTTCACCTTCTCCATGTCTTCTAGTGAGGGCAACCCATCTCTCCTCACCACACCTAACCGACAATCTCTCTCATTTTCTCCCTCTCCAACAACCTTTTCAATGCCTAAGACCCAACTCTCCTTCCATGATTCAACTCCACAGTAGTAAATATTGATCGAGAACTTTGACAGCTTCAGCAACAACTTCCCAACATCAACTTTTACCATTTCTCATCTCATACTGCTCTCTGTCTTCTCAATATTTACTTCCCATTTCTTCCTTACATCCCCTGCTTTTAGTTTTCCTTTCACCTTTTCTATTTCTCAACATCCATTGCTAAACAAGCTATGGTTGATGCAATTGTTTCTGCTCTCGCGGGTACAATCGTGGGGAACTCGAGCTCCTCAATTCTTCAAGAGCTTGGGCTTGCCAAAAGCCTAGAGACTGACCTTGAACATCTTGGGCGCACGTTCACAACCATTCAAGCTGTGCTCCAGGATGCAGAGGTGAAGCAGTGGAAGTACAAGGCTGTAGAGGTGTGGCTCAAACACCTCAAGGATGCTGCTTATGATGTTGATGATTTGCTAGATGAGTTTGCCATTGAAGCTCAGTGGCAACAACAGCGAAGAGGTCTCAAAAATCGGCTAAGATCATTTTTTTCTATCAATCATAATCCACTTGTGTTTAGATCAAGAATGGCACATAGATTGAAAAATATGAGAGAAAAATTGGATGACATAGCTGATGACAAGAACAATTTTGGTTTGGCATCAGAAGTCGGGGACATAGGAGCTAATCATACCTATGATGCTTCGCGGCTTACCAGCTCACTCGTGAATGAATCAGAAATTCTTGGTAGAGGCAAAGAGAAAGAAGAACTAGTCAACATCCTACTCACTAATGCAAACGATCTCTCTATTAATGTTGTGTGGGGAATGGGGGGCCTCGGGAAAACAACACTTGCTCAATTGGTCTACAATGAGGAAAGGGTTAAACAACAATTCCATTTGAGGATCTGGGTGTGTGTCTCTACTAATTTCGACATAAAAAGATTGACAGGAGCCATCATAGAGTCCATTGATGGTTCCTCTCCTGATCTTCAAGAATTGGATCCCTTGCAGCAACGCCTCCAACAGAAGTTAACTGGAAAAAAGTTTTTGCTTGTACTAGATGATGTGTGGGATGATTATGGTGATAGGTGGAGTAAATTGAAGGAGGTATTAAGGTGTGGAGCTACAGGTAGTGCTGTAATAGTAACTACGCGTATTAAGATGGTTGCCCATAAAATGGCAACAACTTTTGTCCATAACATAAGGGGATTGTCTGAAGAAGATTCTTGGGATCTGTTTCAACGACTTGCATTGGGGATGAGAAGGAAAGAGGAGTGCATACAGCTGGAAGCCATTGGAGTGTCAATAGTGAAGAAGTGTGGTGGTGTTCCTTTAGCTTTAAAGGCACTCGGGAACCTAATGCGGCTAAAAGATGATGAAGATCAGTGGATAGCTATCAAGGAAAGTGAGATTTGGGATCTAATAGAAGAAGCAAGCGAGATTTTACCTGCTTTGAGGTTGAGTTACACTAATCTATCACCATATTTGAAGCAATGCTTTGCGTTTTGCTCTATATTTCCGAAAGATCACGTGATGAGGAGGGAGGCGCTAGTTGCTTTGTGGATGGCAAATGGCTTTATTTGTTGCAGAAGAGAAATGGATTTGCACGTCAAGGGTATTAAGATATTCAATGAACTGGTGGGAAGGTCATTTCTACAAGAGGTCCACGATGATGGGTTTGGCAATGTAAGATGTAAAATGCATGATCTTATGCATGATCTTGCACAGTCCATGATGAGTAGAGAATGTTTTTTGATTGAGGGCAATACAAAGTTCCCAATTTCTGAAACAGTTCGTTATGTGGGTGCTTACGGGGAATTATCCTATGCTCCAGAAGAAAAGGATATCAAATCTCGGTCGCTGCGATCAATTTTGCTTTCTAGTTATATTATTGACCATGTGAATGATAATGCTCTTCTTCTCTGTTTCACTCAACAAAAGCATCTAAGAGCCTTGTCTATAGGTATTAGTTTTGCTGGAGCAACTAAAACATTGCCAAAATCAATTTGTGATTTGAAACATCTAAGGTATCTAGATGTGTCATTTTCCCCCATCCAAAAATTGCCTGAAGGTATAACCTCTCTCCAAAAACTCCAGACACTAAATCTGAGATCTTGCTGCAATCTCATCCAATTACCAGAAGGTATGAAGCAAATGAAAAGTCTCGTCTATCTTGACATCACGGGTTATCATGCACTTCGATTTATGCCTTTGGGAATGGGGCAATTGATGTGCCTGCGAAAACTTACCATGTTCATTGTGGGTAAGGAGGAGGGTAGTGACATAGGGGAGCTAGAAAGGTTGAATAATCTCGCTGGTGAATTGAGAATCACAGATCTTGATAATGTTAAGAACTTAACAGATGCTAGAAGAGCCAATTTGAAGTCGAAGACAGCTCTTCTATCACTGACTTTATCTTGGCATGGAAATGGACGACCTAACAGTATTACTTCCATACCAAATAATGAGGCGGAGAAGGTACTTGGTGCGCTTCAACCTCCTTCAAATTTGAAGAGGTTGACGTTAATTGGATATTGTGGTTCAAAATTTCCAAGTAATTGGATGATGAACTTGAACTTGATACTGCCATATCTAGTGGAGATGGAGATAACAGATTTTCCCTATTGTGAACAACTTCCACCATTTGGGAAGCTGCAGTTCCTCAAAAAACTTGTATTACAGAGAATGAATGGTGTGAAGTGTATTGACAGTCGTGTGTGTGGAGATGGGCAAAATTCATTCCCATCTTTGGAGAAGCTGGTTTTTAATTCAATGATGAGATTAGAGCAATGGGATGCATGTCGTTTTCCTCGCCTTCAAGAATTGTATATAAATCAGTGCCCTGTGTTGAGCGAAATACCTATTATACCCTTTGTCAAAAAATTATACATCACGGGAGTGAATGTTTCTTTGCTGACGTCAGTGAGGAATCTCACTTCTCTCACCTCCCTTTGTATTAATGATGTTGCCAATGCGAGTGAGCTTCCCGAAGGGTTTTTGCAAAATCATACGCTCCTTGAAAGTTTAAGAATTGGTGGCATGAGAGATCTGCAGTCTTTGGCAAATAATGTATTTGATAACCTTTTTGCTCTTAAAAGCTTGATGATAAGGGATTTTGATGAACTCGAAAGCTTGCTAGAGGAAGGTTTTCAAAACTTTCAAGGAAGAGGTGCAAGAAAGAGGAAGGAGAGGACTGGCCCAAGATATCTCACATCCCTAATATTCGGTTAAACAATGAAGTAATCCAAGGATCTGTTGATGATTGGGGATTTTGATGAAGGTTCTCAATTGCACGGTGATTCTTCTTACCGTGACTGATTACAACTAATTAGACTCTCTGGCATCGCATGTATGGGAAGGAATATTTCATTGTAATTTTTTCCCCCACGTACTTTCATCTTGTAATGTTATTTCTTTTTGTTAATTTGCAAATATTATTTAATTCACGCATCTTTTATGTAATGGAACAGTCTACAAGCTATTTTTCGAAATCCATGTAGGAGGACCAATAACATCCTTGTGAGTGTAATTTTGTTCCCTTGTATCTTTCCACTTGATATAACTCCCATAGCTTGAAGTCATTCTCTCTGAAATTGATGTTGATTGGATTGGTTATACGTGAAGCTTTTGTGAGCCTATTCTATTCTGCCAAACAAGAAATGTAATGCTGCCAATCTATTCTGCCATCCTGAGTTGTTGCCTCTGCTTCTTCTCTTCATTCTTTCTTTCTCTTTTTCTTATGAGACAACAGCCAGTGATTGTGATTTTGCGATTTAAAGAACTAGCATTTTCATTCTACCATTTTGATCTTACTATTCTATTGTAGAACCAAGTTTTGCAACATTAAACCATTTTCATTTTCATGTTGGACCTTCAATCGATATCCCTATCGGAATGAATTATGGGCTGCTCGGTATATATTGGAGGTAGTTTTAATGTATACCGAGACCAACTTTTCCAATTTCTATTGTTTTCTCAAATGTCTATATTTATGTTAACAGAGGATTACTGAGGTTGCTGGAGTCGTCCTTTCATTTGATCCTAAGCGAACTCAGGTCAATTTTTACTTCAGTATACCTTGTTGGAGAAGAAAGTTTGAGAAATTTGAGAAAATAACAGAGATTGCTTGTAAGGAAGAATATTATTGAATTTTCGATACTTTCAACATTACATCATACATCTTTTTATAGACTAATACAAGATAGGAAAGTAACAAGATTTGAGTACATAAATATGTATCCGTTAGAGACGTTTCTTGATCTGCAGTTATTTCCTTTCCTTTTCTGCATTGTTATTACCGTTGCTAACAATCTGCATTTCATGAGTCATTACTCCTGCATTATTATGTAGATATTGTTGCCTTTGTAAGTCAACAATGTTTCCTTTGTTGTGCTGTGAATTCCTTGCACGTGTACTGTCCCATGATTCTGATCCCATTGACTCTGCATGTGCATGGTTTCTGGTATTTTGCAGATCATTGACTCTGCATACATTTGCTTTCTTTTTGTTGTTGTTAACATCCCCCCGCAAACTGAGCCGGGGCTGAAGGCACAGTTTGGCTGAGAAAGAGGCAAGAGCCGCCTTGGTGACTGACTTGGTGAAGATATCAGCTATTTGATCGGCTGAAGGTACATGCTTGGTAACTAGTGACCCAAGAGCAACTCGTTCACGAACAAAATGGTAGTCCAGCTCAATGTGTTTACTTCTTGCATGAAATACTGGGTTGACTGTCATGTATAAGGCACTGAGATTGTCACAGTAGAGGACAGGTGTACTGGGTAGAGAAATACGCAAGTCTTGAAGGATGAAGGAGAGCCATGTAAGTTCAGCAGTTGTGTTAGCCATAGCTCGATACTCCGCCTCTGTACTTGATCGCGAAATTGTGTGTTGTTTTTTTGCACACCAGGAAATAAGATTGGAACCAAGGAATGTGCAATACCCAGTTGTTGATCTTCGAGTAGTGGGACAGCCAGCCCAATCTGCATCAGAGAAGGCATATAAAGCAAAGTTTGTAGTGGAAGAGAGATGCAAACCTATGTTTATTGTTCCCTTGAGATATCGAAGAATGCGTTGAACCAGCTTCCAGTGGGCAATTGTAGGGTTGTGCATGAATTGAGCAACATAGTTGACACTATAAGAGAGGTCTGGTCTTGTGAGAGTGAGGTATTGAAGAGCACCAACAATGCTGCGGTAGTGACTTGGGTCTTCGATTGAGGGGGCATCAATGGCTACTGTGAATTTTGTGTCCAGAGGCGTTCCCATGGGTTTACAATCAAGCATGCTGGAACGATCAAGTATGGTAAGAGCATAGTGTGATTGAGACAAGTGTAGTCCATCTGCAGTTGGGGAAACTTCAATTCCTAAAAAATGATGTATTGGTCCCAAATCTTTCATAGAGAATTCTCGGCCTAAGACCTGTATGAATGAGTTTACTAGAGGTGCAGAAGAGCCTGTTAGGAGCATATCATCAACATAAAGTAATAGGACTAAGCTATCATTGTTAGTATGGAAAATAAATAAGGAAGGGTCAGCTAAACTGCAGAAGAAACCATATGATATAAGAAATGTACTAAGTCTGTCAAACCAAGCGCGTGGCGCTTGTTTGAGCCCATATAATGCTCGCTGTAATTTACACACATGTAGAGGATTTTTTTGATCAATCATACCTGGAGGTTGGGTCATATATATATCCTCTTTGATGTTGCCATGTAAGAACGCGTTTTTCACGTCAAGTTGGCGAACAGACCAGTGCTTTACAAGAGCAATTGTTAGAATCATGCGAATTGTACCTGGTTTTACCACTGGAGAAAATGTTTCTGTGTAGTCGATACCATCAATTTGATGATATCCTTTAGCAACTAGCCGCGCTTTAAGTCTATCTAAGGTCCCATCTGGTTTAAGTTTGGATTTAAATACCCATTTAGAACCAATTATATGCATATCAGGAGTACGGGGAACTAATTTCCATGTTTCATTTTGATGAAGAGCTGTTAGCTCATCTTCCATAGCTGCTTTCCATCCTGGATGCAATAATGCTGTCTTAATGCTCTTTGGTTCACGTGGGATTGTTGGGGACAAGGTTACTGTCAAGGCATATTTAGGATTCGGTTTTACAACTCCACGCATGGATCTAGTTATCATGGGGTGATGAGGTTCTGCTGTGGGTTGTACTTCAGTAGGTAATATGCCGAGAGGGTCTGCTGCAGGGGCATCCGAGTGTAGAGTTTCGGTTGGTGTTGCAGGGGACAGTGTGGCTATGGATTCAAGAACTAGGGAGGTTTCTGAAGGAGAAGGAGTGAGATCAATTTGCTCATGCTGTGGGGTACTTACCGATGATGGTGTCTGTGTAGGTTCACTGGTTTGACTAACTTCTATTGGGAGTGGTATGCAGTTGGATTCATGCATGGTAGTATCTTGCTGTGAAATACTAGAAGTGGCTGGTATCCAGGAATTAAATATATTTTGAACATGCAATGCATTTGAATGTGTAGAATGCGTTTTGAATGGAAACACTAATTCATCAAAAACAACATGCCTTGAGAGGAAAAACTTACGACTTTGAGGATGAAAACATTTATATCCCTTATATTTGTCACTGTAACCCACAAACACACATAAAACTGTTTTTGGATCAAACTTATGATTTTTTGTGTTCCATGTATACGGGAAGCATTTTGAGCCAAACACTCGAAGAGATGTATAATTCGGTTGTGTCTTGTGCAGCATGAAGTATGGTGTATCAAACTTAAGAGATGAAGATGGTAATCGATTAATTAAGAATACTGCTGTGGTGAAAGCTTCAAGCCATAAATAAAGGGGTGTATGACTGTGAAATAACATTGTCATACCTAATTCACGAATTATTCTGTGTCTTCTCTCAACTACTCCTGTTTGTTCTGGAGTATAGGGGCAGGAGATTTGATGGAGAGTACCTGTTGCAAGGAAATGTGCTGATAATGTAGAGTTAACAAACTCTCCTCCTCCGTCAGAATGGAAGATTTTTATCTTCTTATTGAACTGCCTTTCAACATATTTTTCGAAAGCTTGATAGGCAGTACAAAATTCTGATTTGTGTCTTAGTGGTATGAGCCAAGTATACTTTGAGAAATCATCAACTAAGCATGCATAAAATTTAAATTTTTCAAGTGATAAAACTGGAGCAGGCCCCCACAAATCGCAATGTACTTTATCAAAAATGTCTAAACTTGAATGTTCTGAAGAAGAAAAAGGCAGTTTGCATAATTTTCCTAATTGACAACTATCACATAGCTGTGTTGTCTTTGAAGAGCCAATAACACTAATTAAACCCTTCTTTTGTAGCAAAGGAATGACTGATTTTTGAGGGTGTCCCAATCGTTGGTGCCAAAGTTCTGCATCACCATTTCTGAATCGATGGGAGAAGTAAGCTTGTGGTGTGTTTGGTAAAGTGTACAGGTCACCCTTCTTGGTTCCTGTTATCAGTGGGCATCCTGTTTCCCGATCCTTTATACAAAAATTCACATCAGAAAAATCACAATTGACAGGATATTGAGAGGTCAATTGACTGACAGATAGCAAATTCTTTTCCAATTCCGGGACTAAAAGGACATCATAAAGTGGCAGTTTTATATCTTTTTGTTTGATTAATGAAGTTCCAGTACCTGTTATAGGTATTGAGGAACCATCCCCGATTATAACAACATCAGATCCTGAGTATTCATGTATATCAGTTAACATACCTGGTTCACCCGTCATGTGATTGGAGGCTCCCGTGTCTGCTGTCCACTCAGTTTCAGTGACTGAGTTGTCTAAGGTAAGTGCAGCAAGGGCTTGTGGAATATCATCATTTTGAGTTGGTCTCTTTGGAATCCACCAACATATTTTGGCAGTGTGGCCTATTTTCCCGCAATACTGACATGTTTCATTGTGAAATTGCTCTCGTTCTGCAACTGTCATGCGACGTTCACCAGGTGGTGGTGGTCGTCGTTGCTGTGTTGAAGGTGTTAGATTATTTGAATAATTTTGACCATGATTACGTACCTGTTGTGCTTGGAATCCACGTCCTGTAGAGGTGAATGTGTTGCTGCGATTTCTAGTTCCAGCATTGTAAGGTTGTCTCTGCTGCTGGCCATAGAAGGCTAGATGAGGAGTAAGTTGAGACAAGGATGTATCTGCTTGATTTGAGAACCAGCTTCGACGCTGATCAAGATTTTGCAGTTGTGAGATGACCTCTGTGTAGGTTGGTCTTGGTGGCTTCAACATTGTTGTAGTGAATGTTTCATATTGTGGTCCCAAACTTGTTAGAAGGCAGAAGACCTTCTCTTTGTCTGGTAGAGGTTTCCCTATCCCAACAAGGTTGTCGCATAGGCTCTTGAAAGTGTGGATGTGGTCTCTGATAGTTTTGTGGTCATCTTTTCTGAGGTAGACCAACTGCTGTCTTAACGTAAACTCTCTTTCTTGAGAGTCTTGTGCATATGCATCTTTCAATGCTTCCCATACTGCAAGTGCAGTGTCTAAGCCAATAACAAGGCCCAGTGCTTCTTCAGAGAGGGTCCCAATAATCCAACCTCTAAGAAGACGATCAGATTTCTGCCAAGTAACAAATTCTTGTGACAGTTGTGGTGTAGACCCTCCTGTTTCTGAGTTGTTTGTGTCTGTTGTGGTGTATTTTGTTGGGATTGGTATTTCTTTGGTGAGGTGATCAACTAGATCTTGGCTTTCTGCCAGCCCAAGGACTTGTTCTCTCCATAATGGGTAATTTGACTGTGTGAGTTTGAGAGTGATGAAGTTTCCAACATTCAAGGATAATGAAGTCATGGCTGATTTTGTAAGAGAATTGTAGGCAGGATCGTTCCTGCTCTGATACCAAGAAGAAAGTTTGAGAAATTTGAGAAAATAACAGAGATTGCTTGTAAGGAAGAATATTATTGAATTTTCGATACTTTCAACATTACATCATACATCTTTTTATAGACTAATACAATATAGGAAAGTAACAAGATTTGAGTACATAAATATGTATCCGTTAGAGACGTTTCTTGATCTGCAGTTTTTTCCTTTCCTTTTCTGCATTGTTATTACCGTTGCTAACAATCTGCATTTCATGAGTCATTACTCCTGCATTATTATGTAGATATTGTTGCCTTTGTAAGTCAACAATGTTTCCTTTGTTGTGCTGTGAATTCCTTGCACGTGTACTGTCCCATGATTCTGATCCCATTGACTCTGCATGTGCATGGTTTCTGGTATTTTGCAGATCATTGACTCTGCATACATTTGCTTTCTTTTTGTTGTTGTTAACAGTTGGATGCTGCAAGTGTGCTTGTTTTCAGTAATTTTATTGTTTGAACTCCCACGATATTGGACTTCTGTTTTGTCAAGGAGAGTGGGGGCGCACACAAATGACAGGTACAATTTGCATCATTGATTGAAACTTTACTTATTTGCTTCTTTATTCCTCCCTCTTCTTGAAAAATTCTTCACATTTCCAATATCAAATCTATGAGAAATGATGTAGGCTATGAAGTCATCGAGAAAGCAATTGAAAAGGTTGGTCTGAGGCATAAGGAACACATTTCAGCCTGTGGACAAGGGAAAGAGCAGAGACTCACCGGATGACACGAAACAGCTGATATTTGTTTTTGCTTCAACATGGATCCATATGTTTTGACTTCCATGATTGCAGAAACCACCATCCTTCGAAAGCCGTGAGAACCTCAACCAACCCCTCATATGAAATATTGTTTTTAGGAGTCTGTCCAAGAAACATTAGAAAGATTTGTGTCATTAGGGTGGATATCTTTCAATTTGTTTCCCTTTGTATTTGAGGCAGCAAGTGATGCTGTTGCCTTATAATTCTGCATTTTGTGTTGAGCAGTGTAAGACTTATTTTCAATCACTTTTATGGAAATCCAGATTTCCAGTAGATGGGTTAAAAAGATTTTTCTTATGATGTACTGCGGATCACATCTCATCTTGTGATAGGGCATTATCTGTGTAAAATAAACTTTGTTGGTTTATAAAGGTTTGAATTTCGTCTTGATGGATGCACTTTCACTTTTATTAATGTTGATGGTTAGGTTGTGCTTCTCTTTTCTTGATTTTATAGCCCAAGGACCTATAAAATCTAGCAGTGTTAATAATATACGTCCAATTTCATCTTATAGCTTATTATATACTGTGTTTCCTCGCGATTGTTTAGCTCATCGATAGTGTTTACACTAAGGAAAGGGAGATTTTCTTTAGATCAAGTCTCAAGTTTTACTTTTCAATGGTCATTTGCCAAAGAGCCTTGTGGCATGATATGGTTTATCTACAATGCTCTTTTGTCCCTTAAACCCACGGTTATAGATGGAAAGCCACAATTGTCCATTCATTATTTTTTAACTAAAAAAATAATTTTTTTTAAATATAAAATCCCAATAGCCAAAAATTTCTCACTCACAAGTTTCAACTCAAATCCACACTAAAGATGGTAAATAGGATTCCATCATGAATGTGAGAACCATGCAATGTCTTTATTCATTTAAAGACATCCAGTCCTTGTCTTTCGAGGGTTTTACCTGAACAGCTGAAAACAAGGGCAAAAATGCAAAGTTTTCTTCTAACAACATTGTTTACAACACAAACTCAATCATCAATCATGGTCTAAATGAAAAACGCAGAGCCCAAAAATGTAATGCCTAATACCGAAACAGATTTCATAAAATCATAGTCATCAAGAGTATCATAGGGATTAACCACCAAATCTGTTGATTTTTGAGTTTTGACTCAATTGTTCTTGTTGCAGGTATGCTAATATGGAGATTTGAAGAATGAATTGCTAACGAAGAGATGCAGAGAAATAGAGAGATAAGATTCTCTTTACTGAATTTCTTGTTGTAATTTTTCTAATTACAGAGTGCTTCGACAGTTTTCTATTTATACTGTCAATACAAGAAGGCTATTCTCTTTTCTTTCTTATATGTTTTACTGGATGGATTGTGTGTGTTAACAACTCTGTAACCACCTAAGAGAGTTCAAACTAACTTTCTCTTCCTAGGCTAAAAGTTAGTTACAATTAACTGAACTTCAACTGTATTAACAAGAATCTGTAAAAAAAACATTTCTTCCTTCTGCTGCATGCTCTTCTTCCTTCTGCTGCATACTCTGCTTATTTGTCTTCTTTTCCAGTAAACAAGCTTATCATTCAACAAAATCATCTTCGGGCTTTTCAACATGAAGCTGTTTTATCTTCCGAGCTGCAAGGAATGAATAAAAAGCAAGGTATTATATTCATCAACATTCTAAATGGTCAAATCTTCAGTTCAACCAGTGAGAATTCAGTATCTGGTGGTTGCATATGGGTTTCCTCAGAAAGAGTAATGAAATCTTAGCAGAAGGTGCATGCATGTACAGCCGGAGTACTGAAAATTTTCCCTTTTCTGAACCAATGATTCCATTTAACTAGCTTTTCAAAATCCATGACTCAAAAGAAACATTAAGTTTCAAAATGTCTCAGAATTTTACTGATGTTTGGTATGAAAAATTAGCGGAATCATGTACCTTGCTTCTTTTTGCCAGCGTTGGCTTCTTTCTCAGCTTTTATGTTTTCAAAACTTCTTTTGCATCTGCAGCTTTCATGGCAGTCATGGACAGTCTCATTATTGCCTTAATCTAAACCGATATAATGGTAAATTTCCTGCATTAGAAATGTATATTTTTTGACCAGGTCAAAAACTACACCAACCTTTTATTATCAACACACCTCAAATGAGCGAAGCTTATGAGAAATAAGTTCTGCATATTCCAAGAAGTCACTTTCAGATTTTGGTATGAAACTATCCAGTGATTTCTCATCACCTTTCTTAGCAAACAGTTCTGTAGTGGATCTGAAATCAGCTTCTTCTACCAGCCTATTAAGTCAGTGAATCTTTAAGAAAACATTGCTTAAAGGAAAAAGCAAACAAAAAACCTATAAATTTAAACAAGTTTGAAACAGGTTTTGTTAAGAAATCATACTAAAATAAAATAAAAAATCATTATCTAAATGGTTACGCGCCAAGAAAATTCTTTTTTTTTCATATACTAAAGCAGCAAAAAGCAAAAGGCAGCCAAACCTTAGTACAGAACAATTAAAAGAGGCAACTCAAGGAAGGTGAAAATCGTATAGAAAAGAAACAGCAGCAATAGCTTAGTACTGACATTCCTCACATTAAAGTTGTAAACATGAACAATTGAATATACTCTATCACCATAAAAGCTTACTATATTGTTTCCCCATTGCAAAATCATAAACATATACAGTTAATTTGAAGTCCCTAATTTGCAGCAGAAGATCTAACATGTTTCCCTCAGAAGGAGCTAGGTAGTTCATTCATGGAGTAGAATGACAATGGAGTTATAAACTTTTATTCCCACATCCAGAAGCTTCATTTATGTTTTGATTAACATTTATAAGTAAAGTTATGATTAATTTAGAAATCATTTCCTACAAGAAATATTAATAACCTTTCCATAAAAATCTTGTTAGGCTGTTTCCAGAACAGGTATTTCAATTTCCCAAAAAGAAGGAAAGAAGCATGAAAAGGAGAAACAGGATAATATGTTTCCTAGCAAATCCTCAACTTCAATTCCTCTTCCATCTATTCCAGTTTCGCTACATTTTTTCCCTTCATATGTAGCAATTATTAAACAGCAAATCAAGGACACATAGGCTAGATGCGATGGATATAATTCTTATGAATTGTTCATACTTCAAACTATTAGCAGAGAAAAAAGCTGCATGTTGAGTACCTTTGCTGGCGAAGTTTCTCAGCTAGTGCATCTTGTTTCTCTTCCTTTACCACTTCAACAGTTTTTCCCTTCTTTTCGGTAGTCTTTTCTGTGGATTTCTTAGGAGCCTTTTCAGGAAGAGGTTTCACTACTGGTGCCTGATCCACTTGCATAAAGAAATACGATAATTACAGATCAAGCACCACCATATATAAACATGGAATGCAGCATGCCACTTCCTATTTCTGTAACAGTGGGGCTCAAATAAAAATGTTTATAAGAGCATAATATAAGCCAAGGTATAATATACATATGCATCCCATATGTCAGCATCACATTTCTGTACACTATTCTTAATGAACCCCTGCCCACAAAAATCTTCCCTTCCACCCCTTCCCAAGCTCCCACTCCGCTTGAACAAAATAGAAAGCTCCAAGAGATATGCACATGTTTTTCCAGAGTGCTTAAAAGCTCCTTCCGAATCATAAATTGCGAGCATTTCTTTTCTGATAAAAGCTACCTACATGCGTTTACTTGGAAGGAAAACTTTTATAAGATTGTAGTTTGACGTCTCATTAATAAAGTTCTTATACCAATTTTCCCCGGTCACAGCAAGAGAAAAAAACAAAGATGAACATTAAAGGCAAATTAAACATGCCATATCAACATTCCATTATTAAATGTCAAAGAAGCCTATCTCTATCATACCATTTTCCATAACTAGCTGTGTGTGTTGTTCCCAGACCTATAATAGCATCCAACATTTTGGTTGAAATTTGGAAATGAAAAGGATAAAGTATAAAATAATGCAACACCAAGATTACATTATCAATCATACCGGAGCTGGTCATCTTCATCCTCCCATGATTCTTTCACATCATCTTCATCATCCCATTTATTTCTAGGATGCTCTTTTGAAAGGAGAGGTGGAATTTGCACATCCTCTGAAAAAAGATGTGCCACTAAATCCGCAGAATAAAAAACATGAACACAGAGAGAACTTCAATAAAAAACCACGGGCAATGGATGAGGTTGCTAGGAAGCAGCATTTGGTTCTAAAAACATCAAGTGAATTCTTGATTAGTTTTACAGGTTTATCTTTCTTTCTCATGTACCATGGGGAAATATTTCTGAAACATTACCCTCAATTTATAATAAGAAAACATCATCTCATCTTAATTTATATTAACAAACTATATTAAAGAAGTATGTATATAAGTCACTTGAAGGCCTTACAAAACTCAAATTGCGCAATGACTTGTGCTTACAAAACAAAAACTTAATTCTGACTTCAAGATGGGGCAAATACAGCCATAATCTGGCCCAGCAGTCCTAACGATCACCCAACTGGAAACGCTATACACAGTTGAATATTCTACCAAGCACAAATATACACTGATATCTTCTGACGAACCCCAACCAACCCCCACACATTAATTTGGATCCAGCAACTACAAGTTATCACAGTATCTTTCAAACCTGGAAACCACACTACACCAATCAAATTCAAACGGGTAGAAGAACTAAACAAAATTAGAAACCAATCCATTATTGTGGTCCTTATGATGTTCCAAATAGGGTTTGATATGAATAGAAAGAAATTTTTCAACTCTGAATCGTTTTAATTTTAAGAGATTAACCATAATTAGTCATTTGTTTTTTGAATTATGTTTGATCTTCATTCATTATATTGCTATTTATTTTGTTTTTAATCCTTTCTTGTTTTATTTATTTTCAATTTTTTCCCTTAGCATTGGATTTCATTCAAGTTTTAAATCGAATTTTATCCCCATTCTCTTAATTGTAATTTATTTCTCTATTTTTATCTTTTTTTAGTTTCACCCCTTAATATTTGTTTTCATTTTATTTTTATGTAAAATATAATTTTCATTCTTTTGATTGCTATTTGTTTTTTATTTTTTTTTAATTTTTTTCAATTTCATCTCTTTGTATTTTATTGATTAACAATTTTGCTTCATATTTCTTTTAAGTTTGCTTTCTATGGGATTAGTCTCGATTTTATGACTTGAGTCATGGATTTCAAGTTGACTTCAGTTTTTTTTAATTAACACAATTCTTTTAATGTCAAGTTACCTTGCATATATATGAATTTCAAATATTGAATTTCATGATTTAAGTCGTATGTTTGACGGGTATTCTCAAGTTAGCTAGAAAGTTTTTGTGGTCTTTTATTTAAGGTTGAATTTTTTTGACTTCACCCTCACACTATTTTCTTAGTTTATGTACAATAAGTTATCAAAAAGAAATAGTTTTAAGAAAAACACAAAAAAAGAAATTACAAAAGAGTAAAAAAAAAAACAAGAATGATATAAATAGGTCAAGTGTAAGGAGTAAAAAATTACAAAAAAAAAAGTGCAAAGAAATAAAAAAGAGAAAACTAAAAAACACTAAAACATGAATTTGGCATGCCGGTTATAATTTTGTTTTTTAAAATATCATGTATGCAGCAACTCCAATGTGTTATTTTCCGTGAAAAAGTTAAAAGTGTCAATTGAAAAGTCTACGAAATCACCTAACTAAATAAATCAATAATTATTTACATAAACCAATAACCATTTATTTAAATAAAAAATATTGTTAACAATAACAAAGAAAAAAATTGTAAGGATAAGATATTCCCCATTATATTTGCTAAACTTTTTTTATTTAAATAAATAAAAGATAAATTCATCTCAAAAAACATGTGGCTTAAATGATAAATACAAACTTAATCATTGAATAAACAAATAGCAAAATGTATACCGATAAATACAAAGATAAATCCACCCTTAAATGATTGAATAAAGTCAAACTATAAAAAAATATTATAAAAGGCCAACCACATGAGAAAAATATATGAAATTGACATTTGTCGATATAATAGAAACACAAAACAAAGTTCTCTTGTGGACCTGATAGCTAACCCAAGTGAACAAATCAAACACATGACATAAGATGTGAAATTGGGAAGGCCCCAAAAATAGCAAACCAAAAACAATACCATTAAAAAATTATTTGAAAAAAAATACTTTAGAAAAAAAACCAAAATTGACCCGAGTTAATCTTTTTTATCTATGACCTTAGTTATTAGGGTGACCTCATCAAAGCCAAACCTGAAAAGACAAATAAGCAAAATTCTTAACCAAACAAATATTAAGGGATAAAATTGAAAAAACAAATCAATAAAAAAACAATGCAAAACAAAACAAATAGCAACTAAAAGAATTAGAACTAAATTCAACACAAAAACCAACTAAAATTTGATATTTAGGAAAAAATTAAATAAAATTAAATGTTTAAGTATGAAATTGAAAAAAAAATAATAAGAAAATGATTAAAAAAAACAATTAAAAGAAGTGCCACAAACTTGACTTAAAAATCCAATGACAAAAAATGCTCAAAGATGGAATTGAAGAAGATTCTTTTTTTGAAGAAAAAAACATAACGGGAGATCAAAGGAATCTACAAATATTTATTTCTTTGATAACAAATATGAGGTTGAAGAGTACATGTTCTTTCAAGTAGGTCCCAAAATATTTATTTCAAGCGTCCCAGATCTAACATGTTTTTGTTTTACAAATGAGTATCATAACTATATGTTATTTCAAGTAGGTCCCAAAATAAAATAAAAATAATTGGGCAATTTAAAGGCATTGTTTGACGTAGCGGTTGAAAACCATCATTTTGTCAAATTTTAAAGAAAAAGATTTTGCTTCAAATTAATTCTTTATTATGTCTTTTATTACCGTTTTAATATGTTAATATTTTCAAAAAAATAAGGAGTAGCTTCTTTAAAGAAGATGGATGATGAGCTGCAGGTCGCAAGGTTATGAACCCAGATCAGTGATTACCATCATCTTCCCTGGCCTCGGGTGTTTTTTTTCCACCTGAAAACCAGAAAAGCAAAGCGTGTTTAGAAGTGTCAAAAACGTATTGAATTTTGATTTTGTTATATAATTAAATACTAGCCATGCCCCAGCATCTCATTGTAGGTGACACCATATTTTTTTTAACACAAAAAATATTAATTGAGTGTGTTTTTTTGTTATAATATAAATTTAGTCAAAATAATAAATCTGTGCAGAATTCCTATGAAGTGCAAGTTTTCTATAAAATATATAAAATTTAAATCGATATAAATTTATCTGTTTAGTAGGTTTTAACAAAATAACCAGAATAAAATCATCATCATCATTAAAAAAAGCAAGAAGATTCAAATATTTGAATTATTGAAATCATTGTATTAAGATTAGTTCATTTTATAATTAAATTTAAATCATATTTAAAAACAAAATATAAATTGTGAAAAGACCTGCAATAATCAAATAACAAATAAGTAGTTAAATTTCTATCCACAAACAGACAAAAACATAAATTGAAAATTCATCCCTACGTTACCTTCATTTTCATTACTGTAACAATTAAAATTATTATCAACATTACTGTCTAAACAATTAAAATCATTAAATTGTCCGAAAAAAAAATCAAAAAAATTTAACAAAAAATAAAAAAAATAATCACTAAAATTATCATTATTATTGCATAAATAATAAAATCATAAAATTATATGATCCAAAAAAACAAATAAAATAACAAAAAACATAAAAAAAAACAAAGGGAAAAAAAGAGCAATATTAATTTTAAAATTTTCACCAACATAAATTAAAATTTTAAAACAGAACCTAATAAAAATAAAACTCCGACAAAAAATGAACCAAAAAAAAATCTAAAAACATAAATGAATAAATACAAATAGAAAACAAACATTGTCCAAACATTGTATTTTTAATGTTTTTATATTATTTTCATGTGGTGATGTTAAAAAAATAATTATCATTTTAATATATTTTTAATAAAATATTTTTTTTAAAAAAAAATCAATCACATTTCAAAGCAAAATAAAAATATGTTGAGAGTGGAATTCGAACCCACACCTTTTCGAACAAAACCTTAATCTTGCACATCTTAGATCAACTCGGCTACCTCAACATTTGTTCATATTTCAGGACAACATATATTAATTGCACTGTGTTCTGTGGATTCGTGTATTCAAGTGGCATATAATGAGTCACCATCCTACGAAAACAACATCATTGGAGGCAATCAATTTTCCATATGGCCCAGCACGTGTTGGAAGATTCATAGTGATAGGGCTATAATAGACTTTTTCTTTTCTCTCTCCTCAACATCATTGAAGGCTATCAATTTTCCATATTGCCCAGCATGTGTTGGAAGATTCACAGTGATAGGACTATGATAGACTTTTTTTCTCTCTCCTCAATATCATTGAAGGCAATCAATTTTCCATATGGCCCAGCACGTGTTGGAAGATTTACAATGATAGGACTATGATAAACTTTTTTTCTCTCTCTCCTCCTCTCATGAATCACGCTTGCCTGCAAAAATTAAGAGGTGATATGTTTGTTTTTGGAATTATGTTTGATATTCATTCATTATACTGCTATTTATTTTGTTTTTAATGCTTTCTTGATTTATTTATTTTTTATTTTTTCCCTTAGTATTGGATTTCATTCAAGTTTTATATCAAATTTTATCCCCATTCTCTTAATTTTATTTTTTTTAGTTTTACCCCTTAATATTTGTTTTCATTTTATTTTTATATAAAAGCCAATCTTCATTCTTTTAATTGCTATTTTTTTTTTTTTTTTTTTAATATTCTTCAATTTCATCTCTCTGTATTTTGTTGATTACAAAATTTGCTTCATAATTTTTTTAAGTTTGCTTTCTACTGGGTTAGTCTCAATTTTATGACCTGAGTCATGAATTTCAAAAATTAACCCAAGTTAATTTTAGTCTTTTTTTCAATTAAAACATGTTTTAAAATTTCAATTTCCTGTGCATATTTATCCTAGTCCCTATATACGATATTGAACTTCATGATTTCTTTTCTCTTTCTTTTCTATGAGGATATATTTGACTCGAGAACTAAGATCTATGTTTAATGCTTATTCTCAAATTAGCTCAAATATTTTTTTATTTTTATTTTTTAAGGTTGAATTTTTCTGCTCTAGTTTGCGAGGTTTGGTGACCTTATGTGAATAAGATCAAAATTCATATTATGTTTTTTTCTTCTTATTTTGATGTTTTTCACTTCAAGTCCAAGTTAGATTAATATTTTTTATTCTGAAGATTGAGAAAATTCTTACCATTTCTTACTCCCAAAATAGAGATGAGCTTAAAATAGACGCAGAGCTAGTCAAGCTTGCGCACCGTGCGGAACCCAAGAGGTCGGCCAATACTGCTCTGTCTTCTCGATATTTACTTTTCATTTCTTGCTTTTAGTTTTCCTTTCACCTTTTCTATTCCAAAGAAAATTCTTTATTATAAAAGGTCAATCTACTCCAGAAAATGACTTTAAAGTCCGTCTTCATGATTGATGAGGGAGAATTGCTCGTTTAATATAGGTGGTCAAGCCTGCGCACCGTGTGGAGCCCATGCTCTCTGTCTTGCAAAATTTACTTTCCATTTTGTCATCTCATACTGCTCTCTGTCTTCTCAATATTTACTTTACATTGTATTATTGCACGATTAACAGTGGAGGGGTGTGTGGAAGCTGGTGTTTTGAAGCAGAATTGACGAGATAGAATTACTCGTGTACACTTTCCATTTCTCATCTCATATTGCTCTGTCTTTCCATTGGATTAAATATTATTATTGCAGGATTAACAGTGGAGGGGGCAGCCTCCCTTTATCAATCGTTGAGTGGTGCTTGTTAAGGGGGTGTTTGGGAGCTGGTGTTTTAAAGAGCGATTGAGAGTGTAAAAATGGCATCTTATCAACCATTGGAATAAATATTGCAATCATTGATTTTGGGCACTACAACACTTGTCTCTAATGATTGATTCTTATAGAAATTATATACAACTTATATTTTCCAAGATGATAATTTAAGGCGACAAGCTAGGCAAGTGATGATTTATTTATTTATTAATATTATATTTTTTTTATCATGGTGATTTGTTTTTATGATAACATAGCGTTTTGCAATGTTAGAAAAACTCTTTATTTCATGTTTGATTCGATAAAATAAAATTTGATTTAATTAATTAATTAATTAATTAATTAAAAAGAATTAGAACTTCAAGGATTGATATGTATTTGAAGCTTAAACAAATATGTATTTTTGTTTGATAACATCAAGGACTGATTTAAATGATTAATATTTTTTTTTAATCACTCAAGTTGTTTTTCTATAGTTTGATACTTTTACAATGATTTTATTTGGGATTTTACTTGGTAGTTTATTTTGGTTACTTTGGTATTGAGCTATTTTAATGTTGAGGGAAATATTTGGTGCTTGGTTGATGATTTAATTTTCAAAATGAAATAAAATTTGGTTAAATTAAAATAACTAAGTTTAAAGGACCACAATTGAACTAAAAAAAACATGGGGTTAGCTAAATAGGCACGGCAAATAAGCTTATGTGTACACTGTAGGGGTGAGTATTTTCGGTTCGGTTCGGTTTTTATCAAAAAAAGTAACCAAACCGATTTTTTTTTTCTTTCTAAAATTCAAACCGAAACCGAACCGAAATTCTTAAAAACCGACCAGGTTCGGTTCGATTCGGTTCGGTTTTTATGATGGAAAAATTTGGAAAAAACTGAATTTTAGGTTTGGGCCATCTGATGGGCTTTTGGTGGGCTTTTTGATGGGCTTTCTAATGAATTTTCTGGTGGGCTTAAAAACTGATTTTCTTATGAACCCAAAATATTTTTAATTTTTTGGCAACTACTAAAAAAATATTAATGTATTAAATTGTTAATATAATGTTTATTAAGTTTTTTTAACCTTTTTAATAATTTTGTTTTGTTTAATTTAGCATGAGCAAAATAATTAAAACTACATAAGTGAACAAATTTAAATTACAAGAAATGCCTTCAAAGGGCTTCAAAGTAAAGAAATAGAAACATTAACATAAAAAACTTCAAGAATTACATCTGATTTTGAACTAATTATCATAAGTTGCAAGATTTAGTTGTCCACCAAATTCTACAAAAAAAAAAAAATGTTAGATTGAAAATAAGTTGATTAATAAATAATAAAATAAAAAAGACAAGTGTATGAGAAAAGACAGTCTTTCACTCTACACTTCTCTATCCTCTTGAACCATGAATCTAAGTCCTATTTCATTATTTATATTCTGTAAATAAAAAGCATGCAAGCTAATATTCTGTGAAGCTACGGATGAACAGAGGAAAGGGCATACCCACAGCTTAATCATACAGGAGTCTAGAAAGGAAATGGTAAGATCTATTTTTTTCTAGCCAAGCATAAGATCTCCCTAGAAGAAAATGACAAAAATATGCAGGAGTGGTGACCTTAAAGATTGGTAAGAACTACAAGTTTTCAACTTAAAACTGTGGGGACGAACGCTGTAAAGTCCACAGACTCCACAGTCCACACGAACCCAGAATCATCTAGCAAGTCAGCAACGAAACAAGAATAGCAAAAGAAACAGAAACTCATACCAACTAGCAACGGCATGATATGAACATAACATATAATCTCAATCTCAAATACCAGCAACATCAATTAACTACTACTTAAACACATCAACATATAATCATAAACAGAAGCAAATACGAACTATTAAAAACCATTAGCAATTAAATTTCCACAGAGCTCAAGTAACGATGAATTACCCATGGTCAATTTCAACATTATCCCGTGCTTTGTGCCCAGAAACAGAAATCCAATGTCCAGTTTGATATATGATTTAATTAGAAAAGGAAGCATAGATTATCTATTAGAGATAACAAATAATAAAACAAAGGTTAATTTTTAATTACCTTTTGTAAACTGCAAGTCTGCAACCGAGAGGCGAGAGGAAGATTTTTGTAAACTGCAACCGAGAGGCGAGAGGCGAGAGGGAGATTTTAGTTGCAGAGGGAGGCGAGAGGCGAGAGGGAAGGAGATTGTTTTTTCAGAGGAGGCGAGCGAGAGGCTTAGATGCAGAGGAGGGGAGGCGAGAGGCTGGGGACGATCTAGGGTTTGTTAGTTGCAGAGAAGGAGGCGAGAGGCAAGAAGGAGGCGAGAGGTGAGAGGCTGGGGACGATCTAGGGTTTGTTAGTTGCAGAGAAGGAGGCGAGAGGCGAGGGCGAGAAGGAGGCGAGAGTAGGGGACGATTTAATTTTAGGGTTTGTTAAGGTTCTATTTATACTATTGTTGTTAACCGACTGAACCGGTGCGGTTCGGTTCAATCGGTTTTGTCCGTACAAAACCGATACCGAACCGAACCGGAAATTTTTCAGAATTTTTTTAATCGGTTTAATCGGTTTTTTTTTTCGGTTCGGTTTTCTCGGTTATTTTTTCTCGGTTTTCTCGGTTTTCTCGGTTGGTCGGCTTTTTTGCTCACCCCTAGTACACTGCATATGCCAGCGGGTTGGAAGTGTTCGCCGTATTCAAGTGGCATATAAGGAGTCACCATCCTGCGAAAACAACATCATTGAAAGCATCATTTTTCCATATGGCCCAACACGTGTTGGAAGGTTCATGGTGATAGGACTATGATAGACTTTCTCTCTCTCTCTCTTCTCCTCTCATGAATCACGCTTGCCTGCAAAAATTAAGAGGATATGTTTGTTTTTTGAATTATGTTTGATCTTCATTCATTATATTGATATTTATTTTGTTTTTAATGTTTTCTTGATTTATTTATTTTTAATTTTTTCCCTTAGCATTGGATTTCATTCAAGTTTTATATCAAATTTTATCCCCATTCTCTTAATTTTAATTTTTTTAATTTTTTTAGTTTTACCCCTTAATATTTGTTTTCATTTTATTTTTATGTAAAAGCCAATCTTTATTCTTTTAATTGCTATTTTTTTTAATATATTTCAATTTCAACTCTCTTTATTTTATTAATTAAAAAAATTTATTTCATAATTTTTTTAAATTTGCTTTGTACGGGGTTAGTCTCAATTTTATGACCTGAGTCATTTCTTCCTCACATCCCCTGCTTTTAGTTTTCCTTTCACTTTTTTATATTCCAGAGAAAATTCTTTATTATAAAAGCATAATCTACTCTAGAAAATGACTTAAAAGTCCGTCTTCATGATTGATGAGAGAGAATTACTCATTTAATATAGGTGGTCAAGCCTGCGCACCGTGTGGAGCCCATGCTCTCTGTCTTGTCAACATTTACTTTACATTGTATGATTGCAGAATTTTATAATATATATATTGGTTAACCTCCGGAATATTCCAAAGAATATTCTTTATTATAAAAGCAATTTACTCCAGAAATACACGTTTACTTACCAGAGAGGTCTACAGTATGCATGATGACATGTTTCGTACGCCTCGCTACTTTTCTGGAGTAAAAAAAAACGTTTTTTACTTTTTTCATAGAAGAGGGGAGTGAAAGAATGCAATCACCAGCTAAATTAAATTAGACGAAGCTGCAAGTGGGGTCTTGGCAAGTCAACCCCTCTGTGCATTCTTATTATTCTTGCGGTTATTTATTTGTTTATGGAACTCGAAGGATGTTTAACATATTCAAAAATTAATTATGATATACGTAAATTAGTCAGATATCTTAGTTACATACAATAGGAGCCATTATTATAAAGGTAATAGCTTAAGTTTTTGAAAAATAATTTTTTAATATAATATTGCTTGATAATTAAATAATCACAAGTTTAGATATCATTATTTGAATAATAACACATTGCTTAATAAAGAATTTTAATATATATATATATATATATATATATGAAAAATAAAGAAATGAAGACACGATTAGAAGGTTGAATATATTTCAAATAATATCTGATAAATATAATCCGGATCATCTATTAATCTGGTTGCAGCATACGAGGTTGTTGCTCATGGAATTTCAAAAAACAATTCTCATGCAGCCAACCTTCGACACTGGTTTTTCTTCCTTACGTGACTTTAAATAACTATTACTTCAGTTAAATGCATTTTATTTTGTAGTTAAATCATGTAGACAGAAACCCTCTACTTATTTTTCAGTAAAAATAAATAAATAAAAATCATTATAACAACCATCACAGGGACTTCGATAAAAGTAGAGTACTCATATTACTTGACACATCTACACATTTCCGGCTACAGTTTGCCCCCTTCCCTCGCTTCTACGTTTTCAAAAGCAAAGCTAGTCAAGCCAACGCACCGTGTGGGAGCACAAGCGGTAGCCCAATACACTTTTCAACTTTTCCATTTCTCATCTCGTACTGCTCTCTGTCTTCTCAATATCTCAATATTCCAAAGATTAAGAAATTCTTACCATTTCTTACTCCCAAAATAGGGATGAGCTATTAAAAGTGTCAATTGAAAAGTCTAGATTAAAAAAATTAAAAGTGTTCTTTTACCTGAAAAAAATTAAAAGTGTCAATTGAAAAGTCTACAAAATCATCTAACTAAATAAATCAATAATTATTTACATAAATCAATAACCATTTATTTAAATAAAAAATATTATTAACAATAACCAAGAAAGAAATTGTAAAAATAAGATATTCTCTAGATTATGTTTGCTAAACTTTTTTTATTTAAATAAATAAAATATAAATCCACCCTAAAAAACTCATGGCTTAAACTATAAGTACAAATAAAAATGATTGAATAAACTCACACTATAAAAAAATATTATAAAAGGCCGACCACATGAGAAAAATATAAGAAATTGACATGTCGATATAATAGAAACATAAAAAAAAGTTCTCTAGAGAACCCGATAGCAACAAATCAAACACATGACCTAAGATGTGAAATTGGGATGGCCCCAAAAATAGCAAAGCAAAAACAATACCAATAAAAAATTATTTGAAAAAAATACTTTAGAAAAAAATCAAAATTGACCCGAGTTAATCTTTCTTATCTATGACCTTAGCTATTAGATTAGGGTGACCCCATCAATGCCAAATCTAAAAAGACAAATAAGCAAAATTCTTAACCAAATAAATATCAAGGATGAAATTGAAAAAATAAATCAATAAAAAACCAATGCAAAACAAAACAAAAAGCAATTAAAAGAATTTAAACTAAATTCAACACAAAAACCAACTAAAATTAGATATTTAGGAAAAATTTAAATAAAATTAAATGTTTTTGGATGAAATTGAAAGAAATAATAAAAAAAATGATTAAAAAACACAATTAAAAGAATTGGCACCAAACTTTACTTAAAAATCCAACGAAAAAAAAATGCTCAAAGATGGAATTAAAGAAGAATTCTTTTTTTGTGAAGAAAAAAACATAACGGGAGATCAAAGGAATCTACAAATATTTATTTCTTTGATAACAAATATGAGGTTGAAGAGTATATGTTATTTCAAGTAGGTCCCAAAATATTTATTTCAAGCGTCCCAGATCAAACCTGTTTTTGTTTTACAAATCAGTATCATAACTATATATATTTAAATTATTTTGTTATATACACGTTTACTTACAAGAGAGCTGAGCTTAAAATATATGCAAAGCTAGGGTGTGTTTGGTATTATTTTTATTTTTGTAGTTAAAATTTAAAAAAAATAGTTTCATAAAAAATATTTTAACTATTATTCAAAATATTTTTTGTAGTATTTGGTTAAAATTATGATTAAATTTAAGGTTAATAAAAAATAATTTCAAATTATTAAATTTTTTATATTAATTTAACTTATAAAATTAATTTAAAAGGGATAAAATCACAGATATTTACTTTTCATTTATTGCTATTAGTTTTCCTTTCACCTTTTCTATTCCAAAGAAAATTCTTTATTATAAAAGCACTCCAGAAAATGACTTAAGAGTCCGTCTTCGTGGTTGATGAGAGAGAATTACTCGTTTACTGCCAGTCAAGCCTGCGCACCGTGTGGAGCCCATGCTCTCTGTCTTGTCAATATTTACTTTCCATTTCATATCTCGTACTGCTCTCTGTCTTTTCAATATTTACTTTACATTGTATTACTGCAGCATTAACAGCGGAGGGGGGAGCTGGTGTTTTAAATAAATATTTCAACCACTGGAATAAATATTTCAACCACTGATTTCGGGCAACCGTGTGGAGTACCGTATGCATACATCTCTATACCCTCATGCATACATCTCTATACCCTCGTTACTATTACTTCTTCTTCACCTCCTCATTTTACTATAAATATTTTTTCATGAAAAATATATTAATTACAAATTTACTTTACTTTTAATTCCAACTTTACTCTCTTTCTTTTTTATTAATTAGAAAAAAAAATCAAGACGTAACAGTATTTTTTTTTAAAATAGCTCTTATTATGGAGACATGTAAGATTAAAAGCGTGTTTTACATTATTTTTTATTTAAAAATATATTAAAATAATATATTTTTAATATCAACACATCTAAACAATTTAAAACTATATATAAAAAACTAATTTGAAAAAAAAATCAAAAAATTTCAAAGTATAAAAAAAATTATTTTTTTAAGTAAATATTAAAAAAAAAAAACAACCAGTTTTTAATTAGTGAATTTGAATGGGAAACGAACCACTATTATATTAGAGGAGCTTTCTTCAACGGCTGATTTCCAGCGAGTAGCACAGTATAATAATTGAGTAGGTATTTAAAAATGGAAAATGAGGGGTGAAGCCATGCAACATAAATCAATATTTACACTTTTCACCTTTTCCATTTCTCATCTCATTCTGCTCTCTGTCTTCTCAACATTTACTTTTCATTTCTTGCTCACATTCCCTGCTTTTAGTTTTCCTTTCACCTTTTCAATTCCTCAACATCCATTACTAAACAAGCTATGGCTGATGCAATTGTTTCTGCTCTCGCGAGTACAATCGTGGGGAATTTGAATAACTCAATTCTTCAAGAGCTTGGGCTTGCCAAGAGCCTAGAGACTGACCTTGAACATCTCGGGCGCACACTCAAAACCATTCAAGCTGTGCTCCAGGATGCAGAGGAGAAGCAGTGGAAGGAGAAGGCTATCAAGGTGTGGCTCAGCGACCTCAAGGATGCAGCTTATGTTGTTGATGATTTGCTAGATGAGTTTGCCATTGAAGCTCAGTGGCAACAACAAGGAAAAGGCCTCAAAAATCGGTTAAGATCCTTCTTTTCTATCGGTCATAATCCACTTGTTTTTCGATCAAGAATGGCGCATAGATTGAAAAATATGAGAGAAAAATTGGATGCCATCGCTAAAGACAAAAACAGGTTCGATTTGGCATCAAGAGTCGGGGACATAGCAGCTGATCATACCTACGATTGGCGGCTTACCAGCTCAATCGTGAATGAATCAGAAATTCTCGGTAGAGGCAAGGAGAAAGAAGAACTAGTCAACATCCTGCTCACCAATGCAGACAATCTCTCTATTCATGCTGTGCAGGGAATGGGGGGCTTTGGGAAAACAACACTTGCTCAATTAGTATACAATGACGAAAGGGTTAAACAACAATTCGGTTTGAGGATCTGGGTGTGTGTTTCTACTGATTTTGACATAACAAGATTAACAAAAGCCATCATAGAGTCCATTGATGGTGCCTCTTCTAATCTTCAAGAACTGGATTCCTTGCAGCAACACCTCCAAGAGAAGTTGACTGGAAAAAAGTTTTTGCTTGTATTGGATGACGTGTGGGAAGATTATACTGATAGGTGGAGTAAATTGAAGGACGTATTAAGGTGTGGAGCTACAGGTAGTGCTGTAATAGTAACTACGCGTATTAAGATGGTTGCCGATAAAATGGCAACAACTTTTGTCCATCACATAGGGAGATTGTCTGAAGAAGATTCTTGGGATATGTTTCAACGACTTGCATTGGGGATGAGAAGGAAAGAGGAGCGAGTACAACTGAAAGCCATTGGAGAATCTATAGTGAAGAAGTGTGGTGGTGTTCCTTTAGCTTTAAAGGCACTCGGGAACCTAATGCGGCTAAAAGATAGTGAACATCAGTGGATAGCTGTCGAGGAAAGTCAGATTTGGGATCTAAGAGAAGAAGCAAGCATGATTTTACCTGCTTTGAGGTTGAGTTACACTAATCTATCACCACATTTGAAGCAATGCTTTGCATTTTGCTCTATATTTCCAAAAGATCGCGTGATGAGGAGGGAGGAGCTGGTTGCTTTGTGGATGGCAAATGGCTTTATATGTTGCAGAAGAGAAATGGATTTGCACGACGAGGGGATTGAGATATTCAATGAACTGGTGGGAAGGTCATTTCTGCAAGAGGTCGAGGATGATGGGTTTGGCAACATAACATGTAAAATGCACGATCTTATGCATGATCTTGCACAGTCCATTATGAGTAGAGAATGTTTTCTGATTGGGGGCAATACAGAGCTCCAAATTTCTGAAACAGTTCGTCATGTGGGTGCTTACGGGAAATTATCCAATGCTCCAAAAGACAAGGATATCAAATCTCGATCACTGCGATCAGTTTTGCTTTCTAGGAATGAGTACCGAAGCCATGTGAGTGATGTTGCTCTTCTTCTCTGTTTCACTCAACAAAAGCATCTAAGAGCCTTGTCTATAGGTAAATGGACAATTCATACATTGCCAAAATCAATTTGTGATTTGAAACATCTAAGTTATCTAGATGTGTCTGAAACCTCCATCCAAAAATTGCCTGAAGGTATAACCTCTCTCCAAAACCTCCAGACACTAGATCTGAGATATTGCATAGGCCTTATCCAATTACCAGAAGGTATGAAGCAGATGAAAAGTCTTGTCTATCTTAACATCACGAGCTGTCATAAACTGCGAGTTATGCCTTGTGGAATGGGGCAATTGACGTGCCTGCGAAAACTTAGCCTGTTCATTGTGGGTAAGGAGGAGGGTCGTCACATAGGGGAGTTGGAAGGGCTGAATAATCTCACCGGTGAATTGAAAATCACGGATCTTGTGAATGTTAAGAGCTTAACAGAAGCCAGAAGTGCCAATTTGAAGTCGAAGACAGCTCTTGTATCACTGACTTTATCTTGGCAAGGGAATGGACATGTCCGGATTCGATGCAAGCGTTCACCACCAAATAATGAGGCGGAGGGGGTACTTGGTGCGCTTCAACCTCATTCAAATTTGAAGAAGTTGGGGTTAATTGGATATGGTGGTTCAAAATTTCCCAATTGGATGATGAACTTGATGCTACCATATCTTGTGGAGATGTATATAATAGACTGTCCCAACTGTGAACAACTTCCACCGTTTGGAAAGCTGCAGTTCCTCAAGAGTCTTGAATTACATGGAATGGATGGTGTGAAGTGTCTTGACAGCAATGTGTGTGGAGATGGCCAAAATCCATTCCCATCCTTGGAGAAGCTGTCTATTAATGAGATGGAGAGATTAGAGCAATGGGATGCGTGTCATTTTCCTCTCCTTCAAGAATTATATGTAAGTGGCTGCCCTTTGTTGACCAAAATACCAATTATACCCTCCGTCAAAAAATTATGGATCAGGAGAGCAGATGTTTCTTTACTGACGTCAGTGAGTAATTTCACTTTTATCACCTCCCTCTCTATTGAATCTATGAGAGATCTGCAGTCTTTGTCAAATAAGGTATTTGATAACCTTTCTGCTCTTAAAAGCTTGAAGATAGTAAGCTGTGATGCACTTGAAAGCTTGCCTGAGGAAGTTCTTCGAAACCTCACTTCTCTGGAGGTTTTGGAGATATGTTATTGTAAAAGATTTACTTCTCTGCCAATGAATGGGCTATGTGGCTTATCTTCTCTTCGTCGCTTATTGATTCTAGGTTGTGATAATCTTGCATCTTTATCTGAGGAGGGAGTGCGACATCTGACGGCACTTGAAACGTTGGTCCTCAGTGGATGTCAAAAGCTGAATTCATTGCCAGAGAGTATCCAACATCTCACTTCTCTCCAATTTCTAAGCATATGTGATGCCCACGGACTAACTTCTTTGCCAAATCAGATTGGTTATCTCACGTCCCTCTCATCCTTGATCATTAGTTGTTGCCCTAATTTGGTGTCATTGCCAGATGGGTTACAAAGGCTCAGTAACCTCAGAAGTTTGAGAATCGACGATTGTCCAGAATTGACGACGAGGTGCAAGAAAGAGGAAGGAGAGGACTGGCCCAAGATATCTCACATCCCTAATATTATGTTAAACCATAAAGTAATCCAAGGGCCTGTTCATTGGTGATTCTTCTTACCGTGATTGATTACAAATGTATGGGAAGAAATATTTTATTGTAATTTTCTTCCCCCACGTACTTTCATCTTGTAATGTTATTTCTTTTTGTTAATTTTCAATCCCTCACATTACAATCGACGGCAAAGCAATCCAATGAGCATGAGTAGCCTGTACAGTCATACATTACAAGGCATGCCTCTATGCAGGCATCAACACTAGTTGTATCATTGGAGAAATGATTCCAGGCGAGGCCAAATAAAAGAACTAGCATTTTCATTCAACCATTTTGATCTTGCTACTCTGATCTTGTTCTGTTTTGCAACATTAAACCATTTTCATTTTCTTGTAGTGGGAATTTCAAGCTGTACCTTCAATCGATATCCCTATCCTTCAAGTTGGGCCGCTCGGTATATATTGGAGGTAGTTTGAATATATACCGAGACCAACTATTCCAATTTCTATTGTTTTATCAAATGTCTATATTTATGTTAAGAGAGGATTACTGAGGTTGCTGGTGTCGTACTTTCATTTGATCCTAAGCCAACTCAGGTCAATTTTTACTTCAATGTACCTTGTTGGATGCTTCAAGTGTGCGTGTTTTCAGTACTTGTCCATTCATTATTTTTTTACTAAAAAAATATTTTTAGATGGAAAGCCACAATTGTCCATTCATTATTTTTTTACTAAAAAAATATTTTTTTAAAATATATAGATAAAAGAAAAAACCAATAGCCAAAAATTTCTCACTCACAAGTTTCAACTCAAATCCACACTAAAGATGGTAAGTAGGATTCCATCAAGAATGTGAGAACCATGCAATGTCTTTATTTATTTCAACTTTTACCTCCATACAAATGAATATAAAGACATTCAGTCCTTGTCTTTCGAGGGTTTTAACTGAACAGCTGAAAACAAAGGCAAAAATGCAAAGTTTTCTGCTAACAACATTGTTTACAACACAAACTCAATCATCAATCATGGTGTAAATGAAACACGCAGCGCCCAAAAAAGTAATGCCTATTACAGAAACAGATTACATAAAATCATAGTCATCAAGAGCATCATAGGGATTAACCACCAAATCATCTTCGGGCTTATCAACATGAAGCTGTTTTCTCTTCCGAGCTGCAAGGAATGAATAAAAAGCAAGGTATTATATTCATCAACATTCTAAATGGTCAAATCTTCAGTACAACCAGTGAGAATTCAGTATCCAGTGGTTGCGTATGGGTTTCATCAGAAAGAGTAATGAAATCTTAGCAGAAGGTGCATGCATGTACAACCAGAGTACTGAAAAATTTCCCTTTTCTGAACCAATGATTCCATTTAACTAGCTTTTCAAAATCCATGACTCAAAAGAAACATAAAGTTTCAAAATGTCAGAGAATCTTACTGATGCTTGGTATGAAAAATAAGCGGAATCATGTACCTTGCTTCTTTTTGCCAGCGTTGGCTTCTTTCTCAGCTTTTATCTTTTTATTTGCAATTGCACTCACAGAAGCTGAAACTTCTTTTGCACCTGCAGCTTTCATGGCAGTCACGGACAGTCTCATTATTGCCTTAAGTAAACCGATATAATGGTAACTTTCCTGCATTAGAGAATGTATATTTTTTGACCAGGTCAAAAACTACACCAACCTCTTATTATCAACACACCTCAAATAAGCGAAGCTTATGAGAAATAAGTTCTGCATATTCCAAGAAGTCACTTTCAGATCTATCGAGTGATTTCTCATCACCTTTCTTAGCAAACAGTTCTGTAGTGGATCTGAAATCAGCTTCTTCTACCAGCCTATAAGTCAGTGAATCTTTAAGAAAACATTGCTTAAAGGAAAAAGCAAACAAAAAACCTATAAATTTAAACAAGTCTGAAACAGGTTTTGTTAAGAAATCATACTAAAATATAAAAAATCATTATCTAAATGGTTACGCGCCGAGAAAATTCTTTTTTTTTTTCATATACTAAAGCAGCAAAAAGCCAAAGGCAGCCAAACCTTAGTACAGAACAATTAAAAGAGGCAACTCAAGTAAGGTGAAAATCGTATAGAAAAGAAACAGCAGCAATAGCTTAGTACTGACATTCCTCACATTAAAGTTGTAAAAATGCTCAGAGAAACAT
Organism: Salix caprea; assembly: GCA_964035475.1. Classification (NCBI taxonomy): domain Eukaryota; kingdom Viridiplantae; phylum Streptophyta; class Magnoliopsida; order Malpighiales; family Salicaceae; genus Salix; species Salix caprea. The sequence continues at coordinate 1,472,631 of OZ037748.1, read as the reverse complement.
GAACAATTGAATATACTCTATCACCATAAAAGCTTACTATATTGTTTCCCCATTGCAAAATCATAAACATTTACAGCTTGAAGTCCCTAATTTGCAGCAGAAGATCTAACATGTTTCCCTCAGAGGGAGCTAGGTAGTTCATGGAGTAGCATGACAATGGAGTTTTAAACTTTTATTCCCACATCCAGAAGCTTCATTTATGTTTTGATTAACATTTATAAGATTATGATTAATTTAGAAATCATTTCCTACAAGAGATATTAATAACCTTTCCATAAAAATCTTGTTAGGCTGTTTCCAGAACAGGTATTTTACTTTCCCAAAAAGAAAGAAAGAAGCATGAAAAGGAGAAACCGGATAATATGTTTCCTAGCAAATCCTCAACTTCAATTCCTCTTCCATCTATTTCAGTTTCACTACAATTTTTCCCTTCAGTTACATCCAATTTCGTACAACTGGAAAAAAATTATCAAATCGTACTTGGATTATTTTTCAGAAGTCATTGCCATATGTAGCAATTATGAAACAGCAAATCAAGGACACATAGGCTAGATGCGATGTATAGAATTCTTATAAATTGTTCATACTTCAAATTATTAGCAGAGAAAAAAGCTGCATATTGAGTACCTTTGCTGGCGAAGTTTTTCAGCTAGTGGATTTCTTAGGAGCCTTTTCAGAGGAGGTTTCACTACTAGTGCCTCATCCAATTGCATAAAGAAATACGATAATTACAGATCAAGCACCACCACATCTATGCATGGTATGCAGCATGCCACTTCCTATTTCTGTAACAGTGGGGCTCAAATAAAAAAGTTTAAAAGAGCATAATATAAGCTAAGGTATAATATACATATGCATCCAGATTGCATAAAAGCTCCTTCCGAATCATAAATTGCGAGCATTTCTTTTCTGATAAAAGCTACCTACATAAAGGATAACTTTTATAAGATTGTAGTTTGACGCCTCATTAAGAGAAAAAAAAATAAGATGAACATTTAAGGCAAATTAAACATGCCAGATCAACATTCCATTATTAAATGTCAAAGAAGCTTATCCCTATCATACCACTTTCCATAACTAGCTGTGTGTGTTGTTCCCGGACCTATAATAACATTCAACATTTTAGGTTACTTTGGTTGAAATTTGGAAGTGATAGATAAAGTATAAAATAATGCAAGATCAAGATTACATTATCAATCATACCGGAGCTGGTTCATCTTCATCCTCCCATGATTCTTTCACATCATCCCATTTATTTCTAGGCTGCTCTTTTGAAAGGAGAGGTGGAATTTGCACATCCTCTGAAAAAAGATGTGCCACTAAATCAGCAGAATAAAAAACATGAACACAGAGAGAACTTCATCCAGCAATTTAAGACAGAAAATAATTACATGGAGAAAGAACAAAGTATTAGATTCTTGCAATAACATTCAGGCAAGTAGAACCGAAACTACTATCTCAGCTATTTTCTTTTCCACATCTTCAATAAAAAACAACAGGTAATGGATGAGGTTGCTAGGAAGCAGCGTTTGGTTCTAGTTACATAGTCTGGGAAAAGCCATAGAACACCAAGTGAAACCTAAAAGTTACACATCCTTATGAAATATTTCAAATGTGCCACTTGATTCTGGAAACGAATGCGGTTTCAGTAAAGCCCCAGCACATCAAGTGAATTCTTAAATTTACACAATCACCTTTAGTTAGTCTAACAGCTTTATGTTTCTTCTCATGTAGCTTTGAAAAACATTTCCAAAAAACTGCCCTCAATGTATAACGGACAAACATCAAGTCATCTTTTCTTCAGGGACTATATTCAAGAAGTTTGTATATGAAGCCAACACACATCAAGTGAATTCTTGATTAGTTTAACAGGTTTATCTTTCTTTCTCATGTACCATGGGGAAATATTTCTGAAACATTACCCTCAATTTATAATTAGAAAACATCATCTCATCTTTATTTATATTAACTAACTATATTCAAGAAGTATGCATATAAGTCACTTGAAGGCCTCACAAAACCCAAATTGTGCAACGGCTTGTGCTTACAGAACAAAAACTTAATTCTGACTTCAAGATGGGGCAAATACAGCCATAAATCAGCAGTCCTAACGATAGCCCAACTGGAAACGCTATACACAGTTGAATATTCTAACAAGCACAAATATACACTGATATCTAGTTCAATCTGACGAACCCAAACTAACCCCCACATATTAATTTGGATCCAGCAACTAGAAGTTATCACAGTATCTTTCAAACTTGAAAACCACCCTACACCAAACAAATACAAACGGATAGAAGACCTAAACAAAACTAGAAACCGATAAAATCTCTTACCCCAATCCTCCTTCTTCAACCCTTCTTCGCCAAATCAAAATCTGTTATTATCCCACAAATCAAAAGTGCCACCCTGCACCAACCAAAGCCAAAAACAATATAAGGGTTTATCAGCAAACAGGAAAGAAAAAATACTCAATAGATTTCAAATTCAAATATTACAATCCAATTAACAAAATCCCTGAACTTAAATTAAGTGCACATCACATCAAATCAATATTTGAAAAAAAATAATCAATCAACAAAATACTCATAAAAAAACAACTCAAGTTTAATAAAAAGGAAAATACCTTAAATTTGATTTATCTATACTAATTTCAATTCTAGAAACCCACAAACAAAAAAAACTAAATTTTCAAACTAAAACATAAACCGAGACAGAAAGGCACCTTATAGTAGTGACTGATTTCTCAATTTCCATTGCTTTCTTGAAGCAGAATTTAAATGCACCAAAGAGAACCCTAGTAAAAAAAATCAAAATTGATTAAATTTTGAAGTTTTTCATTGGAAAAAAAAAGCAAAACCAAAAACATGGGTTTTGCTCAAAATGGAGAGAAATATTGATTTACCAAATCAAGTAGGAATCTTGACGAGTAATTAAGATTGTAAGGGTATTTTAGGCCTTTAGAAGGAGAAGGAAGATTCTAATTCCCCATTTTAGCTTTTTATCCTAACGAAGCCAGTTGTGCGTTTCAAGTTATAAATTGAGGGATTTTGTTGTCGTTTCTCTTCTTGTGTCTACCTTCCTAGAATTCTCCATGGACTTGAACTGCGCATGATTTTGGACTCGGACTTTACGTGAAACCAACCCAGAAAAAAATTTAAAGAATTTTGATATCATATTAATAGATATATTGGATAGTATATTGATATGATAGGTTCAATGCACATGTTGGTTCTTACCATTGACAAAAATAAATAAAATTTTTGAATACAATTATTAGGTGCTAATAAATTAGGTTAAATACGATGAGCTTTTAAAATAGATATTTTATTTGAACATAAACGAATTAAAAAAAATAATCAAATTATAAATGATTCGATGTAGCTAACCCTAATAAAATTTGTTAAAGATAAAAAACATAGCTTTAGTGGGTGCATGATTGAAAAGCTCTAGGTCTCTAGTGTAGTTTCTAGTAGATTTTAAGTGTAATTTAAAGCTACGAATAAATTTCACTTTTTGTAGTTGCCTTTTTGTTTTTGTTTCTAAATTGTAACCCAAAATTTGAATATTCCTAAAATGAATGTATAGGTGGCTTGTTACCTTGTATCAACTATTATGTTCTATGTGCATACATGAATATGGTTGTCGTCAGCTTATCAGATTTGTGTAAAAAACTAGTTTTGTGGCCTGTACTTCATTAAGTTTGAAATGAATAGCATGTCTAGTGAGGGTTATGAACAAGGTTGGATGCAAATTCCAGCATAGCTTTGCCAAGTTGGTCTAACTGAATAGCTATAAGTGTAAAGAGTAATAATCTTTTATTGATGATGCCTAATGGAGTATCTTCTGACATTATTTATCAAGATTTTATTGATTTTCTTACAATTTGTTGCTGGTAGGGTTTGATTTAGTAGCTTCAAGCATTCAAGCTTAAATATAGTCTCTCTAGGATCATACTTACTCGGAGGAGCATGGGACAGGAGTGTTTTATGTTTGGTATGGCTTTCCAAAGTAGTTTTGCTGGAGGACCTAAATTGAATGGTTATAGGTCTCAATTTTCCTTATATCGTGAGCTTACCAGGGGATGAGGTTAAGTTCTATGTTTTAGACAACATATAAAGTTGATCTCAGTTTGTTTAGTGCAGTAATCTTTTGGTTGTTTATAGGACTGCTGGGAGTTTCTTTTCTTTGTAGTAAAATGTATTTTTATGCAAGCAAGAAGCCCTACTTCATCGTATCATCGACCGAGTACATTTCATAGGATCTTCATCTTGTAGTCCTGGGAATTAAAGGATGGATAATTACCTTAATTTTTCATCCATAGGAGTTTTTCATTGATTCATTAAATGAAAACACAATTCCAGCAATGGTTCTGAGTATTTAGGGAGTTACTTGACTTAACCAGGTTTAAGATTTGTTTTGAATAACTTCACTGCAAAAATTCATGCCTTTCCATATTCATATTTCATTTGGTTTTGTAGAGGTCTCTAGCTAGTGTAGCCTTTTCTCACTATATTTCCTGATCCTTGGTAAGTTTTAACCAGTAGACAATAAATCATGTCCTCCATTTTATTTTATTTTTGTTCACTAACACTGTGGTAAGTGCATTCATGCAAAACTATAACTTGTGTTGATTGACAGCAAATTGCATCAGTAAACAAACTAAGTCTTGGCTAAGTTGATGAGGTTTTGAGATATTGTCGTATGAATTCAAGAAATTGAGGATCATATGGATGGATTTGAGAGCTCTGTTTTAGTTGATAAATAACACAATCAGAATTTAATTTAATTTAATTTTGCGAGCACCTTTCATCGTAAATTTCATGTCTAAAAATAGGGTGGTCACAAGTAAAAGCAATGAAAGTCTTTCATTACTCGATTTACTGTTTCAGAAACGTGGACAAGTTGAACTAAGAGACAACATCTTTAAGATTAGATTTATCAATGGGAAAGTAGACAAACACCGATTGGTTAATTCACTTGAATTACAGTACTCTTCAGTATGCAAACGATGTAAGATTTGTTAGGTCAAGTTCAGAAGGCACCTACAAAACCAAATACTTTTAAATTTTGATTATATCTCTAACATTGTATTCTTCTTCTTCTTTTTTTGTCGCAGTTAGCAGTTCAATGTGTTATACATTAAGGTGTGTTTATTGGACAATTCAATATGTTTTTAATCAAAATTTTGTTGTTGTTTTTTCAAATTATCTATTTTTGTATATTTTTTGGATTTTTTGATATGCTAATATCAAAAATATTTTTTTATAAAAAAATATGATATATTTCAGAGCAAAAATCATTTTGAAAAACAATTGTTATCACATTCTCAAACACCCCTAATTTTTTATGTGAGCCAAGGAAAGAAAATTGTTAAGTAGTTATGTGAAACTTGCTTCTTTGAGGTTTCTCTTTTTTATATTAAAAACTCATGATTTTACTAAAATTATTTCCATTAATTTGCTTATATAATAGTCCTTTATGATATTTATATGATTTAAAGAACAAATTTTATAAAATTTGATGGTTTTCTTATAAAAAAAAGGAAAAATCACGTGATTCTGCGTGAATAAACAATTTCATTAAATGATAGAGATTGAGTTTATTAATTAATTGAAGATCCAATCAAAACAAATTAAGTTAAGGGTTCAAATGAGATTTTTCATTAAAAAAAACCATTTTTATAGTTTAATAGTTAACGCGCAATCGCTTTTCACTCTCGAAAACTATAGAAAAAGGCTTGTCACTTGGCTAGGGAATAAAAGCACAAACACCCCTTTCATTGACAGTCTTCTATATATATAATTACATTGTTCATTTCAATTTTAAATCCAATTATTATTAGATTTAAAAATCATCAAACTGAGAAACTAAAAGCTAAAGTTTCTTAGTTCAATTTGAGTTTAAAATGCATTTATATATTAAAATGTTGAGAGATTGAAATTATTATTCCAAAGGTATTTAAAATTGATTTAGTGTTTATATAAACAGTGATGATAGAAGGTGTTCTAATCCATATAATTTATACGTGTGTCAATCAAAATGGCCAATAATAATTCAAGGAATTTTTGCAAGATTTAATTAATATTTAACTGGATTAATTCAAAAGGTTTTGAGAAAGTTTTTGCTACCATGTTTTTAGATGTTTTTTTTAAATACATATTTTTTAAAATATAAAATTAATAATTTTAATTATCTGATATCAATTTGTTTTTTTTAAAATTAATATAGTTTTAAATAAAACGTAGCACATAACTAAACTCAAATATCATGATGGTTTTGACATCACCATCAGAATTTAATTTAATTTAATGTAAATCTTTGACCAAAAAAAAAATAATTGTCTTTGACTTTGGGTGTTGTCTGGGAAAGGATTCGTGTTGAAACACAACTAGAAAATTATACCTCTTTTTACTGTAGAAATATTGCTATTTTTTTTCGACTTTCATTACTGTAGTGAGTGCAATGCCAGTAATAGATTTTTATTCATTTTTTTTTATTTTTTGTTATATTTTTTGAGTTTTTATTTTTTTTTCCTTTGTATGCTTTTTTAGAAGAAAAAAATATATTATTTTTTATTCATTATATTTGAGTATTTATCATTTTACATTTAATTAATTTATACTATTTTTTATTCTTATTTTTTCTGTTTCTTTACATTTGTTATCACAGCATGGGGATATAGATGGTTTAAACATTTAGTCCAAATCAGTGGACTCCAGCAAGAAAAGAATTCCCGGATGGGATTAGAGGTTGTGTTCAAATTAAATTGTGTATAAGCAAGCAGATATTATTTTGGACACCCATACATTCCAAAGAAAGCTTCTCTGTAGGGCACAAGGATTTTGTTTGTTTTGGGTCAACACACACATGCAAAATCCCTTCTCCTTCATGAATCTTGATTATATATATATATGGGTCAACATACACATGCAAAATCCATTCTCCTTCATGAATCTTGATTATATATATATATATATATATATATAACACTTGATGAGTCAAGTGAAATTGACACCTTTAATTTATTATGGAACCCTTTGGAAAAGGCTAATTTGATCAAGATATCCATTATTTTAAGGGACTAAAATCACTATAGTTTAATTTAATAAACAATACAGAATGTCTCTCGATGAATTAGCCTTCGAAGAATTGCAATTGGATGAATCCCTGGGAGCTGCAAAAGAGAAAGCATGCCCTGCCTAGCTAGCTCAAACAAGAACATAGGTTCTGTTTCTTTCTCTTTTTTAATGGAAAAAAAATTCTGAGTTTGATATGTCTCCAATGATTGTCAGCATGCATCAAGAGAAAGCCAAAGGTAGGGTGGTTAAGCAGAATTTATATTCATATACGATATAATTAAATCACCCTGTGCACATCATATTTCATTGTTTAATCAAATATGGAATTCGAAGTTCAAAGACGAGATAGAGCGAGAACTCTTTCATGACCGGAGCCTATCCCTGTACTTGTGTATTCACTTGACCGGAAGCTGAAAGTTGGATGGGTCCAGTAACTATCTTTTGACCTGTCCTTGATTTCCAGGTAGCCGTCAGGATGAATGGCAGCAATATCTCCAGTAGCAAACCATCCATTCCTGAAGGCCTTGGAAGTCGCTTCAGGATCCTTGAAGTAACCTTTCATGATGCCGCTTCCTCTCAGGACAATCTCCCCCATTGTCTTTCCATCACGCGGCACGCTAGCCATGGTGTCCAAGTCCTTGACGTTTGCATCAGCAAGAGTCAGTACGCTATTCCCTTGCCTTGCCTTGAGTTTTGCCTGATCCTGCTGTGGAAGTTTGTTCCACTTTTTCTGCCATTCACACACAAGTGCTGGCCCATTAGACTCGGTAAGACCATAGCCATGCGTCACGTGGAATCCGAGACGTTCGATCTTTGGGATCAACGAGGCTGGCGGGGGTGCACCTCCTGTGAGTATCTCAACCGGGGAAGTGATTTCGCGGCGCTCATGAGGCTTGGCCTCAAGCAGAATGTTGAAAACAATTGGTGCACAGCACATGTGAGTCACCGAATGTTCGGCAATGTTATGGTACACGTCTTTAGCAGTGGTGCTGCGTAGGCAAACGTTGGTTCCGCCTCGTGCCGCCACACCCCAAGGGAATGTCCAGCCATTGCAATGGAACATAGGGAGAGACCATAGATAAACTGGTGCGTTTCCCATTTCCCAGCCAAGAATTAGGCTAAGAGTGCTAAGATAAGCACCCCTGTTGACTGTACACAACTCCTTTCGGAGAATATGTTGTTCCTGATGTGTAGTTCAAGGCTATAGGATCCCATTCATCTTGAACTAGCTCACCGGTGTATCCCGGATTGCCACTCTGTACAAGCTGTTCATACTCCAACTGGCCGAATCGGACACCGGTAGGTGTGTCAGTGTCGTCAATACAAGCAATAATTGACGGCGCAGCACCATTCAGAAAACTAAGGGCCTCACTTGCTAACTCCACGTATTGGTAATCCACAAAGAAAACCTTAGCCCCTGAATGGCTAAGAATGGTGGCTATACTCTTAGCATCTAGCCTTGTGTTGATAGCATTAAGAACTGCTCCAGCCATAGGCACAGCAAAATGCATCTCATATACAGCAGGAATGTTTGGAGCCAACACAGACACCTGCATAATTAAGCAGAAAAAAAAATATACTTAAAATTGATGATACGTTTGATACAACAAAAGGTAGATAAAAAATTCAGAGAATAAAGCTTGGTAAACGTACGACATCGTTTTTTCCAACGTTGAGGGACCGGAGGGAATCGGCGAGGCGGCAGCAACGTTCATATGTTTGACTCCATGTGAAGCGGGTGCCCTCATAGATAACAGAGGTACGGTTGGCATAAACAACATTAGCTCTCTTCAAGAAAGTTATGGGGGTGAGAGGAACATAATTTGCATCACATTTTGGAAGTAGATCCATCGGAGCTGGGATAGTCTTGCTCTCGAAGATATATGGGAAGAGAGCGTTCTGCGGAGTTTTTGATGGACTTGAAGATGTGCGAGTGGGGGGTTTAAAACATTAAATTAGCAAAAACTCGAACATGAAGGTGGCCGGTGGATTTTGGAGAAATTATTGTACGGATTTGATGCTAATATGTTATCCTTATGTTTTTAATAAAAAAACATGCATGGGGTGTTGATATTGTAAGCAATTACGGAACAGTGAGTAAAGCCATAACAATTGTGGTTAGCACAGATAAAGGAGAAGGAGCTGGTTGGTATCATTTAATGCATCGTACCGTTTTGTTACATTTCCTAGATATAAAATAAATATGAAAGAGATTATTTCATTAAAGAAAAGAGAAAAGATTTCAATCATCGAAATAGTCTATTTTATTTTCATTATATGTTTATTGGGTGGGTTTGGTTAGTTCACAAATTTATAAAAGAAAATATAATTTATGATGATACTTTTATGGGTGATTCGTTCTTAACTTATGGATGGAAAGTTGTACTTGTTCTTTTTAATTTTTAAATTATTTTTTATATTAATATATCAAAACAATTCAAAAATATAATTTTAAATAATAAAACATATTTAAATTTTGATCAAATTCTCTTTGGATTGAAATATCAAATGAAGGCTAGTAAATGAAAAAAATAAAATTATTGTTGCTGCCGAGAAAAAAAAGAAAAAAACCTGAAAATTGCCCTTCAATTTATGGATTACTATCAATCTATATGTAAAAAACCTTTTGTGTAAGTATTTTTCTATAGATTTTGATTTATCAATTAGGGTTTTATGTTAAAAAATCAACTTTCTTTTACAATTGATTGAATTTTTTTTAATTTAAAGAATGAAATTGGTAAAATTATTTGTCAACGTAGTCTTTTTCAAAGTCTTGTACGTACAATTAATTTTCTGTTTATTTTTTAATCCAGATTTTCCGAGTCCATTAATGGACTCCATGCATGTCATGGGTCTAAAGGGCTTGCTGGTCATAGCAACTGAAGAAGAAATGCCATGGCTATATGTGTTGCCTTGTAAATGGAAACGAGGTCGTTTTAAAGCAAATAGGTGAACGAGTTTGCTCACATTCAAGAAAAGATAAAACAAAAAGTCCTTTTGGGCTTAATGACACATGTTTAATCACGTTTAACCATCAATTGATAAGAATTAATGAAAAATCCAAGATTTTTTTTTATAAATAAACAATGATTGTTTCAAAAGTTTTAAGAGATAAACTTGTTATAGTTTTAATTGAAAATAAATTCAAATAATATTGTTTTATTTTTAATAACAGCATCTTAAAATAAATAAAAAACACTTGAAAACATTTATTTATTTATTATCTGAAACGCAATTCAAAAGATATTTTACAGCTTGTGTATGTAAACGTGAAATACGAGGCATGCATGTAACCTACATATTTTTTATTTGAAAATATATTTAAATAGTACTATTTATTTTTTAAAAACTAATTTTGATATCAACAAGTTAAAATTATTTAAAATAAAATTATTATTTTTAAAATATAAAAACAAACACAAATATATATATATATATATATATATATATATATATATATATATATATATATATATTCATCGGAAAGTATAAAAAGTTCACGATACTAAATTAAATTCTGATGTTGATAATTACCGACTGGAATAGGGCTGTCAAGTCCATTCACATCACCGTAAATTTCTTTAATTCATCGGAAAGTTTCCTTCAAACCTCGTCAGTCATCATCTCAGTCCAGCTAACCCTTTAAATCATGAAAAAGACCTTTTGAATTGCCAAATAATCACGACCATAAATTTTAGCAATAAAAGAATATAATAAGATTGATAATGAGATTCTCGTAATATTATACATGTTTATAATTTTATTTAAAAAAATTATTTTTTTATTTTTTTATATTAAATTGCATAATTTTTTAAAAGAAATAGGGGCTATTTTTTAATTGTTGTCATGACAAGAAGACAACGAATTATGGTCAACTTAGCAACTAGAGCAAAACACTCATGACAGTCCAAACTTTTTTGTTAGTGAATCTTTTGGCTATTAGACATGTCTTATATCATTCCATTGAGCCATCCGATTTATACTTGATTTAAGAAAAAACTCATTTTTTACCATGTTTCTTTTATTGTCAAGAGCAATGAGCTCAATCTCCATTGCTTCACACCAGTTTAGATTATATACTGTTTGTTTATATGTTGTAGGCTCAAGAGTGCTATAAAAACACTGATTGGAAAAAGATAATGACTGATAGGAAATAAAGTTGGATAATTGATGTTGTGTACCCAGCCGAGAAGATGAGGACTTGTCTGTGGTTGGAGAGGAAGGTGAAATATTAACCTGGCCACAATAAAAGTCATGAGAAAGAACATATGGCTATTTAGATCGATCATTACAATGAAGAATAGGAGTGGATGTGTTTGGTTTTTGTTTTGGAGAAGAATTAGATAATGGTGAGGGAGAAGATGTTGGATATTTTTTCTTTTTCTTGTATTTTTTTCTCTTTTTTTAAGTGGATTTAGAAAATAACTAATAGGATATCACTAATTATTTTGTGTGTGATAACAAATTATCATTTATTTTTTTAAAGACAACTTCTTCTTTTTTAATAAAATATAACTAGCTTTTTTGATATTTTTTTAAACACCTTTTGTATTGCTATCAAATTGATTTTCGATACTTAATATTAGTATTGAAATTATATTTATTTTAAACTCAATAACAACTACTTTAAAATAAACATGATTAATACTTTAAAGATATTAAATATTCACGTTATAAAATGTATATTCAATGAAAATTATTTCTACAAAATCCTATTTTTCATATCATATATTATATTGATGAGTATCCTTCATTCGCCAAACAATTAGGCCATCATATGATGCCAATGAGATTCTGGCCTCAGTCACACCGTGGGGTACAGATGCTTGGGCATTTCCCATGGTTTATACCAATTTTCATGAATGGAAGTCGAAGGAACACAAACACAGGTAATGCATTGTCTGGCCTCAGTCACACTGCATGTGGGGTATAGAATTGTGTGACAATGTTTATTTTAATACATTAAAATTATATTTTTTTTTTTAATTTTTGATATTAGCACATTAAAATCATAAAAAATTAAGAAAAAATGATATTTTTTTCAAGTGACCGTGAAGTGAATTTGTGTGCCAATGTCTTGCCCATTTTCATGAACGGGAGCCTAATTAAGGAACACAAAAAGGGCAATGCATTGTCTTTACCTTATAATTTGAGGGACTAAAATAACTATAGTTTAATTTAATAAAAACAAAAAACTATACAGAATGTCTCTCAACCAATTAGCCTTCAAAAAATGCAATTAGATGAATCCTTGTGAGCTGCAGAGGAGCAAGAACGCCCTGCCAAGCTAGCTCAAACAAGAACATAGGTTCTCTTTCTTTCTCTTGTATGGAAAAGAAATTCTGAGTATCAGATGTCTCCATTGATTGTCAGCATGCATCAAGAGAATGTTAATAAAAATGAATGCTTGGCTTGATATTCAATTAAAGATAATGAGCCTATAAATAGGCATTACATAGTGCATAATGAACCCACTAACCCACATCACCATTAACCCACTAACCCATGATTCTAGCAACACAATCACCACTCTCTTAGCCACCTAAACACATTCCTAAAGACTAGGTTCATTATGACTAAATCAACATAAAATAAATAATTAAATAAAACAATGAATTAAATAAATAAACTTTAACACCCTCCCTTAAACTGAAATCTGCAGATATCAGTTTAAAAGAAATCATCCTTCTTCAATGCTCTTAATTACTGCTGATTGCGAACACATTCCAAGTAAACCACGCAATTTCACAAATGCAGCAAGTTTAAGAGGTTTGGTTTGTATGTCAGCAACTTGATCTTCACTTCGGCAATAAATTAGATTGATCATGCCATCATTATTGAGATCTCGCAAGAAGTAGTATCTCACATCAATATGCTTGCTTCTCCCATGTAACACCGGATTTTTGGAGAGTTTGATAGCTGAGTTGTTATCACAAAATACCGTTGTAGCTCCAATTTGCGGAAACTGTAGTTCTTCAAGAATTCTTCTTATCCAAATAGCTTGACACGCACAAGCTGTGGCAGCAATAAATTCGGTTCGGTGGTGGATAAAGTAATAATTTGTTGCTTTTTCGAAGACCACGAAACCGCACCTGTGCCCATCATAAAAACAAAACCCGAGGTGCTTCTCCTGTCATCTTGATCACCTGCATAATCGCTGTCAGTAAACCCAACCAGCTCCATCTTTTCTCCTTTCTTGTAGAACAACCCAAAATCCTTAGTTCCTTGCAAGTAACAAAGGATCCTCTTGGCTGTTAGCAAGTGCATTTCCGTGGGGTTTTCCATGTACCTGCTGATTAGACTTACAAAATACATAATATCAGGTCTTGTTGCAGTTAAATACATTAAACTGCCATCAATTTGCTTGTAAAATGTGTTGTCCACTTTCTTCCCTTCATGATCTTTGTTGAGCTTCAAACCAAATTCAGTCGGAGTACTAACAGGATTGCAATCCTTCATCTGAAATCTTTCCAGAATATCATGCACATATTTCTTTTGAGAAATAAAAATGCCATTTACAGTTTGCATCAGCTCTATGCCAAGAAAGTAATGCATCAACCCAAGACCGGACATTTCAAATTCAACCATCATAGAACTCTTGAAATCCTTAAACATATCAGCATCATTTCCAGTAAATAAAAGATCATCAACATATAAGCAAGCAATAAGCAATTTCCCCCCATCTCCAATTTTAACAAATAATGAATGCTCATATGGACACTTATGAAATCCTTCTCTTAAGAAATAAGACTCAATACGACTATACCAAGCTCGTGGAGCTTGTTTTAAACCATAAAGAGCCTTTTTCAAACGATATACTTTATCCTCACATCCAATCTTAATATGACCAAGAGGTTGATCAACAAATACCTGCTCCTCCAAGTTTCCATGCAAGAATGCCGATTTGACATCAAGCTGGAAAATAGGCCATGAATTCTGTGCAGCCAATGCAATTATCAACCGAATTGTATCATGTCTTGCAACAGGAGCAAAGTCCTCCGTATAATCAATTCCATACTCTTGCTTATACCCCTTGACCACCAATCTCGCCTTATACTTATCAACTTCACCATTTGCCTTCAATTTGGTTTTGAAAACCCATTTTACGCCAATGGATTTTTGTCCTGGTGGCAAATCAGTCAGCTCCCAAGTGTCATTTCTTTCAATGGCATCAATTTCATCATCCATTGCTTTCTCCATTTTTCTTCTTTGACAGCACTTTCAAAGGTCATGGGATCACAATCTGCAAACAAAGCAAAATAGGTAAGTGGATCTTCAATTCCATTTACCTCATAATCTTCCATCCAAGTAGGCCTTTTACGGATACGAGGACAAGGTGGAGCTGCTGCAACAGGAGCTACTGCCGTGGGTGGGAAATTTCTAGCAGCTACTCCTGTTGTTGAGTGAATTTCAGCAGCTGTTTCTGAGCAAGGCTGCTGCAAAATGGCTGCTGATGCTGGCTCCAAATCAGTGTCCATTTCCAAATCAGCATGTATAGGCTGCTGCCTATCCCAATCCCAAGTTTTCACTTCATCAAACACAACATCACGGCTGGTCACAATCCTTTTTGTAAGAGGATTGTACAATTTATAGGCCTTGGAGCACTCACTCATGCCGAGAAACACATACTTTTCACCCTTATCATCTAGCTTCTTTCTCTTCTCATCCGGGACATGTGCATAGGCTATGCACCCAAAAATTATGAAATACTCAACATTGGGTTTCCTCCCACTCCATGCTTCTTCGGGTGTCATGTTCTGGACTGAAAAAGTAGGGCTTCTATTCAGCACATGAATACTCCAATTTACTGCTTCCGGCCAAAATTCCTATGGGATTTTTCCTCTAGCTAGCAAGCTCCTCACCATGTTGAGGATTGTTCTGTTTTTTCTTTCGGATACACCATTCTATTGTGGTCTGTAGCTAGCTGTGAGTTCCTTGCGAATACCATGCTCTCCACAAAAAACATCAAATTCAGTTGAACAAAATTCTCCACCACGGTCTGTTCAGAGAGTCTTAATGAGCTTCCCCGCCTCATTTTCAGCTTTAGCTTTAAAGCTTTGAAACACATAAAAAGCTTCCGCCTTGTGCTGTAAAAAATAAACCCATGTCTTCCGAGTAAAATCGTCAATGAAGGTGATTAGATACTTTTTACCTCCATTTGAAGATGGACTAATCGGTCCACAAATGTCCGAGTGCACCAATTCAAGAGCATGTTTTGCTCTCCACGATTTGCCTTGAGGGAATGGAGAACGATATTGTTTGCTAACAACACAATCTTCACATATTTGTGAAGGAATATCAATTTCAGGAAGACCTTTCACCATATTCTTCTGCTGAAGAGCTTTTAGGCCACTAAAATTCAAATGACCATAACGGAAATGCCAAAGCCATGTTGGGTTCTCAATTTCAGCAATAAAACAGGGCTCTGATACCACTGTTAATAAAAATGAATGCTTGGCTTGATATTCAATTAAAGATAATGAGCCTATAAATAAGCATTACATAGTGCATAATGAACCCACTAACCCATGATTCTAGCAACACAATCACCACTCTCTTAGCCACCTAAACACATTCCTAAAGACTAGGTTCATTATGACTAAATCAACATAAAATAAATAATTAAATAAAACAATGAATTAAATAAATAAACTTTAACAGAGAAAGCCAAAGCTAGGGTGGTTAATTAAGCAGAATTTATATTCATATACGATTTAACCATGCAAGTACGTATGAACGATGGTTTAAAACAGATAACTATTAAAATGAAAAAAAAATATTAATATAAGAGAAGCCTCGTACGTTGTTGTTATAATTTTAGTTTTCATTGGAGAAGGATACATAGAAGAAATTAGGTATTAAATAACCCCGTGGACATCATATAGATTTCTATGTTTAATTAAATGTGCAATTCGAAGTTCAAAGACGAGATAGAGCGTGAACTTTTTCATGACCCTGAGCATATCCTGGTACTTGTGTATTCACCTGACCGGAAGCTGAAAGTTGGCCGGGTCCAGTAATTTTCTTGCTTGGCAAATTCTCATTGACAACAAAATTCTGTGCCAAAGCCCTTAACTGGAACTTCTGAATTTTTCCTGTTGAAGTTTTTGGTAACTCAGCCATGAATTCCACTCTCTTTGGAACCATAAAACGGGGAAGATTTTTCCTGCAGTAAGCGATAATCTCAGACTCTTTAACAGTATCGTTTGTGTCTCCGTTGGATTTCTTTGTCACGGAGATGAACGCACAAGGACTTTCTCCCCATTTAGGATGTGGTATGGCCACCACGGCTGCTTCCAGGACTCTTGGATGTCTGTAGAGTACAGACTCCAATTCCACACTGCTGATATTCTCACCACCAGAAATTATCACATCTTTTGACCTGTCCTTGATTTCCAGGTAACCATCAGGATGAACGACACCAACATCTCCGGTAGCAAACCATCCATTCCGGAAAGCCTTGGAAGTCGCCTCAGGATCCTTGAAGTAACCTTTCATGATGCCGCTTCCTCTCAGGACAATCTCCCCCATTGTCTTTCCATCACGCGGCACGTTAGCCATGGTGTCCAAGTCCTTGACGTCTGCATCAGCAAGAGTCAGTATGCTTATCCCTTGCCTTGCCTTGAGTTTTGCCTGATCCTGATGTGGAAGCTTGTTCCACTTTTTCTGCCATTCACACACAAGTGCTGGCCCATTAGACTCGGTAAGACCATAGCCATGCGTCACGTGGAATCCGAGACGTTCGATCTTTGGGATCAACGAGGCTGGCGGGGGTGCACCTCCTGTGAGTATCTCCACCGGGGAACTGATTACGCGGCGCTCATGAGGCTTGGCCTCAAGCAGAATGTTGAAAACAATTGGCGCACAGCACATGTGAGTCACCGAATGTTCGGCAATGTTATGGTACACGTCTTTAGCAGTGGTGCTGCGTAAGCAAACGTTGGTTCCGCCTCGTGCCGCCACACCCCAAGGGAATGTCCAGCCATTGCAATGGAACATAGGGAGAGACCATAGATAAACTGGTGCATTTCCCATTTCCCAGCCAAGAATTAGGCTAAGAGTGCTAAGATAAGCACCCCTGTGACTGTACACAACTCCTTTCGGAGCAGATGTTGTTCCTGATGTCATCACCCAATTTTTGGGTGACTCCCCAAAATATACCAAAAAATAACAAAAGTAAAATAAAAGAGGTCGGCGTTGTTAGAAAAATCAATGTGCAAATTTTGGTTGTTTTCGAGAGTCTAATTGTGTCTCTTTTGTCCCCAAAAATAGAGGAAAATACAGATTTAAGGCAAAAATAATTTATCATTGGATAAATCTGTGTAAAAATTAAGTCAAGATTTATAATTATATTTTTATGGGCCAATTTGATTTAATCGTCGGCCAATTTAAAAGTATAATTATGTTTGGGAATTAATTTAGGGTCCAATTAAAGGATTTAATTAAGTGCAAGGACTTAATTATACTTTAAGTTGGTCAAATTAATTTTATTAAGGGCTTAATCAGTGAAAAATCAAGTTAGGGAGCTTAATTCGGGTTCAATTGAGAAGTTGGGAATTTTCGGAGACTGAATTGGATTTTTTCCAAGCCATTTGTGCGAAATCAGGGGTCAAATTGGAAATAATTGAGAGTTTAATGGTCAATTGAGGGTCAAATAGCATAAATTGGAAGTCAGGGACCAAAATAAAAAAGCACGCAACTTTAAGGCTAACATTGAATTTTTCACCGGGGTATAATTGCACAAAATCATAAATTTAAAACCAATTAGGGGTGCGATTGAACTAATTAAAAATTGAGGAACCAAATTGATTTTTTTTCCATCTCCTCCCAAATCATTACCCGTGACTGCACTGTTCAGTCACCTGAGCAGTGCAGACACCACCTGCGCACGCTACCTGCGTGCATGCGTCGCCTGAGCAGAGCCCCGTTACTGGGCAATGCAGGCGGTGCCCCTCGGCTACACGCCATGGGTAGCCGAAGGGGCTGCTTCTCCTGCTATAAATACTGCAGGCAGGGACGAGGAAAAGAAGGGGAAGAAACGGAGTTTTGGAAGCAAGAAAATCGAAGTGAGAAGCTGAAAAAAAACGCAAGCAGTTCCCGTTGCTGCTCTTTCTCTCTCCCCGATCGCGTCTCTCTCTCTCTAAAAACAGTAACTCCAGCCACCGTCTCTGACCACCGGGCATCACCCTTTCATCACCAGAAATCTTCCCCTCAACGCCAGAAACCCAATCACCACCTCAGGCGAGGCAGTAGCAGCGGCAGGCGTAGCACCAGCAGCAGCACCGGAGACTTCAAGAGCTCCCTCCGGCCACCACAGGCCACCGTTGACGACGCCACAACCACCAGGACAACCACCTCGACCTCAGCTACCCAGCCATACCAACAGGTGCGCCTTTCGCCACATTTGGTTTTTTTCCTGTTCATCGTCTTCAAGCTCCCGTCCCTGCATGCAGTGGGACGTAATCATCCCACTGTTCATGCAGGGCCGGGCATAAGGACTTTGGGCCGGGCTTTTGTGCCCGGCCCGAGCGTGCAAGAGATTGGGCCGTTATTTCGGCCCAGGCCCGAATAACATGGACTTCCGGCCCATGATGGCCGGAAGCCCAGCCCATTTCCTTTAGGCTTCCGGCCCATGATGGCCGGAAGCCCAGCCCCATAGCCTGTTTGGGCTTCCAGCCCACGATGGCTGGAAGCCCAGCCCCTTAGTCTGTTTGGGCTTCCAGCCCATGATGGCTGGAAGCCCAGTCCTCAGCCCGTTTGGGCTCCCAGCCCACGTTGGCTGGGAGCCCAGTCCATTCCAGGTAGGCTGTCAGCCCATTGTTGCTGACAGCCCACCCATGTTGTAGGCCAGCCCATTCAGAGATGGGCTGGACAGAATTTTATTTTTTTTTTTAAAAAAAAATAGCAAAAAAATATAAAAATACAAAAATTTCAAAACACAAAAATATTTTGTTTTCATGCATACGGCCGAATTCCAAAGTTTTTCCCATATTTTTCATAAAAAAAATATTTTGCATCTTCCTCATGTTTTAAAACAAAAATTGGATATCGTAACCGGTTTACGATTATCCGTTGGAATTTGGCCAAAATATCAAAAATAATTTTAAATTTTTTTTGTTTTATCATTAGGGTGTAAATTTACAATGTAAAGTACATCCATGGATAAAAAAAAAAGGGGTTTTTAAACTACGGTGTAAATTTATACTGTAAAGTACATCCGTAGATAAAAAAAGATTTTTACTACGGTGTAAATTTACATTGTAAAGTACATCCATAGATAAAAAAAGGGTTTGTAACTGCGGTGTAAAATTACATTGTAAAGTACACCCGTAGACAAAAAAAATGGTTTTTTTGAAAATGCAGTGCAAAATTTTTAACTTAGAAAAAACAATCAAACAACAATGCAGCTTACCTTAGGTAGGGTGTACTGGGGGTGATGCGTCTTCCCCTTACACAATAAGTCCCCTTACCTAGACTCTCGCAGACCAATAGGTTCCTAGTAACCTTAATACTAGGTGGCGACTCCTAATACTTATAGTCGTAAATTTTACGACTATAAAACACCTCATTTTCACCGCGCGCCGTTGTCTCTCCAGAGAGGGATGGCGGGGCGCGAAGCGCGAAAAAACGTCGTCGCGACAGATGGCGACTCCACTGGGGATCAAATCGCTGGACTGAGCTTTGTTTGTTTGATTGTTTGTCTCTCAATTTATTTTTGCACGCATTTTATGCTTTAATACGTATTTTTATTGCTTTAGCATGCATTTTACTTTCAGCTCATGCATATCATATCAATGTAATCATGCATTTTAATTTTCTCAGCAAACCCAATTTTAAGTTAGGTGGGGAGTAGCGGTCTGCCCCATGACTTTTGGTCGGGGTTCAGATTCGTGAAACATCCAACTATGAACTGAGTGTTTACTTGTTAATGGCGGTCATACTGTGCCCCAACCATTTCTTGTAAGCCCCCACACCACCTTCACGTGAGGTGGTCACTGGGCAGTTCATAGACCTTTTTGAGACCAGTTAGAAAACCTACCCTTCATGTGATAACTTAGATCATTCATGTCATTTTAACTTTTCCACAGAAATTACCAAACCAAGACCATGGCTTCCTTGACCTTTTCGGAATATGGGGAAAGATCTGAGATGATGCAATTAACTGAGGGAGATTGTCCAAGGAGTAATGAGTTGCCACATGTGACCAAGATTCATTGCTCTATAGAGAATATAAAGAGGCTTTTGCCCCTCCTGGGATATGTAGATGAAACATTGTTTGAGGAAAGATATGGAAGAATTATTCATCTTTTGAAAATTCCGATCCAATCATCAGCCATTAAAGCTCTTACACACTTTTGGGATCCTAATTACCGGTGCTTCACTTTTGGGAACATTGACATGACTCCTACCATAGAAGAATATGATCAAATCTTGAGTTTTCCTCATAACCCTCACAAAGTTTACTTCAGGCAGAAAATTGAGGATACAGTTCAAGAGGTCATTAAGCTTTTACATTTGGATCCAATGGGCCAGTATATGACTTCTTCTGGAGATTTCAAATGGAAAGCGATCGAGAACAAATTGAAAGCCGATAAAGATAAAAGGAGACTTCGGGAAGAGGGGCACCGGTTAATAGCCTTTGCTATTTTCGGTTTGATTTTATTTCCTTCGGAAGCTGTGGGGATAATTAGCATAAAGGCAGCCAGTGCTTTCGTTGAATATGAACAAGAGAGAAACAACCCTGCTTCAGCTATACTAGCCGAGACTTTCCTGTCTTTGAATCACTGCAGGTCACATGGTAAAGGAGCAATGCGGTGCTGTATCCCTTTGTTGTTCATATGGATCGTCAGTCATCTAGAAACCCCGAAAGAAGTTTTTAATAATTTTTGGTGGTTCAATATGAGACCTCTTAGTTTGGTTTTAAACGAAGAATGGAAAGGCCTAGACGAGAGGGCCTGGGTGGAAAAATACCAAGCGATCCCTGAAAGTAAATTCAGATGGAAAGCCCCTTGGATAGGAAAGTCAGCTTACCTGATGAGTTGCGGTGATAAAGCATGGGTCCCGTTAATTGGCTTGACTGAATATATTAGCTATTGTCCTTCTCTAGTAACCAGACAGTTTGGAGAAATGCAATATACGCCAAGAACTAAAGGGTTGGCTAAGTATAAAGAAGTCAACTCGATGGTTGAGCTTGAGATAATTAAAAAGGACTGGGGACACCCTGTTTTAGTTAACATAGATCCCCACCCCCAGAAGATTTATGTCAGCACCAGTTACTTGGCTTGGAGGAGTTATAAGACGCCTCGGGATGTTGCAAGGCAAAGCTTGGTACAAGTAAAGGAAACCGTTCCCGCTGGAATTAAAAGAAGGAAGATTGACGAAGGAGACTTACGAAAGGATTTGGATAGGTTAAGGATTGAGCTTAGTAATAGCAAAAGCAATCAGAAATTCCTCGAGGAACAGCTATTAGAAGAAGAACAGATGAGGCTCTCTTTGGACCGTCAACTGCAAGGAAAAGAAGAGCAGATTAGTCAACTGATCCGAGAAAAAAATCAGCTAGAGGAGTTAGGTTTTCAGCATGATGACCAAATAAATAGATATGAAATGATGAAAAAAGAATTGGTCACTTTGAAACAGACATTTGAAGATAAAAAACATGCAGATAAAGAATTGTTAGCCTCAATGATGAAAGAAAGAGATCATTATAAGGTAAAATGGGAAACCGAGAAAGAAAAAGGAAGAGTGGCTGGCCTTATCATTGAAGAAGAAAAAGAGTTGAAAGCCCAGTACAAAGCTCAGGCGGAAAATGAGTTCGAAGCAAGAAAGGCAACTGAGTCTGACATGAAGAGATATTTGACCTTAGCCAATAACTTAAGAGACCGTATTTCTACCCTGCAAGCAGAATTAGAAACTCGAGAAGAAGAATTAAAAGTGGTACAAGAGCAGCGCAATGAATGGCAAGGACACATCACCGAAATTGAAACCCAGTTGAACTCTGAAACAACAAAGTTTGATGTAGAGCTACGAAGGGCTAAAGAGCACACCCGACAGCTCAAGAAGATGGTTCTGATGTTAGAGAGAAATAATGACTCCTTGACCGCCAGCAATGAAGCATTACTTCAAGACAATACAGTTTTCCAGCATAAAATAGAGCAAACAGATAAGCTAATCAACATGGCAGCTAGAAAAGCTGATGAGTTACGTGTAAAAGCTACCAGGATCGGCGGAAGTACTCGTAGGTTTGAAGTATACCTGGATGAACTTTCAAGTTTTGTTGGGCTCATAGCTAATAGGGGGGTAGCATTTGAATAAATGCTTTTGTATGATTCAATATGAGTGAATGAAGTGGACGAGATCCACCTTTTGTTTCTATCAAAATGTGTGACTCAATTTATTCGAACAAAACTTTTCTCAGGCATCAGACTACACATCTTACCCGGCAAGGAAGTTATGGATTGGTCTTTCACAATAAAATAAAATAAAACAAATCACCATGCATACATTCATTTTTCATAAATAACATGCACCATACCAACAGGTCAAAATATAGGTCCCCGAAGAATTTCACCTCCCAGAATCTACAATACTCGGCTCCGATAAAGAAGCATGGAGAATGAAGAGCGCGCACACCAAGACGCCCATGTTCAAGGAGAGCTTAATGCCTTGAAAGAAAGTGTAGCCCGTCTTACTGGTCTACTCGAGCAAGCATTAAGAAATGCTTCAGGAGAAGGTCCTTCGAATAGGTCTGCGCAAACGACAAACAACCCTGACGAGGTGACAGGAGAAAGAATTCAGGATCCCCCACAACCTCCTGCAGTTGTGCAATCAGCAGCCCCATCACCAGTTCCGATACCACTGGTTGAAGCATTTGCAAATGAATCTCATAAGACGCAATTATCGGATAATACGGATCATGACAAAATGGCAGTGTTAGAGGCCAGGATAAGGGCCATTGAAGGAGTAGATTTATACGATCCAGTGAAAGCGGTGGAGATGTGTTTAGTTCCAAATGTGGTAATCCCAAAGAAATTCCGCGTTCCGGACTTCATCAAGTATACAGGGACGCAATGCCCTGTCACCCATTTAAAGTCATATTGTAATAAAATGGCTGAAGTAGTGCATGATGAAAAGTTACTAATGCATTTTTTCCAGGATACCTTGAATGGGCCGGCGCTAAGTTGGTATATGAGGCTCGACAACACAAGAATTCGCAGTTGGAAAGACCTAGTGGATGCCTTTGTTAAACAGTATAAGTACAATATGGATATCGCCCCTGACAGGACCAGCCTATCAAGCTTGGAGAAGGCAGAAAAGGAAAGCATAAGAGAATATGCTCAAAGGTGGAGAGACTTAGCTGCCCAAGTCCACCCTCCTCTCTTGGATAGGGAGATGGTTACTCTATTTGCCAACACCCTGAAAGCACCCTTTTACGAGCATGTGATGGGTAGTTCAACTCAGCAATTCACTGACGCCGTAGCTGTGGCAGAACGGATAGAGCAAGGGATTAAGAACGGAAGGATCTCGGCACCAGTAGAGAAAAAAGGTTTCGTTGGAAAGAAGAGGGAGATAGATCACATTGAGACTGGTTATAGAGGAAAGAGCACCCAATTCCAAAAATATAGCAATTCGTCATCCCAAATCGCCAACATCAACTTCAAATCCCCATACCCTACCAAAAAGCCTGGAAATCAAGTCGAGAACGTATCAAAAAACCAAACTGAGGGTTTTCCAAAAGCAAACCACCCAAGAATTCAAGAACAATTACCCCCGCTACCTTTACCTTTGGATGAAATATATCAAAAGTTGTTATCCATTGGGCTAGTAGCCCCCGTACCTCTGATACCCATGCAACCACCTTACCCTAGTTGGTATAGACCAGATCTCACCTGTGAATACCACGCAGGAATCTCAGGACATGGCATCCACACATGCACTGCATTTAAAAGGAAGCTCCTGCATTTGTTAAAAACTAGATGGGTAACGTTTGACGAGACCCCGAATGTAAGCACCAATCCATTACCTGGTCATGCTTCAGGCAGCGGATCAGTGAATATGTTGGAAGTTGAGCATCCAAAGAGTTTAAAGGTGCCAATGGAAGAAGTTTATCAGATGTTGACAAAGGCAAAGTATGATAGCATAATATGTTGTCAACATCGTGACCAGGAGGGTCACCTCATTAGTCAATGTCCAGACTTCTATAAAAATGTGGTGCAAATGATAAACAGAGGTTTGCTTCGGCTAGAGGCAATGACAGAGGATAAAGTGGCTGTAACAGAGATGTCAGACAAGGGTTTATGTAGGGTTCAGTTCACTCCGGAAGGGGCACCCAGGCTAGTTTTGTCCAGGCCCTCCATCTCCCCTAAAAGAGACTATAATGCCATGCCTTATAACTATGGGCATTCATCTCAAAATGTAAGACAACCACTTGTCCTTCTACCAGAAGTTGGAGGATTGACTCGAAGTGGTAGATGTTTTACCCCAGAGGAGTTAAAGAGGATTAAAGGGAAAGGAGTGGTCGATGTGTCCGAACAAACAAATAAACCTGTGACAGAAGAGGAAACCAATGAATTCTTAAAGTTGATGAAGCATAGCGAGTATAGCATTGTGGAGCAACTTAAGAGAGCCCCTGCTAGAATATCATTGCTTTCCCTAATCTTGAGTTCTGAATCTCATCGTAAGACTTTGCAAAAAGTGCTGAATGAGGCCTATGTACCCCAAGACATCAACCCAGATGCCATGGAGCATTTAGTAGGGAGAATACAGGCTTCAAATTATGTGTACTTCTCTGATGATGAAATGGGTCCTGACGGCACAGGACATAATAGGCCATTATATATCACAATACAATGCAAGGATGTTTTGATTGGAAAAGTATTGATTGATAATGGCTCTGCTCTTAATGTGTTGCCGAGGCATATGCTGAGAGAAATGCCTATTGATGAGTCACATATGAAACCGAGCACCATGATGGCAAGAGCGTATGATGGGTCGCCAAGGCAGATAGTGGGGACTATTGAGGTGGAGCTGTGTATAGGACCACAAATGTTTTTGGTGACGCTGCAAGTAATGGATATCCATCCATCTTATAGCATATTGCTGGGTAGGCCATGGATTCATGCGGCAGGAGCAGTACCTTCTTCATTACACCAATGTTTAAAATATATCGCAAACGGGATGTTGGTCACAGTGAAAGCAGAAGAAACCATATCAATGGTTAAAAATGTGGCTGTACCGTTTATAGAAACAGTTGCTTGTGAAGACGGGAACATCCATGCATTTGAAGTAGTAAATGCAGAGTGGATCCTTGAAGGTGCCACATTGAAAAAGCCGAGAATTCCAGAAGCTGCAAGAATGGCTGCCAAATGTTTCTTGCGGAACAAAGTCCCTTTTCAATTTGATCCTGTCAGTGGAATGCCGGAGCGAGTCAACATAATAAAATTGAAATGTGCCGATCAGAGGTTCGGGCTCGGATATAAGCCGAAGAAAGAAGATTTCAAGCGGGTTGCGCAAATTAGAAGGGAGGCCAGGCTGGCAAAGATCGAAGGAAGGGAATCGAAAGATGAAGAACTTGTCATTCCGCCACTTCAAGAATCGTTCCGCAGCTCAACAGAGATAATCAGAGCAGGAATGAGAGATCTTCATGTCGGCACTCTTGAGTACCAGGAGGAAGAAGCAGATTTCCCACAGCTCTCCATCCACAACATTGATGCCCCCTCTGCAAAGACCTTCGTGCGGAAATTAGCTGAAGGAGAAGTGTTCCAGAATTGGAAGATGGAGCCCGTTCATATTGTGTTCAAAAAGTAATTGTTTTTGTTTGGTCATGAACATGTGTTTTTATTTTGATCATAGCAGTAATCTAGCTCACGATGCTGCGACATTTTGCCTTGTTAAATGAGCACCTTTTTTTAATGAGATCATGCATTTTTATCTATGACATATCGCTTGCAAATAATTGCTCTTACACAAATACACATTACACTTTCAGGAGTTTTGAAAATCCCAACCATTCACAAAACTATTACACTAAGAATAATTGGCCAAATTTCAATAATGTCACCACACTTGATGATGAGGAGTGGGCAGAAGAAGACATAGAGGAATTTACTAAGTTGATGGAAAATTCTGAAAAGACTTGGAAGCCTTTTAGCGAGGAACTTGAGACTGTTGATCTAGGAACCCAGCAGGAGAAAAAGGAGCTAAAAATCGGTACCCTCATAATGACTGAGGAAAAAGAAGAGTTGATTTCCCTTTTGCATGAGTATACGGATGTTTTCTCTTGGACTTATGCAGAAATGCCTGGTTTGGATACTGATATAGTGGTGCACAAAATCCCTTTAATAGAAGGAAGTATACCGGTCAAGCAAAAAACAAGGAGAATGCGGCCGGATATGCTCTTGAAGGTGAAAGCAGAGATACAAAAACAATGGGATGCAGGGTTCCTAGATGTCGTTCACTATCCTCAGTGGGTAGCCAATACGGTTGTAGTCCCAAAAAAGGATGGGAAGATCCGAGTGTGCGTGGACTATAGAGATTTGAACAAGGCAAGCCCAAAAGATGATTTCCCATTACCTCACATAGATGTTTTGGTGGATAACGCTGCTAAAAATGCCACATATTCATTTATGGATGGTTTTTCTGGTTACAACCAAATCAGGATGGCAGAAGAGGACAAAGAGAAAACCACCTTTGTCACACCGTGGGGGACTTTCTGTTATAAGGTAATGCCATTCGGTTTGAAGAATGCTGGGGCAACGTATCAACGAGCAATGGTCGCTTTATTCCATGACATGATGCATCGGGAAGTTGAGGTCTATGTAGATGATATACTGGCTAAATCCAAAATCGAGGAAGACCATGTGCAGATATTGAGGAAACTATTTGAGAGACTGCGGAAATACCAGTTAAAATTGAACCCGGCCAAATGCTCATTTGGAGTAAAGACAGGAAAACTACTAGGTTTTATTGTAAGCAACCGAGGAATAGAAATTGATCCAGATAAAGCCAAAGCCATCCAAGAAATGTCAGCACCTAAGACTGAAAAGGAAGTAAGGAGTTTCCTTGGACGCTTGAATTACATAGCGCGCTTCATATCCCAGCTAACCGTAACATGTGAGCCGATTTTTCGCTTACTTAGGAAGAAAAATCCTGGAGTATGGGATGATGATTGTCAAGAAGCCTTCAATAAGATAAAGGTGTATTTACAAAATCCTCCGTTGTTAGTACCCCCAGTACCAGGGAAACCATTGATTTTGTACTTAACAGTCACAGAAACAACCATGGGCTGTGTGTTGGGGCAACATGACGAATCTGGAAGAAAGGAGCAGGCTATATACTACTTGAGTAAAAAGTTTAACGATTGTGAGTCCAGATACACCATGATTGAGAAGTTATGTTGTGCCTTGGTATGGAGCGTGAAAAGGCTCAGGCAGTATATGTTGTATTACACAACATGGCTAATTTCCAAGCTAGATCCGCTTAAATACATCTGTGAGAAGCCGTACCTATCAAGTAGGATTGCGAGGTGGCAAGTGTTGTTAGCAGAGTACGACATTGTTTTTATGACAAGGAAAGCTGTAAAAGGCAGTGTAATTGCCGACCATCTTGCGGATCACGCCGTGGAAGATTATGAGCCTCTAGATTTTGATCTTCCTGATGAAGACATCTTGGTAGTTAGGGATGACACCGAGGCAAGTGAATGGTGGACACTTTATTTCGATGGAGCAGTAAACGTATCAGGAAATGGGGTTGGAGCAGTCATAATTTCCCCAGATGGGAAACAATATCCTTTTTCAACAAGGTTACAATTCGAGTGCACCAACAACACGGCCGAATATGAAGCTTGTATCATTGGTTTAGAGGCTGCTTTAGAACTTAGAGTTAAGAAACTTGAAGTTTTTGGGGATTCTATGTTGATCATTTGCCAAGTGAAAGGAGAATGGCAAACCAAGGATGAAAAGTTGAAACTTTACCAGAACTACCTTGTAAAATTGGCTAGTGAGTTCGAGGAGGTCAAATTCACTCATATGAGCAGGGATAAGAATCAGTTCGCCGATGCTCTGGCAACTTTGGCTTCAATGGTACAAATTGTTGCCAAAGAAAAGATCCACCCAGTTGACATTAAGGTTCGAAGTCGTCAAGCCCATTGTTGCACACTCGAAGAGTCACCGGATGGAAAGCCATGGTATAATGATATCAAGAAATTCATCCAACAGCGGGAATACCCCCTTGAGGCCTCTCAAACAGATAAAGAGACCTTAAGAAGGATGGCCGCAAATTTTTATTTGGATGGTGAAATCCTATACAGAAGATCGTTTGACGGCACCTTACTCAGATGTCTAGATGAGAAAGAAATCGGGCAGGCTTTGGAAGAAGTTCATGAGGGAATTTGCGCCACCCATGCCAATGGCCATACGATGGCAAAACAAATGCAAAGATTTGGATATTTTTGGTTGACCATGGAAAAAGACTGTGTGACATATGTTAGGAAATGTCATAAATGTCAAATTTATAGTGACAAGATAAATGCACCTCCAAAGCCTTTATTCAGCATGACTTCACCATGGCCATTCAACATGTGGGGATTAGATGTCATAGGGCCAATTAACCCGAAGGCCAGTAATGGACATAGGTTCATTTTGGTGGCAATTGATTACTTTACTAAATGGGTGGAAGCCAATTCATATGCCCATGTGACGCAAAAGGTTGTCAAGAAGTTTATCGAAAGGGACTTGATCTGTCGCTATGGTCTACCCGCAAGGTTGGTAACTGATAATGCCCAGAATTTCAATGGAAAGATGATTGTCGAACTTTGCACTAAATGGAAGATTAAACACCTCAATTCTTCTCCTTATAGACCAAAAATGAATGGGGCGGTTGAAGCAGCTAATAAGAACCTTAAGAAAATCATCCAGAGGATGGTTGTCACTTACAGAGATTGGCACGAAATGCTCCCATATGCTTTGCACGCATATCGCACTACTGTCAGAACTTCCACAGGAGCAACCCCATATGTTTTAGTATATGGAATGGAAGCAGTCACGCCTTTAGAAGTGGAGATTCCGTCACTAAGGGTCTTAAAAGATGCAGAGTTAGAAGAATCAGAATGGGCAAGGTTGAGATTTGAGCAATTAAACTTAGTCGATGAAAGGAGACTAGCAGCTATTTGCCATCACCAATTATATCAAGGCAGGATAGCAAAAGCTTACAACAAAAAGGTCCGGCCAAGGATGTTTAAAGAAGGGGATCTGGTACTAAAAAAGATATCATTGGGAGAAGACCAGAGTAAATGGGCGCCTAACTATGAGGGACCATATGTGGTGAAGAAAGCTTTTTCGGGAGCCTTAATCCTAACTAGCATGGATGGGGAAGATCTGCCTAGGCCTGTAAACTCTGATATTGTGAAGAAATATTATGCCTAATGTATTACTCACAACATAATGGAATTGAAATTTGGCTATGAATTCTTGGTGTATCTTTTTCTATCCTTGCATGATCCCATGATTTCATAAAGATTTTTGGCAAATCAAATTCTAGTACGAAAATAAATGTCAATTTGATTTTTGTTTAACAAATGTGTTCTGGGAATTCAAAGGATTTCATTGAAAGGTGATCTCATACCACCAAAACCCATATAATAAAGTTAATCTCTTAGCCAAACAAATAATCCAAAAAATCAAAAAACTTATTTCGCATGGAAAAGCAAAGCTTATCGATCCTGGATGCAAGTTTTTGAAATGAGGAGAGGCCATCTTTGATATGCCTTCACAAAGTCTCAAATATCCCTTGCAGTCCCTATTTGAGCCTAATAATTATTTCTTGATAATTAACCCTGACAAGGATCACACCCTACACTAGGGGCAAGTGCAAAAAAAAAAAAAAAAAAAAAAAAAAATACAAAACAGTCCTCAATGACAAGTGACGCCAGAACAAAGCTGGGGGGCATAAACATAAAAGGGTTTCAGTACACTATAGCAAATTAATTCAACATTTTGGTAGTACTAAAAACCCAACATAGAAAGCCCAAACAAAATATCGGGGGGCATGTCGCGATAAAAGCACAAACAAAATACTTGGGGGGGCATGTCAAGTCAGCATAATGTTAGCGCCACAAACCCATGAAAAAGCTCAAACAAAATATTTGGGGGGCATGTCAAGTTAGCACGACGTTAGTGCCAAAAACCATGAAAAAGCCCAAACAAAATACTTGGGGGCATGTCAAGTCAGCATCATGTTATTGCCAAAAAGCAAAGAAAAAGCCCAAACAAAATACTTGGGGGCATGACAAGTCAGCACAATGTTAGTGCCAAATACCAATGAAAAAACCCAAACAAATACTGGGGGGCATGTCAAGATGAAAGCCCAAACAAACACTGGGGGGCATGCTATGTCACTATGAAAATCAAACATGAGGGCTAAATGAAGTTCTAAGAGTAAGCACTAAGTGATCCTTAGTTTAAAAAACCCTTAAACACTTTTTGAGCCTACAAATATCTTTTTTTTCGTAGCCAGTAACCTAAGCCTACGTTACAAGCCTAATGAAGCCCTTTCTGATCAAATACGAGTTATCTGGATCGATAAGCAATGCTTTTCCATTTGAAACAATCCTTACAAATATTTCACACAACCTGATTGAAACTTTCCTGACATACGAGACTTGCAAATATCATTTCACATTCTTGTGAAAGTCAACATAAAACCTAACAATGAGATCACTTGAATTCTTTCGAGAACAAGCTTGTTAAACAAACATCAAAATGGTTTTTGTGCTCGGAACGACTTTGAAATTCCAAAAGTTTTACATGAAAACATTTTTTGCAAATAACCATCCCTTCCTGCAAACACCTGAAGCCCAAAACACTTTTGGGGCATGACCAAACAGCGGGGCAATCTAAAATGCAATCGAAGCTGGCTCCACAATTCCTTTTCAAAGAATCTGGATCAGACTCAGGGGGGCATATCATCTCCAGTGGTCAAAATCAACAAATTGCGGCCTGAGTATGCAGAAGCGAGAAGCCGTCAAATCATGAAGTTGACTCCACAATTCCTTTTTAAAGAATCTGGATCAAACTCGGGGGGCATGATGATATGGAAAATCTATCATCCCCAGTGGTCAAAATCAACAAATTGCGGCCTGAGTATGCAGAAGCGAGAAGCCGTCAAATCATGAAGTTGACTCCACAATTCCTTTTTAAAGAATCTGGATCAAACTCGGGGGGCATGATAATATGGAAAATCTGTCATCTCCAGTGGTCAAAATCACAAGTTGCGGCTTGAGTAAGCAGAAGCGAAAAGCCATCAAATCCAGAGGTCCAAATCCCGGAAAAGAAGGTCTGGAGGAAGAAAGGGGACCTATATCTCTCAGGTAAGTATACATGCATCATCATGCATCCCCATTGAAAATCTAAAAAATATTTTGGAGGGATCGTAATTTACGAACCTTCATTCATCATTTTGTGTGCACGCTTTCAAGCTTTCACCTCTCTCATTTCCTTGAGCATGCTTTTCAACTTTATTTGCTTCTTGATTTTGGGTGTCATTATGCATCGCATCTCCCTAGGGATCCAAGAACTGTTTTGGAGGAATTGTAATTCAAAAACCTCTACTCGTCATTTTTGTGTGCGCCTTTGAGTCCTCATCATTTTCACTTCCTTGATTGCGCTTACAAGCCTTTCATTTACCATAGATAGAGCGTTTTTCAATCATATCTCTTCCTTTATCTGAATGCGCTTTCTAGCCATCAACAAACTCAGATAGTGCACTTGTAAGTCCTATCTATTTCCAGAACTTGGTGAGCTTTCTAGTCACCATCAATTAAAATAGTGCGCTTTCCAGCCCTATTTTCCTCTTCATCTTCGAGTGCGTTTTCCAACCCTCGACCATCAATTTAAAATAGTGCGCTTTCCAGCCCTATTTTCCTCTTCATCTTCGAGTGCGTTTTCCAACCCTCGACCATCAATGTGAATAGTGCGCTTTCCAGCTCTATTTTCCTCTTCATCATCGAGTGCGTTTTCCAACCCTCGACCATCAATGTGAATAGTGCGCTTTCCAGCCCTATTTTCCTCTTAATCATCGAGTGCGTTTTCCAACCCTCGACCATCAATTTAAAATAGTGCGCTTTCCAGCCCTATTTTCCCTCATCTTCGAGTGCGTTTTCCAACCCTCGACCATCAATTTAAAATAGTGCGCTTTCCAGCCCTATTTTCCCTCATCGAGTGCGTTTTCCAACCCTCGACCATCTCCACTTTCACCTGGGTAGGTCACCCATTACAATGAGACCATCTCTATCGCTTTCACCCGGGTAGGTCACCCATTACAATGAGACCATCTTCACCATTTTTCACCGGGGTAGGTCACCCATTACAATGAGACCATCTTCACTATTGTCACCTGGGTAGGTCACCCGTTACAATGAGACCATCTTCATCACTTTCACTCGGGTAGGTCACCCATTACAATGAGATCATCTCTATCATTTTTCACTTGGGTAGATCACCCATTACAATGAGATCGTCTTCACCTATTGTCACCTGGGTAGGTCACCCGTTACAATGAGACCATCTCCATCACTATCACGTGGGTAAGTCACCCATAACAATGAGACCATCGTCACCACTTTCACCTGGGTAGGTCACCCATTACAATGAGACCATCTCTATCGCTTTCACACGGGTAGGTCACCCATTACAATGAGACCATCTTCACCATGTTTCACCTGGGTAGGTCACCCATTACAATGAGACCATCTTCACTATTTTTCACCTTGGTAGGTCACCCATCCTTTTTTGAGTGTCCTCCTTAGGCTCCAATTCTTAGGTAGTGCGCTTTCTAGCCCTATTTTACCATTCCTCTCCGAGTGCGCTTTATAGCCCTCATTCCCATTTTTGGATGGATCAACTGTTTCTTGGTCTGGTACGTCCACCTTTCTTTTTCTTTACAACGCTTACTATCTAAAGTCTTTTCCAAAACTTTAGTCGTAAGCATTGTAAAGAGGGGGGCAACTGTCATCACCCAATTTTTGGGTGACTCCCCAAAATATACCAAAAAATAACAAAAGTAAAATAAAAGAGGTCGGCGTTGTTAGAAAAATCAATGTGCAAATTTTGGTTGTTTTCGAGAGTCTAATTGTGTCTCTTTTGTCCCCAAAAATAGAGGAAAATACAGATTTAAGGCAAAAATAATTTATCATTGGATAAATCTGTGTAAAAATTAAGTCAAGATTTATAATTATATTTTTATGGGCCAATTTGATTTAATCGTCGGCCAATTTAAAAGTATAATTATGTTTGGGAATTAATTTAGGGTCCAATTAAAGGATTTAATTAAGTGCAAGGACTTAATTATACTTTAAGTTGGTCAAATTAATTTTATTAAGGGCTTAATCAGTGAAAAATCAAGTTAGGGAGCTTAATTCGGGTTCAATTGAGAAGTTGGGAATTTTCGGAGACTGAATTGGATTTTTTCCAAGCCATTTGTGCGAAATCAGGGGTCAAATTGGAAATAATTGAGAGTTTAATGGTCAATTGAGGGTCAAATAGCATAAATTGGAAGTCAGGGACCAAAATAAAAAAGCACGCAACTTTAAGGCTAACATTGAATTTTTCACCGGGGTATAATTGCACAAAATCATAAATTTAAAACCAATTAGGGGTGCGATTGAACTAATTAAAAATTGAGGAACCAAATTGATTTTTTTTCCATCTCCTCCCAAATCATTACCCGTGACTGCACTGTTCAGTCACCTGAGCAGTGCAGACACCACCTGCGCACGCTACCTGCGTGCATGCGTCGCCTGAGCAGAGCCCCGTTACTGGGCAATGCAGGCGGTGCCCCTCGGCTACACGCCATGGGTAGCCGAAGGGGCTGCTTCTCCTGCTATAAATACTGCAGGCAGGGACGAGGAAAAGAAGGGGAAGAAACGGAGTTTTGGAAGCAAGAAAATCGAAGTGAGAAGCTGAAAAAAAACGCAAGCAGTTCCCGTTGCTGCTCTTTCTCTCTCCCCGATCGCGTCTCTCTCTCTCTAAAAACAGTAACTCCAGCCACCGTCTCTGACCACCGGGCATCACCCTTTCATCACCAGAAATCTTCCCCTCAACGCCAGAAAACCAATCACCACCTCAGGCGAGGCAGTAGCAGCGGCAGGCGTAGCACCAGCAGTAGCACCGGAGACTTCAAGAGCTCCCTCCGGCCACCACAGGCCACCGTTGACGACGCCACAACCACCAGGACAACCACCTCGACCTCAGCTACCCAGCCATACCAACAGGTGCGCCTTTCGCCACATTTGGTTTTTTTCCTGTTCATCGTCTTCAAGCTCCCGTCCCTGCATGCAGTGGGACGTAATCGTCCCACTGTTCATGCAGGGCCGGGCATAAGGACTTTGGGCCGGGCTTTTGTGCCCGGCCCGAGCGTGCAAGAGATTGGGCCGTTATTTCGGCCCAGGCCCGAATAACATGGACTTCCGGCCCATGATGGCCGGAAGCCCAGCCCATTTCCTTTAGGCTTCTGGCCCATGATGGCCGGAAGCCCAGCCCCATAGCCTGTTTGGGCTTTCAGCCCACGATGGCTGGAAGCCCAGCCCCTTAGTCTGTTTGGGCTTCCAGCCCATGATGGCTGGAAGCCCAGTCCTCAGCCCGTTTGGGCTCCCAGCCCACGTTGGCTGGGAGCCCAGTCCATTCCAGGTAGGCTGTCAGCCCATTGTTGCTGACAGCCCACCCATGTTGTAGGCCAGCCCATTCAGAGATGGGCTGGACAGAATTTTATTTTTTTTTAAAAAAAAAAAAATAGCAAAAAAATATAAAAATACAAAAATTTCAAAACACAAAAATATTTTGTTTTCATGCATACGGCCGAATTCCAAAGTTTTTCCCATATTTTTCATAAAAAAAATATTTTGCATCTTCCTCATGTTTTAAAACAAAAATTGGATATCGTAACCGGTTTACGATTATCCGTTGGAATTTGGCCAAAATATCAAAAATAATTTTAAATTTTTTTTGTTTTATCATTAGGGTGTAAATTTACAATGTAAAGTACATCCATGGATAAAAAAAAAAGGGGTTTTTAAACTACGGTGTAAATTTATACTGTAAAGTACATCCGTAGATAAAAAAAGATTTTTACTACGGTGTAAATTTACATTGTAAAGTACATCCATAGATAAAAAAAGGGTTTGTAACTGCGGTGTAAAATTACATTGTAAAGTACACCCGTAGACAAAAAAAATGGTTTTTTTGAAAATGCAGTGCAAAATTTTTAACTTAGAAAAAACAATCAAACAACAATGCAGCTTACCTTAGGTAGGGTGTACTGGGGGTGATGCGTCTTCCCCTTACACAATAAGTCCCCTTACCTAGACTCTCGCAGACCAATAGGTTCCTAGTAACCTTAATACTAGGTGGCGACTCCTAATACTTATAGTCGTAAATTTTACGACTATAAAACACCTCATTTTCACCGCGCGCCGTTGTCTCTCCAGAGAGGGATGGCGGGGCGCGAAGCGCGAAAAAACGTCGTCGCGACACCTGATGTGTAGTTCAAGGCTATAGGATCCCATTCATCTTGAACTAGCTCACCGGTGTATCCTGGATTGCCCCTCTGTACAAGCTGTTCATACTCCAACTGGCCGAATCGGACACCGGTAGGTGTGTCAGTGTCGTCAATACAAGCAATAATTGATGGCACAGCACCATTCAGTAAACTAAGGGCCTCACTTACTAACTCCACATATTGATAATCCACAAAGAAAAGCTTAGCCCCTGAATGCCTAAGAATGGTGGCTATATACTTAGCATCTAGCCTTGTGTTCATAGCATTAAGAACTGCTCCAGCCATAGGCACAGCAAAATGCATCTCATATACAGCAGGAATATTTGGAGCCAACACAGACACCTGCAGAAAAAAAAAATACTTAAAATTGATGATACGTTTGATACAACAGAAGGTAGATAAAAAATTCAGAGGATAAAGCTTGGTAAACGTACGACATCGTTTTTTCCAACGTTGAGGGACCGGAGGGAATCGACGAGGCGGCAGCAACGTTCATATGTTTGACTCCATGTGAAGCGGGTGCCCTCATAGATAACAGAGGTACGGTTGGCATAAACAACATTAGCTCTCTTCAAGAAAGTTACGGGGGTGAGAGGAACATAATTTGCATCCCATTTTGGAAGTAGATCCATTGTTGGAGCTGGGATAGTCTTGCTCTCGAAGATATATGGGTAGAGAGCGTTCTGTGGAGTTTTTGATGGACTTGAAGATGGGCGAGTGGGGGGTTTAAATAAGCAAAGACTCGAACATAAAGGTGTGCGGCGGGTTTTGGAGAAATTATTCTATGGATTTGATGCTAATATTTTATCCGTGTGTTTTTAATAAAAAAAAACATGGGGTGTTGAT
The DNA here is from genome assembly GCA_964035475.1 of Salix caprea. Classification (NCBI taxonomy): domain Eukaryota; kingdom Viridiplantae; phylum Streptophyta; class Magnoliopsida; order Malpighiales; family Salicaceae; genus Salix; species Salix caprea. The sequence continues at coordinate 1,436,155 of OZ037748.1, read as the reverse complement.
GTAAGCAATCACGAACCTGGTAAAAGAAATAGTTTAAGAAATTCAATTATAAAATTGAAGAAATTGATAAGTATCTGTTATGAAGAGTGAATTCTGGAATAAAATGTTGATTGCTGAAATTACAGCAATAGTATATTATTGAGTCATGAACCTTAATGAAGAAACAGTAGGGAATATATACAGAGACATATGGAACCTAAGCTATAATTTTGACAATAACGGGAAGCTACAATTTGGACAATAACGGGAATAATCCCGTTAGTAATAAATGCTACATCTGGAGAAGCACAACAGTAAATGCTGTGCACAGTATTCTATTTGGCAATTAAGTGCACTGTCTTCAACACTCCCCCTCAAGCTGGATCAAGAGGGTTTATAGATCCAAGCTTGCACAATAGACGATGAAACTGGGATGATGGCACGGCTTTGGTAAACACATCAGCAAGTTGATCACTGGTGCGCACATAATGCGTAGTGATGTTGTTAGATTGAACTTGTTGACGAATAAAATGACAATCAACTTCGATGTGTTTAGTTCTTTCGTGAAAGACCGAATTCTTGGCAATGTGCATGGCAGCTTGATTGTCGCAAAAAAGACTCATCGGACTGACCGATGAACAACCCATATCGGTTAGAAGACCTCGAAGCCACACAAGTTCACAAGCTGCAGCCGCCATTGCACGGTATTCAGCTTCGGCACTGGAGCGAGCGATAACATGTTGTTTCTTGCTCTTCCAAGACACAAGATTACCTCCAACAAACATGCAATATCCAGTAGTCGAGCGCCGGTCAAGTTGATTTCCAGCCCAATCAGAGTCGGTATAGCCCATTATATTGGTATGATTGTTTCTGGTCATGACAATTCCGCGACCAATAGTTCCTTTTAAATATCGCAAAATGCGTTTGACCATGCTGAGATGATGGATGGTTGGAGCATGCATGAACTGGCTGACAAGACTGACAGCGTAGGTGATATCCGGACGAGTAATCGTCAGATAAATAAGTTTGCCCACAAGTTGTTGATAATATTTCGGCGAGGGAAGAGCCGTACCTGCAAGAGATAATTTGAGTTTACTATCAACAGGAGTAGCGGAAGGTTTAGTTGAAAGCATACCTGCGTCTTGAAGCACATCGAGCGTGTACTTACGCTGATTAAGGAAAAAACCTTTCTTAGAAGAGGCCATTTCAATTCCAAGAAAATATTTTAAGGGACCAAGATCTGTAATAGGAAATAATTGTTGAAGAGTTTTCTTCAATTTAGAAATAGATTCAACATTATTCCCTGAGATAATTAAATCATCGACATAAATAAGAACCATTAATTTATCATCATTGTGAAACCGAATATATAAAGAAGAATCTGCAGAACTTTTCCTAAACCCTAATGTAGCAAGGGCTCCACTAAGTTTTGCATGCCAAGCGCGAGGACTTTGCTTTAGCCCATAAATAGATTTATGAAGTTTACATACCAAATTAGGAGTGGAACTTAGCGAGTGGCCAGGAGGAAGCTTCATAAACACTTCTTCTTCAAGATCCCCGTGTAAAAAGGCATTTTTTACGTCCATTTGAGATAAGAACCAGCCATTATTTACCGAAACAGATAAAAGAACTCTTACCGTGGTCATTTTGGCAACAGGAGCAAACATCTCCTTCTAATCAACACCAAATTCTTGGGTATACCCTTGAGCCATAAGGCGCGCTTTATAGCGATTAACAGATCCATCTGAGTTGAACTTGGTCTTGTATATCCATCGACTGCCAACTGCGTGTTTACCTTTTGGGAGGGAAACTAGGCTCCAAGTGTTATTGTCGGCCAGTGCGGTTAGTTCCTCCTCCATAGCTTTTCGCCATACCAGGTGAGATTGAGCTTCGGTGAAATTTTTAGGCTCATGATCATTTGATAGTGCTGACAAAAAAGCAGAATACGATGGTGATAATTTAGAGTAATCCAAATAATTTGAGACAGGATACCTGACTGTATAAGCTGCATAGTCTTGAAATTTGGAGGGGCACTGTCGAGTTCTTGGAGGATTGCGTCATGGAGCTGGCGTTCTATCTGGCGAGTTTGGGGACATCGGTTCTAGAGGAATGATAGTGGATGGAGAATCGTCTACCGGAATTACAGTTGGACTAATCGACCTAGTGGGACTAGGTAAGTCGATGTTGCAAATCCCTGCCCGGGGAAGGGGGACTAAGTCTTCCAAGGACTCCCCCTGATTAGAATCAGTGAAATAAGGGGAGGTTTCAACAAATTTAACATCCCGGCTGACATAAAGCTTCTGGCTAATGTTATCATAACATTTGTACCCCTTCTTGGTATGAGAATACCCTAAAAAAATACATTTGGACGCTCGCGGGTCTAGTTTGTCACGTTGATTTGAGTGGAGGTGAACAAAACATTGACACCCAAAAATCTTCAAGTGCGAGATATTGGGAATTTTACCCTGCAAAATTTCAAGAGGACACTGAAAATCCAGTACTTGACTGGGTAAGCGGTTAATAATGTAGGTGGCCGTAAGAACTCCATAGGACCAAAAATTTTTCGGAACATTCATTTGAAGCATTATGGCTCTAGTTTTTTCTAATAAATCCCGATTTTTGCGTTCAGCAATTCCATTTTGTTGAGGAGTATTAACACAACTAGTTTGATGAAGAATTCCATTAGAAATTAAATAATTTTCCATAGCATGAGATGTAAATTCCGAGCCATTGTCAGATCGAAAAATTTTAATGTGTGTGGAAAATTGGGTAGAAACTAGTGTGTGAAAATCTTTAAAACAATTAAACACTTCAGTTTTTGAGTTTAATAAATATAACCATGTAACTCTTGAAAAATCATCAATAAATGTAACAAAATATTTAAAACCATCAATTGAAATTGAAAAAGGTCCCCATACATCTGAGTGAATAAGTTCAAAAGCCTGAGATGCTTTGGACAAAGATAATTTAAATGGAAGTCTACTTGATTTGGAAAAATGGCACGTCTCACAATCATACGTCCTTTTTGACAAATGAGGTTTTATTTTTGAGATGACGTAATCGGAAGCATGTGCCAGACGAAAATGCCACAACTGGTGATCATTGATCGGAGAGTAAACAGCTTGTAATCCCTTAGAAACTTCGGAATCACAGAAAAAATAGAGACCATTCAAATGAAATCCTTCACCAATCTTCTGTTTGGTGTGATGGTCCTGAAAAATCACCTTAAACGGAGTAAATATAACATCACAATTAAGAGCAATAGTTAACCTTCGAACTGATAATAACTGAAATGGAAAGGAGGGCACATATAAAATATCGGAATTAATATTTTTTGACGCGATTTTAATTTTTCCCTTACCCTTTACTGCTGCAGTAGATCCATTTGCAATCGAGACAAAAGATGGTATCGGGAATGGGGTAAAATCATGAATTTTATTTAAATTATGTGTCATGTGATCACTAGCACCCGAATCCACAACCCATAAATCATGAAATTTACTTAACTCTAAGGCAGTTAAAAGAGCAATATAAATACCTTCAAATTTTTCCGCATTGTCACGGTTTGAAATACCAGTAAAATTACGGTTGGATAACCCACCAAAATTGTTCAAGAAAGCTGCATTTCCACGTGATGAAGACTCAGCCACGTCATAAGCTCCAGCCACGTCACGGTTTGCCACGCCATACGCTGCATTATTTTCATTTCCACGGGCTGCCATGTCACGGGCTGCCATGTCACGGGTTGATAACCCGTTGAGATTAAAGTTGCTCAACAGAGCACTTGCTTCTTCAGCAGACCCATCTCCTCCAAACTTTCTCCCGTCTCCTCCTAAGTTTTTTTCTTGAAGAAAGCTTGCAAATTCGTTTAGCAATGACATAGGATTAGAGTAATTGGGTTCTGTAGTTGCAACATTAGCCTTGAATTTCACAAATTTCTTGTGATGAGCATGCTGCCGATTTTGTTTCAATTCTGGGAATCGGCTCCAACACCGATCGATTGTGTGACCAATTGAGTTGCAGTAAGAGCATTTGAGGTTAGGACGCTTACCTTTGAAGAATCCCCTCTCTGCAGAGTGTTGGGCATCTCGCGATTCTGCCAATTTGAAGCTCCCTTTGTCTGCAAATGGTTGGGCAACACAAGCATGGGTATCAACGAATTTCAATGGGTTTTCTCGGGGTATTACCTTGCGTCTGATTTCTTCACGTTGGATTGTTGCACAGACGCCTTTCAAGGTGGGGAGTGTATCATTCATCAAGATGTGGCTCCTTAAGTCTTCAAATTCCGAACCCAAGCTTGCCAATAATTGGAAAATTTGGTCTTCTTCTTTTCTGTTGCGTATGACAGTTGGGTCAACCGAGTGAGGTCTGTAAATCTCCAATTCATTCCACAGACTCTTAAGCTTGCTCAGCAAATTGACAAATGGTTGCCCGTTTTGATGAAGGCTGGCGATATCTTGTTGAATTTGGAAGATTCGGGCAGAATTATTTTGATTGCCATACATCTCCCTCACGGCTTCCCAAAGCTCCAGAGATGATTGGTAATAACTGAACATCTCAGCAAGGTTTCTATCCATTGAATTTAGCATCCAAGACATCACCATTTGATCCTTGGCTAGCCACTGTTCAAATTCCGGGGAGCTGCTGTCAGGAGCCAATTCCTTGCCGTTGATAAATCCCAGGCGTGATCTGCCTCCAAGAGCAATTGTCACTGCTCTTGACCATGGTAAGTAGTTAAAACCATTTAGCAGTACAGTAGTCATTTTTTGAGATGAATTAGCATCACTGTCGATGCTAATAGAATTTGTGGCTGGGCATTTTGATTTGTCTGTCAAACCTTGATTATCCATGTTTGACAGATAATAAAAACGAGTAACACAACACAGAGTAAGGCTGCAAGATCACAGCTCTGATACCATGAAGAAATTGATAAGTATCTGTTATGAAGAGTGAATTCTGGAATAAAATGTTGATTGCTGAAATTACAGCAATAGTATATTATTGAGTCATGAACCTTAATGAAGAAACAGTAGGGAATATATACAGAGACATATGGAACCTAAGCTATAATTTTGACAATAACGGGAAGCTACAATTTGGACAATAACGGGAATAATCCCGTTAGTAATAAATGCTACATCTGGAGAAGCACAACAGTAAATGCTGTGCACAGTATTCTATTTGGCAATTAAGTGCACTGTCTTCAACAAAAATATTGGAATTTAGATATTTTATATATATATATATATATATATTAAGTGAAGAATATTTTGATTTTTTGTCGGGTCAATATATTTAGAAACTCTTACGGTAAATTGAATGTAGATATTGAATATAGCATAAAAAACTGATGATATATATATTAAGATTATTCTCCTTATGTCTAAGATTTGATGATTGATTTTTTTAGGAACAAGGATTGATTGATCATTTCCTCTAAGAAAGAGGATTAATTATTAAATTTGATTTCAAGTATAGTTCATAAACAAGAACGCCCTGCCAGGCTAGCTCAAACAAGAACATAGGTTCTCTTTCTTTCTCTTGTATGGAAAAGAAATTCTGAGTATCAGATGTCTCCATTGATTGTCAGCATGCATCAAGAGAAAGCCAAAGCTAGGGTGGTTAATTAAGCAGAATTTATATATTCATATACGATTTAACCATGCAAGTACGTATGAACGATGGTTTTAAATAGATAAATATTAAAATGAAAAAAAATATTAATATAAGAGAAGCCTCGTACGTTGTTATAATTTTAGCTTTCATTGGAGAAGGATACATAGAAGAAATTGAGTTCATTAAGCTTGATGAAATTAATTAGGTATTAAATAACCCTGTGGACATCATATAGATTTCTATGTTTAATTAAATGTGCAATTCGAAGTTCAAAGACGAGATAGAGCATGAACTTTTTCATGACCCTGAGCATATCCTGGTACTTGTGTATTCACCTGACCGGAAGCTGAAAGTTGGATGGGTCCTGTAATTTTCTTGCTTGGCAAATTCTCATTGACAGCAAAATTCTGTGCCAAAGCCCTTAACTGGAACTTCTGAATTTTTCCTGTTGAAGTTTTTGGTAACTCAGCCATGAATTCCACTCTCTTTGGAACCATAAAACGGGGAAGATTTTTCCTGCAGTAAGCGATAATCTCAGACTCTTTAACAATATCGTTTGTGTCTCCGTTGGATTTCTTTGTCACGGAGATGAACGCACAAGGACTTTCTCCCCATTTAGGATGTGGTATGGCCACCACGGCTGCTTCCAGGACTCTTGGATGTCTGTAGAGTACAGACTCCAATTCCACACTGCTGATATTCTCACCACCAGAAATTATCACATCTTTTGACCTGTCCTTGATTTCCAGGTAACCGTCAGGATGAATGACACCAACATCTCCGGTAGCAAACCATCCATTCCGGAAAGCCTTGGAAGTCGCCTCAGGATCCTTGAAGTAACCTTTCATGATGCTGCTTCCTCTCAGGACAATCTCCCCCATTGTCTTTCCATCGCGCGGCACGCTAGCCATGGTGTCCAAGTCCTTGACGTCTGCATCAGCAAGAGTCAGTATGCTAATCCCTTGCCTTGCCTTGAGTTTTGCCTGATCCTGATGTGGAAGCTTGTTCCACTTTTTCTGCCATTCACACACAAGTGCTGGCCCAGTGGCCTCGGTAAGACCATAGGCATGCGTCACGTGGAATCCGAGACGTTCGATCTTTGGGATCAACGAGGCTGGTGGGGGTGCACCTCCGGTGAGTATCTCGACCGGGGAAGTGATTTCGCGGCGCTCATGAGGCTTGGCCTCAAGCAGAATGTTGAAAACAATTGGCGCACAGCACATGTGAGTCACCGAATGTTCGGCAATGTTATGGTACACGTCTTTAGCAGTGGTGCTGCGTAGGCAAACGTTGGTTCCGCCTCGTGCCGCCACACCCCAAGTGAATGTCCAGCCATTGCAATGGAACATTGGGAGAGACCATAGATAAACTGGTGCATTTCCCATTTCCCAGCCAAGAATTAGGCTAAGAGTGCTAAGATAAGCACCCCTGTGACTGTACACAACTCCTTTCGGAGCATATGTTGTTCCTGATGTGTAGTTCAAGGCTATAGGATCCCATTCATCTTGAACTAGCTCACCGGTGTATCCCGGATTGCCACTCTGTACAAGCTGTTCATACTCCAACTGGCCGAATCGGACACCGGTAGGTGTGTCAGTGTCGTCAATACAAGCAATAATTGATGGCGCAGCACCATTCAGAAAACTGAGGGCCTCACTTGCTAACTCCACGTATTGGTAATCCACAAAGAAAAGCTTAGCCCCTGAATGGCTAAGAATGGTGGCTATACTCTTAGCATCTAGCCTTGTGTTGATAGCATTAAGAACTGCTCCAGCCATAGGCACAGCAAAATGCATCTCATATACAGCAGGAATGTTTGGAGCCAACACAGACACCTGCATAATTAATCAGAAAAACAATATACTTAAAATTGATGATACGTTTGATACAACAAAAGGTAGATAAAAAAATTCAGAGAATAAAGCCTGGTAAACGTACGACATCGTTTTTTCCAACGTTGAGGGACCGGAGGGAATCGGCGAGGCGGCAGCAACGTTCATATGTTTGACTCCATGTGAAGCGGGTGCCCTCATAGATAACAGAGGTACGGTTGGCATAAACAACATTAGCTCTCTTCAAGAAAGTTATGGGGGTGAGAGGAACATAATTTGCATTACATTTTGGAAGTAGATCCATTGAAGCTGGGATAGTCTTGCTCTCGAAGATATATGGGAAGGGAGCGTTCTGCGGAGTTTTTGATGGGCTTGAAGATGTGCGAGTGGAGGGTTTAAAACATTAAATTGGCAAAAACTCGAACATGAAGGTGGCCGGTGGGTTTTGGAGAAATTATTGTACGGATTTGATGCTAATATGTTATCCTTATGTTTTTAATAAAAAAAAACATGCATGGGGTGTTGATATTGTAAGCAATTACGGATTGATTGATGATTTCCTCTAAGAAAAAGGATTGGTTATTAAATTTGATTTCAAGTATAGATTATAAAATTAAAAACAATTTTCCTCTAATAATCACTTTGTATTATTAAAAAATAATTCATTATCATAATTATTTGTCACCTTAATTTATTATCATTGTATGCCTGTTTATAAGTGTGTTTGAGATTATTTTTAAAAATATTTTTTGTTTTGAAAATGATTTTTATTTAAAAAAATCTTAGCAGTATAATTTGGTGAGATATTTAAGTCTCTTAATTACTACTCAAGTTTTACTGTATTATTCAAATTATACGTGAACACTGAACAGTGAGTAAAGCCATAACAATTGTGGTTAGCACAGATAAAGGAAAAGGAGCTGGTTGGTATCATTTAATGTATCGTACCGTTTTGTTCCATTTCCTGGATATAAAATAAATATGAAAGAGATTATTTCATTAAAGAAAAGATAAAAAAAAATAGTTCAGAATATTTCATAATGATATAATAATATATATTGCTGTTAAGAATGTAATTTGTATAATAATGTTTTAAAAATATATATTAGAATTAATTTTATTTTTATATTTTTAACATGCCACATGCTTTAATGAATAGGCTCCTCCATTTGTATTTTAAATTAATATTTTTTTACAAAAAAATTATTTTTATATATCTTGTAAATATATAAAAATACTATTCATCGCAAAAAAAAAATAGTTTTCTTAAGAACTTATAATTTTTTGTATTTTTGTTTGTAAAATTATTTTATTTTCATTATACGTTTAATGGGTGGGTTTGGTTAGTTCACAAATTAATAAAAGAAAATATAACCACTTTATGTCATTTAGCCTTTATGATAATACTTTTATGGGTGATTCGTTCTTAACTTATGGATGGAAAGTTGTTCTTGTTCTTTTTAATTTTTAAATTATTTTTTATATTAATATATCAAAACAATTCAAAAATATAATTTTAAATAAAAAAACATAATTAAATTTTGATCAAATTCTCTTTGGATTGAAATATCAAATGAAGGCTAGTAAATGAAAAAAATAAAATTATTGTTGAGGATTACTATCAATCTATATGTAAAAAACCTTTTGTGTAAGTATTTTTCTATAGATTTTGATTTATCAATTAGGGTTTTATGTTAAAAGATAAACTTTCTTTTACAATTGATTGATTTTTTTTTTAATTTAAAGAATGAAATTGGTAAAATATTTGTCAACGTAGTCTTTTTCAAAGTCTTGTACGTACAATTAATTTTCTGTTTATTTTTTAATCCAGATTTTCCGAGTCCATTAATGGACTCCATGCATGTCATGGGTGTAAAGGGCTTGCTGGTCATAGCAACTGAAGAAGAAATGCCATGGCTATATGTGCTGCCTTGTAAATGGAAACGAGGTCGTTTTAAAGCAAATAGGTGAACGAGGTTGCTCACGTTCATGAAAAGATAAAACAAAGTCCTTTTCGGCTTTTTGATTTCAATATGTTAAAATTATTTAAAATAAAATTATTATTTTTTAAATAGTATTTTTAAAATATAAACACACACACACACACACACATATATATATATATATATATATATATATATATATATATATATATATATATATATATATATATCGGAAAGTATAAAAAGTTCACGATACTAAATTAAATTCTGATGTTGATAATTACCGACTGGAATAGGGCTGTCAAGTCCATTCACATCACCGTAAATGTCATTAATTCATCGGAAAGTTTCCTTGAAACCTCGTCAGTCGTCATCTCAGTCCAGCTAACCCTTTAAATCGTGAAAAAGACCTTTTGAATTGCCAAATAATCACAACCATATAATTTAGGTATTAAAATAAAATAAAATAAAATAAAATAAGTATAAGGATGGCTACTCATCCAGTAGAATTCATGAATCTTCTTTCAACGACAATGGTACAAAACTTGTATATTTATATTTTAGATTAAAAATATGAGTTTTTTAAATTATTTTCATGTGCTAATATCAAAAATTATTTTTTAAAAATAAAAAAAAATTATTTTAATACATTTTTAACGTCAACCACACTTTCAATCAGTAATTGAGTGGAATGAAGAAAAGCATCGAGGTAGTTCACATTGAACTAAAACATTCATGATGTGAAGCCTCTTGGAATGTTATGAGATTAGGGTTGTCTGTTTCATTTTGTTTCGGCCAAAAAGATCAAAATTTTCGTACCAGTTAAAAAACGAGACAAGACAACGTCGTTTTTATCTCGGTTTAAATTTCAGACTATTTTAGATTTTTTGGTCAAATACCAGCCGAAATATTCCGGTTTCATTCTACCGTTCCGTTTCGTCCAAATAGTGATGTGCGATGTGAGTGAAGACTTGGAATTAATTAATCAAAATAGGTTTTTTTAATTTTCATTTGTTTTTAAAAAAAATTAATATAGTTGTTGATAATTGTGTTAAGTCTTAGGTTTGGTGCACCGAACGAGTTTTCTTGAAGATGACATCTTTTTATTGACTTTAGTGTTGTAATTAATAAAATCACAACGCAAAACGCCATGCATGCTGTGGACGGTATACCTTCTTGTTTTTATGAGATAGGTCTTCGTGTTGATCGAAGTCGGCTTTAGGGTTGAAGATTTAATTTAGGTATTTATTAATGTGTTAAGGGTTGATTCATGCAATTAATTAGTATGGTGAAACTGAAATTCAAGTTTGGTAGTGGTCCTATTTTCAATGCTGTCATCTATTTTGTCTCGTTGTTAGGTTGCAAGTTTGATTAGTATTGTAAGTAATGGTTATTTTTTTATATAAAAATACATTAAAATAATATATATTTTATATTTTTTTAGATTTTATTTTTATATTAGTATGTTAAAATAATTGAAAAATATAAAAAAAAGTAATTAAAAATATTAAAAAAAAAACATTTGAAGACTTGAGATTGCATTTCAATTTTTTGTGTGCTTATAAGTAAGTGAGGATACACATCTTCAGTGTTGATTTGTAAATCATGAATATCATTGACCAATAAAAACATAATGTAGTAAATGATCCGAATAGATTGAATTTATTTTTACATAATCAAACACGTGTATTTTATGGTTATATTAAAAATCAAGGATATATCTTATTAAACTATTTATAGGCTATAGAAATATCTTAATGGGAAGTATTTTAATTTTCATATTTTAATTTTCTATATGCTACAAGAGTCCTTAACCTACTTGTTCTAGGTTTATATCGAGTATGCTCACAAATTCTGCATCTTCAAGGTAGCTCAACATGCAAGAATTTAGATACTTCAATTTTCTATATCTCACTATATCTATTTAGAAATGTGATTAAAAATATTTTTCGATCAAGAATATATCAAAATTGAGACGAAATTCCGGAGCTTCTATTAATGAATATATTACAAATCTACAAAAGACTGGCTATGGCAGAAGAAATTTGAGTTTATAGTATCTCACCTAAAAGCACTTGCCTTGCCCTAAGCTAAGACATCTCCCGGAACCTTGCAAGAGACTTCTTTTGAATCAGTGTTTTGTAACTATCCCCAGCCTTCACCTCTAGACTAGGATCCAACTTCTTCTGCTGCCTCCCAAGTCCTGCTCTCCTATCTATGGCTTTCGCTTGAACTGGTTCGATCATTCCACTGCCATCCTTCCCCAGTCCCTGCAATTCATAACAAATACTAAAAACCAGAGAAGACAATCCCCACAAAGGATACAAGTTAGAATCTTCTAGTAGCATGATTACTGCAAAAACATTGATCACCAGTACATCCGATTGGACTCTTGCACGAGCATGTAACAGAAAAGAGATACGAGGAACATCATACCGCTTAAGTATTTATTTCATATATTAGCAAGACTATAATGAATATGTAAAGTTTTTAAGAGCATTTTTTTAGACAAGAAAGAAGGGCTGCAATAACTAAAACTCATTTCAGAAGGATAATCAGCATAGTTATCGGCAGTAACTGATGATTTACAAGCCATGGACCCATTTCAAAAGGATAATCGGCATAGCTATGAACAGTAGACCATAGATTAGCACATTCAAAACTATTAAGTGCAAGAGAAGGAGATGATACCGAGCCTTCTTGCCAGCCCATGTTCCGAAGCATTCGATTGCCTAGATTGCTCTCGCCAAGTGCCTTGTCTGCTGTAATCACCTCGTAACTCTGAGCATCCCCAATCACACGTCCTCCACCAACACCAGGGGGGAAAGGCATTGGATCCAAAGCACTCCTTTTGAATGCAGAATCCCGATCTTTAAGAGATCATGAATGGCAAACACAAAGGATTCCTCACAAGTTAATATTTCTATGAAGTAAAACACGGGAACCCATTCACTCGAATCACTGAGAAGTTTGGGAAAACTAAGATCTGATAGACATCCAGGGGTTAACAGGCAGATGTAAAAGGCACCAAGTTCAATTTACCTAATAAGATATGACCTTGTAAAAATAGAATAAAGGTATACTGAAAAACATTTTGTTAAAGCTTACGTAGATCCGCATCAGGCAAATCATCTCCAACAGAAGATGAACCATACAAGCTCCTCCTTTCAGCTGCACGATCCCTGTAGGAATTTTGTGGTTGCTCCTTGTGAGCAGATGCAGATGCAGAAGCAGAAGGTAGAGGCATTTCAGAAAATCTCCTTTTGCCACTCCCAGCAGCCACAGGTGGTGTGTAAGAGCCCAATGCAGATACATCAGTCCTAAAAGGAGTTGCAACTGAAGATGTATCTGCATTTGTTGATGAACCTGTCATAGTTAGAGTTACAGCAGCATTGGATATAGAAACACCAGCAGATGGTCCAGAATATGAAGTATCAGACTTCAAAACACCTCGTCCAGAACCCCTTATAACCCCCATAAAAGTCCCTCCTGAGCTGTTGCTCACAGGTCTTGGCTTGACTGAAGATTCCAAACCATTAGTTTGGGCAGATGGAGTTGTGACATCTCCTGAACTGAGCATAGAGCTCTCCATTGTGGTGGTTGTATCAGATTTAAACTTGCTCTTTGTGGATTGCCCAACTGAAAGCAGCCTGTCATCAGCTGGAGCAGATGGATGACTATCATCAAGAGCCAAACGGGTCGTCTGTCCTTCATGACTCCTTTGCTTCCACATTGTTAATACATTGTTCATTTTCTTCTTGTTAGCCAAAATACTGCTCTTTGAAGCAAGTTTTATCTCTTTTGCTTTCTCCTTCTCTTTTTTCTCTGCAGCTAATGCTGCTGAAGCAGCAGCCTGGACAGCATCAGGTAATGAGGCAGCCTTCTCTGAGGATGTAATTGTGGCAGCTGGAGCAGAAATCACTACTTTTCTGTTACTGGAACCATCAGATGACTTGGAATTCACAGACTGATAACTAGATGCTTTATTGTCATTGTTATCTGTGAAAGGGATGTACTGCTGAGTTTGCTGATCATAAGAGTACCAAACCCCTTGATTGCCATCATAATAAAGACCTGCACATAACAACATGAAAAGGAATTGTGATTTCAGCTTAAGCTCTAAAGATGACACATGTAGAATGCTAGTTACAATTATTCTAAGATCAAAAGTTCTTGGTCCATGTGCATATTGTATGTTGTTAGTTCACAGCAACAGTAAAAAAAAAATCCTAGAAGACAACCACTCCATCATAGCAAAATAATTTCTTCCTGCAGAACCTTTTGAACAGGTTCTCAAGCAACAATAGCCAAGCTTTTAGTTTTCATCACAATTCTCCTTGATAAAGAGCCAAATCCCAGACTTTTCCAGGAAACTAGTAAAAAACTGAATCTCCAGAAGAAGGAAAAAAGGTGGAGGATCAAAATATTTCCTAAGAGAAATTTAAGAGATGAGGTTATGGATTGCACAATTGAGAGCCATGAGAATGAACAAAGGGTTGAATATAAGCAGTTCCAGTCAGTTCATGGAAGGCAGCAAAGAAAATAACAAGCACATGCACCATACATGCAGAGAACTAAACACTCTATTCCTTTTCCTAAAACTCACAAGCATAATTTTCTTAAAACATTATTCATATTTTATACAAATAATGATTAAGCAGTCATTAGAAGTGGTAACAGACTTCAAGCTCCCAGATTAAAATAGAAATAAAGTCAAAAGCATCCACTAACTATAACAATAACATTAATAACACCACAGAAAAGCAGGCTCTGTCCCCAAAGTATTTCTCATGATAAGCACTTGTGCAAGATCTGCAGGAATTGCTCTGTACATTTGCTCTAACAATCTCTGAGACTAACTCATAACTTGTTACTTTTGAATTACCAACAAGGCTGAAATGCCCAGAAAGACAGTAGTTAACCATGAACGTGATTTCCAAGTTCCACACAGGAAAATTGTTCCCACCTCTTTCTCTATATAACTGTATCATCAGATAAAACTTGTTCGTAGGAATAAAATGAAAATATATATTTATTCATGGCAGAAATGTATGTCAGATTGTACCAGAGAGAACCTGTAATAAAGCATTTGCAATGAGCAAAACACACAAACTACCTATCCAATTAAACTAAAAAAATGAAAACAGCATTGCCTTTCCAGGAATTCTTTTAAAATAAGGACAACAACTATAAACTTGTCATCAAGTAATTGAGACCTAGATCAAATTTCAACTGAATACATGCATCGTGATTAACAGCTCAGATCCACAACACATGTTATCTATCAATTCCACTTGATACAAACCAAACAAGAAATGTAGAAGGAACCTGTATTTCCATCAAAGTAGAAGCCCGAAGCAGCATCATAGTAATAGCCAGATGCTTCATCCCACACAAAACCAGATTGTGGTGCAGAACCATCCTTTTGAACTGTAATCTCCCCACTGGCTTGCTCCTGCCCACCAGCAGATTGATTGTCATCTGGGTTATATTCCTTGGGCGCCCATCCAACAGCATCATACTAGAATATGAAAAGATAAAATTTTAAAAATCCAGTCATGTATAAAATCAGCATATTCATAAACCAGAAAGGAAGCACATGGAATTAAGAGTACATGTAGTATTGCAACTAAAACTATAACAATATTAAGTTATAATTAGTAATATTCCAAGAGACAAATAGAATTGGTATGGACAAGAAAAGAATCCTTAGGAGGTCCATTCAACGAATCATAGCAAAGCCTGCTCTGTCTAATGCATGAATGAAATCACATAAAGATCAACATCAAAACGTTTGAGAACAAATCTATTAAGGTGGAAATAGGACCTTGTCAAACACACAACCACACTCATCTAAAGTTCATAGAGTGGATTCCTTGTCAACACCTGATCACCATGACAAAGTGCATGTTGATAATCTGATTGAAATTTATCCTTCAATCACAAGAAATACCTATGGCCTCACATTTAAAAAAAAAATGCCTAAACTGATTATTCTGAGTTATGAAATGGATGTATCATATCAGAGCATCATTTTCTTCTCTTCTGCTCATCAACATTCACTTTATAAAACCATTTCTCCAAGTACAGGATGCCCTTGTCTTTGAGGTATCTGTAACATTTATAAGGTACAACACACAAGAGCAATGTCAACTTTCTCCAACTTTCCCATCAACAATCACTTCACAAAAAGCTTTCAGTGACTTCAAATAACAGAAAATTAAAGTCGATAATGGAACAGAGTAGATTTTCTTGTTAAAAAAAAAACCATAGATTTTCCCTACTCCTTCGAATTCTGAAGTCTGAAAGTATGTCAATAATTGAAGTGTTTATCCAAAAAGAAACTACAATAATTGAAGGAAAGGTTCCATGAAATACCTGCAGGGAAAATGCCGCTGCCTCAATTGCAGCTGCTGCTAAGCTGCTTGACTGTGACGGTCCTGATGTCCCTGGGCCAAGAATGCTCTTCGCATAAGCCACTCTTAAGATCTGCCCATTCTTCTCAAGAGAGGTTCCATTGGTCGAATCAAGGGCTTTAGTAGCATCCTTAACCTACAAGACAAGAACCATTTGATTACAAAGAGTGCATCTATTATTTCTTCACGCAACTCTTTTCTAATGCTTCTCTAATTATATAAAGAGCGAATAAAATCCTCCATAAGGAGGACAGGGGTCTTGCAGGGCACAGAGGCCAAACAGCTAAATTCTCAAAAAGAAAAGCTTGAAGGAGCATAAAGTGCTTGAAATGGGAATTCATCAAGTAGCTAAGCTGTTGATACCAGCAACATACAAATTTTGAGACAGTCTCCATGGTACCACTTAATTTGTTAATTTTGATAGCCTAGACTGGAAGGTGGAAGGAAAAACAGCACCACCAAATCACAGTTTGCTGTATAATTTTTCTCCATAGTTTTGTTACAAGATACTCCTGAATCACTGTTAATAAGTTTACAAAGCTCCTAATAAAGCTTACATATATTTGTCATTATGTATTGCTTATAACAACTATGTACTTCTTCATCATTTGAATTGCATGACAACAATCAAAGATTACTTGGACTAAGAAAAATTGGAAAGCAAAATAAGAGGAATAAAATAGTCAAAAATCCAATCACCAACGACAATGATTTACCGAATGGAAATGTACGAACGCAAATCCCCTTGAAACATGAGTAAACTTGTCTCTAACCAGTCGAAGATCCTGAAAATTAAGATCAATTAAAATTTGAGGATTCCCAAAAAGGGAGAAATTCTCTAATAAAACCAATTGAATTTTGTAGCATTTTGCACCTTAATTGGAGCATGTTTGGAAAATTCATAGCGAAGCATCTCCTCATCAGCATTTTCATCCAATCCACGAACAACCAAAACATGAGTTGGACCTGATAAAGTTGAATTAGCAAGGTGTGTGTATGTATTAAAAAATGTCAGGAAAAAAGCAACATCTCAACCCAACCTGCCTCAAATCCTTTCTTTCCTAAAGATGGTGGATTTGATAAAGCTATATCTGCTGGTGGTGAATCATCGGTTCGTGGCTCATTGCACTACAACATAGAATAAAAGCAGCTATTCAATGATCTGTTCTCATGGATCTTTTTTCTTAAACAATTATAGAATCCACTAGTATCCCTGGGTAGAAAAATTCTATTCCATTTGCTCAAAAGTCATCGTTCAAAAACTCTAAGGAAAAGAACTACAAGTCCACACTATTTAACTAAGGCAAACCACAAAGTAAGCAGCATGTCAAAGCGGCCAATGTGACTTCCAACACACATGTTAACCTTCAAAACAGCACAAGAAATAATAATGTTTGTCATTTCAACACTTCACATGCATGCTCAGCACCAAAGGGACAATGTCCTTGCTGTAATAATGCAAACAAATGAAACTAATAGCCAGTGGATTGTGATTCATAGAATTTTATAATCTCTCAACTCATCAAAAAACAAATGGAAAAAAGGTGGAAAAACAAACCTGAAAGCAGGATGTACGCCTTGCGAAATTGACACAGCCACAAATGTTGCACATCCAATCAGATGGCACTGTGATTTTTCTGTGCTGGCCAGATTTATCTTGAGCAAAAGGTCCACCTGCCCCCCCAGTTGGCTTACTACTGAAAAAAAAACAGAATCCAAAGTGATAATGGTTATGCTTGAAGCCAAAAATAAACCACAGGACCACCATATATATGTACAAAGGCATTAACATAGCCTTTTCATCAAAAAAATGCTACAAGCAGTCAGATATTGATGAAAATTAGTTCCAGGGAAGCCAGTGACAGCAAAAGTAAGAGTTTATCTGAATTTCACCAGTACATGAGACCAAACAGACTTAGCTCAATGTACAACACAGATACCAGCAAGAAATAAAAAAATAACAATTGATTGTAATGGTACCACAATCATGGTAGCAAGGAAATAAATACCTGTACTCAAAGAAAAGCTTTCTGCCATCAACAACAAGACCATCATCCCTGATCCTATCCATCATTGCACATGCTGCTCCCTGTTTCAGAACAAAAACAATACTTGAATGCCATTCATGAAAGCAAATGCAGCATTGTCAGATTAGGTGGACATACCACAGAAGGAAAATCAATAAAGGCAAATCCACGGGAGATGCCAGAATTCTTCTCTTTGATCACACGAACATGGCGAAGTGGCCCCCACTCATCCTAATGCCCACAAAAAAAAAAAGTTAAGAAAATATCGAATGAGAAAAATCAACAGTTTCAGATAAAGAATGCAAAGTAAAGCATTACAAGTATCTGGTAAAGATCTTCATCAGTCATCTTCTGTGAGAGACCTTTCACAACAACAGTTGCAGACGGAGCCTACGGGAGATAGAGTTCTTGTTAAAGCCGAATCACTCAGCACAGATGAAACCAGGCAGTAAATAACAATAATCATGAAGACTGTATGAAACATACCATGTCATAATGACCAGGGTGACACTTGTCTTCACGGTCCCTCCTTTCATTCCTCTCACGTTTGCCATCATCATAGCTGTCCTCCTGTTGACTTCGACTTCGAGGGGACCTAGATCTAGCACGATCATCATATCCACGAGACCGAGATTGTTCATGCCATCTATGTGGACTCTGAGATTTTTCCTGGATCAAAGCTCTCTTATCACGTTCTCGATCATGGGATTCACGCCTCCTCCAATTGCCATCTCTCCTGCGGCCTCTTTCATAATCAGAATCATAACTATGCCGACCATATTCATAATCCCTCTCGCAGCTATCCCCCATTTTCCGATAGGAAGTGCGTGACTTATAGTCATAATCATCGTATGCATAATCATCATGGTCTTGTTCCCCAAACCGAGAAGCCCTATCAAATTTATGATCACGATAGTTTTCGATGTTGTGGTAGCCATCCCGATCAAGAACAGCATCCATGTCATGGTAAGAATCGAAGTACGGTCTCTCATGTCTCCTAGATTCCCTCTCAATGGGGTATTCTTCTTCATAACTTCTCCTTCTTGATTGGGGCCAAACATCAACAGCAGGAGGGGGATAATTCTCCCTCTCTAGACTGTCCCTGTGGAAGGCATTTCTTGGGCAGACATTATCCCTTGAATACCGGTCATTGATAAACCTCCTATTATCATATGAACCACCAGTCCTGCTAAAATAAAATAATTCAATGGAAGAATAGACGTGAAAAATAACATCATGAGCCAAAGCTTGAAAGAGAAACAAATGACAATAAGATGACAACAACCACAACAAAGGGAGACAATTAGAAAATATCAAACATTAGAGGCTTCTGAAAGGTCTTGCATGAAATAATATCTTAACCAATTAAACCCAAAAAGGAAATGTAGCATAAATTTTCAAATAAAATGTTTTACCATGAACGCCCTGACAGGAAGCGTCGGGCAATACTTACCGGTAGTTAGGCTCATGGAATGCACCATGCCCCTCCAGAGCCTGTGGATTCAAGAATAAGCTTGTATCAGCAACAAATACCAATCAAGATAGGAGGAGGTTAGGCAAACCCATTCCATATTCTCACTGCCCCCAACAGCTTTCTCTTATTTTTCTTTTAAGGATGAGATAGATGATGCCCAAAAACTAACGGACAATCCTACAAAATTCTTGCATTTTTATCAGTATTTTTAAGGAGGAAACCACAATTACGCTGTTATTATCCCATCCTTGCTGATGGCCATAGCGACCAGGATCCATTTCTCGGATGCAAAACCACCCTGCAATGCTCTTTCTCGATGATTGAATGATCTAATTCCTTTTATTCCCTGTAATATATGCACAAATGAAACAGACACAACAGTCATGCCCATGAGTCAGCCTTAAATCAATAATTCCCCCAACACACCATGTTCTTATTAGCCTTGACCTTCATAAATCCTCAAATGAAATCAAACCCACTTCACAAGCCAAGATATAACCATGACCCGCATGGCCATTCCTCCAAAATTCTCTCAAAAACAACAAAACAAGTATAAAAGTAATGATCTTAATTAGCAGAAACCAAACCTCACATCCAAATTCAACCAAATAAAATATATACAAACAAAACAAATATATATATATATATATATATATTTAAAAAAAAAAAAAAAACTCCTTGAATTGTGAATTGCAGATGGTGATCAGCTAAAAATGTCTCGAAATCTTTCTATTACAATTCACTTTGCAAAATTCAAAACGAAAAAAATCCTCAAACAAAAACCAAAACCCCTACACAAAACCAAGAAACAAACAAAAACAATTTTCCATTTCTCCGAAATCATCTCAACAAATTTAAAAGCAACGATCTTGATGATCAAAAACCAAACCCATGAACCAAATATCTTCCAAAACTAACTTCCAGACAAGTCATAAAAAATCTTCAAAATTTTGCATAGCAGCCAAAATCTCAACACAACAAAACATTGAGAAAACAGCATTATCTGTCATCGATTATCACAGACAGTTCAGCTAAACATCATAGTTAAAAAAAATCAAAATTGTCAATTTGCATTACAAAAATCTGTATCAAAAAAAAAAATCTTAGGATAACAGAAACCCATCAGCTAAACACATGTGCGTCTCTCTAGTACAGTTCACATTGCAAAAAGATAAAATGTACTTTTAAAAGCTGAATAAGATCAGTGCATACCAGGCAAACCGTGGATGCAATTGGATAAGAAAAAAATGTTTCTTCTTCGACGATGGGACTCGTCGTTTCTTCTTTCTCGTATCAAGTCCGGATTTTGTATCAGTGTTTTGTTCTTATATTCTTCGGTTTTGTTTTGAAGGTTATCTAGTAGCTGTTTGTAAATTACTTTAGAAAAAAAAATTAAAAAAAAAACATTTTTAGTGATTTTAAATTAGCTTGATATACTAATTTAAAATAAAAATTTAAAAATATTAAAATAAAAAATAACTACAACTACATTCTCAATTTAGAAAACACAATCTAAATCATGAAATTGGAACAACACTATAGAAAAGATTATAAAGCTCTTTTTTTAAGAAAACAAATAGTGCTAGTTTTTCAAATCCATGACAAAGATTATAGACTCAGAAGCATTCTATTTGAAAAAACTATAGAGTTCAATTTAAAAAATATTATACAGAAAATTAAAAAAATAGCAATTAAAAAAATAGCAATTAAAAAAATGGGGATCGAAATTAAAATACAAAATAAATTTTATATTTGATTGAAATATAAAAATAAAAATAAATTAAGAAAAAACTCAAGAAACTAAAAGAATAAGGATCGAAATTGATATAAAAAATAAAAATAATTTTTTAATTAAATGGTGAAATTAAAAGGAGTAATAATTTTTACAAAAAAAAATCAAAATTAAAATAATGAGAAACAAATTTAAAAACACAATACCATATATTTTGATTTGACAAATTAAATCACTGACACATGTCATTCTACTAGGAAGAGAACGTAGTGGCACAACCAATGACATAAATGATATTTATGGACACGAGAAGACATCGTACATGTAGTATAAAAAACACGGGCATCTCCCACAACCCAAATAACCTATTAAAATCATAACTCAATCGGTCTGTGAAACCCACGGCCTAAATTATAAGATTGTGATAAGCTCATAGGAATTAAATTGAAAAAAAAATCATAAAGCTCAAATCATAATCAATCTAATGTTGAAAGATCAGTTTTAAAAAAATCAAATAACAAAGGTTACAAAAAAAAAAAAAAAAAAAAACTTAGACTAACTTGTCAAAAACTCAACTGTAGAACGTGCATTTCTTATAAGAGCCTAAGACAACCAAAATTTTACTTGTTTATCCAGGCCCACAAAATACATTTTTCAGAGGGTGAGGTTTCCTTAAATCCAAAAAAAAAGAATTGAATTGAGGGATGCTTCGAAAACCTAATCCACCTTTTTTCTTGCTCATGCATACCTTATCCCAAGCTAACCATGGAATGCCACAACTCGTACCAAAGTTACTCCACCAATACTTCCTTGTTAAAGAATCAATCTCTTTGCAAACTGCCATAGAAGGAGGAAACTCATGGTGTATGATGGAATGGATTGCATTACCAACTCCATGAGAATTTCTTCACCCCCTAGAGTTAAACACTTTTCCTCCCAACCATTAAGAATCTTGCTAATCCTTCCTAAATTGAGCTGAAAATAGCTTTCTTTTATCTACCCACCATGCAAGGAAGGCCTAGATGTTTCTCCTGTCTCAACTGCTTGAACATCCATCTTCCAATGGAGCTGATTCTGAAGCTAAGTTTGCATATTTTGGCTAAAAAAGATCTCTAATTCATCTAGGTTGATTCTTCAAGCCGATGCATTCTTATAATCCTGAATGACTCGAATCAATTTGTTGGCCTCCGCGGTCTAAGCACAAGCAAAGAGAAGATTATTGATCAAGTCGTTAAAAAACTTATAAAGAATGTATTTTCCTAGTTGAATGCATGTTGAGTTATTCTTGGAAACATAGGAGACTTCATCACTTAAATCAGTAGATGTAGAGGGAATAATGAGCAGGAAGAAAAATAAAATGAGGGTCTAGAGAATGTGTATCCGCGAGGTTCTGTATGCTTGTGTGACTCTGCTAGAATGGGATTTGTGTGATTGAAAGGTCTTTATCTCTCCTCCATCTTGCATGGTGGCTTCCTATATTTTTTTCAGATGTGAGAAAATTTACCCTCGAAAAAGCAAGTGTATTTTGTGGATCCAGGTAAACGAGTAAAACGCCGATTGTCCTACACTCTTACAAGGAGTGCACATCTTGACTTGAACTGGAGATTTGTTATGCAAATTGCAAACTTTTTATCATCACGTCACGTCCTTGGGGGCGTGGCTACCTATATTCATACACTCAATCTCGATCATTTTTCATGGAGAAATAAACATGCAATTAGCAGAGAAATTGGCGATAAACATTAATCTATAATAGAATAGGAGAAAGTAGAGAGTTCATCTCATAACAAGGCTAACCTATTAAGAGCAAAAACTCATCTTCAATATACCCTTTTTTTCTGAGAAAATCCATTCTACCCTATTATAATTCTCTACTCAAAACTTGATTCCTAGTGGTTTTATCTTCATATATTGAAATAACTCAAAAGCAACGATTATCCATTAATTAAAGCACTCAAGACACATGAATAAAATATCAAATAATCATTTCATCTAAAAACTTATTAGATAAGGTTTAATATATAATTCATATTATTCTCTAATACACCATCTTAAGTGAAAACTCTCCAGGTTTGAAACTTGCACAAACTCAAACTACCTTGTGTTTGATTTTGATCAAATAGAAAATGTGGTAAGATTTGAACTCGTGATCGCTGGATCAACAAGACTCGAATATTATATCGATAAATCATCTAATCTAAAAACTTAAACTATTATATGAACAATAAAATATAATTTATATTATTTTTTAACAAATAATTTTATATTTAATGGTTTCGAGTATATTTACAATAATTTTAGTAATTAGTAGCCACTTGTGCTTCGCTACGAATCATAAACTTTAGGATTAGATATTAATAAAATATATGGACAAAAAGTCGTCCTGCTTTTAATGGGTCAAGTCAAAGTAGTGTTCATCTCATCATCAATGCAAGAATTGTCCGCAGCCATAACTCCAACCTGTCTGCCTCTGGGTTGGAAGAAGTAAACAAATTAGAAAATATCCATTAAAAATACCTGCAATTTCTTCCCTCCTTCGTTTTCCAAGCTCCACGACGACCTAGAACGTTGGGCCCACTTCAAGTCTTCCTTCACTTTCTATTGGCTAGCAAATGGACTCTTTCAGATCAAGCTTATTCAACTTAACTTCTAGTGAATCATATGTGGTTTACAGAGATTTAATAAAATAAAATGGTCAAATTTTAAGAGATTTTCCTGATATTCAAAGTTATATTTAGTCTTTATAGTTTAAGTCTCAAGTAAAGAATTTTCTATTTTTATAATGAATATACTGTTTTTTGTCGAATTCAGAGGTTGACTTACTATCTGTATATAAGGATTGACATGATTTAATTTTGTGGTAATTTTATGGTTATAGTTTATAAATAATAAATTTATAAATTATATTTTTTCTTTAATTAAGATTTATAAAGAGAGTTTTTCATAAACAAGGGTTCACAGAGATCTCGATCCATGCAAGAATTCTTTATTTTTCCATCCCTTCAACAATTTATAATTTTATAAACTTATTTGAGACTATATTTTAAAAATATTTTTTGAAATAAAATAAATTTTTTATTTTTATTTTTTATTTTAAATTAATTTTTTTTGGTGTTTTTAGATCATTTTCATATGTTGATATCAAAAATAATTTTTAAAAGATAAAAAAAAATTATTTTGATATATTTTTGAACAAAAAAACATTTTTAAAAGCAACCTAAATCATACTTTAAAATAGGCACTAATCCTGAAGTCTAACTAAATTTCCTAGCTTCTCTTATGTGTTGGTCAAGTATTTTTAAATTTATATATAATAAAAAAATAGACCACATCACATTGCAGGAGTTTCAGTGTCCGTGTACAAGTACGGTTGATCTTATTTTTTAAAGTATTTTTTATTCAGAAATTTATTAAAATAATATTTTTTTTATTTTTTAAAATTATTTTTGAAATTGTCTAAAAAACTTAATTTAGACCAAAAAATTAAAATAAAAATAATTTATTTTTTAAAATATCAAACAAACACTTATTTGTACAATCTAAAAAATGGTATAGGAGTCAAATGACTATGTTATAGGTTTCTGAATATAAAGGACTAAGCTACACTAATGTTCAAAATAAAAGGACTTTAGTTACTCAATAAAATAAAATAAAAACAATTTTCCTTGCAGTGTTACACTTTTTTAACTGCTTAGGTTGTCCTGTATAAAAGCAAACACCATGTCCATAGGCACCCCTCAACTTCAATCAATGGCCATACATACTTTTTCCTCCCCCCTCTTCTGTCTCTAACAAACCCTAACTCTCTCTCTCTACAAACACCTCAAGATCTCAACTTCAAAGAATGAAGAAGACCCTCATTTCCTTCTTTCTACTGCTCTCCCTCTTCTCCTTCTCCTTCTCCATAGAAGATGATATCACCTGTCTTGAAGGGGTCAAGAGCTCCTTTACCGACCCGCAGAGTCGACTCAGTTCCTGGACTTTCAGCAACAAATCAGTTGCTGTCATCTGTAAACTCACCGGTGTTTCTTGCTGGAACGAGAAGGAGAACCGAATCATGAATCTTCAGCTACCGTCTTTTCAGCTTTCAGGCAAGTTACCGGAATCTCTCAAGTACTGTCATAGCTTAACAACACTGGATCTTTCAGGCAATGATCTTTCAGGGCCGATCCCACCTGAGATTTGTAACTGGTTGCCTTATATAGTCAATCTAGATCTCTCCGGGAACAAATTTTCCGGTCCGATCCCGCCGGAGATTGTGAATTGTAAGTTCTTGAATAATTTGAATTTGAATGGAAATAAGTTGACTGGCTCGATTCCTTTTGGTTTTGGTCGCCTTGATCGGTTGAAAACGTTTTCGGTGGCTTCTAATGAACTGTCTGGCTCGATACCGGAGGAATTGGGGGGTTTTCCGAAGGATTCTTTTGATGGGAATGATGGGTTGTGCGGTAAGCCGCTAGGGAAGTGTGGTGGGTTGAGTAGTAAGAGTCTTGGCATCATCATTGTTGCTGGGGTTGTTGGGGCTGGTGGGTCATTGATTTTGGGGTTTGTAATTTGGTGGTGGTTGTTTGTTAGGGGAGGTAAGAAAAAGAGAGGTTCTGGAGGCGGCGGCGGCGGCAAGGGTGATGATCCTAGTTGGATTGAGTTGCTGAGGTCACATAAGCTAGTACAAGTGACGTTGTTTCAAAAACCTATTGTTAAGATCAAGCTGGCTGATATTTTGGCTGCTACTAATAGTTTTGATTTTGAGGATATTGTGATTTCAACGAGAACTGGAGATTCGTATAAAGCGGATTTGCCTGATGGATCTAGTCTCGCTGTTAAGAGGCTTAATGCTTGCAAGCTTGGTGAGAAGCAATTTAGGGCTGAGATGAATAGGTTAGGGGAGCTTAGGCATCCGAATTTGGTGCCATTGTTGGGCTTTTGTGCTGTTGAAGTGGAAAAGCTCCTGGTGTACAAGCATATGCCTAATGGGACTTTGTATTCTCGATTGCATGGGAGTGGATTTGGTATTGGTCAGTCTAGTGTTTTGGATTGGCCTACGAGGGTGAGGGTTGGTGTTGGTGCAACAAGAGGGCTTGCTTGGCTTCACCATGGGTGCGATCCTCCTTATATTCACCATTATATTAGTTCCAACGTGATACTTCTTGATGATGATTTTGATGCGAGGATTACTGATTTTGGGTTGGCAAGGTTGGTTAGTTCTCCTGATTCTAATGACAGTTCTTTTGTTAATGGAACTCTTGGGGAGTTTGGGTATATTGCCCCTGAGTATTCCAGCACAATGGTTGCCTCATTGAAAGGTGATGTTTATGGCTTTGGTGTTGTGCTCTTGGAGTTGGTAACTGGACAGAAAGCTGTAGATGTCAATAATGAAGAGGAAGGATTCAAAGGGAATTTGGTGGATTGGGTTAATCAATTGGTGAGCACTGGTCGAAGCAAGGATGCCATTGATAAAGCTCTATCTGGGAAAGGTCATGATGATGAGATTATGCAGTTCTTGAGGGTTGCTGGGAGCTGTGTTGTTTCCAGGCCCAAGGACAGGCCTTCAATGTACCAAGTCTACGAGTCTCTGAAGGGTATGGCTGAGAAACATGGTTTCTCTGAGCAATACGATGAATTCCCACTGATATTTGGCAAACAAGATCCTGATTACAAGGAGTAGCATAGGCAGAACAAGAAAAAAAAATTATCCTTGTGAAGAAAAATAGTAGCATATTGGCATCTTTGCATTCATGCAATGTTTGGGAAGACTTTGGTGTGCTCCTCGCCCTTGTGCCTTATTATTGGATAATTATGTACATTACATGAGGCATCAGGCACTGTACCTTCAATGCAGCCTAGGAAATTTCCCATTTCCCCCCTGCAAAACTTCTGAATTGATCTGTCATTTGTAGAATGTGTCAACCGGAAAAGCTTTTTTTCATGATCGTTGAAGATGTTGCTATGTTCATGTGACATAAGGGATGGCCTATATTCTATTTTTTATTTTCAATTATTTGCTGATGTTTATTTGTGTAAGTGGTTATCTTTTACGCTAATGTTTTTCCAAATCATGAGAAATTGAGAAACTGATATGTCTGCATTTCTGAGAAGTGCTCTATTCATGATCAGTCTGACCAGATCCGTTGTTTCTTGATGTCTCAAGATTTCTGATATTTATTGTTCAATAAATTTAAAAGTTTTCATTTTCACCTGCATGATTTTGCAGTGCTTGGATAATGCATGTGCAAATCAAATGAAGATTCACCTGGCATAGTTTACGAATTCTAGATTCATCTAAAGGCCCCCTTGATGAAAACTATGATCAGGTCTGATCCATACAGACTATCTCCTAAAATGCCTTGAATGTTCTGGTTCTGGATTATTTCAGTACCTATGCTGCAATTCATTAGATTTGTTTTTGTTTAACCACAAGGAGATAGAAAGTGAACCCCTTCAACCTTGAAATGAGTATTTTTTTTTTATAACCGGGATGTCTAGTCTAGCTTATGTGCACCAATCTCTGGATTTACTAAACATCTTGCTAGCTCAATGAGCAGGTAAGACACTGCGGCGGTAACAGGTATATATAATAGAGCTTAAATCCTGATGCAGAGAAACCCCTCTTGTAATTAGGAGTATGTTAGATCTATTGGTTGCCGATGTGTTTGAAACTGTTTTCTCCATCAATGTCAGTGAACTTCTAGAGAAGTGGAGGAAAAAAAACTACTCTGGAACCAGCCTCTGGCAGAGCAGTATTTCTGTCCCTAATCCGTGACCACACTAATTTCTTCCACTGGCATGATCTCTTACATCTCAGTAGCACAACCTTCTCGTGATACCATTTAAACTTGTCCAAAAAAGAGTGAGTTCGACAGTCAAAGATTGTCTGGATCATATGCATTGATTTTGACCTGGCTTTTTTGGTTGGGACCATGAACGGTGCCATTTGAACCCAAGCTAGCATGTGGGGTTGAGCAAACTTTATGCAAACATGCCGTACTTCTTTCTATGCAAGTAGAGAATGGCTCTTCTGTGCCTGGATTAGGGGCATTGCTCGTGTCCTTGGTGCATGAGCACATGGTCTTGACCCCGCCCTCCACCACTGACCTTTTCTGAGGTAGATTTCATTTCAACCAATCACTCTGTTGCTGTTATGCTTTCTTGAAGAGGAAGGGCAGGGAAGTTTCAATGGAGAAATTCATTCACAGGCCAGGATATAGAAGATAGAAAAGCATGGCAAGTTACAGATTTAGCTCGTAAACTTGCGTTAGATGCCGGATAACAATATAAAAATAAAAATATTTTGCCAATAATTGAACATGATTTTCTTTTGTTTCCTGTCATAGATCAGGATCTAAACATCCTTTCGACGCCGGTATTTGCATCGTTTCCGGCATTATTCAAATCCAGCTTCACTGACCAGGTATCCAGTGGCAGCCGGATAGCTTGATGTCTTGGGATATTTTTGTTTTGAAATATATTAAATAATATTTTTTATTTTTTAAAATTTAATTTTGATATCAGTAATAATCTAAAAACATTAAAAAAATTATTCTGAAAAAAAAAAGCAATTTCTTTCTAAAATGTTTTTGAAAAGAAGAAAAACAGCAAAACTGAAGTTATCTCCAGCTAAGAGGGTGTTTGGGAGTGTTTTTCATAAGTGTTTTTTTTTAAATTAAATTATTTTTATTTTTAGTTTTGGTTTAAATTAACAAAATTTGGTGTTTTTATATTATTTTAATGTGCTGATGTTATAAATAATTTTTTTTTTAAAAAAATATAATTTTAATATATTTTTAAATAAAAAATACTTTAAAAAATAACGACAATTATATTACCTGTCAGTCACTAAATATTTGCTGTTGGACATCCTCTGCACATGCAAATCCAAAACTGTCTCTCGCTTTTGCTCTTAGTACACTACAAGAAAAAGAGTTCGTTTGCAATAGATTTTTGCAACTGAAAAAAATCCATTGCAAAAATAAGAGTAGATTAGTGATGGAATATGTTTAGCAATGAATTTTTCATTGTAAAACATATTCTAAAAAAAAAATGTGGATTGCAACGGATTAGCCGTTACAACTCTAACTTGCAACGGAAAGTCCATTGCAATATAGGCCTTGTTTGTTTCAAGGAAAGTGAATTCCCGGAATTCACTTTCCTTGCTTTCCAGTGTTTGGAAACATCCCGGAATTCCCGGAATTTGCTTTCCAGTGTTTGGTAACACTTTGGAAAACAAGTCAAAGGAAAGTGATTTACATCACTTTCCCGGTCAACCTTTTTTTTGCCTTGTATTTGCGGAAAGTGTATTACGCTTCTCTTTCGCGTAATACACTTTCCGCTCCCTCACTCACTCTCGTCTCTTTCCCTCACTCTCGTCTCTTTCTCTTTCCCTCACTCTCACCGGTCACCACTACCAGCCCTCATCTCGCCTCCCTCTCCAGCTCAGTCCCTCGTCTCCTTTCTCTCTGCGCCAGACCCTCAGCTCATCTCTTCCACTCTTCTCCTCGTGTGTCTCTCGCGTCCCTCATCTGTACCTCACCTCTCGGTCCCTCACCTCTGCTCTCGACAACCCAACAGCCTCTTCCCCAAACCAAGCACATCACCCTCTCGTCTCTCGCCTCCTCTCGCCTCCCTCTCAGTCCCTGACACACTCTCGCCTGTAGCCTCTCTCAGCCCCGAAGTCCCTTTGCTGCTCCGCATCTCGCCACCCTCTGCAACTCACAGCAAGAAAACCAGGTACTCCCTCTGCATCTCAATCTTTGAAATTGCCGAGAAATGTGAGTTTTTGATGATATGAGAAATGGGGTTTGTGGGATTTGGGTTACAATTGATATTGCCGAGTATGGTAATGGGTGTGATTGCAAAGAACCCATGTTTTGTTTTTTGTTGTTCTTGTTTGTGTTGGTTTCTTGAATTTGTGTGCACCTGAGCTATGAGGAAATGGATCGGTAATTTGTGGGTTGTCTTGTTTGTTGTTCTTGTTTGTGTTGGTTTACTGTAATTGAAGATAAAATATTGGAACTTGAGCATGATAAAGAAACGGGTTGGCTACTGAATAATTTGGCCATAGTATGCTGAGGAGATAATTTGTTTAGTGGCATTTTGGAAATGAAATATTTTGATTTGAATTGTGAAAATTGCAAGCAAGTAGCAGTAGTTAATAAATGAGTGGAACAATGTCTAGAGATGTAGGTGTTTCCTTTTCTGGTGGCTTTTGTGAGCTAGAAAAGTATAGGTATTTGAGAGATTTTTTTTATATTGTGGATGCTGAACTTGGATCTATTTTCTCAGATCATTTAAGCAACAAGAAAACTATCATTCTTATGCAAAGAGGTTAGATGATGCTTACAGTTTGATGGCTGAGATGGCGAGTAAGGGCATGAGTCCAAATGCAACTAGTTACAACTTGTTCTTTCGAGTTTTTTCTTGGTCAAATGACTTGCGCAACTCATGGGATTTCTATGGGAGGATGATGGATGCCGGGTGCCTGCCGAATACCCAGTCTTGTATGTTTCTCATCAAGTTGTTTAAGAGGAATGAAAAGGTGGAGATGGCACTTCAACTTTGGAATGACATGGTAGAGAAAGGTTTTGGGTCATATATTTTGGTGTCTGATGTGTTGTTTGATTTGCTTTGTGATATGGGCAAGTTGGTGGAAGCAGAGAAGTGTTTTTTGCAAATGGTAGAGAAAGGGCAAAAGCCAAGCAATGTTTCTTTCAGGAGGATTAAGGTGCTCATGGAATTGGCAAAGAAGCACGACGCCATTCAGAATTTATCAGAGAAGATGGCCATTTTCGGGTCATCAATTCGAGCTCCCGAAAGCATGGATGAGAAAGAATGTTCAGACCCAGTTCCTAGTTTATAATGTGTTTGTAACTTGGAAGTTCTAAATTGTGGTTTGAAAATGTTCAAAGTTTGGTTTCAGACTATGTTTTTTATCAGTCAAGTATGTTTACTTGTTTAATTCGGAGAATTCTATATTTAAGTTTGTAATTTGAACTAATATGTATGTCAATGACATCGAAACTTTATATTTATGCAAGACTATTTATTTCTTGATGATAGGTATAAATATTTATTTCTTGATGTTTATTTTATAGATATTAAAGGGATAATCTCTATAATATGATATGACATATATTGTTATATTTTATAAAATAAGCTATGTATGAATATGGGATATAATAAAAAAATTCATCATTATACTTTTTAGATTTCATTTTTTTATTTTAAGTGATTAAATATTTTATATTAAATATTTTATATATATTAGATAAACTTGAAAACAAAATTAATTTATTAATAAATTATTTTCCAATTCCTTTTCCATAACACCAAACAAACACTGGAAAGTGTTTTCCAGTTCATTTTCCATAACACTGCCAAACATCGGAATTCACTTTTCAGGAATTCACTTTCCAGTAAACCACTTTCCAGGAATTCACTTTACAGGAAACCACTTTCCAGGAATTCACTTTACAGGATTCACTTTCCAGGAAACCACTTTACAGCAAACAAACGGGGCCATAATATTCATTTGCAACGGACAATTCGTTACAAACAACTCTTTTTTTTTTTCAGAATATATTAACAACGGATTTCTTTATTGTGTGCAACATATCAGTCCGTTGCAAACAAATCTTTTTGTTTTTTTTTTGTAGTGGTACGTTTCGGCCAGCTTGGTGTCACCTTGCTGCCCCCTTCTTGGGAGGATCACAACTTGAAAGACCAGATATCATTGAAATTGTGGGCTTCAATTTCTAGCCATTGATCTACTAAAGCTTTCTTACCCCGTGACGTTGCCTACTTTGTGAAAGATTTAAAGATTTTGCAAAATGGGGTGTGTGTGTGTATATATATATATATATATATATATATATATATATATATAAGGGCAGCATATCTATTATCCTGGAATAAAATCAGAGCTAGGTCATCAGCTAAATGCTTCTGATCAAAATTCGTACCCAACATGCTAAGAAAAGAATATATCATCCTCAAGAACAAGATTGTCCCATCGATTGATCCCCATTGATTTCAACATGAACCTCGAGCATCTACTTCTTATCTCTCGGTACATTCCCATCAGCGAGACATCTTTTTTCACCTCTCCTGAAGTAGATTTTACGATCAAAAAAACCATCTCGAAAATATTCTTCCCTTCCGTTTTTCACCCTCAATTGTGGTCATCCTCCTCCTGCTGCTGCTGCTGCTTTCAGATTTGTGGACCATAGATTAGAGGGCTGTCCCTTTCAAGTCTTCGAAACCTAAAGCTTGATAGACTGTGTGTTAACGCGGAAACCCTGGTGCAGCAGTCCAGAAACAGCAACAAATCCACAAACAGTAACAGTAACAGAGACAGTAACAATGAAATCAGCTGCAATCAATTGGAACCAACGGCAACAACAGCAATCAATTCAATAAACCAACGGCACTAATTGAAATCAATGCAGCAGATACAGCTGATCATTTGGATTCTATTTCCATCCAACGGCAGATCCTCACAATTAAAGAGAAGATTTCGTGAATCAGCAATAACAGCAGTAGATTACATAACAATTCAATTTCAGGATTTTTCATTTTTTTCCTTTCTTGTTAATTCAACGGAACAATATATTTGAGACAGAACTCTCTCTTCGGCTCAGTTCATTTTTTTCTTTACTGTGGACCAAAATTTACCAGGACAAAAAACTGAATGCTTCCATGACAGGAAAGGGCCACGAACAGAACATGGCATTAAATGATTGATAAAGGGCAAATGCATAAAGGAAGGAGTAAATTTCATTAATTTTTCCAATAATTGAACATGGTTTTCATATTATTTATGCGATGTATTAGGGTTTAAACAGCCCTTCAATATGCCACTAAAGAAGGCTGCTTGTATGATATTTGCATCGTTTTCCGACTTTATTCACACCAGAGCAGGAGCAGGAAAGAAACAAGAAAATAAAACACACAATAATTTCCAGAAAAATTAAACAAGCAGGTAGGCAGCTAGCTAGAACCCAGCAAGATCGATCATCTTCTTCCAAGAGGGCCTGCTTGAAATGTCCTCCCACCAAGCATTCAGCTTCTTCCTGTCTTTCACCAGGTGCCCTAATCCAGCTTCGCTGATCAGGTATCGAGTTGCAGGCATGTGGCTTAGATCAGCGAGAGTGAAGCTTTCTCCAGCTAAATATTTGCTCCTGGACAACCTTTTCTCGTACACGTCCAGCACCTTCTCGAGCTTTTCCTCTAAAGTTTTGACCAGGTCGGAGTCACCTTGCTGCCCGATTCTTGGCAGGATTACAACTTGGAAGATTATATTGAACACCAGATCATTGAAATTGTGGGCTTCAATTTCTAGCCATTGATCTACCAGAGCTCTCTCTTCTAGTGTGGAGCCCAGTAGATTTGGTCCACGGTCTTCATACTTTGCTGCGTAGTATCTTATGATTGCTCTAGATTCTGATGGAGAATTTGAGAAAACACCCACAGAAAAAAAAAACAATTATAGATTCATTAAATGTTGCATTCCAATAATTATACAAATTATATTCTTTCCATATAATTTTAAATCTAAGTATATTTAAAAAAAATTATATTTAATAAACTTGTTTACTTAATTTCCTTATAGAATATTTATAGAATAAATAAATAAATAAATACTTTATTAGAATAACAATTAGCTAAGGGATGATACGGTCGGTCTTACCATAAAGCCTGAAATCACCATCTTCAACAACAGGAACTTGCCCAAAAGGCTGGAAAAAAAATGAAAATCATATCATTAATTCATCAAATGAAGAGTTCTACGTGCCTTCTCCCCTAAAAAAAAATATTTACACAATTTTCATGATTTAATTATTTCAGTATACAAACACAACTAATCACTGCAAATTACCAATAAAACAATAATTAATAGAATCATTCTTGTTCATCCTCCTCCCTTTTTTTCTCAATTTTAAAAACATCCCAAATAACCTTGTTTTTATACTATACCATCGTGAAACAAAACTTAATTTCAGTAGATATATAAATCAATCTCTCTCTCTCTCTCTAGGAGAGGGAGAGGGAGAGGGAGAGATGCTTGCAGTATATAACCCTGTCTTCACCTGTTTGAGGAGGAATTCCGGTAGCTTCTGCTCACCGGAATCAAGATCAACATGCACAAGATCAAATTCCACTCCTTTCTCTAAGAGGCAAACCATGACCCTTTGCGGGCAAACAGCGGTGGCCGGACCATACACCTTGACAGCCATGATGAACTCTCTAAAACTTCAACACTTACTGAGTTAAACAAATTAAGAGAATCTTATTAAGCTTTCACGAAGAAGGATACAGGATGTCTTATTCAGAGTTCATATCTCATGGCTATATTTATAGCAGAACATCGTTGGTGACAAACAAGCCGGGGGTTGTCACACGAACTGCCGCAAGAACTAGAGGGGCTTGCCATGCAAGTCAAAGCAACACCGTCTGAATTTCTCCCGTTTATATCCATGGGGGTTGTCACATGCAAGCACAACCGGTTGGTGGAGACCAAACTTTGGGACCTTTAAATTATTCGGGTTGAAGGTTACTGTGAATGGATAATATTATACATAGCCATTCGTAGTGTATAGTTGAAAGTTTTTTTTTAAAAAAAAAATATATTAAGGGTGTTTATTTATTTATTTATTTATTTATTGTCATTATTGTATCAAAAACACAGACAAAAAAAAAAGAGTATGTCTATGGCTTTTTATATCCAAATATATTTTGAAAATTAACATCTATCACACCTACTTTATATAAATATTTTAATTTAATGTGAGTAAAACTGATTTTCTTTTAAAGATGAAAATGTATTTTTAGCTATTTAATTATCTTTATTTCAAAATTATCACAAAAAAAACATAAAATATATATTTTTACCAAATTTATGTCTCATCAACCTAAATATATTTTGAAAAACAACTTAATTAAAGTACTACTCTCTTTCCTTTAAATTAAAAAATATATTTGATTAAATATTATTAAACTTGGTCTCCAATAATACATTAACTCAAGACCTAATCCATATTGGATTTCAAATTAAATTAGATAGATTTAACTCCGTCAAATATATTTTCTTAAAAATATTTTTTCAGATTTTTTTTACAATTACAAATCAAATCATAAAAAAATACTCTTAAATACCATCTAAAAATACAAAAGCATTCAAAATCACTCAAAATCAAGTCAACAGAAGACGCTTTCAGTAAGGGTTGCATGTCGTATGGTATTTTCTCTTCGATTTGGACAGCATATATTACAACTCTTTCATCTTTAATGATTATCCTCCCTTCATTACATTCAATTAATTTCTGATGAACATTCCCTAATCCATTTCTTTACGTTTGTTTCAAAAGTGATCAACGATTTAGAATCTGGTAATGAAATCTTATACTTATATTCTCTTGTTCTTTCGCTTAGTGACTTGTCGTGTTAATCTTCTGATTTTGTTAGCTCAACAGGAAAACCTATAAGCAAAGGCCACATTACAAAGGAGACACAAAGAGAAGGCCATCCAATCTGTTGCTAGAAATCCCAAATGCCTAACCACATGATTTTGTTTTGCTCTTCGCAATTCACTGTAGAGTTTAAGCATTCAAATGTAATTGAATTTCATTCTAACTTTCAATGAATTCTTGCTGTATGGATGTAAACTTGCATGCTAATATACATTACAATATATTCAAACCATTTTATCCAGAGGTATCAAATACTTGAGTATCAAGTTCATGTTGCAGTTTATGTTTTTTCCAAAAGAGATGGTTCCCTCGATGTTGGACTGATGAGGGATTTTGCATATGCCACTGGCAAAGCAACTATCTTCTTGGTTTTTCTCACATATGCCCTCTTTGTGAAGTTGTTGTAATCGTTAGCCTCTATCTCGTCTAGTATTTGGCGATATAGCAGCAAGGATGCCCAAACCTGCAACATCCGAAAACATTGTGCGTTCATATGCAAAAGTATGCAGAAATGATATTATCAGTTTTCAAAAGAACATCAGAGTTATGATTCTAAGTTTTTCAGTCAGAAATGCTAATCCTTTTGTTAGCTTAGCATGATGACAATGCTACTTCGTTCGATTGCTGAAAAGATGAATTTCTGATCTTGGTAATCATGAACATTGCAGGATAAAGCTTAGCATTGTCCTATTTTCCGCAACAGAAAAAAAAGAAGAGCAAAACCATAACTGAGGACAATTTCCATGACCTTCCCTGGCCAGGCTTCTCTTGTGTGTGATTGCCAACGTATGACCAGAAAACAGCTGGTTTTGTGTCAATTAGGGTGCATGTGTTCAAAGCCAATCATATGACGATCTTCTGATCTTCACTTAGTTTCATGATTTCCAGTATTTTTAATTCATTTTTTCGTTGTTCACTGAAGGCCTAGACAGAACTTTAAGGTTCTGTATTTTGCTATTGAAATATAGAGATAAGTACTTGATTGTTTATTACCGGCCATCGACTTGCAGCGCTCAATTCTGTCACTCCTTTCTCAGCCTCATCAAAGAACATCCTTGCTCTCTTAATTTGATTCTTCATAAAGCTTCTCCACTTATCTGTCACCTTTCCAGCAAATATGTCATCATCTGAAAGCCCTGCCAGCACCAGCTCATCTTGAGGCAGGTAAACCCTTCCTCTTCTTGCACTGCAAAGAAAGTCAACGGAAGGAAAAGGTAAGGATAAGAAAATGCATATATAAAAAGATGACTCGCCAAACCAAAGAAAAATAGGCGAAAATATTTTTATGATGAGAATTAGTTCACGAGACTATTCGATGCAGCATATAATTCTAGACTATTGCTCAATTGACTCCCTAAAAAGAAAGTGAAACCAATAGGCAGCGTGTGCAATGTATTTTGTTATTGTGACTTCAAGTTTGTGGCATACAACACTCTGCACTTACTCTTCCCCAACATCCCTGAGTATGTTAGTGAGTTGATTTGCTATCCCCAATGCCAGGGCAGCGTTATAAACACTCTCCATCGAAGCCTGTGATTCAGGTGCAATGCCCATGACTGGAACACTCATTAGTCCAACAGTCCCAGCAACATAATAGCAGTAAAGATAGAGCTCATCAAAGTTTTGGTATCTTGATTTCCTCAAGTCCATCCTCATTCCTTCAATCATATCTTTGAATGGCTGAAACAAGGTATGAAAGAAAAAAATCAGACAAGAATCTCACTTTGATGCAATATCAATGAAGTGCTTTTACAATATCATTGTATTAAAGTGACTGGCATCAGATAGTAATGGGCTTCAAATGAAGTGAAAACAAATTAAGATTCTAGTTTTAGGGTATGACTGCAGATAAAAAAAAAACCTTGTTTCCAATGGCTACTAGAACAAGTCGGAAAAGTTTGACTGCTAAGAGTACCCACTATACACAGAAATGGCACTCCACATTCATGCTGGAAAATAATCTCAGAGTTATATACAGCTACAAAGGTAATTACAGTTCAAATACAAGCTGCCAACTACCTGCACATTGCACATGGAAATAAACTAAGATCACCTACAAACACGATAGGCTGCAATGCCAAAAACATTTTTGATTGGTAACAGGGTAATTATTTTTCAATTGAGAAGTAATTTGATCTTGAAAGTACTGCATAACCTGAATATCAACAGGAAATTTTCCAACAGTGTCTGCTAGAGCAGCGTCCATCATATCAAACGGACGCCCTTGGAAAAGATCTTCCAACCTTGCCTCCCACCTATCTAAAGCTGTTGGTGTAATGTGTGAAGCATTGGGCCCATCAACAAGTTCATCGGTCCTCCTACACCACACTACATGTGCAGAAAACATTGTAAGAAAGAAAGGAAAAGGCTGATTCTTTGTCTTGAGAGTCATCGTAGCTTACATTCAGAGACAATAACCTTAGAATATCATAAACCATATAGAACTGATCAAACTTGATTTCAATCATGAATCAGAAGAATATTAAGGGTAAACATCAGGCGTTAGATAGTGAAACCAGTTCACAGCATGCTTGATTTCTCTTTGAGAAATGTTGTCTTCAAAATTCCAAGTACATGATTATCAAATTTTCAAATAAATTCCTTGAAAAGATCACTTAAGGCTTCGCACATATCCTAGACGGGAAAAGATCAGTTCTTATGTGAATTCACATAATATACAATTAGCACCAAGATTATCCAAAACACACATCTTTTTACTTCAGAGTACTTTGCTCATCATTTGATTATCCAATCCCATCAGAAGACATGCGTGCTGTATAGGATTGAAATCACTCTCCTCCAACTTCTAAAATCTCTGAATATTCCAAAGCGAAAAGCACAAAATTATCATTTTAGACAGAAAATCATATCTCGCTCACCATATATAGCCCAAATAGCCCTTCTCCGTTCCGGGGTCATGAGCAGAGTTCCTGAGAAAGCAAAGGGCAAATGAGAAAACCAATCACAAGTACAACATATAACAGATTCAAAAGCCAAAAAGGGCCAAA
This sequence comes from Salix caprea, assembly GCA_964035475.1. Lineage (NCBI taxonomy): Eukaryota > Viridiplantae > Streptophyta > Magnoliopsida > Malpighiales > Salicaceae > Salix > Salix caprea. The sequence continues at coordinate 1,397,666 of OZ037748.1, read as the reverse complement.
AATCAAAATTCCATTAAACGAACAATAGAAAGCTAACCCAGGTAAAAAGTCTTAGCATACTCAGCACAAACTTCTCCGCACCGATCATAAGCTTCACTCAACAAGTTCAAAGTCCCTGGAAGAACAACATCTGGTTTCACATCAAGATCACCTCTAGACTTCAGTTCTTTCTTAACCAGAGCTGCCTGCCTCAGCACCACATTATAGACCATCTCCTCGGATGACAAAACAGCCATTTCTCCAGCATTGCTGGCTACCATGCTTGATATTACAGGCAATTTGCTTCCATTACTTCTACCACCTATATACCCCAAATCTGGATTGACAGAGCATGATTCCCGTTTCTGTTTCCTACCCTTTTTATCTCCAAGCTTAAAAAGCAAACTCCGATCTCTAGAATTACCAAACTTCGTTGTATCCAAAACCCTGGTAGAATCCAGGAATCGAAGACAATTGGAAACCTCTGTGCTTGGTGTGGCACTACCAACCCAAAACAATGCTACAGGCATTTCAAAAACTAGTCTTTTTGTTGCCAAACTCTCTTGAGATCCTCCCTCAACAATCCCAATTCACTCAAAACACACAAGTCTTCTTCTTTTCAAGATAAACCCACTTCAACTTAACAAGCAAGGTTGATAAAAAGTAGCTAGCTAGCTACCCTTACACAAGAAAAGCTAACCAACTTTTTCAAAATGAGCCCGTTTTCGACCAGCGGCAAGTGAAGCTTTGTTTAAGCTTATCTGTGATTGAAACATTAAAAAAGAAATCATAGCCATAAGCTATATACAAAACGAAAGATGATAAAGATGATGTTATGTGATGATAAACTGATGATAGAAAGCTAACCTCTTTTGCTGCTTTTTTACACCACTCCCTTGACAACAAAGAACTTTCTTCAATAAATTAAGACAACTCCTCTTCTATAACTAACAACGGCCCACTAAACACACTCTCCACCCTTCCAGAGGCTCCTTCAAAAAATAACAACGTTTTTGTTTTGTTCTTGTTTTTGTCCGGCTATAAACCCGCTTGTATCCGGATATGGTTTAAAGATGGTGGCTCAAACCTTTTTAAACCTTTTTGAAAGCACAGTGTAATATTACCTCGTATTTCAATTCAATGAACAAAACAGAAAAAAATATATTTTTAAAACAGAAAAAATATAAAAACATGTTCTAAAATATAGGAATATATTATTTCCTTTTCAATTATCTAGATTTCTTCTAACCATAGTTATTGATCCCGTCCCGGTCCCGGTTCCGGATTTGTGTTTGGAACGGAACGTTCCGGTTTCGGTACCGTTCCGGGTACCGTTCCGGTTTTGTACTGTTCATTTTTATTTAATTATATATATGAAAAAAATAAAATATTAATTTAACAAGTATAATTTAAATTCAAGATAAATGAAATTTAAATTATACAATACAAACATAATCTCAAAATTAGAAACATCTTTGAAATTCCAAAATATTATGAAAGTAAAATGTTCTAAAATAAAAGAAAAATACATCAAACATCCTCTACTACATCATTAATATAAAAGTAAAGATCTTGATCTGGCTGTGGAACATAAGGAAATTTTATTATTAACATATAATATAATTAAAAATGTAAAATTTATGTTGAAGATTCAAACTTGCTGTTAGAGAATTTCAATTCCCTAAAAGATTTTTTTAATAAAATCCCTGCACTGGCCAGGAAATCAAAAGGCGGAGAAGCAATCTGGATTTCTTACAATTCCCTGCAAATCAGATTCCAACACGTTGATAGTACCACCTAACCATTCAAAAACCCTCACACCAAATCCCACTAAAGCCTCTCTCAGTTTTCTTTTTTTATTATTATTCCAGAAGAAACCTAAAACACCATGGAGACGACACACCATCCAGCTAAAACGACTGAGCCGCACTCCACCACCACGAAGTTCTGCTATTACAACAAACTATAACCTGTCTCAACTCTCAACCTCGCCATTTCTGCAAGTCATGCCGCCGCTACTGGACACAAGGTGGAACTCTCCGTGATGTCCCTGTTGGTGGCGGTACACGCAAGAATTCCAAGCGCTCTCGCTCAACTTCAAACAATTCTCCATCAATGTCTACCTCTTCTTCTAACTCTTCTTCCTCGAATTCTGCACCCTTGACTGCTTTCACCACCACTCATGAGCCCGAATCCATGCCTGTGGTTTTACCCTCGACTACTGACTCTGGTTTAGCTAGTGTGAAAACTGAGGTACCAGCCGGGTTAGAAAATAAACGGCGTCGTTTTGATGAATGCCCGGAACGGAATGCCCGGTACGGAACCGGGGCGTTCCGGCCGGAATTTGCCCGGATTTTCCGGGACAGGCCGGGATTCTAGCCGGGACAAAAACGTCGCCGTTTTGTCCCGGATTAGGCATTGGGACGGGGCGTTCCGGCCGTTCCGGCCGGAACGGGGCGGGATCAATAACTTTGCTTCTAACCGCTGCTTTGCGTGATATGAATGTTTTTTTTTTATTGATGTTCACTGCTGTGGGTGGAGCATTGACCCGATGGACCCGGTGCAGTAACCCTAACTTTGAATCTGGACATATGTTATGGTAGGTCAAAAAAGGGTATTATAAAAAGAGCAATGAAATCTAAACGAGATGGACACGTACACACTTCCACCAATCAATGGAAGATAACGTTATCAAAAGACCTGGGTCATCGGGGGGGCAAATGTACATGTGGCAAGCGATGAATGCATAATTAAAGTATATATTATTGTGTTAAAAATATTAATTTATATAAAAAACAAAAACAGAAAAAGATATGGAAAACACCACTGAATAGGTTTTTGTTTTGCTTGACGACTGTTTGTGGGATGTGCAGAGGACAATTGTTGGAATTTGAGGATGTGTCCACCCTTATTGTTCATGGGGTTAGAGGTATACTTGTAGACACGTAGCCCACAAACTTTTTTAATTACTATTTTCGTCCCTTCGTTCTCTTGAATGACGTGTATTTTACTGTGGAACGTATGGATTGACAAGGTCACCTGTTGTCTGAATTAGGGTTTACTGTAGAGCAGATGGCCATTGACAAGGTCACCTGTTGATTGAAATAGGGTTTGATCGAGGAAGAAACATCTTGTTCAACTTTGCTACTGCTATATGCCTCCTTGTTGTCTTTTTTATCACACAATATACAGTAAATATTCAGTTAACTTATTATGATCACGACACCTTGAATTCGACACCACTATGGAAATAATAATAATAATTTGTTATATATATATATATATATATATATATATAATAATAATAAACTTATTATCATTGTATTAAGAAACATCAAATTCAGATTTTAGTAAATATTTTTAATTTTAATTTTGGTAAATATTATATGAAAAAAAGTATATGATATACCTGGTTTTAACATCGGTAAATATTCTGTTGGAGTCATCAACAAAGAATGACTAAGTCAAATAACTTAGTCCACCTAAGCTAGTCCATTGCTCTCGGCTAGTCCTCTGTTTAGTGGCTGGTTTTTAGGAATTTCAGTTTATGTTTATTTGCATTTTATTCTTATCAGTTTGTCCACGTTACAAGATTGTGTACACGTGGTAATCTTGCTTTTCGCATTTCAGTTCCTGTAAGGCTATTATAAAGCCATGCGTTTAAGTCTTCAATAAAAACATTAAAGTGCATTACTTTGCAGTGAGCTTATCAAGAGTACAACAAGTGGTATCAGAGCCTCAAAACTCTATACCTGTTTGCGTGGTGTTAAGATCTGCAATATCTTAACTAAGGAGTGTAAACACTTAGCTCGGGAGAGAGGAGAGAAACACTTGGTGAGACAAGAGATCAAACACTTGGTGAGCACACTTTGTGAGATAGAGAAACGGGCAAATTTTGTTGGGTTGTGAGGACGAGAGTACAGACCAGAAATGACAACAGAGAAATACGTTCAAGCTGCAATTCCTCAATTCGATGGTCACTATGACCATTGGGCTATGCGCATGGAGAATCTTCTCCGTTCCAAAGAATACTGGGACTTGATCGAAGTAGGCATTCCAAAATTGGCAGACGGGGTCATACCCACAACTGAGCAATTGGCTACAATCGAGGCGCACAAACTCAAGGATCTCAAGGTGAAAAATTATCTTTTTCAAGCCATAGACCGCACCATCATGGAGACCATTCTTGACAAAGAAAGCTCCAAGAGCATATGGGATTCTATGAAGCAGAAATATCATGGATCAACAAGGGTCAAAAGGGCACAATTACAAGCCTTGCGAAGAGAATTTGAGGTATTGCAGATGAAAGATGGAGAAAGAGTGGATGAATATTTTGCACGCACACTGACTATTGCCAACAAAATGAAGATCCATGGGGAACGAATGGAGCAGGTTGTTATTATTGAGAAAATACTGAGATCGATGACTTCTCGGTTTGACTATGTTGTGTGTTCAGTGGAAGAATCCAACGACTTGGACAAGCTATCCATTGATGAGTTACAGAGTAGCTTACTTGTTCATGAACAAAGAATGAACAGCCACTCTGGAGGCAGTGAACAAGCATTGAATGTGTCATATGATCGTGGGAGATCAAGCTATGGACGAGGTGTCTCTCGGGGACGTGGACGAGGAAGAGGCAGAACTGGGTTCAACAAGGCACTTGTAGAATGTTATAAGTGTCATAAACTAGGACACTTTCAATATGAGTGTCCTGGTTGGGAGAAGGAAGTTCATTATGCTGAGCTATATGAAGATCAAGAGATGTTGCTGATGACTCACATGGATCTTCATACTCGTACGAAGGAGGCAGTGTGGTTCTTGGATTCTGGTTGTAGCAACCACATGACTGGAGATCGGTTGTGGTTTTTTCATCTTGATGAAACCTTCAGACAAGCTGTAAATCTGGGGAACAATACAAAGATGGCAGTCATGGGAAAGGGGAGCATCAAGATGCGAATCAATGGGATAAATCAGGTGATCTCTGATGTGTTTTATTGTCCTGAGTTAAAAAATAATTTACTTAGTCTTGGTCAGCTTCAAGAAAGAAATCTTGCTATTTTGATAAAGCATGGAGTGTGTAAGATATATCATCATACCCGTGGACTGATTATACAGACAAAAATGTCTGTTAACCGAATGTTTATGCTTGTTGCTGAAATGATAACTGCTGCCAATGTCCAAGAACAATCATGTTTTCAAATCAATCCTGAAGATGAAACCGATTTGTGGCATCGTAGATTTGGGCATTTAAACTTCAAAGGACTACAAACCTTGTCTTGCAAAAACATGGTGCTCGGTTTGCCTCCTCTGCAGATTCCTTCTAAAGTCTGCACAGTTTGTCTAATAGGCAAACATCACCGTGAGCCTTTTCCTAAGGCTAGTTCCTGGAGAGCCACTCAGAGGTTGCAGCTTATACACTCTGACATCTGCGGCCCCATCACTCCTGAATCAAGCAGCCATAAAAGGTACATGCTCACTTGCATAGATGATTATACGAGAAAAATATGGGTTTATTTTTTAACTATGAAAAGTGAGGCATTTGCTATGTTCAAAAACTTTAAGAGTTTAGTAGAAAAGGAATCTGGGCATGCTATATGTTGTTTTAGAACTGATCGGGGAGGGGAGTTTACTTCATTAGAATTCAATGATTATTGCAATGTGAATGGCATCAAAAGGCAACTCACCGCAGCCTACACCCCACAACAAAACGGGGTTGCGGAGAGGAAAAATCAGACGATCATGAACATGGTGCGATGTATGTTGACAGACAAAAATGTTCCTAAAGAATTCTGGCCCGAAGCTGTCAATTGGGCTGTTCACTTGCTTAATAGATGCCCAACACTTGCTGTAAAAGAAAGAACTTCGGAAGAAGCATGGCACAATTCCAAACCATCTGTTGAATATTTCAGGGTTTTTGGATGTGTTGGCCATGTACACATCTCTGAAAAGAAGCGGCAGAAGCTTGATGATAGGAGTCTTCCATGTGTTTTTCTTGGGTTTCAGCAAAGAATCGAAGGCCTATAGGATGTTTGATCCTGTCTCCAAGAAGGTTATTATCAGTAGGGATGTGGTGTTTGAAGAAGATAAGTCTTGGGATTGGAAGCAAACCAGTGAGGGCATTCATAGTTCTACTCTTGCATGGGGTGATACACATGAACTGAATGAGTTACCAAGTCTTGATGACTGTCCAGTAGCCAGGCAGATTGCAGAAGACAGTGTCGATCATCAAGAAGAGCCTAGTGAAGGTGATTTTATTGATGGCAGTTCTGCAGCAGTCACACGACATTCAAATGATGGCATCTCGGCTGAAGATGCTGATGCTGGTGATGCTTCTTCTCCTGCTGCGGTCACACAAAATCAGCCAAGTTCAGTTCAAGGGAGGGAAAGAAGAACACCAATCTGGATGAGAGATTATGTTAGTGGGGCAGAGCTAGAAGATGAAGAAGAAGAACTGGCTAATCTCATGATGTGCACTGCCTCGTGTGATCCCATGTCCTTTGAAGAGGCTATCAAGAGTTCCAAATGGCGAGAGGCAATGGAATTAGAAATCAAGGCTATTGAGAAGAATGAGACTTGGGAACTAACCACACTTCCAGTGGGTGCAAAAAGGATCGGGGTGAAATGGATATTCAAAACCAAGCTCAACGAGAATGGAGAAGTAAGCAAACACAAAGCAAGACTAGTGGCCAAAGGGTATTCACAACAGTATGGGATAGACTACACTGAAGTTTTTGCTCCCATTGCTCGTTGGGACACAATTCGAATGTTCCTTGCTCTTGCTGCATGTAAAGGCTGGGAAGTGTATCAACTTGACGTAAAAAGCGCATTCTTGCATGGGGAGTTGCAGGAAGCAGTATTTATTGAGCAACCTCAAGGCTATGAAGTCAAAGGAGAGGAAGACAAAGTTTACAAGCTCAAGAAGGCTCTATACGGACTTAAACAAGCTCCTCGAGCTTGGTACAACAAAATTGAATCCTATTTTGAAAAAGAAGGTTTCAATAGGTGTCCGCATGAGCATACTCTGTTTACAAAGAGAGAAGAAGGAGGTAAAATGCTTCTGGTAAGCATTTATGTTGATGATCTTATTTTTACAGGGAATGATGAAACAATGTTCGAAATCTTCAAGAAGTCCATGAAACAAGAATTCGATATGTCGGATCTTGGAAAAATGAAATACTTTCTCGGCGTGGAAGTATTACAAAACAGCAAAGGAATCTTCATAAATCAGAAAAAATATGCAAATGAAGTCCTTGAAAGGTTTGGTATGGAGCATTGTAACCCAGTCAAAAATCCAGTAGTGCCCGGGTGTAAACTTGTCAAAGATGAAGGTGGAGTTGCTGTCGATACAACTACCTACAAACAAATGGTAGGCAGCCTGATGTATATGACTGCCACCAGACCCGATTTAGCCTATGTGGTGGGATTAATTAGCAGATTCATGGAGAGGCCAACCGATTTACACCAACAAGCTGTGAAGAGGGTGCTTCGGTATCTTAAAGGAACTACTGATTTGGGGATCTTCTACAAAAGAGGAGGAGGAGATGAATTGATAGCATTTTCGGATAGTGACTACGCTGGGGATATCGAGGATCGAAAGAGCACATCAGGATATGTTTTCTTGCTCAGCTCAGGAGCAGTAGCATGGTCCTCAAAGAAGCAACCTATTGTCACTCTCTCCACCACCGAAGCAGAATTTGTAGCAGCCTCTTCCTGTGCATGTCAAAGTGTGTGGATGCGTGGAATTCTTGAACAACTTGGCCATGAACAAAGCAAGTGTACTGATATGTTTTGCGACAATACATCTACAATCAAGTTGAGCAAGAATCCAGTCATGCATGGGAGAAGCAAACACATTGACATCAGATTCCATTTTCTTCGTGACTTAACAAAAACTGGAATCGTCAAATTAGAACAATGTAGTTCAGCAGATCAGCTAGCGGACATCATGACAAAACCATTGAAGCTTGAGGTATTTACAAGGTTAAGGGAATTACTAGGAGTTTGTGAAGCACCATCATTAAACTGCCAGCAAAACCTGCAGGTCAGTTTAAGGGAGGGTTTGTTGGAGTCATCAACAAAGAATGACTAAGTCAAATAACTTAGTCCACCTAAGCTAGTCCATTGCTCTTGGCTAGTCCTCTGTTTAGTGTCTGGTTTTTAGGAATTTCAGTTTATGTTTATTTGCATTTTATTCTTATCAGTTTGTCCACGTTACAAGATTGTGTACACGTGGTAATCTTGCTTTTCGCATTTCAGTTCCTGTAAGGCTATTATAAAGCCATGCGTTTAAGTCTTCAATAAAAACATTAAAGTGCATTACTTTGCAGTGAGCTTATCAAGAGTACAACATATTCAACCAAAACTATTTTCAACTCTAGTATTGGTAAGTATTATATGAAGAAATGTATAATATTACTGACTATGGTGTCAGTGAATATTTGGAGTTGCGAGTAATTTATCATTTTAATGCTATTAATTCTAACTTTTAACGTTAATAAATATTAAATATATTTATGATTTTTTTAAAGTATATTATCATATATATATATATATATATATATATATATATATATATATATATATAAAATAGTATTTAGTTTTTTTGTCAATTTTTTTTGTATAGGGTATTTAAACAAATAATAATAATAATAATAATAATAATAATAATAGAAAAAACACTTGGCTTTCACGCATGCTTTAGGGTTGGCCAAAGGCAGCATGAATTAATTGATGCTGGCAGAAGGCTTGCCCAAACCTAGGGCCATGTCTCCCCAGCTTGGTGTGGGAAGTGGTAATAACTCTTCTAAACGTATCTCCTTTGTATTCATTCTTGATTGAAAGTGAAATTGACAACATTCATGGCCTGTGAAAGGTTTCCAATATGACAAAGCTAGGGAATGGGTGAGTTGGGATCGGTGTTGGTTGAGGAGGTATCAAAATCTGACGATTATAGAAAGGAAAATGGAGAAGAGGTAGTCAATAATGTAAATGAAAAAAGAAAAAGATTTGTGGTGTTTGTGTTGTATTATATATGGTAATAATTTAATTATTTCATCTTACTTTAGATTTACTCTTGATGTCAATGTTAGAGAATAATATAAATTATATTTTGGAGTCTCATCTAACCGCTTAAATTTTTAGATAAAATGGTTCTTTAACATAGTATCTAAACCTTGTTGACCCAATAGTCACGAGTTTAAACCTCACCACTTTCATTCTATTTAATGAGAAACCAAACACAAGGTAGTATAGGTCTGTGTAAGTTTTAATATCAAAGGGTTTTCATTTAAGAAAGTGTATTAGAGAATAATATAAATTATATTCTGATGTCTCACCTAACAACTTAACTTTTTAAATAAGATGTTACTTAACTAATGAAAATACAATCAAATTACAGGGGTCTTTATATATATATATCAAGTGAAGCTACCGTCAGTGCAGAAAAACTAGTCTATCTGATACCAAACTCTCTTGGGATTCTCCTTCAACAATCCCAATTCACTCGGAACACTCAAGTGAAGCTTTGTTTAGGCTAATCTGTAATTGAAGCATTAAAAAAAGAAATCGTAGCCATAAACTATATTTAAAACGATAATGATCATGTTATGTGATGATGATGAAAGTTCTAGCGTTGTTTACTGCTGTTAGTGGAGCATTGACTCAATATAATAACCCAACTCTGAATTTGGACTCTTTTTTTTTTTTGGTTAGGTGGAAAAGTGTGCTTGCAAAAGAGAAGGAGATCTCAATGAGAAGGACACGTAGACAAGTCCACCAATCAATGGTAGATAACATTATCAAAAGGGTGGCAGAAAGGACTTGGGTAATGGGGGGCAAATGACATGTGGCAAACGATGAATGGACAATTAAAGTAGCCCTCAGATCACACAACTAACTTCTTATTGTTTTTCGTGTCTTAAAAGTATTTTTAAAAAAATAATTTTTATTTTTATTTTTTTATTTTAAATAATATTTTTTGATATTTTAAGATCATTTTTATATACTAATATAAAAAATAAATTTTAAAGAAAAAATAAAATATTATTTTAATATATTTCTAAATTAAAAACATTTTCAATTAATCACATGAAGAAAGAAAGAAAGAACTGGACTCCTGACTTCGTTTCTTTCATTTTCTTATTATTTATTATTTATTTATTTTCCCTTTCCTTATATTATAGGGTTTTTGTTTTGTAGTCAAGGAAAAGAAAAATGAAAGGGATATGTAGACCACAATTGTTGGAGTTTGTGGATGTGTCCCCACTTGTTGTTCATGGGGTTAGAGGTATTCTCCTCGACACGTAGCCCACCACCTTCTCTTTTTTTAATTACTATTTTCATTCTTTCGGTCTCTTGGATGACTTGTATTTTTCCTTTAGAATATACTGATGTACATGTCCACCCTGTGTTGTGGGGGTATATATTTTTTTTAAAAAAAGAAATATTTTATAAAATAGCACAATATTGTAATTAAATTCATTATTAATTCTATGTTTTCATCCACTCAGAACAAGGAAAGGACGGGGGGGTTTTTGCCTCTATAAAGGTAAAGTTGATGGCCCTAATCCTTCATTTGGAAAGATTCTCGTGCCCCATGTTTTCCTAATCACTCAAAGCCCATGTAGTTGTCTTGGCCCAATGCAGCAATTATTAAGCCACAACCAAGATTAGCCTTAACAACAAAGATTGGCCAGCTATTGTCTATCCATAAACTTGGGCCTGGCCTAACTTTCCAATTGAGCAACTTGTTAGGCCTAAAGGCCAAACCCAAAAGACTAACAAAGTTGGGGAAAAATGAATATTATTTGAGAGTGTGGTTGTGGTTGTTTTTAACAGTAATTTTTATTCAGAAATGTATTATTTAAAAAAAAATATTTTTGACATCAACACATCAAAATAATCTAAAAACACCATTTTAAAAAAAAAATAAACTTAAAAATAAAAATAATTTTTTTTTTCAAAAACGTTTTTAAAACGCAGTTCAAAATACACCTTTAGTAGATGGTTCAATAATAAAAGCTTAAAACTAAAGGATTTGCTCTTTTTGTAGTTTCAAGTTCAAGTTCTGTGGTTGTTAATATAACGGTCACTAGAGACTTGCATTATTGTTAATTTTAAAACTCTTGAGATTAGTTGAAGTACTCGCAAACTAACATGAACATCTATATTAATCCAAAAATAAAGTAGAAACAAAATAAAGTAGAAAAGAAATGACTCACCAAAGAATGTCTTTTCTCATACTACAATGACCTTTTAGTTTTTACAAAGAAACTTGACACCTCGTAAATTACTTGTCTTAGAAGTAATCAATTCGAGTTTCATAGGTATTATTGATTAGCTACGAAGCCACGTATTATCGCCACACAAAATAATTCATTTCAATTATGAGCCGTGCGATCTTTAAAATAAAGCAAATATCCTCCGTAATTCTTCCCATAGGATACATAATTCTCTCATTTTATTAACTTAATATATGTTTCCTATCTATGTGAGCTAATTTTGTTTTAAAGGAGTGTGGGATGAGCAATCTTAAACACGACGTTCCATTCTGTAAAATCAAATTATATTACTTTGATTTTGAATTTAATTTTTTAATTAAATTATCCAAAAAAAGATATTTCAATAAATTTCAGATCGATTTCTTACAAATATTCTGGATAATTCAATGAACTTGCTCGTGTAAGAGGGTGCACGTCTACACTTGTACTGGAGTAGCTTTACATGCATATGAATGCCCCGAGGAATCTTATAGGTCGCGCTGGCGCTGCGAGTAATCATTCACAAACACTCGCCAAAATCAACCAGAATATTTTATCAGGGGACACGTTGCAGCTGTACAAGTCGAGTATCGAGGTCTTACGTACTCGAGCGACTAACTATAGAACACAAAACAGGGACATATTTGTCATTTCGAAAACCTGCTGCTGCATCACTTTCCCTATCATAAGAAACGTAGATTCCATTCCCTGCTTTCACAAAGGTTCTTTATTAGTTGAAATCCGAGCAGAAGTAAGCCTAGTGGCGATTAATTTCAGACAGGTCTGAGTTCATGATGGGTTTCGTGTTTCTTTTGAAACTTGCCGTGAAATTTCTTGGTATTCTTGCATGGTAAGCATAATGTCTGAGTGTAACTTTACTTCTGTGTTTTCCTTCGCCTTGTGTGTTCTTGACCAGTTGTTTCTGTTCTGTGGTTGCAGGCCTGTTTTTGGTTTGGGTTATCCCTTGTGAGTCTCCTCTCTGTTTTACTTTGTGTGTGATTGTTCATGTTAATGGCTCGACTATCTCAGAATGTCAAGTTGGTGTTTATCCAGCCAAGAAGTTGGCGATGAATCATCACTGATTACTTGTTTCTGAATTTCTAACAGATGGGCTTCTGTTCAAGCGATCGAGACTAACTCAAACTCAGAAACCCAGAAGCTGATCACATATTGGGTCTCCATTTCTGTGGTCTTGATCCTTGAACATTCGTTTCAGCTTGAATGGTAATTAAATGAAATTCTATTTAAAAGAAACTAAAAGGCACGGCCTTTTCCTGTTGCATTTCTCACTGTGCTCACTGTGGATTACAGTGGTGGGTTTTATTTTTTCCCCAACATTTTTTGCTCTGTTTTTCGTGTTTTTTCAATTCAAAAGTTATGTTCTTTGTATTTTCCTGAGAAATTATAGTTTTGATAAGATTTTTTAGCATGACCGTGGATCAAATTGAGTAAGATACAGCTTGAAAGTGTAGCATTGATACACAATTTTATCTTGTTTATTTTTAATCTCTTATTTCGAGAAGAGAATGCGAAACTTGTTGAAAAAAACTGTTCTTTAAATTTTATCTGACAAAAAAAATTTCTATTTGATTTTGTAATTTTGAATGAATTTTGTTGAAGAATTTGTTTATTAAGGTTATAAGGGTGTTTTAAAATGAAATTATGCTGAAAAATAGTATTTTAGACCATTTAATGAAATTTGAAGAATTTGTTTATGACTCTTGAGAATGATCAGTTAATGAAAGTAAATCTCTATTTTCGTATCTCTAAATGCAGGCTAGCCTTCTGGTCATACATTAAGCTACTGATTGTCTGCTGCTTGGTTCTGCCTTGCTTTGATGGTTCTGTTTATGTCTATAAACACCTTGTTAATCTGTGTCTGCCCATGAACCCTACAATTATCACCTGCCAGATCAACAAGAAAGATGATTTTCTTGTTGAGGTTAAGAGGTATATGAAAGAAAATGGCTCTGATGCTTTGGAAGATCTCATTGCTTCCACGGTATATCTTCTTCTTCGTGGCCACAACTCCTATGGAAATCTTTTGACATTTACCTGAAATCAATTGAATTAATCCAAGTTTGATCATAACCATTCTATGTTTTTACTGCATTTGCAGGCTTGTCAGGTAGAATCTAACACCAGCCTGACAGAATACATTACATTTCTACCTCCGGAGAGCATGCACTCTGCAACAACAATAGGAGGCGGAGATCTTCGCGGGTGTCTACCTCCCGACGAAGTCCAGAAAGTATGGACTTGTGTTATATGTCAAGTAACAGCCCCAAATGAGACAGTTCTCAATTTACATCTCCATGGGAATAGACACAAGGCCAATTGTGAGCGGCTAAATATCAAGAATCAGACAGGTGTTAACTCACATCTTCAAGGAAGTACACACAGGAAAGCTTTTGAACCTCTGAACTTCAAGAACCAGGAACCAACCAGCAATGTCTCCCCTGCTTCAGCGGGAAGGAACCAGTGTAAGAGCAGATACATCGAGATTATGGGTTCTCAGTGGTGGTGTACAATCTGCAATTCAGGCAGTGTGAGTGGCATGCAAAGTCACCTTAGAGGGAAAAGGCACAGGGCTAATGTGCGAGCAATGGATGGTCACTGAATATGTTCTTGCCATTGTTGCAGATGAATCTATAATCTGGAGGTGAAGTTTGCTGTAGATTAATTGGGGTGTCTAGTTGCCGGCCAAGTACAAATTAGATGGCAGATTTATAATGTAAGCATCATGATTGATCATTCATCCTGTCTGCAGCTGTCAGAACCAGATTTCAGAGGAACACTCCGACATGGGAAATGATTTCATAAAGTACATTAATTTTATCGATTATTATCGGATCCTGAATTTTATGTTTACTGGTCTGTCATTGGAACTTACATGTGATGTTTTCAATGATTAAAATCATTCAATAGATGTGTTCTTAGGAAGAGCAATTTGCTATAATTCAGAATCCCCAAGAGCTTAGCAGCTTCCATTGAAATAAATTAAACTAACAGAAAAATTGAGAATTTTTATTGAAGAAGATGAGAAAGCTTTGAAGTTTTTTTTATCAAAAAGAAAAGTAAAACTTTTTAAATCCAGAAACTTTGAAACCTGTAAATCAGAAAATTTAAGATGGATCAGAATTCTGGCTTGGTTCTCAAAAGAGAAAAATCGCTCAGTTTATTCAGCTTCGATCATTTGGGGAAAAAATCATCATCTCCATCTCTTCAATTTCAGTATTTATCATTAATCAATCTTCGAATCTTAATAATTTAATAACATTATTTAAATAAGAAAACAATTAAAAAAATCAAGTTGAAGATGGATCAGAAATCTGGCTTGGATCTCTCGAAAGAGAAAAAATCGCTCAGTTTGTTCAGCTTCGATCATCTGGGGAAATAATCATCACCTCCATCTTCAGCTTGATTAAAAGAAAAACTTCTCACAAAAACAACAAATAGAGATCTACAAAAACCACAAATATTTCCAAATCTGCATCATTCAGAGTAGTGTGAAAATCTAATCAACTCCTATATGGGACAGTGCAGAAACGGAGAACTACATATAGCGTCAGCTCATACACAACGTCTACTCTGCAAAAAACGCTGGTAATCAGTATTTTGACGCAAGGAAAAAATGATTTCTTGATAGTTTATGAAAGGTAATGAAATTCAAAAAACCAACAAGGGCAAGAGAAGATGAAAAGAAATTGGAAGCTGCAGAGACGTTTAGGGTTCACCAGAGCGCAAGGATAATTGAGATGGGGGAAGAGTGGTTTATAAAGGCAAACGAAGGGAGGGTTTGCTGTTGTTTCTAAAACCCTAGAACAAGTGGGCTTTTACCACGTGTACTGATTGGGTAGAGTTTGGGCCGTGTGGCCTCTTGTCACACGAAGAAGAATGACCCGAGAAGCAAAGTTATAGACCTGACTTGCCTCTCGGTTCAAGACATGAATTATCGATATCGATATATTGGGTAAGTGAATTTGAGTTGATTTATTTCATTTTATATATATATATATATATATATATATATATATATTATTCTTAAAAAATAAATCGAAATTGATTTGTAACTGGCTTGACAAGGGTATCAATTAACTTATCCAAGTGATTGAGTCAATTTTGCTTTTTTTTTAAAAAAAAAAAAAATTCGCTAGATTAGTTATGTTGGATTTCATAACTATGGAAATAAGTGGGTCTTTGGGGGTGAAGAGTTTGTTTGTTGGAAGCAATTTTGTTTAAGTTTTTATTTATTTATTTATTGTTATCATTGTATTTTAAAAATATTTTTTTTATTTTAAAAAATCTAAAAAAATAAAAATTTTAAAAAACTCATGGCGAACCTCTAAAACAAATGATAAGACTTGTTCATTATTCCACGTACTAATTTTGCATGAGGTACCTAGCTAGTATGTCTCTAGCTAGTTGGATCCAAACCACAAGTCGACATCATTAAACAACCTGCTCCAATTTTTAGCTTTCAAATAAGCAAAGACATGAATCAAATTCATGTTCCAATTCGATCTTCCCATGATCATCTTCATTCATTATAAAGAAGTAATATTTTGATTCAATGATTACTCTTTCATAGCATAAAAAACATAAATAATTAAAGCGTTAAAAACATCTTTTTTTTCTTTTATATTTTTTTATGCGAAAAAATCCTACCTTCTAAAAAGAGTATTTTATGGGGTTTAAATGAGCGAGTAAAATCCAGTTATTCCAGACTCATATGAAGAGTATACGTTCTGACTCAAACTTTAAATTTACTACACAAATTGCAAACTCTCTACCATTACACCGCATCTCTTGAAGACCTTTTCTTCTAATATTATTGTAATAAAAGATCATATCTCGTTTTTATTACAATGTTAAGAGTTTAATTCACTTGTAATCTTCTAAATATTAAAATTAAAAACAGAAACAAAGAAAAACCTTAGCTAGCTTTCCTTCCTTCCTTCCTTCCTTCCTTCTTTTTCTATGAATCCCATCTTCTTATCTTAGGAACTCGAAAAGAAAAGAATATTGAGGATTGCTTTGCTTGATTTTTTTTATATACACATAACCAAGAATATATCTATGTACCACTTACAATTCCTTTCTTTTCCTACTCTTTTCCTTTACAAAGAATGTTCTTCTCCTCTTCCATCACCTTTCCTTTATCGACCTATTTCCTAAAAAAATAAAAATAAAAAACTCAAACCCAATTGCTTGATTACAACCGAAGCAAACCCTTTTTCATGCACCTATCAAACACCTGCCATTGCTCTATAAATTGGTTATCTTAATCAAGAGTCGATCAAAAAGCCTTTTGAGATCATTTTCTTTCCTTCAAAACTTTGTGCTGCGACAAAAAATAAGTGCTGCTACAAAATGGCAACCCTGAAGAGGTCAGATTCTATAGCTGACAACATGCCAGAAGCCTTCAAACAAAGCAGGTATCACATGAAGAAATGTTTTGCCAAGTACATCGAGAAGGGGAGGAGAACAATGAAGCTTCATCAATTACTTGATGAGATGGAGAATGTCATTGATGATCAGGTTGAAAGAACTAGGGTCTTGGAAGGTTTACTTGGGGACATTTGGTTTTCCATTCAGGTTTGTATTCTTGTCCTTCTTTTTGGAAAGCTTCAACTTCGTCCTTTAACCTTTACGGGCTCCATTTTCATACCCTTGAAATTTAGAAATTAGTATAATGTTATTCTTAGGTAGAGTTCGGTTATTTTGTAGCTCATTGGTACTCGTCAGAATTTTATTTTCTAAGAGAAATCGCATGTAATCTGCAGGAAGCAGTTGTTAATCCACCATACGTAGCCTTTTCCATCAGACCAAGCCCTGGATTCTGGGAATATGTGAAGGTGAACTCTGCTAATCTTTCAGTAGAGGGCATCACTGCTGCAGACTACTTGAAATTCAAAGAAATGATATATGATGAGGACTGGTAAGCTATGCAATCTTCTGTTTACTCAGTAATATATACACCAGGTTTTCCTCGTAGATTTCTACTAAAAAACCTGTTGTCATTGCAGGGCAAACGATGCTAATGCTTTGGAAGTCGATTTCGGTGCATTTGATTTCTCTGTGCCTCACCTGACCTTAAGTTCTTCCATTGGAAATGGGATTGGTTTTGTTTCGAAGTTCTTAACTTCAAAGCTAAGCGGCCGCCTGGAGAATGCTCAGCCCCTGGTGGATTACTTGCTATCTCTGAATCATCAAGGAGAAGTACGAGAGAAACAATTTCATTTCTACTCAGGATTGCAATGCATGGATATTTGATTTTCTAATGCCTCTGAATTTGCAGAAACTTATGATAAATGAGACCCTTAGCACCGTCGGAAAGCTGCAGATGGCATTGATAGTTGCTGAAGTCTACCTCTCAGGACTTGCCAAGGACACCCCATATCAGAATTTTGAGATAAGGTGAATATTCATGCCATCAGCACTGAGATTTCACATTGTTGACCCTGGAAATTGATGTTCTTCGTTTCACAGCTTCAAAGAATGGGGCTTCGAGAAGGGATGGGGTGATTCTGCAGAAAGAGTGAAGGAGACAATGAGATGTCTCTCAGAAGTACTCCAAGCACCGGATCCAATTAGCATGGAGAATTTTTTTAGCAGGCTACCAACAGTATTTAATGTTGTCATTTTCTCTCCTCATGGCTACTTCGGCCAAGCAGATGTCCTCGGCTTGCCAGATACCGGCGGACAGGTATGAATTTCAACTCCCTGATGCAGTAAAACAAGCCTGCCGGCATCTGATATTCTTAATCACAAACAGGTGGTCTACATTCTAGACCAAGTGAAAGCCTTGGAAGAGGAATTGCTTCTCAGGATTAAGCAACAGGGCCTGATGAATGTGAAACCTCAAATTGTCGTGGTAAGTTCACTAATCCTCGAGGAATGACTAATCCAATCAGGGTTGCAGGAGTCTGTCTAATCATGTTCTTGCCGAAACAGGTCACACGACTCATTCCTGATGCTCGGGGAACGAAGTGCGACCAGGAATTGGAAGCAATTGATGGCACCAAGTATTCAAACATCCTCAGGGTGCCATTTCTCGTAGAAAACAGGGTCCTCCGCCAGTGGGTTTCACGTTTCGATGTCTACCCCTATATCGAGAAGTTCACCCAGGCATATTTTGAACCATCAGATGTTTCATTTTAAATCTTTCTCCATTCATCTTCTGGGGGTTCTTGTTAAAACTGGATTTACTTGGCTGTTTTTGTATCAGGAAGCTACAACCAAGATCTTAGACCTCATGGAAGGAAAGCCAGATCTCATCATCGGAAACTACACTGATGGGAATTTAGCAGCAACTCTCATGGCTGGTAAACTCGGGGTAACTCAGGCAACTATTGCACATGCTTTGGAGAAGACAAAGTACGAAGATTCTGATGTCAAGTGGAAGGAATTAGACGCCAAGTATCACTTCCCATGCCAATTTATGGCTGATACAGTAGCAATGAACGCGACAGATTTCATCATAGCAAGTACATATCAAGAGATTGCAGGAAGGTTAGAAAATTATCCACACTTCTCTGAATGATTATTTTGTCAAGTGATTCCAAACTTTTCCCGCTCATCATCAGAGAAAAACTATAAAAATGTATTGAAACCCCATGTTATATTGTTGCAGTAAAGATAGGCCTGGACAGTATGAGAGCCATGCTGCATTCACACTGCCAGGGCTCTGCAGAGTTGTTTCCGGCGTCAATGTCTTTGATCCAAAGTTTAACATTGCTGCACCCGGGGCTGATCAATCTGTCTATTTCCCACATACAGAGAAACAGAGTCGATTCACGCAGTTTAATTCTGCCATTGAAGAACTGTTGTACAGCAAAGTGGTCAACGGCGAACACATGTAAGTGTTCAGAAATCATTTGCTTTAGATCGTCAATGAGAACCATTAAAACTATCCATCATCCTATATGAACTTATTTACATAACAGCGGATATCTAGAGGACAAGAAGAAGCCTATCATCTTCTCAATGGCAAGGCTCGATACGGTGAAGAACCTCACTGGACTAACCGAGTGGTATGGGAAGAACAAGAGACTCAGGAGTTTAGTCAATCTTGTTATAGTTGGTGG
Source organism: Salix caprea (assembly GCA_964035475.1). Lineage (NCBI taxonomy): Eukaryota > Viridiplantae > Streptophyta > Magnoliopsida > Malpighiales > Salicaceae > Salix > Salix caprea. Next base: position 1,378,339 of record OZ037748.1, on the reverse strand, counting down.
ATTCTTTGATCCAAACAAATCTAAAGACAGAGAGGAAATGGCCGAAATAAAGAAGATGCACGAGTTGATAGAGAAGTACCAACTCAAGGGTCAGATCAGATGGATAGCAGCTCAGACTGATAGGAAACGCAATGGAGAACTCTACCGCTGTATCGCTGACTCGAAGGGAGTTTTCGTGCAGCCTGCTCTGTACGAAGCATTTGGTCTCACAGTCATCGAGGCCATGAACTGTGGATTGCCCACCTTCGCAACCAATCAAGGAGGCCCGGCCGAGATCATCGTCGATGGGATCTCGGGATTTCATATTGATCCGAAAAATGGAGATGAGTCGAGCAGAATCATCGCTGATTTCTTTGAGAGGTGCAAGGTGGATCCCGGGCACTGGAACAAGTATTCACTGGAGGGGCTGAAGCGGATAAATGAATGGTAACTATCCTCGTGGCAGACAACATCGTCGTGTTCTTCGGCTTGTGTTTTCTAACCGAAACCTTATTCGCTTCGTTTTGTAGCTATACATGGAAGATCTATGCATACAAATTGTTGAACATGGGTAGCATGTATAGTTTCTGGAGGCAGCTCAACAAGGAACAGAAACTAGCAAAGCAGAGATACATCGAGCTGTTCTATAATCTTAAATTCAGGGAATTGGTATGCACCATCTACTCACATGCTGTTAGAGTATAATATAAATCATATTCTGGGGTCTCATTTAATTGCTTGAACTTTTAGATGAGATAGTTTCTTGACATGGTATCAGCGTCTTATTGACTCATTGGTCACGTTTTCGAATCTCACCACTCTCATTCTATTTGATAAAGCGGGCATGTGCAAGTTTCAAGTCCAAATAATTTTCACTTGAGGGGGTGCGTTAGAGTATAATATAAATTGTATTCTGGATCTCACCTAACAGCTTAAATTTTTAGATAAGATGGTTCCTTGACACATGCCACCATAGCGTGCACTCTCTTGTCTCTGCATACAGCTTTACAATAAAAAATAATAACTCATGAAAATTTTCACCTGTTCCTCATGTGAAACTTCCAGGTAAAGAAAGTGCCTATCCCAACTGAAGAAGATCAAACACCAGTCTCAAACCCAGCAGCCAGAACACAGTCCGGTGCAAGGTAGGGAAGTTAATTCTCCACAAGTACAATTATTTTCTGAAGAACTTCTTTTTTATACCAAATAAGTTTTTCACTTTTCTAACATTTTATGCAAGCTAATTTACCTATTTTGACTCATGCAGCATGAAACGAACTCAGACGCGATTGCAGAAGTATGAACTACAAACCCGAATAGCTAATTTCTTTGGATCCTGCAATAAAGGAACTCATATCATCTTTTTCCTGCTTGCAGGTTTTTTGGAGCTTAAGCTGTAATCAGGAAGCATGGATCATCCTGTGCCACCTGATATTGTTCTTACCTGTCAAGTTTTTTCATACTGTTTGATCTTCTACTCTCACAATTCAACTTCAGTCTATCACTGAAAAGAAAATAAATAAATAAATAAATTGGAATGTGTACAACTAATAAATTCAGTGTGAGATAGTTCTCAATTGATTAATGCAGACTTGAAGTGTGAAATTTGTAACTGGTCTGCAGTACATATGGCACTTGGGAATTCTCTTCGCACACTTTTATAATGTAAGCTCAAGAATAATACATTCTCTTGATGAACACAAATTATCAATCGAAGTACAACAACATTCTCATATATGCATCTCAAGTTCTAACTTACACGAAAGACAACTACAATTTTCCTTATAACATGTTCAGTAAAGAATCATCCTCATCCTGAGGATTCTCAAGAGCGATTATGTGTTTCTTGAATGATACTATCCATTAAAAGCAACTCCATCAATGATGATAATAAAACCCTAAAGAAACAGCCATCCCTATTGTTGTGTTCTAAATTTTTTTGTTAAAAAACTGATGTGAAAATATGTAATTTTATAATCAAATAGAAAAAGAAAGAAGTCTGAGAAGAAAAAAATGCTTCAACTAAGGATCTCATCATTACAGAAGTTTGATATATAATTCACTACAAAACCACATGATAGGTAGCCCCTGCTACTTCCAACCATCGAGATTTCTTATACAACTAACAATACAATAGTGCTTTCACAGAAACAAGGAGTTTACCTACTCGTCAAAAGCTATGCCTACAAATATATTAAGGAATCATATCATCTCACCTAAAATCTTAACCGGTTAGGTGAGATTCTAGAATATAATTTATATTATTCTCTAACACATTACTTCAAGTGAAAACCCTTTGGACTTGAAACTTGTACAAACCCACATTATACTGTGCTTGATTTTTATCAAATATAATAGGGGTGGTGAGATTCGAACTCATGACCATTGGGTTAACAAGACTCTGATACCATGTTAAAGAACCATCTCATCTAAAAACTGTTAAGTAAAGCCTTAAAATATAATTTATATTATTCTTTAACTGGCCACTTTTATCAATGTCGGGGGAAATAAAAAATCGCCGCAAGAACTGACCAAGTCAATTTCAAGAAATTCAATGGCCCTTCATAAAGGATAACCAGAGTGTCCACCATGTGCAAGTCCTCTGTCTAATATTTCCATTTCATCCTTGATCATGCTAGTGCAACAAGCTTACAGGCTGTGTTTTGCCCCTTTCCCCTCTTCATGGAGAAGAGGGGTAGAGAACCAAGTTAAACAATAACATCTGACAGAAGTTTTCCACCATCTTGAAAAAACAAGATACCCTACTTCCAAGCAAGCTAGATCTATCAACACTTACTGTATCAAATCTGTCATCATACCTTGTGAGTTTCCGACAGCACAATAATTGCAGTGGCAATCTGACCCTGCATATTGAATTTGGAACAGAACAGGAGTATCACTGAACCTTAAAGCCATGATGATATCAATTAAACAATTCGGGGCATGAATATTGAAACATCCAGGATAGTAAGATGTACTGCTGACTTGAAAAAGGGAACAATTTTTACTTAATGCTTCATGCAAGTTTTTTAGTTTACACCTTCATTTGCTACTTTCTTTACCAGTTCTACTACCATACAACTCCATTTGATTCAGCTTTTCAAGAACGTCTTTAGACCAGAATTCATCCCGAAACCAATATGGACTACATCATGCACTCATGGACTAGTTCTTGGGATTGATTTAGTTTTCTTGGCCTAGCACTCTGCATGGTAGAAATGAAAAAGATATCCAGGAGACTTCTAAATTTTGGTCAATTGGTTCTGTGATTAATAGGTATTTCCATGCTCAGTTATGAGTTTAATCAGATACTGTTCTGATTTACCTTTTGGTTTCTATATTGAATCAGGAGTCACCACTTTGCAAAGTTTTCTAAAATTTGGTTAGCTATCAATATCAATGCCACCATCATCACCAATACTAACAACGATTACCACCCCAACAGCCAATATTTGGTAGGGTAGTGCATCGATATTTTCAACAGAATTCAATGAATTACAGTACATCCGATGGGCTTGATCTTGGGCTCATGGCTGGATCTAAGCCTGAACATCCTGTCAGCCTGGCCCACATCAACAAAAATCCAAAAGTCATCCAACTGTGGTTCTATGCATGCCAACTAACTCATTTCCTCTGAGCTTGGTTAAAAAACAAAAAAAAAAAAATTATTCCTTTTCCTTCTTTTTTGTTTCTTTTTTAGGATGAATTTGTTTTCTATTTTTTTCATCAATAAAAAGAAAAGAGAAAACTAACATAACTTTAAAAATAGCTAAAAATTAAAATAATTAATAATAAAATATTGGGGAGAAATAGAAAGAAAATAAATAAACAACTCAAGATATCCTTTTGCTTTTACTTTTTCCAAAATATCAATATATTAACTGATATTTTATTTTTACATTGAGGCTTTGTTTGGTGTGAGAATAAAAAAACACAACCATGATAGGGGAAGCCACAAGCTCTGGCGGTGGAGGCAAGGATGATTCTCCTGCTGCTGTTTCTGGCAAAAAGAACAAGAAACCCAATTGTATGAAATCCCTTTTTTTTTTTTTTTTTTTTTTTGTAATTCGACGCGTTCCAATTTATGATTTTTGTGGTGTCTTTATTGGTTTGGTTTGAGTTATCACTACCCTTTGTGTAAATCTTGCTGGTATTGGGAAAGTCTGAATCTTTCTCATTTTCTTTAAATGGATTTTTGTTTGTTTATGCAAAGGCGATTGCTTTAGGGAGGTGGTGATCGTGTTTTTGGTGGGAAATCTGGGATATAGTTTTGTTTTTTGGTAAATAACAAATGGTTTCTGTTAAGATTTTGGTCCTTTACATATATAATTACCTGCATTGCCTTTTTATCTGGTGAATTTGATATTTTCACCTGTTGAAATGCTGGTGTTTTGATATTAATCTGGGGTGCTGGATTGTGTAAAATCAAACTATGGGCTGAATTGTGTTGTTTTATTCAATGAGTTTTATGAGTGGAGGACTTTCTGAGCGTATATTTGTTTGGCCTTGGTGGATGCAGATTCTAGATTCACGCAGCAAGAGCTTCCTGCTTGTAAACCTATTTTAACGCCGGGATGGGTATGGTTTAGAATATTTAACGACTGATTTCTGTTTGACTTCTGCTTCAGTGGAGTACTGTTTTTTTTTTTTTTTATTACTCGGACTGTTATTTTTAATTTTTTTCAGGTCATTACATCATTCATTGTTGTTGGAGTTGTGTTTATCCCTATAGGCCTTGCTTCCTTGTATGCATCAGAACATGTAAGTATATTTTAATCTTGTTTGACTATGTTTCTAATTGCCTTGTTTAGTAGATGACTCTAACTTGAAGCTCTATTTCTTTTCCCATCTTGCGACATGTAGGTGGTGGAAATTGTGGAGCGATATGACAAAGATTGTATTCCTCCTGATTATAGAAATAACAGCCTACATTATATCCAAACCAGTGATACTGACAAGAATTGTACGATGACCATTAATGTTAGTCCAATTTCCTTGATGTGCTTAAAGAAATTTGGCTTCTTTCTTTAATTTTTGTCTTTCTTCTTTCAACCTAAGCTGCATTGTTTTTCAAAGATGCCTTGACTGAAGATTATTTCAGGTTCCAAAGCACATGAAAAGTCCTGTTTTCATCTATTACGAGCTTGATAACTTTTACCAGAACCACCGTCGGTGAGTAGAAGAAATATTTACTGTGTTTGTGTTTTGTGTATCCTTATAAGGTGTGAGGTATATGTTCGGCAATGACTTTTCGTATTTATATAAGGGATTAGATTTTTAAATGTTATTTTCCACATTTTTCTTTGCAAATTGTCATTCTCAGAAAATCTGATGTTACACCTGCTAATTGCATATATGTTGAATTAATTTTTTGTCTGATTTGGGCCATTAAGACCTTCAAATGTGGTACATCCTCGTAACACTTTTAGGAAAGTGACTTCATTGTGATCATAAATATGTATCTAAGAAAGACTATTGTCATTCTTGATATCGTCAAGGCATTTCATTGAAGATCAGCTACCTGTTGTGGTCTTTAATTTTCTCCATTTGGTGCTACTATCTAGGTTTGAGTTGCGAAAAGAACAAAAAATACAAAACTGTTAAAAGTGCAGATTGTCACGTCAGATGATGGAACTGATAGTGTTTGTAAGAGCAAAAGTGTTCCCTTGATTGCTCAACTTAGAAAAGATAATAAAAGTACAAAAGCATAACTAAGGTTGCTAACCAAATGCTTTTTCCATGTTTCGACTGTTTCTAGGCTGGCACATGGAATGCACAAAGAATTCCCCTTCAAATCACACTTGTGCTGTTTATGGATTTTGAAAGTTGAATTTAGCTCAGTAGTTGATATGGTCTGCCAGTTATACAGATGACCACTCTTTGATTATATTTTTTTCTTCTTGATCCTTTGTTTGCTATTCTCTATAAAAGATAGATCTCACTCAATTTGGTGCGAGAAATTTGCTAGTTGGCAAATCACCACAGAAAATTTCTTTAGACAAATCCCAGAACCCAGAATTTGTATTCATCAGAATGACAACAAAAGTAGAAAAATCATCAAGGTAAAAGTTGGAGTTGCAATTAAACTATGTTTTATTTGGGTTGCATTGCAAGTGATGTTATACTGGTACACAAGTAGCTGTACCAGTTTTCGATAAACAAGTAGCTGTACATTATATTGATTACTTCTTTTCATTTGAGAGTATGGATTGTTCAGTCGATCTGTACCCATAGTACCATTTTTGGTAATATGCAATTCATAGAGTTTGAATTAAAGTTTCACTTGGAAATTTTGAAACATGTTGGGTTTTCCGACCATGCTATGATATGATATTTTTTTCTGAAGAAAAATTTCAAGTTACTAATATTTTTGCATTCATTGTGGAAATCTCCTCATAGTTGAATATGCTTTTCACATGTGATTAATGTACGCTACTATCTTCTCATGCTTGGGTTCTTTAGAAATGCTTCTGCAATTTGAAATGTGAAAATTTTGCTTACAGATACGTAAAAAGTCGAAGTGATAAACAGTTACGAAGCAAGGCCAGTGAAGGTACCACAGAAACCTGCAAACCGGAAGCTGTCACATCAAATGGGCAACCAATTGTTCCTTGTGGCCTTGTTGCATGGAGTTTGTTCAATGATACATACAAGTTTTCAGTAAAAAAAGAGGTTTTAGGTGTCAGCAAAAAGAACATCGCATGGAAAAGTGACCAGGAGCATAAATTTGGTTCCGACATCTATCCTAAAAATTTTCAGAATGGAAGCTTGATTGGAGGTGGAAAACTCAATCCAAGCATACCTGTAAGTATCCCCCTCTTCTTCCCTGCTTGCTCAAGTCTTTTTGTGTAGTTTGTCAATTAAATTATACTTGGTTTTCCTCTTCCTCTTTTTTTTTTTTTAATTCCATAAGTAATTCTTTTCCTTCTCCCCTTCCTAAATCGATCTAGTTGCTGTTTTTTCTTAAAACAGTTGAGTGAACAAGTGGATCTTATTGTATGGATGCGTACTGCAGCACTGCCGAACTTCAGAAAACTTTATGGAAAGATAGAGAAGGACCTTCAAGCTAACACTACAATTACGGTTACCATTGAGAATAATTATAATACTTACAGTTTCGGAGGCAAAAAGAAGCTGGTTCTGTCGACCACGAGTTGGATAGGTGGAAAAAATAGTTTCCTGGGCAGAGCTTATATCGCTATTGGAGGCTTGTGCTTGTTCTTGGCAGTATGCTTTGTATTTGTATATTTGCTCAAGCCGAGGTGAGGATGGTTCAAAAATCTTATTAATTGCTCAATTTTTTCTGTGCCAACAACAGTAAATCTTTCTATGCTTTAATGGAATATTAATCATGAGTGTTTAAGATGGTTTATGTGCTTTATGCAGGCCCCTTGGTGATCCATCCTACTTATCTTGGAACAGGAATCCATCAGGACAAATGAATTGAAGCCTCAAACCATGTTCTGCCGATGCACAAGTTCATTGGAACACTTTCTTGCCATTCTCCTGCACCGGTTTCATTCCCCTCTTGTCATATTAACAGTTCCATGCAGGAATCTAGAGCTTCGTTTTCTGATAAATGCAATGACATAACGCTGTTAAGTTATTATATGCTAGGCTGATTTTCGTTGTTGCATTTTGTCCTCTTGCTTGTTCTTCAGACATTGAAATGAGACACTGGTTTGATAAATCCATTTTATATGGTAGATTTAAGCTCCTCCCTACACCCTTCCTCTGCTTTCATAATAATCATCAAGTTGAATAACATTATTTGCTGAGCTATAAAAAGATTATCAGTAGCATGTAATGCTTGATACAAATGGTATAAAAGAGTGAATCAATGTCTTGTGTGCTGTTGTGGGCATAAGGCATCAGCAGGAAAGTATCGTGGGCTCCAAAGGAGTGGAGATATCTCTTTCACACATATTAGCACCAATGCTTACAATCCCTTCTCCCTGCATATTGAGAGTAAAATTATTGCAACAGAATTATAAAACTCTTGTGCAGCTTTTGTATGTTTCATAGTGAAAGAAGTATATTACCTTTGCAATATTCCTAAAGTATGTTGTTGAATAATTTCCATTAGGGAACAAAACTTCAATGAGATCAGCCAAAACCAATTGAGGTTGGGACACTGCTCCATCATTCCAGTCTGCATATTGATAATTCATCAAGATGGCTCAGAAGGGGCAGTCAGAACATAAATACAGTACAGGAAGAAGTACAAATGTGGCACTAAATCTTACCAAGGGTGGTCAAGTTTTGGACCCTTTTATCGTATCTCCATAAGCTTTGATTTGCTATGAAACCAAAACAAGACTTGTCTTCGACACCTATGTTTTCAAGGAAACTTGACTGGTTGTAGCCGGCAGGGTCTAGAGTATATGTTTCATCAATCACAACATCCACGGTCTACAAGAAAATGCAGATTTGGAAAACTTGTTAGAGACAAATTAGAAAGACTTGATAAGTACTAGAAACCAACAGAGAATATAATTTCTTTAAAGAACTTACACACAGAATTGCATGTAATTCTTCCGAGTCATCAGGATTTGAGGTGTTGTAAGTGATCTTGCTGATAGAGTTGTCGATATTTTCTCCACCTGCATCCTCCACATACTGTTTTCAAGTTTAATACATCTCATTCACATGAAAGAGCATGAAATGGTGAATTGTTTTTGTGCTTTATGTTACCTTCAACTTGCATGTTTCCTTTGTAAAAGACCATATTCCCTAAAAAACAAGAGAACAATTTCACTATGTTTGCTACAATTGATCGGGAAATAAATTTATCTTATGTTCATGCCTTCATCTTTCTAATCAAGCATGTTTCTATCATTTTTCAATAGATATTTTCTATTATAAAACACTATATAATCAAATAAAACCTCCAAGATTGACTTGAAGAGTACAAAAATAAATGCATGTTTAGGTATTGTGCTATACTAACACTATCATAGTACTGCATCCAAGCTACAATGGGCTTGAAGGAACCATTTTTGCTTGCTGCAACCTTAGTCAGGCACAAGTAATTCTCTTTGATCTGCAAAGGGACATTTTTTTTTTTACTCATCAAATCAAATATAAAAGAAGCCATAAAACTTTTCTTCAATCAATAAAATAATGATACTCACTGCATCATAAACTCTGTTGGCTCTTGTCTCAAGGTTTGCAAAAACTCCCAAGAACTTTATCCACTCTGCTCTCTGTCATGTACAAGTATTAGATCATCAGTTGAAAATGGAAATTTTTCTAGCGATATTTATTCAATAAATTCACTTGAAAAGAAAAGGGAAAATCAATTATATATATATATATGTCTTTGGTTAAAATTTTGGAATGGCTTGAATGAAATTTACAGAACATTTTTCTGAAGAGGCACTGTGCATTTACCTGGAGAGGGTAATCCTCTACTAAAGGAACAAAGTTGGCAAAATTGCATGCTTGTGGTTGATCTGTTTCACTAATAAAATGAGCACCAAATTCTGAAAATTGTTGAGGCTCACTCCTGTTCATCATCTCTATTTCTCCTGTTTCATACAGCTTTAATGCACATTCAGAAGCCACAGAATCTGATGTGATGCCCTTCATACTCCCTAGCAAGCCTAGCAGCTGTTGAAACATAAAAAGATAAAGGAAAATAATAGTAAAATAAAATTAATTAATTAATAATGCCAATTTGCCACTAGGTTTTTGGTGGACTCTCATTAGTGATACAGAGGGCATGTCTTCATGTTTTTATTGTGAAATGATAAAAAATTACTTTAATTATTTTCCAAAAATAAAATAAAAAAAAACAGATTTATTTTATGTGTTTTTTTCTATGCCTCTCCAATCATATATATTTTTGTCCCTTCTATCATGGGACATCAGCCAAATATAATTTTAAAAAATAAAAATAAAAATATAACCTTGATATGCAACTCCTAATCATCAAGAACATAAGAGAATTACAACTTACAGAAGCCAATGATCCTCACCTCCAAAAAGGAAACTGTAAGCCCAGGAAAAAAGAAGTGGCATGATAAGAAAAATGAGCTACATATATAACATGAAAAATGAAAAATAAATAAATTATATTAAGTATATTTCTTCACTGTTCTTGCTGAATGTACCTGGAAAGGAGTAGGTATCAGCTGAATAATTTGACAAAGGGATAACAAATGATTTGATCCTTGGGGTGCAATATTTTGTTCTTGTTGCCATCCTTGAATCATTCTGTTGATTGCAATTCATCAAAGTAAGGGATTAGGGATTTGCATGAAACCATATCATCGCCTACTATATTTTTTTAATTTTAGGATAAATATTTTTGTTTTTATATTTGTATAGGCTAATTAAAATCTTAATAAACTCAAATTGCATGCCATTGTCTACATGCTTAATTGATTGTCAACATGATTGCATTTGATTAATATTTACGATAAAAAAACATATAAAAATAATAGTTATTTAGTGTCTATTTGAGATTTTGATTTAGATTGCTTTTAAAAGTGTTTTCATTCAAAAATACATCAAAATAATATTTTTTGAAAAAAAATATTTTTGATATCAGCACATAAAAATGATCTTAAAACATCAATTTTTAAAATTTAACATAAAAAATAAAAATAAAAATATTTTAATTGTTTTCAAAAATATTTTTAAAACTCAATATCAAACAGAATCGTAGTTGAATGAACGAATACCGAGGACATAAGATTAGATTATTCAAGACATTTGTAAAATGAATTTTTGCTCTCTTAAAAACAAAAAAAAAGGTACGAAACATGTTCACATTGGTTTTCATTACTAAAATAATAATCAAATGCTATCTATATATTATTAAAAATGATTAAGTGTGATTTTCTCACTTTAAGGGAGGAGGTGCCATATGACTCCAAAAATATAGTTTTACTATAATTATAAAAAAGGGCTTAATTTGAACCAACAAACTAGCTAATCTAGGGTTATATCTTATTAATTAGGTCCACACTAAAGTCCCTTGGTATTCATGCTAGCTAAATTAATTGATTGATTAAATTAACTGCTAACTAATATTTTGTTTTCCAAACAACCACATAAGGGATTAATTAACCAATCTGAAAGTACTATTTGATTAGGGTTTTTCTAAGATTTATCCTAATAATTGGGCAATAAAGTTTTTTTTTTAAATTATTGCCATTACCTTCCTATGAATCACTCACCAGAAATGAAATAACTAGCTCCTAATACTTGATCTTTGAGTTAGAATTGTTATTATCCAATTAATTAAACATCAATTTGAATGTTTAAAAACATATTAGCTATGTTCCTATGAAAATAGGTTCCTAATCTTTCTTTCCCCTGCATGTCTTACCTTACATAATTTGAAAAACTCAAAAAACATTCTACCAATATTTGAATCCTAAGAAGAAAAGAGTTGCTTCAGCAATGTATTTTACCACCAAATTAAAAGTAGTTTGGAATTTTATGTAGTTACCAATGGAGGACAAAAAAAAAGAAAAAGATTAGAGGTTAATTTTATATACATTTACCTGAATGAGAAGGTAGCTCTTGCCATCAACAACATTCTTGATGACTTTGAAGGTCTGTCCATAATATATATGGAAGTTCACTGCATCCTCTGTCTTCGATATGTTCCTTACAATGACTGTGGAGCTTGCAGCATTTGCACCTTGAAGATATCCACAAATGAACAACACAAAGATAATCTGATGAACCCTAAAAGAAGAAGAAGAAGACATGATGTGATTGGCCAGTGGAGAAGAAACAAAACCCTGTTTCTATCTGCAGCAGCTGAGCTATAGCTCGTAGTATATTAGCATTTGGAGAAATAATGCATTGTGGGCTGTATGCCAAACCTATGTGTCTGTGTCTGCGGGAGAGAAAAAGTTTTGCAGCTTTTGGAATGGCATGCGGCTAATGGTCGTACGGGGGTGACAATAGAGTTGAAAAAAGGAAGTGAATTATTTGATGAGAAATTTATTGGCATGTGTAGTTGAGTGGATTTGCTAGCAGTTAAGTATTCTCTAGTCCTTGGATTTTGAATGAAGTTCTAATCTAGTCCTTCGTGCTTGGAAACCTATAAGCCAGGTCCTCGACTCTTGTTGACTGTCATCTTTCATAAAACTTGAATTGAATTGCTTTTTCTATAAACTCTCATTGTGTTGGTTTTTCTCGAATAATTTAAATTGGGAATCGTTACATGTTTGTTTTTACATAATTATAATACCTATCTCGAAATGTAATCTAGTTGAAAACTACGGAATCTTAGGTTAATTTTGATTTAAAAAAACTATTGAAATGACATAGTTTCAAGGTCTTTACTTTATTAAAACCATTGTTTTCATGAAATCTAGAGCTCTAAGTGCCGTTTTTAGAGTGTCATTGAAGTTTTTTGAAAATATTTTTCATTTAGAAATGCATTAAAATAAAGTTTTTTTTTTAAAAAATAATTTTTGACATCAACACATGAAAATAATATAAAAATATCAAAACATTTAATTCAAAATAAAAAATAATTTTTTTTCATTTTTTTTTAAAATATTTTTGAAACGCAATGTCAAATAGGGTCTAAATTAACCGGGTTGACTAATCAAGTCAAGCCAAATCTTATAAGTCAATAAAAAACCAACATAAGAGGACAGTCAAAAGGGGTGAAGGGACCATATTTTATATTTTCAAAAAATGAAGGACTAAGCTGTAATCATGTTTAAAGACCAGGGACTAGAAATAGACTACTCTTTATTAATTGGATAAAAAAAAGTTGGTCATCCCGTGAACCCATTTCGGCTTATCTAGTTATTTGTCATCTTCTTGTTTCCAAGCCTTTTGCTTTGTAACTTGTGTGTGCTCTTTCTATCTTGCCACCGTCCGTTCCTTTCCCATGTGCTGTCCACCACCACTTGCAAGTTGCAGCTCGATCTGATCCCAAAAGAAATTGAAAAAATACCATTCTCGGCTGACCTAATTAGCACTCAAATTCTTGGCATGAAATGTAAGATTGGATAATTGATGCTGAAACGAGTTAATTTATAGGGTCACTGTAGCGATGGTGCAGTTTAATAATTCTGAAGAATTATTATGGATGGCTTTGAATATTAATATTAATGTGCTATTAATACTTGACGTTTTTAGGGTTGAATCCAACTGTATTATGCTCACAGATTACATTTCTTTTCTTATATATTTTTTTAAAAAAGAAAGCGAAATTCAAGGGGATGGAGCTGCCATGATCTCTCTTATTATTGTTAGAATCAGGTTCTCAGTTTCGTTTCGTTTTGGTTAAAGTATTTCGTACCAGTTAAAAAATGAGATAAAATGATGTTGTTTTTACCTCGGTTTAAATTATGGTCCATTTCAGATTTTTCAGTCAAATAGTGTTTTTTTTTAAATTATGAATAATTTTACGATACTAATCATATATCTTAATTTGATCTTTAGATTGAGATGAAATTTTACGAGGAGTCTCTTGATATATTTATATATATTATGTTAAAATTTCAGAGCAATCAGATAATGTAATGACCTTGCGAAATTGATGATGATATTCTCGTAATATTATACATGTGCATAATTTTGTTTAGAAAAATCACTTTATTGTGTCTTTTTTAGATTAAATTGCACAATTCAAAATAAATTTTTTTATATGAACTAATTTGTTTTTGAATATATATATATATATATATATAAACAGTACAACCTCGAAAGGACACGCCGAAACACTCCAAAAGAGTACGTCGAAACGTTCCAAAACCGAAATATTTTATTCTAATTAAATAAAAATCAACCAAAAACAGAATTGACAAATTTGATTAGAATATTATTTGGCTCCATAATACACAGTTTGCTCCCACTCACTCACAAGCACAAACCTCCTTTTTTTCCCCTCTAACTTGTTGTGTCCTGTGAAGATGACTTCGTCATGTGCTTCATGCACGGGACAGGTGAGTTAATGGTTTTGAATGCTCAGTCAGTATTTCATCTTTGTATCGTGATTTTCCATTGCAGTACTGATCCAGCGACAAAGTTCTCATTTTCTTGAACAAATTCATTAAACAATGAGATGAGTCTTTCTTTCTTTTTTTAATTGCAGAGACAGTCTCTGCAGATTTAACATTATTTTACTTTTAATTTCTTCTGTCCTTAATGTTTGTTGGTCCTAAAGATTCCAGTTGCATAAGAAAGTGAAATGAGTGCTTCCAAATCTCATATCACAGGCCAAATATGACATGCAGAGGAATATTGCAGAAGTATAAACTAAGAATTAACTGTAACATAGAAACAATAAAGATTGAAAATTCATGTACTTTTTTATCTCTTTTTTTATTCAAGGAAACTTCATCCCCCAAAAGCATATTTATGGGTCCAGGTGAGCGAGTAAAACTCCGGTTGTCCCAGATTCTTTCAAGAGGTTCACGTCTTGACTCAAACTTAAGACCTGCTGTGCAGATTTCAGACCCTTTACCATTACGTCACGTCCTTTAAGGACATACTTTTATATCTCGTATTCTAAAAGTATACAGATTCATTCTTGAGCACTTAAACTTGAAAGAAAAAAATAGAAATTTTCCATTAATCTAAATTCAGTTACAATTGTTCAATCACTACAAGTTTAAGTATAGATTGTAGAAATACAAAGGTATATGTGTATATATTTATGTATTAGAATACATTAGACTCCAACATTAGAGAAGGCAAAATTTAATGCCTTAACCCAAATCAACAACTATAGTTAGATGGTAAAATAAGATCAGGAATCAAGTCAAGGGGTCATGGCATGGTTAATCAATATGGTACAAAGAGCAAAAGAAATGGTTAGAAATAGGCCCAGATTCTTCAGAAAAACACCAAATTTTGTCCCTCCACTACCTCTTATGGTAACCAAGAAATCTTTTTCCTTCTTACTGTCACCCCACTTGATTAGTTTTCCTGCAGGCTTCATCGCTGGCTTGATGTTTTTGCTAGGGCAACAACCTTCCTCTCCTGCACATCCACTTCCCATGATTAATCCATCCATTAATTTCCCATTTTCCACATTTTCTCCTAGGTAGAAACGATGCATCAAGATAATGACAATCAAACAAACAACATTTCTTGCCAAGTTCCTCCAAGGATATTGAACTGATGATTTGCTTCCAGTGAAGTTTTCCCTAGCTGTGCTACTGTTGGTTGTTTCTGTGCCATAACTCTGTGTGCTGTCTGCTTTCTCTATGGAGAAGTTGCTGGCCACCATTGCTGGATTCAGGTAGATCTTAACAGTCTGTGAAGGGACTAATTGGTGGAAGAATGTCTCAGTTGCTTGGCGAGTTGAAACGAAAAGTCCATGATTAACTTTGATCTCCTCCACAACTTCAAAGCTCGGAGAACTAGCCAAGTCATCCACATTACTCTCATCTATGAATGTATCATCATTAGGCTCATCATTGATGAATCCGAGTGAAAAATCATCACTGTCATTGAATCCCATGCAGTCATCAGCATGTCCATTTTCTCCTGCAAATTAAGAAAGTTTTCGAAAAAACAAATTCAGTAAAATCATCAGAAGGACAAAAACTAGTAATTAAGTGGAGAAATGGTTGGATTAAGGGCATGGGAAAATTACCATGGACTTCATGCAATCCCCTACTTCTGAAACTTGAAATATTTTCAATCGGCACAATCTTGGTTTCCTCCATAAAACTCTGTCCAAGATGGAGAGAATGATTGATCAGTCATATTTCTTTATCTGGGAGTGAAAATGCTAAGCTAATTTTATGTAAAGATCAAAAAGTACACACCTTCTCTAGGTCATCGTTTGACATTCCAACCCATCTCAAGTTTTCTACCATCCTCTCTGTCTTGAAAGCTTCATCCAGGTCACTAATCTCTATATACCTGCTGCTTGTACTGGGGTCAATCCAAGATCTGTCTGCCAATCTAGTGGAGTTCATCATCATGTCACTCAAAATATTATGTTGAACATTCTTCCCAGACATGAAAGTGAAATCGAGATCGGAAGCGGCGTAGTTCCCGCCCCATGTGTCCTGGAAACTAGACTGGTTGATCAATTCTTGGGGTGCATGATCTACTGAACGAATTTCTTGCAAAATATCAGTATGATGAGTGCTTGTGCTTTCTGGCATGGAAGGTTGTTGCATCATTTTTACGTCAGCAAGCCCAACTTGAGGGAAATCCTCCACTTCCAAAGGAGGCAATGTGAATCTATGCTGCAACCTTGCACATTCTAGTGCTTTATTAACCTGACAAAACCAATGAAATGCGAAAACACAGTAAGATAGGAGGGAGAGAGAGAAATGATTTCTCTTACACTATTCTAATTTCTAAAGGGAAAAAATATTAGATTTTTGCAGCACTTTATAAGATTTTTTCGCCATGTACACGGTCTATCTGCCAACAGTTTGTGTCTATATATGAGAATCACAGTGAAGAATCACTTACATTTGATGATGGGTAAGGAATTGTTGAATGACTTGGAAATTGTGGAGCTGATGACATGCCAAATCCATCCATGGATGGTGCCCATTTTCCATTCCTTGATTCACTGATGTCAAGAGGGGATCCAACGGCACGATAGCTTGTTGAGCAAGTATCTACATTTTTATGCATAGGATAATTCGAGCTCTCAAATTCTTCAGATCTTCCATGATCAGAATACAGCTCAATGCTAGAAGAATGCTCGCAGGGCATTCTGTACGCCGTAGACACATAATGCTCTTCGATCTTCGGGATGTTTGTATTCTTTTTCGACACGCGACAAAGTGCGTATGAATCCTGCATAGTAGGAGAAACTCAACGATCAAATCATATTCCAATATTTTTCATTCCATTTATCACCAAAAAAACTCATCGGGGAAAAATAGAAATAAAAGATGAAGATCAGAAGGGTGATGAGAAGATGATGAGGTGCACCTGCAAGCCAGTGTTCGTTTCGCATTCGCGCTCGTCAAGGCGATATTCATGCATAACCCAACCTGTTCGAGCTCCATGGGGGGCTCTTCCTCTGTAGTAAACTAGGGTTTTCTTCATTCCTACAGCACGCATTTGGGAGAGCACTTTTCTATCCTTGCCTGTTGCCTTCCAGTACCCAGCTTTAGTAGCTCGATTCGTCCTCGATCCATTAGGATACTTGCGGTCTCGAGGACTAAAGAAGTACCACTCTAGATCTTTGCTAGGTAACAATGATTTCCCTACATACAATTTGTTGCAATATTCAGGTTAAATTCATCGCATTTAGATGGAAATTATGTCAAGTGAGTTAAAATTACCGAAAGATTAAGCATGTTGATTATACAAACATGTTAAAACACGATTTCTTTTATTGATATAAGCATCTAGATGGAAGATTATTGAAAAAGATAATGGTAGAAAACTAGGAGATATTCCTTTAAAGTAATGCAAATAAAGCATTGATTACATGCATGGAAACTTAGAAATATCTCTTGCCAATGCATTCTGTTCCTTTCATCAAGAGCTTTTTGACTTGGAAATCTTTTGGTAAAACAACTTCCTGTTCACAATAGGAACCCTAAAGATGGAGGGACCATATGGCTTATAGTCTCAAGTACACTTCCTTTTCCAACGAAAAGTATTTGTGCTCTGTATATTTTATGTTATTAAAATACTTCTACCAATAAAGCATGATCAATGGATTTATAAACATACAAAAAGAAGAAGAAGAATCCCTAAAGAGTGTTTGAACTCATTCCCTGTCTCTTCCTTTGGAAAAGGTATTTGGGCTACCTTCTTGCACTCACTTTTCTTTTATCCTTGCATGAAAAAATCAATATGTTTTGATGGATGAAAGATCATCAATTTTGACTCTCGTACTATCCAAATCACTATTTTTTTTCCTACATGGAGGAAGGCCTGAAAATTAAACTAGGGTGTTTTCATAATGGCCTGCCCTTGTAGCATTAATCAAAGAAAATAAAGAGTTACAATAGTAATCAAATATATTCCAAGGTTAGCATACAAAGAAAGAGATAAAAAAAACTACTGTTTATATATTTTCTTTTCTCGCAATATTCTTTACCCTTTTGTTCACTCAATCTTTATTTGGTTCACGTAATTAATGAATCATTCTCTGAAACTCTTGAATTCATGAAGAAGCAACCTAGCTAATGAGAGGGAGTTAGTTGTTTTTTTTTTGTGGGTGTGTTTTTGAGGACTCAAATCATTCAAAAGTGGATGCAAGAAAAGAAGTGATGAAATGGAGGGGGGAGGATATAATACCTGGTAAATCCCAAGGCTCACACTTGTAGAGATCAACTTCAGGGATGATCTCTAATTCAATCTTATGTCCATTGATCTTTCGTCTGAGGTAGTAAGCAACAAGTTCCTCATCGGTGGGGTGGAAACGAAAACCGGGAGGCAAAACAGGAGCCATCTCTTTGATTTCCCTTAAGACTTCTTCTGATCTCGATAAGAAATATCTATATGTATGTTTAAAATATTACTAGCTAGCTAGTCTCCTTCTCAAAAAATGAGACCAGCCCTTGTTGGAAATATAATCAACAACAACTGTACAAGTCTCTGCACAGAATCAAATGTAACACACAAAGTTAGTCTTGAAATTAATCTACTCTTAAGCAAACAATTGAACAGTGGAAGAAAAAATGAGGATCGATCGTGTCATTATCATGAACCCTAAAGTATCGTGCATGATCCAGAAACACATGGGAGGAAGGGAGATGTGACCTTAACTAGGCATGCAGAAGAAGACCTAAAGGCAAGCAAGAGAAGATGGCTCGCTATCAAGCCGGCCAGAGAACTAAGATCACGGGCTGGAGGGAGATCGGGGAAGATGAGGGAGCTGGATGGGGTTCTGATATAAGAACAAAAAGAGGAGAAGAAAAAGCAAAAGGAGGTGCTGTTTTGCCACATCAAACCCTTTTCAATTGTTTTTTCCTTATCAAATTATTCCTGTTATCTTTCAATTGAAGCTAATTTAGTGATCTCTCAATCAATCTCTCTCCAATTATCCCATGCTTCATCCTTGTCCTTTCTTGGGAATCTCAACTCCACATGACAGAATACCTATAATTTGATGCATTGCCACCCTTTTCATGTTGGATTAAGAATCTGCTGTTATACCTTAACGAAAACCTGTCCCAATCGAATTTCGGCTACATTTCTTGGCTGAAAATCTTGTCTGGCTTCACATTCTGGTCGGGTTCTTGCAAGATAATTTGCTGTATTACCTCTTTAAACTACTTCATGATCCAACGTGCTTCGTAAATTGTTAGAATCAATTCTGCTCACCGAAAAGTTGTGTTAAAGTTTGTGATGTAATCTCCCTTGCGAAAAGGGGCATGCATGGTGGGGCTTCCCCTCTTTCTCCATTATTCAGATTGTGTTACAAGAAATCCAATAAAGGAAGGTGATCATATATATTTCTCTTTAGATGGAGATTTAAGAGATACTGATTTTGACGAGATGGATTCATATACAAGCATGCAGACATGCAACTTGCTCATCGACGGTCCCTTTTCGGACCAGCTCGATCTCTTTAAGGAAGAGTATTGTTTAATTACTATCTTAAGATATATATATATATATATATATATATATATATATAAGAGGCAAAGATAATAGTAATTATAAAGTTCATAAGCATTTTAACATCAAAAACAAGCAATCTCCGATCTTTGTCTTTCTCTTCTCAACTGCTAGATGAACACACAGCACAAAATCCTTGCTTCCCTTTACTGCTGCGTGCTGCGAGTGAGCTTAAAATAACTCCCGATCGATCAGCTACATACACTTGAATTTTTATATTTATTATTATTATTATTATTCGAGGTGTATCTGCTATGTAAGATGTGCTTTTATTTTATTTTTATTGTGATATGTTTTTTAAAAATATGGGAGATGCCTTCAATCTGCAGCACCTTCAAATTAACACATCTTACAAGTAATTTGCTCGCACAACAAACCTGAATATTACAATACCACTTTCACAGTATATATATATATATATATATTTCTAAGGATTTTCACAATAAACCTCTCCACTTTCTTATTAATATTTTAGCTAATTATTGAGTAAAATCCTATTTATACTAAGGATTCTCTAATGTTTCTTACACTTAATGAGCTATATATACTGGTTTTGGGTTGAACATGTTTTAAGCATCTTGATCCACACATATTTATTTATTAAAATTTTTAATCCAACACTATTTATTATATTTACATTAATTAATTTTAATACATTGTATCAGGTTGAATAATATAAATTTTATGAATATCTCAGTTATTATTTTTTAACACACCTACATGATGCATTATGTTTGATTAGATTACACGCATCAATCAAATTGAAGGATGAAAAACTGATTATAGATCAATAAATAGCATTTCTTTAAGAAAAAATATATTATATAATCTAGTAGATTAAAATGCTAATTAGATTAAGCATGCTAATTATGTTTACTCTAAGATTGTGTTTAGTTTTAAGGTTGTTTTTAATTGGTGTTTTAGTACAAAGAACATGTAAATAAAAAAATAGAAATATATTTGGCTACAAAGATGAAAATAAAAAAAACTTAAATGTGTAATTATTTTCAGTGATTAACAAGCACTACAAGAAAAAAGAATTGTTTGCAACGGACTGATCCGTTACAAACAGCAAAGAAATCCATTGCTAATATTAATTAGTAATATAATTTGTAACAAAAATATTCCGTTACAATCCTGCGATAGCAAACTCATTTACAACCTGAAGAGAGAATTAAATTGATCAACAAAGAGATACAGATTTTAACAAAAGAATTTCCTTTTTTTCTTGAGAGATTTAATAAATTAAATTAGGGGATTTGATTTAAAATCCGATTCAATGAGTGAGATATTTATGGAGAATTATAACTTTACCACCTGCAGCCCATTGCCTAGCTGCCATGCTTACAGAATGGCATCGATAGGCTGGGGTCAAGAAGGGGTCATGTGGGGCCAGCTTTTGCCACGTGCAGAAAAGGATCCACGTGGCAAATGGGATCACTTGTAGCCTTCTTGATTCGTTTTTGCAAGGGATGACAAATGATTCTCTTCTCCCATGGCATCCTTTTCCTTTACATCAATCATTCTTTTTGTTCTTTTCCTCCTTTCTGGGGTTTATTTATGCTTTACTCTTCTTGCTTCTCCTTTTTCATTTACTTGCTTCTTCTTTTACTTGTTTTTTCCCTCTATTTTTTTTAATTATTGAATTTTTTAATTATATTGTTTATTAATGGCACCATATTATTTTTTAACTATGTTTAATTATTGAATTTTAAAAATATATTGTTAAAGAATAATATAAATCATATTTTAGGACCTTACTTAATAGCTTAAATTTTTAGATGAGATGGTTCCTTACCAAACATTTCATGAAAAAATAATTAGAATTAAAAGATACACATGGAATTAAAAATAAGAAATGATCAAAATGAGTTTTTGTTTTTTCCCTTTTCATTCTTTTATAAGGAAAAAAAGAAAAGGAAAATTAAAAAATAAATTAATACAGTAAGGATTTACTTTTTTCTTCTTCCTACTTTAGCATTAGAAACTACAAAATAAGGAGTCACTACATCTAACAATTTATTTATTTAAAAACAAAATCAACACAATCAATTAGCCCATAGAAATATATGTTTTGTCAAGCTCTTAAAAAAGGAGTCAATGTAGAGTAGCTGCTCCATCAAAGTTGGGTAAAATTTAAAAAAAAAAAAAAAAAAAAAAGAGGCAGAAAGAACATCATGAATCCAAAATATCTCAAGACTTGATGAATTTATTACCAGATTATTTCTCCTTGTTTTCTTCCAAAGAATCTGGCTAGTTACTATAAAAAATTGGATTATTAAATATTTTTAGTCGAACAATCATATTTGGGTGGCAAGAAATGTTGGATTCTTCTATATATATAGAGAGAAGGTTTGAAAACGTTCAAATCAATAAAGAATGGTCAGAAATGTATCATTATTTTATTGCTAAGGAAGAACTGGTCCGTAAATAATTAGATTTCTGTTTATAATTAATTCAGTTTTAAAAATGAGTTTTGCAATAAATTACTATTGCCGAAAGGAAACATCATTATGTTCTCTTTTTCGGTCTCTCGTTCTCTCTCGCTTCACATGAATCGAAAGCCCGAAAGTGGAAAAGAAGAAATAAATTATTTAATGTATTATATGTGTTTATTTCTGAAATGGGAAAGCAATCTCTTGTTTCTTGGACCAATCTCTTAAACAAGAAAAAAAAAACGGGCAAAATAAAAATTTTATTATTTCAATCCACATTATCTCTAAATCTAGATGAACAATAAAAATTTATAATTCATTACTGTTTTAATTGCCAATCTCTTTTAGCTTTTGTAGTAATTGGTTTATTTTTATATTATTTTTACCAGGGGTTTAGGGGTTTTAATTTTACTTATAATTATAATTGAAAAAAATCACGCCACCAAGTGCTCAAATCACTAGGCATTTTTTTTTTGATGTTTTAAGATTAAAAAAAACATTGTATTTCAAAAATATTTTTAAAGGAATTTGAATTTTTTTTTATTCTTTACTTTAAATTAAAAAATTTGATATTTTTAAATCATTTTCATATTCTGATATCAAAAATATTTTTTTAAAAATAAAAAAATATCATTTCAATACATTTTTAAACAAAAAATATTTTCAAAAACAACCTTAACTACACTCTAGAACAACCTTAATCACATTAATCATAATATTGATTGATGAAAGGAAATTCAAGAGATTGTAAACTGTTTCCGGTGTAAATTTATTTTTATATCTGTATTTTAAGCTTTCAACCACACACACACACGATTTCAGACCCTTTTATATTTGTTTTTTAGTTTTGAAACACTAACAAAATACAACCTAAAGATCAAGCTTGTACCAACATCATCCCTGTAGAAATGTGAGAGAAGCTTTTTATTGATGGCTGTACAGGGATGGCTTAGACAAGAGAGTTCTTAAACACTATATGGAGCTTTAACTACATCAAACTTTCCACTTCTTGTTCTCGAGAACATAATCATCTACCTCAAGTAGCCCAGATGGACGCGTAATTTGCAAAATAACTCGACAGCATACCCAATGTGGGATCTGTACAGATCTCACAGAGAAGGATCCTCGGCGAGATGATACAAGTTCTGCCCTTTTCATTGTCAGAACCAACGTAAAGTAAACATATAATAAAGTGTAATCAAAGATTAGCTCTTTGTCTGATTTTGGTTTGATTTATTGTATCCTTCAATGCCGCATTTCTGGTATACAATACCTTGATTCTCCTCCCACCATCGTTCTGCTTCTTTCTCTGCGAAACGTTTACGGCTGCGAAAAGCATAAACGATGAGTAAAAAATCTTGGTTCTAATCAATGGCGATGCTGTTAATGATTAAGGTGGTAGGAAAATCACCTGAACCTGACTCGCTTCAGACCCTTGAGTCCACTCGGCAAAACTGTGAATGTTATATACACACCAGGTTCATATTGTTCGACCCATTCATGCTTCGATGCTCTAGTTCCATTTCGTCGAGGATCAGACGTCGTCGTCGTGTCGTGTAAATCCTCCTCTGGTCTGCTATCTTCCTGGCACAACTCTCTCCCATCCATGGACTTTAACGTGTTGGAAAACACGATTGGAGAGTTAGATAAGCTGTCTAGTTTTCTGTCGTTTTGAAATCTAATTTGAAGAGGCAAATGAGGCTGATACGGATCCACTCCATCTTTTGCTTCTTTCCGAACTGAAACTTTATCTGACATTGAATGAAGCTGCACCAATAATTATCATGGATTTGTTTAGTTTAAAACTTGAGAGGGATCAGCCATAATGTAAAGAGAATTACCCTTAATGCCAGAGCTTTTATGATTTCATTTGCTGCTTTACGCTTAGCTGCTTCCTCCCTAGCCAGTAACCAGGTTCTCTCTATAGTTTGTTGACATTCTTCAATCTTCTGGTTCCCAGTTTGACATTGCATTTCGAGGATCCTAGCCTGTTAAAAACAAAAGAACTCTGAAGAGATGAACATGGTATATTCAAGCCAAAAGCATTTTACAGAATCAGCTTAAGTTATGTATGGAATTCTGCTAGAACATCATCAAGATAAGCAACTAAATTTTAAAGCTAAAATGTTGTCGTTACCTGTGCTCTTAGCCTCTTAACTTCTTCAATTAGCATCTTGTTTGAACCACTCAATTCTTCTTCTCGATTCGAGGAACTGGAAGTGGAAGATTTTGATTCCAGAGGAAGTTCAGAATTCTTTCTGTAGCATGATTCAAATATAGCAGGACATGACACTTGTCCCCATTGTGGCAATCCGGCTGAAATAGAAGAGGGAGTTTCTAAATGCTGCTTCTTTTCCCCCTGGTTTCTCGGGGTGTTCCTTTCACCAGGCTGGATTTCCAGAGATGGCTGGTGGCTCATTAACTGTAAACGACGCCCCGGAGGGGTTGCTCCTCCCCTTTCTCTCTTCTCATCTGATAAGGCCTTCTTCTGTTGGGACAGCAGCTTCTTGCAACCAAGATTTTCTAGTTTTGACACTCCACCTGGATTTGTGATGTTCTGCATACTGTAAGAACATGAATCACAGACTCTGGAAGGCTTGCTTTTGTTAGGTGCCAAAGATGCATTCATGACCTTCTTGCCGCTACATGCTCCGCAGAACAGAAGACCACAATTATAACAGTTGTGTTTTTTTCTTGTGAATCCAAAGGGCATTTTACAGCCTTTGCAAGCTGATTGATCACTAACAGAGATAGATTTGTGCAAGCAGATTGCGGCAGTTAAACTTGATCCACAAGCTATGCTTTGAACCTGCATATCTCTCAGAGCCTCAACCAAAGTTGGTACATTTCTATCTTCTACATTGCCTAATCCTAACTGCCCATTTTTCCCCTTCCCCCATGTATATAAACTTCCACCCGATGTCAACGCAGCGACATGGTACGACCCTGACGATATCTCCTTAACAAACTCCTCTCTAAGCTTTCCTTCAACAATGGCAATCGATTTATCCTTGACCCGAGGATTCCCCAGCTGTCCATGCACAGAGCTTCCCATTGTATAGACCTTTCCTGTATTGGTAAGTGCAACGGTCAGCATTCTTCCGCAAGAAACCTGAACAAAATCAAGCTCCACAAGCTGTGCAACACATGTTGGTAGAAGCTTTTTCTCCAGATTTTCAGCATGTCCCAGCCTCCCCTTATCACCATCTCCCCACGTAAATAGTTTCCCACCAACACCATTAAACTTGAACCGGTCAACAACGATGTCCACAATAGCAGCAGTGTGCCATGACCCACATGCAATGGATTTTACCCACAAACCTTTGAGAGATTCAACTTCTTTTGGTTGACAAACACTTGAAAGATTCCCATGACCAAGAACACCAAAAGTTCCATCCCCATATGTAAATAACTGCCCCGATGACGAAATCATCGCTGTATGCCAGTCCCCGCAGGCAACATTCAGTATACAGACACCAGTCAAAGGACCTGATATTTGACGCGGTAACCACTGGCTTCTACTTCTCTCCTCGCACCCCAAATCAGCACCATATTTATTCTCACCCCATGCATACAGCTCGCCAGAATCTGTCAAAGCACAGGTTTGATATTCACCACAAGCAACAGATTTCACCTGGACACCATCTAAGGATTCAACCATTTTTGGAGAGCTCACATCCATGTCAACTTTATGTCCAAGCTTCCCGCGACTTCCTTCACCCCAGCAGAAAACTTCCCCTCGTTTGGTGATTAAGGCAGCATGTTTCCTTCCTAATGATATGTTTATTACGTCTAGCATCACGGTGGATTCCAGCAATTTTGGCAATAAAGCATCCACTTTCTTCGTGCTGTGGTAACCAATCTGGTTGTCCACGCACCCTATATTTCCTGCTTCAACTCCTTCTCCCCAGATCAGAACATCCTTTAGGATGCCTTTTTTCTCTGTTCGTGGAGACCCATGATTCGAACCAATAAGTCTATGATATGTATTCTTTTGGAACTCTGAGAAAGCAGTGTCAGATCCATTCTTCTTAAGATTTTGTGGTTCAGCATTTGGTAAGTACGAAACTAACAAATCCTCTACATTTTGCATCGGGTTAAGATTTGATCCTGAGAAACAAAAGCTATCCGAAGAAAGAGACAATCCATCGGAAAGACCCCTATCTGAAAGTGACTGCGTAGGACTTCCGCATAAGCTCTGCACCTGCAATTTTGTTTACATAAAACACAATAAAAAATGAAACTTATCAGTGACGACTGAGTTTGGAAACTGCAGGGGACACAAGAACAGGTTAACATACAATAAGCAAATCAATTCCCAGCTACAGACAAAAGTAATCGAATACTCCAGAGAATTACTAGTCTATGTTCAAATCTCAGTGGTTTCACACTGAGAGTTTTTTTCTTTAATTGCCCCAAAACAAAACATGCATATGTCACTGCAACTCTCTTACATTTCATAACAGAAGCTCAATTGATTAGGCAATTCAACCTCGTCAATATCATCTGAGCACTAGTGACATTTTCATGAAACCACCATTTTGGAAGATAAGAAAGCTCTTTTATTTGTGTAAGAAGCCACAAGAAGAAGGGATGATGTTAAAACCTGTGACAATTCAGTGTCATCCTCCAGAATTCCTAGATTGTGCTTTCTTCTGATAAACCCAGCTGGGCTATTTACACAACTTTGTGCTCCTCTGTGGTTCTTCAGGACACAAATAGGCCTAGAACGGTGACACCTGGATATCACTGCCCTCAAGCCTATAAACCAAGAATCAGCCTGCGCTTTGTCCTTGCATATCTATGTGAAAAAGAATGGATAAAAACAGTTAATGAACCCGTGAATCTTAACCAGAAGTGATCTGTTCATAACAAAACTCAAAATCAGGAGTTACCAGATCAAGCGAACGTGCACTATCACCATTTGTATAGATAAGTGAAAATGATTGATTCTCCTTATCTGGTTGAAGCTGCCTCTGAAAATAGAAATTTGAGAAGTGAAATCACCATTCATAGAAACACATCAATTTCAACTAGATGCAGATAAAGGGATACAGCTTTATATCAGAGAGCATCCTTGGATACTTACAGTCCTCAGCCCAGTAACAATCTTCACAACTAAGCACAACCTCAATTGTTTCTCCTCCTGCCCAGAATACCAAATCAAATACTTCTCGTCCTGAAACGCAAAATCAAAACAAATCTTTCGCTTATTTTATCATAAAACCAGAGCAGAAACAGCAATGCACCTCAGCATGTAGCGAAATAACATTCGAATATTGGTGATTCGAACAATAGGAAGGACGAATATTTGTTTGATCAAGTAGAGAGATCCAGTGAACCAAAATTATTCAGTAAAAAAACAAAGTTATGATGGATTTATGCATCCATACAGCTGATCGAATTCTCCCACAAATTGCCAACTTTATTCCATGTAAAACTTACATACCGTGGAAAGCCTGAACGGACAGAATTTAGGCTTCCCTCTTCTTCCACACTTCAGGAGGTGTGCACCCTTCTTCATTGCCAGAAGTGCCTGCACGCCATTGCATAGAATCATTAACGATCTCGAATCCCAATCAAAAATGAAAAAAAGAAGAAGAAGAAAGGAAAGTAAAAAAAAAGAGAGAGATTAAACCAACCACTACAGTCCGAGTCAATATATATCAAATTCACAATTACACAGTTCAATAATGTATTGGAAATCTTTAAAAAGAGTTATGCTGGATTTATGCATAATTTGGTGAATTCAATGAAATATATGATTTCTAAATTCTTAAAGAGAAAAATTAAAACAAATATTTATAGCAAGGTGATTGATGATAAGCTATTAACTACTCCACATTGAAAGAAGAAAAAAATTCAAATCAAGAATTGAGTGGTAAAAATGAAAATGAGGGTGAAGAATCAAAATCCTTAGAGAACCTTAAATCCAAACACTGCAGAAACTGGATCGAAGTTCTAATACCAAATTCAGCTTTCTATTCTGTTGGTACAGTAAGAAATTCATTAAGTCAAAAATATTTGTATTTAAACAATGTGTCTGCTTAAAATTTTACAGTGACTAACACAGAGGAAGAAGAGGAGAAGAAGAACAAATGACAAGAAAGCCAAACAGGCTAAAACTAGTCTCCTTTCCATCCATAGCAGAAGAATTACACATAAATAGCCTCCTTTATGATACCCCATATAGGAAATCACCATAGAATGTAGCAGAGAATACATGAAACACAAAATCAGGAAAATGTAACCATACTAAACAAAACCTAGAAAGATAGATAGAGAAGAGAGAGACCTGTTCAACAGTTCTGTCAAAAGGGACTGTAGTTAAGGATTCTTCACCCATTTTCAGGCAGAGAATTTCATGCACTGCTGAACCACAGAAACACAGAGAGAGAGTGGACAATAATCAAGAAAGAGACAAGAGAGGCAGAATGAGAGAGAAAGAGCTAGCAGTAGCAGATACTACAGGGTGAACAAGAAGAGGAAGAATATCCCTATAACACTGGCTGCAAACACAGACACCACAGTCATCAACCTAAACTACTATAAAAAGAGAGAGGAGGAATGTTTTTCTCTGTGTGTGTAAGAAAATGTAAGAAGAGAGACATATAGAAAGAGATAATGCTACAAGGATGTTCTTGTTCTGTAGCAGAAAATAAAGCTTTGCTTTGTTACAGTGCCTGTCAATCAGTTGTTTCTTTCTTCCATTACTGTTTTTGTTCACTTTGTAAGTCGTGCAGAGAGACAGAACCAGAGAGAGAGAGAGAGAGAGATGGGGTCTTAATATCTTAATATATGCTAATTGCACGTGTACACCGTAACACTTGCACTTTCCATTTTCTTTCTTCCCTTCCCTTTTTGCTTTGCAAATTCTTAATAATTTTAATTTGTCTTTAATATTGAAGAGTTCTGAGCCTAATTTTCTATTCCGTATGAACATTCATTGAAATACTCGTAATCTTTGTTCTCTTACTCATACAAAAATGATAGATGAGTAATTATAATCATAGTATATGCTCTTTTGACTTTTTCTTTCTGCCTTTTATTTTATTTTTTTGTCTTTTCAGGACTGGGAATATGTAAAGCAAGCGGTGAAAAGAAAGGAAAAGGAAAACAACTCTTGAACTACCCTTCTTTTTTTATGGAAATTGCTTTGGTTTTGGTCAGATTTCTATATAAAATGAAATTATTTTCCATTCAATGTAGCAATTAAAGGTAAAACCTTTATGATTCCCATTTTTTCTGCGGTAAAAGGGTCGAAATCACCAGTACAGTGGCACCAGGAGAGTGGAGAGAGAGGCTCCAAAATTTGTTGGAAAGGCTCTGCAATGCCGGCAGCCATTGTTTCCGAGGTTAGAGAGACAGGCCAAGCAGAGAGAAACCAGGGATTTGCTTGTAATGTCAACACAACGGGATTTATGAAGAAAAACAACTGTGTACTCTTCCTGGTTTTCCCTTCCCTTACTGCCAAAGTCTGTTGGCTCGATCTATCTCTGACGCCTGTGTTGTGTACGTAGGACCATTTACTGCTTCTTGACTTTTTGTGCTCTCTGTAACCTCTGCATGATTTTTCTCACTGAATGAGTTATCTGCTCGCAGCATCTTCACAGCACACAACAGTGCGTTCATTTTAAGGTTTATCTGATCGGGTTATTAATCCAGATGAGCGTGGTACACTGGTCTATTCCTAAAGTTTACTTTTTTTATAGAACGTTTCAATTGATTATTAGTTTTAGTTACGTGGGATTAGTTGAGGTACAAGTAAATTAACCCAGACACTCAAATAATAAAAAAGGTTTTCAAGACGTGTAACATGATGATAAAAAACTTGAGATTTGAGATTTGTACCCAAGAGGTCCTGGCGTGAGTGATGAGGGCGCTCTCGTCCCTTAAGAGAGGTCAGGGGTTCAATCCCTCCTCTTGTATGGAGCTGGCCATTTGGGGAGCACTTTCACCCCTTTGGGGCCCACCCGGTGCGAACGTGGATTAGTCTGGACTAGTGTCTAGGACACCGCGTGGTTTATACCAAAAAAAACTTGAGATTTGTCTTGCGGATCTTGGGTTCGAGTCAGGGTATACTCACCTTGAAAGAATCATGATGATAAAAATCATATATACTTTAATTAGCAGGAAAAACAATTCTTAACAATATCTTTTATGATAAATTAGTAAATTATATGCCTCATTACTAATTTAAATTATTCAGGAAATTAGTTCCATAAAGCTGTTTCTAGAAAACCTGAATGACTATCCAAGAAATTGGTGGCACCAAATGGTAAAAGCTCTATTCAAAGTTTAAAAAAAAAATGACAGAAGCAAATTTTCTATGGTCCAGCAACAGCTTGGAGCCCTGAGCCACCAGTTCTATCAGAAGATGCCGGTGCAGCACTACCTAACACAGTGACCTTAGCTTTGCTTCTTTCAAAACAGTGCAGCAGAGCACATGCTGTTCTTCCCTGCCTAATCAAATTTTCAAATAAAACGGCAGCACATGATTGTTTGTAGGGTTTTTCTTCTTCTTCTTCTTCTCTTCTCTTTACGGCCCCTACCTACTTGAAAACCTCTCATTTTCACGAAATGAATCCCTCAACTTTTCCACTTTCAGATCACTCGGAACACCATTGGAATGCCCTTTGAAAATCGTCACCGAAAAGTTTGGAGAGTGTCATTTGAGATTTGCTGTGGACAAAGACAATAATCTTATGATAATAATCATGCGTGGAAAGCATCTATATATATATATATAGATGAAAGAGACATTGGGTTAATTTAACCAGTGTTTGTGAAAATTATCGAGGGGAAAAAGTAAGTATTTAGAGTTTTTTTTCGTTTATTTTATTTAGTGATCAATTGTAGAGGGATAGTTGACTGCGGCTAGAGTGCAGTTGCTTTCTTTTTATCCCTCTTTTATGGTTTTTTCTATAAAAATTATTTTTGCTATTTTATTATTTGATGGTTTAAATTGTCTTCTTCAATTTCATTTAATAAGGTTAATTATTTTATTTTTTATATGAAGAAACTTTATTATTTGAAAAACATATTTTATGGGCTTAGATGAGCAAGTAAAACCTCGGTTATCTCACTCTTAGAAGAGATGTGAGTCCTCACTCGAACTCGAATCTGCTATGTTGATCATAAACTCTCTATCATCACATTGCATCCGTCTCTCAAAAACTTAATAAGGTGCTGTTTTGTTGTCTATTCATTGTGCATATCCACACATATGTACCAATAACTCAACCAATGGAGGATGAAATCAAAATTAATAAAATAAGAAATTATAGATCAATATCATCATGATTAATGCATCATATAGGCTAACAGCAAACAATATCTAAAAAATTAAGAAAACTAGAAAAGAGGAGGGTTAATTTATAGGGCATAGCCCACAATGTGACATTTAATTTATTTAGAAAAGAGTCGCACCTCCTCGATTGGCAGTAGTTCGTATTTAAATATTAATTAAGATTGTGGGCTAACCATATAGGCCAAAATAATTTATTACATTGGTATAGTTGATGTTACACATTGCATCTAGGGGTTAGGGTTTCTTGATGTAATAATGCAAACTTTAGGAGAAATTGCATAGCACATCATATTATTGTAATGCTTACAAGGGCGTAACTTCAACTACCAAGGAAAAGACTAGCAAAAGGTTTGCTAGATGTTTCCAAATAAATTAAAGGCTATCAAGTATATAGGGTTTTTTAGGCATCTTGATTGGAAGATATTATGTGAGAAAGAAATTGTATTTTCTTTAATTGTTTTTTTTTTAAATCTACATTGCTAAAATAAAACATAACGTATTGGGTGTTTATCACTGCGTTTTAAAAGTGTTTTTTATATGTTTTTTATATCATTTTCTTGTGCTGATATAAAAAATACTTTTAAAAAATAAAAAAATATCAGTTTGATGTATTTTTGAAAGAAAAACAAATTAAAAAACAACATTAACCATATTTTTAAACAGACACACAATTGAATATCTACATTTTTATTGAATGAAAAGCTTAACAGGTATTGATTTATATAATAAAAAACAATCTTATCCCATTGCAAAAATTACAATTAATAAATCTAAATTTTGTTATATATATATATATAATCGCAACGGGATAGTAAAAGGGATTGATTGGTGTCTATATTATTGTTATTATTATAATAAATCTCACATAATTAAAGAAAACAGTTTGCTGTAGAAATTCCCTCCTCGAAATATTTGAAACGAAAATTAGCATTCAATTCAATGCGAAAAGGAATCAAACCCCAGATATGTCCTTTCCAAGGCAACATTTACAGCATCCCTACATCATGGCTCTTCATGGAAGAGAGAGAGAGAGAGAGAGAGAGCATGGAAGAGAGAGAGAGAGAGTGAGAGAGAGTGAGAGAGAGAGAGCATGGAAGAGAGAGAGAGAGAGCATGGAAGAGAGAGAGAGGGAGCATGGAAGAGAGAGCATGGGAGAGAGAGAGAGAGAGGATGGGAGATTCGAGCAGTAGATTCGAATGGCTCCCGTGGATGGAATTTGATCAGTTTGAGGAAACAATGGCTTGTTACATTTGAAATAGAAAGAATCGAGGACAGGAATAATTCCATGGAAAGCTGCAAGATG
Organism: Salix caprea; assembly: GCA_964035475.1. NCBI lineage: Eukaryota > Viridiplantae > Streptophyta > Magnoliopsida > Malpighiales > Salicaceae > Salix > Salix caprea. The sequence continues at coordinate 1,345,770 of OZ037748.1, read as the reverse complement.
AAGCAGCAGAATCCATTCATCTGCTGCTGCTGCTGCTGCTGCTGCATAGAAATGGACACCTTCTATAAAAAGAAGTTTCTTGATATTAGCGAAACCTCAAGCGCTGCCATGTGAACTTCAATCATTTCGTCTCCTCAAAACCATTTCCTTTTCTTCTCCTTCTTCTACTTAACTCGCTCTTCACTTTTAGTTTCTTATCCATCCGGAGAAGACAGCTAGTCTATGAGATTCCACCTGCTGGATACTCTACTACCTATTCTTCTAAGAAAAGAAAAGAAAAACTCAATTTTGATCGCATAACTAATTTTATTGTTTTTTAAAAGTGTTTTTTTTTAATAAATTGTTTTTATTTTATATTAAATATTTTGATGTATTTTAAATACTATCAACCACACTCCTATACATACACTTATAGTTTTAAATGTTATGAAAAATAGTACTTTTAAAAAAATATATGAGAAAATAGTCTAAACAAGATTATTAATGATTTTTTTTTATAAAAAAAAAGAGCATGATTAAAGGGTTACGTTGTTCCAATAACATAACTAATTAATATAAAATCTTTATTTTTTTTCTCTATTAAATTCACTGCTTTATTTACCACCATTGTGCTGGGTTATATTTTTAAAATGTTTTTATCTAAAATATATTAAATAAATATTTTTTAATAGTTTTGATGTGCTAATATTAAAAATAAAGATACTTCTAATGAATAATTTAATTTAAAAATTATCTTAATGTATTTTAAATAAAAAATACTATGAATGAGTTTTTATTGTTTTGTTTTTAATAATTTAAAGTCAGAAAATTTAATAAATGGAACATGCTGCGGTGATGAACTGGCAATACACCTGGCATGACAGGAGCCCAACTTGGCTACCTCAACCGCCTAGTCGCAGAGTGACGAGATTCATATACGTTATGCATATCATCCAAAGATAATTCGAAAAGTTCATAAATAACGATTAATTATACGTTATGCATATCATCCAAAAATAATAATTCCAAAAGTTCATAAATAATAATAATAATAATTCATAATTATTAAACTTGGGATAGCCCGATCAAGTAATCTACAACTTAGGGTTTCGTCTTAACCAAGTCTTATTTTGAAAAAAAAATTTATATTAACTTGTTAACCGGCGTCGTTGATTTGTGACCGGTTTAAACTCAATCAAACTATAATTAAAATATTTTTAAAATAAAATAATAATAATAATTTTTAAAAATCAATCCAAAATAACTCTGCAAATTGACTCTTCGTGCATGGGTGACTGGCGAGAATGTTTAAGAGTCGAGTTTGCAGTGAGCGAGCGGTTAAGGGATATCTAATACTTGTAAGAAATTAAAGATTTTGTGCCGTGATAACAGAGAATTTATAATTTTTATAGCAGATTATGAGTTCGAGTCATAACATGTATTTCTTATAAGAACCTGGAGTAACCCGTGTTTTAATCCATCGTCTTAACCCATAAAATACACTTTTTAAATAGTGTATCCAAAAAAAATAAAGACATTAAAAGTTAAATATCATAGGAAGAACCTGGTAAATATTACATGCACATGTCTAGGATACTAAAAATCACATACATTGGAGCTTTGGATGCTTTCATATAGACCATGGTCAGCAAGAATCTTAAAGATTTCGTTCCAGACATATAGTTGAAGTTAGTTTGGTAAGAAGGAGACCTTTTATGTCCGATCAAAGTTAGTTGGCTTTTAGTTACAATAATTAACATATAAAATTGGATGATTAGCCTTTTCATGCTGTGATTTTACCCTAAATTTGTTTGTCGGTCTAACCTAAACCAAGCGTCCAAGATTATTATATATTTGCTAGAAGACAATGACGATTTAGCTTCTCCACAGTCAAAGAGCACCTGGGTTTAATCATTTCAATCAACCAGATATTAGTGATGGGATACGTCAAATGGGAAGTGGGATTTAATTAGGTCAATCTAATTACCTACGATTAAGGATTAATCATCATATCAAATCCAAAATCTCTGCTCCAAGTTTTTTAAACAAGAACAACTTTAAGGGCCTGTTTGGGAGAGCGATTGCGGTAGCTTTTTAAAATGCTTTTCGTGCCGAAATACATCAAAATAATATTTTTATCTATTTTTTAAAAATTATTTTTGACATCAGCACATCAAAATGATCTAAAAACACCAAAATATATTCATTTAAAATGAAAAAAAAAAAAATTTCAGCAAAATAATAGTTTAACCTGCCAAACGGGCTCTAAATATTGACAGGCTAGAATTTGAGTGTCAAGTCCTAGTTGTAGCGAAAGTCCTGCTCAAACCAAGCATTGAGTCTATTAGAATGGTTAAAAAGGAGCGGGTTTTATTTATTATTTGAATTTAAATTAAGATGTATATTTATTGTAAGGATTTGAAATAATCGAGATTTTACTTATTTATTTTTACTTGCAAAATATACTTTTTGAAAAATGTCATTTACTTACATGCAAAAAAAAAAAAAAAAAAGAGAGTATTATTTGCCCTGTTTTTTCTTTCTTTTGTCTGCTTTGAGGGCAGGGTGTATATAAAAGCAGAAAAGGACAATGATGGAAGAGATGGGCTTTATTGAATATCTAAAAAGGTCTGAGTAGTAAAGTGATGTAGGCCCAAGTAAATGGCCAGTGTCCCATTGATAAACAAACTTGAGACACACTAGGCACTGCCTGGCCTATGGTCTACCATTTTGTCTTCACAACATTGGAGAAAGTGAGGTGATTATCTTTTTTTTTTTTGTTTTTTTTTTCATTGATCCAATACAACAGGCCCTTTTTAATCATGGAGACTTGGTTTGAATGGTAAGTGAATTATACTTTCCAAAACTTCAATATAAGAGATCATGAATTTATTTTTCTTAACACATCTAACTTAACTTAATTTAATGTGGATGGATGACCTGTCCATACCATAATATTTCGATTTGGGATCTAGTTTATTTTAATTTAAATATTGTGAGAATTAATTAAATTGAAATTTATTCCAAATATGATTTGTTTATTTTTTTCAAAACAAAGTTGTTTTAACTTGTTTTTTTTTAAATAAATATTAAAATGATATTATTTTAAGTTGACCCATATAAAATAGAGTTAACTATTTTACCATAATTCATAGGTTAAAATTCAATTAAAAAATGTTAATATATTAAGCATTATCTCAATTATTGAGTGTTGGTGTATAGTATGTGTACACCAACATATTTTCTAGTCCACCATGACAAGAACCGAGCTTGTTCGTTCAAGATTATGATCCATGTGTGGATTGCAAACGTTATCCTTAATTTCCATCATCACTTGAACAATATTTGTCTTCTAGTTCTTGGACCAGTGCTCATACTTCTCTCCCTTCATTGTTTTAAGTATTTGGTTAGCAGGAGTAACTTTATTGGTATTGAGATTTTGGTAGTGTTTAATATTGTGATAATATTTTTTATATATAAAAAAAGTGTTTTTTTCTTGAAAAATCATCAAAATAATATTATTTTTTAATTTATTTTTGATATTATCACACTAAAACAATAAAAAAAAAACTAATTTGATGTCAGTATTGTTTTGCTTGATTGTATGATTATTTTATTTCTCTAACTGTGAGAGGTATCTTTAAACTATAATTTACAGACTTTTATTGAATGGTATTATCAATGGTGCATTTTCATGTCAGTATAATGTATTAAAAGAAATAGTTTTTAAGAAGCGTGATGTGATGACAAGTAGTTTATGATTGCGATCTACACAGTAGATCTCAAGTTCGAGTCAAGACATGTATTCTTTGTAAGAATTTGAGACAGACAAAATTTTACTTGTTCATTTAGATTCATAAAATATGTTTTTCAGAGTGTGGAGTTTTCTCCACATTAAAAAACAAAAAAAAGTATTAAAAAAAAACTTTAAGGCAACCGATAAATAAATTATTTTTCTCTCGTATAATTCACTCTTCTATAAGTCATGACTTGCACCAATCAACATGCCATGAGGTTCGGCCAATTGGGCAGGATGAACACAAACCTAAAGCGTCGGTCTTGAATAATTTTTTGGACCAATTGAATGATGAGCTCCTAGCTAGGGACAGGTGGGTCTCTCCGATGGAACCCTAATATCATAGATAGAATGGGCAGGTGAATGAGAATGGATGCAATTGACAAATCCAATTAATGATAGATGCTTCAAACGTTTCACGTCCACATGCAGATTTCTATTTCAAAATATGATTGAGATTGTTTTTTCAAAAAACATTTTAAAAACACATTCCGAGACAAGCTACGATGTTGCATCATCCTCAACCTCCATGCACATAAACCCTAGAAATCTTGGAAGACTACTTGTTTGGTGGGTACCATTGCCAAGAACTTGTCTCTTCATCTCATGGCATGGATCTAGCAGCACTAGATCGCTCTGTGTTTTGAAGGTGACAACTCATTCTGGCACTGAGTGTTTTCCAGGGTTGTAGCCTGTATGGAGGAGATCGCATGTGGATTTATACAGTTGGTCAACCAGATGTGGACAACCTAGTTCGCTATCTCCCCCTAACCAAGCCCAATTTAGTTACTTTAAGGTCTAGTTTATCGCTATGTTACTTTGGAAAAAATTGCTTTCAGATGTCAGAAAAAAAAACCCATCTCTCTCGTTCATGCTTGTCACTTGATATGACCTTGTCCAACTTTGATCACCCATTCATTTCATTTGATGCCATTTATCTCCCTCTAACCCCAATCCATAATAACAAGAAATACATCAAGTGGCAAGTGGGGTTTTGGCATGTTGGTTGAAAGGACTCGTTTCCTTCTTCTGTACAAGGGTTCAAGTTCCACCATGCATGTTTGTCACCCCCGCGGTGTCATACATGTTCACTGGATTTGCAGGATATTCAGTGAGTCCAGAGATTAGTTGTGGCGCGTGTAAGCTAGCCCGGACACCCCAATTATAAAAAAAATACATTAAGTGATCTCGTGGGGTGTAGCTGCCCCTAGATTTGTTATCTAGAAATCATGATTTCTAAGTTAATTAGTTGAATTACATGTAAATTAACTTGAATATTCATATTAATAAATAAAAAATATGTTAAGGATAATCATATAATAGGTAGTCTAGTTGTACATGTTTAGAACTGAGAGCTATGATACCATGTGATCTCATGTTCAAATCCTGTGGTAGTTAATATGATAATCATTGAAAGTTTATATGGTCATTAATTTTAGAGCCTATAGGATTAGTAGTGATAGATACAACATGCCCTGAATATCCATGTTAAAAAAAAAAAAAAAAAAAATTAAGGACGAACAAGGCTTGGGAAATTTTTTAGTTTTCTTATCTTTTCCTACTAATAATGATGCTGTGGCATGAGATATTGACTAGAGTTTGTCCACATTTTCTGGCACAGAGTCCTCAACATTTGCTTAGAGATGGAAAAGAGACTTACCGTGTAAGATGTTGTTTACTTGTAATAACTTGGATTCAAACATGGTGCTAAGACTTTTAACCAGAAAAGAAAGAAAGATTCTGTGAATGTGATGCAAGAGATTTTTCAAGATACACAACCTTATTTGTAAACTGAAGCCTTCTAGTGAATGAATATAATTGACAATATTTTTCTGCTCGGACCTTGTTATCAAGTCCAGGCCGCCTCAATGTATATTTTAAACTCAGACATCACTAATGAGTTCAGGTTGAGTCGGAGAACGCTGTGGGGTCGAAGGGGATGGTCTCTAAAGTCTTATGTAATGGATTAGTCTTTAGAAATTCGACTAATTCTAAAGTATTATGTAATCGATTAGTCTTAAGTTCATAATCATTGGTTGTGGTTGGTGCTGCTGCTTTCGTTTCCAGGGAGAAAATGAGAATGATGGTTTTCTAACATTTTTGAGAAACACAACTGAAAAAGACAGCTTTTTTTTTCCAGGTTCTTCAATCTTGTCCTTGCATCTTGTCGAAAAAGGATTTGCCAAGACTGATTGAAAGTCAAATTCTTAAAATAGGGACAGAATCTTTGACCCCCTGCCACCGTCTTCAAACAATTCTTATCGCCTCCATGTTCCCCCATTGAATTGAGGTTTCCTCCATTGATATCTTTTCCTCAGAGGTATTCCAAGTCCTTACAAAATTTACGTTGTTTCCATGTCCAAACCCCCAAGTGATGCCCATGGCATTGATTACCTTAGCTATCTCCTGTCGTTTGATGGATTCACTAGTATTTTTTAGTAGTTACTCATACTGGATGCAGAAATTGTCATACTTTTCGTTACAGATAGATTTTAGTTTAGAAGAACATGTTAGAATTGGTTGTGTTTGTTGCCTGATTAGTTAAAAAAAACCCTTTTTTTTCTCAGGTTTTTCTCCCGCGATGACATTGAATTTTGAAAGAAATGAAGAACAGAATTAAAAGAAGAATTGCAAATGTGTCATAACGTATTTACCAATGTGACTGCCTGTAAAATTATATACAACTGCATTATTTGGAGGATGAATTTAAAGGAGTAGAGCTTGCTCAAATTACAAGCTAAAAAATGTTTAGTGGAAAAACAAGGTCTCCTTTCATGCTGCATTTACATTTGGAATTTTGACACAAACACAGATATGAAGAAAGTGCTCAGGATTCTTTAGGTTGGTCACCACCCAAGAGAACGGTATTTCCAACTTTGGTTCAATCCCTTGGATGCGGATGAGTTTGATTTCAGCATCATTGCAGCAAGACTCCATGGGTTGGCTAACGATTTCTTTCCCTTCTTCGGCTCCTGTACTGCTGCCTACATCTTCTGATGAAACCTTCTGGGAATCTTCACTTTCTTCTATGCATGGTTTGTCAATGATCAAGGATTTGCCCGCAAAAAACTCTGGCAGGAGATTTTTCAGTGCATCGTGAAGGGTGAAATATTTACCTGCAGTGCAAGAAAAATGAAAAAAAATGTAGTCTAGAAAACACTGAGAGTCGCCAACTCTTTGCAGCACATGAATTAGTAGATTCAAGGTCATTGTAAAATAAGCAACCATGGCAACAGAGTGAACACTGTAGTTGGATTTACAATCTTGAAGCTTCTAAACGTTATTATGGTTTACAGGAAATTCTTGGACCTCAGAAATGTCTCCCTGCCACACATATGGGCACTGACCACACAGAAATACAGGGACTGCTATATGAGGGGTCATTTCTGATCATTTCAATTAACAATGACAGTTCTTGGAAATTATTTAAGCTGTTGACTAACCAAGAAAGTGGGTCATGGGATTACAAGGGCTCAAAATAATCTGAAAGTTAATGTAGACGAACTGTTAACATAGCTTGATTCTTGCATATTCATTGTATGTTTAGGCTTGCTGTTCAAGGACATCGACCATTTCTAACTATCATCATATTTCTATGCTTGTTGTGTCCTGTGATGCAGTAGGAGAAAGGTCTGAGCAATCAGCAAAAGTCATTACATTCAAAATTAGCAGAATCATCAGAACAGACGAGGGAGCATGGCTTACCTTCTTTGTGGATTTCGAGAGGACGATTTATATAAGAAATTTGATCCCAGTTATCAACTTCTGGTGCATCTTCCAGATCTTCAAAGTCCTCATTAACACTCCAAACATACAATCTAACTGGAATTTTACCTGAAAATAGTTAAGACAATAACACAATCAAAATTCAATCAAGGCAAGAGAAACAAGAAATATATTTACACAACTGAAAGTAAAATTGTAACCTTTTTAGTCCACTTATGTGAAATGAAAGGTCAAATATATATATATATATATATATATCAAGATTGCAGTCTAACATCCATGAAATGTCTCAACGTATGATGTAAAACAGGAATTTAAAACCAGGAATGCATGAGATGCATGTGGATGTGCAAATTCTTTTGCAGCACACATAACAAATGAGTTATTGCCTTCCACATTTCTTCTCATATCTTAAAATAGTTTGGCTTCATTTCTTTCTGGTAAGTTAAATAGCCTGCAACACATTTCTTTTAAGTTTTAACATACAAATATTTTACATGCGAGTAAATTGCCATGGTCAAGGTGAGATGCCTTCAGAGCGCACTACGTTTAAGTGATGAATTGATAAGAAATTTCTGAGAACAGTATATGAAAAAGAGATTTTCATATTCCCCTCACCTTTACATCCACAAGCTTAATAATGAACAACAATTAAGAGCTTATTTGCATATTCTTAGTTCAACTCAATTCACATGTAAAGAGCATATTCCCCTTGCCTTTATCCACAGCTTAATAATGAACAACAATTAAGAGCTTATTTGCATATTCTTAGTTCAACTCAATTCACATGTAAAGAGCATATTCCCCTTGCCTTTATCCACAAGCTTAATAATGAACAACAATTAAGAGCTCATTACATATTCTTAGTTCAACTCAATTCAGATACCTACATTGAACTCTGTAAATTAAGTATTGATTTTGCTAACCTGCCTTCACTTGCCCAACCATATCTGCCTCATCAGTGGTAACTGTTCCAAGTTTAAGCTTTGAAGATGAACGTATATATTTGTCCAAATTACCTGAAAGAAGTACAGCTTTCAGATAAGAGCAAAAAAGCTATAACTACTTGAAATTGCAGCCCTGGTAATCAATGGCCAAAAGATAGATAAACAAGGTCTAATGTGAAAGGATGAAGCTAATAGGAACCCAAAGAACTTATAGAAAGTCCACTTTGTTCTATTACCAATTATAAGACATATTAAATAACAGAGTGCCACAGCTCCACTTGACAGACCATTACAAAATATAAAGTGCATAACAGATCGACGTACCATCCATGACAGAACGCCACAGCTCCACTTGATCAGATTGAGACATGTTCATAACATTCTTGCAATTTCCATTGATTATGTAATCTGCCTGTAGCATAACCAAATACAGATAACGACTTTTACTTCTAGACCCTAAATTTAACAATATTACCAGTTAAAATCAAAGGAAAAAAAGCACGAATTAAAATATATAAAACATTACCAGATATACATCCAATAAGGAGGATTCTGAATACAGCTAAGGTTTTATAGAGATGATATGCTTAGATTAAAAAATAGTGGTTTCTTTTGCAAATGTTTTCTTCTTGATAATAACTTATCTTTGACTTAATAAAGAAGATGGATATATTCTTGTGCATGCAGAAAACAGTACTGATGTATTAGTAAACAATACAATCCGTTTCTTTTCTGATTTTTTTGCTTGGTTACATGTTAATTCACGCTACTCATCTTTTGGTTATTAAAGAGTTCAACACCATTTACAGATAGTTTACTCTTGGCACTCCACGAACAATGGTTGGTGGTCATGTGGATCAAATTATAGTGATAAATAATTATTAAAAATCTATAGCTCTCCCTGTCTATATGTTTATCTCCATTAGTTTCTGAAGACACCAAACCAAGATTAAACACAGCTGTACCTTGCCAAAAAGGATGTGAGGAAGTATCTAGTTCAACACAAACAAGGGGCATATATTCAATTTGGTTTTAATTAATAGCACAGATCCCAAACAGCAGCTAAAAACCGAACTGTAAGGTAGTTTCAAATTTCAACAATTTCAAAACTAGTGAAGTGAAATGTGATTGGCTCTCAGTGACCAATGAAGATTGGTTTATTGGAAGAAGGCACTGCAACTTGCAAGAATAGATACCAGGCTTCATAAACATTTCATAATACAAGAGTGGTATATTAACCTCTTTAAGTGAATTAATAAAGCTCCACTTTACAGACTCTTCACCTTCGCAAGGAATCAACAAATTACTAGGATAACCTCTAAAATGTACCTGCAGAAATAGAACCAAATACTGAAAATTGATGATTCTTAAAAAAATCTCACAACAAAAGGAAAATGAGCAACCTTTGCATTCTATTAATTAAGAAAATCATAATTATTAATTAAGAAAATCAGTACAAGAACTAAATGATCAAAGAGAAAATGGTTAGTTACACACCAAACTATGTTAGCAAAGACAATTAGCAAAAGGAAACTACTTATAAATCGACCACCGAGTGTAAATCTAGATCAGTCATAAGGGGCAACAGCAGCAAAAGAAGTCTTAAAAAACAGCCTGCGATGTACAGACAAAGTGATACATAGACCAAAAATGTGGCACATAACAAAGCCATGCTGACCAAACACAGTGCATCACAACAAAGAATAGTTTTCAAAATTCAAATCATAGTAGAGACAGCAAGAGTGGAAACACACAACACAGAAGAATCAACAACATGGGATGGCCACATAGCAAAGAATAATCGAAACCCCCTAAATGCAATGCAGGTCCTAAAGCTAAATCCTAAACAACACGTATTTATATATGAAAATCAATTGCAAGATCAATTTTTTTTTTTAGTGAAAGTGCTACAGTTGAAATCCCAGTTGTCCATCAATAATACTCAACTCAATCAACCACACAATCTTCTTCATAAACAAGCTAATAACCGATGAGTTACTTCTCCCAACTTCAAAGTTCCACACTTTCTAAAACTCGAACACACAAAAGCCAATCCAATCAACCTTATACTAATTTCCCACTCAAACTAACAGTAAGAAAAAATAATACTCATACCGTCAAATTCCAAGGCCTTTCAGGTTCTGCACACAAAAGATCAAAAAGCACCCCAGTAGGTATATACCTGCAAAGCTTTCACAAACACCCATTAGCCAAATCAATCAAAAGAAACCAACTTTCTGCCAATTGAGGCTCCTTATTTCAGTTCAATGAACTATTCCCAAACCCATTAGCTACAATAATCTCTACAATTAAAAAACCAACTTCACACAAAAGGGGCTCTTTATTCACTTAAATCAACAAAAGAATTAAGCAAATAATGGACCAGGAATAATATTAACTAAATCAATCAAAATAAACAAAATTTTCTCTCAAAACGGTCTCTTTATCACCCTCCAATCAACTAAAAAAAAGCAAAAAAAAATGAAGAGCACACAAATCCTTCTAACAATTACCATTTTAGAGGCAACCCTTTGTAATCAAACCAAAGAGTGTCTTGACCAGGAGGGAGAGTAGAAGAGAAGTAAGGCTTAATAAGAGGAAGAAGAAGAGGTAAGTAACCAATTCTAGGTGCTAAGATTAATGCTGGAGATGGTGGTGGAAGGCTTGTTATTTCTGATTCATGGAGATGAATTTGTAATGGAATTGCTCCTTCCCATACGTATTTCTGTGCCTCCATCATCTCTGTTTCTGCCTGTTCTGAGTCTTACTGAGTTCTGACTCGAGTTCTTCACTTTTCAAGTTTCAACTCGCTACACGCAACTGCTAATGAATATCGATATAATAAGCTAAAAGCCCATCTCTTATCTCAAACTATCTGAAGGCCCAACTTGGCCATATAATTATTATTTTTACATCCTGTTGAATTTTGGACGACATAAAAATTTATTTTAAATTGCTTCTTACATTTATAAGATAAGGTTAAATTCGAGTCACTCAACAGATTGGTCACATTATTTATCGAGCTAGAATTAAGAAAATAGTAAAATTATATTGATTTAATAATGTAATTACTCAAGTTCTAAATTGAATTAAAAAAAAATTTAGATCAGATCTAGCAACTATAATATATAAAAGTTACTAGATAATTTTAAAGAATTATTTTTGCATTAATATAAAAATTGAGTAAAATCGGGATACATAATTGCAAAGACTGATCTTCTTGTTATTTAGATCAATGTATCGACTATTGAGTTTGACTTTTGGGCTTTGTTTATTATTGCGATTCAAGAATTTTTTTGAAAACAAAATATTTTTATATTTTATATAAAATTATTTTTATATTTTTAGATCATTTTCATGTGTTGATATTAAAAATAAATTTTAAAAAATAAAAATATTATTTTAATATATTTCTGGATTAAAAATACTTTTAAAAATAATATTAACAACATTCTCAAGCAACATTTAATCTTAATAAATACATGTTATTCAACAAGTGAATGAAATACAAAAAATTTAATATTCTTAAATTATTGGAGATATTTAAAAAAAACATAAATAATGATAAATCCAAAAAAAAAAAGTTTTCATTTGGATAAGTTCTAGAATATAAAGAAACAAATATAAATGTGTTTAATTTAAGAAATATAATAAAAACATAAAATAATTTTGTTTTGAATTATGATATTTGGCTCAAAAGATATAAACAGGGAAATAAAATAACTTTTTTTAAACTATTTTAGAATTTTAGTATTTTTAAAATTATAAATCATTCCTTCTTTAAATTAAATAGCTAAAAAATAAAGTAAATTTTATATAAAATAAATTAATAAAAATGTTGTTGACTTGTTGTCCCATTCACATCAATAAACCAAAAACCATCCACACATCTTCCCATACAAAACCACTTGGTATTTACCAGCAACAACGGCAGCAAAAACCAAAATAAATCCATCAAACAAAAAAGAAATAACCCACTTCTCCATTTTTGTTTTCCATTCAAGAATCATTAGCAAACCATGGAATCAAAGTAAAAAGACCAGAACTTTATGCTAATTATGTTAGGTGGTATACAAATAGGAGTATTGGCAGCTTGCGTGGTGTTATTTGTGCCAATGGGAATGGCAGGTTATCATTTAAGCAGAAACAGGATGTTGTTTTTTGGTGGTGCCCTTTTTATTACGCTAGCGGTAGGTGTTCATTTGACTCCTTATTTCCCCTCTGTTTCTGATTTTGTTAGTTCAGTTAAATCTGTTGTTGTTTATGATAATCGTGAGGATTCTTGTATTAATTTAGTTAATGAAGTTGTTTGGGATGTTAAACCTCGTGTTATTAGTAGTAAAGGTGATGGTACTGTTGATTATGACAAGATATGGGATTGGTCTAGAAATGGGAAGGCGAAAGGTTGTGATTTTGAGAAGTTGGGGAGGGGAGATGTTAAGGATTTGCTTAATGGGTCATGGATTGTTGTGGCAGGGGACTCGCAAGCGCGATTGACTGTGCAATCTTTGTTGAGTTTGATTTTAGATGAGAAATGGATGGCAATGATCATGGGGGATTTGTATAAGAAGCATAGTGATTATGAGATTGTTGTGGATGAGATTGGTATGAAATTGGATTTTGTTTGGGCTCCGTATGTAGTTAATTTGACGAGTTTGATGATGGGGTTTAAGAAAAATAGAACTTACCCTGATGTTTTGGTGATGGGATCAGGGTTGTGGCATATGCTTCATGTGAACAACGCATCGGATTATGATGTTGCATTGGGGAATTTGAGGAGTTCAGTGGTTTCCTTGTTACCGTTGTCATCAGAATTGGATATGGATGGGCCTGTGATGGAGTCTGTGTCTGTTAGATCTCCTCATTTGTTTTGGCTTGGGATGCCAATTTTGATAAATGGGATGTTGAATACAGAGGAGAAGAGGGAGAAAATGAATGATGAAATGTGGCATGCTTATGATAGTGTACTGCATAATAGTAGGCTCTTGCGCAGATATGGTGGTCCTCTTCTGCTGTTGGATATTCAATCGTTGAGTTGGAATTGTGGACCGCGGTGTACAATTGATGGGATGCATTATGACGGAGCTGTTTATGAAGCTGCTGTTCATATTCTGTTAAATGCATTGCTTATTGAATCTCATCAGAAGCTTGCATCTTTGTAGTTTTGAATGGAGAGACATGAAAAGATTTTACAGAACCAATCTAGAGTAGTAAATCAACAAACACGGGAGGCTGAGTTTTCTTCTCGTATTGCATCTTTAATTTGTTCCAGGTTTTTCTCCTTTGCTTTTAGATTAACTCGGGAGTAAATTTTTATACCATTACTTACATGTCGAGATTCATTTTTTTCTTATTTATCTTTTTAACGTGAATGAATATTGAATACTCACAATACTTGTATTCTATGGCCATTGTAGACATGAAAGATTTGTATGGAAAGTAAATAGATGGATTTTTGGCACTTCCAGCAAGTAAAGCTCTGTTAACTGACTCCTTGTGTTGCATTTTTATCGTTACAAGTTGACAATGTATTTAAAATTAGAACTAGAAGATGCTAGTTGCTTTCAGTTTACAAGAATGCCTATCTGGTCTCTCAAATATGAGCGTAGTTGTTACTGGTTACTGCTATGTCTGCAGTGACTAAAAATACATAAACAAATGTTGTTGTATAGCTTTGTAGTCTACACTTTGTTCACTAGTTCTGTACCATTCCAGCTCCCAAATATTTTGGATTGCTTACCTGTTCAAATCCAGCCTCTATAACTTATTTGAATTCAACAGTCCATACCTAACTGTTGCAGGGTCAGATTTCAACCTGAAGCCATGTTACCCTCCTTATTGCTATTAAGAAAAACATTTAAACAAAGCACTTAATTGTTACAGTTATTTTTTTTGTTGTTCCAATTTATGGTTGATCTTGTTTGACACCAAGTCCATGCTTGATGCAGCCACTTCTATCTTATCCATTTATTGGCTGTTCGGAATTTGTTTTAATCTGGTTTGGCGTTCCTAGCATATGCTTCATGTCGGTTATCCTCCATATCGATTTGTATTTGTTTTGTTGTTTCACTAAAACTCACAACCTATGCCTTGAATAATTCATGGTTAAGTTATTTCTATTTGGCAGAGTTGCTACAACTCAAGCTTAGATATTGCCCAATTGACGAGTGTGTTTACCTGGGCATTTTAGTTTAAATTTCAATGCATGTGCATGAGTGTTCATAGTTCAGTGGTAGAGGTAGTAGTGATGAACTTGTAGAAGAAAGGTTCCATGCCGTGTTCCTTAATGAATGATATGGTGCTGTTTGCTGAAACTGGAATAGGTTAGCCTCTGAAGTTATAAACCAAGTAGAAAACACTAGAAATCTACTTTGTGAAGTTACAACATCAAATAAATGCTTTTTCTTCGAAATTACACAATCCTGTGTTTACTGTAGTCGGAACAACACATCTCTTTAAAGAAGCATTGCACCATATTTGAACAACCATTGTTTTAGTTTTGATCTCAGATTTCCCTTTTTGGGTAGTACTAAGACGCTGCCGATGTACTACAAAACAAGAAATAGGAAAAACAGAACATAAACGAGCTCAAATTCTCCATATGCGTCCACACCAAACAAAAGGAATTTGCTTTGATTGCATAAAACACTGAAACCTTCATGTCGGTAATTTTTCTAACTGAGCTTGACAGGCCCTGGTGACTTCTTTTGATGCAGATCATTTTTATTTTTATATAAAGAGAAATCTTTTATCACAGATGCAAGATCAAGCTTTCTTTCGATAATCATACAGGCATTCACTAGATATCCCACCCCTTGTGTTTGAAACTAACCAATTCTCATTCCCAACTGCATGAAAGTTTAATGAAATGATGAGAGTTAATATGCCATTGCCAGAAATCTGCTGTTTCATAGTGATAGCGGTTTGTTACTTTGTTTAGTCCTTGATTATCAGCAAGAAAAAAAAGGCAAATCTATCACAATGAAAAAATAGTTCTTAAAATAGGAAGGGTTGGTCAGAGTAGCAGAACGCATCAGACTTTATCATTTAACATTGTTTCAAGTTACAGGTTACAACAACAATAGAATACCTTCTCAAACTAAGTCCATCTCAAACTAAGTCCAATAACACAGACTTGGCTCAATCTCTCAAACAAAGAGTGACGGGTTGAGTTATCTTCTATCATCTTCATCGTACACATGAGTGAACAGTTTCTCAGGTCTGGTGTACCCACCATACAACAATTTAGTATCTCAAACTATGTACTTCGGACCATAGACAACACACTGATCCATGCATCTTCCACCAAAGTTGACAAAAAAAACCATCCATACACCTTCACCCCCAAAAGAAAAGCAAAACATGGAAATAGAAAAGGAAAAGAATGGTCTCATCTATTTATCATCTTATCTTCTTGCCAATACATCAAGTCTCAAATTGCTTGCCTTCAAAGGTTTGTCCAAATCTCCAATCTTTGGGAGCAACGGTGTAAGAAATAACAGTCATCTTATCACTACTAGTGACCTCAAATGAGAGAGCTTGATTCTGTAAATTAGCATTAATATGCCAGTTCTGGCCCCAGTTCCTACCCATATCAAGCCACCCTGTTCTTGAACCCTTAATCCTCACTGAAGTTATGTCTCCAGCACCTGCAACATTGCTGATCAGCACCGAGAGGAAGATACCGGACCCAGAGATTGTAAACCGAATCCCTCCTTCCTTTCTGCACTTGATCCTGTTCAAACATAACCAAGTTAAGGATTAGGAAGAAAAAAAGTTATTTGAAAACAACAATAGCACACTTCAAGAACCTATATTTAGATATTAGATATATACAGTACCACCAGTAAAAGAAAAGAAAGGCTACTTATTTCTGGAATAATTCAAGTACATGTAAATGCTGTGTTATTGAGCTTACTTTTGCTCTAGCAGTTAAAAAAACAGAAATACTTTCTAAGTTAATGCCAGTTAACTGTAAGCCTTCACACATTTACAAAGGGGTTTTGGCGAAGGAATTGTCACCATCAGATACAAAGAAAGCATATACTATAGTTAGTGAATGTTTTACTTCTTTTGATGCAGGATTGAGAAAAGCCATTGGGTTGTCTCCCATTATGCATTTATTTACCTTCCATAAAGTAATTAACCAAAAGTGTCGGGTAAAAACCTCTTTGAGTTTTCAAAGCCGAAACAGTGTGCTCCTGACTACATCCCCACAAGTGATGCCATGACTAAGTTTGCAGGAGACTGGGTGCACATTAGCACTGATCAATACACACAAAGATATAGATTTCGATTGTCCATCCCCGGTCTACTTGCTTAGTTGCTAAGATTACACCAAGTTCTTCTTTTGATATGACAAGAAACCTTCCTGTTTCTAAAATCACAATTACAACTTCTAATGTTTAATCTTTCAATGAAAGCTATAAAAAAATGAATCCCAACACAATAAACTCAAAATGGTCAATCTAGTTCACCCTTAAAAGGAACTGAGGCTGAAAGAAACAAATTTTGAAAGAAGAAATAGACTGAAAAAGGCAAACCAGGTAACATGAAATTGCGGCTAAATGCATGTTAGCAAGAAAGAATGAAGTAAAAGCCGACAGTCGTTGAAAATTAACAAACTAGAGTTACTAGACACGCAAATGTCTAATCTTGAAAGAATTCGGCAACCAAATTATCAAAATTTCTTCAAAAAATCCTGTCTCGTGTAAATCAAACTTTAAAACACTAAATGTGTTCAAAATTGCCTAACTATGGCATACTAGCAGCCAAAATCCAAAAGGGTTTTCAGATTTTTACCTTGTGTACTGAATAGGCATATTAGCAGCCTTCCAAATGGCAATCTTTTCAAAAGATTCAATGGGCAGCACAAAATGCTTATTTGGAGGGTTACATTTTCCACCATCATCAGAAGTGAACCCATAATTTGGAGCACAAAAATTAGTGACTGAGACAATAATAGACGCCCCAGGAATACACCACCTTAAATCATCAACACATTTGATTTGAAAACACGCGCCACAGATCTGTCCTCGTTCAAACATTGATTCACTCAGTGCTACAGTTGCCATTCCATATCCTGCTTTAACCAAGTCCCCATATCCACACGCGCCTCCTACTGAGTCCCGGGGATCGGATGCTGCGTAGTAAGTAGCGCGTGCGGATTGCCATTGGGATAGAGAGGTGGACAGAGGTGGCGGATTGGTGGTGGAAGAGGTGTGGGACGTGGTGGTGGGGAGGAGAGTGATGAGGAGGAGGAGGAGGAGAGGTGGTGGTGGTGGTTTCAGGAGGGTGTGAACGGGGCCTTGAAGTAATGGCGGTGGCATCTTGTTGTCTTTGATTGGAGGATATGAAAGCGAAGGATTTGTTGTCGAGTTCAAGATTTGATGATGTTGAGGTTGTCTTTCTGTTCTTTATTACAGAAGCAGTGGAAACTTGAAGTGTGCTTTAAAGTTTAAACTGCTTTAGTTTCCTTTTGCTTTTGCTGTAGTGAGGTTACAAATATACCCCCAAGAAGATCCGTCTTATATTTTAATTGGGTGAGTGTTGAAGAAATACACCATTAAGTTGAATAATTGGATTTGGATTTTTTAAAATTATTAATCATCTGTTAAATTCGATTTTTTTAGGATCTCTTAAATTAAAGATTTATCAATTGGATTTCTAATGTATAATATATTAAGAGTGATTAGGGTATGTTTGTTTTTGTGATTCAATATATTTTTTAACTTATTTTTCACCTGAAAAAATGAGAAAACATTTTTAAATGTTTTTTTAATAATTTTGATATGCCTATATAAAAAATATTAGTAATATATTTTTAATTAAAAAATATTTTTTTAATAAAATATTCTATACTGCAATATCAAAAACACACCTAAATCAAAAACACACAAATCACATGTCTAATGGGGTAATTTATGGAGTAAACCATGATAAATATTTATTATTTTTTTAAAAAGAAAGAAAGAAGAAAGCCATGAAACAACGTCTTTTCATTGATACTTTATTTAAAAGATAATTAAAATAAACTTTCTTTTGATAAAAACAAATTGAATTAAATAGTTACCAAATCAAGACAAGGTCGAGGTTTATAATGGTAGATGAAGCAATGCAATTTTGTAGAGAATTTTATAATTTTTGTGTTCAAAACTACAATAATTTTAACTGGAAAGAACAAGTTGAGAAATGTTTGATAGTATGAAATTAAGAAACTCATTTAATTTGAGAGAAAAATGATTATTAGTAATAAAATTCAGGTTTTTCTCCCTTTTTTTATTTCATGTATAATTTATCTAATAAGTACGCATAAGACGGGTTTACCCTTACATTTATAAAAGATTAAAAAAGAAAAAAAAAAGGTTAAGTGTTCAACTTTTTATTCAATGAATCAGATTAAGAGTATTGAATTGCACGATCGATGAAAAGGAGGCATTTTTTTGGTGAAAAAAATAAATTTTGGGAAAAAGCTAGGAGGTGTTCATTTACATATTTAATAATATATTCATGCAAATATATTTAACTATGATTAACCAAATCAAAGCTTGTTTGTTTTCTGTATTTAAAAAAATAGTTTTTATGTTTTTATATTGTTTTAAAATAATAATGTTAAAAATAAATATTTTAATATATTTTTAAATAAAAAATATTTTTTTATCACAAAATCAAATAAGCTCCGACTTAACTAGCTCAAAGGTATTTGACACTGAGTTTTAAAAATATTTTTTTTTCTCAAAAAAAATTTACTTTAAATTAATTTTTTTAGTGTTTTTATATCATTTCCATGTATTAGTATCAAAAATATTTTAATATATTTTTAAACAAAAATTATTTTAAAAAATAACTTCAACAAAACTCTGAAATGATTCCTCAATCTCCTCGATCAAAGCCTACCATGTCACCCTCTTTTCTTCTTCTTTTTTTCATGCAAAGCCACTACATAAAAAGTGAGCAAGAGATTGGATATATTATTACACCAAAATGCACGGCTGAACGCTGCTCTGTTTATTTATTCTTTGAAAGTGTAATAGCGATCGTGATACTCTAATTTTTCATATAGTAAAAGATTTTCAAAAATAATTAAAAACCCGTTTCTTTTTTATAATAATGATGATGGTATTGGATTCCAACTTTTTATAATGGATACTTAAGCTTTCTTTTTAATTTCAGGAGAGAATGGATAACGTATATATGTTGTAAAATTAATTAATTAATTAATTGTTTTTACTTTTTGTGTATGGAAAACATGCCTGGTCTTGAAAGAACATTAATAGCTTGATTTTACATTTGGGTGCAATTTCCCCCCCTTTTAATAATAATAATAAAAAGGAATCAACGAAGTTATGAACTTTAATTACTTTTGATTTTTGTTTTTGCACTTGATGATAATAATTAATATACTTGAAAATAAAAATAATGACGATGATATTGAATTCAAGCTCTTCATAATAAATATATGTCGGGCTTTTTTCTTGATTTCAGGTGAAAATGCATGTGTTGCCAAATTAATTAACTGTTCTTACAAAAGGACTGGCTATTTTTTTTATCTGAGGATTCTTTGTGAGGCAAGACGAGTGTTTTAGCTTTTAGAATTCAAGGCATAGAGGGTTCCCTGTGAAATAGATAGTTTATGTTGATAAGATTTTTGGGACATTCTAATTATTAAGTTTATGACTTTATAGTAAAAATTAGTACATAAATATTAGATAAGATAAACCTTAATAATCAGCCTTCATATCATGGATATATAAACAACTCTCAAAAAATAACTAAGATGCAAGGAGATGATCATTCTAAATTCTCACTTAGGATGCTTGGATCCAGAGCAATTCGAGGTCCAATGATGTTTAAGTCTAGTATCTTGTCAAACTCATAAACTCTTAGGAATAACGTGTAGACAGACCTATATGTGCTTGAATATGACGTGTAATCGAGTCTAAAAGATTATGTTTGATATCTTGTCAAACTAGCATGTATTTGGATCTTATACCTAACTCAACCCAACGGAGTTGGGTCTAGTGTATTTTCAAACTTTTTTCCATGAATTTTTATCTCTATTAAGCATTTATAATGATTTTTTTTTTCTCAATCCCTTTATCCATAAACATTATAAAAGAATGAATTTTAAATATGAAATATAATAATATATCCAAAAACATATACATTTTAATGCATATATAAAATTCATGACTTACACCCACACACTAATGTCAATTAACCTTTCTATATTTTGAAATATCATCATTATTCGGAAACATATATATGATATTAATGATATTCCAAGCTATTAATTTTATCTCAGAATTAAGAGATGATGGAACAGTTGTAAATATCATATAATATATTTCAAGATTGTAATATTTCAAAATATGAATTTCGAGTATTTCTAAATTAAGTTATATTTCTATGAATAATGATTCACAGACTTGTCATATCCATCAATTTCTATAAATACTATTAATTACTTGAAATAATGTGATTAATTAACAGAGAGTAAAGAATTTCGACCGTTTAATTTTAGAATCCATTCAATGAGAATGATATGTGATTTTATTAAAAGATATTTTCAAGACTCGGAGTTTTCAGCAGCTATGAGCTAAATATAGAACTCAATAACTATAATTAGAAATTTCAACCATTTAATATCTACAGTGATCGGTACTCAAGATATGGTTTAAGAAATTAAAATAATTTAATTTTGTATTTACTCCTTAATTATGATTTCTATATAAACCTTTGACCTAATTAACAATGTGCATGCCCTCTTTTATATCTATATATATAGCAGACACTTCAATACATCGTGTGCTCAAACTTCCTTTCCTTCTGATTTTCCATCAACATATACTGACGATGGCCCTGACCAAAAGGCTGGCTATTTTAGGGTTTGCGATTTCCATGATCTTGATCATGATGAAGAACACCTCTCTGGCAAGAGAAGTAAGAGACGATGCTGCAGTAGGGTTTCCCTACAAAAGCGTTGGCATATTGGATACATACATTCGTCCTCCAACTATGGCGAAAGGTGGTATCATATGCGACCCAAAAAAGGATCCTGCTCTGTGTCAGGAGCCGCCGGAGGGTCCATGGAAAAGAGGTTGTGAAAAGGAGCTTCGGTGCAGGAGCCCACCCCACCGGCGCCGTGAACGGAGGCCATGGAACTGATGAGTTTTCATTATTTTATGCTAAGAACTTGATTTACTTTGTTTTCAAAGAGGAATGATGCAGGAGTGATCCCTGCCGGCGGCCAGTGTCGAGGCCGTGGATATTATTGGCCTTTTGATAAATAAGAAAGTTCGGTTTTGGTTTTGAATAATCATCTATGATTATTAAAAAGATCTCCTGCTCTATATCAATCTTACATTTATTTCTTTCCTTAATCATATATATATATATTTGTTAGCACATGAATTTTATGAGAAATAATTTCTAAGAAATTAAATATATATTTTTCCACCGATTCCAAAAGGACCGCCGCGTACGCCACCAAATTTCCTGAACCTCCACTGTTGTCTGATATTGAAAAAGATTTTGTAAGAATAAACTCAGCAGCTCGGCCCCATTTTCTTAACAATGATAAAACATGAAGTTTCATGGAGAT
Source organism: Salix caprea (assembly GCA_964035475.1). Classification (NCBI taxonomy): domain Eukaryota; kingdom Viridiplantae; phylum Streptophyta; class Magnoliopsida; order Malpighiales; family Salicaceae; genus Salix; species Salix caprea. The sequence continues at coordinate 1,323,719 of OZ037748.1, read as the reverse complement.
AGTGAATTTTCATTATTGTATGTTAAGAACTTGATTTCCTCTTTGTTTTTGAAGAGGAATGATGCCGGAGTGATCCCCTACCGGCGGCCGGTATCGCGGCCATGGATATTAGTAGCCGTTTGATAAATAGGAAAGAACGGTTTTAGTTTTGAACAATGATCATCTGTGACGGCACATTGAATTTTCTTTGCTACATATATATATGCTAATAAAAAGATCTCCTGCTCTATATCAATCTTACATTTATTTCTTTCCTTAATCATATATATATATATATATATATATATATATATATATATATATATATTTGTTGGCACATGAATTTTATGAGAAATAATTTCTTACCAGGTTTCCTGAACCTCCACTGCTGTTTGATAAAGATTTTGTAAAATTAAACCGAGCAGCTCGGCCCCATTTTCTTAACAATGATAAAACAAGAAGTAAGCTGTAGCTGATAGTGCATTAAATCAACTCCTCTTTGCCAATCTGAATGCAGTAAACTAGTTCTCTTCCCCTTGATCAGAGTGTACTAGGATGCGTGTGGTATTGTTTTTGCTTTTGTTATTGAGGTTTTAAAAAAACAGTTTCATGAAAAGCACTTTTAGCTGCGATTCTTAATAATTATTGAAGTGTTTGGTTAAAACTGTGGTTGAGTTTGAGGTTGATAAAAAATAGTTTCGTGTGTTTAGTTATCATGTTTTTTATATTGTTGTCAACTTATGAAATTATTTTAAAAGACACATACACACACACACACACACACACACACATATATATATATATTGTTTTTTAAATTTTATAGATTAATAATCATAACAATAAAATGTAATTAATAATTCATGAAAAAAACATATATTTGTTTTTTATTCTCTCATCAAACTACTTGCAATTTCATCATGAACTAAATCGATATGTTAATACCTCTGTGATCCCTTGATATTTGATCAAAGAACAACATATGGTAATAATATCACTAGTCATCGCCGATGCTTCATTCTGTTGAAAGTCTGAAGATTTCTGGAAAAACACAAAGAACAGCTACTGTAGCAATCAGATTCTGGGAATGGTTAAATTTCCAGAATTGATGGATAATTTCCAGAGAAAAAGAACTTTACGAATTATTTGTATTTGGGAATCAAAACAACACAAACATGGGCAGAATATTTTGTTCTTGGTTACTGCCATCCCATCAATTTTATTTATAGACGAATCAGAAATTACAACGGCTAGTTTTTCAAAATTCGGTTACAATTTCCTATTTAACAATTGTTGACCATAAACTGAAATTCACTAAAACATTGACTCAAAACACTTAACTAAACTGATTACAATGTGAAATCAATCATAACACTTGAATCTTCAACCTTCAATTCTTCATTCTTCATTTATCCTGCGTCAGTTCCTTGCAGACAGGGCCAAGCGGTCGACCGGTTAATCTCTTTCTCACAATTGGTCGACCGGTTCTCTTGTGCAGTTCTGGAATCAACCTCAGATTTCAACACTCCCCCTTGATTCCTGAGCTGCACACTTACCACCATTCTTATTAGCTTCTCAAGTCCTTCCTTTGCTAAGGTAATCAAATCAGTAAGCTTTTCCTTTAACCATCCATACTTCATTTTCAATTTTCCTTCTTCATATGTCGGGTCTATAGCAACAGCCTGGTCATCTCTATATAAGTTTTCTATAACTTCATTTGCATCATAAAACAGAGAATCCAAGCTTTCATCAGACACTGGAGCAGCTGATGACATCTCTTTCTTTTCAATTGACTCACACATCCCATCACAATACAAGGACCTTACATCCTGTAAAATTGAATCCAAAGGCTGTGTTTCTCTAAGTTCAACACTCCCCCTAGAAGTCATGGTCTGATATTCTTCATCATCTTTTCCAGCCATTTTCAGAGAGCCTTTCTCTTCAACAGAATCTCTTCCAGTTGAGTTGCTTTGGTGTTCTAGTTGTTTCTCAAAACTAAAACATCTATTTGACATTTTTGTACTGAATAAGAGAGTACCTTGATTATCTTTGATCATGCATTTGTCATCTATAAACAACAAGGAGTGTCTATCCTCAAGTAATTGACCTACACTTATCAAATTTTGGTCAATTTTTGGCACATACAACACACACTTAAACTCTCGGATTCCAGCTAGAGTTTCAATCTCAACTTCTCCTTTACCTTCAACACTTACATACTGCCCATTTGCAACTTTAACCCTAGATTTGTAGCTTAAGTCTAGGTTTTTGAATTCACTTGCTGCTGCAGACATGTGGTTTGAACAACCACTATCAATAGACCAAGTTTGTATGTTTACCTCATTTTTGTTGCTGCAGTTGTGTGCTTCAGTGGCTGTGAATAGCATTTCCTCTTTGGTCTCCTCCACTTCAGCAACTTGAGCTTGATTTGCATTGTCTTCATTGCAAAAATTTTCAATGTGCCCAAACTTCTTACATTTTCGGCATTGTGCATTCTTGAGCCAACAAGATGACTCAAGATGATTGTTTTTCTGGCAGTACTTGCAGGTGGGAAGTGGCTCTCTTCTTTCCTTCCACCTTGCATTGAAGTTGTTGCCTTGTGTTTGAATATTTGGCTGATTTCTTCTCTGCCATGAATTTCCAGAACTGGACCTGTTTTCTGGATTTCTGAAGAACACTTGCTGCTGCCTAGTTCTTCCACTCAGTCCTGCTGCAAAGGCCTCTTCACCAGAGTTTTCTTGCCTCAGTTGCTGCCTTTGTTCCACTGCTTGCAAGGCATTTATCAACTCTTGCAAACTGAGTTCCCTGAAATCCTTTGAATCTTCCAGTGAGCAGATTTTATTTTCAAACTTTTCAGGTAGGCTTACAAGTACTTTTTCAACCACCCTTGATTCTTGAACCTCTTCACCAAGCAATCTCATTTGGTTAACGATCTTGGATACATTTGAAGAAAAATCTTTGACAGTGTCCGATTCCTTCATTTTTAGGCTTTCAAATTGCCTCTTCAGGGTCATAATTTGCATCCTCCTAGACTTCTCATCACCTTGAAATTCGGATTTCAGCTTATCCCATGCTTCCTTTGCAGTTTCGCAGGCCATGATTCTTGAGAAAATTTCCTCACTTACTGCATTATGGATGCAAGTAAGAGCCTTGAATTTCTTTGTTCTTTGCTCATTGTAGTATCTTAGTTGGGTCAATGTTGGATCTTCGTTCAAGGGATTTATTTCCCTTTCAGTCTCCACATCGTCCCACAAGTCGAATGCCTTCAGATACATCCTCATCTTTACAGCCCAGACTCCATAGTTTACTCCTGTGAAGATTGGTGTTCTTGATGACAATGATGCATCCATCTCTGTCAAGAACTGTCAGCTTCGTGATTTTACTTTCTCTTGTGATTCTCTTCCAAGACTTTACAATACTGGAGAACAAGGGTATCAATTGATCTTCTTTGTCAATTGTTTGTCCCCTTTTTAAAGAACAAATCAAGTAATTCTTGATTTCAAAAAACTGTCAATACACGAACACGTTTCCTTTCACTTCCAATACACGAACAAGTTTCCTTTCACTTGTTTCTCGCACTCTTTTCCTTCCAGGGATTCCACAGAACGAACAACACGAACTATAATTGAGTAATCCTTCCAATTATTAGCCCTTTAAAGAACAAATCAAGCCTTTTCTTGATTGACGAGTTCTGGAACTTCTGGAGACAGTGCAACCTTTTCCTTTCAAGGTTTTAATCAATACTTGAATCTCTTTCACTCCCTCTCAAAGACCTAATTCCGCTCTGATACCACGTTGAAAGTCTGAAGATTTCTGGAAAAACACAAAGAACAGCTACTGTAGCAATCAGATTCTGGGAATGGTTAAATTTCCAGAATTGATGGATAATTTCCAGAGAAAAAGAACTTTACGAATTATTTGTATTTGGGAATCAAAACAACACAAACATGGGCAGAATATTTCGTTCTTGGTTACTGCCATCCCATCAATTTTATTTATAGACGAATCAGAAATTACAACGGCTAGTTTTTCAAAATTCGGTTACAATTTCCTATTTAACAATTGTTGACCATAAACTGAAATTCACTAAAACATTGACTCAAAACACTTAACTAAACTGATTACAATGTGAAATCAATCATAACACTTGAATCTTCAACCTTCAATTCTTCATTCTTCATTTATCCTGCGTCAGTTCCTTGCAGACAGGGCCAAGCGGTCGACCGGTTAATCTCTTTCTCACAATCGGTCGACCGGTTCTCTTGTGCAGTTCTGGAATCAACCTCAGATTTCAACACATTCAACCCTAATAAGAAGTGCAGCCATTAATGTTCATGATAGAAGCTCCAAAGGATGAGCTTCAGGATGTGTAAAGACTTAACTCCTGCACTCGGAAGCACCACTGGGATCTATTGACCATCTCAAGGGAACAACCAAATTCTTTTTCATATGAAAGTAGCAGTCAATGACAATTGGCTTTTTATTTCTTCGAAAGTTGAGCAAAGAAAGCTTCTCTTTAATTTCACCTCAGAAAACCCGCAGATAGTATGTATTCGGCCGACTGAAGCTCATCCTGTCAAACCAAGGGAGAAGGGAGGACTCAAGTTTGATGGATTCCTAATGCCAAAATCATCCTAAACAAAACATTTTTGTCATAAGAACAGAGTGTTTAGATCTCTATTATGGATATCTACTCTACCCCAGCAATGCTATAAAGTATTGTATAGATGAAGGTATTTAACTATGGCAGAATTGGTGCTTTTGAAGCAAACAGCAAGATGGAAATCATGCGGTGAACACCATACCCCTACACGAGAAGAATCTCCGTTTACAAATTAACGAAGAACCAAAATACTACCAATAATAATATAACAATGCATTCAAACAATCTAAATCATACCACAAAATTTGTAGAACAACTCTCTTGTCGTGCTCAAAAGGAAGATGCATCGTTCTGCACAATGACTGCTCTGGTTGGACAATTGAATCTCTAAGAATTAAGCTCAAAAACTTTTGTTTGAGCTGATTTTGTTGTTTTTGGATTTCTAGTTGTTTTCTGATCTGATTAGGATTTTCCACACAGTTTAAAGGTTTATAGTAGATGGTGCTAGAATACTCTTCACTTTCCTTCTCTTCATGATTACATCGATGGAATCTTCTTCGTCCTTTGCTGGGATTTTTATTTTATTTTTCAAAAACATTTTTGAAATCATACACCCCTAAGCTTCATTAATCGTCAAGCTTGATGCCATGATGTCTATTATTCAACCCAGTGAATGTCTGTGCTAAAAAGCAGGCGTTTCAATAGCACAAATGATTTAGCTAGAATAATCATCTGAAGGATATGATCATCTTCGATTCCATAATTCCATTTCATATTTATAAAATACAAACACTAACAGTAGATAGATTCACGATGCATTAAAGGAAAAACATCATATCATTAACTTTGACAACCCTTTTGCAACTGAAGTTGTAAATTTTGCAGAATTTGATTGACATGGTCAAACAAATATATAGCTAGTAGCTAGGCACCATGCAAGGATATGACTACCTTCTTCTTCAGTCAGAGACATGCAACCTCCATTGAAGAACACTTGTAGAGCAACCTGCTGGGGGAGTCAAGTTGCTTTCTTAATTCTGATAACGCAACTTGGCCCAATCTCTCAAACAAAGAGTGACGGGTCTCATCTATTTATCATCTTCATCTTATCTTCTTGCCAGTACATCAAATCTCAAATTGCTTGCCTTCAAAGGTTTGTCCAAATCTCCAATCTTTGGGAGCAACGGTGTAAGAAATAACAGTCATCTTATCACTACTAGTGACCTCAAATGAGAGAGCTTGATTCTGTAAATTAGCATTAATATGCCAGTTCTGGCCCCAGTCCCTACCCATATCAAGCCACCCTGTTCTTGAACCCTTAATCCTCACTGAAGTTATGTCTCCAGCACCTGCAACATTGCTGATCAGCACCGAGAGGAAGATACCGGACCCAGAGATTGTAAACCGAATCCCTCCTTCCTTTCTGCACTTGATCCTGTTCAAACATAACCAAGTTAAGGATTAGAAGAAAAAAAATTATTTGAAAACAACAATAGCAAACTTCAAGAACTTATATTTAGATATTAGATATATCCAGTACCACCAGTAAAAGAAAAGATAGGCTACTTATTTCTGGAATAATTCAAGTACATGTAAATGCTGTGTTATTGAGCTTACTTTTGCTCTAGCAGTTAAAAAAACAGAAATACTTTCTAAGTTAATGCCAGTTAACTGTAAGCCTTCACACATTTACAAAGGGGTTTTGGCGAAGGAATTGTCACCATCACATGCTAGGAAAACATTTACTATGGTTAGTGAATGTTTTACTTCTTTTGATGCAGGATTGAGACAAGCCATTGGGTTGTCTCCCATTATGCATTTTTTTACCTTCCCTAAAGTAATTAACCAAAAGTGTTGGGTAAGAACCTCTTTGAGTTTTCAAAGCTGACTAAGTTTGCAGGAGACTGGGTGCAAATTAGCACTGATCAATACACACAAAGATATAGATTTAGATTGTCCATCCCCGGTCTACTTGCTTAGCTGCTAAGATTACACCAAGTTCTTCTTTTGATATGACAAGAAACCTTCCTGTTTCTAAATTCACAATTACAGCTTCTAATGTTTAATCTTTCAATGAAAGCTATAAAAAAATGAATCCCAACACATTAAACTCAAAATGGTCAATCTAGTTCACCCTTAAAAGGAACTGAGGCTGAAAGAAACAAATTTTGAAAGAAGAAATAGACTGAAAAAGGCAAACCAGGTAACATGAAATTGCGGCTAAATGCATGTTAGCAAGAAAGAATGAAGTAAAAGCCGACAGTCGTTGAAAATTAACAAACTAGAGTTACTAGACACGCAAATGTCTAATCTTGAAAGAATTCGGCAACCAAATTATCAAAATTTCTTCAAAAAATCCTGTCTCGTGTAAATCAAACTTTAAAACACTAAATGTGTTCAAAACTGCCTAACTATGGCATACTAGCAGCCAAAATCCAAAAGGGTTTTCAGATTTTTACCTTGTGTACTGAATAGGCATATTAGCAGCCTTCCATATGGCAATCTTTTCAAAAGATTCAATGGGCAGCACAAAATGCTTATTTGGAGGGTTACATTTTCCACCATCATCAGAAGTGAACCCATAATTTGGAGCACAAAAATTAGTGACTGAGACAATAATAGACGCCCCAGGAATACACCACCTCAAATCATCAACACATTTGATTTGAAAACACGCGCCACAGATCTGTCCTCGTTCAAACATTGATTCACTCAGTGCTACAGTTGCCATTCCATATCCTGCTTTAACCAAGTCCCCATATCCACACGCGCCTCCTACTGAGTCCCGGGGATCGGATGCTGCGTAGTAAGTAGCGCGTGCGGATTGCCATTGGGATAGAGAGGTGGACAGAGGTGGCGGATTGGTGGTGGAAGAGGTGTGGGACGTGGTGGTGGGGAGGAGAGTGATGAGGAGGAGGAGGAGGAGGAGAGGTGGTGGTGGTTTCAGGAGGGTGTGAACGGGGCCTTGAAGTAATGGCGGTGGCATCTTGTTGTCTTTGATTGGAGGATATGAAAGCGAAGGATTTGTTGTTGAGTTCAAGATTTGATGATGTTGAGGTTGTCTTTGTCCCTGTTCTTTATTACAGAAGCAGTGGAAACTTGAAGTGTGCTTTAAAGTTTAAACTGCTTTAGTTTCCTTTTGCTTTTGTTGTAGTGAGATTACAAATATACCCCCCAAAAGATCCGTCTTATATTTTAATTGGGTGAGTGTAGAAGAAGAAATACACCATTAAGCTGAATAATTGGATTTGGATAAGATATTATTAATCATCTGTTAAATTCGATTTTTTAAATAATTTTGATATGACTATATAAAAATATAAAAAATATTATTCTAATGTATTTTTAATTAAAAAGTATTTTTTTTATAAAAATATTCTATACTCCAATATCAAAAACACACCTAAATCACATGTCTAATGGGATAAATTATGGAGTAAATCATGATAAATATTTATTAGCTTTTAAAAAAGAAAGAAAGAAAGCCATGAAACAATGTCTTTTCATTGATACTTTATTTAAAAAATAATTAAAATAACTTTATTTTGATAAAAACAAATTGAATTAAATAGTTACCAAATCAAGACAAGGTCGAGTTTTATAACGGTAGATGAAGCAATGCAATTTTGTAGAGAATTTTATAATTTTTTTTTGTTGAAAACTACAATAATTTTAACTGGAAAGAACAAGTTGAGAAATGTTTGATAGCAAGAATTAATAAACTCATTTAGTTTGAGAGAAAAATGAGTATTAGTAATAAAATTCAGGTTTTTCTCCCTTTTTTAATTTATGTATAATTTATCTAATAAGTACGCATAAGATGGGTTTACCCTTACATTTATAAAAGATTAAAAAAGAAAAAGAAAAGGTTAAGTGTTCAACTTTTTATTCAATGAATCAGATTAATAGTATTGAATTGCACGATGGATGAAAAGGAGGCAATTTTTTGGTGAAAAAAATAAATTTTGGGAAAAAGCTAAGAGGTGTTCATTTACATATTTAATAATATAGTCATGCAAATGTATTTAACTATGATTAACCAAATCAAAGCTTGTTTGTTTTCTATATTTAAAAAAAAATAGTTTTTATGTTTTTATATTGTTTTAAAATAATAATGTTAAAATAAATATTTTAATATATTTTTAAATAATTTTTTTTTATCACAAAATCAAATAAGCTCCGACTTAACTAGCTCAGAGGTATTTGTCACTGCGTTTTAAAAATATTTTTATTTTTCAAAAAAAAATTACTTTAAATTAAAAAATTTGGTGTTTTTATGTCATTTCCATGTACTAATATCAAAAATATTTTAATGTATTTTTAAACAAAAATTACTTTAAAAAATAATTTCAACAAAACTCCTCTGAAATAATTCCTCAATCTCCTCGAATCAAAGCCTACCATGTCACCCTCTTTTCTTCTTCTTTTTTCATGCAAAGCCACTACATAAAAAGTGAGCAAGAGATTGGATATATTATTACACCAAAATGCACGGCTGAACGCTGCTCTTTTTATTTATTGTTTGAAAGTGTAATAGCGATCGTGATACTCTAATTTTTCATATAGTAAAAGATTTTCAAAAATAATTAAAAACCCGTTTCTTTTTTATAATAATGATGATGGTATTGGATTCCAACTTTTTATAATGGATACTTGTTAAGCTTTCTTCTTAATTTCAGGAGAGAATGGATAACGTATATATGTTGTAAAATTAATTAATTAATTAATTGTTTTGTGTATGGAAAACATGCATGGTCTTGAAAGAATATTAATAGATTGATTTTAAGGAATCAACGAAGTTATGAACTTTAATTACATTTGATTTTTGTTTTTGCACTTGATGGATTATGTCATCACTAGAATTGAAAGTGGTGGTAATAATAGTATACTTGAAAATAAAAATAATGATGATGATATTGAATTCAAGCTCTTCATAATAAATATATGTCGGGCTTTTTTCTTGATTTCAGGTGAAAATGCATGTGTTGCCAAATTAATTAACTGTTTTTACAAAAGGACTGGCTATTTCTTTTATCTGAGGATTCTTTGTGAGGCAAGACGAGTGTTTTAGCTTTTAGAATTCAAGGCATAGAGGGTCCCCTGTGAAATAGATAGTTTATGTTGATAAGATTTTTGGGACATTCTAATTATTAAGTTTATGACTTTATAGTAAAAATTAGTAAATAAATATTAGATAAGATAAACTTTAATAATCAGCCTTAATATCAATGGACATATAAACGATTCTCAAAAAATAACTAAAATGCAAGGAGATGATCATTCTAAATTCTCACTTAGGATGCTTGGATCCAGAGCAATTCGAGGTCCAATGATGTTTAAGTCTAGTATCTTGTCAAACTCATAAACTTTTAGGAATAACGTGTAGACATACCTATATGTGCTTGAATATGACGTGTAATCGAGTCAAACTAGCATGTATTTGGATCTTATACCTAACTCAACCCAACGGAGTTGGGTCTAGTGTCTTTTCAAACTTTTTTCCATGAATTTTTATCTCTATTAAGCATTTATAATGAATTTTTTTTCTCAATCCCTTTATCCATAAACATTATAAAAGAATGAATTTTAAATATGAAATATACTAGTATATCCAAAATATATATATTTTAATGCATGCATAAAATTCATGACTTACACCCACACACTAATGTCAATTAACCTTTCTATATTTTGAAATATCATCATTATTCTGAAACATATATATGATATTAATGATATTCCAAGCTATTAATTTTATCTCAGAATTAAGAGATGATGGAACAGTTGTAAATATCATATAATATATTTCAAGATTGTAATATTTCAAAATATGAATTTCGAGTATTTCTAAATTAAGTTATATTTCTATGAATAATGATTCACAGACTTGTCATATCCATCAATTTCTATAAATACTATTAATTACTTGAAATAATGGGATTAATTAACAGAGAGTAAGGAATTTCGACCGTTTAATTTTAGAATCCATTCAATGAGAATGATATGTGATTTTATTAAAAGATATTTTCAAGACTCAGAGTTTTCAGCAGCTATGAGCTAAATATAGAACTCAATAACTATAATTAGAAATTTCAACCATTTAATATCTACAGTGATCGGTACTAAAGATATGGTTTAAGAAATTAAAATCATTTAATTTTGTATTTATTCCTTAATTATGATTTCTATATAAACCTTTGACCTAATTAACAATGTGCATGCCCTCTTTTATATCTATATATATAGCAGACACTTCAATACATCGTGTGCTCAAACTTCCTTTCCTTCTGATTTTCCATCAACATATACTGACGATGGCCCTGACCAAAAGGCTGGCTATTTTAGGGTTTGCGATTTCCATGATCTTGATCATGATGAAGAACACCTCTCTGGCAAGAGAAGTAAGAGACGATGCTGCAGTAGGGTTTCCCTACAAAAGCGTTGGCATATTGGATACATACATTCGTCCTCCAACTATGGCGAAAGGTGGTATCATATGCGACCCAAAAAAGGATCCTGCTCTGTGTCAGGAGCCGCCGGAGGGTCCATGGAAAAGAGGTTGTGAAAAGGAGCTTCGGTGCAGGAGCCCACCCCACCGGCGCCGTGAACGGAGGCCATGGAACTGATGAGTTTTCATTATTTTATGTTAAGAACTTGATTTACTTTGTTTTCAAAGAGGAATGATGCAGGAGTGATCCCTGCCGGCGGCCAGTGTCGAGGCCATGGATATTATTGGCCTTTTGATAAATAAGAAAGTTCGGTTTTGGTTTTGAATAATCATCTATGATTATTAAAAAGATCTCCTGCTCTATATCAATCTTACATTTATTTCTTTCCTTAATCATATATATATATATTTGTTGGCACATGAATTTTATGAGAAATAGTTTATAGGAAATTAAATATATATTTTTCCACCGATTCCAAAAGGACCGCCGGGTCCGCCACCACATTTCCTGAACCTCCACTGTTGTCTGATATTGAAAAAGATTTTGTAAGAATAAACTCAGCAGCTCGGCCCCATTTTCTTAACAATGATAAAACATGAAGTTTCATGGAGATAGTGAATTTTCATTATTGTATGTTAAGAACTTGATTTCCTCTTTGTTTTTGAAGAGGAATGATGCCGGAGTGATCCCCTACCGGCGGCCGGTATCGCGGCCATGGATATTAGTAGCCGTTTGATAAATAGGAAAGAACGGTTTTAGTTTTGAATAATCATCATCTGTGACGGCACATTGAATTTTCTTTGCTACATATATATATGCTAATAAAAAGATCTCCTGCTCTATATCAATCTTACATTTATTTCTTTCCTTAATCATATATATATATTTGTTGGCACATGAATTTTATGAGAAATAATTTCTTACCAGGTTTCCTGAACCTCCACTGATGTTTGATAAAGATTTTGTAAAATTAAACCGAGCAGCTCGGCCCCATTTTCTTAACAATGATAAAACAAGAAGTAAGCTGTAGCTGATAGTGCATTAAATCAACTCCTCTTTGCCAATCTGAATGCAGTAAACTAGTTCTCTTCCCCTTGATCAGAGTGTACTAGGATGCGTGTGGTATTGTTTTTGCTTTTGTTATTGAGGTTTTAAAAAAGCTGTTTCATGAAAAGCACTTTTAGCTGCGATTCTTAATAATTATTGAAGTGTTTGGTTAAAACCGTGGTTGAGTTTGAGGTTGATAAAAAATAGTTTCGTGTGTTTAGTTATCATGTTTTTCATATTGTTGTCAACTTATGAAATTACTTTAAAGGACACACACACACACACACACACACACACACACACATATATATATATATATATATATATATATATATATATATATATATATATATATATATATATATATATATATATATATATTGTTTTTTAAATTTTGTAGATTAATAATCATAACAATAAAATGTAATTAATAATTCATGAAAAAAACATATATTTGTTTTTTATTCTCTCATCAAACTACTTGCAATTTCATCATGAACTAAATCGATACGTTAATACCTCTGTGATCCCTTGATATTTGATCGAAGAACAACATATGGTAATAATATCACTAGTCATCGCCGATGCTTCATTCAACCCTAATAAGAAGTGCAGCCATTAATGTTCATGATAGAAGCTCCAAAGGATGAGCTTCAGGATGTGTAAAGACTTAACTCCTGCACTCGGAAGCACCACTGGGATCTATTGACCATCTCAAGGGAACAACCAAATTCTTTTTCATATGAAAGTAGCAGTCAATGACAATTGGCTTTTTATTTCTTCGAAAGTTGAGCAAAGAAAGCTTCTCTTTAATTTCACCTCAGAAAACCCGCAGATAGTATGTATTCGGCCGACTGAAGCTCATCCTGTCAAACCAAGGGAGAAGGGAGGACTCAAGTTTGATGGATTCCTAATGCCAAAATCATCCTAAACAAAACATTTTTGTCATAAGAACAGAGTGTTTAGATCTCTATTATGGATATCTACTCTACCCCAGCAATGCTATAAAGTATTGTATAGATGAAGGTATTTAACTATGGCAGAATTGGTGCTTTTGAAGCAAACAGCAAGATGGAAATCATGCGGTGAACACCATACCCCTACACGAGAAGAATCTCCGTTTACAAATTAACGAAGAACCAAAATACTACCAATAATAATATAACAATGCATTCAAACAATCTAAATCATACCACAAAATTTGTAGAACAACTCTCTTGTCGTGCTCAAAAGGAAGATGCATCGTTCTGCACAATGACTGCTCTGGTTGGACAATTGAATCTCTAAGAATTAAGCTCAAAAACTTTTGTTTGAGCTGATTTTGTTGTTTTTGGATTTCTAGTTGTTTTCTGATCTGATTAGGATTTTCCACACAGTTTAAAGGTTTATAGTAGATGGTGCTAGAATACTCTTCACTTTCCTTCTCTTCATGATTACATCGATGGAATCTTCTTCGTCCTTTGCTGGGATTTTTATTTTATTTTTCAAAAACATTTTTGAAATCATACACCCCTAAGCTTCATTAATCGTCAAGCTTGATGCCATGATGTCTATTATTCAACCCAGTGAATGTCTGTGCTAAAAAGCAGGCGTTTCAATAGCACAAATGATTTAGCTAGAATAATCATCTGAAGGATATGATCATCTTCGATTCCATAATTCCATTTCATATTTATAAAATACAAACACTAACAGTAGATAGATTTACGATGCATTAAAGGAAAAACATCATATCATTAACTTTGACAACCCTTTTGCAACTGAAGTTGTAAATTTTGCAGAATTTGATTGACATGGTCAAACAAATATATAGCTAGTAGCTAGGCACCATGCAAGGATATGACTACCTTCTTCTTCAGTCAGAGACATGCAACCTCCATTGAAGAACACTTATAGAGCAACCTGCTGGGGGAGTCAAGTTGCTTTCTTAATTCTTTTTTTTTTTTATCACTATTAAACATTTATAATGAAATATTTTTTTCTGAATCCCTTTATCCATAAACATTGTAAAAGAATGAATTTTAAATATGAAATATACTAATATATCCAAAAACATATATATTTTAATGCATATATAAAATTCATGACTTACACCCACACACTAATGTCAATTAACCTTTCTATATTTTGAAATATCATCATTATTCTGAAACATATATATGATATTAATGATATTCCAAGATATTAATTTTATCTCAGAATTAAGAGATGATGGAACAGTTGTAAATATCATATAATATATTTCAAGATTGTAATATTTCAAAATATGAATTTCGAGTATTTCTAAATTAAGTTATATTTCTATGAATAATGATTCACAGACTTGTCATATCCATCAATTTCTATAAATACTATTAATTACTTGAAATAATGGGATTAATTAACAGAGAGTAAAGAATTTCGACCGTTTAATTTTAGAATCCATTCAATGAGAATGATATGTGATTTTATTAAAAGATATTTTCAAGACTCAGAGTTTTCAGCAGCTATGAGCTAAATATAGAACTCAATAACTATAATTAGAAATTTCAACCATTTAATATCTACAGTGATCGGTACTCAAGATATGGTGTAAGAAATTAAAATAATTTAATTTCGTATTTACTCCTTAATTATGATTTCTATATAAACCTTTGACCTAATTAACAATGTGCATGCCCTCTTTTATATCTATATATATAGCAGACAACTCAATACATCGTGTGCTCAAACTTCCTTTCCTTCTGATTTTCCATCAACATATACTGACGATGGCCCTGATCACCAAAAGGCTGGCTATTTTAGGGTTTGCGATTTCCATGATCTTGATCATGATGAAGAACACCTCTCTGGCAAGAGAAGTAAGAGACGATACTGCAGTAGGGTTTCCCTACAAAAGCGTTGGCATATTGGATACATACATTCATCCTCCAACTATGGGGAAAGGTGGTAGTCAAATATGCGACCCAAAAAAGGATCCTGCTCTGTGTCAGGAGCCGCCGGAGGGTCCATGGAAAAGAGGTTGTGAAAAGGAGCTTCGATGCAGGAGCCCCCCCCACTGGCGCCGCCGTGAACGGAGGCCATGGAACTGATGAGTTTTCATTATTTTATGTTAAGAACTTGATTTACTTTGTTTTCAAAGAGGAATGATGCAGGAGTGATCCCTGCCGGCGGCCAGTGTCTAGGCCATGGATATTAGTGGCCTTTTGATAAATAAGAAAGTTCGGTTTTAGTTTTGAATAATCATCTATGATTATTAAAAAGATCTCCTGCTCTATATTAATCTTACATTTATTTTTTTCCTTAATTATATATATTTGTTGGCACATGAATTTTATGAGAAATAGTTTCTAAGAAATTAAATATATATTTTCCCACCGATTCCAAAAGGACCGCCGCGTCCGCCACCAAATTTCCTGAACCTCCACTGTTGTCTGATATTGAAAATGATTTTGTAAGAATAAACTCAGCAGCTCGGCCCCATTTTCTTAACAATGATAAAACATGAAGTTTCATGGAGCTAGTGAGTTTTCATTATTGGATGTTAAGAACTTGATTTCCTCTTTGTTTTTGAAGAGGAATGATGCCGGAGTGATCCCCTACCGGCGGCCGGTATCGCGGCCATGGATATTAGTAGCCGTTTGATAAATAGGAAAGAACGGTTTTAGTTTTGAACAATGATCATCTGTGACGGCACATTGAATTTTCTTTGCTACATATATATATATGCTAATAAAAAGATCTCCTGCTCTATATCAATCTTACATTTATTTCTTTCCTTAATTATATATATATATATATATATATATTTGTTGGCACATGAATTTTATGAGAAATAATTTCTTACCAGGTTTCCTGAACCTCCACTGCTGTTTGATAAAGATTTTGTAAAATTAAACCGAGCAGCTCGGCCCCATTTTCTTAACAATGATAAAACAAGAAGTAAGCTATAGCTGATATTTGAACGAGGAACAACATACGGTAATAATATCACTAGTCATCGCCGATGCTTCAGTTTTAACCCTAATAAGAAGTGCAGCCATTGATGTTCATGATAGAAGCTCCAAAGGATGAGCTTCAGGATGTGAAAAGACTAAAGTCCTGCACTTGGAAGCACCACTGGGATCTATTGACCATCTCAAGGGAACAACCAAATTCTTTTTCATATGAAAGTAGCAGTCAATGACAATTTGCTTTTTATTTCTTCGAAAGTTGAGCAAAGAAAGCTTCTCTTTCACCTCAGAAAACCCGCAGATAGTATACCAGTATGTGTTTGGCCTACTGGAGCTCATCCTGTCAAACCAAGGGAGAAGGGAGGACTCAAGTTTGATGGATTCCTAATGCCAAAATCATCCTAAACACAACATTTTTGTCATAAGAACAGAGTTTTTAGATCTCTATTATAGTTATCTACTCTACCCCAGCAATGCTATGAAGTATTGTATAGATGAAGGTATTTAACTATGGCAGAATTGGTGCTTTTGAAGCAAACAGCAAGATGGAAATAATGCGGTGAACACCATACCCCTACACGAGAAGAATCTCCGTTTACAAATTAACGAAGAACCAAAATACTACCAATAATAATATAACAATGCATTCAAACAATCTAAATCATATCACAAAATTTGTAGAACAACTCTCTTATCGTGCTCAAAAGGAAGATGCATCGTTCTGCACAATGACTGCTCTGGTTGGACAATTGAATCTCTAAGAATTAAGCTCAAAAACTTTTGTTTGGGCTAATTTTGTTGTTTTTGGATTTCTAGTTGTTTTCTGATCTGATTAGGATTTTCCGAAGAGTTTAAAGGTTTATAGTAGATGGTGCTAGAATACTCTTCACTTTCCTTCTCTTCATGATTACATCGATGGAATCTTCTTCGTCCTTTGCTGGGATTTTTATTTTATTTTTCAAAAACATTTTGAAATCATACACCCCTAAGCTTCATTAATCGTCAAGCTTGATGCCATGATGTCTATTATTCAACCCAGTGAATGTCTGTGCTAAAAAGCAGGCGTTTCAATAGCACAAATGATTTAGCTAGAAAAATCATCTGAAGGATATGATCATCTTCGATTCCATAATTCCATTTCATATTTATAAAATACAAACACTAACATTAGATAGATTCACGATGCATTAAAGGAAAAACATCATATCATTAATTTTGACAACCCTTTTGAAACTGGAGTAGTAAATTTTGCAGAATTTGGTTGACATGGTCAAACAAATATATAGCTAGTAGCTAGGCACCATGCAAGGATATGACTTCCTTCTTCTTCAGTCAGAGACCTGCAACCTCCATTGAAGAACACTTGTAGAGCAACCTGCTGGGGGAGTCAAGTTGCTTTCTTAATTCTTTCTTTTTTTACACGTTAGAACAAGAAAGTTCATCTTAAGATAAACTTTAACATAGTTAGGGTGTCCTTACCACATTAGTTGATGCTTGGATTTCACCACCTTTGCTGTGATCCCCTTCGTCCACTACTAAATCCATATCTCTTGTTAACCCGTTTCTTTTTTATAATAATGATGATGGTATTGGATTCCAACTTTTTATAATGGATACTTGTTAAGCTTTCTTCTTAATTTCAGGAGAGAATGGATAACGTATATATGTTGTAAAATTAATTAATTAATTAATTGTTTTTAATTTTTGTGTATGGAAAACATGCATGGTCTTGAAAGAACATTAATAGATTGATTTTAAGGAATCAACGAAGTTATGAACTTTAATTACATTTGATTTTTGTTTTTGCACTTGATGGATTATGTCATCACTAGAATTGAAAGTGGTGGTGATAATAGTATACTTGAAAATAAAAATAATGATGATGATATTGAATTCAAGCTCTTCATAATAAATATATGTCGGGTTTTTTTTCTTGATTTCAGGTGAAAATGCATGTGTTGCCAAATTAATTAACTGTTTTTACAAAAGGACTGGCTATTTCTTTTATCTGAGGATTCTTTGTGAGGCAAGACGAGTGTTTTAGCTTTTAGAATTCAAGGCATAGAGGGTTCCCTGTGAAATAGATAGTTTATGTTGATAAGATTTTTGGGACATTCTAATTATTAAGTTTATGACTTTATAGTAAAAATTAGTAAATAAATATTAGATAAGATAAACCTTAATAATCAGCCTCAATATCAATGGATATATAAACGATTCTCAAAAAATAACTAAGATGCAAGGAGATGATCATTCTAAATTCTCACTTAAGATGCTTGGATCCGGAGCAATTCTAGGTCCAATAATATTTAAGTCTAATATCTTGTCAAACTCATAAACTCTTAGGAATAACGTGTAGACAGATCTATATGTGTTTGAATCTGATGCGTAATCGAGTCTAAAAGATTATGTTTGATATTTTGTCAAACTAGCATATTTGGACCTTATACCTAACTCAATTACACGTAATCTACATGGGTCTACTGTCTTTCCAAACTTTTTTCTTTTTTCCATGAATTTTTATCTCTATTAAGCATTTATAATGAATTTTTTTTTCTCAATCCCTTTATCCATGAAGATTATAAAAGAATGAATTTTAAATATGAAATATGCTGATATATAAAAAAAAACATATTTTAATGCATATATAAAATTCATGACTTACACCCACACACTAATGTCAATTAACCTTTCTATATTTTGAAATATCATCATTATTCTGAAACATATATATGATATTAATGATATTCCAAGCTATTAATTTTATTTCAGAATTAAGAGATGATGGAACAGTTGTAAATATCATATAATATATTTCAAGATTGTAATATTTCAAAATATGAATTTCGAGTATTTCTAAATTAAGTTTTATTTCTATGAATAATGATTCACAGACTTGTCATATCCATCAATTTCTATAAATACTATTAATTACTTGAAATAATGGGATTAATTAACAGAGAGTAAAGAATTTCGACCGTTTAATTTTAGAATCCATTCAATGAGAATGATATGTGATTTTATTAAAAGATATTTTCAAGACTCAGAGTTTTCAGCAGCTATGAGCTAAATATAGAACTCAATAACTATAATTAGAAATTTCAACCATTTAATATCTACAGTGATCGGTACTCAAGATATGGTTTAAGAAATTAAAATCATTTAATTTTGTATTTACTCCTTAATTATGATTTCTATATAAACCTTTGACCTAATTAACAATGTGCATGCCCTCTTTTATATCTATATATATAGCAGACACTTCAATACATCGTGTGCTCAAACTTCCTTTCCTTCTGATTTTCCATCAACATATACTGACGATGGCCCTGACCAAAAGGCTGGCTATTTTAGGGTTTGCGATTTCCATGATCTTGATCATGATGAAGAACACCTCTCTGGCAAGAGAAGTAAGAGACGATACTGCAGTAGGGTTTCCCTACAAAAGCGTTGGCATATTGGATACATACATTCATCCTCCAACTATGGGGAAAGGTGGTAGTCAAATATGCGACCCAAAAAAGGATCCTGCTCTGTGTCAGGAGCCGCCGGAGGGTCCATGGAAAAGAGGGTGTGAAAAGGAGCTTCGATGCAGGAGCCCACCCCACCAGCGCCGCCGTGAACGGAGGCCATGGAACTGATGAGTTTTCATTATTTTATGTTAAGAACTTGATTTACTTTGTTTTCAAAGAGGAATGATGCAGGAGTGATCCCTGCCGGCGGCCAGTGTGGAGGCCATGGATATTATTGGCCTTTTGATAAATAAGAAAGTTCGGTTTTAGTTTTGAATAATCATCTATGATTATTAAAAAGATCTCCTGCTCTATATTAATCTTACATTTATTTTTTTCCTTAATTATATATATTTGTTGGCACATGAATTTTATGAGAAATAGTTTCTTGGAAATTAAATATATATTTTTCCACCGATTCCAAAAGGACCGCCGCGTCCGCCACCAAATTTCCTGAACCTCCACTGTTGTCTGATATTGAAAAAGATTTTGTAAAAATAAACTCCGCAGCTCGGCCCCATTTTCTTAACAATGATAAAACATGAAGTTTCATGGAGCTAGTGAATTTTCATTATTGTATGTTAAGAACTTGATTTCCTCTTTGTTTTTGAAGAGGAATGATGCCGGAGTGATCCCCGCCTACCGGCGGCCGGTATCGCGGCCATGGATATTAGTAGCCGTTTGATAAATAGGAAAGAACGGTTTTAGTTTTGAATAATGATCATCTGTGACGGCACATTGAATTTTCTTTGCTAAGAAATTATTTCTCATAAAATTCATGTGCCAACAAATATATATATATAGATCTATATATATATATAATTAAGGAAAGAAATAAATGTAAGATTGATATAGATCTATATATATATATATATATTTGTTGGCACATGAATTTTATGAGAAATAATTTCTTACCAGGTTTCCTGAACCTCCACTGCTGTTTGATAAAGATTTTGTAAAATTAAACCGAGCAGCTCGGCCCCATTTTCTTAACAATGATAAAACAAGAAGTAAGCTGTACCTGATAGTGCATTAAATCAATTCCTCTTTGCCAATCTGAATGCAGTAAACTAGTTCTCTTCCCCTTGATAAGAGTGTACTAGGATGTGTGTGTTATTGTTTTTGTTTTTGTTATTGAGGTTGTAAAAAAATAATTTTATGAAAAGCACTTTTAGCTGCGATTCTTAATAATTATTAAAGTCTTTGGTTAAAACCGTGGTTGAGTTTGAGGTTGATAAAAAATAGTTTCGTGTGTTTAGTTATCATGTTTTTCATATTGCTATCAACTTGTGAAATTACTTTAAAGGACACACACAAATATATATATATATATATATATATATATATATATATATATATATATATATATATTGTTTTTTAAATTTTATAGATTAATAATCATAACAATAAAATGTAATTAATAATTCATGAAAAAAACATATATTTATTTTTTATTCTTTCATCAAACTACTTGCAATTTCATCACGAACTAAATCGAAACGTGAATACCTCTGTGATCCCTTAATATTTGATCGAGGAACAACATATGGTAATAATATCACTAGTCATCGCCGATGCTTCAGTTTCAACCCTAATAAGAAGTGCAGCCATTGATGTTCATGATAGAAGCTCCAAAGGATGAGCTTCAGGATGTGAAAAGACTAAAGTCCTGCACTTGGAACAACCAAATTCTTTTTCATATGAAAGTAGCAGTCAATGACAATTTGCTTTTTATTTCTTCAAAAGTTGAGCAAAGAAAGCTTCTCTTTCACCTCGGAAAACCCGCAGATAGTATACCAGTATGTGTTCGGCCTACTGGAGCTCATCCTGTCAAACCAAGGGAGAAGGGAGGACTGATCAAGTTTGATGGATTCCTAATGCCAAAATCATCCTAAACAAAACATTTTTGTCATAAGAACAGAGTTTTTAGATCTCTATTATGGATATCTACTCTACCCCAGCAATGCTATGAAGTATTGTATAGATGCATGAAGGTATTTAACTATGGCAGAATTGGTGCTTTTGAAGCAAACAGCAAGATGGAAATCATGCGGCGAACACTATACCCCTACACGAGAAGAATCTCCGTTTACAAATTAACGAAGAGCCAAAATACTACCAATAATAATATAACAATGCATTCAAACAATCTAAATCATACCACAAAATTTGTAGAACAACTCTCTTGTCGTGCTCAAAAGGAAGATGCATCGTTCTGCACAATGACTGCTCTGGTTGGACAATTGAATCTCTAAGAATTAAGCTCAAAAACTTTTGTTTGGGCTAATTTTGTTGTTTTTGGATTTCTAGTTGTTTTCTGATCTGATTAGGATTTTCCGAAGAGTTTAAAGGTTTATAGTAGATGGTGCTAGAATACTCTTCACTTTCCTTCTCTTCATGATTACATCGATGGAATCTTCTTCGTCCTTTGCTGGGATTTTTATTTTATTTTTCAAAAACATTTTTGAAATCATACACCCCTAAGCTTCATTAATCGTCAAGCTTGATGCCATGATGTCTATTATTCAACCCAGTGAATGTCTGTGCTAAAAAGCAGGCGTTTCAATAGCACAAATAATTTAGCTAGAAAAATCATCTGAAGGATATGATCATCTTCGATTCCATAATTCCATTTCATATTTATAAAATACAAACACTAACATTAGATAGATTCACGATGCATTAAAGGAAAAACATCATATCATTAATTTTGACAACCCTTTTGAAACTGGAGTAGTAAATTTTGCAGAATTTGGTTGACATGGTCAAACAAATATATAGCTAGTAGCTAGGCACCATGCAAGGATATGACTACCTTCTTCTTCAGTCAGAGACATGCAACCTCCATTGAAGAACACTTGTAGAGCAACCTGCTGGGGGAGTCAAGTTGCTTTCTTAATTCTTTCTTTTTTTACACGTTAGAACAAGAAAGTTCATCTTAAGATAAACTTTAACATAGTTAGGGTGTCCTTACCACATTAGTTGATGCTTGGATTTCACCACCTTTGCTGTGATCCCCTTCGTCCACTACTAAATCCATATCTCTTGTTACTCCAGGGCTGTCTGATGTTTCATGAATATCAAGCGAGAATCAGTGGCAGAAGTTGAAGCAGATGGTACCGAAAATGATAAAGACAACATAGAATCGATCTCTCTCATTCTGTTCTTCCGAAGATATTATACTGTAAGACTTGGGAAACAGATTGTTCAGAGATTTAGTTTTGCAATACCTGGTATTTGTTGCTGGTGCTTCTGATTCATCCCTGATAACAAGTGAAGCCAATGGTTGTGACAGAAGTTCTGCAGGATCAGTTTCAGGGATCCTGCTCTCGACAACAGCACCGTAAACCATTGTCCATCTCATTGGAATAACCAAATTCCTGCAATTCAAAAGGGGCAATGCATGATAATTGAATTTTTTTTGCTTCAGGCCAGCAACAAGAATAGTAGAGAATAGCCCTATCCCATTCAAGCATCATTAATTTCACAGAGAAATGGATGTTTAGCCTAATGGTATTCTTTCTTGCATAGGGGAGAGGTCTCAGGTCAGGTTTGAGACCTGCAGGAAAAAAAGAAGAGGTTTTCCATGGATTCCTACTGCTGAAGTCAACTCAAGCGACCATTGATGAAAAATACCAGAATCTAGAAGAGCGAAAATAGAAGAATGCATACCCTTCTACACATTTGTGCTTGCAGCGATTAATCTTATCAACTGTATAATTCCCAATGACAGCATCGAGACGCCTTGCTAGTTTTGGTATATCAGGTGCTGGTAAAACATCCCACACCTTGAGAATTTGTGAGTGGTTTGATTTTTCCATGATTGTATCCACTGTCCAGATCAGATGAAGCTGGTCATTGACTCTGTATTGTTCTAACTGTTCGGAGGAAGTTCCATGTCGGACAATGATGTTTCTCTCTTCCGGTGATTGTCGCCAGCCACTCGAAAGCTTTGCCAACAAAGAAATCACTTCCTGACGAGCCTCATTCCTCACATTCAGAATGGATTTCCGAAAATCGCTACTGAAGCAAAACTTTAATGGGAAAAAGGATCGAGGTGAGTAGTCCACCGAGTAGTATTCAGATCGAGACAAAAACAATAAGAACTACAACAAAATTTGGAAAGATGAAAAAAAGAAAGATTCAGCATGTACATACCTTCCATCTTGCATTTCTGAACAATAGAGAATTCACATTCAACAAGGCATCAAATTGGCCCGTTTCAAACAAGGCATCCATAATAGCCTTAGACAAGCTGGTATCCTCTTCGGCATTATAGAAACACCCCCGTTCCTTAGCGTCAGTAACTAAGTTCTTCCAAATGGAGTCATTGTTGACAAGAGTTGATCCATTTCCCAATATCCAGAGGCAGTACCTTCATTAGAAAGTTCATAAAAATTGTTATCCAAAATCACCAATACATCGATACATACACAAACATTAACGTGCAAGAACTTGCAATGCTAGTGGCTGACTCCTGGTATTTGGAAATGATACCTTGCACGGGTCAATGCCACATTAACCCTCTGGCGTTTGGAAAGGAAACCTATTTTTCCGTTTGCATTACATCTGACAGTGGAGATAATTATAACATCCTCCTCGCCTCCTTGAAATCCATCGACAGACCGAATATTTACAACAAAATCACTATATGAACTGTATGTCTTTCCAATCTTTTCTTGAATTGCATAAACTTGAGCGTTGTACGGTGATATGACTCCTACGCTCATCCTTTTTCTTGCCCTTGTAAACTCTGCAATGGAAAGAAAAAAGAAGGCTTTTTTAGCTTTCCCACTTGACAACAAAAGGTAAAACCTATAGCATTTCTTAAATGCATACCTTTGAAAAGGTTTGCAACTAGCTCTGAAACTACAGCAACCTCGACCAGATTTTTCTTGCTGCCACCGTTATTGAATTGCTCTGTCTCACTGGCTACATTAATAAATGAGTAAGGCCCGTACATATTGCCTTGAAGGAATTGTTTCTGACAGTTTCTTTCTTTGACAGTTGCAGCGTCCTGAATTAGCCCATTATAGAACTCTTTATTTGGGAATAAGCTTATACATGGATGCATCCTGTACTGCGTATTCAGTAGGTGTTTCTCGTGTCCCAGTTTGACCAATCTCTCGAACAAACTCCTCCCGTATTCAGCTTCCATGGAAATCTGATCAAGTTATGTGACAGAAACATTAGAACTTGTAACTTGTAACTTACTCCATAAATGAAATTCAGAAAAGATGAACCTTATCACCTTGCTTTGAACCATGGCAGGAAGTTGGAGCTCGTCACCTATAAGAACAGCATGGCGAAGACCAGAAAGCTGCAATGGAATAGTCGATTCGCATTCTTTAAGTTGCGCAGCTTCATCGACAACCAGCAATTTTATCGGTGTCATTCCTTTTGTGTGCAGCTTGGAAGAGCTCGAAGCAGTACAGAAAACCAGACATGCATTTGCCAGGCAAAAGTCTCTGACTTGATAGCTTTCAAAACAATCGGGTACGTTGAATGATCGAGGAAGTGAATTCAGCATCTGAATGCAATCTTTTCTTTCAGTGGCCAGCCTTGAAAATTGACAAGCACTGCTTTCTTCATCTTCGAAATCATTGATGGCTAGCTTTAGACCTTTATCTCCAACACTAACATCATTCAACAAGGTTTTGAGGCGGCTGAGAGAATCAAGAGCTCCAATCATGTTCTTCACATCTTCTAATGAAATGACAGATGTTGGCAAATGCGTGTACAGACCTACAATTAAATAGTCCAGCTTCTCACTAAGGATTCTGAACCTTTTCTTCACAAATTCCTCGAACGGGAGAGTATTATCTTCCTTATTTTCCTTTCCATATTGATTTCCCTTTCCCTCACACTCCGGAAGCCTTTCTTGATGAGAAGAAACCTTTTGTTTCTGTTTTTCAGTTTTCTTGTTGTCTTTCAATGCCTGTAAAAGAATTTTCTTCAGAGCTTTCCTGTTGTTCCTGCCCTTCTGGTTTTGATCATCGACCACTTCATCCTTCTCTTTGTTGAGGTTCATCTCTTCAAATTCAATCATTCCATCATCCTTCTCCCCTCCCTCAATCTCTTTTCCCAAGTTTTCCAAGTACCTGCGGTACTGATCCTCAGGATCTTCAAGCAAGTTTATCATTGAATCTACAGTGTATTTCCACCCGGTTGACGGGGCAAAGCAATAATCAAGTACTTCAACACGATGGTCTAGAAATATATCGGCAAGATCATCATTCTCAGAGATCTTCAATCTCTCCCCATTCCCAAACAGAACTATATCTCCGAGTCCATAAGTGTCATATTCAAGAGACTCTGTAACTAGCTTTAGGAGTCCCGATGTCACTTGCAACACAGCAATATTGGTTGGAGCACATGTAAGTGTCCTGCACTGCAGTTTAAGTAGAGAAAATAATAATTTACCAACTGTCCTTGTCTTTCCTGTCCCTGGAGGGCCCCAGATCAGTTTGACAGTGCTTTTATGTTGGCATTCACTCAGGCCAATGCAGCTCACAATTGCATCTTCCTGTGAGTCATTTAGATTAGAAGAGCTGATTACGGTTTCTTCCATACCAGAAAGTTCAGCTCTTCTATTGATCACTTCAGATAAACATTGAGTACAATCTTGGCTATCCTGCGGGAGAAACACAAGAACTGTCAGTTAAGAAACTGAATTATTGTAGTAGAACTAGAACTTCCATGCACATAAAGAAAAATGATTTCGCCCTCTTACAGGTGATCTAGTTTCAAGAACATTCTGGATAACGTTCGTGTTCACTCCTTGAAGATCTGAGTTCAACGATCTCCATATGCGGACATTCGTGGTCATGTTTGCTAGGTAGACAACGAAGACAGAGTCTCTCCTTTTGTTTTGCATCTCTTGTCCAGCAATGGCAGCCTCCTTTGTAAACTTGTTTTCTAATTCAAATGGAATGGGTTTGGACGTGAGAATTGATAACATTTGATGATCACAGTCATCACCTGGCGAGTTGTCTGATAGCCTATGAACATAAGCAAGAACATAGTATATCCCAGGCCTGTTCAAATCAGCAATGTCTTTCGGTCTTACATCTGTCAGGGCAAGGAGATCTCCAACCTCAGGCTCGTATCCAGTGTTTCTCATTCTTTTCAGCCACATCTTATAAAACAAGTCTTTGGGAGGTTTATACTCTTTCGATCTTTCAATTGAAAAGATCTCTCTTGTAGATGCTTGGGGGATCTTCATCAGGTTTGAGCACAAAGCTGCACGAGTTTCCTCGATCAGCGCAGGAATGAATGACTTCATGTAATGTGACATTGACATGAATGTCTCTGGTATCTCCTTCACCTGTTGGTGAATAATTCAGTGCCACAGACATTAGAAATAGAAATCGAAAGTTGCTGTCAATTAATCTTAAGTCAGTTCTGAAAACTCCCAGAATATGAAATGAAACCGCTACTATAAATGATCTTCAAAGAGCAACAAGTTATGCCTTACTAACCACTGAATGCTTAGCTTACTGGTCTTATAAGCCTTTCCTAAGAAAAGTGGAGGGAGCAGATCTAAGTTCATGCAAAGATTGATCTTGCTTCAGCAAAATCTTTGTCTGGTAAGGAGAAGTCTCTAAATGATTTCACTTTAATCAACTTGCCAAATTTGATCGGTAGAAATATAACTTATACAGACTTTAACAAAAAAAACATACCATAAGTGGATCGTACACATAAACATGACAGAATGGCATGCATGCAAACCTGATTTTTGTAGAGATCTCTGTTAAGTACATCCCTGATAGACCATGAGAACACCAAATCTAACAAGCCTCTACCAGCAACTTCTTCTTCAGTTTTCTCTACAATCTTCACGCTCATTTCGCCTCTCTGGTTAGCTTCTGTAAAATCAGTTGACAAAGACAATAATAAGATGACAAAAAAAAAAAGAGTCTGGAACATATGAAGAAACGATGCAGCAGCAAATTTCTTATGAGCGAAGCAACCCACCAGTAAGACCAGTACAGATATTTACCTTACGAAAAATCTTCTTTTGTAAAAGCTACCGAAAACCCCAATACATGAAAAGAAATGGAATGACAGGTGATTTATAGAAAATGGGTCTTAGATTCCGGGAAATTGACTGGAAAGAACACGTTGACTACAAGTCAAATTGCTTATGAGCGAAGCAACCCAACAGTAAGACCAGTACAGATATTTACCTTATGAAAATCTTCTTTTGTAATAGCTACCGAAAACCCCAATACATGAAAAGAAATGGAATGACAGGTGATTTATAGAAAATGGGCCTTAGATTCCAGGAAATTGACTGGAAAGAACACGTTGACTACAAGTCAATCGAAAGGACTTTTCCTGGTTGTGAATTGCAAGACAAAGTGTTCATATTCCGTATGTATTTACATTTATTGTGGCAGATACTGATTATTTAGGAGAGGAAAGGACATGAATTTTAAATTTTCTACCCCATCCCAAGCGACACAATTCCCACCTGAAACACCGAGTTTTTATATCCGTTAGTTGTAATTTCAAGTGTGAATTCTGCACCCCCATGAATGTGAACAGGAAGCAAACTCAGTGTCCACACCATTTTCCAGTTTTCACATATAACAACTACAAACCATCTTTATTACCACTGTCATCTTCAAAATTCACACCCTAATTTCCAAAATCGCATCTCCAGCCAACTCCAGCTCCTACAACTGGCAGAACCTTTCGGCAGAATCGCCACATGAAATGCCGGAATCAACTGTGGAGACGCGCCGGGAACAGAAGCTGGCACCCATTTGAAGTCTTGGAGCACAGAGGGCATGAGCCCAGCAAGGGAAAACACTGCTTGCTGAAAAGGAATTGAAACATTTGCCCCACCAGGCGTCAATGTTGGATTCATCTGACAGAAGGATTTGTCTTTTAATTTTGTTAAATAATAATAATAATAAAAAAACAGTATTTTCTTTTGTTTGGTAGCATGGATTGTGAAGAATCACTCGAACGCAATTTATCCATTCCATTCAATGATGCACGCTGTGGTTTATTTACGTTTGTTCTTAAGTAAACACTGTTTTTGTAAAATATTTTCTTCGATGTTTTACGTATGTTTTTGTAAAATAATATATCACATGTGAAGTTAACTTTGGGTTGGGTTTTTATTTTAAAAAAAAACACCCCTGTTTAATGACTATGGTCTCAACAGACACACTTAGCCCATAGCCCATCAGAGCCCGCCGAAGGCCCAACCCTCAAACCCTAGAATCTTAAATTCCCATGGTATAAATACCAGCATAAAGACACTTTGCCCTCATCCGCTCTCCCACAGCTTCCACAGTTATCGAAGAAGAAGCGGAGATGGTTACCCTTAAACTCCAAAAGCGGCTTGCTGCTAGTGTCCTAAAGTGCGGCAAAGGCAAAGTCTGGCTTGACCCCAATGAAGGCAATGAGATCTCCATGGCAAATTCACGTAATCAAATCGAAAAACCTTTCTCTCTGTCATCATTTTGTCTTGTTTTTTCTTGCTGGGTTTTGCTTCTTTTTTTTAGCAGGGTTGTGTTTTTTTGTTTCATGTGATGTTAACGTGGGCTGTAAATTTAATGTACATTTAGCAA
This sequence comes from Salix caprea, assembly GCA_964035475.1. NCBI lineage: Eukaryota > Viridiplantae > Streptophyta > Magnoliopsida > Malpighiales > Salicaceae > Salix > Salix caprea. The sequence continues at coordinate 1,294,610 of OZ037748.1, read as the reverse complement.
AAATTTGTTATGAAATGGGATTTTGTTAAAAAGAACAATAGAAAGAAAAAAAAAATTGAAAATTTGTTAGTGATTAATTTTTTATTGTTGTAGTAATTTAGTTTGTGTTGATGGTATTTGCAATAATACAGGCCAGAACATAAGGAAGCTTGTCAAGGATGGCTTCATTATCAGGAAGCCAACTAAGATTCACTCTCGGTCTCGTGCTCGACGAATGAAAGAAGCAAAGAGGAAGGGACGGCACTCTGGCTATGGTATGTTACTACATTTTATGCAACTATTAGATTTTCAAGATTACTTGTGCTTGAGCACCTTTATTTTTGTTTTTGCATGAGTAATTGGATGAACTGGTTAGTTAATTCTATGTAATTTAATGGATGTCCAAGAATGCGTTAAATCTCAAGCTGTGTGAACCACTCCAGGTAAGCGCAAGGGTACCAGGGAAGCTAGGCTGCCAACAAAGGTTCTCTGGATGAGGAGGATGCGTGTTCTAAGGCGTCTGCTCCGCAAGTATCGCGAGTCTAAAAAGATTGACAAGCATATGTACCATGACATGTACATGAAGGTGAAGGGTAATGTATTCAAGAACAAGAGGGTTCTGATGGAGAGCATCCACAAATCAAAGGCTGAGAAAGCTAGGGAAAAGACCTTGTCTGACCAATTTGAGGCCAAGAGGGCTAAGAACAAGGCTAGCAGGGAGAGGAAATTTGCTAGGAGGGAAGAACGTTTGGCCATGGTAAGATTTGTAGTCCCTTGATGCTAATGAACATTTCATTGTTGAATTATTTATTTGAACAGCTGATTGTTGTTGGTTCATGACGTGGAATTGCTCGGCTCTCCAATCATTGATTTTTGCGTTTACAAAGTGCTTTTGAAAAAAAATGATATTTTTTTATATGCATGAATTATCTTTTTTTTAATGTTTTCAAATTGTTTTGACTAGTTGATGTCAAAATACATTTTAAAAATATAAAAATATTATTTTGACACATTTTCTAAACAAAAAACACTTTGAAAAGCATTCATCACCACAATACCAAGTGAGCTCAAAAACTTTATATCACCTTGTAGATGCTGAGAAATAGAGATGAGCAGTGACAATTCCCCCTTGTTTTAAATTGTGTATGTTCAAACTTTTGACCTTCTGTCCTTCTCTTTCCTGTCCATGTCAATTTTGTGTGTTGCCTCAAGGCTGGTGTGGCACGTTGATGTCCTTGCAGTTACAAACAGGACTTTAATAGTACTGTGTTATATTAGATTGGTCTAAGTACGATTATAGCCACAGTTTACTATAGATGTCAGGAAATTTTGTATAAAATGGGATGTTGATGTTCATTGTAATTATTTTCAGGGACCTGGGGCTGAAAAACCTGAAAAACCAGTAGCTGCCCCACCTGCTGCTTCTCAACCAACAGAGTGAGTATATATATTACAGTAGTGTATACTTCGATTCTTTTGACTCAACATTCTTGTTGTAATCCAATATGTTAACGTTTTCGTTTGTTATTTTGTTTGCAGGGGAACTAAGAAGTCCAAGAAGTGATCCTGAGCTCAAACCATCCGTAACTTTTTGCTTAGTGTCTGATTTTTGTTTGTTGCTTTAGACAATGTTGTTTTATATCTTAGATCGAAGGAAGTTTAAGTTGTTGGTACTTGAACCATTATGTAACTCCTTTTGTCGATTGAAAATCTATTATTGTGTTCTTACCACGGTTTTGATGTTTGTTAGCTCTGCAGAGCCTCTTCCATTCAGCCTTTTTCTTACAAGAGCCATTAAAATCCAATCCCCTGCAACCATGTCGAGCACACTCCGTGACCTGTGTTTCATATCCTTTATATTTTCTGAGATGACACAAGGCCGTGTTGGCCTTTGAGTAATTTTATGGTGTTAAAAGAGTAATTAGTGGTATTTTATTAGTTATTTGTTAAGAATGAGATAGATTCAAGGAAAAGAGAAGAGAACCTTTTCTTTTTACGAATAAGATAGATACCGGTAGAAAAGAGATTCTAGGTGTCAGCTATTTTAGGACCATGAGTTATTTTTTATAATTATCTTTCTATTCTCTCTTTCTTCAGATTAAGTTCTTTACTCTGTTAGTGTGTGTTCTATGGCTTTCTCGCTCAGATTAAGTTCTTTACTCTCTCAATCTTTGAGAAAATGTACCGATGTGGTTTAGATTTTTGAGTCTTCGATGTAGTTTCACACTTAGTCATACTCTTACGTATCATAAGGCTATCTTTATCCTCTCTCTCTCTCTCTCTCTAGAACAGATTAAGGTTATCAATTCTGTTTTGATTGATGTTTTGTTTCTTCAACTGGAATGAAATGTTTTGGTTTTGAAGAGCTTCGGTGTGTTGATTTTGGATTGTAATATTATGTGTGCATATATATATATTCAACAAAAAATAGTTTAAATCTAAAAATAAAATTATGAATATGTATAATATTATGAAAATATTATCATCAATTTTGCAATTTTAACATAATATATAAATATGTTATGAGATTTTTGTGTAAAATTTCATCTCAATCTAATGGTCGTTAAGAAATATAATTAATATTGTAAAATTATTTATTATTTAGAAAAAATATATTATTTGGCTGAAACGGTGTTTGAATGAACCGGAATTTAATCCGAGATAAAAATGATATTTTAATTGGTTTTGTAATAGACATGAAATATTTTGACCGTTTCTTTGAAACGAAATTAGATTGACATCCCTGCTCTTGCTCTTGCTCTTGATATAAGGACAGGTTTTTGTTACAGTCTTCTGTCTTCCAGGTGACATCAATATTATCTGCAGTTGCTTCTTCCTAATAGTTTTGCCAGGATCGTCTTTTGTTCTCTTTTGTTTCATGACCTAGACGGTTCGGGAAACCCGCATGTCAGCCCAATTTCAGTTCTGGCCGAGGTTTCCTGTCGTGTCTTGAAAATTAAACTGATGATGTAAGAACTTGTGCTGCCAATTGGAGATAGTGATCACCCATCCTGCGTCAAGCTTGTGGGCAGCTTGTTGCTTGCGAATGGTTGAGGATGGCTTTTTTATGCAATGGGGTTCCTCAGCTTGATTTTATTGTGATTGGTACTGTGATATAATGATTTTTGTTTTAAAATATTTTTTTAAAATGCATCTAAATACATTTTAAAATGCATCTAAAGTCCAGCCAAGCTTAGAATAGTTAGTCCTTGCCGATAGTCCCAGTCGGCAAGTGGATATTTTCAGTGGGTAGAAGTTGATAGGATCAAGTCTTTAGAATGCCATCTTTTTACGAATTCTATAACTTATCTTCCTTTAATCCATTGGAAGGTGAGTTTATTTTACCATTTGATGAAAATACCACCTGGTTTTAAATTAGAAAGAGATGAGAAGGAGTTCCTAGCGAAGCTTTTCTTTAAAAAATTCTAGATATTCTTAAAAAAACTGAGAAAGAAACAAAACTTGGATTAAAAAAACTTATATGAAAAGTGGAAATACCGGGATTTAAAACAATGTGCTTGACAAAAGGGGTGTGATGCTTCGAAACCAGGACAAAACCAAGCTGTTAACTGTTTTGACAAATTCTTCAAAAAACTCATGCTTATTCTTGTGGGCTTCCTTGGAATAAAAAGGCAGGGACAATTCATTGAAAACCACAAAGGCACGAAAACAAATTCAAAGAGTCTACCTCGTCAGCTCAGAACTAGAGTGTAAGAGAAGAGGGTTCTGTTTCTTTCAGTTCCGAAATCAGACATCATGGCAGGACTAGAAGCGTTCCCTGCAAGATATGGCAATGTAGCTTTTGTTCTTGTTGCTTATTGCTTTCTCAATTTCTGGATGGCATTCATGGTTGGCAAAGCTCGCAAGAAATACAACGTCCCTTATCCAACCCTTTATGCTGTCGAATCAGAAAACAAAGAGGCCAAGCTCTTCAACTGTGTTCAGGTAACAAAGAGGCCAAGAAGTACAACGTCCTCTTGCCCTTCCTTTTTTTTTTTGGTGTTTCTGTTTCCTGAGATAAGGGTTTTGACTGGTTTTTTGGTTTTGTGTTGCAGAGAGGGCATCAGAATTCCCTGGAACTGATGCCAGTGTTCTTTATGCTGATGATGTTAGGAGGGATAAGGCATCCCTGTCCTTCTGTTGTTCTTGGATCCATTTATATTGTCACTCGGTATTTCTATTTCACTGGCTATTCCACTGGGGATCCTCAAAAACGTCTCACTATTGGGTTTGTTCCCTTTCTCTCTTGCTCTCAGTGATTACCTTGTTCTGTCATGATTGAAAATCTAGATGAAAGTAGAAAATTCTTTGATCAATTCCTGTCACATGTCCTTAATTCCTGAACATAAATATGTGAAAATCGCATCTAGATGCATTCAAGATTCGCATAACTTGTTAACTGATCAATTTCAGTCCGTCAATGCATGTGCGCATATTCGGATGAATTTTATTCCAATATGTCACATATGTAGGATTAAAATAGTGTCGGGCTGCAATACAGTAATACAATGATTTCCCTTTTATGTGCAGGAAATATGGGTTCTTGGCTTTGATTGGGCTTATGGGGTGCACAATTTCATTCGGCATCAGTCTTCATCTAGGTAAGTCTTTGCCTGTTATTTACTTATCTTGTGGTTTTGCTTTCCTTAATTTTCCATGCTCATCCATCTTTGGTGTGTTCATGTTTTGTTTTTAACAAGCTGTACTCTGTTTGAACATTGAGGTGATATTCTCTTACGATCATTTCTCCTTTGTCTTTGAATTCCTTACAATTCAGAGGCACCAATAGAACATCTTTCATGGCCTCCGGCTGGATGTTCTAAAAAAATGATCACAAGAGTCACCGCCACCGCTGTGCATTTGGTGGCATGGGATTTTTCCGATGTCATACAAGGCAATGCCTTTATGTTGAAAGGAAAATGAACCCTTAAGTTGTATCTGTGAGATATGGAAATTATATATCTCAAATAGCAACAACATTTTCCAGCACAGTTTGTTTTTGTCAAAGCAAGTTTACTTAGAATCAAATTAGTTAGATATAGAATATGATAATGGCATTGGTGCTAGACTTTCTTAGGTGGAAATCAGAACATACTGTAGGGTCCTGGTATAAGTGCTGAAACAGTCAAAGACCTTTGGTTATAGTAGTCAACTCATTTCGGAGAATGACATGGAAAAAAGCTCGGGCTGCAAAATAGAGATCAGCAGTGGCAACTGTCCCATGTTGTAAAATGTGTAAGATGAAACTTTAGACCTTCTGTCTTTGTCTTTCGAATCATGTCAATTTGGTGCCTGAATGTCCTTACTTACAGCCACAGAACAGGGCTTTTATGATATTCTGTCATATGAGATTGGACCAAGTTTGCTTTTAGCCAAATTTTAACATAGATACGAGGTAGTTTTGTACAAAATAGGATGTTTACGTTGTTCATTGTGATTTTTTACAGGGACCAGTGCCTCCTCCACCTGCTACTTCTCATCCATCAGGGTGAGTGTATATATGTTACAATATTACATACTTTGGCTGAATATTCTTGTGTTTAATCCAATATGTTAACTGTTCCCTTTGCTGTTTGTTTGCAGGGGAAGTAAGAAGTCGAAGAAGTGATCCTGAGCTCCAACGATCCATATAACGTTTTACCCAGTGTCTGATTTTGTTTGTTGCTTCAAACAATGTTGTTTTATATCTTAGATCGAAGGAAGTTTAAGATGTTGGTACATGATGCGATATGTAACTCCTGTTCTTCTCGATTAAGAATATATGATTTTCTGTTCTTGCTAAGGTTTATATGTTTTTTAGTTCTGCTGGCCCTCCTTTCACTATATATATATATATATATAAAGTTTGGCTGGGCCTTTTCCATCCTATATAATTTTACATCATCAAATTTGCAACTATAAACTTATATTATATAATCATCAAAAAGTTATAGATCAAAAAATAAATTTTAAGTTAAAAAGTTTGTTGCGCTAACGCAAACCACTTCTTTGAAAATCTAGTCCTTGTATTACAAAATACTACAAAGAACATATTTGTAGATCATTGTAGAAATAGAGGGATGTCAAGATAAACAACGAAACCAAAACCCCTCCTCAAAATGAGACATCTCACCCTTTGCTAATTTTCTATTACAAAAATAAAAGTGCAAGCTATTAAATTAAATGAAAAAAAGTTGAGGTCATTCAACCCAAAATTGTTGCAAATAATCAAAAAAAGAGCTGGTGTGCAAAGCATTTTCAATCATTAATTGGAAAAACAATTTTTGGGATAAAAACTCAATCGTCAATGTTGGAGCATGTTATTATTTGAGTTTCAACAACTCGATTAGCAAGATATGTTATGATAAATCCTATCCCATTATATAAGTCAGTCATTGGGCTAAGATTTCTAAGCAACATAATTGGCGCTCTCAATTTCAAAGCAAGAACGTGCAAAGGGACACCATTAAACTCAAGTTGATTTATAAACTCAATTGGATATAATAAGTTTATGTTGTTCTCATCACTTCAAAATGTCTCAATAGAATCGATGTTAAATAAATGAGTTGACGATCAAGTATAATACCAAGTATGATATCATTAATTTCAGTAACAATGATGATTTTAGATTGATTATTACTCTCTATGTGTAATACCAAGTATGAAATGTGGATATTCTTGTTGCTTTCTCAATTTCTGGATGGGATTCCAGGTTGGCAAAGCTCGCAAGAAATACAACGTCCCTTATCCAACCCTTTCTGCTATCGAATCAGAAAACAAAAATGCCAAGCCCTTCAACTGTGTTCAGTTCCTCTTGCCCTTCCTTTTTTTGTTTTCGTGTTTCTGTTTCCTGAAATCTGGGTTTTACCTGTTTTTCTTCTCTTTTTTTTGGTGCAGAGAGGGCATCAGAATTCCCTGGAACTAGTTCCAGTGTTCTGTTTCGCTGATGCCATTCAAGATTCGCAGAAGTTATGAACTGATCAATCTCAGTCGTCCATGCAAGATTTGTGCGCAAAATCAGATGAGTTTTGTACCCATGTATCACATATAAAGTAATTTAAAAAAAATGATTTTTTTTTCAAATTTTAAATAAGAAAAAAACATTTTCAAAACATTAATAATTGAACTCTAAACTATCAAATTAGTCCCTCATGAAGGAAGAAAAACATATTTGTAGTCGGTGGTGGTAGACAGTTCAAATCCATCGGCACCACCAATCGTTTTCTGCATTTTAGATTTGCTATGTGCTTTGTAAAAGTGATGATGATAGAGGTTTTTATTGGTGTGTTGACCGTTCATAGGTTGACTTATAGTAATTCCTTAGTCGGTTGCGTGTTGGATTTATCTGATTAAATTGAAATTTGATTGTTAGAGAAAGAACCAAATTGAAAACTGAAAAGCATTTGATGGATAAGATGTTTCACAAGGCTACGATAGCTAGTAGTAGGGTTACGATTACTTTCATTATACTTTTTCATTAAAAATTTATATATTATTTTATTTTTAAAAAATTATTTTTGGTATCATTACACAAAAATAATATTAATTTAAAACAAAAAATTCAATAATGTTTTTTGAAATTTCCCGAATACCCCATTATTTATCAGGTTTAATCGAGTGAGGCTTAATTAATTTTCTAGACTTTATTTAAAATATTTTTCTAAGAAAAATGTTCAAAATCACTTCATTGTTTTGGGAAAATATTTAAAATGAAAAACAACTTGTTAGTGTTGAAAGTTAACTTCTCGAATTGCATGATAACCCTAATTTTGAATAAGATCTCTTACCTATGTCTCAATGTGCATGTCATTTTTTGTTGGCTGCATCGTGTTGTAAAATGTAAATCAATCCCCGCCTATCGTTTCAAAAGCATAATTCAGTTTCAACAAATTTTATGATTATTAATTTTAAAATTTATAAAATTAATTGAGATATGTACAAACAATCCAATACTCATTTTAATAATGATAATAATTTTATTTTAAAAAAAAAATCATAATTGCTGCCCGACCACAAAAAAACATGGCAGGTAGCCCAAAACTTGTTTCCTCTCGTAATTGAATGTTTGATTCGAATTTATATGGTCAATGTTTTCATTACTCGTTTGCCGGCCTTTTAGGACTCCATAAAACTGTTGTGGATCAAGCTTTGGCATCCCATAATCATGGGTGTTCATCGATTGAAACCCTAATTTCTGTTTCCTAGGGTTTGCCGAGAACCCTAGCTAGCTAGCTCTCTTATTGATACACTTCATTATTCTTTATCTTGACTCGAGAGCAAGGTACGTAGTTATCGTCTTCTCAAAAGTTTAAAAAATAAAAATAAAATTATTTTAATATATTTTTAAATGAAAAATATTTTATCCGAAATATAAAAAAGTGAACTTTAATTGAAAAATCCAAATTTAAGTTTATATTGTTGTCATCACTGTGATGTCTCTATAGAATCGGTGCTAAGATAAATGTATTGATGATCATGTCACTGTGTTATTGGAAACTATCTTTGTTTAATTGTGAATGGGCATTTGTCATCATTAAATGGAAAGACAATTCTTGTGATAAAAACTCGATCATCAATGTTGGAGCCTATTATTATTTGAGTTTTAACAACTCGATCAGCAAGCCGTGTGATGATAAGTTGTGTCGCATTACATAACCTAGTCATTGGGCTAAGATTTCTAAGCAACATAATTGGCGCTCCCAATTTCAAAGCAAGAACGTGCAAAAGGACACCATAAAACTCAAGTTGATCTATAAACTCAATCAGATACAATAAGTTTATGTTGCTGTCATCACTGTAAGATGTCTCTATAGAATCGATGTTAAATAAATGAGTTGACGATCAAGTGTAATACCAAGTATGATATCATTAATTTCAGTAACAATGATGATTTTAGATTGATTATTACTTTCTATGTGTAATACCAAGTATGAAATGTGGATATTCGCTGATGCCATTCAAGATTCGCATAAGTTATGAACTGATCAATCTCAGTCGTCTATGCAAGATTTGTGCGCAAAATCAGATGAGTTTTATACCCATGTATCACATATAAAGTAATTTAAAAAAATGATTTTTTTTTCAAATTTTAAATAAGAAAAAAACATTTTCAAAATATTAATAATTGAACTCTAAACTATCAAATTAGTCCCTCATGAAGGAAGAAATATCTGATAATACCATAAAAATAAAAAAAACATATTTGTAGTCGGTGGTGGTAGACAGTCCAAATCCATCGGCACCACCAATCGTTTTCTGCATTTTAGATTTGCTATGTGCTTTGTAAAAGTGATGATGATAGAGGTTTTTATTGGTGTGTTGACCGTTCATAGGTTGACTTATAGTAATTCCTTAGTCGGTTGCGTGTTGGATTTATCTGATTAAATTGAAATTTGATTGTTAGAGAAAGAACCAAATTGAAAATTGAAAATTGAAAAGCATTTGATGGATAAGATGTTTCACAAGGCTACGATAGCTAGTAGTAGGGTTACGATCACTTTCATAATACTTTTTCATTAAAAAATTATACATTATTTTATTTTAAAAAAATTATTTTTGATATCAATATATAAAAATAATATTAATTTTTTTAAAAAAAATCAATAATATTTTTTGAAATTTCCCGAATACCCCATTATTTATGAGGTTTAATCGAGCGAGGCTTAATTAATTTTCTAGACTTTATTTAAAATATTTTTCTTTATTTTTCTAAGAAAAATGTTCAAAATCACTTCATTGTTTTGGAAAAATATTTAAAATGAAAAACAACTTGTTAATGTTGAAAGTTAATTTCTCAAATCCCATGATAACCCTAATTTTGAATAAGATCTCTTACCTATGTCTCAATGTGCATGCCATTTTTTGCTGGTTGACATTGTGTTGTAAACCAATCACGGCCTATTGTTTCAAAAGCATAATTCAGATTTGCGGAGCCGTATGTTTGCTAATATGATAATTATTAAAAATTCATATAATTATTAATTTTAAAATATATAAAATTAATTGAGATATGTACAAATTAGTCCAATACTCACGATAATAATAATAATAATAATTTTAAAAAATCATAATTGCTGCCCGACCACAAAAAACATGGCAGGTAGCCCAAAACTTGTTTCCTCTCGAAAGTTTTGAATGCAAGACTCTCGTAATTGAATGTTTGATTCGAATTTATATGGTCGATGTTTTCATTACTCGTTTGCCGGCCTTTTAGGACTCCATAAAACTGTTGTGGATCAAGCTTTGGCATCCCATAATCATGGGTGTTCATCGATTGAAACCCTAATTTCTGTTTCCTAGGGTTTGCCGAGAACCCTAGCTAGCTAGCTCTCTTATTGATACACTTCATTATTCTTTATCTTGACTCGAGAGCAAGGTACGTAGTTATCGTCTTCTCAAAAGTTTAAAAAATAAAAATAAAATTATTTTAATATATTTTTAAATGAAAAATATTTTATCCAAAATATAAAAAAATGAACTTTAATTGAAAAATCCAAATTAAAGTTCAAATTAAGTGTTAAAAATAGCATTGGAGATTCAAGATTGGAAAGCAACTTCCATCATCATGATGCGTGGAGAAAACCTATATTGATTGCTGTAGCTACGAGGAATCACAATTATTGTAGGGCATCTTCTCTGGGTGCCTGTTGTTTTTCTGCTACTCTTTTAATCATCCATAATCGAGGTCATATAAAATGACATCATTATTTTTTTTAATAAAAAATTATAACATGTAAGAACCTGTAAACAACCTGTAAATTTTTTAATAAAAATTAGGTTAGGGATTATAAACCCAGCAAAAGGGAAGTAATGAGGAATCGAAGTGGTGAGGATAAGCTGGATATACAATTTATTTTAGGTACAATATATAATCTCTTATTCAATAACATATTTGAAAGACGAGTTAAGATTGATCACAAGTTCACAACTCTTTTTTTTTTTTTTTTACTATTTTTATACATAGTCGATCTCAAGATCCCTCGATCATGGAGTGTTTAGTGTTTTCAACAATGAGTCAAGCTTTATACAGAGTCTTTTAACTATGTTTTCGGACATGTTTGAGAATGTGTTTGAAGTTGTTTTTTAAAGTATTTTTCGTTCAAAAGAATATTAAAATGATATTTTTTAATTTTTTTTTTAACATCAGTATATTAAAATAATCTGAAACGAACATAAAAATATTTTAATTTAAAGTATTTTTTTTTTCTATATCGTTTTTCATGGCATTTTTTTTTGCAACGTGTTTTCAACCGATCACTACCTATTATTTTCAAAAAAGCATAATGGCTACCCTACCATAAATAACACCACCAAAAACTTGGCCGGTAGCCTGAAACTCCTCTTTTCCTTTCTTCTTCTTTCCCCCGAAAGGTTTGAACGTGAGACTCTTAAAATTTTCGAATTTTACATGGTCAATGTTTTAATTACTTCCTCCTTTTGCCGGCCTATTAGGGCTCATAGAACTGTTGTGGATCGAGCTTTAGCATCACATAATCATGGGTTTTAACAAGATTCCTCCATGGATGTCTTGGTACAAAAAGAAATTAGGGTTTATATAAACAGTCTTTCTGCACGTACTGTGAGCCGAATTTAAGCATCCAAGCAGCAATGATTGAAGTAAAGGGCAAGTTGTGCCCTAAAGCCTGAAATAAAACCACACCAGAGATTGCCATTGCCACATCTGTGCTCCCTCCTGTGCAAACACCAACAACTTCTTATTATTATCATGTAAATTTGAAAAGGAAAATCATTTAGTGCTGCATGCACCGTAAAAATAAGACGATTTTGTGTTCTTGACATTGAAATCCAATTCAATTGATTCACACACTCATCCTAATTGCTTAAAGATCCTGCATGATACTAAAGTTTTTAACATGTAATAATTCTTAATATGTGTGTATAAACAGCATAATAATATTTCTCCATCGGGTTTGTGATTATCTTGTATGTATAATAATCAAAGCTATTAAAAACCACTCATTTTATATGTTGTGAAAGCTAACTATGATTAATTCAGGTTATTTTCTTAAAAATATGTTGTCCTAAGATTATTTTTCTTATAAAAAACATAATTTTGGAAAAAACCAGGTTATTTTTTTATCAGAATAGCTAGATTGCATATCAACTAGCTATATCGATCGTGTTTAAGTATTTAACTTCTATTTGAAGAGTTAGATAACGATTATTTTTTAAAATATTTTTAACTCGAAATATGTTTTTCTACATTAATACATTAAAATAATATGAAAATATATAAATATAATATATGTTTTAAAATATTTTTGATGATAAAAAACAAGCAAGCTCTTGATGCGAGCGAGGTTAGAGATAGGCAGGTCATTAGTTGTGGCTTTTATGACTTCATTGTGGAGGGAAAAGGAGGTGTAAAATAGCTCTGGTTAGTTATGGTAACAAATTATATTTCCCAGCCAACAGTAGTGCTTTGAATTCCAATTATTTTTGTCAGAAATTGCATTAAAATATCATATCGGCTTAGACATGGAATGGTATTGGTATGCGTGCTGGACTTTCTAGCAAGATTTCCATGGTGGAAAACCAGTCAGCATTCAAGTATTCTGGCTCCGGCGCTGCAAAAAGTTCTGACTACCAGAGAGGGGCGGGCTCGAAGACAAGGCTGGTTAAAACCAGATGGTCACGATTGTTTCATATGCATCACCAAACACAGCAAAAAACGTGATGTTGCCACAAATGCCACCCATGCCTAACATTTTTCTCGTCATCGTAAAAGGGTCGAGAAAGTAAAGATCATTGACCCAAAAACTAGTAGGAAAAATGAATTATTGCATGAGAGTTGGGTCCCTCTCCCCAACTCAACACCACTCTCTGTAGATCATTCCCATGGGTTGAATCATTTAATATTTAATGTATTTTGAAAAAAAACTGAAAAGAAAATTTTCCCCTTTTTTTTTAACATAGCCTGTACCTTCTGACAAGGACCACTGAAGGATGGGGGCACATGCCTGCTGTCATTTCATTCACAAAAAAGGATCAATGGCTTAGATCTTCCCTGTACGGTCACATTAACGGTCAAGATCTAACTCACTCCCTCTTTCTCTTACAAGTATCTCCATCTTTCTCTCTCTACTGTCCTCAGGTCCAACTTTGTCGGGTCCTCTTATAAGGCGGATGACACTGACCTCACTCACTGCATTTTCTCCCCTTTTCTCCCTGTAAACAGTACTGTAAGTTAAATAGCTCGAGTGAAAGACTTGAGCTTTGAAGCCAAAGCCCACTTTGGTAAGGTCATTTTCATATTCCTGAAACTCAGGTGAAAGGGAAAGCTTCTTTCTTTTCTGGGGTTTTGATTTGTGTCATGAAGTTGCTGAAATACTATGAAAGTTTTGATCTTTTCTTCAAGAAAGTGAAGGAGAGGATCTAAATGGATTTGGGGTTGGTTTGATTCTCAACTTTGTTAACTTTGTCTTTTGGGGGGGTTTCTGGTTAGGGTTTTGGAGGGGAGGAAATGAGAGGAAGGAAAGGTGGGGTGGTGATAGTGAGAAGAGAAGCAGTGGGGTGTTTTTGTAGGATTGGAAGTTGATTATTATTATTAGTATGGCAGCTGTTAGTGAAGGTTTATATAGTAATTAATTAGTCGGACTATCTGTATTTAGCAGTATTAATTACTATATTTTGTTATAGATAAGTGTATTTATTTATTAAAATTTTAAAAAAGGCGTGATATGAAGCTTTCAGCATCAGGGTTGGGTGGTCAGCAAGCGGGTCAAGAAGGTATTTATCTCATTAACCTTCATTTTACTTCATATAATTACTATTTGTGTAATTTCAGGTTCTAGTCTGGTGTCTTTGAGTTTTAAATGTCTTCACATTTATCCTTGAAAATTTATGATTGAATTTAAAGGGATCGCTTTGCTTACTATATTGTGTGTGTAATCGTTATGATTGTTGTGATGACAGGGGAGAAGAAATGTTTGAATTCAGAGTTGTGGCATGCTTGTGCTGGACCACTGGTGTCCCTACCAACTGTGGGGAGCAGAGTGGTCTATATCCCTCAGGGTCATAGTGAGCAGGTGTTCTTCTTTTTCTCGTTGTCCATCTTTATTATGATTCTGAATTCTAGTTCCAAAAGTAATGCTTTTCTGTTTGTTGTTTGCTATATACGCACAATGTGGGGGGGATTGAAAAAGAATGAACTTTTTGTAGGTAGCTGCAACTACTAACAAAGAAGTTGATGCACACATACCGAATTATCCCAGCTTGCCGGCCCAGTTGATATGCCAGCTCCACAATGTCACTATGCATGTGGGTTCTATTTGCTTAATTTAATCAATAAAAGTTCCATCATTTCCCCTACCTCAAAGAGCCTTTTGTATATTCTAAATATTCAGTAATGATTATGCAACGGCCATCTGAAATGCTAAGCAATAAGTGTGTTCAAAATTTCAGGCAGATGTTGAAACAGACGAAGTTTATGCCCAGATGACGTTACAGCCTTTGACACCGGTAATAACTGATGAAAATTCAATCTCAAGTTCATTTGTTTATTAAATTGCTTTTTAGTATAAGAATATTTGTTGGTTGTGTATATTTAGTTATTCCCTAATCACCTTTTGCTATCATTGAACATATAGCAAGAGCAAAAGGAGACTTTTCTTCCCATGGACTTGGGAATGCCAAGCAAACAGCCCACAAATTATTTTTGCAAGACATTGACTGCAAGTGATACTAGCACACATGGAGGATTCTCTGTTCCTCGTCGTTCTGCTGAGAAAGTCTTTCCTCCACTGGTAATCTCTTGAAGTGGCTATTTTTGCCTCAAATATTTAGGAAATGCTAACGATTTTTCTTTTATTGTGTCTATTTCTTTGTCATGTAGGATTTCACCCAGCAGCCTCCAGCTCAGGAACTTATCGCTAGGGATCTTCATGACGTTGAATGGAAGTTTCGGCATATTTTCCGAGGTAAGTAATGGAATTATTGTCCATTAATTGGACAAGTTTCTTATTGAATTAGGATGTATTTAAGGTTGAATATCAGGATAATGATGCTCTATGGTAATTACGTGGTGCCTGTTGGGATTCTCAACAATGATGCCATTGCTTTAACCTGTAACCATGCTGGAGGAAAATAGGCTGCCTGCATTCTGCCATTACAATAACTGTGTAATGGCAGCGAGTGTCATAATTATAATAGCTTTGTTGAATGGCTGTGTCTTACACTGCATTTTGATGCCATGGACTCTGAAATGATCAATTTTAGTTATAATTCTTACTCATAATTCTTATTTCTAATTCTTTTGTAATAATTTGTCCTACATTTGTGTTGTAATTTTACTGCACAAACAGGTTTTATATATATATAAACTATGGGTTATCAGGTAACTTGACCAAGAAGAAATTTGTGACTGTAGAAGTCAAATCCCTTCATTGAAAGGGAACTTTATAATCAATTGCATTGCAATTACTTTTTTTGAAGAGTAACTCTGCAATTAGGGACCAAGTATGTGGTGGTTAAAACTGATTACCATGTTTTGAAACTAATCAAAAGCAAGTGAATACTCAGTGGCATTTCTTAAAAGCTTACATGGTAATGAAACAATTCCAATTCCAGTTGTGTTTGCAGTACGTGTTAGGTGTAACCCTTATTAAGTAAAAATGTATGAAATGAGCTGTCAGAATTACAGCCATGTACCAGCCACTTGTCAACTATAAGAGTCGGTTTATCATGCCTATAATATGGCTCTTCTATCATTTTTTATGCATCAATGAAGTTACTTTTGCACTCCTGCTTGCGTGTCTGTGTATGTTATGCTCTACTTTTCAATGGTGTAGCACACACCCTAAGCTTCAATGAACCCAGTGCCCAGATGCTGAACTTCTTCTCCTAACACCAGCCATCTTTACCACCTGCCTTCATGCAAAACAAGACAGAAATTACTTAAACATATGTCTGTGTCTGCAGGACAAGTCAAATGCATCATCATTTGTTTCGATGACTCATTGAATCAATTTATCACCATCTGGCTTCAAAAGACACTGGCCACCAGAATAGTTTGGGCAACTGAACTATATAGGACATTGAAAACTGTTCTCCTTGTACATTATGTATCATGCTTATAAAAGAAACATGGAAAATCTATAGTTATATCTGAATACCTACTAAATAAGTCACTGCAGAAAAAAAGTGAATGAATATGCTGGAAAAATACTTGGTTTATTGCAATCATAAAATATGGGAGACTGGACTTTATTCTTCATGACCAGTAGACTGTTTGTGTGGATTATAAACCCAGCACAAGGGAAGTAATTATTATGTGGAATGGAAGTGGTGAGGATAAGCTGGATATACCAATCCATTCTCCAGAAGCCTACCAGTGTTAATGGGACCAAGTACGTGCTTGGTTGTGTAGTGGCTTATAAGCCACTATTGATATGGTGTAAAGTACCTATAATTGGACCAAAGCATTCATCCAAGTGATACTTTGCTCCAATTGGTGGTGTATTGTTTTTGTAGGTGTGGTGGCATGAATGCCACCACAACACCAAGCCACATCAGAGTAGTTATAATAATGCTAAGAAGACCACACTTCCCTGTCGTTAGCATTTGCTCTTGCATTGCCTTTGTATGAAAACTGCCAATGAGTTAATGTTGTGGTGCATAATGGGATGTTATTCTATCATGTCACTGCTGATTTTTGTGCTGGCTTACATTTTTTTTCCCTTCCTCATCTTGCAGGACAGCCCAAACGGCATCTACTCACAACAGGTTGGAGCGTGTTTGTAAGTGCCAAAAGACTTGTTGCTGGAGATTCTGTTCTTTTTATCTGGTACGCAATCATCTTACTTCCTTGCCAAAAATTCTCAGTTAATACAGCTAAGCTTGTTGCTTCCTTCTTTAAGGAATGAGAAAAACCAGCTTCTTTTGGGAATTCGCCGTGCCACTCGACCACAAACTGTAATGCCATCATCGGTGTTATCTAGTGATAGCATGCACATTGGACTACTTGCTGCTGCTGCTCATGCTGCTGCAACTAATAGCTGCTTCACAGTGTTCTATAACCCAAGGTGGTAAACATTTTTGTAAGCTCTTTGCTATTCATGCTTTAGTTTTTCATCTGACATGTATTTTTTTTGCAGGGCTAGTCCATCTGAGTTTGTTATACCTCTATCCAAATATGTTAAAGCAGTTTTTCACATACGTGTTTCAGTTGGAATGCGCTTTCGGATGCTTTTTGAGACTGAAGAATCAAGTGTCCGCAGGTATTATTGCAGTTGATTATTTATATTCTACCGCTTTGGTCTTTCAACTCACATAATTGTTTGTATTCTTGGAAGTCTCTCATGATTGATGTATTCTTCAGCAATGCATGGCATTAAGTTACATAGTGTCATGTTCTATGCTTGTCAATTTGTTAATTAGCTGCAGATGAACTTAGAGGTGCATTCTTGTGTCATGATGCTGAGGGTTAGATGGCATGCATGAGTATCATCCTTTTGAGGACTCAACATGTATTTTAAGGTACGACAGCCACAAATATAAGAATATCAATGTTAGTTAACTGCTTGCTTGGTTGGCACTGTAGGAAATGCAAATTCATCAAAAAATTATGGGCCTTGTGTGTGATTTGGGCTGATGAGTAAGTTATTGGTTCTGATAGCAGGCCACTGAAAGCTGTCATAATGCATGCCATGTATCCCTCAACATAATGATGATGCCAAGGAGCTGCTGCCTCTACATCACTCATTTTATTTTGTCAAACTGCCATGTACGTGTGTGCAGCTATGTTTATGTGGAAGGCTTGTCTTGTCCAGGTACATGGGAACAATAACTGGCATAAGTGATCTAGATCCTGTTCGCTGGCCTAATTCACATTGGCGATCTGTCAAGGTAATTGATTTAATGTGTAGACTCCGGATCCATAATACCAGGCCTGTTTGTACCGTTACATCTCATGCTATGTTATGTAGTCACTCAATGCATCACTTCATTTTCAGTTGGACAGGTATTGGACTTCTCTTTTGTGTGTTTGCACACACACAGTGCTGTAAGAGAGAGCCCATTTATCCATCTTTATTTTTCTTTTGAGCTGAGTTTAAATATCTAATTCTTTCATGTTCTCATGTAGTTGGCGCTCCACACACATTGCAATGTTGTTTATTTTCCCATTATGTATTTAGCTTGTGCCTTACATTAGAGTGAAAACTTCACGTGGTCGCCACATGTGGTGCATGCTGACACCTTCCAAATAAAATAGGTTGTCTTTTATGGTTTAAAATAGTTTTTAATACTGACCAGTCCTGTTGGAAGTCCTGAGGTAGACCATTTTTATACATATGTAACCATCATAATTAACTGTGATTTTCTTAAATAAAAAAAACAAAAAAAACACAAGCTTACTTTGAGCAAGACTACATCCAACTGTCAAAAGTTTTCTGGTAAGAACTCCCCTCTCCTTCATGTGTATATGTATATGTGCACTTGTATGCATACAATGTGCTTCTTTGATGGTCGAGGTATTCTACTTTGCCTACCAGATAGCTTAAGGCAAGGCTTCTGGCTGTTTTACCTTAAATATTTGAAACACGTTTTTATTTATTATTTGTATTCTTCCAACTTTGTCCTCAACCCTTTCATGTAGGTGGGCTGGGATGAGTCAACAGCAGGTGAGAGGCAGCCAAGGGTATCTTTGTGGGAGATTGAGCCTTTAACCACTTTCCCCATGTATCCATCATTATTTCCCCTTCGGCTGAAACGACCTTGGCATCCTGGGTCCTCATCTTTTCTTGGTACATTCTCTTTATTAAAGGAACTGTTTGATGCCTTTCCTTAATAAAGTCAGTAGGATTTTAGTTTATATCAAGGACCTGAACTTAAAACAAAGTCTTCTATTGAGGGATGTGAATTGATAATTGAATAACAGGGGAAGAAGATTGACTTTTCTCGTAGATTAGAGAATATTTGGAAAAGCTTTAGATGCAAGGGGAAAAATGAATAGCATACTTTCCCTGTGATGACCTCTCTCATCTCTCTGTGTGTTTGTCTCTCCCCCCTCCCCCTATCTCTTTTCAATCACGTGCGCGCATGTGTGCGATAACCTCTTCATTTTCAGATAGCAGAGACGAAGCAAGTAATGGATTAATATGGCTAAAGGATGGAAGTGGAGAACAAGGTCTTCCATCTCTGAATTTTCAAGCTAATATGCTCCCCTGGATGCAGCAGAGGCTAGATCCAACAATGCTGGGAAATGATCATACTCAGCGGTACCAGGCCATCTTGGCAGCTGGTATGCAAAACCTGGGAGGTGGAGATCCCTTGAGGCAGCAATTTATGCAGCTTCAGCAGCCTTTTCAATACCTCCAACAGTCTAGCAGCCCCAATCCACTGTTGCAACTGCAGCAGCAACATCAAGCAATACAACAATCCATCTCTCATAATATTCTGCAACCACAAAACCAAATTTCAACAGACAGCTTGCCCCGTCACCTCCTACAGCAGCAACTCAACAATCAGCCAAATGATCAGCCTCAACAACACCAGCATGCCTATCATGATGGACTACACATTCAAACTGATCAACTCCAGAGACAACAGTCAAATTTGCCTTCACCATCATTTTCAAAAACAGAATACATGGACTCAAGCCCAAAGTTCACAGTATCTACTACAATGCAAAACATGCTAGGTTCTCTGTGTACTGAAGGGAGCGGTAATCTTTTGGACTTCACCAGAGCCAGTCAGTCCACACTAACTGAGCAGTTACCCCAACAGTCCTGGGTCCCAAAGTATGCACATCAAGATGTCAATGCTTTTTCTAATTCTTTGTCTCACCCAAGAACATACCCTGAGAAAGATCCTTCAATGGAAGCAGAAAACTGTAATTCTGATGCCCAGAATCCTACTCTCTTTGGACTCCTACTACCTACCACGGTGCCCAGATACCCTACTTCAACAGCTGATACTGATGTCTCCTCAATGCCATTAGGGGATTCTGGGTTCCAGAATTCTCTGTATGGTTGTGGGCAAGACTCTTCAGAGTTATTGCCAAATGCAGGACAAATGGACCCACCAACCCCAAGCCGAACATTTGTCAAGGTACATGCCACCAGTAATTTGCTTTTGTCTTATTGCTGCTCCTGGTTGTTCAGATGAATGAGTAATTTAGCCTTATTTTTGTTTTAGGTCTACAAATCAGGGTCGGTTGGGCGCTCATTGGACATATCCCGGTTCAGCAGCTATCATGAGCTGCGAGAAGAACTGGCTCAGATGTTTGGAATTGAGGGGAAATTGGAAAACCCTCATAGATCAGGCTGGCAGCTTGTATTTGTCGACAGGGAGAATGATGTGCTTCTCCTTGGAGATGATCCCTGGGAGTAAGTATACTCAAGTTTCCTTTTCCAGCTTCTTTGAGTACTATCATATTTCTGCCAGCTTTCAGCCTGATACTTTTTTTTGGTTGTCCCCATCTGCAGGTTATTTGTGAACAATGTTTGGTATATAAAGATACTTTCTCCGGAGGACATTTTAAAAATGGGAGAGCAGGGTGTAGAATCCTCTGGCACAAATGCCATGCAAAGGATGAGTGGTGGCATGGCTTAAGAACTGGCCACCAGCTTGCCGAAACCTAGTGATTTAAAACCATATGGCAAGAGATCCCATCTCCTCCAACGTGTGCACCTCTCCCTGTTTCTTTGTATGTCTCTCATGTTATTATTTATTAATCCTACATATTTTTGCTTAGACTAACTACTTATTCTGAAGATATGACTTCTGTCAAGTATTAGATACTTGTAAGTTCATTAGTGAGCCTTAAGAATTAGAATATGGCAGAATGGTTCTAGGTATGTAAACTTGTACGGGCAATCATGCCATTCATGTTATTAAAATATCATACTGTTTTTGCTGTTTTATGGGTTATTATTTAGTCTAGCGTGACAAACTGCATACCAGTGTGTTGTGAAAATGCAAAGATACATCATTCCTTAGTTACTGACCTGATTATTTGGAACATGTTTGAAGGAAATTGTTTTGAGAAATATTTTCAAAGTAGTTCCCGGTAGATTCATCGGTTCACTGATGTTTCATGAATTGGTAATGCCACAGCTGATACCATCTTTTAACCGATTACTGGAACTTTGAGCCATATAGTTGACTGATAGTCATGATCTGTTCCTTAAATGAGTTTTTCTCCTTTAACAAGATTCCTATAAGATTTTTGGTTATTTGGATTGGTCATTTCTGATATCCATCCATGGAAAACAGGCAAGATAATTTTCCATAAACTATCTCAGGCAAGAATAAATGGATTGAATCATTCGAATCTGCATCAATGAACAAGATGGTAATTTGGTTCATATCGATTGTTCTTTGTCCTGGTAGCTATCTAACTCCTCTTCCCCAAAACAGAAAAGATCCCTTCATATGTGAGGAATTTACCTGTGACTTCTTGTGAAGTTACTTATGACTACCATATATTATATGTATAAAAAATCCATTAAATGCATATGATGGAAACTTGTTCAATACTATCTCACGTCTAAGTATTTAACAGTCGGAAGATTCAAGATATCTTCAAAAATGTTTTTGAAAATTTTTAAATTTTTTTACATTTATTTTTTATTTTAAATTAAATATTTTTGATATTTTTAGATTATTTTTATATGTTTTGGAAAAAAAAATTCCTGTGCAACTTCAGAATTAAGATATTTGTTTTCTTGTAATCTTAGGACTAGAAGCTTCAGATCAACCATGTTAATAAAAAAATAAAAAAAAATAAGAAAGGACCACGCAACATGATCAGTGTATAACCACAAAATTGAGTGCATAACGATGGAATTACAAGAATGGAATATGAATTACACCACATATGCTATAGGTTTTTATGGAAACATTTCGTGAACGTATAGCATCTTTTTTTTCCCGAGATTATAATCACAAGGAAACAATACTTTGGTCAAATCACCCTTGAAACTAAAGATATCACATATGGGCACCCTGTAAATTTGGAAAACAGGGGCACGCACAGCTTGGACCAAATTAAAATTTCTTGGCAAGATCTTAGACATCAGCACCATCTGGTTTCATAACATTTGTTTTCCTGCCTGTCACAAGCTGTTTATGAAACAATACAAAGCTGTAAAAAGACCATAAAAGAGAAGGGAAGGGGGAAACGCTTGGGTAAGAGCTGGGATATGTAGAAGCCTGGGTAGCTGGTCCAGTACAAAAAAACAAAACAAAAAAGATTACTTAAAGCCCGACTACTTCTGATCCTCTTCAGCAGCAGCTTCAAAGGTCTCACCGGCCACAAGATCTGGGACATCATCATCATCATCTTGTGCAGCACCTGCCTCACCGGCTGGCATCTCCTTCTGAAACTGTTCTGCTAACTTCCTAAGGTTGTCCAAGTTATCTGGCCCTGAAAATTGCACACAAAAATATCAATGACACATCTCGTAAACTAGAGAATTGATCGCAGGCATAGGCAGAGCATTTCAGAAGATCTAAAGTTAAATTACAGGCACAACTAGGGAAAATGCCTTCATTTGATTGGATAGATTTGTAGAAGAGTAATCAGATAACAAGCTACACCACATAACAAGTGAAAGAAAAACACAGGAATCAGCACACACCACTAAATATGTGTGCTTATGTGCCCTTGTCAGCAAATAGACTTGTCTGTTTTTTTAACTGCCATTGACCAAATTTTCAGAAGATTGCAGATTAGAACGTTAGGACATTATTATATTACATGCCCATGGATATTTAGCAGAGTGAAAATTGAAATTAATGGACAAGAAAGCATGAGATGGTTTATCATCACTAAAAATAAACACAAGTAATATATCCTTTCCAGAGGTTTATCAATTGTAAGCATGAAGTGCTTTCAAGAAATGCATTAATCTAGCATGGGTTAAACAGTGCTGGCTTTAAGAAAACAGGCTGATGACTTGGACTCAGATGACTCATTTTGAACATCAAAGGCCTCACATGTCTAAACTCTACTTTTATACTCGAGGCTTTGACAGCTCTATCAATCATCTCATAGCGTGTCAAATTGAAAACTTCACCTTCAGGGAGATTTTCATAGCAATTTAAGTTCAAGGTATTTTAAAGAAAGCTTGAGAGGGGAATCTGAAAGGTTTTTATAACAATTCAAGCATAAGAGAGGTTTTTTTTTGCTTTTGGTACAATCAATCCAAACGCTTGACACCAGCAAGCAAGCAAGAACAGTTTGGAAAAAAACCAGATTAAAACAATGCAAGCAAAAATGAAAAGCAATTTGAGTTATTAGTCCAAATGTTTTGCACATTTAAATAAGAAAACAAAAAAAATGTACTGGAGCAGAAATGAACTAGTGCAATGTTTGAAGCTAAAGATCCTGATGCTTGAAAAAGCTACGTACACAGAGATCCAGTACAGGAAGTAAACACAATTGCTTTGCAAGCAAAACTAAAATCTCATACTTAAACACGAGTATTATGCACTACAAACTTCTTGATTCTCACTTTTTAAATATAAAAGCAAGAGTATGGTATGACATGAGAAATGGAGACTACATGAAAAAACCACATACCAAGTTGGTTAATGATCCCTGGAAGAATATCTTGCAGTTCTGCAGCCACAAGAAATTTAATACATGTTAGTTCTTGTCCATCCCACTAACTCGCTCACGCATTTATAAAAACTTTAAATTAAACTTTGGCAAAAGACAGTAGCAAAGTCAGGTCACGATTAGACACCTTCATATCAACAATATCAAAAGAAACAATGACTTGTCGTTTGACTAAAACCAATGTCAAACTCTTAGCAGAACACCAGTACAAATAAGCTAGTACAACTGTCACTCAACCAAAGCAAAGCATGAACTATTGCAAAACAGAAACCAACCCGGTTGAAATAATCAACAAACAAAAATAAATCCAAGTAAGGATAACATAAAAACTTACTTCTGGTTTGAGGAGTGCCAGAAATAACCCAAGTGTTAGCAGCAATAGAGGCTTGAACTTTAGGATTAACAAACTGAATAACCAAATCATCCTTAAAGATGTTCACTTCTTCAATAGCCGGAATTGTATTAACCCCAATTCTCTTCAAAGTACTTTGCAGCTTCTTGTCATCAGTTGTTGATGGTTTGTGCAATGCCTTCTTCTTTCTACACAAAAAAAAAAAAAAAAAAAAAAAAAAAAAGATAGAACACATTTTAAAAACCCCACAAAAGATAACACCTTTATGCATATAATGCTCCAATACTAACACAAACAAGCAAAATAAGAAAAACCCATTATTATTTTTTGAGAAATAATGAAGCCCCACATTCTAAAAACACACAAAAAAAAAATTAAATCTTTACGGAAACAAAAATCTAGTACCAAACCAAATCAACCAAAATACCTAAAAATTGAATGTTAGGAATTTTAAAGCAATATAGTACCTTCTCATGGTTCCCTTGCCACCAGTTCGAACAGAACCAGCCATCTTCATGAGCTTCTCTCTATCCATCTGTATATATTTCACTACAAAGTTAGTTTCTTTGAGAAAACCCTGAAAGCATTTTGCTATTAAACCCTAGTTTAAAATCGAAGAAATGAAAGAATTACAGAAAGAAGTAAAGTTGTTAAGAGCTTAGAAGTGAAGTATCAGCGAGTAGTACCTTGTGAGGTTAGATTTCTTGAAGAGATAAAAGAGAGGCAGCTGTGAGTAGAAGGGCTAAAAAGATGAAAGAACCGCAGGAGAAATGGGGGCTAGCTCGAGGGCAAGGGTTTCCTTACGCAATCCAATGTATAATTCCTGTATTACCCTTCTTCCTTTTCTATTTTAGCTAAATATTTTGTTTTTCAAAATACTAAACCCTCACTTTATACCCTCATTGTATAAAACGTTTATTTAATAGTGAGATTGAGTTTGCTATTTTTATTTAGAAACATAATAAAATAATAATTATTTTTAATATTAATAAATTCAAATAATTCAAAAATATTAGAAAGATAATTCAAAACAAAAATTAAAATAAAATAAATCGTAGTGAAACACATGCACAAAATCATTAAGATATTCTCACTTCTTCTTTTTTTTAATTCTTTGAAGGGGCTATTAACGCTCACGATGATTATTTGAGTTTGTAATTAAACTTGTTTTAAAAGTATTTTTTTATTTAAAAATATATAAAAAAATAATATTTTTTATTTTATTTTTTAAAATTATTTTTGAGTCGGCACATGAAAATGATCTAAAAATATCAAAAAATAAAAATTTGAAATAAAAATAAAAATAAAAAAAAATTCATTTTTTTTTAATATTTTTGAAATATAATGCTAAACAAATCTTAAATGTTCAATCGGTGAAGAATAATAAATTAGAAAACATTATAAATCCTAAATATCTAGTTGATGTAATGGCTGTTGGAAGTTGTAGATTATGACCATGTTTTTCATTTATTATATGCATTGAGTTTGTAAACACTCAATATCTTGTAATATATAGGAAACAACACTCCTAGAATGCTAAAATTGGAGGAAATAGTTTTTTTTTTTTTAAATTAATCCAATCAAACAACATGACAATAACTTCACATGATAATTATTCAAAGGTTAGCTGGAAAGAAAGGCCCTCTCAGATCAAGAAAAAATCTCCTTGATCTAAAAAATATTTGATTTTCCACCTTAAACAATATAATGTTTTTAAACATACCCCTTTTATTAGAATTCTATGGAGAAATTGAAGAAAAAACTCAGAGAGATCTTACCACCAAATTGTTTTCTCTCTCTCTACCAAATTAGGAAAATATATTAACTATGGAGAAGAAAGAGGAATTGAGATGATTTTATTTTTAATCCCTTTTATTTATTGTTAAATATTTTTATTTATTACTTTTATTTTTCAAAATTTAAAAGAGTATATTTCAAAAAAAATCCCAAAATTGGCATCCAAATAGCAACATTAGTGACATTCTAACGTATGGACTCCGTTACGAATTTGTTTTTTATAGGGACTATTTTAGGAAATAATAAAAAGTTTAGGGACCCCTAGCTCAGTAATTACCTCAAAGTCGAGTTTAACTGTCAAACTAAATAATCAAAGACAGTGCCATTAGCTTCACCATTTCTAAGCTACATGTGATATGTCAGCTTCCAAATATTTGAAAGCAAGCAAGAAAACCATTTCCCTCTTAGACCAAAAAGGTCTGACCATCTCACAGTTGAAGCAAATTCAATCCCATCTCACTGTCACAGCCACCCTTAAAGATCCATATGCAGCAGCAAAGATCATCTCTCTCTATGCACATTCCAATGCCAAAAGCTCTCTCTTTTATGCTGAAAGACTCTTTATTTGCCTTCAAAACAAGTCCACCTTCATTTGGAACACCATGATGCAAGCTTTTGTAGAAAAAAACCAGCCCATTACAGCCTTTTCTCTATATAAGCACATGTTAGAGAGTAATTACTTGCCTAATAACTTTACTTTCTCTTTTGTTATCAGGGCCTGTATTGATGTTTTTAATTTGCAAATGGGTTTATGTTTTCATGGCCAAATTGTTAAATTTGGATGGGAAAGTTATGATTTTGTGCAAAATGGATTGATTCATTTGTATGCACATTGTGGGTTTATGGACTTGGCTAGGAAAATGTTTGATATGAGTACAAAGAGGGATGTTTTTACTTGGACTTGTTTGATTAGTGGGTACTTAAAGTCCGGTCAAGTTTTGATTGCTAGGGAGCTGTTTGATAGAATGCCTGAAAAGAATCCGGTTTCGTGGGGTGCCATGATCGCAGGGCATGTGGAAATTGGGTTTTTTAAGGAGGCTCTAGAGGTTTTCTATGATATGCAGGTTTCTGGCTTTAGGCTTAATCATGCTAGCATTGTTGGTGCTCTTACGGCGTGTGCTTTCTTAGGGGCTTTGGATCAAGGAAGGTGGATACATGCTTATGTTAAGAGGCATCGTATCGCGTTGGATAGAATGCTCGGCACTGCGCTAATTGATATGTATGCGAAGTGTGGATGTATCGAGATGGCTTGTAGCGTGTTTGATGAGATGGATGATAGGGATGTCTATGCTTTTACTTGTTTAATTTCAGGTCTAGCTAATCATGATAAGAGCGAAGCTGCCATTGATTTGTTTGACAGGATGCAGGATGAGGGAGTTGTTCCTAATGAGGTCACATTCGTATGTGTCCTAAATGCTTGTAGCCGTATGGGTATGGTGGCTGAAGGGCTGAGAATATTCGAGAGCATGAGTAATAGATATGTCATTGACCCCCAAATCCAGCATTATAGCTGTCTGGTGGATCTTTTGGGGAGAGCTGGGAAGATAGAAGAAGCAAAGAAGGTGGTGAGAGAGATGCCACTGCAGCCAGATTCATATACCTTAGGTGCATTGCTAGATGCATGTAGAGTACATGGAGATGTCCAGTTGGGTGAAGAAATGGCTGATAGCTTGGCGCAGCGGTGTCTTGACCATGGTGGTGTACATGTTCTTCTTTCAAACATGTATGCCTCTGCTGACAAATGGGAGGATGTGTCAAAGATAAGGAAGAAGATGGAAGATAAAAACATAAGAAAGTTGCCAGGTTGTAGCTCAGTTGAAGTGAATGGTACTGTTTGTGAATTTGTCACTGGAGATAGGTCCTGTGCACTTGAGGAAGATATCAAGTTCTTGCTATTTGGAATTGACAAGAACTTAAAGTCTCTTTCTCTTGATGACGATGATGATCATGAGAGTGTAACAATGGAGCAAGTTTTCTCATAGCCAATAGCGGGTGCACAGCTAGCTGTATTGTGATTGTTATTGATGTGTAGGGGTATAGCAAGACTGGGTGTTATAAACCAAACTGTAGAGATAACTTTTTTAGTATTGATTTCTATAAGATAAATTAAACGTTTCTATTTATATTAGTGCTAAAATCTTATATAGAAAAGGATTTCTAATTAAAACTAATCTAATTACTAAAATTTATGTAGAGTTTCTAATTAGTACTAAATGAATTATCATAGAGTTTCTTGGAGCTGAATTATTGTAGAGTTGTATACAAGGACCTACGTGGTTCACAAAATATGAGAGGCGAGCTTTACGTTACCAAATAAAAATCTATCAGGGCTGCTGTTTTCCATAAGATTCCGGTGATGAACATTGCTTATAAGTGTGACTTCACTTGCAAAATCTGCTTTGACCCTGTTGGAATGGCCTAGAGCTAGTTTCTTTACTTCAACTACTTTCCCATTCTTCAAAGTACCCTGTTAAATTGACAGAGGATTTGTTAACAATGGAACAGTGAAAAGGAGGGTAGAGCTAATATGAGCGTTTTCCTTACAGGAAAAAAGCTTTTTTGTTAGATGTGATAACTATGTGTTACAGAATATTTTCCAGTTTCATCCATTTCACCTTGTATACATCACCAAAACCTCCTCCTCCTAGCTTATTTTCTTCTTTGAATTTTTTTGTTGCCAATTTCAAGTCCTTATAACCGTAATTGGTGGCGCCTCGCAACTCGGTTGCATCAAATATATTACCTGCAACAATACTAGGAGTCACTTTGCAATAGAACTTGAAAACTGAAGATTGTGGCCAGGCTGTTCACTTTACCTCTACGAGCTGCCTTCCGCTTCTTAGATAGTTTAAACCAAACAAACAATCCAGCAATAAGCAAAACAAGGGCTGCCCCTCCAGCTGCACCGCCGATAATCACGCCTATTTTGGAGCTTGGTGAACTTTCTGCAAGAAACACAGAATGTTTGATTAGCACACAAGACTGGACAGTAGCCAGTTTTTTGTTTCAGTATCATATGCCGGCTTCAGATGTCTGTCTGAACGTTTCCGGAGATGATCAAGATTGCACATCTGGTTCAATTCGCAAATGTCCATAGCATTTTTCTAAATCACAGAAAGCATAACTTAATAGGCTAAAAGACAAGAAAACAATGCAGACTTGGTGTGGGTAGAGAGGAAATCTCACTAGTTTTCAAGAAAGGCAAGAGATTGATAGTTTGGTTATCAGCAAAGAGGTGTTTGCCCGAGTATCTCATAAAACATCCTGAATCAACTGCCCTACCACCCGCGTATGGAGGACACTTCTGTATGTTTTTATAGATTGAAATCGCTGCTCTCATATCTCAACAAAGCATAGAACATAAAGTTTAGTAACATGTTAGCTAGTTGCCGGTTTTCCAGGGTGTCTCAACACCCTTGGCTTCTGACATGTTCGCAGAATTTTGAAGCAATAGAACCATAAACTAACAGGTTATTGATGAAAGAAAAAATTTCAGGAAAACTTCATCACAATTCATGCAAATTACGAGACCACATAAACAGTTAGATGCTGTTCACTGGCACAAGGGATTGATTGATAGTTTGGTGCCATTTTTTGTCAGAATTTGCAAGAATGTTTCAGCATAGGCAACAACCATATGAGCTTATAAGCAGGGTTTTTCACTGTGGGAAAATGGCTTTCTTCCTAGAAACCGTCCTACGATCATTTTCAACATCACGAAAGCGGAGAATTCTTCACATATGATTGGATGGTATAAAGTGTTAAACTTCAACAAAAATTCATTTACCAGGTCTTATCTTAATCTCCATGATCCAGGAAAATACCTGAGGAAACATCCATCATAGACAACACGAGCACCATTAGCCACAGAACAGTTGCGAATCTGCGTCGAAGCGGCAGAAAAACAAGCAATGCAATCAGCCGCAAACATATAATCTCTGCACTGAAACATGGCATAAACTGAGTCCGAACCACTCAAACTTTGCTCGGTTGCAAAGAGTCTGCTGCCGTTAATCAAGTCTGTCCTGACTAACCCGAATGTTATGTTCAGGTTGCTATTGAAACTCAACACGTTGCTAACTGTTAAGGAACCATTTCATCTAAAATCTTAAGCTGTTAGGTGAGGCTCTAGAATATGATTTATATTATTTTCTAACACACTCTCTCAAGTGAAAGCTCTTTGGGCTTGAAACTTGCACATAGATCCACACTACCTTGTGCTTGATTTTTATCAAATAGAATGAGGGTGGTGAGATTCGAACTCATGACCGTTGGGTCAACAAAGCTCTAATATCATGTTAATGAACCATCTCACCTAAGAGCTTAAGTTGTTAGGTGAGGTCGCAGAATATGATTTATATTATTCTCTAACACTAACATTATAATTGCTGCAACCTTGGCTTAGCATATTGATTCCTGGGTCTGTACTTCCACTTTCAGCATAAAACACCATGAAATTACTACCAACTGCATTTAACATGCAATTCCTAGCCTCCATCTTTGTGTTCATTAATTGAATTTGCCTCTCTACATTACAATAAGATTGTAGTTGTTTAAGATAAAGAAAGAAGAAACAAAGTATTGCTACAGTTAAGACAAATAGAAATTGAGAGCAATATATTTTGAAGCTAAAGACTCGAATATATATTAACGTCTGAAGCATTAGAATTTATAGATTGAATAATGACAACCCACTAAAATCATGATCCTAAGATTACAGCATGATCACAATCATGATTAACAAAAGAAATAACTAAAAACAAAGAAATGGGAACTGGTTTGAATGTTTCAAACCACTGACATTGTTTGCTACTCCAAATCAGCGGTCCTAAACACCTTTTTCTAACAAAGATACTTAAATATCAAATGACCGGAAACAATAGCCTCCTACACAGAATTTTCAGTGATATTTCTCAGTATCTATCCACTACTAATTAACATGTGGAAGCCTATGTGTTCAGGAATAAGAACTCCATGGGTGGATCAAGCAGCCTGCATGGTTTAGAACATTTTTGTCACCACGGCTGTTAGATTTGTAGCCTAGGCTGTCATAATTCTCTTAGGGTTTTTTTAGGGAAACTTGAAAAGTTGACTTGAAAACATCACCATCTAGCAAAGTAATTGTTGTGACATTCCATTTTTGTTCTTATTTTTATTTAAGGTTTGTGGTTTTCTCAGCCAAATTTTGTGTCAGAAGACTAAATTTTATCCTAAGCTGACATAAGACCAATCGTTAACAGCAGTTAACATATGGATGGTGAACTTCTCAAAGATTGTTGTCTGGATTTGTTCAAAAGTCAATTCTAATCGATTCTTTTTCTTGGAATCACAGTCTATGTTGTCATTTTTAGACACAATATTTTTTATGTCATACTCTAAAAGAGGAAAACGAGAAGTAAAATATATAGATCAATTTAGAGAAAATGATTCAAGAGTTTTTTTAAAGAAAATAAATATTTTTTTTCTATTATTATGTAAATGAAGCATGAATGGGAGTGGAATGGAGGCAATGGAGATGGGATGGGCACATGCCCCCATCTCAGTCAGTCTTTAAACTGATCCATTGTAAATGATATTTTAAAATTAATTAATATCAATATATGTCTAAATTCTCACGTTCGGATTTGAAAATTACAAGAAAAGAAAAGGAAAAAAAAAAAACCTGAATAGTTTATTGTGTTCCTCCTGCTTTGGCTTCTCATGGTGATCCCACCCCCTGCCCGCCAAGAAAAAAAAAATCAAGAGGTAGAACTTTGACCCCTCCGCCGCCCACGACACACATATTCTCCTGATATTCTAATCACAGTTGTCAATACCGTTCCGGTCGCCGTTCCGGTTTTGGAATATTCCGGCGTGCCATTTCGGTGTCGTACTATTTATATATAATTATATATATATATATATGAAAAAATAAAATATTAATTTAACAAGCATAATTAAAATTTAAATTCTTTTTTATTTAAAATATTTTGGTGTTTTTAAATTATTTTGATGTATAGATATCAAAAATAATTTTTAAAAAATAAAAAAATAGATTTTGAACGCGGAACGGCACGCCCGGAACGGAACCGAGGCGTTCTGGCCGGAATTTGGCCGGAGTTTCCGGAACAGACCGAAATTAAAACCGAGACGAAAACGACGCTATTTTGTCTCGGTTTTTTGAACGGAACGGAACGGAACGGAACGGAACGGAATTAACAACAATGGTTCTAATACCACCTTCCACCTCTGTTTTGTTAAACTAGTTGCCGATAGAGAATGTAACCTAACATTTTCTGGCGGCTTGTTGACCTTACAAGAACTCGTGTGTGGAAAATTCTTCATGTGCATCGTTGTTAGACAGTTGTGCATTATTGCAACCTTGCAATAATACATCGTTGTCAGACAGATGGTCATTCATGGTGGACATGGTATTTCTCTGTCTTCTTAAATTAACTTGACCTTCTTCAAGTCGTGAAAATTATTCAACTGGGAGGAAAATATTGGGAGCTAAAGAACCATTGCAAAGTAGCCAAAAAAGGGTTGCCAAATATTTTCTTTCTTTCTTTTTTTGGATTGGAGCAAGTTGAGAAATTCTCCGTCGACGAATTTACACAGACAGACACAAAATAAAATAGTTAAAAGTTACTTCATAATGAAATTATCACCTTTTCATTTGTCCCTGGGCGTGGTGTAATAGCAAAGAGCTTGAGATCTGCACAACAGGTTTCAAGTTTGAGTCAGTATGTATATCTCTTCTAAGAATTTGGGACAGCTGAAGTTTTACTCGCTCACCTGAACTACAAAATACGCTTTCCAAGAATTGTGGTTTCCTCGAATTCAAAAAAAAATTATCTTTATTGTTTATACATATAAATATAGAATTTTACTGTATTTGTTTAGGGAATGTAGTGAAATCTGAGTAGTTTTGCGTTTCCTGCCATTTGACTCTGGTTCATGCAATGGTATCAGCAAAAAAGCTGATATTATCACCATGGATTCGAGTTTAGAGATTAATGGAGATTGGGCAGTTCCCCATCCCCATTTATGATTCCTTAAGAAGAAGAAGAAGAAGAAGAAGAAGAAGAAGAAAAGTCCCCTCATTTCTACCTTGTAAAGATTAGTTATAGGCCTATTTAAGCTGTAAACCTCTTGAAAAAACATTTATATTAAACAAAATATTCAATAATAATTAAAATAAAAATTAGAGTTGCTGTTTCTGATATTCTTTTTCTGAGGATTTATGTCTTCTTTGTAATTTGCTTCACCTGCATATTTTCGATTGTATCATTAATTGAGTTTGTTCTTTTACTTGTTTTCTTTACTTCAGATCTCGGAAGCGATTCTAATAGAGATATCTATCTGGATTAAAATTAATGTTTTTTTTAATATTTTCCAATGATTTTGAAAAATTATTTCTGGAAGCTATATTGTAAAAGAAAAGTAGGAAGGAGAGTTTGCACACATCTACCAGCACCTGCAAGGGGTCTATCTTATTGCTGAACGCATAAACGGTCTCTGTCTTGCCACTCTATTGGTTGCAGGACATACCCTGACGTGTTCATTGTCAAAATTGTATTGAATATGAACTGAATCCTTTCTTCTTGAGTGCCCTGTCTATTAAATAGACAATAAACCTAACTACAAATTAGGGCTAAGTATAGAAGTATAAGTGTTCTACTAAAACACTACTACTTATAACTTATAATTACTTTCCTCATTAGTACATAATTAATTCCCATGACATTCATCACCATATATCAATTCGTTTACTCTTCATGTTATATTTTTAAATTAAAATCTCAAAATTCTTTGTAATAAAAAAAAACTGTGGATTTGAATGACTTGTCTGGCTTCAAATTGGAATAGAATCTAGTCTCCATGCACAAAGTTCGGATGAGAAACTACGAACCTTGAAAAAAATATGAAACAAGAACAAGATATTTAATATATCACGACAATTAGTGATGGGATGGGGATGTGTTCAATTCAATTAGTGGTGTTGAAGTCTACCTGTTTTTATATATTTTTTTTTATAATAAAAAAACTCTCAATAATTTCTTTTAGGACAGGCTGTTCATGAACACAAATCTGTTTGACTCGCTTTCACGTGGGGCCGGTTAGGCTTCCTCGTTTTAATTAATACTGGACAGATAATGAAAAAAATCACAGAAAATCCTGAGTAGGAGGCTATTATTTCCAGCCTAAACGATATTGATTTTGTCAGTTGATTAATGAACACAAAGATGGAGGCTAGGAATTGCATGTTTAATGCAGTAGCAGTAATTACATGGTGTTTTATGCTGAAAGTGGGAGTATCAGATCCAGGAATCAATATGCTAAGCCAAGGTTGCAGCACTTATAATGTTAGCAGCGTGTCGAATTTCAATAGCAACCTGAACATAACCTTCGGGTTAGTCAGGACAGACTTGATGAACAGCAGCAAACACTTTACAACCAAGCAAAGTTTGAGTGGTTCGGACTCAGTTTATGCCATGTTTCAGTGCAGAGATTATATGTCTGAAGCTGATTGCATTGCTTGTTTTTCTGCTGCTTCGGCGCAGATTCGCAACTGCTCTGTGGCTAATGGTGCTCGTGTTGTCTATGATGGATGCTTCCTCAGGTATTTTCCTGGATCCTGAAAATTAAGTTAGGTAAATAGTTTTTTGTTAAGGTTTTAACAGGTTATAGCGTTTAATCACGTTTAAGGAATTTCCCGTGTTCTTGAAATTGAAAACGATCTTAGGACAGTTTATAGTAAGAGGACATTTTCTGACAGAGAAACCCTACTTATGAGCTCACATGGTTTTTGCCTAACTTGAAAATTCTTGCAAAATTATGACCCCAAATGGTGTCAAACTATCAATCAGTCCCTTCTGTCAGTGGACAGCATCTAACTTTCTTGATGGTCGAATAGTTTGCCATGAATTGTCAGTTTCTCCTGGAAAGTTTTTCTCATCAATAACCTGCTGGTTTATGGTTCTATTGCTTCAAGATTCTGCAAGTAATTCAGGAACCAAGGGTGTTGAGACACCCTGGAAAACTGGCAACTAGTTAACCTGTTACTAAACTTTATGTTCTCTGCTCTGTTGAGGTATGAGAGGACCGATTTCTATGGGGAGACTACTCGGGATGCCAATCGCGAGTATTGCGGCAATCGAACTACATCAACACCAGATACTACTTTCAACACAACTGTGGCAGGACTATTAGGCGATCTTCAAGTGGCGACACCAAGGATAAATGGTTTCTTTGCTGCTAGCAAGAGGGAAGTGGCAGGTTCAAACCTATCGGTGTATGCCATCGCTCAATGTGTGCAAACTATTGATTCGGCCGGTTGCCAAGCTTGTATGGAAGTTGCCTATAAAAACGTACAGAAGTGTCCTCCAAACGCGGATGGTAGGGCACTTGATTCAGGATGTTTTATGAGATACTCGGACAAGCCCTTCTTTGCTGATAACCAAACTATCAATCTCCTGCCTTTCTTGAAAACTGGTGAGATTTCCTCTCTACCAACAAAGAGTCTCCATTTGCTTTCTTGTCTATTTCATGAGGTCTTTGAGCCAATTAAGTTATGTTTTCTGTGATTTAGAAAAAAGCTGTGGACATTTGCGAATTGAAGCAACTGCGACATCTTGATCATCTACGGATTTATGTTCATTTGAGCACATTTCGTGCAGATAGAAGTCTGAATCCAGCATATGATACTGAAACAAAAAATCAATGCTTTTGGCTGGCTATGTCCAGTCCTGTAAGCTAATCAAACATTCTGTGTTTTCTTGCAGAAAGTTCATCAAGCTCCAAAAAAGGGGCGATTATCGGGGGTGCAGCTGGAGGTGCAGCCCTTGTTTTGATTATTGTTGGATTGTTTGTTTGGTTTAAACTATCTAAGAAGCGGAAGGCAGCTCCTAGAGGTGAAGTGAATCGCGTGGCTACAATCTTCACTTTTCATGTTCTATTGCAGAGTGAAATTCTAACTCCTAATATTGTAGCAGGTAATATATTAGATGCAACCGAGTTGCGAGGCGCCACCATATACAGCTATAAGGACTTGAAATCGGCAACGAAAAATTTCAAAGAAGCAAACAAGCTAGGAGAAGGAGGTTTTGGTGATGTATACAAGGTGAAATAGAAGAGACTGCAAATATTCTGTAACATATAGTTATCACATCTACCATGACAGCTTTTTTCCTTGTGAAAATCGCTCATATTAGCTCTACCCTCTGCTTCACTGTTCCATTGTTAATAAATCCTTTATCAATTTGACAGGGTACTTTGAAGAATGGGAAAGTAGTTGCAGTAAAGAAACTAGCTCTAGGCCATTCCAACAGGGTCAAAGCAGATTTTGCAAGTGAAGTCACACTTATAAGCAATGTTCATCACCGGAATCTTATCCGTCTACTCGGCTGTTGTAACAAAGGACCAGAGCTACTTCTAGTCTATGAATACATGGCAAACAGCAGCCTTGATAGGTTCTTATTCGGTAACGTAACCTATGATGCCACTTCGTAATAGTTACAAATCTTTTTTAAGACTGAAATTTCACCTGAATCTTCACCTGGGAGCAGGTGAAAATCGAGGATCCCTCAGATGGAAGCAACGATTTGATATAATCCTCGGCACCGCTCAAGGGCTCGCCTATCTGCACGAGCAATTCCATGTGTGCATCATTCATCGAGATATAAAATCCAGCAATATTCTCCTGGATGACGATTTCCAACCCAAGATAGCTGATTTTGGGTTGGCAAGGCTTCTACCTGAAAATCAGAGCCACCTTAGCACCAAATTTGCCGGAACATTGTAAGTTACAGTAAACTGTTGAGCTTAAAAAGGTCCATGCAATTGTTTTGATATTCATGTCTGTGTATTCTCTATTTTTAAAGTACAGAAATTTGCTCTAAAATCATCCTGAATACAGATTTATTTTATATCTTCTTCTATGCTCTTCAAGGAAACATATTTCTATCTCTTTGGTATCTGTCCCTTATGTCTTGCAAAGTAAACTTTCATTCAGAAAGATGATTGCAGCTGCAGCACTATATAGAAGAAATTTAAGTCTCCTAGCAGCTTTCCACCACTTTTCTACTAGATTCTTGTTATATTTTCTTGCATGGTTGTCAACCATCTCACATGAAAAAATTGAAATAGCCACATTATTTTGAAATGATAAGATTCAAACTTGTGATCATCATTTGAATAACAAGATTTCGATATTATATTAAGAAAATATCTCACCTTTTAAGTTTTTAGATGAAATCCAAGATATGATCTTTATTATTCTCTAACATCATCGATGAAGCTATAGCATACATGATGGTGGATTTGAACATACCAATAATCCAAGCTAATGGAACCTGAATCAGTTAAGGTGTTTCACATGTAGTCATAACAGATTAGGTTTTCGTACTCCATTTTGTCAAGGAAAACAATTACTTATCAATCTGACATCAAATTTTGAATCAATGATGGTGGATGCAGGGGATATACAGCACCTGAGTATGCTCTCCATGGACAGTTATCGGAAAAAGTTGACACATACAGCTTTGGTATCGTTGTCCTTGAAATCGTAAGCGGCAAGAAGAGCAGTGAGATGATAGCCGATCCTGGTGCTGAATACCTCCTCAAAAAGGCGAGTCCCGGAAGGCTAGAACCCTAACTAAGACATTGTTTATTATGCTGTCATTTGAGTCTTGTCTCTCTGTTTGCATCGTGTTCAACAGGCATGGAAGCTATACGAGGATGGCAGGCACATTGAATTGGTGGATGAAACCTTGGATCCCAGTGAGTACGAAGCCGAGCATGCTAAGAAAATCATTGAGATTGCCTTAATGTGCACCCAGTCATCACCAACTTCAAGGCCAGCAATGTCCGAGGTAGTTGTTCTGTTCAAAAGTAGGGATTCAGGGGAGCACACGCAGCCAACTAGATCTCCATTTGTTGAATTTGTTGAAAGAGTCCCTGGAGACAAGTCAACTTCTACTGCTTCCTCTTCATCCAATGCCACTGCTTCTTTCTCTGTGCTGTCTGCACGCTGACCAGTTGATTCCTAAAATCTGGGGTGAAACTCGACGCTGGAACTTTTGGTTTCTTCAATTATTTTAGAATTTTCTTTGTAAAGAAATGGTTTTCCCTAGTTATTATCAGTACTAGGGTTTTCCACTTCATATAAATGTATGTATAAGATTGTAATAATGTTTTCGCCTATAAAAAAAACATGGATGAATAAAAAGTAAATATTTTAGATGTTTTTTAATAATCAATTTTCTCTTAATATTTGAGGATATTTTGACTTGTGATAAAATCTATTTCCTTCCTTATCTTTGAGTGGAGATATAAAATTTATATCTGGATCGGGTATGTAGAGTCTCTTGAGGCAGTATTTCTGTTGGTTTTTGTTTATTGATTTTGCAGAGGATGATTAGGGTTCATTGCTGATTTAGCAGGGGATAGCTACTGTTGAAGAGAGAAAACTCGATAATTGAGGAAGAAGAAGAATTAATTTCTTTTATTCAAATGTTCTTTAAATAGAGGTAGGGTTCTGATTTGAAAGACTTTGATTTGAAACAAAGTCTTTCAAATTCAAAAACTTAGCATAACAATTATTCAGATAACATCTAGAATTTTATTCCTAAAAATCAGGTTTTCAAAATTGAAATCTTCATTGAATCAGTGAGATCTTCTGCAGCTTGAAGGGCACACTTTCAACAATTTCTGAACTGGAGAATATGTCAGCTTCACTACTGTCTAGCATTCTATTTCCAGATACAATGATCAAATATCTGAAAAAGGTCCCACCCCATAGGTTCAGCTGCACAAACATCCTAAACTGTTATCTCAGAAGTATCTTTCCAACTGGTTGCGAATGATCATTTTATAAGTGCTAGAGAAAGGTGATTTGAATTTCTAGATTTTAGGACTCATTCGTACGTCTTTAATTCCATCTTGGCAAGATTTGAGACAATTATTTATGCAAGATGATTATAAAGAAAATGAAGCACAAGTGAATGAAACAAAACATTGCCCACAATACATCTCAACGAAGTAGTTTACTAGATTCAGTTTTCTTGTATTCTATCAGTAATTGATCCTATCAATTCCATTTCCATCTTAACATGAAAGCTACAAACCAATCAGCTTGCACAAACACATTAGCCAAATAAATCGTACACAGCAGCAATGTCAGCGGGAACCTAAAATTCATCAAGTTCCCCTCTACAAACCTAAAAACCAAGCCACATTCCATCAAAATCTAAACAGAAAACACACAATTAATGCGCCAAAGTCAACTGATATTATATAACAATAAAAGTCACAACCTTTCGGCAACAACAGGAACATAAACCTTAAAGACATCACAATCATCATCTGTTCTTCAATAACAATAATCCACGACAATAACATAATCATAGATAAAATTAAGCACTTGATAAACACCAAATTTACTACTTTCTTGATTACTATACACGCAGAGCCGAATCAAGAAATCACCATCCTCCCTCATACCGAACCGCCTTTAACTTGCTCTGCCTCAGGAATCTTGACATACCCAATTTTCTTCAAATCATCCTCCTCCTCATCACTAAACTCCCCATCAAAATAATCATCATAACGCGACTGCGATGGAGAAAACAAAGACCAAACCAGATACATTGTAGCTGCTGTAAGTGCGCCACAACCGACACCAAAAAGCAAAGCAACAACCACGCTAAGAATATCCTTAGTACGGTCACGCAACGAGCTCAAATCATAACTCCCAAATCCATCCCAAACCGACCCCACCTCGTCGCGGCGAGTGGTTCCTTGAAAA
The DNA here is from genome assembly GCA_964035475.1 of Salix caprea. Classification (NCBI taxonomy): domain Eukaryota; kingdom Viridiplantae; phylum Streptophyta; class Magnoliopsida; order Malpighiales; family Salicaceae; genus Salix; species Salix caprea. The sequence continues at coordinate 1,255,130 of OZ037748.1, read as the reverse complement.
CCCTTGTTGGTATTTTCATAATTGTTGCTAGGAACGAACGGGACGAATCTGCGCTTGATGAGTGCCACGGAGGAGGCGGGGATTGAGTCTTCATGGATCTCGGTTACGATTACGAACCCAGAAGATGGGTTGTTAGGGTTAGGGTTAAGGGGTTTCAAGGAGAAAGAATAAGAGGAGATGAAAAGGGTCTTGCAGGGTCTTGCTGAGGAAGAGAAGGAGAGGAAGCCAAGGAGGATTGACAGGGAAAGAAGGAGTCTTGACGGTGCCATGGAGGAGAAGGAAGCGAGAGAGAGATAATCTAGAAGAGGAGTTGATTGATTTTTTATGCTCCTGTTGGGAAGAAAAGAATGTGTAGAGAGAGGTAGGCAAGGAGGTTATTTATTATATGAAAGAGAAAAAGGGTTTTTTAATAAATCAATTATCCTTTCTTTTTTTAATTTTAATAAATCATAATGCTAATAAGTGCTATTAATTTTAACCTACCTAAACAAGTCCACCTCGAAAATGGTTTGGGTTTTTAAAAACAAATAGGTGATGGCTAAGAGGTTAAATTCAAGTGACTCAATCATCAAAATTTAATTTAATTTAAAAAAACAATTAAAATAAAATAACTTTATTTATATATATATATATATATATATATATAGATCAATTTAGTTTAACTCTTTTAATTCATAACTCGAATCTTTAACCAAGTTATGGGTTGAGATGGATTTAATAGCTTGAAAAAATTCTCTATAGTAATTAAATTCAGTCATAATATTTTATTTGAATTCAATTTATAGAATTCAAAACTTGTTGTAAGGAAATTTCACTTGCTACGTGAGTGGATATGTGATGTGATTTTAACTTTTTAAGTATCATAAGTTATTTGAATTGGGATTAAAAAAGATTATATTTTATAAATATTATTTGTCTTTTTAGAAAATATGGGTTTAATCATACTATATAAAATCAGTTTTAGAATTATATTTTATTATGGAATAAAAAAGAATAATATTAAGCATAATCGTTTAGATATTATCTATATTATATATATGAATGAAGTTAATCGTATTTATCTTTTTTTTAAATAGAAAAAACAAAACAAAAGTGTATATGCTACCATGATCTATTAATAATTCAATTATTTTAATTTCAGGTGACAGTATTATCTATATAAGATTTTAATTGATATAAAAAAAATTGGTTAAAGTGATGAAAATAAAAATATAGAATAATTATATATTCTCGGATGATATTTAAATATTTTTTTTATTATTTTAAAATAAAAGGTATAGAAAAATATATTTTTTATGTTTTATTGTTTTACTTTTCTATCTTAAAGTAATAAGTGAATGCTAAATAATTATTACATTTTATCATTTCTTATGGAAAAATAACTCTTCTTTCAAAAGAATTTTTTTTTATTAATGGGTTAGTAGCAAAGGTCATATGGAAATTAAAAAACAAATCCTATGGAAAACGTTTTTGAATGTTTTGAACATTAATTTCTGATAAGAAAGTAAGGAAAATAATTATTTCAATTAAAAAAACAAAATACCAATAGAAACGGAACTTGCGTTGTAAATTAGCACACCTTAGAGCAACTGCAGCGGGAGTGCTAAATAAGAAGGCATAAATAAAATGTTATATTTTTAGCATTTTTGTATTACTGTATACGCTCCAGCGGGAGAGCTATACACGCAGCTATTTTTAGCTGGTCCTCAATATGTTGCTATATATAAGATAAAAGAATCAAATGGTTTCAATTGATTAATTGTGAATACATCAATTACAGAATTTATAGACTTTACAAGAGATACAATTATAGTAACACTAAATCTCCTTCCTGATTTATCTAATCTCCAAATATTCATCTTAATCTTCTCCCTTGTGATAGTCAAAGGTATTGATAGCTGTGAGGGATGATTTCCCGTGATTAGCATTATCTTCCTGACTTATCTCTGTTGGTGTTGATCTGCAAGATTTGGCTTGATTTCCTGCAATCAATCCTTGGCTGATATTTTCCTCAACACTATATATGGCTGTATAGAGCAGAGAAGGCAAAGTACAAAATATTTCCGTTGCAACCCATTTGCTCACCCGAAGCTGGAAGAGAAGCTTGAAACCGAAGAGAACAATCATTTTTTTTTCAAGGATTTGTTGATTAGTGAAGAAGAAGAAGAAGAAGAAGAACAGAAGGCGAACAAAAAGGTTAGTTTTTTTTCCTTTCTATCTATTAACCTGGGTTCTTGTTTTTTATTTGTTGGATTGGAACGACACTGTGTATGTTTTGGGGTTTTGATTTGGAATGTGATGCGGTGATTTGAGGTTTTTCTTATGGTTTTGACAAATGGGTTTTTGTTGTTTGTTGTGTATCTAAGGAAACATTGATCTGTATGTGGGTAATCATTTTTGGATTTGCTAAAATGGTGTTTGTTTGTGATCTGTATGTGGGTAATCACCAAATTTTATCTCTTTCTGTGTCATGAAAGTGTAGTGTATATTTAGGACTGGTACTTTGAGAATATCCTTTTGAAAAACAGAAGGCACCCTTGTTTGCACGCAGAAAAGGGTTTAGAAGAAGAAGATAAATAGTCTATTGTGAAGTTAGTAACAGGTTTCATTTTCTTTTTTCTCTTTCTGGGTTGTTTTGAATGTACTGCGCGTGGTTATAATTAAGATAATCAAAGCATAATTTGAAAGAATCTTTGTGGTTTAATTTTCCTACAGATAAGGAAGTAAGACAAAACGAGAATGTAAATATATGAAGGATTCTGTGGGGTATTTTGTGTTTTCTTTAGGTACAACGCCAAGCGCAGGCACTGGAGAAGGACTAAGCTTGGATTCTGAGGTGTTTTGGGTTTTTTGTTTATGTTTCTGGGGCTTTAATTCGTTGGAGAATTCATTAAGGAGAGAATGTATCTGATACTGCTTTGTAAGGAACTCACGAGAGTCCCACTTGAGAAATCTTGCTGTGTTTGAAGTATTGACTTTTGATTAATTTTCAATTTGATGAAACTTGCAAGTTTTTGGTATGCATTTTGATTGTGTTTAATTTGCTGTTTTCTTATGATCTGGTTATCATTAGGATGCTTTGTCATTGCTCTTTTCTAGGATTTATTAGCCAAATTATTGTAGTTATGAGTCTTCACTATCGCAAACGCAGTGAAATGAGATTGTTTTCTTCTGCGTACCAGCTATGGTAGAAGCCAGTTTGAGTGGCTTGGCTTTGTTTAATTGGTTGGGTGCATTAGTTAGTCTAATTAATAGCTGTTTCATTACATCGATTTGAAATTATTTTTCTGTTTCTATTCAATGTTTACACGCTTAAAATAGCTTCTTTTGTTGATTTTCAGCTTGATTTCTTTTGTAAAATGTTCTAATGTCTTACTTCCAGCTTGATTTTCATTTCTAAAATCATGGTCTTCATTTCATGTGATTTTCTTACAAATTTCTTTTACACAGGCACATTTTGTGATTCTGATAATAGTTTGTGATCAATCTTCTATAAATGCAATCCCGTGAATCTTGGGGTGCATATTTTGTGTTCTTGGTACTGCAAATCTAAGATAGAAATATCATAAATACTTGCATTATATTTAAAATAATATAAAAAAAATGGCACATTTTGTGATTCTGATAATAGTTTGTGATCAATCTTCTATAAATGCAATCCCGTGAATCTTGGGGTGCATATTTTGTGTTCTTGGTACTGCAAATCTAAGATAGAAATATCATAAATACTTGCATTATATTTAAAATAATATAAAAAAAATGGCTTTCCAAAATGGCTTTTACCATTGGAGCACACATCAACAAAAAAGCCATATATACACTATTCAAAGAGCCATTTTAGAGATTTGGCTCTCCAAAATGGCTCTTCCCACTGCAGTTGCTCTTAAAGCTGCTATCACAGAAACGCTGACTTTTACTTACTCCTACCACAGAAAAAATAAACCGCGAAGCGCCACCTCGCCGCCGCCACCACACCAGAGCTTAGCCATGGATGCGGAGGATGAATGGGAATCATCTTCAGGAGAAGTGGCCGACACTGACCAATTCAACGATGAAGACTTTTACCCCGCCTCTGCTTGTCTATCCAAACTGCAATTCAGGTAAGATACTGTACGTACAAAAAAATCTGATTTTGCTGACAAAAAAATAAAAAATTGGTTTTCATGCAGTTTAATGAAGTGGGTTTTTGTTTTAAAGTTGTAAAGATTGGTTTTTACTGTTACTAGGAGTGATGTTTCAAAGGCTAAATGGAACGTTGAGATGGGAATGGCTGAAGTTATTGAAAAGAAAGGGAAAATGTGGATTACTACTGGGATTGTTCGTAATGGCAAGACTTTTTGCTTGATTGAGGAGACACTGTAAGTGATTAAAGAATGGGGAAAAAATGTATCTTCGAAGTTTTTTTGTGCCTCTTATAGTCTAACAGTGGATATAAGCCTCTTGACTGTAAATATTGTTTCTTTTAAAATCTGGTTAGGTACACCCTTTCAGCTTTATTTTAAGAGGGCAATGGTTAATTTTACTGAAAATCAGTACCTGAAAAATTAAAACCTCAGGATTTGTGGTAGTTGCCGGTTGAAATCACTAATTCAATGGATGAGTGTTTTTTAGAAGTGATTCCAAGGAAGAATCTTTGGTAAAGATTGTTCATTTAGGGATATTATTAAAAAGATAGATGGATGTGATTAGTGAAGGCTTGAAAGTTTAGTTCTTTTATGCATCAGTCAATGAAATAAAACAAGTTCATAAGTATAGTTTGGATGGACAAAAACACATGAATTGAGTAGTTGTCTTAGTTTTCTTAGATTATCTTATTGGTGAATAACCTTTATGTCATAGGTTTTTGGCCGAAATAGGGGCATTGCTTGTTATGGATGACAATGATGAGTGTCTTGCATTAAAAGAAATATACAAGAAGATTGCTGGAGAAAGGAATGGGTGCAGCTGGGAGCTTTTTGAGGTATATAAACACTTGAAGTCTCTTGGTTACATTGTTGGGCGTCATGGTGTTCCTTGGAGTTTAAAGGGTGTTGAGAATAACAGCGAGCCTTGTTCTTCTCAAGGGACTATTCAAAACAACAGGGTTGTAGGTGCTGAAGAGAACAGCATTACTTGCGTTGTGCAGATGCTCAGTAATCTGCAAGTTGATGAGCTGAGACTAAATTTCGACGTTTATCTTCCAAATAGCAAGTTTAGAAAGTCTTCACCCGGTGATCCAGCCTTTCTGCTATGCTTAGTTAGGTAAGCATGATAGTAAAGCTGAATAATTTGAAAACCTTTTCCTTAGAGGCAATTGATTGTTAAAGTTCTTTAATCACTTTTTGTTTGTCCTTCTCTCATATTACTGCATTTTAAGGAAATTCCTATCACTCTACTTGTGCCCATCATATCTTCCACCTTTTATTTTCATGCAAAAGAACCCTTGGAAATCATTTAGGCTTTTCTTACTTCAATGGATAACTTCATAAGAGTTGCATTCATGGTGTGCGGTGCAGGCTGTTAACTGCCATGCTAGAAAAAAATTTGTTGTTGGAAATTTGTTTGGTTGCAAATAAACATGGTTTTTTCTCCAAAGTCTGTAAACTATGAGATCTAAGAAGTCCATTGTTATCTGGAAAAGTTGCTTACTGATGATAAGTGATGGCTTTTAAAAAGAAAAAGGCTGACTAAGTCCTACAAATATTCGCTGCAATTTGGATGCTAATTAGAGGAATTCCAGGATCATCACATATCAAGCATAAAAGGGGGCCCTAATGCTTCTCATCTCATTAATTTGTTTCCATTTTAATGCCTATCTAATTCTCATTTTAATTTGTATAGATACTGTTTAACTTGACTACCATGCAGGGGAAATCCACCATCCAATGCAAAAAGTGAAGCCCTTGAGAGACAATGTGGTGGAATTCCTTTGAAGTTATGTCGTGTAGATCATGGGCGTGTCAGCTTCTTTTCCTTCAAGAGGGTGGAGCTTCCCATTTTACCCTGAATTTCAGAAAGGATGCACTAGAGGCTTCAGCAGCAGATAACACGATGCCAGAGCATCACGGAGGTTTAACCGACATCGAATTATGCCTCCTAAGGCTCGGAGATCAACGAGAAGACAAGCCCAAACTGTAAAGTATACGGTCTCAGATCTTTTTAGCATCTGGATGCCAATGTGTTTGAGCTTCTCTGAACATGTGGATTTCACTAATGGAAGCCACAACGATGGACACTCGCCGAGCAAAAGAAAACAGAATGAAACAGCTGGGTTTGGATATCGGTCAGTCAATGGAGATGGAACCATACATGCTGGTGATTTAATGATGTTTTTTTTCCCCAGAAAACTAAGACAGCACACTCTGTCATTTTTATAAATTATTCAGAATCTATATCCCATGTTAATGCATATCAGTTTGATTATTTCAATATTATCTGCATCATTTGTCACTAATTCATAGCTATTGACTCAAGCTTCTACTGGATATGTAGTGACAATCTCTGTTCCTATCTTTGAATGGCTAGTCATGATGTTAAAGCTGTTCATGAAGCTGTAACATAAGAACAGTTTAATACTAGGAAGCTGTATGTTTCCCACGACTACCTCCATGTTTGTTAGACAGTGTTGTTGCCACTGATTGCCCTTTAGAATTACCAGCTGAAGTTCTACTGTAATTTTACACAAATTATTCACGCAGACTGACACTCCCACGAGATTTCTTTCCAGTTGCTATCCAAATCACCAGGTAGAAAATTCTGTACAACTGATTTCCACTCGTTATTGAATGACAGACCCCATGAACAACCTTGCCAATTTATATAAATAAATTTAGGAAAGCAGCAGGACTTGCATGCAACTCAAGCCAAAGTTTGTTTATATATAATTTATATAATAAATAGCAAAATACTGAAAATTTGATAAATTATGGATATCAATAATTTTTAAGCTTGTTTATCGATTCTGAAAGATAAAATACATTTTATTTTAAGTTATACGTTGCTTGATATTACTATTAATGTTGATCTAGGGAGCCAATATTGAAACCCGCTGACCCATTTATTTTTTTATCTAGAAAGAGTTTGAAATAAAATCTTGTAGAAGTTGTTAAAACATGATTTAAGCAAGTTCGAAAATAATTTAAAAAACAAGTAAAAAAAAATATTGTTTGATTTAAAAAGAATTCAAGATAATATTAAAACAACAATATATTAAATCAACTCAGACTATGTGACTTAATCTAATAAACTTGTGACGTGAGTCATGAACTCTATTAAGTTAAATAATTTTTTTATAAAAAAACTATTGTTTTACATAATTATATGATAACAAAATTAAATGTTCGTAAAATCGAGCATAAATCAAATTATGAAGAAATTACGAATAACCTTGTAGAAAATAAAACAATACAAATTATAGATACCAATTTATAATCAATGAAGTTTCGAAAGTTTTTTTTTTTAAAAAAAAATAAATAAATATAAATTCAAGGTTAGGATGAATTTGTTTTTCTTAAAAAAAAAAAAAAGGGAAATAAAACCTCCATTGTTCATGTGAAAAGTAAAGGAGGTGAGTCATACCCTCACTACTCGCCTCCGAGAGTAGAATAAACATATTCATAGTAAAATAAATATATATTTTGAGAAGAGAAGTTGTTCGTTCATTTATGTAAATTTTTTAGATAATGTAAATATTACGAGCTCTCTGATGATTATAATAGAATCTTAACTATATAATGTTTTGTAATAATTGTTTATTAAAAATTTTGTAAAGCGAATTTTTAACAATTTTTTATTTTTTTATTGAAAAAAATATTGATTGTTGATAGGTTTGAAGCTTGGCATGGCCATAATATACTTTGATCATGTGTGCATATATATATATATATATATATATATATATATATATATATATATACATGTGAAATAAATGATAATCAAAAGACATAATTTTAAGTTATGATTCTCTTCACGACCATATTACTGGAAAAATAATTTGATTAGCATAGGGAGAAAACAGCAATATTTAAAAGTTTAGGGACTGGCCTGCTATGAGTATATAAGTTCGGTACTATGCTGTACTTGTACCAAAACTAAAAGGGCAACTCCAAACTAACTTTCATTAATATAGCAGAATATCTCATGGGAACTGCATTGCGTAGATGCTAAGGAAGCACTGCAAAAGCAAGCAAATTGCAATGGGACTTCTTTCGAATAGCATCAAGAGAGATGAGTTAAAGCCAGGGGATCATATCTACTCGTGGAAAAACGCTTACTTATATGCCCATCACGGTCTGTCTCTCTCTTTTTATTCGCTTTTTGGCGTTGTAATTGCTGTTTTGGGTACCCAGTGGGATTAAATTTGTTGGGAAGTTGATATCTTGGCTTGTTTCATGGTTTTTCCCATTGGTTTTTTATATCGGAGAGCAGTGTTTTGGATACCCTTTGGATTCAAATTAGCGAAGATGATGCTTTGGTGTGTTTTTATGATGGCTATTGGTTCTGGACACTTTGATAACAGGATTGGTAGCCTGTGAACGTGAGGTTAGGATTTTTTTGGTTGAGTAATGGACATAAAATGGGGGGATTTTGGCCTTTAGGTGTAATTGAATTGGTGGGTAGAGGTTATATATTTGAATTGATCAAACATTAACTTTTGTCGAAGTAGTTGAGATGTAGCATAAGAACTTTTAGATTTAAAATTTGGAAACAAAATTATACGGTTAGAAATATGGAATGGAATTGGAAACGTAGGGTTTTAATTAAATTGTTTTCTCAGAAACGTTGGTAATTGGGACTGCCATGTGCTAATCTACTGCATATCACTATGTTCTTAAAGTTCAGATTCGGTTGGGCTGAAGTCTTTGAAGTCTGAGTGATAAGATGATGGCTAAAAGGCACAGGGGGATTGAGAGATGGTTAAATTTTGATGAATGAGTTTTTTTTATGATGGATGAGAAGTTTGGTAATGCATTCAGGCATTTTTGATAACGAAGTCTTTGAGATTGTTTGTGTATGGTATTCCTCAGATATAAAAAAACAAAAAAGGTTTCTTGTGCTGCAGAAAATAAGTTGACAAGGGAAAGTAAACCTTGTTATTTGCGTTCTTGAGTGAAGCTTTTTATAACTTGTGGAAGAACTTCTGAATTTTTTTTTGATTGGGAAAAACTCTGCCAGGGTTCTGTACTGTTGAGGTGGTAGAGAAACCTCATGCTCCACAGATGATACTGTAGGAACATCTATCTTGTTAATTGTAGTATCCTATGCTTCCAAATTGCTGAAATCAATAGCAGGAACCAGCTTTAGGACATGTGGATGAATTTTGTAATCGCAAAAGAAGCATCTTCAGTCATTGAAATACTGTTTGTTTCTCCACACAAATTTTTTGCTCTTGTATATTCTCTGTTTTGTCAGTCACCAAAGAGCTGCTCTCTCAACTTTCTTTTATCCCTGGAGTCTCTTTTCTTTTGTATGCCGGACAGGGAGTGATTGGATTACTGTGAAAACCTCCATGCCATATAGCACGATTCTTGTGTATTTTATGAAATCAGCCTGCTAAAACCAACGGTTTTCTTGTTTGTGAGGTTGTTTTTGGCACTACACCAAGGAAAGACCTTTAAAAGTCTGAATAGGCTTGGATCCTTTGTCAGGAATTCTACTGGCATTAGTAAGCATCTATCTTGTAAAATTTGTCTTTACAAGAATAACTTGTTTAACATCCATACCATTGCTGTCTTATTCATTGTTCCTTTAGGACAGGATACATTTTGTCATTGCCACCAGTATTATATGGCTTTTCCTGAAATTTGATAACATTTCCTCCTCTATAGTTTATGCTGTTCTCACATCATTGAATGCTCGATAATTGTTGTTATTTTGAATCATATTACCAGCCCAAACCATTTAGAATAAAATCATTATAATATGCGAGCCTTAAAAGAAATAAAATCCAAAAGTTGGCTTGGTACCAACTGAATCTAAGTACTATGGATCCATGCTATCCATGGGGAATGCTGCTGCTCTGTAGGTAATATAATGGACCCTAATATAATATATACAGTACTGATAATATAATAGATAACTGGACCTGGAATTATGTTTGATCATGTTGCTTCAATAACTCTTGCATGTCAAATTAAATTTGGACTCACAAGGAGGTCATTTGATTCGCCATAAGTATCTTGTAACCAGCTAAAGGTGCTTCCCTATCTTTCATCATATTGCCATTATGGTACAACTCCCAAAACTTTTTTAGGCTGTCCATACATGGTAGTTTTTGTTAAAATATGGTTTAGATTTGTCACTTCTGCATCTATAGTGTTGGATAGTGTCCATTTATCTTCTTCTCTGTTCATCTTTTCAATTAAATTTAAAATTTTAGGTCTTGCATTTATGAATTCACGTGAAAAAGCATTATGTGATTGTTTATGTTCAGTGATAGTCATCAGGGGGGGGGGGGCTTTTCTGTGGGAGATCATGTGAAAGTTGAAATTTTACATTTGTAGATTACTTACTTTCCCTGTTCTAGAGTTGCCTCATTGATGACTATCATATTTCTTGCATTTTCGATCTGTTATCTCCTCATCTCATCAATACATCTAAAATTATTAGTTTTGCATCACATTTTATCCTTGTTGAAATCTGAGCTATCAAATTCTGGTCTATACGCTCAAGATGAAGCATGTGTTTATGTGCATGTAGCAGTTTGTGTGCAATTCTGAGTTTTGGATATGATGTTAGCATTTTCATCATGCTTTTCTAACCACGTCCGAAAATGAAACTAGGCATATATGTTGGTGATGAAACGGTGGTACACTTCACTCGGGGATCAGGCCAAGAAATCGGCACAGGAACTGTGTTGGACCGTCTTGTTTTCAGCATGTCTCCTCATCCTTCAGACAATCCGTGCCCAAAATGTGGTGATCAATCAAGGCTTGATGGTGTCATCTCATCCTGCATTGATTGCTTTCTATCAGGTGGCTATCTCTACCTCTTCGAGTATGATGTCTCTTATGCTCTCTTCATTGCTAAACCACGAGGTGGCACCTGCACCCTCGCCAAATCCGACCCACCGGAAGATGTACTTCACCGTGCTTCTTTCCTCTTGCAAAATGGTTTCGGTGGATATCACATTTTCAAGAACAACTGTGAGGATTTTGCAATCTACTGCAAGACAGGCTTGCTCGTGATGACAAGCCTCAGCGTTGGTCGAAGTGGGCAGGCTGCTTCCTTCGTAGCTGCTACTAGTGCTGTTGTTTCTTCACCACTTCGATTTCTAACAACCAGCTTTAGCGGCCTGGCAGCTGTGGGATATGGGATGTATTGTATCAGTCGGCTCGTTTCTGATATCGGAGTTCGTCGCGACGTGGCCAAAATCCCTGTCGAGCGACTCGTTGCCCATCCCGACGCAATAGAGTCAGAAGCGGTGGCTGACCTGAGCACTGCAAATTAATTTTATCCTTTAACAACACCGAACTGTGTGGAGTACAGGAAATGTTTTACTATGGATGCTTGATAGCTACAACTCTAGCTGCAAAAAAAATGGATTTGGAGGGCATCCGCATCTCCCACAGGCTTATTCGTTGGATGCAATTTATTCTGTGTACTGTGAAAATGCTTGTTATGACAGAATTATCTATGGTTTGTGAAGTGGTTTGTTCTAATGATGTTCTTGTTCACTTTCAAAAATTCTATTTTGATTGCAATTTGGCATAGTTATAAACACACGAAAGATCCAAAATTTGAGTTGCAGGATAAACGAGTTAACTCATAAGTTTATAAATCAACCAAGGTTTATTCCAAAACATTTCATTTGGATTTTTTAAATGAAACAGTATTATTCTTGCCATGCTTTCTGCATCTAAATTTTTCTTTTAAAAAAATTGAGATGCAGAAATCATGGCAAGATTAATCACTAATCTCATTTATTTCAGCTGTTTTGCCCTTGTTTGAAAGCGTGGTTGAGGTTGCTTTTGAAAATGATTTTTGTTTAGAAATACATTAAAATAATATCTTTTTTATTTTAAAAAAATTATTTTTAACATCAGCACATCAAAATCAAAATGATATCAAAGCACCAGAAAAATTTAATTTAAAATAAAAAATATTTTCTAAACACATTCTCAAACACCCGCTCAGACTCATCATGCATTCATGTGTAGCATAACGTGTAGATATCATATCATCATTATACATGGCTTGAATTGTGAACGAATGCTCAATGATTTTGATCCCTTGATTCCCTTCGGAAAATGGCCGCCGGCAGCGGCGATAAATTGACCGCCGCTTGAGATGGTGGCCCACTGAGACCCGTGCTTTGAGCCTAGTTTCTGCACTTGGACTGGCCATGCCGGTGCCAGTCTTGTTAAACCTGGTAACAGCTGGTAGATCATCATGATGACTTGCTGATTCATGATATGATAAGGTTTAGGTTTTAAATTAAATAAATTTAATTCATTTAGACTCAATCAAAATCCAATTTCATTAAAAAAAATAGTGTATTTTTAAATTGATACAAGTCAAATCATCTAATTCGCGGCTTAATAACTTTGCAATTGATAATTTTATTTTTTATTTTCATATATATAAATGAACAATTCAGAATTTATTTAAAAAATTAGTTTTGATGTGAATAAACCGATTTAAGAATGCATTTCCAACATGAATCCTATTTCAATTGACAAAAATGCTGAGCTCATTACATGCATGGTCAGGATTTATCTTACTTGCATGAGAGGGAAAAGAAATATGAACCCTAGTTTCTTGTTCTTAGACTTGGATTCAAATTTTAGGAATGCTGGTGGTGAAAATTATAAACTAAAGCCTAATCCCAAGATTAAATTAAAAAAAAAATTATATTATTTATTGGATTATTAGATCATCTAAATCAAGTATTTTATTAAAACAACTTTATTTTATTTTAATTTAGATTAAAAAAAAAAGATCTTTTATATTCATCGGACTGAGTTTGAATCAAATTTAATCATATTAATTATATTTTATCAAGATAATATTTAATCTAATTCAGATAAAAATATAATATAAGCCAAATTTTAAGTGTTTTAGATAAACCGGCTAGTCCCAGGTGGGTTTAATAACTAAGTATCTGTTTGTGAATGTGATCGAGGTTGTTTTTGAAAATATTTTTCGTTTAGAAATGCATTAAAATAATATTTTTTAAAATTATTTTTAATATCAATACATGAAAATGATCTAAAAATACTAAAAAAATATTTTAAAATAAAACATAAAAATTAAAATTATTTTTTAAACACAATAATAAACAGGACCTAAGTTTGACTCCATAGACTCGAAATTATTATTGAAGTTGAAAAATTGCCCATATCTCTTAGCCATTGATTTAACTGCACAGGATTGTTTCCAGCTTTTAGCCAGCAGTGTAAGAATCACGTGGGCCTGACTATTATATATATAAAGAAGAAGAAGAAGAAAACAGCCAGTAATCAGTGCACGCGTGTGCCTGGCCAAATATTTTGGGAGAATCTAACGGTTCTGATCCGCTAAGGGCCCCCCCCCGTCTCGTCAAAGTTTGGAGAAAGGGCCAAAAGTCGTTTTGTTTTATTTTTTAAAAGATACGGCACCACAGTTTGGAAGATAAACCTCTAAATAAATATCACCGGCAGCAACCGGTCAAAAAAAGTGAAATCACTTTTCATATAAAGTCCTTCTTGAGTGTTCTTCATGCTTTTCTTATTTTATGCAATTAAATTATTCGTGTGAATTGAAATAATCGGATTGGTCGCTTCAATATCTAACACTTTAATTCATAGATATATTTTAAGTCAATTTGAAGATTAATCTTATTAAACTCAATTAAAAAATATCTTAAATGACATCATTTCTTTTAAAAAATCTTCATGTACAGGGTTAAAAGCGGGGCAGACCCCAAGTTAGGTTTTATAATTATGCTTCATGTATATATGTTTTTTTTATAATTTTTCCATTGATTTGTTTTTTATTAGATGTTAGAAATGTTATTCACAACCACACATATTAATATATCTTCTCCATTATTTTTAATTTTTTTTATAATTGTTATTACAATTTAATATATATATATATATATATATATATATATTAAAAAAAACATATATTCTCAGCACGAGAATATCGAATCTCATTAAATGCTTGAAATTATCTATTAGGATTCAGACGAATCAGACCAGCACAATAAGGTTTAGAAATGTCAGCCTTCATAATGACTAAAGTGGTATTTTGGTGAGAATTGTAAATTACACTTTCGTGAGCTGGAATAACGTTGTGATGTTGTCTTCAAATAGAAGAGTTGAAAACAATTAAGATAAAAAGGATGCCTTTTGTCTTTCATGTATTAAGAAATTAAAATCGTATTTTAAAATATTTTAGAAAGATTTATTTGTGCATTTAATAAAGTACGTTTATTTGCAAAAGGTACTTTTAAAAAATACATTGTACCACAGTAATAAATACACATTATGAGGGTGTTTGGGAGTGTGGTTGCGGTTGCTTTTGAAAGTGCTTTTCATTTAGAAATACATCAAAATGATATTTTTTTTTATTTTTTAAAAAACTCATTTTTGACATCAGTACATCAAAATGATCTAAATACACTAAAAAAAATTCATTTAAAATGAAAAAATTAATTGAATTTTAGCTAAGCACCGGTTTAACCGTAGTGCCAAACAGTCTTTATATATCTTATTTGACAGTAGACTATTATTCACTCGCATTATAATATGGATTCAGTCATCTTTTAAAAGTTAAAACGTTCAAAAATATCTAGGTTCTGTTGATCATTAATATGACATGAGTCGGTCATTGATAACAACTTGAATAATTAGTAAAATATAGTTTAATTCAAAATAAAAACTTAAAATGATTTTTTAATATATAAATATTGAGATGTATCATATTAGAATGATTCAAGTCAACTCGAGTTAATTTATTAAAACACAAATTTAGTCATAAGATTAGGCAACATTGTAAAAAGCAAATCAAAACTAACTAGAAGGCCTAAATTTTAATAAATAAAACGTTGGATGATAAAATTTTAAAAAAATAAGAAGAAAGAATAACAAGTTTAAATAACTATTAAAAAATTTCAAAAACTTAGTTACACATTCAAATATTCAATCACTTAATAGATACAGCATTAAAAAATAAAAAGTAATTTTTTATTATAAAAAAACATTATCCAGGTAGATATATATTACGAGGAAAGTCCTCTTCTTTTTTATATATATATAATTTCCTAGACGCCAGCCAGAAGTCTCGTCACATGCTATGCCCGGTGTATGAGCAGCTTTGAGGGCATCGTTTTTAATGTGTACGGAAAATAGTAGAAGAAAAGATTTGTTTGCTTTTTATATTAAAAATAACAAAAAAATAAAATAAAAATGGAGTGATGGAACGTTGGTGATGGAACGGGTAACCACAGCAAACTGTCTGTATCTGATGATCAGATGACAGCTAAATGGAGCCCAGATTTCCACATGTTTCACTTGGATTTTTTTTTTTAAAAAAAAAAATATATATATATATATATATAATCTTTATATACCATGTTTGTCACTATATTTTGGATGACATTAAATCCTATCTTTTGAAAAATATATTTTATAAATTCAGATAAATAAATAAGTTTTTTATTATTCTAAGTTTTTATAAGAAAAACACGTTTTAATTTGAATTCGAGACATGTTATGCATATCACAGACTCTCTATTATCACAACACGTCTCTTTCGAGTTTTTCATTGTTGTTGTCATGCATAAATAATTGTCATTCAAGACTAATGTATTCTAAATCAACTTTCATATATATATATATATATATATATATATATATACACACACACACACACATGTTTTTGTTTTTTTATTTACTTGTAAAATTTTTTTATCATATTTTTTACATAACTTTTACATAGATAACTTCTTATAAGAAAAAAATAAATAAATTATATTTGATAGGGCTGAGAAGAGAGCTCACGTCATGTATTTGATCACAATAACATCGAGTAAACCACTAAATCATATGAATTAATTAGATTTATGTGAACTAAAAATTGTGTGACTTGATGGTGTGATTTACCTTAATATTTCTAAAGTTATACGATTTTATTTAATTTATTTTACTAGGGACATAAATAAAAGAGGTAAAGTGTATGTGGTGTGCAAATGGACCGAGTGTCTAATTAACTAGAGATTTGGATAGGATGATGTGGCGATGAAGACATTGCACGAACCCATTTTTAGTCAATTCGAGGAATGGGTCCCACTTCATACATTCGGCAGATCCAAAAAAAATAAAAATTGCAACCACAAATTGTACTCCACCTTACCTGGCAGATGGAGGCAGTATTGATTTCGAAGTTGAGCTCTCTACAATCAATTAACTTATATAATTTTAAAAATATTTCTTGTACTTTATTTTTTTTTCAATCAAATTTAAAAATGGAAAATGAAATTGTTTTTTTTTATCAGATGTTAGAAAGACTATTCACAATCAGACATATTAATATATATATTTAATTTGTTTTAAAGAATTTATTCTCAAACTAATTAAAATATAATTTTAACCATAAGAGAAAAATATATTAATATATATTTAATTTGTTCGTAGTATTGGGTCTATTTCTGAAAAAGACCACTTGCTTTTATAGCTTTAATATTGAAGTACCATCCATCTATTTAGGAGGAGTTGTTTGTTAATTCGTTTTAAAAAATATTTTTTAAATTTAAAAAAAAATAGTATTTTTAGATCATTTTGATATACTAATATTAAAAATATTTTAAAAAAAATAAAAAAAATATATAATTTTGATATATTAAAAAATTATTAGGATCACACTTATTATACTCGGTGATCCAAAGGTTTCCCCCCTCGTCTAGACATGAGTTGTCTCTAGCTAGTTTTATCATAACACACACCCACCTCAATGTTTCCTCATCATCAAATCATAATGAATAAAAAAAGTGTACAAGAGCTTCCACGAAAATACTCAAATATTATATATATAAAAAAAGAAAAAGATTAAAGATTATTCCTAGTGTATATATATATATTAATGATAAATATTAAAATCAATTACGATCAAGGTCCTTAAACTTTTGGTTTCTTCCATCGATATTTATAGTGATCACGTTTTCCCAATCCCACGTGAAAACGTTGAATCTTTGCATTATAAGTCGGGCAATTCCCTTGGAAGCTTCACCTGCATTGCATCTTGACTGTATTTTTGTTAATTTAATTCTTAAAATAATTAACAAACAACTTATCCTTCAATCATCCACGGCCACAGACAGGTACTTGACCCTTGATGATCGATTTGGCCAAGTGGGAAAGCGTTTTGGACCAACCCTAGAATGCATGCATGCAACCAAAACCTTAATTTGAAGTAGATCCTGTTTTTTTTTTAATATGGATAAATTTTATTATTTTTAATGCATTTTCTAGAAGAAAAAAAATGTTTGATACTTGATAATTCTTGTAAGAAATACTGTTTTTTGTTTCTACGAAGCAAATAAAAATAACCCTAAAATAGAATTAAAAAAAAAAAAAACTCACATGGGTGATAGGATTACCTACCAAACTCTCTGGCTCGAAAAAGTCAAGAAAAACAAGCGAGAGAGCAGGTTTCATGGGAGTGTGGATTTCGTGTTGCATCGATGGCGTGTGCGCGTCCTCGTTTCGAGAAGCGCGTAGCCTCCTCATCAAATCCCTTGTTATTAAAATTTCACTTCCTGTCGGCGGTGGTGGATTCCATTTGTGAACCGGCTATCCCCGGTTACCTCCCAAATACTCCCGTAACCAAAGCTCATGGGCCCACAGATAGTTTTCTCTTTTTTCTTTAATCGGTCAGGTTTTGTTTTCATGAACCATTTTTCATTCATCAAGATAATTTTATAGCTGAATTGCTGATATTTTAATGTATAATATATTTTAATTTAAAAATAAATAAGAAATACCAATTTAATATTTTTAAAACACAATTACACTCCATTTCAAACACAGTTCCGTACAAATGAATTAGTTGTCTTTTGCGTACGCGCATCCCTCTCTAAAAAACTTTAAATAGAGGATTGTGTTTTAAATTATTTGTCATAAAAAAAAATCATTTTTTTCTCTCAAAAAACACAATGAAATCACGTTTCTTGATGTATTTATGACAAATAGAGATTATATGAACAGTCTCCGCCAACAGTACACCACAGAAATCACGTTCCTTGATGTATTTATGAAAACAAATCTAGCAAATCGAAATTATATGAGCAGTCTCCACCAAATGTACACGTTTTTTATTTTCTTTCTGTGGGGGCGGGGGTGAAGAACATGTTTTTGATGGAGTGATTTTAACTGGAATTAATATTTATTGAAATAAAAAGAAAAGTTGAATGCGAAATCGTGAAGATATATAATTTAAAATGACATAATATTTTTCTTGAAATAGCGCGAGTTAGGAGTGATTCGATTTCTGTTAGGCGGTCCACACCAACTTTTAGTGTCTATTTAAAGGAAAGCGTGTATGAGATGCGTCCGTAGCCTTCGTTTGCGATTAATTAGGTGGTGGGTGAAGATCATGGGAAGTGCTTTTGATGTGCATTAACGCACTGTGCAAGTTGCGGTTAGGTCATTTTTGGGTCTAGGGTTTCTCATGATCGACCCAACAATGACTAGAAAACACTAGGGTTTGGTTAAACCCTAATTTTTTAATTTCAAATTAGACACAGGATATCACGTGGTCGATCGTTGGCTTTCAAATTACGTGTTCATATGGTAAGTAGATTTATTCCGATTACAAATCTCTGAAAATATATTTCTCATCATCGTTATATACATTAAATAGTCTAGCCATGATCCTCGGATATAAATAGGATAGATCATGTGAATAAAAGACTTGATTTCAATTGAAATATAAGTTTTGTTTTTTATAATAAAAGAAAATAGGTTGGAAGTTCTTGAAAGAATTGCTTCTGCAAATGAATGTATTCACATTAAAACATGGGAATTCTAAAAACTCTCATTTTTTTTTTTGGTATAAACCACGCGGTGTCCCAAGCGTTGGCCTAGACTAATCCACGTTTGCACCGGGTGGGCCCCAAAGGGGTGAAAGTGCTCCCCAAATAACCGGCTCCATACAAGAGGAGGGATTGAACCTCTGACCTCTCTTAAGGGACGAGAACGCCCTCACCACTCATGCTAGGACCCCTTGGGTTAAAAACTCTCATTTGATGATTAGAGATGTATTTTTTTTTAATGGGTTTGAATTTTGAGAGCAACGTCTAGTAAATTTCATTAAATCACTCTAAACTTACTATAATAATATACAAGCCTTGCTTTTCATAATAAAAGAAAACATTTATTCCCAACCCCCTCATTAAATTTTGAATCTGCAAATGAATATAATTTATCGTTCACCGACTACTAACTAAACGTCTCCAAGGAGCGTGGTGTGATGATAGAGTATTTGTGATTTGTGCAGTAGTTCTCGAGTTCGAGCAGAGCATACATTTCTTGTAAAAGTCTGAGACAACCGGGATTTTATCTGCTCAGTTAGGTTTACAAGACGTGTTTTCCAAGAAGTGAAGTTTCTTCGTATCCAAAAAAAATATGTTAAAGAAAATATAGAAAATGGATGCAATGAAATTTCCATAGTGGGAAATCAAAAAATATCCATGCAAATTTCAAGATTACGTGTAGAAAAGAATTATTCGTTAGAATACCATGGGTTTGCAATCCATGCCATGAGGTTGAGTTAGGCAAGGCAAGGTGTGTGGACAACTTGCAAGTGTCGTCTCTTACATGAACGCGTGTAAGAATATGAGAGGCTACGGACATACGGTCCAATCTCAAGAAAAAAAGAGAAAAGAAAGAGACGATGGTATTTATTTATTTATTTTATTTTTTGATGTTTTAGTTTGCTAACCAAATTCTCAGAGAAATGTTTGCCTACACGCAACCTACCATGAGATGTCAAAATTTAATGGCTGGTAATTTGGTTTTAGTGCAGGAATGAAAAAGTCAACGATTTGACAGAAAAGCAAAAATAAAAATGAGAATATGCTCAACAATTTCTATGACCATGGTTGACCTAACTCGCCTCTTCCACGCATGAAGGGTTCCAAGGTCAAATGGGTCAACTAGATGACTCAGTGTTGCAAAATGTTGAAAGACGGGAATATAACCTCTGTCAAAGATTTTGGTTTTACGAAGACTAGAAAAATATTATTGAATTGACAATAATAATAATTGTAATTTTTATTGTATTTTTAAAATCTAATTTATTAAATTAGCTTATAACTCATATTATCAACCAAATCAGCTATTTTTATTATCTTATAACTTTGTTTTTTTTTTAAAAAAAACTTGTGTCGTTAGTCGATAGATAATATAATCCTAATTATGATTTAAATTGAAACTAAATTAGATTAGGTTAATGTTATTTCTTAACATTGGATTCTCAGATTTCTTAAGAAAAAATCTAAAATTAACTATTTAGTGTATGTTTGAAAGTGTGATTAAGATTGCTTTTCAAAATATTTTTTTTATTAAAAGATACATCAAAATGATTTTTAAAAAAAAATATTTTTGACATCAACATATGAAAATGATCCTAAAACACTAAATAAATTTAATTTAAAATAAAATTAAAAAATATTTTTTTTAAAAAAAAGACTTTTAAAACACAATGTTAAAAAACAATTTAAATTCAACTAAAGAAAAGATTATAAAATTAGAGCACAACCTGCCCCCAATAGTTGGCATACCAAGGGACTCTTTTGACGCATTGAATCCATAATTTAACCGTGGCAATGTCAAAAAAGATTTATTTATTTATTTATTCATTCGAAGGATTGGATGCTCTAAAGATACATAGAGATGGCTCGATCCTTTTCTTTAAAATAAATAAATAAATAAAGAAATGGAAATGGCTTAATCTTAAAGCCAAATGAAAGAGAAGTGGTGGTTAGGGCCACCATTTTTATTTTAAAGTAGCTGAGATACTTTAAGAGGTGATCGCCCTATATATTATAGCTAGCTAGGATGGGCATGTCCTTCTCGATTGAATAAATTAGTCATTTTCAGGAGAGGGAGAAGCCATCTCTCGTAGACGTTCTCTCTTTTTTATTATTATTATTTACTTTTTAAGTAATATTCCATTATATATATGTATGTATATATGTAATTGTTATTTGCCCAAAGTTAGTTTAGCTACTTTGTTAATCGATTAAAAGTTGTCCATTTAACATAGTTGTAAAATTCAAATTGAAATTTTGTTTGCTATTTCTATGATATCAGATTCAAGCTACGTGGTTGTTAATATGATGATCACTGAAATATTATATGGTCGTTAACTTCAGGTTTGTAAAATTAATTAAGATACACACAAGTTAGCCTGGATATCTGTTAATAAAAAAATTAAAATTAAATTTTTTTATCTCGGTTTTAATTTCGGCCATTCTGGAACAGCACACCCGGAACGATACCTAGACGTTCCGGCCGGAATTTGACCGGTATTTCTGGAACGGACCGAAATTAAAACCGAGACGAAAACGATGTCGTTTTATCTCGGTTTTTTAATGGCACGGAATGTTTCTGCCGGAACAGAACGGTATTGACAACCTTGTATATATTGATTATATTTCTATAAAATAAGGTTATTTATATTTCTGTGTAAATTTACTTCCAATCAAAATCATGAACATAAAATATTAGATTGGAATAATTTCGATTCGGGCTCCTTGAAAGGAAATAGGTGGTGTTGATGCGGCTATCACATGCATCCCATTTACTCGTCACCTTCACCCATTTCCATCGGAGTAAATACTTTCTGAGCATTAAAGTTTTTGTTTTTTTGCCATTGAAGATGCCTGAAAAGCAACTCGTGGGCCATGAAAACATATATATATATGTGTGTGTATATATATATATATATATATATATATATATATATATATATATATATCCTCTGCTCAGTTACTTGTTTGTCAATCAATATTGTATTTATTGCCTGGAAATAAAATTAAAAAAAAAAAAAACGAAGCCAGGAGTAGTTGATTACTCCAAGTTTCTGTCTTAGAAGTAAAGATTGTGGCAAGAGGCTAGGTAGAGGGCATTATTTTATGTTGTTTATGTTGTTGAGATTGTTTTTAAAGTATTTTTTATTTTAAAATGAATTAAAATGATATGTTTTTTTTTATAAATTAATAAAAATAAAAAAATTCAAAATTTTCAAAACGTAATGTAAAATAATAACATAATATTTCATGTAAAATATGGATCCGATTTGGCTTCATCTAGAGATTAATTTAGAGATCTTGTGTTTCCAAGCAGCTTGGCTCGATATAATATGAAGATTTGTCCAAAAATTGGTCCCAATCCTAGAACCCTAATCATCATTTTTTAACTATAATTATTAAATAAAAAAAGGGAAGAACAGTATAAATGGACCGTGGTCTTTTTATAACTTTCTCTTTTTAAATCCATAAAGAAGGGCAAAGCTGTTTCCAACTTGTAAATTCACTCTTGAGCAAGTCTTTAAGAGCTTGGCTACTCTGAATGTTAAACTTATGGGGGCAATAAATCTTATAGTTAATTTATAATAACCGTTATTTTTATATATATAAAAAACTGATCATAAAATCAAGAAACATTTATTAAAATTACTAACATCATATGAATCCTTGTCTTTACTGTAATAATTAGATCACTTCTCAATTATAATAATCCGGAGTTCATGTATTTATTTTATCATACTTATACAGAGAAATTCATAATTCAATTATTAACATTGGTAATTTATAGTTAAATTAGATAATATACATATTAAATCAAACCCTTTTTTTTATCTTTCTAGTAATTTGATCGACGCCGTCAATATTATATATATATATATATATATTTATTTTTTTTTGAACAAAAGAAAAATCACTTTAATTTGAAGAGAAAAAAAAAGGGGGACAAAGGGGTACTAATTTGTACAACTTTTTTTACAATAAACTAATAGAGTTTCCAATATTTTTATCTGCTGTCACCTTAAAATATATTTTAATTTTTTGGTCAGGGCTTTGCCATTGGAGGCAACCTTTTTTATGCTTTCTGTAATAGTTCACCGACAGCTGTAAGTGAGCAGCCGGGAATCCAACCGGTTTCAAGACGAAACAGCTACTGGAATTTCGAATCAGGGGTGCCCGAGAGGAGATGGTTTGAAACGAACGGCTCAGTTACCGAAACTTAGCTCAAAGCTCTTCCTTGTTGTTACACGTGTCCGATAAGTCCTTGTCGCTTGCCGTTCTCGGTTGCATTTCTTGGGGTTATTGTCTCTGGCTTTTCAGAATAGTTCGTAACTGTCCTGTCAGGTGATCACCGCCTCCTCTCGTGTAAAAAAGATCATCTCATTCACACAAAGTTTTTGTTTATCCTCACGTAACCAACTAAGTGCGTGAGTGCACGCTCCTAATATTCCAGGTCCCAGGAGTTTCAGACATGACACGTATCCAGATAATTATTCCAGGTCTTAGGATGAAGTGTTCAAATAATAGAGCGGTGAGATATTTCTGAGTTGCACGGTCACTTTTTTCAGACAACAATGGTAAGAGGTGGTTTCCTCTTATTATTTTTCAGAATTATTGAAAAATATAGAAAGAGGAATTTAATATTTGAGAGGAAATGACGTGGATTTTTTTTTGATCTACACAACTTGGATTAAAAAAATATGATGTTATTTTTTTAAATATTTTTTATTTAAAAATATATTAAAATAATATTTTTTTTATTTTAAAAAATTATTTTTAATATCAGCACATGAAAATAGTCTAAAAACACTAAAAAAAATATTTAATTTAATGTAAAAATAAAAATAGAAAATTTTCAATTTTTTTCATAAATACTTTTAAAAAACAATGTCAAACAGGGCATTACTTAGTTTGAACGGAGTATTTTTACCAACTAGTTTAAAAACTAATAAAATAAAATGTAGGTGATATATGAAACTTGAACATGTAAAGTCTAAGAAATTTTGTTTTTAATTATCGTAATAAATAACATGATATTTTTTTGAAAAATAAATAACCTTGTTTTAGGATAGATCTAAATTAACTTGTCAATTCACAAAGCACACAACCCATGCCACAAATCAAATTTACCCGATAACTATAACTATAAAGGGTGCATGTCCTTTTATTTTATTACAAGAGGTACATTTTTTTATTTGAACTTGAGATCTTCATAGCTTTTATGCCATATCTCTTGGAGATAATCAGAGTTTTACTTGTTCATCTTGATCCACAAAGTACGTTTACCCTGGAATAAAGTTTATTCGCATCAGAAAAATAATCATAAACATATAATTGACATGATATTCAACTTTGTATTTATTTTTTTATAAAATACATATATAAATATTTTTATTTTTTCAATTAAAGAAAAAGGAGTAGTTTATATCAGATTTTGCATCGAAATCAATATTCTTGTCATATGATCATATGCATTCACATCCACATATCTAGAAAAAAAATATGTTTTTTTTCTTCCATACCAATGCATAAGAGGACAATGATCACGAGTGAAAGTGAGAATCACGCACTTATAACAAAGCGTGGATAATGAATGTCCTATCAAGCAAGTACAAAGGAGTTATAACTTCACATGGACAACAACACCAAAGAGTTATGTGATAACATGATTAATCACCGTTGATTTTCTCAAAATAGATCAAATCAAACGGTAAACATTCTCCCTTATATTGCTCATCAAGAATCCATTCAACCTCATAAGATTAAAAACATTTTTTGGAAGAAAATCTCTCTCTTCAATTTCTCTCCATAAACTAACCTGTCCATGCGTCTCTCTTTGTAATCCTAGAAGGGGATTCTTGGAAGAATTCAGCACCAACTCTCCAATGGCATCTGGGTTTCCAAGCGGTGGGGGTGGGGGCGGTGGTGGAGGAGGAGGAGGAGGAGGCGGTGGTGGTTTCCAAGATCTCTACACTAGCAGATCATCTCTACCCAACATGAACTTCTCAAATAACCCATCATCATTGCCTCCTTACAGAACCAACCAAATCTTTCTTGACCAAAATTTGTCCTCTCATAATTATCAACAGATCGCTCAACATAGAGCAATCTTTCCCACAAATATGAACGCAGCCGCCGCAGCCACGCCAACGTTAATCGGCAAGCGCACGCTTGCCGATTTTCAATCACCACCGCAGCAAAACTTGCTAAACCAAGCGGCACTAAATAATCTTCTCCTCCGGTCTGTAAAGCCGAGGGTTAATAACAATTTGTTCCAACAAAATACTTCGCCGATTTCAACACACACCCCCATTGATTTCTCCGTGAACAACTTGTCTCCTCAACTCCCTAACTTAATGCCTCAACGTTACGGTCTGCCTCTTCTTCAACATCTTCGCTCCCAGCACCAGCAGCAGCAGCAGCCCATGAATCTTATGAACTCTAATGGTGCCGTCATCATCAACAACAGCAACAACAACATGATGCCGTATGTGAATATGCTACAGAACCAAAACGGAGGAGGAAACGGAGTAGTTCTGGGCCATGATAAGGAGAAAAAGATGCTGAATCAGCTTCAGGAACTGGAAAAACAGCTTTTAGAAGACGATGACGACAACCAAGAAGGTGACGATGTGAGTGGTATAACGAACTCTAACAGCCAATGGTCTGAGGCGATACAGAATTTCATGGGTTCTTCTTTTAACAATCCGATTTCTCCATCGCCCACTTCATCGTCTTCATCCTCATCTTCGACAGTCACCACGCCGGTTTCGAAACAGACAATAATCGAAGCAGCATCAGCAATTTGCGAAGGTAAAACTGATGTTTACCCTGAGATCTTGACTCGTATATGTCAGGTTGCGAACCCACGAGGGAATTCTGAGCAGAGATTGATGGAATACATGTTGATGGCTTTAAAATCCCGGGTTAATTATGCTGAAAAAACTCCTGTAAGGGAGTTGTACAGCAAGGAACATGTGGATGCAACCCAGTCGTTATATGAATTGTCTCCTTGTTTCAAGCTTGGTTTCATGGCTGCCAATTTTGCCATCATTGAGGCGACAAGAGAGCAAGGCCACGAGATGAATAGCTGCAGCAATGGCTTCCATGTTGTTGATTTTGATATCGGTCAAGGAGGACAATACGTGAACCTTCTCCACGCGCTTTCTGGGCCTCAAAATTTGAAGCCAGCCATTGTTAAGATCACAGCTGTTGCTGCTGATAGCAATGGTGGAGAAGAGGAGGAGAGATTGAGGCTAGTTGGTGAAACGCTGAGCCGACTCGCCCAGCGATTAGGACTAAGCCTGTGTTTCAACGTTGTGAGTTGTGGACTCAGTGAGTTGTCTCGGGAGTCACTCAGGTGCGAGCCGGAAGAGGCTTTGGCTGTCAATTTTGCGTTCAAGCTGTATAGAATGCCCGATGAGAGCGTGTCAACGGAGAATCCAAGGGATGAACTTTTGAGGCGCGTGAAGGGCTTGGCGCCGCGCGTGGTGACAATAGTGGAGCAAGAATTGAATACCAACACGGCCCCGTTCATGGCGCGCGTGAACGAGTCATGCTCGTATTACGGAGCTCTATTCGACTCGATCGACTCAACTGTTGAAAGGGAAAGCTCGGAACGAGTTAAGGTCGAGGAGGGACTGGGTCGGACGATAATAAACTCGGTTGCTTGCGAAGGCAGGGACCGGATTGAAAGATGCGAGGTCTTTGGGAAGTGGCGGGCCCGGATGGGGATGGCGGGGTTCGAGCCGAAGCCAATGAGTCACAACGTTGCGGAGTCGATGAAAGCGAGGCTGAGTTTAACAAACCGAGTTAACCCAGGATTTACTGTTGAAGAACAGAATGGTGGGGTATGTTTTGGTTGGAAGGGAAAAACTCTCACTGTCGCATCTGCTTGGCGTTAACTTCACTTTCTTCGATACTATTATTATTACTATTATTAATTGTTTAGTGTAATTTTTAAAAATATAACTATATACGTATTTTAGTGCTGTTTTTATTTTTATTATCAATTTTAACTTTTTGCTTATAAAAATGGAAAGAGAACCAGCCACATTAAATAATATAAAAGGGCGTGTTTGGATTTGAAGAAGGAAAATTCTCTCCAATTGCATTTATTATTATTTTTCAATTTGTGTTTGGTGTTATTTTATTTATGGATTCAATTTGCTTTCCACTGTAAATCATTGAATTATAGCCAATTAAAGATTTAATATCATAAATCAGTAAAAAAAAAAAGAAAAAAAAAGAGGATTGAACTCATCCTATCGAGTAAGAACATGTACGTAAGAATCTTGGAGTCTCTGAGATGACATGATTATGTCAGAATTTCCAAGTGCTGTAATTAACTTCGAGATTAGATTTCACAAACATCCATTACTGAATCTTGGAAATGGAAATGCATTTCTTCTTCCCAAAACAAAAATTCTTGGACTGGATAAAGAAAGATTATTTAATGATTCAATCTCTCCCATTCATAATATTTTAATTTCAAATAAAATAAATTAGAATATTAGGGACTACACCAACCTCCTTTTTTATTTTTGTAAAAAAAAAACTTCTGGAAAATAAAAGGAACATGTTTTTTACTGGTTTTTGAGTGGATTGTAGATCAATTTAAGCATTTAATCATATTTTTTACAAGATTTGATAAAAGTTTTTAGGAGATGGTGTGTTGTTTTTATTAGGAAGTGTGGGTGGGTGGGAAGATGGATGACATGGGGAATTTTAATTTCTTACTCTTGTTTGGTACCTCGTATCAGAAACATCTATCCATCCATACTTTAACATGAAAAGACATAAGCCGGAATTTAGTGTTTTTTAAACTCACAATTGATGTTTTCAACTCATGCATGTATGCAGACGAGAAGGCCAATCAATAGTCAATTCTTTTCTCTTTTTTTTTTTTAAATAAAAAATAAATCCAATGAGTTATATAGCTTTATAGATATTAATTGAATTGGATGGGTTACATGCTATGTTGTGGGGTTGTATTATTATTCTTTCATATAAAATAATGTTATGGTCCTACCTAGCTAAAATATATTGATTTTATTTTAATTATATAATAAATTGAATAGACAATGATAACCTGGAAAAAAAACCTCTGGAATGGTAAAATTGGATAAAAATACCCTTGAATTAACTCAAGTTAGTATGATAAACACGTGATCTGGTTAATAAAAAGCGAGTCAACATGTTAAACTTGTGGTTTATATCATGAGATCAGAATAACTTAATAGAAAATAAATTGAGAAAAACATAAAGATAATTAAAAAACAATCTTGAATAATAAAATCAATAAAATAAAAGGTGTCAACCCACATTAACTTTGCAAAACCGTGATTCATGATATTAGACTAAAACCACCAAATGTGAAAAAATTGCAAAGCCTGATCCCCTACAAACTCAATGTTGAGATATGAACTTGATAAAAAAATCAATTACAAAAAACAATCCAATAAATAAATGAATTAGAGGGCACTATAAGTTTTTTTATTGATTAATGAAAATGAGAATCAATAAAAAATATACAAGAACATCAAGAAAAAATAGAAATAAAAAATAAGGATAAAAATGAAAAAAAGTAACACATTAAAAATTGAGATAAAATGATGAAATTAAAAAAAAAGTCAAAACTTTATGAAAGGATAGGATAAAAATTAGCAATATAAAAGGGGGATTAAATCCAAGGAAAAAACAAATTTTGGGTTTGCTTTAAAAATATCATATCAAAATGGTCCACAGTTCCAATCAAATCCCACAAAAGGCCCATCGTCACACCTTTCAGGCCAACAACCGAGAAAACTAACTTGGAGGATCTCATTGGACTTGCAGGATGTTCAGTGGGCTTGAGGATTAATTATAATACGCGCAAACTAGCCCGGACACCTCAATTATCAAAAAAAAAAAAAAAAACTTGGAGGATTCAATATTATTTACAATGGAGGGGTGTTGAAGATGGACAAGTAAATCTATGAATACACCGAAAGAGTTAAGGGACTGAAATAACATATGCTATGCTATACAGGTTTGTAGTCCCATTGTTTGACCAATAGACCTAAAAACCTGCAAACAAATTGTACAGGTTACCTAGCTGAAGACCCAGATCAATCCAGTTTAAGGAAAAAAAGAAAAGAAAAAAAGCTAGTAGACAATATCATTTTGAGAATTTATTTTGAAATCAACCCCCGAATCCATAATATGATTCTTTTTGTTACATTTAGAGTTTTATAACTTTGCCAACAAAGAATAATGTTTTTCCATCCACTGAAATGCGAAGGATTTCATTGTAGACTTTTGTTTATGTACAAAGCATAAGCATGATGATGTTTTAACAAGTAAAACTAATCAAAAGAGAATTTTACTTTAAGGACCTATATGAGTCTTTTTGTAAACTACAGGGACTAAATTGCACACTGCATCCAAAAAATGAAGAAACAAAAAACCTCATCTCCTTCGATAACAAAATCTCCATTACCACTCCCCGAAATAACCCACACAAATGGTATCATCTCTTCGGCTCCCCTCACTAACCTCCCTCTTCTCCTCTCCCTCCATCCTCCGCCCTCCTCCTCTACTCTGCCGCCCCCACCACCACCACAAACTCTCCTTCCCTCCACCACTACCACTAACCGCTGCCTTCTCCTCCCAAACCACATCAGCATCCACAACCGAAAACCCCAAGAAACAAACTAACCAAGACCAGAAAGTAATCACTCCTCGGTCTCATGATTTCAATGCTTGGTACCTTGACATCATTGCCAATGCTGAACTTGCTGATTATGGTCCAGTTCGTGGTACCATGGTCATTCGTCCCTACGGTTATGCCATCTGGGAAGCCATTCAGGTCCTTTAAAATTCAAACTTTTCGATTGAAGGAAGAAAGTTTTGAGCTTTTTGTTCCTTCAACGGGATGCTGAGATTTCTGAGCCTTTTGTGTTTCTTTTGAGTGTGCAGGATTATTTGAATGTGAAGTTTAAGGAGACTGGACATAGTAACATGTACTTTCCTCAGGTTTGTTTTGTGGGACTTTTTTTCTCTATTTACTGGACTGTTGAATGTTACAAACGAAGGGCTCTGATTGAGTTGAGTGAATGTGGGCTTAGTTTGCTTAGGTCACTTTGAGTTAATGAAGTACTGTAGTTAGATTTGCCCGCCTTTTTTGAGTATGTTTAAGTTAATGTTGAGGTATTGTGACATAAAATGATCAAGGTAGTATAAACAATTAATCATGATGATGAATATGAGGATCCATTTGTAGTGTTTGTATCATTAGATGCAGCAAAGCAGTATGTTCCAATATGAAATTTTAAAATCAACTCTTAAAAGCATATTTTTTATGGTCATGGACATTTTGACCGAGTATTGTATCATTTGAGTTTGTTTGTGAATGATGTTGAATTTGAATTATGTGATTAATTTGGTTTGTTTTGCATACAAAAACAATGTGTATGATGTTTTATAGGGACATATTCTAGCTGTGCTAGAGTAGCATGGTTTGTTTTTACAATTGCAACTGTATGTGTTTTCTGTGGATATTTTTTTGTGTTTCAGCTTGTCCTTATTACTTATAACGGTAATGTGTGCTGCAGTTTATACCATTCTCCTTTATTGAGAAAGAAGCTAGTCATGTTGAGGGGTTCAGTCCAGAATTGGCTCTTGTAACTATTGGGGGAGGAAAGGAACTTGAAGAAAAACTTGTGGTAACATTTGATTTTGTTTAGTTGTGGAAAATTAATGGTTGATGAAAAATTTATGCTGCTACATTTTCATGAAAAACCATGACCTGAGTTTTGGCTTTGATTGTTCAACTTTTGAGGTTGTGGCAGGTTCGACCCACTAGTGAAACCATAGTGAATCACATGTTTACTCAGTGGATTCATAGTTATCGTGATCTTCCTCTCATGGTAAACCAGGTAAAAGTTTAGTTACCCATAGCAAATAGTTTTCAGTCATGGAGGGTTTGTTATGTGCAACTGTTCCTTTGTTTTTATTTCTTCCTCTTAATATTTCTTCCCGTTTCAGTGGGCAAATGTCACAAGATGGGAGATGCGCACAAAGCCGTTTGTGAGGACTCTTGAATTTCTGTGGCAGGAGGGTCATACAGCTCATGCCAATCCAGAGGAGGCAGAAAAGGAGGTTTGCATCTTATTGAGTTGTAGGATGCTTTGCATCTTATGAACACTGACATTTGTGTCGAATGGGTTTTTGCTGCTGAATTGCAGGCATTGCAGATGATTGATGTCTATACAAAATTTGCTTATGAGCACGCTGCAATACCTGTTATTGCAGGTAGAAAATCAAAAGCAGAAACTTTTGCTGGTGCTGACAGGACATATACAATAGAGGCTATGATGGGTGATCGGAAGGCATTACAGGCTGGAACTAGCCACAACCTTGGGCAAAACTTTTCTCGGGCTTTTGGAACACAGGTATTTTACTTAGTAGTTAATAGATAAGATTATTTCAGAGTACCATCTGAGTGTTTTGTTGCTCCATTTCTTACAAGATACCGTCTGAATACAAAGAAAACCCAACAGTATAATATTGGAAAGAGAAATCCTTCATTGAATCCTTTTTCGTGAGTTATCAGCTAATTTATGTGAATGAATCTACTGAAAATAAATTCCCCTGGTGGCTTACATGATCATCACATGCAATGCTTTTTGTCAAAAGCACAACTATGGGAAAGGGGGAAAACAAATGCTGCAAACTCAAGATTTGATTTAAATATGGTTAGATTACCTTTGAAATTCACTCTGGTTTGGTTTAGAAACAATACAACATAGCCAGTGTGCATTTTGGTATCTATAAACAATTAGACTGGATGAACATACCCTTGCTGCTCTTTTTTGTAATTCGTCTATGTAAACATATATAATGCCTAACATATCATTTGGGTTAAGGTTCTTTTTTATTGTTCTCACAAAATCACGTGCCTTAAACATCATGCACTGTATGAAGCTGTTCAGATGGCCACACCTGAGCTTCAGACTGTATGAGAAATAGCTCAACTCAGTGGCAGCACTGTGCTGAATTCCTGATCACTTTATAGGTTCCTCCACTTTGTAGTCTTACCCTGGGCATGGTGGTTTAAACTGTTTTGCAGCTTTGTCATTTTGCTCAAGAAGTAAGTGTAAATATCACTGAATGCTGGTAACTTTTTCATGCTTATGTTAATACCAGTCAATCTACTATCCAGTTATCTCTGCAATATGCATTTGGATGGATAGGTGACTGGTTTGGTACTCTCTTTTTTTTAACCAACAAAACATGTGATCCAATTTATTAAGGAAATTCATCTGTTTTCAGCTTTAAAAGTAATGCGAAAAAAAATATTTGGGGTTCAGTTTGGTGTTTTTTCCCCTTTTCATTATTTTTTTTTTCTCTGCAGCAAAAAGTTCTTTTGTCCATATCGTGAATTTGGTTACCCAAATACCCAATTCTGACATGTCTATGTCCAGGGGATGTTTTGTCCAACCGTAAAGCGACTAAATTCCAAGCCAAACTTTCTGATTTCTCCTAAAATTGCTATATAATTTGATCAGGTTCCTCAACATGTGCCCATGCTTGGCAGTTCTCTTTCTTGACAAGGGAGAAAAGGAACCTCTGTAATACATGTGCTATGTATTGTATTGTAGTGTGCCAGAAGAATGAATGCATGCAAGTGTGTGGGTGTACAATTGTCTAAGTGTCTTGAAGAGTGCCCTGATAATATCCAAGAAGGTGGGTGCCTGTGAGGTGTCATGCACTAACGCTTGTACTTGTGTTATCCAAATAGCCAAGTCCCCTTCAAGTGGCCAAATACCAAGCCACCTAATACCTATATAAGGAGGCATTATCTCCGGAACAAGCAAGCTTTTTTGAATAAGAATTCCTTAGTTCATATATGTCACCATCTCTTTAATGTTATCATTTTATCCCGTGCTCTCCCCTTTGTAACCATTACATGGATTATGTTTGTCACAAAGAGTCCATTATGCGCAATGGCCTCCTTGTTTGTTTATGGTAATTCAATTGTGTTTAATGTTGGTGATATGCATTAAACAAACAATAGGAATGGAGAGTTGGTATGATAACATGGGAATTTTATTTCAACATAGCTTCTTCGTTACATAATATAATGTCTTACAAAGGTATTATGAGACTTGATTATTTGGATACATAGGTTGACATGTGCTACCTAACATGTGTACAAGTGTTTGTACATGAGTAGCACGGGCCCTCAAAGACTTTCATGTTCTTGCTTGTTATCAAGACATGTTTAAGGGCAGCAAGACTTTTGCATGCATCCATGCTTATTCTGGCACGAATTGCAATATACATTGCATGCTCCTGTATGAAGTGGGTCAGTTGGTGATTTCTGAGTTTTAGACTTTATGAGCATCTCTGGCAAGTGTCTTAGCTTAATCTAGGGGCAGCACAGCAATGATCACCTCATATGGTCTAGCATTTTGCACTCTTCACATAGGTGTGATTGTTTAAATTGTTTACCTGCTTTGCCAATTGTCCTGTCCTCAAGAAGTATACATAAACATCACTGAAGGCTGTTCACTTTTTTATGCTCACCTTGCTACCAATAAATCTAATGTTCTTCACTCCTGCTTATTCTTTACCTATTTGCATTTGGATGCATGGTTGAGTGGTTGGGAATTTTCCTTTGTTTAACCAATAAAGTGCAGCTCAATTTTTTTTTTTGGGGGGGCTGTCTAGACAGCTTTGTCCCGCTGCTCTAATCTTAGATATTATTGAATACTGGACCTTGTTGATTTTCAGTTATTTGTTATTGGCTATTTCATTTTTTTTCAATATTTTTCATGTTTTCTTTTTAAGCCTCCAGATAATTTTTGACACAGTCTTAACAGAAATTATGTACCTTTACAGTTTATGGATGAAAATGGAGAGAGGCAACATGTGTGGCAGACTTCATGGGCTGTCAGCACCCGCTTTGTTGGTGGTATTATTATGACCCATGGAGATGATTCTGGTCTAATGCTACCCCCGAAAGTTGCACCAATACAGGCAATTTTGTTTTACTATTATTGATTTCTGAAGTTAGCGTGTATGTTTTTGTTATTGTTGTTGTCAATTTATATGCATTTGAATCAAAGCTACTCTGGTATTTGTCAGGAATCTTTCAATTTTATGTATTTTATCTAAAGAGGTAGAGATGTCTCAGTTTGTTAAGCAAGTTTGTTGTTGCTCTCTTTTGTGGTTGTAATATATCAGCACAACCCGGGGGGGTGGTTGCTGTGTTCAGGCTCTTGGACAAACAATCTTTTGTCTATTGGAGAAAAATCTTTCATCAGGACAATCTATGCATAAGCATTTGGTTTCAGTCTTCTGCTGAGTGCCTGTATGAAAGTAAAGTTTGAGTTTCTAAGTTGCCATTTTCTCATTACATAGATAATAGATAACTTGTTTTCTGATTTGTACTACCATTTCAATTTGTGCTTCATATCTCCGCTGCATCCTTCCAGGTGGTGATTGTGCCAATCTGGAAAAAAGAGGATGAAAAAACTGGAGTACTCAATGCAGCATCTTCTGTAAAAAAAGTCTTGCAATCTGCTGGTATCAAAGTTAAGCTCGATGACACAGATCAGAGAACCCCGGGATGGAAGTTCAATTTCTGGGAGATGAAGGTCTGTCCTTATTTTTGTTTAAGTAGATGAAAAAAGAAAAAAAGTTATCAGTAATTAATGATTTATACCCCTAATTAATTATGACTTGCATTAAAGGTAACCAAATGAGTCTCGATGATTAAATCTTGTGGTAATCTGTCAAAAAGAATCTGAATAGACCATGTTCTTGTGCCTGATGACATACTTTTGCCATTTTATGACCTGTGCAGTATGTTGGACCTGATCCTCATTTGCTTTATAAGAAAAATAGTCTCAAACATCTTTGATCTTAAAAGGAGAGCCTTTGAAATGTTTTGAACAACACCCTTATCTCTTCATGCAAATACTAAATAATACCTTGGTTTTGATAGGGAGTCCCTCTGAGGATTGAAATTGGTCCTCGGGATGTTTTAAGTGCAAGCGTGGTCATATCTAGGAGAGACGTTCCTGGAAAGCAAGGAAAAGTGTTTGGAATATCCATGGAGCCTTCAATTTTAGAAGCTTATGTCAAGGACAAGTTGGATGAGATCCAGTCATCTCTTCTGGGAAGGGCAACATCATTTCGGGATAGGTGCATTCTCTTGCTCTAACATCTGTGTGCAATGGAAGCTTAGTTATTAATTTTGTGTGAGCTCTGCTTTTCATTGTGGTCATCTATTATTACTTTTCAGAAATATAGCATAATCTTAGGTCATTATTGCACAATTATTTACCTGCAAGTTATATCTTGCTGACAGAATTTGCTTATAAACAATGAAACCCTGCACCTCACCACAATAAAAATGCTAATATTTATCCCTTGCCCACTGCTTATGTCCATTTCTTCACGGACTTTGCTTTGGTGTCAAGGCAGTAATGGCACCCATAGTTCTTCTGATGAGAAAAACAGGCTGTTAAATAATGCGAAAATAAGTTAAATATTTAAAAACCCGAGGCATTATCGTCACAGCAGACCATCCTGTCAGAAAAAGAATGCCAGCATGATTAATAGAAAGTGATGAACTCATTTTTAGCAGAAAGAAATGTGAGAATTGTTCTACTAAAGCCATAGTTTTTCTTTTTTGTATTACTAACCAAATGATGAAAACTGCCAAAGCAATGGAAGTGGGAGTTTATATGCTTCATCTTAACAACTTCAGGTGCTCTTCATCATCGTGCATATGGCATCATTGTTCTGGAATCTTAAGACTGTGCCTCACATGAGTGCAATTGGTCTTTTTTCATTCTTTCTTCGTGTAGTTGTGTATTGATTCAACCATTGAAAAGCCAACTGTTTTTGAAGTACTCGACAGAACCATCTAATATTATTCTCACGTCCTCTTGCAGTAACATTGTTGACGTGAGCTCATATGATGAACTCAAAGCAGCAATAACCATTGGTAAATGGGCAAGGGGTCCTTGGTCAGCCAGGTATTATTTTGTTACCCTTTTGTTAGTAGTGGATAAAGAAGCACTGCGCATGAGTATCATCATACTGGGAGACTTGCATGCACGTCTAATATCAGGTTGTAATTGTTGACTGTAGTGATGCGGATGAACAAAGAGTAAAAGAAGAAACAGGGGCAACAATTCGGTGTTTCCCCTTTGAACAGCCTCAAGGGACCAAAACATGCTTGATGACTGGCAGCCCAGCAGAAGAAGTTGCAATTTTTGCAAAATCTTATTAAGTATTGTCCCCGTCAAACAAACGTTCGAATGGTCTCATTCAGGAGAACAAATACCTGTGGTAAATTCTGCCATGGCTTCCTGTCCTTGTTTCAGTAAGTTTTATCATTAGATTGACTAAAGCAAAGTGTCATATCAATCATATCGAGCTGTTAAAGCTAGGTCATCTTGTCATAAATTTTTACCAAACATGAAAGAGATTTCAGGAGGGAAAACATTGCTTTTGGTGGGGGTATAGACAGACAGAACTCCCAAATATCCTTATGATGATACGGTTTCTTGTGTGAACTGTTTCCATCTCAGTCAGATAGCGGGAGAAGTGGACTTAAACTACCATTTTTGTATTCTCTGGAGGTAGATTTGCAATCTTATTAAATTTCTTTGGAAATGCCAGAGCTTGCTTTGACTTATAACATGGTGGTGAAGTGCTAGTTCAGGTTGCAACTGGCACATATGGACCAGGTTTATATGCCACGTGTGCATCCTGGATCTGCGATGCACATGAGGCGTGGATATGCCAACTGGATGAATAATTGCTTCATTAATTTTGCTAGAGCTCTTAGCACGCTATCAATGGTTAAGGGCAGCTTTCTTGAGGAGAGTTAGAATGCTGTGCTGGAAAGATCCAACGGCTATCTCGTCTACATCTCTGCTCAAACCAGGACATTTGAAGTTCATCACATGTTGTCTGGTTCAGAGGCATGTGATGGACAACTCCGGTTTAGATCCGGCAACGGCGCCAGGCCGATTCTCCTCGTTGTTTTCCCGGTGCGCCGCAACGTGTCTCTAATCTATCCCTAGCACCATTAACACTCGTTGGAGAGTGTTCATATGATCCCAAACACTCTTCAAAACAGAAAATACTTTGATTGTTTCATGCTTTGATTTGGAGTGGTCAAACCCTAGAATGTGGTAAGGAGCAGGTGGGACATGTTGTAGAGTAGCATCCCATCCCCACCACTATATTTTGGGATGGGTGGGGGAATCTTTCTCACACCATTGGACTATCTATCCCAAAGAGCATTCACCACCAGTAGTCACCATGAAAAATATTACAGGATCTGTCCGTATGTGTTGCCTTACTTTTTTGATTCAAGGGGTTGTTTCTAATTTTGTTTTAAAAATATTTAAAAAAAAAACAAAATTATTTTTTTATTTTAAATTAGAAAAATAAGTGTTTTTAGATCATTTTCATGTGTTGATATTTAAAAAATAAAAAAATATTTTAATGTATTTTTGAACGAATATCATTTTTAAAAGTAATCTTAACTATGTTTGAACGAATAAATTAATTTTTTAATATTTTTAAATTATTTTAATGTTAAAAATAATTTAATACATTTCTAAATAAAAATATATAAAAAAACAATCTTAATTATATTAGAGACCAAAATTATTTTATTGTTATTACACTGTCAAATGGTATATAAAGAAATAAAACCCAGCTTAATTTATTCCATTTTAAATCTACAGCTGTCGTACGTGGTCCAAGGTCATTAGAATAAGAGATATTATTTCATTTCTTTTTAAAAAAACTTTGAGTGTAGCCTGATTGAGTTTGAGAAGGTTACTTAAAACCTAATTGGAGTAATTGGATTTCATTAGTTTTTTTAATTCAACTTGAAATCTCACCGGGGTTAATTTTTGAATCATAAAGTTCTTGGATGTACAAATTTTAATAGCTATGCTTACATCAAGTAAAAATTAAGCTAGTTCTTTCTTTCTTTGTGCCTGTTAGGCAAAAGACTTTCTTAAAAAATTATATCTATTTATTTACCTTTTGTTTTAAATTATTTTTTTGGTATTTTTAAATTATTTTGATGTGTTGATGCTAATGTTTTTCTTAAAAAATAAAAAAAGTATCATGTTAATGTATTTCTGAACAAAAAATACTTTAAAAAACAATCTCAACTACACTCTTAAACATGTATTTTATGTATTTGAGATCGAGAAAAATACATGATGTAATAGATCAAATGAAATTATTGTTCTAAAATGTGTTTGATATTATAATAGTTTTTGTAGTTGTAATTTTAAAAACATAGGTCTTAAAAAAATATTTTTAGTTACATTTTTTTTTAAATACATGTTTGTTTAAAATTAATGTGAGATAGATTTTTGCATGTGAAAAAAAAAACATGTCTTCACAAATATAAAATAAATTTTTTAATTTCTATAAAATCAAGATTTGAAATGCAAGAGGTATAATATAAAAATCAAAATTATTTGACGAATAAAGAAAACTCATTTGAACTCCAATATCAAACGGTTCAAAAGACAAAATAAAAACCTAGTTGGCTATATATTTTTTATATAAACAAATATTTTTAATATTAAAAAAAATAATTGTTATAGCAATAAAAATTTAAAATATCCAAAATTTTAATCAATGATTTAGATTTACAAAATATATTTTTTTAAAACAAAATTTTCTCCCATTAAAAAAATAACATACAATGCCAGGTGGCTGCGTTACAGAAATAAGAAGATGGAGCACGATCCCTGATCTCTGTTGATGGAGCGAAAGGGTTTTGTCTGGACAGAATTCTAAGGGGGGGAATACGATGGGGAGAGGAGTAGGTAGGATTGGAGTGCCTAGATGAAAATAAGGGTGCATCTTGGCCGTTCATGTTTGTGATATGGCAATAAGGGGTCTATCTGATGACGTGGAAGGATCAGGTTCGATTGAATTCGTTGGAGAAGAAGCATCCTGACCTTTTCAATTATGGCGGGGTTCTGTGGCGTGGAATAAAAGTCTCAACGCGCTAACGTGTGGGTCCCATTTGGAAAGAAAATATATTGGAAAAATGAAAAACAGAAAAAGACGAAGAAAGGAAGGTATCAAATTACTGAAGAAGGCATATTGGAGTTTGGCGACGCAAAGAATTTCCTTCCCTTTTTTTTTTTTCTTTTTTTTTCCTGTTTCCTTCTTTTCTTTAATTATTGAACGCGACGACCCCACAGAAAAACCATATTACTGATCAATCTAGATTGAACAAAAAATATATATATATTTTTTGATTTTTTTTATAAGGAATCAATAAATAAATAGTTTTTATCAAGTTGATAAAATCACATATTAACTTGAGTTTTTGAATGATTTTACTAATCAACTCTCTTTTATTTTTTTAAAAGTAACCCAATTTTTTTTTTGAAGCAGTTAACTTAATTTTGGAGTAAACGAGATATCAAAGATAAATTATCTCCAATGAAAGTCTTAGTAGTATTTTATATACCGACTTGATAATAATTTAATGAGTTCTCTATATTATGGTTTTGATTTGAATTCGAGGAGACATTATAAGAAAACACAATTCTTGTTAATGAGCTATTCTAATAGAAACGAGATCAGTTTAAAATTCATCTAACAAAATACTTAGATTTAATAAATTAAATTTGGCCAAAAAAGCCAAATCATGAAAACTAATACATTTTTAGCTACATTTTTTTTTAATGAAATTAACTGCAAGAATTAAGAATAAGAACTAGATATGTTCTAGAAACCTTCACACACACACACACACACACACACACACACAAGCTATTGAAATGTCATTATTTATTATTTGACTCAACTTATATACAAGCTTAGCTTGTCAAATCATATGCCATACGAGGACTAACTTCAAAATACATAGATCATTAGGTCACCTTTTCAAATTGTGAATCATGGGATAAACCCAAGTAAACTATATATATAAGACTTTATTATATTTGAATTGAGTTTAATCAAATTAATTGAATTGTTAAAATCTCGGTTAAATCAAACAAGTTTAATAAACCTAATATTTTACAAAATTTAGCTAAAAACTAAACTCCAATCAAAATCCTAATCTTAAATTTTCCGAATTAATCCATCGAGGTGGATTTAAAACTATGCTTCAATCGTGATTGTTAACATTTGAGGTTTAATCCTTTATATATTATTGGGCTTGATCTTTCAAAGTGAAATAATAACGATGGGCCGTAAGTGGGCTTGCTGTCCCATCGATCACCGTTGATTTGTTTAAACAAAATTTTAAGACAAATATACGACAAGAATCATGAAAAGTAGGAAGTTTCGCGAAAAAAGAAACTGGAAGATGGCGTGCTCGTCACCTAAACCCAAAGTCAAAATTGCCCCCTCGCCCCCTCGCTCACTATTTTGACTCTTTGACTTTTTGCTTCAATACCTTGCTTGCACATCATCAACGTCATCAAATATTTTGAAATTAATTGTTTTTCAAAAAATTCCAGGGCAGTTTGGGTATTGAGAATAAAAAGGGGAAGAGGTGGTCAAATAGGGCTTTCGTGGCGTTCATCCAAAGTTGTTCTTAAAGCCAAGAAAATTTGGCTTCCTTCTCAGAAAATATCCAAAATTTCTTCACTCGCCGGAGCTTGAATCGCCGTCGTCGGTAGGTTTCTGGCATTGCCTTACAGTCCAGTTGCACTGAAGATAATTCAAGAAGAAGAAGAATAGAATCACTTTGAAGATTTTGCTGATCGGAGGAGACGA
Source organism: Salix caprea (assembly GCA_964035475.1). Classification (NCBI taxonomy): domain Eukaryota; kingdom Viridiplantae; phylum Streptophyta; class Magnoliopsida; order Malpighiales; family Salicaceae; genus Salix; species Salix caprea. The sequence continues at coordinate 1,214,356 of OZ037748.1, read as the reverse complement.
CCAGCATATTTCTATTACTATATTTATCATTTGCTTCGAAAAAATTGGGGAGTTTTAGGAGGATGCGGCGGCGACTCTGATGATTATTAAAGAAAAAGATAATTTATAAAACGAAAAAAGGTATTATTTTGATTCATTTCTACGATTTGCTTGCTTTATTACTGGAGATAAATTTCTCTGGTTTTGGCCTTGATCGTAAAGGATTCGTGTAAAGAGAAGATTAGATCAGGAGGTGGGGAAGGCAGATCTACTGTATAACGTGCAAGATAGCGGGAAAGAAAGGTTTTTGAATTAGGGTCTGTTTTGTTGTTGCAGTGATTTATGGAGTGATACGAGTAAGAATTGATTGATGTTTTGTATGTCTTGGAATGATTGCGTAAACTCGCTGGATTTTTGGAACCTGCCGGCGAACGCTGAATTTTTGCTGGATTTTGGAATCTGCCGGCGAAAGTGAGATTTTGTTGTTGTTGAGATGTGTGTTTTCTAGAGCTATTGATGATGGGTTCTTCTATCCATGTTGATTTCTTATCACTTGTGTTTTTTATGGTATTGGATCTGTCCAATCTCCCTGTTTTTCGCAAACCTATCTATCCCAGTGTTATCCAGCTTTGGAAGGAGCAAAGGATATATGGGTTTGTTCTTGTAGGGTAGGTAGTCGTTTAAATCTGGCAAACAACAAGATCTGAAGAAGTGAGCACTGTTGTTTTTGGTTGAGATTAGAAGACGGGATCTTCGTTTTTTGGATGCTATTTGGACCAGGCACAAGTTGATTAGTGTTTCTAGCAATTAGATTTACTGTCTTGTTTTGTTGTCACATGTTTTAGATACATTAAGGATGAAATACTACTGTCTCATGTCCTGTCATGTGTTACATCTCCTACTTGATTATCTTATTACATACAAAGAAGACCTGCAGCAAAGCCATATAGAATCTGAATTGAGGGAGTCTTTGCAACCCTTCAAAAATGTTTAAAACACGATCTACCTGAAGGTCTCGTTATCAGCTTTGAACTACATGGAAATGTGTTGAATTAGCTATTCTGTTCTTTCTGAAATCTGTCTTGATTTGAGTTGCTTACGTTGTTTTCCTTGTTTTGCAGGTAAGAAGGGCAGAAGCATATTAGAGGTTTAGATCTTTCAGCGATTACCAGAAGGAAATTCTTTCTGTCAAGATTGGGGGAATCAGAGTAAGTTCTGGGATTTTCTAATGTTTCCACATCCATGTTTAAAACTAATTTGCTGATTGTAGATGGCGATAATGCAGGAACACCAGTAATGATAAGCAGGGACTTGTGACTATCAATTGCTGTTTAATATGGCTTGCTTTTTAGAATTTTTTTGGGGGGGTGTATGATATTCATATCATATCAGTATGTGTATGGCTGATGATTTGTATTTTCTTACAGGCTAAATCCTCGGCCACTCCTGTGACCAGTAGGAAGCAAGGAGCCACGGCTTCCTACAAGACTTTGGGTGGTGGATCATCAGTTGATGGCCTAAAAACAGTAGGATCTGCAAGCATGATGAGTGCGGTAGGTCTAGAACTTACGAATTTTATAGATCCTTATTTGACTTGGAAGACAGTTACAAAAGGCCACAGGAGTACCTCAAGGCGTAAGCCAGTTGTTAGAAGCTTTAATGGGAAGGCAAAACTATTAGATGAGAGTACCAGAAATGTGGATGACACGACAGTTTCAGATAATGAGAAGGTAAATATTACACTACTTTGTTTGCACCTGTTTCTAATTGTTCCTGATTGATTTGCCTCCATGCTGTGTGGGGATTTTTAACATTTGTTCTCTACATGGCAGTATGGTGTGGCTGTTCTTGGCTGCCGCTTTAGTGGAAAAAATGAGAATGAGCATGTACCCATTAAAAAACGAAGACATACAGCCCAGGGCCCTCCACAACCTACTTGTACCACATTTCCATGCGTTGAAGTGGTTGAACCTAATTCAAGTGGGAAAAGACGACGTAGAGCAACTGATGCTGCTGTGCCAAATAAGCTCAATTTGAAGACATCAGAGGTCCATGATAAGTTTGATTACAGTGATGACTTCTCAGGCATTGAGATACTCGCAGCTGTTGCTTGCAACAATGGTATGATTAATGATGCAGCTTGTGAAGAAAGTTTAATAATGGAAGAATCAACACGAGGAGTGGGCTCATCTTCTTCTGCAGTTCCGCCCAAAGAAATTGTTGCATCCATAAAAGATATGGCTCATGAAGATAGACCAGAGGCCTTTCAAAATAGTGAAGTTACGGTTTTGCATACATCTGCTGGTACAGATGATAGCGTAACAGGAGAAGGATCTCTATTGTCACGGGATGAAATGTTGAATTTGGACTTGAATGTTACCTGGGAGCAAGCTTGTTACACCTTGAGCTGTGATTCCAGTGAAAATGATTTACTAAGTTGTGAGGTTAAGCCTGAGGCCTTAGAACAACAAAAGCCTCCTGAAAGTGTGGTTTTGTCAGATTTACTTGGGGATAATACACCCGTGATTAGTTTGTTTCTCGGGACATGTGAATCTAGTAGAGAGGAACCTAAATCTGAAGCCTGCTCTCTCCATTATGGAAAACACGAAGAACATTTTCCATCCCCATCTTGTAATGCCCCGGAACCCTCCATTTGTGATGTTGCCATTGCAGAAGCCTCCAATCAGGTTATTTATGGTGATGAATCCCTAGATCATCCATCATGCAATACCCTCCCTAGCCTTACTCACAAGCAGTGTTCTGAAATGTGTTCATCAGATGATCAAGTCAGTAAAGTTTTTTGTACTGAAAGTGTGCAGGTTGAGTCATGTAATGTTTCTCCTCACTGTCAACCAAACTCAGAGAGAGTTCCTAATGAGATTGATCTTTCAATCTCAAATGGTAATGGAGAGAATTATCAGATAGCATCCTGCCCGCATGAAGATGGGAAGTTAAATGCAAGTAGCTTGGAAAACTGTCCACCGATAGGACCTGCTTGGCTTGGAGTTGATTCTGGAGGACGAGAAGAGGAATCAGGTGACCAGCAGTATTCGCCAAATAGAAGAGATATTTATTCGTCCTGTTTGTCTTCTGAGAAAGGCCAACCAGTGATGGAAGTGGATGCTAATGGGACCAATGAGGCTTCTGCTGCCAATAAAGCAGAAGCTCATTCTCCAGTGCAAGCCAGGTCTGAGGAGCTGATGCAGAAGTCTTCTGCAGACTCTACTGTCACTCCTGGAGATGCATGCGAAGCACATGCTAATGGTTTTACAAATGGCTCAGCTAAGGTTAATATGGAAGATCTGGAAGATAGCTTTGAATCAGATTTTTATCAAGCTGATAAGGTTCATATAGTTGGCATAAACAGTGTAGAACCTCAGGCTGGTTATGATTCTCAGTTTGAGGATGGGGAGTTGAGGGAATCCGATGCACAGTATTGCTGGGATGAAAATGGGGAGGATGGTGAAGTCGAGCAGGTGGACTATGAGTCTGAATGTGATGAAGAAAGACTCCGTGTATTGGATAATGAGAAGGAAATGAAGGTTGAGATAGGTTCCAGTTCAGGATCTGATTATGTTAGTAGAAAAATTGAACAATGTGGGATGGGAGATTCTCTGAGAGATGATTCGCTTAGCCCGAAGACAAGAACTTCAGATGTCACTATTGACAAGGATTTCCTGTCTGGAGTGGTTGGGTCAAAGGCATCCAATAGAGATTTCCTGTCAAGCATTGAAGAGCCCAATGCCATATTTAGGAAGCATATTACACTTAGGAGCAGGTGGATTATTGTTTCTTTACTGGTTTTACATGCTTTTTTTTCTTTCATAAATTACATTGTTCTAGCTGCTGATTTGTGCTTATCCTGATATTTCAGAGCCAACAGTATTTATAATTTATGTCATCGAGATGAAAGGGATGCAGGTTCCCACAAAATCATGGGAAGGGACAGGGCTGTTCCTCAAATGCGTGACAGAAGTCCTGGAGCCCATCGCTCTGTCAATGATGCACCTGGCTACTGTGACTCAGAAAGACGTTATTTTTGCACTTATCGTGGCAATTACACTTCTGGATCTTCTAGAACTAGAGTTGGTTTTGATAGCCGCAGATACAGAATAACCTCAGACCATGCGGTCTCTCAGGGAGCAGGGTTTGCAGGATCTGACAGTCGTACCCGCAGGCGATTTGTTAATCCTTCTTCAAACAGTTCATGTGAACGGATCACGAGGAGGAGATCACCTGCCAGCAGAGATGATTTATACCGTGGGCATACAGGAATGCTGCCTGTGAGAGATGGTAGTCCAGTCAGGAGTGGGTTTAGAAGATTTGCAGGAGGGGTTGCAACAGGAGGCTTGAGAGGGGAATACCACAGGCCAATGCTAGAGGACAAGATTGATTATCCTAATCGGCGGATGTTTAGGAGAGAAAGAAGCATTTCTCCCCTATGCAGGGGACAGCCTTGCTACCCCTTCACACACAAGAAATCTCGGTCAAGATCCAGAAGTCGCTCTCCATATTTAACAAGGGACAGAAATGAGGCAAGGCTTCGTAGCAGGTCTCCAGATTTTAGGACTAATGCTCGGATGGATAGAGTGAGGCTGCCATTTCAGAAGCGTATCCCAGCTGATTTTGAAGAGGGGTTTATCCCCACAAGAAGAAATCACTTTACACAGCATAATCCCAGATGGTTTGATGATCGAAATGGTGGTTTAGATGGTTTCAGGGGAAGAAAATCACCTGTTAATATTTTCCGTTCAGATCAAAGATTTGATTCAGTGCGGACCTTCCGGAGATTGGAATCAGAGGATCAGTTCAGAGAGATGATGCGGTCCAGAAAATTAAACTTCAACGATGCAAGGAGTGCTAGCAGGGGAGGTGAATTTGACGGCAGTGATGATGGTAGGAGAAAGCATAATAACAGATATGAGATGGTTCAGCGAGTGAGAAGATATGATACAGATGGCGATCTGCGGCGATTCCGGGTTAATGCAGAAGATTCCTTGGTGGCTAATAATGTTACTCCTAACTGTGATGATGGAAACATAATGACTGACAGAAGGCCTGGAGAGGTCCTTAGAAGGGATGGTGAAGAGTAGTTTATATGAGCTTTTGGTTTATCTGATGATAGCCTTTCCCTTTTCTTTCGTTTATTGTTTATTGTATAAACATTTCAAGTTTTGGCAGGAAGCATCTCAATTCCATCCTCTTTTTCTCTTACTGGTGGTGCTTGTGAGGAAGCACTCTCACGAGTTGTATTTTCCTTGGCAAGATTCTTCTCCTTCCTTTTCATAGGGGTTAGATTTTGCATTTGTTAATTTTTTCTCCTCTTTCCATGTTTCTTTTTCCATCCTTTACTCGTTTTGATCCACAAGCCAACTCTGGCTGTTGTAAGCTCAGTTATGAGGCCATTAAGGTATTATAATGATCAATGGAACTCAGAAGTGGTGTTTGGTTGTAACTTTGATTTATTCGCCTCTCTCGTAGCATGAAGTCACTGGCCAGCTTTTGCTACTGAATATTTATTACATATAAGGCTTATAATAACAGAACCCCTTTCGTTTTCTTTCGTTTATTGGGGAGGGTGGGCTTTATGTTTGAGTAAAGTCCACTGTCTCCTGCTTTTGCTAGAGGAATTGTGGGATACAGTTGGATTTGCACATGCCGCAGTGTTTGCTTTCATGCTGATGTTTTGTCTCGATCGGGTTCAAAGAAATTGAATTCGAAGTCTTATGGGTCGTTTGTTTATATAAATGACTTTTTTTTTTTTTAAATCATTTCAAGTCGTCACTCGATGAAACGATATGGGTGGAAGGGAAGGCAGGGCTTGAGGTGGAGTATAGACCACTGTTCTTGCTTTTGCTTGAGTAATAGTGGGGGATACAATTGGATTTGAGGTTCATCTTTCTTGGAAAAGGACAGGCACAGGCCGCAATGTTTGATTTTTCATGGGTTTGTTTTTGTCTCAGTCAGGTTCAAAGAGCTTCAATTCGAAGTAAAGACAACTTGGGACTACGAAATTCTCCATGCTTTAAATATTCCCTTTTCCTTCAATTGTAAGAAATCCATATAATCTTGTGTCTTGATGCTCATGTGCTCCCTCCTATTTCAAACTTGTATTCATATCCCAGAAGGAGAAGAGTCAATTTTCTAGACATTGCATATGTTTCAGTTGCAGCAAAGCTTTCAAGCTGTTCTGTTTATCTTCAGACATGAGTCATGGCCAAGGGGATAATTGGGTTCACTCAGAATTCGAAATGGTATGAACATTCCTTTCTGTTTTGTATTCAATACCCTTCAATTTGCTAACCCGTGATAGAAGTCTTAGACTGAGCCAACCTTGGAGCCGGATTTAATAATGTTTTTTGATGATGATATTTTTGACCAAACTAGTGTAAGCAACACTAGAAACAAGACTATTGAAAGTAGTGGAGTGTGCGCTGTAGTAAACTCAGACTTATATAATTTTGCAATAAAAAGAGAAGGATTTCTAATTTATAAAGTTCTGGAATAGAACTGCTAGATTTCTAAATCACCAGCTAAAGCTGATGGACTCAAAATGAAGATTATCTGTTGAAAAAGATGAACAGACTGCTGCCACTTCTTGCCTCATCGTCCTCGGTCCGCTAACATAAACTCCTATATTTTCCTCCTTAAGTTCTGATAATATTTCTGCAAGAATTATATCCAAAGGAAACATGATTTACATATAAAAAAAACTGTTTGTTAGAAGTTTGTAAATTCACTCACGGGAGGCAAGAACTGCTTACTTTTCAGATTTGGCCTTCGTCCGAGCAGCACTGTGGTGGCTTGACGAAGTGATTGGCGAGGGAAGCTTTCTAGTTCTGTTTCATACACCAACGAAGCAGGCGATGGAGCTGGTGTTGACATATCTATGGTCCGGATTTGATTCAGTTCCTTACCATTTTCTCTGTTGTTCCATACAAAAGCTGCAGAGGCAGCAATTGTTATGGCTACACAGACAAATAACATGCCGAAAGCTGCACTTGCCGGCATTGGATACTTCATGTTGTTGGTATTGTGATCAATTGGGAATATGTAGAATCGTGTGAGAAGGCCAATCAACAGAAGGAAGATGATAAAAGAGGAGGAGATTATCGCGCCGAGCCACAGCCAGCTGTTAGGGCCTAACACTGCAGAAACTGGTGCATCGGATGGATCAGGCTTGAACAATATTGTTCTGATAGAACTCTTGTCCACTGTTTTTGGCTCTGTCTCTTGGGTTATGTAGGCTTCAATCTGTAGCTGCAATCGAGAGAGGTCAAGAGTGGTCCCTGAAACTGGGAGAAGAAGTTCAAGCATGGCGAGATTGGCATATTTCTTGAATGCACATATGAGGTGAATCCTCGGAGTCCTGCTGCCTCTTCTGCTGGATTGAAAGTTGATCTCGCGGATGACGGAGATGAAAGGAGTTATGCCACTTCCACCACTCACCAACACCAGCTTCTCATACCTGGGACAATTTTTTCTACGTTAATTCAACTGCCCGAGAAATTTCATTGTTGATATATAGATTCTGCTAACATTTGATTACCTCATAAAATTGGTTGAAGGAGGTTCATAGGGTCCTTCAACAGAGACCTCAAGTCTGCTAGTCGGAGAAGGGGAGGACAGAATCCGATACAACTCGTGAGACCAACTTCCATCGCATCTGATAACGACGCTTATCTCGTCAGAATCCATATTGCTATTGGAGGTAATGGTAAAGGGATGCCATTGCATCCTGGAAATGCCAGGCACATTGATGAATGCGATGCTTGTTGGTGCATAACTCAGTCCTGCAAAAACGATGAACAAAAAGAATGTCAAATAATACATGGAGTGATTGCAGAACCTTTCAGTAGCATCGAGTTACAGAATCTTGATTTCACCTGAGCTCTTGGAGAAATTCAACTCCACTGTTTTAGATGGTAGAATGCGTGCTGCCACAGAACGGATTTTTTTCTGAGATTGTAACAGTCTCAAGTATCGATCGATCAAGAAGAGGTAGAAACCAGGAAGGATGTGGCAAGATTCAGCAAAACCAATATGGAACACATAGAAGATAACAAACACAACGTAGAGATGGTGACTATAGTAGAAGAGCTCGAAAAACTTTCGCCTTATCCGTCCGAAACTTGTTGCCCACATGACCAATCCTGCAAGCAAAGCTATTTCTCCAGCCACATTGGAAACTTTCTCCTTATCCGTCCGAAACTTGCTCCATTCGAGCATCTGCCACATTCAGCATAAACATGGTTCTTAACCATTACACATGCAGTGACTTAGAATTCGTAGATTCCATAGAATATATTACCTGTGATATCTGCTGTGTACGGGACCAATAAAGAACGTAGCATAAACCATGTGCAGTGAAGATGGCCATGGTAACATGACCTAGCCATATGTGGTACTTGATGCTTGCCTCTGAAGTGAGGCCAAAAAACTGTAAAACTGAAGACCCTCTGGCCACTGGAAAGAAGAGAAAGGCCAGGCAGGTGTTTCCCACAAGCCCTAGACTCAGACCTGCAGTTTCCAACTTCACTTCCCACCTGCCAAAATGCTCAAATTGTTGGAAATATTTGAAAGAAAAAAGGAAAACATGGTTAGCGTGGCGAAAAGCAATCTTATCCATGTAAATATTACTCTCCTAAGAGAGGAAGTCCTCATGAACTTGGACCTGGACTAAAAGAACTTTGAATTGAAGATTAATTCCAACAAATATTAATCAAAATTCGTGTAGGACTCTTAAAATTGTTCTGCAAGTTGAGAAAGAAACAGGCCTTACACTTGAGTTTTTTCTTGAGCAGCTTGTACGGAAGCAAAAGCAAACAAATCATGCATGTAAGAATACAAGGACCAGACCAATAATGCGACGAACATGGCCAGAAATGTTAGCTCTGTCCTGGTAACAATCCCAAGCGGACCTTTCGTTATCGCCAGCCGTCTCGAGAAGATCATCCGAGAAAAGAACCGGCTATTTCAAGAAGAAATTTGAATTGATCATTAGTTAATGGTTTTCCTCAATAAAACCTTTCCACAATCCAGCAACACTTACCTGGTGTTGTGATCATGATCATATTTCTTTACGAGATGAAGATACAGGGAGGCAACGGTAGCGATGAAGAGGATAGGAAATGTATAAATCAGAATGGTGGAACCTACAAATCAAAGAACCAACATAAGATAAGAACAGAGTCTCTTCTTTTCTTACAATTAGACAACTACAACCTTACAAAACACACCTTGTTCTCCAAGATAAGTGGAACTGGTTTTTTTCTCAACATCAGGAAACCAGTTCAAGTAAAAGGTGTTAGTAGGCGTCATGGACCAAATCATCATGTAACCCAGAAAAACAACCATTAACAGCAAGGTTATCACTGCTGAAACTATCTTCATTGATGAACCAGAAGGTCCAGAACCCATCTCTTCCTATCTATCTTGTAGAGCACAGTAGGACTACTTCTGGTCTTAAATGAGCATCTATTTATGTCCTACCGTTGTATATATAGTGAAGTATACTAATATATAGGTCAACAGTCATTCATGCATGTTTAAATGGATATAACCCGTCACTTATTTTTCTCTCTCTATATATATATAGATATAAAAGTCAAATTAATATTGGGTGACTGTTCAAATAACTCATTAATTAAATATAATTATAGTTTCCTTCACGTATAGATCAATACTTTTTAACAAACTGGGTGTTAAATATTAATTATGGAATGTATTTGTTTCTTTTTTTCAAAATTAAATAACATAATGGCTAAAAATATTTCCAAAATATTACAACTGATTTTAATTATTTTGAGTGCTTTAAATTGAAAAACTGAATTGAACCTGAAAGTGAAGCATGCGCGTATTAGAAGTTGTTTAGACATTATATTTTAAAAATATTTTTGAAAAAAATATTATTTTTATTTTAAATTAAAAAATTATGTTTTTAAATTATTTTGATGTGCTGATGTCAAAAATAATTTTTTAAAAAATAAAAAAAAATTATTTTGATATATTTTTAAACAAAAAAATATTTTAAAAAATAATCTCAATTAAATTCTCAAACAAGCCTTTTTGTCCCTACAGACTAAAATATTTTTTAAAAAATAATTTTTCAACCGTGATATTTGAGTGTAATTTTTTAGCCATTTGTTTTGTTTTTTTATGTATTTATAAAAAAATTCGTATATTAATTTAAATAGTATTGGGACCCGTGACCACAAAGTTGATAAAATATGAAGACTTTTGGTCCCCATTGTTTTGTTGTTTCTTCAAAAGCAGTGGACTAAGCAATGCCACTGCTGGGCCTGCAATCATTTTTTCCTCCATTAATTATATATTTTAGATAAGACTATTATTCATATCGTGATTAGTACGGCCCCAACAATTTTTATCCCTTTTCTAGTCATTTTTCAAAATTTTATTTAGTTTAGCTTTCCTTTTTAGAATATATAGGATGGTATCAGGTTGTCAATACCGTTTCGTTCCGGTCAGAATGTTCCGTGCCATTTAAAAAACCAAGACAAAACAACGTCGTTTTCGTCTCAGTTTTAATTCTGATCCGTTCCGGAAATACCGGTCAAATTCCGTCCGTAACGTCTCGGTACCATTCCGGTCTTAAAATCCTTTTTATTTTGATTAGCTTGTGATTGTGTTTCTAATTTTGAGATTATAGTTGTTTGACTTTGTGTTTATATTGTATAATTTAAAATTAATTTATCTTGAATTTTAATTATACTTGTTAAATTAATATTTTAATTTTTTTTATATATAATTAATTATATATGAACAGTACAACCCCGAAACGACACACCAAAATACTCCGCAACCGAAACGTTCTGTACCAATAAAAAAACCGGAACAACAACCAAAACGATATTAACAACTTTGGGTTCAACACCTATATATTAACTAGACATGAGCACACGAATCTGAAAAAAACCCTCACCGACTAAGCCAAAAATAATAATTAACAACCATATATTATACGAGTAAAAAAATAAAATAAAATAAAATAAAATATAAAAAACTATGACTAGAAGTTCTTATATACGACACCACAAGTCATCTTCCCACTGTAAACAACTTTTAGTGGCTTTATGCCAGCAAGTTGACAGTACTGTAGTTTAGTAGCCATCATAGGAATAATAAAATTATATGTGCTTCTCAAATCCACCATTGATAGATATATATGAACCAGAAGGTCCAGACATACTTAATCTCAACCACATCTGCACTATTAGAAAATAATATAAATTATATTCTAAGATTTCACCTAATAACTTAAATTTTTAGGTGAAATGATTCCTTGACATGGTATCAGAGCCTTATTGACCTATTGGTCATGAGTTCAAATCTCACCACACCCATTCTATTTGATAAAAATCAAACACAAGGTAGTGTGAGCTTGTACAAGCTTCAAGCCTAAAGGGTTTTCACTTGAGGGTGTGTATTAGAGAATAATATAAATTATATTCTACGATCTCATCTAACAACTTAAATTTTTAGGTAAAATGGTTAGTTGGTTAGTTGACATGTAATCCCAATCTTCTCCTTAAAATGTTGAAGGCGTATTCTCTCTCCTCACCATGCCATACCATACCATACCATGTGTATAAAAATCATTAGTCACCAATTGTCTTGCTATAAGTCAGCCTTATTGATTTTCATTCCTATCTCCTCATGTGAATTTGGACCAGTAGAATATTTATAGATTACATTATTTTTTAAAATATTTCATATTTAAAATATATTAAAACAATATATTCTTATTTTTAAAGTTTATTTTTATATTTATATATCAAATTGATTTAAAACTATAAAAAAATTCAAAAAATATTTTTTGAATACAAAAATAAACAAATTTCTCTTTTAGATAACTGTCTTGAAAAAAAAAGAACAAAAACATATCTAATTAGAATTATTAATTTAAAAATATATAAATAAATTTATATGTGAGATATTTTTTAAACAAGTTTTTTATTTTCAAAATAAAAATTAAAAAAAAAATTCATTTTTATCATCATTGTCTCCTTTTTTTTTTTTTTTCACAAACCAGTAATTAAAAAATATATCTGTTTATCCATACAATACACAAGTGAAGATTGTAATTGCATCAATGACACCACATAACTATATTAGAAGAAGATCACAAGATGATATGATTTTTGCCGAATATGATAGCAATCCTCATTTTGTTTCTAAAGATATTTTACCAAATGTTGTTTTTCGATCAAATAGTCAAGGATCGCAGAGATCTTCATGTATGAATTTAGTTCGTGATGAAATTGCAAGTAGTTTGAAGAGGAGGAGAGAATACTTGTTGGTGCATGTGATTTGCTTTCAGGTTTTGGTTTCTTGCCGGTGGCCACATTGATGCTAGAGTGAGAAGCACATCGGCGCAGATGAAGATGGCAAGCGTGCGGCTGGAGGGGGCAAAGCAAAGAGAGGGAGAAGAAAAGTAGGGTTTCTAGATAAATGGGGTGTGGGTCTCGGGTTTTATGCTAATTATATTATTATTATTATTATTATTATTAATTATTATAATAATAGTTAGCATAAAAAAATAGGGGTATTAATTTATAATTTATAATAGAAGAAAGTCTAGATGTTAACTTATAAAGGTTTGCTTTCTTGTTTAAAATTGTTTTTCAGAAAAAAATGTTTTTTTTTTATTTTAAATTGTTTTTTTATGTTTTTTGATAAAAATAATTTGGTGAGAGAATAAAAAAAATTAATTTACTTGAATTATTAATTATATTATATTATTATAATTATTAAATCTACAATATTTAAAAAATTATATATATATATATGCCCTTTAAAGTAATTTCACAGGTTAAAAGCAATATGAAAAACTTGGTAACCAAACACTTCAAAACTTATTTTGAACCACAGGTAAAGTACTTTTTATAAAACTGCTTTTATAAAACCTCAGCCACAAAAACAAAAGCTGTGCCAAACACACCCTAAATAAATAGACCGGCTTCCTCTATCAGCTAGCATACAATATTTTGCGATGCGAAAGGCAGTTGAATATGCTTTTAATAAAAGCAATAATAGAAGGGAGGAGGTGATAACTCTGCCCTAAACTAAGGATTGAGTTCTCGGGTCTTCCAGCAAAAGCTCATGAGTTTGAAACCAATTAAGGGCAGGAAGGGTTAAAAATCAGGAAAAAACATACAAGGGAAAGCTCCGAACAAGTAAATATTGGCCAGGTATATGTCCTGTAGTAAGATTAGTCGTTATGAATATGTAGACTATCCCCATCGGGGTGGTGAAGGGAGGGCTCCAAATGTTCATTGGCAACATAAATAAAAAACAGAAGGATTTCAATATGCAGCAGCTTTAATTTTGATACCGCACAAAAAATTTACAAGTTTACACTGTATAAGAGGTTATGATAAGTATTTAAGGAGCATCATTCCAAAGCCAATACCAAGAAAATTTGCAATAGAAACCCCAAAATGCTTGCAAGAATTCCAGGAACTACCAGAGAACCCCATCCTTTGGCTGTGGCTATTCCTCATGCTGTTGTAGGGCATCCAAATCCAAGAATCACAGTAAGATGAACAGTTACTTGAACTAGATCAAATAAGAATATACTTGGTGCTGTGTTGGTGGCATTCGGAACCATCTCACCTAAAAATTTAGGTTGTTAAGTGAGACTCCTAAATATAATTTATATTATTTTTAACACATTCCCTCAAGTGAAAACTATTTGGGCTTGAAACTTGCACAAACTCATATTATCTTGTGCTTGATTTTTATAAAATAGAATAGGGTGGTGAGATTCGAACTCGTGACCGCTGGGTCAACAAGGCTCTGATATCATGTTACAGAACCATCTCACCTAAATACTTAAACTGTTAGGTGAGATACCAAAATATAATTTATATTATTCTTAACATACAGCCCATGTACAAAAGTCAGATATCCTGTGCTTATTGCATTTGTCACAAGGAAAATGGATGGAAATTGGAATCCTTCAAAACTAATGTCATGTTCAGATTTTCATATCCAGGCAAGCGGGAATTGTTAAGTACTCATAAATTCAGGGGAGGCACTCTTTTGAGATAAAAGAACAAGAGGTCAATGCTATCGACAACAGACAGCAATTTCAGATTAGAAAATTGAGTGGACTTTCTTCAACAACAATAATTAGTTTAGAACCATTGACTTAAAAGGTTATCCTAATCTAATTTGCACCTTCGATCACACATGCATGCCATATATTTTTATTATCCAAAATGAAAATAAGATTCAATGTTTTGCATTCTACTTTGCCCTTCATAACCTCAAAACTCCTATGGAGCTATGACTTTTTTTCTTTCATTTTGTTAAGTATTCTGTCATTAATTCATAATTGAGATGTTTCTGGAAATGGAATTGTATATTGTAACAACAACTTAGGTTTAGCCTCAAGCATTTATATAGATGCTAAATTAAATCTTCATTAGCCTATATATATATATATAGATCAAAGCAACAACTATATAGATCTCTCTCGCACACCTTTTTTATCGTCCGTTTTGCATTATCATGATAAATAAATAAATACTTTTTTTTATATTAACTGATTCTATTGCCATAACCACTTTAAATTAATAAATGAAGTGCTGTTGTAAACCAGCATTTCTCTCTCTTGCACTATAAATTTTGTAATAAAACCTTTCGAGAAAAGACACAAGGCATCAAGCCCTTAAATATCTATCTCTACCCCTTATATATTCCTCCTCCCTTATAGATTACAATAATCCATGGCTTCTTCTTCACAACCACTTCATATAAATGAATTCCAGCCGTCCTCGATCCATAGCATGATCAGGGGTTCCTTACTACACCAATTATAAACTTTTATCATAAGTTTATTTCGACCTCAAGGATAACTGGGCCTGTAATGGATTCTTCATCACCATTGTGAATTCTTGCTTCTCCGACAAATCAACATCATCTCCGTCCACAGCTTTCCACTCAAACTTGGAAACCAGATTTGCTACAAAATACTCCAAATGAAGCATCGACAAAGCATAGCCAGGACAGATTCTTCTCCCAGCCCCGAATGGCATCATCTTAATCTCTCTTCTCCCTGTCATGTCAAATGTTTCTCCTTCTTTGCTTAGGAACCTGCTAGGATTGAATGACATGGGATCCTCCCACACCGTTGGATCCCACCCTATTTCAGCTGCATTGATAATAATGGCCGCTTCTTTAGGTATCACATATTCACCCACCACCACGTCTTCAGTCACTGCATGTGGAGGCATAAAATGTGAGGGTGGGTGTCTCCTTAGCCCTTCTAGAACTACAGCTTTCAGATATGGAATTCGTTGCAGATCATCTTCCTGTATTTTCTCCTCCCCAACAACCCCTTTAATCTCCATGAACAACTTCTCTTGAATCTGGGGGTACTTGACCAGATTTGCCATGATCCACTGCAAGGTTGTGGTAGTATTATCCGTGCCTGCACTAAGGAACTCGGTGCATAAACTAACAATTTCAAGCTCAGTAAGCTTTCTATTCTCGTCAGGGAGTTGCAAATCCAGCAGTGTATCAACATAAGATACGACACTCTCATCCTTAGAGTCCTCCATATTTGGTTCCCTCGACCGCTTTTCCTTCGCATTCTTTCTTTCTCTTATAAATGGAATCAATGCATCTTCTTGGCACTTTAGAAGGCGAAACAACTCCTCCCAACGCTTGCGCAGCACAATTTTCGTCACTCTTGGACAGAAGTTGAGTATACTGAACTTATGGAGATTCACAAGCAATTGATGCTCGAATTCCTCTATTTTTTTAATCTGGTTTTCATCAAGCTTGTCACCAAAACACATGAGGACTAACAGACAAAACATGGCATATCGAAAATGTTCCATCACAAAAACAGGACGGCCAGATATTGCTTGAGACTCGAGGCGATTCTGGAGGAGTTGCACCACCCAGTCTCGTGCACGAGAGTAAGATTTCACAGCCGAAGGATTAAGGATTTCTGCAGTGAGGTTGCGCCGTAGGAGGCGCCAAGTTGGACCATAACGGGAATAAACGATGGCAAGCTGATTACTAGAAATAATGTTGTCAACAGGAAGAGCTTCTGGACGGTCAGCATATAGCGCACCATTACGTATTAAAGCCTGGTGGCAGAGGTTTCGATCGGCCATGGATATAAAGGGGCGAGCACCGATGTTGAGGGTGACGATCGGGCCAAACTTGGCATGTAGGGAGCGAAGGATTGGCTCTCCCTTGGACATGGACGTGCTGAACCATAGTAAGTTGCTGATGATAGGAAAGATCAGGGGACCTGGAGGGAGTTTCTTGGAACCTAAGTAATTGTTGAAGATGAATTTCAAGAGAATAGAGATGGAGATGGAGAAAAGGATAATGACCCAAGTTTCCATAGTATTGGAATAATGAAGAGATTGTTAGTGTGAGATGGATGCTGGGCATGAACCTAATATATATGCGCAAAATACAGTTTGTCGTGATTCCCCGTGGAATCTTTTATTTCTTGAAGAATCTTTTTATTTCCAGGGAACCCATCTCTTCCTATCTATCTTGTAGAACACAGTAGGACTGCTTCTGGTCTTAAATGAGCATCTATGTCCTAACGTTGTATATATAGTGAAGTATACCAATATATAGATCAACTGTCATTCATGCATGTTTAAATGGATATGACCCGTCACTCATTTTTCTATATATATATATATAAAAGTCAAATCAATATTGGGTGACTGTTCAAATAACTCATTAATTAAATATAATTATAGTTTCCTTCACGTATAGATCAATACGTTTTAACAAACTGGGTGTTAAATATTAATTATGGAATGTATTTGTTTTTTTTTTTTCAAAATTAAATAACATAATGGCTAAAATATATTTCCAAAATATTACAACTGTTTTTAATTATTTTGAGTGTTTTAAATTGAAAAACTGAATTGAACCTGAAAGTGAAGCATGCGCGTCTTATGAGGTGTTTGACACTATATTTTAAAAGCCTTATTGATTTTCATTCCTACCTCCTCATGTGAATTTGGACCAGTAGAATATTTATAGATTACATTATTTTTTAAAATATTTCATATTTAAAATATATTAAAACAATATATTCTTATTTTTGAAAGTTTATTTTTATTTTTATATATCAAATTGATTTAAATTATAAAAAAATTCAAAAAATCTTTTTTGAATACAAAAATAAACAAATTTCTCTTTTAGATAGATGTCTTGAAAAAAACAAAAAAGAACAAAAACATATCTAATTAGAAATATTAATTTAAAAATATATAAATAAATTTATATGTGAGATATTTTTTAAACAAGTTTTTTATTTTCAAAATAAAAATTAAAAAAAAATATATCATATTTATCATCATTGTCTCCTTTTTTTTTTTTTTTTTTTATCACAAACCAATAATTAAAAAAACATGTATGTTTATCCATACAATACACAAGTGAAGATTGTAGTTGCATCAATGACACCACATAACTATATTAGAAAAAGATCACAAGATAATATGTTTTTTTGCCGAATATGATAGCAAATCTCATTTTGTTCCTTAAGATATTTTACCAAATGTTGTTTTTCGATCAAATAGTCAAGGATCGCAGAGATCTTCACGTATGAATTTAGTTCGTGATGGAATTGCAAGTAGTTTGATGGGAGAATAAAAACAAGTGTCTAATTTACTTGAATTATTTATTATATTTTGTTATTATAATTATTAAATCTACAAAATTAGAAAAATAATATATTTATATATATGTATGTGTGTGTCTATATGTGTCATTTAAAGTAATTTTACAAGTTGGCAGTAATATGAAAAACATGGTAATCAAACACACGAAACTGCTTTTAATTAAACTCAAACTCAATCATATTTTTAACCAAACACTTCAATTTCAATGAACCGTAGCTAAAAATACTTTTCATGAAACTATTTTTTTTAAACCTAAACTACTACAACAACCGCAATACCAAACAAGCCATAAAGCAACACATGACTGTTTCTAGCGAATATGGACATGATATAACAAGCATAAAACGCAGCGTATAGATTAATCACAAAGCATACTTTTTGAACTCCAAGTAAATGAAACGCAATGTTTTTAATTCAAATCCCCAACGGTCATCTGCAATCCTTTCTTCTCTTCTTGCATGTTGAGGCGTGACATTGTATCCAAAAAGAAAGAGTTCCTGATAGTACTGCAGAAACCCCATTTTTATTCTCTGTGGTGATCGATAAGTCGTAGCATCCATCACCAGTTGAAGCTAATGGACTCGAAGTGCAAGTTATCTGACAAGCCAGATGAGCAGATTTTGGCAACCTCATGTCGCATTTTCCTCGGCCCACAAGCCAGGACCCCAACATCTGATGCTTTGCAATCGAACAAGATTCCTGCAATGCCAACAGGAAACGATTAGTCCTATGAGAGAAACAGGATAAAACGCAAGCCGATGAGGTGATTAGTCCTATGAACTGTTGCGTTTGCTTACTCTTAAGATCAGGCCTTGCACCAAAATGAACCTTGGTAACTTGAACAAGTGACTGATGGGGTTGGCTTTCGAGCTCGGTATTGGCGTTCTGAAACCAGGAACCCGGTGACGAGGTTGGTGTTGGCACTTCCAAGTTCTGAATCTGCTTCCCTTCCACGGCATGCTCTTTCTTGAGAAATAGGAAGACTGCGTTGGAAGCTATAAAAATGGAGGCGCACAGCAAGAACATGTCCCAAAGCACATAATAGGAATAGTGATATATCTCCCCAGTGTTTTGATCAATGGGGTGAATATAGTAACGCGTGACGATGCCTAGTACGAGGAGGAACATGACAAATGATGAAACTATTATTGCACCAAGCCATAGCCAATTGCTGTTGCCGAGGCTCGCATTAATGGGCGAGTCCAGTCGGTTTGGCTTGAACCAAATGGTTTGGAGAAGCTTTAGGTTATCTTCCGTTGGCAGCTCTCCTTCTCTGGTGATATAGGCTTCAATTTGCAGCTGCATTTGGGGTATGTTTGAAGGTGTGGCGTTGACCGGAAGCAAGAGGTCTAAAATGGCAAGATCAGCCGAGTTCTTGAATGCACAAACAAGGAGGACTCGAGGAACTTGACAGTCTGGTTTTGTGCTTTCGGCAATAATCTCTCGGATTATGGAGATGAAGGGAGTGATGCCACTACCTCCACTCACCAGAACAAGCAGTTCATGCCTGTGGAAAGGTAAATCAATGATCAAACTTGATCATCTATATATCATAAATCCATACACAGTTTTCTGAATACGGGGTTTCTTTCCAGCCGGTGAACTTACCTTAGAAAATGAGATGAAGTTGGTCCATAGGGTCCTTCCACAGATACTTCGAGACGATCCACAGAAGAAGAAATTTGCTGGTAAAGCTTCTGGGACCAACTTCCCAGTCTTTTGACGACCACACTTAGCTTATCTTGCTCCATGTTGCAGTTTGAGGTTATAGTAAAAGGATGCCATTGAAGTTTCGAAATGCTCGGAACATTTAGGAATATTATGCTTGTTGGATTATAGTACAGCCCTGAGAGGGGAGAAGAAATTAAGACGAAACATTAATCTAGAATGACATAAGATGTTTCAATTTCTGCATCTCTAGATAGAAATCTGTTCTTACCTGGACTCTTGGAGAAAGTCAGCTCAATACTGCCACATGGCAAGAGACGAGCTGATTCTAATCTCGCCCGTCGCTGTGACTGTAAGAATCTCAGGTATCGGTCTATGATGAAGAGGAAGATCCCAGGCAAGATCATGCAGAAGTAGGCAGCACCAACATGCAATACGTAGAAGACTACGTAGAGAATGTATAGTTGATGGGTGTAGAAGAAAACCTCGAACATTTTTCGCCGAATACGGTAAGAGCTGGTCACCCACATTGCTAATGCAAGTACAATTGCAATCTCTCCGGCAACATTCGATACATAGGTTTTGCTCCATTCTAGCATCTGCATGGTTTCATGAAGTTTTCACTGTGAATAACACTTAGCAAATTAATGCAGGAAACAGTACTATTGGTGGCATCACTAGAACTTCCTTGGTTATTTACATGTGGCTATTTTGTTGACAAAACTCGAAAGAGTTAAAGTTTTTGGGTTTATAACCTGCACATTTTTTTTATTAATTAGAAAAAAACAAGAGTAACAAATATTTGAAAACTCAATTTTTTTGTCATTAACAATATTATGAGATAGAATTCTAAAATACAATTTATATTATCCTATGATATTCTACAAACCCACTAAAAGATTGATCATGTCCTGAAAAGCCTCTTTCTGTATTTTGTTTTTCTTTCTTGTATTTTGATTCTGTTAGTGTTCATAGATGGTGCGTTCTCCATAAGAAACATTTAACATTGACAAAGAAAGAAAAGCTTTTAGCAAAAGGAATCTAATTAAGACTACTTTCACTTCTGTCCAAAAATTAAGACATCATGATTGGTTTCCAAGGAAAAAAGAGACGATAAGGATCTCCATTCACACGAATAGGTGAAGAGTCTCCACACCTTTGATCTGATATTTCTGAGGACAAAACAATCAGAATCATAGGATAAAAAGCATAGCCACACAAAAGCTAAAGGCCACAATATTGACCAAGAAGGTCTAATTAAACATGATTAGTAGTAGTGCAAGTACGTACCAGAACCATTTGGTTAGTCATTGCCCAGTATATGATGAAACCAACAGTATGTGCAGCAAAAAGAATCATAGAAAGATGACCGAGCCATATGTGAAACTTTATACTGGACTCAGATGTAAGTCCAACGAGAGGCAGAATTGAAGATCCCCGAGTGACAGGAAAGAAGAGAAATGCCCAGCATATGTTTCCAATATATCCAAGTCTCAGTGATACACTTCGGAACTTAGCTTGCCACCTACAAAAGTTGATTGATGGGTGAACAGCAGCATAACAATGAATGGATTTTGAGGAAGAAGAAGATGAATTGAGAATGAACAAAAAAACGAAAGGTATCTTACACTTTCTCCCCTTGTTTATGCATGTGAAGATGACCGAAGCTGATATACAAATAGTTGGCAAGCGACCAGATCAAGAGTGCTATAAACATGGCTGCAAAAGCAAGCTCCACTGCAGTAACAATTCCCAAAGGAGCCATCACGAGTGCCGGACGTCTTAAGAATGACAGGCGCCGATTGCTTGTAAGAACACTGAAACCAGTTTAGTATGCAAAAATGTGATGAAATCCAAATCATGGAATGCATATTTCACAATATCAAAACAATGGAAATAACTGAAGTGGACTAGGAAGAAAAAACAACCCTCTGGAGTTTGGCTTTCTGATCACGTTCTTCTGTAAATGAAGATATACACATCCAAAGGCAGCTATGAACATCACAGGGAAAGAAAACAGCAGAAGATTTGTGCCTGTAGAAATGTAGAATAAATCAATCAGAAGAATGAAATAAAACACATTCACAGCAGAATGATTTAAGCTAGTTATCTGGATAGGAAAGGATTGTCAAAAAACAACCTTGTGCTTCAAAATATGTTGAATTAAGCTTGTCGTTGAGTTTAGGAGTCCATGCATTTTTGTAAACTTTAGTCGGCAACAAAACCCAAATCAGTAGCCATCCAAGAAACATCGCTAGGAAGATTAGCCTGAAGACTGTCATGCTGCTCATCTTCTTTGTTTTGTGAGGTTGTTATGGAAGGAGGAGTTAATTGTAACGCTGCAAACTTTGATGAAGTGCTGTAATTAAGTTAGCAGCTTTAGAAAAGAATTTATAAACCATGTAAGACCTTTCTTGCAGGTCTCCATCGTTGGTAGAAGTACAAAGAAACAGCATGATTCATGCACATTTATAAACCCAGTTGTAAGTGGATTACATTTTGCAGACAATGTGATTTGGCTCAATCTGGATAGTCAAAAACATTAAAATATGAGAAAATGCCTCTTTTAATCAGGAAAAAACATTAAAAACTGCAGAATATGTTATCAACACATAAATTAACCCTTTGCGTAAACACTGAAAAAGAATCATTTATCCTAAATGACGTTTACATGTACATAGTTGCATTTATTAAGATGCATTATTTATTGCTAAACCAATCTAATGTCCCTTTCATTAATTCGTTTACAGATTCTTAAGATAATAAGTTCTTGATGCTGGAGATTTTGGAGGAGTTGAGCTATAAGATACGGAATTGGCCTACCTTGACAGGGCATATCAACACAAGGATGGTAGGACCATCAAGTATTTTGGCCATAACTTTTGATGCAGGTGTTAAAATGATGCAAATCACTCCAATTTAGAAAGCTCGTTTAGAGGCTCATGTTGCAGGCAACCACCTATGCTCATTTCGAGGTTGCTTCCAATTCCATCATTAGTTTTGCGTTTATTTGCTTTTGTTTTTGGTAATTCTCAGGACTTCATTTCGCAGTGATTTTTCTTCTTAAATTTTATGGATTGACTTGTTTTGGAAGTATTTTTTTAATTTCTTGAATAATCAGAACTTGTTTTTTGACAAATTTTCCAACATCTAGCTATATACTTCAGAAAAGTTCGGAAATGTACAATACATGAACTATAGATCATACAATGGTTACTAGTACAAGTACAATTGACTTTTTGAAGTCAATGCAAGTACAGTTGACTAGTGGCTGAGAAGCAGTGTAGTACACCAGTACCACAATAAGGGGGTCGTCGTCTTCCTCTATCAGCTTGAATATGCTTTTAATAAAAGCAATAATAGAAGGGAGGAGGTGATAACTTTGCAGGAAGGGTTAAATATCAGGAAAAAACATACAAGGGAAAGCTCCGAAGATGTAATATTGGCCAGGTATATGTCCTGTAGTAAGATTAGTCGTTATGAATCTGTAGACTATCCCCATCGGGGTGGTGAAGGGAGGGCTACAAAAGTTCATTGGCAACATAAATAAAAACAGAAGGATTTCAATATGCAGCAGCTTTGATTTTGATACCGCACAATTTTTTTACAAGTTTCATACAGTATAAAAGGTTATGCTAAGTATTTAAGGAGCATCATTCCAAAGCCAATACCAAGAAACGTTGCAATAGAAACCCAAAAATGCTTGCAAGAATTCCAGGAACTACCAGAGAACCCCATCCTTTGGCTGTGGCTATTCCACATGCTTGCAAGAATCACAGCAAGATGAACAGTTACTTGAACCAGATCAAATAAGACTATACTTGGTGCTGTGTTGGTGGCATTCCATATTCTCCCACCAGCACCAACCACAGCAAAAAATACCCGTTGGGAAAAGCAGCTAACGTACAAAAGTCAGATATCCTGTGCTTATTGCATCTGTCACAAGGAAAATGGCTGCTAATTGGGGAATCCTTCAAAACTAATTTCATGTTCAGATTTTCAGATACAGGCAAGCGGGAATTATTAAGTATTCAGATATTCATGGGAGGCACGTTTTTGAGATAAAAGAACAAGAGGTCAATGCTATCGACAACAGACAGCAATTTCAGATTAGAAATTGAGTGGACTTTCTTCAACAACAAAAATTAGTTTAGAACCATTGACTTGAAGGTTATCCTGATCTAATTAACTTGCAACTTCACACATGCATGCCATATTTTTTTATTATCCAAAATGAAAATAAGATTCAATGTTTTGCATTCTACTTGGCCCTTCATAGCCTCAAAACTCCTATGGAGCTATGACTTTTTTTCTTTCATTTTAAGAGCACGCTTTGTCTGATGTGCATACAAATCATTTGAAAAATCATCTACGAGAAAATATCCAAGAAAAAGATAACACCTTGATCAATCTATAAGAAGGGGTAACTATTAGGACCACCGAAGAGACTCCACAGGACGACAACCTATGAATATGCAAAGGTATTGTCCTTTGTGTTTGTTACTTGGTTATGTTTGAGGGTGATGCTTTATTTATGAAAAAATTCTCCAAAATCCAGTCGGGCTATGGAAGGATTCAGCTGTCAAGGAATCATCTCATCTAAAAGCTTAAGCTATTAGGTGAAACTCCAGAATATGATTTATATTATTCTCTAATACACCCCCTCAAGTGAAAGTCCTTTGGACTTGAAATTTGCACAGGTCCACATTACCCTGTGCTTAATTTTTATCAAATAGAATGAGAGTGGTGAAATTTGAACTCGTGACCGTTGGGTCAACAAGGATCTGATATCATTTTAAGGAACCATCTCACCTAAAAGCTTAAACTGTTAGATGAAATTTTAGAATATGATTTATATTATTCTTTAACATTAGCCATGTCTCAATTCTACAGCCAGAATCGACCATAACTCAAGTCGTTGCATCAGATATTTCAAACATTGTTTGAACCAAGGAAAAGGTCCCTGAAAGAAATTCCTTGCATGGAATAAGGCTTGGAAAAGGTGCCTGAAAGATTGTAGGGTTTTGAAACTTTAAATAGGAAAAGAATTTTAGGGTTTTGAAACTTGGAATAGAAAATGCATTAATGCCCTTGATGACTTAAGATTAGGTATAAATAAATAAAGGGTATAGTAGTAACTTGTAAAATATAAATAGAAAAAGAAATTAAGAGAAGTAACCTGAAAATTTAGAGAGAAGATAAACGGAAGAGAGAAGAAAGGAGAATAAGAGAAAAGAGGAAAGGAGAAGGAAGGTGGAGAAATAAATATTAAGGTAATGTGTATATGTTATTATGTAAAAGTATTGTTTAATAGTTAAACTAATTGCTTGCATTGGTGATTAGGGTTTGTAGATTTTATTTGAATTTGATGGATGAATGTTAAGATGTTAAGGGTTTAATGGTTTGGGTAATGGTTAATAGGTTTGATTGTAGATGATTTTGAAGTTTTTGATGTGTTTGGTTTAATAAAATATTGAGAAAATGGTGAAAAACCCTTGCTGTAATTCTGGGCTGGAGGTTGAAGGTGACAAAAATTCATTTTAGTCCTTTTGGTGAAAATTACAATTTAGTCCCCGAACTTTGGAAAATTACAATTTAGTCCCTGGAGTGCAATTTGAGATTCTGGACAGAATTGAGGATGAATTATGGACAAGATTTTATGATAGCTATGAATTTATGAAGTGTTCAATTTAGTCATTTAATTGGATAAAATTATAATTTGATCCTAAAAATATAAGAAAATTACAGAATGGTCCCTAGATGAAATATTAGTATTTCAGATTGTTTTGATGGATAATTAAGGCTTATTTGATGAGTTATTATTAATTTTATGAATTGTGTATCTTGAACTAAATTTCGAAAGAAACCATTGTTTTTAGGTTTTGCGAGAAATGAATAGTTTAATTCAAAACACATAGGATTATGAGTTGAACTCTTAGATATGTTTACTAAAGGTATTCTACTTCTTTTGAGTCATTTTTGAGTATGTATTTCTTTTATATATATTCAGATAATCCTGATATTCTGCCCGCGGTACGTCAGTAGGATTCCGTCAATATTCTGCTTTTGAATTTCGATCGCTTTTGAGTCATGTGAGTGGATAATATTTAATATGCATGAGAAATATTATAAATATTTGATTTGCTAGTATTTGGATTATGCTTCTTGATAATATATACGTTAAGTACTATTTTTGTTACGATAAAGCATAAATTATTGAATATACGTTCTTGATATGAGCCAATATCTGTTTGCGAATTGATAGCTCCTCATTTGATTGATGTCATGAGTTGAGCCTTGAGATATGAATATGTCTATTGATTATGATATATATACATATACCTACGGTATGCCAGTCAGAATACCCATGCTAACAGGGAAATGTTAGTCTTTGTGCACATCGTATCTGAAAACCCTAGTTGGTCGGGGGAGTCATCAACCTGTGTGGACTGATCATCCCACAGTACGGAGCCTCATGCTCATTGCATTTTAATTTTCTGACGAGCTATACCTATTAAATTCTTGTTATGACCTATTTGAGAAACTTCTTGTAAAAACTTCGAGCCGATTCGATAATATACTTCTTATTTTTGTATTATCTCGTATGTGTATATTAGATGTTATCTACTCACTGAGTTGTTGAGCTCACCCCCTCATTATTTATTATTTTCAGGCTCATAGGCTCGTTAGCAGATCATTATCGCTAAAATTTCAGAACTTATTATTTTAGTTGTAATTGACATTTTTATTTTTTTATGTCTAGTTAGCGCTCCACTATTATAACAAGATTATTCAACTTTTGTATTAAGACATTCGAATTATGTTATAAAGTTTACTTTGTTATTTCCGCTGTGTTGAACTTTGAAATTGAATGATAAGTTTATGTGTAAGTTTGGGTTCGCATAGGTGTGGAACCTTGGAGGGGGACCATGCCTATGTGCCGGTCACGGATCCGGGAATCGGGTCGTGATAGAACTCGTGACCACTGAGTCAACAAGGCTCTGATACCATGTTAAGGAACCATCTCACATAAAAGCTTAAGCTGTTAGGTGAAGTCCAAGAATATGATTTATATTATTCTTTAACACCCCATTATGTATCAACACCCATTTAATCTATTTTCCACTACAACAAATGATTATCAACAGTTTGATTATTACCTGATTCTAACAAGAAAGCCAAGAGAAATGTCCCGGTATACTGAATTCGGCGACGCATCAGCTCTAAACAGCAACAATGGAACAGCCACCAATAGTAGAAACTTTAGTACAACAGAGTAAGCAGGAAATTCACATATAATAATCCCCAGATTACTACACTACTAAAAAACAGGCCCATTTGCAACGGACTGATCCGTTGCAAATAACAAAGAAGGCCGTTGCTAATATTAATTAGCAACGGCATTTGCAACGGACACAGTCCGTTAGAAACAAGTCGATTCAAATTTAGTTTGCAACGGATTATCCGTTGCAAAAGAATTTGCAACGGATAATCCGTTGCAAAAGAATTTGCAACGGATAATCCGTTGCAATTTCTCCCGTTGCAAATACACATTTTGCAACGGCTGGTCCGTTGCAATTGCAACGGCTGTTCCGTTGCCGTTCCGTTGCAATTGCAACGGCCATTCCGTTGCAATTGCAACGGACCAGCCGTTGCAATTGCAACGGACCAGCCGTTGCAATTACAACCGCCGTTCCATTGCAATTGCAAAGGCCGTTCCACCGTTCCGTTGCAATTGCAACGGAAGCTGATGTAAATGACCGTTCCGTTGCAATTGCAATGGAAGCTGATGTAAATGACCGTTCCGTTGCAATTGCAACGGAAGCTGATGCAAATGAAGTAGTTGCAATAGCAGTTGCAATGGAAAATCCGTTGCAACTGCTAATTAATTTTTGAAATCCAATTGAAATATATTTATTTTTTAATTAATGATGAATAAATATTTTCATAAATATTATTGATATATTATTAATATTGAGAACTAAATATTGTTGAAATAAAAATTTCATAAATTAAAATTTATAATACAACAGAGATTAGATTACATTTACATGTAGAAGTAAATCAACATGGAATAACAAAATACATATTTTGAAGTGTTTAAAAAAATACACCGATCCTCTTTGGTCTTCATGGCCAGTTCCATTTGCTCAATCCTTCGATTAGTTGTTGCTATCTTCTTCTCTATTCTGAAAATCAATTCCAAGAATCAATATGAACCATCAAATATACACAAAATACCCAAGCAGAAGGGCAAAAGTTATATTTCGCTTCAGGAGTCAAGCTCCTCTTTTGCTTTCCATCTGCATCCTTCAATGGGAGCTTCCCCTTTTTGGATTGGATTTGCAACAAATATGCGAGAGAGGAGATGACTGCAATTAATCCGGAGTTATGTGGACATAGTTGGGGATCTTGTATTGAACTGCCATAATTCTCTGCAGATAAACAACATGAATATTCATAAACAGAAAAATACAAAAGAATAATTTGAATAAAAGAGAGAGACGCGAGATTGTAATACATTGAGTTTTCCTGAAATTCTTTGGGTCCTCGAATGGATATGCTCCCACCAGCATAACACTAAGAGTCACCCCACAAGACCACACATCCACCAACTGAACAGCAGAAATGAAAATTATAACAAACAAGCAAAGTGAGATATTCATGTCCTCTGCTAGGAAGATCTTCAGAAAAATCCTAAACTACTTGTCAACCAGATTCTGATGCATTAGTCACCAACTCCTCAAAGCTGCAGAAGATTAATGACACACATAGCGATATAACAACTTTGGAGGTGTTGTTGATGGAGTCATGATCAAAGACAATATTGCAAAAGGGAAATCAAAATATTAGGGAGCTCTTACATCCTGCCAATTCCAGAGGATCACCGCCTAAAGGATAAAAATCTACACCAGCCGATCTTACAAAACTGCAGAAGTTAGCATGAGTTGCCAGCCTAACATGATGACCAAATTCCTGCTAGAAAATATTGGATCATTTGCAAATAAAATTACAAAACCTATAATGATATAATAACAAGAGATTGGGGAACATGTGATGCTGACATCAGGATTTTAACAGTGAATCATGTAAAACATAAGATTGCCCGTGATTTATTAGAACCCGAAGTGCTATCCTTGACATAAAAGGAGTTGGTGACTAATGCATCAAAATCTGGTTGACTGATATTTTTTTACTTGGTCTTCATGGTTTATACTGAAGCTAGCCATTCACAATGGTTGACAACTAAAAGTAAAATGAAACTGAAATAGGATGACAGAGAGCTGGAAACAGGTGATGGAAATATACCTTCAACCAGTTATAGCAGCTACTTATTTAACCCGTAACTTCTAATTGATGATAAAGGATATGAAGTTTCAAAAGCTAAATCCATCTAAATCAGATGACCATGAAATTCTTAAATGCTTGAACCCTAAAAGGCAATCCTTCATAAAAAAATTAACTTCCTGAAAACCATATGAAGAAAAACATGTATGTTAATTTCAAGGCTAGAAACAAATTAATTTGAGATTTACCTTGCCATCATATTCTCTCCGAGAGAGAACCTCCAGAGCAATATAAGCAGGAGAACCAACTGTAGATTTGGGTCTTGAATGCAGCAACCTCCTCATCTGTCAGGAGAACATCAGCCTCACGGATCATCTCATCAACCTCCTCATCTGTCAGCTTCTCCCCAAGATTTGTCATGACATGACGCAGCTCAGCAGCAGAAATGAAGCCATTCTGGTCCTTATCAAAAAGCTTCCTTGAACTCGGAGATCTGGTCGTCGGTGATACCTTCCTCTTCTTCTTCTGAGCTTCTTCTTTCTTTTCGAATTTCTTGATGGAAGGCCGAATGGAGGAGGCATGCCCTGTCCCTCCTGAACTGCTACCACTACCTATAAACGCGAATTCAGAGAACAACCCCATAACACTACCACTGACCTCTACCGACCGTCCATGACATCCTTCTCCTTTGCCATCACACTCAAAACCCTTCTTTTTCTTCTTGTTTTCCCTTTTTCTCTTCTTTTCTGCCCCACCCTCCATTAGATTAGATGTAATGTAATTTAATTTTGTTTTTCTAGGGCAAACCTTTTCTTTATATAGAAGAGGAGGGCAATCGGGTTTCTGCGGGTGCTACTAGCACACTCCCTTGTTAATTAAGAAATATCGTTTCATGTTCCGGGGCTTTCATGGAATTCCACTCTTTCTTTCTGCGCGCTATTTCCAGACTTGAAAAATCCAACCTTTTCATTTAGCCCGCCCATCCCATGTCTAGAGCGGGAGCTTTCTTTTCTTTTCTAGACGGGGAATTTTATCAGTGGACAAGAAACAATTATTAATACATAAGTATTAATCGGTGAATTATTTACCATATTTTTTTTAACAGTTATTAATTTATATTATTTTTCCATTATAACATTTGCTTAAATTGCAACGGATTTTCTGTTGCAAATTAAATTTGCAACGGTATATCCGTTGCAACCCATGTGTATTTTTTTTTATTTTCTGAATTTGTTTAGCACCTTTTTCTTGTAGTGTAATTACTGGAACTTCATTCACTCTTCCACCTTCAAAATTGCATACAAATAAAAAAATCAGAAACCCTAGGCCTCTGAAATTAACAGAACGACAAATCGTTTTGGTGTGCAAGAAACAGAAAATCAAAGGAGAAACTGAAACAAGCTGGCATGTTCATAAAATGCAGGAAATGAAATGCGAGCAACATGGAAATACTAACCGTACCGCGCACCAGAGGAAGCAGATCTTCGTTGTGGTGGTGATGGGTCTATTGGGTCACTGAAGCTCGACGCCGGCGAGGTGGAGATCGGGAACAAGAGATGTGAAGGAATGTAGGGTTTGGGTGGGTGGGGGGTTTTATATTAATTATTATTATTAATCATAATTAAATTCATTTTTTAATAATAATTAAATTTATTTTTTTTAATTCAAATATAAATAAAAAATAATAATTTTATTTATTAATTTATATTATCAGGAATGTAGGAATGTAATGGAATGTATTTTAATTAATTATGTGTGAACTTATTGGTTATTTATTAATGTGTTCATTTTATTTTCTTAAGTTTTTCTAGCACTCAAAGACAATAAGTAATTTGTCTTTTCTTTTTGTTGATATTCTATTAATTTACGATCGATTTACCGGCTGTTTTTGTTTTCCTTAGATTAAAAGAAGAGCTATTCCTTAGAAAAGACAAATCTTTTATTTTATTGTTGGAAGGTTTTTCAAAAGCAATTATTTAATTGTATAATTTACTCCTATTAATTGCATAATTAAACTAAATTCAAAATAATTGCATTATATTTGAAATAATATAAAAAAATAGCTCTTCAAAATATTTTTTACCATTGGAGTACATATCAATAAAAAAATCAAATATACATTATTAAAAGAGCCATTTTCAAGATTTGAATCTTCAAAATAGATCTTGCCATTGAACTTGCTCTTACAAAGAGGTTGAGCCAGATTCGGAGTAGTTGAAGGAGGTGAAGTTGGGTTAGAGAGTTCGGATTGAGTCGGATTATCCATAATTAAAGGTTTTGAAATGAAAATGAAAACATGTTTTTGTGGCTGATCCTCGTGAGATTTAAGTTAGATATATTGCTTAGAACCTGACAGAGCACGCACACGTGCATGCGCTGATGATGAATTATTTGATTTTATGCTTCAAAATTGTTTCTTGCATTTTTTTTAGTAATTTTTTGATGTTTTATATTAAAATATATATTTTTTTGAGATTTTTTTATATTTTTATAGTAAAATAACTATTCTATCCTGATATAAGATAAAAACTAAGAGTTAACAGAGGAGGTGTCACAGTGATTTCACATACTATTGCACGGTAAAATAACTCTTTTACCCATGATAAGACAAAATTGAAGAGTTGAATGTAGGGGTGCTATGTTAATTTATCATTTTTTATTATTCTTTTCTGCGAATACTATGTACGCATCTGACACCCCCGCCGACAATATTCGACCTGACGCACACCTTATTTTTGTCTATATTTATATATGTGTGCTCTTAGTTTTGATTTTTAATTTTTATTATTTTCTTATTTGTTAAGGTGGTAACTTTTTGAGAAATTTTGTTCTTAGATTTTAGTTTGTTCTTTCTTTTAGTTTTTTTTTTTTATTTTCAAGTCAAATAATTTTTTTCCAGCTAATATTTTTCTTCATTGATTTTGTTTGCTATTTTGTTATAGTTTTAGGCTTTTTTATTCTTTGATTTAATTTTTTTTCATTATTGATGCAATAATAATAATAATAATAATAGTTTTATTCTTTGCAACGGATTCGTCGTTGCAAATTTAATTTGCAACGGACAAGTTTGCAACGGATAATCCGTTGCAAAATCCGTTGCAATATTGTCCGTTGCAAATTAAATTTGCAACGGCTAATCCGTTGTAAACCATGTTTTAATTTTTTTTTCTCTGGAATTTTCATTTGCAACGGATTAGCATTTGCAACGGACAATTTTGCAACGGATAATCCGTTGCAAACTCCGTTGCAAAAGTTTTCGTTGCAAATTAAATTTGCAACGGTCAATCCGTTGCAAACCATGTCTTTTTTTTTTTTTTTCTGGAATTGTTTTAGCAACGGAAAATCCGTTGCTAAACAAATTCCGGATGCAAATTTAGCAACGGAATTTTGCCGTTGCAAAATTCCGTTGCTAACGGCACCCTTTTTTTGTAGTGCTAGCTGCTAGTCCAACTAAGTACTCACTAATGCACCACTCAAAGCACTTCAAATCTTGGTCCTCTCTGACCTTAACAACGACAATAACAAATCAGCTCACAGTATCAAACATAAATCTCAACCATTCCAACTAAATATAAGTAAAATGCTTGTTTGGTAATGCGGTCTGAAGTGTTTTTCCAATTTCAACAGCAATATCCAACGGGCCTAAGCTGTCACAACTATATGTGGGGTCCCACATTCATGCATACGGAATTCAACGATCGGCCCAGATTGCAGGGCTGGGACAAACACCAAAATATCATAATTAAAAAGCAAGAAAAGGGGTGGTGAATTACAGATACCGAAAGCACCAGTGGCAAAGAGAGCAGTCCAGTTAACCCCATGGATCAGTAGGACAAATAAGAGGGAAATTCAGATTCAGATTGGATCAAACAGTTACAGATGATCGAACTAATTTAGTTCTTTAAAGGGTGCAATTGAGGAGCAAGAAATGATGTCTTGTTCCTGTTATTTGCTGACAATAATGTTTATCTGATGGGGTTGGTGGTGGCAGTAAGAATATTATGGAGGGGAATAAAGTGTGGCCAGTCGGTTTGCGGTGATGGGGCTGCCGAATAGTGGAGAAATGGAAGCTTTGAAGCCATTGAAGAGTGTTTGACCGCAAGTCTGTGCTGCTGAGGTCAGAGGGAGACAAGAGTGGGCGAAGACAGGACTGGAGGAGGAAGTGAAGTTGGAAATTACAGTACAATTTTAACCAAAAGATTTGCGGTATTATGGTTTGATGTTATTCTTGATGTTTAAAAAAAATAGTTTTATGAAAATTATTTTTAGTTATGGTTTATAACTAAAATTGAAATGTTTGATTAAAATTGTAATTAAGTTTGAGGTTTAATAAAAAACAGTTTCGTGTATTTTGTTATCATGCTTTTTATATCGCTGTCAACTTGTGAAATTACTTTAAAAGACACACACACATATATATTGTATTTTAAATATTGTAGATTTAATAATCATAATACTAAAATATAATTAATAATTCAAGTAAAGTAGATGTTTTTATTCTCCCATCAAACTACTTGTAATTCCATCACGAACTAAATCCATATGTGAAGTCCTTTGCGATCCCTTGCTATTTGATTGAGGAACAACATCTGCGATCCATACTGAATTTCAGGAGTTGTGGGAGAAGACTAGACGGTGCAGGTGCTGCCGATGAAGAGGAGAGGTTACTGGTGCTGAAGGAGCAGCTGCTGGTGCTTGCCAGTGACTTCCGAGGAGAGAGAGAGGGTTGCATCCATGACTGTTTTTGAGAGAGAAAGCTGCAGCCGAGAGAGGGAGGGAGCTGCCGGTGGTCTTGCCAATGCCAAGGATGGTTGTTGGTTGATGGTTATGCTACAATTTTTTATGTTGTGTCATCATCTTCTTCCTCTTTGTTATGTTTTTTTTTTTTTTTTTTTTGCAAAATCATTCTTCATATGTGTTAACAATTGTGTTTCTTTGTCTGTGTTTTGGTCTGTGTTCGAGCGGAAAGCATAAAAAAGATGCTTTTCATAATCTACGGTTCAACCGTAGTTTTTTATAGGACCCACAGTACAAAACCGTGGTCCAAGAATTTAACCAAATGGTTTGGCTTTGTGATGAGCCCAACCGTAGAAGCCACCGTAGAGTGAAACATCCACTATATCTGAGTACCGATGATCAAAATCACTAAAGAGAAAGATGGAAGAAATTAACCAGAAAATTATATGATTTCAATAAAGATATAAGAATGTTTTGTTTTTAGAACACATGATTATTCTCCTAATTAATCTTTGGCTGAAATTTATTTTTAGCTCACATGATTTTTTTCCTATCAAAACTGACAAAACTATATTTTTCATTTTAAAATTATTTTTAGTTATATAAGAATATAATATAAAAAATCCTCAAAATTAATTAAAATATTTCAAGATATAAAATATTTTAGAATTACTCAATCATAATTTTTTTTAAAATAAATAAAATAAATTTCTTCTATAATTAAAATTAAATTCTTGTACAGCTCAAGAGCATTTTTCATAATAAGAAAGAATATAATTATACCACTTTTGATAAAAAAAAACTTGACGAAAGAATATATCGAAAAACTAAATCTTGTACAAGTATATTATTTAGTTATTCAGGCAAACAATAACAGTTCTAATGATGCTTATTACTGTGATTAGTAACATCAACACCGCACGGCGAAGAAAACAAGGGGCCGGGAATGATAAGGCGCCAGAAGAAGAAGAAGAACTTTCAGGATCATTTCGACCATATAGCATGATCAGGGGTTCCTTGTTACACCAATAATAATAGGCTTTTATCATAAGTTTATTTCGACCTCAAGAATAACTGGGCCTGTAATGGATTCTTCATCACCATCGTGAATTCTTGCTTCTCCGACAAATCAACGTCATCTCCATCCACAGCTTTCCACTCAAACTTGGAAACAAGATTTGCTACAAAATACTCCAAATGAAGCATCGACAAAGCATAACCAGGACAGATTCTTCTCCCAACCCCGAATGGCATCATCTTGATCTCTCTTCTCCCTGTCATGTCAAATGTTTCTCCTTCTTTGCTTAGGAACCTGCTAGGATTGAATGACATGGGATCCTCCCACACCGTTGGATCCCACCCTATTTCAGCTGCATTGATAACAATGGCGGCTTCTTTAGGTATCACATATTCACCCACCACCACGTCTTCAGTCACTGCATGTGGAAACATAAAATGTGAGGGTGGGTGTCTCCTCAGCCCTTCCAGAACTACTGCTTTCAGATATGGAATTCGTTGCAGATCATCTTCCTGTATTTTCTCCTCCCCGACTACCCCTTTAATCTCCATGAACAGCTTCTCTTGAATCTGTGGGTACTTGACCAGATTTGCCATGATCCACTGCAAGGTTGTGGTAGTAGTATCCGTGCCTCCACTAAGGAACTCGGAGCATAAACTAACAATTTCAAGCTCAGTAAGCTTTCTATTCTCGTCAGGGAGTTGCAAATCCAGCAGTGTATCAACATAAGATACGACACTCTCATCCTTAGAGTCCTCCATATTTGGTTCCCTCGATCGCTTTCCCTTCGCCTTCTTTCTTTCTCTTATAAATGGAACCAATACATCTTCTTGGCACTTTAGAATGCGAAAGAACTCCTCCCAACGCTTGCGCATCAAAATTTTCGTCAATGTTGGACAGAAGTTGAGTATGCTGAACTTTTGGAGATTCACAAGCAATTGATGATCAACTTCCTCTATTTTTTTAATCTGGTTTTCATCAAGCTTGTCACCAAAACACATGAGGACCAACAGACAAAACATGGCATATCGAAAATGTTCCATCACAAAAACAGGACGGCCAGATATTGCTTGAGACTCGAGGCGATTCTGGAGGAGTTGCACCACCCAGTCTCGTGCACCAGAATAAGATTTCACAGCCGAAGGATTGAGGATTTCTGCAGTGAGGTTGCGCCGTAGGAGGCGCCAAGTTGGACCACAACGGGAATAAAGGATGGTAAGGTGATTACTAGAAACCATTTTGTCAACAGGAAGAGCTTCTGGACGGTCAGCATATAGCGCACCATTACGTATCAAAGCCTGGTGGCAGAGGTTTCGATCGGCCATGGATATAAAGGGGCGAGCACCGATGTTGAGGGTGACGATCGGGCCAAACTTGGCATGTAAGGACCGAAGCATTGCCTCTCCCTTGAACATGGACGTGGTGAACCATAGTAAGTTGCTGATGATAGGAAAGATCAGGGGACCTGGAGGGAGTTTCTTGGCACCTAAGAAATTGTTGAAGATGAATTTCAGAAGAATAGAGATGGAGATGGAGACAAGGATAAGGAGCCAAGTTTCCATAGTACTGGAAAAATGAAGAGATTGTTAGTGTGAGATGGATGATGGGCATGAACCTAATAATATATATAAGCTCAAAATACAGTTTGTCTTGATTCCCCGTAGAATCTTTTATTTCTTGAAGAATCTTTTATTTCTTGAAGAATCTTTTTTTTCCAGTCAAACCTCATATATTAAGAGATCTTTGTGTTTGTCTCTTAGAATGCATCTACGCAGAATGATATATGTTTTTTAATGAATATCGAAGAATTATATTAAGCTGGCCATCTAGCTAGTGGATGGAAATCAAGCAAAACAAAGAAAAGATAAAATAATAATTATAAGAACGAACCCTAGATGCAGCATTGTGAGATAAAACACATTCCCAATCCCATTTAATTGCATCAAATTAATGTTATAAATATGAATTTGTTCCTGATGATCCAATGTTATTCCACAGAACAGTCCTTGCCAAACCTTTCATTGAAACTAGGGGTGAGCAAACCGAACCGAAAAACTGATTTAATCGAGAAAATCGAAAAAAAAGAACCGAAAAAACCGAACTGAAAAAAAACCCGATTAAACCGATTACAAAATTATAAAAAAATGTCTGGTTCGGTTCGGTATGAAGTATTAGTATAAATAGAAACTTAAGAAACCCTAGGAAGTAAGAAGCTTTTATTTCATTTCTCCTTTCAAAACCCTAGCCGCCACCCCCCTTCTCTCTCTCTCCCTCTTAAAACAAACCCTAGTCGTCTCCTTCTCCCCCGCCCTCTCCCTCCCTCTTTAAATCAAACCACAAACCCTAGCCGCCGCCGCCCCTCCCCTGACCTCTCCCTCCCTCTTTAAAATAACCCCTAGCAACTGCAGTCATGGCATACCTCAAAGAGAAGTTGAAGAAAGAGGAACGCTGCTGTTTATTGATATTCGTCTATAAGCTTGCTCTTTGAGGTATGCTATGGCTACTGATACTCGGAAAGGACGATCTGTTGTAGAAAGATGAGAGAAAGAGAAAATGCAAAGTTCTCTATTGTACAAAAGGATGATCTGCAACTACATCTATTTGTATCTTTATTCATTTTTGTTACTGGGTTTTTGCTAAGTTGTAAAGTTTGTATCGTTATGTATTTTTATTTCTCTTTGTATTGAGTTTTCTGGGTTCTTGTTTAATCATAATTTTAGGCAACAACAATTACTAATCTTTAACTAAAATCAATTGTTCATGTTCATGTCTTTTCGTTTTGCATTGTTGATCTTTGCTGTCTTAGGGAATTAAAAAAACAAATTCGGTTTTCCCAATTTTTTAATCATAAAAACTGAACCGAACCGAAAACGGTCGATTTTTACTAGGTCCGGTTCGGTTTTGGTTATTTTTTTAAAAAAATTTACAATTTTCGAAAATACTCACCCCTAGTTGAAACATTATTTCTTTCCAATCAGGCATTTACCACGATACTTTTATTTAATTAAATTCTTTAATTGAATCCTAAATTAATTTTTAAATATAATTACACTTTAAATTAGTCAATGATTAAATCAAATCGGTCCATAAAATATAATTATATCCTTTGACTTAATTTTTACATAGATTTATCCAATAATAAATTATTTTACCCTTGAATCTGCATTTTCCTCTATTTTTTGGGACAAAAGAGATACGATCGGACTATCGAAAACATCCAAAATTTTCACATTAATTTTTCAACCAATACCAATCTCTTTTATTTTATTTTTGGATAAATTTTAAAAAATAACTCAGAAATTAAATTATAACATCCTGATAATGGATCATTAGAGAAGCTCAATCGGATGAAGCATAGCAATATTAGTCATGGGCTGAAAATTCTGACTCAAAAATGTGGGAAATGCTGAGAACATATATTTTAGAAAAGCTAATTATAACATTATTTTTTTTAGAACGGTAAATCAAAGAGGCTAGCCTATAATTTATATATTTTTAGGGTTGGTGGTGCTAGGCAATCGAAGCTCCCTATTTTATACGTTGTATGATGAAAATCAATTAGCTATCCCTAACCTAATTTTCTTTATTAGGAAATTATTTCCATATTTTCCCTGAAAGTTTCGATCCTTCATAGGCTTTTTCTTTCCTTTTTAAGAGTGACGATGAATCAATTAATTGAAAAGGCATATAAGGTCAAATAACAAGGGCAAAAGCATAAAACTATATTAATTCTACAGCTTCAAGTAAAAATCTTAAATTTCTTTGCGGGGGGGGGGGTGATCATTATTTTATAGGGTTAACAACATGTTTTCTCCTTAAATTACTAATTATAAATATATCGAACAAACTAAACTAAATTAAATTAAATTTCTAGGATAAATTATTACCTTTTTTCTTTACAAATAATAGGTACTAATTTAGGAAATATGATTTGGTTAGTTTGTTATTAAAATAAATACGAGTCTATTAGTTGGGTTTTTTTTTTTGGTTATTACACTCTATTTTTTTCTATCTTTTATTTCTTTTCAAGTACAATGTTTTTAAGCATATTTGTAACTAAATTCTCACTTTATCAGATTTTAGGGTAAATTTCCATTCAAATTATTTTTTGTTAATTTTTATTCGTATATTTGTATATTCTCTTCTTTTAGATGATGATCATATGAAACAATATCATATGATTTAACAAGATTGGATGGAAGGATTGAAATCTTAACGGAACATATAGTAGAAGGGTAGATATTCACTAAAAAAAATATGCAGAAGGGAAAAATCCAACAAAATAAAAATAATTATTTAATGCTCAAGTTACCCTTATAATTTCTGCATATTCTTCTTCCTTAATTTTTATTTTTGACATTTGTTTTTTTCTTCAAATATATGATCAAAATCACTAAGGAGATAGATGGAAGAAATTAACCAAAAAACTATATTTTTAGCACGCATGATTTTCTCTTTAATATTTTCCTTAATAAATATTTTTTTCCTCACAAATTATATTAAAATTGTATGTTTCCATAAAATGAGTCCAGTTTTGATTTTTTTTAATGTTAAAATTAAATTATTTTTCAATATTTTCATTCATTTATCAAAACGCCTCTATTTTTTCCACAATTAGTAGTCATGGTTGAAAGTAAGAAAAAAGAGAATGATGAAATGAATTGGACAATTTTTCAATAAATCCCTATTTTTCATCCTGCCCATTTTACCTTTTATAATATTCAATTATCTAGTATATTCATTTTAAAATTATTTTTAGTTATATAAGAATATAATAGAAAAACTCCTCAAAATTAATTAAAATATTTCTAGATATAAAATATTTTAGAGTTACTCAATCATAATTTTTTTAAAATATATAAAATTAATTTATTCTATAATTAAAATCAAATTCTTGTACAGCTGAAGAGCATTTTTCATTATAAGAAAGAATATAATTATACCAATTTTGATAAAAAAAAAAAAAAAACTTGACGAAAGAATATATTCAAAATTTAATTTTGTACAAGGATTGTTTTTAGTTATTCATGTAAACATAGTAGATTTTTGCAATAACAATTAATCTCACACAGTTCTAATGATGCTTATTATTGAGATCAATTAATCTCGTAGTCGTTATTGACCGCTTGTAATTATTTGACACTGTATGCTTTTATGATCATTTCGATAATTCTTCAAACCTGCAGAACTTTCAGTTTATATGTAATTGTTTTTGTTTTTCTGCTGCGATTAATAATTTTATCAGGTTAGTGATGATCCTATGATCAGTGCGTGATGCAAATAAACTGATTAAATAGAAATCCTGTAGATCTCAGCTCACCTGCGTCAGAATCATAGCAAAGCCTCACCAGATGGTTCAAGGAGATGGAACAGGAATGGAAATGCAATTGCTAGGATAACCATATTTGTCAATACCGTTCCGGTCGCCATTCCTGTTTTTCTATTGAAACGGAACGTTTCGGTTTCGGAGCGTTTCGGCGTGCCATTTCGGGGTTGTACTATTCATATATAATTAATTACATATATATATATATAATTAAAATATTAATTTAACAAGCATAATTAAAATTCAAGATAAATTAACTTTAAATTATACAATATAAACACAAAGTCAAACAAATATAATCTCAAAATTAGAAAAAAAATCAAAAGTTAAAAAAAAAAGAAAAAAAAGAGGATTTTAAGGCCGGAACGGTACCGAGACGTTCCGGCCGGAATTTGGCCGGAATTTCCGGAACAGGCCGAAATTAAAACCGAGATGAAAACGACGCCGTTTGATCTCGGTTTTTCTAACGGAACGGAATGGAATTGACAACTATGAGGATAATAGCAGTAAATGCTATATATGGCTGCGCAGGATATCTGTAAGCGGCGGAGCAGCAATGATGATGTGAAATTATTTTTGACATCATACATATATCATACATGCATCAAAATAATCTAAAAATATAAAATAAAATTAATTTAAAATAAAAATAAAAATAAATAATTTTTAATTTTTTTCAAAAACTCATTTCACACATGCACACTAATAAATAAAGATAAAGATGATAAACATTACATGCGTATGTAATATATAGATTATGGAAAAGGTAAATCACACCGCTTCGATCCATAGAATGATCAGGGGTTCCTTGTTACAACAATAATAGGCTTTTATCATAAGTTTATTTTGACCTCAAGGATAACCGGGCCTGTAATGGATTCTTCATCACCATGGTGAATTCTTGCTTCTCAGACAAATCAACATCATCTCCATCCACAGCTTTCCACTCAAACTTGGAAACCAGATTTGCTACAAAATACTCCAAATGAAGCATCGACAAAGCATAACCAGGACAGATTCTTCTCCCAGCCCCGAATGGCATCATCTTGATCTCTCTTCTCCCTGTCATGTCAAATGTTTCTCCTTCTTTGCTTAGGAACCTGCTGGGATTGAATGACATGGGATCCTCCCACACCGTTGGATCCCACCCTATTTCAGCTGCATTGATAATAATGGCCGCTTCTTTAGGTATCACATATTCACCCACCACCACGTCTTCAGTCACTGCATGTGGAAACATAAAATGTGAGGGTGGGTGTCTCCTCAGCCCTTCCAGAACTACTGCTTTCAGATATGGAATTCGTTTCAGATCATCTTCCTGTATTTTCTCCTCCCCGACTACCCCTTTAATCTCCATGAACAGCTTCTCTTGAATCTGTGGGTACTTGACCAGATTTGCCATGATCCACTGCAAGGTTGTGGTAGTAGTATCCGTGCCTCCACTAAGGAACTCGGAGCATAAACTAACAATTTCAAGCTCAGTAAGCTTTCTATTCTCGTCAGGGAGTTGCAAATCCAGCAGTGTATCAACATAAGATACGACACTCTCATCCTTAGAGTCCTCCATATTTGGTTCCCTCGATCGCTTTCCCTTCGCCTTCTTTCTTTCTCTTATAAATGGAACCAATACATCTTCTTGGCACTTTAGAATGCGAAAGAACTCCTCCCAACGCTTGCGCATCAAAATTTTCGTCAATGTTGGACAGAAGTTGAGTATGCTGAACTTTTGGAGATTCACAAGCAATTGATGATCGACTTCCTCTATTTTTTTAATCTGGTTTTCATCAAGCTTGTCACCAAAACACATGAGGACCAACAGACAAAACATGGCATATCGAAAATGTTCCATCACAAAAACAGGACGGCCAGATATTGCTTGAGACTCGAGGCGATTCTGGAGGAGTTGCACCACCCAGTCTCGTGCACCAGAATAAGATTTCACAGCCGAAGGATTGAGGATTTCTGCAGTGAGGTTGCGCCGTAGGAGGCGCCAAGTTGGACCACAACGGGAATAAAGGATGGTAAGCTGATTACTAGAAACCATTTTGTCAACAGGAAGAGCTTCTGGACGGTCAGCATATAGCGCACCATTACGTATCAACGCCTGGTGACAGAGGTTTCGATCGGCCATGGATATAACAGGGCGAGCACCGATGTTGAGGGTGACGATCGGACCAAACTTGGCATGTAGGGAGCGAAGGATTGGCTCTCCCTTGGACATGGACGTGCTGAACCATAGTAAGTTGCTGATGATAGGAAAGATCAGGGGACCAGGAGGGAGTTTCTTGGAACCTAAGAAATTGTTGAAGATGAATTTCAAGAGAAGAGAGATGGAGATGGAGACAAGGATAAGGACCCAAGTTTCCATAGTATTGGAAAAAGGAAGAGATTGTTAGTGTGAGATGGATTCTGGGCATGAACCTAATTAATATATATAAGCTCAAAATACAGTTTGTCTTGATTCCCCGTAGAATCTTTTATTTCTTGAAGAATCTTTTTATTTCCAGTAGAACCTCATATATTAAGAGATCTTTGTGTCTGTCTCTTTGAAAACAATAAGTTCACCACGTACAAAAAACCATCTACGCAGAATGATATATGTATTTTTTTATGAATATCGAAGAATTATATTAAGCTGGCCGTCCTGTTTACTAGATCCAGCATTGTGAAATAAAAAAAGCATTGTGAGATAAAAAAGCAAAAAACACATTCCCAATCCCATTAATTTAATTGCATCAAATATTATAAATATGAATTTGTTCATGATCCAATGTTATTCCACAGAACAGTCCTTGCCAAACCTTTCGTTGAAACATTATTCCTTCCCGAGGAAAGATCAGGCATGCACCATGAATCTCCACCAGAAGAAAAGAAGTTGTTTTAATCCAATGCAAGCCCAAAATTCTGAGAGATGTTATATATCAGTTTGCATTCCCCGGTTCGAAGACATACAATGTTGTCCCAAAAGAGCATGGTATGATGTTAAAAGTCTTGTGATCTGTACAATAAATTTTTAGTTTGAGTCAAGACGTGCAGTTCTTCTAAAAATCTAAAACAGTTAAAATTTTACTTGTTTACCTGAATTTACAAAATATATTTTCTAGAAAATAGGTTTTCTAGCCTCTAATTTTTCTTACAAATGTGTTTCTCCTTCGAAAACTGATTTTTTTTCTTCTTTCGTTAGCTATGCACAACAGTATAGGTTATGCGCTCGCTCTTATTTTGTTACAAGGAGAGTTATCATGATGCAGGAAGATGCAACTATTTTTCCCTCCTTGTTGTATCATTTTATTTTAGAATTATTGTTAGTTTACTTTTTATAAAATAAAATAACTTGACTTTGATTGCATTAAGATATTCGATAATTAAAATATATAAACCTTTTATTTTTCATCTTATTTTTTAATAATCAAAGGTTTTGTTAAAAGTATTATATAAACGAGATCCAATGAAGAGAAGAGAAAAGGACTAGATAAAAAAAAAACTACAATATGGTACTTGTATAAGAGAAATAAACTTCACTTTTGTAACCAACCAAATAAGCGATAAAGGGTTAGAGAAAACCATGATTTTAAATCTGGCTAAATATCATTAAAATTGAAATATTTTTCATTAATGAATTATTCTTTATAATTGTTTTTTATTTTTTTTAATTGAAAAGGTTCCTTCACGCAAATGGTTTTCTTGACGTGCCCTTTCGTCATGAAATTTTTTATCAACTTTCCATTTATATCACAATCACATCATCATCGTTTACCTGGTCAAAACAGTAAATATTTCAATTACATTATAAACTGCTTTTTATTCTTTATGTAGATTACCTCCCGTTGAGCTCGAAAAGCGAGCTGTTTCTAAAATATATGTATAAGATATTATAGTGGGGTGTTTGGGTTTCAAAAATGTTTTTAACAAAAATTG
Organism: Salix caprea; assembly: GCA_964035475.1. Lineage (NCBI taxonomy): Eukaryota > Viridiplantae > Streptophyta > Magnoliopsida > Malpighiales > Salicaceae > Salix > Salix caprea. The sequence goes on along the minus strand of OZ037748.1, from coordinate 1,170,729 downwards.
AAAAATTCTTATTTTTATTTTAAATTAAATTTTTTTGGTGTTTTTAAATTATTTTGTTGTGTTCATATCAAAAATAATTTTTACAAAATTAAAAAAAAATATTATTTTGATGTATTTCTGAATAAAAAATATTTTCAAAGCAAACTCAATCACATTTTAATGGCTGTTTGAGAGTGGTTACGGTTACTTTTGAAATTACTTTTTATTTAATAATGCATCAAAATGATATTTTTTTATTTTTAAAAATTATTTTTGACATCAGCACATTAAAATAATATAAAATAATTTAATTTAAAATAAAAAAAATATTTAAAAAAAATTCAAACATATTTTACAGTAAAAACACCCCCTCATGCACTACAAACCCATTCTGCTCATGATCAGTACGTACGCGGCCATAATGGATACAAACATCAGCAAAATAATATTGTAAATTTCTGTATTTTCCACCCCATCTAACTTGAATAGATTTGACTTTGCGTAAAAAATGATAAAAATTATATATATATATAAATATATATAACCCTTAAGGACATTAGATTTTAAAATTAGAGGATAAACCAAATACATTTAGTGAAAGCTTCTGCAAAATAAAAAAAATGGAGACTCTAGCAAAACATAAAGAAGACCATTTACTTCGTCGGAAAAGAAGCACCTTCTTGACAAGAAGATCCCTAATAACCTAAAAATAGAAAGGATGAAATTGAAAAACATATGATGTTAATGTTAACGTGTGATGACATATTGAAAAGTTATCTATTCGGTGTATGAAAAGCATTATTAGAAATCCCATGCATGCTTCCATAGAATGAGTCCAGTGAATCACATGCATGACCGACAATTTTTTTTTTGTTTTGTTTTTTTAATGTTGAAATTTAATTACTTTTCAAAATTTTCATTCATTTATCAAAACGCCTCTATTTTTTCCACAATTAGTAGTCATGGTTGAAAGTAAGAAAAAAGAGAATGATAAATTGAATTGGACAATTTTTCAATAAATCCCTATTTTTCATCATGCCCATTTTACCTTTTATAATATTCAATTCTCTAGTATATTCATTTTAAAATTATTTTTAGTTATATAAGAATAAAATAGAAAAAATCCTCAAAATTAATTAAAATATTTCAAGATATAAAATATTTTAGAGTCACTCAATCATAATTTTTTTAAAATAAATAAAATTAATTTATTCTATAATTAAAATCAAATTCTTGTACAGCCGAAGAGCATTTTTCATAATAAGAAAGAATATAATTATACCAATTTTGATATTAAAAAAAAAAAAAAAACTTGACGAAAGAATATATTCAAAATTTAATTTTGTACAAGGATTGTTTTTAGTTATTCATGTAAGCATAGTAGATTTTGCAATAACAATTAATCTCACACAGTTCTAATGATGCTTATTATTGTGATCAATAACAGCAACACCGCACGACGAAGAAAACAAGGTAGAATGATAAGGCGCAAGATGAAGATGATGAAGAAGAAGAAGAGCTTTCAGGATCATTTCGATAGTTCTTCAAACCTGCAGAACTTTTTTATAAATGTAATTGTTTTTGTTTTTCTGCTGTGATTAATAATTTTATCAGGTTGAGTGATCCTATGATCAATGCGTGATGCAAATAAACTGATTAAATAGAAATCCTGTAAATTTCAGCTCACCTGCGTCAGAATCATAGCAAAGCCTCACCAGATGGTGCAAGGAGATTGAACAGGATTGGAAATGCAATTGCTAGGATAACACCAGTAAATGCTATATATGGTTGGCTGGAGCAGCAATGATATATAAGGGAAGTATGCAAGAATCTGCAAGATCCTCCTTCACAGGAAAACAGAACGCACCTAGGCTAAAATCATATATAATATTATGTCATTAATCCATAATTGAGATGTTTCTAGAATTGTATATTGTACCAGCAGCTTAGGTTTAGCCTCAAGTGTCACGATCTGATTTCTGGATCCATGACTGGCATAATATTATGCAAGATTCCCCTCTAAGGTTCCACACTTATGTGAACCCAAACTTACAAACTTATCTTTCAACTTCAGAGTTCAACGCAACATAAATAACAAAATTAACTTTATAATATCATTTGGTTGTCTTAATACAAGAGTTGAATACATCTTGTTATAATCGTGGAGCACTAACTAGACATAAGAATAAAAATGTCGATTACAACCAAAATAGCAGGTTCTGAGAGTACAACAAAAATGACCTGCTAACAAGTTACGAGCTTGAAAATAATAAATAATGAGGGGGTGAGTTTAACAACTCAGGGAGTAGATAGCATTCAATATACACATACAAGATAATACAATGATGAGGAATATATTATCGAATATGGCTTTGAATTCTTACAAGAAGGTTTCTCAAATGGTCATAACATGAATGTATAAGGTAAAGCTCGTCAGAAAATCAGAATGCAATAAGCATGATGCTCTGTACTGTGGGATGATCAGTCCACACAGATTGGTGACTCCCTCGACCAACTAGAACTTCAGATACGATATGCACAAAGACTAACATTACCTTGTTAGCGTGGGTATTCTGATTGGCATACAGTAGGTTTATATCATAATCAAACAAACATATTCATATCACAAGGCTCAACTCATGACATCAATCAAATGAGGAGCTATCAATTCATAAACAGATATTGGCTCATATCAAGAATGTATATTCAACAATTGATAATGCTTTATCGTAAAAGAATAATAATCAACGTATATATTATCAAGAAGCATAATCCAATCTGTACTAGCAATTCAAATATTTATAATATTTCTCATGCATATTAAATATTATCCACTCACCTGACTCAAAAACAAATAGAATTCAAAAGCAGAATGATGATGGAATCCTATTGACGTCCCACGGATAGAATATCGAGATTATCTGAATATATAAAAGAAGACATACTCAAAAATGAATCAAAAAAAGTAAAATCTCTTTAATAAATGTATCTAAGAGTTTAACTCGTAATCTTATATGTTTTTAATCAAATTATCTATTTTTCTCAAAACCTAAAAACAATAGTTTCTTCCGAAATCTAATTCAAAATACACAATTCATAAAATTGATAATAATTCATCAAATAAGTCTTAATTTTCCACCAATCCAATCTGAAAAACTAATATTTCATCTAGGGACCATGCTGTAATTTTCTTATATTTTTAGGGTCAAATTGTAATTTTATCAAATTAATGACTAAATTGAACTCCTCATAAATTCATAACTATAGTGCAATTTTGCCTATAATTCATCCTCAATTCTATCCAGAATCTTGAATTTTAATCTAGGAACCAAATTGTATTTTTTCCAAGTTCGGGGACCAAATTGTAATTTTCAAAAAAGGGACCAAACTGAAATTTCATCATCTTCAACCTCCAACCCAGAATTCAAGCAAGGGTTTTTCACCATTTCTCAACATTATTTTACACCAAACACATAAATTAACTTCAAAATCATCTACAATCAAATCAATTAAACCATTACCCAACACATTCAACCCTTAATATCTCAATCAATTCATCAATCAAAGCCAAACAAAATCTTCAAACCCTAATCATCAATACAAGCAAAAATCTTAACTAATAACAATATTTATACATATTAAAACATACACATTACCTTAACAACTTATTTCTCCTCATTTTCTTCTTCTTCTCTATTTTCTCTTCTTCTCTCTTTCTCTCCTCCCTATTCTCTCTCTAATTTCAGATTTAACACTTCTCTTTTTTATTTTCTTATTTATATTTAAAAGTTTGTATACTTACTACAATACCCTTTATTCATTTTCACCTAATTCTAAGCCACCAAGGGCATTAATGCATTTTCCCTTTTCATTTTTTCAATACACTACATCAAGCATTTATATAGTGCTAGCCTATATATATATCAGAACTTTCATCAATAAAATGTGTGTGGGAAAATTCTTTCATTGAAATTTAAATAGTGGTCACTATTCTTATATGATATCAGAGCAACCTACCTCCAACTCATCACCGATCCAACTCATCACCATGTCTTCCGCTGATCAAAATCCAAACTTCAATCTCAACACCCAACCTCCTTCTGCAACAGAAAAACCACTCATTGCATTTAACATCACTGTCCAACCTCCTTCTGCAACAGATAAACCACTCATTGCATTTAACATCACTGCCCAAATCAGTGAAAAATTAACTCCCTCTATATTTCTTCAATGGCGTGCTCAATTTGAAGCACTCCCTATTGGGTATGACCTACTAGACTTTGTCAAAGGCACCCTCCGGTATCCCTTTTTTGTCGGCACTGCTGCAGATGAACTCTACAAGACCCACTGGATCTGACAAGATAAACTCATCCCGAGTGCCATTTTAGCATCCACATCTTGTTATCCCTCCCTCGAACTGTAAACCATTGGGTTGTAAGTGGGTGTTCCGGGTTAAAAGACATGTTGATGGGTCAATAGACAGGTTCAAAGCTTGTCTGGTTGCTAAGAGCTACCATCAACGTTCCGATATTGATTACTTCGAAACATTTAGCCCTATGATTGAAATCGGCCACCATCAGGGTTGTATTATCTATTGTTGTCATGAATGGGTGGCCTTTAAGGCAACTAGATGTTAACAATGCATATTTCTTAATGTCACAACCTGCAAGGTTCAAAGACTTGTCCAAACCTAATCATGTTTGTAGGTTAAACAAGGTGATTTATGGACTTAAACAAGCCCCTCAAGCTTGGTACACAACACTAAAAAATGTCATCCTTCAGCTGGGTTTTCATGGTAATATGGTTGACTCCTTGTTGTTCATTCTCAGTCAAGACTCCAACCTTTGTTATTGTCTTATGTATGTTGATGATCTAGTTATTACTAGCAATAATTCTGTTCTTGTGTCCTATATTGTCAAGCAATTAGGTGTTATGTTTTCCCTCAAGGATATGGGTTCTCTGCACTTTTTCCTAGGGATTGAAGTGATTCCAACTCAGACTGGCTTATTCCTCTCACAATATATGTAACAGCCCGGCCCAACCTGCCATATATTGTCCGCTTTGGGCCTTACCGCCCTCGCGGTTTTGTTCCTGGTGACGCGAGCCCATTTCTGAGCCTGACGCCCCAAAACGCGTATGAAACCAGCACTCTTAATAAGGCCAGCTACCACTCCCTCACCCGCCGATATGGGATACTACAATCCACCCCCCTTAAGGAGCCCGACGACCCCGTCGGCACAACCCGACAGCCAGTGAGGTCGGCTCTGATACCAAATGTAACAGCCCGGCCCAACCTGCCATATATTGTCCGCTTTGGGCCTTACCGCCCTCACGGTTTTGTTCCTGGTGACGCGAGCCCACTTCTGAGTCTGACGCCCCAAAACGCGTATGACAAGTATGAAACCAGCACTCTTAATAAGGCCAGCTACCACTCTCTCACCCACCGATGTGGGATACTACAATATAAATATGTTCGTGAGCTTTTAACCACCACGAGCATGAGTGGTGGTAATGATATATCAACACCACTATCCACCACTCAAAACCTTCGGTTGGATGACGGTACTGCTGTAGTGGACAACTCAGAATTTCGAACAATACTTGTTAGTCTTCAATATCTTCCCTTGACACGTCTAAACATATCATTTGTCATCAACAAACTCTCTCTGTTTATGCACAAGCCAACTACGACACATTGGGCAGCCACCAAAAGACTTCTAAGCTATTTAAAACAACCCATTTTTCATGGTGTTCAACTCCACAAAGCTGCCTCTCCGGTCCTACGCACATACTTTGATGTTGATTGGGTTGGTAATTTGGATGATCGCACATCAACCTCTGCCTACATTAGTTTTTTGGGCTCTAATCCCATATCTTGGAGCTCCAAAAAACAATGAGTTATTGCATGCTCTACAACAAAGGCTAAATATAGGGCCATTGCCAATGCGACCTCTGAAACAATATGGTTGTCCACTCTTCTCAAGGAACTTGCATTTTCTGTCACAACTACCTCTAGCTACTATGTGATAATCTCGGAGCTACACACCTCAATTTCAATCTCGCCAATCATTCACGCATGAAACATATTCAAATCGATCTTCATTTTGTATGTGACTTGGTGCAGAAAGGCAGCTCTCAAGTCAAACATGTGCATACCCAAGATCAGTTAGCTAACATAATGACCAAGCCCTTGTCATGACAATGCACTGAATTACTCCGTACCAAGATTGGGCTTCCATCGGCAGGACCAATCTTTGTAGATTGGTCTTGCCGATGGAAGCCCAATCTTGCAAGGGTGTATAAGGGAAGTATGCAAGAATCTGCAGGATCCTCCTTCAAAGGAAAACAGAACACACCTAGGCTAAAATCATGCATAATATTCTGCCAGTAATCCATAATTGAGATGTTTATGGAATTGTATATTGTAACAGCAGCTTAGATTTAGCCTCAAGCATTTATATACTTGCTAAATTAAATCTTCATTACCCTGTATTTATATGAAAACTTTCATCAATAAAATGTGTGTGGGAAAATTCTTTTATTGAAATTTAAACAGTGGTCACTGTTCTTATATGATATCTGTGAAATATGAGCCAGCCTTGCAGATAACCAAGGACACGACGAAGCTAGTGTATAATTAAACATTTCAACGAAGGATTTGCATCAATTAAATACAAGAGAAATCACAGATTGTGGAATTTCTAGCTAACATTCAGATAAGTTTTCTCACCAGTGCGTGGTTGATGATGTTGGAAGACTCGAGTCTAGATATAGAATCGATGTTTAGTTGAATTTAAAATATGGTATGAGACTTGGTAACATTTGTTAATTTTACACATGCACACTAAAAGTAAAGATAAAGATAAATATTAGAATAATCATCACCCTACATGCATATATAATATATCGATTATGGAAAAAGTAAATCACACCGCTCGATCCGTAGCATGATCAGGGGTTCCTTATTACACCGATAATAGACTCTTATCATAAGTTTATTTCGACCTTAAAGATAACTGGGCCTGTAATGGATTCTTCATCACCATTGTGAATTCGTGCTTCTCAGACAAGTCAACATCATCTCCATCCACAGCTTTCCACTCAAACTTGGAAACCAGATTTGCTACAAAATACTCCAAATGAAGCATCGACAAAGCATAGCCAGGACACATTCTTCTCCCAGCCCCGAATGGCATCATCTTGATCTCTCTTCTCCCTGTCATGTCAAATGTTTCTCCTTCTTTGCTAAGGAACCTGCTGGGATTGAATGACATGGGATCCTCCCACACCGTTGGATCCCACCCTATTTCAGCTGCATTGATAAAAATGGCGGCTTCTTTAGGTATCACATATTCACCCACCACCACGTCTTCAGTCACTGCATGTGGAAACATAAAATGTGAGGGTGGGTGTCTCCTCAGCCCTTCCAGAACTACTGCTTTCAGATATGGAATTCGTTGCAGATCATCTTCCTGTATTTTCTCCTCCCCAACTACCCCTTTAATCTCCATGAACAGCTTCTCTTGAATCTGTGGGTACTTGACCAGATTTGCCATGATCCACTGCAAGGTTGTGGTAGTAGTATCCGTGCCTGCACTAAGGAACTCGGTGCATAAACTAACAATTTCAAGCTCAGTAAGCTTTCTATTCTCGTCAGGGAGTTGCAAATCCAGCAGTGTATCAACATAAGATACGACACTCTCATCCTTGGAGTCCTCCATATTTGGTTCCCTCGATCGCTTTTCCTTCGCCTTCTTTCTTTCTCTTATAAATGGAATCAATACATCTTCTTGGCACTTTAGAATGCGAAACAACTCCTCCCAACGCTTGCGCAGCACAATTTTCGTCACTCTTGGACAGAAATTGAGTATACTGAACTTATGGAAATTCATGAGCAATTGCTGCTCCGCTTCCTCTATTGTTTTAATCTGGTTTTCATCAAGCTTGTCACCAAAACACATGAGGACTAACAGACAAAACATGGCATATCGAAAATGTTCCATCACAAAAACAGGACGGCCAGATTTTGCTTGAGACTCCAGGCGATTCTGGAGGATTTGCACCACCCAGTCTCGTGCACGAGAGTAAGATTTGACAGCCGAAGGATTGAGGATTTCTGCAGTGAGGTTGCGCCGTAGGAGGCGCCAAGTTGGACCATAACTGGAATAAACGATGGCAAGCTGATTACTAGAAATAATTTTGTCAACAGGAAGAGCTTCTGGACGGTCAGCATATAGCGCACCATTACGTATTAAAGCCTGGTGCAAGAGGTTTCGATCGGCCATGGATATAACAGGGCGAGCACCGATGTTGAGGGTGATGATCGGGCCAAACTTGGCATGTAGGGAGCGAAGGATTGGCTCTCCCTTGGTCATGGACATGGTGAACCATAGTAAGTTGCTGATGATAGGAAAGATCAGGGGACCAGGAGGGAGTTTCTTGGAACCTAAGTAATTGTTGAAGATGAATTTCAAGAGAAGAGAGATGGAGATGGAGACAAGGATAAGGAACCAAGTTTCCATAGTACTGGAAAAATGAAGAGACTGTTAGTGTGAGATGGATGCTGGGCATGAACCTAATATATATAAGCTCAAAATACAGTTTGTCTTGATTCCCCGTAGAATCTTTTATTTCTTGAAGAATCTTTTTATTTCCAGTACGTAGAATCTCATATATTAATAGTTATTTGTGTTTGTCTCTTAGAAAACAATAAGTTCCCCACGAAAAACCATCTACGCAGAATTATAATATATTTTTTAATGAATATCGAAGAATTATATTAAGCTGGCCATCTAGTGGATGGAAATCAAGAAAAAGAAAGAAAAGATAAAATAATAATTATAAGAACGAACCCAAGATGCAGCATTGTGAGATAAAAAAAAGCAAGAAACAGATTCCGAATCCCATTTAATTGCATCAAATTAATGTTATATATATGAATTTGTTCCTGATGATCCAATGTTAGTCCACACAAAACAGTCCTTGCCAAACTTATCGTTGAAACATTATTCCTTGCCAAGGAAAGATCAGGCATGCACCATGAAAGTCTCCACCAGAAGAAAAGAAGTTGTATCTTCCTGCATCATGATAACTTTCCTTGTAACAAAGAAAGAGCGATTGCATAACCTATACTGTTGGGCATAGCTAACTAAAGAAAAAAAAATCAGTTTTCGAAGGAGAAACAGCTTTGTAAATGACGACATTGTATATTTTTTTTGGAGGTGAAGAAACCATGCATATTTTGTGAAAAGTGTATTTCATGAGTTTAGGTGAATAATTAAAATTTTAATTGTCTCAATTTTTTACAAGAAATACATGTCATGTCTTGAACTCAAGACATGTTATGCTGATCGTATTTAACCGAGGAATGCAAAACTAATATATAACGTCTCTCGGAATTTTGAGTTTGTATTAGATTAAAACAACTATTTTTTCTCTCGTTGTTGAATCATTTTATTTTAGAATTATTGTTAAATTACTTTTTATAAAATAAAATTATTTGAATTTGATTGCATTAAGATATTCGATAATTAAAATACATAAACCTTTTATTTTTCATCTTTTTTTATAATAATCAAAGGTTTTCTTAAAAGTATTATATAAACGAGATCCGACGGAGAGAAGAGAAAAGGACTAGAAAAAAAAGAAAAAAAAAACCCTACAATATGGTACTTGTATAAGAGAAATAAACTTCACAATCTCGTAACCAAGCAAATAAGCGATAAGGGTTAGAGACAATCATGTTTTTAAATCTGGCTAAATATCATTAAAAATGAAATATTTTTCTTTAATGAACTAATGTTTATAATTGTTTTTTATTTTTTTAATTGAAAAGCTTCCTCTTCTCAAATGATTTTCTTGACGTGCCCTTTCGTCATGATCGTTTACCTGACAAATCAGTAAATATTTCAATTACATTATAAACTACTTTTTATTCCTTATGTAGATGGCCTCCCGTTGAGCTAGAAAAACAAGCTGTTTCTAAAATATATGTATAAGAGACACTATATGTTTGTCATCTTTATAAGAGACATTATATGTTTGTCATGTTTCAAAAATATTTTTAAAAGAAAATAAAAAAAAAATATTTTTATTTTAAATTAAAAAATTTAATATTTTTAAATTATTTTATTATACTATATTAAAAATAATTAAAAAATATTTTGAAAACAAACTCAATCACTAATCATGCACTACAAACTAATTCTCGGTACGTACGTGTACGATACAAACATCAGCAAAATAATAATGTAATGTTCTATATTCTCCAACCCATCTAACTTGGATAGATTTGACTTTGCGTAAAAAATGATAACAACAACTATATATATATAACACCCTTAAAGACATTAGATTTTAAAATTAGAGAAAGCTTCTGCAAAAAAAAAAAAATAATGTCTGGAAAAACACGAGGCTGGCCGTGAGTTGTGCTGAATTTTTTTCTATATAAAAAATTGATTAATTTTATGCTTGTTTTATTTGGTTATCTTAATATTTAATTTGTAAAATTATAATCGATAAAATCTGTTAAAATAAGTTTTTTTTTTTGTCTAAAAGTGATTAAATATTGGTATTGTTAAAACTATTTTGATAATTATTTAATCAGTAAATTGTACCATTGAAATCAATAAAATTCATTAAAAATAAGTCATGTGCCTCGTGTAACACACTGATTGATTGTTATAAATATTTAATTTATTTGATGAATTATTTCATTAGAAAATAGTAAATTTACAATCGATGAATTTTAGCAATGTGTGATTGTTTAACACAGTAAATAATTTGATTGATGATTTTATTTCAACTACTTGGGTAATAATTTAATTGGTAGATATCAAAACTGCAATTGATCAAATTGACTACAGATGAGTTATTTGTTGGCTTCAACATACTAATTGTTTGTTGCTGTCGCCAGAGCTGGGGAAGATAATGCAGCTTTTGGTTATTTTTTGCTCCCTCTCTGTAAACTTTCCCCCTGTAAATATTTTGCTCCCCTTTGTTCATTCTCCAAATTTTCCCCATCGTTCCCCCTTTGTTTTCTTTTTGCAAACTTTAAGTATGTGTGTAATTTCTTCTCACCCCCCCCCCCCCCCCTTCCTTTTCTGGTCTATGCACAATATTTATAGGCGAAGGAGGCTATCATTCGGTTGCCCATTGCGTGTAGCAATGGGTTGCCTACCTCCCGAACATGCAGTGGCGTGCCTGCATTGTTCAGTCACCTGAACCGTGCAATCACGTCTGCAGGTTGTGGATGATTTGGGAGGAGGTGAAAATCCGATTTGGTCCCTCAATTTGTAATTGTTTTAATAGCACCCCTAATTGGTTTTAAACTTTTTTATTTTATATAATTGTTTCCTCATCAGAATTTCAACAGCAACCTTAGCTTTGTGCACATTTTTTATTTTGGTTTTTGGTTTTTGGTTTTTGATTTGTGCGCTTTGACCCTCAATTGACCATTAAACTCTCAATTTTCTTTAATTTGACCCCTGACTTCGCCTAATTGGCATGAAAAATTTTAATCTGGTCTTCAAAAATCTCAATCTTCTCAATTGAACCCGGATTAAGCTCAAGAACTTGATTTTTCATTGATTAAGCCCATAATAGCATAATTGCTAAAAACTTTGCATATCTCAAAAAAATGAAATTCAATCTATTTTGTTCATATATTACTATTATCAATTCTATCTTATTTTTTAAAATGTCTCGTAAGAAAATATATTTTAGAAAAGCTAATTATAAAATTATTTTTTTATAGAATGGTATAATTTATATTTTTTTTTTAGGTTGGTGGTGCTAGGCAATCGAGCCTCCTAACCTATTATTTTATACGTCGTATGTTCAAAATCAATTAGCTATTCCTAACCTATTTCTCTTTATAAGGAAAATATTTCCATATTTTCCCTCAAAGTTTCGAGCCTTCATAGCATTTTTCTTTCCTTTTTAAGAGTGACGATGAATCAATTAATGGAAAAAGGCATATAAGGTCAATTTACAAGGGCAAAAGCATAAAACTATATTAATTCTACAGCTTCAAGTAAAAATCTTAATTTCTTGGTGGGAATGATCATTATTTTATAGGGTTAACAGCATGTTTTTAAATTAAATTAAATTAAATTTCTAGGATAAATTATTACCTGTTTTCTGTTACAAAAGAAAAATTCTGAAATACTACAAATTTGTCGGTATAATTTATTTAATGCCCAAGTTACCCTTATAATTTCTGCATATTATCCCCCCTTAATTTTTATTTTTGACATTTGATTTTTTGTTCAAATATATGATAAAAAATAAAATAATTAAATCTAAGTCCTCTTCTTCTTTTCTCCACCATATACTATAAGAACAAGATGTCTTATCATAAAAACAAAAGGCTGCATCAAACTCCCTTCGTTTCATCCTTTTCTCTCTTCTCAAAGCTGTAGCTCCGCCATGAATGAATAAATTGAAGCACTCCATTGTCTATGCCAGCAAGAAACCTTGTTGAATTGTGATCATCATCTCTTCGTTAAGAGAAAAAAGGCTGCATCAAACTCCCTTCGTTTCATCCTTTTTTCTTGAAAATATATTACAATAATTTTTATATTTGTTATAAAACAAAGCTTATCACAACATGAAACATGCTCCATTGTTATAAATTCTCATAGAAAAATGCAAAGCATCTGGAATACGAGGACAAAGTCAAACTACCCATTTTAATATATATAAAATAATCTAAAATCACATTAATTTTGATACAGATTCATCTCTCTCTCTCTCTCTCTCTCTCTCTCTCTCTCTCTCTCTCTCTATATATATATATATATATATACAAACGTTCACGCACAGACATCTATACATGCATGCACTATAAGAATCACGAGTTCGTACGGATACATAATCCAAGAAATCTGTTATGAACTATTTCATCTAAAAATTTAAATTTTTAAATGATATATTTTTTGGTATTAGAGTCTTGTTGACCCAGCGGTCACACTTTCAAATCTCACAACCCCTATTCTATTTGATAAAAATCAGTACAAGGTAGTATGGATCTGTGTAAATTTCAAGTCCAAAGGGCTTTCACTTGAGGGGTGTGTGTTAGAGAATAATATAAATCATATTCTAGAACCTCACCTACAAGCTTAAGCTTTTAGGTGAGATGGTTCCTTAACAAACTCTTGGCTAGATATTGGAATTGAAAACAAAAATAAAGAGGTGAAATTAAATTAAGATTACTGGTCATGGAAATAGGAACAAATAAATATTATAATAAAGTGTATAAATAAAGACAGAGGACATTTTTTATCAAGTCGCGAAGAGGTGAGTTAATTTTATTTTTTTATTATCAACTTTGAGTTGATCCATAAAACAATGGTTTCAGACGGCGGATATTTTATCTGAACCGGCCTCCTTGGCTGAGGTAAATTCATGGTGTCATGCTATAAGATTACAGCTCATTCTTACAATGCATGCCTGAAAATGACATCCACCCAGCAAAGAAAATTCAAGAAAATCTGGCCCACCGTCCGTTCACTACACCCACAAGCTGGACGAGCATCCACAGAGGCCACGACTATCCAGACAATAAAGCCATTTGATTGCCTGGCGCAGTACCCATTTTGTCAAACCGTGTTTTTGAAAAAAAATGGCGTGTTAGCTCTTGCAGATTGAAGATATATATATATATATATATATATATATATTAGAACATCAACACTTAAAATACTAAATATAGTATCAGTTTGATGGTTTCTTAAGTTTTTAAAGGGCGTGATGTGATGATAAAGTGTTTAAGATCTGCATAGCAGGTCTTGAGTTTGACCCAGACATACATTTCTTATAAAAACCTGGAATAACTGAGATTTTACTCGCTCACCTAGACTCATAAAATACGTTTTTGAGGGATGAAATTTTTCTCAAATCCAAAAAAAAAATAAGGTTTTCAGCTAAAAACATTGTTCTTTAAGAAAAATAAACGGTTACAAACGCAATCGTGCACAAGGGATTCAGCTGAGGTGAATTAAATCTGTCAACTGGTTCATCGATTCTGAGATCGAACAAAGGATTTCTAAATCATTCTGTATAATGGAGGAATACCAAGTGGATTGATGGTTTCTGTCATCCACTTTGTGAAAGCTAGTGGATTAATATATATATATATATATATATATATATATATATATATATATATAGCCATATATCATATATAATTGCATAACTGTCATTGCTAGCTTCTGCACTCAATTGAATTTAATATGCTTTGTGATGGGTTATTAATCGTTTTCAAAACTTTAGCTGTGTTCCAGTTAATGTTTAGGCTGTGGAAATGAAAAATTGTGGGATTTCCGTGAGTATACAGTTTATTGTCCTTGTTGTCAATTTCTCAAGAGGTAGGCTTACTAAAATAGTGTACTGCAAACTTCTGCAAGCTCATGGCTTGCAACTACCAAAATGAGCTCATTGATTTCCCAATCCAATTCAATAATTGAAACCATATTTTATTAAATTAGGTTGGATGGACATTGGAGATCCAAGAGCAATACCCTATATAAATTATATTTTGATTTAAACCAAAAAATAACTATGGACTTGGTCAAATCTAGATGACTGATACCCAAGTTGATTTGTAATCAAATCTAATCCAAAATCAACATTAACAGGTTTAATATTGCTGTTGTTTTATTAAAAAAAATATTATTTTTACAAAAACAATATACTCGAATTAATTTCAACCCAAAGATTAGTAAACTATGTGCCCGGTATTTTCTTATCAATATTTTGTAGTTTTTATAATATTTTTTTTAAGAACGCGCACTGTTTATTGATTCTAATACATCAAACTTCAACACTTCCACTAGCCACGCATGCTTGATTATTTAAACCTTTCCATGATAGAAACAAGCCTAACTCAAATCTCACCTTCTTTCTGCCTGGGAAAGGGATTTGTTTTCTTTCTTTGCACCCGGTTCGATCTTTTCTGTGTATGCTTGATATCCCCGCGGTGTCTTACCTGTTCATTGAGCTTGCAGGGTGTTCAGTAAGTTCGAAAATTAATCGTGGTATACATAAACTGACCCGAACACCCTAATTATATATATATAAAAAATTATAATAATTGAGGCTGCATCTTCATGTCCAAGATTGGCTTCTCAAATGTCAAGCATATACTTGGGGACAAAACTGATGCCTCATCTCAATCATTCACATATAAGATGCCAATTTATATGTTGGAGTTCACATGTACATGTTGAACAGTAGGAAGACAGCAATCGTTAAAGTCAAGTGACCCTGTTCTTTCACAAGCAAATCTATCTTCGCAACTAGTCTCCATATCTTAGGAGGTCTCTTTTAAAAAAAAATTAAAAAAATCTGTATTGATGAATCCCTAATAGCCTCCTTCAATGGAAACCAGCACCCTTCTTTTGCTCTCCCTAGCACTGCTGTCTCTCATCTGTTTCTCCACCTCTTTCAGCCCCATAGACAACTTCCTCGTCAATTGTGGCTCAAACACCAACACCTCCTTCACTCCTACAGATAGCAGAGTTTTTCTGCCTGATTCCGCTAAACAGGGTCCAGTCTTTCTCACAAAAGGCCAGTCCATTTCACTCAAGAACCAAAACCCATCACCAAATTCACCAACTTTGTACAACACAGCTAGAGTTTTCACTACTGCTTCAAGCTACAAGTTCAATATTAAGAGTAATGGGACTCACTTGGTACGTTTTCATTTCTCTCCATTCAAAGCTCAAGCCTTTGATTTATCAACTTCAAAGTTTAGTGTTTTTGTAAATGGGAATTTGCTACTGAATGATTTTAGTACCAAAGTTGTTGTGCTTAAAGAGTATATTTTGAGAGTAGATGATAATTCTCTTGAAATTTCGTTTAGTCCCGTTGGTGAATCAGGTTTTGGGTTTGTGAATGCAATTGAAGTGTTTTCAGCTCCTAAGGATTTTATTCTTGATGAGGGAGCTAAATTGGTTGGTGCAAGTGGAATTGAAGTGTACAAGAATCTTTCTTCGCATGTTTTAGAGACAATTCATAGGATTAATGTTGGTGGTTCAAAATTGGTGCCTTTCAATGATACTTTGTGGAGAACTTGGACTCCTGATGATGATTTTCTTGTTTTGAAATCTGCCGCTAAACTTGCAGTCACAACTCATGTTCCTAATTATCAGAGTGGAGGTGCTAGTAGGGAGATTGCGCCTGGAAATGTATATATGACTGCACAGCAGATGAATAAGGATAATAACCCATTGCAGCCAAGATTTAACATCACCTGGAATTTTCCCTTGGGTTCTGGTGGGGTTCGGCACCTGGTTCGATTACATTTTTGTGATATTGTCAGTACTTCACTTAATCAGTTGTACTTTGATGTGTACCTAAACGAGTACTCGGCCTACAATGATCTTGATTTGTCATCCCTTACATTCCATGTACTTTCATCACCAATGTACATGGACTTTATTGTGGATTCTGATGATTTAGGGGCTGTCCGAGTGAGTGTTGGACCTTCGGCTGTTAGTAGTCTTAATAAAGTCAATGCTATTTTGAATGGGGTAGAGATAATGAAGATGGTAAATCCTTCATCTTCGCAAAGTGGATCCAAGAAGATAACGGTTTGGATTGTGGTGGCTTCAGGTATAGGAGTGTTTGTTCTGTGTTTGGTTGTCTTTGTAGCTATACTTGCATGTAAATACAAGAAGAGGAAGCCGAAACCAAGACGAGTAGAAAGTGCAGGCTGGACACCTTTACGTGTATATGGAGGTAGCACACATAGTAGAATGTCTGAAGTGACTGTCAATGAATACCGAAGCTTGAAGATCCCTTTTGCTGATGTACAGTTGGCAACCAACAATTTTGATAACAGTCTGATAATTGGTTCTGGTGGATTTGGTATGGTTTTCAAAGGGGTTCTTAAGGACAACACCAAGGTTGCTGTTAAGAGGGGTGTGCCAGGATCCAGGCAAGGACTCCCAGAATTCCAAACTGAAATAACGGTTTTGTCAAAGATACGCCACCGCCATCTTGTTTCCCTCATTGGGTATTGTGAAGAACAGTCAGAAATGATCCTTGTTTATGAGTACATGGAAAAGGGGCCGTTGAAGAAGCATTTGTATGGCCCAGGGTGCTCTCATCTATCTTGGAAGCAAAGGCTTGAAATTTGCATTGCTGCAGCGAGAGGTCTTCACTACCTGCATACAGGTTCTGCTCAGGGCATTATCCATCGTGACATCAAGTCTACGAATATTTTGCTTGATGAAAATTACATTGCAAAGGTTGCTGATTTCGGTCTTTCACGATCTGGCCCGTGTCTGGATGAGACCCATGTAAGTACTGGTGTAAAAGGAAGTTTTGGATACCTTGATCCAGAGTACTTCCGAAGACAGCAGCTTACTGATAAATCAGATGTTTATTCATTTGGTGTTGTGCTTCTCGAAGTTCTTTGCGCTAGGCCTGCTGTTGATCCATTACTTTCTAGGGAGCAGGTGAATTTAGCAGAATGGGCAATGCAATGGCAGAAGAAGGGCATACTCGAGCAAATTATCGATCCTCATCTCATGGGCCAGATAAAGAAAAACTCTCTGAAGAAATTTGGAGAGACAGCAGAGAAATGCTTGGCTGACTATGGTGTCGATAGGCCAAGCATGGGCGACGTGTTATGGAATTTGGAGTATGCACTTCAACTTCAAGAATCTGATTCTAAAACGTCACGAGAACCACATGACGGCAGCAACGCAGATGCACCAGAGCTCAGGACACCTAGAATAGCTCCCCAAGCTCCATCAATTAACACAGAGACCGAAACCGACAGTGGTGATGGTCCTTCAGAGATTAGAAACAGCCAAGTTTTTTCACAGTTGATGACCAATGATGGCAGATAGTTATATAGATTCTTACCTTGACATGAACAATCTACATTGTGGGGATTACTTCAAAGTCACTGCACTATACCATGCCTCAAAAGTTATCCTAGATGTTATTCCATAGGTACATTAGAGACACCTCCACTTACCTTTACTTTTCTGTATCTATACTTTTATGCAGTATTTTTTCTTGATTTCATCGTGAATTTAAATGGATCTGCTGTGTTTTAATCGTATGCTGGTAAAGTTATACTATATACCAGGTCAACTGAATCAATGAATACTGGGATTATGTGTAAGGGCTTTGTTGTAGCCTTATTCTGGAAGTGTGCTTAGCCACTCTGGATTCTATCCTCACCACCTCTTTTATTTGAATGTCACTGTAAAGCATACGATAGCTTTTGGATGTTTTGACTGGGGATGAGAAATAAAGCAAAGCAGTGTTCTTAAGTTTGTTTTGTTTCGGCTGAAATATTTTACCAGCTAAAAAAACAAGATAAAACGGCACAATTTTTTAAAATTTCGGTTTGTTCTGGAAATTCCGTCTAAATTTCGATCAGAATGTTCTGGTTTTGTTTCGGTCAAATAATGTTTTTTAAAATAATGAATAATTTTACAATATTAATTATATCTCTTAATCCAATCGTTAGATTGAGATGAAACTTTACGAGAAATCTCTTGATATATATATATATATATATATATATATATATAAACAGTACAACCTTGAAGTGACAAGTCGAAATATTCTGAAATTAAAACATTTTATTCCAATTAAAACAGCAACACACTAATCATCAAAACAGAATTGACAATTTGAAATAAATTAGCTTGGACTAGTGAAGTAATCTTATCACTTTCTCAACCCCTCCAATCTCATAGGATTGAATGTCATTTTTACAGCTTGAACCAGCCGTAGTGCCTGTTTGGCAACGCGGTTTAATTATGAACTAGCCCACAGGTCAATTATGAAGCAAAACAAGCTGGCAATCACTTGCCTCCATGATTCATTTCCGACATCATAGTATTGGACATGTCCTAGCTCACCCTGTCCTGAGAGGATTGTTCCTCGGCTGACTAAGAGAATAAAGGAATGCTTATTTAAAATTTTAAATGGGTATACTAATATACCTATTCTTGTTTGTTTTGGTTTGTATTTTTTTTTTAATACAAACAAATATAAGTATCTTAGTATACCTATTTAAATATATATATTCTTATGCTTGATTGATACTATTTATAACCTTTATAATGAGTTTTGTTTTTCTCTATAATTCATTAAACAATATGAAAATGCAATTTTCATTTTCAATAACTATGGCCAATAACTGATAATATTTTATTCCATTTTTACATTATTTTTAATGTTAAAAATATTTATTATATAGTTTTTTTACATGACTCGATACATAATACTTGTTATAAGTTTAGCATATTAAATCGATTTTTTTTATTTTTTTTAAATTAAGATGATATTATTTTAAAGAGAATCATAGTAAAATGAATTACAAATTAACCCTTCCATTTAACCAATCAATTCTAACTTGATTTTTTTTTGTGGGGTGAGGGATGGGTTTAGTAATAATAATAATTTATTATATTAACGTAATTCAAAAAAAAAAAAAAAAAGAGATAAAGGCCGGTTAAAATTCAAACTAAAAGAGAGGGCATCATCGTAATTAAGAAGAAGAGTGGCCTTGGAGTATCTTATAATTGCCATGCCCGGCATGGGTGGGGTCCACATGGTGGGGCCCTGCTTTACCGCAACCCCACTCTTCCTAATCATAACTGAAAGCTTCTCCACTAGTGGCAGACAGTTGTTAAATATAAAAATAAGCCCTCCTTTTAGGTTTAATTATAGTTCTCCCAAATAGCCGGGGCCAATTTAACAAATTAAATTCTTTTTTCTTCAAATCAGTCCCCAGTTAGATTTTTCACCTTAGATTATTCCATTAGATCAATCTCCCATGAGTTATCATGTCAATTATTTTTATTTTTATTTTTTAAGTTTGAATTAAGTTTGTTCAAGGAAATCCAATTTTTAAAAATTTAATTTGATTTTATTAGATCAATCTAGTGTTATTCAATATCTTTTATAATTTAATTTAAAATTTGATGATTTACTTGCGGTGACATCAACCTTTTTATATAGACAGAATAAAACGAGGTAAGAACTTACAAGGACTGAATTGAAGCCGAATTTTAATTAGGGAATAAATTTGAAAACCCAAAACACACACAGAAAAAATAATAATAAAGAAAATCATGATGGCCAGGCACAATTTTTTAGATTCCCAAAATCAAACTCTTCTGCCTTCAACTCTCTTCAAACTCGAAAAGGCCTCTCTTTTTATTTTATTTTCCAGCATTTCGAGGCCAGAATCTAAAAATCCCGAATTCCTCTCTCGCACAGCAATAAAGAGGGAGGGAGGGACGAAATTGAATTGAAGAAGTTGAACAAGGCAGCGAGTAAGATCTAGAGAGAGAGAGACAGAGAGAGCTTCTCTGTGTGTGATTTTGGTGAAAGTAGGATTGGATTGATTAAAAAG
Organism: Salix caprea; assembly: GCA_964035475.1. Taxonomy (NCBI): domain Eukaryota; kingdom Viridiplantae; phylum Streptophyta; class Magnoliopsida; order Malpighiales; family Salicaceae; genus Salix; species Salix caprea. Next base: position 1,150,358 of record OZ037748.1, on the reverse strand, counting down.
AGGGAGAAGATGACGGAGGTGATATTGCATGTATATGACGTGACAAATAGTGGATCGGAGAAGACGAACAACACTATTCTGAACATCAACAAGGTCTTCAAGGACGCTATTGGACTTGGCGGCATCTTCCACAGCGCCGTTCAGGTCTCTCCCTCTGTCTCTCTATTGTTTGTTAATTGCAGCTGTTACGGTGGAATTAGTGTAAAATTAGAGATATCTATGGTTAGTCAAGTATTTACTGAAATGGTTTCGTGTAATGTTTTGCCAGTGGAATGTGAGATCCAGGGTTAGCGTTTTGGTTTCAGTACTTGAAGGAGTTTCTGATTTATGGATTGAATTATTGTGTGGTAAAATAAGCAAAAAGTTTTAAACTTCGTTGGCATTTTTATTTTTAATCGAGAGAGGTAGTTACTGTTTTTGGGTCCCTGACATTTAGATGGTGGATTATTGGTGTTTTGAGGTCTCCGTGTTGATAGAACTAGAAGTTTTGTCATTCAAGAGCTGGAAGTCTCAACTGTGCTGTAAATTGGATTTGCCCTGGACAATAATTACTTGACTGTGTTGAAGAGATTAAAGTCAAGCTGGGATGGGGGGAGGGGCGTTGTTTTGACAGGCAATATATGGAGGGGACATTTTTTTTTTTTTTTCATAATCATGAATTCTATGTTTTTTGCTGCTTCCTTTTTATGTATTTCATTTTTCTGACTCAACATTGTAAAAGGATTTGTTTTGTTGATTAAGTCTTAGGTAAAGTTTCCTAGTATCAGTGAATTTGTTTATGGAAAACCAAGTTTGTGCACAGACTGAGTCCATTGATGTCTTGTGCATGCAGTGTGATGAAGCTCTGTCGTCTATATTTGGTTCCCAAGTACTGAAGTATGCAATAAGGTTATCAGATATAGACAAATAAATTCATGTCTTAAACTAGACACTGAGCTCTTATGTTTTAATACTATGTTACACACCTTTTACTTTCTTGTTGGTATTTTTTATTCTCAGGTTGTTTCCATCATTCTCTTCAGATGAAGTGAATGTATGACTTGAGGGTAATAGGTCTGTTTGTTTTATGCATGTCAGGTATATGGAGAAGATGAATGGTCTTTTGGGTTTTGTGAACATGGAACTGGAGTTTTTAGCTGCCCTTCTGGAAAGAATCCAATGTATACATACCGTGAGGGAATTGTACTGGGAAAAACCAACTTTTCAATCTTTAAGGTGAATCAGATCTTGCGGGAACTTAGTAGAGAATGGCCTGGAAGTGACTATGACTTGTTGGCCAAGAACTGTAATCACTTCTGTGATGAATTTTGTGAAAGGCTTGGTGTGCCAAAACTTCCAGGTAAGATTGATTTTTTTTTTCCTGAGAAGAATATCTAAAACTTGAATCTTGATAAATTGACTGGCTATTGAGTGTGATTGATGTGCTCCGCCTGCATATCGGAACACTCTCTTCTATCTGAATATAATTACCCAGTTGACTCAGATTCATGATCAAGAAATAGATTAGTATGTGGAGGCATAATTTGTCCCGAACATAATTTGACAATTCTTTGTGAATTGTCTATGAATTATAAGCCTGGCACTTGTTTCATTGGGTTTGCAACCATTTCTCACCCTTTTCAACTTAAGAACCAAACACATTTTTTTCCCCAGTTTTCCTGAAGTGGATGTATCTGTGATTTGTCTGACAGGTTGGGTCAATCGATTTGCCAATGCTGGTGATGCTGCCATGGAAATAGCAGGAAATACAGCTTTCCGGGTGAGATGCTCTTCTGTATTTCTTTTCAGATGAACTGATGCAGGCTTCAGAGAACTTCCCTATCGTGATTACCTTTCCCCTACTCCCTAAATGCGTGGTTTGCTAATTGCAGTTTAGACAAGCCAAGACTGAGATTGTATCCGCCAGCAAAGTTGCATATAGATTTCTTGCTGGTGTCACTTCCAGTAATGGCTCTTCTCCCGACTCCCCTACAAACTCAAACACAAGAGTCCCAAGATTCCAAGCATCCTGGTTTAAAAACCTCATCACAAATGGTGCCAAACCTAGTAGCACAGACGTTGATGATCAGGATGAAGATGAACGTCTCCAGCGGCAACACAGTAAGCAAGGAACAGATCAACTATTGCGGCAGAGCTCACAACAAGAACACGAACTACCACCACTGCATCAGAATTTCAGACATGATGTATGATGAAGCATTACTCGCAAGATTCATTCATCGTGTAGCGTTGTAAAATTGTTCATTGCTTTTCCATCTAAATTGCTTTTCTGATGGTGCCTAAAATTACTCAAGAACGTTTAAAAGATTGTCAATGTGAAGTTTTCTCTTATCCAAATCCATATGCCACCAACGATTTAGGTAAGAATATTTATTAATTTTAAAATATCCCTGTAAAGAACTCTCAATTCTTAAATTGTTCAGCTAAGTTATTAAACGTAACAAGTCTCACGGTTATTCTTGTAATTATAGGGTAATGTTAAGCTCTCTCCTTGCATGACATCATATGAAGTCGGCTAATAATTTTTCCTCGGACTATTATTGTTAAATTCCATCTATTTTCGGTGGATTCATCTATGACTTGTCCAACAAAAATTCTACTAATAAAAGGATTGGTATTACCTAATTTATAAAATCTATTTTTTTAAAAAAATAAATAAATCTTCTATCAAGATCCTTGGAGGAATCATGTTGTCTTGTCACATTAGTGACTAAAATATGATCTATACGAGTTGAGTTGGATACTAAGGGATTTCAAATTAGTCTTTTTAAAAAAATATTTTTAAAAAAATATTTTGATGTGCTGATGTTAAAAATAGTTTTTTATTATTAGTATTTTAATAAAAAAAAATCAATTTAATATATTTCTAATAAAAAAACATTTTAAAAAACAACTTTAAACACTCTTAAATATACCCTAAACCATCAATGACAATTGAATAAGGTTTTCCCCTCTTTTATTCATTGATTAGATAAATTATCGAATCTTTTTTTGTCTAGATGTAAACAATTGTTATTCAGCCAGATTTTAGATATGTTATTCAGATTGAGAAACTTGTTTTGAATTCAAACCCAAGAGAAAAGTGAAGTGCCGACATGATGTAGAAACTTCCGTTGTTGTCTATTTATCATCATACTCTTGTAGTCGTGGACAGTTTGGTAGGAACGCACGTGCGATGCTTAGTTGTCTTCTGATCCAGCTCCTAACAAAGATCATTACCACAATCTTGGAGGTAACTATGATTTACAATTTAAAACAATATTATTTCAAGATTAACGTATTCCAGAATCTAGTAAACACTCCGTTGGATAATAAAAGCAGCAGCACCGGTCTCTTGCTTCAATACTTAAAAGCCAAAGTTGTAAATTCTATTTCGGTTGTTGTTTTGTTTTTTCAATTAAAATAGAATATTTCAGTTTCAGTTAGGTCAAATTCAAAAATAAAATTATTTAGAATAATACAATTTGATCTAAAAAAGATATAATAAAATAATTTTTCTGAACAAAATTATGAACATGTGTAATATTACGAGAATATTATCATTAATCTCGTAAGGTTATTACATACTCTGATTGCTCTGATATTTTAACATAATATATATAAATATATCAAGACTCCTTGTAAAATTTCATCTCAATCTAAAGGTCAAATTAAAAGATATGATTGATATTATAAAATTATTTATTATTTAAAAAAAACATTATTTGACTAGAAAAAAACGGACAGAACAAAACCAGAACATTTCAACCAGTATTTGACGGAAAAATCCAAAATAAACCAGAATTTAAACTAAGATAAAAATAAAACAATTTTATCTAATTTTTTTTAATTAGCACAAAATACTTCGACCGAAACAGAATAAAACTGACAACAACAACTGGTGAGCCCCACCAGATGAAGATGTCGGCATTCCGTTCTGGCTCCTAGCACTAGCCTTTCAGAGTGACTGTCACCGAACCTCAACTATGGGTTCTTATCAACAGAACCACGAGCTCACCTTCTCTTCCATTCATTAACAGGAAATCTAACCATCAATATCATCAGAAATTGCAGAAGATATTACACACATCTTGTGAGTGATGTGAGGCTACAATCCTGCTACATTGAGGACCATCACACGCCTCAGATCTAACTCATGCTAGATCACTGTGTGCCACAATTTTGATACAACATTGATATTATTTTCTTTACCAGGGTCGCGAATCACATATAAACATGATTCTGATGTGTGAACCAAAAAGATGGGGAGAATCTCAATAAAATGGACGATATTGCCTTAGCAATCAACGACAAAGGTAGCCTGTTAGAACTAGTCAACGAAAAAGTTCCACAAGGAAAACAAAGTAGCAGTAAAATTATGTTTCCAGTAACTAAAAATAAAACATGCTTCTTGAGCAAATGACATGAAGAAACACCAAGAGATAACAGGTGCAACATTTGTTCAAACCAGAAGCAGCAACACGCGAATCTGATAAACGACAGTATGCCATTCACAAACATATGTACAGAACCATTATTTTGGAACGGCAACTGGGAATCTTTTTGAAAAGAGGAAGCGGAGAATTGCTTATCTACCCTCTTAGCATCCCGTCAAAGAGAAACGTATCACCATGCGCATCCTCTGCAATCTGGAGAGAAGAAACAGCTTGTGCTGCAATAAGTCCAGCTGAGAACTCTGTAGTGCCCCAACTGCCATCGTCGAAGTACTGCACTGGCACACCCGCTCGGAGAGACTCGTATGAAAATGACAAGTCATTAGTTTCCCTCTCCCCCCATTGGCATCCAGTTCCACAAGTACCGGGGACCCAGCCTATTCTCTCGAATGAATTCCCTGAGCAGTCCTCGTGAGGGGGTGATGGCTTCTTTTCACAACCCAAAAAGTCAATATTGCCATCACAGCTCCAACTGTTGAAAACTTCCTCTTTGTTTAGCAGAATTTTACATGAATCATCAGAGTCCTCGCCAAGTAAGACATGTAGAGCAACAGCCTCTGCAATTGCAGCACCCTCTTCATCAAGTCTTTGCTGTTCTTCCTTCTTTTTTTGTTTCTTCTGCTCTAGCTCAGATCGGATTGCTGCAGATGTAGCTAGAGCTTTCTCCAGACGCCTCCTTTTCTTCTCAGCCTGCCTGAGACGATCCATCTCACCTTTGACCTGCTTCTTCTTCACTTTCCTCACAGCAGGTTGCACTTTATTACACACTATGCTATCCATAACTACTGAACTCCAAATATTGTCCTGTTTTCAAATTATTTCCCTATAACTTTCTTTCGTTCTTTATCTGTTCCTTTTTCAACCTTTGTTTACTACTAAACAGCGCTACCTAATTTCAGTAAAAAAAAAACCTGTGAAATCTCAACTACACCCACTCAGGTCTAAAGGAATACCTCATCTTTCGGACAATACAATCCCAAACAGAAACAACAGGAGACAATAGAAGAGAGAAATGATAAGCATCCACAAAATCATCTCTTGGCACCATTCTTCCTAATTTTCCACAACCCTCGCATTCGCCCATTCTGTGCACACCAATAAAACCACAAAGCCGATCAAAATTGCAAAAGTAACTAACTCAATCCAGGACTTCAAACAGCTCACATGGCCTTCCCTTCTGCAGTCGAAAAACTCAACAAGTCAGTAAATGAATCCCCACAAGAAACCATCCATAAAAAAATGAACAAGCAATAATACACAGATAGGTCATATTGCACAAAACTACCAAACAAAATCTTACCTCATTTAAATCCTTTTTTCAGCAACAAAAATAAGTTTTAAAGCATCTACCCTCTTAACTATTTCGATAATTTACAACAATTTAATTGTCAGTTACATAACCCTAACCAATAAAAAAGATCCTCGCATTAATAAAGCTGTGTTATGTGCATCGGTACCAGCAGAAACTCGTGCCATATTGATAAGAATATTAACTGGAGCCTGTTATTAGTAATCAGAAGTCCAAAACATACAGAAACTAAACCTAATCCTCACTCCCTTGATCAATTATCATTGCCATCCTCCAAAAAAATTAGAATTCATCGACATACTCTCCTATATCAAGTCAATTAGAAATCACTCTTTCTACTTGAATGGTTAATTAGAAATCACTCTTTCTTCAACTGATTCCTTGATTGAACATCGCAACCTCTTTGTTCAGATTTCAGATCCCAAAAGACTTCAACACTTGGGCAACCAGTTAACCATTCAAGTAACAAATCACATCTAAAAATTCCAACGAATTCCCGGTCTTCAACTTTTGTGACAGAAAATAACATCATAATTCAAAGTTCAATCCTTTATTAGATCCAAGGCTACAAATCCTACCAATAATCATAATTCAAATCGAATCTTAGACAAACAGAACAAACCCACATCACCATACTATTAAACATGCAATAATAACAACCAGTTAAACAGATACAATAACATTAGATCCAAAAACCCATCAAGCTAAAACACAAAAAATTCATTAAAAAACATGAATTCAATAAAACCATACTAAAATCAACAAGCCCACAAATAAAAAATTAAATAAAATCAAATCTTTAAGGGTATAAAAAGCAAACCTTTTTCACTGAGAGATTGAAAGGGTCTTCACTATTCCCTCTATAACTGAAGTGAAACCGGAGAAAGAGAGAGAGAGCTGAAAATATAGAGAGCTTATAACGGGGTGTTTGGATCCACAGAAAGTAAAGAGAAAATCAGAGGAAAAGGTATAAAATAACTGATCACATGAGATAGGTGACAAGAGAGAAAGAAAAGAGTAATCTTGTGGTTCTCAAATTAGATTAGGCGACGTGGCAGTTCATGGGTTGCTGACAGGAGGGTGCATGGTGTCACTTATAATGCCGTGCCACATGGTAGGTTTTGGTGAGAGTGATAAAGAGGGAAGAGTGGGTCCCCTATATAGTGCTTTCTGGACCGTCAGATTTAGGTTTCTTGTTTGGGAGACATTAGATGGATGGTGTAGAGTACCGTTGGGGGTGGCAAGTAGAGTTCAAGTTGGATTTGGAAATTGGGACCGACTTGTCAAGTGAAGTGAAGTGATCAACAACTCTTAATGACTAAACAGTAAAAAACAAAACTATATCAATGACTTGGATTTTGGAAATTTTTTTAAAAAAAAAAATAATAATAATTGTTATGCTTTACTGAGTTAGACATCAAGTTTTATAAAAAACTATCAAATTAATTACATTATTAACTAGTTGTATTTTTATATGTTTGATGATTTGACATTTTATGTTGTTTATTCTTTCTTCTCTTATACTTTTTATTTTAAACTAAAAATATTATGTTAATTTTTTTATAATATTATTTAATTTAATGCTGATTTGTTTTGTCACCACCAAATTTCATTTACATTTTCACCTTTAAAACTTACTTTCTTAATATATTCTTCTTTTTAAAAAAAACTAATCTCATTAAAAATAATAATTGGAGTACACATAATTTTAAATTAAATAAGATTATAAATAATTATCATCCTTGAAATTCCTTATCCCTTCCTCCTCGGGTAAACACTTAAACCATTTTTAAATGTTAACCTCTCTATCTTAAATTACCTCGTCCTAAAAAATAATCTAAAACATCCCTTCAAGACCGATATTCTTTGACTGATACGAAAGATGGGTCCTTATTTAATATAATTAAGAATAGAATAATAAAGGGATGGGTTAAATAAAAGTAAGTTATTACATCCAATAATAGAGATTTTTTTTGTATTTTTTATTCTATATTCTTGAGATAGATTATGCATCTTGCTGAAAAATAGTATTTTTATTGAAAATAAATTCTTGAAAAGTGAGTTATTTTTTTTACAATTGACATTTTCATAGAAAAATAAGTTGAAAATAATTCTTAGTGTTTATTTATTCTATGAAAAATAAGTTCAAATTATTTTTATTAATATTCTAAAAAATATTTATTAATGTTTTTACTTTTTTTAAGTTTATCTAACATATATTAAATGTAACTATTTGATCAATTACGTTAAAAAAAATAGATATAAAAAGTGTAATTGTGAAACAAAAGAATTTATTATATCATATATTTATATTTGATTTATTTTATGAAATGTAACTATATATAATATAATATGCACCAATATATCAAATCAAAATACTTTTATATTGTATATTAATATATCATAATATATTAATTTCTATATAAATATAATAGTAATATATTATTTTTTAATAATAATATATTTTAAAGCGTGCGTCTATATATAAAAGAATAGTAAAATATTATATCATTTTAGTTTTTGGGTCTTTAATGGAAATGTTGTTGAATATTTTACAGAACACTTTTCTCCATCTAAAATGTATGTTTTTTTAATATTAAATAGAAATATTAATTATTTTATGTTATTACTTATTTTTATTTAACTCATTCCTTTATTATTTAATTTATAGTCACAAAATCTCCACGATCCAGATCTTCTATCAAGGAAAATCCATTTTGGACCTGTACTTGCGGTGATCACGACAAAACAGCACATGAACTAGCCATGGTTATAATAAAAACATCATTTCTCTCCGACATTATCACCAAAACTATAAAACGTACTAACTCCACAAAAAAAGAAGCATATAACAACGACAGATCTCAAGCTCAAGCTTAATTTTCAGCATAAAGAATGGGCAAGAGTGTTTTACTGTTATGTGGTGATTACATGGAAGATTCTGAGGTAGGCTGCCTTTCCTTTTATCTATCTTGAAGTCTTTCATGAATCTTGGATTGATGAAGAATTGTGGGTTCCTCTTGTTTTTTTGTAGGCTATGGTTCCATTTCAAGCTTTGCAGGCTTATGGGATTGCTGTTGATGCTGCATGTCCTGGCAAGAAAGCTGGGGATATTTGCCGCACTGCAATTCATGATTCTGCTGGTTATCAGGTACTCTCTCCCCCATTATATACATTTAATCATCATATTGGATTCCTTTTTTTTTTTTGGCTTTTTTTGATAAAGCTTAATAATTTGCTGTTCTGACTTAGTTCAGTCATCGAAGCTTTAGTTTTGCCAAAAATATTTTTGCAATAATTGGTGAATATATATTTTTTCCCCTTTTTATGGATTTTTAAAGTTAATTTTAACATATTCATAATATGTATTTGTTTGTCTCTATATGTATTGCTCACCTCACACTTTACTTTCATTAATGTGCAGATTATTGGGTTTCATCATTGTTTTATGTCTTCTATGAGTAGTTTAGTGGATTAAATTTAATATTTTGAGACTAATCCTCACATACATTTGGTATTAAAATTATATTTTTTGATTAATTAATAAGCTAATAAAAGACATATTTTTAATGCAATGATAATTTTGTCTCTGAAATGAATGTCTGTAGTGGTCGTAGTGATCTTAGTGATGATGGTGGTTGTGGTTGTATTGGCAGTGTAGTCGTGATAATATTAATATGATAATTTCTTTGATGGGTTGTGCTGAGTGCTAATTTTGATAATTGCATGGTTGTGGTGATGATCATTTCACCTGCAATAAGTGTTCATCAAGATCCATTTTTATGATAAATTATGAGTGTTGTTTTTCTAATAAGCTGTTGTTTTTCTGATAAGTTTATGATAAATTTAGCTCAACTGATTGATTAAAGTGCTAGCATACTATATCAGTGTCATAAACTTAGTTCTGATAGGTGTTTTTTGGAACTTCATTGATTTTAGACTTATACTGAGAGTCGTGGTCATAATTTTACTCTCAATGCAACATTCGATGAAGTTGATTTTGGCAAATATGATGGGCTGGTGATACCTGGAGGACGGGCTCCAGAGTATCTTGCCATGAACGAACCTGTGTTAGATTGTGTCAGGAAATTTTCTGACTCGGGAAAGCCAATTGCCTCTGTTTGTCATGGACAATTGATCTTGGCAGCTGCAAACTCAGTAAAAGGTCTGAAATGCACTGCATATCCTGCTGTGAAACCTGTGCTCATTGATGCTGGTGCTCATTGGGTTGAACCTGAAACCATGAAAGCTTGTGTTGCTGATGGCAATATCATCACTGGAGCTACATATGAGGGGCATCCTGAGCTCATCCAGCTATTTGTGAAGGCACTGGGGGGCAAGATAACTGGTTCAGATAAGAAAATTTTGTTTCTCTGTGGGGTAAGTTCTAGCTATTTGTTTTTAATTCTTAATTTTTTTTTTGCCATTGACCGAGGTCATGCATATGAAACATGTGTTTTCTTATAGTTGCTAAGAATCCTTGCTTCTTTTGTTCTTGCTTGAAGGATTTCATGGAAGATTATGAGGTAACTGTTCCTTTTCAGTCTCTTGAAGCTCTTGGGTGCCATGTTGATGCAGTTTGCCCCAAGAAGAAGGCTGGGGACACCTGCCCAACTGCAGTCCATGATTTTGAAGGTGACCAAACTTACAGTGAGAAGCCTGGCCATAGTTTCACTCTAACAGCCAGCTATGAAGGTTTGGATGCCTCAAATTACGATGCTCTCGTCATCCCTGGAGGCCGAGCTCCAGAATATTTGGCACTGGACGAGACAGTGATTGCTTTGGTGAAAGAATTCATGCACTCTAAGAAGCCTGTTGCATCCATCTGCCATGGGCAGCAGATCTTAGCTGCTGCCGGGGTTCTTAAGGTAGTTTCCCGTTGTTATGCGAGAAATGTGGTGTATTTTCTTCAAATAACGCACCTACAATATGTGATAATGCAACTAATTTATTGCTGTGTGCACATGTTTATGTTTGTTAGAAAAAAACTGCCATCATTGGACATTCGAGGAGACATGGAAATGCTTAAACATTAAATTTACCATGCATTTTTTTAACATTTAGAATTATACTCCTGTCTTTTTCTGTTCAAACTTTAACTCGGACTAGGTATCTGTTTTATTAGATTTAGCTCTGCGGAATTTCGTATGCAACTGATCATAGTTTATATCTTAACATGAGATATTCAAACTCCTCGATCATCATATTTAAAGTTCCATGAGAATTGTTTTCAAGGGCCCTTTTATCCTCTATATTTAGAACCTACTTCTCTTGATCATAGAATTACATATATTATGCTATTTCATGTGTCAGGCTGTATAATCGCTAATACGAATAATCTTTGCAGGGAAGAAAATGTACCGCATATCCCGCAGTGAAGCTAAATGTTGTCTTGGGAGGGGCAACATGGCTAGAACCTGATCCAATAGATCGCTGCTACACTCATGAAAACTTGGTTACAGGTGCTGCTTGGCCAGGGCACCCACAGTTCATCTCTCAGTTGATGGCCTTACTTGGCATCCGAGTGTCGTTTTAGCTGTTTTCATGTAACTACTATGCTTGTATCTTATATCAAATAACATGGGAATGTATACGGCTTCCATGTTTGGGTCTGGAATCCATCTTGTATCACATGGATCCTTGTCACTTGTATGCGGTTTGCCTGTGCTGAAAATAGACTTCTATACCATGCAAATAAATGACTTCTGGATTGTTGGTTGTGGAAAATGAATGAATTTGATCTTGATACACGGAATGGTGAAGATATATTCGTTATTTTATTGGCAGATGATTTTGCTTATAATTTGATTGACCTTAGACAAAATCATCGGGTCAGTAACTGCGTGATGTGGAAAAAAGTTGACGAAACCACTTCAAAGATCATGCTGATCACGATAGCAAGCAGGTGAGGAAGTGTCGATGCGATCCAGTCCAACAATAATACAACTCCCATTTAATATTTTTATCGGTTACCATGTGCAATGATCCAACATTAACGAAGAGAGGTACAGTGCATTTTTAGTCAACGTTAACAAAGAGAGTTAATGAACAATTCCTTTTTTCCTGCAGTTACAGTCTTTATAAAACCACGAAACTTCACTTGAGAGACGTACGATAGCAATAAACAAAGCTAAAGCTTAAGTCTTATATCTAGCATCAGCAATGGCTAATTGCAAGCCGCAGAAGAAAGTTTTATTGTTATGTGGGGATTTCATGGAAGATTATGAGGTGGGCTGCTTTCATTTTTATCTTTCTCGTTTTGGAGTTGTCTTCCCCCTTGAAGTCTTTAAATGATTGTTTTTTGTTTTTAATGTTATTCAGACTATGGTTCCATTTCAAGCCTTGCAGGCTTATGGAATAGCAGTTGATACTGTCTGTCCTGGCAAGAAAGCTGGTGATTGTTGCCGCACTGTAATTCAAGACTCTGGTGCCTATCATGGCTATAAGGTCCTATCTCTCTCTCTCATTTTATGATAATCTCTTATAATAAATGAAAATATTATTTGTTTGGATATAAATGTATCCAAATATAGTGCAGCCACTCATTTCCCTAGCTCTGATACGTGTTTCTGGAACTTCACTTACTGTAGACTTATACAGAGAAGCTTGGACACAACTTTAGTCTCAATGCAAGCTTCGAAGAAGTTGATTTTAGTAAATATGATGGGCTTCTTCTACCAGGAGGAAGGGCTCCAGAATATCTTGCCATGAATGAATCGGTGCTAGATTGTGTGAGGAAGTTTTCCGAATCAGGAAAGCCGATCGGCTCCATTTGTCATGGACACTTGATCTTGGCAGCTGCAGGCTCAGTAAGAGGTCGGAAGTGCACCGCACTCCATGGTCTGGGACCTGTGCTCGTCGATGCCGGTGCTCATTGGATTGAACCCGAAACCAGGACGGATAGCGTCACCGATGGCAATCTCATCACTGGAGTCATGTATAGGGCTCATCCAGCGTACATCCAGCTTTTTGTGAAGGCACTCGGAGGCAAGGTAACTGGTTCTGATAAAAGGATTCTGTTTCTCTGCGGGGTAAGTTGTATTGTTCTAACACAATTACTACTTGTCTCTTACTGTCAAGCTCGATGAAACATGTTTTAAGAATCTTTTGTTCTTTTGTTTCTGCTTGTAGGATTTCATGGAAGATTATGAAGTAACTGTTCCTTTTCAGTCTCTTCAAGCTCTCGGGTGCCATGTTGATGCAGTTTCCCCCGAGAAAAAAACTGGGGGTATCTGCCCAACTGCAGTCCACGAATTTGAAGGTGATCAAACTTACAGTGAGAAGCCAGGACATAATTTCGTTCTGACTGCTTCCTATGAAGGTTTGGATGCGTCGAGTTACGATGCTCTTGTCATCCCTGGAGGTCGGGCTGCAGAATATTTGGCACTGGATGAGACAGTGGTTGCCCTGGTGAAAGAGTTTATGCAATCCAGGAAGCCGGTTGCGTCCATCGGCCATGGGCAACAGATCTTAGCTGCTGCTGGAGTTCTTAAGGTAGTTTTCTGTTGTCTTGTGAGGAAGCCTGTTCATGGACTTGCAAATAATACTATGCTATCACATGGCTTATAATCATCAATGTTTTGCAGGGAAGAAAATGTACTGCGTACCCTACGGTGAAGCTGAACGTTGTCTTGGGAGGGGCAACGTGGCTAGAACCCGATCCGATCGATCGCTGCTACACTGATGAAAACTTGGTTACTGGAGCTGCTTGGCCAGGGCACCCTCAGTTTGTCTCTCAATTGATGGCCTTACTTGGTATTCAAGTGTCATTTTAGCTGCTATCATATTGTTCAAAGCGACAACGTTTCGGATTGTTGCATTCTAACTCATCATTTTGAATTTAATTTTGATACACAGAATGGTGAGTAGTAGTTGTTCATCATGCATGTTGTATCAGACAAAATCAGAATGTATTTAGGCAAATAATCCTGATTTGGTCTCTACATTGATGGTCTTTCTTGGAATCCAAGTCTCATTCTAGTTGTTCTTGTGGCATCAATCCGTAGATATACAACAAAATTTATTATACTCGTAATTTCTTTAACATCAATCTAAAAACTGACAAGCGAATGGTGACTCAGTGTTGAGGATGATATGGTAAAAGGTAGAGAAGTTCTTATTCAAGTTCTGCAACTAGAATGAAATATCAGCATATTACATAGTTTAGCAACACCAACATAGAGAATGATGCCTATTTTTACCTGTGGATAAATTACTTCACATCCTTGAGATTTGGAGAGGAAATGTAGCATCATGGATTGTACCTCTAGAAGGGACTAGGTGGAGATTATCGAAGTAGCCAAGTCTCTCTAATAGGTGTCTTTGACAGTTCTCGGCAGCCATAATTCCGGCTGAGTATGCTCCGTGTACAGATCCTTGATGGTCCTCCATGCTAACTGCTTCTCCTCCAAAGAAGAGATTCCCCAAGGGTGTGCGGAGTCTCTCGTATGAATCTTCGGGCTTTCCGACCAGATCATAAGAGTAACAGCCAAGTGAGTTCGGGTCTGTTCCCCATCGTGTTACAAGATATTGAACCTGTCCCAGCAGTGCCAATAATATCAGTTTATTACATTTTGATGTTAGAACCAAATTGAGAAAAAACTCAAGAACAGAGAGATTATAGGGCAGCGCAGAGGGCTAGATGAAATTTACCGGATCTTTTGCGTCAGGAAACATTTTCTTCAGCTGCAACATCACAAATTTTGCAGCAGACTCATCAGATAGCTTCTCAAGATCATAAGCAAACCTTCCAGCAGCCATGTAGACAAGAACAGGATGGCCTGTTGCCTTGTGAAGATTGAGAAAATAGCCACAAGCATAAGATGTGGGTGCAACAATGCCCAAGAGTTCCAAATCTGGCCAAAATACACTATCAAATTGCAGTGCAATCTTGTTTTCACAGCCAAAACCAAGATCCGAAATTGCATCAACCTTCCACTGTGGCAACTTTGGCTCAAAATGAATTAAGTTGGCTTTGAGAATCCCAAGGGGTACTGTAATGATAGCTGCATCAGCAACAAAGCCTGTCCCATCCTCTACTGTGACCATCACCTTATTAGGCCCGTTGGATATTTTTGTAACCCTACTCGTCACAATTCATTAAAGAAAGAAAATCATTCACTTTCACTTCGGGAAGCACCGTATAACACCTTTTCAATTCAGAAAACGAGAACACATCCAAAATATTAAGATATGAGCAAGAAATACCTGTGATTCAACCGTATATCAATATCTTTTGCAAGAGTCTTTATTACAGGGTCATAACCTTGCACCATAAGACCATGACCTCCGGAAAGAACTTGCTCCTACATGTGAAGAAGTGCGCTCAGCAATGTCATCTTTCAATCTAAAGGTACACTCAAATTGACCTTAACATAGCACAGCTTTGTATAGCATTTTGCAATATAAAAATTCGGCAATCTAAGACTCAAAATCTACTAATTTCTTAGCTTCTGCTATCTCTAAGCAAAAAACAAATTCTGAACTAAAGCCAACCCGTAATGGTAATCAACTCTTTTTCAAGGCGAAACATTTATTTGACATATTGCATCGTCCTCACACAGTTCAAGACAAATTGCAGCACAATGCAAAGCAATTTAGGAGAGATTCAGAAGATCAATAGTCTACTTGCCTGATCCCAAGATTTCAGTGATATCATATCAGCATCTGCTGCAAACCACGCTTCCATTCTACAGATGTACCATTGCAGCACTTCATTTGCAAGTCCTTCTTGCCTAAAGACATTGGAAGTTTAATTAGTAGTCCCAAAACTCCATGCTGAAAAAATCCAAAAATTGAATTTGTTACACGTTGTTCTTTTAACCATACCTTAATTCTGGATGCTTATCTAGCACAATCCAAATTGCTTGAAGAACAGACATGTCATCAGTGTGTTCATCTCTTACTTTCTCAGTCTAAAGGTGTAAACAAAGGACTTAATTTGCTTGCTGTAGAAGAGGGTAGTTTCTAACCATAAAAGAAGGTTCTCGTCAAAGAAATTAGTGAGAAGATCTACCTCCTCGAGAATTCTTTTGAATGTATCTCCAACCTCAATGACCATCTGTTGTGGAACTTTATGTCCTTCCTTGTCAAAAAGAGTATAACTGAAAGGCCAAACCCAAGTCCACATGACAAAAGTTTGGACAAAATTAATAAGAGCCACAATCTTAAATCATAAGGTTCAAAACATTGCAGCTCGGATCCAATCTTTTTCTACCAAATTATAGGTAGGACTGTGGCCTATTAATCAATTCATTATTCAATGAGGAACAGGCATAACTTTATTCATTGTAAGAAGAAGTTGGCCAATGTTTGTATCTTGTATGTTCTGAAAGAAACAGGAATGCAGCATTGGTGAAGAAAATTCACTAGAAAGCAAAGGTAATAATATTGGATGCAATTTGCTCCATGAAACAAGCAAGAACTGCGATATGAAAAAACTGTAGGATTTGAAATGCATAATTTAACCACAAACACATATAAAATTAAAAAGGAAAAGGAAAACTTAGAAGTCTGCGCAATGCAACATCTGAAGTGAATTGCAGAGGATATAAATGCAAAACTAGCAATGACTAACCTCTCCAGATCATGGTCATACAATACAGAGTTGTCACCACTTGTACGGTATAATTTCAGCCCCAGACCTCGTATCAGAGGAGCCAAAGGATTCTCATTGCAAACACCATGTAGCCTAGATTGTAACATGAAATGAATTAACACTTTGAGGAATCTATCTATCAGTTGCTTCACATTTACATTTAATACATATCAAGGCAACCCAACACAGATTACAGGTACTGGTAAAGTGAGGTTAAAGAGTCAAATGACAAAAGAGATCTTTTTTCTAGAGATATTAATTGGGTTTTCAAGACATGATTAATGAGCATTAACATCCCAAAAAAAAAACGAAAATATGTATCAGCCTATCTATGTCAGCATATTTAAGTGCATTAAGTCCCAAAAACAAGGCAATCACATTAATAGAATAGCGAGTGAAAATCTATAATAAGCAAGATACTAAGCAAGAGAAGGGATACACATGGGTAAGGTAAAGGTTTCAATAAGATCAGATACGTGCGAGAAAGAAAAAAATAGTACCAGGATGCTCCTAAATCCACTGGATAGCCAAATGAATAGTCAGTATGAATGCGGCCACCAAGTCTATCCCGTGATTCCAGCAAGACCACCTTAAACAAAATAACAACCATTAGCAAATCGATGCATATGAATAAGGGTATATCCCAACATACAATTAAAAAACTCTGTACTCATATGTGCATGTATAACATAGTATGCTAACCTTAAAAGATGCATCATGCAGTATTCGTGCAGCAGCAAGCCCTGAAATACCACCACCAATCACGATGACAGTAGGAATCGAACTGTTTTGCCTCTCAACTTGTGAAGCAAAAGTGCCTCCTGATTAGTTGAACAAAAATTAGCAAAAGACAGAGCAAAATAAATGTACTTCAAAACGTACAAAAGCAAGCAAGCAAGCCTGGAGAGAGATTTAGAATATTACATCTAACTTTGTAATCATGGAAGATTATAGGTTTTAACTCGGCCTTTCCTTTAACTAAAAATTATGATAATTCCTTCTACTGATTTTGACTCAAAATTCATCTTCACAAAGGGATTCAAAGAAACAACCTAGAACATTATTCACAGCAGCATTGCTGTAAATGTCATACAATCACAGTATCTAGTAAAAGCAAAATAAATAAATAAATAAATAAACTTTTTCAATATCTCATGTCTCAAAATCCTTTAGGTTGTGTTTGGTGGTTTATTAGGATAGAAGAGACAATACAAAGACAGAAACGCGTTTGATCAGAAGAGACAAGAGTTATAAAATAAATTTATTTATGGAACAATATTGAAGTGAAGGTATGTATCCCTTCTATCCCTATTGTTTCCGTGTCTGTCTTTTTCTTTTTTTTATTAAAATAGTAGCCAAACTCTACCTTATAAATACTCCTAATTACCCTCCTAGTCAATTTCAATTCTCTCCCTCTCCATGCACCCACAACCACTTGCAAAATGCATACCTAGAAAATGAACAACTCATCCTAGAACACTACAAAAGCAAAGACTTCATCTAGAACCACCCCGCCATACATAATTTAACATTAAATTTGTTCAGAATTCATACATTTCTCACAGATTTAAACTCAAATTTTCTTGAAACAAAATCAAAAACTTTACCTCCTATTTTTTACCCTAACTCAAATCTTCTATAAACACATCAGTGACATTCCTCAAGCACTTAGTAAATCTCCACATTGCAGGCCCCACAATGCTAACACCGCATCATGCATGTCAACTATCATATCAACATATTTGCTAACATGATCATCCAAGCTAACAAGTAACAACCACCACATTAGCAACTTTGCTAGTAAAATATGTCACGTCATAGTTGCTTTGGTAGTTAATATATGTTTCTAGATTTTGAAAAAATAATATTTTTTTAACTTGAAACATTTTTTTCTGAAATAATCTATTAATATTAATTACAAAGAATCTATCAATATTAATTACTACAACTAAATATTAATTTTGTTTTGACAAATAATCCTTTTGGTAGACTTCACTTTAGAAGACCCACCGGCACCGATGGATTTATATTTCATTTCGCAATAATATCTTATCGGGTTGATATTGCTTTCAAAAAAAATTACCTTATCATTTCAGCCTCAAATTCCAAGAAAAAAAAATCAAAAATCAAATAAAAATAAATAAATTCTGTCATTTCAGCTTTATCAAACCAAAATATTAAAAAAGAAAGTTCAATGAATTAAGAGCAGAGAATATACTAACCGTTATCAATCAGATTCTCCATTTTTGAATAAAAAAACACAGAATCAGCCAAATCGATGAATTATTCCTCAAGAAATCACTGATCGCTCGCGAATGCTCGTTTGTTTAGAAAGAGAGTAAGAAAAACGATGCGTTTAGAGGTATAGGAATAGGGAAATTAGAGATTAACTGAGAAGAGTGATAAAGAATATATAACAAAATTCCAGCAATAAAGTGACTAAGAAGACTGCTCGATGACGAAGCCGAAGAAGAGCATTGGAGCTGCTGCTTCTGCTGTTGTTTATGATTTAGAGAGCTCATAAGGAGAAATTTTCTTAAATTCTCTCAAAATTATTCTTTCCTTTTGAATTAAACCTAAAATTTGAATCTGATAAAGAAGAGACGGTTGCATGGATCAGGTTTATTGAATTTATATTTGAAAAAATCAATCGGTTAATGCAGAAAACAGAGGGAGGAAAAAAAAATTGTCTTTCGAGTTGCGGAGTTTTCCATTAATGGTGGCTTGTTTGTATTTATAGGAACTGTTTGTTGGTTTTGGCGTGTTGAGTAAATTGTGAGGCGGTCCCTGTATGTCCGAACAATTAATGGAACAGTTCATCTAGTTTTGCAACTTTGTTAATTAGTCCCTAAACGTCATGAATTTTAAAGATCTGTCAGAAAAGGCAGAAGTCAGGGAAAAGAGGAGGAAAGCATAGAGGTTAGTAGCAAGATGTTTTCATAAGTATTTTTGAAAAAAATATATATATTTATTTTTGAATCATGTTTGCGCAGTTGATTGGATTAATTTATACATTTATTATTTTTATTTAAAAACTTAGAAACAACATTTTTTGGAAAAAAAAGAGAGGGTCAAATTAAGTTTTAGCCAGATTTGTTGGATCTTGACCTGCTAAATTAATTAACTAGATCAACTTGTTCCAGCTAAAATTAATAAATATGACAAGGAGAAGAGAGCCAGGGTAGAGGGAAGAGAGGCAGTGAGAGAGGAAAAAGAAAAGAGGATGGAAAGGAAGATTTTTGTGGTGATTTGATATTTTCGATGAAGATTTAAAATGGGGAAAAAAGGGTAGTTTAGAGGAAAAAATATCGAATCGGGGACTGTTTTATCAGTTTGAAGCAAAATCTGAGTTAGATATAGTTTCTCAAACTAGATAGACTACTTTATTCTTTTTCAGAAAGTATAGGGGCTAACTTATAGTTTACACTTGATCGACGATAAGTTTGGGATGTGGAAGGAAGATTCGGTGCGTTGCTGTACTTTGGAGGAATGATGGTGTCCTCGTGCAATGAATTAGCTTTTGCTTAGCTGGAAACATCTGGCCCACTGGCTGGCTAATAAGTTGCCACCTGAACCCCACCTAATCTAATGGAAAATCTGAAAAATAGTAAATAATATATTTATTGTGTGATTTCTTTTTTGGAAGGACAATTTTACGTTTTTCGATGTTTCAGAGGGATTACGAAGAGGTTGTTCTTACTACTAATTCTGTATTTTTAAAAGTATTATTTCCTTATATTTTTAGATTATTTTGATGTGTTGATGTTAAAAATATATTTTTAAAAATTAAAAAAAATAAGAGCATTATTGTTATTAAACTCGATAATTCACCATAAACTTAATTCGAGTGGGGTTTTATAAGAAAAATAAAATCCCTTGAAATATATATTTTAGTAGATGTGGTCCAGGCAATATGAAAACTCCAGGATAATGCTGAGTAGCATTAAGGGTTGATGAGAAGGCAGCTCATCTATCCTCAATTATTCACAAAATGATGCGAAGGATGACGAGGCTCTGCACCAACGAGTTTGTCATTATGTTTAAAAATATTTATAAAAAAATCAATTATTTTCATGTATAGATATCAAAAATAATTTTTTAAGATAAAAAATATTATTTTAATATATTTTTAAACAGAAAATACTTTCAAAATCAATACCCTACGATATTCTCAAACAATTACCTAGTCTAAGGTCTCGTTTACATATTAGATGCATTATTCACTCTATTAAAAAAATCAAATTAAATCTCATTTAAATTTTGATAGGTCACTAGATTGACTTATCGGATCAAATTAGGTTTCGTAATGGTTTGAGAGTGATAATGATATCGGATTATGTATTTTATTCCAATTACAAACTTAAAATTAAGGTGTTTATTTTATGGCAAGAAGGAAAGGTACACAAATCTCTCATGGAGTGGGCTAGCAATTCTTGGGGGTTTCTTTCGAAAAGCCCATAAAAAGCATGGGCTTTTCTCAAAGTTTTTCCTTTTTGATAGCCTTTTCATGTATTTAATTATTATTTTTATATTAAAAAGAAATGTAAGGAAAAAAATGACATTATATATAGTATTTACCACTTTAGATCTATATATATACATCAGACCTTAATATATACATGTATACGGATAGGGTTAGGAAATGGTCATCAAAGAAAAGGATTATAATTGACATTTATATTTTTTTATTTCAAGCATGGGAAAGCAACAAAAACATATATAATTTGATAAATAAAACAACAGTTATTTAATTCAAATACCTTTCAAAAATATCACAACACAACAACGTTGCCCACGGGTTAATTATAAAAGAATTATGTAATTTACTTCTAATTTAATTTACTTCTCTTTCTTTTTTGAAGGGAAAGACATGATCCAACAATGCGACGCAGTTTGCCCCAGAAGAACTTTATCAAGTTGGCCTCTTGCAACCTCGCAAATTTGGGGTAAACACGCGATCGAGCCTAGCTAGTTTGTTCTGCTCTCATATTGCCCTCCTCACCTTCACGTCATCAAACTTCATAGCTTTGCATGCAATGTAATTATCTATTATACATTTTGTATCATTTATATTTATATTTTCAGAATATAATTTATATTATTTTTTAATTTTTTTTAGTGAAAGTATTTTGGACTTGAAACGTTTATAAACTCATACTATCTTGTGCTTGATTTTTAATAAATAAAATAAGAGTGATGAGATTCGATCTCGTGACCGGTGAGTCAACAAGGTTCTGATACCATATCAAAAAATTATTTCATCTAAAAATTTAAGTTATTAGATAAGATTATAATATAATTTATATTATTAGATCACACTGCTCGAATTTTACTAGAATCTGCTACCATGGTGAGGGTTTCTCTCTACGTAACCCCGTCTAGAATTTAACCTGCTCTCAAGCTTTTTTCTACTTTCTCTTAACTAGTACTTAGAGTGTGTTTGATATTATTTTTGCTTTTATGGTTAAGGTTTTAAGAAAACAGTTTCATGAAAAACACTTTAGTTGCGATTCAAAATAATTTTTAAAGTGTTTGGTTAAAACTGTGGTTGATTTGAGGTTAATGAAAAGCAGTTTCATGTGTTTGGTTATCAAGCTTTTTATTTTGCTTTCAGCTTGTGAAATTACTTTAAATGACATAAATACACACACACACACACACACACACACACACACACACACACACACACACACATATATATATATATATATATATATATATATATATATATATATATATATATATTTAAATATTGTATTAATAATCATAATTTCATAATGTAATGAATAATTTAAGTAAATTGGACACTTCTTTTTATTCTTTCATTAAACTATTTGTAATTTCATCACGAACTAAATCTATACGTGAAGGCCTATGCGATTCCTGACTATTTGATCGAGGAACGTCATCCTGTAAAATATCATCTGAAACAAAATTAGAATTGTGAGACAAAAATTATATTTTGATATATTTATTTATATTTTAATTTAGTTTTTAGATTTTTAAATTATTTTAAACCCCCCGTGAAGCCCCTCTGCTTCTAATATATTATTTTAAACCCAACCTCTCCGCTTCTATTCCCCCCCCCCCCCCTCTCTGGAACACACCCAAACGCATCTAAAAGCATCAAAATGCTGCTTATTGCAAACCAAAGTTTCAGCCAATTTTTATGTGGACCCCATAGCAATCTAATCTGCTTTTGTTTATTACCAAACACCATAAAACTACTTCTTGCTCCAACTGGATGTTCATTCGCAATGTCAAATGGGCACTTAGTTTCTCTTTCTCTCTCTCTCTCCATACAGTAGCTAATCTTGGATGGCAATGCGATCCAAGATTGGAAACTGAAATTTTAATCTTTGTAAAATTATTTCTTTTCTTAAAAAAACAATAATATTTAATTGAAAATGAAGACCCCCCTCTAAACAACTAGCTAGCAAAACTGTGCGATGCATCTTGGAGAAGCAACCTATGATTCGCCAACCAACACATGAAAATAGTTTCTTAACAAGTTACATCAAGCACCAAAACCCTAAAATACTGCCAATTAATCCTTCAAAACCAAGTCAAAGAATGGAAGCATGAATCCGATACTGTTCAATATGATGATTTGCTGAACCACTTTCATCTCCCTGTGCGCAGTGCCGGCCGGACCATGGAGAAAAGATGGCTCTGCCGAGTGCCACACCGATGTCCTTTTCGGTCCTAACCAACACTCGATCCAAAACTTCAATCAAAAGCATCGCCCTGGTCAGTAGGTTAATTTTCGATTCTTGACCTAACTAACCATATGACATGCCTCTTACCCTTAAGATATAATTAAAGTCAAGTAAATTAAACAGCTTATAATCATGGTTTTGCCTTGATTAAATCAAAACCTTGAAAGTTTCTGCCTTGGTTAGACAACGGATTTAACAAGAAATACCTGAAAGTGGGCCCTTTTCTCTCTTTTTAGATGGTCATTACCTGTATGGAAGTGACATAAATCAATGGTGCATGTTTGTCTTTTGAGTCAAATGGACAACTCAACCGAGTCGTTGCTACGTGTATCACTTGTTTATTCCCACTACCAAGCCAGCCACGAGTGCCAATATTTTATACAAGGGTATTCCTTCAACCGATGTATCGATTTTTTAATCAAAATGGTGTAATTTCATTATTTAAAAAAAAAAAAAAAACTTAGTGTTAACTTGATCGAGTTTGATTAGGTCAATCAATTTATGAATCAACCTATTGGGTCATTCAAATTTTAGTGTTAATTTCTCTCTTTGACACATTTTTAGTTTTCGGTCAAAATTTTCTAGCAAACCACCTGCCATTTTCTAAGTATATTTTCTTTTCAGGTCAACATTCTCTATATGCTTTGATAATCCGTTATTACTTAGCAGCTAACTCAATTAACCAAAATATATCATGACACATGATTAACTGAGCTATAATATTATAGCCAGGACTAATTATAGCAATGATTATGTAATTAAGTGAGCTCTTTAACCGGTTAATACGAATGGGAGAAGGATTAAGTTGTTGATTAATAGAGGAGGAGATTTGAAGGAACATGTAGTCGGGTATGACAAATGAGCATGCATGAGAGGGAGATTTAATCAGAAAGTTTGGTGCATGAGAGCTTAACAAAATGCTCGAGCAAGTTTGTGATGGAGCAACAGATCAAAAAAAGACACAGACAATTACTAATCTCCAAACTTTGATCTTTTTTGCTCTATAAATTCTCTTCAATTCAGTTATGCTTCATTCAATTCAATTCTACCACCACCAGCAGCAGCAGTAGCAGCAGTCAGAGCTCATAACTAGCCAATTGCTTCACCATGGAGAAAGCACAAACAAAATCTGCTCTTAAGGTTGCTAGCTATATCTTCTTTTGTTTTTCTTTTTTTCCCACTTTTTTTTTTTCTTTTTTTATTAATGTGTGTTATTACATCTCCTTAGAACCTTGTTAAGGCCAGCTCACAGTCTGGACCATGGAGCAATGCTGCTAGAGGAATGGTGAGATGACATTCTTTGCACCTCAACTAGCTAGTTCTCACAAGATAGCAAGATTAAGCCTTTCGAGGATAGGATTTAGGGTTTTTTACCCCATCAAGGATCATGCATTATCCAGTATCCAATCATTGACTTCAAAGTCAGTGTCCTCTTAATCATGTTAGCTTAATTAAGACAACAACCTAGTTACTTCTCTTTCCACTCTTTACAACCTCCAAGTTTTAAGCAAAACACTCTTTTGAAGCAAATGCTGACATGGCAGATAGTTTACCAGTAGCTCTGCCACTTTCCAGGAACAAATCACTAATCATTAAAAGCTACATTTTGCTGGGAAAAGATGTAGAAAGAGGCAAAAGAGTCTTCTTTTAATGATTTTTGTCACTTTGCATGTCAAAAAGGTCACCTCCTTTTGAGACTTTCTTCTCAAAGAATGTTTTGGAGTTTGGAGTGTTGCGTTTTGTTTCTAGTGTTGCTAGCTTCATGCCCTTTTTGACATTTTAAGCATGATGAAGTAATTGTTAGGTAAAAAAGTGTGTCACCAATGCAGGTAGCATCATTGTCACCAAAATTTATATATTTTCTTTTGAGTAATAGCTTGGAATATATTTTCACAGGCAAAAGATGATCTCAAGGATCCGCTTTTTGACAAATCCAAGGTAAGATGGATCTCTGGACCTGAAAAATTCTGCAATCTGTCTGGGTATTTCTGACTCTGCTGAATCCATAATCATGCTATAGGTTGTCCCAAAACCTCTTGCAAAAGAAAACACCAAGCCCCAAGAATTCAAACTCCACACTGGACAAAGAGCTCTCAAACGTGCCATGTTCAACTATTCTGTAAGCAACTTAACTCCATCACAGCATCGGCCTGTTCTGCTCAGAATCATCCTGCTTTCTCTGTTTAATCTGATTTTCCAATATTTTCTCTGAATATTTATGATTTCAGGTGGCAACCAAGATATATATGAATGAGCAACAGAAGAGGCAAATAGAGAGGATACAAAAGGTATCTCTATCTACCTGGTGCTCATTTTTTTCATGGTGCAAGAGAGAATCACATAACATTGGTCCTGCTAATGAAACTGTGTGCAGATCATTGAGGAAGAAGAGGTTCGTATGATGAGGAAGGAGATGGTTCCAAGAGCTCAATTGATGCCGTATTTCGACAGGCCTTTCTTTCCCCAAAGGTAAACAAACTTGACAGAAATTTGTTCAGTTCAAGGTCATCATGCAATGATATCAACTTTCTTTCTCTGGTGCAGATCGAGCAGGCCATTGACAGTTCCCAGAGAACCAAGTTTCCACATGGTGAACAGCAAGTGCTGGAGCTGCATCCCTGAGGAAGAACTCTACTACTACTTCGAACATGCTCATCCCCATGGCCATGCCTGGAAGCCTGTTAAGTGAATAAACTGCCAGCATTTTTAGGGAAGAAGAAGAAGAGGGTGGAGCATTCTCTCGATCGGTGGTGTTAATTTCTTCATGATGTACAAGTTAGTGTTGTATAATTCTGAGTGTTGATAGTGATTACTGTTTTAGATAATGTGGTTAGGTCTTGTAGTGGGTGGAAGTAGTCACTTTTTCATAGCCAAAAGTCCTTTTCAATGGGGTTTTGCTAAGTGACTTCTTTTCACGGGCCAATAAGGTGGATTATTGTACTTCCTTTTGTACCATTAAATAGCAAGTCACCCCCCTTCTCTTTTGGCTCTTGCTATATTTAGCAGTCTGGCCATGCATGCCTAGTTTTTTTAGCCATTTTGGATTTATTTTAAAAAAAAAAAACAATAGCAAAGTAAAAAAAAATAATCTTTATTGGTCATGGTTTTTCCACCAAAACAATAGCAAAGTAAATAAATTGGGAACTACCATATTTTTGTTGTGCAACCAACAAAAATAAAAATCTTAAACAATTAGATACACGATTGTTTATCACAGTGAAATTATTTTTAAAATTATTTTTCGTTTAAAAATGTATTAAAATAATATATTTTAAAAAAAAATATTTTTGATATCAGCACAAGAAAATAGTCTAAAAATACCAAAACAGTTTAATTTAAAGTAAGAAAAAAAAATATTTTTACAGTGTAGTGTAAAACACCCCTATAATATATCATAGTTAAATAAGAATTTGTCAGCGACGGATCATGCAAAATAGGTTAACAAACATATTTTATGAACTAATAAAATAAAATGAAGCCTTTTTAATTTAATTGTTGGGTTGAATTTAAATTGTTTTCAATGTGTACAAGCCTGTTCTATAAAAGGCTCGGCTAGCCATAACCAGTCAAGCTAAGTAAGACCTCTAAATTGGACTTCAAAAATATTGTTTAAATCGATTTTATTGTTTTTTCTTTATTTTTCCTGTTTTTTGGTGTTTTTTTCTAGAACAAATATCATAATTATAATTATATTCATAAGATAATATTGAGAATTTAAAATTTTTTATTTTAACGTTTTTTAATAAAAAAAAAAATTAGATTATGACGTATGCTTTGAATCTCTTACCAGAATCAAAAAGCAACATTTTGCAAATTATATAGGAATTAAACTGCAAATATTGTGCGCGCGCATGTACTTGGGCCAAGTAAACAGGCCGTTCTAGCTAACTTCGGTCCATGAACGGGCCCACCTTTCATTGTGAAACCATAATTTGTCCATGTAATACATTTAGACGGTGTTTGAAAATATTTTTTATTTAAAATATATTAAAATAATATTTGTTTTTAGTTTTTTTAATATTAATATATAAAAATAATCTAAAAATATTAAATTTTAATAGTTTAAAATAAAAAATAAAAATAAAACTTTTTTAATTTTAAAAGTGCCGCTCCATTTTTAGGTGGGAAAATAAATAAATTTCCATTGAGGTTTCTTCATTGATTTGATTTCTTCTCGCCGAATCAGAAAGCACCCAAAAAAAAAAAAACACCTGAAACTCATCAAAGATCGCAACTTTTCTTCTTGTTTCTTATTCTTTCCTCATTTTCGATTCTATTACCTCAATTTCCCCCTTTTCAGGTACTTACAAACCCAATTTCCCCCCTAAGATATGCAGTTCTGGCTGTATGAAAAACAAAATTAATTTCTTGATTTATCTGGCATTTATGTAATTTAGTTGATGTTTTGGTTATTTGAGATTCTGTGTTTTATTTTTGTTTTTTTGGTTTGGTGGGTCCTTGATGAAGGTCGAGATCCAAAATTTTGGAGATTCCAGTTTAGGGTACTAAATAGAATTATGGTTTTTGCATTTTTTTTTCATGTTATTGATTAATTTTGTAGGAAAAAGGAATTTTTGGCTTATCAATGAAGCTAAAGATGCAAGCTCGAAATGGATAGATATTTTGTTTTGTTGAAGTTTGTTAGCTCGGGGATGGAATAGCTATTAGATGGTTAGAAAATCCTATATTTAGTGATAAAGAAGGGCGTGAGTTTTTTGTACATCGTATGCCTCCTTTTTTTGAAAAAATCCCAGTTGTTTTGGTAAACAGAGACGGAATTGATAGAGCTGATGTTCTTTTTTCGAAGAGCAGATTTGAAGTATAGTGTTGAACAAGTAGGCGTCACGTTGTGTTTATATGGTGGCGAACTAAATGGAGTCAGTTATAGTGATCCTGCTACTGTAAAAAAACATGCTAGATGTACACAATTGGGTGAAATTTTTAATTAGTTTATGCTACTCTGAAATCTGATGTGTGTTTTTGTAGCAGCGCAAGGGTTGGTTTACTCGCAGAGTTTCGTGGGGTGCTGCTTCCTATGGGTTTACCCTGAAATTTGATGGAATAGCTTTCGGGAACCCACTCCCGGCACAATTTACTTTAAAAAGATTAAAGAAGTCTCAGAACTTGTGTTTTATTGACTTTTTAGGAATTTTTTCCTCGAAGGGATGGAAAGGGTTCCTCGGAGGGATAATGATGGTGAAGAGGTTTTTAGACTCGGCGGTTCTACTTGGAGGTAGGCGGTTCTATCTGCAAACAGAAGCTTCAGTGGCTGTCACATCAGCTGTATCAATGAGGTCTTCGCCAAATTTCTGTTTGAATCAAGAAATTGGTCACCATTATAAACCTCCACCCCTTCGCTCCTCTTTCTCTAGTCATTGTTCCAGATTTTCGCTGAATATATTCGTGGAAGCGCTTTCGTGCATGTTGTTGAGCTGTAGGGCTGCGTGTGCATTAGCCCCAACCTATCTTTTAAGTTCCATGTGTACAATTGTTTTAGAAAAACTCAGATAATTCCCAATTTAACTGATTACATTAAATACGCATGAGAACATTCTTGGTCATATTTTGAATATGTTTTCTGACCCGGCACAACTTTCTCAGCCAACCACTGCTTCACCTGTAACATGAGAGATACTGTAAGACTACTTTCATGGATATGGCTTGCTAGTCGCACTTGATTGAACCATAAATGTGGCGGACAAAATACAAGGAGGCACGGAACCCAATACTGCCAAGCATGAGGAAGAAGCCATAGCAAACACAGGCCATGTAGCCGAAGAAAAAGGAGGTTTGCATGAAGCCTGACATATCTGATCTTACGTAGTAGTAATACAAGCAATAGCCATAAATGAACAGCCCAGTTGATCCACCACAGAGGAACGACCTGACCAACATCAAATACAGAGGGGTGAGTGTAGAAATATGAATCGGGCTATCAGATATCCTTTTAACAAGACATTTTGGAGAAAACAAGAGGAAAATTCATGCAATGGATGACAAAAAGAATAAATAAAAAGCAAGCTGGGAGACCGTCAGAAAAATTCATAACAGGAACCCAATGGTGAAAAAATTACATTGTGACTTGAATATTTTGAGTAATTTATATGGCATCTCAAAAGTGAAAGCATAGAATGAAAAAAAGTCAATCTGCAAACAATTTCACAAAAGGTTGGAAACGAAAAAACAAAACTAAAGAATGTTATCTGGGAGCAACACTTCCCAGATTTTATTTGTGCTGATAATGATGCAAAATTGAAAAAATAAGCTCAGAGATATTAGCTTGGTACACATGAAATTACATCTATCAAACGGTAAAACATACCTCCACCACCACTCATGGTCTTCAGCAGCAAGTTGCAAATATGTCAATGCCACAGTTATAACAGCAGTGACAATCAAGAGAATGATGAAGACAATGAACAGAAAGCTGTATAAGATGTAGATCCTGTGACCCCAAACGCTGGCAAATATATAGTAAAGTTCAATATAGATAGCACTGAAAGGCAAGAATCCTGCCATGGCCATCTGAGGAAGTGTTTTCCGATACCAAGGCAACCGAGGAATCTCTCTGGGATATATAGTGGTTCGGACAGGAGCCTGAAACTCAGCCTTGCTGTTCTTACCAGCAATCCCACCCATTACCAGCAATGGTGTTGCTACCAGAGCCCAGATAAGAAATATAACAGCTATTGTTCCAAATGGCAATGCTGCAGTTGCACTATATGCATTTGCCACGGTGTTAAGAAAGCAAAAGGTGAGAAAAAGAGGACCACAAAACAGGGCTCCAGTTAGCAACAAGTTCCTGACCTGCAACACCAGAATCTCAGAACTTCTCAGAGCAAAACGCATTTCAAATTGAGAATTCCAATATATCCACGAACCAAATTGACACCAACTACATTATCCTTAGACAAACAGTACCAACAAGTGTCGAGAACACACCAAACAATGACAATGATATGTGCAAAAGGCTAGGAAAAAAGAATTCATAATAGGTTACCCAATTTGTTCCTTCCAGTTGGCAAAAGAAAGAGGCTGCAGTGTAGCCTGCAATCCCAGCTGTCAGAGCATATATGACAACCAGTGCGGTAAGTAGAGCCCCACGATTATAAGGATAAAAGACACCAACTAGAGCAAGCATGAAAATGAAAATTGCGCTGTCAATGCACATATGCAAAGTTAGCAGACTGCTCAGCAAAAGAATAATTCAAAAAAATGGATTTGAGACAAAAGCACAGATTTGAGGTTGAACTTACAGAGTACACAGCTGAGTGCCAGACCCAACCGCTGCTGCAAGCAAAGACTTGTACTTTGGATATCTAAATACATCACCATGGATGTACTTCCACCCTGTCTCTTCTTGGTCTTCAGCTGACTCCTCGTCGTGGGCATATCTATTACAAATGGGGAATCAGAAAATATGAAAATGACAGTTTAAACAGCATAAGCAGACATTTTTAATAGCTTAGTCATTGGCGTGTTCTTCTTACTTGACAAAATCATTCTTCAGGACTCGCATGAGAATTGTGGCAAAAAAACCATTCAATAGGAGAACTATCACACCTGATTTAATGGAAAACCAGTGAATTTCCAAGTGATGAGGCAGTGAAGAAGACTGCGAATACTTCTCCATCCTTTTCTCAAATGGAATTTCTGTTTCCTTCCATTTAACTGAATACATAAACTCCACGTCGACTTCCTTCTCTTCAGTCAGGTCCACATCAGCGTTAAGATCAGATTGTGCAGCAATCTCAATGACACGATCCTTGTTGTAAAAGATGGTAAAATGAAGATGTTTAAAGAGGTAATATTTGTATTCGCTTGGGTCATTTTTTCCTTCCTTCTCAACCTTCCCTAAGAAACTCCAAATGGGCAAGTCGTCATAATACATTTGGAAGTAGTAGTCCTTGGAAACAACTTCTCGGAACTGAGCAACTTGCTCCTTGGTCAACCTCTTTCTGCAAGCAATTTCAGAGTCTTTGTCATTTAAAAAGTCAAGTTTGTAAGGGGCAGTGACTAAACGATCTCCATTCAACAGTTCACCAAGGGCTTCCTTCTTGTACTTTCTCGGACCTGTAAGAAACATCATCAGTAAACTTCCACAATATAACATAGCTTTATAGGAGGAGTAATGTGAATTGATGCAGACCTGGTGAGCAGAAAGGCAGATCAAAGTAGCGGTATGTTTCACTGATAGAATGAACAAGAAAGAAACAATATCAAACAGTTAAGAGGAAAAAATAATACTAACAAAAGTTTTCACGGTTGAACTGTTAAAATCTCAATATGAAAACCAAAAGTCTAGAGAAAACAAAGTAAATATTAATTAAGGTCCGGCTTAATTTCATGTCCGGTTACAGGAAAAGAAATCAAGCGACTGGTTAAAGATCTAAAACTGGGATCCAAGTTCAGCATTAACAATGAAAAAACAGGACTGAAACTTTTCTAGCTCACAAGAAACAACCAGAAACAGAAATCACCACCTATTCACTGGACATTATTCTGGGCTTGAACTAACGGCCTCAGTTTACTTGCAAATGTTTCTATCCAAAAGCTTGCATTCCAAAATCCCATCAAGCATTTCCTAAACTATTTCCCCAGTGATCCACTAGACCAACTTCTTGTACAACCATTAAGCTTTGCTAAATCTGCAACTTAATTGTAAACTATGTGAAATCAACAGCATTTTCATCTTAAACTCCAAGTTCCAGTCCTTGATCTTCCATTTTTGGAAACCAAATCCTAAGATCCACTTCCCATAAGCTCAGATCCACAACAACTGAAGACCCCATTTCATAAATCAAAAAACAAAACATGGATTCTACATAATCTGACTTATTATTATACTATATACTAAAAGAGGTCAGTGTTTTACTGTAGCATTTGAGTGAAATCATTGTGGATTACAATAGTGTTTTCGGGTCGGTACGGTGAGGTCACCGGTTTATTGGTTTTTTTATATTTCTTTGCATATTAAAATAATTATTCTATCCCTAAAAAAGACAAAAAACAGTTGTAGCCGGGGGTGCCTCGGTAATTTCACATTCCATTGCACAGTAAAATAACCCTTTTACCCTCCAATAAGACGAAAACCATGGTTTGGTTGTGGGGGTGTTTTGAATATTTCACATTTTTTGAAAATATTTAAATACTAATCTACCTCCGATAAGATAAAATTGAAGAGTTGGTTGTATAGGTGTTTTGGTAATTTACCGTTGTTTTTATTATTATTTTCAACCGAATACTGTGCGCGCATGTGACACACGTGCCGACAGTATTCGGCCTCACGCCCGCTTTGGGTGGCGCGTGTGGCGTCGTTTGGTGGCGGAAAATATTCATCCGGTGTCTCATCCGATGTGACGTCGTGTACTCTTCCTCATAGTGTGGCGCGTTGCGTTACACGGTAGCCGGATTCGTAACGGTGGTCGATTGAACATTTTTTCCCCTTTTCTCTCTCCCACATGATAAACTACACGGAAGCCCTCGGTTTTATAGTTGTTTCATGTTAGTTCCTAATCTTTTAATGGTGTTGTAAGGTCCTTATTTTTGTTATGTGAGTTTTGATTTGTTTCAATTGGGTCTTTCGATTAAAATTGATTATATATTTAGGTTTCAATTCGGTCCTCATTCTTTTAATTTCCGGATTGGTTTTAACTCCATAAATATATTCGGTACAGAAGTTTTGATTTTTTCAATTTTTTTTTATTGAAATTGATAATATATTTGGTTTTCATTTCGTCCCTTATACTTTTAATTTTTTATTTTAATTCCTTTATTTTTTTATATTTTTGAAATAATCTCTATTTTTATCCATGTTTATATATGTGTGCTCTTAGTTTTGGTTTTTAATTTTTATTATTTTCTTATTTATTGAGGTGATAGTTTTTTGAAAGATATAGTTCTTAAATTTTAGTTTGTGTTTGTGATTATTTGAAAATTAATATTTCTGTTTTTTGTCTCTTTGTTCTTTCTTATAGTTTTTTTTTTTCAAGTCAAGTGATTTTTTCTCATCTAATAATTTTTATTTTTGTTTTATAATTTATTTCATTTTTTTGTTTGGTTTTTTGTTAAAGCTTTTAGGCTTTAATTTTGCTTTTTTTTTTTCATTAATAACGCAATAATAATAATAATAATAGTTTTTTTTGTTAATGTTGTTGAGTTTTTTTTTCTCGGGATAATTTAATAATTTTTATTATTTTCTCTTTTATTGAGGTAGTATTTCTTTGAAAAATTTTATTCTTAAATTTTAGTTTGTGTTTATGAACATTGGAAAATTGATATTTTTTTTTTTTTCTCTTTGTTCTTTCTTTTAGTTTTTTATTAGTTTTTTATTTTATTTTCACATCAAATTATTTTTTTTAGCTAATAATTTTTATTTTTTATCATTTTTTAAAAAAAAAAATTATTTGCTTTTTTGTTAAAGTTTTAGGCTTTTTTTTTTGTGCTATGATTTAATATTTTTCAAATAATAATAATAATAATAATAGTTTTAGTTTTTTTTTTTTTGCTTCCTCTTTTGTTAATATTTTTGAAGTTTTTTTTTTCTCAGAGTAATTTAATAATTTTTATTGTTTTAACAGTAATAATAATAATATTTTTAGATATTAAGGTTTCGATATTGTTGTTGTTATAATAAAATATATTAATGTGTTTTATTATATCAATCCTTGCATGTATAGATGTTATATTTTATTTTTGAACTAACAAAATTTATTAATTGTTTCAATCTCAACCGTTATAAAAATTGTTTACTCAGTCCAGGCAATTTAACTAGTTAATGATAAAATAAAATTCTCCAAAACCCAACTCCAAAATTTCATTTCTAATCCAAATCCAACATACCTCAGCTTCCCAAATCATCAAAAGTCACAAACTTGAAGGCACCCCACAAAACCTATAGCCTTAAACCTAATTAAAACAGCAAAAGAGATCGAGAATTGGATTACCTGGGATTGTAAAAAGGCCCAACCTTGTTTACATAGAGAGGGACATCATCTCCGACTTTGTAACGATTATCAGAAGCATCTGATCTTACATGGGACACGCTACATAATATCAAAACAAATGAAACCAAACAAGGCACCAGTGTCTTCTCCATTTCCAATCTCTGTGACTCGCAAACAGAGAGAAGAGAGTCAGAAAGTTATGGAGAGAGGGAGAGTAATAAAGATGGAGACTTTTTTGGTCGTGGCTCCACCAAGGAGAGTAGTTTATAATAATAATAATAATAATAACATATGACATTGATACCCCCTTTACCAAGTTGAAAGTCACTGCAGGCGTTGTGGTGAAAATGTGATTCCACTCTCTCAGACTCTCAAACTTCGTTGCTTTACTTTTGTGTCTTTTTTGTTGGTATTAGAGAAAAAGGTATAAATTTTGATTAAATGTGGGTGAATCGAGAGATACCCTTTAACTAGACTCCATTCTTCCATAGAAGAAAACGACATATCTGATATCCAGCCTTCACTACAATCTCTGAGCATCCCGCACCTTTAATTTCATATGTTCAAGCCAGTAATTATTTTTTCCTGATTTTTTTTAACAAATTGAACATTCTATTTTCTATCTCTTGAATCAAATATGTTTTTTATCTATTATAAAGCACTAACTAAATACATGCAAGATAATAAGGCTTCAATAGTTAAATGTCATACAAGCATTAAGAACTTTCACCTGAAATGCAAAGACGACAATCATATTAGCGAGTTGCTCGTTATTGACCAGTTATTTTTACAATACCATAATATGTTGGCACCATAGCTGTCACTGTCTTTGACTGGCCATTGCCGGCAATGGGGTCCTTGCTTTCCGTTAAATAACGGCGTTACCTTACAATGGACTCAAAACAGACAGCTTGTGCTTACAAATCATTAACTGCATTCTAAAGTCCTACACAATCCCTTCCTATAAAAGATCTTAAAATGCCCTACATGTAATTTGCCAGCATTCTCAAAAGTTGTGACATGGGACTCCATCAATCCAGGAGCAGATTTCCCAGCCAACCACTGCTTCACCTGAAACATGAGAGATACAATAAGACTACTTTCGTGGATACAACCATGTAGATCTCAACAGCTAAGCCAGTTAAGAGAATCAAGGGGAGCAACCGTGCGTACCCATTGAACATGCTGAAGATGGATGATGTGGCTTGCTATTCGCACTTGATTGAACGATAAATGTGGCGGACAAAAAACAAGGAGGCACGGAACCCAATACTGCCAAGCATGAGGAAGAAACCATAGCAAACACAGGCCATGTAGCCAAAGAAAAAGGAGGTTTGCATGAAGCCGGACATATCTGATCTGGCATAGTAGTAATACAAGCAATAGCCATAAATGAACAGACCAGTTGATCCTCCACAGAGGAAAGACCTATGAAACACCAAAAATATAAAAGTGAGTGTCTAGAAACACGTATCAGGCAAGTAAACACAAGTACATGCAGAGGATAAAAGGAAACAAGCTTGGAGAGGGCATAGAGCCAAAATTCACGCTATGGCTTGCATATTTCCAGCAATTTAGATCATAATAATTTTCCCCCCTCAAATTTAGAAAAAAACAACATTAAAGAATGTTTTTTCAATGGCTGAACGCATATATATATATATATTTGAGATAATAATGATTGGAAAATGAATGAATAACCTCTGAGGTGTTAACTTTATATCAATCTATAGTAGAAACATACCTCCACCACCACTCATGGTCTTCAGCAGCAAGTTGGAAATATGTCAATGCCACTGTTATAAAAGCAGTGACAATCAATAGAATGATGAAGACAATGAACAGGATGCTGTATATGGTGTAGATCCTGTGACCCCAAACACTGGCAAATATATAGTAAAGTTCAATATAGATTGCACTGAAAGGCAAGAATCCTGCCATGGCCATCTGAGGAAGTGTTTTCCGATACCAAGGCAACTGAGGAATCTCTCTGGGATATTTAGTGGTTCGGACAGGAGCCTGAAACTCAGCCTTGCTATTCTTCCCAGCAATCCCACCCAGTACCAGCAAAGGTGTTGTAACCAGAGCCCAGATAAGAAATATAACAACTATTGTTCCAAATGGCAATGCTGCAGTGGCACTATACGCGATTGCAACGGTATTAAGAAAGCAAAAGGTGAGAAACAGAGGACCACAAAATAGGGCTCCAGTAAGCAACAAGTTCCTGACCTGCAACACCAGAATTTCAGAACTTCTTAGCCTAGCATAGCTCAAAGTGGAACGGCAGTTTATAGAGCATAGCTAGAAGCTCTGGAATGATAGAGCATAAGACAACATGGATTGCGAACAATCCGCTGAAAAGAGATTACATCATTGTAATAATGATCATTTAATGTCACTGTCATAATACTAATGAATGCAAGCCATGCTAATTTTCAGAACACCACAACCAGCACGAAATTTTCATTTGCACTCATATCCAATTCTACAATTACTTTGTTTCAATGTAGGTAAACTTATTAGAAGCAACTGTGAACTGTTGAGCTCTAATTTATCTCGTTGTAAGCAACTGTGAACTGAAATGTAGAGCTCTAATTTATCGTCTTCTCAGGTTAGCTTTTCAAGAGGAGCGCAAGCCTTCAGGCAGCAGTACAACTTTCAAGCACACTGTTTTCTTTCACTGCTTTCTCTTGAAAAGCTTCTATTTCACATCCCAATTAGTTCAACTATTATACGAGAGGAAAACATTTTCCAAACACAAGGTGGTTTATATCCCCCATTACCATGCTTCGGCCAATTTCTACAAATAGTTTATTAGAAAACAAATTGATTCTGACAACAGTCAATTTTCACAAAGCATTTATCTCAAAGTAAAACGCTTTTCAAATTGAGAATTCCAATATATCCACGTACCAAATTTGAAACCAACTACAATATCCTTACACACACAGTAACAAGTGTCAAGAACACCAAACAATGAAAATGATATGTGCAAAAGGCTACGAAAAAGGAATTCATAATAGGTTACCCAATTTGTTCCTTCCAGTTGGCAAAAGAAAGAGGCTGCAGTGTAGCCGGCAATCCCAGCTGTCAGAGCATATATGACAACCAGAGCGGTGAATAGAGCTCCACGATTATAAGGATAAAAGACACCAACTATTGCAAGCATGAAAATGAAAATTGTGCTGTCATGCACATATGTAAACAAAGTTAGCAGGCTGCTCAGCAACAGCATAATTAAAAAAATGGATTTGACACAAAAGCACAGCTTTGAAGTTGAACTTACAGAGTAAACAGCTGGGTGCCAGACCCAACTGCTGCTGCAAGCAAAGACTTGTAACTTGGATATCTAAATACATCACCATGGATGTATTTCCACCCTGTCTCTTCTAGGTCTTCAGCTGACTCCTCATCATGGGCATATCTATTACAAATGGGGAATCAGGAATAAGAAAATGACAGTTTAAACAACATAAGCAGACATGTTTTAATAATTTAGTCATTGGTGTGTTCTTCTTACTTGACAAAATCGTTCTTCAGGACTCGCATGAGAATTGTGGCAAGAAAACCAGTCAAGAGGAGAACTGTCACACATGAGTTAATAATGGAAAACCAGTGAATTTCCAAGTGATGAGGCAGTGAAGAAGACTGCGAATACTTCTCCATCCTTTTCTCAAATGGAATTTCTGTTTCCTTCCATTTTACTGAATACATAAACTCCACGTCGACTTCCTTATCTTCAGTCAGGTCCACAACATTGTTAGGATCAGATTGTGCAGTAATCTCAATGACACGATCCTTGTTGTAAAAGATGGTGAAATGAAGATGTTTAAAGAGGTAATATTTGTATTCGCTTGGGTCATTTTTTCCTTCCTTGTCAACTTTCCCTAAGAAACCCCAAATGGGCAAGTCGTCATAATACATTTGGAAGTAGTAGTCCTTGGAAACAACTTCTCGGAACTGAGCAACTTGCTCTTTGGTCAACCTCTTTTTGCAAGCAATTTCAGAGTCTTTGTCATTTAAAAAGTCAAGTTTGTAAGGGGCAGTGACTAAACGATCTCCATTCAACAGTTCACCAAGGGCTTCCTTCTTGTCCTTTTTCGGACCTGTAATAGACATCATCAGTAAACTTCCACAATAAAACATAGCTTTATAGTAGGAGTAATGTTAATTGATGCAGACCTGGTGAGCAGAAAGGCAGATCAAAGTAGCGGTATGTTTCACTGATAGAATGAACAAGAAAGAAAAAATATCAAAAAATTATGAGGAAAAAATAATTCTAAATAAAGTTTTCACAGTTGAACTGTTAAAATCTCAATATGAAAACCAAAAGTCTAAAGAAAACTACAGTAAATATTAATTAAGTTCCGGCATAATCTCATGTCCGGTTACAGGAAAAGAAATCAAGCGATGATTAAGGATCTAAAACTGGGATCCAAGTTCAGCATTAACAATGAAAAACCAATACTAAAACTTTTCTAGCTTACAAGAAACAACCAGAAACAGAAATCACCACCTAGTCACTGGACATTATTCATGCCTTGTACTAACGGCCTCAGTTTACATGCAAATGTTTCTATCCAAAAGCTTGCATTCCAAAATCCCATCAAGCATTTCCTAAACTATCTCCCCCAGTGATCCACTAGACCAACTTCTTGTACAACCATTAAGCTTTGCTAAATCTGCAACTTATTTATAAACTATGTGAAATCAACAGCATTTTTATCTTAAACTACAAGTTCCAGTCCTTGACTATCCCATTTTAGGAAACCAAATCATAAGATCCACTTCCCATAAGCTCAGATCCACAACAACTGAAGACCCCATTTCATAAAACCAAAAAACAAAACATGGATTCTACAGAATCTGACACATTAATGCTAAAATAAAATCAAATTCTCCAAAACCCAACTCCACAATTTCATTTCTAATCCAAATCCCACATACCCAGCTTCCCAAATCATCAAAAGTCACAAACTTGAAGGCACCCCACAAAACCAATAACCTTAAACCTAATTAACACAGCAAAAGAGATCGAGAATTGGATTACCTGGGATTGTGAAAAGGTCCAACCTTGTTTACATAGAGAGGGACATCATCTCCGACTTTGTAACGATTATCAGATGCATCTGATCTTACATGGGACACGCTACATAATATTAAAACAAATGAAACCAAACAAGGGACC
This sequence comes from Salix caprea, assembly GCA_964035475.1. Classification (NCBI taxonomy): domain Eukaryota; kingdom Viridiplantae; phylum Streptophyta; class Magnoliopsida; order Malpighiales; family Salicaceae; genus Salix; species Salix caprea. The sequence continues at coordinate 1,111,166 of OZ037748.1, read as the reverse complement.
AGTTTCTTCTCCATTTTTCAATCTCTGTGACTCGCAAACAGAGAGAAGAGGGTCAGAAAGTTATGGACAGAGGGAGAGTTATAAAGATGGAGACTTTTTGGGTTGTGGCTCCAACAAGGCTAAAATGGTTAAACTTCCTCAAAAAACAATAAAGAGATAAGGATAGTAGTTGATAATAATAATAATAAGTTAATAACTATTTTTTATTCTTAAAAAGATTATTAACTTCCTTTTTTGGAATTTAAATTTTCTTTGTATCCTCAAATTAAATTCTGTATCCAATCAAATCGTAGATAAATCATATACACAATTAATGCATTCACCGGGAAGAAAAACTTTTTGAACACATGGAACGAGGTTTTGCTCTGGAAGTTCATGTAATCCTAAAAGTTTTGAAAGTTTTGATATTATTTAAGTTGTGTATGGTTAATATCTTAGGATATGATAAATAAAATAAAATAAAAATATATTTGATTATAGAAATAAAGATACATGTATATAAAAAAAATAATTTTTAGGATAATTTTGAAGTAGATTATATATTGTTAAAATATGAAATATAAAAAAACATGTCTTTTTTATCTTTTTGTTTTGTTTTAGAATAATAGTCAAATATTATTATAATGTCGTTTTTGTTTTTTTTTATTATTTTTTTCTCAAACAAAAAACTTATTTATTTATTTTTTAAAAAAAGAGGCAAAACCAACGAGATTTGTCATAATTTCAGAAAGTTTTAGTTTATGAAATTTTACAGCATGTTGGTGATATTTTAATTTTTTCTTAATCCACTTTCTCGCATTCCGCTGCAGTCAGAACCATATTTTATTTAACACAAAAAATATTAATTTTGTGAGATTTTTTTATTATAATATAAATTTGAAAAAAATAGTAAATATATACAAAATTTCTATGGAGTGCGAGTTTTCTATAGAAGCAAGAAGATTAAAATACTTTAATTATCGAATTCACTGTATTAAAATTAGTTCATTTTATAATAAAAAATTAAATACAACAAATAAAATATAAATTATGAAAACACTTACAATAATCAAATAACAAAAATAAATAGTTAATTTTCTATCTACAAAAAAAAAAACATCATTGAAAATTCATTCCTGCATTATCATCATTATCATGACCATAACAGTTAAAATTATTATCAACATTACAGCCCAAAACAATTAAAATAATTAAATTACCCCAAAAAAATAAAATAAAAAGGATAAACATTTTTACAAAATAAAAAATTATTATTATTATTGCACAAACAATAAAACCATAAAATCATTTGATCCATAAAAAAGATTAAAAAAAACATTAAAAAAAAGAAAAAATAAAGCAATATTAATTTTAAAATGATCATCAACATAAATTAAAATTTTAGGGTTGAACCGAATAAAAATAAAACCTAAATAAAAAATAAAACAACAAAAATTAAAAACAAAAACTGAAAGTATAAATGCATAAATACAGATAAAAAATAAATATTTTCTAAGACCTTGAGACCGAAACAAATCTTTTTTTTTTTTAAAGTAGCATCTATTTTTATCACCATATCTACACTTCAAAAGATGTCCAATATGCAACATGTTTTGAATTTATGATTATTTGTTTTTAAGAAATCAAGTTAGTAATGCTTGAACATTTGTTTTATTAAAAAATTTGATTGGGACACAATATAGCAAGATCCAATAATCTAGTTATCTCTATGAATTGTAACTTATATAGGGATCAATTTAAAATAAAATAAAACTAGGTCTATCTTTTCTATGCATGTCAATAAATTATATCCTTCCAATGTGAAGAAGAAGGTTGACTTCACTTGGAATAGATCTCATCAATATAGACATAAGCTATTTGAAGAGTAAAATAGAAGGAACACTCGAAACTTTGATGGTGAGTGAATGCTTGGATGCCAAGGATTATAACTTCACAAACAAGCAACCCTAGATACCGAAATTTGGATCATTAAATTGAAACAAAAATAGTGAGATTAGAAAAATGAACAGTCATGTTTGCCCCAGAACAAATGACAAACAGACAATCCTCATACTCAAAGTTTTCCAGTCCAGCCATGAGAATAAATGATAGAACATGTATTTTGCAGCTATAATAAATTGTGGAGATGAGAATTTTCGAAGTGCTGCTACCAGTAGCACAAATTCTAAGGCTTCTAACAGTAATAGGAATACATTCAAAATGATGGATTGTCTCACATTGAGGCACTGAAATTCTTTAGCAGCATTCTTAAGTCCTACATGCTCCTCTCCTATATAAAAAAAAGTTATTACAGAAGTCCTCCATGGAACGTGCCATCTTTCCTCCAAGAGTAGCATAAAGCTCCTGCAATCTCAGAACTTGTTTTCCCAGCCAAGTGTGGCTTCTCCTGCAACATGGCACATTATAAGACTACCTTCATCAATACAAACACGCAGAGTTGCCTTCAATTAACTGAATTCAAAGAAAGGAAGGCAGCCTACTCACTGAACACAAGGAAGACCATATGACTTCCTACTCGCACTTGATTGAGCGGTAGATGTGGCGGACAAAGAACAAGGAAGCACGGAAACCAACGGTTCCGAGCATGAGGAAAAACCCGTAACAAATGCAGGCCATGTAGCCAAAGAAAAATGAGGTTTGCATGAAGCCGGACATATCTGATCTGGCATAGTAGTAATACAAGCAATAGCCATATATGAACAGACCAGTTGATCCTCCACAGAGGAAAGACCTATGAAACACCAAACATATAACAGTGAGTGTCTAGAAACATGTATCAGGCAATCAAGTAAACACAAGTACATGCAGAGGATAAAAAGGAAACAAGCTTGGAGAGGGCATAAAACCAAAATTCACGCTATGGCTTGCATATTTCCAGCAATTTAGATCTCAAGAGTGAGAAACATAATAATTTTTTTCCCCTAAAATTTAACTCAAATTTAGAAAAAAACAATATGAAGAATGTTTTTTCCTCCATGGCTGAACGTATATATATTTTTGAGATAATAATGATTGGAAAATGAATGAATAACCTCTGAGGTGTTAACTTTATATCAATCTAATAGTAGAAGCATACCTCCACCACCACTCATGGTCTTCAGCAGCAAGTTGGAAATATGTCAACGCCACTGTTATAAAAGCAGTGACAATCAATAGAATGATGAAGACAATGAACAGGATGCTGTATATGGTGTAGATCCTGTGACCCCAAACACTGGCAAATATATAGTAAAGTTCAATATAGATTGCACTGAAAGGCAAGAATCCTGCCATGGCCATCTGAGGAAGTGTTTTCCGATACCAAGGCAACTGAGGAATCTCTCTGGGATATTTAGTGGTTCGGACAGGAGCCTGAAACTCAGCCTTGCTATTCTTCCCTGCAATCCCACCCAGTACCAGCAATGGTGTTGTTACCAGAGCCCAGATAAGAAATATAACCATTATTGTTCCAAATGGCAATGCTGCAGTGGCACTATACGCGATTGCAACGCTATTAAGAAAGCAAAAGGTGAGAAACAGAGGACCACAAAACAGGGCTCCGGTTAGCAACAAGTTCCTGACCTGCAACAACAAAATTCAAAACTGTCAAGGATAACATCTCAAAATTTGAATGGTAGTTTCTAGAATAGAGCTAGAAATGTTGCAATAGTACATAATAGGACTACAAGGACAGACAATCCCAATGCAAAAAAAAACTTTCATTACAAAAATGACTAATTACCATCAATATCATTAAACAAATGAATGGAAAAGGTGCTAGTTTCCAGAATGACAGACAACATAAAATAATCAATTGTAGTCATATCCGTGTCAAGCATTATTTAGTTTCAGTGCATGTAAGCTGACATATCTAACAGTGATCTCTAGTTTTTAATGACGTCTAAAAAATCACATTTGAAATATAATGCAAGCTTTCAGGTAGCAGTACACAAACAACTTTCAAGTCCTCTCTTTTCTTTCTCTAGGAAAGCTTGCTTTTTATAGCATCCAGTTGGTTCAGATATGATAATTAGGGAAAACAGTTTGCAAGCATTAGGTCATTTCCACTCCCTTTGGCCATGCTTAAACCAAATTTCACAAAACATTCATCCCAAAACCAACACATTCTAAGGAGAAATTGTAAATCCCAATAAGCATGTGTACTGAAACTGAATCAGAAGACATCAACCTTAAAAAAAAACAGCTATAACAAGTGTCAAGGACATGCTCGATAATGATACATGCCAAAGGCAGTAAAATAGGAATTCAAAAACCACTAACCCAATTTGCTCCTTCCAGTTGGCAAAAGAAAGAAGCTGCAGTGTAGCCTGCAATCCCAGCTGTCAGAGCATATATGACAACCAGTGCGGTGAATAGAGCTCCACGATTATAAGGATAAAAGACACCAACTATTGCAAGCATGAAAATGAAAATTGTGCTGTCATGCACATATGTAAACAAAGTTAGCAGGCTGCTCAGCAACAGCATAATTAAAAAAATGGATTTGAGACAAAAGCACAGCTTTGAAGTTGAACTTACAGAGTAAACAGCTGGGTGCCAGACCCAACCGCTGCTGCAAGCAAAGACTTGTAACTTGGATATCTAAATACATCACCATGGATGTACTTCCACCCTGTCTCTTCTAGGTCTTCAGCTGACTCCTCATCATGGGCATATCTATTACAAATGGGGAATCAGGAATAAGAAAATGACAGTTTAAACAACATAAGCAGATATGTTTTAATAATTTAGTCATTGGCGTGTTCTTCTTACTTGACAAAATCGTTCTTCAGAACTCGCATGAGAATTGTGGCAAGAAAACCAGTCAAGAGGAGAACTGTCACACATGAGTTAATAATGGAAAACCAGTGAATTTCCAAGTGATGAGGCAGTGAAGAAGACTGCGAATACTTCTCCATCCTTTTCTCAAATGGAATTTCTGTTTCCTTCCATTTAACTGAATACATAAACTCCACGTCGACTTCCTTGTCTTCAGTCAGGTCCACAACATTGTTAGGATCAGATTGTGCAGCGATCTCAATGACACGATCCTTGTTGTAAAAGATGGTAAAATGAAGATGTTTAAAGAGGTAATATTTGTATTCACTTGGGTCATTTTTTCCTTCCTTCTCAACCTTCCCTAAGAAACCCCAAATGGGCAAGTCGTCATAATACATTTGGAAGTAGTAGTCCTTGGAAACAACTTCTCGGAACTGAGCAACTTGCTCCTTGGTCAACCTCTTTCTGCAAGCAATTTCAGAGTCTTTGTCATTTAAAAAGTCAAGTTTGTAAGGGGCAGTGACTAAACGATCTCCATTCAACACTTCACCAAGGGCTTCCTTCTTGTCTTTTCTCGGACCTGTATTAGACATCATCAGTAAACTTCCACAGTAGAAACAGAAGCACTGAGAGCTGGAATAACAATAGAGATCGACACATACCAGGTGAACAGAAAGGAAGATCGAAATAGCGGTATGTTTCACTGTTAGAAAGAAATAACATCAAATAATCATGACTACGAAAAATATTATGATATTTATAGATGAACTGTTAAAATCGCAATATAATAACAAACGGTTTAGAATGTCTCAAGCACTAAAAAAGTTTCCTATCTAATTCAAACCAATCCAATTTGCTACCAGCCAAGAATTCTAAACCCAAGCAAGATATGCACAACACACATGAATTTAGACTAAAATAATTTTACATATGAATGATGGTTTTCTCATTGCTGAAAAGATCTGAGAATGCAGATCCAAGTTCAGCATCCACGAAATAAAAGTAAAAACTCTCTCAGATACCTGAACTTTTCTAGCTCACAAGAAACCACCGGAAAAAAAAAACACCTCCTGGATCTCGAGACATTGTTGCAGTCCTATATTAACTGCTTCTTCTTGCTTACAGATTTCTCTATCCAAATCAAACAATTTCAATCACAAAATGCCACTAACTTCAGCATAAGATGGCCCACTTAATCAACTCCAAGTATAATCATTAAGCCATACGAGATTCCCAACTTAATTAGTAGCTAACTCATCTCTTTACCATGTTCAAGTTCAACTCTTTAATCTTCCTTTACAGGAAACCCGATCACCGATCCAGTTCCACATTAGTTTAGATCCACAAAATCAAAGAAACAAACACGGATAAGAGCAAAAAGAAGAAGAAGAGGGTTCTTCAGAATCAGACCCGTCAAAGCTGAAATCCAATTCTCTAAAACCCAGCTTCATAATTTCATTTCCAATTCAAATCACACAAATCCCATCTTGCCAAATCATAAAAAAAGCCGCAAACTTGAATGCACCCCAGCAAATTAAAACATTAAAACTGCAAGAATTGAAATCCAAAATTGAAGAGAATTGGATTACCTGGGATTGTGAAAAGGTCCAACCTTGTTGACATAAAGAGGGACATCATCTCCTACTGTGTAACGATGATCAGATGCAACTGATCTAACATGGGTCACACTGCAAAAGATCAATATTGAGAGTACCAAACAAGGCACTAGTTTCTGCACCATTTTCTTTCTCTCACTGTAATCTCACAAATGCATAGAGACAAATCGAGGAAGCGAGAGTTATAAATTTGGAGACTCCTTCGGCTGTGCCCCCGTGTCACAGAAGCTTTTCTTTAATTATCCCACCAGAAGTTACTTATTTTTGTTTCCACAACTTATCATTTTGAGGTTTTTTTTGGAATTTCGTTTTTTTTAGTTTAATTAATGTTACTAAATATGGCCAGGTCAAAATCTAAATGAGCAGGACTGAGCTTCTTGTCAAACAGGGTTAGATCTGGCTGAGTAATCGAGCTTTGGTCAACTCGAGTTGATCATTTTACTAATGATCTAGGCCTTTGTACATAATATTATGGTTGAACCGAGTTTCGTGACCTTAAAATTAATTAGATTTTTTTTATAAAAAGCAAAACTGGGTCTTGCCCCATTTATTTAATTTTATTTTTTATCAATTCAATTAAGTTTGGGAGAGCTCATCAAATCTACTGATTCTTAATAACACTAACGTAAACTATTTGCAGAGTGAGAATGAAGGGACAGTGCTCCTAGCTAGGTGTGTGAATGCTTAAACCCCAAGGATTATGACTCCACAGCTCACCAAACCTCGTCGCCAGCCAACCAAAACGCTGCTCCACCTAGTAGGGTAGAGTCCGTTTCAACCGGTGTTTTGCTGAAATTTGAATTTTTTTTTATTTTAAATAAATATATTTTGATGTTTTTAGATCATTTTGATTTGCTGATGTCAAAAATGATTTTTAAAAAATAAAAAAATATCATTTTGATATATTTCAGCACGAAAAACACTTTGAAAAATTACCATAACCATACTTCCAAACAGGCCCTTAGAGGTTAGCCTGGTTCATCAGTCTATTACAGGTTGCTACACTCATGGTTTGGTGGTTTCGGATCCATCACCATAATATTTCTATAATATTTTTTACTTGGAAATTTCTGATGGGGACCTGCGCTAAAAGATAGCTGCTAGATTTTAATTTCCAGCCGATTGTATTGCATGAAGCCGTGATATGATAAATATGGCTCCTCTATTTTTTTCCCCCGACAGTCAAACCATTTTTATACATGAGATTTAATTAGCTAAAAATGGTTTATGCCGTGTGATGAAATATATTTTTAAGCTTCAAATTGGATATTTAAAGTCTTAATTGGAACAAATCAATAAAATTAAATTTTACTCTGGCAAATTAAATGTTAACTCAATATTTTTAATTTACTTTTAGTATTGCGAGAGGCTCATATAAAATAAATCAAAATAAAATTTAAACTCAATCTCAATAAACTTAACATGAAAAGATTAAATTGAATATAAAAAAAGTAAAGTGACAAGAAAATTAATTAAAAACAATATTGGGGGTAATTATTGTAATCAATAGTAAAATTTATCTTTCTCCCTTGCTGTATTCTTATTTTTTTATAATATTTTTTCATTTCACACCGCGTTACATCTTCATAATTTTAGATACTATTTTATAGTTTATTGGAGTTAGTCTTGTAAATTGGAATTATAATTTGTAATTGAGAAATATAAAGAACACATGAAAATAAAAGAACCTAATTAATGGAAAAAATAGTTGAGGTTTTTTAAATGAAAAGTAAATTGATACAATAAAAAAAGGAATTTAAGGGGGGGAAATCCAATAAAAAGAAACCTAAATGAAAAGAAAACATTTGAGGTGGAGCAATGTTCATCCCCTCAAAAGTCTTAATTCTATTGATGATTAAAAAGAGGACACAATTTGTTTTTGTTTTTAATATACATAAATAAAAAACGGAAGTTATGTTTGTTTTGTAAATTAATTAATTATTTTTAAAAGATCCAAATGGACAAGTGGGCTTTGAATTATTATGTAACTAAGCCCAATAGCAAGACAGATCCCAAAAAATTATATAGCAGCCCAAGTTACATAAATGCCAGTGGAGAGCCCGCAGTGTGATTGTCAAATCTGGCCTAATATTTGAAAAAGTCAAAACTTTATTATCCAAAATATCAATTAGGTCAGGTTTGGATTGTACAGTATAGATCAATGATCCAGTCAAAATTATAATTAGGTCATGATCAACATTTAATTTTTTTTTTTAAGAAGTTGATTTTTTCTTTGAATTATTTAATGGTTTTTTTATTACGAAGGTTAAATGGTTAATTTATTTTATTTAAAATTTAGTTAATTATTATGGAAAGTAATTGTGTTTCCTTTTTTATTATTCTATTAATTTTTTTTTATCTTGCCAATACACATCGTATTTCATGGAAATTGAGTTTTATAATTTTTTTTTATTGAATTATGTGTTGAAAAAAATCGTTGATGCTTGGTTTTCTAAAAACGAAAATTTCATTATTGTTGCTTGCAAGAAATAAAAAATGTGGGGACCAAGTTAAACATGGTGGCAAATACATGCTTTTCTTTAGTTACTATCCACTCACAGCCTTTTGAGGGGGTTTTCCCTTTAGATAAAGTTTTTTACTTTACATTTTAATCCTTTTACTTTAAACTTTTGTATTTTAGCTCAAAATTTCATTATACTCAAATTTTAGTATCTTGATTTGCAAAAGAAAACAGAAAATCGTCCAAAAACATGGAAGAAAAATAAAATAATAGGCGGCGAAATTCCATTAAAAAAATTACCCTTGGTGCAAAAAATGTGTTTTCTTTATATTTCTTTATATATTCACCTTAAAATTATCAAGAAAAATATTTTTTTTTTGCCGAAAACAAATATCACCAAAAAAGATGTAAATCTTAATATGCATATTGTTTTTATCTTAGCGACTAGATTCTTTGATTAGCATTCAATATACGCATCAACTTTTCAGTCTAGATATTTTTTTGTGGTGAAAAAAGAGTTGACAATTCTTGTATATTTATTTTTTGCGTTGAAATTTGTTTTGATCGAGTCCTCGAAGGACTGCAAGCTAGCATCCAACTTGCTAGACAGATGGTCACCATTTCCACTAATTTTCTTTATTAATACGCATTCCGCTGCTTAATTTGTGTTTCAGCACTCAAATTCCAATATATATATATCTATATCTATATCTATATATATATATATATATATATATTATGCTTTCTGTACTTATCTTTAACGGGGCAAGAAGAAGATGATTCGTCTATTTGCAAGAGAGAAATAAGAACAAGTGGGGGCCGGCCGGTTAGGAATACAGGAGCGTTGATACCGTCTTCTTACCACTCCGAAGACCGGCGTCGTCGCCCCCTGTATTCAATCAAACAGTGAAACAACAACATTATTATTTTATGTTAAACACTCTAAATTGTTTTTATTATAAGATTAGGACTTGAATTTAGCTCCCCACTTCGTCATTTTTTTGTAAAAAAGTCTCATTCTTCTTCTGTTCTTAGTTCTGTGTGGCTCAGCGGTATCCGAGACTAACTTTTAAAATGGAAAATAAACTTCGCTTAACACCACAAACATGGTATGATGACTTGGGAATCTAAACCACCTTAATTGAATATAATTTTGGAAGATTAATTTAATCTTGGGATGCCGATAGTTATGTGGTGGGGAAACCTTGTGGAAGGCTACAGGCACTGCAGCAACCTTTTAATGATGCTAAACGCGTACCCTTTATCCAAAACCTATTTTCTATGAGCAAAGTCTTATCACGAAAGAATAAAATCTTATAATTTTTATATGCTTCTGGTGGCTTCAAGAACATCCCCCCCAGCTCTATAAATACATTGTCAAATCCCAAAAAGAGTTTCAGGTAGCATAGATTGTGACCATCCAGCATAAGCACAGCAACTCCGACGATATCTTTTCGAGAAAGAGATCAGCATTTTAGCAAGAGATGGGAAAAGCACGTACGTTTGGTATTGGCATGGACTACTCTCCTACGAGCAAGGCATCCCTTCGTTGGGCAGCAGAGAATTTGGTAGAGGAAGAAGATCGAATTATTCTAATCCATGTTCAGCCTCCTCAAGCTGATCATTCCAGGAAGCAGCTTTTTGAGGACACTGGATCACGTATGCATTTCTCTAGATCACACCACTATTTCTTGTCCTGAGATTTTTTTTTTTTATCTATGAATCTAATATATGTTTTTGTTGGGGATGATGAGCTCAGCTTTAGTGCCACTTGAGGAATTCAGGGAGATTAATTATTCAAAACAATATGGGCTCACTCATGATCCTGAAGTGCATGAAATTCTCGACACAGTTTCAAAGACCAAAGGGGTATGCCTGCATGATCTTTTCTCTTCATAATTAATCTGCAGCTAAAATGATATATCCATTTACTTTTGCTGATGGTGGGGGTGGCAGGCTAAGGTGGTGGCAAAGATTTACTGGGGGGATGCGAGGGAGAAGTTGATTGATGCGGTGGATGATCTCAAGCTTGATTCTCTTGTCATCGGAAGTAGGGGTTTAGGTGCTATCAAAAGGTATGATTTTTGTTCTTGCCACCAACTTTATTTGTGAATCCTTTCCCAGCTCGTTTTTCATTAGTCAAGTTTACCTCTTCTTCTTTTCAATTTCAAGCTCGATTCTTCGATCAACATAGTATTAGAATCTTATTGATCCAGCGGTTATAAGTTTAAATCTCATCATCTATTTGATAAAAATCAAGCACAATATAGCGTGAGTCTGTGCAAGTTTCAAGTCCAAAGAGCTTTCACTTGAGGGGTGTGTTAGAGAATAATATAAATCATATTCTGGGACCTTATTTAATAACTTAAACTCTTAAGTGAAATGATTCCTTAACACCATCTGCTCGAGCCCAGATTAAAGCTAGGATTCTGTGTGGGAACAAAACGAATTAAGAGAGGAAATGTAGAAAATGAAGGGAAACAAATTAAGTAGAGAGTAATTAAACCCATCTTAGCATCGATGTTGGATTTCAATTTTGAATCAAATTTGGATGATTTGACTTCAAAAATATTATAATCTATCTATCTATGAAAGAAATCGAAATCTAGGTGAAATTAACCTCGGCCAGTTTCCGACATCTATGTTCCGATCAATATCAAACTTGCTGACACTCGTTATATGCTGATCATCGCAGGGTTTTGCTTGGGAGTGTTAGCGACTACGTGGTGACAAATGCTTCATGTCCAGTCACCGTGGTCAAGGTATCCAAACCCTAGTGTCCTGAAGAATCTATCTTGCGAGGCACGAAATAATGGGATTGATGGTAATATTACGAGGCTCAATCTGCTGCATGCTCTCATTTATTTCTTACATTCATCTTCTCTCTCACACACATATAAATATATTCAAGTTAGGAGTGATGGCGAAATCACAATAATTAACCACACAAGTGTACTTACTAGATAACTTAGGTTCATTTTACAGGCGAAATCACCAGAAAAATCCACTATAGAAGAACAAAATATTACATAAAAATAATTACTCTCACTCGATCTAGATAGTAAAGTAACTCAAGATTACATTTTTTTTTATGATGGTTGAAAAACAAATTTCTTCTGATTTTTCAAGTTTAAATATTAAGACTTGTAGCTGGAGCAGTTCATTATTAATTTTTTTTTTAAGTTTGATGTAGAGAATACATTTTAAAGATCTTTTGGAAATAAATTATTTGGAATCTTTTTTGTTTTGTAGGTTTTTTTGTGTCTGCTTCAACTAAGAAGACTATAAATAAGTCATGAAGTTGTTCTTGATCTGAGTGAGATTCTTGATAAGAGAACATGTTTGTATTTTTTTTTTATTGTATTTTTTGGTAATGAAAACTACAAGCTTATTGGATTGCAAGCCTACTGAATCCATTATGCTACAGGATAGAACAAGTTTTGAAGATCATGTAAACTTGATTGAATTACAGTGCAGTTGTTGTTGTTGTTGATATTTTATTGAACTATTATTGTTTTTGTTGTAAATATTCTATTGGACTATTGTTGTTATTGATATTCTATTGAATTGTTGTTGTTGCTGATGCTGTTGTTCTATTACATATTTGAGTTGATATATCATTTATACAAGTCTAAACTCTATCAAGTATGGACTACGATCAAGTTCGGATTTGTTTTCATAGTCTACACTTCATAACTTTTGGTCGATTTTAGTGAATAACACTTATTCTTTGGTTAATTTCAATAATCTATGAATCTCTTCTTTCATTAGTCTCTTCATACCCTCTCTTTAATCTTTTTCCTCTTACATCTTGAGATGATTTTAATGTTATATAACACTCAACTTTCTTTATCCTTGATCCTTAACTTGGACCCAATGTTTCTTCTTCAAATTCTAGATTTTCTTCTAGATTTTGGAACAATGCAACTTGCTTCTATTTCTCTCTTCTCTTCTTATTGTTCTGATATATACTCTTTTATTCAATAAGTCAATAACATTTGACTAAAGTCTAGACCGTTGCCTCTTTAGATTTTCCTTTTTTTGTTTGCTTATTTATTGGAATAGATTTCCTTCTTCTATGTACGTTTTTTTTCATGAAGAATTGATTTTCTACTTCCTTCTTAAACCGAGACCTTTTCCACCCCTCCTCTTTCTTCCAACTTCTATGGTAATTTTGATTTTTTCAGAGCTATAGTTTTATAGAAACAAATCTAACACTCTCATTATAGCCACCAATTATCATTAATTCAAATATGGATATTGATTTCCATACCCTTTCGAATCTTCAAATACAAATGTCGAAGATATACATATGATATAGAGATGTCTACCTAACACTTTCTCTAAAATTACAAATTTTTGATATATACATCGGATATGACAGATATGCTTTCCCAAACCCTTTCTTTAAATACATACGTCAAAGATATAGCTGTAATCTACGTGACGAATCAAAGGATAAGTTTCAAAAATTACCTTATTGATCATCCAAAAGATACAGAGAAACTTGAAGAAACAGGTAAATGCCAACACTTGCCCTTCATAAATTGGTTGTAAGGGATGAGGTCTGTGTGTGTATACATATTATTTGTTCGTATTTCCTTTTTAGAAACTTTCTCTCGCTAAACAAACGTGAATAGTGCATATAAATAAGTGGAAAATAAAACAAAAACCCAAATACTTGGAAGGAAAAACTACTCTATATACATGGATTCCTTCACTAAATATTTCAGGGTACTGTTTGTATTGTTCACGTTGTTCACAGCCATGAGTGATGCTTGCTGGACAAAAAGGACATACCTTACCCTCACAAATGATCTGGGACCAGGCCTGCAGCTCTCACTTCACTGTAAATCCGGGAATGTTGATCTTGGTCAACAATACCTCGCTCCTGGAGGTAGCTGGTCGTTTGACTTTTGCTCGAGCTATTGGGGAATTACTTTGTATTTCTGCAACATGGTGTGGAATGGAGGAAACAAATGGTTTGACATCTACACAGGAGCGAGGGATAGCTTTATTTGTGGTCAATGTGGCTGGTCTATTCGTCCTACTGGTCCATGTCGGAATCATCACGGCAAAGTAGATTGCTTTCAATGGAATAACTCGACAAGTGTTCATAAATGGTTGAAGTAGAGGAGATTTAGAAACTGGGAAGAACTGCGTATCTTGAAGCTTATCAGATGAATAAAATAACATGTGAATTGCTCCATTATATGTTCTCGAATACTTTTATAGCATTCTTTTTTGCCAAGATCAATTTAATTTTAATCAGCCAGTCATCATTTCATTCCAGCAAAAAAGTTCAGAAATCTCATCATAAGAAAGAGTTTTTTAGTTGCAAGAACGTAACTGTCCACCAATTCCATATTGTACTTTTCCCTTTTACAGCAGCCTCGGATTGATTTGATCATAACCTCTTTTGATTCTTTAAAGTCTACGAGTAATTAAACCAAACGAGGAGGAATTTCCCCTCCTCGTTTGGATGATTTCATTTTTTTTAGCATATTAATCGACCTTCTGTTCGGGGATTGTTGTAGTCTTGTAGAGAAGATCTGAGCTTTATTCCAAGGACAGAACACGAGTATCCTATTACTAAGAGCAGATAATGGTATCATTTTTGCTTGAATTTGTTGATTTTTATCTTCAATTGCAGGCGTGATCCATTTAAGAAGAAGAAGAAGAAGAAGAAGAAGAAGAAGAAGAAGAAGAAGAATTGGAGAAAATACAGAGAGCTTGAGAAGAGAAGATTTTTCAGAGAAGAGGTAAACAATTTTTCTATTGCATATTAAGTGTTTGATAAAATGCCCCTTATATACTCTTGGGGCAGAAAACATGTATTGCATGTTTTGAACAACCTGTAACTATCACCCAGAAATTATGAGTCCTGATTGATTTGTTACAGTAATTATCATCCAGAAATTGGTATTTCGATTAACTCTCCATTCTTCACCTTTTACATATTTTCTCTCCATACTTTTTTGTTATTCAAAGCAATCATATTAAAAAAAAATTCAGGATGATTGTGTCAGTACTAACTTGGTAATTTAGTAATCTGGTTCTCTTGTATGTTAGGTGTTTTAAGACATTCTATTCCCTATCAAAAAAATTATGATATTCCATTTTTTTGTGAGGGGTGATGTTAAATATAGCCGTTGTTTTGTATTATACTAGAAATAGAAACTATTCAAATAAATAGCTAAAGTTATATTGTATTTTAGCTAGAATTATATTGTAAATTGTCCTATTTAAACTCCCTATTGTAACAACAATAAGAAAATAGAAAATATACATTCAAAATTTAATAAAAATAATAAAAATACAAATTCCTTATCATAATCCTTGCTTGATTAATATTTCAAGCATAAATCCATTCTTCAATTTCCAAAACACAGAGTCAAGTAATTGTGCTTTAAATAAACTCAAGATAGCACCAAAAAAGCAATCTGATTAGTGAGAAGCTCAAAATTATTGATAATAAAACTGCAGAAGTGAAACATTCTCTAGCACACTCCATTCATCTTCCTCTGCATGACAAACTTCCTCCAAACTGTTGTTATCTCTCTTGTTTTCTCCAGATCCCTCTTCTCTTTATTGGCCGCAGCCGCCTTCTCATCATCAGCCAAAACAATCTTCGCAGTGATCCTGATCCTGGACGGCAATGTCTCGAGCTCATGTAAAACCTTTTCAATGTCAAAAACAAGACGTTCGGCGAGTGTCCGGGAGAAATCTTCTCGGATCACCACCCGCAAGACAGTAATATGTTGAGCATCAGGGGGCATGGTGTAGGCCGGCACAATCCAACCGAATCGCCTTAACATTTCGGATACCTCAAACTCATTATGGCTGCTATTGTCCTTCAACGAAAAGGCCACTAATGGCACCCCATTGTCTTTCGAGACAATGTTGAACTTGCCTGTCTTCTCTAGTCCTTGTTTAAGCACCAGCATGTTGTCTCTACAATTTTCCATAACATTTTTGTATCCCTGTAGGCAAACAAAATTTGTTTTCATGTTAATTCTGATTCATTGACCGATCTCTTATATGAAGAAGGGATTCAAACTCGAGATCTCTTGATGAAAAAAGGAACATGGATACATATATATAGCTAATCTTGTTGACAGACATGGTTGGACTCACCTCATAACCCAAGCGAATAAGTTGGTAATATTGAGCAATAACTTGACTAGATCCTACGAAAGAGAAAGATCAAGGAACATCCAGTTTAGTTTCCGAACATGAAAATATTAAGAATTATGGTTGTCTGTCAAGATTTATACCTTTGGAGAAGTTGAGAGTGAAGGTGGGTTGATCAGCTCCAAGATAATTAATATGAAAGATAAGTTCTTCAGGCAAGTCTACCTTGTTCCTCCAAACGACCCAACCAATTCCAGCATAAACTAGTCCATATTTGTGCCCACTAACATTGATACTCTTCACCAACGGCAACCTGAAATCCCACTCAAGTTCCGGTTGAATAAAAGGAGCAATGAAGCCACCGCTGGCCGCATCGACATGGATCGGAGTATCCCATCTACAGAAAAGAAGAAAATTAGTGTTAAACAAGATATAAACTGGAATACTCAGATTGATAAATTCTTCCATCCCCGTAAATATTATTTATGAAGTTTATAAACAAGAGACTACCCAGTTTCTTTGTTCTTCTCCACCATGAGATCATTCAAGAGCTTCACGTCTTCGAATTCTCCATTAAGGGTGGAGCCAAGGATAGCTGCAACACAGATTGTGTTCTCATCCACCATTTCCACAGCCTTTTCAGGATCCATCACATAGTAACCATCTCTAAGCCTCACTTCCTTCAACTCCACTTCAAAATACCTTGCAAATTTCTCCCAGCAAACCTTCAAACATGAACGAACATCACATTACTTGGTACGATTGTTAGCACATTATGATTCTAATTTACAACTTAGAAGCTATCCAGTGGTATGTATTAATCATATTAGAATACCTGAACATTGGCTCCAGTGACAATGTTCGGCTTGTCACAGGGCTTTCCCTCAGCTTTCCTCTTGTTTTGCCACTTTCTCTTGAATGCTAAACCAGCCAACATTATAGCCTCGGAAGATCCCACGGTTCCGACTCCAATTGCAGCATCCGAGTCTCCAAGCGGTGCATTGAAGAGATGGGCTATGATGTTAACACATCGGTTCTGCGTGTATAAACAATCATCAAAGTAGTACTGTTAAGCTCCTTTGCTCAAAATGTTCTTGAAAATTTCATATTTTGGACACCACCATTTGAAATAAACATCAATTCAATTTACAAGACAAACAAATCAACCGATAATTGACTCTGGATAGCATCCGCTACCATTTTTTTATTTATTGCAATGACTAATTTAGGTGTAGCTCATGAATCCTTTTTGTAAAATTAAAGTTACATCGAACCCATCTAATAACATTTTTATAAAATTATCACACTTGAGAACTTGCTCTAGAGAAAACTTCCATTCTCTTTCACATTATTATCTTATTAACATTTTCTTTGATTTTTTGCATTAAGCCTTGAGGAATAATTGGATATTTTTATTAACGTGGGTATCCGAGTCATCTTGACGCACCTCAACTAATTTTACAGATACTGAAAATAACAATCATATGATTTTCTAGTGATCATTATATTAACACTATAAAACTCAAACCTGAAACTACAAGATAAACAAACATTTTGATTCCAAGCTTTTATCAGAATATCTTAGTTAATATCTTAGTTAATAATTAGATTCTTCTTAGGGGAAAAGAGCATATGTTCAGCACCAATCATGGACAGTGTGATTTTCGGTGGTGTTGCAAAAACACAGTGTGTACTTGTGTTTTTTTCTTAAATCCTTTTGATGTTAGGTTGAAAAAGTAGTTCTATATGGGGCCATTGGACTAGACGATTTGATGATTAAAAAAATGGAAAAAGTCCTGAATGTTGAATATAATGCAGCAATTGGGTCAAACAAAATAGTTTTTTTTTTTCAATTTCAATTACTTTTTTGTGGAAAATAGTGTCAAAAGAAGTTAAGAAAATCTTTTCATGCAAGAAATAAAGAAATCATGCCGTGTGCTTCGGGCACATGGAAGTCCACATTTGATGGCCCATGATTGGACAGCCTGCCTGCGTATCACCACGCTAATGGTTCGATGAATAATTGAGGACCTTCAACTACAAATTAATGGCTTCCATCTCGGCAAGAACGAAGACTAAATCAATTCAATTCAAAAGCACGAACTGTTCCAGATCAACTGAATATTCAATATTATTATTATTATTATTACTACTACTACTACTACTACTACTACTTTAGTAGGTAGCTTATTTCTAATTTCTATTTGGTGGGCCAATAATTGAATTGAAAACTGGCCTCATAATTCCCAACAAAAATAAATAGCTTTAGATATGGACACATTAAAGGATTATTTTTAAAAAAATAATAAGTGTTCATGACATTAACCTAGTTTTTTGATATATAAAACTGATATAGTTTTTCCATCTGATCGACTATTTTTGTGGGGTGGGGTAAAAGAAATTTGAGACTGTCATGCACTTTAGATACATAGCTTTGAAAAAACATTTAATTTACTGTAGCTCTTCTTCTTCTTCTTCTTCTTCTTCTTCTTCTTTAATGGCTGCGCCGCGTATTCATCAAAGAGCCGCACCTTCTTTGCTTTTATTTAAATATTATTGTTTTAATATTATTTAAAGTCAAGGAAATGACACTGCTTCTACCAAATTTGACATTTAGTAATTTGTTTTATTTAATTATTACACAGTTCGGAGATGTGGCTGATCGAAGCCGGGCGATCAAGATGCCGGCATGGATATTATTAGTATCTTCCTAACAATATACACTTGAGGCGTACTTTCAATTATAATCAACATTTAGAAATAAGGAAGATGCCAATTAAAACTATATAGGGATGCAATTCCTCAATGAAGTTCAACTCAAACATTAAATTCTCTACAAGAATCGAACCTATCATGATTAGATTACTCGTCAAAATTAAACTTCTTCACCATTAATTGCTGTGCCCGATTGGTTTTACCTTGAAATGTTACCCCTCCCCACCAATAGCTATCGTAATAATTAATGTTATTAATTATAATTAACAGGAGAAATCCATTGTTTTAATGAATCACCCCCTGCCCCATCCAGATGAAGATTATCTAAATATAAAATTAGCTAGTTTCCAAAAGTTGGTCATGGGATAATTTATTTTATAAAAAAAATATATATATATACGGGGTGTGTGCAGATGATCAAAACTTGCCTGAAGCTCAGTGGTGACAGGGTATTCATCCATGTCAACGTAGTTCTTGTTGATAGAAGCCATGATAAGCTTATCACATTCAGGCTCCATCCACGTGGTCACAAATGATGCCAGGTTAAGCCTAGGGTTTCCATCCAGCATGAGCTCGTCGTTTATGATCTGGAAGGCTGCCTCCTTTGGGATCGAGTTTTCCGGCATCTTGAACCTGTCCAAAAGCAAAGAAAACAAAGAAACTCCATTTAGTCATCATGTTTTCAGACAGCTAGTTCAAAGGAAATAGAACCCTAAATAAAGGAAAAACATATGATCAAGTACGTACCTAGGAAGTGAGGCTCGGACATATCTCGAAGCAAAGGTGGAGTGAACGGAGACATCAGATTCTGAAGCTGTCTTGGAGAGAACCATGGCGATCAGGAGAATTGTTCAGTGTTGATGAGAGAAGGAAAAGGTCAACAATGGAGATATGTCAGGAAAGCGATACAATGGGTAGGTTATATAGAGATGAAAGGAAAGGTCAAGATGGAAATATGTCAGTGGCCATACCAAATAGTTACAAGTTTCGGTTTCCAGCTAGCAAAAACGATGTCGGTCTAGGTAGTCGTGCACACAGTCGACATATTCCTTATGATATAAAGAAGAAGGTACTAAGGATCATACATTGATGGTGCGTGGCTTCCAAGCTAGAAAACCAATACCACACTGGCTTTACTTTGTCAAATACAATTGGCTCTCTTCTTTTTTAATTATCCACTTCATCACGCTGATAAGAACTTTCTATATATTATCTTCAACCAGTGTGTTTTGTATGGATTCCGTGCTGGCACATATTTTTCAGTTCTTTGGAACCCGCTTGTCATATTTTTCTCAATTGTTGAAAAAGTATATAGAGGAATTAATTGGTGAAATGTTTTCTGGTAGTAATTCAACACAAGATCTCAAGCTCACCACTATATCTGTCAGACCAAATATAATTCAAAATTTTATGTCATCGATCGAGCTCTTGATGATCATTCGAACAACCTTTGTTTTCTGGACACCTTCCTTCCTCGATCGTAAGCACAATCATTCACCGAGGTGGTCGGTCTTATTTCCGGCAATGCCTTTCCAAGTGTGATCCACTTAAAGTAAATTAAACCTTGTAAATTTGACCCACCATAATTTTTTTAATCTAAATCTCGACAATCAGACCACTCGATTGCATCCATTATGATCAGACTACGTACGTACCTGATGAAACAAGTTGAGGACCGCTCGAAATGCATTTCAGATGGCTATAATTTTAATTTTATGATTGTTAGATTCATAAAACTCTAATATTATATTAAAGTTTTTTTAGATAAAATGATTTTTCTAACGTTAGTTATCATTCGTCGTTCATTCCATCTTGTTGTGCTTGTTGATGTAATAAAAGTCATGATTATTTGCCTTTTTCCAAAACTTGACTTATCGGTCCCCTTTGTACCAAGTGCTGTTGATTGTTTCCAACACATAAAAAAAAATGTCAGTTCCATTTTTGGTCAATGGAAAACAATTTGGTTCTCAGATTAAAAAATTTGTATTCGGTTAGTAGAGGTGAATATCATGGTCTTCCAGAACATCTCTTTTGACTCTATTAGAGGGTTCACCATTGTTCCTCTTACACTTTCAACAGGATAGAACAAGTGAACGACGACTTCGTCAAATTATTGAAACTGGTCTAACCTTAGAATTATCGGGTCGGAAGTCTTTGGTTCATAAATAATTCTTGACCAATATATATTTCAGGAAGCGGTTTATGTATAAACCATATGCCAACAACTGTTTTAAATAATAAAAGTCCTTTTCAATGTATATTTGGTCGACCAACCACTTACAAAAAAGATGAACAGTCTTTTGTTTTCAGTGTTTTCCACGGTTTAAACCTTATACCACTAGCTAGTAAACTACAACCAAAACCATAACCCTGCACATCTTCTATCTTTTTGTATTTTGTTTTGTTTTGGTAACAGGATGTCCGGGCCAGCACGCACCACAACTAATCCCCGAACCTACTGAATATCCTGCAAGCCTAATGAAAATATAAGACACCGCGGGGGCGGCGACGGGAGTGCAAGGCAGGGCTCTAACCCGGGTAGCTGGCCGGAACAAACGCAGCACTGACCACGGGGCGAAGACCCTACTTGCTCTTCGATCCTATCTTCTTTTTCTAGGTGATTGTCCCATTTCATGGAGCACCACCAGAAAGCAGCATGTTGTGGCTATGCATTCACGGATGAAACACATTACTTTTGATCTTTATTTTGTTTGTGATCTTGTTACCGAAGTCATGTTGCAGGTCTCTCATGTCAGCACACATGATCAGGTTTCAGACCTCCTGAATAAAGCTCCACCACGCAGTAAATTTCAGACATCATGCACCAAGATAGGCCTATCTGTGCCATTCCTATCTTAAGAGGGCGTCTAAAGGAAATCAAGTTGTAAGAATATAGATTTCCTCTCATCTTATCTTATGTAAATCTGCTATCCTGATATAGGGCGGCTTTCATCTACGACATATTATTGGCTATCACTGTCCTTTTCTTTGTCTTCCTTCCGAGAGATTAAAAAGAAAAGAAGAAGAAAGCCGCCCTAAACGCAAGTAAGCAGGCAGAGAATGTGATTAAAAACACGTTTGGCAAAAAAGGGTCAAATTGAAATGATATAAAGCTACATCAAACAAGAGACTGGTGAGAGGAAAAATAAAGCTGAGTTGATTAGATTCATGAATTCTCTAATCTCTCTTCCCTCTCCGTTTATTTCTTTCCAACAAGAAGCTCGAATCAAGCTTTGCTTCACTTGGTGAACATCACATACAACTATGCCTTGATAGAAAGTCTGGCTTTCAGCTCCTCGGCCACAGCATCAATGAACTCTTCTGTGTTGAGGTAATGGTTCCTGCCAACCCTGTACCACACAGAAGAATATTACACGCATAAGTAGAGCAAAAACATTGATAACATTCAGAAATCACTGTTTTAATGATGATGCTTACTTAGATCCATGGATAAGCAATGCGAGATCCTTGGTCATCTTGCCAGACTCCACAGTTCCGACGCAGGCTGCCTCTAGTTTCTCGGTGAAATCCAAGAGTCTAGCATTGTCATCCAACTTCGCCCTGGCAAAAAAAAGAAAATAAACTGTTTCAATTCTTGGCCACTGCTTCCAGCATACTTGGATGCTTCAAGACCAATAGTGTCGATTTGCGAAATCATAAATATATACCTGTGGGCAAGTCCTCTTGACCAGGCGAAAATAGAGGCAATACTGTTCGTGCTGGTTTCGCCGCCTTTCTGGTGAACCCTGTAATGCCGAGTAACTGTACCATGGGCTGCCTCGGCCTCTATGGTCTTTCCATCAGGGCACACCTGAACCATACCAGTTTCAACAAAGTCAAAGATGATGGTGAAGTGAGTGCAAATAATATGTTAATCTCTTATATGTTTCTGCAAATCACTCCCTCCAAACTAAATATTAGTTGGATCACACGCTTTAACAAGTCATTGACTGTTGCGTATGAAAATTAACGAAACTTCAAAATTGCTTAGACCAATGCTTTATGCATGTAAAAAGTAGTTTATGAGGAGAAAAGGAAGGAAGACAGTTTCTTTAACAGAAAGAGCATTACTCAGTTGCAGGAGTACAGGGAGAAAACAGAGGACCAGAGACAACTATTAAAAATGAAACAAACAGCAAATGAAAAAATAATACAAGAAAGTTGATCTACAATCATACCAATACAGAGGTCATCAAGCCAAGAGAACCAAAACCTGTAAAAATACAGCCAGATATCAGAACCGAACTCAATGCCCGGAACCAGATGCTACAAAGAAGAATGATTGATATAGCAGCCACATTCAATAGCTTTGGTGTGCTGAATGTTCCAGGTGTTAACGGTCTGTTTCACATACCTTGGGCCAAGAAATCACTCTGCACATCTCCATCATAGTTTTTGCATGCCCATACATAACCCCCTTCACTCTTGAGAGCATATGCAACCATATCATCAATGAGTCGGTGTTCATACCTTACAATTCAATCATCAAAGTTATTGATAAATACAAATGCAGACAAAACAAACATCATTTTATGTGAAAAACACCAGGTTACCCACCATATTCCAGCAGCCTCGTACTTTGATTTCCAGTTAGCCTCATAGACTTCTTGAAAGATGTCCTTGAATCTTCAAAAACCACACTCAATGATGATACATCAACTAAATAACCAAAAGATAATGCAGGTAGATTCAAGAAAGCCAAGCACAAAGTTCTAAAAGGTATACAGAGGGATGAAAGTGCCATACCTTCCATCGTACTTCTTAAGGATAGTGTTTTTTGTGCTGAGATAAAGTGGCCACTTCTTTTGGTAAGCAGTGTTCATGGAAGCTTCAGCAAAAGAACGGATGGACTGCATTTCAGGTTCAAGAATAAAAAAGAAAATTAATTGTCCTGCATTTCAGCGCATGAGAATCATTGGAGAATTTGCAGAGTTGTACCTCGTCAGTGTTATACATGGCCTGCGCCACTCCACCAGCACCTGTAAAGTTGTACACCTCCAATTCTGTCTTCTCATCCTGTCCTTCTGGCACTGCAGATTGAAAGATAAATAAGAAAAGACCAGCAAAAGGGAAATTATTCATTACAATTCTGAAAAAAAAGATGAGTCAGTAAAAAAGCTTACCAAACACTAGCTTGAGTTTGCCAGCTCCTTTGATGACTGCATCAGTTGCTCGATATTGATCACCAAAAGCATGTCTTCCGATGCAAATTGCCTTTGTCCAACCTGAGAACAGCAACGATCATTAAAACCCAGTCCACCACAGAAAGTGTTGAGCTGCTATTTTAAGAAAAATAGAAATACCTGGGACAAGGCGGGGAATGTTTTTGCAAATAATTGGTTCTCTGAAAACAGTACCTGCAGAAAAGAAAGATGTTATTGGAGCAAAATATGAAAGATTTTTTACTTAGACACATAGCCTGCCTCAAGTGCAACTCCACTGACCGTTCAAAATGTTCCTAATTGTTCCATTTGGACTCCTCCACATCTGCTTCAATTCAAACTCCTTGACACGAGCTTCATCTGTCAATTCCACATTGAATATAAGATTTGTGTATGGATACTTTAGGAAAGAAACTATTCCCATATGAACCTCATATTCATCAGGTCAATGTTCATCCCAAGATAAATGAATGAATACCTGGAGTAATAGTTGCACACTTGATGGCTACATTGTACCTAGAAAGAGTTGAATTTTAATAAAATCAGGCCCTAATACGATCAGACCTTCACTATTTTAATACTAATAACCTAGTATGTACACCAAAAATACTCAAGAATATGAACAGAAGGATCGATCAATGTTAGGAGCTTATACATAAAAAAAATTATATCTGAAGGAATTTATATAGAAATGTCCAAAATACTCACTTAAGAGTAGCTTCTGCGCTTTCAATAGTGACTTTATCATCAGTGGCATCGCGATGAGGAAGGCCGAGGTCAAAGTACTTGATATCCAACTCCAAAAATGGGGAAATAAGCTGGCATCGTCACATCAAAAGCAGCATTACAAATTAAATCAATTAAATCAAACGTTCATCAACCAGCAATCCAAAATCATAAATGTGCGAGCAAATATTAAAATCACCTTATCTTTTATTGATTTCCAGAAAACTCTGGTCATTTCATCTCCTGTGTCATCACAATAACAAACAAGCACATCATGAGAAACACAGGGGGGAAATGACTGTCTTTGTAATCAATAAATCAAATTTCCAATAAAACACAGATCTCAAATAAAGAGATCAGTCAGATCCTAGCCATGCCACACCAACTATTTTGGACAAAGAAACATAACGATCCGAACTTTCATGAATTTACGAAAGCAAAGATGCTCACTTCATAACACTACTAAATCACTAATAACGAGTCAAAATCTAGATTTTCACTCGTCAAGAACAAGAAAAAACCAGATAAAATTGATTTGATCGTCAAACGAGCAAGGAAACAAAAACCTTACCATCCATTTCAACGATGGGCTTAGCAACCTTGATCTTTTCGAAAGCCATTGTTATGTGGTCTTGTCTTTTGAGGAAGCTCAGAAATTTTTGAAGATTGAAACTTTTATGTTGTCTTTCTATCTCCCCCCGTTAAATGAGCAGAGAAGGAAAACGAGACAGAGAGGAGAGCAAAGACACGAGGAAGGAAGAACTTGTTTAAGTATATTCAACGTGGGAGTGTTATACTGTTATGTACTTCTATTCACTCTGCCCTTGTGTTTTTTTTTAATTACACATTTAGCCAACCTAACATTCTCCGCCTTTTTTTTTTTTGGCAAAATTATTCACGAGAATCACGACCTTTAATTTTTGTCTTTTTTAGCATGAACAAATATAAAATAGATATTTTCGATTAATTTGAGTTAACTAGAATAAATTAAAATAATATCATTTTAATTTATTATTTTTTAAGTTAAAATAATATTTATTTTGTTAAAAAAATAAATAAATTCTAATTAGATCGATCAAGTTGTGAGCTAATCTAAATAAGTCATGTTACATCAACCCTAAATATTTAAAAATACAAAAACAAAACTCAACGAAATAATTACAATATTAAATGATGATATGAATAGTTCAACGAAACAAAGACTTCGATAATTATAATATATTTTTTATATTAATTTCCACATCAAATGAAAATAAGTTTTGTCCCAATAATTCTTGAGTTGAATTTATCAACCTCCCTTCGTCATCTACACCATTTACTTTGTAGTAAATTTCCTTTCTCGTGGTGGTTGGGAGTGGAACTAAAAAAAGTGTTGGAGCACAAAAACAAAGGCTCACAACGATAATCATGGCACATATAAATCCTGTTTTTTTTCCAGTCTGAAGATAGTGCGTGGTGGTTGTTGGTGGAGGTAGTTAAATTATTTTTAAAAATATTTTTTTATTTAAAAATATATTAAATTAATTTTTTTATATATTTTGAAAATTATTTTTAATATTATTATATGAAAATAAATTAAAAACATTAAAAAAATTTAATTTAAAATAAAAATAAAAAAAATCAATTTTTTTTATTTTTTTTAAAATATAGTTTCAAACACTTCATAAGAATGATAGCAACACCATCTAATCTAATAACCATGCACGATCATTGTTTGGTTACTATCGATGATAAAAATAATAAAAACCAAAAAATATATAAATTTATCTCATTATAAATTTATTTCATATTTTTGTTTCTATCTTATCAGTTAAATGTATTTTTTTTATTTTTTATTCTGTGAGTACGTACTTTTTTAAAAATAATGGGATTAAAAATTACAAAATAACGATTAAAATTTGATTCCAAAATTATAAAACAAAAATAAAAATAAAGAGAGAAGAAAACAAACATTTTAAGAGCTACGAAAAAAAAAAAAGGATAATGTTCTTTCTTGTTTTTTTTATTATTATTATTAATAATAGAAAGCATTATACCATATTGTAATAATAGTGTTAATGATGCGCAATCGTTTTGTGAGTGGTGCTCTCCTACCACGCTACTCCACCTAACACAATGACATGACCCCAATCCGAAAGATTGGATAAATACATGGGACGAAATGTCTACGTCACGAATAAAAATCAAATAAATATTTTTTTTGTGTGCATGTCCTTGTCTTCTTTTGCTGCTGCTTGTCTGTTTTTTTCATACGTCTACCAATGATAAGTTCATCCAACGGGTGTTAGTTTTTTATTTTTAATATATTTTATGTATAGAAATATATTAAAATAATATATTTAATATATATATATATATATAAGATTTTTATTAGTCTATTGATTTATTAGTTATAGATAGCATGGAGATATATAAGATAAGCTAACAAATATACAAAATGAAACAAGTATCATGCAAATTTAAACTTGTTTACTTAACATAAGCAAACAAATCTACAAAAAAAAAAAAAACTATTAAAGAGAACTATAACCATGCAATAAAACTAGTTTCTTTATGAACTTTTTATTTCGCCAAATAATCCGCTACATGGTTATTTTTTCTATAAATATAAGTAAAATTTACTAGAGAAATATTGAGATAAGCATTAGAGATGTCATTTAAAACACATTGTAATTATTATGGCCACACAATATTTCTTTATCTTTTCCAAATAATTGCATCAAATGAATCAGACTTGACAATCTAAACCTTAGAGAAAGCATAACAATAATCATTACTCGAAACTAAAGTCTCTTCTAAATTGTCAAAACCTTAGCTTCATTGTATTCTCCATTACATGTGCAATAAGAAAAGATACCAATATTTTTTCTTTCATGGTCTCTTAAACACACCCCTAACCCTTGAGGGTTCAGGTTTTTCATTTGCAGATGATTCTAAATTTCACTTAAGTATACCTTAAAGAGGGAGAGTCTATGATGATTTACTATGTATTTTTGACCACGTAACAATATTATTGGTGATCTTAGTAAGTCTATCCTACTATAGTAGAAACTCATCATAACATTTTGCTCAAGTTGTGAATTTATTGAAAAATGAGTAATATTTATCATCCTAGTTGGTTTTCCATGTAATTACTACCTCTGCCTAGATCCCAGATAACTAGAAATTTGATTGATAAGACCTTTACAATTGTAGTCAATATCTTATTATGAATAATTTTGACAACTTCAAGAGAGAAAAAAAGCATTTATTTATTACAGAGATTGTGTGATTAGATTTCTTTTATTTGCCGCGTCGAGTTTTAGGAGAAAGACACATTAGTCGGGATAGAAGATTTGAAAAAAAAACTCTTCATTTATTAAAGGTGAAGTTTCTAAAATGAACATTCCTTCTGTCGTGTATCCCCGATTAATGAGCATTCCAAAAATGAACCAAACAAAGACCAAACTTTTTCACGTAAATCCCAAGATCATTGCTTATCGCTATAATTAAAAACCATTTACAGATTTTAGTTAGATCCATTGTTAACTTAACCATGCCACCACTCGAGATCATAATTGTCATATTATCTCAAAATAAAGTAAAATATGGTATGTAGTCTTAATTTCCTTATTAAAAAAAGGACAACTTATATCATTCACTTGTAGCATACTTTATTGGTGGAGAAAAGTTTTTATAAGTAATATATTCATAATGTCAAGCTAGAGATTAATCTCTACGAAAGAGGATCATAAAACGGACTGAAATAGTTTATCTCTTTAAAGAAGAATTGATCCAATATTCATACTAGTTATTATTAAAAAGATTTTTAAGGATATATTCCTCATACCAACCTATTACATTTAAAGAAATTTAATATTTTTTCTTGAATTTATTTTAAAACTTGAATCCAATAAAAAATTTATGTAAGGTTTTTGTGTTGGTTCCACCCATCTCTATATGGTCTAAAGCACCATAAATAAAGAGCGAGGCCACTTAATAGTTGTGTTGTGTTTTTGCTAACATTTAAAGCTTTGATTAAAATCCTAGACTAATATGTTGATGTTTTCATTAGTTAAGTGGTTAAATATGTCATATTTTCTTAGTTAGGCTTAAATATTGAAGAACTTTTGTATTATACAATACAAATACTCTTTCTTCCATCTATAACTGTCTTTCTTTGGCCGTTAAGAGCATATTTAAAAGTGTGATATATAAATGTTATTGTTCAAAGTGTTTTTGTATAGAAATGTATCAAAATAATAATTTTTATTGTTTTTTACATCAACACATAAAAAACACTAAAAAATATTAATTTAAAGTAAATAAAACTAGAAAAAAATAGTCAAAAGTGCAATCTGACTACTCAAACAAACATGCCCTAAATCTCTACACCATTGCTTTTAAAGTTTGAACATGAGATCTCTAATAGAATATCACCTCAAACTATACACATGTCCTCTTAATTTAAAAAATACCACATTTAGAAAGAATTTTGTCAAACTATGATAATAAAAAAAATAACAAATTTTGGAAAAGGCGCACGTGAAAACCATGACTTTTTAAGAAGTCATAGTTGAAAATTGAAGCATTTTAAAGATATAATTAACATAAGCTAATATAGATTTCAAGAAAGAGAAAAGAAATTGAAAAAAAAAAGAATTAGATATGGGAGGCATATAAAATTTTGATGAAAACACTCTTGATACTATAAAAAAATCTTGATGAATTTTAATCAAATAACACAAAATAAAAATCATTAATGATAGTTAGAGTGAGTCGCACGCATCGTTCAAAATTAAGTGAGTTATTTTCCAATTCTAATTTCTATTGTGTTATTTAAAAGCCTTTGATTTTTAAAAAGTTGCAGTTAGAGTGGTGTTATTTTTCAAAATTATTTTCTTAATTGTGCTGATTTGCTAAAAAACTCCAGATTTCGTTAGAAAAGAAAAACACCCTTCATATTCGTTTTCTTTTTTAACGTTGTCAATAGAATGCACATGAGAATCCTCTTCTCTATTATAGTCAATAATCATAAGTCGTAGACCATAGCACCATTTTTTTTATTTTAAATATATTTATCGAGTTATTACATTAATATGTTAAAATCTTCAGTCCATTATTAAAAAAAAACAAGAAGAAAAAAGATGTAAAGGTGAAATAGAACCCACAAATATTTATCTAATAAAATTATATATTTTAAAATAAATCCATAGTCATTATTATAGTAAATATTAATTTTAAGTATTTTGAAAATTATAATATGAACTTGAGAAGAGAGAGACATGACAAAAAGATTGAAGGATTGGTATTTATCAAAAACATTTTCTACGATTATTTCTAATATAAAACGTCAATGACCTATTTCGGTATCTTATTAAACAAATAAGATTGTCGTCAATTTCTTAATTTAAAAGCTCATAAATGTATATCCACTCATAATTAAAAAAAATAAAAAATAAAGAGAGGGAAAACGTTTTTATGGAGCTTTTTTTCATATATTTTCAAGCAGTGGAGGGTTCCTAGAGCCTTTGCAAGTCCATAACTAATCCTTCACCGTTCGATATTAAGGCTACAATGGCGTGTTATAAATTTAATATTTTTTAATTGTTTTGATATATTGATGTTAAAAATAAATAAATAAATAATTATAAAAAAAAAACACCACATTCTTAAACATGTTCTAAGAAAGAGTTAGCTTTGTGGTTAAATGCTTTTTAAACTGTTTTTCTCATGAAAAATATTAAATTTTGTATGTATTAATGTTAAAAATTAAAAAAAAAAATCTAAAAAAAAAATAACTATACACTGCATTAAGACACACAATTAACTAGTAAAACCATTCTAGTTCTTAGGTCAACTAAAATAGAAGGTTGATAAAATGTTAAGGAGGGGATTTGGGTTGTGGATACAAACCATTTGTATCAATCCCATATATGGTAGCTTTTCATGCAAAGCATATCTAGAAAACGACGAGTTTTGCTGACCTGCGCGTTTGCTTTTTCCTGTAACGTGTAATGTAGTTCATGGCCAGAAGATTTTTCTCGTTTTTGACAGAAATAATATACCTAAAACAGTAGAAATCCAAGAATCAGATATCTCTTTATAGGGATGGTTTGGTGTTCATTTTCTGTCCTTGTTTGGAATCGTACGTGTTTTTGAGCTATATATGCGAAGTATCTGATATACGATCACAGAGTGTTCATTACATCACTAGACTGAGTTAATTTTTTGAGAGTGGGAGAAAAAATGGAGCTTCAAATGGGAAACAATGGAGGTGATTCTGGTGATGAACATGGAGCTTCTAACTCTGGAAATAAGGGAAAGAAGGCTTACCATCGCCATAGTAGTCAACAGATTCAGCAGCTTGAAAAGTATTATAAAATTGTCATTGAATTTATCTTAACACGAACTATAATTTATATATGTTCTTCAGATATGATAGGTTTGATTTCTAATTTTTCCATCCATTTATTATGACTGTGGAGGTTTCGTTGACGTTCATGAGGAAATCCATATATATCTTTTTCATATTCTTTTTTTCTAGTGTTTCTCTCCTGGTTTACTCTTTGTTGGTAAGGGCTCGATTAGGGTTAATTTGCCTTTGAATCTTAGATGGTATAGATATATGGTCTTGTAAAGGCACAGTTGAGTGGCTTTTGGACTAAGTCATTTCACTTGACATAATGAATCTATTTTATTTATCAGTGAATGGAAGAGGAATTTTCCATCATTTCCCCATCTCAGACAGGTGATGGTGTTTTTAATAATGGAGACCCTTTTGTTAATGGATTCATTTCTGTCTTGATTAAGTCAATTTTCCTATGTGTTTGTTTGCCCCTGATTGTGTTGTTTGGCTTAGTTAATTGCTAAATGTCAGAGTTTTTATACGCATCTTGTAAGAATATTTTATGTTTCTTAAGAAAGTCCTTCCTTCACCCTCCTTCATCTTCTGTGTGTTGAAAATAATGTGTTCATGTTGCTCTGATGAAGCTTTTTCAAGGAATGTCCTCATCCGGATGAAAAACAGCGGCTTCAGCTGAGTAAGGAGCTGGGCCTTGAGGCCAGACAGATCAAGTTCTGGTTTCAGAACAGAAGGACGCAGGCGAAGGTACTCATGATTTCTTAGTCTGAGCTTGTGTTTGAATAAAGTACTGTATCTCTTAAATCTCGATCTGATGTTCTTACACCTTCCGATTCATTTCGAAGGCGCAAATTGAGCGATCAGGTAATTCAGTTCTTCGGGCAGAAAATGAGAGGATTCATTGTGAAAATCTTGCAATCCGAGAGGCAATGAAAAACGTGATTTGCCCAGCTTGTGGAGGCCCTCCTTTCGGAGAAGAAGAACGCCAGCTTCATTTGCAGAAACTGAGGCAGGAAAATGCTAGACTGAGAGAAGAGGCTAGTTTACTTTGGATCTTCTTAACTAAATTCCCTTTCTAAACATCACCTGATCATACCCTTTTTCTTATCAATGATGCATAAAGGTTCTTGGTGATGACTACATATATATGATTGTTGTGCAGCATGAAAACGTATCCAGCCTTCTTGCCAGGTATATCGGAAAACCAAAGTCACAGATTGCTTTGCTGTCGTCTGGCGCTGGATCTTCACAAAGTGCATTGCCGGCATTTGTCCAGAATCAAAGGATGGGAAACCCTAGGAGTGATCTGGAACGGAATCCAGATATGGAGAAGGTACTCATGGCTGAGACTGCTGCCGGCGCGATGGATGAGTTGATCACACTTCTGGGAGGAGATGAGCCTTTTTGGATCAAGTCTCCATCTGATGGAAGATTCATCCTTGATCAGACAACCTATGATAAAATTTACCCCAGGGCTGCTCACTTCACAAGTTGCAATGCTCGTGTTGAATCATCCAAGGATTCGGCAACAGTGACCATGCCTGGAATGGACCTGGTTGACATGTTTTTGGATCCGGTTAGTGCTCCATACTGGCTGTTAATTAGTTTCCATACTGTAAAATCAGATAATATTCTGCTAAAGAGGAAACAAGTTTAACTATATACTTTGAATTCACAGAACAAATGGGTGGATCTTTTTCCGACAATTGTTACCGAAGCAAGAACAATCCAAGTACTTCAAGCTGGAACAGAAGGGAACCGACATGGTTCGTTGCAGATGGTATGTTAAGCTGCTAATTGTTTCCAGAAATCCTTATTTTTTGTTAAAACATGAGTTGTGTATTGATCATTTGAAGAGGTTAAATGCAGATGTATGAACAGATGCACATGCTGTCACCCATGGTTCCGACCAGGGAATTCTACTTCCTTCGGCTTTGTCAGCAACTCGAACCTGGGCAGTGGGTGATAGCAGATGTATCTTATGACTACTTGAAAGAAAGTGGCTCCCCTTCTTGCGCTTGGCGGCTTCCTTCTGGATGCTTGATCCAAGACATGGCTGATGGATTTTCCAAGGTGATTATTAGTTACTGCATCTCTATATCAGAAATTTTCATATGAATGAGCAAGCAGCACTTCTGAGATCTGTTTATCCTAGATCAATCATGCCGTTCTTGTTAGATTAGGGCTGATTCCTGGTGAGTTTTAAAGGGTGTCTAAGAGTATAGTAACAACGTTTTAAAGTGTTTTTCATTCGTTTTTAAATAATATGTTTTTATATTTTAAAAATTATTTTTGACGCAGGCATATCGATCTAAAAACACCCCAAAAAAGTAATTTAAAGCAAAATTAAATATAAAAGTTCAAGTTTTTTAAAAGTGTTTCTGAAACGCAAAGCGACAAGATTTGATTGGCGACTGTATTTAGTGTAATGATCATATCAATAATTGAGCATGATCATTGCACCTCAAAAAGGTATTTTAAAGCAAAATTAAATAGAAAAGTTCAAGTCTTTTAAAAGTGTTTCTAAAACACAAAACGACAGGATTTGATTAGCGGTTGCATTTAGTGTAATGATCATATCAATAATTGAGCATGATCATTATACCCCAAAAAGGTAATTTAAAGCTGAATTAAATATAAAAGTACAAGTTTTTGTTAGATTAGGGCTGATTCCTGGTGAGCTTTAAAGGGTGTCTAAGAATATAGTAACATCGTTTTAAAGTGTTTTTCATTCGTTTTTAAATTATATGTTTTTATATTTTAAAAATTATTTTTGACGTAAACATATTGATCTAAAAACACCCCCAAAAAGTAATTTAAAGAAAAATTAAATATAAAAGTTCAAGTTTTTTAAAAGTGTTTCTGAAACGCAAAGCGACAAGGTTTGATTAGCGATTGTATTTAGTGTAATGATCATATCAATAATTGAGCATGATCATTATACCTCAAAAAGGTAATTTAAAGCAAAATTAAATATAAAAGTTCAAGTCTTTTAAAAGTGTTTCTAAAACACAAAACGACAGGATTTGATTAGCGGCTGCATTTAGTGTAATGATCATATTAATAATTGAGCATGATAATTACACCCCAAAAAGGTAATTTAAAGAAAATTAAATATAAAAGTTCAAGTCTTTTAAAAGCGTTTCTGAAACGCAAAACGACAAGATTTGATTAGCGGCTGCATTTAGTGTAATGATCATATCAATAATTGAGCATGATAATTACACCCCAAAAAGGTAATTTAAAGAAAATTAAATATAAAAGTTCAAGTCTTTTAAAAGCGTTTCTGAAACGCAAAACGACAAGATTTGATTAGCGGCTGCATTTAGTGTAATGATCATATCAATAATTGAGCATGATAATTACACCCCAAAAAGGTAATTTAAAGAAAATTAAATATAAAAGTTCAAGTCTTTTAAAAGCGTTTCTGAAACGCAAAACGACAAGATTTGATTAGCGGCTGCATTTAGTACTGTAATGATCATATCAATTATTGAGCATAACCATTCTATTTTTTTCCTGGATGCTATATCTGAAACAAGCACATCTGCAGGACCTCATTTACATGATAACAATTTTTTCATCACTAGATGCTAAATATCATTTATGATCTTTTTTCTGTCATGAGCAGGTATTTGTAGACGTCTCCATGAGCTACAATGATGACTTAAAAATTGTATTCCTAATTTAGCATGGAATCATTATCGTAACATTATATCTTAACTTGCTGACAATAATTTCTTATCGCGCAAACTCTGATAGGTAATATGGGTAGAACATGTGGAGGTGGATGATAGGATTCAAACTCACCGCCTGTACCGAGATCTCATTTGTGGTGGTTCTGCTTATGGGGCAGAAAGATGGATCGCTAGTCTCCATAGGATTTGTGAGAGGCTCGCTTTCTCCACCACCGTGCCTCCACCAGAACTCGGAGGAGGTAACGATAATCAGTGTTTTTGCCTTTCTTTCCTCTCTGAAACTCCCATTCTATGCAATATTGCTGCTTTAAAATCTTCCATTTTCTCAGTGGTCACTTCACCTGAGGGTAGAAAGAGCATAGCGAACCTAGCCCACAGGATGATGAAGATTTTCTGTGCAAGTTTGGCTATGTCAGGAAAACAGGATTTCCGTCAATTGTCTGAAGGGAACAATAGTGGGGTTCGGGTGGCTATTCGTAAGAATGAAGAACAAGGCCAGCCGATTGGCACGGTTGTTAGTGCTGCTACTTCTTTTTGGCTTCCACTCTCACCCCAGAACGTGTTTGACTTCTTCAAAGACGAGAAATCACGAACTCAGGTTTACGAATGATTCATTCTGTGACAATCGATACATGCATACATGTTTTTCACATTCAGATGTTTACAGAAATGGAATAATTAATTAGCATCTCCTTCCATTGTCTTCAACAGTGGGATATTCTGTCAAATGGAAATCCTGTGCATGAGATTTCACGCATTTCCAATGGGTCTGATCCAGGGAACTGCATATCCATTATCCAGGTAATTTAAAAATTGCTGAAACCCGTAATATAACAATTCTGGATTCATTCTCGGAAAGTTTATGATCAGTGCAAGTTTACTGAACTTTTTGTCTATCAAATTTAAACAGCCTTTCATTCCTTCTGAGAACAACATGCTGATACTGCAAGAGAGCTGCACAGATTCTTCAGTATCAATGATGGTGTACGCTCCAGTAGGCGTTCCAGCCATGGACGTGGCGATAAGTGGTGAAGGCTCATCAATCATTCCCATACTTCCTTCAGGTTTTGTAATATCCGGCGACGGCCGTGTGGACATAAGAGGGAACAGTTATAGCTCCACCAGTTCTACCGGGTCAAACTCGGGAGGTTCACTTCTTACAATATCCTTCCAGATTCTGGTCTCTGGCCCCAATTCCTCACCCTCCACGGAGTTCAACATGAAATCTGTGGCAACAGTGAATACCCTCATCAGCACCACTGTTATGAAAATTAAATCGGCTTTGAATTGCTCAAATTTGGATTGAGCTTTGACAATGCTGTGGATAGTACTTTAGTTATCAATCATATGTTTCTGCCAGGGAACTGGAACAGAAAAAATAATCAGCTTCGACGTTTCTGTTAACTTTTGGCTGTCAGTTCAATTGTTTTGAAACATTTTATCTGTGGGATGGTGGTCTTGCATTCAAGTTAAATACAGTAATCCTTGTTTTTTTCTTTGATGGATAATGGGGATATTTTATTTTGTTTGTTTGTTTGTTCACACAGCTGATGAGAACTAAGGATTTACGAATTTTCCATTGCTTTCTTTCTTGTTTTAAAGGTGTTTGGAACTGTTTCTCAAAAAAAAAAAAAATGATATTTTTATATTATTTTCAATATCAAAAATAATTTTTTAAAAATAAAAATATTATTTTAATATATTTTTAATAAAAAAAATATTTTTAAAAACAAGTAATTCGTCGTCAATGAAGCTCGGCTAAACTTGCTGAAGAAAGAGGAAATCACCGCTTCGTTGTTCACCGACGGAAAGCAGGGGAAAAATATAATAAAATAAATAATGGAGAGTGAATAAAGGAAAAACATATTTTATCTTCTATAATATATTACAAGACAACATGTTATTCACTTTATAAAAATAAAATTAAAAAGCCTGCATTTCCTAGCTCAAGCGCACCTTGGCTTTTGGCGAGCTAGCTAGCTTTAAACACAATTTTTTTTTTGTTTTTTATTATATTTTAATTTTTTTTAACTAATACTTTCTTTTTATGTAATCTTTATTTTTACTTTGCATCAGATAAAAAAACGCATAGCCTCTTTTTTTTTTATTAAACAAAAGATTAATTAATACCTTTTTATGTATTTACTACTTTGCATTAATTCTTTAATCTAAATTTAAATTAATATCCTCTCTCTATTTCTATTTCTATAATATCTAGAGGCTACAAGAAGTCATTTTCAAAATCCCATGAAGAAACTCAACAGACATTGGATTCCGCCATGGAAGGTGGCTCGTCTCCATCTGAAGATCCCCACTCCACCCCTTCCTCGGACCTCTTAGTAATGGAAATACCAGGTCTTGACGCTGACCAAAGTTTCCATGAGGTAATAAATATGCAGATACTTTTAATATCCGAAAAAGTGATGGATAATTGAACCAAAAATTGGAACATGCGGGTCCACATATTCATATGTAGCAGTTTTACACACACATATATATTTATAAGTTAGGTTTAATATGCTGCTAGATAGTTTCAGAATTCAGACACTGCAAACTGAACTCATCTCTTATTGTTCTACCAAAATAAAAGATAATTGCAACATGGACACAAGACTGCTCAGATTTTTTCTCGACACATAGCTGCGCCAAGCAACTTCTTAGATGTCCTCCGGGCCATTGATTTCCTGGGGAGAGAAAAAAAAAGATAACTCCATAGTGAATCAATGTAAAGAAAGATTTAGTTGCAATAAGTTAAGTTTGGTAACTTACCTTGTTTTGAAGAACAGCACCATCTGGTATTTCCAATTTCACACCAGATTTCGCCGCAATACTCACTTTTCCCTACAGAGATGGGTACACCAGAATGGCAAGAGACAGTTATGAAGGTTTTTAACCAAAGAAAGACAGAGCAAGGCAATAGTTACATGCCACATGTTACAGATAAAGAAAGTAAAGAAGTCAGCAAGTTGTTGAAAGTCAACGCAAAGGCAGGTGTAGAGCTCAGTGGTCACTAACAGGCCTGTGTACGGTCAAAGACTGCCATATGTCCCCATGGTTATACAGAAACAAGCATCAAAACCCAACTATGGCGAAACACTTCAAAAAAGAAGTTAAGTGGAGTCTGTTCATAGTTATCGTAGCATGATCAGCACAGGGTAAAAAAGGTCTTCAGCAAGAGGCTGGAAGTGTCGGGAGTAAATAGAATTGGGATCAGACTCCAGAGACAGAACTTTTGAAAATAAGAGCTGACATCACTTGAAAGCAGCAACCTCAGAAAAATTCAATGGGAAAGTTAATGTCCAAGTTTTCCCTCGTATGAAACTATTTTCATGGGACTACAATAGTTGAATGACCTTTTTTTAAGCACCTATCGGTTGCTTGTATCATGACCGCCTTACAAATTATATCATTTTCACCAACAGCATTATACTAGAATGGGACATGATTATAGAACGAACATCAGAAAAGCAAAAAGAAAAAAGAACATGTAATACCTTGAGAGTAATACCAACACCAAACCATACATCACCGGCCACCTTTAGACTATCAAGTTCAATGATGCTAGGGATTGATTTAAATTGGCTCAAGAAGCTGGCAACCTGCCAGCATGGGTAAAAAATTGATATAACAAAAAACTAAAATATAACTCCTAGGAATAAGTATAAAATAATGTTGTACCTTCTTAAATTCTGGTCCCAGTTCGATAGAAGGATTTGCTGGAATTGTTCGAGCTGGATTTCGAATGACAAAACCATCAACTAAAGTGTATAGATCAGACTGCAGAAGAGGCAACTAAATGAGTTAAACAAGTCTCAGCACTTCATCAAGACCCAATGACAGCGACAGAAAAGAAGCAACCTGAACAAGAAGCAGATCTGAAGTTGCCTTCACTGGAAGGAAACGAGATCGAGGTACATTTATACCAATTGCATGATCGAAAAACTGGTAGACATGAGAAGAAAAATAATATCAAAATTCCGATTTCAACATTAATGCTTCATGGAAAATCATTTTGAGTAACAAGTACCCTAATTGCTGCTCCAGCTGCAGTTTCTAGCTGAAGTACTTTGACTCCATCCACTTCCTGAAGGCGAGATCAACATTATTATAATTATCTATTCTAAACTCATCATTTCTGCAGACAAAGAAACAATAGATGAAAGAAAGAAATGACAATATACCTTTGGGTTTGGAATGATTTCCATCTTAAGTGCATCAGCTTCCACAAGCCTTTTAATTGCCTTCAAGTTCACCCACCTGTAATCACATATATTGTTAGTAGATTATCAAAGTATCATTACTGCATAGATGGCAAGGTTGACTTACAAGTTGTTTGTATTGAAAATTTTAAACTTCTCGATTGATTTGAATTCATTAACCTGTTTCAAACAAAATTAAGTTGGCATGAACTCATTGAAGATATTCTCCAAAAATATTTAAAGATGTGTTAATTCCATTTCCATCAAGGCACACTGCTTCACAAATGGCAGATGGATTATGGAAATGGATAGATCAGTTTGAAATGCTGCAGCCTCAAAGTGGCCAAATCTCCCTTTTCGCCACTGGTGCCATTTACCTCAACACTGTATGCTAGCACCTCAATAGTATCCCTTGCCTACTGATCAACGACATATATATTTGGATAAAAGGCACTTCCAGCTATCCATTATAGAGATAGGACAGGGAAATTAAAAGGAACAAATTATCTAAGAATGGAAGAGTCGAAGCATGTCTTACATGCTGATCAGGGACCTGAGCAATTTCCAGGAGCTGCACCACATAATCAAGGAGAAAAACATTAGTCAGTGCCAAAAGCCATTTTTTTCTTCTTTTTTCAATGTTGGGTTTGATTTAAGGGGGCAAAAGGAGAGACTTGATGGCTGTTAGAGCTTTAGAGGGAATAAAGTGAATGGCTGCATTACATGTAATGCTCTGTTTTTACATGAAAAGAAAGCTCACCATGATTGCATTCCCAAAGAAAAAACCAAACATAGCATGAGCAAAATTAATATGTAACCTCAAAACTGAAACTTAGGATGAAGAAGAAAAAGAAGACAAAAATGTCAGATAGGATAAAAAAAATGAAAGCACTTCCAAGGTCAACATAATCAAATCATTTGCAAGTTAAGCAAGTGCAATTTAGCATAATTTATGCAAAGGTCTTTTTGGATTTTTATCCACTTTTGTTGGACTACTGAACTCAAGGCAGGAAAGAAATGAGTTGCTAGCACTAGGTGAGAGGTGTGTACCTGAACCTTCCCTTCATAAGAGATGAGAGTACCACCCTTCACATCAGCCAGGGTTTTGGGTGTCACCTGCGGAAGCACAAATAAAAGAAGAAAAAATTGAATCCATAAAATCATCACAACTGGCTGCATTCATCTTTCTGTACCTCCATGCAGTATTCATTCTTGTTTCTGATCAGATGGTTTAAGATTTCTGCAACACTAAGTCAAGGATATAGCTGGCTGAAAGACTTCAATTCCAAGCATTTTCATCAATGAAACTAGAACAGATTGTTACAAAACTAAATCCCTGAAGTTGAAGGTTACAATGAAAACCAAAATCAGGATACTCAAATCAACAACAGCGCCGAGGTTGTCTGAGTTGGCAACAAACACATACTCTTTACCCTGCAAGGAGAAAAAATAACATGTAGGGATAAGAAGAATTTAACACACCAGCATTACAAGGATAAAGCAAAAGCTGTGTCACAATTCCAACCTTTGACAATAAAGCATCAAGTTTTCCACTGTTCTTTAGGGATGGGAACACATCACCATGTCCAGGAGGATACCTTTACATGAGAGAAAACCAGTAAATACTTTTTTTTTAGAACAAGCAAGAAGACTAATATTTAATAAGATTACCAATTCCATGCATTATGCCATTCCAACTATTGTATAGATTTTATTTTGCATTCATATCTGAGTTTTAAAAATTTGCTCATGGGGTACCACACTGAAGAAGTTTTTTTTCTCTTTTTTGTGGTGAGCAACCTTGATCAGGTAAAATCTGCTAGCAAAATCTTTGAGAGTAACAGCTAACATCATAGATGTACTAACACTTATCATGTTGTACATTATCTTCCAAGTGAGATCTACTTTCATTCACTGGCTGATGATCCACAAACTCCACTCACTAAGCTAGGTTACATTCATCACTCAGTTTCCAGTAAACAGATGATGGCATAATAGGTAAACCTTGTCATGTATCACTAGAAAAGCTTATATAAAACTCAAGAAGTAAAGAGTGAAATTGACCAATGGAGCTCACAAATTCATAGAAACAAGTTAATGGAGGAGTTTTCAATTACTTTCTTAAATGGAATTCAAAAGGGATCAGGCTCTAACCAAGTTTTACAGCAGAGAGGCCTCTGTTGCTAAATATATTACGATTACATGGGGGAAAAGGCATTTCAGTGCTTTTTATTGGCAAATGTATGTGTACAGCTAGATAAATAAATCACTTCAGTTCTCAAACAGGCAGTTTATCTATAACATCCACAGTGCATCTGTTGGAAAATATAAAGATGGCGCTTGGAAAATGGTACAATTGAGTGACTGAAAGAGCGTTGAACTTCAGATGCTATCATACAGGAATTAGAAACCATACCATCCGTCCTTGTCAGTATGTCCTTTGGAAGGCAATGGCACAAAATCATCAACAACTATACGAGGGTATTGGCTCTGTGTAAATTTATGATTTCACACTTTCAGCAACGTGAAAAGTGAATCTAAAAGAACTGATCAAGCAGTAGCATTACAAACCTGATTAAAAGTGTGAATCTCAATATTTGAGTTCGAGTACTTCTCAATAATCTAAGTTGGACAAATGAGTAGGTTAGTGTACAAGTAAAGTCTAACAAGGAAAAAATATATATAACAGGGAGGGTAAGGATAAAGCACCTTCTGTGTATCATCATGAGTGTTGAATGAGTTCATTAGAAGCAAGGGAACACTGCACCCATATTTCTTATTAAGATTCTGCAGCAACCTTAACATTTAGTTTCACGTAACCAAAATCAATTCAAAACACGAGAAATAACAAAAACTAACCTCGATCTGGATGACAATAAGGTCAAGAAATGTCAATCCATTACGAACTTCAATGACAGACCTGCAAAATAAAACATTAATCCAGCTCATCATCATCTACCTCTCCAAAACATCCGTTCTGCCCCGCAAACAAAAGGTCAGTTCTATTCAACACAGACAACAACAAGCCCACAGTGGGGCCCATTAATCTGAAACTCGCCACTTTTTTTCCTTACAGTGATTTGATTAACAAATTAAAATGCATTGTCCAAATCAAAGCAAATGTTATACATACTTAGGACCAGTGCATCCCATTGTAGTCCCCAAACCTCCATTAAGCTTCAAAACAACAAGCTTGTCCAAAAGCTTCCTTGTTTCCTCCGGATCTGCAACAAATTGAAACCACTTTAAGCAATAACCACACAAATTCAGCTTCAAAAAAATTCCAAAATAAACTTGGATCATTATTGATTACCCTCCGGAGTTGGCGCCAAGGTATCATAAGGAACCACTACTTCATCAGTAGGTGTCTGAATCTTACTCCACTCAACTTGCTGCGCTTCCCCACTTTTACCATACAAATTACCAACAATTAATAACAATAATTCAATAAATTTCAAATCCCAGATCTCATATCATCTAAACAAAGAAAAAATTAATCCAAGTCCCAAAATAAATAAATAAAATTTATCACATTGAAAGCGCTAATACATCACAATTATCTAAAAGAACTAAAAAAAAAAAAATTTTCATTTTCAAGCAACAAAACAAATTTAAAAATAACGGAAGGAAAATGAATGACCTGAGAGATCGAGAAACGAGGCTGACGAATCCAGTTTTCTCACTCTCGCTGAAATAAAACACGCAATTCAGATTAAATAATCGAAAAACAGATCTCTTAATTCATCAATCCATTAAAGAAATGTGATTACTTTGATTATCAATTGAAATGGAGAAAAGAACCTGATTTGATTGAGATTAGCAACAGCTGATTTGAGCTGAGAGATTTTGGCTGTGTCAGTAGCCATTGTTGATTGATTTGATCTCAAGAAGCTACAGATAAAGGCTTGATTCTTTCACTGAAGAGGAATTAAGAGTGCTTGAGAGGAAAGGTGATTTGAGGAATGGGAAGGGATGTCTGTATATATACGTGTGCAGTGAGAGTGTTTTTCTGAAGCCTCAAAGTAGTCCCTAAACTTTTACTCAGTTCTCAATTGAGTCTTAGCTCAAATTTTTTATTTTTCCATTGATAGCGAGTAGTAATGGATCTGGTTTAGGGGTGACTGAATAAATAATGTACTCCTAGTATTGATGCTTTTGCTTGGATGCTACTAGATTAGGGTTTGTATGGAAAAATATTAATAGATATTGTTGAATGAGCAATTGAGAGATGCGCTTGTTGCCAAGAATTTATTTTTTTATTATTATTTTGGGACTCAATTGAAAGCAGCTATATAAGTTTAGGGATTGAATTAGGGTTCCAAATATAGACTAAGAAATCATGATTTCTT
Organism: Salix caprea; assembly: GCA_964035475.1. Taxonomy (NCBI): domain Eukaryota; kingdom Viridiplantae; phylum Streptophyta; class Magnoliopsida; order Malpighiales; family Salicaceae; genus Salix; species Salix caprea. The sequence continues at coordinate 1,068,005 of OZ037748.1, read as the reverse complement.
TAAATATCTCCAGCCTAGCTTCCATTTAAAGACAAACTATCTATACTCTACGCATTCATTAAAAAATATTATTAGTTTTTCTTACGTTCTTACAATTGTGATAAGGCATGGTGTAAAGAAAATGTGGGCACCTGGAAAACTGATATTTTTATTTATTTATTATATAATAAGATTTGGGAGAGAGTAGACGATGACAACAAGAGCAAGAGACGAGAATTTTTTGTCGACGGAGTTTGGATCGAATAAAATAAGGAAGGAGAGGAGTGGTGCGTGATGCATGAAAGAGTGATGGGTTTCGGACCGGGCGGGTCAGTGATTGGACCGGGCGGGTCAGTGTTCGAGATTGAAAGAGAATATGCCGGCGAATATAACGTTTTTTAGCCCACAGAGATAGCATTGAAACAGGAGGGAAGGAGAAGGAGGTGGCGCCTTTTTCACGCAAGTCTTTGAACAAGCCTTGAGTGAAACCCGACCAAATCCAAATCGAGTTTTTTTTTTACAGAAAAAAAAAATTGGATGGACCTTTTGAATCGGTTTTAAGACAATCGGTTTTATTATTTTAATTTTGGTCTCAATTAAAAAGGTGTTTGTCAGTTACTTTTAAACTTTCAAACGTGTTTCTGAAAGAAATATTTTTTATTTTTTATTTAAAATTAATTTTTTTAGCATTTTTAAACCATTTTAATATGTTAATATTAAAAATATTTTAAAAAAAATATTTTAATATATTTTTAAACAAAAATCAATTAAAAAACATTCTTAACTATATCAAAACAAACTTGGGTTGTAATAGTTATTAATTTTAGGGGGAGATGCTAAAATAATTGCAATTTGAGAGGGTATGCAATAAGTCAACGGTATATTTCACCAAATAAAAAACACTAAAATCAGAACTTGCTCTTCGTAAGTCCGATATATAAAGAGCTTAAGAGATACGAGCTCAAGAGGCAACACCTGAGTTTCCTGAAAAGACAAGCCATAATTATAGAAAAAAAGAATAGTGTTTACAATTATAGTTATTGAATTGTTTAATTTGATAGGTCCATCCGTGTGTTTTTTTAGAGATTATAACACACACATATATAAACTATCCCTTACATCCATTCATCTAGTTAAAACTATAAAAAATTTTAAAAAAAAAAACATTGCTTTACATAAAAAAATTATAGATTCATATTTAATCAATGACTTATGAATTAACCCAATCATCCAATGATTTAAACTCTAAATCTCTGTTTTTTCCCTATAATTTTGAAGGTGTGATGGTTATTTGATGAAGTGTGTGATTTGGAGCACGGTGTGATTGTTATTTGATGAAGTGTGATTTGGAGCATGGTGTGTTTCAATATGATGGTATAAAATAACATATAAAACTTGTTTGCAATAATGATATTTTGTTATTAGTTAATGCGATCTGCATAACAGATCTCAAGTTTGAGTTAGGGTATTTATTCTTTATAAGAGTCTGAAACAGTCAAGAACTCAAAATTATAGTTTCTCACCAAATATTTAAAATGCGTTTTTTAGAAAGTGAGGTTTCCTCGCATCTAAAAAAAATGATGATATTTTGTGCATTAAATGGATTATATATCAAAAAAGAAAATTATCACAACCAACTACACCATAATCTTAAACACACCTGAATTCTCACATTAAAGACATGTTTTTTTTAGGAAGGTTAGCTTTTGATGTTTTGTGCATTAAAATGGATTGTAATTCAAAAAAAAAAAAAACTTATCACACTCAACCAAATCATAAAAACACTCGAATTCTAACATAAAAGATTTTTTTTCCCTCTGGAGGAAGGGTAGCTTTTAGTTTTTATAGGACAAGACAAGTCTAGTTAAGTAAGACACATGCGCACATATAGGAAAGTTGAAAGTTAACCGAAGTTTGGTGAAATTAGGGTTTCAAATGTTTGACGAGATGTCTTTCTTGCAAGTGAATGAGTGATTAATTAAGAGAGCTAGACAAGAAAATTTCCCATCTTGCTGTTCGATGTATACAAATCAAAGCTCTAACCACCCACTTTTCAGAAGGAATTTGATCTTTGGATTTCACAGCAATAACCCGTTTCACTTGTAGGGTGGGAAATGCTCTTCAGATTTCAATATGAACTTGGCCCCTAACGATCCACATACAGGAAATTGTATAACTTTATTCATTGTAAGAAGAAGTTGGCCAAAGTTTGTATCTTGTATGCTCTGAAATATGCAGGAATCTAGCATTGGTGAAGAAAATTCAAAGATAGAATGCAAAGGTAATAATAATATTGGATGCGATTTGATTTGTTGCATGAAACTTTTAAGGAACCATCTCAAGCTTAAATTCTTAGGTGAGGTTCCAGAATATGATTTATATTATTTTCTAACATAACCTCCTCAAGTAAAAACTCTTTAGACTTGAAACTTGCACACGGGTCTACTCTACCTTGTGTTTGATTTTTATCAATTTAATGAGGATGGTGAGATTCGAATTGTGACCACTAGGTCAACAAGGATCTGGTACCACCAACTCACCTAAAAGTTTAAACTTTTAAATGATGTCCTAGAATATGATTTATATTATTCTCTAACGGAACAAGCGAGATACAAAAAAACTGTAGGATTTGAAACGCATGGTTTAACCACAAACACACATGAAATTAAAAAGGAAAACTTAGAAGTCTGCTTAATGCAACATCTGAAGTGAATCGCAGAGGATATAAATGCAAAACCAGCAATGACTGGCCTCTCCAGATCATGGTCATACAATAATCTAAGCCCCAGACCTCGTATCGGAGGAGCCAAAGGATTCTCATTGCAAACCCCATGTAGCCTAGATTGTAACATGAAATGAATTGACACCTGGAGGAATCTATCTAGATTGTCCCTGTTTTATATACTCCAATAGGCAATAGGATACCCATATAAAATGTTAAAATCCCATATAAATAAAATATTTTTTAAAATAAAAACAATTTAAATCCACTTCAAAAAGCTCGAAGTCCATGTTCGAGGTACTAGTGTGAGGAAGATATACTAGCATGATGCATTTTGATATCTGCCTTTTTTGCTGTCCCTTTCACCTCGGAGATTCTCAACTCCTGTGCCCATCAGCCTTGATGGCAATACATGCTCCTGCTGGAGCAAAAATAAGGAAAAAAAAAAAAAGGATAACATGGAGAAGAAAATTAGGTGGGGGGAGAAAAAGGTGAGCCATCCAAAAAAAAAACGGAAAAGGAAATGAGAAAATAGATATAATGATGCATGTTTCGTTTTCTTTTTCCACATCGAACTCCATTTGCTCTTAGTGATTGTTTGGCAGGTTCTAGTTATTTTTTAAAGTATTTTTTTATTGAAAAATATATTAAAATAATATATTTTTATTTTTTAAAATTTATTTTTGATATTAACATATGAAAATAATCTAAAATCATTAAAAAAATTAATTTAAAGTAATTTTTTTAAAAATATTTTTAAAATGCAGTAATAAATAAAAATTAATATTTAAGATTTTCTTGATACAATATTTGAACTCTACTATTACATGACGGTGTCGTTTTACTAAGTTCTAACTCGTAATATCTGTAATTAATATTTAGTTAACAAAGTCAGGAAATTGATATAAAGAAGCGGGGGTAATAATAGTAATATCAATAAAGTAAAAGCACAAGAAAGGAAGTCAAAACTCAATAAAGGAGGCGTTGAAAATTTGACAAATTTTCACGAGCCACGAATTCATGATGTTGACCGAACATACATCATCACCATGGCAAGCAAACCAAGGGGACCCACTTGACCCACACCCACCACCACCACCACCACCACCCAACCAAACAACGAAGGTGTAGATAAATCTAAGACAAAAATAGTGGTGGCTAACATGGCAGAAGCATTGTGCATGGATATATTTGGCGTTGGATTTTGAAGGAATATCTTGGAGAAAGATCTCAGCCTCTCATTTCTATGTTGATTGAATTCTCCCCATGGTAGGTGACACCTGGATCTGCTTAGGGTGTGTTTAATATTGTTTTTTCTTTTGTGGTTGAGGTCTTAAAAAAACAGTTTCATGAAAAACATATTTAGCTGCGGTTCATAATAATTTTTGAAGTGTTTGGTTAAAACTGTGGTTGAGTTTGAGGTTAATGAAAAACAGTTTCATATATTTGGTTACCAAACTTTTCATATTACTTTCAACTTGTGAAATTACTTTAAATGACACACACACACACACACACACACACACACACACACACACACACACACACACATATATATATATATATATATATATATATATATATATATATTGTATTAATAATCATAATTTTATAATGTAATGAATAATTTAAGTAAATTGGACACTTCTTTTTATTCTCTCATCAAACTATTTGTAATTCATCACGAACTAAATCCATACGTGAAAGCTTCTGTGATTCCTGACTATTTAATCGAGTAACAACATCTAGTAAAATATCATTTACCAAACACACAAACTTATTTTGAAACTCCGATTCTACCATACTACCAAACACCTTCTTAAATTGCTCCATTCTATCCCCCCCCCCCCCCCCCCCCCCATTTTTTTTTTTATTATTATTAATGTGGGTCTCTGAGTCAGCTTGCTTATACCTTAAATTATTTTATAAACTCTAATATTAACGATCTTATAATAATCATTATATTAACAACTACAAGATTCAAACTTGAAATTACAGAAAAACAAATACTTTAATTTCAAGTTATTATTATTATTAAAAAGATGGTTAATAGCTTCTCTTTATGCTTCTCGTCACATAACACCGGTCACAAATTAATTACTGAGATATGGTTTTATTTCGATTGGATATAGTATATCTATGACAAAAAAACATAAAAAATAAATTGCAAAGCAAAGTGGAGCTTGAAAAGGCACGCTCGCTCAGTAGAAGATAAACACTTGGATAATTAAATCATAAAAGGCCACTCGGTAATTAAATCATTCGGCAACAATTCAATAATGTTATCACACTTCCCCATCGTATTCGCAAGTGAATCTATTGTGTGTGTGTGTGACGTCGAGAGAATAAAATTATTATCGTACTTGTAATTATAGTAATTATAGATGGGTGGACACCAAACGTTATCTTTCTATTTTTTTTTCTAGATACTTGATTTGATTTAGTTTTTCTATCATGCATATTTGTAAAAGCACGAGGAGGTGTCCGATTTTATTTTCAATGTCGGCCACCTAATTCAGAAAAAAAATGAAATGGGATCTCCCTTTACAAAATAAATTATACAAAAAGTATTTCAAAATTATAACTAATTTTTTTATTTGAGGAAATCTAATTATTTTTAAGTATTTTTTACAGCTTCAAGTTAAGCGAGTAGAATCCTAACTATTTCAGGCTCTTATAGAGTGAACAAGTTCTGATTCAAAATTGAGACTTATAAGTCAAATCTCAAGTTTTTTACAATCATGTCATGCTTCTTGAAAATAACTCTAAAATCGTAACGTGTTTGAGGGTCGACTTAGTTCATTCTTTGTTATGATATATATTTTAAAAAAAATTAAAACAATATTGTTTTCTTATGATAGATAGAGATATTTTCTTAAAATATTTTTAGAGGATTTATATTTATGCTATTTTTTTAAGAAAATAAAAAATATTAATATAGCATAATATCTCTATAATCTTCTGTTTTTTTCAAATTAAATTAGTAACTAGATACCTTTCTGGTTAGATTCTAAAATAAACATGATAACCATGTTAAAAACCCCATATTTTTAGGTTTTAAAGAAGAAAATGAAAGCTTGAAGACCAAAACCAAATTAGGGCACCATACGAGATCATGATGGTTGAAAAAGGCGAAAAGTTCAGTCTACACATTTCCTCCCATCAATAAACTCTCAAAGCTAAAAAACAAAACTCGTGGATATAAATCTCTTAGAATTAATTTCTCTGAAAAGAAATAAAAAATGAGTGGCTAAGCAATGATGTGGATCCCCCTTTTTCCTCTCTATCTCTGTCTGTCTGTCTCTCTCCCTCTCTCCTCTTTCCTTAAAAAAATACACGTGGCAGTGTTGATAAGCAAGGGCGGCGAGTGCTGCTTACGTGGCTAAAAGTGCAAAAAGTAAGTCACCTGGCTCTCTCTTTTCTAATCCACAGCTTTTGGCTTTATCTCTTCTCTCTCCCTCTCTCTCTTACTGTCATGGTCCCCCCCCTCCCTTTTCCTTATTATTTTCCTAGTCACAAAATTGGATTTTTTAATAAATAAAAATTGTTTGTTTTTCATCTTAATTACTTCCTTTCTTGCAGCTGTCTTTTTTAATCATAATTTTTAGATTTAATCTGATTCAATAAATCTAAATTTACAATCTAGATCCCATTTAAAGTTTTAATTTAAACCAATTTTAATATTAATTGTCAAATCTGCATCACAATTGACCGTAACTGAGTGTTTTTTTTTTTGGGATTTTGAATAAACTAAATTTGTTTGCTTTTTCATCTTTAAAATATTAAGCCAACCTTTTATTTTTGAGTTTTTTTTTTTAATTTATTCAATTTAACTAATTAATTTATTAAAAAAATTTACCCGAGACATCGAAATCAAGTTTTAGTTTAAATCAATTTTAATATTAATTCAATTAAATCCATGTAATTTAAAAATCAATTCGTTATCTAGTTAATCTGGTTACATTTGAGCTCGTATATATTCTTAAAGCACCCCAATGATATTACAGAACATTTGTTTTACTATATTTAATAATATATTTTTCTTCGCAGTTTTTTTATTTTTAATTTGATAGTGGACCGACAATATTGGAATAATACTTATTTCTTTTTTGAAAAAAAATAAAAAGTTTTCGTTGGTGATAATGAATTGAATGTTTCTCTATCTATCAGGATCCATTGACAAGTGACTATTCGACGTATGAATGACAGGTAATGTAATGACTAATTTATACCAATCACGTATGGGTTCTTACTTCTTAGTGCCTCCCCAACGTAATTCCTTTTTATATATAAATAATATATATTTTCTAGTATTTTTAAGAACATTTTTTATATAAATACAATAAAATAATTTAAATAAAAAAAACTATTTATAACTGCTTTCCCAAACCATCACTAAGCCAGCATCATCCCTTTGTTTTTCTTACATTTTCTAGTGATAAAAAGGGGAAATGGAAAGAAAACTATTGACAAAAATGATACACTACAAAAATAAATTACTTTCATTTAAAAAAAAACCTTCATATTTTTTTTCCACCCAGAAGGAACAACTAATTTTGTCCTCCTCGCAAACCCTAATTGCAAATGAATTTTCTCAAGAGGCAAGCACTGTTTATTAATCTTATCAACAACCAAAAAGCCTCTAGAATCACTATTACCTTTTCTTCCTCCTCCTTTTGGTCTCTATTCCTAAGGAAAGCAACATTTACTCCATAAAACAACGGGAAAAATAAAATAAAATAAAAATTGTGGCTAACAGAGAGGTGGACAAGAACAAGTGCAGGTATATATGATGTAATAAAGAAAATTATTTAATTACTCTTAAAAAATAAAAGAAAAAACTGGCCTCCATATTTTTCTCCACCGAATTAAACATGCTTGCCTAATAAAAAGGGAAGACAAGCCAAAAACAGATGCCACGTGTCCAGCTGCTCTTTTGACGTGAGCCACAAAATTCCATCGAATTCTCCAGCTTCCTATCTTAAGAAAATATAATAAAAAATAAAAAAATGCTTCTGACGTGGCATCCTCTCTCTCTCCCTCTCCCTCTCTTTTCATCACAAGCCAAATAGGCAGGCAGACACTCACCCCCCCCTCTCTCTAGCCCCCTCTCTCTCCTTCTTTCTTTCTCTGTTTCTTCACTTCTCTCACTTTGTTGCTTGTTCAGTTCTTCCGGGTTTGTTTTTTTAGCTTGGTTGAAGCCAACAGTTTCAATCTTTCTAGTCTTTTGTTAGAATATTAAGCTTTTACTCAATTGCTTTGAAGCTTCAGGCTGTGTTTTTAGTTTGTGTTAGAGAAGAAGTGAAAGTGGAGATATTGTTTTTTGGTGTTATGTTAGTTTATGAGTTTGAGGAAGATATCATCAAGAAGGGTACAAGAGAAATTTCTTAAGAAGGGTATTTTGATTGGTTTTGTAAGATATGGCTATTCAGGTATGCATATTAAGTTTATTTATTTTTCTTGTTTATTTTTGTAGATCAGTGCACTAAATTGCTAAATTTTGAGGGCTGCTTTTAAAATTTTGTAATTAAAAAGAGTTGTAAAGAAAAAGTGATTTTTTTTTCTTTTTTGTTGTTATGGTTGTTTGCAAGAATTGATTTACTGAAATTAAGGAAAGATGGATCTAAAGTGAGATCATTTAATGAGTACTTGTGTTAAAGCTCTGGTCTTGATACCTAAAGTGTAAAAAGATTCATGTTTTAAGAACTTGTGTGGTCTGAAAGGGACTATTTGTAGCAAGTGGCAAGATTTATGGTTCATGTTGATGTTGAGCTGTCTTTTGTCAGTCTATATAGAACAAGCAAGTTTCCTAACGAGTGTAATTTCATGGGGAGTGTGATATTGAAGTTTCAGGTAGGTTTTGCTTTGGTGAACATTTGACCTGTTATTATTTATGAATACAGCTCTTGCCTGATTTTCTTGCAACAGAGAGCAGCATAAGCACGTTGTAATTGCTACTTTACTTGTATTTTAGTTTCGATTTGTATGAAATATGATGATCATTTTATTCTTCCTGTTGAAGTTTACTGTATCTGCTTAAGTAATAAATTTAAATGGATATTGAATTGTTTGGAAGTTAGTTCAATTAGTGAATGGAGATTTGTGTGATGGGGCTGGTAGTGGTGGAACCAGGGATATCTTTCTGACGATTTGTTTCCCGCAATTTGATTCAGGATCAGTGTGGAGGGACTAGACCAAATCTGGCTCTCCAGGCAGGCAATGGAATTTTACCGAGTGCTACACTGCAGAATGCAACTGGCCACCAACTAAAGGAGCAGTTCTCTTGTGGGAGTGATTACTCTCCCAAGGTTCTATTCTTAACATGTTAGATATGGATTCTGATTGATCTTATTCTATTCACAAATATTACCTGATACTCATTCTATCGTTGTTTGTACTTTAATCAGGCGAGGAAACCTTACACAATTACGAAACAAAGAGAGAGATGGACAGAGGAAGAGCATAAGAAATTCCTTGAAGCTCTAAAGCTTTATGGTCGTGCTTGGAGACGGATTGAAGGTATAATTTGATGGCAAGCTTCTTAGTAAAGTTTATTTCTTCCGTGACTCGTGAATCTAAATCATCATGTGTTTTATTTGGCAGAGCATGTAGGCACAAAGACTGCAGTTCAAATCCGAAGCCATGCTCAGAAATTCTTCTCTAAGGTTTACTGCTCTTATTCCAACTTCTGCTCTCTACTACCATAATATATAAATACCCTCAATTAAAGTAAGTTGGATTTTCAGCAAGCCCCTGGTGTGCGAATGACCTTTGAAAGGGTTCATTTTTCATGCTTTGATGTTTCTCTTACACTATCTTTTTATTTGAGGTAGGTTGTGCGTGAATCTGGTGGCAGCAACACTAGCGCAGTGGAACCAATTGAAATTCCTCCTCCCAGGCCAAAAAGAAAACCTATGCATCCTTACCCTCGCAAAATGGCACATTCGCTGGAAAGAGAGCTTCTAATTCTTGAGAATCCGCTAAGATCTTCATCTCCAAATTTTTCCATTTCAGAAAAAGAAAACCAATCTCCAACATCCGTATTGTCTGCTGTTGGTTCAGATGCCCTTGGTTCCACTGACTCAGACACGCCAAACCATAGCTTATCACCTGTTTCATCTGCTGGTGGTGTGCATCATGTTGATTTGTCACCTGAAGACAATGGATCCCCATCACTAGCATCTGCTAGCTCAGCTCCTGATCAGCAATTTCCCAAGGTATTGGCAAACCCTTTCGAAGAAAATCAGGTTTTTACTCTGCTTCTGATGTCTTAGAAGTTTTCAGGTTGTCCTAAATGTTATTTTCTATTTTCTTTAAGGTCCAGAAACTTGACTCATTTCCCAAAGAAAATGTCTCTTCTGAAGAACCCATCACTCTCAAGCTCTTTGGAAGGACACTATTAGTCACAAAATGTCAGAAACCATCTTCTCCAAACATGGGGTCTTCTAAATTGTCGCTGCCAGATATCAGTGAAGAGAAACTTGTGCAATCATTAACACTGAACATCACAGCTGCAGAATTGCAGTCCAGGAATGAGGAACCCACATGGAGTCCGCTGCCTCATGGATCTCATGGAGCATTATATCACATGCAATTTAAAAAGGAAAACTCAAGTCTGGCAGAAAATGACTCTGCTGCTATAATGCCTTGGTGGGGTTCTTATGAAGGCTTGCCACTTCCTTTCATACCATTCCACAAGCAAGAGCCTGCAGTAGAAAATTTAAATTCAAATGGAGATGAAGTCCAAGATAAAGAGATTCACAAGGAAGTATCTTGGACTGGTTCCAACTCCGGATCAGTGAATGAATGGGAAAATGTTGATAAAATTATGGATACTGAGACTGAAAGTCATCAATTTTCTTACGAGGAAAAAGAGCCATCTCCATTTTTGGAGCTTAAGCCAAAGAAGAAATCAGCCTCATCTGGATCAAAAACGTTCAATGAAAAGTGCACGAAAGGGTTTGTGCCTTATAAGAAACGGACTGCAGAAAGAGACAGTCAATCCTCAACAATAACTGGCGAAGAGAGGGAGGAGCAAAGAATCCGCCTTTGCCTGTAGCTAGCCTCATCGAACAGCCTTAGTTTCCCTGAACTAGAACATATAACTTTTTTGAACAAGTTGAGGATCATGGACTCTGAGAACATCAGTTGCTGGATGAACTCGAATCAGAGGGGGGATGGTGCATAAGCAGTTGCCATCCACTTCAACTCTCTAGATTCTCATCTTGTTACTTATTTTTTCCACCTTCAACTGTTTATATCTTTATTTCCTCATTTTCTTGTACGCATATGTTTTGTCTTTGCCGTATTTGTTTTCCTTTTTGATCGTCTGGATTAGCTTTCTGGTCTCATACATATTCTTTTTCTTCTTTGAACTGTGAATCCCATAGCCGCCTAGCTTTGTTTTGGCCTCTGTAAAGAATCATAAAGCAGTACTTACTGTATTTACCTTCATGCATTAGGGCAGTTGGTCTCCATGAATCTGTCTTTCCATATTGTCTCCTCTTGCTGTGCATATATGGTATACCATCAATTTTGCAATGACTGGAATGAGGAATTAGTCATCATCTTATTCGGCTATTTTTCAGGTAGGGGTGGATCGAGATGTTTCCTCAAAAATAAGAGCACGGAATTTTTTCCCTACTTTAATTTTTTCTATTTGAATTTCTGTTTATTTTAATGTTAAAAAAAACAATAAAGAACTTCTTTTTTCTCCGGGCAAAAGATTTCCCAAGAAATTACATTAGGCAAATTTCATATAAAAAAAAATACAGAAACTCAAAACCTTTTGTGTATATTTACATAAAAAAAAACCAAAACCTTTGGGGTTAAATTGTTAAAAGAAAAGGAATAAACCCATCACCCATAACCCTTATAACCCATAGGGATTAAAAATGGGCCGAAGCACATTATAACCACATTACTTGCCCTCCCGGGTAATCACCCGGATCCGGATCCATCCAATTTAGCGCCTTTCTGTCACGAACCGGAAAAGGAGGAGTGAAGATTAACAAGGGACTGAAACTAGATTTTGAGAATTTGAATTCATTAGAGTAAACGACTGCGTTTGTGCAGCCTATTTGTTTTAAATTTTCTTAACCAAGCTGGTAATGTCACGTGAGTGAGGCCACGTTGGAGTTTGTTATTCTGCCTTTAAATTCTCTACGGCTAGTGACAGAAAACACAAGAAAAATATAACAAGAATTCTGAGTTCTCTCCCTGCTCTTATTCTCTGTCTCACGCAGCCAGCGTGTATTCTCTCTCTCTCTCTCTCACGCAGAGTGCGTGTTTTCTCAACTCTTCTTCCTTCTTCCCCAAATCTTCTTTCTTCTTCCCCAAATTTCCCTCTGTTTCCCTTAAGCATTTTCTAACCTGCAGCACTTTCTCCTTCTTCGCTAAAACCCTTAGGTTTTAGCTATGACATTCCAAAGTCCTTCCAAAGTCCTCTCCTCTCCGTTTTCTAACCTGCAGCATTTTCTAACCTGCAATATTCCTTCCTCTCCGTTTCCAGACTCTTCCTCTCCTCTCCAACCCAAATCTCCACCACCGCTGCCACCGCCAAATCTTTCCTTTCCTTTCATTTAGAGATAATCTGCCCAGGCCCCTTGATCTGAAAAGCGGAGAGATGAAAAAATCAAAGCAAGTTTTATTGTTTAGTTAGACGGTAAAAGCGGCTAACAGGTACGCTTGGTAAGTGATTGATTCTTCATACTCTCTCCTCTTTCCGATTTCTATTCTTGATCTGAACCATTCCTCCTTTAATCCTTTCCTTGGTCTTTTTAGGGTTTCTCCTTTTCTTTTTTGCGCGGCTTACTGGAACGCGATGGATTCTACTATGGTGATCAAGGTTTGTTCTTTAACTTTTTCTCTTGTGTTTTTTGTGATTGCATATGAAAAGTCTGGAAATTGGGGTTTTGTGTTTTGACATTTTGGTTATAGATACAGCCGTAAATTGTTTCAATGATGTGTTTTTAAGGGGAATGTTTGATCTCTTTATGGGTAAAGGGAAAATGATTGTCACTGTTGTTGGTTTGAGAAAGGGTGAGTGATAGGTCTGGTTTTTTGAATCAGTCGCCACGGGTTAGTGTTAGTTTTGGGATGAAAAAGCACGGTTGTAATGGGGGCTATCGTGGCCAAGGAGACTGAGTGGGAGGGTTCTTTTGACACAGAAGATGATGGTTTTCTCCCCCTTCTTTTTTTTTCTTGAAGGTCCTCTGGTTATAAGATGCTCTGTTTTTCTACACATGGAAGATCAATATCCTGCAGGCTTGATTTGTTCAAGGGAAATAACTCTACGTTTGATGGATATGGACATTTTGCTGGCCTGGTCCTTGTTATAATAATTAACCCATGTTGCATCATGGAAGTTGAAATATTCATGGATATTAGCTTCTGGTTTGGGTGTTTTGGCATGGATTTGATGCATGATTTTGGATATTAAAATGTGATTTTCATCAATAAAAAATGGCTCTCCAAAATGGCTTTTACCATTGGAGTGAACATTAATAAAAAAGCCATATATACACTATTTAAAAAACCATTTTTATGATTTGGCTCTCCAAAATGACTCTTGCCATTGGACTTGCCCAGAGCAACTCCAACCGAGCAGCCAAATGGAGAGCTAAAGGCAAATTTATGTACTTTTTAGCTTTTTATCAATTGTCATCCTCTCCAACGGGATAGCCATTTGGACAGGCAAAATGGCTATTCCGCTCTTGAACAGCTAAATATAGCTGTGCAAATGGCAAAAGAAAAGGACAAGTTACCGTTGCAATATTCTTTTTCTGCACCAAAGCCTTCGATAAATATTGCCACAATTGAAACCGAAGCCTTCGAAAAGAACACAATTTCTGTCAACAAGGGATTAAGTTTTGAAGTTTGCAGTTTGAAGGAGGATAGCAAAAGCCGAACAACCAGAGGTTTTAAGGTTAGTTTTTACAAATCATTTCTATTTTGTTTTTCTTGTGTATGCTCTACGAACCCAAAAGAATCTCTGTGTGTGGGTATGTATGTGATTTTTGTTGTGGGGTTTGTTTTTGGTAATTTTCTGTTCTGGGAATTGCAAGTATTGTTCTTGACTTTGTTTTTGGTTCTCTGGATGGGTTTTTGTTGTTGTTTTAATGGGTTGGTTCTCGCAAATTGGATCTCCACTGATCTGAGTTTGAATTTTTGTGGTGGAATTTGTTTGCGATGACAGGGGTTGTGAATCTGCATGGTTTAATTAATTAGACAAATTAACGATACATATATCATGTTTGATAGAATGCTTGGGAGGGATTTGGTTTGAATTTGGTGAGGATTTGTTCTGCATGCCGATTACATGCTTATTTTTGAATTGTGACTGAAAACACTGAAAACACAAGAAAATGACTGTTTTCTGCTACTTTTTTTTTTCCAGAGTATTTGTGCTGGCATGGCATGAAACACTGAACGAGGCAGCATAGAGAGCAGAGGTGGCTTTGTCTCAAACATGCCAGGTCTTTTTCACAGTAGCCATTATTAGTAATCTCTCTGTTTGAATATCTGCTCTTTTGAATTTAATAGACACCAATAGCATTATGAGTAAACTATTGGCTATTATTCTAATCGTTTTAGTGGGGAGCTGCTTCTAATTCGTTTACAGATAGTTTTTTAGGTTATGATTTATTCATGTGAAGCTAGAATTTCAAAGAATAAGACTATTTTTGAGTTTTTGCATGTGCTCATATATCAGCATTTTAATCAATCAAACCATCGACTTTATTAGTATATAAAGAACAACAAGAAGTCAAGAAACTCACTGCAGCAATTGCTGTAATTGCAGAGGCAAGTAAATAACTTTGAAGATCTTGTATCGATGTCATTTTTTGAACAAGTGATAATTCACCATTATTTGTAATGCATGACCTCACAAAAGATTTCGTAAAATTTGTGTCTGGAGAGTTTGCTGTTTGTTTAGATGATGGTGATTTTTGGAAAGTTTCTAAGAAGACTCGTCACTTATCTTATGCAAGAACTAGATCTGAAGACCTAAACAAACTTGTGGGTTTTGATGAAGTACAAAATTGGCGTACAATTTTGTTAATATCAAGGCTGTTTTTGGCAAACATGAGTGATGAGGAAATCAGTGACTTTCTGAGAAGATTCCAGCGTCTACGTGTTTTATCTTTGCTCCGTGGAGGTAAGTTGCCTAATTCGATTGGCAACTTGAAACAACTATGGTTTCTAACCCCCTCAGGATCATTAGAACACAGGTTGCCTGAAACCCTGTGTACCTTGCGCAACTTGCAAATACTAATCTTGCGTGGGTGCAATAATCTTATTGAGTTGCCAACCAATGTGATAAAGCTCGCAAACTTGTTTCACCTAGATTTCAAAGGAACAAGAATACAGCAAATGCTGCCTCAAATGGATAAATTATCCAAACTTTGACTGATTTTTTTGTGGGTAGACAAAATGGATCCAGCATAAAGGAGTTAGGAGAGCTCAAATGCCTAGAGGGAAAACTTTGTATTTGGATGCTTCAAAAAGTTGATGATGCTCAAGATGCTTTAGGGGCTAACTTGGAAGGCATGAGGGATCTCAAAAAGTTAGATTTGAAATGTTGCGATGATGCATACGGTTCTCTTGATGAACGCGTGTTTCATCAACTAAAGCCTCACGTGAATGTGTGTTGTTTTGTAATTGTTGGTTATGGGGGTTCAAGATTTCCTACCTAATTAATAAACCTTTGCTTAGTAGACCTGAGGCTTAGTGAATGCCATTGTTCCTCCCTGCCACCACTCAGACAATTGGCATATCTAAAAAAACTTGTGATCAAAGCATTTGATAAAGTCGAGCGTGTAGGTTGTGAGTTCTTTGGAGATTGCACTTCCACAAGCATTCCATTCAATTCACTCGAGAGCTCGACTTTTGAGAGGATGTTGCAATGGTGTGAATGGATTCCTGATGTTGCTAAAAGTGATCGAGACAAGAGTTTTCCTTGCCTCCAAGTGCTTTGCATAAGTGAATGCACTAAACTAAAGAATACCCTACCCAGCCACCTTCCTTCTTTAAAACAACTCACGATTACAAAATGTTCCGAGTTTGTGCTTTCACTTCCAAGGTCTACAACTATTAAGAAAATGTCTTTAAGGGACACTTCAAATAACCATCCTGATCATATGGTGAATTTAGAGGAATTGAATTATGGCTGGCAAAGTCTTATAGTTTAGTCGTGTAATCAGATTTCTTACTGAAAGAGATGGAGCAACGGGGTTATTTTCTTACAATACAAGAAATGAGCATCCATTGTAGTTCACTCAGGTGCTTCCAGTAGAGCATTTCCCCAAGTTAAAGCAACTTGATATCAGTGGATGCTCAAATCTTGAGTCCCTCTGTTTATCAGACGGAGCTGGTGAGTGGTCGAATCTGGAAGATCTTTCATTATTTGATTGCTCAAATTTGAAATCTGTGGATTGTTCCCTCCCTTCCCTTGTGACACTAAAAATAAGTCGTTGTGGAGAACTTGAGTCATTTCCAGCTTTGGGTCTCCCTTCATCTCCTGGAGTGTGTTTGTCCTCTAAATTGGAGTCACTTACTATCCATGACTGTCAGAAACTCTTTGCTCGCCTCAAGGACTGGATTTTGATGGTTTCTCTCTTCTTACATGTTGTGAAATGCGTGGAATAAGTGCTGACAACTAAGCTGCTCACGTGGACAAGGAAAAGAAGAAGTTCCAGTTTATAGTTTTTGTTGTATTTCTTTCTAATTGTAACTAATTCAATTCTAAGAGAAGAAGATGAAATTGACTTATCTAGATAGTTATAAATTTGTTACAAAAAAGTGTAATGCATGTTTTGCCCAAAGTATATAAATAGGCATTTTATCAAACAATTAGTATACAATAAAAAATCAACTTATCTTCCTTCTTCAAATTCTCTCTTTTCCTAAGGTGTAAAAAGATTCATGTTGTAAGAACTTGTGTGGTCTGAAAGGGACTATTTGTAGTAAGTGGCAAGATTTATGGTTCATGTTGATGTTGAGCTGTCTTTTGTCGTTCTATATAGAACAAGCAAGTTTCCTTACGAGTGTAATTTCATGGGGAGTGTGATGTTGAAGTTCCAGGTAGGCTTTGTGGTGGGGACACCAGACCTACACTGTAAACTACACGAGTATGGAAATTTGTGAACGTAAATAAAGAGAGAGATGGACAGAGGAAAAGCATAAGTTCCTTAAAGCTTTATGGTCGTGCTTGGAGACGGATTGAATGTATAATTTGTTGTCAAGCTTCTTAATAAAGTTTATTTCTTCTGTGACTTGTGAATCTAAATCATTGTGTGTTTTGTTTGGCAGAGCATGTAGGCACAAAGACTGCAGTTCAAATCCGAAGCCATGCTCAGAAATTCTTCTCCAAGGTTTACTGCTCTTATTCCAACTTCTGCTCTCTACTACCATATTATATAAATACCCTCAATTAAAGTAAGTTGGATTTTCAGCAAGCCCCTGGTGTGTGAATGCTCTTTGACGGGTTCATTTTTCATGCTTTGATGTTTCTCTTACCCTATCTTTTTATTTGAGGTAGATTGTGCGTGAATCTGGTGGCAGCAACACTAGCTTAGTGGAACCAATTGAAATTCCTCCTCCCAGACCAAAAAGAAAACCTATGCATCCTTACCCTCGCAAAATGGCACATCCGCTGGATAGAGAGCTTCTAATTCTTGAGAATCCGCTAAGATCTTCATCTCCAAATTTTTCCATTTCAAGAAAACCAATCTCCAACATCTGTATTGTCTGCTGTTGGTTCAGATGCCCTTGGTTCCACTGACTCAGACACGCCAAACCATAGCTTATCACCTGTTTCATCTGCTGGTGGTGTGCATCATGTTGATTTGTCACCTGAAGACAATGGATCCCCATCACTAGCATCTGCTAGCTCAGCTCCTGATCAGCAATTTCCCAAGGTATTGGCAAACCCCTTCGAAGGAAATCAGGTTCTTACTCTGCTTCTGATGTCTTAGAAGTTTTCAGGTTGTCCTAAATGTTATTTTCTATTTTCTTTAAGGTCCAGAAACTTGACTCATTTCCCAAAGAAAATGTCTCTTCTGAAGAACCCATCACTCTCAAGCTCTTTGGAAGGACACTATTAGTCACAAAATGTCATAAACCATCTTCTCCAAACATGGGGTCTTCTAAATTGTCGCTGCCAGATATCAGTGAAGAGAAACTTGTGCAATCATTAACACTGAACATCACAGCTGCAGAATTGCAGTCCAGGAATGAGGAACCCACATGGAGTCCGCTGCCTCATGGATCTCATGGAGCATTATATCACATGCAATTTAAAAAGGAAAACTCAAGTCTGGGAGAAAATGACTCTGCTGCTATAATGCCTTGGTGGGGTTCTTATGAAGGCTTGCCATTTCCTATTCCACAAGCAAGAGCCTGCGGTAGAAAATTTAAATTCAAATGGAGATGAAGTCCAAGATAAAGAAATTAACAAGGAAGTATCTTGGACCGGTTCCAACTCCGGATCAGTGAATGAATGGGAAAATGTTGATAAAATTATGGATACTGAGACTGAAAGTCATCAATTTTCTTACGAGGAGAAAGAGCCATCTCCATTTTTGGAGCTTAAGCCAAAGAAGAAATCAGCCTCATCTGGATCAAAAACGTTCAATGAAAAGTGCACGAAAGGGTTTGTGCCTTATAAGAAACGGACTGCAGAAAGAGACAGTCAATCCTCAACAATAACTGGCGAAGAGAGGGAGGAGCAAAGAATCCGCCTTTGCCTGTAGCTAGCCTCATCGAACAGCCTTAGTTTCCCTGAACTAGAACATATAACTTTTTTGAACAAGTTGAGGATCATGGACTCTGAGAACATCAGTTGCTGGATGAACTCGAATCAGAGGGGGGGATGGTGCATAAGCAGTTGCCATCCACTTCAACTCTCTAGATTCTCATCTTGTTACTTATTTTTTCCACCTTCAACTGTTTATATCTTTATTTCCTCATTTTCTTGTACGCATATGTTTTGTCTTTGCCTTTTATTTTCCTTTTCGATCCACTGGATTAACTTTCTGGTCGCATATATATTCTTTTTCTTCTTTGAACTGTGAATCCCTTAGCCACCTAGCTTTGTTTTGGCCTCTGTATTGAATCATAAAGCAGTACTTACTGTATTTACCTTCATGCATTAAGGCAGTTGGTCTCCATGAATCTGTCTTTCCATATTGTCTCTTCGTGCTGTGCATATATGGCGTACCATCAATCGTGCAATGACTGGAATGAGGAATTAGTCAGCATCTTATTCGGCTATTTTTCAGGCAGGGGTGGACCGAGTTTTTTCCTCAAAAATAAGAGCACAGAAACTATTAAACAGATTAATGGTTCTGGTTAAAGGGTGTAGTTTGTGATGTTGATTTTCATCCAAGAAAACTAGGTTCATGGGTGTTGCAGGATACATCCATTATCGAAGCTTGCAAGTATTTTTGCATGAGTTGATTTTTACCATCCGATTTCTTTCGGCTATATAGAAAAGAATAGTAATGCCTATTTTACAAACCAGTGCGTTGAGTGAGAATACCGCTTTTTGAGACAGAAACACTTGTCTTCAACAAGAAGCGTACGCCATTTTACTTCGTTAATTGCATGCAGAGAGAGCAGCAACAGGCATACGAGAATCACCATAGAAATCTACTCGAAGAAGATTCAGAGTTGTTGAACGTGTGAGATCCTCCTCTAGGACTATTATGCACAGGGGATTCATCAATTCTAACATGCAACTCAAAATAAAAGTAAAAGAAAAGGCGTGGTTTCCACATATATAAAATGAAGGGGTGACTAATCTGTGCGGACGCATGAAACAAAAGGAAGATCAATGGAATGAACTCTTTTATTATCTATATTTTATAAATTAGTACCTATATCTTACAAAAATAGCTTCCCTACTTTAATTTTTTTCTATTTGAATTTTTTTCTCTGTGCAAAAGATTTCCCAAGAAATTACATTTGGCACAATTCATATATAAAAAAAATAAATACAGAAACTCAAAACCTTTTGTGTATATTTACATAAAAAAAACCCAAAACCTTTTGGGTTAACTTGTTGAAAGTAAGAGAATAAAACCATAACCCATAACCCTTATAACCCGTAGAGATTAAAAATGGGCCAAAGCACACAAAACCCACATTATTTGCCCTCCCGGGTAATCACCCGGATCCGGAGTCATCCAATTTAGCGCCTTCTCCTCCTCCACTAAAACCCCAATTCTTTGGGTTTTGGCTATGACCCTCCAAAGTCAAGGATTTCAAAGAATCCCTAAACTTCATGTTTCTCTCTTTCTGTCAAATCACTGACTTTCTGATTCTGTATTGCATCAAAATTGAAACCTTAATCATTATTTTTTCAGATAAAAAATGGAGAAACTTTGCCTGCTAAAAATGATTTTTTTATAGTTTTTTTTTTTGTTAATGTCATGCATTTTTTTCTTCTCTGATTTAGTATATAGTGATTATTGCTTGTTAGGAAAACAATAATTTGAAAGAGGAATTATCAGTATCTTTTAGTATGCTGCTCTGTAGAAGCAGCACTATTTTTGCTCCTTTTATTGCAAAACCCTCACCAAATCTTTTTTCTTTCTTTACTAAGACAACCCATTTTCTTTCATTGTTTAAGAACAGCCCAATTCGTTGTAATCACAATTATTTTTTTGGAAAACCCATAAAAGATTCAAACTTTTTTGGTGCACATGATTTGTTTGTGAATAAAAAGGCTAAATTTTGCAACTTGGCAATCTCCGGGACATTGCGGAGAAATGAGAAAGCGGTTGGTGATAATGTAATGTCTTTAAGGGAAAAAAAGAAAGCACGAAGAGAGGCACCGGAGAGAGTGCTTAAGTTTAAGCTAGATACGTGTTCAAAGTGTCGTGATGTTGTTGAAGGGCTTAGGTTGTATGATGAGGCGAGGAAAAATGGGGTTGAGCTTAATCAACACCATTATAATGTGTTGCTTTATCTGTGCTCTCAAAATGGAGGTGAAAATGTAAATGATTTGAGAAAACAGGGTTACGAGATATTTCAGCAGATGATTATTGATAAAGTTCCTCCCAATGAGGCTACGTTTACAAATGCAGCTAGGTTGGCTTCTGCAATGGAAGATCCAGAAATGGCTTTTGATTTGGTTAAGCAAATGAAGAGTTTCGGTATTCTGCCGAAGTTGAGGTCTTATGGTGCGCCGTTGTTTGGATTTTGTAAGAAGGGGATGGCTGATAAAGCTTATGAAGTTGATGCACATATGATTGAATATGGGGTTGTGGCTGAAGAGCCTGAGCTTTCTGCTCTTCTGAAAGTTAGTGTTGATGTAAACAATGCTGACAAGGTGTATGAGTTGCTGCATCGGTTGCGAACCTCTGTAAGGCATGTCACAGAGTCAACTGTAGCGATTATTGAAGATTGGTTTAAGTCCAAGCATGCTGCAAAAACTGGGAAGGAGAATTGGGATGTGAGAAAGGTGAAGGAAGGAGTTGCGAGAGGAGGAGGAGGTTGGCATGGACAAGGGTGGTTAGGATGTGGTCAGTGGAGAGTGGTCAGGACTCAAATGGACAAGGAGGGTGTTTGTGGTTCTTGTGGTGAGAGGCTTGCCTGTATTGATATTGATCCAAGAGAGACGGAGAACTTTGCTATCTCGTTATCTAAGTTGGCTTTGGGAAGAGAGGTTAAGGCCGATTTTACTCGGTTCCAGGTACGAAACAATTCCTCCTGTAAGATAAGGGTCACTAAATAATTGATCAATTTAAAGCTCTTGGTTTCTCTGTCGCCACTGCTCGAGCAATGAAAATAGTCTCAATATGATAACTTTAATCAAGATATGTTCAACATTATGAGAATTTGTTGGTTGGTCTATGTGATCATTGGTATATCACTTGTTTGCTTATGAACGTATTCTTCGTCCCATCAAAATCTCAAATCTCAACATACTCCATAATTTTTTTGTCATTGAATTTTTAAAGAACAAAAAATGTTAGATACCGCCTTGTCTGTATGCTTAAGGCTAATAACTCATAAAATAATTGGCAATAAGCTATTAACTGACTTACTTAGTGAACTGATTCAGGATTGGCTTCAGCAGCATGGTCCATTTGATGCAGTTGCAGATGGAGCTAATTTGAGTCTTATCAATCAACAGACTTTCAGCTTCTCCCAGGTAAGTTGCCTGTTGAGTAACTCTTATGAGACCACATCTCTTAGTTTCTTCATAGCAAGATATGCTGATGGGATGCTGAATGCTTCTTTTGGATTGCAGCTTAATGCTGTTGTACATCGATTACATGGCATGAGTCCATCCAAGAAATTGCCACTCGTTATTTTGCATAAAAGTCGTGTAACTGGTGGATCAGCTCAGAATCCTTGTAACAAAAAAATGTTAGAGAGGTGGAAAAATTCTGGTGCACTTTATGTTACTCCGGCTGGTTCCAATGATGATTGGTGAGTTCGCATTTCATGAACTAAACGACTGTTGTATTCCCACAAACTTGCCCTGTTTTGCATGTTCTATGCTATGAAGTTTACAATGAAGACAATCTAAATCCCAAAATCATAAAATTATTGCACTCCAGTCCCTGTATAAGTAATTGCTCCTAAAAGCTTCCACAAAATTACACCAAGTGAAGCAAAACAAAATCCTATCCTACTCATGATACATGTCTCAGTGCTATGTGATTGGTTAAAAGTTTTGCATGTCTCATGATACATATCTAAAAATATTGAAGGTCTACACTATGGCACAGTACCAGAAGTTCTTGCAATTATTTCTCTTTCAAAACTCTTAACTAACCAACAACGTGTTAGAATTACCATTGGATGTCCAATTTGGTTGCTGGAAAATGAAAAGTAATGCTCAATGTTTTCAGGACAAAGAAGCAAGAAATTGCATAGATGTGCGAGGATCTAAGCTCTTTCAACATTGCATACTAGATGAATGAATTTTTATCCAGTGCTATTACAAATCATATTTTAATATAGGATTCCCTGCATTCTAATCACCTTTATTGATTGGATAACCAAAGTTTCAAATTTTGTGTCAATTCAAATTGCTCTAGAGCTGACCTTTGGGCCTGTCAGAACAAGTGGAGTTGCTGTTTTTGCTGCATGTCATAGGTTTTTGGAGTAGGAAATATACCGACCTCTGATGTATGCTATGATTTCAGTTATTTGGTATTTGAATATAAATGCTAGAATTTTTGCAAACCATCATCTTCTTAAACAATTACTATGGCCTTGTAGGGTAGAACTTGGTAAGTGTTACAACGATATGCTAAGGTGCATCCTAGCAATTTTTGTGGTTGTTGTTTGGCACTATCTCTTTTGCAGTTCCTTTGCTGTATTTGTGCCATGTTTATTTACAGGTACTGGTTGTATGCTGCTGTTTGTTGTAACTGTTTGCTGGTGACAAATGATGAAATGAGGGACCACCTGTTCCAGTTACTAGGAACTTCCTTTTTTCCAAGATGGAAGGAAAAACATCAGGTATTTCAACTCTTTCAGATGCATGTGGTGCATATATATGTTTTTATGTTGTGCTGGTTCTCAGATTTACAAAACCAAGCTTTTCTCTGATAGAGAAGTAGGAGAAACCTCCTTGTTTTGCCTTTTTGTGAGCATTTTCTAAACTAGGTACTTTACGTTCATGATGCTGTACATTTATGGGCTTCCAAGTTTTGCTCTGAATTCATTGATCTTATACACTCTTTGCCTAAGAGCATTTTTTACCTCAATGAATATCCCTTGATCTAATCGATGTCTTACATTGCACGAAGTAACGTTTCAGAATGTGCCAAAGTTTTCTTGAAGTTCATAGTGTCCAGTTTAAACTCACCCAAGAATGTGATATATCGAATTTCATAAATAAAAAATGTATTCCACTATATTCAGTATTAGAAGAAATTGATAATACCATGCATTATATAGGAACTCATCTTTCTTGGAAATATTTGCAGGTTAGACTCTCAGTATCGCGATCTGGAATTGCTTTGCAGATGCCTCCCCCTTACTCAATTGTTATTCAGGTGAGATGTTCAACCAGGAGTCTGCATTCATGCTAATCTTTTTCATCAATATATGGGAACTTTCAAGATATTTTGGTGGATGATGGTTTTGTAAACGCAGGAGTCAGAAAATGGTAGGTGGCATGTTCCGACAACCACAAATGATGATGATCTTGAGACCCCAAGGCAGTGGTTATGTGCCACCCGACCCATCAAAACATGATCCATGGCTATGTTCAACCGGGATGGGTTATGTCCAACGTATGCTGGCAAGTATTCTTGCATGAATGAGCATGTGTACAAGGAATGAATTGTATAATCCATTTCTACTGTGCTGTATTTTTCAAATATGAATCATACCTCATGGAATTAAGGAGTCATTTTTTTAACTTGCCATTTTCTCCTGTGAAAGTTGTAGCTTCTCGTGTAATAGAGATGGAAAATGAGAAAATAGTCTGTTCAATGAGTCGATGAGCAGCTGACCATCAGATTGTTGAGTTGAGTTTGATTAGTAAATAATTTGTTTTTAAATTGATAACTTGTTTGATTTAAAACACATTATTATGTTTAGCCAAACATTGCTTTAGTCAGCTTTTAAAATGTTAGGTGACAATTTTGCAATTAATTTTTGGTTTTCAATTTTCTTCTGCCCTTACATATTTAATATTTAAAATTATGATTTACACATGAGAAGAGTTTTCGGTATTGAAAAAATCGTTTTCTCTGTACAAAAATAAAAATAAAATCATATTTTCATAAATAATAAAAAAATAAATATACAAGGCATGATCTAGCATCTTTAAATATAAAAATTCAAGAAAAATAGTTTTGTTGATATCTTTACATGTATTTTTTATTTATTTAATAACCTATTTGTGAAATCCATGAGAGTGTAACCAAACATTTTACACTATTCAATCCCCTGCCCATGTAATGTAACTCCACAGGATCAGATTGGATTTAATTAGTAATAGCTAACACTTAATGAAATAGGATGCTCAAAATGATTATGAGCCTTTTTACAGGTTTATAATAGAATTTGAATTTTTAATTTTATTTTATTGAAGTAACCTGGCTGGTGGTCTGTCCTCTCCTACAAAAATAATAGTATCCTAGGAATCATAAGAGATTAATTATATTATTTTTATTGTGAATTATTATTATCGACAGGCGTTTGCTCTATGAACTTGCAAAGCGATGCCCTGCAAGTAGGTGGTTGTAGCGGTGGCTAGAGGATGCCTAGAAACCATCCATTTGGGAGGTCATGTCTCTAAAAAGAAAAAAGAAAATCTAAAAAAGAAAAAAGAAAAAAGAAAAAATGATCCCCTCATTTTTAATGTAAATTGGCAGGAAGCTAGAGAGTGGGTCACTTGCTAGAGAGTGTCATTGAATTGAAGGAGGTCCAGATACGTTGTTTGGAAATTTCGAGCCTAATGGTGGGACCATGCTACTATAAATAATTATAATAGTCTTTCTGGAATAGTATATCTCATCACAGTTAATTTTTTTTATAGTACATGTCATTAAATAATATATTTATAGATTTAGGAGGTGTTTGGCGGTTCGTTTCGGAAGTGTTTTTGAAAAAAAATATTTTTATATATTTAATTTTAGATTAAATTTTTTTAATGTTTTTAGATCATTTTGATATGCTGATGTCAAAAATAGTTTTTAAAAAATAAAATAAAATATTATTTTGATGCATTTCTGAATGAAAATTACTTTTAAAAGCAATCGCAACGACAATTCAAATAAACACTTAATGTAGTTGATTGAGTTGTGATTAATATCTTTTATACTCGGGTCATAAACTATTTAATTATCGCAAATTCTATCTGGTAAATAGGTTTTAATATTAGTTTTCATGTATATAAAATAACCGCTTCAATAATTTTTATTTTGTATCTACACCTTTTAATAGGAGATTTCCTGTCCATAATACTTCTCCACAATAACTTAAACCATTACCACACTCATTGTCTTTTTTTAATTGTCAATATCACCTTTCAATTTTGAAATTTTCGATGAGTTAGACCTTTGATGTTCCTCACAAAAATACCATTTCTTGTAATTGAAAAATTTGAGGTTTTTCTTGAATAATAAACCTTGTACTATAATGAATTCTTTATATGCCACCCTTTACTACATTATCACATTTTCTAATCTTAAATTCATTAACTTTTTTTTTTTGTGGATTCAAGAAAACCTTACCCCCTGGAAAGCGTACTTTATGGTCCCAGGTAAGCGAGTAAAACCCCGACTGTTTCAGGCTCTTACAAGAGATGCATGTCCTGACTCGAACTTGAGACCTACTGTGCAGATCTCAAGCCCTTTGCCCTAACTCACATGCTTGCATTTTTTTCAATAGAGTATAAATTATTATTTTGCTTAAAAAATATTTACATCTAATTAAACAGATTGTCGAGGCACAAGATCTCATATGTTAATTTGTACATAATTATAGATTTATTTTATTAAATACACACATTGAATACACCACATCATGTGCAACATGTCTCTAAAGACCTGGTTTCCTTTTTCTAGAATTATCAACTCTGACATGCTAAATTGCAATTGATCAAGAGTGTGTTTCTCCCAAATGTAGGCTTAATGGTATTTTTAGCTCTTGATCAATTGTATTTTTAGCATGTCAGAGTTGATAAAAAAAAAAAAAAAATTCTTAGAGATGACCTAACTGGGTCACCGGAGGTTAACCTTGTCGCCATACAATTTTGAAAATACAAAAGCTTGGATATCGAATTCCATTTCTTGAGAGAGCTAAGTCTGTCCGGAAGTGAGAAGTGATTATGCCAATTTTGTTTTTTTGCAAAACTGTCAGCGGCAGCATCCCACATCCCACATGGCATTTAACCTCAGACGGAGTAAAGCTGCCGGTGTTAAAGAACCATCTCACCTAAAAACTTGTTCTTTAACTTAAGATTTTAGGTGAGATGATTTCTTAATATGGTATCAGAACCTTGTTGACCCAGCATTCACGAGTTCGAATCACCACCACATTCTATTTGATAAAAACCAAGCACAAGATGATGTGGGCCTGTGCAAGTTTCAAGCCCAAAGGGCTTTCACTTGAGGGGCTGTGTTAGAGAATAATATAAATCATATTATGGGACCTCACTTGAGGGGCTTAAGTTTTTAGGTGAGATGGTTCCTTAACAGCCGGGACTAACTTGTTAACACTTGAGCTTCTTAAGTTGGAATTAGATATAAATTATATCTTGAATTTTTATTTTAATAGCTAAAGTTTTTAACCTTTTTAATTCTTATTATTCTTTATTTGAACCAGTAATTAATAAAATAAAAGTCTTTATATATATACACATACACACACACACACATCATCTCCGATCGAGAACTTCATTGAGGAAAATTCAAAGCACAAGCTTAGTTCTATCGTCAACCACAGTCTCTTATCTCTTCCCTTTACTTACCTCCTGCAATTCTTCTTCATTTTGCTCTCACCATTTTTCTGCACTCGTACCCTTGGCAAAGATTCTCTATGGCCTTTCAAGGCGAGATTGGATCAGCGCTTCTCAAAAGTTCTGTTGATCTTTTGGTTCACAAGTTTAGTTCTCCTGAGGTTCAGCGGTTCTTTCCACGCCAGAAGCTGCCTGAAGGAAGACTATTCAAGTTGACAAACAGTTTGAAATCCGTCGACAGCATGCTCCTTGTTGCAGAGGGGAAGCAGACCACTAAGGAAGGAGTGAAGGATTGGCTCGATGAAGTTCAGCATGTTGTTCATGAAGCTGAGGACTTGTTGGACGTGATTTTTTGTCAAGCTCGAGGATCAAAGTTGGAACCTGGCTATTTTAACAACGAGGACAAAATTATAAGCAGCTTGAATGATATTCTTGAGAGACTTGGAGGGTTAGAGAAAAGGGCTCATACACTCTGTCTGATAGAGTGTCTTAAGCGAAGGCTCCCATGCTCGAGCTTTATGGAAGTTGAGTTTGGAACAGAATTTCTCAGAAGTATTATTGTTCTCTTGGTTCAGCAGTTGGGTTCTCCGATTGAATTTCGAGGTTCCTTCAGAAGCCAAATTCTCAACGAAGGACTCTCGGAGAAGTTCAAGGAACCTTTGAATACTATCAAGACCATGCTCCCTGAGGCTGAGACAAAGCAGATCACTAATGAAGATGTGAAGAGTTGGCTTCAACATGCTACAGATGCCGTGTATGAAGCTGCAAGTTTGCTTGACGAGATTGTTCCTGAGGCTGGACAAGCAGAAATGAAATCCAGCTCTCAAAGCTATCGAGATAAGATCCACAACGTTTTCTCCTCTCTTTGTACTTCTAAGAAAAACAATAAGGAAGGGAAAATGGTAGAAAACTTAGTCGAGATTTTTGAAAAGCTTGAAATGTTGGCAAAAGAAGGGGAGAACAGACACAATCTTCTACAGAGTGATGGTCATCCACGCATTGATACTTCTGTTTGTGGCAGGGACTACGATAAAGAAACCATAATGCCCCTGCTGATATCAGAAGATGCAAAAGGTAAAAGCTTAGAAACAATTGTTGTAGAGGGTATTGGCGGTATTGGCAAAACCTCCTTTGCTAAGCTTGTCTACCATGATATGAAGGTACAAGAGTGCTTTGATCTGAAAGCATGGGTCGACGTCTCGCAAGAATTTGAAGCTGTCAGGATAGTAGTAGATATTCTGAAGAATATTGGTTCATTCAGTGGTGCTACCATGGATGCAAATGAGCTTCAACAAGAGCTTAGGAAAAGATTGACAGGAAAGAAATTATTGCTTGTATTAGATGAAGTTTGGAAGGCAGATGATCAGCATGCTCAATGGAACTTCTTGGTCACAGCTTTGGAATCTGCAGCACAGGGGAGCAAGATCATCATTACAACACGAGAGATGAGTCTTGCTGTAACATCAGTCCTGCCATGTGTTAAACCTTTTAATTTGAAGGAAATAAGCGATGATGATTGCTGGGCCTTGTTTTCAGAACATGCTTTTTGCGGTGAAGGAAGCCAGGCTCGTTTGCTATCTGATAAAAATTTCCGTTCGAAAGTATTGGGAAGGTGCGGTGGCGTACCTTTACGTGCAATAATGCTCGGGAATCACCTTCGGTGCAAACAAGATACGTACTGGGAGGAAATAGCGAGTAGGTGGGATCTTCAACCGGTCATCATTCCTGCTACTATGAAATTAAGGTATTATAGATTTCCTTCAAATCTTAAGCAATGCTTTGTTTACTGCTCACTCTTTCCTAAGGATCATTCATTTAAAAGGGAGAAAACTGTACTTCTATGGCTGGCTAATGGTTTTCTTGGAGGGGATAGGGGGAAGAAAGAAGAAGGATACGGGTACTTCCAAGAACTTGTAGCCTACTCTTTTTTTCAACAAAAAAGTGACGATACATCAACCTTTGTCATGAATGACCTGGTACACAGTTGGGCGAAATTCTTACGAGGAGAATTTGTAGGAATTAAAACGAAAAAGTCAACAAAAGTCAACAAAAGTCAACTCTGATCAACCCAAAAACATGCACTGTTCAGATTCAAATCTGGAATTTCCAGAAAAATGAAGAACACGGGAAGAACACTAAAAACTGAGATTTTGCATAACAATGGGCAGAATCAAGGTGAGGTTACTGCCATCCCTCTTCTTTATTTATAGGTAAAAGAAATTACAAGAGGTTTAGTTGAAAACAACTTCTTGTACATGATAAGCTAAAAATCAAAACTTAACTTAATCCTAATCAGCTAATTGATCAACATGATCTGTTTAACTAAGAATAAACTGAACTCAATCCTAAACTTGGTCAACATGACCTTTATTCAAAACAAATAAAACCAAGCTAATTCAATACTAATCTAACACTAAAATTTGACTCCAACTAGGACTCATCATCTTCATTCTTCAACTGACTTGTCCTGTCTCCAGCAGACTTGGAATCCAGGAATTTCAACACTCCTCCTTGGATCCAAGGCTGCACATGCCAATCTTTTCCCTTAGCTCTTCGAATCTTCCTTTAGCTAATGGTTTAGTAAACAAGTCAGCTAATTGATCATTGGTATTGCAATATTTCATCTCTAATTCACCTTCCAGCTGAAACTGTCTTAGAGCATGAAATTTGATCTTCATGTGTTTCGTTTTGTCATGAAACACAGCATTCTTTGAGATTGCTATAGCTGACATGTTATCACATAGCAACTCAGTAGGACTTGATTGATCACAATCAAGATCTTTTAGCATTTTTCTCAGCCATACCAATTGCTTGGCTGCCATATAAGCTGCTATGTACTCAGCCTCTGCTGTGGAATGTGCCACAACCGATTGTTTCTTCGAAATCCAGCTAAAAACATTCAATCCTAATGCAAAGCAATAACCTGAAGTGCTCATCATGCATTCATCACTTCCTCCCCAGTCACTGTCAGTGAATCCAACCAGCCGATTTTGACAATTTTTGACAAAATGCATGCCCAGATTTTTTGTCCCCTGCAAGTACCTTAAAACTCTCTTGGCTGCCATGAAGTGTATCTGACTTGGCTCCTGCATGAACCTAGATAAATAATTAACAGCAAACAAGATGTCAGGACGTGTAATTGTTAAGTAAAGTAGGCTTCCAATCAAACTTCTATAGGTCTTCCCATCTGTTTTGGGAGCTTCATCATCCTTGGTCAGTTTCAGTCCTAGTATCATAGGAGTAGAAACTGATTTGCAATTTTCCATTGCAAAATTGGTTAGGATCTTCTGAACAAATGACTTTTGACATAGAAAAATCCCTTGCTTTGACTGAATTACTTCCATGCCTAAAAAATAAGAAATCAACCCAAGCTCATTCATCTCAAACGTATTCTTCATGTTTGATTTGAATTCTTCTATCAGCTGCTCATTTCCACCAGTAATCAATAGATCATCTACATACACAGAGACCATTAGCACATGATTATCAACATGTTTCACATATAGTGTTACCTCATTGATGCTCCTTTGGAACCCCAAACTCAGCAAGTGTTCATCAAGCCTACTATACCAAGCTCTAGGAGCTTGTTTTAGGCCATAGAGAGCTTTCTTCAATAAATACACTTGATTTGGGTTTTGATTCTCAAACCCAATTGGTTGCTCAATGTATATCTCTTCTTCCAACACACCATTTAAGAAAGCAGATTTTACATCTAATTGAAACACATACCAGCCATTTTGTGCAGCAAGTGCAAGCAAAAGTTTCATTGTATCATGCCTAGAAACCGGTGCAAAGGTGTCTGTGTAATCAATTCCAGCCTCTTGAGCATAGCCTTTTACAACCAATCTTGCCTTGTATTTGTTGACACTTCCATCAGCATTCATCTTAGCTTTAAATATCCATTTAACTCCAATTGTCTTCTTGTTTGCAGGCCTGTCAACAAGCATCCAAGTCTGGTTTTTTTCGATCATATCAAGCTCCTCCTGCATTGCTTTTATCCATACCTTAGACTTCATTGCTTCTTCAATCTCGACTGGTTCAGCTTCAGCCATGGAGCACCTGCTATAAATGTCATCTAGTGACCTTGTCCCCCTAACAGGTTCATCATCTATGTCTTCTTCATTTTCAAGTTCATCATAAAATTCTGGTTCTTCATGTTGAACTTGATCTGTCCAGTTGACTGCCAAACTCTCCCAATTCCATGATGCATCTTCTACAAACTTAACATTTCTTGCAATTATAACTTTGTTAGCCATAACATCAAATATTCTATAGGCTTTAGACTTTGAACTATAGCCTATCATCACACCTACATCACCCTTCTTATCTAGTTTTTTTCGATTAACATCATGTATCAACACATAACATATGCAACCAAAGACTTTTAAATGCTCAACATTGGGTTTAACATCATACCAGATTTCATAAGGAGTTTTATCATCCAAAACTCTTGAAAACACACGATTTTGTATGTATGATGCTGTGTTTACAGCCTCTGCCCAAAACTTTAAGGGCATTTTCTTCTCATACATTAAGCACCTTGCCATTTCCATCAAGGTTCTATTTTTCCTTTCACTTACCCCATTTTGTTGAGGTGTGTAAGGCACGGTCAATTGGTGTTTAATCCCTTCTTTCATCAAATAATTCTCCAATTGTTGGGAGGTAAATTCTCCACCATTATCAGACCTTAGCATCTTCATTTTCAGTCCAGTTTCAAGCTCCACTTCTGCCTTGAACAACAAAAACTTAGAGAAAACATCAGCCTTGTTTTTCAAGAAATAAATCCAACAATACCTGCTATAATCATCCACAAATAGCAAGAAATACTTTGATCCATTCAATGATTCAACTTGCATTGGCCCACACACATCTGTGTGTATGAGCTGCAGTTTTGAATTTGCTCTAAAAACAGATTTTGAGAAAGCAACTTTGGTTTGCTTTCCCAATTGACAAGCCACACAAAGATTACCTTGATCATGTATGCTTGGTAA
The DNA here is from genome assembly GCA_964035475.1 of Salix caprea. NCBI lineage: Eukaryota > Viridiplantae > Streptophyta > Magnoliopsida > Malpighiales > Salicaceae > Salix > Salix caprea. The sequence goes on along the minus strand of OZ037748.1, from coordinate 1,035,874 downwards.
TCCACGTGCCATCTGCAACTCACCCATTTTGTTCAATGCAGCATAATTATAGTGTCCCAACCTTTTGTGCCAAAGAATTGATTCATCATTCTTGCACATGTTGGCAGTCCAACATATTTCCTTCAAATCTGCATTGAAGCATCTATTTGCCATTTTTGCACACAATAAAAGTGTCCCCATTTTATCTCTAATGACACACATTCCATTATCAAAAAATAGAGAATAGCCCGATTCTAATAGTTGACCCACACTCACCAAATTCTGATTAATATTAGGCACATACAAGACATCATGTAGAGTTTTTGTACCTGCCCTTGTGTCCACTGCTATTGCTCCTTTTCCTTCAACCTTTACAAAGTCTCCATTGCCTATCTTCACCCTTGATTTATAGCTTTTATCCAAGCTACAAAAAATTGAGAGGTCAGCTGTCATGTGGTTTGAACAACCACTGTCAATGAGCCAAATTGAATTTGTCTCCTCGGTTTTCCTGAGCACTTTGTGCATTGTAGCTACAAACAAATGCTCATCCTTTACTGTCAAGCTCTCTTCTTCTTGAGCTTGTTTTACTTCTTCTTTTCTATTTTTGCAATACTTTTGGTAGTGACCAAATTGATTGCAATTTCTGCACTGAATCTTCTTGAACCAACACCAATCTTCAGAATGATTGGTTTTCTTGCAATACTTGCATGCAGGATATTCCTTTCTCTCCTTCACTGTCAAGTTGTTGGGTTGCCAACTACTTGAATTCTGATGATTTGGTCTCCATTCTTTGCCTTTTTCTCTCCTTCCAATCTGCTTGGTTTTCGAGAAATTGTAGGATTGCTGCTGTTTTCCTTTGTAAGCAACAAGTGCATTCTCACTTGTTGCCTCATTTCTATAGGACTGCCTTTGTTCCACTGCTTGTAAAGCATTTACAAGATCTTGGAAACTCATCTCAGAAAAATCTTTAGAGTCTTCCAAGGAACATATTTTATGTTCAAACTTCTCGGGTAGACTCACCAGCACCTTCTCCACAATTCTGGAATCAGGGAAATCTTCCCCCAATACTCTCACTTGATTCACAATTTTAGAGATTTGAGAAGAGAAATCTATGATGGAATCTGATTCCTTCATCTTCAGCCCTTCAAATTGCCTTCTCAAGTTCATAACTTGCATTTTTCTTGATTTCTCATCTCCTTTGAATTCGGCTTTAAGCTTGTCCCAAGCTTCTTTGGCAGTCTTGCACGCCAAAATTCTGGAAAATATCTCTTCACTTACTGCATTGTGTATGCAAATAAGTGCTTTAAATCCTTTGGCTCTTTCTTCATTGAAGAACTTAATTTGAGCCATGGTTGGGTTGTTGTTTAATGGAGTTGGAACCTTGTCCGTATCCACATATTCCCACAAATCAAATGCCTTCAGATAAGCCTCCATTCTCACAGACCAGGTGCCATAATTCACCCCTGCAAATGGAGGTGCCTTTGCTGCAAAATTGGTTCCAGAATCCATTTTGCTTTTCTCACCCAAAAAACTGACTTTGATTCCCCTTTTTTGGTAAATCTCACCTTCCACTCGTGTTTCACACAATCCCACCTAAGATCCTAATTGCTCTGATACCAATTGTAGGAATTAAAACGAAAAAGTCAACAAAAGTCAACAAAAGTCAACTCTGATCAACCCAAAAACATGCACTGTTCAGATTCAAATCTGGAATTTCCAGAAAAATGAAGAACACGGGAAGAACACTAAAAACTGAGATTTTGCATAACAATGGGCAGAATCAAGGTGAGGTTACTGCCATCCCTCTTCTTTATTTATAGGTAAAAGAAATTACAAGAGGTTTAGTTGAAAACAACTTCTTGTACATGATAAGCTAAAAATCAAAACTTAACTTAATCCTAATCAGCTAATTGATCAACATGATCTGTTTAACTAAGAATAAACTGAACTCAATCCTAAACTTGGTCAACATGACCTTTATTCAAAACAAATAAAACCAAGCTAATTCAATACTAATCTAACACTAAAATTTGACTCCAACTAGGACTCATCATCTTCATTCTTCAACTGACTTGTCCTGTCTCCAGCAGACTTGGAATCCAGGAATTTCAACAGAATTTTCTGTCAGTTTGGGTGATGGTGATTCACGTATTTCGCACAAAACTCGTCACATATGGTGTCCTACCATAAGAGGATATGAAGACCTAAGGAATCTTGTGGGCGATGGATTTCACATTTTTCGTACCATTTTGCCAACATCAAACGAATCCTTTTGGGGAGATGTTAATGATGAGAAACTTAAGGCATTCAATAGCCTACGGGTATTGTCTCTGTCTAATATAACTCGGTTGCCTGATGTACTTGGCTGCGGGTTGAAACACCTACGACATCTTGAAATCTCTGGAGAATCAATAAAAAGTTTACCTCCAGCTTTGTGTATGCTGTTCACTTTGCAAACATTAATCTTGCGCCAGTGCCCAAATCTAGCTGAGTTACCAGCCAACATTGTGGAGTTAACTGAATTGTGTCATCTTGATATTAGAGAAACAGGACTGCAACAGACGCCACCACAAATGGGCAAACTAAAAAAGCTTGAAACGTTGACAGATTTTTTTGTGGGTCAACAAAATGGGTGCAGAATTGATGAGCTAGGAGAGCTTAGATATCTACTGGGAGACCTTCGTATTCTGAACCTTCAAAATGTTTCTCATGGTCTAAATGCTATTGAAGCCGATTTGAAGGGCAAGAATCTTAAGAAGTTGGAGTTAAGATGGAGTGGCAGGAGAAATAGTGATGATTCTTTAGCAGAAGAGGATGTGCTTCAAGCGTTGAAGCCTAGTGCAAAAGTGGAAGATATTTCTATAACTGGTTACGGAGGTAAAAAACTTCCAGAACGGTTAGGACACACTTCTTTTGAAAATTTGGTCTATCTGAGGCTTAGTGGATGTAACTACTGTGTCTCTTTACCATCTCTTGGTCAGTTAGAATCTCTAAGAACGCTCTTGATCAAAGGCTTCTATAATTTGAAGTCTGTTGGTGATGAGTTCTATGGAAGTCCCGCCAACAAAGGGATTCCATTCCGATCCCTTGAAAGCCTCACTTTTGAGAGGATGCTGCAATGGCGAGAGTGGGAATCTGAAGGCAGAGCTTTCCCGAGCCTCCAAGTGCTTTGCATCAGAAATTGTCCGAGCCTAACAACACTGCCCAGCGACCTTCCTTCTTTAGTGGAGCTTGAGATTGCAAAATGTAAGCTTGTGGCTCTACCTTCTGTCTGGTCTCCTGCAACCATTATTAAAATAATGCTGGCTAATGACTTTCACAAGCTGCAGTTGGAGAAATTGTCTTCTGACTCGCAAAGTCTCACAGTCGATTCATTCCATGCCTTCGATTTTATACGTCAGGAAATTGAAAACTGGGGTTATGCTTGCACTACTTTACAAAAGATTGACATCACTCGGTGTCCCATCGAGTTCTTCCCACTAAATCTTTTCCCCCAGTTAAAGCAACTTGAGATCAGCAGATGTCGAAAGCTCAAATCCCTTTGTGGACCAGAGGAACCTCTCGGTGATTCCATGTCTACCGAATCCTCTTACAGTGGCTGTCCAACTTTGGAAACCCTTGCACTATCACATTGCTCAAAATTTGAATCATTGTTTTGCTCCCTCCCTTCCCTCGAGAATCTAAAAATAGTTGCTTGTGGGAAACTTCAGTCATTGCCTGGGATGGATTTCTCCGCTTCATTAGAACCACTTGCTGGCAACAGTAATTGGAATTCGGAAGTCTTCGAGTACCCCAATTTGAAACTTCTTTCACTAGAACATTGCTCAAATTTGAAAACAGTGCATTGCCTCCTCCCTTCTCTTGAGCATCTGGAATTATATAATTGTGGGCATCTTGAGCCATTTCTCGGAATGGGTTTTTCCTCTTCTTCTGGATCGAGTTGGCCTTCCAAATTAAAATCAATAGTGATCCGAGGTTGCAGAAAACTCCTTGCTGGCTGCGACAAATGGGGTATGGGTAGATTCCCTTCTCTTTCAACCTTATCGTTAGATTACAGTGATAAAGTGGAATCCCCCCTCAAACAACGCGCGTTCCTCCCCACACCGTTCACATTTCTTTCAATCCGTGATCTTCCAAATCTGAAGTCTCTGGAACTTCAAGGGTTGACCTTACTTTATGGACTCGAACTCGAAGACTGCCCTAAGCTCCAATCCTTGTCAGAAGTCAGCCTGCCTAATCTCTTCTCTCTGTACATCAGGTCATGTCCCTTGCTGGAACAGAGGTGTCAAAAGGATACAGGGGAAGACTGGCCCAAGATATCAAATGTCCCCAATATAGTGATTGGTTACCACGATTTCAATGTGAAGAGCAGGAAAGTGTAACCTCTGTTTAATCCTTCATTTAATCCAACACAATGAGGCATTGCCACTGAAAGATTTCTTTCGCGTTATCAATATTAACAATCTTTATGGTAGCGCTTTCCATATCCTCTTATTAATTCGTGTGATCAATCCTGACAGGATTCTTGATGAACCTTTACTTTTGTCGATGCATATTGTTGATCCTAAGTTGTTCTTACTCTAAACAGAACTCGTCCTAAGGTAGATGTAGTGTTTTGAAAATTTTATAAATGAAAAGGCAGTAAATGTAGTGTTTTGAGTGTTTTGAAAATTTTATAAATGAAAAGGCAGTAAGGCCCTTGTGGTTTAGAATTAGGTATAAATAAAGCAAGGGTATTGTAGTAATGGTATAAACTTTGTAAATATAAATAGAAAAAAGAAGAAGAAGAGAGGTCTGAAATTTAAGAGAGAGAATCGGGAGGCGAGAAAGAAAGGAGAAGAAAAAAGAGGGAAGGAGAAAAGGTTGAGTAGAAATAAGTTGTTAAGGTAATACTTATGTTTTAATATGTATAAATGTTGTTATTACTTAAGATTTTGAATTTATTGAAGATTAGGGTTTAAAGACTTTGTTTTGGGTTGATTGATGAATTGACTGAGATGTTAATAATTAAATGTGTTTGGTAATGATTTAATTGATTGGATTGTAGATGATTTTGAGGTAATTGATGTGTTAGGTGTAAAATATTTTTAGAAAAGTATGAAAAACCTTTGCTGAAATTCTGGACAGTAGACTAGAGGTTGAAGATGATGAGATTTCAGTTTGGTCTCTCATTTGTTAAAATGAATGGATTGATTTGTAGGCTAGTGACCTGCCATTTCTCTTGCTATGAATGGATTGATTTCTCATACCGAAGCTGAACCTGTTAATTACTTCTCACTGGTCTTCTTCCTAAACCCCATAATGTACAATTTTTTGCTTTCCATCTTTGATTCTCTGCCTGTATATCTGTGGTTTTTTCAACCTGCCCATGCAATTTACTACCAATCCCTTGGTAGAATTCAGAATGCTTCAAAAGCCGTGGTTTTTTTTTATTTTATCGTTTTGAAAGGTACACATGCTAGGAGTAAATGCAACTACCCGCTGAATTCATTCTGTTCTTATTGACATTACAGTGTCATTAAGTTCTTTTTTCTTACTCACATTTTTTTCTTTAATTTTCTTCAAATTAAATTACATGGCTGAAAACTCATCTAGGGATGCATTTTTCATAGCTTCAGCTCCAGCAAGATCAGATGATCCAGCATGACCTCATGAACAGGTGGTTGTTGGTGCATGAAACTCATGTACATGTGTTCATTGTAGCAAACAAATCAATGGTCGTGGTATTACTCGTCTGAAGTATCACCTTGCTGGTATTAAATGTCAAGTTGAACCTTGTAAAAAGATCCCTCTAGATGTGAAATGGCAAATGAAGCAGTTGATAGAAATGTTTTGGAATTCTAGAAATGTTTCTAATTTGGAGATCATGTTTGTTTGACTTTGTGTTTGTATTATATAATTTAAAATTAATTTATCTTGAATTTAAATTATGTTTGTTAGATTAATATTTTAATTTTATATATATATATAATTAATTAATTATATATGAACAGTACAATCCTGAAACTACTTGCCGAAACACTCGGAAATCGAAACATTCCGTTTTAATTAAAAAAACAAAATATCAATCAAAATGAAATGAACAACCTTGCTTTAAAATTCGTGGAATCTTTTCAACATATAATACAAGAATATTAATTGTTGATTTCAATATAATTTATTTTAATTATGTGAATATTTTATTGGATAAAATCTTACATGTAGTATTTATTTTGAATTCAAGTAACTTGTTGATTTCAATATAATTTATTTTAATTATGTGAATATTTTATTGGATAAAATCTTACATGTAGTATTTATTTTGAAATCAAGTTACTATTTATTTTTGTATTTTAAAAACAGTTTTGAAAATATTTATTTATTTTAAATATTTTTAGATTATTTTGATGTGATAATATTAAAAATAATTTTTAATATTATATATAGATATATTTAAAAAAAAAAATAGAAAACAAATGCTCACCTCAAAAAAACACCAAGATCTTATCTTTCTTCCTCTTCCGACAAACTTCCACCAGTGACGTTAGAGGCATCTTCAGCATCAATGAGTTGAAAGCCACTGGAGTACCCAAGTAAAAGAACGTTCTTAAAGGAACCAGGACCAAGTTCTCTCTACTCTATCGCGGGCCTAATTAGCTTCCTAACTGCCGATGACTAGATTCAAATTTCCACGCCAAGATAATATGAAAGATTCATAGTTGAAGACGCCAAGAGAGTTCAAATCTCAGCAAAAACAGTCGAGGTTATTTTCCAACAAGAGTTGCTGCATAGAGCGGAGATAATTTGGAAGCAATCTGTGGTGAACAGAGAGGTATTGCTGTTTTGCTTGTTACTTTTTGAAAAAGCTCTGCACGAATTGTTAAATCAAAGCTTGAACAACTGATTTTGCTTCTTAAAGTCTTTTGGGAACAAATTAAAGTCTATATTTGAAAAAAAGCTTTAGACCAATTATTGTTATTTCCTCGGTACGGGATGATCCTAGTCATACATATTCACTTTCACATCAAATTTTTGCATGTTGATTCTTGTCACTTTCACGATTCGTAAGTTGTAGCATCTTATCCTCATGTCCAGCATTTGATCAGACCTTCTAGCCATTTATTTATTATCATAATTGAGAGAGTGGTTGTCTTGTCGGCAGACTGTTGTCTGCTATTTGGTGTCAATTTGTTTTTGTTCTTGTTTTTGGATTTCCAGCTGTTTGTTTATGAATACATTTGAGATTGTGAAAGTTTCCAGTTTATGTTATTTCTTGGTCGAAGTTAGATTGCATATGAATTAATACCAATTGTTATGGGAAAGGCACATGCTACCCTAACTAGGTAATGAAGAATTAGAAAACTGAACAATTTGATTCTTTGCAAGATCGATCTCGTTTGGATCATTTTGACTGCTGTCTGCTATTTGGTGTCAATTTGTTTTTGTTCTTGTTTTTGGATTTCCAGCTGTTTGTTTATGAATACATTTGAGATTGTGAAAGTTTCCAGTTTATGTTATTTCTTGGTCGAAGTTAGATTGCATATGAATTAATACCAATTGTTATGGGAAAAGGCACATGCTACCCTAACTAGCTAATGAAGAATAGGAATAAGGTGGTTAGAAAACTGAACAATTTTGATTCTTTGCAGGATCGATCTCATTTGGATCAGTTTGGAATTTATGGCCAAAGATATAGATCAAGCTGCAGATGGTGGTGCTTGGCTGGAGTGCATAAAGCTAGAAATTGCAAATTTGCAATCAGCATCCACCCGTTATACCATCTGCAAGGTACCTTGCATGCTTCGGAATGAGAAAAGTGATGCTTTCAGTCCTCAAACCGTCTCCATCGGACCTCTTCACAGTCCAAAGGAGAGGCCAAAGGAGAATCTGAAGGCTATGCAGGAACACAAATTGTCCTACATGCTATCCTTGCTTGAGCGAACACGCAATGAAACAGATGCTTTAGAAGCTTGTGGTAAGGCTACTTTAGATTTGGACACAAAAGTTCGTCGTTGCTATGAAGAAATTGTTCAACATTCAGAAACTGAACTTGCCAGAATGTTGTTAGTTGATGGTTGCTTTATACTAGAGCTTTTCTTAAGATATTATATCAATGACCTCAGACCTGATGATCCCGTACTTCTTAATCCTCGGATTATCTCAGTTGTCCGACGCGATTTGGCACTGCTAGAGAACCAGATTCCGTTCATTGTTCTCGAGGAGTTGTTTAGGGTAATACAAGACCATAGTGATATTGCTCTACCAGAATTAAATGATCTTGCTATTTCTTTTTTCAAACTAGACCGGTCGAGAAAGGAAAGAAAAAGTTGTCATTTGCTTGATCTAATACACCATTGTTACTCACCGGGTTCTGCAAGAAAACATACAACCGACAAAGGAGAATGGAAAGTCATGCAATGTGCGACAAAACTCAGTTACGATGGAATTAAGTTTGCTAGATCTGACACTGAAAACAATCCCAAGAAAAAGGGAATTGGGGTTGGAAATGATAGTAAAAAAGATCTATTTGATCTGAAGTTTGAAAAGGGTACTTTGAAAATCCGACAATTGTGTGTTGAGAATTCACTCTTCCAAAACCTCATTGCTATGGAGCAATGCTTGCATGGCCGGGAACATTACATGGCATCTTACGGTTTACTCATGGATTTTCTTGTTGACTCCTCTAAAGACGTCGAATTTCTTGTGAACAAGGGCATCATTCCACACAATTTTGGTGATTATGAAGAAGTGGCGCATCTCTTTAACAATATCGGTAAGCAGGTATTTGTGCGAGACTTTTATTTTGCAGGAATTTCCGAGCAAGTACATAATTACTGCAAAACGAGCTGGTGGCTCAGATACGTGCAATCCTTGCTCCGTGACTATCTTGCCAATCCCTGGATGGCGACATCAGTCGCTGCCGCCATTATCCTTCTAGTAGCTACTTCATTACAAACCGTCTACTCTGTACTTTCTTATTATCATGGTGATCCTCCGCAAGTTATTCATGGCTAGCTCCACCTTTTGTTCTGCAGACTCCATCGCAGATCTTTCTTCCTCCAACCGTGTTCAGGTCTTGTCCTCCTGTCTCCTGCTGATTTTGTGTTTAAGAAATCTAAATTTGTCTCTCGTGTTATCAATTTAGTATGCTGGCAACGGAACAGAAATCCAGCTGCATTGCTTTTGAATACTAAATTGTGAACACATTTGCCAAATATTTTATTTTTAACAATTCCAAACTTAAATATGGAAAGCTAATACATATAATTCTGTAGTTTATTCATTCTACCTTCAAATATATAACTGGGATTCATTTATAACTAGACAAATGAGCAAATACTTATTGGATTTACGAGGTGGCTTATCTTTATAGAATTAACCCTCTCAGTCTCTTAACTTTCTTAGAAAAGTCGATTTAAAAAAAAAACAAATTAAATTCTTTTGAATGCGATAAGTTAACGTAAAGGGTGCATCATTAAGATAGTGTAGAGGAGAATGTAGTCTTGATTGATACACAATCTGGTCATGAAATACTCTTAGGAGCAAACAATTTTTTTTTCAAATGATCAATCTTATTTATTTTTTGAAATTAATTAAATTATAAGGCATTGCCTATAGTTTTGAGAGAGAAACTAATTAATATATTTTTTCCAATTTAATGATTTAGTTTTTTTTTTAAATAGAAAAAGAAGAAAAATAAACAGATATTATGAGAAAGATTAACTAGTAAAGAGAATATCATTTTACGATTAACTAAGCGTGGTATAAAAATAATCAAGAAATTAAATAATTGATCGTATAAATAAGAACATTAATTTATTTCTCCAAACTGAAGAAATATTTTACACTTTGTAAAGCTAGACATCGGGCGACGTAAGGCTTAGGATCCTAAAAAGATGAGAAAGGGGAAGTAGGCCTGGGCCTATGAAATAATACATGTTAAAGCCCAAAACGCATTGGCATTTATGGAGGAGTCCAAATTACAGATGATCTTTTAATTTAGTTTAAACGAAATAAAATTTATATTCTACAGCTAGATTATGATAAATACAAGACTATTATATAAAAAACGGTGAGGTACTTTGCTTTTAATGGTTTTCTCCTTGACAGCTTTTGTCTATTTTATTGTTGTTGGAATTTGTTTTAATAAAATATGATTAAAAAGTATATTTAAAATTACTTAAAACTTCGTTAAAAACTGTTCCTTGACAAGTCTTTTAATATAAAATATTAACATAATTAAAATAAATTATGAGATAATAAATTAATCCATAAAATTGGTAATAAATTATCCCTTTAGAGCAAGAATATTTTTTTCTAGAATTTAAAAATGAATAGTTAAAGAGACAAATAGATCTTAAAAAAATAGTATGAATTTAGCCTACATACATGCTCAATTCTACTCGAACACGAACATTAAAGTTTATTTATTATCGCAAACGCTATTTTTAATTGAAGAGATATAAATGTATTTTTATTATTTTTACAGAACCACGAGTAAATGTGTTTATTTCTCTTTGTAATTATTATTATTTATCGCTTTAGTATTAAATAATTTTTTTTATCAAATATGTAATTTAATAAAAAAATTATATATTTATTTTGAAGTGTGACGTGTTCCAAGTTATTTGAACAGATCGATCCAATTCTCAAGTCGATCATATATTTATTGTTAACGAGGAATGGAAAGGGTTGTTTCTCTATGAGTGGGTTTGCAAGGCCCATAATCTGCTTGTTGAGGAGCCCATTAGTTTTGATTTCCAGCATGATCATTCTTGGCCCATTATCGATGGAAGACAGCCCATTGATTATTATTGAAGGAATGAAAGGGATTCAGCAGTAACATTTGTCCTCATAGCTACGTTAAAAATCACAAAATGAAATAGAAAAATCATTGTTGAGTGTTGTCAAAAAGGTATTTAGAGGCAAAGAAGAAAAGAAGATAGGGCAGAACAAAAACACAGATCCCTTAAAATATATTCATACGCAAAATCAAAGATTACAATATCTCCTTCATCTAAAGAACTATGTAACTACTTGGACTTATTCTAAACCAAACAAGTATCTAGTTGATAGAGAAACTACCATAACAGATGATAGATCATGAATAGAAGCAAACTAGCTTATAACAACCTCCCTCCCGCTTTGGTGCTGCTACCTCAGCAGAAAACTGGCCTTAATTCGATTCAATTCAACCACAACATTGCTCATCTTCATCCTCTCTCGCGGAAACTTTTCTGAACAAAGCACTCCTACCTTGCTAATTGACATCAAACACTCCAGGATTTTTTGATCAACTTCTATCAGAAGTTTCGGGTCTGCAACATCAGCTACATGGTCAGGTAATGCCATTTTAACATAATTGTGAAGTTCTATTCCATCTTTAAACATGCTATCTGTAGGTCTCTTCCCTGTAATCATCTCCAGCAGTAGGATGCCATAGCTGTACACATCCCCGAGAGTCGACACCTCACTTCCGATGCCATACTCTGCAGTCAGTTTGTTTGCATGGTTAATTAATCATGGTTTTTTTATGGCCTCGCAGGTAAAAGTCAAGAGAAAACTTGTAAATAATGGAATATATATATCCTTCTAGTGTTAGTGCTGTGTGTTACCTGGAGCTGCGTAGCCAATGGTGCCTTTTAATCCAACAGAGCTTGTCTGACTCGAAAATGACTGACAGGATGCTTCAGAAAGGAACTTTAACAATCCAAAGTCCCCAACATGAGCAGTCAAATCTCCATCCAGGAGAACATTACTAGGCTTAAGATCACAATGAGCAATAGGCGTTTCGCAATGATTGTGCAAGTAGTCGAGCGCATTAGCCACATCAATTGCAATGCTTAACCTCTGAATGAGATTAAGATTTTTTGGCCCATACACTTCCTGATCCAATGTATGGTTTGGATGCAACCATTCTTCTAGACTCCCATTGATCATGAACTCATAAACAAGAGCTTTGAAATCGTTACCTTGAAAGTCAACGCCAGCATATGCATACAAGACCTTGACAAGATTTCGGTGCCTGATGTCAGTCAAGGCTGCACATTCTCTCATGAAGCTTTTGGAAGCTCCTTCGCGTAGCAAGTTGAATACTTTCACTGCAACAATCACCCCATCAGATGCTAGTACTCCTTTATACACAGACCCAAAACTACCAGCACCAATTAAGTTTTCAGAAGAGAATCCATTCGTTGCTTGAAGGAGGTCTTTGTAGCCTACTCTTTGGAATGGCATTTCACATGGCAACTCTTCTTCTGTTTTTCTCCAGAAGCAAAAAAATAAAAAAGATGTGATGAATATTAATCCAATAAAGCCACAGGGAATTGCGATTATCAATGCCAGCTTGGTAGAAGATTTTGGCTTTGTTGACTTGGATCTGCATTTGGTCAGATTCAACTGAGGAACTCCACCACAAAGATTCTTGTTCCCTGTAATTGAAACCGCACTTGTATTCTCAAAAACACCGTTTATGGGCACCTCACCTTCAAGGTCATTAAATGACAGGTCCAAACTCTGCAACTTGAGATCTCCCAAAAACATGGGGATTTGGCCAGTCAAGTTGTTGTGAGAGAGATTAAGATCTTGAAGTGCTCTCAAAGGTCTCAAAGACTCAGAAATGGGGCCTTGTAAGAGGTTTCCATCCAAATACAAATGTTCCAAACTCTGGCAACTGCCAAGACTTGCGGGGATTTCCCCAGTCAAGTTGTTTTTGGAGATGTCCATGTATCCAAGATTCACTAACTTGCCCACTTCGAAGGGAAGGGACCCAGTCAGCTGATTTTCAGACAGGACCAAAAACATTGACAAGGATGGAATGCTAAGGACCTCTTTTGGTATGGGACCACTGAGATGGTTTTGGGAGAGAGCCAGGACCAACAAGTTCTGGCAGTTTCCAAGGCTTGGAGGGATGCTTCCATGTAGATTATTTTGATCAAAATTAATCTGCATCAACGAGGTGATGTTCCCTAAAGAAGAAGGGATGCTCCCTGATAATTTGTTTTCACTAAGAAAGAAATCAGCTAAATTTTGTAATTTACCAATAGAATTTGGTATGCTACCAGTCAACTGATTTGCCTCTAAACCCAAAGTCTGCAGGCTTACGAGATTTCCAATGCCGTCAGGAATGCTTCCTCGGATTTGATTGCTTCCGAATGTCATATGATTGAGCTTTGTTGAGAAGTTGCTAATTATTTCAGGCAGCACCCCTCCAAAATTGTTCTCATTTATAGCCAAAGTTTCCAACTTGCTGCTGTTTGAGAGGGTGTAGAGAAAGGACAAATCATCATCCTCACCATTTCCAAGCCCAATCGCTTGCATTGAAAGAACCCTTAGGTTAGGCATGCTTGCTAAAGTGGGAACTTTTCCGGTGAATTCATTGTATGAAAGATAAATCTCAGTAAGTTTTGTGGCATTTGAGAGCGTTGCTGGAATTAGCCCGCTTAGTCGATTGCCGTGAAGGCCAAGATATTGGAGATTTGGAAGAGTCAAGCCTATATTTGGAGGAATTGTACCATGAAATTGGTTAAGGGGCAAAGATAAACGAACGAGAGAAGAAATATTGTATAGGGAGAGAGGGATTGTACCACTCAGATTATTTGAGCCGAGTGAAAAGAAGTTTAACGTTACCAGTTTCCCGATACTATTGGGAATACCCCCCTGTAAATTATTAAGTGTTCCATCAATTCTAATGATGGATGAAAGATTTTCGAAAGAGAGTGGTATCTTGCCATCTAGATTGTTTTTTCTAAAACTCAATACCTGCAGCTTCGATAACGATCCAAGTCCTTCAGGAAGGTTGCCGGTAAGATTGTTTCCCTCTAAATTAAGGTTCAGCAGGTTCGAGCAATGAGAAATGTTAGCTGGTATCTCACCACTGAAGGAGTTGTTCCCAAGGATCAGTGTCTGTAGCCGAACCAAGCGACCTAGCTCCTGGGGGATAGCTTCGGTGAAACTGTTGTTTTCCAATCTTAGCAGCCTGAGAAAAGTCAAGTTCCCAATGTGCGGAGATAGGCTGCCCACCAGTTGGCTGGAGTGGAGGTCAAGCTCTGTGACTCTCCGACCCTGTCTTCCACATCTCACTCCTGACCACTGGCAGAGGTTCGAGGACTCATTCCACGAGCTCAGTTTTGCAGGGGGGTCCGAAATTTGAGCCTTGAAAGCCAGTAGCGAGAGTTTGTCTATCTCGCTCTGTCCTCTTGCTAATGAGAAGGAGAAAGAGTGATGGATTATTTGCAAGAAAAGAAACCACAACATGAATGAACTCATCATGCTTGGATGCTTCAGTTGAGACGAATGAAAGGGCTTTGCTGTGATGCTCGATGGATAAAACAACATCACATGAAAAGAAAAGATGGGATCCTTACGAATGCATTCAAACTCAATTTGTACCTTCATCAACAACCACTTGACCCCAATAATTGATTCAAGAACGTAATCTGAATGACTTTCCATGTTCACACATCGAAAAGGGTCCAATCTTCGAAGTCAAAGATGGCTCCTCTCATTTTATTTATTTATTTATTTCTCACCAACACAATATTCTTTTCTCACCGCGAAAATCAAAGGCTTTGATCTCAGCACAACATTGACAATATTTTAGTCCCTGTGTTCTTCTTTAATTCTCCCATCTTATTGATTTTAAAATAATACCATCATTTAAGTCAACGAAGTTATCGTTTGACAACGATTGTAGATGGTCAACCAACCCAGCAAACTCTGATCCGAGGGAGAAAACAAGGTATGGCTGGTTTTTGACTGGGAGTGGCTGTTATTATTGATTCCTCGGCAGTCTGGAGGCTATTTCGGTGGCTGTGATCTGTCTGGTGCTGGTGTGTTGCCATATTTCAACAAGGAAAGGTTATTCCTTTTTCTTTTTTGCTCTAAATGCCCATCTCAAGATTTTTTTCCTCACAAAAATAATATTTGCTTTCTTTCTTTCTTTTTATTTATTTGTTTTTTGACTTTTGTTCTTGTCTTGTTCTTTCTTCTCCTATTCTTATCAAGATGAACTGTGTTCATTTTTCAAACTGATCACACGCACCAACCATTGTCCTTGACATTCTTCAGAGACAGATGATATATTTCACGACACGCTATCGGCTGCAAATTGGAAAAAAAAAAAAAAAAGAGAAATAATATATCTTCCCCTCCGCCTCTGCCTCTTCCCTCTCACCCAGCTAGCTTTCTTGGTTGAGTGGAGTTTAAACCTTTCAAAGCCCTATAGATAAGAAGGCGAGAGCTAATTATGTGTTGACTTGTTTTGCGAGAACCCTTTGATCTCTTTCGATTCAGTTCATAATGGTCTTTGAGAGAGTTTGCAGAGAAAAAGTGTGCTGGGCAATGTATTTTAAAAATGTTTTTTATTTTAATTTTTTTTATGTTTTTAGATATTTTAATGTGTTGATATTAAAAATAATATTTTAAAAATAAAAAGTATTATTTTAATACTTTTATAAATAAATAAATACTTTTAAAAACCATTTGCAGTCGGTTTTGGGGAGAAATCCCATTGTTTTGGATATTGTGTTACCCTGCATGTCTAATATTATAATGCAATATATTGTTTTACTTTGAAATATATTACCTTAGTAATTTGAATCAAAGCCTTCACTTTTCATCCTTAAGTCAAACGAATTATATTTATTTTTTTTCATTTTTCAATCCAGTTAAATCCCTCCTTTTCCTACCACATATTTTCAAGCAAAAATTATTGTGAATGACAGATGACCTAATACATCCCAGAAATTTTTGTTACTTGGAAGAAGTTACCATTGCCATTCTTACTCTCTGTCAAATGAAATGCCAAGCACAAACTTGACAGGACATCCCACGTTCAAAACAGTAGAAGGTGGTGTAAGATCAAAACCACAAGCATTTCGATCATCCTCGCCAGTTATAGCACCGACCGAAATAGCGTTCAGGATTGGCCTGGTAAGACTTGGTCAACTCAGCAAGAGCGTTCTGATATCGTATAGCATGATCATTATTGGGCTCTATTTTTTTTTCGTTTCTTGCTGGTCCCAGAGATACTAGTTCTGCGTCGCAAAACTCTCTGAATTTGATCACCAAGTCTACTGCATCAATGCCGTCCCCTATCACCACCACTTTATTTTCCTCCCTGTCAATGGATACTGAATACACCCCTGCAAATTTGCAAATACAACGCCCAGTTCTGTCAAAATTTGAACTCCAATCTTGTTTTTGAAAAAGGAAAAGCGAAAATATAAAGAGCTAAAACCACTATTTGCAGAATCCCACCATAAGCTAGAGATGCACCAGGGTGAAGAGAAAAGTGCAAATGGGCCAAGCCAATGGAAAATAGAAAGGAAATGAAAGGTGAATCAAATTCCACCGCGGCACTGAGCAGGGAGGCTTAACACTGCCAATCCCTTCCTCAAAATCAATCCATCATCGTGTAATCCCCCACATGGCAACAGATACCTTCAAAACCACAGAGCAGCTTTGTTTAACCTAGACGATGAAATGCCTGATTGACCTAGGTAGAGCTTCGTATTGAATTGGATTGGATTGCAGGAGAAACCAAGCTAGATGTTATGGTAAGAAAGAACGACACACACGGGGAAGAAAATCAGAAAGTGGAAGGTAATAAAATTTGTCAAATCTTTCCTCATTGATGGATCATCCCATTTTTTTATCAAACCATTTATTTCACACACAAGTTTTCTTGTTCTTAAAAAAAAGAATCAAAATAAGCATAGAATAGAAGACTCTAATACCTCCCAGAGAAATAGTTGTCTTCATGATCTTGGTCATGATTTTCTGCTCTTGGAAAACAACTTTCAACACTAATTTCTGTCCGAGAAAAAAATAATAATAATTAAATTTTGCTACAGATCAAAATCCCACATAATCAAGACATGATGATTCCCTGAAAATTACTGGAAAAAAAGAGACCAAGAATCCCATCGAAACCATTAACAAATTAAACTGAGGTTTTCCATAAATATATATGCATAAAAAAACAAGTCAAGCCATAATTAACTCTCACCTGCATCATTCCTAAAAAGCTTTGAGATAATTAAACTACGAAAGCCGGGGAGAGCGAAGGGAGGGTTCAGAGAGAGACAGACGGAGAGGTTATTATTAAAGAAGATTGCAGAGAATCAACGTAAATCCAAACACAGCATCAGCAGCATCAAATCATGGCTAAGATCCTGCCATTAATATTATGATTTGAGCTAATTTTGAATTTTGAATTCTGCAGCTGTATATTGTAATAGGAGTAAGTTTAGCACTGCCCGTTAGGTGTTTCCTAAATTAGCTTCCCTGTCAGTGTATATAAACCATACAATATAGATCAGTAATTATTGTAAATATATTTTCAAGCAAAAATTATTGTAAATAACAGATGACCTAATACATCCCAGAATTTTTTGTTACTCGGAACAAGTTGACATTGCCATTCTTACTCTCTGTCAAATGAAATGGCAACCACAAACTTGACAGGACATCCCACGTTCAAAACAGTAAAAGGTGGTGGAAGATCAAAACCACAACGATTTTAAATTAATTAAGTGTGTCGATATATATATTTTCACTGCAACAGCACAGACGAACAATGAATTGAAACAACTCAAAAAAACACAGCAAAGAGCAATATTTTCCGGGCAACCAGAACACTCAAAACACACAGCAACATTGCTTGCCAGCCAATCAGAACAAGAAAAACCACAGCAAATACCTTCATCAAAATCGTGTGCCCACAGCTTTGATACAGAACCCAAAAACATGAAACAAAGATAATATAAACAAAGATGGAAAGGGATTTATTTGCGTACCTCTTATGTTCAAAGGCGGTGAGAGGGTTGATAGATTTAGTTTGGGACTTCATTTGCTGGATCAATTTGATTGGTCCGTTTTCCAAGCCTTTCTGTTGAGAGATTGATGCAGGTAGAGAGATCTCACTTGGCGACTAATTTTCAGGGGGGGGGGGTGCATGTTTGAGCCAAATAGTGTGGGTTTTGTGAGAGTTCTAAGCCGGGGGGCAAGAGAATAGTAAATGGGCACATGCGAGCAGCGAGATTGCCGTAAACAAAGGTAATATAAACTTCGGTTTTTGGCTTGGATCCTTAAGTAGTGTGGCATTCTTTAAGGAGAGCAAAGTGAGAGGAGGCGGCGCGCAAGTGATAAGGGAAGGTAGGGTTTCGGGTATGGGGTGTTTAATTAATAATAATATTTAGCAAACATAAATAAATAAGGGGTAATTAATAATAATAATAATAATAATTAGCAAAAATAAATAAATAAGGGGTAATTAATATTAATAATAATAATAATTAGCATAAAAATAATTATGCGAAATTAATAAATTAGAAATTTCTTGATCAGTTAGTTTAATTATATGTTTTAAATTTACTGTTAGATTTATAAACTGTTTAAATTTTATGTTTAGAGCTGCTGTGCATTTATTCGTAAATAAATATTTTTATAAGCTTATTAATACTGTAATTTTGATAGAATTTGAGTTTGATAAAATGTCACATGAGACAATCACAAAATTTATTTTTTTATGCAGATAGACTCAAATTTCAAATATTGCGGGTCTTTTAATTATATTTAAATTCTTTTTTTTTTATTTTATATATATATATATATATATATATATATATATAAAAATTTATTGTTGGAGGGTTTTTAGTTAATTGCATAATTAAACTATATACAAAATAATTGAACTTTATTTAAAATAAGATTAAAAAATAGCTCTCCAAAATGACTTTATCATTGGAGTACACATCAACAAAAAAGTCATATAAACACTATTCAAAAAATTATTTTAAAGATTTGATTCTCTAAAATACCTCTTACCATTGGACTTGCCCTGAGTTGCTATTTGTAGCAGCTCATGAGAGAAAACTAAAATTTCGGCCCCACCTTGGGGCCACCTTCTTTATATATTATAATATATATATATATATATATATATTAGAAAATAATATAACTATATTAAAAATATTTGTTTTTGTTTTTATTTAAAAATACCTTAACAAGAGAGTAAAATTAATAATTATATTGTTGGAGGGTTTTTTAAAAGCAATTATTTAATTATAAAACTTATTCCTATTAATTGTATAATCAATGGCATAATTAAACTACATACAAAATAATTTCATTATATTTAAAATAATAAAAAAAATAGCTCTTCAAAATGACTTTTACTATTAAAGCTCACATCAACAAAAAAATAATATAAATACTATTTAAAAAACTATTTTAAAAATTTGGCTCTCCGAAAGCCGGAGTTGCTGTTACCCCCAGAGAAACTTGAGAGGGTGTGTTTGGCATTGCGATTGCGGTTGAAAAAAATCAGTTTCAAAATAAGTGCTTTTACTGTGGTGCAAAATAAGCAGTTGAGTGTTTGGTTAAAACTGTGGTTGAGTTGGAGGTTGGAAAAAAAGCAGTTTTGGGTGTTTGGTTACCAAACTTTTCATATTGCTTTTAACTTGTGAAATTACTTTAAAGGGCATATATATATATATATATATATAATTTTTTAAATATTGTAGATTTAATAATTATAATAATATAATATAATTAATAATTCAAGTAAATTAATATTTTTTTTATTTTCTCACCAAATTATTTTTATCAAAACAATTTTAAAACATAAAAAAATAATTAAAAAAAAAACATTTTTTTCTGAAAAACAATTTTAAACAAGAAAACAAACGTTAACATCTAGACTTTCTTCTATTATAAATTATAAATTATAAATTATAAATTATAAATTAATATCCCTATAAGCTAACTATTATTATAAGAATTAATAATAATAATAATAATATAAGCATACAACCCGAGACCCACACCCTATTTAAGAAAAAACCCTACTTTTCTTCTCCCTCTCTTGTTGCTGTGCCCCCTCCAGCCGCACGCCTGCCATCTTCAAATACAAACAGCCCTCCCTTGTTTCCCATCTCATTTCATCTTTGTCACAGGTAATGCCAAACTGCTTCTTTAGTGTTTTTTTATGGAGGGAAGGGAAACAAGGGTGGTTGTAGAAGATAGAAGAGACGGGAGATGTGGGTTATGGTAAGTCCTTTTTTGGATTTTTGCTCACTGGTAAGCATCCCAGCCAATCGCGCCCACGCCCAGGCAATTGCCGATGCAAGAAAAGCATCAGTTTTGAGCTTTTTTTGAATCGCGGATTTGTTAAAATTTGGTGTGGGTCCCACACACAAAAAAAGCACTTATTTCCTTAACCAAACACCTAACTTGTGGTGCGATCTGCAATCGCAGATCGCACCACAACGCCAAAAGCATCTTAAAGACGAGGCTTATTAGCGGATTTCTTCTATGCGATTGGTCCCTAAACAAATAAGTTTCTTAATTCAACCCTTATCCTCGAGATCATCACAAAGTTAAAATATCCAGCCCGACCTGACGGGTAGATATAGTCAACCTGGGATTTAAATCGAAAAAAATGGGAAAAAGAAATAACCTGATTTCTTCATGCAAAAAACCCAAGTTTTAGATCCAACGAGCGCTCCGCCCCAGCGATAAAATATTCTCCAAGAGCTTGGATTTTTATATTGTAATTTCATGCAATGGATACAGTGACGAGCAACAAATTGTTGCTTGTTTTAGATGATTTTTGGAGCGATAGACTAGAAGAACGCAACCTCTTACTCCTTATCACTCGTAAGGATCAATAAGGAATGGCGATTATTATACCAAGTATTTAATTTATTCTTTTCACTTTCTTAATCTTTTAATTCTTTTCACATCTACCGGTTTACATGATGACACCTGTGACTCAATCATGCTCAACACTTGTAACACGGTCATAGGGTGGAGGATAGGGCAGGCCAGCCCTTTCCACCTCTTCAAAAGCATTTTGATATTGCTTCTTCTGCTCTTTTTTCATGGGTTCTATTTTCTTTTCAAATACAAGAGTTGTCAATATTTTAACGGGTCCTGGCGTGAGTGGTGAGGGTGTTCTCGTCCTTTAAGAGAGGTCAGGAGTTCAAACCCTCCTTTTGTATGGAGCCGGCTATTTGGAGAGCACTTTCACCCCTTCGAGGCCCACCCGGTGTGAACATGGATTAGTCTGGGCCAGCACCTAGGACACCACGTGGTTTATACCAAAAAAAAAAAGAGCTGTCAATACTTGAACTCCAATCTTGTTTTCGGAAAAATAAAAGAGAGAGAATGTAAGGAGCCGAAGCCACTAGCTATTTGCAGAATCCCACCATAATTAAGCTAGACGTGCAAAGCAGCAGGATGAAGAGAAAGGTGGAAATGGGCCGGCCAATTGAAAAAACAGAGACAAAGCAAGCCCGAACAATTCTACCCAGTATTGGGCTGGAAGGCCTAACACTGCCAATGACCAGCTGGAAGATATGAAATCAAATCACCACAGGTGGCATTGGAGACCTGTTTGCCATAGAAATCTTACCTGATGCAGGTGGAAGCTAGAGATAGCAACAAACACAAAACACATATATTTAATGAGAAAAAAAGGAATAAAGTCTGTCTCCTCGTAATGTTTATAAGGCTTTAATTAAAATGAACAAATACCCTACAGAAAATCTTAATTTGTTGAATTTTTCACTTTTCCTATTTTAGCATTTTTCCCTAATTGTACTTCACTTTCTTTATTTTGATTTTTTTTCATTTTTCATAATTAAAGATAATAGTAAATATTTTTCGAAGTTGAACTTCAACTTCTTTATTTTGTAATTATAATTATTTTCCTAATCGGACTTCACCTTCTTTTCAAAGTTCCCTCCTACTCATGCAATATCCAACACGTCTCAACAAAGACTCTTGGCAGTGACAAGTTCCTGAGAAGACAATAGGAAACATATTTCCTTGCCAACATAGTTGATGACTGTTTAATCTACTGACTTGAATTGAAACTCGTTGTTTTAATAATATTTCAACATATTTAAAAAAAAAAAAAGTCAAATCAAGTTTTATTACCGGTTCAACAACGTTATAGATTAATTATTAAGGTCGATTTAGTTCACACAAAATAACTTTGACAACTTAAAAAAAACTAGATACTATATAAATGAATTATAAAGATGATAATCAAACCGCGTTGATTAAAAAACAGTGATTGAAGTTACAGCGATGGGCACCATCTAGTTTGGTGCATGCTTTTAGGCTAAGGTCAACAGTCACTAGTAACAAAGAGAATGCGTT
Organism: Salix caprea; assembly: GCA_964035475.1. NCBI lineage: Eukaryota > Viridiplantae > Streptophyta > Magnoliopsida > Malpighiales > Salicaceae > Salix > Salix caprea. Next base: position 1,013,743 of record OZ037748.1, on the reverse strand, counting down.
ATCTATTGGGCTACACCAATCAACTATGATGTCGGAACAAATATTTTATAATATTGAAGAAGATATAGTTGTTCTTCGCCTTTTTTTATTAAAGTAATGAGATTATAACTACGTGTGATGCCAATTCTCACAAACATTTGACGTAGAGAATTATTAGTGCAAGCCTCTGTCTCCATTCTCCACTAATGAAGTGCATGGGTCACTAACATCACATTTCTTTTATTGGGTTTGCAAGATGGGACATCGGTAATATTAAGTAAATATTTTATCTAAAAACTCGAGTTTTTAGGTGAGATAATTAGTTGACATGGTATTAAAATCTTATTGATTCAAGGATCACGAGTTTGAATATCATTACCCTCATTATATTTAATGAAAAAATCAAGCACAGGATAGTATGAGCATGTGTGAGTTTTAAGCTCAAAGAGCTTTCTTTAGAGGATATTAAAAAATAATATAAATCATATTTTAAGATCTCATCTAATAATTTAAATTTTTAAATAAGATGGATCTTGACAAGTAAATACTATTTCACGTGGCCTATGACCAGAATTATTGGAAACTTGATGGGAAGAAAGGTCATACAATAATCAGTAATGGAGGGTAGGGATCGAGTCGTCATCACCTCAAACCTTAATGGGGTAATTTCAATACACTAGTCTTCGACGACGTGTGTCATTATTGTCCACACTCCTCTTTGAACACCAACACATGAAGGTGGGTGATGAAAGCTTAAACTGTACGTTAACAAATACAAATAAATAATGATAACGTGATTGTGCTTCCTCAATTATAATAATGTAAACCATTAGTTTCAGGATCATCTGTTTAATCAATGATCTCAATCTTTCCCATATCAATCCATGAAGAGCAACTCTGTTAGGTTGAAGGGGTTTGATGGTGAAATATACCCGTTTTGAAGCGTGTAGATCACCTTTTACTTGTTGGTAATTTTCGGAGGAATATTTATCTTCGAAGTTGGACCAATGAGACTTAAAGGAAGTGGCTGTCCGGGCTTACCATTTCCTTTCTTGATCAGGAAACTAGGTCTCCTACCATCTGCAGAGTTACCTTTTAAAAGTCTTCGTTAGACTTTCACTGTGTTAGTTCAATCAAGGAAACCTAAGAACACCACGTATGAATGATCATATATCGCATGCTCTGTATGCACATGGTGATCGGGACGCACTCGCTCACCTTAAACTCCACTGAGCATTAATGGGTGGTTGCAAAAATGATATCCAGAAGGGATTTTGCGAATTGATGTTCATAAATCCAGCGATGAGACTTCTTTCTGTCATAATGATGTTGAATGTTTAGCAAAAGTTAACAAGAAACAAAAGCGCGCGCTCGGTAAAGGTAGAGATGGATTGAGGATTTTGTTTTTTGAATGATAAATTTATTTTTAATTTTCCATTGTCTGATACTTGAAACAAGAGAAACATGGTGGTGAGGATAAAGATCAGGTGCTAAATCAAGTACAGTACAAGTAATTCTCTTCTGTAATTAGGAGATTTGTACAAGCACACACATTTACAAGCTCAAGCTATATGATAAACGATCATTTCAGGTTCAAACATGAGTGGGATGCTGTAACAGTCTGAGACCTGAATATTTCTGCAACTATTTTATTTGATAGTTTTAGTACATGGTTCCCACATCGAATATGCTCAACCCTACATATCTAATTTGCTGTGGGGTATGAAAATATCAATCAAACTCAAAATATTTTCTCATTGATGACTCTGCTGAGTCTCTAACACTGAGAATTGATCCAAAATTGTTCCCAATTTGACAGATTAATTAATCACAACTCCTTCTATGATTTGATTCTCCTACTCATCTCTTTTTCCAATTCTTGAAGGCCTCCAACTTCCTCAATTTCCTGCACAGCAAATATACATATACATATATATATATATATATATATAGGTTTAGTTTCCCTCCCACCAAAATTTATTAAGCCCGATAAGGAGGTCAACCAGACGCAGGTCAGGTCGAGCTGCTGGCCGGGCCGAGTTTAATGAGTGGTTTAGCTGTAAATAACATCACAATCATAAAGATAAGAGAATGCTCTGGAAACTCACCCTAGGTCCAAGAAACAACCCATATGGGACACCATTGAATTTGTCTGAGTGGTGGATCTAAAAAGTCAACATCAAAATAAAAGGGAATATCTTGATTGTCAGATTTCGGAACCAATGAAACAGTGGCATCATGTGATTGTCAAGAAAACGATGACCGGCGTGCATGTTTTTACATTTACCTTGTGAGCTGCTGCTACCCTTCTGAAGTATGGGACATCGGCAATGGGCCCCACCGGGAATCTCTTGTGAACAAGGCCGTCATGGACAAACATATAGGCTATGCCAAACACAGTAATTCCAAGACCCTGATGGACCCGGTCAACAAAAATGAAGGGTGAATTAGGGGGTTAGATTATGATATTCTAGTCAATAGTCATATACTTGGGAGCTTAATTAATTCTTCATCAGTCAATAATAAAAAAAAATAGCAAGTTAGGTAGCGCACCAAGAAAGATTTGAGAGAGAAAGGAAAGACAGTGAGACTTACAGCACCAAAACAAAGTCCAGGTACAAGGCCCTTGTTGAAGATGCCATAAGAGAGAAGGGAAATTGCTGGGACTGCGTTGGTTATGGCAAATACATCGTTTAGCTCAAATGGCCCATCTCTTGGTCTATGGTGAGACTGCAACAGGGACAAAAAGTTTTTACCAAAGAACTCAACTTGATTGTTTCAATTATTAATAAGAATTTGAACTTTTCTTGCATTTTCATGGAAACAAAGCTAGGAGTTGGATAGCATTAGCATTACCTCATGCATATGCCACAAAGAAGCATGCCAAAGTGCTCTATGAGCCCATCTTGCCCAAAATTCCATCCCCACCTAAAAACAGCAAGAAACTTCAAATTCAGCCTCAAGAAAGGAGACCCAGTAAATAATTTTTCAGAAATAGCCCAAATTGCGAAAGAAATTGATACTTACAGCAGCACCTACTGAAAGAGCAAATGTGCCAAACATTTCAGACAAAAGCACTTCCCCTCCCTGTTTCCATACACCAGCCAATTTTAGAGCCTATACAAGTTGAAAGCTGATTGAAGAATACTCTGAATTTAAGATGGGAAAGAAAGGAAGGTACCTCAAGCCAGTAAAATCTGTAATAAACAGCCATAACAGCCATGGAAGTAATCCCAAGGCTAGACATAACAGCAGCAATCAAATAAGTAGCTCTTTCTTTTCTCTTTCTTTCCAATCTTTCTGCCACGCGAGGTGTCAAGATCTGATTTTCATTAACATCTTTAGGCACTTCTTCTTGTCGATTCTCGATATGGGCACTGCTCGGTTTTGTTTGATCTTCAACTACAAAGCATACAGTAAGGCTTGTTTTTCTTGGAACTTTTGATCCATAGTGTAAAAAGCTTTGGTGTCTGATAGGTGGGAAGAAAAGTGAGGCCGCTGTTACTGGCTTTGGAAGGAAGTGAGATATGGAGTTGTACCGGAAGGGTTTGGGTATAGTGGCGCCGGTTAGCCCTGCCGCCATAGCAGGTGGCTGGTGGTTTTGATAGGGGAAGAGATGGGAAATTGGAGGTGGTCAGAGATGTTGGAATGGTTAGTTTAAATGAAGGAAGACCACGAACTAGTTTGGGTGTCTTTGTGTGTGGAGTTAAAAATAAATGGGGTGGAAAGAAGAGGAAGGTTTTCCCCAAAATAGCCCTATTTGTTTCTTCAAATTTTTGTGGTGCCACGTTCAATTATTTTGTCTAATTTTTTATTTATTTCTCTTGTTTCTTTCTTCTTTTACACGAGGGTTGGATAATATAGGGTTGAAAATCAGATGATTTATGTGGCCAATTTATGGGCTCTGCTCGGTATCACTTTTTGTTGGTTTTCGGATTATAATTACTATTATTTTTTAAGATATTTTATTTACTTATTTAAAAAAACTACAATATATATATATATATATATATATAAACATTCAAAGATATTATCTTTTTATAATTTCACTGTTTTGTAAATAATTACAGAGTCTTGTAAAACAGTCATGTACGTGATCCTTTCCAAACCAACTCAATTTTACAGTATGCATTTGATAGAAGCCATCATGAACCATTACCACAACATGAATTATATTTGATTATGATACAACTATAGGTGGTTTCTATTCTACTAAATTGTTGTCACTAGCATGGCTAATGCATTTAATACTTCAATACTATGTATAATCTCAAAAGTGATGCCGTACCCGATATCATAACGACGATCTTAAATTTTAGTTCTTAAGAGAATATATAGATATATAAAATATCTTGTTTTTTAGAGGAAAAAATATCTTGTTTAAGAAGTCGTTATCTAGTATTATGGTTATTAGAAACTCTAATTGGTTAACAAAGATTCAATGGTACGATACTTATTATGCAAAATGAAAAATATTATCATCCCTTCAACGTCTTAACTGAGTCTTAACTGAGGTAGACTGCAATATGAGTTTTGCTTTAAATTGTCAAGGTTTGTTGTTTTTATGCTATCAATATCTAACCATAATATTTTTTAACTCTGATGGTAGTAAATCAACAATAAATACTTTTAATTTCAACGAAATATCACATGAAAAAAATGTATGATATCTCTGGTTTTGACGTATTCAATTGAAATTACTTCCAACTCTAATGTTGATAAGTATTATATGAAGAAAGGTATGATATTCATGATTTTGGTGTCAGTGAATATTTGAGGTGCAATTAATATCTCATTCTAATGTTAATACTCTTAACTTTGATGTTAAGTATATAATCAATATTAATATTGATGAATAAAAATATTTGTGACTCTGATAACATAAAATAACATATATTGAAAATTCAAAAATATCAACTCAAATGATCTTTTAATTTTGTCAAAATTCTAATGAAATTCTTAAGCTTTTTAAAAAATAAATGAATAAATATACTTAACTTTTATACTTTTTAGTTAAAAAGTAAAGATTTTTTTATAATATATCAGTGCATCATAATGATTTTCTTAGTATTTTACCACACATAAAGAAAAAGTATTTAAAGTTTTTTTTATCATTTTATTAAATAAATGAAAATAAAAAAAAACTCCATGCGTGAATTAATTCACACTAGGAAGGCTAGCCTAAGGCACCCCAGCTTGAATTAATTCACGCTGCCTCTTTTTTTTTAGATTTACCAGTTTGGTCAGCAGTTACCAAACTGGTTTTTAGAATTAAAATACAAAATAATAATAATAATAATAATAATAATAATAATAATAATAATAATAATAATAATAGAGAAAGAAAGAAAATAAAAAAATGATTTACATGTTGCAGGTATTGTAGCTGAAAAAATTGGATGATTTTCTTTTCTTGCTGTTTTTTTTATCTCTAAATATTTTTTTTAGTTCATCTCTAAGATTTATATTTATAATACAAATCTTATATTTATGTAGAAAACAAAGTTTCAATCATTTTTTTATTTTAAATTTGTTTAGAATTCAAATTCAAAACTTACAGATAAAAATAAATGATTAGCATTATCATGATAACCTTTTTTAAATTAAAAATTAAAAGATAAGGATAAAAACACATTATAGTCTTTATTTTCTACAAGTTGATAGAATAACCATTTGATCAATATTAATCATCAATTTTTTTAATTTTAAATATAAAATCCTAATAAAATAAACAAAATAAAATAAAAAGGATTTAAAATCAAGTTATAACAAGTGAAACAAGATCCTAATTATATCAAAACAATAAAAAAATATTAATATAAATCTAAAAAAAATATAAAACATGATTGTACACGGAAAGAGCTTGCAAGAGGTCATTTGTGACCCATAATTAAAGAAAACAAAGGGTAGAAAGTGAGGTGGGTTATAGCGTAATTTGGAGGAGGGAAAGGGACAAACAATAAGGAAGTGCAGGCTCATATGCGGACACGAGTACGAGGACACATATCAGAATCAAACAGGAGAATATGAGGTCGACGAAGCGCCTCCGGATTGTCTAGGAAACGACAGCGAATCGCGCTTTAATAAATTTGGACTTGTATTGGACTTCACTCGCTTTCCTACTCTGCCACGTAGTATCCAGTTTCATCTCTAACCCATCATCGCCTTTTTGAGAGCTTCTTGTCTGCTACTTGGCAAGTTTTCATTGGCTGATTTAAGAAACACATGTTCATTTTTTAGCCATCTGTTGTTAAAACCGTTGTTTTCAATCTGGTAAGGAGAGTGGATGCTTCGAAACCCGGGCTCAGGTGCATCGAACCGGGATGAGAGAACTCTAGTCCAGGTTGGATTTTTTTTTTAAAAAAAAAAAACTTTGTAAAAATTAATCCAAGGCAAACATCGGCTATCTTGATGGATCAATATGATATTTAGTGATTTGATATTTATTTTTCAACGATATTATTTTAACAATTTTTGGAGTATTTGATGATGGAGAAACATTTAATAAGTTATGTGTTGGAAGTATGAGTGAAGTTCTTTTTTAAAGTGTTTTTTATTTATAAATATATTAAAATAATATTTTTTTATTTTAAAAAATATTTTTAATATTAATACAAAAATATTTTAAATAAAAAATAAAAAAATATAATTTTTAAAAATATTTTTAAAAAACAGTCATCCTGTCACATAATCTTTAAAAAACAATTCCAAAACTAAGCAGTACGAAGACAAAAAAAAAAAAAAAAATTAAGCTAATTGATGGAAATATCATGGTAGAGTACATCATGAAAAAAAACAAAGAAGAGAAATTACATATGAAGACAAAAAAATTAATTAGTTTGTCCAAGATTGAATATTCGCTGCTCTATGAAGTAAATCACTTCTGAATAGATGAAGCTCCGATCATAATTTTTAAATAAAGAATAAAATCAAAAATTTCATCTTAATTAACCAATATGTTATTGAAAACGATTGCGTTTCGGGGTAGCCAAACCAAATAATTTTATATAACTAGTAATTTATAATGATTTAATAAGATTTTTGATTGATCTAAAATCAATTATACTGCCAAACAATATATTTGGCTAGTTTAAAACTATTCAAAATCTATAAAATCAAAACAATTAAAAAAAATCATACAAGAATAATAATGATAAAATAAAAATTCCCACGTCATGACTATGAACATGTTAGCTGTGCATTCACTTGTGTGAAGATACTGAGCTTGGGAAATAAAAATAATTCCTGGCTCTCCTCACCAATTTAAAATATTTTTTTATGATCAAAACTGGTAGAGTTAAGATTTTTTATTGAACTGGGAGAGAATTATTGATCTAGCTCGTGTTCAGAGTAGCTACAGATGAGCAGAAATTGTTCAGCTACTGGTAAACTAAAATCTGAAAAGAAAATGTCTAGAACCTCCCAGAAGTCAGGAATAGAATTTTCTTATGTCGACAAGATTTTCTGGTAGGGATTGACGTTGCTTTCTTTCTCATGTGTACTGAAACCACCCTCACCATTTTTTATTATGACACTGTGATTCTCTTGCTGTTCATATCGACGACATGATCCATCTCTCCTGATTCGTCGATCCTGCATCAGACAAACAACATAATAAATCCAATATGTTCTGAAGTCTTAAAATGGAAGTGTTCTTAATTAGTTCTTAATTACATCGTCAAGTAGCAAGTCACGAGGCTCAAGCATGTGGATCACATCCCCCATTGTAGGCCTGTGATTTATATCTCGATCCACACAGCGAAGGGCAAGCAAAATTATTCGTTTTAGTTCCTTAGATGATGGAGTTTCTGGCAATTTAGGATCCACAACAAACATGATTTGTTTATTCGCAATCATAGACTTCAACCAGTCAACCAAATATACCTGCATTCAACGACCAAGTTCTATGATTAATGAAACATTTCTTTACAGAGCGAAGATAAAACTATCTCAAATGAGGATTAGAAATCTATACTTGAGGCTGATTGTGATCTACAGGAGCCCTTGCACATATGATCTCCATGATAAGTATCCCAAAGCTATAAACATCACTCTTTTCACTTAGAATTCCAGTAGATTCGTATTCTCGAGCTAAATAACTGCAGACACATCCTTCATGTCAGAGAATAATATAAATCATATTCTGAGACTTTACCTAACAGCTTAAATTTTTAGGTGAGATGATTCCTAAGCAGGCTGATTCAGAGAAACTCACCCGGATGTTTGCAATGAACGAGTTGTGTCGGTCCAATGAGAGCCGAAGAGTTTAGCAATCCCAAAATCAGATATCTTGGGATTCCACTGGTGATCAAGCAGTATGTTGCTAGATTTTAGGTTCTGATGAATAAACTTTGGCTCGACATCTTCGTGAAGGTAGGCTAGTCTTCAGAAGCAGAAGAGCAATACATTAATAGAAGAGCAAGCCGTAAAATAAATTAAAAGGAATCAGAAGATCACACAAGATACCCTTTAGCTATTCCTTGGATGATGTTCATCCGTATAGCCCATGTTAGAGGGCTGGTTTGTTCAGGACAGCCATAAAGCCATTGATGCAGATTTCCATTGTCAACGTACTCACTCACAAGAATTCTAATGGAAGGAAAATCAAGAAAAAGAATGAGATAGATGAAATTTTATTATTGATTCTGAAGAGAGATTAATTAGCATACTGGTATGGGAAACGAAAAACTCATCTCGCGTAAAACAGTAGAGTTTCTGAAAAGAAATTCACCTGTGACCTTCTTCCACACAGTATCCAAGCAATCTGACTAAATTCTTGTGCCTGACATGCCCTATCATTTCCGCTTCTGCTATGAAGTCCTCAGCTTGACAACTGAAGATTCATAAAGAATTAAACAAAATTCTGATAGGCACCATTTCCTTCTCTTTGGTATTCTAGCATGCATAATTTGATGAAATCAGCAAATCATCTATCTTCTAATAAAGATTCAAAATTGAGCACCTGTTACTCAGTAGCCTCTTCACAGCCACTCGGGCAGTATCCAACAGCACGCCCCGATATGCAACACCATAATCTCCACTTCCAATCATATTCTTGTCAGCAAATCCATCCGTGACAACCTCAATCTCTTTCAAAGCAATCCGGTTTCCCCTCCATATATCAGGAACTGCAGCAGTAGGATCCAAATCAGCTACACCAGTAACACTCCATTGAGTTGTGACCCCAGTGCTCACATTAGAGCACTGATCAGTTAACATAATCTGATGATGATGGTCTAACTTTTCAATGTCCATCTCAACCTCCAAAATCCGATTAGACAAAAGACTTTTATCCTTGGATGGAGTTGTGTAAGAATTCAGAAAACCTTTCATCGAAATGGGGCTCGATAAGCGCCTTAAATGGGCATTGAAAGGTTTGGATTTTCGGCGACAAAGACAGATGAAGCAAGCAGCCATGATGACTAAGAACACAAGGGTGAAGACAGCAATCAAAACAAGAATTAGAACCCATAATCTTAAGCCAAAAAACGAGGTGTGTTTTGATAACTTGGTATCAATAGACGATGTGTTGTAGGACATGATTTGAGGTGAAGCTAAGGAGTGAACTCCATGGAAAATTGAAGGCAACTTTTTCCCGATAATTCTAGGGAAAAGAAGAGTTTGAGATAAGCCGTATGACTTTCAATTTTCAAATCTTTGAACAGATTCATCATCAACCAACCAGCGGAATAACGGGAAATTGAATGGCTCGACTCTTATAAACTTATCACTTGAAAATAAATTGATAAGAAGTTTGTTACAAGTTAAAAGTATTAAGAATACCATCATAATAGAAAAAACTCTTAAACTCTTGTATACTTTCTTGTAGCTAAAACGAGTGGAAGATGAAGATGACATAGAAACATTGTTTAAATGAAATAATTTATATATTTTTTTGTTTATAACTTAGTTTGATATTAATAACAGTTAATTAAAATGATGAGTTGTGATTAAATTAATTATTTTAATTGGGAATATAATAATTAAAAGAAACTCATTTGACAATCTATCAAAACCTTGATGGATGTTTTGATGAATCGAGTAAATAAAAAAAAGGGCGGTCAAGAGACTAGATTATGATTTCTAAAACGAAAGGGGCTAAGTTATTATATAAGTAAGAAAATAGGGACTAAATAAATTACTTGCTCTTATTTCCTTTTAACCTAATAGGCGGTTTAGGTTTTGTCTCGGATTTTTTTGTGGTATCCTCCACGGACAAGAGACTAAAATCCTTGGAAGTCTAGGATTCATGAGAACCCTACTCGATATAAAGGACGCTTGTGTGCTATTTTTTTTCTAAAGCAGCCTCAAGTTTTCGTTCAGCCACCAAATTCTCTGATTACAATATGAACACCGGTTCTCTGAATGCTGCTGATCGGATATCCCAATTGCCCGACGACATCATACACCTCATTCTCTCCTTTCTTTCAACACCAGAGGTGGTTCGTCTTAGTGTCTTGTCCAGGGAATGGCGTCAGGCTTGCGCTACTTTTCCCTTATCTGAGTTCTACAGTCCATCTTTCGCAGATTATTTTGACGGGGGTTGTTTCAGATTTGTTATCTTTGTCTACAAATCTTTGCTTCGGCAATGCCTACAATACAGAAACATACCAAAATTTCAGTTTTCTTTCACCAAAGAGCTTTGTAGACCTTATGTTTATTCTGAGCATCTCCCGCTGCCGTGGGATCTTGATAGACTTATCACTCGGAGTATAGAATTAGGTACACATAACGGTGTCAAGGAGCTTTCTATCCACTTCAGCATTCCTGGATATTATAAACTACCAGAGGCCATGTTGTCTGTCAAAGAATTGGTTGTTTGTAGTTTGGGTGGCTGTATTTTCAACGGCGCCGCCATAAATTGGCCGTCTCTGCGTGAGCTCTCGCTAAATAACGTTCAATTTTCTGACCAGAGGTTTATCGACAATCTCTTCCTTACCTGCCCTCTGATCGAGGAATTTGCTCTCGTAGAATGTAGTGGGCTAAAGTACCTTCAACTTTCAGGTTTAAGAAAACTCAAGAAGGTTACGGTGAAAAGCGGATATTCGCATCTGGAGAAGATCGAGATTGACGTGGTTAGTCTTCATACTTTCTCATATTATGAAATCCGTAATTTGAAGACAGATATTGATCTGACCTCTTGCAAAAATCTGGAGGTATTTAAGCTTAATGTTCATAGCATCACAGAAGAACTGATTCAACACGTTAATAGTAATTTCCCTGCCCTCAAAGTTTTGGTGCTGCACGGTTATAGCCTTCTCCTTCATAGGATTGAAATTTCTATCCCCCTGCTTGAGAAACTAAAAATCATTGTATCTCACATGTCGGTGGAGGAAGCTATCATCAATACTCCGAGATTGCGGTCATTCAAATCTGTCATGCACAAGATCGGCCCGTCTTTTTTTTCTTTGAATCAAACAAGTTTACAAGAAGTTACTTTCGAATTATTGGCAGCTTTTAACTATATCAAACATGGCGAGAATTTCGAAGTTTTTAGGGGATATCTTAAGAATTTCAATCAAATCAAGCTTGTCAATCTGAGTATTTGTGTTCATTCCTCTTCTGTGATCCACAAAATAGTCAGGCGCCCTGTCTCCAATTCTGGTTTGCTTGATATCAGTCATGTGAAGTTGGAAGTCTTTACCAGGGAGAGAGAAAGCCACGCTCTTATTAATGACTTGTTTCGCATTAGCCGTCCACGATCTTTATCTCTTGTGTCTGGCTGTGGAAAGAACGATGAGTTCATGACGATTCTGTGCAAGAAACTACTGCGAATGGAGAAACGCAAACAAGATGGAGCAGCTACCTATCAAAATTGTTGGCAGCATGAATTAGAAGGCGTCAAGATCCAGATTTGTGGAAGAAACGGATCATATAACAAGGTCCTTACATGTGATGTTTTCTTTGATTCATTGCAAACGCTGGAACCGAAGCAGAAGATTCGTTTTTTATTCGAATGGTGATTTGATTTTTTTCATTTATTAATTCTTTTTTATTGCTCGAGCAAATTTTCTTAGAAACCAGTTGAACCTAGCCAGGGCTCTGCTCCCTTGGAGTTTGTACTGAACAAGTTTTATCCGGTTTGCGATGCCTATGTATGTTTAATAATTTGATGTTTTACCCTTTACTTTATGTTGCTTTTTTTATTTTATTGTTTTTTATTTTACTATATGCTAATTAATATTCATTATTGTTTTAGTTTCTCAAATAGGCTGTCTAGGGTTTGCCTCAATTGTTGTGTTAGTTTACAAAGTCGCCTCACGTTACCAGCAACCAAATTTCTCTGATATCAATATGAACACAAACAGAAAAAGTTTGAAGTCTATTTGGATGAGTGCATGCAGGGAAAGATTGACCCTTGAGACGACTTCGAGGGGCAAGAGTAGGTAAATCTTCTGAATGAACCACTGCTTGTCTATGGCGGAGATGAACTCCAGGCGTGTCAAATAATTTCTGCAGAAAAAGATGTTGACTTGTAAGCTTGGAAAAAACACTAATTTAAAAAAATATAAGAGCAAAAAACTTCATTACTGCCCATTACTAGGACTATAACTTGTCGGCAAAACCACTGTCAAAAAACAAAATTTATTTACGTAAGGGAAATATCCTAGAGTACATACAAATATAGACAAGAGACTAAAATCCTTGGAAGTCTAGGATTCATGAGAACCCTACTCGATATAAAGTTCGCTTGTGTGCTATTTTTTTTCTAAAGCAGCCTCAAGTTTTCGTTCAGCAACCAAATTCTCTGATTTCAATATGAACACTGGTTCTCTGAATGCTTCTGATCGGATATCCCAATTGCCCGACGACCTTATACACCTCATTCTCTCCTTTCTTTCAACCCCAGAGGTGGTTCGTCTTAGTGTCTTGTCCAAGGAATGGAATCAGGCTTACGCTTCTTTTCCCATATCCGAGTTCTACAGTCCCTCTTTCGCAGATTATTTTGACGGGGGTTTCAGATTTGCTATCTTTGTCTACAAATCTTTGCTTCGGCAATGCCAACAATACAGAAACATACCAAAATTTCAGTTTTCTTTCACCAAAGAGCTTTGTAGACCTTATGATTATTCTAAGCATCTCCCGCTGCCGTGGGATCTTGATAGACTTATCACTGGGTGTATAGAATTAGGTACACATAAGGGTGTTAAGGAGCTTTCTATCTACTTCAGCATTCCAGGATATTATAAACTTCCAGAGGCCAAGTTGTCTGTCAAAGAATTGGTTGTTTGTAGTTTAGGCGGTTGTATTTTCAACGGCGCCGCCATAAATTGGCCTTATCTGCGTGAGCTCTCACTAAATAACGTTCAAATTTCTGACCGGAGGTTTATCGACAATCTCTCCCTTACCTGCCCTCTGATCGAGAAATTTGCTCTTTTAGAATGTAGTGGGCTAAAGTACCTTCAACTTTCAGGTTTAAGAAAACTCAAGAAGGTTACGGTGAAAAGCGGATATTCGCATCTGGAGAAGATCGAGATTGACGTGGTTAGTCTTCATACTTTCTCATATTCTGAAAACCGTAATTTGAAGACAGATATTGATCTGACCTCTTGCAAAAACCTAGAGGTATTTAAGCTTAATGTTTATAACATCACAGAAGAGCTGATTCAACACCTTAATAGTAGTTTCCCTGCCCTCAAAGTTTTGGTGTTGTACGGTCAAAGCCTTCACCTTCACAGGATTGAAATTTCTATCCCACTGCTTGAGAAATTAAAAATCATTGTGGATCAGATGTCGGTAGAGGAAGCTACCTTCAATACTCCGAGATTGCGGTCATTCATATGTGTCATGCACAAAATCCCGTCTTTGTTTTCATTGAATCAAACAAGTTTACAAGAAGTTACTCTCGAATTATTCGCAGCTCACAACTATATTAAACATGGTGAGAGTTTTCTCGAAGTTTTCAGGGGATATCTTAAGAATTTCAATCACATCAAGATTGTCACTCTGAGTATTTGCGTATATTCCTCTTCTGTGGTCCACAAAATAGTCAGCCCTGTCTCCAATTCTGGTTTGCTTGATATCAGTCACCTGAAGCTGGAAATCTTTACCAGGGAGAAAGAAAGCCACGCTCTTGTTGATGACTTGTTTTGTATTTGCCGTCCACAATCTTTATTACTTGTGTCTGGCTGTGGAAATAACGATGAGTTCATGAAGATTCTGTGCAAGAAACTACTGCGAATGGAGAAACGCAAACAAGATGGTGCAGCTACCTATCAAAATTGTTGGCAGCATGAATTAGAAGGCGTCAAGATCCAAATTTGTGGAAGAAACGGATCATATAACAAGGTCCTTACATGTGATGTTTTCTTTGATTCATTGCAAACGCTGGAACCGAAGCAGAAGATTCGTTTTTTATTCGAATGGTGATTTGATTTTTTTCATTTATTAATTATTTTTGATTGCTCGAGCAAATTTTCTTAGAAACCAGTTGAACCTAGCCAGGGCTCTGCTCCCTTGGAGTTTGTATTGAACAAGTTTTATCCGGTTTGCGATGCCTATGTTTAATAATTTGACGTTTTGCCCTTTACTATATGTTGATTTTTTATTTTATTTTTTTTATTTTACTATATGCTAATTAATATTCATTATTGTTTTAGTTTCTCAAATAGGGGTTTGCCTCAATTGTTGTGTTATTTTACAAAGTCGCCTCACGTTACCAGCAACCAAATTTCTCTGATATCAATATATATGATGAACACAAACAGAAAAAGTTTGAAATATTCATATGATTCTCATTATTATATCTTTGTCACTGAATTATATATATATATATATATAAAAAAACACCATCCTATTCTTTTCTTCTCTCCAAAATCCAATAAGTTAAGAAGCACAGAAACCAGTGGGGCTTTGCTTATCTTAACTAGTGGGCTAAGAAAATAAGAATTAGGGTTCTTGCTGTCAATATCCAATGTCCCTCAATTTTTACATATCAGCAAGTTTCCAAAATATATAAACCGTTCCAAGTTCCTCGTTTTCCGCAAATAACTCTGACAGGAGTTTCGAGTTCTGTACCTTTGTCTACAATTCTTTGCTTCGACAATGCCGACAATACAGAAGCATACCAAGATTTAAGCTGTCTGTCTCCGCAGATCTTTGTAGATCTCATCGTTATTCTGTGCAGCGCCCGTTACCGCCTCAAATTGATGAACTTATCATTCGGTGTATAGAACAAGTTACACAGAAGGGTGTCAAGGAGCTTTCCATCTGCTTTCGAACACCTGTATATTACAGGTTACCTGAAGCCATGTTGTCTGTCACAGAATTGGCTGTCTGTAAGTTATCTGGTTGTCTCATAGAAGGCAACATGAATTGGCCTTCTCTGCGTGTGCTCTCTCTGAAAAGAGTTGAAATTTGTGGCCGAAGGATTATCGACAATCTCTTGTTTGCCTGCCCTTTCATCGAGGAATTGGCTCTGATAGAATGCAATGGGATAGATTATCTTCACCTTTCAGGTTTAAGAAAACTCAGGAAGGTGAAGGTGAAAGGCCAGTTTTTTTCGCAGATAAAGAAGATTGAGATCGACGAAAATAACATATATTGAAAATTCAAAAATATCAACTCAAATAATCTTTTAATTTTGTCAAAATTCTAATGAAATTCTTAAGCTTTTTAAAAAATAAATGAATAAATATACTTAACTTTTATACTTTTTAGTTAAAAAGTAAAGATTTTTTTATAATATATCAGTGCATCATAATGATTTTCTTAGTATTTTACCACACATAAAGAAAAAGTATTTAAAGTTTTTTTTATCATTTTATTAAATAAATGAAAATAATAAAAAACTCCATGCGTGAATTAATTCACACTAGGAAGGGTAGCCTAAGGCACCCCAGCTTGAATTAATTCACGCTGCCTTTTTTTTTTTAGATTTACCAGTTTGGTCAGCAGTTACCAAACTGGTTTTTAGAATTAAAATACAAAATAATAATAATAATAATAATAATAATAATAATAATAATAATAATAATAATAATAGAGAAAGAAAGAAAATAAAAAAATGATTTACATGTTGCAGGTATTGTAGCTGAAAAAATTGGATGATTTTCTTTTCTTGCTGTTTTTTTTATCTCTAAATATTTTTTTTAGTTCATCTCTAAGATTTATATTTATAATACAAATCTTATATTTATGTAGAAAACAAAGTTTCAATCATTTTTTTTATTTTCAATTTGTTTAGAATTCAAATTCAAAACTTACAGATAAAAATAAATGATTAGCATTATCATGATAACCTTTTTTAAATTAAAAATTACAAGATAAGGATAAAAACACATTATAGTTTTTATTTTCTACAAGTTGATAGAATAACCATTTGATCAATATTAGTAATCAATTTTTTTAATTTTAAATATAAAATCCCAATAAAATAAACAAAATAAAATAAAAAGGATTTAAAATCAAGTTATAACAAGTGAAACAAGATCCTAATTATATCAAAACAATAAAAAATAAACACAAAAAAATATTAATATAAATCTAAAAAAATATAAAACATGATTGTACACGTAAAGAGCTTGCAAGAGGTCATTTGTGACCCATAATTAAAGAAAACAAAGGGTAGAAAGTGAGGTGGGTTATAGCGTAATTTGGAGGAGGGAAAGGGGCAAACAACAAGGAAGTGCAGGCTCATATGCGGACACGAGTACGAGGACACATATCAGAATCAAACAGGAGAATATGAGGTCGACGAAGCGCCTCCGGATTGTCTAGGAAACGACAGCGAATCGCGCTTTAATAAATTTGGACTTGTATTGGACTTCACTCGCTTTCCTACTCTGCCACGTAGTATCCAGTTTCATCTCTAACCCATCATCGCCTTTTTGAGAGCTTCTTGTCTGCTACTTGGCAAGTTTTCATTGGCTGATTTAAGAAACACATGTTCATTTTTTAGCCATCTGTTGTTAAAACCGTTGTTTTCAATCTGGTAAGGAGAGTGGATGCTTCGAAACCCGGGCTCAGGTGCATCGAACCGGGATGAGAGAACTCTAGTCCAGGTTGGATTTTTTTAAAAAAAAAAAACTTTGTAAAAATTAATCCAAGTCAAACATCGGCTATCTTGATATTTAGTGATTTGATATTTATTTTTCAACGATATTATTTTAACAAATTTTGGAGTATTTGATGATGGAGAAACATTTAATAAGTTATGTGTTGGAAGTATGAATGAAGTTATTTTTTAAAGTGTGTTTTATTTATAAATATATTAAAATAATATTTTTTTTATTTTTAAAAAATTATTTTTATTATTAATACAAACATATATTTTAAATAAAAAATAAAAAAAATATTCTTTTTAAAAAACAGTGTCATCCTGTCGCAAAATCTTTAAAAAACAATTCCAAAACTAAGCAGTACGAAGACAAAAAAAAAAAAAAAAACTTTAAGCTAATTGATGGAAAAGTACATCATGAAAAAAAAACGAAGAAGAGAAATTACATATGAAGACAAAAAAAAATTAATTAGTTTGTCCAAGATTGAATATTCGCTGCTCAATGAAGTAAATCACTTCTGAATAGATGAAGCTCCGATTGAATCATTTTTAAATAAAGAATAAAATCAAAAATTTCATCTTAATTAACCAATATGTTATTGAAAACGATTGCGTTTCGGGAAATAAAAATACATTTGGCTCGTTTAAAACTATTCAAAATCTATAAAATCATAACAATTAAAAAAATCATACAAGAATAATAATGATAAAAAAAAATTCCCACGTCATGACTAGAACATGTTAGCTGTGCATTCACTTGTGTGAAGATACGGAGCTTGGGAAATAAAAATAATTCCTGGCTCTCCTCAGCAATTTAAATAATTTTTTTATGATCAAAAGTGGTAGAATTTAGATTTTATCCTTTCTAGAAAATATTCTAAAATCTTGGCTCCCTTTAAAAAATATTTCTGGCTCCGCACCTACTGGTATCCATGTGGTATGTGAAAGTCAGCGATTCAACGATCATGGGCATCATTTCTAATTTTTATATATATATACTAGCTAATTGTCCCCGCGTGTTATCGCGGGTATTCTTGTGTATATAATTTAACATAATTAAATCTACAACGATAAATTTATATGATATAAGTACATAAAAGCTATAGATTAGGAGATAAAATGTATAAAATTTTGAGTTTAGTTTGTTACGCGAGCATAGATTACATATTTTAGAATATAGGTATTGCGTCATAAACGATCACAAAAGAGTGCGAACTAACATTAGAAAAAAGATGAAAATATTTTTATCAGGAAAAAAAATAATTATTGAAATCATTATTGTGCAGATAGTAAAATTATAAAAATCATTTAATACAAATAGGAAATAAAAATAAGAAAAAAATAAAGAGGAAAATGAAGCAATATTAATTTAAAATATTATAACAATAGCAACATCGGAGTCTTAACATCTAAAATTATTATTGCCGTTAGTATAATAACAATAAAAATTATCAAATTATACCGATGGAAAAAACATAAAAAGCATGAACAAAAAAGAAAGCAAGAAAAATAATTAAAATATTATTATTATTATTATTATTATTATTATTATTATTATGAAAGAATAAATAAATGAATGAAATATAAAAATTTTTTGTAAAAACAAAAAAAAAAGATAAAACAAAAAATACAATAAAAACTTAAAATTATCATTGTTATCACTTTTAACACAATAAAAACTATGAAATTGTTATGAGGGAAAAAAATCCTCAAAAACATCAACAAAACAGTAAGCAAGAAAAATAATTAAATTATTATTATTATTATTATTATTATTATTATTATTATTATTATTATTATTATTATTATCATTTATTTATTTTATTTTTGTGTTAATAATGAAAGGGAAAAAATGGAAGAGAAAAAAAAATCCTAAAAACTTCAACAAAAGATTAAATAAAAGAATAAAACAAAAACAAAAATTATCGTTGCTATCACAGCCAAAACAATAAAAATTATCAAATTATCCCAAGGAAAAAATCTTCAAAAACATTAACAAAAGAGTAAGCAAGAAAAACAATTAAAAATTATAATTGATGATAAAACAAAAATAAAAATTATTAGCTGGAAAAAATCATTTAATATGAAAATTTTAAAAAATATATGTTCTATGTTGCGGGTTGAGTGAACAATTTTTATAGGATTTGCTGGATCAAAATTAAAATACAATATATTTATATATGCAAAATTTAATATAATAAAATTGCTCAACACACCTTATCATAACAATAGCAAAATCAAAGCCTTAAAATCTAAAAGTATCATTGCTTTTACTATTAAAACAATAAAAATTATTAAATTATCCTGGAAAAAAAACTCAAAACATTAACAAAAGAATAAGTAAGAGAAACAATTAAATTATTGTTATTATTATTATTATTATTATTATGTTAATAACGAAAGAAACAAAAATAAATGAAAGACTAAAAATATCCTAGAAACTTAAACAAAAGATTAAAAAAAAAAACTATTATTGCTATTACTGTCAAAACAACAAAAATTATCAAATTATCCGGAGGGAAAAAAAACATTAAAGAAAGAGCAAGCAAGAAAAACAATTTAATTATTATTATTATTATTATGAAAGAAACAAAAATAAATAAAAGACTAAAAATATCCAAGAAACTTTAACAAAATATTAAAAAAACAAACAAAAAAATTATTATTGCTATTACTGGCAAAACAAAAAATATTATCAAATTATCGGGAGAAAGAAAAAAAAAACAGAAGAGTAAGAACGAAAAATAATTAAATTATTATTATTATTATTATTATTATTATTATTATTATTATTATTATTATTATTATTGTGTTAAATACACTTATATATACATGGACAAAAGTAAGGATTATTCTAGAAATATAAAAAAATAAAAGTATAAGGGCTGAAATGAAAATCAAATATAAAGGGATTAAATTAAAAAATTAAGAGTCAAATGGCTGAAATGCAAATTACATTTATTGTCAATTGAAATCAGAGGACAAAACTGTAAAAATCAGAACTTGTGTACCGAATTCATTGAGTTATATACAGCCAATCCGAAAATTGAAAGTAGCAGGACCGAAGTGAAACTTTCACATTCAATTAATTAAAATTGGAGGACCCAATCGAACTAACTCAAAACTTATATACCAGAAATCAGGACCAAAACACAAATTAAAAGTAGAGGGACCGAAGTGAAAAGTAACAAACAATGGGGGACTCTTCTGCACATTTACGTGCAGGAGAGAGAGAAACGTGGTCGGCGGCTTTAACCGGCCTCATCCGCGTCCACAGATATTTTTAGGTTACATGCGCCACCGCGGGAGGAAGACCACGCGGCGGCGCATCGAGATCGACTCCGGTAGCCAATTTCCGGTCACCGTATAACGCCGCACGCGCCACCTAAACAGGGCGTGAGGCGAAAAACCGTCTGGCGCGTGCGCCTCACGCCCTGACAGACACCGAATTAAAAATTGAAAAAATAGGGTCAATTACCGTTCTAACCCTGTACCCAATTCAATGTTTTTGTCTTATTAGGGGCTATAACCGTATTTAGACATTTCAGAAAATATTAAAAAAACAAAAAGTTGCGGCGGACCGGACCGGTCCGGACGCGCGCAATTACACCGGTGTCCCTCAGCCGGATGCGTTGTTTTGTCTTATTATAGGGGGCGAAATTGTTAATACACTGTTCACAACCGATTATTTTTTTTTAAAAAAAGGACAGAAAAAGGAAAAACCGAAAATGGCCCCGTTTGACCAGCTCATTTTGCCGCGAGGATGAAGGCTAAAATCGGGCGCACACTGTCGCAATCCACAGTTATTTAAGAGAGAAGACACAGTGTAATAGGCCACGGGAATTAGTTGTTTTGTAATATATATATATAGATAGATAGATAGATAGATACACGTGGCGGGACGAGGATGAACGGCCACTTCGAACTCCATTACTCTCTTACGGGGAGTAAGAGACAACGCCGGCTTTGAAAGGCGTGGAGCTTGTTGAATTAATTAAGAACAAAACACAAAAAGGATTCTATAATTATGGACGGTTAGCTTAATCTAGTTATAAACAAATTATAATAAGTTAAACATAAAGTATTTTTTATTCTTAAAAAATAAGATTAAATAAGACTACATAAATATTATTTAAATGTTCTCTCTGGTTCCAACCTAACGGAGGTCATCACTACCGGTAATCATAATTTTAGGCCAAAGAAATAAATGCATCATTTTGTATAATTTTTCTTTGACCGAAGGGTTCTCATGTACTGTTCTTGTTTAGGTCACAATGGCGCAGTTGACGACCAGGGTAATAATTAATAAAATAGTTAATTTGATCTTCCTAGGCATGGACAAAGTGCAGAGTATGCTTATAGTCCTGAATGAGAGAAATGTGTGAATCAAATAAAAAAAGACCGCAATTTTTGTGCAGTTCATTAGCTCACGCTATTTTATTGAACAAGAATGACGAGTTGAATGGAGAAAATTATTGATCTAGCTCGTGTACAGAGTAGCTACAGATGAGCAGAAATTGTACAGCTACTGGTAAACTAAAATCTGAAAAGAAAATGTCTAGAACCTCCCAGAAGTCAGATTATCCATGATCTGTTAGGAATATAATTTTCTTATGTCGACAAGATTTTCTGATAGGGATTGACGTTGCTTTCTTTCTCATGTGCACTGAAACCACCCTCACCATTTTTTATTATGACACTGTGATTCTCTTGCTGTTCATATCGACGAGATGATCCATCTCTCCTGATTCGTCGATCCTGCATCAGACAAACAACATAATAAATCCAATATGTTCTGAAGTCTTAAAATGGAAGTGTTCTTAATTAGTTCTTAATTACATCGTCAAGTAGCAAGTCACGAGGCTCAAGCATGTGGATCACATCCCCCATTGTAGGCCTGTGATTTATATCTCGATCCACACAGCGAAGGGCAAGCAAAATTATTCGTTTTAGTTCCTTAGATGATGGAGTTTCTGGCAATTTAGGATCCACAACAAACATGATTTGTTTATTCGCAATCATAGACTTCAACCAGTCAACCAAATATACCTGCATTCAACGACCAAGTTCTATGATTAATGAAACATTTCTTTACAGAGCGAAGATAAAACTATCTCAAATGAGGATTAGAAATCTATACTTGAGGCTGATTGTGATCTACAGGAGCCCTTGCACATATGATCTCCATGATAAGTATCCCAAAGCTATAAACATCACTCTTTTCACTCAGAATTCCAGTAGATTTGTATTCTCGAGCTAAATAACTGCAGACACATCTTTCATGTCAAAAAATAATATAAATTATATTCTGAGACCTCAGTTAATTAAGTTTTGAGATGATATAATTTCTAATCAAGCTGATTCACAGAAACTCACCCAGATGTTTCCAAAGAATTACAAGTTGTTATGTCGATCCATTGAGAGCCGAAGAGTTTAGCAATCCCAAAATCAGATATCTTGGGATTCCACTGGTGATCAAGCAGTATGTTGCTAGATTTTAGGTTCTGATGAATAAACTTTGGCTCGACATCTTCGTGAAGGTAGGCTAATCTTCAGAAGCAGAAGAACAATACATTAATAGAAGAGCAAGCCGTGAAATAAATTAAAAGGAATCAGAAGATCACACAAGATACCCTTTAGCTATTCCTTGGATGATGTTCATCCGTATAGCCCATGTTAGAGGGCTGGGTTGTTCAGGACAGCCATAAAGCCATTGATGCAGATTTCCATTGTCAACGTACTCACTCACAAGAATTCTAATGGAAGGAAAATCAAGAAAAAGAATGAGATAGATGAAATTTTATTATTGATTCTGAAGAGAGATTAATTAGCATACTGGAATGGGAACCGAAAAACTCATCTCGCGTAAAACAGTAGAGTTTCTGAAAAGAAATTCACCTGTGACCTTCTTCCACACAGTATCCAAGCAATCTGACTAAATTCTTGTGCCTGACATGCCCTATCATTTCCGCTTCTGCTATGAAGTCCTCAGCTTGACAACTGAAGATTCATAAAGAATTAAACAAAATTCTGATATGCACCATTTCCTTCTCTTTGGTATTCTAGCATGCATAATTTGATGAAATCAGCAAATCATCTATGTTCTAATAAAGATTCAAAATTGAGCACCTGTTACTCATGAGTAGCCTCTTCACAGCCACTCGGGCAGTATCCAACAGCACGCCCCGATATGCAACACCATAATCTCCACTTCCAATCATATTCTTGTCAGCAAATCCATCCGTGACAACCTCAATCTCTTTCAAAGCAATCCGGTTTCCCCTCCATATATCAGGAACTGCAGAAGAGTACCTAGCAGTAGGATCCAAATCAGCTACACCAGTAACACTCCATTGAGTTGTGACCCCAGTGCTCACATTAGAACACTGATCAGTTAACATAATCTGATGATGATGGTCTAACTTTTCAATGTCCATCTCAACCTCCAAAATCCGATTAGACAAAAGACTTTTATCCTTGGATGGAGTTGTGTAAGAATTCAGAAAACCTTTCATCGAAATGGGGCTCGATAAGCGCCTTAAATGGGCATTGAAAGGTTTGGATTTTCGGCGACAAAGACAGATGAAGCAAGCAGCCATGATGACTAAGAACACAAGGGTGAAGACAGCAATCAAAACAAGAATTAGAACCCATAGTCTTAAGCCAAAAAACGAGGTGTGTTTTGATAACTTAGTATCAATAGACGATGTGTTGTAGGACATGATTCGAGGTGAAGCTAAGGAGTGATGAAGTCCATGGAAAATTGAAGGCAACTTTTTCCCGATAATTTTAGGGAAAAGAAGAGTTTGAGATAAGCCGTATGACTTTCAATTTTCAAATCTTTGAACAGATTCATCATCAACCAACCAGCGGAATAACAGGAAATTGAATGGCTCGACTCTTATAAACTTATCACTTGAAAATAAATTGATAAGAAGTTTGTTACAAGTTAAAAGTATTAAGAATACCATCATAATAGAAAAAACTCTTAAACTCTTGTATACTTTCTTGTAGCTAAAACGAGTGGAAGATGAAGATGACATAGAAACATTGTTTAAATGAAATAATTTATATATTTTTTTGTTTATAACTTAGTTTGATATTAATAACAGTTAATTAAAATGATGAGTTGTGATTAAATTAATTATTTTAATTGGGAATATAATAATTAAAAGAAACTCATTTGACAATCTATCAAAACCTTGATGGATGTTTTGATGAATCGAGTAAATAAAAAAAAGGGCGGTCAAGAGACTAGATTATGATTTCTAAAACGAAAGGGGCTAAGTTATTATATAAGTAAGAAAATAGGGACTAAATAAATTACTTGCTCTTATTTCCTTTTAACCTAATAGGCGGTTTAGGTTTTGTCTCGGATTTTTTTGTGGTATCCTCCACGGACAAGAGACTAAAATCCTTGGAAGTCTAGGATTCATGAGAACCCTACTCGATATAAAGGACGCTTGTGTGCTATTTTTTTTCTAAAGCAGCCTCAAGTTTTCGTTCAGCCACCAAATTCTCTGATTACAATATGAACACCGGTTCTCTGAATGCTGCTGATCGGATATCCCAATTGCCCGACGACATCATACACCTCATTCTCTCCTTTCTTTCAACACCAGAGGTGGTTCGTCTTAGTGTCTTGTCCAGGGAATGGCGTCAGGCTTGCGCTACTTTTCCCTTATCTGAGTTCTACAGTCCATCTTTCGCAGATTATTTTGACGGGGGTTGTTTCAGATTTGTTATCTTTGTCTACAAATCTTTGCTTCGGCAATGCCTACAATACAGAAACATACCAAAATTTCAGTTTTCTTTCACCAAAGAGCTTTGTAGACCTTATGTTTATTCTGAGCATCTCCCGCTGCCGTGGGATCTTGATAGACTTATCACTGGGTGTATAGAATTAGGTACACATAAGGGTGTCAAGGAGCTTTCTCTCTACTTCAGTATTCCTGGATATTATAAACTACCAGAGGCCACGTTGTCTGTCAAAGAATTGGTTGTTTGTAGTTTAGGTGGTTGTATCTTCAACGGCGCCGCCATAAACTGGCCTTCTCTGCGTGAGCTCTCACTAAATAACGTTCAAATTTCTGACCAGTGGTTTATCGACAATCTCTCCCTTACCTGCCCTCTGATCGAGAAATTTGCTCTCGTGGAATGCAGTGGGCTAAAGCACCTTCAACTTTCAGGTTTAAGAAAACTCAAGAAGGTTACGGTGAAAAGCGGATATTCGCATCTGGAGAAGATCGAGATTGACGTGGTTAGTCTTCATACTTTCTCATATTATGAAATCCGTAATTTGAAGACAGATATTGATCTGACCTCTTGCAAAAATCTAGAGGTATTCAAGCTTAATGTTTATAACATCACAGAAGAACTGATTCAACACGTTAATAGTAATTTCCCTGCCCTGAAAGTTTTGGTGCTGCACGGCTATAGTCTTCTCCTTCATAGGATTGAAATTTCTATCCCCCTGCTCGAGAAACTAAAAATCATTGTATCTCACATGTCGGTGGAGGAAGCTATCATCAATACTCCGAGATTGCGTTCATTCAAATGTGTCATCATGCACAAGATCCCGTCTTTGGTTTCTTTGAATCAAACAAGTTTACAAGAAGTTACTCTCGAATTATTGGCAGCTCTCAACGATATCAAACATGGCGAGAATTTTCTCGAAGTTTGTAGGGGATATCTTAAGAGTTTCAATCAAATCAAGCTTGTCACTCTGAGTATTTGTGTTCATTCCTCTTCTGTGATCCACAAAATAGTCAGGCGCCCTGTCTCCATTTCTGGTTTGCTTGATATCAGTCATGTGAAGCTGGACGTCTTTACCAGGGAGAGAGAAAGCCACGATCTTACTAATGAGTTGTTTTGCATTTGCCGTCCACGATCTTTATCTCTTGTGTCTGGCTGTGGAAAGAACGATGAGTTCATGAAGATTCTGTGCAAGAAACTACTGCGAATGGAGAAACGCAAACAAGATGGAGCAGCTACCTATCAAAAATTTTGGCAGCATGAATTAGAAGGCGTCAAGATCCAGATTTGTGGAAGAAACGGATCATATAACAAGGTCCTTACATGTGATGTTTTCTTTGATTCATTGCAAAAGCTGGAACCGAAGCAGAAGATTCGTTTTTTATTCGAATGGTGATTTGATTTTTTTCATTTATTAATTCTTTTTTATTGCTCGAGCAAATTTTCTTAGAAACCAGTTGAACCTAGCCAGGGCTCTGCTCCCTTGGAGTTTGTATTGAACAAGTTTTATCCGGTTTGCGATGCCGATGTTTAATAATTTGATGTTTTACCCTTTACTATATGTTGATTTTTTATTTATTTTTTTTATTTTACTATATGCTAATTAATATTCATTATTGTTTTAGTTTCTCAAATAGGGGTTTGCCTCAATTGTTGTGTTATTTTACAAAGTCGCCTCACGTTACCAGCAACCAAATTTCTCTGATATCAATATGACGAACACAAACAGAAAAAGTTTGAAATATTCATATGATTCTCATTATTATATCTTTGTCACTGAATTATATATATAAAAAAACACTATCCTATTCTTTTCTTCTCTCCAAAATCCAATAAGTTAAGAAGCACAGAAACCAGTGGGGCTTTGCTTATCTTAACTAGTGGGCTAAGAAAATAAGCATTAGGGTTCTTGCTGTCAATATCCAATGTCCCTCAATTTCTACATATCAGCAAGTTTCCAAAATATATAAACCGTTCTTGCTTTGACACGCTGATAAGTGAAGCTCTTGCGATTCTCTTAATCCTTGCATATATATATGGACAATCAAGAAACAAAAATCTACCAAATATAATGGTAAAACTTGAATAGTTCGTCTATTATTACGGTAGTGGTTGATTTTTTAAGTTTATTTTGCTTGTAAATACTCTAAAATAATATTTTTTTTTATTTAAATTTATTTTTGACGTTAAATTTTTTTAAACAAAAAAATGTTTTTGCACAACAAAAACCAATGGTGGAAGAGACAACAATGTAGACAGTAAAGAGATAGATATAATTAGAAAAAATAAAAAAATAGATCTATTTGATATTTTGTTTATGGGCATTTATGATATATTGTATATCAGGATAATCTGGTGTTTATTTGTATACATTAAAAAATTATGTTGATCCATGATATAGATATAAATTGTAAATTTTAAAGTTAAAAAAAATAGTATCCAATAATTTTCCCTCTTATTTGCAATATTATTGTTCATTAATTAATTATATGAAGAGTTGTCACAAATTTAATTATTTTATTTAGAGAACACTCTATAGGTTATATATTAATTGAAAGAAACACTCTATAGGTTTTTTCAAAAAGTTGATGGATTTCTGATGAATGAACAACTACTACTGTAAAGGGGACTTCACGATCAAGAGAGAAACAATAGGGGCTAAGTTATTATATTTCTAAAACAAAAAGGACTAAACAATTGTTTACCCTTATTTAAACACATGTTTCCTTTATAGGCTATCTAGGGTTTGCCTCTACTGTTTGTGTTATTTATAAAGCAGCCTCACGCCTTACATCAGCAACCCTATTCTGTGATTTCAATATTAACACAGGTTCTATGGATTCTGCTGATCGGATATCCCAATTGCCCGAGCACCTCATACACCACATTCTCTCCTTTCTTCCAACACCAGAGGTGGTTCGTCTTACTGTCTTGTCCAAGCCATGGCATCAGGTTTTCACTTCTTTCCCCATATCCGAGTTCTCCAGTTCCTCGTTTTCCGCAAATAACTCTGACAGGAGTTTCGAGTTCTGTACCTTTGTCTGCAATTCTTTGCTTCGACAATGCCGACATTACAGAAGCATACCAAGATTTAAGTTGTCTGTCTCCGCAGATCTTTGTATATCTCATCGTTATTCTGTGCAGCGCCCGTTACCGCCTCAAATTGATGAACTTATCATTCGGTGTATAGAACAAGTTACACAGAAGGGTGTCAAGGAGCTTTCCATCTGCTTTCGTACACCTGTATATTACAGGCTACCTGAAGCCATGTTGTCTGTCACAGAATTGGCTGTCTGTAAGTTAGCTGGTTGTCTCATCGAAGGCAACATGAACTGGCCTTCTCTGCGTGTGCTCTCTCTGAAAAGAGTTGAAATTTGTGGCCGAAGGATTATCGACAATCTCTTGTTTGCCTGTCCTTTCATCGAGGAATTGGCTCTGATAGAATGCAATGGGATAGATCACCTTCACCTTTCAGGTTTAAGAAAACTCAAGAAGGTGAAGGTGAAAGGCCAGTTTTTTTCGCAGATAAAGAAGATTGAGATCGACGCGGTTAGTCTTCATACTTTCTCCTATTCTGCATGCTACTACGCGAAGACAGATATTGATCTTACCTCTTGCAAAAATCTAGAGGTGTTTAAGTTTAAGTATTGTATCATTACAGAAGATTTGGTCCAACACCTTAATTGTAATTTCCCTGCCCTCAAAGTTTTGGTGCTGCACGGTTATATCCATGACATTCAGAGGTTTGAGATTTCTATCCCCCTGCTTGAGAAACTAAAACTCTCCGCACCCAACTTGTCGGCCGAGGAAGCTATAATCAATGCTCCAAGATTACGGTCATTCAAATGTTACATGGAAAACATCCCGCCTTTGATTTGTTTGAATCAAACAAGTTTACAAGAAGTTTCTCTTAAATTATCTGTTGATCTCATCTACGGTCAACACGGCGAAGGTTTTCTCGAATATTTTAGGGAAAATCTTGAGAATATCAAACAAATCAGGCTTGTCACTCTGCTTATTACCAATAATTCCTCTACCATAATCAGCAAAATAGTCAGAAAAGTCTCCAATCCTGTTTTGCTTGGTATCAGGAACTTGAAGCTGAATACCTATATAGAGGGCATGAGGAAAGAAGGCCTCGCTCTTGTTGATGACTTGTTCTGTATTTGCCGTCCAGAATCCTTATCACTCGAGTCTGGCTGTGGAAGCAACGATGAGTTCATGGAGATTCTTTGCAAGAAGCTAGTGGACAGATCAGTGAAACATGAGAATTATTCTGCAGATACCCAGGTCAAATGCTGGCAGCGCGACTTAAAAGGCGTCAAGATCGAGCATTTTGGAAGAAATGGATATTGGGAGGCTGTTGCAGGTCATGCTTTCTTAGATTCACTCCGAACTCTGGAATCGGAGCAGAAGATCCGTTTTATATTCGAATGGTGATTTAAATTTTTGCATTATAGATGGTGGAGTGTCAGTTTATTCAATTCCTTGAACAATTTTTCTTCGAAAACAGTTGACCATGGCAGACACCAGTTGATTTCTTAATTTCACAATTTTCTTAGACAATCTTTTCCGCTTATGGAGAAGACTGAGACTGATGTTCTTAGTCTTCACACCATCTCTTATTCTGCATAAAGAATATGTTTGAAGTTAGTGTGAATATTGATTAATGAATTTCAAATAAGTCTCATGCAAATAAAAATAGGCTGGTTGACACTAAATTCAAACATGTTTTATTTGAACATGATAAAGAAAAAGATTTCAAGAATTGTTTTTTTTTTCAAAATAAGTTTCGTTTTTTAATTTTTAGATTTATTTAAGTATAAGAATAATAATAATTATATAATATCTATTGACAGATATTTTTAAATAAATTTGATGATTTGAGTTCATCTTATTTTTTTTTATTTCAAAAATTAAAGCCAGCTCATTGAAAATTCAAATTAGGAGTATATTGATATTTCCAAAAACTTCCGGACTAAAATGGAACAGTCGCAATACCTCAAGTACTGAAATTCCAAATAAAAAGGATAAGTCCCCGAACCTGTATTCCCTCCTCAATTCCGTCCCTAAAACAATTCTCCTTTAGAAAACCAGAACAGAACCTTCTCGAATTCCCTCAAAAACCATGCATCCTTCCCCTTTACGTCATCGTTTCCCGAACAATCTAGACAGACCGACGCTTCAAGAAGAACCTAGAACCCATCGTCCACTATAAAAAATACCTCAAGCAAAATTCTCTCCCATGTCGAGAACAAGCCTAAAACAATCCATCATCGAATTCTCACAAGCTTCGTAGCTTCCGCGTCGTTTCTTGCTCGTGTATTCCTGCTCTCTTGCTCGTGTTTTCTTGCTTGCTTTGGCGGGGGAAAGATGGCAGACGTGCAAATGGGAGAGGCAGAGACATTTGCATTCCAGGCAGAGATCAACCAGCTCTTGAGTTTGATCATCAACACATTCTATTCCAACAAAGAAATCTTCCTTCGTGAGCTCATCAGCAATTCTTCTGATGTACGTTCTCCTCTGTTTGCTCTTTCTTTATTTTTCTGGGGTTCTTAGGTTTCCACGGTGCTAATGGTGGTTTCTTGGGATTTGCGTAGGCGTTGGATAAAATTAGATTTGAGAGCTTGACGGATAAGAGCAAGCTTGATGCTCAACCTGAGTTGTTCATCAGGCTCGTTCCTGATAAAACTAACAACACCTTGTCCATCATCGATAGTGGTATTGGGATGACCAAAGCAGGTACGTTAAAGTTCTCTGTAACCCATATTTCTTCTTTAAAACTTTCAGAAGAGCGAGAAAGTGGTTTCTTAGAGATAGCTGATTGTGATCGATACGATTTGGGAAGCCTTATTTTTTAAGTTTGTGAACTGTAGATTTGGTAAATAATTTGGGAACAATTGCGAGGTCGGGGACGAAGGAGTTTATGGAGGCATTGCAGGCAGGGGCAGATGTTAGTATGATTGGACAATTTGGTGTGGGGTTCTATTCTGCCTACCTTGTTGCTGAGAGGGTTGTGGTGACTACTAAGCATAATGATGACGAGCAATATGTTTGGGAGTCACAAGCTGGTGGATCTTTCACTGTTACAAGGGATGATAACGGAGAGCAACTTGGTAGGGGTACTAAGATTACTCTCTACCTCAAGGAGGATCAGGTAAACAAAGCACCCTGTTTCGTTGAACCAGATTTTTTGGTTTGTGGATTGATGTTGTTACTGGCTTGTTTGTGTTGGAGTTGATTTGGGATTATGACTTCTGGTTTTTGCGATAATTCTGTTTGTAGCTTGAGTACTTGGAGGAGAGGAGGATCAAGGATCTTGTGAAGAAGCATTCTGAGTTCATCAGTTATCCTATCTATCTGTGGACTGAGAAGACGACTGAGAAGGAGATTAGTGACGATGAGGATGATGAACCAAAGAAGGAAGAGGAAGGTGATATTGAGGAAGTGGATGAGGAGAAGGAGAGCAAATCCAAGAAGAAGAAGATTAAGGAGGTTTCTCACGAGTGGCAGCTCATTAACAAGCAAAAACCTATCTGGTTGCGCAAGCCGGAGGAAATCACCAGGGAGGAGTATGCTTCTTTCTACAAGAGTTTGACCAATGATTGGGAAGATCATTTGGCTGTCAAGCACTTTTCTGTCGAGGGTCAGCTGGAGTTCAAGGCTATTCTTTTTGCGCCGAAGAGAGCTCCATTTGATTTGTTCGACACTAGAAAGAAGATGAACAACATCAAGCTTTACGTGAGGAGGGTCTTTATCATGGACAATTGTGAGGAGCTTATCCCTGAGTACCTTGGATTTATCAAGGGTGTTGTTGATTCTGACGATTTGCCGCTCAACATCTCTCGTGAGATGCTTCAGCAGAATAAAATTCTCAAGGTTATTAGGAAGAACCTTGTGAAGAAGTGCATTGAGATGTTCAATGAGATTGCAGAGAACAAGGAGGATTACCAGAAGTTTTATGATGCTTTCTCAAAGAACTTGAAATTGGGTATCCACGAGGACAGTCAGAACAGAGCCAAGTTGGCTGATTTGCTCAGGTACCATTCAACGAAGAGCGGCGATGAGATGACTAGCTTGAAGGATTACGTCACCAGAATGAAAGAGGGCCAGAAGGACATCTACTACATTACAGGAGAAAGCAAGAAGGCAGTGGAAAACTCTCCATTCCTGGAGAAGCTCAAGAAGAGGGGCTACGAGGTGCTGTTTATGGTTGATGCCATTGACGAGTATGCTGTTGGCCAGCTGAAGGAATACGATGGGAAGAAGCTGGTTTCTGCCACAAAGGAAGGTCTAAAACTTGACGACGAGACAGAGGAAGAGAAGAAGAAAAAGGAGGAGAAAAAGAAGTCCTTTGAGAACCTTTGCAAGACAATCAAGGACATTTTGGGAGACAGAGTGGAGAAGGTGGTTGTCTCTGACCGGATTGTTGACTCTCCATGCTGTCTGGTGACCGGAGAGTATGGCTGGACAGCCAACATGGAGAGGATCATGAAGGCTCAGGCACTGAGGGACAGCAGCATGGGCTCGTACATGTCGAGCAAGAAGACCATGGAGATCAACCCTGACAATGGTATCATGGATGAATTGAGGAAGAGAGCCGAGGCAGACAAGAATGACAAGTCTGTCAAGGACCTCGTGCTGCTTCTGTTTGAGACTGCTCTGCTAACCTCTGGCTTCAGCCTTGATGATCCAAACACATTTGCTGCGAGGATTCACAGGATGTTGAAACTTGGTCTTAGCATTGATGAGGATGAGGCTGCGGGAGATGACGAGGCTGACATGCCTGCCCTGGAGGAAGACGGTGCTGAGGAGAGCAAGATGGAGGAGGTGGACTAGAAAGCTTCAAACTTTCTGTTAATGGGTGCGTGTGCATTGTATCTGAAAGAGAGATGGTCCTTTGTGGTTTTAGAGACTGTTTTTGGTTTTTAGGGTTCATATTGGGAGGAGTCTGAACATAGTTTCTGCCCTTGTTGTGCTCTGCTGTTCATACTGGGATCAATGAAACCTTATCCGCGCTGTCAATATTTTGATTTGTTTTGAAGATTTTCACTACTTATTTTGGCTTACAAAAGGGTGAGTCCTAGCTAGAAAGTTTGAGAATTTTAAATAATATTAATACTAATAATAATGATAATAAAGTTTTGAAACAAAAATATTGACCCTGGTCATAAGCCTTGTTGGATTTGAACACCATGATAAATTCTACTTGAAAGACATCGACATGCATCTCCTCGGACACCAAAAAAAAAATAGTTTAATCATGACATTAAAAAAAATTATTAATTTCAAAATAAATAAATGAATCTGAAACAAATATTATAAGCTTAGGTTAATTTACAAAAAGTTCAAATCCATAAAAACTTAACTATGCATGCACCATTTTTTCATGGAGAACATCGAGAGCTATCCTGGAATAGCAATTTTGGCCCACTGAATCAACAGCATGCATCAATATATTTTTTTTATATATAATACTTAAATAACTATCCCAATTCGTTAATTAAAAATAAAAAAATATATATATCTTTTAGCTTTAGAGTTGAACTATTTGACATAAAAGATGCCAAGGTATTTTGACAACGCAAAAAAATTAACAGTTACAAAAACAAAGCAAAAAAACATCGTCAGTTTATTTTATTTTGAGGGTGGATAAATTATTTTAATATGAATTTTTTTTCTATACAAATAACCCCTACCAGAAGCTGAAAACACGGTTTCTGTGAACAGCGTTTTCTCCTCTTTTAGTTTTTTTTTTTCTAACGTTGCCACTGAGATACATATAACCTAGTGAAGAGAAATTTGAGTCGGGGGTAGCTGATGCGTTACTCATTAACATCCCAGATTAGGAGGATCATACGAATCCTAAAGCCTTGCTTTATATATATTGAACAGCAGTTTAATGTAAAGGACTTCAATTAAGAAAACAGCCACATTAAATCAAGCAATCAAATGATGGTAACACAGAGAAATCTGAGTTCCGTTTCATCAAACAGCAAACTTTAAACAAGAGTACTTCCAAACAGGATCTGCATTCTAGTCTCAAGGATCAACTTGCTAAGAGAGTTGAACAAGGTTGTCACAACTGCTACAGCTAGTAAACACAGCAAAACTGTAAGAGACAATTGACGCCTTCAAGCAAAGTCAGGAGAGCTAGTTTGACCAGCACCAGCACCATAACCTCCTCCTCCACGACCAAAACCAGGCCTTCCACCAGAGCCCTGGAAGATCCAAACATAGAAATGAATTAAAAGTAATTGTATTAAAGTGAGCATATTGTGGTAGCTTGTCCCTAGTGGGTATTAACATTCAGGGTAGTTGTATTAAAGTGAAATTACCCTAAATGCAGGCTGGTAATCTGCTGGAGCTCCTCCCTTCTCACCACCTTCACCCCCTCGCGGGCCCCCACGATAACCATCACGGTCACCAAATCTTGGACGGTCTCCCTCAAAGCGAGGTGGGCCTCTGGAAACCCAAACAACCACCACATGCAAATTAGTATAATCTAGGAAATCAAGGATGATAAGAACACTCAAAATCACAAAATTGTCAATGTGGAATAAAAATTGTCAGCATAAGTTGAAATTACCGGGGACGGTCACCAGGAGGACCACCGAATGGGCGACCACCAGCAGGCTTTGCCTGTTTCTTCAAGGTAGCAGGAACAATTTCTGATGGAAGATTCAGGTAAGTCCTCAAAAACTCAATTCCATCATTGGTAAGATACCAGTAGTAGTACATCCATGCAAATGTCTCACGAACATATTCCTTGGATTTGAAGCTCTGCATGAGCTTAATAACCTGGAGATTGGGAACATCAATCTCCGGATGCTTTGCAAGATTGTAGTCTTTTTTTGCATAGCAAACTCCCTCTACAGATTCAAAAAAAAATTAAGATAAAAACTAAACCTCATCAGTCCCATTTGGATAACTTGAAAAATAACAAAACTTTATCATTCAGACTAAATGATCATATCCAAAATAAAACAAGAATGACCAGGATACTCAGCATAGTCTTAGTTTTGTATTCCAAGTATCAGGAACAAGAACCAAAACAGCAAGAAACAAGGTTGCCGTTATCACATAGCCAGCACAACAATCTCTCAAGTATAACTTCCTGTTAGCAGTTTACTGGTGGCAGAAGTGTATTTTACATCCCTCACGGATCGAAAGGCTACTACATTTTCAATTCAATGGTTTGCAGTGGTAACTAACAAAAACAAATTACAACCTACACCTCAAGAGAGAATTCGCAGAAGGATGAAAATAGTAAGTGCGTTTCACTAAATTATCAATGAAATAAGAACAAAAGCAGCAAAAGACTGCTGTTTTGGACAAAAAGAGAATGTAGCCTACAACAAACACAACCAAAAAAGAAGACACTGGCTTTTTTGAATGAGAGCAAGTCATTAGAAGAGCTCAATGTTATTAAATCAGCTCTGTAAGATCACAAGCTGTGAACTAACTTTAACCCCATTTCTTCAAAAACCACAACTAGAATTGAACGGTCCAAAAACCTTAAAAAGTACAGAACTTTCATGGGTTTTATTTCTAGGTAGCTAAAAATAGATCTAGAGCAGAAAAAGACAAGACCTTGAAAGAGGTACTTGGAGATTTCTCTTCTGTTCTTCTCTGAAATAATCTGAAACAGTGACATAAAAATAGTAAGTATCCTTGTGTCTATTAGAGATAGAGAGGAAGGGATAGAGAGGGTTACCATGGTTGCTAAAATGCAAGCCCCGTTTTGTGCTTCGGTGCAGAGATAGAGGAGAGCTCTCTTCTACTGATAGGATGTCAAGGGGGGCTTCGAAACCCTAGAGAAAACGATACCGTAATTATATATGGGTTTTCCTGGGCTGGGTAAACCGGTAGCCCGGATTTCATTTGAGATTGTTTTATGTGGGTCTATCATGGACCTAGTACAAGCCCAATCTTCCTTTTCTTTTCTTTTTATAGAAATCAAATTAATTTTAACAAAAACATGGGAGATTTGCCTTTTGTTTCTTAGGTTTTTATTTTAATTTTTTTCTTTCCGGTTATTCTAACATGTGTCACAGTTTTTCATGTTAACTTGTTTTTCATCTTTTTGTATTTAATGAGCTGGAAATTGAGCTATATTATTGCTCTATTTTAAAAATTATTTTTTTTCTTAAATTATCATGATTACTTTTTTTAAAATAAAAAAAATGCTCATATAATTTCGTTCTTTTTATATCATCTAATTAAAATAAAACCAATTATTTAATCTAGTTAAGTCTATGATCTCAGTGCAAGTTTTTCTTTTTATATAAAAAAACACTTTTGTGATAATTAATATTTTTTCTTGAAACAAAAATATATATATGGTTTGGCTCTCCTCGTGGTGCAGATACACCCAGTCAGATTCTAATTCCTATTGAAGTTTATCACCATTTACAGTAAAGCTCATGCCTGGAGACGAACAATACATGCATGCCTTATTGTGCAAGAAACAGTAGGATGGATTAAAGGTTAGATGCATAATCATTCGCATTGCCCTGTTTGCAGTTTGAGAGTCAAAACTTGAGCGATGAGGCATCTCTACAAGCTAGATCACTATACACTCACTCCTGAACTATTCTACATTATTAGGGATTTCCTCTTTCCAATATACACGTCGGAGGAGGGTAAAAGTTACAAACTCTGCAATTGATTGCCTCGCAAACAGGAGAAGGTGGCAACAAAAAGCTGTAGCAGATGCCTTTAACAGCTGGCATTAAGGTTTTCTAATCTTCATCTTTTTTCGTGGCATGCCAACGATTAAAGGGTCGGCGATAGTTGTCTGAAAAACAAACATGAAGCACATGCACCACGCTGCATCATCGTCTTCTCTTGTTTCCCAACCAGATTTAAGCAACATCCATTGGTTGATCAACAGTCTTGTTTACGCCCATGGCTTCCGAGTCGATCCCATTGGAAGAGAGCAGCTCTCTCTGCAATTAATAGAATAGAGTGTGTCAAAATACAAGTAAAATTGGACTGGATGGTTTTCATACTACACTGCTTTTGGAGAGCTGCAATATAGGGAAAAAGATAATGGTGACAAAACAGGACTTGGGCATTTGCAAGAAATCAGTTGGTCGTCCATCTCAACAACTAGGCCCCAACTATGGCAAAGGAAGGAAATTGAATGCATGGACAGACCCACTAACTGAACTTGGCCCGCATACCTCTGGCCAGTTATCTGTGCTAGCAATTTTCTTTCTTGGACATGCTTTATCTTGTATACTATTAAGTTACAGTAGCTCCAACAGAGCTTAAAACAAGGAAGGGCACCTTGCTATGTGATTTAAAAAGAGATCATTGCCTCATCCAACACAATATATTGTTCACGTGGTAGAATGTTTCAGATTTTAGTGCATTACCCGACACCAATACATGGTATAATAAAACCCTGAGATGTTGAAAAGGTGGCAAACAATAAACATAATCGCTTTTCTGAAACGGCACTCACATATTCCTCGAAACCAGGGCTGGTAAGATTGATTGCAAGGTTTCTCATCAGCAATAGAACCTGCAAAAAAAAAAACAGAAAAAAAAAAAATGAACTTTCAATTGTAAAATTGTGAGAGATGTAGTCCACAATAAACTTGTAACAATAGAAAAACAAAATAGTAAGGTTCAGGAACATACCGTTTCAACATCTATAGGGTCCATTTTCTTAAGTTGCTGCAAATGACCAGTAACATTTGGGTCGAAGACACTACCAATGAAGCCATATACCTGAGCAAAGTCAGGCAGCACTGCAAACAAGAGGGCAGTGTGAGTGCTAAAAAGTTTGTGCAAATGAAACTAATAACAACTAGCATGAGGAGAAAAACTCATCAAAGCTCTGTTGTCAAAATAAAAAGAGTTGAGAGTAAAGGGGAAATGAAAGGAGACCATATATGTAAAAATGCAAAAACTGTCTGTTATATGCAGAAAGGTCTAAATTCAAGGTGACTGCTTGAACATTCTAATTGAATGGTAGAAAACAAATTAGACTGCACCCATCTATATAGTCCTCTGATAGGTAAGATGCACTAATGCAATCTGCAGAAGGGAGCAACCCAACAGTGACAATCTGATAACTTTCAGTCATCAGTGAGGAGATATTACAAAAACAAAAAGACAGGCAATCCAACATGTGTCACCATATAGCTCTATGACTGCTGGTTATGAAAACTTGAATGCATAGTAAAAATTCAGAAAGCTGCAAGGAGATCATTTACCCTAAAGGAGGACAAAATATCCTTATCAATGATTTCTGTGAATGAAAAGTATAAATGATTACATAGAACCAGCAGATACAAACATGTCTGCAGTAGTATATCAACATGCATGCTTGAGCATGCACACTTCAAGTTCAGAGGGCTTCCATATGTGAGCACATATCTATATGGCTAAAGCTTTTGGCCTTTATCCACAAGAGCTTCATTTTAGCCTAACTCCAGAATTGTGCATGAATCAAGTATTTACAGGTTCAAATATCAATACCAGGATTAAAACAGTAGTGCACAGATTTGAATGGTGAAGAAATGAAACCCTCACCTCTCATTGATTGGCCATGCTTCCCTTTCTCAGCTGTTTTCCCAACTGGCTTTGTTCTTGGAGTGCTCTCACTGCTACTGCAACAATTATTAGCCAATACTGCTCCTGCAAAACACAGGAACATGGGATCAAGTGTCCAAAGAATTGAGTTTGAAAGCAACAGTATCAACTTGGACAAGTTTGATGTTACTAACCTTTTGTTTGGTTTGATAAGTTGACAGTCGGCACATTGTTTGTCCAAGAAGATGCAGCAGCAGCACTTACGATGGGGTTCATAGGTATTGAAGACGAATCATGCCTTAAAGCACCTTTAGATTCAAGGGGAGCAGAGGATGATTGAAATGATCCTGATGGTTGTGAAAGCACCACAGCTGCCAAGTACAATGCATACGAGTCAGGGCAACATTATTTATGCTGTTTATGCGTGGATCTTGAAGGTGCTAAGAATAAATACTTCAAAATGCACTACCTACCGTTTTTTGAAGCTTTTTGAGGATATGGATGAGCAGCCTTCCTTTTAGGCCTTGGTGGAGGCAAATGTTCACTCGTTCCACTCTTCTGAACCTTTAAAAAGTACTTCTGTGCATGACTTCGTATCTGCAAAATTTCCATTTCATTGTTTCTCATACATTTTCCTACTATCAGTTTCTAATGTTAAAACACACAAAGAACAGGACACAATTTCCATAACTCCAAAACAGACTGCTTAACAAGCCTCTGAATATTACAGCAGCAGAATTCATTTAAATACAAATAAAATCCATGCTTTTCACACCAACCATGAAACTATGTAGCAGAACTCTTTAGCAACCAAAAAGAAAAAAAATTATCAATTTTCAACACTCACAGATTTAAAAAAATCTTCGGGAACCCCTTACAAAATTGGGTCCTTATTCAATTTTCAGTCCTCCAAGGCAACAAAATACTAACTTTCAATGCCCCTTGTACAAATCAAGCATGTTATCCATTTTCATCACTCCAAGGCAACAAAAACTTATCTTCGAAAAGCCCTTTTTACACAATACTTAAAAAATCACACATGCTTAACATGAAATTAAAATCCTACAAATTCCCTCACTCAAACATTCAACTCCAAATTATCAACCAAAACAGTAAAGAAAAGAAGAAACCCTCCATTTCATCACTCGCGCGCGCACCCAACAATATAACCTCCATCAAATTCCAAGATGCAATTAAATACATACATTTCATATATGTTAATGGTCCAATACCTGAATAACAGTTTTTGAGCCAATAAAAGCTTCAATCTTTTTCCAATCTCTATCAAACCTACACACAAAGTCAATCAAAACAAACACAAAAACGCCTTAATTCACATCAAAATTCAAACTTTCTCAAAAACATCACAACAAACCCTAATTGAACACAATTAAACAAACGGGATATCACTAAAACACTAATTAAGAAGAAATTACAGCTGAAGAGCTTCAAGGAACTTGTCATGTTCTGGGTCAGTCCAACTTTCTCTGGATTTGGTAATCGTGTACGGTTTTCGGACTTTATTGTTCGGGTCCTCCGATGAAGAATTCGACGTCGTCGTCGTTGTAGGGAACGTTGAGAGTCCAGGTACTGCAGCCATTCCGGTTGGATCCAGGTAGAATCCGTCAGCCGGGTTCGGGTTTTTTGATACCATTTTAGTGGAAGAAAAGGGTTTTTGGTTTTGTGGGTTTTGGGTGCGGTTTTTTATTAACGGGTTTTGTAGCTAGAGATGAGTAGTGGAGGAGAGAATTGGATGCTGTTGGGATATTGTTGATTATGGATGATTAACTTATAAGAATATGCCACGTATATATTTAGAGCTGTTTAGAATATACTGATATTTTAAGGATAATAATATGTTATGTTGATGGGGCAACTTTTAAGTTCAAAAAAGTTTATAACTTCAATCTTCTGTTTTAACCTTATATATTATTTAATATTCTTTAACCATGGATTTTTGCTTTCAATGGGGGTGTAAAAAATTTATAATTAGTATAATAGATCTTGAATTCGAGTTAGAACGTGTATTCTTTGTAAAAACATGAAATAGTCAGAGTTTTATTTGTTTATTTAGATCTATAAATTGTATTTTTTTACAGGATAAAGTTTCCTGACATTAAAAAAATAATAATGATAATGATACAATATAATTAATTTCATATGTCCATAACTAAAGTATTTTTATATACAAATGTCTACACAAAAAATTAATGAAAAATATCCAATTGTGGACAAGTCAAATCATTAATAAATTGTAAAAAACAAAGTTCATAACTAAAGTTTCACTTAAATACAAAATAAGAAACTATTAATATTCAGTTTAAAAACAAACTAAATTTAAGTAAACAAAGAAGAAATTATTATATAAATATTTATAAATTTATAATTATCTAAATTCTATAATCAATCACAAATGACTTAATATCAATTATGTCGTGGTTGATGCTCTATATTTTAAAACAATAAATAATTTAACCAATTAATTCTACAACAAGACGGAAAGAAGAAAAAAATGAATTTCTATCATGTTTTGATGAAGAAACCATTATTTGTATTGTTACTAATTGTTTTATTTTTCAATAAATCATTTTACAGTATTTATCAGCCCAGAGCACAAAATTATTCTACTGCTATTGCTTATTTAAAATGGGGAAATAACAAAATGCAAGCAGCTTACCATGGTCTATAAAACCACAGGATTAATACCCAAGTAGGAGCGGCAGCGGGGCGGTTCACATGACGTACAGCAAAAGATAGACATCTTAGAACCACGACACGTGGGACAACCAGCGGCTCAGAAGTGCCAGGAGCTAAGTGGCCAACAATGAGACCATAGAAAGGTTGTGCCTGATAAGAGAAGATATTTTAGTGTGGTCCCCATCCAAAGTGCCCTACCTTAAGTTGCCTTTTCTTCGATATTTATTTTTTCCAGGATCATGACATGTTCGTCACAATATATTTATGATAATAAATAATATAGTTATAAACTAGTTATGTTTTCTTGTATTGTTGCGGGTTATATATTATTTTAAAAATATTATATATAGGTTTTTTAAATATATATATATATAAAGTTTATATATGTACAATTAAATAAAATGATAATTATGTATTTATATTAAATTAATCGAGGAAAATAAAACGAAAACAATCATGCAAGCCTATACGTTATAGAAATATTATCTAGAAACATAAAAAAATATTTGAAAAAATAGAATTTGCTTGCAGAAAATATG
Source organism: Salix caprea (assembly GCA_964035475.1). Classification (NCBI taxonomy): domain Eukaryota; kingdom Viridiplantae; phylum Streptophyta; class Magnoliopsida; order Malpighiales; family Salicaceae; genus Salix; species Salix caprea. The sequence continues at coordinate 972,226 of OZ037748.1, read as the reverse complement.
ATTTTTTTATAGATGAATAAGAAAAATATCTTTAAAAATAAGATATGTATGAAATAAATAAAAAAATAGTATAACTTAAAACAGAATAGAAAAAAATAAAATAGAGAATTGATACTAATTTAAATAAAACAAATTTATATAAAAAAACAATATATATTATTTTTTAATTATATATAAATAGCTATTATTACTATATCCTAATTTATAGGAAGTCATATTTGACTTCCCTTCTATACTTCCTAAAAATCTGTCAATATTTAATACATTCATGTGGGATAAAATAAAAAAACCTTGGCAGTCATATGGGATCCAGATAGCAAAAGTAGTTTATTGACTCCAGTTAGATTATGGAGTCCCTGAAAAATCCTCAATTTAAAACTTATTTTTCAATCCATTGTTTACTCAAAACATTCAGTAAACACCTTGATAAACTTATCTATGATTACAAAAACTCTAAAAAACAAAATTATTCTAGCGGTCAAACCTATCGTTTTAGACGAAGAAAGAAAAAAAAAAACTTGGATCAAACTATTCATGAAACCTAATAACATAAAACGAAATGACTATTCCGATGGCTGAAATTGTTAACAACAATGAATTTTATATATAAAAAATATGGTATTAAAATTAAAATTTAAAAAACAAAAATAATGAAGTTAAAAGTAAAAAATATGGCGTTGTGAAAGAATCATCTCACCTAAAGGTTAAGCTTTTAAGTGAACTCCTAGAATATGATTTATATTATTCTTTAACACACACCTTCAAGTAAAAGTTTTTAGACTTAAAACTTGCATACAAGTCCATATTATCTTGTGTTTGATTTTAATCAAATAGAATCGGGATGATGAAATTTAAAATCATAATTATTAAGTCAACAAAACTCTGATATCATATTACACAAATATTTTTCTTAAAAACTTAAATTTTTAAATAAATTTTTAAATAAAATTCTAAATATAATTTATATTATTATATGACATAGTATCCATGTATAGTCAAGTGGCTAACAATGGAAGCATAAATGGTCACTCATGAAAAGAGAAGAAGATATTTATGTGCAACCCGTAGCGCGTGGCCCCATCAAGAGTGCCTGCCCCACCTCAAGATGCCTTTTCTTCCGATATTTTTTTCCCTCGATCATGATAAGAGATTGGACAGGACAGCAATGAGGAGATATTTCACACGAGATACCCTCCCTTCAAGTTGCCTTTTTCTTTGATATTTTGTTGTACAAACCCATTGAAATGGTCTCTAACACCCACATACCTTTTCTTGATTAACGAGAGAAAAAAATAACTCTATTTATGTTTTCAAATACTTGAAAAAATATATGTAAATGATTCGAGTGCCTTTCACTTCTCACAGAACAAATGAATCAGGCGCAGGGTGCCGGTCGGAATAACTTTATACGACTCGGACGCTTTCATTTTAGACTTGGACTGCCTCGGTAGATCACTGGAAGATCTGATTTTCTCAGTTGGTTTTTTGAAATTATGGACAAAAAAACTTAGGCAAAGATTGAAAGTACAAATGGGGCATGCAACTATGCGTGATTCAAGAGTTCAGACGAGTTTCTAACGGGCATGAAATGATGATAGAGGACTTGAGATTTATATAGTAGATTTTGAATTCAAATCAGAATATATATTTTTTATAAAAATCAAAACAATCACTTGAACTAATAAAATATATTTTTCAACGAATAAAATTTCCGCACATTAAAAAAAAATCTAAATCTAAGAGAATCTAGGAAATGGTAGGGGTAGAGGATATGCTCCTTCGAAGAATGAAATGAAAACAGGACAAGAGGGAGAAGGCCTGTGTTTTGAAAAGAGAAGAAACTATTGCACGTGGGCTTGCTCAAAGTTTGGAGTTATTTCAATTTGGACTAAACTTCAATTATATGTTCTCAATTTAAATTGCATCGAGACAATTTTTTAATATTTGAACTCTTAAAAACTCTCGATTATTAAAAGCTGTCATCCATTTTTTCAGTTTTGCGAATTCATAATCTCATCATCTACAAAAAAGAAGAAGAAATGACATCGTTTTATAAGTTGCTTTACACGTTTTCTGGTAAATAAATTTAATAGAAGTCAATATTAAAAAATCAATATAGTTTAGATGTAAAATTAATGATTATTTGGATCTATTTCGAGACAATAATCAAATAATACCATAAAGATCGTATTCAAATCTGCTGAGCAATTTGATTATATTGGTTCCTAAAATAAATTCAGTCAAGCCCATCAAAGAATCAAGTTTAAGGGGTATAAAATTCTGTCACTTTAGTAATGAAATTAGGAAGAAAAAAAAACTTTACACAAAAATCATTTTTGTCATTGTTTGCAAAACTAGGTTAAAATGTGCGAGCTCAAACTCCTAAGTGTTCATGAATAAATAAATAAATTAAATTACGAGTGATTTTTCCATACTTAAGTCATTAAAAAATAAAAGCTTTAAACGAAATAATATAGTAAGAAAATAAAAACAAGTGTAATGTAAGAGGAATTATGAGTCCTGTAACCTTTGAGAAAATTAAGAGAGAGAAAATAGGGAAATGTTTGGTAGATATTTGTTACTCGAGGAACCAATATATTTATAAATCTTAATCATGTCAATTAACTCTAAAAATAAAAAAATAATATAATGACCGATAAACAATTATCAATGCTTGATATTTGTCGGTGCCTAATATTATTATTGATTGAGAAATGAATGATTATCAGTGCAAAGAAAAAGTCATTAGTCAAGAAAAAAGTATTTGAACTGCACAAGAAGTGGTTTTGTTTGCATAACAAATATAATTTATCAACTAAAAAATATTGGTTGCACAAAAATTTGTATTTGCAAATAATTTACCAAAAAATACATCAATTAATAAAAATATATAAAAAAAACATTATGCAATTATGATGGGCTTGCACGAAACTCGTTCGGCCGAGGCCCAAACAGCGAGAGAATAAACAAAAGGTTGCGGCGGCCCAAAGGTCGACAAATTAATTTTTAAAATTTTAATAGAAAAAAACTACCCTCCACATCATGCAGTGACTGGGTTTCTCGGAAAGAACGATGAGATTGACATCTTACCGAACTGCTAGCTGTTGCCTTCGAGAATATCATGATCGTTACACTTGTCTTCCTTCTGAACTAACAATCCTTTTCTTGAACGGACGACTCTTCTGTTCGTGTCTAGCAAGCTTCCTCGAGGACTCCCCCCTCCTTGTGCTTGGACGACAAGTCACTGTTATTTTTAATGAATAAACCTCGTGTATAATTCTCCCGTGATAACAAAAAGAACAGCAAACACTGCTCAACTACTGAAAATATATTTTTACATATATAAATAATAAAAGTATATTATTTTGAAGTAAAAATTACTTTTAAAACACCCTGCAATTGCTTGGTAGCCATGTAAGTTGAAGAGTATTTCTTTCCCAGATGACCTTTAATGAAAAGCTTCTTCTTCCGCTTGTGAATGGAGGGAGGGAGGGATAACCGAATCATATAAAATTATTATTTAGTGACATTATTCTTATTTATTTATTTATTTATTTATTTATGATGATAATCTTCAAACAAGCGAGGTACAAATGCAAATATTTACTACTATTATTTTGATTTCGTTCTGAAAAATCGTTAAATCAGAACATAAAATAATTGGGACCGGCTATTTATCGAATTAAAATCCAATTATTTGCTATTATTATTTTATCAAAATACTGTTTTTTCTAACAAGAAAACAAGGGGGGGACATGATGTGACAAATATATATATTTTATAATCTGAAACAACGTCGTATGTATCGGCCGAAGTCACAGCCTACAAGTTTGAATCTACAAGTTTATTTTAATGTTTCTTTACAATTATTTCGTTGACTGGAAAGAGGCAGGCGAAGACTTGGAGTCTACTTGCTTGATCTTCCATTTACTTGACCCCTCAAAACTCTTCTGTACCAGAGACTTCTTCCACGAAAGAACATACGAATGATTCATACAATGTATCCATAGTTTTTTCCTTTTTTATATTAATTAATTTCTAAATTTTGATCTTTTCATCTTCCAATTTCTTAATAGTTTAGATTTGATTTCTATTAATTTGTTTTTGTTTTCTTAAGATAATTATTATTGTTTTTTTTTCCTTCAATTTCACCACTATTACATCAATTATTGTGGATTAAAATAATAAATTTACTATTTTGTCCTCTAAATACTTTCACACTTGTTGTCCTGCAATTATTGTGGACTATCTATTTTTTTAATTGATCAAGGATATTATTGTTGTTTTACATTTTTTTAACTTTGTTGAATCACTAGAATATCTTTAGAAGCAAAACAATACTTAACTTGGGTCTTGGGGTTTTTTTTTTTATATAAAAAAGAATCATATTCTTAAAGCTTGAGGGGCTTATTCATAATCTTAAGGACAATTTGGTCTTTTTATTTAATATCAATAATAATTAATTTTTTTATTTTACCTTTCAATATTGAACAAGTTGAGAAACATACCTAACTAGTGATTTTTTTTATTTGTATAGAATTATCACAATCTCAACACAAATATCTATTTTAGGGTTGATGCTTGAATTTTTGAGCTTTTTTTTATCATATAATTATATTTTAAAAACAAATATATTAAACTCAATTACGTCCATGAACTCAATCACGAGATGACCAGGGGACATCTAATATATATTGTTATTTTAATATTTTAAAAAACTGTTTTCATCTTCAAGATTTTTTTATAAACAAAGTCAAGTTTTACTTGTCATCAAGGTAACCTTCAGACCATGAAATCAAAAAATTCACATCGGATAAGCTCTTATGCGATTTAACTTCTCACAACTTTTTAGCATAGTTAAATCACTAGAATATACTTAAAAGCGAAACAACACTAACCTTATATTTTTTTTAATTTCACTCTTCAAAGCAAGATTTTCTTTCTTTTTTTATTGCCTTAAAAAAAAAAATATGACTTTATAAGCTTATTTGTAATCTCATATAGGTTTTTTTCCCATCATAATCATTTGGTCTTAGGAGTGACTTCAGGAGCTTATTTGCAATCTCATATAGGTTTTTTCCCCATCATAATCATTTGATCTTTCAATTAATATTAATAATAATTAAAAAAAAATATTTTTTTTCTTGCATTTTACTCTTTAATGTTGGATTGATTAAGAAATAGACTTCACAAGTGATTTTTTCCCTACTTTTTATAGGGTTAGTATTATGGTCACAAATAAACATTTATTTTAGGGTTGATGATCAAAATTGATATTATCTATTTTGTTATCATATAATTAAGTAAAAAAAAAGTTATTAACATTATTTGAGTCCATGAACCGAGGTGCAAGGTAACCAGGGTTATCTAATATGCTGTCATTTCAAAAAACAAATTCATTTTGATGTTTTTTACACCTTAAACCATGATTTTACCAATCATATTTAATTAATTTTGGATTGGTCTTCATAATTCATTTTGGTTTACTCCACATGAGATTATCATAGTCTCAAACTAACATTTGAGTATTTGGTTGGTACTCAATTCTTTGAGTTATCTATTTTTGAGTGAGAAATATTTTTTTAAAAAGTTTTTAAACCTAGTAAAGTTCATGATCTAAATCATGAGTTTGATGAGTTAAACCATAAAGTCTGAGCTGATATAATATATTGTTGTCTCAATATTAAAAACATAAATGATATCTTTAATATTTTTTAAAGCTAAACCATTCTTTTTACCAGATATTTGTATTAAGTTAAACAATGTTTTTGAAAAATTTTGAATTTGTTTTTGCTTTAATTTTCTTGTTTAGTGCTTTTGGATTATTTTAATATATTTATGTTAAAAATAAATAATAAATAAATAAATAAAATTTTATTTTTAAGTAAAATATATTAATAGTAAAGAAATAAAGCAATGACCGGAAGCGAAGTCGTTTTCAGTATCGGAAACACCGACGAGGTTTCCTTTTCTGGCCAATCAATTTTGCGCGTGTTCATTGACCAAAGACTTCTGGACCTGACCACAGTTTTCTTTCCTTCACTATAAATCTCGGCCAATGCCTCTTCAACTCATCAAGTCTGCAATATCTACCTCCTCCTGTCTGAGTTCTCGAGCTCGAACTCTCCTTAGTTGCTGTCTTTCATCTTCAATTTTCTCTGATCAGATCCCTCAAAGCTATAAAAATGATGGTGAGAATCAACTCTCTCTCTCTCTCTATTCTCTGCTAGTGCCTAGCTATTAGATTAAGAGGCATGCGCGCATGAAAGGAGGAGTCAAGTTTTCTTCTATTGCTTGTTTTTCCCCATCTAATTTACATGAACTTGTTTTGTTGCAGAAAGCTGTGTTGAAATTGGATTTACACGACGATAAAGCCAAGACAAAGGCTATGCAGAGAGTCACTGGTCTTCCAGGTACTGATTTTTTCACGATCATGAAATTAAAAACCTGGAATATTATAATTGAAGTGTTTGTGATTTTGTTTCTGTAAACTAAGTGTTGTGGGATGAAAATTTGCAGGGGTGGATTCAATATCCATGGACATGAAAGACAAGAAGTTGACAGTGGTGGGGGACATCGATGCAGTAGTCATAGTGGCCAAGTTGAGAAAGTTGTGCCACACAGACATAATTTCAGTAGGGCCGGCAAAGGAGCCTGAGAAGAAGAAAGAAGAGCCGAAGAAGCCAGAAGCTGACAAGAAAGATAAAGATCCGGTGGCTGAGTGGGTGAAGGCATATCAGGCCTCTCATCCTTATTTGACCACGCATTATCAAGTTAGAAGTGTCGAGGAGGATCCTAATGCTTGCGTCATTTCTTAGTTAGAGCTCCAAACAAATCACTTCTGAAAACCCAATTCCCAGTTTCATTAAGCTTTTATGTATGATTTTTTATTGTTAAATATAAATATATATGGTATGCTTGCAAGAGTTCGTTCAAGTCCAAGAAAACACAGCCTTAAGAACTGACAAAGAAAACAAACCTGCCATGGATGGATCTCCAATCAATCCCTGGAATCTGAAGCAGAAGAAAACACATGAATCTCTAACCACTGAGTGAACCATTTACCTTGACTATTAATCGCACCAGAGTCACTGAGGCAACCATGCAGCTGGCAGCTTGACTGTACTGTTTCTATATTCAGACCACTGCACGGATCCAAATTAAAATACATTAATTATACTAAAAAATAATCATAATCATTCATTCGATGTCATAATTATTAAATCTCCAGCACAAGGCGAGGAACCGAGTCAAAAGAATGAAATCAGCTTCTTTAACAACGTTATTTTGACCTACTTACTTCTGTGATAGCCACGATATCACCAGTGGTCTAAAGCCCTCCCACCACAGGAATATTCTTGGTCTTTTCTAATCTACATAGCCTCCACCAAGTAAGAGCAAAATACTTCGTGTCTGTTTGGAGAATGGTTATAGTTGTTTTTTTAAAATGTTTTTTATTTAAAAATATATCAAAATAATATTTTTTATTTTAAAAAAATCATTTTTGATATCAGAATATGAAAATGATTTAAAAATATTAAAAAAATAATTTAAATTTAACATGTAAACACAATAAACAAAGGGGTCTGGCATGTAATTTAGCATACATGAAAGCGAAAAGGGGCTCCGACCATAGTTGCCCTACACGCGTCGTACTATGAAGAAGATTACATAGTGGAGAATCATTCTAGACGTCCGATGCATATTTTTCAACGTCATACGACACCGCACGCGCCATCCGAACACATGAGTGAGTTTGGAAATTGACGACGCGCCTGAAGACGTGCCCACAATACCACAACAGAAAATATAATTAAAATTGATAAATTACCAATACACCCCTACAACTAACTCTTGGATTTTATCTTATATGGGGGTACAAATGTATCTATATAATTTTTTATTTAAAATATGCAATTTTCTTAATACCCCGGCAGTAATTGTTATGTTTTGTCTTATATGGGGGTATATGTGTATTTATACATCTTAAAAGAAATGTGCAATATCCTTAATACCCTTTGTGGTAACTGTTGATTTTTGTCTTATATGAGGATATTATGCTTATTTTACTGTGCACAAAAATATAAAAAATCAAAAAATACCCCTGGACCCAAGGCTAAAGTCATTGTATATTGAGAGGTAAAATAGTACTTTCACTTTTACAATCCACAGTAATCTGTGCATAATGCTTACATTTTTTTTTTATATATAGTTGAATCACTAGAATATCTTTAAAAGCAAAACAATACATAACTTGGGTCTTGAGGTTTTTTTTTTTTTAAATCATTCTTAAAGCTTGAGGGGCTTCTTCATAATCTTAGGGACAATTTGATCTTTTTTTTGTTTTTTAATTTTATCTTTCAATTGTGAACAAGTTGAGAAATACATCTTATTAGTGATTTTTTTTTTATTTGTATAGTATTATCACAATCTCAAACAAATATTTATTTAGGGTTGATGCTTCAAATTGTGAGGTTTTTTTATCATATAATTAAATTCAAAAAACAAATTTATTAAAGTCAATTAAGTCTATGAACCTGATCACGAGATGACTAGGGGGCATCCAATATATTGTTATTTTAATATTTTAAAAAATAATTTTCATCTTGAATATTTTTTTATAAAAAAGTGAAGTTTTACTTGTCATCAAGGTTATCTATAGACCCATGAAATCAAACAATTCATATCCAATCAGCTATGATGCGATTTAACTTCTCACAACTTGTTTTGCATAGTTAAATCACTAATATACTTGAAAGCAAAACAACACTTACCTTAGTTTTTTTTTTTTCACTCTTCAAAGCAAGATGTCTTTTTTTATTGTCTTTAAAATAAAAACCTTTGAAGCTCGACTTCAAGAGCTTATTTGTAATATCATATAGGTTTTTTTTTCATAATAATAATTTGGTCTTAGGAGCAATTTGATCTTTCAATTAATATTAATAGTAATTAAAAATTCTATTTTTTTTCTTCCATTTCATTCTTTAATGTTGGATTGATTGAGAAATAGACTTCACAAATAATTTTTTCCCTACTTTTTATAGGGTTATTATGGTCACAAATAAACATTTATTTTAGGGTCGATGATCAAAATTGATAGCATCTATTTTGTTATCATATAAGTTATTACTAATTGAGTCCATGAACCGAGTTGCAAGGTAACCAATGTCATGTAATATGCTTTCATTTCAAAAAACAAATTCATTTTGATGTTTTTTACACTTTAAACCATGATTTTACCAATCATATTTAATTAATTTTGGATTGGTCTTCATAATTCATTTTGGTTTACTCCACATCAGATTATCATAGTCTCAAACTAACATTTTGGTATTTGATTGATACTCAATTCTTTGAGTATCTATTTTTGCTATCATATCATTAAATGAGAAATAGTTTTTAAAAAAGTTTTTAAACATAGTAGAGTTTATGATCTAAGTTATGAGTTTGATGAGTTAAACCATAAAATCTGAGTTGATACAATATATTGATGTAAACTGTAATTTTTAAAATAATGGAAGTGAAGCGGGAAAATCACTAAACTAAAGTACGAGTAGGGTTGTTTTCCAATTTTTTTCAAAAAAAAAATCAAATTAAGTTTTGACTAAACTGAGTGTTGATTGGTCTGGTTGTTTAGGCTAAACCAAGTCAACTCTCACCCAATTTAATTTGAAACCTTGCCTAAATTAGAAATCAGATCGATAAGTCATCAACCTAATAAGGTGGTAATATTAGTTTCGGTACATGCAAAGTGGTTATGCAAGACTTTCCATTACCATCATTATTCAGAAAGATTCTACTCTCTTTGAAGTAAGGGTGTGTTTGGGAGCAAAAGCGTAGTATAATTGTGTTTTTGAAAAAAAATGAGTTTGTTTTTGCTTTAATTTTGTTGTTTTGTGTTTTTGGATTTTGTTGTTTTGTGTTTTTGGATTATTTTAATATATTTATATTAAAAATAAATTTTAAAAAACAAAAAATATTATTTGTAAGTAAAATATATTTTAAAAAACAAAAAATATTATTTGTAAGTAAAATATATTTTAAAAACAAACTCTAACACTAAAAAAAGGCTAGGTAGAAATAGCTCTGGGATCTTGACTGATTCTTAAGTAACAGTGAAGAAATAAAATAAATTGACTTCCAAAGTGTGCGATGACCGGAAGCAAAGGCATTTTCAGCACTGGAAACACCGACGAGGTTTCCTTTTCTGGCCAATCAATTTTACGCGTGTTCATTGACCAAAGACTTCTGGCCCTGACCACAGCTTTCTTTCCTTCACTATAAAATCTCGGCCAATGCCTCTTCAACTCATCAAGTCTACAATATCTACCTCCTCCTGTCTGAGTTCTCGAGCTCGAACTCTCTTTAGTTGCTGTCTTTCATATTCAATTTTCTCTGATCAGATCCCTCGAAGCTATAAAAATGATGGTGAGAATCAACTCTCTCTCTGTATTCTCTGCTCTCGCCTCGCTATTAGATTAAGATGCGTGCGTGCATGAAAGGAGGAGTCGAGTTTTCTTCTATTGCTTGTTTTTCCCCATCTAGTTTCTTGATCATATAAGAGAATTTACATGAACTTGTTTTGCTGCAGAAAGCTGTGTTGAAATTGGATTTACACGACGATAAAGCCAAGACAAAGGCTATGCAGAGAGTCACTGGTCTTCCAGGTACTGATTTTTTCAGGATCATGATATTAAAAACCAATATTAATTAATTATAATTGAAGTGTTTATGATTTTCTTTCTGTAAACTAAGTGTTGTGGGATGAAAATTTGCAGGGGTGGATTCAGTATCCATGGACATGAAAGACAAGAAGTTGACAGTGGTGGGGGACATCGATGCAGTAGTCATAGTGGCCAAGTTGAGAAAGTTGTGCCACACAGACATAATTTCAGTAGGGCCAGCAAAGGAGCCTGAGAAGAAGAAGGAAGAGCCGAAGAAGACAGAAGCTGACAAGAAAGATAAAGATCCGGTGGTTGAGTGGGTGAAGGCATATCAGGCCTCTTATCCTTATTTGACCACGCATTATCAAGTTAGAAGTGTCGAGGAGGATCCTAATGCTTGCGTCATTTCTTAGTTAGAGCTCCAAACAAATCAATTCTGAAAACCCAATTCTCAGTTTCATTAAGCTTTTATGTATGATTATATATTTTTAAATATAAATATATATGGTATGCTTGCAAGAGTACGTTCAAGTCCAAGAAAACACAGCCTTAAAAACTGACAAAGAAAACAAACCTGCCATGGATGCATCTCCAATCAATCCCTGGAATCTGAAGCAGAAGAAAACACATGAATCTCTAACCACCAGAGTCACTGAGGCTTTGTTTGGCAATTCAGCCAGGCAACCATTCGGCTGGCAGCTTGACTGTACTGTTTCTATATTCAGACCACTGCACGGATCCAAATTAAAATACATTAATTATACTGAAAAATAATCAAAATCATTCATTCGATGTCTAAATTATTAAATCTCCAGCACAAGGCGAGTGTTGAAAAGATAAGTAAAAGTTGATATTCACACTGTTGAAGATAATCTGCCGATGTTGAAGATAATCTGTAGCTGATGTTCATCCACTGTCGAGCTCTATCCCCTGTAACTTAGGTTGTATAGATAACTTTATTGAGTTGGACTCAATCACTTTCAGCTCTACTCTCTAGTTACGTAATTGTATATAAATTCCCATTATAATTCTGCAGACACTTGATCAATATACAAAATATTCTGTCAATTATTGTTTCCAGTATACATTTATCTTGTTTTCATGGTATCAGAGCACATGGAGGACAATACTGATTCAAACAGTGCTAACCAAAATGCTATCCTTCAGAACACTTCCTTTGTAACTATTGATCCTTCTAACCCTTATTTTTCATGCATCAGATCATCCAAGCATGATCCTCATTCCAAAGGTTCTTGATGGAACAAATTATGCCATGTGGAGACGTTCCATGCTAATAAGTCTCAACGCCAAAAATAAGCTGGGATTCATCAATAGAACCATTCTTATACTAGGTGAATATGATCCTATATACCTATTATGGCAACGATGCAATGATATGGTTCTTTCTTGGATACTTAACTCTTTAAACCAAGAGCTTGCTAATAGTGTTCTTTATGTTAAAACCCCTTATGAAATCTGGTTGGATCTACAAAAATAATTCTCACAAAATATTTTTCTTATCATTATCAAATTCAGCGTTGCATTGTAGAATTGCAGCAAAATCAAGATTTCATCTTCACATATTACACCAAGATAAAAACATTATGGGATGAATTAAAAATGAGCAGTCCAGCCATTCAGTGCACTTGTGGTGGAATGAAACAACTTTCAAACAGTGAAGAAGAGACGAAACTTGGTCAGTTTCTTATGGGATTAAATGAAAGTTATTCAGCTATTGGAGGGCAAATCATGCTAATGTAGCCTTTACCAACTGTTAAGAAAGCATACTCACTCTTGTGTGAGGAAGAAAAATAAAGAGGACTGGTTGAGCACAAAGTTAATGAACAGGTTCATACCATGAATGTCAAAAAATCAGGTTCTACTTCACAATGACAAGATTTCTCTCGAAATTGGATGTTTGGTTCAGTGGAGAGATATTTCTATTTGATTGGATTTTCCATCCGTCATGCTCTTCATAGCAAGAATATAAAATTCTTATCATTATCATTGTATACCTAAGAGATTGGTTTGATGTTTTATATTTTAAGAAGGCCATCAATGAGACCGGAGATTGGATAGGCCAACAATGAGAAGATATTTCATACGAGATACCCTCCCTTCGAGTCGCCTTTTTCTTTGATAAGTTGCTGTTCAAACCCATTGAAATGAGTTTTAACACACACTTACTTTTTCTTGATTAACGAGAGAGAAACTTCAATTATATGTTCTCAATTTAAATTGTATCGAGGCAATTTTTTAATATTTGAACTCTTAAAAACTCTCGATTATTAAAAGTTGTCATCCATTTTTTCAGTTTTGCGAATTCATATTTTCATCATCTAAATTACCCTTTTTAATAAAAAAAATAAATAAATTATATTACGAGTGACTTTTCCATACTTAAGTCATTTAAAACTATAAAAGAAATAATATAGTAAAAAAATTAAACCAAGTGTAATGTAAGAGGAATTGTGAGTGTTGTAATGTGGGGCAAAGTATTGTCACGTTTGAGAAAATTAAGAGGAAAAAAAAGAGAGAAATGTTGTGTAGATATTTGTTACTCGTGGAACCAATATATTTATAAATTTTAGTCATGTCAATTAACTCTAAAAATAAAAAAAATAAAAAAATTATGATTGATAATTTTTTTTTTATCAATACATGATATTTGCGGTGTCTAATTATTATTGATTGAGAAGTTAGTGATTATCGGTGCAAAGAAAAAGTCATTAGTCAAGAAAAAAAATATTTGAACTACATAAGAAGTGGTTTTGTTTGCATAAAAAAAAAATCAATTAATAAAAAAAAAAATATAAAAAAATCATGCAATTATGATTGGCTTGCTCGAAACTCGTTCGGCCGAACCTAAACAGCTCAAGTGATTCTATTTGGGCCAAGACACAAACAGCGAGAGAAAGAACAAAAGGTCGACAAATTAATTTTTGAAATTTTAATAATAATAATAAAAAATCCTCCACCATCATCATGTAGTGCGTGGGTTTCTCGGAAAGAAACGATGACATCGACATCTTACCGAACTGCTGTTGCATTCGAGAAGATCATGATCGTTACACTTGTATTCCTTCTGAACTATAATCCTTTTGACTTGAACAGATAAGTCTTCTTCGTGTCTCAACAAGCTTCCTCGAGGGCTCCCCCCTCCTTCTGCGTGGAGGACAAAGTTACTGTTATTATAATGAATAAATTATTAAAAAAAAATTATTTAAAAATATATCAAAATAATATTTTTTATTTTTTAAAAATTATTTTTGATATATCGAAATAATTTAAAAACACTAATAAAATTTAATTTAAAAAAAAATCAGTTTTTTCTCCCCCAAATATATCACTAAACACCCCCATAAACCTCGTGTTGTTTCATTCTCCTGTGATAACAAAATGAACAGCAAACACTGCTCAAGTACTGAAAACTTGTCTCGACTCATCACATCAATGTCCTGTTTTTAGCGTGTGTGGGTTTTTTTTTACATATATAAATAATAAAAATATATTATTTTGAAGTAAAAATTACTTTTAAAACACCCTGCAACTTGGTAGCATGTAAGTTGAAGAGTACTTCTTTCCCAGATGACCTGTAATGAAAAGCTTCTTCTTCCGCTTGTGAATGGAGGGAGGGAGGGATAACCGAATCATATAAAATTATTATTTAGTGACATTGTTCTTTTTTATTTATTTATTTATTTATTTATGAAGATAATCTTCAAACAAGCGAGGTACAAATGCAAATATTTACTACTATTATTTTTTTATTTCGTTTTGAAAATTCGTTAAATCAGAACATAAAATAACTGGGACCGGCCATTTATCGAATTAAAATCCAATTATTTGCTATTATTATTTTATCAAAATACTGTTTTTTCTAACAAGAAAACAAGGTAGGGGGGCATGACGTGACAAATATATATATATTTTATAATCTGAAACAACGTTGCATGTAGCAGCCAAAGTCACAGCCTCCAAATTTGAATCTACAAGTTTATTTTAATGCTTTAATGGCTGCTGGGGAAGTTTCTTTACAATTATTTCGTTGACTAAGGCGAAGACTTGGAGTCTACTTGCTTGATCTTCCATTTACTTGACCCCTCAAAACTCTTCTGGACCAGAGACTTCTTCCACGAAACAACATACGAATGATTCATACAATGTATCCATGGTTTTTCCCTATTGTTTTATATTAATTAATTTCTAAATTTTGATCTTTTCATCTTCCAATTTCTTAATACATTAGGTTTGATCTCTATTAATTTGTTTTTGTTTTTTTTAAGATGATTATTGTTTTTTTCAATTTCACCACTATTTTATATATATATTTGATGCTCATTTTTTTTATTGTTATTTTTTCTAGTTTGGGCAAGTCTTTTAATTTGATTTAAAAAAATTATTATTCAATATTAAATTAGTCGAGAATTAACTTGTTAATTGAACTTGAGTCTGTAATTTCATGGGTTATGAATTTGAAATATTAACCTCGATTTAAAAGATTTGTTACATCAATTATTGTGGATTAAAATAATAAATTTATTGTTTTGTCCTCTAAATACTTTCACACTTGTTGTCCTTCAATTATTATGGACTGCCTATTTTTTTAATTGATCAAGGTTATTATTATTGTTTTATATTTTTTTTACTTAGGCCTTGTTTGTTTCAAGAAAACTGAATTCCAGGAATTCAGTTTCCTCACTTTCCAGTGTTTGGCAACATTTTGGAAAAGAAGTCAAAGGAAAGTGATTTCCATCACTTTCCCGGTCAACATACAAAAACACTTTCCGCGTCTCTCTCCGCACATATTTCCCTCTTTCCCTCATCTTTCACTCATCTCTCACCACTGCCTCTCGCCTCCCTCTCCAGCACCTCACCCCATTTCCCTCATCTCTCTACGCCTTTTCTACAGCAAAACCAGACCCTCTCGCCTCCTCTCTTCTCCTCTCGCCTCCTCTCTTCTCCTCACGCCTCCCTCTCAGTCCCTCATCCCTAAGCACCCTCTCGTCTCTCGCCTCCCGTCGCCTCCCTCTCGGTCCCTCATCTCTGCTCTCGACACCCTCTCAGTAACCCAGCACCCTCTTCCCCACATTTTTTCTTCAAACCCAGCACAGCACCCTCTCGTCTCTCGCCTCCTCTCGCCTCCCTCTCAGTCCCTGACCCTCTGCTTACAAAACACTCTCGCCTCTCGCCTCCCTCAATCCCTCTGCTGCTCTGCATCTCGCCTCCCTCTGCAACTCACAGCAAGAGAAACCAGGTACTCCCTCTGCATCTCAATCTTTGAAATTGCCGAGAAATGTGAGTTTTTGATGATATGAGAAATGGGGTTTGTGGGATTTGGGTTACAATTGAAATTGCCGAGTATGGTAATGGGTGTGATTGCAAAGAACCCATGTTTTGATTTCGGTTGTTCTTGTTTCTGTTGATTTCTTGAATTTCTGTGCAATTTTCAATTTGCCGAGTATGGTAATGGGTGTAATTTTCAATGCTTGTTCAATCACTGCCACTCTAGAATTTCAATTTTATTGACTGTCAGCCTTTGTAAGTTTCAATCTTTGAAATTGCCGAGAAATGTGATTTTTTGATGATATGAGAAATGGGGTTTGTGGGATTTGGGTTACAATTGAAATTGCCGAGTATGGTAAAGGGTGTGATTGCAAATAACCCATGTTTTGATTTCGGTTGTTCTTGTTTCTGTTGATTTGTTGAATTTCTGTGCAATTTTCAATTTGTGCAAATTTCTGTGAAATTGCCTTTATAAGTGGCAGATGTCATGAACAATTTTGTGGCCATAACAAGTTTTCTCAAATGTGTCTAGCATGCTATAGATGTGTAATGACCCTGTTCACCACAAAGATTTTGGTTTGTTTTCGTTATTTTTGCTCATAAAGGCTATTCAGTGATTGAATACTTTTTTGTGAATTATTTAGTTGTTTTCAAGTGAACTATAAGCTTTAACAAGCAAGTTAATGAGGCTGGTAATAAAAACCTTCAAATGAGATGAAATGGTTGAGGGGTCTTTGAAAAAAAAAGGGGTAGCCATAAACTGACTTGTTGAGTTTTGTGCAATATGACCTATCTGTGTATTATTGCTTGTTCATTTTTTTATGGATGGTTTCTTGCGGGGCTTCATTAACTGACTTGTTGAGTTTTTTCGATTGCAGAAAGGAAGGCCATGTGAGCTGTTTGAAGTCCTGGATTGAGTTTCTTACGTTTGCAATTTTGATCGGCTTTGTGGTTTTATTGGTGTCCACAAAATGGGCGAATGCGAGGGTTGTGGAAAATTAGGAAGAATGGTGCCAAGAGATGATTTTGTGGATGCTTATCATTTCTCTCTTCTATTATCTCCTGTTGTTTCTGTTTGGGATTGTATTGTCCGAAAGATCCCCAGTTGCTGTTCCAAAATAATGGTTTTGTACATATATTCTCTTAATGATCAAATGAAGTATATCATTCTTCATTTTCATTATTTATAATATTTATGCATGACTATGTTTGATGTTAGGTATAAATATTTATTTCTTGATGTTTATTTGATAGATATTAAAGGGATAATTGCCTTATTTTAAGAAAATTATAACTCTTGACATAAACTAATTTGGCTTTCTTCATATGAAAAAAAAACCTTATTTTAAGCTTTTCAAATTGAAAAAAAAAAATATATTAATAAGTTTTACTTAAAAAATATTTCACAAGCTTATTTCTCTATAATATGATATGACATATATTGTTATATTTTATAAAATAAGCTATGTATGAATATAGGATATAATAAAAAAATTCATCATTATACTTTGTAGATTTCATTTTTTTATTTTAAGTGATTAAATATTTTATATTAAATATTTTATATATATTAGATAAACTTGAAAAAAAATTAATTTATTAATAAATTATTTTCCAGTTCATTTTCCATAACACAAACAAACACTGGAAAGTGTTTTCCAGTTCATTTTCCATAACCGTGTCAAACATCGGAATTCACTTTCCCCGGAATTCACTTTCCAAAAGGAAACCACTTTCCAGCAAACAAACGGGGCCTTAGTTCAATCACTAGAATATCTTTACAAGCAAAACAATACTTAACTTGGGTCTTGGGGTTTTTTTATAAAAAAAAAATCATATTCTTAAAGCTTGAGGGGCTTATTCATAATCATAGGGACAATTTGGTCTTTTTATTTAATATCAATAATAATTAAATTTTTTATTTTATCTTTCAATATTGAACAAGTTGAGAAATATACCTTATTAGTGATTTTTTTTTTATTTGTATAGTATTATCACAATCTCAAACAAATATCTATTTTAGGGTTGATACTTGAAATTGTGAATTTTTTTTATCATATAATTAAATTTTAAAAATAAATATATTAAACTCAATTAAGTCCATGAACCGCATCACAAGATGACTAGGGGGCATATAATATATATCGTTATTTTAATATTTTAAAAAAAAGTTTTCATCTTCAAGATTTTTTTTATAAACAAAGCCAAGTTTTGTTTGTCATCAAGGTAACCTTCAGACTATGAAATCAAAAAATTCACATCGGATCAGCTCTGATGCGATTTAACTTCTCACAACTTTTTTCGCATAGTTAAATCACTAGAATATACTTGAAAATGAAAAAGCACTAACCTTAGATTTTTTTTTTTAATTTCACTCTTTAAAGCAAGATGTCTTTTTTTATTGTCTTTTAAAAAAAAAAACCTTTAAAGCTTGACTTCATAAGCTTATTTGTAATCTCATATAGGCTTTTTTTTCCATCATAATCATTTAGTATTAGGAGTGGCTCCAGGAGCTTATTTGAAATCTCATATAGGTTTTTTTTCCATCGTAATCATTTGATCTTAGGAGCAATTTGATCTTTCAATTAATATTAATAATAATTAAAAAATTTATTTTATTTTTTTCTTTCATTTTTTTCTTTAATATTGGATTGATTGAGAAATAGACTTCACAAGTGATTTTTTTTCCTACTTTTTATAGGGTTATTATGATTACAAATAAATATTTATTTTAGAGTCGATGATCAAAATTGATATCATCTATTTTGTTATCATATAATTAAGTAAAAATAAAAAAAGTTATTAAAACTAATTGAGTCCATGAACCGAGTTGCAAGGTAACCAAGGTCATCTAATATACTGTCATTTCAAAAAATAAATTCATTTTGATGTTTTTTACACGTTAAACCATGATTTTACCAATCACATTTAATTAATTTTGGATTGGTATTCATAATTCATTTTGGTTTACTCCACATGAGATTATCATAGTCTCAAACTAGCATTTTTGTATTTGGTTGATGCTCAATTATTTGAGTTATTTATATTTGCTATCATATCATTAAGTGAGAAATAGTTTTTTAAAAAGTTTTTAAACCTAGTAGAGTTTATGATATAAATCATGAGTTTGATGAGTTAAACCGTAAAGTCTGTGTTGATATAATATATTGTTGTCTTAATATTGAAAACATAAATGACATCTATAATATTTTTAAAGCTAAACTATTCTTTTTACTAGATATTTGTATTGAGTTAAACCATGTTTTTGAAAAAAAATTGAATTTATTTCTGCTTTAAATTTGCTGTTTTGTGCTTTTGGATTATTTTTATGTATTTATATTAAAAATAAAAAAAATATTACTTTTAAGTAAAATATATTTTCAAAACAAACTCTGACACACTAAAAAAAAAAGACTAGGTAGAAATAGCTCTTGGAACTTGACTGATTCTCAAGTAACAGTAAGGAAATAAAATAAATTGACTTCCAAAAAGTGCGATGACCGGAAAGCGAAGGCATTTTCAGCACTGTAAACACCGACGCGGTTTCCTTTTCAATTTTGCGCGTGTTCCATGACCATAGACTTCTGGCCCTGACCACAGTTTTCTTTCCTTCACTATAAAATCTCGGCCAATGCCTCTTCAACTCATCAAGTCTACAATATCTACCTCCTCCTGTCTGAGTTCTCGAGCTCGAACTCTCCTTAGTTGCTGTCTTTCATCTTCAATTTTCTCTGATCAGATCACTCCAAGCTATAAAAATGATGGTGAGAATCAACTCTCCCTCCGTATTCTCTGCTAGTGCCTGGATATTAGATTAAAAATTGCTTGTTTTTCCCCATCTAGTTTCTTGATCATACAAGAGAATTTACATGAACTTGTTTTGCTGCAGAAAGCTGTGTTGAAATTGGATTTACACGACGATAAAGCCAAGACAAAGGCTATGCGGAGAGTCACTGGTCTTCCAGGTACTGATTTTTTCACGATCATGAAATTAAAAACCAATATTAATTAATTATAAATGAAGTGTTTATGATTTTCTTTCTGTAAACTAAGTGTTGTGGGATGAAAATATGCAGGGGTGGATTCAATAACCATGGACATGAAAGACAAGAAGTTGACAGTGGTGGGGGACATCGATGCAGTTGTCATAGTGGCCAAGTTGAGAAAGTTGTGCCACACAGACATAATTTCAGTAGGGCCGGCAAAGGAGCCTGAGAAGAAGAAGGAAGAGCCGAAGAAGGAAGAAGCCGACAAGAAAGATAAAGATCCGGTGGCTGAGTGGGTGAAGGCATATCAGGCCTCTTATCCTTATTTGACCACGCATTATCAAGTTAGAAGTGTCGAGGAGGATCCTAATGCTTGCGTCATTTCTTAGTTAGAGCTCCAAACAAATGAATTCTGAAAACCCAATTCTCAGTTTCATTAAGCTTTTATGTATGATTTTTTATTGTTAAATATAAATATATATGGTATGCTTGCAAGAGTACGTTCAAGTCCAAGAAAACACAGCCTTAAAAGCTGACAAAGAAAACAAACCTGCCATGGACGGATCTCCAATCAATCCTAGGAATCTCTAACCACCAAGGAAACATTTACCTTGACTATTAATTCTGCCAGGCAACCATTCGGCTGGCAGCTTGACCACTGCACGGATCGAAATTAAAATACATTAATTATACTGAAAAATAATCAAAATTAATCATTATGTCTAAATTATTAAATCTCCAGCACAAGGCGAGGAACCGAGTCAAAAGAATCAAATCAGCTTCTTTAACAACGTTATTTGTGACAGTGAGAGCTTTAAAACTTGCTTGGGAGAGCTTTGCCGCACTTAAGGGTCCTACCCGGCTCGAATCCGGATTAGTCGGCAGTGGCCGGATTACCGGATGGTTTCTACCAAAAAAAAAAAAAAAAAAACAACGTTATTTTGACCTAATTACTTCTTTAACAACGTTGTTTTGACCTACTTGTACTTCTATGATGGGCACCCTATCTGCAGTGGTCTAAAGCCCCCCAACCACAGCAATAATCTTGGCCTTTTCTAATCTACAGAGCCTCCACCAAGTAAGAGCAAAATACTTCTTGTCTGGGGATTAGTTGTGGTGTGCGTAAGCTGACCCGGACATCCTGGTTATCAAAAAAAAAATACTTCCTCTCTTTTGCGAGAATGGATAAATTGTTTTTACAATTATTTTTCATTTAAAAATATATCAAAATGATATTTTTTATTTTTTAAAAATTATTTTTGATATAAAAAAATCTAAAAACTTTAAAATTTTTTGATTTAAAATAAAAAAATTTTTTTTAATGTTTTTTCAAAATTAATTTTGGAAGACAGTGTTAAACAATGCTTTGATCTGTCATATCTCCATGACTACCTCTTAAGAATCTCCCCCACCACGACAGCCAACAGAATCCTCATGAACTGAGGATCACCCCCACATACCTAGGAAAAGAGAAGCTGATAAAATGAGGAAATTTTGTCTTTAGAAAAATCAAAAGAGAAGGATAAAATGAGGAAAATAAACTACTAAATTGAAGGCCATAAACACAAGGATTGTTTAATTATTTTTTACACTAGAAGAATTAAAAAATTAGCTTTTACACTATTGAGATCCTGAAGCTTTTGATGCTTGACCATGTTGATTGTTGCAATCCTTGGAATCGTGATTGTATTTGTCATAAACACAATATTTTTTTTTTAGAAATACATCTAAATGCTATTTTTTTAAATTATTTATGATATTAGCACATAAAAATGATCTAAAACACTATTTTTTAATTTAAAATAATAAAAAAATCAGTTTTTTTTTTTATAATTTTTCTACAATTTTTTCATTGTAGAAATAATCGTTATTTTTGGATTGTGATATAATTTTTAATAAAATCTCAAATTCTAAACTGATAGTTGTATTATTATTAAATATTGTCATTATTATTGTATAGAGAATTCATAATAGTCTTTTTTGATGTATTGAAATTTTTTTTTTATCTTAAATCAGCTGAGGATTT